>OY723405.1:10947202-13620750 GCA_963210345.1 Inga oerstediana | reverse complement strand
TGTGATGTTCATAGTTTCAATTTCATGAAACTTTAGTCATCACTTTCGATGAATCTTCCAATTGCTACTTTGTCTCTGACAGAAGAATTTGCTCATATATATCTAGGTGCCACTTCATACTATCATAGAGATACAAATGGGCGTTACAGGAGTTCAAGAGAAAAGATACAAACTAATGGACTGAATTGGACATATTGTATTATATTCAGTTCTCTCGCTGATGCCGAGACACTGAACCAATTCTCCATTCTTTCCGATTTCAATGAGCTTGCAAATATGTAATATTTCCCATAAATTCATCACCATATTGAAAATAAGAACTTGTTAATTTTCTCTTCGTTAATAAATAAAGTCTTCCTTGGATTTCCATATCTATCTTCAGATTTTAGCCCCAATTGAATAAAGGTTCTTCCTTTAAAATGGCATTATTAGATGAGGGGAAAATGGTGAAGGTTGTTTCCTCAACATGTGATAACAGGTGGAGGGATTGCTACCCGATTGCTTAAAACAGGAGCAATCTCGTAATCCAACACCTTTTTTTAGTTGTTTAAGACTTGGTTATTGGTATCCGAGCTTTAAAAAGGAATTAAATAAATGTTGTGATGAAGAAATAAAAACGTATTGATTATTGATCCTTATTAGCATAAGTTTTACGTAACTTTGTCGACACGCATGACCCTACTCTGTTCATCGCCTTGCTGCATTTAATAAACTCTTGTTTCTATCGGCGAACAGAAAATGGAACTCAGAACCCCAAAGCATGCAAGTCTATGCCTCCTTCGTCCCTTGTTGTAAACTTTGAATTTGTGAGTGTGTAGGTTTGTCTAAATATTTGTTGCCTATTTTTCACACTTAACTGTGTTTATTCTGCCTCTCATTTATCTACTTTAGGCATAAGAGCATTGTTGGAAAAATAATATTTATCGCCTTCAACTAATTTGAAGCTTATAATAAAGGATGGAGAGAGTATTTGTTAGTCCATCAGGGCTTATTAATATTGGTAAAAGTGATTTTTATCTCAACTAAATTTTGCTAACTAAGACCTATCTCCTTTTTAACTTGGAGAATTTTTAAGGGTCCGTACTAATCTGAATTGAGTTAGCCTACTATTTACCACTGCTACATTCTTAAAGCTCAAACTCGAGCTTTTGATTAAATTAGTACAACTCTTTATCATTTGAATCAAGTACTTGGTTGTAGAAGTTACTTGGCTTATAAGTAAAAGATCACTTGTCATGTGACCATGGCAAATATCACCTTTTTTTTAATCCAACTTGAGCAGTGCTTTTGAATAAGGTTATGAAACATAGACCGGTCATTGGATCGGTCAGGGTACTGAGTCAAGGGTTAGTGAATCAAACCGAAATCAAACCGGAGCTACCATGGAACCAACCGGTGAGAAATTGAATATTTTAAACTCATTAATATGAAATTCTAAACAAATATATAAAAAATGATTTTAAAAAAATAAAAAAATTCTCGGACCAAACCGGTTCCCGAACCGTCCGGTTGGCTGATTCCTGATCCAACCTGAGTTTAAGAACCTGACTTTTGATGCCTAAAAACGTAAAAGTCAGTAAACAGGCTTTCGGTATTTTAGATTCGTGCTGTCAAGACCACTTGAAAGGTCATTTTGATTCAAGACCATACAATCTAATCTCTCTTCGGCTTCAGAATCTTGTGCACCTAACATCAACCTGGTTGAAGTGGAAACACATAATGAACCAACTATTCCATAAAAACCTAAACATTAAAGACAAGACATACATAGGCACACTGAAAATGAGAGAAATAGTGGAGTTGATCGGAGTAGATGAGGGAAGGTCTACATATAGAGCATGAAGGCCTAATATGATAGATTCCATCCCTTCAACTGTGGAAAGATGGGTCTGAAGAGTCAACAAACAGAATTATGAGCCTCTGTTTCACTTCCCATTGGGACCCCCTCTACGTTATCTTCTCCTTCCAACACCTATGGCTTTCCCCTACCTTCTCCCTTTCCATGACATAACATCACTATGTTGCAGGTCCAAAATATAAAGGGAGAATAACATTAAGGTCCCAAGAAAGATGAGAAATGAAGAAATGATCCCTATAGATTGCAAAATGAAAAAATGGTCTCATGGAGTTGTCAATATAAGCTCCTGGAGTTGTTAATGAGTTGTCAATACAGATTCATGGAGTTATTAATGGGACCATTTTTTTATTTTGTAATCTACATGGATCATTTCTTCATTTTTTTTTCCATGGGACCTAAATATAATTCTCCCAAATATAAATTACTTTAAACTAAAAAAAATGATGATTAACTAGTTAAATTCATCTTAAATCGAGAGAAATTTTTAATTTTGCCCATATTAGATAAGGTATCAAAGGAGAGAGGAAAATATAGAGAATCATATTTAAACATTAATTACATTTACAAAATTGACAAACAAACATTAATTGCTTTCCAAGTAACTTATATCGTGGATCAAGTCATTCTTCTAGAAGCAATTTATACTGTGGATGGGAGGGAGTGCCTAAATTTTAATCCCCCACCCACTTTCTTGCTTTCATATAAAAGAGACAAGCATATTGGGGGTTATATACTCACCCATATGTATAAATGTTTGTTTGGATTGGTACTAGAAGTACAGTGTACAAGATAAATAAATGTGAGGAGTTTTGTCTCGGCTGTGAACGTATTTTCCCAATGCTAATTCAATGAGGCCATAAATCATTTTTAACTACCCCATTAAAATCAAAAACTGACAGTTAACTCATTAAGTTTATCATAAATTTTTTTAAAAAAATCAACTTTGCCCCTGTTCGAGTCTCAATCTTTCTCTCTAGACATTCAATATAAACCACTAATAGGGGTAAAATTGAAAATGATAATTAATAACTCTTTAGGCAACTTTTATTATACCAATGATTCTTTTTAGAGGGTGACATATATTTGTAGGAGAGGGAGTAATATGTAAGATTTTTTTAGTTTTATGTTCCATTTAATATTACACTATCTTGTATCTTAACTATCTCTAGTTAATGTCCTTCATCTATTATTATAAATAAATGATAATTATATCTTAAAATTTAAACTTAATTCAAGAGAGATAAATAGAGACGAGAGAAGTATTAGAATAAATAGTACAAGTTTTATGTTACATATAGTGTTCGTTTGGAATAGCTTATTTTTGGGCAATAAATGCTTATAATTCGTGATTCACGGTATACGAGGTAGGTATGTGAGATGAGTTTTATCTCATTTTACGTAATAAGGACTTATTTCCTAAATATAAGCTCTTCCAAACACACACATAGTCTAAATGACAGCAACAAGTCATAGGGTTTATTACTTTTAATAGCTTATTATGGATTTTATATGACAGGTCATATGGATACTAATAAGTTTGGTCTAATCGTGAGTTTTTTAAAATAAAGTGGGAAGAATTTCTTCGATGATCTTGTTGCATGCAAGGACGACGTTTTCAAAAAGGAACAATTAAGGTGATCG
The DNA here is from genome assembly GCA_963210345.1 of Inga oerstediana. Taxonomy (NCBI): domain Eukaryota; kingdom Viridiplantae; phylum Streptophyta; class Magnoliopsida; order Fabales; family Fabaceae; genus Inga; species Inga oerstediana. The sequence continues at coordinate 13,617,251 of OY723405.1, read as the reverse complement.
CGGATCGAAGGCGTACTTTGATACAAAGATTAATTAAAGGAATTGAGGTCAGACTCGTCGTGATGAAGAACGAATAGGGAAATCGAAGGAATTAGGAATAATAGAAATTAAAGAATAAATTACTCTGTGCTAGAGGGATAGCAAGAATCTCACTAATCTCTCTAAAACAGCCCAGGAGGATCTCCAAGTGTTTAATAAACTCTCTAAATATTCGATGCTTTATTGAGTAGGCAAAAGGGCCTATTTATAGAAGTACAGAGAGATCAAATTCTAATTCAAAATTCAAACTAGGAAATCTAAATAATATCAAAAATACTAAAATAATATCTAAATCTAAAATACTAAAGGATATCTAAAATCCTACTTGTGGATATTCCACTTATTCTGAAATATCTAAAATAATATCCAAAATAATATTGCTGAAATCATTAAAAATAATAAATATTGCTAAGGATTTCCTAATTAATCCTAAGACGCTTATTTTTCCTGGAATAAATCAACCCATAGCGATTTGGATTGCTATCATATCTTCCCCCTTGGAAAGTCGACTTGTCCTCAAGGCGAAATTGAGGAAATTGTTCGGCAACGAGATCATATTCCTCCCAAGTAGCTTCCTCCAAAGGGCGGTTCTCCCATGCCACAAGTATGTCCAATCTGTGATCTGGTGTCCAGCGATGCTGTAATACCTCGGAAGGGTGCAGGATGAGCTCCATATCAGCTGAGAGAGGAAGAGGAGGAGGAGGAGTAGGAGCTTGCTGACCATAGGCAGGACGGAGAAGGGAAACATGAAAGACAGGATGGATTTTGGCAGTCGGCGGCAGGGCTAGTTCATAAGCGACCTTGCCAATACGTCTGGTCACCGTAAAGGGTCCGAAGAAACGTGGAGATAGTTTCTGAAACTTTGATCGCGCCAATGAACGTTGTCGATATGGTTGAATGCGTAACCAAACAGCGTCCCCTGGGTTAAACTCAAGGTCCCGGCGATGTTGATCGGCATGTAGCTTCATCCGGTGTTGAGCTTTAAGGAGGTTCCCTTTTAAAACTCGTAACATGGCGTCACGTGTTTCCAGTTGTTCTTCTAAGTCAGCAACCCTTGTTTCACCTTTGACATAAGGGAGGAGAGGCGGGGGATCACGACCATAAACCAATTTAAATGGAGAAGTATTAGCAGCCACATGGAACCCAGTGTTGAAAGAAAATTCTGCCCAGCAAAGAAATTTACTCCATTGTTTAGGTTGGTCATGTGCAAAGCAACGTAAGTAAGTCTCGAGGCATCGATTGACAACCTCAGTTTGCCCGTCCGATTGTGGGTGGTAGGAGGTGCTCATGTTTAAGCGGGTTTGACTTAAACGAAATAACTCCTGCCAGAAGTGACTGAGGAAAAGAGGGTCTCTATCAGAGACGATAGAACGTGGTATGCCGTGAAGGCGAACAATTTCCTGGCAAAAAGTGGCGGCGACAGCTTTAGCGGTATAAGGGTGAGTAAGGGCAATGAAGTGGCTGTATTTACTGAGACGATCCACCACCACGAAAATCACATCAAAGCCTTTGGACTTAGGAAGCCCTGTAATAAAATCAAGAGAAATGTCCTCCCAAATGCGCTCTGGAATAGGAAGTGGCTGCAAGAGTCCTGCCGGTGCTAATGTTTGATATTTGTTCTGCTGACAAGTGTGACAACGTTGGATATAGCGCTTGACATCGTTTTTCATCCCGTGCCAAAACAGTTGGTCATTTAACCGTCGCAGAGTCTTGAGGTACCCTCCATGCCCCCCGGTTGGCGTTTCATGAGCTTCGGCCATCAATTTTTCTCTGAGCGAGACGACATTGGGTATGACTAAACGTGTCTTGTAGAATAACCGATCATTCACAAAGTGAAAAAGAGAGTGTCGATCGGGGTGGGTCTGTAACTCCTCTATCGTTGCCCTTGTGTTAGGGTCCTCCAATAGTGCTTGCGGAAGTTGATCTAGGTCATGGGCCATAGGAATGACCATGTGTAAAAACTCTGCCTGCTGGGGTCGTCGAGACAAAGAGTCAGCGGCTGCATTTTCTCGCCCTGGTTTATAACGAATGGTGAAATCAAAAGGAAGGAGTTTGACCAGGAGTCGTTGTTGGGAAGTAGTCACAATCTTTTGGTCTAACAAGTGCTTCAGGCTGTGATGGTCGGTTTGTACGAAAAAATGGTTACCCAATAAGTAGTGACGCCATTTTTGGAGTGAAAGGACCAAGGCAAGTAACTCCCTGTCATAAGCTGATTTGTAACGATTTGAGAAGGAGAATCCTTTGCTAAAATATGCTACAGGATGGTTATCTTGCATTAGTACCGCCCCAATACCATTCCCAGAAGCGTCACATTCAACCGTGAAAGGTTGTCGAAAGTCTGGTAAGTGAAGAACCGGAGTGGTAGTAAGAGCTATTTTAAGTTCCTCAAAAGCTGTTTGGGCCGTATCCGACCACTGAAAGGCACCCTTTTTGGTTAAATCGGTTAGAGGTCGCGCAATGAGGCCATAGTTCTTTACAAACCTCCGATAATAGCCGGTGAGTCCTAAAAAACCGCGCAAGTCTTTCACTGATTGTGGAGTAGGCCAATGAGCAACAGCCTTAATTTTCTCAGGGATAACTTCCACGCCATTACTAGTAACAATGTGCCCCAAGTAGTCAACCCTCGTTTGCCCCAGAAAACACTTTTTAGCATTGGCGAAGAAAAAGTGTTGTTGTAGGATTTGAAAAATAATCTCGAGATGCCGGAGATGATCATGTGCAGAAGAACTGTAAATTAAAATGTCATCAAAGAAGACGAGCACAAATTTCCTTAAGTAAGGGCGAAACAAATTATTCATGATAGCTTGGAATGTTGCGGGAGCGTTGGTGAGACCAAACGGCATGACCACAAATTCATAATGACCGGAGTGGGTTCTAAATGCCGTTTTATGAATATCGGAGGGTAATATCCGGATTTGATGATACCCAGATCGTAAATCAATCTTCGAAAAATATGTAGCACCGTGCAGTTCATCTAATAATTCATCAATGTTAGGGATGGGATACTTATCTGGAATCGTAATTTTGTTGAGGCGACGATAATCCACACACAACCGCCAAGTGCCATCCTTCTTGCTCACCAATAAGGCGGGACTGGCAAATGGACTAGAACTAGGGCGGATGAACCCTCGGTCTAATAAGGAGCGAACTTGAGACTCAATCTCGTCCTTTTGGTAATGAGGATAGCGATAGGGCCTCAAATTTGGTGGGGAAGCCCCTGGCAGCAAAGAGATCATGTGATAGTGGCCACGGGAAGGTGGCAGTGTAGTAGGCTCTTCAAAAACAGCAGAAAAGTTTTGAAGGATATCTGATACATCTAAGGCTGCACGTTTTGCTGACTCTGTCTGGTGAAACTCCAAGCTTTTGAGACAAACCTGAGGACCAGCCTTTGGCAGTTCTCCTTGCAACTTGTATTTCTTTCCCTCAACCCAGAAAATCATGAACATGTCGTTCCAATTTGCCTGTACTGTGTTGAGTGATGCTAACCATTTAATTCCCAGCACTAAATCTGACCCGGCCAAGGAGAAGGGGAAGAAGTCCTGTTTAATTGTTAGCCCTGAGAGTTGGACCTCAAGGTCCTGGCAAACCTGATTGCAGCGAATAACCCGGCCATCCCCAATTTGAACACCAAAGGAAGATACAGTGCTAGTGGGAATACCAAGTTTTTGCATCAAGGTAGTGGAAATAAAATTGTGGGTGGATCCACTGTCCACCAACAATAGTACCTGTTGAGAATGAAGGAAACCCTTTATCTTCATAGTAGAGGCCGAAGGTGTGCCCAAGATGGCATTAAAAGCGACCTCAGTTTCCTCTGATTCTTCTAGTTCAGATTCAACGATTGGTTCAAGAGACTCAGGAAGGGGGTTGCCGTTGTCGTCCACCTCCATTAATGAGAATGAGGTGCTGCATCTATGTCCTGGTCGGAAAGGTTCTGCGCACCGGAAACACAAGCCTTTGTCGCGTCGCCTCTGGCGTTCAGGATCTACAGCCGATATACGTCCGGAGGGAGAGAATGATGAAGAGGGATAATTCTGCGCAGGAGGTTTTCCTGTGGTTGATGATGATGTAGTTAAGTTGCGGTGTGAAGAGCCAAACTTATTACTTTGAGTAATCGATAATTGTTTCTCAAATTCTAAGGCGAGGCTCGCAGCTCTATAGACACTACGTGGTTTCTGAATTCGTACGTGTGAACGCAGTTCCTCCTTGAGGCCATTCATGAAGACGCCGAGGAGGCAATGTTCTGGCCAATTTGCAACCAGCGCCACCCTCTTTGCCCAATCCTTCCGATAAGCTTGAACAGAACCAGTTTGCTTAATGCTACATAGGTTTTCATCGGGATTAAGATATTCTGGTGGCCCAAAATGCTCTTGGAATGCCTTAACCAATTCATCCCAGTATAGTATTGCTCGCTGCGAATTTAACCAAGAAAATAAATCTAGAGCATCACCTTCTAAATAAATGGCTGCTACATCAACCTTGTCGTCCTCTGCGGTGTCATAATATCGAAAGAACTTCTCAGCCTTCAGGAACCAGCCACGCGGGTCGCCTCCTTCAAACTTGGGAAATTCAATTTTGGTATACGGTGCGCGGGAATGGCGTCGTGATGTCTCAGAATCTTCGTCGCTGTCATCGGTGGAGTGGCGTGACCTTCCCCTGTTTCGGTGGGGTCGAACAGAAGCAACTTCGAGCGCTCGAACCTGAGCCTTCAACTCGTCTATGGCCGCGAGACGAGCAGCGATAGTGGCGAGATGATCGGCGGAGGTTTCGGACGTGTGGGTCTCGGGTGGCTGTGTAGCGTCGGACGATGGGACTGTGTCGGACGGTTGGGTCGCTTGTGAGGATCGCGTCTTTCCCATGGCGGACCGTGCGGCTCTGATGCCAATTGATGAAGAACGAATAGGGAAATCGAAGGAATTAGGAATAATAGAAATTAAAGAATAAATTACTCTGTGCTAGAGGGATAGCAAGAATCTCACTAATCTCTCTAAAACAGCCCAGGAGGATCTCCAAGTGTTTAATAAACTCTCTAAATATTCGATGCTTTATTGAGTAGGCAAAAGGGCCTATTTATAGAAGTACAGAGAGATCAAATTCTAATTCAAAATTCAAACTAGGAAATCTAAATAATATCAAAAATACTAAAATAATATCTAAATCTAAAATACTAAAGGATATCTAAAATCCTACTTGTGGATATTCCACTTATTCTGAAATATCTAAAATAATATCCAAAATAATATTGCTGAAATCATTAAAAATAATAAATATTGCTAAGGATTTCCTAATTAATCCTAAGACGCTTATTTTTCCTGGAATAAATCAACCCATAGCGATTTGGATTGCTATCACGTCGTTTATTGGAACTCAGAACATTTTATTTGTCATTAACATATACGATAGGCTCCGCCGGTAGTATTTATAGGGGAGGAAAAAGTTCAGTTCTGTTCATGAGTGATTTTATTAATTTTTTTTATACAAATGTACAGTTTTATATTTCATTTACTGGTGTGTTAGCTTTGTCATCTTGTGATATATTGTAAATTAAATAGATATAAAATTAGAAAATTGTCAAATTTTATAGCAGGATTAATAGAGTTTAAAGTTTTTTTTAATATTTGTGAAACATACTAGAAGTGTCTTATAAATATGATTCGGACAGTATTTTACATGGTAGACACTCCCTCCGTCTCTATATATAAAGGGCCTGTTTGGTACGCTTGAATTGAGGTAGGTGGAAATGGAAATGGAATTCATTTCCATACTAAAGTGTGTTTGGTACACACATATGATGATGGAATTGGCCTCCATGGAAGAGCCAATTCCATCAAATTGATGGAATTAAGCTTCCATCATATACCCTATAGAATTATAACAAATTTTATGGAATTCTCATTTTATCATCATTTTGATGATCATTGGATTTGATTTGGGTACTGGGTTCTGATGATGGTGAAAATTGGGTTTTTAGGAAGGGCATTTTGGTATTTTTGTATAAAAAATATATCTCATTTCTATGTCATACCAAACACATTTTTAAACCTCATTTTCATATCCATATCCATATTTATTTCCATATCCATTTCCATCAAAATCAATTCCAACGTACCAAACGGGCCCAAAGGTTTTTCAACTGAATCACAAGATTAAAAAAAACAGTTAAAAGTAGTTAAATATAATAATTATATAAGAAATTTAATTTTTTGTTAAAAAATACCCCTATCTATGAATGGGTGAGAGAGAGCATAATGAGAAAAAGATGAAAGATGATGTATTTAGTATAATACTTAATTGAAGGTAAAATAAGAAAAAGTGTATTTATTATTGAGATAAACTAAAAAGGGGTTTTATATTTAGGAACAAGCCCATTCAAAAAAAAAAAAACTCTTACATAAGTCTCCATTTAAAACTTTTACAGGTCAGTCAATGAGGTTTGGCACAGTTGGTTAAGGTCTTGCCACCCCGATCACAAGGGAGTGTGTTCGAACCCTCTGACCGATGGGGAAACCTCATTGGTAGGCGATCTCGTAAGTCCCTTGTAAGCGTTTGAAGAGCCCTGGGGCTGTGCCCTGGCCTTGGTAGGGGACTGGTGCCGAACCTACCTAAACTTTTTACTATAAAAAAAAAAAACTTTTACAGGTTCAGAAGATTTAAATTCGCCAATGAAAGTTGGGTACAGTGAAAAGGGCTAATCCTTCATAACGTGACGAACCAAAATTTGAATTTCTGTTAGGAAAGATGCTCACATTTAGTGTCTCAAATAAGATTATTTTCAATAAAATAATATGATAGTTTATCAGAAAAAAGAAAATGAGAGAGAGAGAGAGAGAGATATGAATTCAAGTACTGATTTCATTTATATAGAATCTTGTGTAGTGCTAATACCCGCTGTGTATAAAACCATATAGAAGAAGGGCAACCACCTCAGTCAGCTTGCGTGGCCTTCACGAGTCCTTCAATCCTGGGCTTCCCTTTTCCCTTCTTCTTTTCTGCCTTCTCCCTTTGACTCCTCCTCCTCCTCCTCCTCCTCCTCCTCCTTCAATGTCCACCACCGAACAACCTACTGATTCCCACACCAACCCTTTCACTCAAATGCTTCAGAGCATCTTCTCCGACAACAGCAACATCATGCTCGCCGCCATCATCTCCCTCCTCCTCGTCATCCTCTTCGTCCTCCTCCTCCACCTCTACGCCAAATGGTTCCTCGCCCACGCTCACGCCCAATCCCAATCCCAATCCCGCCGCCGCCGCCGCGCTCCCTCCGTCACCGTATCCGACGTCATTGGCCCCGCCCGCTTCCACCACTTCCACAGCTTCAACCTCCAAGACTCCCCCATTTCCCTCTCCCCCACTAAAGGCCTCGATTCCGCATCCATTTCTGCCATCCCTGTTTTCGTATACGAAGCAGAGAACACACTGAACCAAGAAGCCGATGAACGAGATTTGGAATGCGTAATTTGCTTGAGCGTTTTCGAGAACGGAGAAACCGGCCGGAGCTTACCCAAGTGCGCTCACGCTTTTCACGTCCAGTGTATCGATATGTGGTTAAACTCGCATTCGAATTGCCCAGTCTGCAGGGCTCCGATCGGGGAGCTTGATTCTCAGTTTGCCTCTGTTCTTGAACATGATTCCTCTGCTGTGATTGAGATTGTGATCGATAATTCTCCCACTCCTGAGATCATCGCCGAGAACGCCGACGGTGGAACTGAGAGTATTAGTATTAGTACTATTAACAATAATGATAATGATCAAGGAGGGTTAAGTGATTCTGTTATTTCTATATCAGAAACTACTTCATCCTCATTGTTGGGTTGTTCTTTGAAGAGGATGTTAAGTAAAGTTTTTCCTTCTTCCAATGTCACTGAGTTAGGCACATCGTAAGAACCTAGCCACTTTCTGTACAGGTTATTACTTTTGTGTTATGCATATCTTACTATGATTCATCTTTCCAAAAAATACTCTTAGGATAACATTTGAAAGTTGATCTAGGTCCTAATTATAGGATAAAATTCTAATTTTTATCAATTTCTTCTTAAAATACCCTATATTTATATTTTCTCAATAATAATTAAATATAATAATAATTTAATAAGAGTAGATCAGAAGTTGTCAAGGGAGATCAATGACGCCGGACTGCGTGAGAGTTCGAAGAAGTCGTGTGTGAGGTAGGAGAGGTGTCGTGTGTGAGGTAGGAGAGGTACGAGAAAAAATAGAAAATCAATGTAACTGGATGTTATTTTAAATAAGCGCATTTTAGGAAAATGAATATGATTAACTAATTTAAACATTATCCTTAATTTTTCTAAAGTTAGGTAAATATGTCCTATAATTAAGACCGAAAGGAGTATCAATTTTCTTATGTCTTAGTTTTTTTCCCTTAATCAGTTAGATAAGAAATCATATAGCCTCTTATTCAACAGAACGCATGCAAGAAAGAAAAGATTGATACATCTCTTTCAAATTCTAAATGACACAAGCAATGGTCAATTCTATCTGCCCCTTTTTCTTATTGGCTGTGAGTTGGCTGGTCCTGGCTTTTCTTCAACCTGCTTGCGCAGCATTAAAATCTATACCACCTGGTTCATCAATCTACTCTAACATCAAAATTTACTGTGTGTGACTAGGCCTCCTTTCTGAAAGTATGACAAGAGACGGTAATAATAGCTACTTGAACACAGAAAAGACAAAACGAACGAACCAGTCGTTTTAGATGCTAGTTATGCCATATGCATCCATGGGTGGGGTTGCTATTACTATCTGTCATGGCACATGACACTTTTAACAGCAATTGATTGTTCTGAAGTCCAGACTTTAGCTTGAGTTGTTCCTTTCATGACCAAAAAAGAAAAAGTAGTCCAAAAGAAACAACCCCGCAAGAAAGAAATTCTTATATCTCACCTAAAACCACAACAATGAAGCGTGATTGCAAGTAAACGTTTTTCCCTTGAACGCACGCCCATCTTGGCGTGCCTCAAAGATTGTTTGCATATCTTTCCAACAGGGTTAGTGAAGAGGAGTGCGAAGTACTATTTATAAACAGTAACAAAACAAGAAGTAACGTGCAAAGACAGATTAGGGGGCCCCTGCTAAGAAAACAATCAAGTTGAAAGTAACCTGTTTGGATGGGAAAAGGAGAATAAACAAGAGGATAATAGTTTTGGATCCTAGAATAATTGGATGATAATATAGAGGAAGAGAGAGAAAGGTCAAACGTTGAGGAGTGGTGGTCAAAGGAGGTGGTGGGAGAGAAGTGTGATTGAGGGTATTAAATGCAGAGATAGGGCTCTCACTCAAAGAAATATTAAATGCTGCTGTGAGACTCGAGGACGAGAATCATGACTCCATATATTGCAAAATCATGATTTGTTTAATTTCACTCTTTTAGGTTTCAGCTCTTGCTGGCTTGATTGCTCCCCTTTTCCCTCTTTCTCATGCTTTCTTCCCTTCTTGTTGTTTCCCGTGACTGCTTTGTCACCTTTGCGAGAAAATTGTGAATCCCTCGCCTCTTCCCTGTTTTCTAAGGACTCTTCTTTCTTCAATTAACAAAAAAAAAAAAACATTTTTATGCACCTCCCTGCTTTTCCCATTTTTAAGGGCACTTGCCCACCACAGATGCCGGCTCCTATTATATTAGCCTCTCAAAGTGTTCGGTCGGTCTCAAAATAATTGTGACTTGGATGATCAATCGGGTTTTAGTTTGTGATGTGAGAGAGAGAGATAAGAATGAAGCTTCAGCTTCAATTGTTTTGTAAGGGAGACTTTAAAGTAAAGGTATGTTTGGTGCAAGGGATTTGTAGGAGAAGGCAGAGGAAGAAAAATTTTTAAGTTGAATTTTAAAAAATTGAAGAAGCGGGGTAATAAAATTTTAATAAAGAGAATATATAAGATAAAAGAGTAAGAAAAATTAATTAAAAATTTTTAACCCCATTTCTTTAATTTTTTTTTTAAATTTAACTCAAAATCCCCTCATACCAAACAAGCCCTAAGGGGGAACAAAATCAGGACCCGTGGATTCCTGCAAAGTGGGCCGAGATAATAAATAGAGGAAAATGTGGTTTATTTGGTTTGAACAAAGGGCCCATTCTATCACTCAATAGAACAAGTTCTTCTCTCTCTTTTCAAAAAAAAAAAAAAAGCAGAAAACACTAAACTAGGCTTGTGGGGAATTGAAACCACCACCTCCCTTTACTATCAATATCTGAGTAACTGACTATTCCTGATCCGCCTAACAAAGGTCCACTTAAGGGGTCAGGTGTCCCAACGAGAGTTTTCTCCACATCTAATGATCGAATTCAATAATAGCCGGTTAAAAGGTCAATTTAGTTAATTATTTGTTACTTCTTTATCCTCCATACTTTGAAGAACAATTGCAATTAGTCACAAAAAAACCAATATTAACTTAGTCCCCTCCATGAATAAGTTTTAATATGTTTAGTATTATCAATGAATACAAATTTAATTACTGTCTAACTGAAATTTTAAAAAAAAAACAATTGTCCATTGACCCATTGTCATCACATACTTAAATTCACAGACATAACTATGGAGTGCGGAAGAATTAATCTCTGCCCAGTCCCTTAAAATATTATGTTCTCGTGTCTCTAATCAAATTCCATTCAACAACTTGTTTATTTTGTACTCACACACTTAATTTTCATTTGAAGCAAATACCATTCCTGAATTGAAGTCCCCTTATTGATGATATAGGCTACATGTAGCAGTAAGGACGCAACCTGCAGATTTTGATGGTAAAGGCTTCTCTCCCGCTTGCATAACACAAGACATGCATACATAATCATTATAGGAACAATAAATTTTATTAATTTAACTCAGAAGTCAAATGTCAGAACCCCCGCCAATAAAATCATGTTCCTTTTTACCATGAGGAGCCACGACATCTTTAAGGAATCGCAGGTAGGGACAATAGGCCGGGACAAAATTAATAAGCAGTAGGGAGGTCTGATTTCACGTACTCGTACGTTCTTCTTTATGGGGCAATTTTATCAACAAGGATCGTTGACTCAAATTGATGGATCTTGTGCACAATAAAATTTGGATTTGAAGTCACACTATATAATATCAAAAGCGGCATTGTTAATGTGTTTTTTAAGATTGAATCATATGGTATTGTAAGTTTGTCCCATTTTAATTGGGGGACTTAATAGGGTCCAAACTGATTAATCTGAATAGTATTTCTAGATAAGACTCAAACCCAAGATTTCTTATTTTAGTATCACTCCTATCTATTGAACTGAGCTCTTAGTGGTAAAGTGGAATGGCTTTTGATATGGCTATATGATAATGGAATTCATGAAAGGGTGGCTCAAAACTCATGAAGTGTGATTTAGTGAGAGAGAGAAAGGGTTGAGGATACACATGTAGGTGTGTGGAAGAGACGAAGGTTGGGACCATTAGCCTCTTTGATTAGTCACAATCATAAAAAACAAAGGAGATTCTAACAAGGATGGCACCTAATCATGGAAATCTCTTGGATTGTGGCATTTTTAAAGGTAAGGACTAAGGAGTCTAATAAAAACATAACATTTCTAAACCCCAAATTGGTATCCTTGTACTGAATTGGCATTAGGGGACTAGTTTGAGTTTTTAAAATTGTTGGACTATACCCAGTTCATCCTTGATGGATTAGGGCTCAAACCTAAGGCGAGTGAGGTTATTATGCAAATAAGGAATAATATGGGTCCAAATAAGAAGTTTTAGCTTTATGATTCAAAATTCAAATAAAGATTACTTCTCATATGTGATACATGGGATGATATCAGTTTGTGGGAGTCAGCTGTAGATACCAACAGAGAAACTTGCTTATAACTTGTCTCTCTAGATCTCTTCTTCCTCTATTGTGAATCTATCGTATAACGTGATTGGAGTTCGTTTTAGTGCTCTGATCTCATATTGGTACCTTGATGAGTCAATTGGATTCCAGATATTATGGGTATTTATTTGAAATTTTTCCTGAACTTCATATAGCGGATATATTAAATTAAGGAGATAATATATAACTCACTGAAATAAACACAGGTAGAATCTAGTTGGTATACATATATTTTTCAAACGCTAAATTGTGCAGTTATATATTATTATATTTAAGGTTTAAACCTCCCTTGGATCTACAAAAAGAGCTATTGTTGGTGGGATTTTGGTCAATTCATGAAACTCGTGTAGTGCCCATCATTATTTTTCAAGGCCTTTATGCACCACAAGTCCTCCTGGCAAGACAACAATTTCCAATGTGGGATATGATGCTTAATCTTATCTCTTCCTCCAACTTCACTCACAACAACATTGATGTTCTCACAATCCTCAACTCTGCAGCCATGTTGTGCACAAACTTGCACAACCCTCTCACAAGGTTCCCACACAATGGCCTATTACAACACATCCCATACACAAAGTAAAACCCAAATGGCTTCAAGAAATCAAGCAAAGCAAGGCCCTTCAAGTATGGAAACACCTTATCAATAAAACTCTGACTCTTCCTACATAACATGCAAGAAAAAGTTGCTTCCTTTAACCTCCGATTAAAGATTTTCCCATTGTTCCACACACTAAGCATAACCCAGTTACTAGGAACTCGACCATCGTTTCTAAAATCATCCTATGAACTATCTCCTTTAAAATAAGCAACCTAGGTCCCTAAACTTAGCTTGTTCCTAAGAATGCAATCTATATCATTAGGAAATAAATCAGAAGATCCCATGAACTTTCTGTAAAGTGATTCAGCTTGATCAACCTTGAGCCTCACAATCTCAATGTTCGATGAGATCTTCAAGTGAAGACGGTTCACTGGGTTTACAAGTGCGGATGGAGTTCTAAACTTGGTTTAACCAAACTTGAACATAAAGAAGCTGATAGACGCATAGTTATCTTTCATGGTGGCCATATATGAATAGTCCACGTCATTGGAATAGAACCATTCTTCTAGCCTTCGTAGTAGGCTCAATCCAACCTATTTTTCGTCGATGATTTAAAACCACCCTTAGCCCCAACACATAGCCCACCTTGGCCAAGTCATGAGTTGCAAGTGTAACCACTTTTATAGTGCCTTGAATGGCCCCAATTAACTCCTTGTCCATCTCTACGACCTGTCATCAAACAGTTGGTGAGCATATATATATATAATGTGATATATTGATCAATGAAGACGAGAGAAATGATGACATGAGTTAACAGTAATGTGCATATATAGATATACCAGCATGTTGTACATGGGACTGTTTCGGATCCTGCAGATGGGGTCACCCAAAGTGTCAGTGAAGAGGAACACACTTTCTGATGGGCCTACCTCGCATTTTCTCTCGATTTCTTCCACTTGAGCTTTGTTAGATTGTCCATCATAGTTTTGAATTATGCACTCCATCAAGAGAAAGGCAAGTGATAAAGGAAAATGGAACAAGGTGTTTAACGTATGATTAGGCTCGGATATGTAGAAGAAGAAGGCTTGAGGGTAGAGGCACAAAAAAATACAGACAGCAGGATAGTTAAACCGCCATTGAGAAGTAGCAGAAGAAGGGATTGGTGAAGGGTTCATGATGAGGATTGATCGTTTTATATTCAGCGGGTCGGAAAAAAAGGCAGGTGGAGGTGGGGAGAATGGCAAGTGTGCAGAGACAATCCTGCTTAATTAACAGTAAAAGCTGTTTTTTCAATGTAATTTATGGTGTATAAGTTTAGTATATGAGAGGACTTTTGTCTCAACTTATGATGTGAACATACTTCTCTAACCCTAACTCAAATAGGTCTTGAAGATGTTGTGAATGTTTTGTGTGGGAACGAGTCATCAATATCCTACCTAGCATAGCCTTCCATGCAAGGTTATCAAACTCGGATCAGCCTTTGAACCGATCGAGGCTATAGGTTAAGGGTCAGTGGGTCCGCTTGAAGTTAATTTAGGGTCAGACCGGTGGGGAATAAAAAATTTAAAAATAATTTAAATTATTATCATAGTATTATATCATCCCAAATCAATCCAAGATCTTCAATCACTAACAAAATAATCATATACTTATCCAACATTCTTTAAATTTTTTTTGACATACTAACATCTTATTATCAATCGACCATTCAATGACACTATAATCAATAATTATAAATATTCTTTCTAACAAATTATCAATATAGATATATGATAACAAAATATTCCTTTTTACAATCCTTTAATCATTAAACTAATAGTCATTAACATAAAAATTAATTATCATTAACTTCGACCAATATTACTATCTTCCCCATAAAAAAGTATTATTTTTTTTTTAAAAAAAGGCAACTAAGTCAACCCCACAGCAGTCGAATTGATATTTTTTAACCCCATAAAAAAGTATAATTTTTTAACCCGGTCGGGTTGTTAGGTTGAGCTCGGGTTGCACAAAATCCCAAGTTAGGGACCTGCCAGGCCGGGTTACATGGCCATGTCACTGTTTTCTAGGATCCAGCCACTCCGGTATGGGGTTTGATAACTCTACTTCCATGTTCCATCAATATTTGGACGTAAACTTTAAATTATCATAATAAGAATTATATAAAATTATTACTATCTTTGGTCTTAATTATAAGACAAGGTTGGTTTTTTTGGGAGAGATTAAGGAAGCTAAATAAGTTACTTAATCATATTATATATTGTGTATCTTTATATTATATATTAGTCTATTAGTCAAACTAATTAGTTTGCAGAAAAAAATAAAAAAATAAATACTCTAGAATAATTTAATTAGTTTCCTTAATTTTTTTTTTAAAAATTAATGTTATCTTATATTTAAAACCAAAAGAAATATTTAATTTATTTATTTACAGGGTTATTGGGCCCCAGCCACTTGGGCTTAACGAATATATTCAGAATAGGCTAAGGTTAAAGACAAATGATTAATAAGTACAGTCCATATAGTAGCCTTTAATTAGCCTTTTCTGGGATTTGGGGATGATGTCCAGGACACCAGGTCAGAGTGATGATGTCCCATTCGGGAATTTACATATGACATTCATCACTCCAAAGTCTAATGAAGTGTGCAATAATTTAATTATGATGTGTTTATGGGAAGATTCGAAAGTGAAAAGCTCAATTATTAATCCAAGTTATATCTAGCCTTAGCCTACTGGCCAATTGATTTTTTCTTATAATTAATTAATAATTGCTTAACGACCAGATTCATTGACTTTTATGCCTGAGGCTGCGTGCATGGCTCTTAATATTGATAAAGAGTCGGTATAAATATAACTTGAGTGTAAAATGAACTTAGAAAAAAAAATTAACCCGTGTTTTTATCACATCTCTCACGCATGCTATAATAGAAAAAGTAAAGAGGTTGGTTTCAACCAACGTTGGTTTAAGTGTTAAGTAGTCTTATTTCTGTAAAAAAGAAAACACAAGTTCAGATTTTGAAAAGCAATCTTATTAGAAAAAATGAAAATCTTTTATCCTCTAAATTTCAGAGAGAGACTCTTTATTGAATGAAAAAAAATAAAGAGGTTAGCTTCATAAACTTCACCTTACCATAACTTGTAAATTAATTAAGTTTTTATCGATTTGATGGATAAAACTTAGAGTGAACTCTTATCATTGCATAAATAAACGGAACATACGATTAAATAAAAATAAAGAAGTCATCATGTATATATATAAGAATTCAAGCATATTTGGGATCACGATTTCTTAAAAAATAAGTCCTTATTACGCAAGCCGAGATAAAATTCCTCTCACATACTTACCTCGTCTACTGTGAATCACGATTTATAAGCACTTATTACCCAAAAATAAACTATTCCAAACGAACACTTCATAACATTAATTATAAGTTATAAATTACATCCATCACATGTTATTGGTTGATATGAGTAAACATCTTCATCTCCATAAAGAGAAGAATATGTACTTGTTTGATTCTATTATCTGTTTTTTGTTCTCAGAAACAATTTTATAAACCAGTTTTTAGAAACAAGTTTAAAAAAAAAAAATTGTTTGGATAGATTTTTTTTGAAAAATATGTTTTTGAAGTAATGTGATGGTGTGATCGCCAATGGCGATGTGCCGGTGGTTGTCACTGATAGTGTAATGTTGATAGTGAATAAGTGGCGGCTTCAAGAAAAAAAAAGGAAAACAAAAATAAGAAAACAACTAAAAATTGTTTTTGTTTTTTAGTTTTTAAAAATAAATTTTAAATTTTTTTGTCTTTAAAAACAATTTACCAAACAAGTTTTATTGCTTTTAAAAACCAACAGTTTTTAAAAACAATATCAAGCAGCCCCTATAAGATTAAATTTTGGGAAGTTAATCTCAATTCTCAAATTTCAAATGACTTAGAGATATCATTAATCAAATAAAAAAAAGTTATGAATCATATGTTACTAATAATTGGATTAAAACTTGACAAGAAAAACTATATTGCACATGAAAGAGATGGAAATGAAGAACAAGAGTGGGAGGATGAGCATGTCCCCTGCACACAAAGAAGTGATAAGGAATGAGCATGTATGTGTACAATTGTGGACTCCTTGGGGCCTTTTATTTTCTCTTGGCTCCATTATTTTGTCCTCCAATATCATATAATTCATATCACTTTATTTTTCTAGCCTGTCTTGACTTTTTTCATAGTGGTACCATTCTTTGACTACATGCCCCCTTTTAAAAAGTCTAGGTACATTTTCCCTATAATTATAATGCTCCGTTTTTCTCATCAACATGTACACTTTGGTTTGTTTGGTATGCTGGAATTGATTTTGATGAAAATGGATATGGATATGGATATGGATATGGAAATGGAAATGGGAACTAAAAGTATGTTTGGTATGTCATGGAAATAAGATCTAATTTTTGTATAAAAATACCAAAATGTCCTTCAATTTTTTATTTTTTATTTTTTTTGAAGGTAGTGGTGGGTAATAGATGGAAATGATCACATGGAATTGTAAATCTTAGGTATTTTGATGGAATTGATTGGGTGAAATTGAGCCTATTTGGCTTCCACATGGAATTGGAAAATTTTCCAATTCCATCATACCAAACAAGCATCATGATGGAATTGATCCTCAATTCCATTTCCATCACCCCTAATTCCATCATACCAAACATGGTTGTTTTCTTATATGTATTAGCTAAATCGAATATTTTGTTTTTCCCCAAAATTAGACATGTGTACTTACATTCCTTCCTTGACCGACATGTTTGTATATGAACCATACTCAAAGAAATTTGTCACAAAAATTTCAAGTTACATTTTTATTCATTTTAATTAACTCATTTCATTTGTGTGATGATATATGGAATGTGCCATTATTACTAGTTGGTGATCTGCATTTTCTTTCCATGGGTCCGAAAGGGGTCCCACTCAACATATATAGTGATGGGTCATTAGATTAATTTTGTAGAAAGAAGTAAATCATAAATAAATTTATTCCTTTTCTTCAATTGTGAGAATTTTGATCCCCAAATAATAATACGTGTGGATCTTTTCAAAATAAATGAATAAATAATACCTGGGGACAATGTCAAAAAAAAAAAAAGTAATAATGCTTATTGAAAAATCAGGCAACGTTTTTTGAAAGTTGACTGGAACGTAAATGAAAAGGACACCTGGGTCATATGAAAGGGTACATGTCCCAAAATAGAGAAAGGACCACTTGTTTGGTTATGGAGCTTCGTTTTCGTTTTGAGGAAAAGAAAAGGAAAATCACTTATAAAATTAAAGTCCATCATAACAACCACTAGGGATACAAGCAAACTTTACTTTCCATTGTACCTGTTTCAAGAATTTTACTATAAATATGCCTTCCATAGTGTACTACTGTAAATGAGGGATTTAGTAGCACTCTTCTCATAACACTTTTTTATAGAAGTGTTATAGATAATTATTTTTTAAAAAAAAAAACTTAGAAGCCGTGGCGCTAGTTATTACAAGGGTCATAACTAATGTATGGGTTTATATAGCACTTGCTTTATTTATTTATTTTTTTAAAAATAAAGGGTCAACCCCTAGGTAAGCACCATAACTACCCCCAAGACCTTTATTTTTTAAAAATAAAAGGTGCGTCATAGCTGCCCAAAACATCCAGATCTATATCTGCGACATCATCTTCACGAGCTCCCCATTTTTCAGTAGAATCTTATCTCAAATCTTGTCTTATCTTTTCGGTCCCCAGTCCATTAGTCCAACACCTTTCCTTATCCATTCTCCTCACTCCCCTCTTCCTATATAATATTGTCTCCACTCCTTCCTTTCTATTTTCACCAACAACCAGCGGCATTGTCCCCACTCTCTTCTCTTTATTTTTTCGTCGGCAAGTGCAAAAGCTTCCTTGGTCCCCCATTTTTTTTGTTTCTTGTCTCCTCCTCCTCCCTATCTCTTCAACATTTGGTCGTCACTTCCGTCGACACTATAAAGCTTGATCTCCCACTTTTCTCTCCTTCTTGTCTCCTCCTACAGAAGCTCCCTTGTAAGTCTTTTTTTTTTAATACATAAGCTTTTGTCGATTGGCACTATAGTTTTCTTTTTTTTTTTTTAATTTAAAATTTGTCATGAATCTTAGCTTATATTTTTATGTGTGCTTATAATTTTTTTCTAGGTATTTGCTTGAAGTTACAACTCTCTCTTGTTAAACTTCCTATACATTATAAGTTTTTTAAATTTTTGATCTTATAAATATAATTTTATTAATTGTTACCAGTTTAATTTGCTCAATGTCTTTTATATTTAATTTATTACGAAATCTAAAATAATTATTCTCAATTGTATATGTTGAAAATTAATTTCGATAATATTACATGTTATTATATATAAGTCGTATATGTGAAGATATGTGTAGTAGTTATAACTTTTAGCTGTTATAGTAATTGTTATTGATAAGTTTCATAAGTGAAGTAATTATAACATTTGTATTTTTGTTGGCTTGTAATGCAACCAATTAATTTTACTATGATATGTAGTGGTTTTATAAATTAGTTATTTGTTTGAAGTTATTTCATTCTGATTTGATTTGATTCTGATTTAGTTTTGTTTATTTTGCTATAGATTTATACTGTAAAATACATCATTAGAAAAAGGGAAAAATCATATAAAATTATTTTTTTTAAAAATACTTCATGTGACGATTTTTTAGAAAATTGCCATAGGAAATATCACTTCCTATGGCACTTCCTTGAGGAGACGTCACAGGAAGTGTCATACTTCCTGTATCGCTTCCTCAAGAAAGCTATTTAAAAAAAAATAAAAATAAGTTGTACCGTTTCCATAATTTTAAGACGTGTCACAGCTTCTTTTAATAACGTTGGAAGCTATGACACTTCTTAAGCGCCATAATATTCATAAAAATAAGCGTCATTTATGACATTTTGTGTAGTGGTGGTGTAAGACATACAAGTATATACTGTATATTTTAAACAGAAGAATTAATGCTTTGACAAAAAAACCAAATGCCAAAAAAAACAGAGGATATCCATTGCTAATATCAAATATTAAATTTATAATAATTAAATTATTTATATTTTTGTAAAGGCAAAAGTGTGAAGTAAATAAGGAGAATGCTATTATTGTGGTGGGTTATAATGATAGGGTCAAGTTAAGGAGTCACTGTCCCAGGGAGGAGTCAGCAAGACCATAGTGATCTTGGCATGTGATTGTTTCTCTCAAATACAAAGTGGAACAGAAAAGCAACATATGAGAGCAATTGAACGTACAAGTGTTGTATTCCAAAATTTTGATGCTTTTTGATCTGTTTTCCATTATATCTTTTTAATGTATTAAAGTATATAAACTTTTGTAACTATCAATAAACCAACAAATCCGTTGTAGTCTAGTTGGTTAGGATATTCGGCTCTCACCCGAAAGACCCGGGTTCGATTCCCGGCAACGGAATTTTTTTGTGATTGTTTTGAACTTCGAGGCTCCCAAAAAACATTCCTCAAAATCTTTCTCCTAGCGGCCTTTCCCCCCACTTTTTATGAGAAAAATAACCCTTGGGAATTTTAAAGTTCACATATCGTTTTTTGCTAGCAGAATTTTATAGTACATAAAAGGATCACGACTCATTATCTTAAACGAAATTTTTTATAAAAGAATCTTCAAAATAATTTTAATTTCAATTTTAGAATTTGAGGATAAATGACTAAATTTCTTTAACTGGGATCTTAAACTGATAAATTTTCAATCTGCTGCTATTTCTGGGTGAAAAAACTAAGAAGTCGGACGTCTCCATCAACGCTTGCAAATAATAACTCGGGTTTTGCCCATTTAATCCGCCAACGGAATCTAACTCAAAAGTGAAATTTTGAAACTTAAAAGTATGAATTTGTATAAGGGGAATCAATCCATAGCTGTCAAAATTCATTCTTTTATCTGTTACAAACGCGAATTATCAGTCTCAGTAAAGTTGGACACCGCCATGGACATGTACAAACTCCTCATTCCCAAAATCTAGAACGTTTGAAAAAATTCTTCCCCAATAAGCCATGACATGTGACTATTGCTCCCAACCAAACAGGTTCAGGCTTGAGTACAGCCTCTAGAGACCATGCTGTGCATTGATTGCAACCATCCATGGCGTTAATCTATGCTAACCATTCTTCTGCACTCTTTCCATGTTTCATGGTTCATACGTCCCGTTTGAGTGCTCCTCAACTGAAACACCAGAGTTTCCATTTGCTAGCCGATTCGCACCTGAGGAGTTTGAGTAAGGGGAATATGTAGGAGCTTGGTTGCCTCGCGAATGCCGGCTCTGTGCTGTGCTGCTTCTTGTTACTTTTGGACGAGCTTTCCTGCCCTGAGATGAAGATAACAAAAAAAAGAAAGAAAGAAATCAATGATGGGAGAAATGGAAAACAAGGTCTCAATCATATATAATGAAATGAAGTACCCAGAGATTATGATAAGAAACTCATAATTCAATAACAAAAGGATGCCGCATCTAACTGTAAGGGAGCAAGATACCTTTCCCATGCATTTCTCCAAATGAGGAGCAAACCTCCCAGCTGCGATGGCCCGGCCACAATTCATGCACTCGAATATTTCACTGGCGACTGGAGGATGGGTTTGTCCAAATATGTCAACCACATACTTGCCGTTTACTTCGTTATTGTTACTAGAATCAGCAACCCTGGCCCTGGCCTGCGCTGACAACTTCAATTCTTCTTCCTCTTCTTCTAGATTGCGATCAAGACCCAGCCTTGCTATTCTGTGGCATTCGGATGCCACATCAACAATGATGGAATCAAGGATATCCCAGAAAAAATGGGATGAGAGCTGCAAGAAATTTCAACACGTACAAGTATAAAAGGTACAAGATTAAAATGAATTTGAATACTTATAAAGTATCTACCCACCCATATAAAACTGGTTAGTTTTGCATATAAGTGTTGTTATGCAATGCAACAAGAAAGCTAGAGTATTTCCAATGCCATCATTCATTTATTTAAGCTGGAGGAGGAAAATAGCAAGAGAAATGGGCGTGGGAGTATTTATTTCTTCCATCTAACTGCTGCTGCCTGCCAGCTCAGGGCCTTCAACTTCAACCATCACTTAACCCATTTCACCAGAGAAATACCAAAGGTACAATAGCATTATACAAGAATGTTTCATATACAGTGATTGGATGCTCAGGATTTTTTTTTTTCTGCCATTAATTGGATGCTCAGGCTGGAATTCCATGTGTGTAAGAAATTTGATATTTCACCTCATCAAGGACAAGTACACATGGGAAATATAGAATATCTCTGAAGATTACTACCATCAACATCAGACAAGCCAAGGATAGGCTATGAAAGTCCAAACAGTGCCAAAAGTGATTTCAAGGATGATGGAAGGCTTATAAATAGAAGAAGTTTGTCGATCATCATTTTATCTTCCTCATCATAGCCTCCATTATAGAAGGAAAACTTAACAGATATACTTCACAATGACAGCATAGTTATGCAGATTTTATTACAATAGGGCAACTTCACCACCTTCTAACAGTTAGAGTCATATCCCAGAGTACATATTGAGAAACAGTCTTATGAGTTGAGTACCCGTTACATTATTGCTAACCTGTGCAACCCATGGCCTGGTACATATTATTCAGGTATTTAACGTGTCAACAATTCAGCAGTTAAAAGTTTGAACCCAAAAAACAGGAAAATAAAAATCAATCACACATTCATAAATATATACTAGCAGCAACCAATGAATCCCATTAATAGTTTCAGCCAAAAGTCGATTCTCATAATCTCATTGTGATGCATCAACAAAATCCGGAACTTTAAGCTTAATACTGAGAGTTTCGGTGAAATGATTTGCAACAAAAGTTAGCTAGCATGAGAAATATGTTAGAAAGTAGAAGCTTGCATTGGAATCTCATTTTCTAAACTGCTGCCCCAAACCCAGAAACCTGTTGTCGATTCAAAATTGAGGAGCAAACCTGTGAATGTGATGCGTTTTCCTCATTAGGAAGTGACATGAGTCTTTGACCAAAGATACTTCTCGGCCACCTGTGAAAGCCAGTAAAAAACACTAATATTATTCAATTGTAAATGACATATTAATAAAGAAACGAACATAATAATATATCGCTTACAAAATACAACACTTAGAAAATAACATAAACATCTACATGAACTACTTCTAAGGATATTGTAACATGTATCTCAGAATTGACAACAAATAAAAGCTTGACCATAAAATAGGAATGACTGTTTAACATGTATCTCAGGTTCGTCTCCTTTATCGGTCAACTTCTCTGCCTTTTCTGTCCTCTAAATATATGAAGTTAGGATGACCATATAACAAATTCCAGTTTCATACGAATTTCTATTCAGAGCTCAACCCAACTTATGCCCAGAACTCATTGATAATACCTTTTTTTAACCCGCCCGACCAATCAAACTACAATATAGGTTTCATTCGTGTTATGCATGAGGCATCTGATTCAACATCCAGTTTAACATTACAAAGAACGGAAAAGGAAAGAATACTTTGATCCATCTGTAGCAGGTTTATTTGGGGTGGGGGAGGCCACAATTTTTCAATTGGGTTCACGGAACTGGAGAAAACCAATTCATTTTCATTTCAAAATAAACTAGGGCAATCGCCACATAGTTACAGGTTTAAGTTGCAATAAAACATTTCAAGAATACCCATAACTCATTAACAGTGAAGATCACAACCAATTTGCGAACTAACGCAGGCCAAGAGCTACAAATTTTCAAGACACGGGTAATTCAGGAGAGAGGCACGATTCAAAACGAAGACTAATTGTGCAATGGATTCGAAGACTGAAAAAGAGAAACAAGAATTGAAGGAGAAAGTGAAGGTAAGATCAGAACAGGGAGAAAAAAGAAACCGCAGTGTGATTAGAGAACAAGTTTTACACCTTTCTCAATGGGCTCTCCGTGTAAAAAAGCCCGAGGATCGATCAGGAAGAAGAGGTAATGATCGTTCTATGATTCCTAATCCCACTTCTGCTCGATAGTGCGATACTGCATCTTGGGGTTACGGCTTCCACAGGCCGAATTCGGTTGTTGATTGATTACGGAAAACAATAAAGCAAATCACGGATATGGCCGGTTTAGTGATAGTTTGGAATAGTTTTTTTTTTTTTTTTTGGTAATAAGTGTTTATAAATCGTGATTCACGGTATACGAAGTAAGTATGTGAGAGGAGTTTTATTTTGGCTTGCGTAATAAGGATTTATTGTCTAAAAATAAGCCCAACCAAACACACACTTAATCAAATCCAGCAAAACGACGGCGTATTGTGAAATATCTAAGGAGATCTTTTTTTTTTTTTTTGTGACAATAGGCAAACAGGGCCTTTGGCCCTAAACCCGGACTACTTCGGGTATCCGGCACCTTTTCCTGAGTCCCTGGCCTTTTAATACTGGATCAGGTGACCCAAGGCAACCAATTAATCCGGAGCGGGGGACATTTTTTAGGCACACCCCTATAAGGTGCTTTGCACCAAGGGTGAGTTTTCCCTCCCAACAAATGCTTTTTCTAGGTTCAAACTCTCGTCCGCCTGAGGGAGTGTCAGTTGCCTTACCACTGCACCCGACACCCTTTGGTATCTAAGGAGATCTTTGGTAAGATGGAGAACACGCATATTCTAGGAAAACAAGAGATAAAATATAGTTGGAGGGCGGTTTTAAGAAATCTGTTTTTGAAATGACTTGACGGTTGTTATCGCCAACGATGGAATGGTGATGATCATCATCGATAGTATAGTGTCAATAATGAATAGGTGGCGGCCTCAAAAATAAAAAAATAAAAACAAAAAGACAATCAAAAACTATTTTTATTTTTTAGTTTTTAAAAAAGACTTTTTGTTTTTTAAAAAAACAACTCCATGAAAACAACTTTCTAAATGTTATAAAAATAAGAAAAACATAAGAAATTGAAGGTGAGAGAGAAGGAGAAGATAACAAAAAATAGGAGGAAAATAGAGGGCAATTCTCATTCATTGTAAGCTTTTCCAAGTACATACAATTATTTATGTTAAACCTCCATTTATAGGTCGTCAACCCTTCAAAGAGTTACAACATCTTAAGTAGGAGAATTAATCTACATTATGACACATCATGAAATCATTAGAGGTTATGGTAAAGAATAATATAAACCTTTAATTTGGGGGTTATATGGCATTGTGTCATTCAATATGAGATAGAAGATCAAAAGCCACATTCTTAGATGTTATAGACATCCACACATAATTATAATATTTATAATACTCTTTCTTGGATGTCTATAAATAAATGTTGAGCCTCATTAAAACCTTACTATAAAAAACTCATTGGGATAAAAACCTAGTGAAAAAAAAAAAAAGAATACACAATACTTATTATGGAAACTCCCTCGTTGAAAACCTAGTTAACCAGGAAAATCCAGTAAGACAAAACCTTGGTTGAGTAAAATAGTACAGTAGAATCTCTACTCCCTCTGATATAGTAATAATATCATTTTTACTACTCTAAAATACGATATTATTTTTACTCCTCTTGATGACAACATCATTTTTAGTCCACTTGCATATCTGCATGAACTTAATTATAATATGAAACATCAACAAGATATGAAAATATTTTCAGGTATGAAACTTCTAGTTAGAATGAATATATTTTTGTAGGCAAAATCATCATATTAAAAACTTATGATTTTAAAATCATTTCCAATATATTTGTGTTAGATGAATGTATATTCAAATTATTTTAATCTCTATAACAGTTTATATATTGAATATTTTTCTTGGACATGCTTTTTGAATTTTGAATCCTTCAAGGATTTTGGTCCAAAAAAAAAAATCCTTTAAGGATTCTTATACAAACCTCATTATTTAGTGAGCCATATGCATAGGCTATAACAACATCTAATAGATGCATATTTTATTTTTATATACTGCCAAACAAATAATATATGAAAAAAAATGATGCATCCACCACAAAATAATATGTCTCATCAAAATCGTCATTATACATTTGTGAAGATCTTTATTTT
Source organism: Inga oerstediana (assembly GCA_963210345.1). Lineage (NCBI taxonomy): Eukaryota > Viridiplantae > Streptophyta > Magnoliopsida > Fabales > Fabaceae > Inga > Inga oerstediana. Next base: position 13,591,756 of record OY723405.1, on the reverse strand, counting down.
CATGTAAATATTGATATATATTCTATATTAACTTTATATTTAAGGTTTTTGATCTGCAGATCCATAATTTTCATTTATTTAAAAATGTACTCATATTTTTATTGCGTCTTTTTCCTTTTAGCCAATCACCTTTATTTATAATTTTCATGACATATAAAAGATCCTCATTTGATCATGTGATATCATTATAAAAACTATTGTTAACAACTTTATCTTTTTGATTCCATTTTTTCTATGACATAACTTATTGAGTTTTTTTTTATTGTTTTCAGGTACCTGGACTTATCTTTTTACAATTAATTATGTCTTAACACTATTTAAAGTATCCACCTCCTCAATATGATCATCTTAATTATATACTCATCTTTATCCAAAGTATTAATATTTGGAACTAATTGGTTTCTCATGCTTCGGGTATGTCTCATTGTCATTTATGTTGAGTGGAGCATTTTCAACTAGAATGTGAGATTTAATAATTCTCATTGAGGCTAGTAGTTACATCTGGTAGATATTTTGTAATATTTTATCAATTCAAAACCTAATGAACTTGTAGTTCATACTACTATATATGAGGATCTACATTTGATAGTAATAATACATTCCCTATGTTCTCTTTTTCAGCTACTCAATTTCTCCACTGCATATAAGGAAAACTTTGTCCAATTCAACTAACCATGTAGTATAAGTCTCCTAAATCCATTTGTTTCTTTTAAAAACAATCCTTTGCTTCATTTAGAGACAAACAAGAAGAACGTTCTTATCCAACATTTATCCCAACTTTTTTTCAATATCCATCTATATACATTATAGTGGATTAATAGATATAAGTATTGTACATTCAAGCTTTTTAAGATAGAATATGTCTAGCTTCTGATCAAAAGCCAATTTTATCAAGAGAATCTTATTGGCATGATACATGTAAGTGCTAAAATATGTAAGATCAAGTATGCTAACATTAAATTAGAAACTTTGTTCTCATAAGTATTGATATAACTTTGTATGGAGGCTTTACTAAATGATTTTTGGATCATATAATCTAGAAAATGCGCACTCAATATAATGATTTATTCAAACTGTATTGCAAACTTTATATTGCAAACTAATAATAATCACACATGTAAGCATCTTATAGATGCATCTATCAAATGTATGGAATACTTATATGGTTTACATGCTATTTGAATAAGACTATATATTTCAGTTTAATATACTTCTAGAAATGTATAGATAGATCCATTCCAAACCATAATTAATTATACTATCGTAATCAATTTTCTTTAAGAACAAGTAGCATATAATAATTCTTTATTTATATTGGCTATTTGTGAAGAATCTTCTGGTTCTTCAATAAATGTCAATACGTGTTCTTCAATAATTTGTTACATCATATATGTGACCTGTATAAATAAGTTATACCAACAATAAATTTGTTTGGATTAGTAAACTTTTGGTTTACTGTAACCAACAGTAAACTTTTCAATTTTCATATCTGACATCCCTATCTTAATCTGACTTCCATTTTTGGGAGATCAATTGCCTTTTATAGGAGAGTATATGAGTACAACTTTTTAATATTAAATTATTAGCTCACATTTATATCATAACATTCTCCTCCTCAAGTGTGAATTATATAAATATACTTCCTTTATTGTAAAAAAACGATGATCAATATATAGTAGGTCAATAGCCTATATCATGCACTTAAAAATCCAAATGCTTCATAGTTCACCTACAATCATAGATTCTAATCCAATTAGGCTATAATTTTCAAACAATCGAAGTTCTAATATGTAAATCTAGCTATGAGTCATAAATTTTCATGACTAGCTCTTTTTCACCCATAGAGTAAAAAGGAAAAACTATATTAGTGCTTCACGAACAACATCAATTTTGTTTTATATAATTCTTTAAAAACTATATCATATAGTATCACATCACTGTATAGTTTCATTACTCATTAATAATATACTTTAATTTACTTCTTTTGATGCATTTTCAAGGAGTGAAATGTTTAAAATTTTTAACCGTATAACCTTATTTATTTCTATCATATTAAGATATTAAATTTTCATACCCTACTATATTGCTTGTTTCACTGCACATAGAAAAACTGATAATTAGAAAAATTCGCTTTCATTAGCAAATAACGTAACATATATAAAGTCTCCACCAGCTGATTTTTTTTTTTTTTTTTTAACACAACACACAATAACTTAAGATTTATAAAACGAGGGCTATTAATTTCTCAAAATTTCGTGAGGTACTCTATTCATTAGGCACCTCCACACCTTAAAACACCTCAATTATATTAAGCAAATTAAATTTTCAATAATTATTCTAATTAAATTAGAATCTTCTCAACATATAATCCCCTTCTATTCTAATTAAAATTTCTCAAATATTGTGATACCAATTTCAATTAGGATTTTACATGATAATCTTTAATAAAGTTCATCATTTAAGCTCATAAATATATATAATTTCTGCAACCAAATTTGATAAAATCTCCATATAAAATGTACCACCTTTCTTAGGTAATCACACAGCTCCATTTTAAAACTAACCAACTCTAATGATTTTTAAAAAAAAAAACACAATCATTTTGCTAGCGTCATATTTATTATACGTCATAAGAAGGTAAAAGGTACACTATCACTGAAACCTCTTCTCATGCAATAAATCTCGGAACGCAGCTTCAAAACAGATAATGCCATTTATATATTTATTCGCCTTAAAATGCTATCAAGGAAAATGAATATAATTATTATTTAACGCACATAAACCGAATAAAAACCATGAAACGGCTGCATGAAGTTAACAAGCATTAAACTTCATAAAAAGAGAGATTAGAACTAGGAGATCACCAACTATTAAATCTGCATGAAATGTTCATTAACCAAAACGATAAAACATCCAACTGATAGAAGGAATTGCATTCTCCAACGAAGAGGAAATGAATTGTGTTAATGACATAAATAATTTAATAATACCTATTAATTAAAACATCCCCAGCATCATAAAATACCTACTTTGAACGTCCAGATCATGCCCATGGCTTTAACGTTAAAACATAATACTCATAATGCAGTAACTGATAAGTCAAAGTAAAACCACAATAGCAATGTATCTATAAACTGTTACTATTTAATCGCCAATAGTCACGAAGATTAATTTGCCTAAAACACTCGTGTCATTCCGTCCAATGCAGACAATCGCATTTATTTATTATTTATTCATTCATTAGTTTCACAAACAAATCAAAGGAAAGAGATACGTTACTCCTTCTTCAGCCTACAATTAAGTTGCAAACTGTTTGGAAGCTTAGGTTTTATAAGCTCAATAGAGGAATATATTAACGTGTTTTTGTTGTATATAATGCTATTCTATATTAGTTTTCCCTTATCCAATTATTCTTCTCGCCAAATTGTTGTTTGCAATTTTAAACATTCAGTCATTTATGCTGAGAAAACACCACAATATCTATGACAATATCTCCTAATCATGGTAAGGGTCTCATGTCATTATATTCAGACATCTGATCATGCTTATAAAAGTAAATACTATTATCAAAGCTGTCAAAACTAAGCTGAGGCAGCAATATCATGCAACTGATAAATGAATGTAGTAATTAGAACCTATGCTGTAGTCGACAGATATCAATTAGAGACATCTTACAGATTTAAAAAGGAATAAATTGGGTAAATACACTCTCCAAAATGATGACATGAATTAAAGTCTGCTTGTGCCGTACATGGCCATGGGTAGAGAATTTGAAGATCACTTCCAAAATTTAACAAGAAAGATTATATATAATGCTTCTGTTGGTTTTGTCATCCCTAATTCCTTAGCAGTCCATCCACGAGCCTCTAGCTTTACTATATAGCACTATAGAACTAAAAAGGACTACCTCAATATATAAACTTCTGCTGCTACCACTATACCACCAATATCAAGCTCAAATGTTAAAGCTGATGTTGAGGAACCATTACTATGACGAGATTATTAATATTGGTCAAGTGTACCAATGCATTTAAGATAGCAAGAAAAAACTTAAGTTCATTTGTAGAAGCATCCAAAATAATGCAATTAAGCTCATTAGAAGCCTTTTACATATGTCCACCTATATCTTTGTTTATATTTTTTAGATTTGGCACGCGTACCTGGGAAGAAGACCAAGAGCAAAATGATTCAATGATCCTGACGAAAATGTCCAAGGGTACGTCATTACCTCTGCATTTTTGTTAAGGGTCGCTCCTCAAGCACATCTACCACACAAGGGTATTTGCATGTCTCGATTTTATTTCTGCAGCTTTACGTGGAGAGCAAGAATTTGTGCAGATATAAATAATTTTAAGGTCAAAATATAAGAAATTGAAACAATGGGGGCACATAAGGCTGCTCTGTAACAATTTCCTGTAAAATTTCAGCTTTTTAGACGCCACATAATTTATTTATCAGTAAATTACAAGTCAATGTTTATCAAGAATACTCGAGCAATGGCCAGGTCAGAAATAATGAGGTTCAAATTCACATACCTGGAACAGGAATAACTTCAAACTTCCAGGAAAATTATATCTCCATCCAAATATTCAGTGCAAAAAACCATAATGCCTAGAGACTTAGTTGCACAACACGCATGTCATTCTTGAAAAGCCAGAAAGTTTAAAAATTCACAACACTTGCTATACAAATGTAGGTAATCTATTCCATGCGCATAAACAAAATCAAGATAAAAAAACGAATGTAAGAGATGTCAGTCCTAACATGAATCAAGTTTGACATTTGACATCACAATAGGAAAGAAATAAAACATAAAGCATCCATCATTTAGGGAAAGTATCCATGAACTAATTTGATAGAGTGTTGTGCTGATAACATGATATAAGAGATTGAAGGTGAGAGAGATGGAGAACATATATAACAGAAAATAGAAGGAGAAATAGAGGGCAGTTCTAATTCATCTTAAGCTTTTCCAAGTACATACAATTCTTTATAAGTCTTCAACCCTTTGAAGAATTACAATATCTTAAGTAGAAGAATTAATCTACATTATGGTACATCATAGAATCATTAGAGGTTATGGTAATGAATCGTAGAGACCTTTAATTTGAGGGTTATATGGCATTGTGTCATTCAATATGAGATGGAAGATCAAAAACCCCATTTTTAGATGTTATGGACATCCACACATAATTATAATATAACACTATACAAGTTTTTTAGTTTTTTGTTTTTTTAAAAAAAACCTATTTTTAAAAACAAAATCAAACAGGGGCAGAACACTTTCCATAAAATTATGGTTTTTGTTTTTGGACTATAAACATATTTGGTATGGAGGACGAAATTATGGTTTTTTTCTTTCTTTCTTTTTTTACATGAAAGTTTCATATGAATGTATCAGATAATAACAAAAATAATGAAATGGCGGTAACATAATCAAATAATGTGAATACCTTTCATTAAAGTACCCAAGTTGAATGTTCATTATGATTGGCGCTATTTCAATAAAGAAAAGGCAGGAGATTAATATTTTTAAGAAAAAATGACATTTAAATATATATACATATTGTTACCTATTTTAAAAAATTAAAATATTTTTAATATATAAATTACATTGTTATCTATATGCTACATTATTTTCTTAGAGTAAATTGTAAACGTTGTACGCAATCCATAGTCACAATTCACAAAAGGAAATTTCACCATATTAACTGTTTCCCTAAAAAAAAAAAGGACCATACTTATATCAAATTCTCCCATCACACATGATCATGTGTCCTTTTTTTCTATATGAGTATTTAGTTAATAATTCAAAAATAGGATATACGGTCATATGTGATTGGAGAACTTGATAAAATGATATAATAAGAAACATAATCCAAGTATTTTCCAAAAAAAATGTAGGGAGTAAGTTGTGTGTTTTATTAAAGGGTTAAGGTGCAAAAATACCCATGAACTTTTCTCAAAAGTGCATCCAACACCATAAACTTTTTTTAGGTGCAAAAATACCCATGAACTTCTCAAAATGGGGCAAAAATGTCAAACCGTTAATTGGTACAAACGTCCGTTTTGTGGGACCCACAACATTATTTTTTGAGGTGCAAAAATACCCATGAACTTTTCTAAAAAGTGCACCCAACACCATAAACTTTTGAAAAGTTCATGGGCATTTTTGCACCTAGAAAAAATTTTATGGTGTTGGGTGCACTTTTAAGAAAAGTTCATGGGTATTTTTGCACCTTAAAAAATAAAATTGTGGGTCCCACAAAACGGACGTTTGTACCAATTAACGGTTTGACATTTTTGCCCCATTTTGAGAAGTTTATGGGTATTTTTGCACCTAAAAAAAGTTTATGGTGTTGGATGCACTTTTGAGAAAAGTTCATGGGTATTTTTGCACCTTAACCCTTTATTAAATAAACAAATTGTTCTTACTTTTCAAAGACAAAAAGGAAAAAAAATTTCTTAACCAGTGTCAACACCCGTTTCCATTTCGATAATCAAAGAGTAATAAAGACGGAATTCAATGGGCATACAGAAAAGTACAATTACACTGATAGAAATATTTGTTTACAATCCCAACGTCGTTCGTCAACGAAAAACAAAAAAATACAGTGGAAACTTAATATTTACAAATTATCCAAAATATTAAGGCATAGACTAAAGCATAACCACGTTCTTGACCCCGCCTCGAGACACGCGCTGCTCACTTTCCGACTTCAATGTCTTTGCCCTTTGGCCCACTGGTACCCGCTGAGGTATTTGTTTAAAAATAGGGTGAGATTCCGAAGAATCCCCGTAGAGACATAATATCGTTCATAGAAAATGTGAAAAGTAAATATGTCATGCGCCAAGGTATGCACAAATTAATGAACAATATAAACACATCATCGTTATGTATACATGAGTAAGGCCCAGCCCCACAATCTACACCGGTTGGACTTCTGCCAACTCCCAGTGTAAGTGCACCTCTGGCACTAACAGCCTCTTTCTAGGCAAATCATGTTATTAATAAAGTGCATTTACAAAACAATGGCATCCACACAATCACATAACTTATGGCATAGTGTATGAAGGATAATGTCCCTACCTCAAAGCTTTATAATCCTCTTTTAAATGTGTCTCGAAGAACGTGTCGTATCCGGCCTCCAAATCGGTCCTAAAATATTAAATGTACCAGAAATAGGTCATAACCTATCCAAGTATCATTTTAGACTATTCCATAGTGTTTATTGTGGTTATATTAGTCTATGGTGAAAATTTACAAAAATGCCCCCGGGAACTCGGCTCGGCCCTGCCGTACCCGGCAGAGAGAGAAATTTCAAGAACTCAAGAAGGTAACCTCACAAATCCTAAGATTATGTTAGATGTGGTTATTGTTGATGGTTATGGTTGGATTTGGTTATTTTGTTAAGTTTGTAAATTTGGAAAGTCCTAATCCTAAGGGGTTATGCTACCCAAATTTCTTTAAATCATGATTAAGAAGTGTTTAAGTGAGTTAATCAAGGATTAGAAGTGGAAAAGTATAAGTTTTGGAAGCTGAAACACAAAACCCCATTTTTCTATTTTTCCTTCAATATTTCGGCCAAGACAAGATCTGGTAGTAGGAGTTGGATTTTCATGAAATAAATGGTTCCATTGGACTCAGTGGGTAAAAATAGGTGGGGTTACAGTTGGGCACTTTTTCGGTAGAGGCCGAAAAAGCATATTTACGAAAATGCCACTGAAATCCCTAAATAGGGGCTGTCAACCCCCGGGAACTCAGCTCGGCCTCGCCGTACCCGGCCTGATGGCACGTTTTTCCAAAATTTTGACTAAGGCTATTCTGACTTATTTTCGCCCAAGGAATCCATTTCTGGGCTCGAAATTACCAAATTCACTGTCAAATTACGAAAATACCCTTGACAGCCCCTATTTAGGGATTTCAGTGGCGTTTTCGTAAATATGCTTTTTCGGCCTCTACCGAAAAAGTGCCCAACTGTAACCCCACCTATTTTTGCCCACTGAGTCCAATGGAACCATTTATTTCATGAAAATCCAAATCCTACTACCAGATCTTGTCTTGGCCAAAATATTGAAGGAAAAATAGAAAAATGGGCTTTTGTGTTTTAGCTTCCAAAACTTATACTTTTCCACTTCTAATCCTTGATTAACTCACTTAAACACTTCTTAATCATGATTTAAAGAAATTTGGGCAGCATAACCCCTTAGGATTAGGACTTTCCAAATTTACAAACTTAACAAAATAACCAAATCCAACCATAACCATCAACAATAACTACATCTAACATAATCTTAGGATTTGTGAGGTTACCTTCTTGAGTTCTTGAAATTTCTCTCTCTAGGAGTCCTCCTCTCTCTCTCCTTGAGCTCAAGATTTGCTTGCTAAACATAGTGTTTCATGGAGAAGAAGAGATTAGAGAGGAGATTATACAAATTGGAAGCCTTAAAACTTGGATTCACAAGGTCTTACCTTAAGATTTCTCCTCCTTCTCTCTAGATTCTCCCAAGCTCTCCCTCTCTCTCTATCTTTGTTGCAAGTGATGAAAATGAAGGTAAGAGAAAGATGAAGCCTTGCTTCATAAATATCTCACCTAATTTCTCTTAATTATTTCATCTTAACCCTTGATCTCATCAATGGTTGAGATTACAACACCTTTTATGTACTTGGCCTTATCCACTTTCAACTTGTGCTTATCTACTCCAAACTTGTGTCATAAGTCTCATTGTAATTGAACCAATTCCCTTCAATTAACAATTGGGTTTTCTACAATTATCTCATTCCTTTGGTCAACATAATATATTTTATTGCAATTTAAACATGTGCTCCAACTTTAGCAATTATAATTTAATCTCTTGGCTTTAGATGATGCCACTTGGCATATTTACCTTCCAAGTAAATATTTCCCTTCTACTAAATATCCACCAATAAAAGAAAAATATGGGCTTTTACTTTATTCCACAAATCTCAATTTATTCCACCAAGAATATTCAATTCTTGAATTTATTTGCCCATTTCCTTATGAATATGAATATTTCAAAATTCACAAGATCTAATTTCCATGAATATTCACCATTTTATTGAATTACTCAAATAATTACAATATATTTTTTTTTGTGAATATAAAATTTGGGATGTTACAACCAGCACCTTATAAGAAAAATTTTATTTAGAAGAGATACATGTGTTTTTTTTTTTTTTGTTGCCCACCCAATTCACCGGAGCTTTGCCCCGACTACATCCGGATCCGACCCGCGTCGCGCACATGGCTATGGTGGGAGAGTCTCCCAATGAGAATTTTCTACATACACAAGGCTCAAACCCAAAATTTTACTTAAGCGGAACTAAGTCCCTTAGTACTTAGACCAACTTCCATTGATACATGTGTTAAAAGGGATAACCACTAATTCAAAACTGAATACTTGATGATAATTGGGGGGGGGGGGGGAATTGTAGCCAGACAGCACTTTGTAAGAAAAGTACACCATTCACATGGATAACCACTAATTCAAAACTGAATACTTGATTATAATTTGGGGGGGGGGGAATTGTAGCCAGACAGCACTTTGTAAGAAAAGTACACCATTCAAAACTGAATACTTGATGATAATTGGGGGGGGGGGGGGATTGTAGCCAGACAGCACTTTGTAAGAAAAGTACACCATTCACATAAACATCTATAACATGTATCAGGGATTAGTTGGGCTGGGCCTGCCGTGCAATATTAGGATCCACCCAAAATGCTTTAATCAATAACAACCCCATCATAAAATTTTCAATGATTATCAAAAAAAATTTCAATGAGATACCCTCAAGGGAAAATTTTAGTAAAAGAATTTTAAAAATGTTAGAAAACAAAAGGGTATTTCGACTATCATAATTTTAGAGAAATGTTAGGCTTAATTTATCATTTTTGAAATTAAAAAGAAATGATAAAACTGCCCTTACACATATTTTTTTAAAAAAAAAAAGTTAAAACCCTTTGGCCGCTGTTTGCCCGTCATCAGAGCTCCAGTGGGATATTTTTTTAATATATATATATATATATGGACATTTGACATTTGTGTCATTTCCTTTAAATTTAAAAAAAAATCAGATACTAACATCTTTATGATATTATAAATATTCAAAACACCATTTACTTATTTCCTATTTTTAAAATTCTGTTTGTGGAATAATTTTCCCTATACTTAACTCATAGACCATTGTGTGTGTGTATTTATAAATAATGCATCTTAAATAGCATTGCATCTTTTCTAATACTCCATCCGATCCTAATTATAAAATAAAGTTGACTTTTTTAGAGAAATTAAGGAAGCCAATTAAATTACTTTAGAGTGTTTATATTTTTAGTATCTTTAGATTATATATTAGTTTATTAGTCAAATTAATTAGTTTGGAGAAAAAAATATAAATATAAATACCCTAAAGTAATTTAATTGGCTTCCTTAATTTCTCCAAAAAAGTCAACTTTGTCTTATAATTAGGATCGGAGGGAGTATACGCGCAATAGGAATATTTCTTCATACCTTTTATTTTTTTTGTCCATTTCATAGCTTAATTATTCATTATACTCATAGAGAGTTGGAATTCACAACCTTGTGTTTTAAAAAAAAAATTAAGGGAGGTGATTTATGTTATTATGCTCCAAGGCTTCCAATCACCAGTAGGAATTAGCACTACTACAGCTTCTATTTCTTAGATGCGGGGCTTATGATCACACACAATGAAAATTTTACTTTGGTTTAGGTTAATTAATTGTTGGATGAGAGTTAATCAAACAAAATTAAACAACTAAATCTTTATCTTTTGGGATGGAAATTAGGCTGTTGACAAGTAATTGTCAAGACACGAGACAAAGCCACGCGTGGAGGTTGCATTGATGCATCTACCTAATTACCTAAAAAACTCCTTGTCTTATCAGGAAAAAAAAGGAATGTACGCTTGTTTGTTTGGTAACCATTAAGTATTCTATAATAATATCAATTAATTTCAATTTTAAGCACAATTATAAGGTAGGGTCATTTTTATATCACGTTTTTCTTTCTCATTCAAGGGAATTCAAATCTAAGAGATCTCTGAGTCCCTTTCATTTGTTTGGGCTGTTGTTAGTGGGTCGAATCATAATTTATTTAATGTAACCATGTGAATATATTTGTCTCTATTTAAAAAAAATAATTAAAAGCACATACAAAATGAATCACTTGATTCCTGTGGGATATAAGCTAAGTAAATTACAGCTGCATTTATACTTGTATTCTTTGTTTCGAAAATTATACTCAATTCACTGACATTTGACCAAGGTATTAAAACTCGGACCGGTCATTGAACCGGTCGGGGTACTGGGTTAAGGGTCAGTGGGTCAAACCGGGACCAAACCGGAGCTAAACCGGGACCAAACCGGTGAAAAATTGAAAATTTTAGACTTATAGTATGAAATTCTAAAGGAAATTTTTTTTTTTTTTTTTTTTTATAAAATCACCAACCCGGACCGGGAACCGGACCGGTTTCCCGGCCGGTTCGCCGGTTACCGGGCCGGACCGGCCGGTCCGGTCCGATTTTCACAACCATGCATTTGACATACAGATAATAGAAACTATTTTTAAATTAATTATATCTATGAATGTAATGTACCTCAAAAAAATAATGGAAGATTGGAGCAGATCAAAATGAGAAAGTAGAGAAAAAACAAAATAAGGACGCCCCACCTCGCCCTTTTTCCGTTCTGCCTATAGTGACTCCTCAACGATTACAACATGCTATGTTTAGATCGGATGTTCCCTCTCGATTCTTTAATAAATAATCTTTGAAAAATATAGAAAGTAGTAATAACTAACAAAATTGATTGAGAAAAAAAATTAAAAAAAGGTAAAATTTTCATATATATTTATTCATTAGGGAATATTCCAAAAAAAATACCTTGGGATATAGGAAAGGATAAATCAGTATTGTGAAATTCGAAAATTTTAGGTCAGTGATGTGTCAGTATAGAAAAAGAATCTGAGATTTTTAACTCTCAGCGAAAAGACAAATCTGCCCTTTAATTGTCCCTCTCTCTCAGCTCAAAATAACAACACCAGTCTCTTTATTTTTTTTGCTCAAATTCTATATTAACAACTCATCTTTCTACTTTTACAGTAACAACACTGGTCTCTTTATTAACAGCACCATATTGTACATTAACAACTCAACTTTCTTGTTCACAATAACAACACCGGTCTCTATATTAACAACACCGTATTCTACATTAACAACTCCACTTTCTTGTTTCACAACTTCATAATTTAAGTTTCAGTACCAATAAAAACACCTCTCTCTTTATTAATAACACCGTATTTTACATTAACAACACTATATTTTGAGATACGAAGATGTGAAGAAATAAAACGGAGTTGTTAATGTAAAATGCGGTGTTGTTAATAAAGAGAGCGGTATTGTTATTCCGAGCTAAGAAGGGGGATAGCTGAAGGGCACATTCGTCTTTTCACTAAAATTTCAAAATCTCATATTCCTCTTTCGTACTGACGCAGCACTAATCTGGGATTTCAGAATTTCACCACACTAATTTATCTTTTTGCATATTCCAAGGTATTTTTTTAAAATTTCCCCTATTAATTATGACATTCTATGTATTTAGTTTGGAAAAAGCACTTAATCGTATGAACGTCCTAAATGTTTTTGTGAATCTTAAGATTTTACCTTTTTGAGCTAAATGAAACGCAGGAAAAATAGACAAAAAGGACTAACCATCTTTTACTTGTCAAGTAAGAAAAAGTAATTTTTTTCCCCGAGTAAAGGAATTAAGGAAAGGTGGGAAGGAAAATAAAGTAGTATTATATTCTATTTTAAATATATAAAATATAGTTAATTTTTTCTGAAAAAATTAAAGAAGCTAAATTAATTATTTTAGAATATTTATATTAAATTTTTTTAAAAAAACTAATTTATTAGATTTATAAAATAATATATATTTAAAGGATATATAATATATTTATTATAATTAAGTCATTTATTTAGTTACTATTTTCGTAAGAAACAAAAAAAAAAACTTGGCTGTCTTGTATTAAGGACGCAGGCAGTCAGGAAGAGGGACGGGAACGTCCGTAGATGAAGAAAAGTCAAGGTTTCAAACTTGAAGACCTTACAATATAAGGATATGAAGGTGTCAGAATTAATGGCGCCAACTTTAATTTGCTCGTTCTGGCTCTGCTATGTTATCTCCTTCTTTCTCTCCAAGTCCCCAGCAACAAGACGGCGAGGTTCAGTTCTCTGACGACAAGCACTTTGCACTTCATGGCTTAATCACGCTATTAGTCGTCGTCGTCGTCTTCTTTCTCTTCATCGTGTTCATCATCTTCATCATACCTTGCTTGAAGCGTCCTGCTTCTTCTTCTTCTGCAGCAAATTCTGAAGCAGGAAGACATGAAGGTAATGAAACAGATTCTGATGTTGCAGAACGCAGAACTGCTTCTTCTTCAACACGCAGAGATGAAGATAATCTCACTCAGACGCAGACACAAACGGGTTTGAGATTATCTTACAGTAGTGGTGAAGTAGATATTAGTAGAAAGTTTCCATTGTAAGGAAGTACTGTTTATGTGATTCTCAAGAAGATCGTTGGTTGAGATTCATGGTGGATAATTTAGAAAACGTGTGCCGGCAGGCTGTACTAACTGATATTAATAATTTGTGGTTATCATTGTTTTGTTCCGCTTGTCCCTCTCGTAAAAACCCAACAAGCAGCAATTGCAGGGTCTTCACTAAATCGCACAAAATATCACATCATTATATATTTACGTTTCATCCCTTGCATTTGCCGTGCAGGGTACCCCTATGTAGGTAAATTGTATGAATTAGCCCATAATACCATTATCAATCTATATTTTTATAATATGTTTGGAGTTGATCACGGCTAGGTATCCCACGGTAATGCCACCTGTCATGTTTGAACGAGGTATCAGGTTCAAGTTTAGCGATTAATATTGACATGTTTGTGTGTACATATGTTTAAATTGTAGGATTAAATAAAACAAAAAATACATGTTTGGAGTTTATCTTGTAAGAATCAAAATTGATTGAATGGAGTGCTCAAAAACTCCCCAAAAATCTTGAAGGTGTGTTTGAATTATCTAATATGGTTTTACGGTATTCAAGGTAAAATGCGTTTGAATAATTTTGTCTTAACTTAAATTTCTTTTATTGGATTCTATAAAAAGTTTATTATGGCCTTTCCAAACACTAGTATAAGAGGGGGGGGGGACGAAATATTTAGGGAGAATGATAGAAAAATACCATTTGAACTTTAAAATCCTGCTGACAAAAATAATAATGGGATTTACAAGAATAGTAATGGAATTGATAACGCAAATCTTTGTTAAATGACTAATTAGGGTTTTTGAAATTCAAGTGGTATTTTTTTATCATTCTCCCAAATATTTATATAAAATTTAGAATAATATTCTATCATTCCCCAAACTTCATTAACTCCTTTGTGATTATTTGTCCATGTGAACTGTTGCCCTTCATTTGGAACTTCCATTAATCAGCCCTCGGCTACCGTGGATGAGTATATGACATACAGATAATATAAACTATTTTTAAATTAATTATATCTATGAATGTAATGTACCTCAAAAAAATAATGGAAGATTGGAGCAGAACAAAATGAGAAAGTAGAGAAAAAACAAAATAAGGACCCTTTTTCCATTCTGTCTATAGTGACTCCTCAACGATTACAACATGCTATGTTTAGATCAGATGTTCCCTCTGGATTCTTTTTTTTTTTTTAATACATAAAGGAGAATTATCTTAAGACTCAACCTACATCAGTAGGAGTGCGCTGATCCAGCTCCAAAATAGCTGCTAACTCCGCTGTTGGATACAAGATAGGATGAAAACCCGTTACAGTTGATAATGCCTCTTTCGCAAGATAGTTGGCAACCCGATTTGCATTTCTAGAAACAAACTGCAGTTCTATTCTCCATTCATGTTGCACCATCAAACGAATTTCTTTTATGATAGCAGCTTCTAGAAGATTTTGGCAGTTCCCACTATTAATCAAATTAAGGACCTCTTGTGTATCCGATTCTAATACCACTCTAAACTTCCCTTGATCCCAAGTTGTCTTCAAACCCAGAAGAATACCCCATAGCTCAGCAGTAACATGATCCCCAAATTCCAATTTATGCATGAAGGACATGATAAACTTCCCATTAGCCTCTCGAATAACTCCTCCGCACCCAGCACCCGTGTGCCTTACAAATGCTCCGTCGACATTTACTTTAGTCCATCCCTCCTCTGGCTCCATCCATGTAGCCCCCCTATCTGTTACTATTGTGCCTTGTAAGTTGATTCCTGCTAGTTTCTTACTTGCCTTCTTCATGCTGGATAAAATTACATGAGCACGATTTCGAAGGTTCTCATTGCTCTCATTCTTGTGCTCAAATAAACGTTCATTTCTCCTTTTCCAGAAAAACCAACATAACGTTGCAAACCAGTCACCCCACTCTGGGCGTCGAACATTAACATTCAACCATTCCTTTATGTTAAGATCAAAGAATGAGCGATCCCGTGGTAATGTTATCGTCTCCATCCACAAGCGCTTGGTTTCCATGTAGTCCCTCAACACATGTAAAACTGTTTCTGGGGCTTTCTTACACCAACCACACACATCATCAACATTCATACCTCTTCTACATCTTTCAACATTAGTAAGGAGCTTATTGTGAGCCACAAGCCACATAAAAGTTTTACACCTAGGGATAACATTCAGCTTCCAGATCTTCTGCCATAAGACTTCCTGGTTAACAGGTTCATTTGCAATCACTTGTAATGCAGATTTCACTGAGAAGTCCCCATTTCTTGTGTACTTCCATATGACGTTTTGTCTTTCCTACTCAACTTCAGTACCCTCCTGCACAAATCTCCATGGCACCTTGATCCCTGCCCATGTATTTGACCCCATCCTTTTCAGGTTTATTTGAGGAATTAGATCATTTCCACATTTATATTTGCTTCTAATAATTCTTACCCACAAATCATCTTTTTTCTTGATGAGATTCGATCCTAATTTGGCCATAAATGCTTGATTTTGGGTTCTAATATGTCTCAATCCCAAACCACCATTGATCTTTGAATTACAAACCGTGTCCCAAGATACAAGATGATTTTTCCGCTTTTCCTGTGTTGTTCCCCACAAAAAACTCTAATTCTTCCGATCAATCATATCACACGAGCTGATAGGAAGAGAGGCTGTTTGCATTGTATATGATGAAATAGCTTATGTGACAGACCCTACCAAAGTAGCACGTCCAACTAGAGATAATGAATTTGCTTTCCAACTAGATAACCTCTTCTTCACTTTGTCTACTACCTTAATGAAGCTCTCCTTCGTCACCCTTTTATGATGCAAAGGAACTCCCAAATATTTACCTAGATCTACCGCCATTTGGAATCCCAGAATATTGCTTAGCTCAGCGCATCTATTATGATTTACGTTCCTGGAGAAGAAAACTCTAGTCTTCGTAGCATTAACTTTTAAACCTGAGCTTGCACAAAATTCTTCAAGACAAGTCTTAACTTCATATGCCTGAAAAACAGAAGCTTGGCCAAACAAAATAATATCATCAGCAAAAAATAAGTTAGAAATAGGTGTCTCATTCTTACATAACCTGATAGGAAGCCAAGTTTTTGTCTCCATCCTATCTTGAATCATTTGTACCAGCCGTTCCATACAAATCACGAATAGATATGGAGATAAAGGGTCCCCTTGTCTAACTCCACGGGAAGTTTTAAACATATCAGCTTTTTCTCCATTCCATAATAGTTGCATTGACGGTGTCGTAACACAATTAAGAATAATTCTGACCAGATTTGAAGGAAATGAAAGATCATTTAAACATTATTCCAAAAAACGCCAGTTAACTCTGTCATAAGCCTTCTCCAGATCAATCTTGATAGCCATGTACCCTCTTTTACCATGCATATTTCTCATGGAGTGAACTACCTCCTGCTCTGCAATAATATTATCAGAGCTGTGTCTCCCTGGAACAAAACTGCATTGATTAGGAATAATAATTTTAGGAAAGACAGTCCTAATCCGGTTGGCAATCACCTTTGTAAGGACCTTGAAAATCACATTATATAAACTAATTGGACGAAAATCCTTTAACTCCTCAGGAGATTCCTTTCTAGGAATAAGAACAAGAAAAGTATTGTTGATACTAGCAATCTCCTCCGGATGAACCCAAAGTTTTTTAACAAAACTATAAATGGACATATCAACATGTTTCCATTGACTTTGGTAAAAGAAAGCATTAAACCCGTCCGGTCCCGGCGCTTTCAACGCTCCCATATTAAAGATTGCCTCCTTAACTTCTTCATCCTGTATTTGCTTTCCTAGGAGATAAATATCATCATCTTCAATTCTTAGATATGAAGTCCGACAATTAATTTTCTCCCTCTGAATTCCTTCATCTGTAAACAAATCAGCAAAATAAGAAGTAGTCATCTCTTTAATTTCCTACGCTTCATATACCCATTCACCATCATTATTCCGAATAGCTCCAACAAAATTTCTTTTCCTTCTTCCATTAGCTTGAACATGAAAAAATTTTGTATTTCTATCTCCATTCAACGACCATTCTGTATGACCTTTTTGCGCCCACAATAAAGATTCTTGTAGAAGAACGGCCTCTAGTTCACCCCACAAGGTAGTTTGAAGATTTTGGAGTGCCAATGATAGGCCATAATGTTGCTCAGCCTTGGTGATTCCACTAAGACGTCTCATTAGCTCTCATTTCCTCTTATCCATATAACCGAACACTTTCTTGTTCCAATTTTTACAATCTTCGGTAAATATAGTAATCGCCTCCTTCCATTCTTCACCTCTCCTCCAATTTTGCTTAACAAACTCTTCAAACTCATCATGCAACACCCAAGCTGCGATAAATCGGAACGGTTTATTATTCTGCTTTGTCATTCGTAACCCTTCCAATCGCAGTAGAATAGGACGGTGATCAGATTTATACCAAGGCAAATGAGCTACACTTGCATCCGAAAACATTTCCATCCAATCATTAGATCCAAGAACACGATCAATTCTGCTATGAGATTCCGTTCTATGCCATGTGAATTCTGGTCCATTAAATCCGAGATCATTTAGAGCGACAGCATCAATAAAATTAATGAACTCTTTGTCAAGACCCCTATTCTCACCCACAGACCGTCGTTCATCCATCGTCAAAGTAGCATTAAAATATCCGCCAAGAGCCCACGGCACATGAATCTGGTCACTCAACTCGAATAACGCCTGCCACAATATACGTCTATGCATTAAATTTGGGCTAGCATAAATAAGAGTCAATTATCATGTTCTATGATCATACCCACAAATCCTCATATGCACAAACTGTGGATGCTTCACTAATACATCAACTCTTCCCACTTTTTCGGACCACAAACACCAAATCCCTCCTTTAAAACCTTCGGCATCAATAATTTGCATAAATTGAAACCCCAATTTACTAGCAATCTTGATTGCTTTATTCCCATTGCATCTAGTTTCAAAAATAGCCATAAAATCCACATTATGAAATCGTGACATTTCCTTAATTAGATTAGGAAAGAGGCGAGCTCCTGTGCCCCGTGTATTCCAAAAAAGGAAATTCATTTAGATAGATTAATATTTTTTAGGGTAGAATCCCCCATCAAAACATCCTCATCTTCTTTAACCATCCCAACTTCACACACTGTTACTGTTAGAAGACCATTATCTTGATCCATAATGACCATACCTTTATCTGTGATGTAGTTTTCTTTTTCCCTTTCGATAGCCTGCATCGTTTCCCCTTTTCCCATGTCCATTCTTTTAATTTTTGTTTGATCAACCTGTGATTCTTTGCTATTCTTTAAAGATTCACTAGGCTTGTCTGTCAACACAGAAAATGGATTTTGTGAGAAAACATTGACTTCATCCTGGTCCCTACTCTCCCCCCTTCTGTCATAACCTTCGTCGGAACTTTTCCTCTAGCCATGTTCATTTTTTCTCGTGCACGTCTCTTAATCCCAGTCAATCTTTTTTCTCCCACTGGGACCCACCTCTGTTCTGTACCAGTCTTTTTACTTTCCACTCCAATTTGACCCCTGTCTTCATTCACTCCCTCATTCACGTCCTTCCTTTCTACCGTCTGCCCTTTCTCCTTTGTACCAATCTGGTCTTTTTTCTTCTGAGGACCCTTCTGACTTATATCCCCTTTTTTACCTCCTGGATTAGAACTTGATCCAACCAAATCCAGTTTATTACTGTTCCTACTGATATCACATCTTACCAACATTTGTGGCCCAAAAATGCCTCCCTTTAATTCACTCTTCTCAGTATCCTCGACATTCTTCCTCGGATTATCCATCTCCTTGTCAGTGGATTTTCCTGGCACATTATCCGGATGAGTCTCCCCATTTTCCTTCATTTGAACAGGATTTTTAATATGACATATCCCAATATGATGTCCATACTGCCCATAATGAAAGCAAACAAGATGTAATCCCTCATACTCAATATTCCTGTCCTCACTAAAATGGTTAAAGAAAGGCAATAAAGTTTCTGCAAATCCAACTCCACATAAATCCTAGCAAAACCTCCTTTCTCTGAAAAAGCAGTAGTTCTATCAATTTTTAGAGTTTTTCCCACCAGGTTTCCAAGCCTTCTTAAAGATTCTACACTATAAAGTTCCGCAGGTAAATCTGGAAATCGAATCCACGCTGCTATTTTCTTCTGGTGATCTGCTTTCCATGGATTAAAATTTGGTCGCCAACGTTGAACCATCAAATAATGGTCAGCAATCATCCAAGTTCCTTCCAACAGAGCGTAATCTTTATCCTCTCTTGTAGAAAATGAAACAATAAAATAACCATTACTCAGAGGGGTAACTTTCATCGGGTTCTTAGGATTCCACATTCTTTCCATTCTCTGCCTCATAAAACCCACTCTAAATGACTTCCCCAAACGTTTAACAATTAGAGAATTTATATAGGGTTTACACCAAGCCTCATACTCTTCTTTAGTAAATTTCAACTTTGGATATTTCCCTCCTTTTTGCCAATTATTGCATGCTTCATCACCATATTAATCTTCCTCTTCATCCTCCACATCCTCATTCGTATTTTTACTACTTATTTTCGCGAAATAATCCTTCCAGCCATTAAAAGCATCACATGCTGACATGTTTACTTCCAGGAATCCAGAGTCTCCAAGACTCAACAATTTATCCCGGTATGTGAATTGGGTCCCTAGATTCTGGTTTCCATACCCGCCATCCTTTCCTTCCTTCCTTAATCCCGAATTCTCAGCCTTACTACTAAAAATCAGAGATTTCCCCCCACTTCCATTCTGATTCCAAACACCCCTACTTTCATTCCCCTTCCCTCCGCCACTCGCCCCACTCTCTCTTTCACCGTTCTCCCTCATCAAAGGTTCAAACTCTTACAACTCCACAAGCAGACAATCAAATTCGAAAGAACAGCTATGAAACAGAGAGAAAAAAGAGAAAACTGACCGAAAATGATAGGCAAAATCAGAGCTGGAAGCAGAAATCAGAGTTGACGTTAAACTTCTCCGGCCACCACACAAGATCCGGCGTGGACGACAAGAACGCACAGATCGCTACACCCAACCACGGATCTCTCCAACAAACGGCAACACCAACAGATCGCGACAGCAAAAGACGAAGAACGCACAGATCATACAAGCACGACATCGCAGCCACCAAGCCCCGATGGACTCTGACCAGACAAGCCTCGATGAACTTTGCAACGGCTCGAGAATGATAGACGAAATTCACAGCAGAAACAGAAATCAGAAATCAGAACCAGATATAGCGATCTGTTCCAGCAACGAAGCAGATAACCAGCATCGTCAGCAGTGACCGTTGCTGATGCAACGGTCGACTTTCTCTCTCAGACTTTCGTAAAGCACGCTCTTCCCTCTCGATTCTTCAATAAATAATCTTTGAAAAATATAAAAAGTAGTAATAACTAACAAAATTGATTGAGAAAAAAAAAGGTAAAATTTTCATATATCTTTATTCATTAGGGAAGATTCCAAAAAAATACCTTGGGATATAGGAAAGGATAAATCAGTATTGTGAAATTGAAAATCTTAAATCAGTGATGTGTCAATACAGAGAAGGAATCTGAGATTTTTAACTCTCAGCGAAAAGACAAATCTGCCCTTTAATTGTCCCTCTCTTTTTTGCTCGGAATAACAACACCGGTCTTTTTATTAATAACATTGCATTCTACATTAACGACTCATTTTTCTACTTTCATAATAACAACACTGGTCTCTTTATTAACAGCACCGTATTGTACATTAACAACTCAACTTTCTTGTTCACAATAACAACACCGGTCTCTATATTAACAACACCGTATTCTACATTAACAACTCCACTTTCTTGTTTCACAACTTCATAATTTAAGTTTCAGTATCAATAATAACACCTCTCTCTTTATTAATAACACCGTATTTTACATTAACAATACTATATTTTGAGATACGAAGATGTGAAGGAATAAAACGGAGTTGTTAATGTAAAATGCGGTGTTGTTAATAAAGATAGCGGTATTGTTATTCCGAGCTAAGAAGGGGGATAGTTGAAGGGCACATTCGTCTTTTCACCGAAATTTCAAAATCTCAGATTCCTCTTCCGTACTGACACAGCACTAACCTAGGATTTCAGAATTTCACTGCACTAATTTATCTTTTTGCATATTCCAATGTATTTTTTTAAAATTTCCCCTATTAATTATGACATTCTATATATTTAGTTTGGAAAAAGCACTTAATCGTATGAACGTCCTAAATGTTTTTGTGAATCTTAAGATTTTACCTTTTTGAGCTAAATGAAACGCAGGAAAAATAGACAAAAAGGCCTAACCATCTTTTACCTGTCAAGTAAGAAAAAGTAATTTTTTTTCCCTGAGTAAAGGAATTAAGGAAAGGTGGGAAGAAAAATAAAATAGTATTATATTCTGTTTTAAATATATAAGATATAATTAATTTTTTTTGAACAAATTGAGGAAGTTAAATTAATTATTTTAGAATATTTATATTAAATTTTTTTAAAAGCTAATTTATTAGATTTATAAAATAATATATATTTAAAAGATATATAATATATTATGATTAAGTCATTTATTTAATTAATATTTTCGTAAGAAAAAAAAAAACTTGGCTGTCTTGTATTAAGGACGCAGGCTGTCAGGAAGAGAGACGGGAACGTCGGTGGATGAAGAAAAGTCAAGGTTTCAAACTTGAAAACCTTACAATATAAGGATATGAAGGTGTCAGAATTAATGGCGCCAACTTTAATTTGCTCGTTCTGGCTCTGCTATGTTATCTCCTTCCTCTCCAAGTCCCCAGCAACAAGACGGCGAGGTTCAGTTCTCTGACGACAAGCACTTTGCACTTCATGGCTTAATCACGCTATTAATCGTCGTCGTCGTCTTCTTTCTCTTCATCGTGTTCATCATCTTCATCATACCTTGCTTGAAGCGTCCTGCTTCTTCTTCTTCTGCAGCAAATTCTGAAGCAGGAAGACATGAAGGTAATGAAGCAGATTCTGATGTTGCAGAACGCAGAACTGCTTCTTCTTCAACACGCAGAGATGAAGATAATCTCACTCAGACGCAGGCACAAACGGGTTTGAGATTATCTTACAGTAGTGGTGAAGTAGATACTAGTAGAAAGTTTCCATTGTAAGGAAGTACTGTTTATGTGATTCTCAGGAAGATCGTTGGTTGAGATTCATGGTGGATAATTTAGAATACTTGTGCCGGCAGGCTGTACTAACTGATATTAATAATTTGTGGTTATCATTGTTTTGTTCCGCTTGTCCCTCTCGTAAAAACCCAACAAGCAGCAATTGCAGGGTCTTCACTAAATCGCACAAAATATCACATCATTATATATTTACGTTTCTGCCCTTGCATTTGCAGTGCAGGGTACCCCTATATAGGTAAATTGTATGAATTAGCCCATAATACCATTATCAATCTATATTTTTATAATATGTTTGGAGTTGATCACGGCTAGGTATCCCACGGTAATGCCACATGTCATGTTTGAAAGGTTCAAGTTTAGCGATTAATATTGACATGTTTGTGTGTGCATATGTTTAAATTGTAGTATTAAATAAAACAAAAAATACATGTTTGGACTTTATCTTGTAAGAATCAAAATTGATTGAATGGAGATGGAGTGCTCAAAAACTCCCCAAAAATCTTGAAGGTGTGTTTGAATTATCTAATATTATGGTTTTACTTTATTCGAAGTAAAATGTGTGAGAATAATTTTGTCTTAACTTAAATTTCTTTTCTTGGATTCTATAAAAAGTTTATTATGGCCTTTCCAAACACTAGTATATGGGGGGAGCTAAATATTTATATAAAGTTTAGAATAATATTCTATCATTCCCTAAATTTCATTAAGTGCTCGTTTGGAATAGCTTATTTTTGAGTAATAAATACTTATAAATCGTGATTCACGGTATACGAGGTAAGTATGTGAGAGGGATTTTACCTCGACTTGCGTAATAAGGACTTATTGTCCAAAAATAAACCCAACCAAACACACACTAACTCATTTGTGATTATTTGTCCATGTGAACTGTTGCCCTTCATTTGGAACTTCCATTAATGAGCACTCGGCTGCCATGGATGAGTATATGACACCACATCAGTCTCTCGTATCTTCCTTTTTTTTTTTTAATATTTACTTTTGCATCCCATAATCTGATTGAAATCTCCAATCAATCAGTAGCCGGGGACCATTAATCATGCTAGCATTATTCATGATCCATCCCCATAAAATCTACCGTTAATGAAGCTTTGGAAAACCACCAACGTAGTAAAAATAACAAGAAGAACCAGTCAACCACTGACCATTACTTTCAATTTATCATTGTGAACAGAATAATTACAGAACAGTGGACTGCAAGGGCCTTGTCCAGATGATAATACTGATGGTGAAATCACATACAGGCACCAATCTGATTTAGGTTACAACATCTAGACAAGACAAGACAAACTACTAGAATTGATAATGTAGAGGACTAACGCCTAAGATTATCTAATTTTGTCACTAAATATGCTACAGATTAGAAGATCAAACTTCCCACCAATATGGAAGTGAGAGGAACAGTGAGGTTGTCATCAAGCTCTGAGCTAATAGGAAGGGACTCAACCACCGTAGTGGCAACAGACACAATCAGAAAACCCAGAATCATTCTCCAGCTCTGCTCAATATATCCGAATGAGGAAAAATAGTACATATACCTGTCAAAACCTCAATTATTAATATGAGGACAGATCAAGAAGGTTTTCAGTTGATGGAAAAAAGTAAATAGAGCAACATACATATGCTAAAATTACCCAATAGATGCTAAGAATCCAGCAGATGCCATTGCAATCGAACCAGCCAAGGACTTGTTTCTGTTGTAAGGTATCTTCTTACTGCCAAATCGCCTCCCAACAATGTCAGCCATACCTGAACAACATATTAAGAATTAGGCCAGGCACTGTCATTTTATAGAATTGGAGTCCAGAAGAAAAAGTATGTCTGATCTGCTCCACCCAGTGATTAAGCAGCGATTTTCCTGACTTTTTGCATTACTTTCTTTTTCCTTATTTAAGTTTCAAGTGCAACTAAAATATTGCCAAGATACAATCATGAGGACAGAAAATATAATCGGCTCTAGATAAAGTACCATCTCCTGCACACAGATTGCATATTAGAGCAATGGCTAAAGGGGAAGTTCTCCAGTACAGCACACTGGCAAAAGTAATAGCTGAGGCATAATACAATGGTCCCTTTAGAAGCTCCCTGAGGCAGAGAAAAAATGGAGAAATGAATAGATCAAGATATGAACTCACTAATCAATCTATAGAATTGCAAACAAACAAATAGTATTTTCATTCTCTCCCGGAACAGATTTAAAGAGAACTCACAAGCCAAAAGTGTAACTCAGATGTTCATCAAAATCATAACCTATTGATTCTTTTCAATATAACATGAGGAATAATATAAGAAATGGCAAAAAATGTCATCATATCCATTCTTGTCAGGCCTAAATGGACCAGCTTAATCACTTGACAGCAAGATATTCCTGCTGGATGGATTTAACAGTAAAATGATACTCCCTCCGGTCCTAATTATAAGATAAAGTTGACTTTTTTAAAGAAATTAAGGAAGCGAATTAAATTACTTTAAAGTATTTTTATTTTTTTTCTCCAAACTAATTAATTTGACTAATAAACTAATATATAATCTAAAGATACTAAAAATATAAACACTCTAAAGTAATTTAATTGACTTCCTTAATTTCTCCAAAAAAATCAACTTTGTCTTATGATTAGGACCAGAGGAATACTTATTACAAGTTTTAAAGA
Source organism: Inga oerstediana (assembly GCA_963210345.1). NCBI lineage: Eukaryota > Viridiplantae > Streptophyta > Magnoliopsida > Fabales > Fabaceae > Inga > Inga oerstediana. Next base: position 13,566,309 of record OY723405.1, on the reverse strand, counting down.
TTTGTATTGTCGCAGTAGCATCAATGTGTAAAACATTGCAACCTGTAATTTCCAAATCTGCTCATTGATTTCACTGTGGCTTCATCTTTCAGTATACCAAGCCCAATAAGAAGCATCCGAAATATATTGACTCCCGGAATAAGAGCAGCATAAAGTGGTGCCTGACTTCTGGAACTGCAACAATAGAAGAAAGGTAATTTGACAAGACAAAGTGGACCTTTGAAATTTCAATATACTAAGAATCTATAAATTTACCTGAATAATGGCCAGCAAAGCATGAATGCCAGTCCAATGCTTATATGTACAAGTTTCCTATTCAATTTCTAAACACGAAAAATATAACCGATGATAAGTCTGGGGATACAGAACAAGATAGGTATTAAGAAATACAGGAAATTAGCTCTAATTGGATAACAAGCATCAAAGTCAAACATTATATAAAAAACCATGCACCTGACTTTATCCTTGACAGACAACATTTCACACCGCTCCACAATGAAAAAGAGCACAAAGAATGTACCATTTCTCACTTCAGAAATGGAAAATACAATACAAAAGGAGCCAACACATGAAATTTCTCATTACAAACTAGCACCATGGGTGCTTATCTTCCAGTGACATGAAAATATCAGAAAATCTCAAAGACTTCAGTTTAGTATAAATTGAAATAATAAATTGCTGCATGAGTTAAAATTTGATGCTGCTAGGAACATGATTAGCCCTGTATCACACATCATGCATGGCATCAACAAGACCATGAGACCCCCCCCCCAACGGCCATCCTTGATATCTTCGTCAAGGAATGAAATCCATGGTAAATCCTGAGTTTCATGGAGTACAATCATTCGAAAATTTTCAAAATATTTAGGAATCATTTTAATTTATTTATTCATTCGTAATTCCGAGGATTTCAGTCCTGCATGTCCCTTCGATTCGATTGTCCTTCATAGGTATAACAGAATGTAAAGCATAGCCTATTAGGAGAGTGAGCAATGAAAACCCAATAATCACCTTGATCCATCTTCACCTTGAATCCTTGATAGCTCGAAGCATTGTCAGAAAAATGCCCCAAATGAAAACTCAACTTAAAAGGAACATAGAGAATTATACGGTCAACTAATTACCTTAGTATACGATTAATTGTAAATTCTAAGTTGAAAGATTAGGGGAGAAATCAGACCTGGTCGAAAATTCCACGCTTTGCGGTTTCTTGCCATAACCTAAGCAAAGAAAAAGCAACGCCGATAGAAATAGCGGTGGCATAGACGTCAGAGACGAGGGGATTGTCGTGAAGCATAGTTGCCGGCGACGGGGGAGTCAAAATCCGACGATAAAGCCTTGTGGGGGCTTCGGGTAAGGTAATGCTGAAAGGGAAAGAGTGGGAAGAGCAGTTGGGTTTGACTTTGGGAAGCAATCCAGAGACGTGTCTAAGGGGTTTGAATCGTTTGACGAGAGGGAGCTTTGGGGTGGAACCAGTGACTGTGCTGCCGCAGAACATGGTAGCTGCTGACGCTCGTCAATGAGCTTTCAATTCCTAAAAGCACCCCTCAATGAGCTTTCAATTCCTAAAAGCACCCCCCACCAAGTTTGGGCTTTGGACTTGAATGGAATTACCCGTTTTGAAACTACAACGCTGGCTTTGACGGAAAAAAAAAACGAACTACAACTCTACAACTCTCTGGCCTATTTATAAGTTAAAAAACTATAAGTCCGCAATGATAACAAGTGAGAGTGTTATAATTTTGTTCTTATTAAAGGTAAAGAGAAAAATAGCTAAAAAATATTCATTAATGAATGAAGGTAGAATTGAAAAAAATTATTAATTTAGCTCATATTTAATAAGTTAGCTAACTTTTTTTATTATATTATAATTAGATAATTTAGACTTATAAATAAAACCGTGCTATTATAAATAAGACTATGCTATTGTTTGGGTTGGTGAGCCTAGTTAGAAGTTTAATCAATAAAAAAGATTTTTTAAGACAAATAAAATACCATAAAGAAAAAATATTTTTGTATGAATATGTTCGTTGACTATGTTAATGCCCTTATTTTTTTTTTAATTTTGAGCAAACCTCCCCTAATTACTATTTTAAATAGTGCCTCATCCAAACAAGACAAGGAAAGTTACCACGTGAAGAGATTGGTGTGGATTATTGAAACATATGCATTGTATGCTTTAATGTGTTTTAAATCTATCCTAATGTAAATCCAAATCTGATTGCTATCAGTAAATTAGCTAAAGCCAACACCTCATCCAAACAAGACGAATCAATGTTGCCATGGGAAGAAATTGGTGTGGATTATTGAAACATATGCAACGTGTGTTTTGACATGTTTTAAATATATCCTAATGTAAATCCAAATTTGATTGCTCTCAATAAATAAGTTAAAGTTAATACCTCATCCAAACAAGACGGATAAGTGTTTCTGCAGGAACAGGTTGGTGTGAATTGTTGCAACATATGCTTGTCGTGTTTTAAATCTATCCTAGTGTAAATCCAAATCTGATTGTTGTCATTACATTAGTTAAAACCAAGACATCCTTCAAACAAAATGAGTAAGTGTTGCCACGAGAGCAGATTAATTTTTTTTACGAACATGCTCCTTGACTATGTTAACCCCTAATCACTATTTTAAAGAATGTCATAACGTGAAGTTATAGCCACTTGTAAACATGAGCATTTTTTAAAGCTCAAATTAATCTTTTTTTCTTTTCTATAATTTTGACCTAGATGTAATTAAGTCCATATAATTTTGCTCAATGCAACCCAATTCCTATAATTTTGATTTGGTTATAACTTAGTTCATGAATTTTAACTACTACAACTCAATTCCTCTGGTTTTAACCATTTTTTAAAAAACAAATCATATATATAATAAATGTGAGATTAAAACATATCCATCTTTTTATTATAATCAATCAAACGCCCACACAAATAGTTCAATGTCAGGTTTCGACCTAGGACCTCATCCAAACAAAACAAGTAAGTGTTTTCATGGGAATATATTGATGTGGATCATTGAAACATATGCAACATGTGCTTGACGTGTTTTAAATCTATCCAAAAGTAAATCCAAATCTGATTGCTGCAACTAAATTAGTTAAAGCCAAGACCTCAGCCAAACAAGACGATTAAGCGTTACCATAGGAATAGATTGGTGTGGATTATTAAAACACATGCAACGTGTGGTTGGCGTGTTTTAAATCTATCCTAAAGTGAATCCAAATCTGATTGTTGTCACTAAATTAGTTAAAGTCGATACCTCATCCAAACAATATGAGTAAGGTTGCATGGGAAGAGAATGGTGTGGATCATTGAAACATATGCAACACGTGCTTGACATATTTTAAATCTATCCTAATGTAAATATAAATATGATTGTTGTCATAAAATTAGTTAAAGCTAGGACCTCATTCAAACAAGATGAGCAAGTGTTGCCACAGAAGTAGATTGATGTGAATCATTGAAATATAAGCAACATGGGCTTTACGTGTTTTATATTTATCCTAACGTAAATCTAAATCGGATTGCTATCAATAAATAAGTTAAACCAAAGAAAGGTATGTACATTAGAATCATTTTAGAATATGTTGTATTAGATCATAATAACTCATGAAACCTCCAACAAAACCTACCCTAGCAACTAACTTCATGAAAACGAGATGGGTTAATATAACTTTTGGTCCCTGAAGTTTGATCCAATTTTGGTTTTGGTCCCTCAAGTTTGAAATCGGTGGTTTTGGTCCCTGAAGTTTCACCCAATTTTGGTTTTAGTCCCTCAAGTTTGAAATCGGTGGTTTTGGTCCCTGAAGTTTCACCCAATTTTGGTTTTGGTCCCTCAAGTTTAAAAAGGACTTGACGACCCATTTTTGAAACCCGACCCGACCCGAAAAAACCAAGTCCTTTTCAAACTTGAGGGACCAAAACCAAAATCGGGTGAAACTTAGGGACCAAAACCACCGATTTCAAACTTGAGGGACCAAAACCAAAATTGAATCAAACTTCAGGGACCAAAAGTTATATTAACCCAAACGAGATCCTTCAATTTCAAATGGCTCACGTGAGGATCATCTCTGGTCTCCCTCACGTAAGGATCCTCTTGCTTTTTTTTTTTTTTTTTTGATACAAAAGAAGGCCTAAGGCCTGAAGATCAACACAAACAAAATTCAGTGGGGACTAAATCCCAAGCTCACGCTAGTCATCAGGGTCCTCTTAGAAGAAGGACACGCATCATAGATGTGGAAATACCCTCTTTTGCTAAAGCATCGGCCAGAATATTCTGTTCTCGTGGTATATGCTTTAGGTGCAGTTCCCAGGAAAAACTGAGAAAGCTTTTAACTTGCATAAGCAGCAGACTGCAAGCGGTTTGAGTCTTATCGAGAAGCAAATCCACAAGGTGTTGTGAATCGGTTTCAGCTAATACCCTTCGAAATCCCATGTCCCAGGCAAGGATGCTCTTGCTTTTGAATAGCCTGGGTTGGGCCATGAGAAAATTAAAAAAGGGCCCAAATAGTTTAAAACCGGGCCTAGTTCTAGGCCCATATTAAGGCAGTTCAGTCTCTAGAATAAAATATGTGTAGCATTCGTACCAAAAAATGTGTGTGTGGCCTCAATGGACACACTTGATCATTATTAGTTAGGCCTCAGACCCCCAAAACGATTCCCTAGTCCAAGCTTGTGCCTGTGGATGATTACCTTCAAAACCCAATGATCACCACCTAAATCTGCCCATAAAATGAAGGTGTCAAATACTTTAACCTCCTAGCGTTATTTTTTCCCATCTATAATATATAAACATTTGATCTTATTTATGAGGTAGTATCATTTTATTCACTCTACACAATAATCAGAAGGGAAAAAAATCATGAACAACATGTGTTTCTTATTGTGTATTACTGCCGGAAGAGATGTTCACGTTTAATGTCCGACGGTACTTCGAACAAGACAGTATTTAATAAAAAATAAATGTACCTATAAAAAATAATTTATAATTTACTTAAAAGCAAGTTATGATAAACTTGTTTCAAAACGATTAAGATAATTTCCGCCTGTGTTTTTCAAACTGATTTTTTCATAACTGGTGTAGTGACACGCAAGCCACCCTTTGGCGGCAACGATCACGGTTCGATCTGTGACTGCAAGCAATTTGCTTGCCAATCCAATAAAACAAAACTGATATTTTTATAATTTTTGTATAGATGAGTTTTTTAAAAATAAAATAAAATAAAAGTTGTTCTACGCCCAAATATCAATTTAGTTGAAATTAATCTACCAAGAAGCCATTTGAGGGACGAAAATCGTATCCATACATCCTTTAAATCTAAGTGTAATTTTTGTATCTTATCAAGCAACCAAGGAAAAAAAAAAAGCGTAATGTATTAAAAAACAACTTTTGAAGAGCCTATTTATATAGTGGCAGGTCACAGAGGAGATTCTCTCGCTACACTTGAAAATTAGACGCAACCGATCGGCGCATAATTAACCTTTCCTTCTTTTACAGAAAAATTTAAAACAGAGTAATCCTTGATTAATTAATGAAAGTAACCGGGTGGTGTAGGAAATTACGAGAAAAGATGGGGCATGAGCTGGTAAATTATTCTTATCCAATCCAACCACCATGTGCGAGGCCCATGTATAGTTGTTTTGTTTTTAATATCCACACACGAATGGGAAGTACTGTGCTCATCATACGTATGAACTTCAGCCATCCAATCATTATTTTTATTTATTATTTCCCTTTCATCAGTTGACAACGGTGATGATGTTTTTAATTGATTTATTAACCTCAGCGTAATTGGTACCGCGTTATTATATAAATCATTTAAAGTGTTTTCCAATTGCAAAACAACAATTGTCATCGCCAATTCGGCTTAACGTTTCAGAGTTTTAAAGTTTTTTTCTTTTTTTTTAATGATGATATCCGATATCTAATTTGGGGTTTGGGGTTGTCCCTCCCAATACAAATGTCTTATCTGAAATTTGAATTTGAGACTCAGAGAACAAACGGAGGCTTACACTGCTAGACTAGGTTTCTGTTTGCGTTAGTGGTAGAAGTTGCTTTATCAAAATGATTTACGATATGCGAGGTGAGTTTTTGAAAATAGTTTTATCTCAATTTACACGGACGTACTTTCCCCCTGTTTTTTCAAACATGACCTAACTCTATGTTGGTTTCAGATCTTTAAGTTTATTGTGTGGAACCAACAGGAGTTGAGTGGAGTAAAAACTATATAAGTTAGTTCGTCACAATATAATTGCTTTGGAGAAACATGCTCATATTTACTATTTGATAATGTTTTTAATATGGTTACATGTGCCTATTAAAAAAAGCAACCCGGCTTCCGTCTTTTTCCCTAAAAGAAAAGGACGGTCTTTTTCTCTTTGTGGACCGTCGGATTGATATCTCAATGGTTTAGATTTAATATATTATAAAAATATTATTATTATATTAAAAATACTATTATAAAAATATATTAAATTTAAACTATTTAGATCTTAATTTGACGGCCCACAGAAAAAAAAAACCGTCTTTTTCTTTTAGGGAAAAGGACGGAATTTCCAAAAAAAAAGTTTATTGCGTGAAGGAGCAGTCTGTGCTTTGGAGAAATCTCAGTGTGGGGAGAGACTTTGGAATAAGAAAGATACTCCCCCTCCTTTTGGATAGTCCGGTCCGATCCTGCTTATAAAACACATCAAAGAATGTCTAAAATTTCACTTATTTTTCTTTCCTTTTGCCATAATACCAAACGTATAACCTAATCTATAGTGCAATTATATTTAGAACTCGAGGAGTAAATCAGTATATTAATTATTCCCTATACACCTCTTTCTCTCACTCACTTTCTCCCATGAATAAGGATATCTTTTTAAAAAATAAAATATATTTCTTATAATCTATCGCATTTAACTAATCTTAACAAACCTTTTTATCTACCTAATTAGATTATTGGTATCTCATATATAGGACTACACGGATGAAGTATATTCCTTTAATCCTATTTACAAGGTATTTTCAACCTTTTTCATAAAGGTAAAGAAAATCTTAAATCTCATTAATTCTACAATAAAATTTAACACTTTTCTAATTCTACCCCTATTTAATATATATATATATATATATATATGATACCAACTAAAAATAAAGTCAACATAATATAATAAATGAAAGGTTAAATTTTACGTACTTTAACGGAGTATCTTATTAATAAGATAAAAAAAGTTTCTCTCTCTGCTCTATGTATAGAACCGAAGGCGTATATTATATTGTATCCAGTTGACCATCCGAGCTCATCATCATCATCCTTAATCGTGTTGTAAAAGGCTCAAGTTACTTAAAAATGTAGATAGCTTTGTGCGGTACGGTGGCGAAACTTGCCCGGAATTATCGTTACTGCGACAACAGAAACCTGAATAAAGGTATACAACACAGAGTTTGGGCAGTGGTCGAATTTTAATTATTATTTATTCAAAACTTCAATTAGATTCGACACCGTCAATTAATATATTGATGATGAAGCTGCAAAGATTGGATTGGGTAGGAGAATTATTAATACTTTTTTGGTGAGTTGGTGTACATTATCATTATCGTTGTTGTTACTTATTAGTGTGGTTGGAACCGCCAACAAACGCGCGGTATATATATATATATAGTCAATAACACATTGTTATCACACACACTTAGTGTGTGTTTGAGTATCCTCAAGTTGTGGTTTTAAGAGTTTTTTTTTTTTTAAATCGAGACAAAACTTCCCTCACATACTTATCTCGTAAATAGTAAAAACTACTCCATCTGGTCCTAATTATAAGATAAAGTTGACTTTTTTGGAGAAATTAAGGAAACCAATTAAATTACTTTAGAGTGTTTATATTTTTAGTATCCTTAAATTATATATTAGTTTATTAGTCAAATTAATTAGTTTGGAGAAAAAAATAAAAATAAAAATACTCTAAATTAATTTAATTGACTTCCTTAATTTCTCAAAAAAAGTCAATTTTATCTTATAATTAGGACCGGAAGGAGTATTTTCTAAAAACTAATTCAAACATACACTTGATAACATAGTACTCCCCTAGTCTTTTTTTTAAACAATTTTTTTATTGCGCAAAATGAACTAGTTAAAAATAATAAATATGTAAAAAATGTCATGTTTCTTCCAATTATTCCCCTACTTATGAAAAGAACATAGGAAGGAGAATGAATAACAAATATGAGTATCAAATATGAGAGAGAATGTAAAATAAATGAATAAATGAAAGAGAATTAGTGGTGGATGGGGGATGATTAATATAAAGATATGTATTTAATATGGTAGAAAAGGAAAAAGTAGTTTAAACTTTGAGATACATGGAGAAAGTTGCTTATAAAAAGGATTAAACCAAAAAAAGAGAAAATTGTTTATAAAAAGGATAGGAGGGAGTAATATTTAAGGAATAAATTGAATAATACTCCTAGAAACTAAAAAGAAATTATAGGTGTGTTTGAAACATGCAGGTTTCCTTTTATCACGGATTAATTTGCCTGTAATATAATCGTGCGGGCTAAAGCTGTTCTGAAAATGACCTCTAATGAAGCAGGTAACGCCCTTGATCAACTCATCTATCAACGCCCTTTTTAATTTATATATATTAATTAAGTAATTAAAGTTTGACATTTAACCTCCAAGCATCTAGCTACTACTAGCTAGAGATTTCTCTAATAATCAAAACTACACTATTTATATGTTTGACTTCTTTCATGACACAGAGCCCAGATTCTGGTTTCGTATAAGTTGGGACGCCAAGCTAAGTCACACATATCATATCTGAGTTTGAAGAAACCCTTTGAGTTAGGAAGCTAGACATGTGAAAGCGCTAATAATGATTTACCAAGTTGATCAATTGGTCTGTACGTTAGTGCACGAATCCGTGTGCTTGAGGTCATGGTACACGAATCCGTGTGCTTGAGGTCATGGTATTTTAACTTATAAGCCTTGGGAAAATTACAATCGCGTTTATATATGTATGCTCCATATTTCAATTATTATGACAGGTCGAGAACTGTTGAGGTTGATAAGTGGCTGGCCCATGATAGGAGCTGGTTTCCCCACGCTAAGCTGCTTTTAGCTTATATAGTAGGAAGAGTTAGTCACATATGAACCGTTAAAATCAGATTTCGAATGGTCTGGATCTTAGTTTTTTTAAAATGATGGTTTTTTAAATAAAATAATTTATTTTTTAAAAGAATGATGGTTAAAAGACTATTTTAATTTTGAATTCTATATCCATTAAAATATTTTTTTTCCAAAAAATGTAAACTTTTAAAAACTCATATTTGAATCATCTAGATCAAATCTGACAACCCAAATGTGCTTAGCTCTCCCTACTAAGCAAAAATGCTTAGGAGTGAAACCAGTTCCATCATATTCCCTTTGATCCTTAGTATAAGACATATTTACCTAATTTAATTAGATTAAGGAAGTTGGTTAAGTTAGTTAATATGACATGTATTTTTTAAACTACCTTAGTCATTTTCCTTAATTCCCCCTTCCATCTCCTCGTTGATTATGGTTGGAGGAACATCAATAGAGAAAAATTAGGAAAACATTGACATATATAAAAACTATATCTTATATTTAAGATCAAGATGAACTCCTTAAATATATCTTATATTAAGTACTAGTAGAGTATTATTTAACAAACAAAATAAAAGAAAACTGTTCGCTATCACACAAAGCCACCGATTGCATCTTCTGGCGTATTCGCTTATGCTACTTTATAGCATTATTACCGACAACTACCTGCAAGCATTTTGAATCAGTGAAGAAGATGAACGATATCTTCATATGAATGTGTGTGTATATACATTTGCTTGTTTTATGTGTTGTTGAATATAATATACATATTTTGATCGAAGCATCTATGGGCGGGCCGGAGAATGGGGGTGACAGTGATAATGTTGATTTTCTCTGGAGCAACGATCTCACAACGTGGAGCTTATCCGTCTGGCTATTATTTAATAATATAAACTCTTAAGTGCATGAATGTAGAGTGTATATATAAGAACCAACATATACGTACCCTAGTCATCAGAGTCCAAATATATTTGAGTAGGCTCAAGTGGCCTCACATCTGTAAAGTGATTAAATATTGCCTGTGGCATAATTGGGAGTTTGAGACCTAATTTTAATTTACAACGAGAAATCCAAGTTTTGATAAAAAGGGAAGAATCAGGGGACGATATTAACATTTATTGACAGCGAACAATCTTTGATATAAATGGAAGCCCAAACAAACGGACGGTCGTCTAACGCTGCAAAACTTTGGGCGCTGTTAGATACAGAATATTTTGTTTATTCTCAATATATCAATATTCAATGATGTCGAAATATGGGCCAAAAAAATAATTTGGAAATACAGGTGATCGAAGGTAAGTATGGACTATGACAAGTGACAACCATGAACACGTTGAAAGTATTTCTTTTGTTTGGTTTGCGTTGCACTCCTAGGTTTTTTAGCTTCTTTAGATAGGTTGAGCCACGTAGAAATTAGCCAGGTTTTATGTCCTTAATTAGAGCTAGAGACGTTGGCATTAGGTTGAGTTCTAATTTTGTTCTTTTAAGTTTTCACATTTTAGTTGTGGGCATGGTTATCAAACCGCCTAGAAGCCAGCGACCCAGTCATAAAACCAACCCGAACAGATTTCTAACTTGGGATTGTGGCAACCCGGGGCGACCTAGGCTCAACTTGATCAATCCAAGAAGTTATTGAGTTGACCTGATTGCCTTTTTTATTTTTTAAAAAATTAATATTTTTGTTAGGTATAAATCGTAGATAACAATATTAGTCAAAGTTATTAATAATTTTTGTATTAATGACTGTTAGTTTAGTGATTAAAGGATTGTAGGTAGGAATATTTTGTTATCATTTATCTATTTTGATAATTTGTTAGGAAGAATATTTAGTGATTATTGATTATATTGTCATTGGATGGTGGACTAATAATATGATGTTAATATACCCAAAAAAATTGTAAAAAACGTTGGATAAGTAGATGATTATTTTGTTAGTGATTGAAAATATTAAATTACTTTTTTATGGTAAGATACTAAGATGAGAATTTAAATTATTTTTTAATTTTTTATTTCCCTCCGATCTGGCCCTCGTTGACTCTGGATTGATCAACTACCTCGACCAATTTAAAAGCATGTCCGATTTTGATAACCTTAGTTGTGTGTGTTTAGAAGTTTTTCTGGGATTATTAAAATATCTTTTTAAAAGTGCTAAAAAAAATGAGCAAAATTATCCTAATTGTTAAAAAGAACAAATGTTAATATAGTTAACATTTTTAATGATAAGGGATAAAATTGCTAGTTTTTAAAAATTTTGCCAAAATATTGATAAAAATTTTTTTGGATACCCTCAATTCCTGAGAAAAAACTTTCAAGCCAAAAATACACATAATAACGCCAATAGTTATACAGGAAATTCTGAAACATGTGATATATCCTGCTGTCTACTACAAGAAGCAATAAAAAGGAAAGATGGAGGATCTCGCAAAGTCGTCTGTCTGTGCACGCACCACCGAAAGCCTGAGTCCTATATCATAAAACAGAGCACGCAAAGTCGCGGCGAGAAAGACTAGCTCTAGGCTGTAATATGAGAGTTGTTACTTGTAAGTGTCTTACCCTGTACACCTACCATTTGGCAGCTACTTAGGGCAATATATAGACACGCGTGCGCTCTCATATACAGTACGTCTTAAAGCTATAATCAGGTGGGGCTGAATGGACATGACGATAAAACCAACAGCAACATCGGTTTATTCTAGCCTATGAATATCTCTGTGCTCAACACGCGTCGACCTTTCATTCTTTCAACCTTCCTGATATGATGATTTGGTGTTTTTAATCAGCCAGCTTTGTCTTGTAATGATAGTGCATGGGAAGAGGATATCAGAGGATATTATATACATATAGAGCAGGCTTTCTCTTTTTTCAGTTCAAATAATTAATAATAAGAGAGGTCAACTTTTAAAATTACAGAGACGCCGTACTGAAAAAGTAATGAAGCTTGGGGTCCAATAGTCATCAAGTTAAGTTAATAATATTACAACGAAGCGCAGCCGAATCTGGACGACCAGCCACTCTGTAAAAGTACCCATCAAACGACCGTAGCCGTTTTCTCCACCTCCTCCCTTCACCACATTATCTCTTCTTCTTTCTTCTTCCATAAGAACAATAAATGGGGGGCCATTTTACAGAGATTAGTACTCTTTATTGCAGTCCGCGCTGAGAAGAGAGAGTTGACCCCCAAAATAAGAATTGGCCTGGATTCACATTTGACTCCATCATTGTAATGTTCTATGTATGTATACTTCCTCTTGTTACAATTTCAGGGCAGAGAGTGACTTTTAGAAAGGAATCTTTAGTCCATAATATTACAAGTCATTTGCTGAGTCATTAATAAATTCTTTTAAATATTATCCACATCACAATCTATTATGAGGAGACTTGAAGTTTAATATACTTCCTTCAATCTATAATATAAATCACTTCCAACTAATTTATCAAAAAAACATGACAGTTCACTTATTAAAATTTGCATTGTCTTAAATTGAAAGCATTTTTCAGCTTTACCTATATGAAATGAGGTTTTGAAGGGGAGAGCGAGAGAACAATACAAGGAATCCTATTTACTTATCAATTACAAGGGCACATAAATTAGTATTAATTATTTTACAAATGACATATATTTTAAACAAAAAAATTCCTTTTAAAAGCAACTTATACTGCAGGCCACAAGGAGTAGTGGTTTTTTTTTTATGTTGTTAAGTATAGGTAAAATTGAAAAAATATTTTATTTGTAGACAAAGTTTATAGGTTAGTTACCTCTCCCTAACACCTTGATTATCTCCCCAGTTCTTATTATAAATCACCTCTAATTAATTCATGCATACCATTAAAAACACTAGATTTTTCAAAAAATTCAAGTGATTTCCAATTTATCTTTACTAACTACAATAAACTCCAATACCATATTAATTATTATTCTCTTTCACCACCCTTGTTGAATATAAGCATACACAAAAACAAATATTTAATGCTTCTTAGAACTAGCCAGTGATTTATTAAAAAATAAAAAAAAAATACTCTTTTGTTAATGCTTTATAATATTGACACAAACAACACTTTAATTTGAAGTGTGAATAAAGTCATTAGAGTGTTTGTTTGAATTAGCTATAACAATTGTTTTTTTAACGTGATTTATAATATACGAGGTATAAATATAAAAAAGTTTTATCTCGACTTACGTAAAACGTAAACGTGCTTCTTAAACACTAACACAAATAAGTACAAAGTGGATGGTCTATGAGAATGCCATGCGTTGACATGCCATTTGATAGGCATGCTGTTGCTGATGAAGAAGAATAAAATAAAGGAAGGTAATGAGGAGGTAGAAGCTAGATGAGGTTGGGTAAGATGCTCAAATATAGAAAAATAAGTAAGGGGATTAAGAAGGCACTTTTGGCATTTTGCTTTTTGGGATTATATATTAATTAATGTGTTCGTTTGGAATAGCTTATTTTTGGGTAATAAATGCTTATAAATCGTGATTCACGATATATGAGGTAAGTATGTGAGAGGAGTTTTATCTCGGCTTGCGTAATAAGGACTTATTATCCAATAATAAGTGATCCCAAACACACCTAATATAAAGAGGAAAAAGGGAAAGATGGGGCATAGCCGCACATGGGGCGAAATAGAATTGGCTTCTGAAACATATCAATATATATATTAACATTTGTTTTGGTTGTTTTTTAGTCTCTTAGCCTTTAAATATTTAAAGATTCCTTTTACAAAGCCTATATATATAATTAATAAGTCGCCAGCCTAGCCTCAAGAACTTCATATACACATGGCGTGTCTGTTTCTGGTTCCTCGTTTTTCTACTAAGCGCTAAGAAATTTCACGGTTTCATCGGTTGGTTGTCAAGCCAATCATAGTAACTGAACTTTGTAAACTTAAGACGCTGTCTATTAGTTGCCTGTACTTTTAATCAATCAATTAATTACAATTTCATATTAGTTTGCTTTGTAAAACAACAAACAATCACCTAATATATGTTTCCTACATGCGTGATTAATTAAAACTCTGTGAGTTAGTTGACAACTTCGTACCGGTCAACTTTTGTGTTTTCTTGGTTCCTACAGCTAGCTATATATATTACTCCCTTCGGTCCTAATTATAAGATAAAGTTGATTTTTTTGGAAAAATTAAGGAAACCAATTAAATCACTTTAGAGTATTTATATTTTTAGTATTTTTAGATTATATATCAGTTTATTAGTCAAATTAATTAGTTTGAAGAAAAAAATAAAAATAAAAATATTCTAAAGTGATTTAATTTACTTCCTTAATTTCTCCAAAAAAGTCAACTTTATCTTATAATTAGGACCGAAGGGAGTACTGCATTATATATTATTGTATAAATTTAACAAGAGTTGTGTTCACATTATATATAAATGCTTTTGAAGTTTAGTGGTTTTTACTGAATAAACTAAGTTGTTTATTCACACTTATATATACAACGCAATTACGTTGGTATAACATATGACGGATGTCTTCTCTAAAAAAGTAAAAAACGCGAAATCTACTGCTGGATGATCGGGTCAATCACGCATTATCCTTGCACTTTACCTTGGAGATCATTATGTATTGTACGGAAATTCTAGGGAGATTGCTTGCAAAATGACAGAAAAGTCACGCAAACATTGCATAAAAATTACTTAACCAGTTTAAAATATCCAAATTAGATAACTAATTTATTGAAACTAATAAAATCAGTCTTGTTCGTTACTTGCAAACAAATGTATATATGTTATGTTTTTTTTTTATATTATCATCCATTATCTGGTTTAGGCCAGGGTTTGTGACTATCTCTCCTACCACAAGCGCCTCATCTAAGTCTTGAATTCGAGACTCAATGTCTATTTATGTCAGCGTTCAAGAAGCACGTTCACGCAAGTTAAGATAAAACTCTTTTCACATACTTACCTCATACACTGTAAATCACGTTGAAAAAACAGATTCTACAACTAACTCAAACAGGCACCGAGAGGATCTAGTAGGGCTTTACACAGTTAGACCAACTCTGTATTAGTTGTATGCCATTTTTTCTATATTACTCTTTTAATCATTTACATTCAAAATCACTCCCTTAACCGGAAACCCCCTCAGTATATGCTAGTTTAGACAAAAATTACAAATTTTTAAAAACTAAAGTGGATTGAGAGGTTTGTGAGACTAAAGCAAACATTTAACTCTTACCGAGAATTGTGCATGTTGTATATTATACAACACTCTCCATCTCTATTTATTAATTTCAAATTTGAGATTTTTTTTTTTATGAATTCAGAGTATTCTCAAGTCACTTTGAATTTGAGTCTAATCTCTATCGTGTTGGGAGTTGATCTAACTGTCGTCTCAATTGCCTTGGGATTAATTGCAAAATAAACCAAGAATTGTACTATAGGCAACACTCAAGTCATTCATTCTTTTTGAGGGGTTTTTTATTGGAACCTAAGCAACCTAAATGCCATAAAATGCAATTTAAATAAGGGAAAAGCGATTGGTTTTCTTTTTAACTACAATTATGATGCAATGAAGATAAAGGTCTTAAACTACAATATTTTTTGTATTTCTGGATAAAAAGTGGATACGTGAATGGAATGGAATATGAATGGAGTGAATTTTCTTAAGAAATTGGTTCAATAGCTATCCTAACTCATTAAATGATATGGAAGTTAAAATTCATCAAGTTTTAATTAAAATTTTCAATTAATCACATTAGCTCTAACACTCCTAATTAATAGCTACTCATACGATCGCATTCATAGCTATTACTTAGGAATATTATTAAAGAACCACTTGATGTGTAAAAATGGATTGAATTAATGCAAATGTTTTCTCTAAAAAATGAATGCATAATCGCGACACTCAAATTAACCCAAATCAACTACATCAACTAGTGACCATATAGTAAGCATGGTCTTATTGAATTAATAGGAAATGCATAAATGAAAATTATTCAATCAGAATAATCCAAATCTAAATACAATACAATCAATTTTAGCTCGACAATATGGAGTTTGAGTAACTCAGAACAAAATCTTACTGAAACCACCTTAAAACATAGTTAGAAATTAAAATAACAACAAGAAATTTATAAAGGAACTAAAAAAAACTCTTCATTGAAACTCTTAAACTAAAGGAACTAAAATTAGGATGAAGGATAAACAAAAAAATTACTCTAAGGTAATGGGTGCTTATAAAAAATATTTTAAAATACTGAATACACCAAAAAAATTAAGATTCTAAGTGGTAAGTGCTACTAGAAAAATATATTATGGTGTTATATATACAAAAAAAATTACTTTCGAATACAGGGTGCTTCTACTAAAATAATTTAAGGTGCTAAAGGAATAGAAAAAAAATCGGGTACCCAATATTTCTGGGTAGTAGAGCTATCCCTCTTAACCCGTTAAATATATATTTTATTCCCCTGAAAAGTGAAAACGTTAATCTTTCCCTTCGTTTTTGTTGCTATTTCTGTGACCGTGCTCCTCAGTCCCCTCAATGGGTCATTATGATTCTAATTACAAAGCATTAAAACGGCGTAGTTTTGCAGCAGCGGATAGCAAAAGTAAAGGAGACAAGCCAAACCCAAGTGGAAAGGAAGGGGGAAGCCAAAGGATGAATTTGTAGTGAAGAAAGAAAAGGAGAACGGTGGTGAAAGGGATTGTGCGATCTAGTTCTCCGACTCACAACCCTCTATTTTGGTCTTTTGTCCGTTGAGTTTACATCCGTTTTCATCTGGGTTTTCTGACTTTGATCCTTTCTTGATAAAGGATAATCTGAACGTAGAGTTGGCTAGTAGAGCTTAGGTAGGGTGAAGCGTCTTTTATCAAAAAAAAAAATGTATAAGAGCTAGTATGGTTTTATATAAGATCGATTTTGCTTTTGTTTGCATTTAATGCTTTTTTTAAAAAATTTGTCACACTCTATCTCATCATTTTGCCCCCTACATTCGTTTTCTTCTTTTTTCTCTTTTGCTATCTCTCTCACTTATTTCCTAATTAAATAAAGGTATATTTGAAAAAGAAAAAGAATATATCTTACATGTTTATTTTTTTAACTAATTTCTTAATAAATATAAAAAAATCATTTGACTCTTATATTTTGAAGCGAATGTTCCTAGAAAGAAGAAGTTACATAGATTTTAGTGTTTCCTTAATTCATCTGAGATTAAATATAATGATGATGATGATCGATCTGGTTCCATGCACCGAATAAGGGATTAACCCTGAGCATAAAATAATTCTTCTTTGATTTATTTTAAAACTGCGGCAGATGAAATGAGTAAGAAAATAAGGTTGTACGTACTATAAAATAGATAATATATATATTAAAGATTGGAGGTAGTATTTGATTTTAAGGCAATGTTTTATTTATTATAAAAAAATTAAAATAATCTTTTTGAAAATATTTGCCCTTATGAATATACGAGCAAAATGATAGTAGATATATTTCCAAACTCATGTCAAACATATTTTACTCCGACATAAGTCATCAGAAAATCAGCATGTTGCTCAACATAGCATTGGATACTTTGGAGGGTTTTAGGAAAACACCATAATCAAAAAGTGAGTGTTTGGTAAATTATCAAATTAGGTTTACGCAACTTAAGATAAAATTTCTCACATATATTTATCTTATAAATCATAAAAATTATTTTCAAAAGCTAATCAAATCACTGATATCCCTCTCAAGAAGTTAACCCAAACCATTGGTCGCTAATGTTCTTATTTTTCCGTCATTGCAAACTTCAAATTCAAAGTCAACGTTACAAATCACGGTCACATCCTGCATAGGGGCACTAGTTCGTAATTACGTACAAAAACGAGGGCATCTTCTCAACCTAAAGCGTTATAAAGTCGTAAACTCCGGACCAGAAGCAGATTACAACACCACCGAGTTCTATGCAAAACAGGATCAACAACAGAACACTCTGCTCTTCGTCGTTTACCGATTGCGATTGAATGGAAGGCGCAAAATGCAGGAAAATCCAGTGCATTGTCAGGCTGCGTCAGATGCTGCGACGGTGGCGCAACAAGGCCCGCATGAACGGCGTTCCGTCGGATGTTCCGCAGGGCCACGTGGCAGTCCGGGTCGGCAGAGACTGTCCCCGGAGGTATGTGGTGAAGGCCACCTATCTGAACCACCCCTTCTTCAAGAAGCTACTGAATCAGGTCCAGGAAGAGTATGGCTTCTCCAACACCGGACCCCTTTCCATTCCTTGCGACGAAGAAACCTTCCAAGAGATTCTCCGGTTCGTTTCGCGGTCGGGCTCGGGCAGATCGGCCGGGTTCCGTAACCTAGACGAGCTTCACAGGTATTGCCATGAGGGTTTGAGGAACAATCTGGAAGTCTGGCAAGAATGTCGACCGCTGCTTCATGGGTTTACTTCTTCTCAGTGATTCGAATAGGGAAGGATTTGATTCTGAGACCCATCTCGGCTTCTTTCTTGAGGCCAATTTCGTCATCGGAAATTAGATCCAGCGAGAAGCAATGCCGATGCCGCCGGGTGCCATCGGAGCTTCTAATTGCAAGCTTGTTCGAAATTTTGTCGGAACGGAACAACTGACAGGTCTACAGATTTGATCGGAATTCTTTTGTAGTTCAAGGAGCTCGAATTCTGAATTTACAGTAGCCAATTACTGTTGTGAGCCCAAGAACGGAGAGGAGGTAAAGAGGCACGAGTTACCTTCCAATTTGATTGATGCTGGTGTGAATATGATCAACGGCCCTATATGTTTTCTACATAAGTAATGTCATTTTTTTTTTCTGGGAGGAAATTTTATTGATGACGAGAATCAGTTAAATTGTTGTTAAATTTGAAATTTCAAGTGTATGGTGCTCCTTTACAATCTAAGTTGTAGTTGTTCCAACAGTTGAATGGAAAACAGGGGAAGGCGTTCCCTAACTTTGTTACAGAGTTGTCTCTGTTTCCCCTGAATCCATATAATTGATATGCGCCAATATTCGAGTAGACACAATAAAATGAAATCAAACTTTGTTACAGCGTTTTTGGTCTAATATGGAGTCAGTGCACTTTGTTGCTGGATTATAATTGCAACTAGAATGAATTCTCTTCATTTTGGAGTTGTGTTCTGATATCTCCAGTCGGATTTTGCCTAAAGCAAAATGAATTAAAAGTTGAAATATTCTTGGTTACAGCATTTTGACGCTAAGTGGTGTCAGCCACCCTGAAAAATATGTTTAAATATTCCGGAAACAAAACGGGGAGTCAAAAGTCAAAACTCACATGCAAGCTCGCGTCATCTAGATATAAACATGTGTTCGGCTGTTCGGTTAAAGTTGTACTGTACTGAGAAACCAAAAAAAAAAAAAAAAAAAGTTGTACTGTAATGAGATTGAGAATTTGAGATACATTTCCTTCTTCCTCCTTTTTCTTTTCTTTTTTTTTTTTCAAGTTTTTTTGGGCCAGCCATGATTAAGAAATCATTAAATCCAATGGCAATGTGTAGCATGAAAGCTCTGGTATAAATGAGAGGTAGCAAATTCAATCTCACCTCTAACCACCTCAAGCAGTTAGTGCTGCCAGTGTAATTCAGAAAATTAAGGGGAAAAAAATCAGATGATAAAGTGGCAAAAACCTGATTTCTAGTGTCTAACTGGGCTGAAGGCTGACAAATCAATTTGTTGGTTATACCAGGCCCAGATTTGATAAGGCTTAATTTAGGTCCATGTGTTTATCTCGCACAAAGAAAGCCCATAAATGTAAAACTAGCACATTTGGGCTTCGTGGTAAGCTGTAGAAAGTACTGCAAGCAGAAAATTCAAGTTCAAATATTAACCAACAGGGTCGGGTCTAGCGGAAGAGACTGATTTCTCACAACATAGCAAAATAAAGTTTTGAATCCCCGTTGAAAGAGGTGCCCATATTTAATGCCTAATAGTACCTCAAACAGGATTATCTCCAATAAGAGGATATCTGCACCTATAAGAAAAAAGTTCGAATATTAGTAATAGCATGCAGAAAATGCAAAAAGTAACGGTCCCTTCTCCCTCGAAAATAGGATCAAGCGGATAATGCTAGAGGCTAGAGTTGGAGCTGTTTAATCCATATAATACAATAAATTGATCTCCCCAACAAATAAAAAGAATGAAATTGATGTTAAATAACAAAAGATACTTGTATTTTTGAGCTAAAAAAATACCACTCTGACACTTATGTCACATTTTAAAAGGTTTGTATGATAATAGATAGAAATTACATTGTGAAATGCTTAGAACACTGTCGTTTTCCTGTTGAATTAAGAATTGTGGTCTATTATAAAGAAAAACAGTTATATAAACGATTTTAAGAACATAAACGATTTTCACTACCTTCTTAATCTTTGTAAAATAATCAAAGCAGAAAAGAGTAAGTATACTTATCATGCATGATGTCTTTCCTGAATTGATGCCAAATAGGCCTCGCGAAACTTGGTCTATGGTTTGAATTATAGCTGGGAATACGGGCCAGCCCACGGGTTGCGGGCTGGCCCGCACCAACCCGCGGACCGCGCGGTGCGGGCCTGTGCAGCCCGCACTTCTGCGGGCTGGCAAAATGCCAACCCTAACCCGCAATGTGCGGGTTGCGGGCCAGCCCGCGAGCCAGCATTTTTTTTTGAAAAAAAAAATTCATATTTTTTAAAGAGGATTGAAAATATGAGACACATATATACGAGTAATTAAATTTACCTTCCTAGTATCAATCATTGCTTTTATAAAAATTTAAAAACATAATCTAAAATTTAAGAGATAAAGTTATCAAATTTGTTAAAGTTTATAAACAAAACATAAACTCATCCTCAAGCAACCAAGATATAATAATTTTGTTTAAAGAAGAAGGGAAGAAGCTAAGATTTTTTCTTTTTGGATTGAGAGGTACCAAGATAAGAATGAAAAACTTATAAGTTTTGTAAAATTATTATATATAAATAAAAAATAAAAATTTTTGCGAGCCAACCCGCCAACCCGCGGGCTAGCCCGCATTAACCCGTGGGTTATGCGGTGCAGGCCTGTGCGGCCCGTATTTTTGCGGGTTCTGATTTTCCCAACCCTAACCCGTCAAAACCCACGGGCTCACGAATTGAGCCCGCGGGTTGAACCCATATTACCGGCTCTAGTTTGAATATGGGATTTTAAATGTCTAAGGCAACTAATGCATTCTTTTTCACATCCTCATACAAACAACACTTCAAAATTTTTTTAAAAAGAAGTAAAAAAAAAAAAAGAAGACTACATATAAAAATGCATCAAAAGTTGCAGCACACATTTAAACTTGGGTAAGATGCAAATTTATTTTAAAAGTTTTCGTTGGGGAATAATGTCACCCATGAAGTTTTTTTTGATTTAATGTCACCCCGAAAGTTTAAAAACGTATGTTGCCTCATGCTATTAAAAAACTAACGTAAACTATTAAAAAACTAACGTTGGCAATTAACTTTTTAATAGAAATGGGCATGAACTTCTAATATAAATTTGCACCTTAATAAAAATAATTTAGATAACATATGGATTGTTAGTTCGGCATATTTGATCAATTATAGTCAAAATTAACTGAAATAATAATTAAGACAAAATTACTTCAAAAAAACTTTCAAGGCAAAATTATCAGAAACTGTCCGGTCAAAATTTCCAATAACCCTGTATATTTTACATGAGGTGTGGGGGAAGGCTATTTCAAAACCCATCTTCCAAAGTGCCTGTACTCCAACAATCAAATGGTCCACAATGGTGGGGATAAAGTTGGACTTAAATTAACTGTTTCTGTGTTTCTGTCAGGACCGAGAAAGAAAGGTTTTAACCAGATAATCTAATGTGAAACTGAAACAGAAACAACAAAGGCAGTTTTAACCTGCGCATGTGAATTCAGGTCACAAAAAAAAAAAAAAAAAGAGTGTGCATGTGAATATTGAAACGTAAGTATGTCCCACACCTCTTGCAGGCCGGCCCACTTAAACTTACCATAAATGCGCGTCACTGTACTTATCGCTGAAACACTGAGAAACTAACAGTAATGGACCACGCTTTTACTCACTTTACTAGTACTCTCTAAAATCACAACCACGTGTATCCAAAAAAAAAAGAAAAACAGTCACACACATGGACCGGATGTTATTATTAAAACCCAGGTTCAGGAACTGGACCGGATTGCCGGTCCGGCCAGAAAACCAGTGAATCGACGGGTAGATCGGTCCGGGTTCCTATTTTAAAAAAAATTAAAAAATTTTCTTTATAGTTTCATACTATAAGCCTAAAATCTTCAATTTTTCATCGGTTTAGTTCCGGTTTAGCCCCGGTCTGACCCACTAACCCTTAACTTAGTACCCTGACCGGTTTAATACCAGATCCGGATTTTAATACCTTAATTAAAACATATAAAATCTTACATCCAACTAATTAGAAAATGAACTAGAGGTCTGTAGGGTTAAGACAAATCCTAAAATATCATATGTATCCAACCAAAAAAAACAAAAAAGAAGCAAACATGGACCAGGTGTTAGGAGTCTCATGTCAAGTTGTCTCAATAAAAAAGGGTAGGGTTTATGAGTCTATGTTCCTATGCTTAATGTGTTAGTCCGTTTGGATTAGTTTCGTTTTACTTTGAATTTATACTCATAACATTAGTGCTTTCAATGAAAGATAAACATAGATCATAGGATTTGAACAATGAGAAAATCAACACGAGGGAGTTTTTTTTTTTTTTTTTTGCCGTGAACACGAGGGAGTTTAAACTTAGGAGTGGGGCTTTGGAAATGTTTTTTGTGATGTTGATGGTCTTGTAGTCTAATGGCATGAGAGCGCGCTCAACGATTAGCGAGAAGTTGTGGGTTTAATCATGCTTATAACTTCAAGCCTTTAATGTTCGTCCTTCTAGTTAATTAAAATAAGAAAAGAAAAACGTTTGTTTCTCATGAAATAGTCTTTTGGGACAAGTAAGAACTTCAGTAGTTTCAGGACTACATATATGATTGTTTTAGAATTATTTTTACGATTTATAAGATAAGTATATAAGAAGAGTTATGTCTCTACTTATAAAAAAGATTTTTAAAACCGTGCTCTAGGTTTTTCACAAGGTGTCACGCACTAGTAATGGATTCAATCGCTTTTCTATGTACTGTTATATATGCTTTGACGCCGAACTAAATTACCATTGGGTCATGCACAGCTAAATCTTGACATGAGTAAAGGAAAATGCAATGATTAGGGTGTCCTTTTTTAATATTTTCCCAAACTTCCGAGCTCATAATCAGGGTTTGGGCTCATTGATCTTTGTCGTTTTCATCGCTGTAAGAAATAAAAATAAGAAACAAAAAAAAACAAGATCAGGCAGTGTCAACGTAAGAAAGTTAAAAAGAAAATAATGATGAGGATTTGTCATGATGAAAAGAGATTACATTAGACAAGTATTATATAAATGAAAGTGATGACTTTGAAAGGCCATAAACAGCAAAAGAATGATAAACATGGTTCATGATGGGTGCTGGTTATGTTGTTGTGAAATATACAACAGTAAGTATAATAAATGTGCCCTTGCTTTGGAGGATATTTGTCTTGGATGGTTTTTGTCAAAAGAAAAGTGGAGTGCCTATTTGGGGGCACTTTTTACTGTTAATTTCGCCTATAATTGCGACTAATAATTAATAATGCTTTTACACATCCTCACTTGGAATGTAACATCGCTTTCACAAACATCTTAGCGGAATTCCCATGCGAATATTTACTCTATACTACCTCTTGTACTTAAAAATAAGACCCTATTAATTTTTTGGAGAGGTTAAAGAAACTAAATAAGTTATTGTAAAATATTTATATTTATTGTTTTTCTCGAAACTAATTTATTTGACTTATAAATTGATATATAATCTAATAAATATAATATATGATATAATTAAGTAACATATTTAATTTCTTTAATCTCTCCAAAAAAATTAACGGGGTCTTATATTTAAAACCAAAAGGAGTATTATATAGCGAGAATATCATTAAGGTTCAAGTCATCATTGACAAGTGAAAAAACAATTACTGACAAGTACAATTAAGAGACTTGTCATGATATTATTTTTCTTGATTGAGCTGTATGTATGTATGTAGTGCCACTGTCCGAAAGATTATATACTGTGTATCAAACAGTCCCTTTATTTCATCTTTTTAAGAAACTAAATTAAATTAAACATGCATGGACAGATTAGTTATTTTAAGTGAATATTTATCACGATATAAATGATTTTAATTTGTTGCAGAAAATAAATATATAGTTTAATGCACCAAGAAAAACAACTAACCCGTGACTCATCATTTGGATTTGGATTTATCGCAGGAGCCTGTTCTAAAAACCCCTCGTCAATTCATATAAACATCAGTAAGCCTTATCCTATTAAATGAGATTGGTTTGTACACTATCATTGTATTTTATTAATAATCAAATATTAATTTAGATAATTTGTTAGCTAAAAAGTCTCATCAAATAACTTTATTAAGTGTTATATTTGGAATTACCTTACCCCTTCATGAAAACTCCATAATATTTGATATACCCTTCACACTGAACCCACCAACAACATTCTTTACAAATTTTCAAATCATCTCAAATGATTTCGTATAATTTTCTCTTCAATAAGCACCAAGCCTAATCTTCCACTCATATATATATATATATGACCACACACACACACACCATACTAAGATTAAAAAAAATGAGACGCACAAATGACCATATATGGATAAACAAAACAAAGTGAAGCTAATAGATGGCTTGTGAAAGGATCAAAGGGAAGATCGAATCCAATGAAATGGATAAAGAAAACAAAACAAAAAAAAATCACTAACTTTGGGTGTCATGATAGAAAAGTGTATATATATGACAGTGAGTGAAGTTGGTGGGTGGGAGCGGTGGGGTCCTGGGAGCGTATGATAATTGTTTAAAATGCCATAATATATAACTCTCCACCATTCTCCCATATAAAAATAATAATATTTCGTACCAACCAAGCAAAGCTTCAAATTCCCCCACCACCACCACCAAGAAAGGATTAAAAAAAGGGTAAAGGTGCATCCAGCACCCCAAACTATTTTTGGAGGTGCAATTAGCACCCTAAAGTATTTAAGGGTGCAATCAGCACCCTAAACTATTTTTTGAGGTGCAATCAGCACCCTAGAGTATTTAAAGGTGCAATCAGCACCCTAAACTATTTTTGGAGGTGCAATCAGTACCCTAATGAATCAAAAATGGAATAATTACACCCTTTTACTAACAGAATACTAACTCCGTTTGCTAACACACTATTTTCTTTCAGTATTTAAGGCTGCAATTTTGCCATTAATGTAGTAAAAATAGAGTAATTGCACCTCCAAAAATTTGAACTTTAGCAAACGGAGTTAATATTCTGTTAGTGAAAGGGTGTAATTGTTCCATTTATAATACATTAGGGTACTGATTGCATCTCCAAAAATAGTTTAGGGTGCTGATTGCACCCTTAAATACTCTAGGGTGCTGATTGCACTCCAAAAAATAGTTTAGGGTGCTGATTGCACCCAAAAAATAGTTTAGGGTGCTGATTGCCCCCTTAAATACTTTAGGGTGCTGATTGCACCTCCAAAAATAGTTCGGGGTGCTGGATGCACCTTTACCCTTAAAAAAAAAGCACATTAATTATTCCTACTCTTATATACTTCATTCCATTATATATATATATATATATATATAATAGAGCTACAAGCTAGGATGCAAGCATCTCTATCACACCCTTCGAATATTAATATTGATAATTAAGTAAATCCTAGTATAGGGTTGGAGACACTACAGACCGAGGTTAGGAAAATAAGAGTCAGAAATTTGAGAACTTGGTCGCACTTATAGGATGCACTAATCAATTAAAACCGGCGTTTATATAAATGCACACGATTTACATATACATATATAAGTATATGTAGATATGATGGAGTGCCCTGTTGTTGTTATTATTGCGAGGCACTATCAGTACTTTTACATGTGCCCGCATAAGTCAGTGCTTGTCAACTTCACTCTTTATATTCATGGCGTACGTGTGCCTCCCAATCAAATATATATACAATATAGTACTATATATGTATACATATGTCGCTTAGTGAATGTGTATATATACATATATATATTAGTGCAGCTGTGTTATAATGTGTCTCGTATTTGTTTCGGAATAGTTAATGAGATAATTTCGACATATACGAAAAAGCTTATATATATAAAGTAGTTGAAACT
This sequence comes from Inga oerstediana, assembly GCA_963210345.1. NCBI lineage: Eukaryota > Viridiplantae > Streptophyta > Magnoliopsida > Fabales > Fabaceae > Inga > Inga oerstediana. The sequence goes on along the minus strand of OY723405.1, from coordinate 13,539,959 downwards.
GATTGATGATCGTATATATGCATGCGAAGAGCATATAGTAAGGAACACCCACGTACGTTGTCGTTTAATTCGTTATAAAAACCCCAAATATGTCACCTTTAACCTCGCAGCTAGCATATTCCATGGTTTTATTCTACAACTTCTTTGTCAGCTACCGTATAAGTATCTTATGCTCCTCCCTTGTTTTCTTTATAGCTACCTCATTTTTATAATAATACCCTTCACGTCATTGAAATAAAAGTCAATAAGTAATTTATAAATGTTACATAAATTAGTTAAGTCAGTCAATCTATAATATATGTGCGTTATTTTTTTTTAAATATCATCTTTTAACGTGTACATTGAAACTACCTTTTAATAAAAGCCTCTGTAATATGTATAATAGTAGTCACATACTTTGAGAAAAAGTATAATTTGGGGGGGTCAATTAAGGGTTTATATTTGAGATTTTAATAAGCAAACAATTTAATTTTGTCTGTAATATAGTTTATATAATTTTAATGCTCAAGAATCATGGTTTATTGCGATCGGATTCGCATATATATGGGTATGCATTGATTGGAGTCAATATCGCCATCTGGACCCCACTTAACCCTAATCTACTTAGTCCTGTATATATATGGCTAAGTGCATTAAAAATATTTGTATCAATATGCTGTGCAATCCGTTGATGTCAAGGATTAACCATGAATACAATAATGCCTTTCAAATTTGGTGGCAGAATAAATGAAATGTAACTTTCTTGGCCATGACACACTTCAAGTGCTTGTTAATAAACTCTATCATAAAATGATATTAAGCAAATAATAGTTTCTTTTACGTACAATGATAACAACATAAGGGTTCAGTTAAAAAAAAAAAAAAATATACCTTTCATAATACAGTAATAAATATCTAAATAATTTACTTTATTATTATGATATATCTTTCATACAAGAAACCATAAATTGTTCCTATTGGGTGTATAATATCCTTACTTTTGGCGGTTTTTTAAATCCCGGAGGCCGTCTTCTAATTGTTTTTTTTTTTTTTTGCCATCGCGGTCTTCTAACTGTTAAATTTGCTAATAAACTATTTTTGAAATGATGACAAGTGTGTGTTCTGATTAACTTTTAGAGAATTGTTTTTACAGTTTACGAGGTAAGTATGTGAGAAGAGTTTTATCTCGATTTGTAGAAAAATACTTCTGAAATCATGATTTTGAGGATATAAGAACACACATCTTTAAAAAGAAGTATAAGAGTTAAAAAGAATGAAGAATAATTATGGGACGTAAATATGAGAAGAAAATCTTTGATTAAGACAAATAGTGGGATTAGTTGAGGGTAATAATAGTTGTAATAAAGTGGGTTGTTACGCTGTCTATTGAATATGGAGACACATCATTTAAGGTCCTAATCATATTAATTAAGTTGGTTAGTATTAGGACAATTCATGAGTTGATTATATAATAACAATTAATACACTGAAAACAAATGAAAAGACGTGCTTAATTAGGGAAAGGAAATGTGTGTGTTGGAACAAATTGTGTCCTCTTTTAGTGCGCTTTTACAAATGGGAAAAAGAGAAAGAAGAAAAAACAAAGCTTTGAAAGACCTGACAAATATGCTTATTAAAGGATTTCAATTCCTGAATAATAACTTGCAATCAATGTCATGAAAATTCATTAAACCAGTTAAGATTAGTTTCAATTCACGACTGTTGAAATCACACATACTCATAGGAGGAGTAGTGTTAAGCGATGAGCACTAAAGGCTCATCATCATTGCGCACCAATATATATCCATATCTAATTAAGTTGGATAGTTCATATTAAATTTTTCTTACTTTTATTTTTTTAAAAAAATTATTTTAACAAGTACAAGTCTAAATTTGACTTGTTTATTTATTTGAAAATTAATATTACGTATTTTAGTACTCCTTTTTATCTTTAATATAAGACATATTTATTTAATTTGATTAAATTAATAAAGTTGGTTAAGTTAACTAATATAAAATGTATTTTCTAAAACACATTGGTTATTTTCCTTAACTCTCTCATTCTCGATCTCTCCTCTTTAATTAATGTTAAGAAAGCATCAATAGGGATAAATTAAAAAAAGAATAATAAATATAAAAAAATATGTTTTATATTTAGGATAAAGATTAATTTCCCGAATATGTCCTATATTAAGAACAAGAGGGAGTATTTAAATTTGGTAACATAATTTAATTTAAGGAGTAATAGATTGTGAAGGCACCTATTCACCGTAATTCTAAATTTGTTTATTTGGCCAATTCTAAATCTGTAATCACATGTGAAGCGGTCTACAACATTAACATGACTAATTGATGTAGCATATGTGATGCAATATTGCAACAAGTTCTTTTTTTTTTTTTTTATCAAACTCTATACCCCCAATAATGGTTTCTTGACCAAAACTGCATACCCAATCTTTGATGTAGCATCCAACCTTTTTTTTTCCCCTTTGTGTGATGTAGCATCCCACTTAATTAGGAATATGTTCCTTTTCATAGACAAGGCTTCATTCCTTGAAACCTAACACGCGACTTTTCCCCACCAAAAAAAAAAATACAGATTGTTCTGCAAGTTTGTTCTTTATCTATAAAAATACACATAACTTTTATAAATATGGAAGAAATTTTGTGCGAACAAGAATGTGTGAATTTGATTATTGAATGCAGGGAGAACCGTAATAAACAAGGGTTAGAACAGAAGGAATTTAAAAAATGTGGTAGCAAGTAGAGTAACTAGTAATAACAAAAGTTGGCCCAAAAAAAAAGTGATAACAAAAAGAGTGAGGTGCAAGTGGTGAATATATTAAGAATGGAAGTACTGAAAATTATGGTTGGTTGGTGAGGATGAGAGTGAATGTGGGATGAGTAATTGTTTTGATGAGTCGGCAAAAAAACTGTTTTGATGAGGGTAAGAACTGTGCATGGTCCTGTGTGACAGAAGACAGATGTCCCAAAGTTTCTATTTTATTTTTATACATTTTGAGATGACCCTACAGAGAAAGACACAGACGACTGAGGTTTTCTGTGTCGTTGTGTCGTATGTGGGCCTTAAATGAGTGAATTTGGATGTATCGTTTGTTGGATCCCAATTTTCAACTGTAATGCAATAATTTAGATTGCATAATCATGTTGGGGGGGGGGGGGGGGGACTCGTATAAAAATGGGTAATAATAGAGTAATTATGTGAATTAAGTATAGATGAAATTGGGACTTATACATATATAATCACCTTTTCTTAGAATCTGATGGTGTAACCGCATCCCTTCCAAACATACTTATTAAAATTGGACTGGACTGTCCAGTTTGAATCTGAAACTGGCAAACCGGCCATCTAACTGATTTGATCTAGCTTGTTTGATCATTTCAGTATTTTTAATTTTAAAAATATTTAATTTTTTTTTTTTCATTTTATTCAGAATTTCACATTAGGAACTTTAAAATCTCCACTTCTTTAACATTTTAATCCTGAGTTAATTTTGGTTTAACTTCGATCTGATTTGCTAACTTTGACTCACTACCTTAACTTTCAGTTGTTAGTGTGTGTTTGGCAACATCCCAAATCATGGTTTGCGCAACCCGAGACAAAACTCCTCTCACACACTTACCTCGTAAGTTATAAAAGCTATTAAAAAAAGCTAATTCAAACTAGTTCAGGTTTAATAACCCTACTTCTGACTAAGTTGCCACATGCCTAAATATTATTCCCTTCAGTCCTAATTATAAGATAAAGTTGACTTTTTTGGAAAAATTAAGGAAGCCAATTAAATCACTTTAGAATATTTTTATTTTTGTTTTTTTCCTTCAAACTAATTAATTTGACTAATAAACTGATATATAATCTAAGGATACTAAAAATATAAGTACTCTAAAGTGATTTAATTGACTTCCTTAATTTCTCCAAAAAAATCAACTTTATCGTATAATTAGGACCGGAGGGAGTAATATTCAAATTCCCGAACACTTGTTTAAGTGACCAGAAACTCTATAACATTTAATGTTAGCTTGAGTTTATATATAAATATGCATCATCTTGTTTTGTTAATTAAAGAGGCAAACATTAACAACTTAAAGTTATAAGTTGGATTAATTCACAACCTTCCATTTATAAAAAAACCAAGTTACTAGAGCTGTTGGGGTGATCACTTTTTTTTAAGCTTCACGCGGATTATGCGATAAGAGCAGTTAAAATAAGTGTTTTCAAGTTTCACCACACAAATACATGGATAGTATGCTTCATTTCAAGCTTCTTTGCAAATACATGGGACAGCTTTTTATTTATTCTTTTTGGCCTGCGGGATCACTATTTATTTAGACAATTCATATATTCTATCCTTTTATTTTAAAGATAATAATTATTCTTGAAATGACGTTATCGATTCCATATTTAACATCTGCTTACTAATATTTCTCAACACCAATATCCACAGCTAAAGTCTTCAGTTCGAGTATATAGATCTTATATAAACAAGAGTTAGTATAAAGTGTACCTGCATAGACTTTAGACCTTATTTAGAGAATTGCTTCCAAGTATTTCAAAATTTAGCATGGTCATTTTGAAAAATAAAATATAATTTCAAGGAATATAGTGATCATATGTCAAAAAGCCAATTAATTATATTCTAATAAAAAGAACTGTTCTCTAATTTCTATACACATTTAGAAGTTCAAAGGGCCATGAGAGTTTCTTATGAGGTTACACGTGTAGGAAAGGTTATCTAGGGAAGCGTTAGGATGCGTCTGGTATAATGGATCTGGGAGATGTGAAATTGGAATTGGTTCTCAATTTCATGTCTAAATTTGTTTGATATGATGGAATTGAAAATATTTCCAATTCCATTTGGAAGTCAAATCTCCCCAATTCTATCATATTGGCTTCCACCCAAAAAGTAAAAATTTCTAATTTCATGTAGCAAATTCTTTTTTGCCCTTCATCGAGCTTCGTCAACTTCTTTATCAAGCTTCAGGACGCCGATGCCTGGGACCCACGATTGAGCTTCATCGCCTCCTGCGACCCACTCTCGAGCTTCGCCGACACCTAGAAAGATTTTGTTTGGAAATATCGCTAATCTTATTTATGGAAATCACGTTTGTGGAAAGATTTTTTTTCCAAAATTTCTTGGAAAAAAATTTATTTGAGAAGGGTATTTTGGTTTTTTCACCTAAAAATCATGTCTCATTTCCTTGACATACCAAACATATTTTTAAACCTCATATCCATTGTTGTCAAACTCGCGAGTTGACTTTCCGAGTTTACCGTTTTTACGTTTCTAACTTGTAAAATCGAGTCGAGTCATTGGTAAACTCGTGACCTTTGTAAACTCAGTTAAATTCACGAGTTTATACACCGAGTTTACCGTTTTTACGTTTCTAGTTTACAAAACTGTATTAACGTACCTTTAAACTCGCGTTAACTTTTTCAATTTGATTATACTTAACGGCTTTATATATGAATTTTATAGAAATTTCTTTGTTAAATACGATAAATTATGAATGTTGATAGATTTAATTTCAATTATTTGGATTTAAAATATATTTAAATCAAATTGTTGTCAACTTTTTATGTTTTAATTATTTAATTATATACTAATAATATCTATTTAATGGTAAAATTAAACTCTTACGAGTTTACGATTCGAGTTCACGATACGAATTTACATCACTATCATGAGTTTACTTAAACTCGCGAGTTTGACAACCTTGCTCATATCAATATCCATTTCCATTTCTATATCTATATCTATTTTCATTTTTATCAAAATCAATTCCAGCGTATCAAACTGTCTTAAAGGTTTTTTGGAATTCTAAGTGTAATTCATCAATGCCTTTTAAACTTTTCTTAATTATTAAATTAATCCTGACTTTAGTCTCAGAACAGTTTGCTACCTATATTTTTCTTGACTTGAGATAAGTTGTACATATAGTTTTTTATTTAAAAAATATAATTTCTAAAATTTCTTAACTAGATAAACTATAAAAATGAAGTTATTTTTAAGTCAAAATGTAAAGCCTAAACTCTTTTTTTGCGTTTGGCAAAAAAAAAAAAAAAACTCTTTTTTTGCGTAATGAGATTATAAAAGTAAAAGAGTAAAAAATAAGAAATGACGGGAGGCTCCTCTGTCCCCCTCGCTCTCTCTCTGCCGACGGGGGTAGCTTTCGGATGAGGAGAGGCGCGACCGTGAAGCCCCACACCCCGTAGAGTGGGGTTACCTGGTCCCCACTATCTCTGCTACAGTCTTACGTGTTCCCCCATGGGGCCCTCTCCTTTCAACCTCGGATTCTCCTCCCCCCGCTTCTTTTCCATTTCCTCCCCTTTTTCCTTTTTTCTTAGTTTCACTATATGCGATATTACGACACCTGTTTTTTTTTTTTAATTGTAGGAGCTGTTTGGTACAAGGCATTTGAAAGGAAAGGGATAGGAGGAAAAATTTTTATGACATGAATTTAAAAAAGTTGAAGAAGTGGAGTTAAAAGTTTTAGTTAGTTTTTTTTTTACTTTTTTTATTTTATATATTATCTTTATTAAAATTTTATAACTCCATTTTTCTAATTTTTTAAAATCTAACTCATAAAATTTTTTTCTTCCCTCCCTTTCCCTCAATTTCCCTCCTGCAAACAGACCCTTAAGGATGCCTCCCTCCTTTTTTGTTTCTTTTCCTCTTATATTTTCCTCAAAACAAGGCCTCCCCTCATTACAAATTCCAAGCCATCGGATATGCCGTATCTGGTTTTTATATTTATCTTTTGCTTATATGAATACTCTAATTGTTTATTTAGCAATATAGTCTAATTGGTTTTGGACGATATTATATCTACATCTCTATACATACCTCAACAGAAACTACTGTTTATATTTCGTTGTGCGCTAAACTATTAATGTACCATTTCCCATCAAAATTTTAAAAAAGAATGAGTGAGAATTATAAAAAAAAAAATGATGATTTCCCCTACTTTTTTTTAAACTAATATAAATAACAAACTATTGATTGATGTATGAAGCAGCCTTATCCGTAAAGAAAATAACACAAGTCTAAACCCCTAAAAAATGTATTTATTGAGAGTGATAAAAATCCTTTGTGTTTTAAATTTTAAAGGGGTTGATCTCAACTAAATATAAGATACAGTTTTATGTGTGACAATATTTTTTTAATTTATCGTTATTGATATTCTCTCAACAATAATCAGATAGGAGAGGGAATGAGAGAATTAAGGAAGATGAATAGGGTGTTTTAAAAAATACATGTAATAATAACTAACTTCTTTAATTTAATCAAATTAAATAAATACATCTCACATTAATAATCGAAGAAAGTACTCTATATAGGTAGAAATTCAAATGAATTAGTTAATATTAATGTATAACACGTTTTATTCTATTAGGTAGGTCGATTACCCATATTACATGATGTCATTAAGCTTTATTAATAACTAAATTTTTAGATAGATTATTAGGCCAAAAATCTTGTTTAATAGCTTCATTAGATGTGATCTTCTTCCTCTCTTAAGACTGCATACTATTTGATTTATCATTCTTGCTGTTGTCTCCAACCGTTAGCTTCTTTGAAATATGAATGTATATAAAATAAAATTAATAATATCTCATATAATTGAAAAGTGACATATAGCGTAAATCGCATAATATTAACTTCATGAATACCAAAGAACAAATCTTCTGAACTCCATAAAATGTATGGGCGTATGGCAATCCAAGGCTAACGCAGGCGGCTGGTAAGGGTGAGCTAGAACGCAAGAAATAGACACGAAAGATTCAAACCCTCTTGTCATACTAGAAAGAAAATTAGTACTCCTTGTTATCTTTAACATATGATCTAATTTTTGACCAAAAAAAAAAGAACATAAGATCTAATTTGTAATTTAATCTTTTTTATTGAAGCAGATCTTATATGGGAAACAAACAAAAAAATATTGTCAAAATTGATAAGAGGCAAATATAGGCGTTGAATTTCAATAATTCAAAATAGACTGATTTAGAATTTTAAAAAGGTTGTTAAATGTGAAAAATTATCTAACTACTTTTAATTTTTTTTAAAAAAAAAAAATATCCTCAAGCCCTTTTACCGGCCACCGGTGACTGGCGGCAGCGGCCTATACCTGGAGCTCTGATGAAGTTGTTGTGGCGGCCTATCACCGGCAAGAGCATCAGAGCTCCAGGTACGGGCCGCGGCTAACAAGGGGTTTGTGGATTTTTTTTTAAAAAAAAAACTAAAAGTAATTAAGTAATTTTTCATATGGCAACATTTTAAAATTTCAAATCAATCTTTTAAAATTATTGAAATCCAAAATCTTTATTTGTTTTTTTTTAATCAATTTTGACAATAATTTTCTGTGTTTTTCCCACCTGTATTAAAGATTGGTAAACTAATGTGTGGAATTTCCTATGGTAGGGGCCTGGTCATTAGAAGCAGAGGGGTCTCACCTCCGGGATTTGTTGGGGGAGGTGGTGGCATCTCCTAGATCTGAGTCTCGTTATCTACCCAACCAATATTGTACCATTTTGTCTCTCCTTCTCTCGCACCCGCCGGCTGTATTACTCTATATATACCCTCATAACCTATATATCATGTACTATTTTATTTTTGAATGCTGGGGTGTATAGTGTCAAAAGTCTCCAGATTTAATGCACAGTCTTGAATATATACCTTGACTGCATTCATATATGGACACACATATATGCCACCAGAGTCAAGATGCAATGATAGTAGGCTTTGAAAATAGTGTGGCTGGATGAATGAGCCATATCAATCAATTACTATGAATTAGAAAAGTGGGACAAAAAAATGAGTAGCCGCGTAGAGTGCGAGAGCATATGTGCGTATTGAGAGTTGGGAATGATTAGCGTAAGAGAGAATCGAGTGAGCAAGCATCCAAACTCAGGAATGGCTTGACTTTGTTGTCATGTTTTCATGAACACTGCTAAAGAGGACGCGAGAGGTTCATGATGATTGATACATGTTGCTTTCGGATCCGTGCTCCTCCTTTTGAGAATCAATCAAAGTACGCACTAGAGGGAGCATTTAATTAAGGGTTAAGGAGTAAATTAATAACAAAGTTTTGTCTGAAGAATGTCCGATATAAATATGTTTTATAAGGGATAAAAATACTAATGAACAATTAAAAATGGGTATTCAGCACAAAAACCGATAAATCTATACTAATGGTATTATGGGTTTTCTTCTTTTATAATTTAACACCGTTAATACGGATTTAATGGTTTTTGTGCTGGATGCCCTTTTTTTAATTGTTCATTAGTATTTTAATCCCTTCTAAAACATATTTGTGCCAGACACTCATCGGACAAAACTTCGTTGGTAAATTTACTTCTTAACCCTTTAATTAATGCTATGAATTTCACCCAAGAAGTCATAGAAGAAGTTACTCGCCTCGCTCTTTAATATAAAATATATTTATCTAATTTAATTATATTAAGAAAGTCAGTTAAAAAAAGATTGACAAGTATAAAAATTATATCTTATATTTATGATTAAGATCAATTTTTCAAATATATCTTATTATTAGATACAGAAGTGAATATAATTTAAAATTGGGACAATTGCAAAACGATGCAATTAAAATCCCATTTAGTGACTTAGTGTGTGTTTGGTAACATCCCAAATCATAGTTTCAAATTATAGTTTGCGCAACCCAAGACAAAATTCCTCTCACACATTTACCTCATAAGTTATAAAATCTATTAAAAAAAGATAATCCAAACAATACGTTAAGAAATACATATACATTGACTTTAAAAACGTACGCTTTACCATATTGCCCACATCCACCCATTTTCAATCTTTTTGTACTTTATAATTTCAATTATTTGCTTCCCTTCCACTGTCATCATCCATCATTCATATTTTTCTTCTCCTTGAAAGGGGCCTAAAACCAAAGATCAAGGGCCAAAATATTAAAATAAAATTATATTATTGTAACACCCGATCAGTTTGTGAAAGTAGTATTTTTCAGCATATGGAAAGATTATTAAAAATTTTTAGGAGTCACTTGGTCTTAATTAGACAAGGGTATACTAAAGTCAGGTGGCACTGAATAATTTATCGACCACCTTCTATATATGAAGATCCGTATATATTCCTAAATTGCAACCAAAGGGAATGCCCTCACCATGTCAGTGACTCTCACATGCAACCTGCCTTTCACGCTTCACATTTCATACCTTTCACAATCATACTTGAGTATAATATATAATTGCAAGCATTTCGCTTTCGTAAATACTTGGCATATCATTTTTTTTTTAATTATATTGTGTCATCCTATCACAAAGACAATCCATAGAACTGGGGTTAAATAAAAACACTTTAGATTACAAAGGAAGAAATGAAAAATATTTAAAATTTAAATTATGGGAAACGAGATTTGATTTTACAGGTAATACATTAGCTAGTGGGAGTGCATTAGTAAATCCGCCGACTCATGCACGATCCGGCTTGAGCCACACACACCCCAATCTCATGAGCTGGAGCGACTACTATGGCACTCGCTCCCCTCGGTGGTCCCCGCCCGTCCTTTTATTATGCACCCTTACAACATCATAATTACTTCCAAAAAAAATCATTTATTAAATCGTTGGTTTTAATTATCACCTAAAGACTAAAGTGGTAAACACAAGATACTTAAAATGAAATGACTAAGTTGCAATTTGGAAGAAAAAAAAAAAGAATTAGTGGTTATATGACCGTGTATGTTTGGATATCACTCATTTAATGTTGGTTTGGAATAGCTTATTTTTGGACAATAAGTGCTTATAAATCATAATTCACAGTATACGAGGTAAGTATGTGAGAGGAGTTTTATCTCGGCTTGTGTAATAAGGACTTATTTTTTAAAAAATCGTGATCCCAAACATACCTAGTGCCTCAACGCCATCTGAAACGGGCTTTTTTTTTTTTTTTTTAATCATGGTGGTTTTTGATTTTTTGAAAATTGGTATATTTTTGTTGAGGTTTTGAGAATTGAGTTTTTTTTTTTTTTTTTCAAAAGTAACATTTAAAAAGAAGCTCAAAAGCCTGATTTTTTGAAAAAAAGTTACTTCTGTCACCGTTAATCCAAACACAAATTAAATTTACAATATGACTTTTGTCCTATCTTAAATTTCTAAAAGTCAGATTAAAAAAAAAGTCACTTCTGTCACTACTAACCTAAAAAGGCCCTTAGGTGACTTTTCATATATACAACAAAACATATTACTCTTTTTGGCAATTAACATAATATGTGATGTATTTGGAGGTTGATCTTAGTCTTAAATATAAGATATATTTTTTATATTGTATTTGTCAATTTTTTTTTCTAATTTATCCCAATTGATGATCCCTCAATAATAATTAAGGAGAAGGGAAATAAGAAAATTAAAAAAATATGATTATGATGTTTTAAAAAATATATATCATATTAACTAATTTAACTAATTTCATTAATCTAATCAAATATTTATTATATTTAAAAGCAAGGGAGTATGACAAATTTTAATATCTCATGTAGATCTTTTAGTCGCATTTCTCCTTTGACAATCTACAGTCACATGTTGTCCTTTCACATTTTCTATAGCTGTGTCTTTATTTAGATCTTCATTATTGGAACTTTTTTTCCAATTAAAATATAATATATAATTTAATTAACAATTATATGTTAATTATGTCTTCATAAAAAGATTTTACACTACAATTGCATATATAAGATATTTTATCTGACTTTTTTTTTTTAAATATATATGTATATATATATGCAAGACTCCATCCAACTTTAATTTCTCCCAAGATTCATACAGCTAAGATGCTTCCCAATCCTCCAAATCCTTCTTTGCTTCGCCTACAAGCCGACACCTTCCTCTCCCTGTATTCCCTTTATCACTCAGACATGATTTATATATTTTTTAATTTAAAAATTATTTTATAATCGTTATACTTATTATAAATTATTTTTAATTCTTTATTTTCAGTTTTGGCCAGTTCCATATCAAACTCAAGCGAATTTATAATTTCTAGGCTTGAGACTCCATGTCAGTGAGATGTATAGTACTTTGTACTGCTATAATTTTAGAGTTTAAAATTTACTAGAATGTTTCTTCCATAATAAAAAAGAAACAAAAAAACAAAAGATGTATCCAGATAATAATATTATTTTATTCATTATGTTTGAAAAATATAAATGAATATCTTTTTTGGCCTTTTGGAGCTCTTCCAACGTCTACCCTTTTAAGAGGCTCCTAATTTCAGATACCACAGCTTGCCCACCACTTACCTCCTCCACCGTCTCCGTCTCCGTCTCCGACTCCCTCTCTGCCTCTCTCTCTCGGAAACCTCACTGCCCAATCCTTCGAAGCACTACCATTGTAGCAGAATCTACTTCTCTTGCATTCTCTCCCATTTTCTCCACTTCCCTCTTTTCCCTGGTAAGACGCTTTTTATTCTTCATCTTCTCTTTTCTTACTCCTCCTCTTTCAGTTCATCGCTCAATACTGTGTTTCACTTCTTTTTTTCTTATTTGATTTTTTTTTTCCTGATCATTCTCTATTCAACCTTATTCCTTCCGCTCCCGGTACTGTATTAGCCTTTTCCGCTGACACTTCATCTGGTATCTCTACCTTTTTGTTCTAACTTTTGTTTCTTCTGATTTTTCCTCATTGTTTGTTTCCCCTTAATTTTTGTAATTTTGTCGGTGATTTTATGTTCCGGCGGCTTTCGATGCGTCCTGCTATTTCTCTTCTCTCTCAACGACGAATAAATCATTGATGATCCACTTCGTGTATTATTTCCCTACAGTTGATGGAATTTATCATCAGATTTTAGATTTTTTAATGCGGTCTCTTACCGATGATTTTGCTGTTCATACATGTTCTTGTGTCAGCGTCCTTGTGCTATGAACAGTTTCTCCCCTTACTTCTACTGCAAAAGTCTTTCATTAATTTGGATCTAATTTGAGCTATGAAAACGGTCCGTTAATATTCATGAGCAAGACTCTTTTATATTTATTTCTTCACAACTCATAGTGTACGGTAATAGCATTAATCCCTGCACTTCTAGGATCACAGGCCATTCATTAATAGGAGACCTGCTCAGTAATTAGATCTTCAAGATCGTTATTAAAACTTCATTGCTCACTGCATCTTACTTGATTACAACTCGCGATGATAATAATTTGAACGCCATTGGCTCTGAACTATGAGCAATTCGGAAATAGATTCATTGTGCCGTACTGACGGATGATAATGATGACCATTTCCATTTTTGAAGATGATGGTGTTGCGCTGGGGAGCTGCAAAACTAACAGAGGCTTCTTCTGCTACTTAATTTAGTAGTTATAATTATCCTTTAAATATGTCGCTTTTCAGAAATTATCCATTAAGCAGATTGTCATATGCTGTGTTGCGTTACTTACACTGTTTAAAAGCGCAAAGTTAATCTTCCAGCCGAAGGTTCGAACTAGGATCTTTCTTACCATTCAATCTAATACTTGTGAAAGGCATTTGTCAGAATGAATAAATAGAACTATACACATGATGGTAAGACAGTAGCGTTTTGTGAAATAATGAAACTGCTTGAGAGTTGGTTGCACGATCTGTTTCGGTATTTTTCCTGTCATGAGAATTTGGCAGTGCTTGATAACCCTCTTAACGGTTTGATTAAATGTTTCATCTTACATGGTCCATGTAGATTCAGATGGACCGTCGCTGGCCCTGGAAGAAGAAATCATCGGATAAGACAGTGCTTGAGAAAGCAGCTGCTGCATTAGACTCTGCTGGTGCTCAGGGCGGTCAGGTAGTACTTGAGAAAATTTGTTTTTTTACAGAGAATTTCTCACTTAGCTGTGATCGAGTCGTTCATAATTTATTTTCCTATTATTTTTGTTTTGCAACTTACCAATTACATGGCCTTCTACTATCGTTCACATTTTCATACTTCAAGTTTCCTATTCTTTGGTGCTCATATTTTGTAATTTTAACTCATATAATTTTAGTACATCATCAAGCATATTATACTTTGTGCCTCTATTTTGACCATTCATGTCTGTAATGTCTATCTCTTCAGTCCTGACGCTTTGAATGATGATTTTACAGTAGTCTCAACTTTGTTGGTTTTGTTGACTCAATTCTACAATGTGATTGGCTCACAGTTTTCTCTTCTTTTTTGTTCTGTACTGCCTTCTCTTATAAATTCAGGATAATTACAAGAAACCAAACTATGTGCAAATTTCTGTGGAGTCATATTCACATCTGACTAGCTTGGAGGACCAAGTGAAGACATTTGAGGAAGAAGTTCAGACACTGGAAGATGAGGTCAAAGAATTGAATGAAAAGCTGTCAGTGGCAAACTCAGAGATAACTACCAAGGAAAGCTTAGTAAAGCAACACGCTAAAGTAGCTGAAGAAGCCGTCTCAGGTACACAGATATACTGCTTAGATGATGTGATATCTATAAAATATTCATGATCCCAGTCTGCCTTAATAGCAAGAACCTTTTGTTGTTCTTGGATTCAGAGTTCAACTGAAACTCCTCTTTTGCAGGCTGGGAAAAAGCAGAAGCGGAAGCTTTGGCGTTGAAGAATCATCTAGAATCTGTCACACTCTCAAAGCTCACTGCTGAGGATCGGGCATCACATTTAGATGGTGCTCTTAAAGAGTGTATGCGACAGATAAGAAACCTGAAGGAAGAACATGAGCAAAAAATACAGGAAGTTGCTCTGACTAAAACCAGGCAATTAGATAAAATTAAGGGTGAGCTTGACGCTAAGATAGTTAACTTAGAACAGGAACTTCTTAGGTCTGCTGCAGAAAATGGGGCTCTTTCAAGGTCTTTACAGGAGCGCTCTAACATGCTAATCAAAATTAGCGAAGAAAAGGCTCAGGCTGAAGCTGATATTGAGCTTTTGAAGGGCAATATAGAATCATGTGAAAGGGAAATCAATTCAATGAAGTATGAACTCCATGTTGTTTCTAAGGAGCTGGAAATTCGTAATGAAGAAAAGAACATGAGTATGAGGTCTGCAGAAGCTGCTAACAGGCAGCATGCAGAGGGGGTTAAAAAAATTGCAAAGTTAGAGGCTGAGTGCCAAAGATTACGAGGTCTGGTGCGGAAAAAGTTACCTGGTCCTGCTGCACTTGCACAAATGAAGATGGAAGTTGAGAATCTTGGCCGAGACTTTGGAGAAACTCGATCAAGGAGGTCTTCCATTAGACCTGCTAGTCCTCATTTGTCCCCATCATCCGATTTCTCCCTAGAGAGTGTTCAGAAATTTCAAAAGGAGAATGAATTTCTTACTGAGCGTTTATTGGGAATGGAAGAAGAAACAAAGATGCTCAAAGAAGCTTTGGCAAAACGTAACAGTGAACTGCAGGCCTCAAGGAGCATGTGTGCTAAAACTCTGAGCAAACTTCAAAGCTTGGAAGCCCAACTTCAGCCAGTTGACCAGCATAAAGGATCTCCAAAATCCATCAGCCAGATAACCCCTGAAAGTATTTATGGTCAAAATGCAAGCAATGCACCAAGCTTAACCTCCATGTCTGAAGATGGAAATGATGATGCCGGAAAACGTGCTGAGTCTTGGTCTACAACTTCAATCTCGGAAGTATCCCAATCCCAAAAAGAAAAGAATATTGAGAAATGTAGCATATCTGAGGGCACCAATAAGATGGAACTGATGGATGACTTTCTGGAGGTGGAGAAGTTGGCCTGTCTATCAAATGGTTCCAATGGCTCTATTTCAATTTCTTCAAGCAATGCAACTGAAATTGTGATCAACCATGTATCAGAAGTCAATACTTGCATTAATGGTTCCTCTGTAAAGCAGAGTGATTTGAATCCATCACCCAATCAAGTGTCTTCTGGTGAAGTGTTGTCAGCCTCTGATCTCCAATCTGATGTTAATTACTTGTCACTGACTGAGCTTCGATCAAGAATTTTGCGGGTCTTTGAGTCCATGTCTAGCAATGCTGATATAGAAAATATCCTTGAAGATATTAAGCATATTTTGGAAGCTGCACGTGATACTTCCAAAAGCCAATCTGTTGAATGCATACCCCAGGATGTACATCCTTCTGATGCTACATGTGATAGGCAGGTTAAACCAGCAGATGTTGGCTCACATCTTGAAAAGGAAATCATTTCATCAAAGCAAACATCAGAACACATGCAGATGACCACAGACTTGGAAGCTGCAATTTCTTTTATTCATGACTTTGTGCTGTTCCTTGGTAGAGAAGCAATGTCAGTTCATGACATTTCTGCTGATGGAGGAGTGAGGCTAAAGATTGAGGAATTTACTCACACCTTTAATAAAGTTATATGCAATGAAGCAACTTTGCCGCAGTTTGTTTTTGATTTATCATATGTATTAGCTAAGGCCAGTGAATTCAGATTTAATGTCCTTGGCTACAAGGGTACAGGATCTGAAACTAACAGTCCTGATTGCATTGACAAGATTGCTTTGCCAGAAAATAAGATAGTTCAAAATAGTCCGTTAGGAGAAAGATATCCAAATGGATGTTCCCGTATTCTTAATCCTTGTGCTGACCCTCAAGTACCTGATGATGGAAATTTGATCTCTACCTATGAATCAAACGGTACTTCACACCAATTCTCAGTGGATAAGTTTGGAGAATTGAAATTAGAGAAAGAGAAGACAGCAATGGATCTGGCAAGATGCACTGAAACTCTTGAGTCGACCAAGACTCAATTACAAGAGACTGAGCAACTTTTGGCAGAACTGAAGTCACAATTAGCCTCTTCTCAAAGATCAAACAGCTTGTCTGAGACGCAGCTGAAATGTATGGCAGAGTCTTACAGGACCCTTGAAACACGTGCACAAGAGTTAGAAACTGAGCTGAATCTTCTGCGAGTTAAGACAGAAACTCTGGAGAATGAACTTCAAGATGAAAAGAGGAACCATGAAGATGCTGTGGTCAAGTGCAAGGACCTAGAAGAGCAATTGCAAAGGTTAGATGTCCGTCTAATATCATACTGGTGTGACTGCTGTTTGAGGAAGAATATACATATTTTGCCTAATCCTATGTGCTCGCTGTTGATCATAGCAGTCATGCTTATTTTAGTCCTTTGCAGATCATTTGAGTTGAAAGTTGGATTTAATTTTTCAGTTGCCTGACTACGTTGACACAACTATGCATTTTTCACTATTTTTCACTTGCCTCTTTGGCTATTTCTGTTTCTCACTCCCGTGTTACTGTGTTAGGTATGAGAGCTCAGCAGCCGATAATGACCTCAAGACAAAGCAGGTGAGGTTTTGACTGAATTGCTACTGTTAATTGCGATGCTAGATTTAATAACCTATATTGCCAATATATAGAAAATTGAGCAATATTCAGGATCTAATCTTATGATGCTTTAAATTACCATAATGTTTATCACAGTTCAGGACCCCACAATGTTAGATACGTTTTGATGAAATACTTCATTAATGGCAGGAGAGAGATTTGGCAGCTGCAGCGGAAAAGCTAGCCGAGTGTCAGGAAACAATATTTCTTCTTGGCAAGCAGCTACAAACTCTACGCCCTCAAACGGAGCAGGGTGGATCTCCTTACAGTGAGAGAAGTTCAAAGGTTGATGAAGGGCTGACAGAGGAGGAGCCTACTATTAGTAACCCAAATTTGCAAGACTTAGATGAGATGGACAGTGCTAGTTCAGCATTTGTGCAAAGATTGGGTCCTGAGTCCCCCTTGTATTTCTCCAACAGCCTATGTCCATCTGATAATGAAGCAAACCTTGCCGCCATATCTCCAGCTAAGCGTCCAAAACACAGGCCCACTAAATCAGCCTCCTCCTCCACTTCTTCCGCCCCCACGCCGGAGAAACTTGCGCATGCCCATGCACGAGGATTTAGTAGATTCTTTTCATCAAAGGGAAAAAATGGACGCTAAGGCTGCAGCAAAGCTTGTTTGTATTTGATGATCACACCTCATCTTGGAAGTCTTTTGGAGAAGCATCAGCGCTTTGCCTTATTCATGATTTTACAGAACGAAACTTGTGTGGTTAAGGAGAGAATCCCATAAATGTCAGGTGATTTTTGTATCAAATGTTTGTATATGGTAACTATATGTTTCTTCTATAAACGTTAATTTTCATCCGTTTTGCCCCCTGCTTTGGGCTCTGTAATTTGAGAACGATGACATGGTCTCTCTCCACTGTGACAGAATATATTGAATAGACTTATAGCGTGTTTGGTTGGATTCCATGAGAAGGAATTACATGTAATTCTAATGTACCGAACTGATTCTAACGTTTAGTTGGACCTATGTATTGTAAATAGGATTACATTTTGTAATTTTGATTACCTCAAAGGGATTACTCTATTGAGATTAATTAATGAGAATGCATGCCTCTAATTGAGTGGGAAATACCTTAATGCCATAATAAATTTCAAGGATTTATGCCTTAATATGATGAGATAAAGGAAAATTTGGCGTCTAACCAGTGACTGTAGAACGTAGATTTGAAGTAAATGGACCTTCTGGCTTTCATATGACCATCGCTCATGAATCACCACAAGACACCTGCGGGCAAGGAATCACGTGGTTGTGGTTTGTGAATCACAATTTGCGATCTCATTCAACAAATTCACAACTTTGTGTGCCTGTGTGAGAGAGAGGGAGAGATCATATGTGTTTGAGCAAGATCCACCCAGCTATCAGAGAATCAGTCGGCATTCTTGTTTTGAGCTGGATCGGCCGTGATTATTATTTAACAGCTATTATTTCCTTTAGTTATAACGCAGACACCCAATAAATATCAGATAATAACAGTCAATTTACTATTTTATATGTTTTAAGCAACTTTAATTGGAATAGGCTGTATCAAATATATTTGTTTGTCCCTCTAAGTCAATCAGAATGGCTTCAAATTTAACTAGTCCAAGACATTCATTTTTTTTTTGGCCCCCGGCCGGTGCCCTTGTCTGTGAAAACTGGCCACAAAAGTTGTAGTTTGCTGAAAAATCAAGGGTTCATGTTATAAAAATGTGGATAGATCCTGGAGGTAGTACTTCATGTAAGCAAAACCCCCTAATAACACGACATTCAAATAAATATTTTTCACAATTTGGGTTTGCATAAAAGAGATGATGAGATGTGACTAGTTTGTTCGTTTTCAGTATACTTATAGAAAATCTAATACGATGGTTTATATTATTGCAAAACAGAGTTTACATGGGAAAAAACATAGATATTCCTAAATATATTGGGAAAGCTATGCGAACAAACGTCTTGGGATCTTTATCCCCAAATTCAAGCAGTACATGTACTTCTTCCTATTCTCAATATAAAATATATTTAATAAGTTTATCTTACTCCTAAATATAAGATAAAATTTTTATATTTTTTTAATTTTTTCTAATTTACCCCTGTTGATGCTCTTTCAACCATAATCAATTAAGGAATTAAAAGAAATGACTAAGATGTTTCAGAAAATACATATCTCATTAATTAATTCAACTAACTTTCTTAATCTAATCAAATTAGGTAAATATGTATTATATTAAATACAGGACGAGTATATGTTATATTAACTAATTTAACTATATTAATTTAACCTTTGTTTGGGATAGCTTAAAAAGTACTTATAAGTGATTTTATGTAAATCGAGATAAAACGTTTCTCACATACTTACCTCGTATACCATAAATAATGATTAAAAAGCACTTATAAGCTAAAATTAGGTTATCCCAAACAAGCACTTAATCAAATTAGGTAAATATGTCTTATATCAATAAGGGAAAATTCCAAAAAAATACATTGGAAATTGCAAAAGGACAATTCAGTATAAAAAAATTTGAAAAGGACAAATCAATACAGTGTCAGGCAGGATGAGAAACCTGGGATTTTGAAATCTCGGCCAAATGATGAAAATTCTCTTCAACCCTTAGTCGAAATAACATGAGCCTCTTAATTAACAACTTCATCTTCGACATTAACAACACCAAAATCCTCCAAAGAGTCCGTACTTGTCAACTATGAAAGAAAAAATTGGAGTTGTTAATGTCGAATCCAAAGTTGTTAATTAAGATATAGGTGTTGTTATTGGCCCTGAAACTTGTCAAGTGTGAAAGAAGAAATTGGAATTGTTAATGTCGAATCCGGAGTTGTTAATTAAGATATATATGTTGTTATTGGCCCTGAAATTTGTTAAGTGTGAAAGAATAAATTAGAGTTATTAATGTCAAATATGAAGTTGTTAATTAAGAGGATCGTGTTGTTATTCCGAAGTGGAAGAAGAAAGTGGAGTTGTAAATGTAGAATATAGTGTTGTTAATAAAGAGAAAGAAGTTATTATTGGCCCTGAAACTTGTTAACTGTGAAAGAAGAAATTTGAGTTGTTAATGTCGAATCCAAAGTTGTTAATTAAGAAATAGGTGTTGTTATTGACCCTGAAACTTATTAAGTGTGAAAGAATAAATTGGAGTTGTTAATGTCGAATCCGAAGTTTTTAATTAAGAAGATCATGTTGTTATTCCGAAGTGAAGGAAGGAGGTGGAGTTGTTAATGTAGAATACGGTGTTGTTAATAAAGAGAAAGGAGTTGTTATTGGCCCTGAAACTTGTTAACTGTGAAAGAAGAAATTGGAGTTGTTAATGTCGAATCTGGAGTTGTTAATCAAGAGATAGGTATTGTTATTGGCCATAAAACTTATTAATTGTAAAAGAAGAAATTGAAGTTGTTAATGTCGAATCCAGAATTGTTAATTACGAGGATCATGTTGTTATTCCGAAGTGGAGGGAGGAGGGTTGAAGGACATTTTTGTCATTTGGCCAAGATTTCAAAATCTCAGATTCCTCATCCCATATGACACTGTACTGATCTGTCCTTTTTTAATTTCAGTGTACTGAATCGTTCTTTTGCAATTTCTAATGCATTTGTTTTGGAATTTTCCCTATTCATAAGGTAACTTGTTTTGGGTTTAGTGTCACACCCTTATCCTATTTTCACCTATTTCAGAGTATTTACAGAAAACGATACGCAGTTTAGTGGGTAACACAGGAATGACATAAATATATTGATATTACAAGCACGATTACGGAAATTTCCCATAGGGATTCGTACTTAATAATTACAATTAATGTAGCCTCGCAGCACTACATGGGTTTCTAAATTCGTTCTAGTGAAACAAAGACATCTTCTCGCCTTCGTTCCACCACTGCAATCCCCTCGTACGGTTCTCTTCTTTGTTCTCAGCATATGTTCCGTCTTCTCCTGTCTAAATTATTGGTAGGGGAGGGTGAGATTATGAGGAATCTCAGTAGGAAAGCAATACCAATATGCATGTAAGATAAGTGCTTAATGCATGACATGCTTGCATTACATAACTCTTGTTCACTCAATGACATATCTGCGTGCTCAATGTTTCAAACAACATACGTATGACCATAGCATACACAGGAACAAAGCTTCAATTATTCACATATGTTTCACATAATCAAGCAAAATAATAACATGCATCAATACACCAGGACAAATATCAAATACATGCAGGAGAGGTAAGTTCCCTACCTTAATCGCCCTTCCCTGATCTTCGAATAACATGCCTCGATTTGCGTGCCAATCTATCGGGCTCTCTACTAAGTCCTTGATCATTAAATGTACAGTTTAGATACTTCCATAATGTTTCTAGTGGTTATATTGGTCTATTTCACCCAAGGAATAGATTTCAGGGTTCGGAATCATCAAATTACAAGAATACTATTAACAGCCCCGATTTAGAATTTTAAGGGTATTTTCGTAATTTTGTTTTTTCAAATTTTTCCGAAAAAGTGACCAACTGTAACCCCGCCTGTTTTTTCCCACTGAATGCAATGGAACCATTTATTTCATGAAAATTCAGCTTGCCCCCTGAAACAGTGCTGGCCGAAAGTTTCAAGAAAAATGGGGAAAAAATGAAGTTTTGTGTTTTAACTTCCAAAATTTGTACTTTTCACTTCTAATCCCTAATTAACTTATTTAAACACATTCTCATCATAATTTAAATAAATTTGGGCAGCATAACCCCTTAGGGTTAGGGTTTTTCCAAATTTACAAACTTGACAAAAATCACCAAATCGAACACAAACCTTAACAACAACACTATATTAGTTTAAATCTAAGGTTTGTGAGGTTACCTCTTAAGATCTTGAATCCTCTCTCTCTAGGTGTCTCTTCTCTCTCTTATTGAGCTCAAAATGTGTCTTCAAAATCATGGATTCCATGAAGAAGAAAGGTTTATAAAAGGATTTCATGACAAAAATCACAAGAAAAGCTTAAGAAATCACTTCTTACCTTAGATTTATTCTTCCTTCTCTCTAAACCTCTCGAGGTCTCTCTCTCTCTCTCTTCCTTCTCTAGTGTTGGACGAAATGAGCAAAAGAAGAGGAAGATGATGGCTTCATAAAAATGCTCCCTTCATCCTACATCATTGATTTCATCAAGGGGTGTTATGGTGACACATGTCTTTCACCATACCTCCATCCATGCTTTTACCCATACTTCCTTCATAATTTGACTTACTTGCTCCCTTAAGTCTTCTTTGAAAATGGACTAATTTCTTCCCTTGGTTTGGCTCACAAAAAACGTCCCCCTCTCCTCTTACTAATCAAGTAAGTCCTCTTCCAACTAGATCTAAGCTTGTACTTTACCATGCAATAAAGTTTATCCATCCCTTCACTTATTACTCCCTTACCATCACCCATCATGATCATCATGCCTTACCTTGATGTCATACCCACCTTACCATTGTCATCATTACTCTCTTCATGTAGCATTTTGGATATGTGCTCATGAAATTAAATTTCCCCCCTCATTCTCATGTGTTAGGCGAAATTACAAGAGGAAAGGAAAAGAAAAATGATTTCAACAATTCCATAATTCATATAAATGAATTATGTATAATTGCCTATAATTTCACAATTCTTAATTTATTCCATCAAGAATAATCTAATTATACATTTTCCTTTATTTTTCTTGATTAATTGAAATTAACTCTAATTAATTGGAAAATAATTAATCTTGGGCTAAATTGGCAAAATTATGATTTTACTATTACCTTTGCAATTTAATTCCTTTTGTTGAATTAATTTTCCCATTTCCTCATAAATATGAATATTTCAAAATTCATAAGATCCAAATTTCATGAATATTCACCATTTTATTGAATTTCTCAATTAATTGTTGGAAATTATGCCCAAAGGGTCAATCATTGTACTTTGAACATTATTAATTTAATGAAATTTCTTCATTCTATTATCATATTATTTGCATATTAACTGTGATAATTGTATCCTTGAATAAATCGTAAAGATTATTTTAAAATGTCCCTGGTCGGTCATTTATGCAGGATCAAAGATAAGATAAAACCAGTATAACTTTGATAAGATATGGAAATATGAATCAAAGTCTTAGGCACTTGTAAGAGTGAAAGGTGCTGGATCGACCCACTATGAGAAAACTACATGGATCAAGTCATAAGCTTTTCTCATATACAACCACGTCACAATGCCCTTAGACCTGAGGTCATCACGGATTCCTACACGAGAGTTGCTAAGCTTTGAACTAGTCAAAAGTCGCTTTTGATCGGGTGATGATAAAAGCTACGATCGGGCTTGGTGGTTTTTCATACAGAGGAATATGAATTATTAAGATGGAATTTGTCCCTCACATTAGTAGAGAGATATTACTGAGCCCCTCGATGAGTGAATCTGAGAAATGTATAGCCATACTACGATGGAAAGGAGTTTTCATTTCTATTGTCACGCTACTCAGGAATTGAGAAAGTAATGGTCAGGAACAAGAGGATAACGTTATCCATATCTTATCCTTGACTGATATATCGTGTGACAAAAGGGACGTGATATGGTTGTATGACAGGTTGCATCGTATTAACGACCTCATATGAATTGGGTAGTCGTAATGTCTTGCTAGAGGCCGCTTGCAACTTATGGGTTAGTACAGTTATTGGCCCACTGCCAACTTCATGTGGGCCTACAGGGTCGCACACAAGAATAGCTCAAATATATATATATATATATATTTTATATTTATATATATATAATATAAAATTCGTTAATAATATTATATTGATATATATTTTTGAAACACATATCTTTTATGTGTGTGTGTGTGTGTGTGTGTGTGTGTGTGTGTATTATATAATATTATTATATTGTGTTAGTTTTAAATTTAATCTATTTTTAATAGATTAAATTTAAAACTAACATGATAGAGATATAGTATCTCATATTTAACTTATGAATATAACTTAAATCTAATGGCTCTTTATTTGGATTAAATAAATAGATTAAATTAAAACTATTTGACAGATTTAATTTAAACTGAATTTATTTAATTAGCTTATCAGGATAATTAATTGTTAATTAATTTTGAAATTAATGAAGATTAATTTTGAAATTAATGAAGATTAATTTTGAAATTTGAATATAGCCCTCATAGGTTATAAACTTAATAGAGCAGATATACTCATACACGTATGAGAATTAATGTAGCCTTGCAAGGCTACGTGAGTGTCTAAATTCGTCTTATTGAAACAGAGACATCTTCCCGCCTTCGTTCCACCACTACAATCATCTCGTATAGTTCTCTTATTTGTTCTCAGCATATATTCTATCTTCTCCTGTCTAAATTGTTGGTAGGGGAAGTAAGATTCTGGAGAATCTCAGTAGGAAAGCAATAACAATGTGCATGCAAGATAAGTGCTTAATGCATGACATGCTTGCATTACATAACTCATGTTCACACAATGACATATCTGCGTGCTCAATGATTCAAACAACATACGTATGGCCATAACATACATAGGAACAGAGCTTCAATTATTCATATATGTTTCACATAATCAAGCAAAGCAATAACATGCATCAATACACCAGCACAAATATTAAATACATGCAGGAGAGGTAAGTTCCCTACCTTAATCGCCCTTCCCTGATCCTCGAATAATGTGCCTCGATTTGTGTACCAATCCCTCGGGCTCTCTACTCAGTCCTAGATCATCAAATGTATAGTTTAGACACTTCCATAGTGTTTCTGGTGGTTATATTGGTCTATGGTGAAAATTTACTAAACTGCTCCCGGAACCCCGGCCCAGACGTACTCGGCCCGATGGCACGTTTTCCCAAAAATTTGACTATGGCTATTATGACGTATTTTCGCCCAAGGAATCCATTTTTGGGCTCAGAATTACCAAATTCACTGTCAAATTACAAAATACCCTTGACAGCCGTATTTCGAGCTTCAGTGGCGTTTTCGTTATTATGCTTTTTTGGTCTTTTCCGAAAAAATGACCAACTGTAACCCCACTCATTTTGGCCCAATGAATCCAATGGAACTATCTATTTCATGAAAATCCAACTCCTACCTCCTGAAACAGTGCTGGCCAAAATATTCAAAAAAATGGAAAAAATTGGAGTTTTGTGTTTTAGCTTCCAAAACTTGTACTTTTCCACTTCTAATCCTTTATTAACTCATTTAAACACTTCTTAATCATGATTCAAAGAAATTTGGGCAGCATAAACCCTTAGGGTTATAGCTTTTCCATTTTTCCAACTCAACCAAAAATCACCAATTAACAACAAACTTCAAAACCAACTTTATACATGTATAGATTTGAGTTTGATGTAGTTACCTCTTAGGCTTCTTGGTTCCTCTCTCCCTTTGCGCCCTCTCTCTCTTCTCCTTGAGCTATGAATGAGTCTTGAAGATCATGATTTCATGAAGAATCAAGGTTTAGAGAAGGATTTCATGACAAAAATCACAAGAAAAGCTTAATAAATCATTTTTTATCTTAGATTTCTTCTTCCTTCTCTCTAAAGCATCCAAGGTCTCCAAGCTCTCTCTCTCTCTCTCTCTTCTTTCTCTAGCGTTGGACGAAATGTTGAATGAAGAGGGAAGAGAATTTGTTTTATTAATTTAAGTCTTCTTGCCTTTTAGTCTTTGATCTCATCAAAGGTTGACATGGTGACATATATCTTCCACCATACCTCTTCACTTTAAGCCATACTTACCCCATACTTCCTTCATAATTTGACTTACCTGCTCCCTTACCATCATCCATCATGATCATCAAGTCTATACCTTCATGTCATACCCACCTTACCATTGTCATCTTTACTCTTTTCATGTAGCATTTTGCTATGTGTTCTTAAATTTAAATCATCATCTAATCTCCTCTTTATATGTTAATGGTACTTGGCATGTTTAATTCCCAAGATTATCTTTCCCTTTATTTTCCTTGATTAATTGAAATTAACTTTAATTAATTACAAAATAATTAATCTTGGGCAAAATTGGCAAAATTATGATTTTACGATTACCTTTATAATTTAATTCCTTTCTTGAATTAATTTGTTCATTTCCTTATAAATATAAATATTTCAAAATTCAAAAGATCCAAATTTTATGAATATTCACCATTTTATTAAATTTTTTAATTAATTATAATATAATTTTAATAAATATAAAATTTAGGATGTTATATTTTGCCCTCTCTACACTTGTGTGGATGGACGCGTTTTTATTTTTAACCAATCATGCATAAACGGGAGCACGATCTAAATTGCGTTTATGACTAATAATAATGGTGCTGTAAGTATATTAATTGTAGGGTTTCAGTGGGAACTCTGTCTCACACACAGAGACACACACACACATATATATATATATTTGTACGTGTGGATGTATATATAAAAGAATTTGTTTGAAGCATGAAAGTGGTCATATAATAGAAGATGCATGGGAACAGGGAGATGTACATGCGTGGTACTATTAGGCATGTGAAGCTACATTGTGAGAGTCAGAGAGTGGTCCTTCCATTTGAACTTTTTGTCCCAATCCCCAACACCAAAAGTCATAACACCAACGTCAAATCAAATCAAGTCACTAGTTGATTAACAACGTTGAGAAAGCCAAAACTCTCTCTGATCATTATTCCCACAGCAAATCATTCATCAAATCAGTATGTACTATTTCCAAAATATGTACTTCCTTCCTGTTCACAAAAGTTGCTAAATCCAGCTTCATAAGAATGTTATCGATTCATATTTTATTTTTACATGATTGTGGTTCGTGGGTTTAAATTTTACCGTTATTGTAAAAATCTGGTTGATGTATGATTTGTAAACATTTTATAAGAATTCTTTAGATTATAAAACCTGAGTTTTTATATAATTTTTAAGAAAAATGATAGAAAAAAACCATTTAAATTAAAAAAACTTCAAAACGTCTTCTAAATTAACAAAAATGATAAATAAGTAATCTAGTAAGAATTGAGAATTTTAAATTTTGGATGTTGACAACTTAAATATAAGTAGTGACAACTTAAAAATAACAATTAATAATTTAGGCATACACAATAATAATTTAGGAACTTTAAGTTATCAATCTCTATATTTAAGTTGTTAATTCCTATATTCAACACCCAAAATTTAAAATATCATATTCTTATCATATTATCTATTTATTATTTTGCTAATTTAGTAGATATTTTGAAGTTTTTGTAATTCAAATGGTATTTTTTTTGTTATTGTAATTTTTGCTATTTTTTATTTGATATTTAATATTATCCTACCAAATTCAAACATTGTCAAAAGCATAATTAAGAGGTAGCTCTCCCAAAGTTCCTAAAACCTATTTTAACTTTGGTGAGTTGTATCACCCAATTTATCTTTTTTCTTTGTTTGAAGAACATGCATACAGTCTAAAAGTTGCTATCCCGTCGTTTCTTTTTTATTGCATTTGGATTAGTTTTTAGATAATAGTTTATGAGAAAAAATGATAAAAATGATTTTAGATATTGGATCTTGTGAAGATAGATTTTATGAAAAAGTGATATTGATAAATTGAAAATATTCAGACGGTTGCAAAAAGTACTAAAACAGGACATAAGCTAATGCACTCTTTTTTTCTTTTTTTGATCATGGAAAAAAAAAAGTACTAAAACAGGACATAAGCTAATGCACCCTGAAAGGAAGAAGATGAGGGTATTTTTAGTAAAATTTGTCTAACACTCTCATTTTTCCCCAAAAAGTCTAAAGACTAAACTATGGCTTTTCACCCCAAAAGCAGAAAATGTTGGTTTATGAGAAACTATGGTTTTTCAACCCTAAAATTCTGGTTAGATGTACAAGTGCTTCTCAAAACACCAGCTATTTGACTTATCTCTTCTCAAGACCATAGTTCTTGCTCATTTTTTTTTTCCTCCTAAACCATGGATTTTGTTTCTATCCAAACACACGTGTTAAATAAAATTATATTTTAATGCATATCAAATTTTATTTACAATAAACACTTTGTTGTGAATGCCAACTTGTGTGGATATTAGTGTAAGAAGTTTTGACCTCTTAAGTATGAAGGCTCAAGTTTCAATTTGTGTGAAAGCACAAATTGTCTCTTGAATCTAACCAAGCCAAATGGTCACATAACAAAAACTTGTTGTAATCGTGGTTTTATATTGGGAGAATTGTGAAAAAACATTTTGGTGGGAACTTAGTGCATGTTTGTTTAAGCTTTTTGCACAGTAAATAAGCCCTTATTACGCAAGCCGAGAAAAAACTCCTCTCACATACTTACCTCGTATACTGTGAATCACGAATTATAAGCACTTATTGCCAAAAAATAAGCTATTCCAAACGCACACTAAATTGCTAAATGGAACATCAGCGTGCAAACGATCTTCCAGGTGTGCGGAATATCCCCCTGTGTGCAAACGATCTTTCCTATGTGCAATATTCTTCTATATACGTGTACAAAACATCTTCTTCTGTGTGCAGAAGATCTTCTCTTATGTGCAGACGATCTTTTCATATCCCATTTAATAATTAATTTACGAATGAGGTTTTTTTTTATACAATTCTCCTTTTTATATTTTAAATAAACAAGTAAGATTTTAAAAAAAGTTGTGATTAGAAGAGTAGTAGTTTTCACTTTGCACATGGAAAAGATTCGATGGGGATGAGTGGTGAGTAGTGACTCGACGCTCTTTTCAGTTTGGAGTGCTCTCGTGACAGCTTCCAACTGCCCAACCACTGTGCCTTTAACCAAAACCTTTTCTCCTTTTCAGCTCCTTTTCTTAATTCCTCTGATGCTAAACAAGAAAAAGACAACAAGATAACAAAAAAATTGGTATAGTTTATTTCTTCCTCCGGTTATTAATATAAGATATATTTATCTAATTTAGTTAGATCAAGAAAATTAGTTAATATGACATGTATTTTCTAAAATACTCTAATCATTTTCCTTAATTCTTTCATTTTCTCTCCTCTTTAATTATTGTTGAGGAAAATCATTAGGAGCAATTTAAAAAAAGATAGACAAATATAAAAAATATGTCTTATATTTAAGACCAATATCAACTTCCCAAATATATCTTGTATTAAGGATAGGAGGGAGGGAGTATAAGAATATCATTAACATTCTCCAATTCTGTAATTTTGAATCCTTCTATCAATGCAAAAACCTTTAAGGTGAAAAAAAAAAATCAATGCAAAAACCTGGTCTAATAATTATTTTATAAGTATATTTATAAAAGTTTTTTGAGATTGGATCATTCTATGGAAAAAAAACACAATCACCCCAGAAAAAGGAGGACATAAGTTTGGATCCCGGGATGATATTGAACTTAAAAAATTTTTTCAGGACAACATTACTCAATAAAAACTTTTAGAACAAATTTACACCTTAACCCATTTTTTTAATAAAAAATAATATTAGAGAGAGGAAAAAATGGAGTCCACATGCTTCCTCCCCAGGCGTTAGATGGAGAAATTCCAAAGAGAAGATATAACTTTCACTTTTTCAGGTCCCAAATTAGAAAACATGAAGCATAATAATGAATTACCACTTTTTTTTTTACATGAGTTTATTACTTTTTTCATCAAAATATAAGAAAAATCTCTACTTTTCTTTCCCACCATTTTTTTTGTCTCATGAGTCATGTCTCCTCCAATATTAGAAAAGGTTCGTCTTTTTCTAAAATGAAAGATTAAAAATGGCATTAAATTTATCATTTATCAACAAGAAAAATATGATCCTGTTGCGGTCACAATTATCCTTCTTAGACAAATCACTTCCAATGGACTTCTATTAGCAATCTTCAGAAAAACAAAAAAAATCTATAAATCCTTCTATCTTAATAATTGCTATTACATTTTCATGACATCGATGGGAAAAAAAATTCCACCATAAACTTACAAAATTTGTGCAAGACTACTTTTTATTGCATTATTTATCTTTCTATATCATTTCACTTCGCTATCACGAGTTACTTCATTTCATTTTCTCCTAGTACTAGGAACATACCTAAAATTTATAACCAAACACCGAAAAATCCACCAATAAACGTAGCTTATACAATTTCAACCACACATATATTTATACCAAGAAGAGAGGGAGGG
The DNA here is from genome assembly GCA_963210345.1 of Inga oerstediana. NCBI lineage: Eukaryota > Viridiplantae > Streptophyta > Magnoliopsida > Fabales > Fabaceae > Inga > Inga oerstediana. Next base: position 13,509,536 of record OY723405.1, on the reverse strand, counting down.
AGGGAGGGAGGGGGGGAGAGAGAGAGAGGATATATAATGCATAAAACCCCAAATACCCTTTGAAATTAGTGTCTCCAACGGCTTACAATGGACAAAATCCTTCAACCCTGTGGGAGGAATTTGGCAGTAACTAATCCTACCTACATTTACAGTAATGCCTCTCTCAGGCTTCCTAGTTCTAACTTCTAACATAGAAACATGAAAATGGACAAAACCAACCCAGAGAAGCAACTAATTAACAACGAACCAACTTCATCTGTGGCTGTTTTCTACCCACAAAAAAAGAGACAGAGAAGAAGAAAAGTAGTGCAGAGCATGGGATTCTCCTTTTGATCGAAGCTAAAAACTTCATGATCGGAGCAATTTAGTTACAAGAGACTCAAAAACATGTTGTTGGCAAGGTATAGTGAGACCACTTTGATGGCAAAACCCAAACTCTTGAGCTGCTTCATGAAGCAGAGTCTGGAACTCATGGTGTCTCAGAAACGTAATGGGCACAATGTATCTGCTTCTCTTTTCTCCCACATACACCACAAAATGACCTTTTGGAACGTCCATTGGCAAACCCTTTTCTTCTTCTTCTTCGTGTTCCTTCTTCTTCTTCATCTTACTTGACCATTTCTTCACTATTTCCTTCATCACTGTCCTCTCTGGTCCAACCCCCCTTGTCTTTCTTAATCCCAATAACTTCTCTCTGCACATACTTCTCAAAAACTTTGAGGGTAAGTGTCTCAAAACTACAACTTTAGCTTCGTATTTATGGTCACTACTCGCTAAGAGTACTGAACCTTTGAGGTGGAGAGAGGAACAGAGTCACGTGGGGAATGGAATTGTGGGGACTAAGCAAGACTAAGCCTAGGCCTTAGGGTGTTTTGATCTTTCAGCAAAAATAGTGTGGTCCCGCCAATTATGTCGTGTGATTGTTTGGGATAATTTATTTTTAGGTAATAAGTGTTTATAATTTATGATTCACGGTATACGAGGTAAATATGTGAGAGGAGTTTTGTCTCGACTTATGTAATAAGTGCTTATTTCCTAAAATTAAGTGCTCGTTTGGAATAGCTTATTTTTGGGCAATAAGTGCTTATAAATCGTGATTCACGGTATACGAGGTAAGTATGTGAGAGGAGTTTTATTTCGGTTTGCGTAATAAGGACTTATTCTCTAAAATTAAGTGCATGTTTGTTTAAGCTTTTTGCACAGTAAATAAGCCCTTATTACGCAAGCCGAGAAAAAACTCCTCTCACATACTTACCTCGTATACTGTGAATCACGAATTATAAGCACTTATTGCCCAAAAATAAGCTATTCCAAACGCACACTAAGTGATCCCAAACACACACTAAGTCATATCATCTACACAAATCATGTGGCGTAATTCTTCTATGTGTTCATTTGGGATAACTTATTTTTAGATAATAAGTGTTTATAAATTGTGATTCATGGTATACTAGGTAAATATGTGAGAGGAGTTTTGTCTCGACTTATGTAATAAGAACTTATTGTCTCAAAATAAATGATGTCAAACACTCACATCAACAATTAAATTTTTGGATGAATTGTTGAACAAAAAGTTAGTCTTCATATACTCCTACAAATCTTATCTTTTATTATATAACCACGAGGGCATTTTAACATCCTCACCTCGACTTTTTTTATTTTTTATGTTTATATCATCCTTTTCAAATCCCACATTCACTATCATATAATGTTGGAATACCACAGACAAGACAGTTGCATGAATCTTGTTTGCTGTTAGCTACATTTATTTTCATATTTGATATGTATGGTGGATTTTATGGTTGTATTAAATTTCCTCGATAGTTATCAATAAATTATTGGTTGAGGTGGTAAACGACCTCATCTAATAAAGAGGAGAATACAAATTTAAATCTCGAGAGTCACATTTGTTATAAAAGATAAAAATCATTTACGTTTTAATCTTCAGAGTGAAAACTCTCATATAAATAAATAAAATTTTTTCAAGGGTACGTGCGTTTTGATGTACATATAATTTTGGGCTCTACATCCGCAGGTAGGCTCTACATGTAAATGTAATCTTGGGCACACCAAACACCCCCATGTACAGTACAATTGTACATTGTGCACTGTGCAGTGTCGTTCCTTTTCCAAAAAAACACAAGTTGGTCCCCTCAACTCTCTTGCTCAAATGCATTCATTAAACAGTCCGTAGAAAGAAAGTTTGGAAACAGTCTATTTTATACTCTACAAAAAATAAAAACCATTAGTTCAACTTCATTATTTGTGTGATTATTATTTTATTGGCTAATTTATTTGTATTTTTACAAGTTTAAATTGTACCCTCTTGTTCTTCCTTCCTAGTAAGTATATATAAACAGATAAACTGTAGGGAGATTTTAGAACCTGTTTGAGTTGACATTTAAAAAGAATATTCATGCAAGTCGAGACAAAACTTGTCTCACATACTTATCTTATATTGTATACTGTAAATAATGTCAGAAAAGCAGCTTCCACCGCTAATCCAAACAGGGACTAATAGTGTAAAAGGCACAATCTTTTTTTTGGGGGGAAATGCTACGTTTACTATGAGTAACCACAAATAAAGTTACTATAGTTTAATCCATAACAAGTGAACCTGGAAAATAGATGCAATATCTGTCATAATAACTTAAACTCTCATTTTCAAGGAAAACAGACGCACTAGCATTCTAGGACAGTTTGATTATTTTTTCCGTGTACCCAACCGATTCAAAAGTTTCGAAGATATACGTAGTTTGTGTCATGCCCTGCTTTTGAGATGTTTGACATGTTTCCACCTTCTCTGTCAACTTTATGACACAGCTGTTCAAAGCACCACTTGCAAGTGAAATTGCTACGAGAATAAACAAGAAAATATGGATAAAGGAAAAAATTGAACTCAAGTAATTTTTTTATTAGTCGCCACATGAATTTACATAGTCCAGTTTTTTATATAGTAAACTTGCCCGGTAGGGAAGCAATTCTTATGTAAAGAAACTCGTAATCTTTAGGTTCATCCACTAATAATATAAGTCAAAGATAGCCGACCTAATAAATTCACAAGCAAGGGATTGAGGATTATAAAGTGCAGGGCAGCTTATTAAAATAATACTGATGTATTAGAGTCAGCAATTTCCACAGGGCATTAAATTGAGGGACAATATGTGTGTGTGTTGTGTGTGTGTGTGTACATATATGTATAAAGAACCAGCAAAGAGGAATACGCATGTATTGCTTCCATTATTTCACTAACTACCCTTTCACAAGATCTCAATATTCAACCTCTAAAATGAGTAGACTCTGTACTCCTTTATTCCTTAAGCTTAAACACTCGCATCAGATATGGTCTAGTTCAGCACAACATAAAATCAAAGCACAAGAAAGTAAAAGGCTAGGTTACACATACACACATGTATGAATAAAACATAAAAGAAAGAAATTTGAAGGTGAACTCAAATTCTCAAAATTGCATAGACTAAAAGGTCACACCCAACTTGTATCAGTAAAGATTGATTAAAAGAAGAGGAATAGGGGAGTGGCAAATTCCAAGGGAAAGAAAATGGCATTTACTTTTTCCCAATTCACTGCGAGAGAGCACATGAAGGCACGTTACCTTTGCACTCAAAATCCTGACTAGTCAACGCCGGTTGTAAGGACTTGTTAGTGTCAGCACCAACCACTTTTTCCCCCATCCACTAAACATCATACAGACCCAGCATCCTGCGTGTTTCACTTGCTTAACAAAAGCTCCAAACCCTCCCGGCTCCCCCATCATAGTAGCTCAAATAAATAGTGGGGACCCACAATGCCCCCAAAAACATTAAATACATACTGCAAATATATGCAACACTTGTCAAGCCATCTCATACTTCAGCCCCATGTTCTCTGCAGTGTATTTTGCACTGTCTGGTTGTTGACAGGAAAGTAGGAAAGCCCACTGGTTTTAGGGGAGGCTCCCATGAAAGATGAAACTTGTAAATCTTGTGATTGCTCCCATTTAATGCACTAGTTTTTGATGATGGACTTTTTCCTTACGTTTATATTCATTGCACTCTCTTCATCTAATAAACAATAAATGAAAAGAAAACAAATATTGGTCCCATTACCGCTTGTGAAAGGACTTTCCGGATGTGCGTCTAATTTATACAGAATGCAGATATGTGGTTATTAGAGTTAGAGTTAAGAGGATTATATGTATGTTAAAAAAAGACTACAAGTATGAATAGAGGAGGATTAGTGAATGTGATGTGGTGTCTTGTGAAATCAAATTTCCTATTCTACCTGTACCTGCATCAGACACTGACCAACCATGATATGATAGGGAACAAGATCTTACAAGGGGGTCCTAGCCAAGGTGTGGGTGGACGATTCGCTTGGCAAGCCTGGTTGAGACTGATGAGGCCTAGGGACGTTAAAGAGATTGATAATAGGCAGGTCTGGCTTATAGAGCGGGCCTGAGACCTTAGGCCCTGAGGGAGAGTCATCGGTGATTACGTCCCACGTAATAACAGTAGTAATGTTTCCACTTTCCAGTTGAATGTGAATAAAGCATGGCCTGTACAACTGTGCCCATTGACTCCTGCATAGTCTAATTCAGAAGAATAGCGTCCAAACTCCAATGTTCACACAACAGGAAAAAAGCAAAGAAAGAAAGGAAAACAAGTTAAAAAAGCACCCAATGTTAATATATGTTACCACTTATCCCTCAACGCCTGAAAGCTGCTAAACCACCTACGGTACCATGCATATACCACATGGACATCAAGTCATCAAATCCTACACCTAAAATGGGGTTATAAAATAAAATTGATTATTTTCTTTTCCTCTATTTCTTTCTTTCATTCTTTGCCTTTTTATTAATTATGAGATTATGCCCTCGTGAAAATCTATTCATTTTTCTTGCTAAGGTCGGCCAGGTCAACATTAAGTGTATGTTTACTCTTACATTACTCTAGTTAAAATCACATGTTGACCCAAACAATGTGAAACCAAACATAAGCTGATACTTGTACTCTACAAATACATATCGGGCAAAAAAAGAAACTCTCATCCTCACTCCTCAAGTCCATGGATGATCAAGAAGTTTTCAAAACCAGAAATGAGCACACACTTTCAGAGCGATGAAGTTGACAAGATTTCAACTGCTATAATATAAAAACTCTTAGGAGTCATAGTATTTACATTTATTATCAATGAAGCTTATTTATCACTCAGTGGTTCCATGAAACCCACATTACAATTATGAAAGTGTCATCAACATCAAATCTAGTAAGGCTACCCTACTCATAATGATAATTCTCTAATGAAAAATTCAAAATAATTCAATAGAGTACAAAATTTCAAATATGCCAGAGCATGCTGAAATATGATCATGGGCCTGGAAAACCTGAAGTAGAGGTGGAAGTTGGTGACGGAACCAAACTTCCTAGTTTTTAGTACTCTTTCTCCAGACTCGTTAAGAATTAACACCTGTGCTTGTGTCAAATCTAAGATGATAAAACTGCAGGCTGCTGCGATGTTTCTTCGGCCTGCAGACTCTCATAATACTTGACAAGAACCTTCCACCCACCAGGGCACATAAAACCATCTGGTGGATTCTCCCCACTTCTTGCAAAAGCTCGCATCTGTAAAACACATCCCCGAAGAAAATAAATAAATATATACAAAAGCGGTTCTCCAATTGCAGAGGAAAAATATCTGGTTGATAATTCTTGAGCAGAACAAGGTTAAGAACAATGACGTATAAATTTGAAGAGATGTTTAACATGGCAGGAGCAGGGACTCGAGTTTGTAGCCTGACGGGGCCATATAATGACAACAGAGGAATTAATGACAAATTTGTTGTGGATTAATCAAGAAATAGAGAGAGAGTAGAGAAAGAAACAGAGGAGAGGATAAGAGAAGAGAAACAGAGAGAAGGGAACTGGAACTCAGAAGTATTATTGCTAATCAAGTCAGATGAATGAATGAAATCACAATAGGTACAGAGGTATTTATAGTATTCCCTCTCACTAACTACCACCTTTTATTCTAAATCACTAACAGCTTTATTAACTACCGCCCTTAACTAGCCGTTACCCCTAATTATATATTACATAACAAAATTCAACACATCACAGGTGTACAGAGCCTTATATGATATTGATTGAGTGATGGGGAACAAATACCTTGGTTCCAGATATGAAGAGGAAATTTTCAGATCGAGTCGGGTCAAAAAATGCCATCTTCTTTTCCACAGTGTCATATGCTGCCACCTGTAATTAAAAAAAATGGCATATATGGTAGAAATAATCTTGTACCACTATTTGAGAGTTGCCATATGCAAGGTCATGGTGCCCAGTAGAGATTACATGTGGACAGACACATGCTGGATGCACAATTTGGGAAGCCACATGAGTGGGCGAATCTATGATGATCTCAGTACACATAAGCAAGTCTTGTATTTTTCTTTTTGGAAAGCATGTCATGTATTGATATACACAATTCACAAGCATTAAAATTGTTCGGAAGACATTAAGCCAGTGAGAGTATATTTATGTAATGTTCAAGGTCATATATGCACAGATGCATAATTTGACTTTTTGGGGTATATGAAATCATGGGCGATTCACAGCATTTAACTACTCAAAGAAGAGGATGCGAGGTATGCATCAGTACGTTGTCCACTTGAAAATGTATCAATTTGAACAAAACTTGACCCAAAGATTATGATTTCTCGGTCTACTGGATGAAGACAGCAACATAGGATTTCGGAAAAACCAACAAGATGTCTCATTGACTGCCTATTCCAGAACAAGACAGATGTTCGCAATGACTAGCCTATTACCCATTTAGACTTGAAAATTAAAAGGCCAGCTAGCATAGAAAATTACACTCCCATCAAAAGGACCACAGAGAAATAGTCCCACACATATATTAATCACAAAAGTATGAAGGAATTACTCACTACAAAAAATATACAAGGCTGAATATGGAGGAAAGTAACATTTCAAAGACGGGGCTGTGAAGAGATATTTGATAGAGAGGAGCAAGAACATAAAGCTGTGTATTATTACTCACTTTGAATGGCAGGATATTTAGCTTCTCAAGTCCAGGAGCCATGCTGAGCACCTTTTTCCCATGATCAGGGTCATATAAATCCCTTTTCTCAGTTGGATGACCCATTCCAGCTGGATCACGACCTACAATATAGAAGTTGGCACCTGCATTTATCCGTGCCTTGGCATGCCACTGTACTTCAGTTGGACCTGCGTAATGCATAGGTGATGGAAATATGGCAACTAAAGTAGTCTCAGGATCAAGAACTCCATCTTCTAAGACCTGAGCAGGGGGGAATGACCTTAAAGAAGTTGGGATAGAATTCAATGGATCTTACATATAGGAGACAAGCCAAATCAAGACCGTGACCCCATGGATTGTGCAATTACAAATAAATAGATTGTAGCTATATGAAAGGGCAGCTCCAATAATTTTTCAGGTATCTATACCCTTCAATTGTTATAGAACATGTTATTTTCATCCATGCAGTACGAGAAGAACAAGCAGATTACCTTGCTATGCTGCTCCATCCTGACATCCAAGGGCACATCATCGGCTTTAGTGAAACCTCCAAGAGGATGGAGCAATAAAATTGGATTCTTGTAGCCCATTTCCAGTAGGCGCTTGCGAGTATCATTCATTAACAAGGCATGGCCATTATGAACAGGATTTCTTAACTGAAAGGCAAAAGCTGCGTCAGCTTCCCGCTTATCAAACTCTTGGCGTAGCTGTTTGGGAGAAAGCCTGTAGCTATCAAGGCCGTCATTATACTTGATAGGTTTCAGAACTTCTAAATCTCCTCCAATGAGCCAATTGCCTGCTGGAGTAATAACCTCCTCAACATACGGCAATCCTGGAGCAGTTGTTCCCCAAGTTCTAGCTATTCTTTCTTCCTTGTTATGCTTGTATATTTCAACACTGTAAGATGGTTAACAGGTCAATGAAAGCAACGATACACCATGAAATATTGTTTAGACAGCATGCGAACAATCCGTTCAATACAACACTGTACAATGATTCCATAAGTTCAAGCAATGCAGTTGGTCAGTTGCTACAAAGTAGAAGGCTGAAAGTTGGAAAGAGAGGACATTCTTTACCAAACTTGGTAAAGCTGTCCGCCAACCTATGCAACTTCTCAGCATGGAATTCCACTATTCCAGCACAAATGCATTTGCATGCCATACTGAGTTCTAACCTTGAAATACCAAATGCAATAGTAATAGGCTTGTACATGGAAGAAACCCGTTCTCGTCATATCAATTTGTCATTCATGATGATGTTTAAAAAGAAAATGTCGTTCGTGCCGCATCGGAATATCAAACCCGACCAACGCCAACGGGTAAACAGCAATAAAATAACAGTGAGTCGGTGACAACGGATCGAAGAAAGACGAAATGAGAAAAGACTAACCTTCTAAGAATGGCAACGGGATCTCCATTGGGCCCAACCAATGCCACGTGAGGGGACGACCCAATTCGGCCCTTGGTGTCGTCATCAATGGCCAAAACAATGGGAAGCGACATGTTAACCACGGTGCCATTCTTCATCCTCAAGGAATTGAAATGCAAACTCTGCAGATACTCGTGCTCCCTCATGAACCCTCCCAAAGGGCTGGCCCATCCTTCACTGAGCACGTGAACCCATTCGAGATCAATTTTGGAGAGCTTCGCCTGAGGCAACGACTCCGCCTCCGACGTCTTGGAAGCCCTAAGGCTCTCAGGCACCACAAGATCCACCAATGCCCCTCCGTCCGGTTCAATCAAAGAGCTCCTGAATACAGGAGCAGCACCAGAGTTAAGATCCGCATGCATTTTGTGAATAAGAGTCCTGGAGATCAGATGATTGGGATTACAGAAAGGTTTGGGTAGAATTTTAGAGATGAAGTTAGGGCAAGAGGCAATGTTGGAGACCCGGTGGTTGTGATTGAGGTTGAGGTATGAAGCTATGTGTATTTTAATGGCGAAAGACATGGCGGCGGAGTCTGTGCAGGGGAATACGAAATAGAGGGAAACGGTTGGCGATGATGTAATGCTGAGAACCGGCTAAATTGGGAAACAATGCCAATAGCAAAGTACGAAGTAGCAGCACCTCTAAATTTGGCGAACATGATGCAAGTTGAATCACAATCACAAGCGCAAGCACATCGATGAAGATAACACGGCCCCACACAAGTTGAGGATTCTGTCTGCTTTTTCCGAGTTTGCGGCTCGCAGGAGTTTGCTGGTCCGTGTAACCAAGCTGGGCGTCGCTCTAATGGATCGGCTTCAGATCTCTTTCGAATCTATTAAGGTTAAAAGACAGTTTTCCAGTTGAAGACGGCTGACGAAAGGCAAACTGCGGCATTACCATTTATACCCCTCACGAATGAGTTAAAATCCAAAGTCATTGGCTGTGTGTGTTTTATTTATGTTTGTTTTAGCGATCAGGTTGTTTATAAATTACTTTTTATGTAGATCGAGATATAACTCATCTCACATATTTATTTTGTATATCATAAATTACGATTGAAAAACTCTTTTTAAGCATTCCAATCGCTCATCCAAACGAGCACGATGATTGTATAAGTAACTTATTTTTACTTAAACTTATGGAATCTTAAGATTGGAAAAAAGCTAGATTGGGTAAAATGATGAGTATTTGGATTAGCGATTGGATAAGTAACTTATGTAAAAGTTAGGATGTTTGGTTTGATTTTTGCATAAGTGACTTTTGTATTAATTAAGAGAAAAAAATTAAAAAAATATGAAAAATGAAAAAATGAAGGGATAATTGTGAAAAAAGTTATCATTGGCAACTTAATTGTCAATGGGACCTGGAAAGATATCTACATACGGGGGATTTTTTCACAATTTTCTCAAAAATTAACTTTGAAAATTTGGTAATGGTACAATTTTAATAAAATTATATCAAACTCTAATTTAAATTGGTACACTCCAAAAATCTTTTCTACTGTGCACCTCTAGTTTAAATCTTATAAATTATATCAAACTCTAATTTAAATATTAAATCCTAACTTATATTTCCACATAGCTCAAAATCTAACAAAATAAACCGATTAAAATCTCAATAATACCTCCAATAATCCAAATAAATTATTTAAACTAAATTTAATGGGTAAAAACACTATATAGAAACTAATTTATGACATGTTTATAAAAAAAATTGATTATAAAATCATAAAACAACTAAATAATAAATCTAAACTGATTCAAATTAATTATTAATTATTCTCTACATTTTTACAGTCATATATTAACAAAACTCAAAACTTGCTTAAACTCTTATCCCAAAGTATTCTCTAATTAGCATAAGATTACTATCTAAAGAAAGAGAAAATTATTTAGAACATTTTTCATAAAAGAAGTTTTGTGATTAGAAGTGATTTTGAGTACTTCATTGATCCCCAAAAATATGATAATACTCCTATCAATATTTTTTTATACACATACAGGCACATAAGCTCCAATAAGCTTCATTTTGAGGCTTATGACTTTTTCCAACTTATGAATTTTTTCACCTTAAATCCAATCGTTGAAACAAATACTCATTTTTTATCAAAACACTGTTTAAATCCAATTGAGCACTCTTAAAGTCCGATTTTTCTTCAAAACGCCGAAACAAACACGCAGATTGATTTTTTTTTTATTACAAAAATTCCACTAACGAAGATGTTGCCTTAGGGCCTGTTTCGGAAGGCGGCGGAGGCTTAATAAACACGGTAGGAGAGGAAAAGTATGGTGGGAGTAGAATAAAGTGATTGGGTTGATATTTTTTAAAAAGGTTTTTAGGTCAAAAACTAGTTTTAAGAAGCTACTAAGATTTGTTTTTCACAATGCAGATAGGCTTCTACCACCGCTAATTCAAACATAAATCACATTTACAATCTGACTTTTATTTTATCTTAAGTTTGTAAAATTCATATTAGAAAAAGGTCACTTCTGTCATCATTAATTCAAACAGGCAATATAGGGCGCTCATAACGCAATGTCAAGTATGAACCTTTACATGAAAGATTTATTTTCAACCCCGTGAAATATTCATACCACTGAATATATATGTATGTATGTATGTATGTATGTATGTATGTATGTATGGATAGACAAATTGCATGTTGTTGTCATGAACTAATGTCGGACTCCGATGAAATGCCTGGATTCTTACACCTCAATAAAAAATACGGTCACTAACAATGATGCATCGCGTCGAGGCTTAAAGAGAGAAGCTCTTCCTTTTCTCTAGAATTTTGCTCCAACAATGATGCATCACATACGCATAAAGAGTAACCTCAAGAATGAACCACCTCCTCATCTAGGAGACGATTGGACCATTAAGAAAGCAAAGATGAGGGATAATCCAGAAACTGATTCTACAATGGAGGCTAACTACTCCTCTACGACCCAAGAAACTCACATCTCGACAACAAGAACTGAGGAAATTGTTTCGGAAACCTAAGACAGAGCAGCGACAATTGAGCCAATACATGAACAAAATATGAACGGGGATAAGAAAGCCACAGACACGTCTATTCCGTCCTTTAAAGACAAGCTCCGATCCTTAACGCAGAAAAAGATGCCGCTGAGCAAGAAGAAGAGGACGAGGAAGTAATACTGGGACATGGCGATGTAACTATTGGGATGAATGTGAACATCCCTACGGTCAACTTTGCAACTCATGTACTGGATGCTTTGAACAAAAAGATGGGTTTGACATTTATTGTTAAGCTACTGGGATGAACAATAAGCTATCACCAGCTTTTAACACAGCTCCGAAACATTTGGAGGCCGATTGGAAGATTTCAACTTACAGATATCGATGAAGACTGTTTTCTTGTTAAATTTAAAGATGATTTAGACTTTCAGCATGCCCTCATTAGTGGTCCCTAGCTAGTTTATGGCCATTATTTAACAGTCCGTCCCTGGTGTCCCTCATTCAAACTACAAGAACACAAATCAACCAAGTGGTGGCTTGGATCATGCTCCCAAAACTCCCAGCCAAGGTATTATCAGAAGAACGCTATACGCTCTATAGGAAGAGTTTTTGGTGAAGTGATTAAAGTTGACTAAATACTGATTCTGGTGATCGATGCAAGTTCAATACTAACTATGTTGTTGGATCTCACAAAACCTCTCACATCAAAGATTCAGGTAGATGGAGAGATAATTTATATGGAGTATGAAGGACTCCCCACCATCTATTTTCATTATGGGCGTTATGGACACCTCGAGGCTACCTATCCAAAAAAAATGGCAACGCCAAATGGAATGCAACTGGAGACAACAACGGAACAACAGCTTGTGCACAACAGGAACTTGATGAGTGTGAAGCAAGCACCTACGGAGCTTGGATGCAAGTTCAAAGAAGACGTCGAAATTATGAGAGAGGTGGCAAGCGTGATACATGTCAAGGACAATCAGGAATCCTAATGGCCTCAAGGTATGGGATGTTAAACGAAGCTAGCGTACTTGAAGACACACACCATAATGTGTATGATGTTGTCAAATCCTACCAAATTGGTGAACCTCATGCTGCTCGAAGCAAAGGAAAAGACCAAAAGATTATTAAAAACAATGGGCAAACCTTTAGGCAAAAAGACAAAACTCAAGGGGGACCTAACACAGACTGCATTTTCCTTACTACACACTACAAGGCTATACAAGGAGGCACAAACTTGGATAGTAATTACAGCCATCATTATTGAAGATAATAGAGTACCTCATAGAAAGTAAGGGGAATCCTAATTACACGATACAGGGCCAAAACCCGCATAAGCCAATCCAACTGGAAAACTTAGACTAAGGCCCTACACAGAGAAAACCATCTAACCTACTTTCAAATTGAAGAGGGGTTAAACTCTTATCTGGACTTCAAATTTAGAATCTTGGGGCTAACACACATGAGAGAGCATATTGGCCATCAGTTAAAACCATGAAATCCATTGCAAGGGAGCTACATCTTGAGATTAATAGTGATGATGACAACATGATTGTTGAGGGAGTTGACTTTACCTCTACTTCTCACTAATTGTTTATTTATGTCGATAATCATTTGGAATTGTCAAGGGGCTTCTGAAAAGAGATTCCCCTCCATTTTTAAATCATATGTTGCCAACTATAAGTCTGAAATTTTGTTATATCGGAGCCTCGTATTTCTAGGACAAAGCTAATAGGGTAATAAAAAAGACTTAGTTTCCAACACTCTCATAGTACTGAGGCAACGAGATTCTCAAGAGGAATTTGGATTCTATGGTCTAACAAAGTGGATATTAAGATTCTTGCTAATCACTTTCATTTTGTACATATGGATATTTGTTACATTGATGAGAATGTCCAATTCATGTTCACAGCAATTTATGGCAACCTTTAAGTAAAACCTACGCAAGCTTCTTTGGAGTGACTTATCTGAAATAGTGACAGAAAATACTAAACCATGGTTACTAGTTGGTGATTTTAATGCAATAATTAATGGAGATGAAAGAAAAGGAGGTGCCTCTCGTTCATCTTATGGCTACAGCGCTTTCAAGGATTTTATCTACCATCATGGCCTTCTTGACATGGGTTATAGTGGGCCTAAATTTACCTAGCGAAGAGGTAATCTGTTAGTTCGCTTAGACAGAGGCTTATCAAATCAAGCTTGGATGGAATTATTTAATTCCAGTTGGGTTAACCACCTACCTAGAGTCTTATAGGATCACCACCCTATTCAAAAAATATTAGGCTTATGCAACAAGTCCAAAATGCATGATAAACCCTTCAAGTTTTTAGTAGCATGGCTTACTCATTCGGACTTTCCAGAGCTAATCAATAAAGTTGGACTGACAAGAAAACTTTAGCTGAAAATATTAAGTCTTTCTCTGTAGTAGCCCATCGTTGGAATTTAGCTATATTTAAACGCAAGAGGCGTGTTTTATCATGACTAATTGGAGTTCAGAAGAAACTTGAAGAACTCCCCTTCTCTGAATTTTTCCTTAATCTTGAAAAATCTCTACTCGATAAACTTGAAGAAACATAGTTCTAGGAGGAATTATTATGGCTGCAAAAATCTACTTCTGATTAGATCTGCCTTGGTAATCGTAATACGTCATTCCACCACACAAAGGCCTTAATGCGCAAATGTCAAAACTCTATCTCTCAGCTTCAAGATGGCCAAGGTAATTGGATTAGCGATGAGGGACAACTGGGGAAGATGGCGTGAGATTTCTTCATCAATCTTTATTCGCTCAATGATGCTTCCTTCATCCTATCACCAATATTAGGTGCATTTCCCGAATTGAATTCTCTGGAATATGAAACTTTAAATGCAGAAATTATAATGGCAAAATTTAAAGCTGCTCTCTTTGAAATAAAGCCTTTGAAATCATTGGGTATTGATGGCCTTCATGCCTTTTTCTATCAAAGCTAATGGTCTACTTTTAGTCCCAGTCTCTTATCTTTTGCCCACAAATTATGGTTAGGTGGCATAATGGCTCCTGAGCTCAATACCACCCTCATTTCCCTAATTCCAAAAGTAAACACCCTTAAGCTAATTAGTGAATTCTAACCAATAAGCTTGTGTTCAGTAGCCTACAACAAAGTCCTTTCCAATCAGCTAAGGGCTGTTTTGCCAAAAGTTGTAGGACCCTAGCAAACAAGTTTCGCTCAGGGAAGAAGCATTATACTGATAGTATCATTATCTCCCAACCAGTTTTTTATTCCATGAGAAAGAAACAAGGAAAGGGAGGATGGATGTCCTTAAAGATTGATCTTAAAAAAGCCTTTGATAGATTAAGATGGGATTTTATCGAAGACACCTTAATAGATGTGGGCATTCCTGAGAAGATGATCAAGCTCATAATTACCTGTATCACTACTGCTTAAATGCAAGTCTTGTGGAATGGTAAGCCCACTGACACTTTTAAACCACATAAAGATGTATTAGATAAGGAGATTCGCTTTCTCTTTAGGTTTTTGTTCTTTGCATGGAACGGTTATCCCAAGCAATTACAACCACAGTTCGAATAGGTGACTGGAAAGCAATCAACATGGGTTGAAGAGGTGTTCCTCTATCACACTTGCTCTTCGTCGATGACTTGCTTCTTTTTGGTCAAACTAGCAATTCTCAAGTGCAAGTAATTAAGAAAATCCTTTGAGATTTTTGTGCCTCCTCTAAACACAAAATCAACCACTCAAAGTCAAATATTTACTTCTCAAAAAATGTCCCTAGATCCACCAAAAGAAGTATCTACGAACAGTTACAATATCAACAAGTTGATTCTCTGTGAAATATTTGGGAGTACCACTTATTATAGGTCGGGTATCTTCTAGCACTTATGGTTACATTTTTGAGAGAATTCAACATAAGTTTGCTGGGTGGAAAAGTAAATCTCTTTCTCTCGTTGGATGAATCACTTTAGCAAAATCTGTGTTGTCTTCCATCTCATTCTATACCATGCAAAGTACTCCTGCCAAACTGTTGCAACGACATTGAAAAGGTCATAATGAAATTTATATGGGGATCTTCGGATAACCATAGAGCAGTTTGCCTCATAAAATTGAGTGACCTTTGTCAACCCTTGGAAAATGGAGGATGTGGCCTCCTTCGTCTTCATTCGCAGAATCGAGCCTTTATATCAAGATAATGTTTAAACTGTATTCCAATCCTGATGCTTTTTGGGTCAGAATCTTGAAGGGGAAATATGGCATGGAAGACATTGAACAAGGCATCTGGAAGAAAACCTCTTCTCAGCTACGGAAGTCACTTGTTGCTGACTGGGAAAACACATTCCATAACATTAAATGGAACCCCGGTGATGGAACTAAGATTAGATTTTGGTCCGATTATTGGGTAGGCGACCATGGTCCCTTGAAACATATTTCATATACTGCAATCAATGATAGTGATCTTGGCAGGCCCATATCAGATTTTATAGGTGTGGATGGCGGCCACTGGAAATGGAACTTGTTCCAGGACCTTTTGCCACCGGAAGTGCTCAAAGCTACATCAGATACTCCCTCCGGTTCTAATTATAGGATATAGTTACCGAATTTTGAAGAAATTAAGGATAATAGTTAAATTAGTTAATCATATTTAATTTCCTAAAATACCCTTATCTATCGAGAGGACGCCTATTTAATTGGGCATAATACAAATGTAAGGTTTTTTTTTAGCCAAGGGAAAAAGATAATGAAATTAATATTTTATTAGGTTATTTTTAGGGAAAAAATCAATCACTTTGGACAGATAGTTATAGGAACTTATTTTTAAAGAAATCTTAAAATTATTTCATTTAAAAATAAAAGAAGAAAGTAGAATCTCTCACTTGATAGAATATGACAAAAATTGCTCAAAATTATTTTATTAAAAAAAACAAAAAAAAACAGCAGAATTGAGGTGTATGTGGCATTAATGAGTTGCGAGCATTACTCACTTTATAGAACATATATGTGTATTATTAAATTATTATTGTGTTTAATTATTATTGAGAAAATATCAATAGGGGGTAGTTTGGGAATAAGTTGAAAAAAATTAGAACTTTATCCTATAATTAGGATCAAAATCAACTCTCAAATATTATTCTATAATTAGGCAAGGAGGCAGTACTAAGAAAGCTAGACTTCCAAGTTCCAATAGACCGAAGTTGCTTCTGGAACTTGACAACGAAAGGAGTCTTCACAACTCGCTCTTCTTATCGTGCAACTGAGTCATTAAATTGGAATGAGGCAGAGGACAAGTGGATTAAGTTGTGGAAACTCCCAATAGCTCAAAGAGTACGTACCTTTTCATGGTTATTGCTCAAGGAGAAACTACACACTAATGTTGAAAGAAATAGAAGGGGAATGACCCTAGATCAACAATGTGGATTATGTCAAGGTGGCATAGAGGATATCAATCATGTGTTCAAATACTGCCGACTTGCCTCTTATGTCTGGAATAAAATCCTCCCATCTGATATTTACCAAGATTTCTCCAGAACTGACATCATCTCCCTTGGCTAACTGGTCTCTTGCGAAATTCACGACTAAATGTGTCTTAGATGCTGGGATTTTTTGTCACATGTTGGAAATTATAGGAAGCAAGAAATCACGGACTATTTGCAAATGAAGTATATACAGTTGATGGACTATTAGCTCAGATCAGATCTGTTGTCCTCAAATGTACCTGTACAGTTATTATAAATGAATATACTACCTTCCATTCAAAAAAAAAAAAAAATGGTCACCATTGATACGTCAGTGACGTAAAAATTTTCTGTAGGTAAGAGATTATGGGTGTGTTTGGTTCAGCTTATTGGGCAGAAATAAACCTGTTTTTGGGCAATAAGCCCAAATAAAAACATGTTGCGTTTTTGTAATGTTTGGTTCAGCTTATTTTAATTACATCACAGGTAGAATAAGCTACTTATTAAATAAGCTCCTCATTACGTGTGTGTTTGGAATGGCTTATTTTTGTCCAAAACGTGCTTATAATTCGTGATTCACGGTATATGAGGTAAGTATGTGAGAGGAGTTTTTTCTCGGCTTGCGTAATAAGTGCGTTTTTCCTGTACTACGTGTTCGTTTGGAATAGCTTATTTTTGGGCAATAAGTGTTTATAAATCGTGATTCACGATATACGAGGTACGTATGTGAGAGGAATTTTATCTCAGCTTGCGTAATAATGACTTATTATCCAAATATAAGCCCAACCAAACACACAGTTAACTTTTCTATTAAGTCACTTATTACGTAAGTCGAGATAAAACTCCTCTCACATACTTACCTTGTATACCGTAAATCACGATTTATAAGCACTTATTGTCTAAAAATAAATCGCTCATCCAAACTTAAATCACATTATAAAAACTGATTTTTTTATTAAGTCATTTTTAATAAGTCAGAATCATAAAAAATAATTTTTCTTACCCGTATTCCAAACAGACACTGTGTCTTCCAGGTTTAGACCGCTAGTGCATCCTTCTTTTGATTGAAAAAATACAGTTCTCACACAAAAATTGAAAATGGGTGGCCTTTATATCTGACTTGTGTTTTCTTTTACACCGTGTGCAAGAAAGCCCAGGCTGGTCTATCAATACGCTGAGTCCTAACATATTGAGACCAAGTGCTCGTTTGGAAGAGCTTATTTTTAGGCAATAAGTGCTTATAATTCGTGATTCACGATATACGAGGTAAGTATGTGAGAGGAGTTTTTTCTCGGCTTGCGTAAATTGGGCTTATTTTCTCAAAATAAGCTCTCCCAAACATGCCTCAAGTAGCAATCTGGATCCTCGTTTGTAGTTAATGGACCCAGTGAGTTGTTAGCCCAAAAAGATGGAGTAACCTTTTTATTTGCCTCAGGCAAAAAAAAAAAAACCTTTTTATTTGCCATCCCAACTTTTATATAAGAGACAATTAATTAATTGGTCCGCATAGTTTCACCGAGTCATCAATTCAATCCCTATACTTTAAGAGCCTGCACATCAATTCTTATGATTTAAAATATAAACAACTCGCTCCTTAACTCACCCTATAGGCGAATACAAGTTGCCTCGACATGCTATATTTCTGGTCTTTTTCTTTGTAGTGGAGGGTGCGAGAAGAAGACTAAAGCACGTTGAGGCGACCTGTATTTGGTTAGTTAAGGACTGAGCTGTTTATATTTTAAACTATAAGGACTTCAAATATTATTTATCAGGATATCAACATACTTCTAATTCATTTTACGTTTAATGGTATTTTAACATTCAGTAATGTAGACAATAGGCTTTTACATTCACTGAACTTTTGCTACTGTATGATATTGGACATCTGATATAAAAGCTTTTCAATTATTAATGCATTTGACTTTCATTAAAAAAAAAAACTATGAGGATTGAGTTATAAGCTTTTAAAGCATAGGAACTAAGTTGATAACTTGGTAAAACTGTAAGGATCAATTAATTATTTCCCCCCCTATATAATATAGTATGTGTAGTTAAAGTTTAATTTTGTCTTGAAAGTTTTTGTATTTAGAATTATAAGTGTCACCTTGAAAGCATTAAAAAATAAAAATAGGAGTAAAGTCGCCTTAATTGTTAAAATATTAATACTGACAACTAAAAAACCAACTATTGCCATTTTTTTAAATTTTGATTAAGGGTTTTTTTTTTTTTGATACATAGGAATTCAATAGAAAAAACTAGAAATAAAACAAACGAGAAAAGGAAAAACACATTAAGTAATGCCTCGCGCTATGAGGAGGCTCGTGGTTGACTCTATCGACATAATTTGTATGCCCAACCCAGCGCGCAGTGCTTCCTTAGCTAGCATATCAGCTTGCTCATTCTCTAGATGATCAATAAGTCTAACACAAGCATCCCATTCCCGACTCAGATAGTTTTTCACTTCCAGGATCAGTTCCCTATCTGCATGTAGCTCTAGCGAGCTGGTACCAAGGAGGGACACCACTGCATGCGAATCACATCGAAGTTCAACTCTTCTGCACCCACAGTCCCAAGCACGCCGAAGACCCCATAAACACCCCCATAATTCTGTCGTTAGGCAGTCATGTGCCTCTATACGGCAAATGAATGATTCAATAGTAAGAGATGTTATTGTTCATTTGCTACAAATTTTCGGATCATATTGATTTAAAAATATACTTCTAGATAACCATAGCTTATGCCCAAGAACTTTTAAAGTAAACTTAAACATTAACCATAGTATATAACTATATATATGCTTGAGATGAGAGAGAGAAAAAGCTGGGAATGCGGGTTAGCTCGCTGGTTGCGGGTTGGCAAAACGCCAACCTTAACTCGCAATTTT
Organism: Inga oerstediana; assembly: GCA_963210345.1. Lineage (NCBI taxonomy): Eukaryota > Viridiplantae > Streptophyta > Magnoliopsida > Fabales > Fabaceae > Inga > Inga oerstediana. The sequence goes on along the minus strand of OY723405.1, from coordinate 13,489,740 downwards.
GATTTGGCTGGCCCTTTTTTTTATGAAAAAAAAGAAAATCATATGTTTTTAAGATTATCGAAAGTTCGAAAAACATATATATGAGTTGTCAAATTTGTCTTTCTAGCATCAACCATTTCACATATAAAAATTAAAAATATAATCCACAATTTAAGAGATAAAGTTATTAAATTTGTTAAAGTTTGCAAACAAAAAACATCAAATCATCATCAAGCAATATATAATAATTTGGTTTAAAAGAGGAAGAACGCTGAGATTTTTCTTCTTTATAATTGGGAGATACTAAAGTGAAAGTGTGGGATTTATGGGTTTTATAACATTATTCATATTCAAAAAAGGAAAAGTGCGAGCCAACCAACCAATCCGTGGGTCAAACAGTGCAGGCTTGTGCGGCCTGCACTTTTGTGGGCTGTGAAATCCTCAAACCAAACCCTGTCCAAATCTGAGGGCTATGAGTTGAGCCCATTTTATCGGCTTTGCTTTATAGCTAGGGGTATTTAAATTAACTTATTTTAAATAAATCCGCCCCCTACGAGTTAACGAAAAGGTAAATATACCACTCTGGTCCCATTTATAAATTATTTTTAACTAATTCTGATATACCAAGGAAAGTTAATTAACTCATTAACTACGGGTTAAATTTTCAATTTCGCCCTTGTCTATGATTGGTTTCAAAAATCAACATGAATAAATTTTTTTTGTTTATTGCAATTAATAGAGGTAAAAAAGTACAAAACGCATTTACTACCCTAAAAATAGACTTATAAATAGGATCAATTTTTTTTGTCAAAAATGACATATAAACAGAACCAGAGTGGTATACCAGAATATTTGTTATAAAACACATACCAGTATATTTTTTAATAAAACGCAAAAGTGATTTTTTTTTTAATGTCTTCAAACATGCACAAAATTGGAACCTTGTGCTTGTTGTATACTGTTAAAACATACAAATCAAATAATAATTTAAAAAACACACATAAAACTAGAACATCTGTTTAATTTCACAGATTTATCTTCAAATAACAAAACTAACAATATAAAGGATAATTCAATAAAAAAATACAAAGAATCACAGTAATAAATAGAGAAAATTGGTAAAAAATTCTATTTAAAAAATTTATTGATAAGAAGAACCGAAAAATATGCTATCAGGTAAGATTTCATACAAGAAGTTCATGTACTTAATTAAGGTTTTTCTAATTAATAAAATTTTTAAACAGCGACTTTTTACTTTTTTTCCCCTAATAAATTAAATAACTAAATAGTGCACCAAAAAAATCAAATAAACGGAATAAAAAGTTCAATTTTTTATTTTAAAAGAAAGTGAATGGTAAATATCTAACCGATTAACCGACCATGCAAGGCCATAGTAATATCCATCCGTTCTGTGTACGACACACACACAGAGATTTGCGAGGGTAACAGTAACATTCGGGCTCTTAGGTTTGTCCCGTCCAGCCCGTCCGAAATATAATCCCAAATTATCCAGAGTTTTCGTGTGCCTCAGTATCAGAATTCACTCATTCAGACGCAGTGACGCACGCACGATTAGCCTCTAGCTTCTGGCTTTCGCTCTTCGATCTCATTTTCGCCTCTGCCGGATTTGGCAAGTAGCTACACACGGCACTCGCTTCCCGTTAGTATTCTCCCCCTTGTCGTGTTCTTTCTCAGTTTCTCTTTGCGTCTCGTTCGTTGAGCTTGTGGCCGTGGGGCTTAGATTTAGGGGCACGTTGGTCGGTTAATTTGTCCTATCTTTCAATCACAAACTAATTTATAACCCAATGCGACGTTGTTAATTATTAGAAGTTTGGATTCGGGTGTTTGAAGTAGTAGTTTGTTGGCTGAGTGCTAACCCTGTTGATTTTTTTATAACTCTGCCGATAACTATGAAGTAGTACTTTGTTTGTGAGAACTTCCGTTTGACTTTATTCTTATATTTCGCAGTTTATTGGTGTGATTTAAAAGTTGGAGCACTGCTATACGAAAAAGAGAGCTTCGCGGCCTCTCATTCCCAATCGTTGTAGTACGCGGTGGATTCAACATCTTGGTTTGAAAAAATTGTGTGAATTTGTTTATCGTCTATACTAACGAACATTGCGAGGGATTCAAAATGGGAGTCCCGGCTTTTTATCGTTGGTTGGCGGAGAAGTATCCGTTAGTGGTGGTGGACGTGATCGAGGAAGAACCTGTGGTAATCGACGGCATCGAAATTCCCGTGGATACAAGTAAGAAGAACCCCAACGACATCGAATATGATAACCTCTACCTCGACATGAACGGCATAATTCACCCCTGCTTCCACCCCGAGGATCGGGTATGCTCTAATGCCGTACTTTTATCATTTCGCCGCTTCTCTTATATTGTGCTTTGGCCGAGTGTTCGATCACTGCCTTCCTTCTATGCTCCATGTTACGCATTGCATGGTACGCTTTTTTAATTATCGATGAATATTAACTGTAGGCAATTTTATTCTTTTGAAAAGACCTAGATGAAAACATCGTGAATCCCAAGGTGGGAATAGGAATGCAATGCGTTGAATGCTTATTTGTTGCTTAATTTCGGAAGTAGATAGAATAATGATATATGTTCATTGAGTTTCTAATCAAGTTTATGCATCCATCTTTCTTTCTTTTTGCTCGGATATTCTTTTGGTTCATGCTTATGATACGTTGTTGCTTATCTTTGCGTTAATTGTCAGTTTCTGATCTTCATTAAAGGTTGTCTGGAGTTAGAATCTTTCTATCTATTTTCAATTTGATTAGTGCTATTTTAAACCTTGACGTTTTGGATTTTTCTGTCGAAACTACTCATTTTGCCCGTCCCCCTAATGTAGATGTTTACTCATTCTTCATCACATTGCTTTTTTCTTTCATTGCAGCCATCCCCAACTACATATGATGAGGTGTTCCAGTGCATGTTTGACTATATTGACAGGCTATTTGTCATGGTGCGGCCTCGGAAGTTGCTATTTATGGCTATTGGTACGTGTTTGGATTGATCTTGTTGGTGATAATGATGTTATGACTATCATGTACATGGCGAATGAATCTTATCATATCTCACTGTAGATGGTGTTGCCCCAAGGGCTAAAATGAACCAACAGCGATCAAGACGGTTCAGAGCAGCAAAAGATGCAGCAGAAGCAGTACGTAACGATAGTTGTTTACAAGACCTTTCAACTCATTATCATTATTATTTTTATGAAAGGATAACAACAGTGGCAATGTTTATTGGGTACGATTTGCCCCTACTTAATTTTTTATGTTTTTGAATCATAGGCTGCTGAAGAAGCAAGGTTGAGAGAGGAATTTGAGAGGGAGGGTAGAAAGCTTCCTCCTAAAGAGAATGTACAAGTTTTTGACTCAAATGTTATTACCCCAGGAACTGATTTTATGGCTGTTTTGTCAATTGCACTTCAGTACTACGTTCATCTTAGGCTGAACAACGACCCTGGTTGGCAAAATATTAAGGTATGAAGCTCATTATAACTTTTTAATTGTCTGGATGCTGGTGTGGGTGCCTTGATTGAGAAGAACTTTAATGCTATAATTCTTTTTATACCTGAAGGTTATTCTTTCTGATGCAAATGTTCCTGGTGAAGGGGAGCACAAGATTATGTCATATATTAGGCTTCAGAGAAACCTGAGTGGTTATGATCCAAATACACGGCATTGCCTGTATGGTTTGGTATATCTCTTATGTCTTGCTTCTAGTTCAGCTTCTTCTGTGGTTCACTCCATGTCTTTGCTTTATTTATTATGCACTCATTCAATGATATTGTCATTTGGTGTCACATGACAGGATGCAGATTTGATTATGTTGGCTTTAGCTACCCATGAAATTCATTTCTCAGTCCTAAGAGAGGTGTGTGATTGTTGATCTTTACTTAAAACCTTTGAACTCGAGGGGTACCTCTAAGATGGTCACCAGAGAATGAATTTTTACTGTTTGTGCTTTATCTTTGAACTAGAGTGGTGCCTTTATGATGATAATAGGAGAAAGAATTTTATTGCTGTTTATGCCTTGTTGGTTTTCTCATTACATTTTGTGAGTGATTAGACTTGTGGCAAATGGGTTGTTGCAGGTTGTATTTACTCCTGGTCAAGACAAATGCTTCTTATGTGGTCAGATGGGTCATATGGCTGCAGATTGTGAAGGTAAGGCTAAGAGAAAGTCAGGAGAGTTTGATGAAAAAGGCAGTCCTGTTGTGGCTAAAAAGCCCTTCCAGGTAGATCTTATCAAGTTAAACTTCAAAAAGTTTGTCATGTTTTCCCACATGCGAAATGATAGTCTGGATTATTCAGTCCCTAACTCTTACATATCTTCTTTCTCATTCAGTTTCTAAACATTTGGATTCTGAGGGAATATTTGGAGTATGAGATGAGAATACCAAATCTTCCATTTGAGGTTGATTTTGAACGCATTTTGGATGATTTTATCTTCATCTGTTTCTTTGTTGGAAATGATTTTCTACCACATATGCCTACACTAGAGATTCGTGAGGTATGATTTACTCCAGACCTTATTGCATTCTGTTTCTTATACTAGTTGCATTCAATTGGCAATTCATATTTTAAGGCTGATATTCTAAACATGGATTTGGTCTGAATTGTCACACTGACTTGAAATTTATAGTTTTTCTTACTGCGTATTCTTGCAGAAATATAGCATCCCATGAATTTTACTTTATAGTCACTTTGACCTGGAATTCAAATTTAGATCTTAGGTTTAATGTGTCCAGCTAATGTGTCTTTTCTGTTACAAACAAGAGACTGGAGAGTGTGATCTCAGGTTCTGAACCCAGTGGCATAAGCATTGAATAAGTTGACTGTGAACTGTGGGCTTTCCTTTTGTGGCAAAAGAAGGCCCTAATGTTTTAGAGATTTTTTTATTGTTGTGTTTGGGGTCGTTATTAGTATTTTGATTAGAAGATGACAATGTTTATTGTGTTAGATAATCTCAGCTGGATATGGTGCTTTGGTCCTATATTTTGATATGCGTTTTGGGATTCTGTCTTATGTATTCCGTTAGGGTGCAATCAACTTGCTGATGGCAGTATACAAGAAAGAATTGAGGGCATTGGGGGGTTATTTAACTGATGGTAGCAAGGTATGTAATGTCAATTTGGGTTAGGCATATGTCGCGTTCTGCTCTGTCACATTTCATATAGTTAGTGTTTATTTATAATTTGTCTTGTTTTCCTCCTGCATTTTTTTCCAGCCATGCTTAAGCAGGGTGGAACATTTTATTCAGGCTGTAGGATCTTACGAAGATAGAATATTCCAGAAAAGAGCTCGGTTGCATCAGGTCTGTTTTCACTGCTTTTGTTGTTTAGTGATGTGCTTAGCTGAGAAGATGGCACTAAATATTTCCATTATTTATTATGAGAGCTATATTTTACTCATTTCAGGCCTCTTGATAGCTTTTTTGAGGCACTGAAACTTCTATTTTTCACCTGTATCATGTGTTGGACATGTGTCTGACACCAGTACCGCCATGACAAGTTCGCATGCATGGGACATGGGTATAGATGCATCAAAATAATTTTTTGGTTCAGGTTCTTGCTCACCATAGCTCAAACTTAAACAGCCCCTTTCCCCACCGAAAAAAAAAAAAGGATACTAGAAATCCATTAGGTAGTTTTTTTTTGGGCCAAACTATATTCTTGTATAATGTCCTTAACACAGACGATAGTGTTACTTATGTTTTGATTCAGATGGACACACAAATTCAAAGTTTGAGATACTAGGGTCGAGTATTGTACATGTATACTTTGTTGTGTTTATACCTGTTTATGTATGATGTGTTGATGTATCCGTATTTTATGTCCCTATAGGATACTGTCAACAATGATTAATCATTGATATTTTTCATCCAGTTTGTAATTTGTAATGGTGAGATTGCGACTTCATGTTGAAGAATGGGAAAATAATGTTAGAGGAGATATTAGAAATTATTTCTAAATTAGGGATTAAGGATAAACATAGCAATTAGAAACTATCTTATTGGTGAATTAGTTTTGCTTTTAATTTGATTACCCTTTTGTCGTACGTTTATTATTATAGTTTACTTCTCTAACGAGGATTAATCTCTTGGACCTATATAAAGCCTTTAACAATATGGGTTTCGGTTTTGTTTTTTGAATTGACATTAGGAAAGGTTCTCTTGGCTTGCTGATCATCTTTCTCGTAATATACTTTTACTTGTTCTTAGAACCAGACATTTTATCCTCCAGTATATATGGACACTTTAGCTGTAGTTATACTAGAAGTGAGATGGTGACTCCATTCCTTATTTCCTTTTATCTTCAGCGGCAAGTGGAAAGAATTAAACGTGACAAGGCCCATGCGAGAAGGGGTGATGATGCTGCGCCTCAAGTTCTTCCAGATTCTCTTGTTCCAGTTTCACGGTTCCATGGCTCTCGTCTTGTTTCAACCCCAGCACCTCCATATCAACAATCTGGGCTGAGTTATGAATCAAATGGCTTAAAATCAACTAGAAACCATGTTGAACATGCCACAACGGGATTTTCGAATCTTGAAACAGGCAGACTTTCTAGGAGCGATATGGAGTCCTCAGGGCAGCCTCACAAAGTTGCTAGGCTGTCTTCAGGAGCAACTATTGGTGCTGCTATTGTTGAAGCTGAGAGTAGTCTTGAAATAGATGTATGTTTTCCTGCTTCAGGAGAGGCATTTTAATGTTGTTCTGACTCCGTCAACCATTCTCTATAACTAGTGCTCAGGCTAACCTGTGATTGGGTATGAGCCTGATGAGGAGTTATGAATGTTTTTTAAAACATTGTCAGAGCATTTTGTTATTTGTTTTCAAAAATCAAAATTATTTGCTTTCATTATATTGTTATGAGCTTGTGATTTCATCTGTCCTTTGTTGTTGAGTTGACTCTTCTTGGTTCAGGTTCATGATAACAAAGATGAATTGAAAACTAAACTTAAGGAGAGGCTGCGTGAGAAATCTGATGTATTCAACTCAGCTAATCCAGAAGAAGACAAGGTCTGAAGTTTTGAATTCATGTAGTTTTATATTTTGATTGTCCTGATGCATTAGACTTCACAATTTACATTTTAAATATTGAGTTGTCCATGCACAGATAATCCTGTGTAAGTATATCAGTTTAGTTTCAAGGTTTTTAAATTTCATGGAGCAACTAGTTACCTATAGTCGAAATTCCTGTTGTTGGTGTTGTATTATTTATTTTTAAATAGATGCAGTTTTGTTTGTCTATTTGAATTTCTCTTTTCTAATCATGTTTCCAACAAGTTAATTTGCCAGTGGGAAAACAAACTTGTTTTCAATTGGTGTAATTATTTATCCAGCTATTGAGTTAATACATACTTGCGGAGGCTGTCCTGTGCTGTAAAGTGATGGCATGTTTTCCTAATTGGTCAAATGGTGCATCCCTTTTTAATGGGAAATTTTGCACTTGATTTAAGGATGCCTTGAAAAACTCGGGGGAACATACAAAAGTTGAGTTGAACAGTCTAATGATGGCTTTTTGTAGTCTTTTTGCACTTGTTCATCATGCTTATCTTTGGAAAGAGTTTGTTGCTTTGAGAAGTGTGACATTGGTGCCACTGCAATGTTTCTGTCATTCTTTATATATTGCAGGCATTTTTATTGCCACATAGTAATTTTGATTGAATATTTTCTCCAATATAGTAATACCTCTTGTTTTAACAGATTAAGTTGGGAGAACCTGGCTGGAAAGAGAGGTATTATGAGGAAAAGTTTTCTGCTAAAACACCTGAGGAAGTTGAGTTAATACGGAAAGATGTCGTAAGTAAATGACTTGAAGTGTTGCTAATTTTAATTCACGTGGAGATCTAGCTTTAATTGTACTTCTGGTGTTTAGGTCTTGAAATACACAGAAGGGCTATGTTGGGTTATGCACTATTATTATGAAGGGGTTTGTTCTTGGCAATGGTGAGCTCCTTTCGAAGTACTTCTAAAGTGATTTGCTTAGCCTAGCACTGAGAAGGCTTTCTTTTGCTTCCTATTTATAACAGCCTTTTCTTTTCTCTCCTTTTAGGTTTGTTCACTTGTTTAAGAACACTGAAATGAATTGAACAAAATTTGGGTGATGAGTGCCCTCCATTTTGCCAGTTATTTCTTTTTTATTGCCTCACATGTGATGCTTATGTTTTCTGGATGTGGTTTGCACCAACAAGGGCTAATAGTCTTTGTTTTTTTCATGGGTGTTTATGGATTAGGTTTTATCCTTATCACTATGCTCCCTTTGCATCTGACCTGAAGGGCCTTAGTGAACTTGATATAGATTTTGAGCTGGGGACTCCATTCAAACCGTTTGACCAGCTTCTAGGGGTTTTTCCTGCTGCAAGGTTTGCTCACTATACATTTTTGTTCTGATTATGTTGCTATGGTGGAGTCCATTATATAATATAAATTGTGACTTGTCTGCAGTGCTCATGCTCTTCCTCAGCCATATAGGAAGTTGATGACTGATCCAAACTCACCAATTATTGATTTTTATCCAAGTGGTATGCTGTTTATTTTGCAAATGGAAGTTTAGTATGTGTTACCCTTGTTGCTCCTCTTTCTCACATTGTTGCTTTGTCAGACTTTGAAGTGGACATGAATGGCAAACGCTATGCTTGGCAGGTGTGTTGCACTTGTACCTTGGTTTTAGTGTATTCTACAAATGAAGTTTAGTTTGTTAGGTATTGATAAAATGATTCTTAGACCCTTAAGGGTCTGTTTGGTGTGAGGTATTTGGAGGGGAAGGGAGGGGAGGGAAAATTTTTATGAGTTGAATTTTAAAAGATTGAAGAAGTGGGGTAATAAAATTTTAATAAAGAGAATATATAAGATAAAAGAGTAATAAAAATTAATTAAAAAATTTTAACCCCACTTCACTGATTTTTTTAAATTCAACTCAAAATTTTTTTCCCTCCGCTCACTTTCCCTCCCCTCCCCTTAGACCAAACAAGCCCTAAATGATTGACTTGATGTGGTCCTCGACATTGCATGGGATCCTATATAACTAGGTGGTCAGGAGTCTGAGCTCTTTTACACCCTCCTCACTTCTCTCTTAGTTAAAAGATATGTTTTCTGACACAATGTATGGTGCGTTTGGGCTGTCTCCACAGCAAGTTCAAAGGGTCATTGTTAGAGGAGGCAGTAAAAATATTAATAAAACGAATTGTGGAGTTTCGCTTTATAGAGTTAGTTTTAGAGTTGAAGTGATCATTGATAGAGGTAATTATTACATCTTGTGGAGTCATGAACATTGCTATTGCTTTCCTGTGTAGGGTGTTGCAAAATTGCCTTTTATCAATGAAGCACGTCTTCTTGAAGAAGTTGGGAAGATTGAACACCTGTTGTCGGTATAGCACAGTTTTCTATTCCGTATAAGATGTATATGTTTATACAATTTACCTATCTCCCCCCCCCCCCCCGGGCCCCCCTTATTTGCTGATTTTCATTTATATCTATTTATGTTGTGCTACATTATGCAAAAAAAGGCAGAGGAAACTCGACGGAACAGTGTTATGCTTGAATTGCTTTTTGTCAATTCTTGTCATCCTCTCTCGGCATGCATAAGTACACTTGACAACAAATGTAGAAATATGTCAGACAAAGAGCGTGTTGAAGTTAAGGAACCAATCAATCCCAAAGAGAGGTTGGTTATGCTTGGCAATCTGCGAAAGAAGAATTTATTATTTGAGGGATGATGTATACACGTTATCTTTTTATGACTGTGTCCTGAAACTTTTGTTGGGAAGTTGGGGCTTCTGATCAACAATCCAAGTTTGATTTTCAGTTTTTATAATGTGATGTGACGAAAAATAAAATGATTAGCTCAATATCATTTAGGAATCTTTTTGTTTTCATCAACAAACTTGGACTTCTAACAAATCATTAAACGTTGAACTAAGTCTTTTATGACACATGATTTGTCTTTTTGGATAATGATCACTTTAAACGCAAGCTGGGACATCCAGTAATATGTGCTGTTAGGCAAGTAGATCTCCCAGATTTTTATGACATGTCATATATGTGATGCTGATACCTAGTAGTAACATGGCTTGATTACTTCAAATCTGTTTTGGTGATGGAGCAAGTGTTGAGTGAATGAGATTATTGTTTCCAGACAAAAAACATATTTACTTATTTGAGCCATGATAGTCTGAATAGGAAGAAGTAGAAAGGGTGATTGAAGAGCCAATGTCTCTGTACACTTTGATTGTTTGAAAAAAGAACTAAATCACTATGTAAACTAGAGTGATCAAATTTGTCCAATTTCGTTTGCTTTTCTATTATTTTTCTTCTTGATAACACTTAAGATCTGCTTGAACTATTGCTGATGTTATTTAGGGTTACTTCATGCAGTGGCGGAATGAATGGTTTCATATCACTATGTGTTGGAGAACCTTGCCCACCAATTTTCAGGTCGCCTGTTGCAGGCATGGAAGATATTGTGGACAATCAAGTCATGTGAGCCTTTTAATGTCAATATGATTTAATTTGACTTGATTATGGGCATTGATATGCTTAATCATTTTCTCACCCGATTTTTTATGCAGATGTGCGATGTACAGACTACCAGATAAGCACAAGCACATTACTCGGCCACCTAAAGGAGTTCAATATCCCAAGAGGGTATTTGGATTTTCTCTTTGTTGCTTGTCTTATCCTCCCTTTACTTTCGAATTATTTATTGTTCAACATGGCAGGTTTATTAAATTTAGACATGCCTGGTTAACACAACCTGTTCTTATGTTTCACTGGCTTACAATGTTAATATAAGCTTGAAAGTAATATTGAGTTTATTTTTCCCATACAGACCGTAACAGTTGGTGATCTGAAACCTGAACCTGTTCTATGGCATGAAGATTTTGGTCGGAGAAACTCAGATACTGGGAGGTAAGTCTTTGGCTATTGATTCCGATCAAAACCTTTGGTTTTTATAGTGAAGCCTGTGATTTACCATTTTATTATCCAGAGTCATCCACCTGGCCTAAATTTTGACTGGGGCAATTGCTTTTTATTTCAGGCATAACCCCCCAGGATCCATTTCTGGTGTGCATCTTGGAGATTCAGCACATCGACTCCTGGTCAACTCTTTACAATTGAAGGTCCAATCTAACGGACATGAACATATAATTAATAGAGAATCTGATCCTTATGCCTCACCAATGGGTCCTCCGCAATCATTGCTTCCCTATCCAATGTATGATTCCCACTTAGGATATCGTAGTGCATCTAGACCTATGTCGGCTCCTCCCCCTCGAGGCCCTCCGCATCCGCCACCTTACACTCCTATACCTACTCAACAGTATGGCTATACACAACCTTACCCAGGACCATCAATGTACAACACCCATCATCAATCAAATTCTTATGGAAGAAATAACCATGAACGCCCTATATCTCACCGTTATGGAAGAAATAATTCCTCAATGGCTCATAGTACTACTACTGGAGGAAGTGCTAGGCATGGCTATCACTATCAGCCATCAGATGCTAATCATAATGGCAGGTTTGTGAATGCACAAGGAAATGCTCCTGCATATAATGGTGCATATAACAATTATCATCATGGTCAGCACAGCTCGAATTTCGACTCGAGGAGAGCACCGAGTCATCAACAAGTACACCAAAACTGGGTCACCCAAAGCAACCCCGGCGGTCCTAGAGGGTATGGTTACCCTCAACAGTCAGCCAACCGATATTCTCAATTAGATAGAAGAGCAAACAGAAACCAGCAACCCCCACCCTACTAATTGATTCATTTTCTGAGGAATATTAGCCCTGACGAAATGCTGTGCCATCTAATCATATATATATATATATATATATATTCCCCAAAAAAAACGAAAAGAAGTAAGAAAACATTTAGTTGTGCTTTAAGCCTTGTAATATCAGCTCCTGTTCGTTATTCAAATGCTTGAGGCTATTTCCTGGCAATTTTTTAAATCAAGAATTTAGCGTGGTAGGTATAAATAATTGCCTTTTTTGGCATTTTCTGATGGCCTTTACTAGTTTCCGGTTCTTATAGTCCAAATTGTTTGTTTCTTTTTTCTTTTTTCTATTTTTTTTTATTTTGTGTGGATTACAAAGGCAAGCCGGAGCTTAAAGTTACAAAATCTAACACGCAGATAACATCATATTACATCCCCTCCTACCTGTGCGCTGGTGGGTGCATATTCTACATTATTGCATTTTTTGCAATAATTATTGCTTTTTTTTATTTTGTGTTGGCAAAAAAAAAAAAACAATTATTGCATTTTTTGATTCCTTGTAGTCTCGACTCGCTGGGGTCTGGTATGGATTTCACTTTGGTGACTAAAGTTGGAGGCATAACTAGTTTCAATGAAATATGTATAACGGTGGTGGGTGTTTCATTTATTTCTAGAACTCATTGGTGGTTTCTATTATTTGAGAGAAGCACCGAGTAAACCTAGCTTTAGACGCTTATACCAAGTACTTGGTACAAATGTAACTATTTTGGATACATTAAATAAGCAAGATAAATTACTAAATTATAATGAACATGACATGATCTCTCTGAAATGTCATATATAACATTAGATTATATATTAACTTATAAGTTAGTGAATTAGTTTGAGAAAAAATAATAAAATATTCAAGATAAAATAAATTAAAATCTTATATTTAAAATCAAGGCCAGCCCCCTTAACAAATTCCTATATTTGGGACTGGAAGAGTACAAAAGATTCACGCTTATTCTGTGCAATTAGCACTAGTTTTATATGTTTAGATGCTTTGATGTTGCATTTGAGGTTGTCCAAGTAGTACTAGGGGTGGAAACATGTCAGGCTTTTGTTTTAACAGGCCTGACCTGTTAAGACACAAACTGGCCTGAGCCTGGCCTGTGGCCTGTTAAAGGCCAATTTTTAGGCCTGGGCCTGGCCTGGCTTAAAGCCTGTTAAGGAAGCCTGAATTTTTTAAATTTTTTAAGCTAACCAACAGGCTTACAGGCTACACTGCAAAACAGGCTAACAGGCCACAAGCCGAAAACATGCTAAAACTTACAGGCCCAGGCGAAATTATCTTTTAACCCTTATCTGATTTTTTTTAAAAAAAATATTTTTACAGGCTCAGGCCGGCCTGACAGGCCTGTCAATAGGCCTTGGCCTGGCCTATTAAGCAAAACAGGCTTTTATTTTGGCCTTGACCTGGCCTTTTAACCTGACAGGTCAGGCTACAGGCCCCTAACAAGCCGCTTGGCCTATTTCCACCCCTATGTCTAACGAAGAACTAAATAAACTTTGTTGTACTTGCGTAAGTATTCATTGTATTGGTTTATGGTTTATGAAGAGAGAGAGAGAGAGAGAGAGAGAGAGAGAGAGAGAGAGAGAGAGAGAGCCTGCCGCTTCCAATGTGCATCACCGAGACTAGGAGGTGGTAATTAATGAGGAGAATGCAGAGAAAAAACAGCATCCAACTCTTTCGTGTATATATACTTCCTCCATTCCTTAATAAAAAAATCCATTTATACTTCAATTTCTGTATTAAAATAGATCAATATGATATATAATATATATACAACGAATGCAGAAAAGGGGATGTAAAGATTGTGGTCACCAATGGGGGCAGAGTCGGTGATGGTGACTCATGCTGGAAACAGCGACTTGTAATATGATAAAATACGAATGGCACTCGGTTTATGAAATGAAGCACACTCGTGCACCGTCGTCCCAGGCTGGATGTGTCGGCTCTCACCCCCCATATTTTTCTCTTGTTTCTTAAACAAACAAGTAATTGCAGTTTTCATCACAATTAAAGTAAATTTAATTGAAAAGAGTCTATCTTTTACTTCACAAAAATATATTGGTCTTTGCTCCGTAAATTATATATACATATATTTAAAAGGGGAAATTTCACACAGATCCTAAGGATCAGAAAAAATATAAAAATAGTCTTACTGTAGATTCTTCTATCAAAAAAGTCTCTAAGGGCCTTGATAATATAGATTCCAAATGTAAACTTATGATATTGACAAGTGTCTGTGATTATATCGACAAATCATTGAGTGATCATTGATAAACTCATATAAGTCATAGAGTGGCCATTGACAAGCCCATCTATGTTATCTAAAATAGCTTCTATTGACAAATATATGTGACTATATGGACAAGTCCTACAGTGGTTATTGATAAGCCCATCTATATCAATAAGATAAGTTCATATTTAAAATATATATTAATGAGGTATCTAGAAATTTTTTTATAGAGGAATTTGCATTGAAATTTTTTTAATATTTTTTCTTATTCTTAGAACATGAGTGAGATTTTCCCTGTTAAAAATCACAAGACTTTGATGGATGTGGTGGGACCAGGTTTTATAATTAAACAATGGTTCCTCCTCACATCCTCTGAATCCCCGGTCCCACAAAACCAAAAGGCAAATGCCAAGTTTGGACCGAGAAAGAGACGCAACATGAAGTCAGGTTTGACGCAAACTCTTCCTTCAAACGCATATTAATTGATACCTTAGTACTACCACACCCTCCAACACCAACGTCAACTTGATGAATTATTCTTAGTGAACGACAAGGATGGTGGAATAATTAACATGTCGTGTTGTAATAAGTTGGGAATTTTGAGCTGATGAAGATGATGATCAAAAGTCTTCAAATATATAGTTTGAACTTTGAAGGGATTTTTTGTTGTTGTCGTGTTTAGGGTGTGAACGAGGAAATATAGAAAAAGAAGATGAAATGCTGTGTTTTTCCTAGAAGGACGATACATCTGACTGACATTTTTAGAATACATTTGCAGATGCCGTGTTTGAGGCTTGAGGGCCCCTCCCCTCAAACTTCTCTCTCTATTTGGATTCAATTCATTTATAATTCACTCTTGCCTCCCCAGTACATTCAAGATTCCTCTTTTGACCCCTCTCAAACCCATCTTCTTGGTCCCCCCCAACTCTGAAATCCTTTTTCAAGCGGCTTAGAGTAAATACTTATCCCCTATTTTTTTAAAAAGAAAATCATTGAGGTTTTAAGAAAGAAATATAATCATTAAAAAGTCTTACAACAAGTGAGCGGTATGGGATGACTGATTTTCAGTACAGATCTATCAGAGAATGAAAACAAAATCTATATTACCCACTTGTTGTGAGATTTTGTGGTAATTTCATTCCTTATTTAGGACATTATAGCTATTTTCCCTCACAAGTGTCACATCTTAGTAAGTAGTAACTAATCCATGATTAAATTTATGCTAGGTCTTACTTAAATTATTAAAGACAAATTAAAAATGGGACTCAAATAAGCAAGTACTCCTTGGTTTGACTATGATATTATGGCTCTATTTGTGACAAATACTCATGATTTAACAACACCCACTTGTACAACTTGATAATGACATAACCAATAATCAAGAAAACCATGCAAAGGAAAGGATGTTATTTTAGGAGCCAATAGATCACTCCCACATATATACATACACTCCAAAAAATTATACATGGATAACATTGTTTCCCAATCCCAGAACCATGTATTCCCAATAACTAACCCTCTCATTGTGGAGAAAGGGTTAGGTTGTTCCTTCTCTAACCTTCTAAAGGATCCATTTTGGAGTTGTCTCTCCCTCTATTACTCTTTTTTTTAATCATATATATCTTTAAAAAAGGTTCAGTCAAAAGGGACCACAAGCTTTCCTTTCATCATACATCATATATCAAACAAAACCCCAAATATCAAACCGATCACTCAATTATGCAGCGAATCAATCATATGAAGCTTGTTTCCCTGAATTATATATATATATATATATATATTAGAATTATAAGGATAATAGAAGTTGTTTGGGTTAGTGGTAAAAACTGCTTTTCTTACGTGATTTATAGTATACGAGGTAAGTATGTGAGAGGAGTTTTGCCTCGACTTATGTGAACATGCTTCTCCAAAGTCAACCCAAACAGGCCCCTAATGCGTGTGAAAGCTACAGAAGACAAGTTTATGTTAGTGCTTGTTTGGTCCGAGATAAAACTCTTCTTACATACTTATTTTAAATACCGTCAAATTAGTTCTTCAAAAACTAAAACAAACATACTATTAATAGGTCTAATTTTAGGGGTATGTATGTACATGCCTTTGGGAGGCAGATCAAGGCGAGGAAAAAAAGCAAGTTTGAAAAAATAAAAAGAGATCCAGGAATGAAAAACAGGCCAAGTGTAGGAAACTGCAGCCAGACACGAAGCAACAACCAACCATACGTAGATTGTATAAAGACTTTGAAAGAAAGAGAAGAAAATGATCATTCACTACAAAAAAAAAGGTATTTCGTAGCGGTGCACTTGTAGCGGTTTAATATACCCGCTACAAATTATGACATTTGTAGCGGTTCTTACCTAAACCGCTACAAATTTGTAGCGGCAAGAATATTTGTAGCGGTTTCCTACAAAAAACCGCTACAAATTTGGCGCGTAATTCCCGCCAAAACTTGTAGCGGTTATTTTGTAGCGGTTAATCCACATAAACCGCTACAAAATACCAAAGGTCAGAATTTTGTAGCGGTTTTTACTAAAAACCGCTACAGAATTTCAAGAGACTCCAAATTTGTAGCGGTTCTGGGCAATAACCGCTACAGAATTTCAACCGTTGTGAAGATTTGTAGCGGTTATTGTAGAACCGCTACAAATTTAATTATTTGTAGCGGTTATAGTAGCGGTTATTTTTAATAACCGCTACTAATTACTGGTCTATTTAAACCCCCCCCTCCTTCATTTCTCCGTTTGCTCATTTTGTTTCCTGAGGTTTCTCTGAGTGATTTCTTCGAGATTTGAGCGTTCAGACGTCTCTATAGGAGTTTTTAGTCAGTATTCCGCAGTATTTACACTTGAGGTACGTATATAACACGTATTTTATTTATATTTGTATTTTTATTATATTTTTACATAATAATGTGACTAATTTTTTTTTTAATTTGTACAGTTGATATGGCTTCAGGACAGGATAAGGGGAAGGGGAAGGCCCCTGAGGTCCCCAGACCGAATTTACGGGGCGGCAGCAGCCGGGCCCCGGGCAGAGGGAGGGGGCAGCGCGCAGGCAGGGCTACCGAGGCATCTCAGCCCATCCCGCCACAGGAACCGCAGACGATCCCACAGGCGACGACCTCAGCTGAGGTGCCTGAGTTGGACGTGCCAGAGATTAGCGTTGAGGACTTCCTCAACGAGGAGGAGTTCGAGATCCCGATTAGTGGGTTCAGGGAGATGGAGCAGTTCCTCGATGAGGAAGAGGCTCGGGAGCAGAACAACCCACGAGGGTCGTCTTCGCGGTCCACTGGGTTTGAGGTGCAGGTCGAAGGTAAATTATTTAATTTTTTAATTTTTTAACTTTTTAACTTTGAATTATAATTTATCTAACGTGCGGTCAACTGTGCAGATGAGCAGGGGAACATGTCGACGAGGAGGCTGGATGTGACCGGTCTGAACAGCATGGACCGGTCCCTGCGAGTTGTAGTGCCGTGGAACGAGGGCACTGACCAGCCGATCCACAATGGGGGTCACCTGCTCAACCGCTTCCTGAGCGACCTGGGATCGAATTGGATGCGGTTCCCCCTTCACTTCCCGACGTGGAGGCACATTCCGAAGGGGCCGAAGGACCAGGCTTGGGAGGAGGCGGTTCAGGTAATTAAAACTATTTAATTAATATTTTTTTAATTAATTCTATTTAATTATTTTTTTTAAATTATGGTTTTTATAATTATTGATATTTAAATGTATTTTTTTCAGCTGCGGTTTGCCGTCCGGGCCAACCGGAAGAGGTACGCCCTCGTGAAGATGGGCGACGCCTGGAGGAACAGGAGGAACCGTCTCTTCCACAGCGTGGATGGGGACGGGACGATGCCTCTGGAGCAGCTGCAGGAGAGCGTCCCGGACGGCGTGCCGCCGAACGACTGGGCGCGTTTTGTCCAGTTCAGGAGGAGCCCTGAGGCACAGGTAATGTATTTATTAGATTTTTGATATATAATTTTGTAATTGTTAAATATTAAATTATAATATCAATTTATTTTATTTTGTATTTAATTTTAAATTATAATACATTTAATTTTTTTTTCCAGGAGCTTGCTCGGAGGAACGCCGCGATCCGGGCGCAGCAGACGATCCACCACACAGCAGGATCGAAGACCTTTGCTGTGACCTACAGCGAGCTGGTAACTTTTCAAGTGCTTCACTTACTTTTAGCTCATAATTTCATAATTAATACTAATTGTTTTGTAATTGTTTCAGGAGACGAAAGCACAGCAGGAGAACCGTCAGACGGACTATGCGGAGCTGTACGCCGTCACACACAGACACCGTGACGGGACTGCGACCTCTCAGCAGGCAGAGGCGGCGATTGTAAGTTAATTTATTATTATATTTTTTATAAAACCAAGTTAATAATGAAAAATGGTAATTATTAATTGTTTCATAAAATGGCAGGAGCGGATGCAGCAGTCGCAGGCTGAGCTGCGACAGACCCAGCCTGAGGAGTCACAGGGGTCAGTGGACCCGACGGCTCCTCTGAAGGCGGGTCTGGCTCAGCCTGAGCACCCCGGACGAGTGCGGGGGATGGGGATAGGCGCCAGACCCAGCATGATCTACGGCAGGAGCGCCGCCTCTGAGGCTGGCAGCTCTAGAGGGGTCAGACGTCGGAGGGACGAGTCGATTGACCAGCTGCGGTCAGATTTGCAGCAGCAGATGGCGCAGCAGATGCAGGTGCAGCAGAAGCAGCAGCTGCAGATCCACACAGACGCTATATTCGCGCAGCAGACGCAGTGGCGTGAGATCGCCAACACTATGCTCGAGGGAGCATGGGGTCAGCTGTTCCCGGACAGGCAGTATCCAGCGGTCCCCCCTGTCCCTCACTACGTCGTCCCGACCACTACTCCTCCTCCTACAGCTCCTCCTCCTGCTGATGAGGATGGTGCGGTTCAGTCTGCGCAGCGGCCCGATCCAGCGGCTTCTGAGGGAGCCCCACCTGAGGGAGCACCAGAGGATCAGCCCCCAGCTCCTTAGTTTAGGACTTTTTCTTTTCTTTTAAACATTTGTAAATATTTATGAGATTTTATTTCAGAAATTTCTTATTGTGTTTTATATAATTATATTTATATTATTATATCGCATTGAAATAATTGATAAATGATTTAAATCTAAATTTTAAAAAAAAATTATATATATCTTTGTAGCGGTTTTAACCTAAAACCGCTACAAATGTATACATTTGTAGCGGTTTTAGGTTAAAACCGCTACAAATATATACATTTGTAGCGGTTATTATTACATATCCGCTACAAATATATAATAATTTTATAAGTAATTTATAAATTAAATATATATATAATTTATTTTTTTAAATATATTTTATAAATGTATATTTGTAGCGGTTTTTAACTCCTAACCGCTACAAATTTACTTATATATTTGTAGCGGTTTTCCTTCAGAAACCGCTACAAATATATAAGTTTGTAGCGGTTACACACTAATAACCGCTACAAAGACTCAAATCATTTGAATTTTGAAATTTGCCGCCTTTGTGCACATTTGTAGCGGTTATCTTATGTAAAACCGCTACAAATTAGAAAATTATTTTTATATTTAATGTTCAACGGCTTTAATATTAGTAGCGGTTTTATATATTTAACCGCTACTAATACGTTGAACATTAGTAGCGGTTATAGATATAAAACCGCTACTAATACCCAACAAGTACATTTTAAATTTCCCTCCAATTAACTGCTTGAATATTAGTAGCGGTTTTATATATGTATAACCGCTACTAAATTATAAACGTTGGAATTTCTGTAGCGGTTTTTGTAGCGGTTTAATAACCGCTACAAAATTATAAACGTTGGATTTTCAGAATATAAGGTTCTACGCATTCGTCATTATCTTCTCACTCATCTTCTTCTATATACTTTCTTCTCTCTCACTTGTAGCTATGGATAAATCATGGATAAGGTTGCCGCGCAATTCTCCTGAATATTTGTACGGATTAAACAGTTTCTTAGATTTCGCATTCACTCACGCCAGCTGTAACGGCAAGATCGTCTGTCCGTGTCGGAAATGCAAGTTCAAGAAGTGGCATGCACGAAATGTTGTGATGGAACATTTGCTTGTGAAGCCTTTCCCTGAGGACTATACGTTCTGGGCAGTTCATGGTGAGAAGGCCGGCGTTAGATATGACGAGGCTCTTCCTCGAAGTTCTCAAGTAGGCGTTCAAGTAGATGAAGATGATCCTGTGAATGATGCTGTGCGTGATGCGTTTGGATTTCAAGGCGACAACTTCAACGAAGAAGTGCACGGCTCTGAGCCGGCTTTTATGGGGAATGAAGCAGCTCGGGATTTTTTCAGCTTGATGGATGAGGCAGATCGTCCTTTGACAACGACTTTCCAGATTTTGCGACTGACCCCAGAAATGTCCGGCTTGCGTTGGCGACCGACGGTTTCAATCCTTTCGGGAATCTTAGCACAAGTTACAGCATTTGGCCGGTAGTCTTAGTTCCCTACAACTTACCCCCCTGGATGTGTATGAAACAAAGCTCTTTCATTATGTCTATGATCATTCCAGGCAAAAAGGCACCGGGCAATGACATCGATGTGTATCTCCAACCACTTATTGCGGAATTGCTTGACCTGTGGAATGTCGGCTTGGAGACGTACGACGCTCACAGCAAGACTTTGTTCAACATGCGTGCAGCCTTGATGTGGACGATCAGTGACTTTCCTGGCCTTGGCACATTATCTGGTTGGAACGTGCACACTGGGTCGGCGTGTCCGGCTTGCAATTTCGACTCTGACGCAGTGCGCCTTCCCCACAGCCGAAAGTGGTGCTTTATGGGCCATCGGAGGTTTCTCGATGGAACGCATAAGTTCAGATTGCAACGGAATCGCTTCAATGGGAAACCAGAGAAAAGAGGACCACCTCAGACTTTGTCCGGTACAGATATCTTACAGCAGCTTGAGCATGTTGACTTCGAGTTTGGAAAAAGCAACGGTTCAGCACAAACTCGCCAAAATACGCGTAGGACTTCGGCGCCTCAGCAGTGGAAGAAGATAAGTATCTTCTTCACGCTTCCGTATTGGAGATCTAATTTACTTCGCCACAGTCTTGATGTAATGCACATTGAAAAGAATGTTTGCGACAATGTGCTGTATACGCTGCTTAACGAACCCGGCAAGACAAAAGATCACCTTCAAGCTAGGAAAGATTTACGCGACATGGGAGTTCGTGAAGACGCTTGGCCAGATGAGAATGACAGATTTACACCGGCAAAGTTTACCCTCACAAAACCGAACAAGGATGTGTTCCTCGCGACGTTGAAGAAATTAAAAGTTCCTGATGGGTATTCAAGCAACATTTCTCGATGTGTCGACTTGCAGGCTCGAAAGGTTGCTGGCCTGAAGAGTCACGACTCACATGTTCTTATGCAGCAGTTACTCCCTCTGGCTATAAAGAATACACTTCCTCCCGATGTTTCCATCGTTTTGGTGGAACTTTGTTCTTTCTTTCGGAAGTTGTGTTCTAAGGTTTTGATCGTTGAGGAGCTCGATCAGCTGCAGTCGAAAATCATTCTTACGCTTTGTCACTTGGAGATGATCTTTCCTCCGTCCTTTTTTACTGTGATGGTTCACCTCACAGTCCACCTCGTTCATGAAACAAAGCTCGCTGGACCAGTACAATATCGTTGGATGTATCCGATTGAGAGGTACTCATTTTAAATATGTGCTTTCATTTATTATCCGTATTTAATGTTTGCTCGTCGTCCTTTTCATCATTTTATATCAATTTTCTCTTATGTACTTCGTAGGTTCCTTGGGAAATTAAAATCTTACGTGAGGAATAAGGCGTGGCCAGAAGGTTGTATAGCTGAAGGCTATATAGGGGATGAGGTGCTATATTTTTGCTCAAGGTACTTTGATGATCTTGAGACGGCTTTCAACCGCCCGCCTCGTGTTGACGATTGTCCTGAACCTGCGCCGACATCAGGAGAATTTATCCCTCGTGTTGGTAAACCAGTTGGAGCAACTGAGAACTTCAAACTAACGGCAACTGAGAAGTTCCAAGCACATAGACATGTCTTGATTAATTGCACTCAAGTTGAGCCTTTCATACGGTAAGAATTGTACACTCACATGTATGTTATTCGATCTATATCTTTCGTAACATTTCTCACTTTCATTTGACTAACGCCTTTCCATTATTAATTGCAGGGAATTCAGAAGTCATGTCAAGCGTCAGCTCAGGATCCGTACACAGACATCCTCGGAAGTTGATAGGAGGGTCCACAGAGAATTCCCTGGCTGGTTTGCTCGCAGAATACTAAATGACCACAACTCGCACTCACCGGATTTCAGAGCTCTCGCAATCGGCCCTCTTGATCATGCAAAACGGTTTACAGCATACAATGTCAATGGTTTTAAGTTTTGCACGGTTTCACGGGATCAGGGATTGCAAACACAGAATTCGGGTGTTTATGGCACATTTGGGACAAGGAGTTATGCGAGCAGCAGTGACGCCAACATGCAGTTCGGAGGCGTCCCTTACTATGGCAAGCTTCTTGATGTGGTCGAGCTTAATTATCAAGGCCGTTTCACCGTGACGCTGTTCAAGTGTTTGTGGGCAAATACCACGACTTCTCGGGGACTGACAACTGACGACCTAGGGATCACATCAGTCAATTTCTCACGCCCGATTCATACTGGTATTTCTCAAGATGATGAGCCGTATATTCTAGCTTCAGAGGCACATCAGGTTTATTATGTCGAGGACGAGCGGCATAGGGATTGGCACATGGTCGTTCATTTAAAGCCAAGAGACCTTTACGACATGGGTGAAGGCGATAACATCGCCTACGAGAGTGAGCCATTTCAGCCAGCTGATTTTGAAAACTACTTCCCTGAAGGCGATGACAATTTACCTCTACTGCGGTGAGTTTTTTTAAATCCACGTCATTTCAATTAAATTTTTTAAATTTAATAATACATCAATAACAATAATTTTTCTACAAAATTTCTGTAGGGATGGCGACGATGAGTGATCAAATTCAATTGTAAAAAATTTGTCTTTAAAAAAAATGCAAAAAATTTGTGTTAAAATAAAATGTAAAAAAAATTAAAATAATATTTGTAGAATTCAAGTGTAAAAAATTTTTCTTTACAAAAAATGAAAAAAATTTGTGTTAAAATAAAATGTAAAAAAAAATTTTAAAAAAAAAATTAATATAATATTTGTAGCGGTTATTAAACCGCTACTAAATAATAACCGCTACATTAACCGCTACAAATAATTAAACCGCTACAAAAATATAAATAACCGCTACTAATTAGTAACCGCTACATTAACCGCTACATTAACCGCTACAAATAGTACGTAAATCCCTATAAATACCCTTATTACAACTCATTTCAAACACTCCCCAATTTCTTTTCACCTTACCCTTCTTTCATTTCCTCTCATTTACAACTTCTTTCGTATGAATAGAGGAGCTGAATAATACGATCAAATATGGTAACAAGATTTTCAATTTCTTTTAGAATACTTCTTTCCTTTCTATAAAATTTATTCTAAACATCTTTTTTTCTAGATATATCTTAACTCTATCTCATTTTCATCTATTTTTCATATACAATTACATTATATTATAAAACATAATAATTCCTTATTACCTAACTATCGTTAATAATATTATTAATATAATTTTATACTAATTATATTCAATTACATTTTTTCTTTTTAATTTATTAATAAGTTAAACTATTAAATAATAAACTAATTGAAATAGATAAAATAATAACAAATTAAACTATTTAATATAATATTGAAAAAAAAGAAAAAAATCAACGTATATATTTAAAAAAAATTTTAAATATTTGTAGCGGTTATTAAACCGCTACTAAATAACGCGCCTTTTTTAAAGGTAAATTTAAATTTTTTGGCGGCAAATTTGAATTTGATGAAATTAGTAGCGGTTCTAAGAACCGCTACTAATTTCATCAAATTCAAATTTGGTAGCGGTTTCTTAACCGCTACAAATAAAAAAAATCATTTTTAACAAATTTTCATTTTTATATATTGGTAGCGGTTTTTTAACCGCTACAAAAAAAAATTCTTTTTAAAGCTGTAAATAAAATTTTTTATATTTGTAGCGGTTATATAACCGCTACAAATATCTCTTGATTTGGTAGCGGTTACTATTAACCGCTACAAAGTTTGTAGCGGTTATTTTTGATTGAGTAGCGGTTTTATAGAACCGCTACAAAACCGCTTGCAACGTACGATTTAGTAGCGGTTTTTCTAACCGCTACTAACATAGTTTGTAGCGGTTAGAACCGCTACGAATACCTATTTTTAACCGCTACTAAATCACGTTTTTTTTGTAGTGATTTATAAAGAAGTTGAAACTAAAGTTTAATTAAAATAATGTGTCTGGTTCAGAAGAGAAGAAGGAAGGTGACAAAACGGTGAGTGAGAGATCACAGCTGGCCAAGTCCGAGCAAGAGAAGAACAAGACGCATTCTTCGCAGTTCATTCTTTTTGTGATTATGTGGGTTTGAAATTCCATGCGTGCAATGTGTGAATCCACCAGTTATTGTACACGTGGCAGTTTATGAGATTGGAGCGTGAGATAATATCTTCATTTACGTGGCTCTCATATCTATGGTGGAGGGAGCTCTTTAACTTTTGTAATTATTGATAATAATGAAGGTGGTGATATCATTATGGGGCCACACTTTTGCATCACAGTTAGTAACTAACTCTTCATTCATTTTATCCCATTCAAGATTTTTTTTGCTTTCTTCAAATTAAGCTTGAACACGCAGTTTGCTTCAATAAACTAAATTATCTTACCATTTCATATTAACTATCTTTAAATACTTTAATTAATGGGTTAAAGGCCAATTTTACTATAGAAGTTGTCATAGAGGGACAATTTTACTTCAAAAGTGTTAAATCTGAAGCAATTTTGCCCCTGAAATGTTAGAGTTGAAACAATTTTATCCTGACAATTATCCCAATTAAGCTTGATTGTTAGTTAATCAAATATGCTGAGCTGATAATCAACATGTCCTCCACATCATTTTTATGAAGTTGCAAATTTGTTCTAAAAATGTTCACTTAGGAGCAATGCTAACTCAAAAATTTTCAAATGGGCACATTAAACAGTATCAAAGAATTTATAGCAAACGCCTCGAGTTTAAACTCTAAGTGTGTGTTTGGGTAAACCCCAAACTGTGGTTTCAAAAACCTTTTTCCGTAAATCGAGACAAAACTCTTCTCACATACTTACTTCGTAAATATTAAAAGCTATTCTATAAAAGTTAATCCAAAAACACATTAAAGTTACCAAAGAATTAAAAATTTGATATGAGGACTGAGAACTTAAGATGGAAAATGGAAGGGAAGTGGTGAAAAAAGAAATAGAGAAAAACAAAATCCGTATATATAAAGAATCTGTGATTATTTTTATGAATGATTAGTATCACAAGTGACACAAGAATATAAATGATAGTAACAAGACTATTAAGAGAACAAATGAATTTAACAGTGAGGTATATTTGTAGTTAAAAAAATAAGTAAAATTAGTCATATATTAATGAGTCTTTGACAAGTTCTTTAATTTGAAACAAGGTGTGAGATTGAAAAAGGGAGGCTATCTAACAACATTGGCAGATTCATATGAAATACATTCTTAAAAAGGCACAATAACCTCGCAGAATGTGTGAACATAAAGAGAGTAACTAATTAATTTTGGTATCAAATTAAAGTCCCTACGTGGGAATTACGCACAGACTAATCAACGTCAAGAATCTTTTCATAGAGTCCAACGTATGGCTGCTTATGATTATTTATCATTATTTATGATTCCATATGAAACCACACGACGCTTTCCCAAATCCAATCTTAATTTCTTTTCTTTCTTTCTTCATCATCTTCCTTTTTCTTTTCTTCAACCTTTTCAAATTAATAGCAAATCTGGACCCCCACTTTTATGAGCCCTTTGCCACACTATTTAATTATCCAGAGTTTTCAGCTTTTCTTTTTTGTTTTTTTGTCTCCTTCTTTTTTATGATGTTTCACTTTCGACGATCGATGATATATATCATCGTGGACCTCGTATATATGACTTTTATCAAAAACCAGAGGCTGATATATAAACACACTTGTGAGCTTTCAATATCCTTACAAAATACGGTCAGGAAAGAAATGAGAAAAAGATAAAAAGCTAACCCTACTTGACCGACAGATTTTTACAGGCTTCACATACATATTGGCTGAAAAAATACATACAACCACGTGGTTAAGCCTAACGTAAGGGATAACGTGGCAAACTTAGGTTTAAATTTTTGTTAATAGAGGTGGTTACATACAACCAATATAAAGATACAATTGCTGATTAAAAAGAATAGGAGGTGTTAGTCTCAAAAAAAAATAGTTTTGAAGTTTTACAGCTCATTATTTCACATTCATGTGTATACGGATGCAGCATATTTTTTTTTTCTAAAAAAAAACGACTATTGCAAGTTATTTATGCAAAGAATCTTTGCAAAAATAATAAAAATTAAAATTAAAATTAAAAAGGGTGTTATAAGTGGAAAATAGGAGATATTATAAAGAGAAAGAAATAAATCTCACATATTGTGCTACCTCAAGTTTATAGTATATGTCTTATATTTATAACTAGAGGAGTAACTTTTTTAATCATTTTGTCCATGATTTTATAATCACACATTTTGTAATGAGTACCACTTCAAGTGAGAGTTCGTCTTAAAAGACTAACCTATTTAGTGAGAGAGCTTGTTATATTTATAAAGCACACTTAGCTTGTGAGGCTTGGTGATAGGTGGTCCTCTTCATGAAGATTAAGTTCTTAATGAAAGCGTGTTATAATTATAAGTTCAAAGGGAAATTTCACTCCAAAAGACTTCCTTATTGGATAAGAAACCTTATTAGTGTGTGTTTGATTTTGCTTATTGAGGGTCAATAAGCACTTATTATGTAAATCGAGATAAAACTCCTCTCACATACTTCTCTCGTATATCGTAAATCACGTTTTATAAGCACTTATTACCCCAAAATAAGCTTTCCCAAACAAGCACTTAAACTTATAAACTATATATACTTTAGGGTGAATGTGCAATTCTACCCATAAATATTTATTGGAAGAGCTACCGGCACAGTAAACATTTTTGGGGTTCAAAAGCACTCTTGAATATTAAAAAGTAGACCGATATATAATGCCAATTATGTTAACTTTGCCTGAAGGCGTTAGTTTTTGGTTAAGAAATAGGTGGGGTTCACGTGAACAAAAAAGTAATACCGTTAGCCCAAGTTAACGGAATTGGCATTATCGATATACTTTTTAATGTTCATAGGTATTTTTGACCAAAAAAATGTTTACTATACTGATATCTTTTCTGAGAAATATTTATGGGTAGAAATGTACTTTCGCCCTATGTTTATAATGCTCTCTAATGTAAGACTCCTAACGTGTTTATTAATCAGTATTTCATTTTCTTTCAAAATTAATACTTCATGTTTTTAAAAAGTTAAGTAAATTGAATTTGAGCCAGATTAAATTTATACCAATGGCATAGAAATGAAGTGAGATCTGAGTTGGTAGTAAAAGAATAATGCAGAAGAAGAATAGGAAGCCATGATGCTGGTTGGAGAGGAACAGGGGATCCCGATGTCTGTCTGGCCAAGTGAATCATTTGAATTTCTCCCAAAAAAACAAAAAGAAAAAGAAAAAAAATTGAGGAAAAGTAATCAAATAATGAGCTGAAGAAACTAGGAAATGTGAAGAACCTCCTCAACCATCAAAGTACATTTATCAATTTTCATACTCACAGCTGTTTCCTTTGTTTTGTCGTTTGAATCTTCTATCCTACTGGTCCCTCCCTCATCGTCCTTCTTACCTTCCTTTAAAAAAATATTTAACAAAATAATCCCATTTTTTAAAAATTAATCCATAGATATCCAGCATTATTAACAACCAACTAATATGGTTCGCGGGAATGTAGGCTTAAAATAGAAAAACCTTACTACCTCCAAATAATTAACGTGACTCAAGACTTAAACATGAAATTACTAAATAAAATGGAACAGCGCACAACCAGTTGATCCATAATTGAATAAATGGTTATTGTAAGTTCGACTTCATTTATGCAATTTCTTAGTAACTTATAGACTTGTTTGAATTAATGTTGAAAAAGAAGTCCAGATAAAACTCACCTTACATATTTATCTCATAGTCCATAAATCATGTTGAAAAAATTGTTTCTATCACTGATTCAAACAGATAGTATATCATATATCATATACTGATTCGTGTGACTGATTCTTCTATTAATAAGTTTTTTTAACACTCTACCAAGATTGCTAATAAATATTATATTGGAATTATAAAATTAAATTGGACCAATTCAAATTAAATTGGGATAACGAAAGTTTTGTTTCTTGAACTATACTCAAACATTTTGATCACAAATAACGTGACATTAAATAATTCTACGCGGAGAGGCTCCTGTTGGTATTTTAATGACACGTTGCATGAGAATAAATAAATTTAAGAGAACGATAGTCAAACTTTGCATTTAAGAAAAATAATCATTTAAATTAAATTAAATTAATTCGCTCATGTCACACTCATTATGTTTCGATCGGCAACAAAACAATAATGCTGATTGTATTTTTGGTAACCATGGAAATATATATAAGGGTGAAGTCTGAAATTCGAACGATGATTTAATATCTAATAGTAGTCCTCATGAGTCACAAGTCATAATTTTAATGCGAAAGCTACAAATCAGAGAATAAATATTAATCTTACACATGGCCAAGTTATATTAATAAATAACATTATCATAAAATTGGTCATTTCACACCTTCCAGTCTTCCACAATTGGAGTTGCGAAAGAGAAACAACTTATGTTTATGTTGTGTTCGGGTTAACTTTTAGAGAATAATTTTTATAGAAAAAGTGGAGAATAACTTCTGAAGAATAGATTTTGAGTAGAATAGATTGTGAGAAAAAAATGATTTTGATAAAATGAGAATGTTTGTATATTATGGTCATACTACCTCCGGTCCTAAATATAAGACATAGTTTATAGTGTAAATTGCATTACAAACTATATCCTATATTTAAGATCAGAGGGAGTAGTTTTTTTTATAGTGTGAGGCCCACGTAACAAAAAAGGACCAATAAGAGAGAAGGGATAGAGCCCACATAAAAAAAAAGGGGGATTTTTCCAAAACTTAGATTTTGAAATCAAAACCTAAATTTAAGATCAAAATTATAATTTAAAAAAAAATTTTAAGTATTTAACAATCAAACCATGGTTTTGATTCAAAACATAGGTTTTGAAAAAACATAAAAAACACGGTTAGTATTGGAATCTGTCATTATCAACGAGAAAAAAAAGATAAAGAAGTTGTTTTGGTTATACATTCATATGAAGCTCATTTTACTCCAACGTTATTTGTTTATATATATTTAACCAAATAGATCATGATTAGAAAATTTTAATTTTTTTAATGTTATAATTCTTTTTTTTTGTTTGGGCGAAACTCGAAGTAAGTGAATAATAGGACGGGATCACATCCCACCTGACAGACTAGAAATTCAGGAATCACGTGCGAGCCACGTGTAGTTGTACGTGGCTCTCCAGCCTCCAGGGTCCTCCCACCAACTGGTACCTCGTTTCCCAACGTGCCCCCCAATCCACTCATTGCACATCAATCAATAAATATATATACTATATAGTATACTAAAATTATTATTACAAAATAAATACTAATTTATATACGCCTAATCACTGAATCGATTGAATCGAATTACGTAGTTTAAAAAAATGATTAAAATTAATTAAAAATAATAAATATATTTTAATTAATTTTTTTAAATATATTCTTATTTTATAAAGGAGCAATTAAGAGAAAAAAATAGCCTAACAATGATAAAAAGTAGGGGAGAGAATATGATATGGGAAAAAGATGATGAGTTAAAATTTAAAAAAAAAATATTAAATATTGAGACAATTCTTATTAAGTTTTTATATATAAGACTGGAAGGAAAAGGAGGATAATTCATCATGTATGCAAGGATGCATACTCGTGGATTTGGTAAGATAGGGTGTTAATCACCTCAAATTTCAATATTTAATAAATACATAATTTAGTCACTCTCGTACGTTGATAATAAATTTATTAGTATTACTATTATTATTAACAAACTTATGTGATGATAAAAACCTGTGTTTGGTATCACTTATTTTTAGACAATAAAGTTCTTATTACATAAGTCGAGATAAAACTCCTCTCACATATTTATCTCGTATACCGTGAATCACGATTTATAAACACTTATTATTAAAAAATAAACTATTCCAAACGAGCACAACGATCAAGGTTCTATATGCGTGTGATCTTAGTTCTTGCTCCTTAACCACCAAATAGGCGTCGTTCTTATTTTTTGTCTCATATTGGTAAATGTAATTAATTTTATATTATTGAGTGAGAGACAATTTATATATACTATAATCATCAATAATAATATTAAAACCTACGTCGACTATGTTTGAGACCTGCATTTTAATATTTAACACGATATAATTAATTTGACCATACTTATCACATAATATTTGTATAAGGTGTAAAGTAAAAAATTTTGATAATTTTCAGAGTCTTCCGCACGGCACTATAGTTATACTTCTTTAGTGTTGGAGCTGCCCTCCCGGCCACCTTATTCACCATCCTTTTTATTAATATCTCAAAAAATTTTATGTAGAAAATCGTAAGTAGTCATCAAATCTTTTTGGATCAATTTCATCCTATAAGTGTTAGAAAAAAGAGTAATGTTACTTGACCATTAAAAATATTAATGGTCACTATTAGTTTTTTAATCGTGAACTTCCATTTTTTAGCTATTAGGATAACTTTACTTTTTTTTTTTAATACTTTGGAATAAAACTGATCTTAAAAAACTCCTGAATGCCCACAACTCTTACATGAAAACTCTCAAAACAAAACTGAACCTTAATCATTTTGTAGTTGAAATCAAACTGTAAAGCAAGTCTTAGTAACATGTTTCCCAAAATCTTGTGCTGTGTTGTATCATGTACGCCGTCTAATGAATAACGTGTTTCCCAAAATTTTCGTATAAAAAAAGTAGAGTGGATGTATAGTATTGGCTGAAAGCCCGAAAGCCTGTTTGGTTTTGTATAAAATGGGGTGAAAACGTGTTGGATTTATATAATAATACATGAGCTTCTCGACGCATCCAAAGATCCTGGAACAGTGATTGAACCTTTTCGTCTTCCACAAGAACACGGTAACCACAGATTTAACCTTAGAATAAAGGGAACCACAAAATGTAAATTAAATAAATAAATAAAAAAAAAAACTTTCATGCTATTAAAACTTGGTCCCTCCTGAAACCAAATTTTATGCCATAGTTACGTTGAACTGAGATTTTTGGTCAGAGTTGTTATGCCAGGTCACTAGTTGGAAAGTAAAACCTCTCATCTCTTATTTTCTTATCATTTTTCATGAGTTCATCTGAACCGTTGATTGAAAAGAGATAAGAGATGAGAAAAATCGAAAGAATGATATCTTGATGACGTGATTTATTTTTTTACTTTTTAGATTGATTGGATGGACATGATTTAAAGATAATGGGAAAAGATATAATAAGAGAAACTAGACCCCACTCGTTGTGGGTCCCATAAATGAAATAACGAGTTCTGGGTGTTACAATACAAAGTCACACACCATCAAATTATCTCAACAACTGAAAAAAGGTCGTACACTCGTTATCTTGCACAGTTCCTTCGGGGTATATAATAAAGACGCATCAAATCAGTGGAGTGTATGACACTGATTTAACAATAAAGATTCAATCAAGTTTTCAAATAATTAGACATATATATATATATATATATATATAAAACTTTGGAATATACATGTGATGTGAATATGGGATCACGACTAAGTGCCGCCAGCCAATACATATTGCTGAGAGCAATATAAGGAATTTAAAATAATTGCATAATTGAGATTATTTTGAAAAAGAAAAAGAAATTGGTGGTGTTGGGAGTGAGAAGAGGGTGATATATACATATAAAAATATGAATATATCGGTCTGGCCAAAAGCCAAAAGAAAAATGAGCAATTGTTTCAGGAAGGCCTATATACATGAGATTTTGAATCAAAATTAGTAGAAATTTAGAAAATATTGTTTGCATACAGCTGAATTGGAAGCAATCTTATCTCTCATTCTTGTTACATGGGATGACTCAAAATGAGTTTGAGATGTAAAAAATAATAATATAAAAAATGAAAAGTTGATAAATGAGTCAAAAATTTAAAGAATAAGTCGACTTAAATAGTTGAATAACCAAAAATTGAATATAACTTTAGTTTTCGAGTGGCAAAAAACGAATATAGAATTAGAAATGGAGGTGATGCCGGTGAAAGAAAATGCTGACTCCTATAAAAGACGGACCAATGGCAATGAATCACACTAATATTTCTTCAATTCTCATTCCCTCACTTTTCCATTAACCCTTTTCTTTTGGACATAGCTATCACCTCTCTTTCTCTTTCTCTTTCTCTCTTCCTCTTCCCCTGCCTCTATCTATACTCCTTCACAGTTTCTTCGCATAATCCAAGTTATAAGATCTTTGATCTTTATGGCTAATAAGGAAGAGCAAGCCACCAAATCAAGGTTCCGACGAGTCTGTGTTTTCTGTGGTAGCAGCCCCGGCAAGAACCCCAGCTACCAGCTCGCTGCTATTCAACTTGCTAAACAACTCGTAATTTACACTTCCTTTTTCTCTTCTTTAAACTCTTCATTTAATCTTTCGTAAAGATTCTTGAGTTGTCACGATTACGAATTCACAACCTCTGTATCAGGAACAGAACACCCTGTTTCGTCACTGTAGTTTCTTCAACTCTGTGATTAATGAAATGCAGGTGGAGAGGAAGATTGATTTGGTTTACGGCGGAGGGAGCATCGGTTTGATGGGTCTGGTCTCTCAAGCCGTCTTCGACGGTGGTCGCCACGTGTTGGGGTGAAAACCTCACTTCTCTGTTCTCACCCTTCCCCTATCTCTATTTTGCATCACCCTGTTCCATTTAACCTTATATTATGATTCTTTGTCGCAGAGTGATCCCCAAGACCCTTATGCCAAGAGAGGTAATAGTCACCACCATCATTATTCAATTATAACAAACAAACAAACAAACGGTTTCTGTGAAAAGTAACAATTGTAAAATGGGTTGATTCAGATCACCGGAGAGACCGTCGGCGAAGTTCGACCCGTATCAGGGATGCACCAGCGTAAGGCCGAAATGGCCCGACAAGCCGATGCTTTCATTGCCCTCCCAGGTTTCAATTCCATATTCATCAACTTCCCACTTTTACACACACACACACACACTGCTTCTTCAATTCTTTCTTCTTCTTCTTCGTCCATGAACGTCACTTTCTTCCTATAACTGTCAGATAACAGAGTATATGTGTGTGTGTGTGCAGGAGGTTATGGTACCCTGGAGGAGCTATTGGAAGTGATCACCTGGGCTCAGCTGGGAATCCACGAAAAACCCGTAAGAATTAATTCCAGGAATTTAGGATTCACATGTCCAACTAAAAATTTGAACTTTAATTACAAGTGATAATAATAATATGAAATAAAATTTTCTTCTTCTTCTTTTCTTTGCAGGTGGGCTTGTTGAACGTGGATGGGTATTACAACTCATTGCTCTCATTCATAGATAAAGCTGTGGACGAAGGCTTCGTGACCCCTGCTGCCCGTCACATCATCGTCTCTGCCCAAACTGCCCAAGAACTCATGTGCAAGCTTGAGGTTAGTGTTGTGCTTGCTTTTGTCGTATTTTTAAGATTGCCCGCCACGTGGCTCACGTGACCCCTATCTGTGGGTCCCCCTGCCGCATAGTCAAACTCATCTCAGCCGTTGATTGTTTTGACCCCACCAGGAATACCAGCCCAAGCACCGTGACGAGGCCGCCAAGCTCAGCTGGGAAATGGAGCAACAACTGGTTCACTCTCAAACCGCCATGGCCGACATTTACCGTTGACTCTCTCTCTAATCCCTCCATTCCTCAACTTCCACGAAATCTGGTCTAATCTTCAACCAAATACCACAACACAATCTTGTAGATGCCAGCTTCAGAGTTCCCTAGATTAATTTTTTTTTTAAAACTCTCTCTAGCTAGTTTCTTCTTGCTTACGATTAACTGTGTAGTTGTCTTCGAGATGGGACGTTGTATTTCTTTTCTTTTAATTATGACTTAACTGTGTATTAGTAGTATCTGACAAGAAATGGAGGATGGGTGATTGAGAAATTAACGTGAGACGTTATTATTATAAAGTCAAGGACTTGTGTTTGGCGTCGGTGATTATTATTGTTATCATAAATTATAATTATTATTTTGGTTAAAAATTAGAATATGACTAGATGGGGTTTGGTTAAAAATTAGAATATGACTAGATGGGTTTGTTTAAATACAGCTTTCAATCAAAAAGAGGTTGATTTGGATGGAAAATGACAGAGGAGGCAATTATTGTTTAAAACGAACAAAATTAGAAATGTAAAAATTCTAA
Organism: Inga oerstediana; assembly: GCA_963210345.1. NCBI lineage: Eukaryota > Viridiplantae > Streptophyta > Magnoliopsida > Fabales > Fabaceae > Inga > Inga oerstediana. The sequence continues at coordinate 13,455,115 of OY723405.1, read as the reverse complement.
GAATGTTGACATGATCATGAACTACCCATATTCGTTCCACTTGTTCTGGTTGGTGAGGGACCATACTATATAATTTTAACTTAACCTCGTCACGTGTCTCTGTGTATCTCCATAACCCAACCCAAACGCTGGTTAGCCAAATTATTGGTGCACCCTCTACAGTTTGTGCCTTGTGTGTGTAGATATTTCTATTTTCTAGTCCCCATAAATATATGTTTTTTTTTTAAGTTTGGGATTTTATTTCACAATTCCCAGTACATTTGTGGACGCAATGATTATCATCTATGGAGGTGGGTGGTGAGTGATATGAGATTAATAGATGAAGTGAGTTATTGTTAGTTCAGAGTTGTTGATTTTAATTTGTTTTCCATTGAGGTTTTGGATAAGCACTAAGTGTGAAGTGGGAGCCATATTAGTCATGAGTCTGGTATTTAGTGCACTTACTTTTGTTTTGGTCAAAAAGCAGAGTGATTAAACTCACATATATAGTTTAATTAATATTGAGATGATGTTGAGTAATGTCCCACCGAAAAGGTTGCTTGTGAATATAGAACCATTTTGTCATAAGGCTTTTGTTCAATGATTTCAAATGTGGCTTCCATCTTTTATATCTTTCCCCATTTTAGTCACATTTGGAATCATAATCGTCAAAGAGAGTCGACAATCTGAATATGAACATCACTTGGATTTTCAAAGGATCAAATAAGAGGAATTTTGACGTCCACATCGATCGACATATCTTTGAAAGTCGAAAACAAGCTTTGAGAGATACTAATATTCTTGCTGAGAAAGTAAACATTCCCGCCTAATGTGTCTTTTTGCTTTTAGATAAATTCATTCTGTCTCTCAACTCTGTTCTGTTTTTGTTACGTAATCATAAACGTGTACCAAACGCTGCGCAATTTGGACTTTGGACGATGCATGACCATTCGTTTCAGACTAGGGTTTGCCTCCCTGTCTCAGCACTAGTTTTTCTGCGCGACACCAAAAAAATTATTAAATAAATTTACGGATTTCAAAATAATATTAACACTCAGACTAGTGTTTGCAACTTCAGAGTGGCCTGAACCTTGTAGCATGCACACATTCTGTGTTCACTGTTCAGTGTGGGTTCTATATATTCATATATTGAGTGATTGAAGGGAGGGGGAAAAACTAGTTAGTAACAGTGGCATAGTGCCTAATGAACATTGTTCTAGAAATTGTCTTCCAAAAGCACTAAAACAAAGTGATTTTTTGCAAGCCAAAATAAAACTCTTATTATATACATACTTAAAATCACTTTCAAAAAACTAGTACAAACACAAATATGTTGGCAAGGTTGTTCTCAGTTAATTGTGGTCAGTAAATTTTTTTTAACGGTATCGATTAACAGCTTCAAATTCCTCCTTTTTCTTTTTTTTCTTTGTTATGCACTTGCCATTTTTGATGATCTACTGTCTTTGTTAACGGTATCGATTAACAGCTTCAAATTCCTCCTTTTTCTTTTTTCTTTTGTTATGCACTTGCCATTTTTGATGATCTAGTGTCTTTGTTACACGAGACATGAGCTATTGACTGACGATGGATCTCCACTAGTGTTAGTAATAAAGTGGAGTCCTTTCGAATAGGATTTTCTTTCAAACTAATTTGACAGTAGTGTCCCAATTTCTAGCCCATTTGGTTTCTTTACACATGTCAAGGAGGGGGCAACAGAGGTTTTTCCTCTTCAGCGCTCGATCTTATGGCAACAGGGGCCTATCCAGAAAGTCAAATCAGCAAGATTCATCTTCAAAAGCTAAAAATAAATAAATAATGCTAAATTTCAACAAAACGTTTGGATTGATATGGTAAATAATCGCTAGTATCAGTATCATTATTGAATATTATCATTGAAGGGACAGCATGTCCATCTGTTTTCTGTTTTGCGTGCGTGTGCATATATATAATGTTCCCTATCAGCATCTCTGAATTTTCATCACAAGCTTTTCTCCTGTAAAATGATTGAAATGATGGCAGCAAGTACATAATTCAATCAAACTGCAAATCTTGAATAAATTACTCAAATACATAAGCTACACTTCTCTGCATTAAGAACCATATTTTTAAGGGAAGCATCCAATTCCTCAGCCAGTGACAAGTATTACATGTGATTAGGTCCTACGTCTGTAAAAATCGAGCATTTCGTCTTCCAACGGATGTGTCTTGCCAACTATGACAAGGCAATGCAAAGGAGCACCAAAATCAATATTCTGAAGCTTCCTCATAGTACCTGCTACTATCATCTGATCTTCACTTCCTAACCGAGCAAACCCGACACACTCTGCATCTTCTGTGTATGCTGCAAGGCCAAGTCATCAATTAATATATGAATTGCAGGCCAAGGGTGTATCAATATGAACAACCAGAAACCTTAACAATGGCCAGCGAAGAACGTGTACTCTTATCATGTAAAAAGTTCTTTTCCCCCATCCAAGTAGATTAACAACCCGAACCATGTCTTTGCTATAAATGGTCTTGTTAAGACAACGAAAAATACTAACGCAATAGCTCGTACATTCTTGAAGACAACATAAATTGGGAGACAAAAATATTTATAAATTGCTTGAAAGATTAGTACTTCTTGAAGGGGGAAAAATCTGATGATGTGAGAGATGTGAAAGATCAAGGAACTAACCAGGTTCTTCACGTGCTTGCCCAATCTCCAAGAGCTGCTCAATGGCTGTGTTTATCGTCATATATCTAGGTGGTTCATAGATTTTTCTTCCTCTAAAAGTATGCCAAAGATAATAGGAAGAAATAGAGTATTTAATTACAGACAATTGATTACACACTTATGCCATGCTAAAGTTCAGAACGAAAGAGTAACTGCTAAGAAACTGCAGCACCCACACAACTGAACCGATCAAATAGAAACCAACCTGCACAAAGCTTCCAGTGAGGGCTCCTTCACACGTATATCTGTAACCATTCCCAAATTAAAGAGTATAAGATAATATGAACTAAATTTTCTCAATGAATGGCAGGAAGAACTTTAGTGTATGTTGCAAGAAATGGTTATTTCTTTATCGACTGGTGTTATAATAATGGCTGACAGCCTTTTAGATAATTATATAAAATATGATATAGTTAATATCAATGATTTCAATGAGTTAAGTTATATTCTATGCTTATAAACAAACGCAGGAATAAAGTAGGAGTCACATTCATATACCACAACAACTTTTCTCTAATATTTGATCAACCTATTGCATTCTTGCACTGCCACAGAGGCAGTAGTTTCAAAATGAGTTTGCAAACATTTGTTGGAATTATAATGTTAAAAGCCTTTTCAGATGCAACAGCAATTACTTCACTGTTAACACTTTGGAAATGATATGCATGAAGATGTCTTACAGCTAACAAGCATCAGACACCGACCTAATAAGCAAAGTGTATGAAGTCCCATTTCTTTATTTTTTTGAATCTTTTCATAGAAGCTATCAGGTCTCCATGTCTCAGTAAAGAATGGTATTGAAACAGTCTCCCCATAGCGATAAAGTTGAAGCCCACAAATTCCAATTGCATTCATCACGGAAGCATTGTGCACTATTTTGACCTCAATTCCCATTTTCTTAGCTCGAACAACCAGATCAGTGTGAGTTGTAGCCCTGTGTAAAGAAACAAAGGTAAGATCAATAAAAGCAAAATGAGGGTACATCGATGAAGAATCATTATCACCAATAACTGCAATAAATTTGCCACGTATGCCACTTAGATATAATTTACCCGTATCTCTTTCCTTACAATAGACTGCAGGACCCCCACAACAACCAAATTTATGGCATAATGGAACAAAGATCAACAGCTTAGTTTTCCACCAGCCATATACCATAATGTACACAGCGGTATAATATTGGCAGAAAGATGGGTAAGATAGCTTACCCAAATGGGTCCCCAACAACAAGAAAAGCCACATCAGCATCCCGAGAGTCGGAAAGTATGTCATCAGCTTTTTCTTCAACCATTTCTCTGTCCGCTAGAGTTATGAATTTACCGTATAATTTTTCCTGTTGTGAAAACCCAAGAGTAAAATTCCTACATAAAACAAGAAATTCAAAAGGAAGGAGCTTTAAATTGAAAGAAGATAAGGTACCAAGTTAGAAAGGCCATCAGTAGCGAGACCAAAGGAAAGGAGGGAAGTGTAGGCTTCCATGTATACTTTCTGACATTTTTTCACTGCTTCTAAACCCTTCAGTGTGATGTCTGTCTCATCTCCCAGTCCTAAACCGATTATGTACAACATTCTTATGTGATCAGAGCTCTATAATGTTGTTGTTAATTGTGGGAGCTTTCTCTTACTACTTTATTTCCTTCTCTAATACCTTCTGCGACCTAACAAGTGAAGTCAGCATGCATCTGATCAATAAATGACCACTTAACTCATATTATATAAAGAAAATGTTTTCAATATATATAGCATCCACATCTATAATAATAATAGTAGTAACCATTAAAAATAGAATATCCTAGAAAAACATATGTATAAGACTGACATTACTTATGGATGAGAAGACAGCCAAGGATTAACCAGTAATTAAGACAAAGAAAAGATATGAGTGGCATACAAAACTCGGTCCAGCATTATTTTCCTGCAGCTACACAAATTCACGCTATGAAACTTTAAACTCAACCATGCCAATAACATATATTCCTCTTCCATTTTCAAAATTCAAACTCATCAATTTGTCACTCTAGGATAAATATAATCATATGACTTTTCTTTTCAAGATTAGAATCACTAAACACCGACAAGGGGGAGGATTTGAAATGATTGTGCCAAATAATCTACATGTTTGAAGTTGTGCAGAGACATATAGTAAGGTCGTAAGAAAAGAATTTGCAGAACGATACTTCACATCTTTCAAATTGAAAATCCAGTAAACCGTTATTAAACGTGTATATATAGAGAGAGATACAGAGAAGAAAACAATAAAAATAAAAGATCATATATAATGTGGGACTTCCATTGAAACTGAAGGAAACAGCAAACAATGGCCATAATAACCAAGTTTTGTGTCCACTATTTGCAGCAATAACAGGGAAGGACCGAATAAATCTGGGGAAAAAAACAGATTAGAGAGGGACGACAGCAAAACCTGAATGAAGACGGCGATGGCGAGACCCTTAGGCTTTGTTTGGCTCGACGGAGGTGAGATTAAGTGAGGTTCATTAAAATTAAGTGAGAGGAGGTTATGAGCTTTGTTTGGTTCAAAAAGAGGGGAGGGGGGTTTGGTTTCTTGTTTAGTTCAGAACGGTAGGTGAGGGCAGCTAATTATAAATGGACAAATATACCCTTTTCTCTTTATTAAAAATATACCACTTGAGACATATTAAAAAGCTTAAAATTAAAAATTCTAAGCCTATGAAGATCAGATAAAACAATCAGAGCAACAACGGGCATACACACATCAAACTTATAGTAAAGCTTTCTGAATAGCTACAATCATGGGCATACACACATCAAACTCATTGAAACTTCTGAATTTCCTCAAAGTCACGAATGTAGTCATAAAGTTCTCAGACAACAATGCTTTCCTGCTAGGGACACCGTACAAGCTAGGCTGAGGAAAGTCGAGATGGGTGTGTTTGGTTCAGCTTATTGGGCAGAAATAACCCCGTTTTTGGGCAATAAGCCTAAATAAAAACGTGTTGCGTTTTGCAGTGTTTGATTCAGCTTATTTTAATTGCATCACGGGTAGAATAAGCTACTTATTAAATAAGCTCCTCACTACAGCTTTTCTATTAAGTTACTTATTACGTAAGTTGAGATAAAACTCCTCTCACATACTTACCCCTATACCGTAAATCACGATTTATAAACACTTATTGTCTAAAAATAAATCGCTCATCCAAACATAAATCACATTACAAAAACTGACTTTTTTATTAAGTCATTTTTAATAAGTCAGAATCATAATAAATCATTTTTACTACTGCTATCCCAAACATACAGTCTATATGGTACAGAGTTTTCATAAATCTGTTAGAAGAAAAAATTGATAATACTTGCATATCAAACATTTGAATGTTCAGAACAGAAGTTAATTATTGCTCAGTTGGTATCCCAAACTCAAAAATTATTAAACCGTTGCAGCAGATTAATAATGTTGCCTTTCTACTGTTTTTTTAGTTTAATGCACACCAAAATTATTACCTACCTCAGGCATATGCTTCCTTCTTGTGCTCAGACAACTAGATTGCTAATAAAACAGATTCAAATTTGTTTTCTTTCTCTAAAAAACGCTGCATATTCAGCCCAGAGAAATACTAAAAATCAAAGGAATAAACAAAACTCAGTTTTGTTCTGGCGGCCATGGAAGTTTCAGTTCAAACAAGGTAGAAGAAGGCAATAGGAACTTTGGGGAGTCACAAGAAACAAGGTCGAAGAAAAATAATGAAAGGTTTTACTTACTTGAATGAGCAGGCGGCGGCGGCGGCACCAACGCCGGAGGAGGAGAGAGTGAAGTGAAGAAGCGGAGTGACGACGCTGGACAAGACGACCGAAGTGGCAGCGAAGCTGGAGCACCGCACGATCGATGGCATCTGATTTGATGAGGGATAAAGGGTTTTTATTTTCAGGGTCAGCTTTGAAATATCAACATTTTCATGGGCAATTGGGCCAGGATGACCTGCCTAAAAAAAACCCTTAAGGGCCCTGCGATCACATATCAGGGCTTTCATTCGGGCTTGTCCTATATGTCAGCAAGCTAAGGTTTCCCAGCTGCATCCTGCTGGTCTTTTGCAGCCATTGCCGATTCCAGAAAGGATATGGGAAGACATTGCCATGGATTTTATCACCGGCTTGCCTCATGTGCGCGGTTACTCTGTCATTTTCGTTGTTATAGATAGACTCTCAAAATATGCTCACTTTATGCCATTACAGGGGAATTTTACAAGTCAACATGTAGCTGATTCTTTTTTGCATAATGTCGTTCGTTTACATGGAATCCCTCGTTCGATTGTTTCGGATCGGGATAAAACGTTTACTAGTGCATTTTGGCGTCATTTGATGAAATTACAGGGTACTAAACTGTGTCTCAGCTCTGCGTACCATCCTCAAACGGATGGTCAGTCTGAAGCCTTGAATAAATGTCTTGAAATGTATCTCCGATGCTATGTCTACGATTATCCCAGGCAGTGGCTTGTTTTTTTACCATGGGCAGAATTTTGGTATAACACCGCCTATCATTCTTCGATCGGAATGACGCCATTTAAGATTGTCTATGGCAGGGACCCACCACCGTTATTGCGTGCTACGTCCTTAGACGATACTCCCTTGGATATACATCAACAGCTTGAACAACGAGATGCCCTGTTACAGCTTTTGAAGGCTAATTTATCCAAGGCTCAACAGCGAATGAAACTATATGCTGACAAGAAGCGTGTTGAGGTTGAATTTCAGATTAATGATTGGGTTCTTGTCCGGTTGCAGCCTTACAGACAACATTCTCTTCAGCTTCGGAAGTATCAAAAGCTCGCCATGCAATATTTTGGGCCTTTTCAGATTCTGGAGCGTTTAGGGACTGTTGCATATCGACTAGCTTTGCCGGAGTATGCTCGTATACATCCTGTCTTCCATGTCTCTGTGTTAAAATGTTTTTATGGTGATTCTCCAGGTCACACTTATATGCCGCTTCCTTTGGTGACGTTACCAGAAGGCCCTGTCTGTCGACCGCTTGAGGTTCTTACGTCTCGTCTGGTACAACGTCATGGACAATGGGTTACTCAATGCTTAGTACGTTGGGAAGGTTCTCTAACTAATACTTGGGAGTGGGCTACGGATTTGCATCATATGTATCCTGACCTGAACCTTGTGGACAAGGTTCAATTGGAGGAAGGGAGTAATGTTATGAATTCTACTATAATGGGCTCCAATATGAATGAAGATGTTATGGAAGCTGGGGATAATCAGGCCCAACAAGCCCAGTTGAGACGCAGTAAACGAGTACGAAGGCCAGCATGGAGATTGAGGGAAATTGAGGAAGGGTTGGCTATATAATAGGACAAATATTGTTAGGGAGGGTGTGGAATGATTTGTAATCTCTCTAGAATATTCTCTCCCGATCTTTCTGTTATCCTTCCCCATCTTTCTGTTATTTTCTTTGACAGTGCCTATCGTAGAAGATATACTGTAGATTGATATGAATTGTTCAGATCTTGCTGAACCTTGATAATAAACGATCTGATTTCACTAAGCCATACCTGAATCTCGACGTTTCCAGTACCACTGAGCTATAACCATCACAAGGGAACCACTACATCACAGAATTTTCTCACCCTTCGTCTTCCCTCCTTTTAACCAAACAGGGTATTTAAATTTCTAAGCCTCACTTAATCGAACTTAACCTCAAAAGACCTCCAACTAAACAAAGCCTTAGTCAAACTGTGCTTGAGCTGGAGAACGTATGTAGACTAGAGTAGGGCTGCATGCCGGAAGAAGGCCAGAAGGCCCTGTCTTCTATTTGTGGGAAAAAAGATCCACCAGGGGATTTTGACGCTGTGACTTATTTGTGTGTTTGAATCAGCAATAGTAAAAATAATTTTTTTCAATCTTAATTTTTTACAATCTTACTTTTGGATAAAAATCAGATTATGAAATGTGATTTATATTTAAATTGACGGTTGTATAAGTGACTTTTGTAAAAATAGAACTTATTTAGATTAGGTTTAGTATAAATGGTTTTTATGATAATAGTTAGAGAAAAATTAAATTAAAAATTATAAAAAATATATCAAAGTTAAAGTTAGGAAATTTGATAATAAAAAAATACATAATTTAATGAAATAATATTACATAATTAATTGGATCACATGTCCCATACAATTTAGTTTCTAATTGAGTCACGAATATGATTGATTTGGGAAGAAAATTTTTGATGAAAAATGTATATTGAATTATATATATTGGTATTATAACTAAGAAAGATTAGAAGATTAGACTAACTTCAAGATAATGAGCATGGTTAATTGGCAAACAAATTTTAAAAATTTCTCAAGAATTAACATTGAACAAAATTCCCATTTCAGTGTAATAACATTTGAGAGATACAATTTATGACATGCAAATAATCTTAAATCGTGAAACCCATTCAACAAGAATCAAGAATGTATATTTTCAACTTGGGCAACATAAAGCCTCTAAAATAAACTTGCACCACTGCATGATAGAATGTTGGATGTAATAACTTAAATGAAATAAACTTTCAGCTAGATATCAATGAACAAGCAATAATCAATGTCAAATTTTCTACCACTAGCCTGAGCTTTGGTCAATTCCATGACTAGTCATTTGGTTTAGCATAAGTCTAACTCAAGCTAACCTTTTCTCAGAATATAAACGATAATCATGGTTGAAAGAGATAACAATATTTACAATATTGAGGTATGGATTTCTCCGTTCTGCAGGGAACTCATAAAATTAAACCGCACCAATTACATAAGAAAGCCTTAAACAAGGCTTCAACTCAGTCCAAAGTCATGCAACAATAGGATCATTTAATACTCATCATTGAAAAAATGAATTATCTGTAGAGCTACTTCAACTTCAATACAAAAATATTGGAAAAATGAATTATCTGTAGAGTTACTTCAATACAAAGTTGAGGCCTAAACTATCACAATTTACTCATCCATGAATATAAGGAAATCATGATTTCCAAGTGCACTTGTTAAAGCAGGGGATAGTTATTCTAAACTCAAGTAGAGTATACCCCCCGGGCTTACAAGCCTGTCTCTACAAAATCGTACATAGTCCATTTCCGTGCAACTAGACCAAGGAGCAAAAACATATTGAGTTTTCATAATAGGTAAATTGAGGACTATGTGATTGACATTAAAGATGGAAGGAAACGCTTTCCTTACAATCATAGCCAGTGTAAGTTCAATTTCACTCCAGCAGAAACAAACTAGAATTCATAATTTGTAAGATGTAATGTAAGATGAACTAAACTACTAACGATCATAACTTAAAGAGAGTGCAAACTAGATTCCAGCTCCGCAAGCATCCTGTCACACCCCGCCTGCAACCACGTTCGGCAACCCGACCGGCTCCGTCAGCAGTGTAATACCCCAAATTTTGATTAAGGGCTAATGATGATTGATGAGAATAATTTGTGAATTTAAATTGGAATTATTATGGGTTTTGTGACAATATTAATTAATATGCCATTATTAGTGGAAAATTGAAAGAATGGAAGAATGTCCATATAAATTAGTAATTAATGAAAGAAATTAATTACTAACTAAGAAGAAAATGAGATGTGAAATTAAAATGGCTAATGGAGGGATTAAGGTGATTAATTAGTTGATTACTTTATGAGAACCAATAAGATTGTGACATGTGGCACTTTTAGATAAAATAAGAGAGTGGTTGGTGGAAGAAAAGTCAAGAAAGCAATATTATAATTTTTTCTCTTCCTTCTCCCTCTCTCATTTTCGTGTAGGCATGGGCTTGGGAAGCAAAAAATCAGATCCCATACTTCATCATCATCATTTTCATCTCTCCTCTTCCTCTCTCATGTGTCCTCCATTGTTGGCCAAAGGAGGAAGAAGTTCTTGATAAAAGGTGAGCTTTTGACTCTCTTAATGGCTTCTAATAGAAAAATGCTCTTCTATAAAGTTGTTTCTTGTGTTGAGAGCTTCAATTTCATGGTTTTAGTTTGTCCATTTGGTGGTGTTTGAGCTCTCAAGAAATTTTGGAGTTTGGAGAACCAAGAAATCCTTTTGAGAAAGTTGTTGAGGTGAGTGAAAGCTTCATTTTCATATAAGTTTTGTGGCCATTGATTAGGCTTTGAATTTTTGAAAATTTTGCCCTAATTTTTGTGATTTAGGGTCATGGGGGAGTATGATATGTTATTGTTATGGAAATGGTGCCTTGTTTAGTGTTTTGAAGTGATAGAATTGCATTGAAGTTTAAATGTGAAGTTTGGCCACTTTGTGTTGGTTTGTGCATTAGGCAAAATAGGGCATGTCAATGGGTTGTAATTTTGGTCATTTTGAGGTTACCATTGTGTTCCTTGTGGAAAATTGTATGGGAATAGGTTTGTTTAATGATTTTGGAGTCATTGGACACTTTGATAGAAAAGTTGGAAATCTGTCTTGTGTGAACTCTGTTCTAGGCAGTCAGTTTGCACAAAAGTTTTGAATGACCAAATGATGTTGGAAAATTCTGAAACTTTCCAGTCTTAAAGTTTACATCCCAAGGTTTAAAATTGACATATAATTTATGTCATTTCGTTTTGTGAACTAAGAGCTATGCTTTGCCAAAGTTTGGGATGGAAACATGATTCTGTTTTGGGGCAGTGTTGAGTTTTGGGTAATTCTGAAATTTTGTGGTGATTTCTAGTAATGGTCCATATTTTTCCTATAAAGAGGACTTAAATAGATTTCATTTGGCTTTGGAATCACCTCATTTAGATTTTTCTAGAATTAGTTATGATTTTTGGAAGTTCAGCAAAGAAACCGGATTTTCTTGGCAGTGGCCAGAAGGACTTTGGGCCGCTGCTCAAATGTTTTTGGCCTATTGTTGGCCGCGGCCAACCCTCAAAAATGACATTTTGGACTTCTGAAGATGGTTTTTGGTCAAATGTTTTCCCAATCCTTTAAACATGTGTTTAGGCTGTGATTAACCACCTAAAGGTCATGAATGATAACCAACCTTAAGTGTTATGAAAATGAGAATTTGGAAAATAGAATGACTCTATGTCCTTGATTTGGTTATAGGGTTGGGTATTCGCCCTGAGCATGGTTTGATATCCTCTCGGATCGTGAGTAGCCGATGCTGGAGCATACATGGAAATAAAAAGTGTAGGGAACTTACCTCTCCTGCATGTATTGATATTTGTGTTTGTGTATTGATGTATGTTATTGCTTTGCTTGATTATGTGAAACATATATGAATGATTGAAGCTCTGTTTCTATTTATGCTATGGTCATGAGTATGTTGTTGAAACATTGAGCATGCGGATATATCATTATGTGAGCACGAGTTATTGTGATGCAAGTATGTCATGCATTAAACACTTATCTTGCATGCATATTGGTATCTGTTTCCTGCTGAGATTCTCTCGAATCTTACCCTCCCCTACCAACATTTTAGACAGGACAGTGGCTCGAGGAAGGAGCAAGCGACTAGGGGTGGTGAGAATTCCTTATGGGCATTTGGATTTGATAGTTGGTTATCGTTAGATGTTGGGAAAACTGTATATGTTCGGATGATAGGTTGGAATATGTACATAGAATGAGTAGTGTGTAATCCCCATTTGAGAAATTATAAAAGGCGTATGTGCCCTATGAATCTTTAGTGAAGATATGAATCCAGGATTACCAGTATTATTATTGTGCACTCTGATATTTATATAAATGTGATTTATCTTCACGAGGTAATTGTATTCGAAATATGAATGTAAGACCAGGTTTCAGTGTTTGTGAAAGAAATTTGTGAAAACCCTATCTTATGGATGGGAATGTAAATAAATTTTGATTATTATTGGTCTCTATTTCGTTTTAATCACGTATTTTGGATAATAATTACGGAAGGGGTTATAGGCAGCCTCGTTCGGCAACCCGACCGACGGCTACTGAGTGGACTCAAAGGAATATGTTCCCCCATGGAAATTCCTTTCGCTTCCGCAGGGTTCGAACATGGGACCTGAAATGGTGATGCACTTTCGGCCCATATCCCTCTGTTCAGTCCACTACAAATGTATCACCAAAGTGATTACTTGTAGATTATAGTCTGTCATGAAAGATTTGATCTCCCCCTATCAAACTGGATTTATTAAAGGAAGGCATATACAGGATAATATCATTATCGGGCAAGAAATCCTCCACATAATGAAGAAGGCCAGAGGCAAGAGAGGTTACATGGCATTAAAAATAGACCTTGAGAATTGTGTTAATGGAGATCGGATTTGAAGATAGGTTTGTGGAACTTATCATGGAATGCGTTACCTCAGTTACATATAATGTTCTTTGGAATTGTGAGAGGACTGACTATTTTGCTCACCAAAGAGGTCTTCGGCAAGGTGATCCAATTTCTCCTTACCTTTTCGTTCTTTGCATGGATCGACTATCACATATCATTAATGATGCAGTTCAACAGAAAAAATGGAAATTTATCTAGATTTCCAAAACTGGACTGGAAATTTCTCAGTTGATGTTCGCTGATGATCTTCTTCTCTTTGGAGAAGCTACGGTGGAACAAGCAAAATGTGTTATGGAATGCTTAAATAGCTTTTTTTCAGTGTCAGGTGAGAAAGTTAGTGCCTCTAAGTCCTCAATTTTCTTCTTAGCGAACATTCCTGAAGAGAAAAAGAGAAGAATACAAAGGATCACCAATATGACCATTACCACTAAGATAGGAAAGTATCTTGGTTTTCCCTTGTCTAGAAAACAAAGACCCAGGGAAACCTTCCAGTACATAGTTGATAGGGTGAATTCAAAGCTAGCCTCTTGGAAAGTGAATTGCCTATCTACTGCAGGTAGAATTACCCTAGCCAAATTTGTAATTAGCACCATTCCATTATGCCCAATGCAGGTTACGAGAATACCCATGAGTATTTGTAAAGATGTTGAGAGGCTTCAATGTAACTTTATATGGGGACATGCTAATAGTCACGGCTTCCATAATTTAGGTTGGAGCTATCTTGTCCTACCTAAGAATTATGGAGGTCTTGGCTGCAAAAAACTAGCATATATGAATAAGGCCTTTGGATGTAAATTAGCATGGAATTTGATTTCAGGGACTAATGGTCTTTGGGGAGAAGTCCTTTTTAGGAAATTCATGCTGCATAATGATCAAAATCTTCTTACAAGCAAACAGGGTGATTCACAATTATGGCACTTCATATGCTAGCAGAAGGAAATCATTGAAGAACGTATTAAATGGCAAGTAAGAGATGGTCAATCAATAAATTTCTTCCATGACAATTGGCTCCTCCAAGGGAAGAAATTAAAAGATTTCTGCTTTAGACCATTATCTGAAGAAGAGGAGTCAAGTACAGTTGCAGACTGGGTGAGCAATGGTACCTGGAATTTCCCTTACCTTGGAATGGTTGTTTCCAGTGAAATAGTTCAAAGACTCATAGCGATCTTGCCACCAAGACCAAACACAGGTACGGATGTTATGGGGTGGAATGCAAATGATAGTGGATTATTTACTGTTAAATCAGCATACCATTTAATTGAAAAGCCACTTCCTAATCTTTATAATGTTGTGTACAAACAAATTTGGAAGTGGAGGGGTGCAGAAAGGATAAAAGTATTCCTATGGTTAGTGTTCCATAATAGACTTCCTACAAATGAATGGAGAAACAAGTGGTCATGTTCTTCACAAATATGCTCCTTTTGTGATTTGAATGTTGAAAGCATTTTACATATCATACGAGACTGTCACTATGCAGAACAGATGTGGCAAGCTTTGATCCAACCAAGGTTTTACAACTCCTTCTTTGCTGCACCCTTACGGGATTGGGTCGACATGAACCTCAAAGAAGGAAATGGGAAGAGAGTCTGATAGAGACTGGGCATTAATATGGGGAGTAGGAGTGTGGAAATTATGGAATTGGAGGAATAAATGGGTTTTTGATCAAAAGACTAAGCCAACCGACCCAGCCTTTGTTATCCTCCATTCTTGAAAACTGTTTGTTTAGGCTACTAATGAGATTCAAGTTCATTCATCAACAGCTGCAATGGTCTCTTCGTGGCAAGCTCCACCTACTGATTGGATAAAAGTTAATGTTGATGGTGCTATGTCAGCTAATGCCAATAAGGCAAGTTGTGCTGGAATTATAAGGGATCATAAAGGTATATGGATTGCTAGGTTTTCACATGCGCTTGGTGTCTGTAGCGCTTATGAAGCATAGGAATGGGCACCACTTAAAGGATTACATTTATATTGGGATATGGGCTTCAAAAAGGTAATTATGGAATCAGATGCTAGAAATCTGGTACATAGCCTTTTGAGTAATTCTAATACTGGCAATCAGAGCTTAGTTTTCCTTGACATTAAAAACCTACTGCAGAATCAATGGGAGGTAAATATCACAAGCATACCACGTGAACAAAATTCAATGGCTAACCAACTAGCAAAAGACGGTCTATCTCAATCAGCTTTCCATACTTCATATCCTTCTCATCTGAGGGCTTTAGTGCTTCAAGATTGTATGGGATTAATATCCCCTCATAGTTAATCTTTGTACTTGGGCTATGCCCTCTCTTATAACCAAAAAAAAAAAAAAAGAAAGAAAGAAAAGGAAGGAAAAAGCTCTAAATTAGGGCTTATGCTGAAAGTTAAAAATTTGAAGTTAAATTAGGGCCATGCCCTCCCAAACACACACTCAGTTTGAACTTAAGTCGGGTTTCAAAAGTTAAAAGTTAAAAGTTAAAACCCTAATTACGTGGAGTAATTGAATTTTGACATTTGCATTTTTTCCACAAGCAAATGTTTTTTTACCTAATGTTGGCAAATTTTTTAAATTCTACAGTTTTAGACAATCAAGTGTTTAAGTTAAAATTAACTTAATTCTTAAAAAAATTGTAATACTCAATTTAAGAAAAAGGGTCAATTTGGGTCTATTAATCAATAAATACGTTACATTTTTATGTGATTTTTCTTTATCCAGGGAAGGAAGCGCGTGTTTTTATGAATGCTAGTGAAAAAAAAAAACATTAGAAGTGTTTTACCACTTTTATAGTCATTTCCAAATTAACCCCAATAAGTACCTTCACTTCTTAATATAAGAGTCAATTTTTTTTTTCGGCCAGAAAACATATTTCATTAAAACTAACCCAATGAAAGATACAAGCTTAAAATAAAAAGTTTGCAAAAAGAAAGCCTAAATACATAACAATGCAAAGAACCCTAATAATATCCTAACTCTAAAATAGGTGAGAGGGAGCTACTACCATAGCCAAGAACTCCACCGCCTTCATAATTCCTTCACTAGAATTTGTGGATAGAAAAACGTCGTCATCAGCAATAAAGCTATTGTAAAAAGTGGTTGTTTGATGAACTATCCCAAAGGATCCATTGCTTTTATCGGCAATAAAGCAATCAGATTGGTTGTTGAAGAAACTCCATGAGAAGATCTCATAAAAGGAAAAGCACTCAAACACCAATAAAAAAATATGAAGACAAAGAAGTCATCAACTGCACAACGAACCTCACGGTCTTGACCAATGCACACCCTTTAGATTTGTCATTGCCAATGATCCTTAATAGTCTTTTGAAAGATAGAGCCAACAGTATATAAGACTATAGTTACCAATTCCCAATCCTCCGGATCACTAAACGTAGCCACCAAGTGAGATTTGTTGTCATTGAAACTCCCAACTTAATTTATTATCGCAAAAAAAGTCAACACTACCATAAAAAACCCAAATAAACATGAAAATAAATAGAGATTAACACAACATATAGAAGTCTTCGCCCACGGCTAAAACCGGGAGGGAGACGCCTTAAAAAAAGCTTGCCCAATGACTAGAGAAGAGCTCCAACCACCTAAGCAATCAAGGTGGGGGGGGGACTAGTAATATAAGAGTCAATTGACTTTTTCAGAGATTAAGAAAATAAAATAAAATACATTAAAGTATTTATATTTATCGTTAATCATCAAATTAGTTTGTGTAAATTATAAACTTATATATAATATAATAATATACAACATACGATGAAATGATTTATTTAACTTTCTTAATATTTTCCTAAAAAAAGTTAATTAGCTATTATATTAACGACTCAAGGATTACTAATACATAACATTGGGATATGGGCTTGGTGCCAAAAGTTGACATACAAGCTTAAAAATGAAGCTAATAGCCAATAATATTAGTATATTTTAGTGGTATGAAAGCCCTCGTTACATCCCCACTTGGAACCTCAAGACAGGTTTTTAGCCTGAATGCAGAATGCAGAATGCAGAATGCAGGTACTCAATAGCGATGTTGAGTTGACGATCTAACAATGAACATCGTGAAGCATTTTTGGAAGAAATTAAATCAAGTCACGCCTCAGACACCGAAGAACTATGCTTTAATTTCTTCTCGCAGTTTTATTTGGCAACAGAAAAAAGAAAAAAACGCAATTTATTTTCAAGATTTGAAAGACCAAACATACTTATCCCACAAAACATTCCCAAACTTGGGCTCAATAGAACGAGAATTTTGCAGCGCTAGCTACCCGCCAGTTATTGACTGTTGAGATCGGTAAAAAAGAATACATTTACGATGGTATAATTTCAATTTCAAGTTTCAAATATCCATCTATATCCAATAGTCTATTACGTAGGAAAAGAATTGAACAACAACAGACTAACAGCGTCAAAATTTCACAGATATAGTGATAAGTCACGAAAGGGAGGGGCATTGTGTCACTGATAAACAGGTGAACCAAATTAAAACATGAATTTAATTTTGTACATTTTTATGAAGTGTTTATTTATACATCAAAGAAATTCAATCAGTACATTAGCCTCATGAGTAATTCCAAAATCCCCGCCTCGTATTCTTTGCTCTGCTCAGTCTTCATCTTTGAATTCTCTGATCAAACAGAAAATAGCGGTTTAAAATATTATTCAAGATATAAAAACCGACATTCTTAAGATAAGAAGACCCAGAAAACCATAACATCTTGAGCTTTTGTTGGAAAAAAAGTGATCTCATGTGGTTAGTTCAGGTTTCTGACTTATTTCATCAACTCATTTGTCTTTGCAGGAAGCCTCCAACATGCCCAAAATCAATGGTGACTGGAAAAATTATCATTCTATATATGGATAAAGTGTAAATTCAGTATATAATAGAGCGAAAGTCGGGCATATGAAATTCATCCATACCTACGGTCAAGATAGCGAGGTTGAATTCCAGTTCCTTGACAAGTAGTGCATGTCAATGAACCAGCACCATCACAATTTATACATCGAGACACCTCTTTCTCATTCCCACCAAGCTCTACAGTCACACTCCCTGTTCCTAGGCAAAATCTGCATCTCTCTGAGAAAAAGTGTGGCTAGTTTAAATTAGTGAATACAAGGACTAGCATTTCTCAGGAGTTCAATAGTACAGAGAGAGTTAAATAGTTACAGGTAGATACAGGGCAGTGATTAAATTTTCTTTGAAAGTTTGAAGCTGTAAGTTTGTTAAGCAATTGGTTGTGAACTTCCACAAAAGAGGCTTATTTTTGAATTTTTGAGCAGCTTATAGCATAAAAGCTGCATATGAGGATTTATCTTCGTTTCCTAAATTTGTTCGGTCAGAATTAACACCCTGTGCTACAGCTGAACAAGCAATTAATCTCTCACTGTAACTTGCACTGATCAAAGCCTAATGTCATACACTAAACAGGTTCAACCTGAGATCCTTCTAATTCATATTCTGGACAGAAATATGGTCTCAAAAGCGAAATTCATTTTGGAATTGAGGGGAACAAACGGATATTTCTACTAGCAACAAACACTGATTGATATGCACAACAGCACAGGTAAATCCCTTTTGTCAACAATTGTCTCCACCTCATTTGACCTAGTGTACAACTACAATTAGCCCAGATTACTCAGTAATTTGCCCCAGGAATGCTCAAGACATAAAAGAAATAAAAGGGGGAAAAAAAAGGAAGACTCACGGGCACCAGAACCATTGCAAGGGAAGCAAGGCTGAGTGTTTTCTCTCTTAGCCTGCACCCAACAGAATGAATAATGTCTCATAAATTTATGATGCACCAGGAACTAAAATAAGGATACCGGAATTCACAGACACTGACGGCATTATCGATTTGGGATTCATAGAACACTGGAATGCCGATACCGATGGCCACACTCACAAGGCCGACGCTTACGGCCACTACCTGAAAAGTGAAAACATAATCGAACGAGAATTCATACAAAATTAAGAAGTAGGAGGTATGAAAAGGAATAAAGAAGAAGACGAACCGTGTTTTGATCGAATTCGATAGCTCTAATACATGGGAACGAAGTGGGTTTGCGCTGAATTGGGAAGGACTTGGAGAGGGAAGTGGATTTGAGAGGGCAACAAAGGAAAGAAGAATGGAAGCGAGGCAAGGAAGGAGCTAACGTCATTTTTTCGGTTCGCTGTCTTCAATCTTTGTTTCTTAATTAGTCCTTGAAAATGATTTGAAATTTGGATAGCACTCGGCCAGAAACATTCAAGCCATACACAATACCAGTCACCATATCGTCCATACAAACACTACTCCCAATCTGTCTGCCACGTGGCTCCTACCTAAGTTAGTGGGTTCTTCTCTATAGGAGTGGCCCATTATTATGAGCCCAATATATCCCATATTCGGCCCAATGTTTTTATTGGAACTATATTTCGTTGTTGTCTCTTCATTGTAGTTGACTAGTTGTAAGGGCCATCTGAAATCTAGCGGCCAATCCATGTCATGGGCTCGTGTGTTCTCATTTTATTCAACACTCCCACTGTCCCACACCAATATGAGGGAGATTTATCAGATGCAAGTACATATTCATGTCTATAACATACTCCCTCCGATCCTAATTATAAGATAAAGTTGACTTTTTTGAAGAAATTAAGGAAGCCAATTAAATTACTTTAGAGTATTTATATTTTTATTTTTTTCTCAAAACTAATTAATTTGACTAATAAACTAATATATAATCTAAGAATACTAAAAATATAAACACTCTAAAGTAATTTAATTGACTTCCTTAATTTCTCTAAAAAAGTCAACTTTGTCTTATAATTAGGACCGGATGGAGTATTATCATATATTTTTTCGATAACTTTTTTATTCTTTTTTGTGTTTTTTTTTTCCAAGTTGCCGCTCTACTAATTTTAAGGTTAGTCATACCTAATTGTATTAACCAAAAAATGCAAAATTGGCCAAAAAGAATATTTTATAAAGTACAAAAAACGATAGCGGCAAACATTTGAGTTCTTGTTGAGAAAAATCACGAGAATCCATCACACACACACCCCTTATAATCATATATATGTTCATGAAATATTTCTCTGCACTTTTGCGAGCTTAAACAAAATATTGATTTTTATTATTAGTCGTTGTCCACAGTTGAGAAATTTAAGTTGTCTACATGAGAAGGCTTCCACTACCCAAAAGTATGCTCTGTGCGTGAAGTTGAAATATTATGGTATTATAATGATTCGTGTTGTTCAGTGCAGCTTATTGGAATAATTAGTGATTGATTGTTTTGATTGATAAAGAGACTTTATGATAGCTTTTAGCCATGAATCTCGAAGGTTAATTAATAAAGGACTCGTTATGCCAACGTGATTAACGGTCATCATATGATTTGCTGATAGTTAAGTAGCTAGGAATCACCATGATACTAAACTGCCGGTGGAAGTAATGCAAATAGAGATCCCCTCAAATCAAATCAGGGGATGGTGAAGTTCTTTGAAATGTGGAAGAAACTATGTGTACAGATTTAGCTATTTAAGTGAATATATAGGTTTAATTAATTGAAAATATGCTAAAAACATCACACTCTTGAGCGAAAAAATAATTACATGAAAGTATATTCCCAAACGTGACAACTTTAAGCCAGTACAAGCATTGATTAAGTATCCATATACTAGCTAATTTTAAGAATCACGTACACTTAGATGGATACACACACACACATATTCGCACACATACGTTACTATATTCCTTTTGTTTTTCTTCTTAATTAAAGGGAAATGTCAAGTTATGATCGAATATGACCACCTATCTTACAATAATACTCCCTTCGGTCCTAATTATAAGATAAATTTGATTTTTTTGGAGAAATTAAGGAAGTCAATTAAATTACTTTAGAGTATTTATATTTTTATTTTTTCTTCAAACTAATTAATTTGACTAATAAACTAATATATAATATAAGGATACTAAAAATATAAACACTTTAAAGTAATTTAATTGGTTTTCTTAATTTCTCCAAAAAAACCAACTTTATCTTATAATTAAGACAGGAGGAGGGAGTAATAATTAGACGACGAAATCTCAGGTTTGTCCCATCCTGAGTTGGCGTTGAGCTGGATGACTCAACAACTTTTGGGAGATGAATTGATTATATTATGAAACACAGCATATTATTAGTGTGAGCTGGAGGGTGTGGTAATATGTAGTCTAAAGGGCAGAGATAAAGGATAAAGAGAGATATGAAAATTATTTGGTTGCAGCAGGGAATATTATGTAAAAGAGAAAGAAGGAAATAGAGGAAGGAGAGAGTAAATGTGTTTGGAACTTTGGATCGGACAGGCCAACAAACACATAATTAGGAAGCACATGAATATGAGAGAGAGAGGGAGTGTGTAATGGACTGTTTTTTGTTTCTTCAATTCATCTTCTTATATTGCACTTTCCATTAAAGCCTTTCAGAAGCGTAGAATCCAAGGCTGTCTTTCTGATCCCCCCCCCCCCCCCCTCTTTTCTTCTCCATATACCTCGACATGCCCCTTCCTTTATACTCCTTATATCCTAATTATATATAACATATTTACTTAATTTTAAAAAAATTAAGAATAGTTGTTAAAATAGTTAATCTTATTTGTTTTCTTAAAATGCCCTTATTTAATAATGCTCAATGCACCCATAATGAACAAAAATATAACTCTGAAAAAGTGCAAAACTAGCGTTGTGGAATAAAATTCCCAATCGCATATGGATTTGAGAATCAGCAATAAAGCATAATAGAAATCACAATAAAATATTGGCAAAAGAGAGAGAAAGAAAGAAACTGCAATAAAATGTGAAGCGGCATACTAATGTGCAAAATGTCATAAAAAATATTATCATGAAGTAATCTCTCCCTAATGTTGAATTTTTTAATCTTTATTTTAAGAAAAATATTGATTGATCATTTTGTTTTAATTTTTTTAAAAAATATTATTATTGTATTTCATTATTATTGAAAAAGTATCAATGGGATATTTTGGGAAGAAATTGACAAAAATTAAAACTTTGTTTTATAATTAGGACCAAGATCAACTTTCAAATTTTGTCCTATAATTAGGACCGGAGGGAGTATACCTTTTTTTCTCCTTCCTTTTTATGCCTTTTTTTCCTTCTCAATATATATATATATATATATATATAATGATCCTAATTATACAGAATTTTAAATCCCTATTCAATCCTAAATATAGGTCAAATTAAAGATGCCCGGGGGTTTTTCCCAATCTTACCCCATCTTAAATACAACAGGTTGTTGATTAACTTCAAGGAAGGGTGCATGAAATTAAAGAATTATATACATTTGAGTTAAAGTCTAATTTTACTTCAAAAGTTGTCACACATGAGCAATGTAGCCTTGGAAATTTTTTAATGAATAATGTCATCTAAAAAGTTTGTAAATTGTAGCAATTTTACTCCGCCTGTTATTCAAGTTAAGTTTGATTGTTAGTTGACTAAATATATTAAGTTGGTAGTTTCACGTGTCATCTACATTGTATTTATTAAGATGTAAATTTGACTTAAAAACTTTACCTTGTAATTAAAACAATACGTCATGTTTCATCTATCCTTAGGTTCTCTCTGACTTCTCAAATTCTGGCTTGAGCTTCTTCTTTTTTTGTCCTTGCAAAAAAGCTAACAGACACAGACTTTGCAAAAAAGCTAACAGACACAGACACAGACACCCCGGGGGGGGGGGGGGGGAGTCTCTCTCTTTTTTCTTAATCCTTATGATTTGATATCCCAATAATTTACTATGCCTGTAGTGTCTTGGCTTTCTTGTGGTTGACACAAAACACGCAACAAACCCTTCAATTTTTCTCTACTAAATTAAAGGGACAACCACCATGCATTGTATAGGCCGTAGTATCGTTTAGATGGTTACATATGAGATACCAATTTTTTTTCCCTTTTGAGAAAAAATGTTCCATTTCATCGTACTCCACGACTAATTAATTAATGATGTTAACTACGTTGGAATGTAAGCTAACATATATAAATAATTAACATACCAAAAAGTCAGAAGATGCCGTTGCCACGCCACTATACCAACCTAGCATGATTCCTATTAATGTCAAAATAAAAAATTTAACGTCCCCATTTAATTTTGCTACAATATTAGCCATTGATTAGTAATTAATAGTGGGTTTAGCACTACTCATTCCTTTACATGCATAAAAACTGAGCACTACTAGCAGCTCTACGCACACACATGTGTATATGGGGAGAGGAAGCAGATAGAGGCACGAAACAATTTCCAGAACATAATTAAAGATACACGTATCAAAAAAAAAAAAAAAAAGAACATAATTAAAGATGAATAGTCAGCTTCATGGTCCCTCGCCCAGTGACATTATTGTTCAAATCGGAAACTTTTTCTGATGGATAGGGGGCAAAAGAATTGCATTATTTTTCGTTTCGTTGTCAATTACATAACCTACTGTTGCGCAATCTTTAGGATGTTATAAACGTACACCTTTTACTTTTTGCAGCAGAGAATGCTTTTTTTTCCCCCCTTTATTTTTATTATATTTTGTTTTGGAGTAGTATAAGAGAAGAATGGAGCTAATTGAGGATAGTTTAACCACATATATGTTTGACTGTATCCTCTTTTGCTGAGCTTGATTAAAAAGGCATTTAACGATTCGAAGCCAATAAATAAAGCCTGTGGTGAGTGAATGAGGCGGAAGCAAAAGGAAGCTAGCGAGCCACTCAAGCAAAGAATTCAGACTCCTGTGGAAGTATCCACCTCATCTTTCTTTGTAATTCATTCTCCATATCCAAACATACTTAAGTTACAATAACACACACACGCATATATATATTATACTACCTCTGGCTCTCAAACTGAACTGAACCACAAATTAAGTCCTAAATAATTACAATATGTATAACTTAAACTTAGTACTTAAAATAGTTTATACAAGAGAACAAATCTCTATATATAAAAATTATCTGTCAAAAAGTCTAGCAAATATCATAGATCTTCACTGCATAATGTGGGAAACTCTGAATTAAACAAAGAAAAAGTGTTGACTGATTCAATGTTGATTAAATTATTGGTTTGGTTTTTGTCACAATTTGTAATTCTACACAACACTAATGTCAACTATTTTTTAGTAATATATTGTTTTCAAGATACACGTTTATATCGGCTAGCTCTTGTTGAGTTAGAGGAATAATGAGTTCTATTTCTTGTGTGGTCTATAAATAGTGTGATTTTTCATCAATTATACTTTATACATACATATATATATACACATACATACACACACACACACACACACATATATATATATATATATGTATGTATGTATGTATGTATATATATACTGATATAGTAATTAATTTCAGATTTTGACTACTTTATACATTTGTTTATTCATTTAGCCAACTCATTTTTAATTTTTAAAACCATATTTATCATAGCCAAAAATAGTATAATATATATTAAGATGAAATTTGAGATAGGCTACAATATTTATGATTTATAAATATATAGCGTTATATTTTTATCATTTCATATATAGTTATGTCGTGATTAAATCCGCACTGCAGAGTTCTTTAACTTTTTATTTAAAAAGAAAATTGGAGTTTTATTTAATGGGATAATTGCCCAAAAATACCTTTGGGGTAAATTAATTGCTGATTGTTACCAAGCGTGCAAGCGATCTTCTGTATGTGCAAGTAATATTTCGTTTTGTGCAAACCATCTTCTGTGTATGCAAAAATCTTCTATATAAATGTGCAAACAATCTTCCGTTATATGCAACAGATCTTCCATGGTAACATTCAGCAATTAATTTGTCAAAAAAATATTTATCAGCAATTCTCCCTTTAATTTGTTGCTACTTTTTCAAATACTCGATGATAGATAAAAAATTGGAAAAATTGCCATAAAATACCTCATTAACCTAATATTTGCTAAATGGGACATGTCCTGAACTGGCATTATCTTCTTAATAGTAAAAGACTCAAATACCCTTCATGAGAAAAGAGAGGGCAAATGAAAGGAAACAAAAACAAAACCAGCGAGTTCCCATTAATAAACAGAGTAAGTGATTGATGTGGAAAGTGAAGGCTTCTTCTTCTTGCCTGTGCCAAGATAAACATCCTCCCTTCTGGCCGTTGTTCACTGTGGATGCTGCCGGAGGTTCGATGTATCAGTAAAGGCTAGAGAGGTGAGTTGTGTCAAGACCCTTATTCATAGTTCAGAATTTGGTGGAGCTGATGATTTGCATTTTCGCTCCAAAGCTAGGTTTTTTCATTATTGTTTTACTGAGTAAGGAAGTAGTAAATAAATTAAATTGTGTCTTTATTAGGTTTTCTGATTTTCTCCATAATCATCAAGGTTCCATTTACATTGTAGCAGATAGATGCTTTCCACTTCGGGGTAGATAATTGCACACAGAAAATAGTTTTTGCATATTGGGAAGAGTTTTCGCACATGGTTATATGACACTTGGGAATGAAAATGAACCCAAGTAGGAGATCTTTCGCACACAGAAGAAGTTTTGCATGTCGTGGTAGATCGTTGCACATAGAGTCACATCTTGCACACATGGAAGAGTTTTTGCACATAAAGAAAAGTTCTTGCACGTAGGGGAAGAATTTTCACACTTGGGTATATGACACTTGCGAATACTAATGAACCCAAGTAGAAGACATTTTGCAACTACAGAAAACGTTTTACACATAAGGGGTGGATCGTTTGCACAAACGGAATACATCTTCCATACAAGGATGAAAGTTGATTACATGGAAGACATATTGCACGAGGGGAAGAGTTTTTGCACATAGGGAAGAGGGTTTATAGACCACGCGTGATATACAAAAAGAGTACTTATATGCCAAAGTTGTATATAAATAATTGAGTTTCATTTACATTGAAACAAAAGATGATGCCGAACTTCAATATGAACAGAATAAATGTAACATCGGCTAGTTTCTTCTCTTCTGTGTATCTTTCCAACCTTTAATGCTACGCATGACCATGTCTCGATGTTTATTCTTCTCATGGGCTACTAATCACCAGACCACATCAACTCGCTTTTGATCAATGTATTCTTGTAAAAACACGTTCCCAATCAAATAAAGTGTAATTGTAACAAGTAATGTACCAATATACTTATATTAGTAGGCATATTAGTGCACTAAGGTAAACTTCTAGGAGTTCCAACAAAATTTAGAAAACTACTAATTCTGAAATCAAGTGAATGACCAAGATTTATTACAATGCACTTCCAAAATCTCATAGCAGAGCTTTAATTTGTTTTTATACTTAAAATCCAGGAATTCAATAATTAGAGTACTTTATTTTAGTGCAGTAGGAAAATTCCAAGATTTTGACTCTCAATCAATTTTAATCCACCAAGACAGAAGTGCAAGATTACACATGAACAAAATGAATAATTACATTTGGATTTAACAAATACTGTACATAAGCATTTGAACAAGTATAATCACATTAATTTTTATACTTAAAATCTAGGAATTCAACATTATTTTATTAGACTGTTTGTATGGGTGTTACTTCAGAATACCACCATAGAATTGCACCATAAAGAAAACAATGACTTGCAATACTTTAAGGCTTTTAACATCAGCAAGTTGCTTTGGGTTTTGATCAGCTAACTGATTGTCATTCAGCCGTTTGCAAAGAAAATATTAGTTTCTTGAGAGCAATGAAAGTAATACAACTATGGAGAATAAGGAATTTTCTAACAACAAAAAGCAAAACCAAAAGCAAAGTATAATAGTCGACAAAAGCGTAGGTATCAATGAATACTTTTGAATAGAGCCAAGTTGTGGCCCTTTAGATTGTTTTATAGAGTCTTATATTAGTCATGAATTCTTGTGTTCTTTAGTAATTTAAGGCATGTTTGGGAGAGCTTATTTTGAGAAAATAAGCCCAATTTACGCAAGCCGAGAAAAAACTCCTCTCACATACTTATCTCGTATACCGTGAATAACGAATTATAAGCACTTATTGCCCAAAAATAAGCTCTTCCAAACGAGCACTTAAATAGAATTACAATATCACATTACTTATCAGGGTATGTTCTAGGCTCCCAAGTGCAAGTACCAAATGTCAAATAGGTTTGAATTGCCAAGATCGCTGCAAAAAATATTGTAAGACCATCAACACAATCATCAAGGAAGAGAATAAAAACTGTTTTTAATCAACTAAATCCTTCAAATTCCTCTTCCAATAAAAAATATTATGAAATTGAATGAACAAGCAATCCATGGATTCAAAACATAAAATTGCAACCACACTAACTCAATTAATGGAGATTTTTGTCAACAATTTTAGACATGTTCTTCTTGCAAAGAAAAGGCATCATGATTCATTTCATTATACAAAGATCCTAAATATTTAACAGGGGAGCACCATAGAGAACTTCTATAGCAAAAAAACAACATATGTTGCCTCTTCAGAGTTTAAGAAGATTGAATCGTCCAACTGTGCCATTCATTTCCCCCACCCCCATACCCCAAAAAGGAAGAGAAAGAACTAAAGCAGCAACTCTGAAGTGAATGGATATAGCAGAATTACACAGCAACATCCCTAAGTAAGTAATTTATCACAGCAACTCAAATTTATACCAAGCACTTTAAGAAAATAATTTTCTTAACAAAACTTGCAATTAAGTTTAAGGATTACATAGGTGCAGTAATGGGAGAATTCACATTCACCGAGGACAAAATGAGTTATCTAGCAACAGTTGTATGCCCACAATGATGCAAAACTGAAGAAAGAGATATAAGTGGGTTGATAATGGTGATGATAAAATGAAGAAAGAGAAAAACAGGAACATAAACCTTGAATGTTGGGTGTTCTTCACCACCTTTTTCCCGTGCTACTACATGGAGAGGCCGCCACCGCCGCCATACCCAACACCTCCTTGACACCGCAAAGACCCACACACCTCTCTGCCACCACAGAGACCAATCGTGCACTGCCGCCTCCAAGACCCATACTCTGCCACCCTTGCAAAACCCCATACTCCGCCCCGGCCACCAACTCACACACCCTCGTCTGCTGCTTTCGACCTCGTCCAATTCTCTCCACCGAGTCTGCCCTTCCCTCTTCAACTTCGCGCGTCTTCTGAATCAAAAATATTTGAGATCTTCTTTCCCTTCTTTTTTCAGTAATCCACCAAGGGTATTTGAGTCTTTTACTATTAAGAAGGTAATGCCAGTTCAGGATAGGCCCCGTTCAGTAAATATTAGGTTAATGAGGTATTTTATGATAATTTTTCCTAAAAAGTTTGAAGTTAAATCCATTTGTTAAATTATTATTCAAACTTATCTTCAGTCAGAAAGTGGAGTCGAGCGTTAGTATGATATAATATATTACGTAGATGTATGAGTTTCATGTCAGGAGGGCCATTTTTCAGTCGAAAACACAATCATTCGCGGGACCCGGTCTCAAAAATATTAATCAATCCCTTAATATATTTCATATCTTTAAATGGCCATTCTTTATTCTTTCATCCTAATCCGAACAACGACTATATATCTTTCTTTCTTTTTTTCTTTTTGGCAATAACAACGACTATGAGTGTGTTTGGATTAGCTTTTTTTAATAGCTTCGGGAGAAAAAATGGAGAATAGCTTTTGGAGAATAGATTATAAGAAGAATAGATTATGAGAAAAAAGTGATTTTGATAAAATGAGAGTGTTTGGATGTTTTGATCAGAATAGCTTTTTTCATGGTCAAATTACATAAAAGGACATTAACTTTTGTGATAATTATATATAAAGAATAAGATTATATTTTATGTATTATTTAAGGATTAATATCAAATTTAACAGCCAAGTTTTTCCTGAAGAACGTCTGGTACAAATAAATTTTGGAAGATGGAAAATAACAATGAACAATTAACAAGGATGTAAATTTAACAAAACCGTTAAATTTGACCTAACGGAGTTAAATTATAAGAGAAGAAAACATCTAACGGTATTAAAAATGATACATCTTAACCCATTATTTAACATTAAATTTCATAATTAATACAAAAAATGAAATAATTTTGTCTATATGTAATGTTAGTTAATTTAACTAATTTTTTTAATATAATTAATTAGATAAATAAGTCTTAAATAGGATAAGAGGGAGTATTAAAATTTTAAAATTCTAAAAAAAAAAAAAGAGAAAAAACGTTGAAATTCAAAAAAATAAAAAAGATGAGAGAGAGAGAGTGCTGTGGGGCCACAAACATAAAAAGAACCAATGAGAATGAGAGGGTGGGACCCACAAAGTTGAAAAAGTAAGAAAAAAATGGATTGTTCCCAAACCAAGATTTGGGCCTCCCAAACCATGATTTAACATGGAAAATGGATTATTCAAAAATTGTGAGTGTTTGGATGAATATTTATATATCATTTGTTCACAATTGATTAACTTAGGCGAATTAGATTTTAGTTTTAGGTGCCTGCATGGGAACTGGGACCCAGGCTAATTTCAATTAACTGTATAAAATGAGATTAACTTTACTAAATTAAAACCGTACAGCACCCCGAGGGACACGTGCACCGGGGTTTCAAGGGTGACTCACTGACTCATGAGAGAGGCTCACCCTATGCTCGTGCACCTCCTCCGCACGCAATAATCCCCTCTCCCTGGTTGTGTACAAGAGGCGAGAGTTTTAGCGAGGCATCAACGAAACGAAACAAATCAATCCAATTGCTAAGGCAGAGCATTTTAAACGGCTCAGGGCCTCAGTCCACTGTAGTCTCGCCGACAACGTAACGGCTCTTCGGTGGCATTTCGGCGCCGCGGATCTTCGTCTTTGCCGCCGATCTACGGGATTTTTATTCTCTTATCCGCGCTTCCTCTTCATTTCTCTTTTCAGATTTATAGTTTACACTATACTTCGCTTGTTCCTCTTTCTCATTTGAAAAGAAACTGTTAGGCGGTATTGCTTATTTCTCACTTTTCTCCCGCATTCTATTACATTTTCTAGTTGCTTTCAGTGCGTAATTGGCTTATTGCTTCGGATTGTTTCGTATGTCGTGCATTGTAGCGTTTGATCTTTGATATAGGTCTTTACATAGCATTGACAGTTTTTTTCGCCCTAGTTCATCCGTATTATTGTTATTCTATTTTGTATCGCTAAACACTATAATTTTTGGCCTCTAGTTTAAAGCAGATTTATCGAGTTGGAGATTATTGTTTATCAGGTCAAAAATAAGTGCACTGATTTCATGAACAATTTTTATATTTCTTTTTTTTTCCTGTGTTCTGAAAAATCTATGGTTGGCTTCTGCGAAGTCTCAAAGAGAAAATCAACTATGAATTATGAAGAATGATAGGCTGTCGTATATCATCGTCCATGTAATTTAAATTTCATTCATCATGAAGCTCATTTGAATTTTCTTTCTATCTGCATTAGCAAGAGAGACTTTAGGATTTCTATTTTTTACTGTTCCCTGCTTCCTCGTTGATAATCATTGCCTATGGAGCCTAACATTATTGGAAATTTCCCCTTTTCCCTGCTTGTGCCTGTGATTCTATGTTCTTCCTTTTTATGAAAATAGAGAAGTTATTCTTAATTCCAGCTTTTCTTCATAAGACTCTACCAAATGTTTGACATTTGTCCAAACAAATCTTTGACATTTTTTCTCATATTGTATGGAGCTAAATTTGCTATACGTGAAGTTAGTAGTCATATCATTACAGTTTCATTTGTTTGGCTTGACAGATTTTCTTTTCTTTGTATGCCAGGGATACAAAATGATAGGATCCTTTGTTACAAGGGTGCTTGTGTATGTTTTATACCATTCTAGTCTATCATCTCAAATGATGCTAAATGTTCAATTTGTGGAAATTAATCTTTTTTTTTTTTTTCCGTATTTGCAGGATGATTTTTGGCTATGCTTATCCAGCCTATGAATGCTACAAAACCGTTGAAAAGAATAAACCAGAAATTGAACAACTTCGTTTCTGGTGCCAGTATTGGTATGGTATAAATTTGTCGTATGTATCCTACTTATAAGTTTGTTAAAAAATCAGTGATAAACGCCAACTTTTATTTCCCATCTTGGTTGCAGGATATTGGTGGCTGTCTTGACAGTATGTGAGAGAATTGGCGATGCTTTTATATCATGGTAAAGGACTTTATCTTATGCATGGGGAGTAAATACTATATGGTTTTATTTATGTCCCAAATGAAGGTATTCATGGGTCTCCTTCTTACGTTTTTGGTTTGTTTTTCTATGTAAAGGATTCCAATGTACAGTGAAGCTAAGTTGGCTTTTGTTATATACCTGTGGTACCCTAAAACAATGGTATGGATGTATTACTGTGATTGGGGTGTACTCTGATATTTTTCTATTTCTTTTCTTAATATGATTGTATAATAACATACCTACTGCAGGGAACAACATATGTGTATGATTCCTTCTTTAGACCATATGTTGCAAAACATGAGACAGAAATTGATCGCAGCTTGTTGGAACTAAGGACCAGGGCTGGAGATATTGCAGTTGTATACTGGCAAAGAGCTGCTGGTTATGGACAGACTAGAATATATGACATTTTGCAGTATATTGCTGCACAATCAACACCATCACCTCGCCCTGTGCAGGTACTTCATTACAAATATGCTTGGGTTTGTAAGATATTACTTACAATATGTAGCCTAACTGTGTCAGATTTTTACTGAACTAGAATAAAATAGAACTGCTAGCAGATGCTTTCTTATATTCAGACTGGATTTTTGTGCTTTTGCTTCCCTCACCCGAGGTTCTTTACCAGGATGTTTTGAATGTGTGTAAAAGTACTTGCAGATGGATATGCTGCATGTACTCAGGTCAACCAACATGCATATCAGAACATGCCTGTTAAACAATTAATGTAGCAAGCAGATATATTTCGCTTGACAAAAGAAAACTTGTACCTTGACCCAGTTATGACTTGATTTTTTTTCTTGAAGAAAAAGGGGGAACTCAAGATGACTATTTTTCTCAGTATATTGTTGAAGATACAGCTATAATAGGATTTCAATGTGTCCTGAAGGAAATTATTTGAAAGCAACTATGTAAAAAGTAAAGTTGTTATATAGTCGGGTATTCTTTTGTCCTCTGCAAGCTGAAGCACGGATTTCATTTCATGTTAATATTTTCTTGAATATTTTTGTAGATTTGTAGATTAACTTTTCTTCAGTCTGAGTGGAAATTTCCTTAGTTCTTTGCTGCATCATTTTCTATCGTCCAAGTCCATTCCCTGTTTTCATATATTTTGTTTTATGCTTATTCTCACTAAATAAACTGTTTTGAATCACAGCCACGACCGGGTGCTAGGGTCCGTCAAGCTGCATCTTCTAATCGCCAACCAGCTGCTGCAGCAGAACCACAAATTGAGGAACCCCCATCTCCTGCCTCTAGCACGTCCTCAAGTCAGCATCAGAAGGATGTGGATGAGGAATTGAGTTCATCACAAGTGCCCAAAGCAGCCTCACCCGATCCTGAATTAAGTACTCAGAAGTCTAATTCTTCACCTGAGACGACCAGCCAATCTGCTCCAGCAGAGGCAGAACCAATGCAGACTGAAGCGGCACCAACTTCATCCAGTACAGCCAATGAAAATGAGAACCCTCCGCCAAAAGGGACTGCCATGGAAGAGATCATAAACACTTCACGAGCAAGGCTAAGGAAAACCCGATCAGGTAACCGTTAGGGTGTTGATATTTGCAATTTCTAGCACGGTAGGTGGACAATGGTGGGCATTTGATTGTTGCAAAACCTTCATGTAAATCGGTCCCTAGATTTCAATTCCATTTGTTGCTTTATTTTTTGATTGTCTCAGCATGGAAGAGGGGTTATTTGGTGGTAGCTTGCTGCTGCTTTATATGGACTCAGATTCCGAACGGATATTTCTATCGGCTACTTGCATCGTTAGTGCTTTCCCCCTCCCTCCCTCCGTTTTTTTTTTTTTTTCACTTTTTGTTTTAAGATTTACGTGGAGGGCAAGGCCGATGTTAATGAAGATGGCAACCCTCTATTTCCCCCCATTCTGATGACCTTTGGTTCCGATGTTGCTTCCTACTCCAATAATTCAAAGGCTGAGCCGGATTTATTGTGCGTCGGAGTTGCGTTTATTTTGACGTTGTGCGTTAGTTGTGTGAAGTAGGAGTAAGTAGAAAGCAGACGCTAGCTTCTATTCGCAAACGAGATGTCATGATTTTTAAAATTGAATTGGCTTCAATCTAACCTTCGGTTGGCTTGAGTTTTCACGTCCTACACGTCAAGCGGCATTGGAATTTGGTTGGTTTTTCTTAAAAGTAATATTATAATCAAAATATGCTACTCCCTTCAGTCCCTTGTATCATAAATCCCAAGGTTATTAAATCTCGGCTGGCACTGAACCGGTTTGGATAGTGGATCAAGAATTAGTGGATTAGATTAGAGTCAAATCGAAATTAAGCTAATGCTAGATTGGTGAGGAAGTGAAATTGAATTATAATATATCTTGAAATAGTTTTGGAATTTGAGAATTTTGAAGATCAGATGATGATATTTTTTATAGCCCGTTTGGTTCAATTTTATAGAAGAGGATTCATGTAATCATGATATAATGTATTGATTACAATTACATCAAATAATATTTTCACTATTAAATATTAAAAAATTACCATAATCCAACATGCATATTGCATAATATTTTCAGTATTAAATATTAAAAAAATTATCATTAACCCAACGTACACACAACACAAAATGAAAAAATTATTATGAACCCTATGTGTACATTTTATATATGTGTGTGTATAACACCCCAAATTTTATTCACCAAGAATATATTGTGATTATTTTATATTTTCAATAAATGGTGAATATTTAAGGTCAAAGGAATTAAATATTGTAAATGAAAGGTGAACGGTGTTTTCAGTGAAATCGCCTACGAGACAGTGAGATTTTCATGTGGTTTTGGAAGATCAAATGATGAGAAAAAATTATGAAATTTTACAGGGTGAAAGTAGACATCCTAAGCTTTAATTTGATAGGTAATATGAATCAATTGAAACTATATACAAAGAGTTATGAATTTTTGAAGTTAGTCCAGAAAATCTGGAAAATTTCTAGAGTAACGGTCAAAGATTAAAAATCTAGGAATGATATGCTTCTAGCTAGTAAAATTCCATATTTTTTTTTTCTTGAAACTAGACTCAATAAGGGTTCTATAGCCTTTGGAATCACTCCAAATCGATGTCTACAAAATTAGTTATAAATTTTCAAAGATTGGTGAAAATTATGCCCATATTTTCTATTTGTGCAAAAATTGAAGAACTAAATTAATTTTCCTTTTTCTCCTAATTATTTTAGAAATTAAGGGATGAAGGAGGAGAAGACAAGTGTCAAAATCTAATGAGACCAAGTGTCAACACCATATGAAAGATGATGGAGATAATTGTGTGTCATAAGTCCTTACTTATATCATAAGGTTAGGTAGCCAATTCTTATACCAATTGACTTGAGTAAATGGAAGAAGCAATGGTTCAGTTGGAGCATGAGGGAGGCATGGTTTTGTGAGGCTAACCAAGAGAAGAAGACTAGTTCAATACTAAGGGAAGTCCAATGGAGTAATTATGAAGGAAGTATGGGTGGAGGTATGGTTGGAGACAAGTGTCCCCATAACACTCTTTGATGAAATCATTGGTGTAGGATGAAGGGAGCAATCTTTATGAAGACTTTTCCTTTCCTTTCCCATGCATATTTCATCCAACATAGAGAAAGGAGAGAGAGAGAGCTTGGAAAACTCTTGAGAGCTAGAGAGAAGAAGGAAGAAGAAATCAAAGGTAAGCATGTTGACCCTTTCAATGACTTCTAATGCAAAAACTCCCTTCTTCAATCTTGTTCCTTGTGTTGAGAGCTTCAATTCTATGGTTTTACATTTTTCATTGGTGGTGTTTTGAGCACTAAAGGAAATCTAGAGTTTGGAGAAGTAAAGAACTCCTTTGAGAAAGTTAAAGAGGTGAGTGAGTTGAATACTTTAATATAGGTTTTGTGACCATTTGGTTAAGTTTTGGAATTTTTGAATATTGCCCTATTTTTGAAAATTAGAGTCTTGGTGTGTTTGAGTTGTTGTGGTAATGGATATGATGCTTTGAGATGTATTTTGGATAAATAGAATTGAATTGAAGCTTAAATGTCAAGTGTGGCAATTTTGGATTTTGTTTTGAATATATGCCAAAAATAGAATATATAGATGGAGTGGGAATTTGGTTGTTATAATGTTTCCATCAGTTTCCTTGTGGAAAATTGTGTGGGAGTAGTGTTGTATGTGAATTTTGAACCATTGGAAACTTAGGTTTAAAAGTTGCAAGTTTTGGTTAGTGAGAACCTTGTGCAGGCAGACAGTTTGCATGGACGTTTTGAATGGGTAAATTGTGATAAAAAATTCTAAAACTTTTCAGTCTTAAAGTTCACATTCCAAGCTTCAAAATTAACATATAATTTATGTCATTTCAATTTGTGAGCTAGGCGTTATGATTTTCAAAAGTTTGGGGTTGAAACTGGAAGCAATTCTGGAACAGCAAGGAAAATTGTTGAATTCTGTATTTTTGTGGTTATAGAAGTTAATGATTCATATTTTTACTGTAAATAAGACTTAAAAATATTTAATTAGGACTTGGGATCATCTTATTTTGATTTTTCTAGAATTAGTTATGATTTTTGAAATCTAAAACAAAAAATTCTAATTTTTCCAATTTTTGCCTAAACTTTGGGCCAGCACTGTTCTGAGGGGTAAGAGCTGGATTTTCATGAAATAGATGGTTCCATTGGATTTAGTAGGCAAAAATAAGTGGGGTTATAGTTGGTCAATTTTTCGGAAAAAGGCCGAAAAAACATAATTATGAAAACGCCCCTGAAACCCTAAATCGGGGCTGTCAAGGGTGCTTTCGTAATTTGACACTGAATTTGGTGATTCTGAGCCCGAAAATGAATTTCTTGGGCAGAAATACTTAAGAATAGCCCTAGTTAAAAGTTTGAGAGAACGTGTCATCGGGCTGGGTACGGTTGGGTCTGGCCGGGGTCCCAGGGGCATTTGGTAAATTTTCACCATAGACTAATATAACCACAAGAAACACTATGGAAGAGTCTAAAATGATATTTGAATAGGTTATAACCTATTTTTTTGTACATTTAATATTTTAAGACTGAGTCAGAAGCAAAAAATGATACGTTTTACGAGGCACACTAAAAAAGGGGTCTTTGAATAGTACTTCCCAACCCTTTGGGTAGTTGTTTAACCTTTTAGTAGCTACCTAAGGGACTTTAATGATATCCAAATCTAAGTGTTTTTGAAGTCATTTGAGTATTGGGATAAGTGATAACTTGTCGTCCTTAATTATGATTTTAGGATTTGATATTTGCCTGGAGCGTAGAAGGCCTGTGTCTGCTCTAGAACGGAAAGACCAAGGTAATGACACTTTATCTTATATTATGTTTAATGCATTACTTGTTTGTATTTATCATTGAATGAGTGAGGGATGTGGCGGTTAGCCTGACGTTGAATGAATAGGGGATGTGGAGACTAGGATTATTTAATGTATTGCTTGTTTGTATTTATCATTAAATGAGCGAGGGACGTGGTGGTTAACCCGGTCTTGGATGAATAGGGGACGTGGCGTTTAGCCCGGCCTTGAATAGGGGATGGGGCAGTTAGCCCGGCCTTGAATATTGATATTGCTACATTGTGATATATACTTACTTGCTTTGTTTAATTATGCATCATATACGTAAATTATTGCTACTAGGATTCTTTTGTATCTCATTCTTTCCAATTAACCATTTTAGCTATGGTAAGTGGGTTAAGGGATAAGCAGGTGAACAAAGGCGACTAGGATTGCCAGCGGTAGTCTTAGCTTTTGGTTTTTTGTTATCATTTTGGACAATTGTATAAACATGTTGACCATAGAATTGTAGTTGTTGTGTAATCCCCGATATAGGAAACTAAGATGAGCAAATATGCTCTATAAAACTCTTTGGTTATCGAATATATCCCGGATGAACGTCAGGAAATTTGCTAACACTTTGATATTGTGTATGTGACAGACCAAACATGTCAAATGTTTTTACTTAAAAATGAATGGAGATTGTATTACACGAGTTTTCTTAAAAAGTTTTAAATTATCCTTGATCTCTTATTCAATTATAAAACATGTTTAAATACTAATCCCGGCCTTGATGATGACGGGGTTACAATGTGTGTGTAGAAAGAGGCAATTTTCTCTTTTTGTGATATTATTCCCATATATTCTCATGTTCAACGTAATCCAACCAAATGTATTTAGTGAGTGTTTGGAAATCACCAAAACCGTGGATTCAGAAACCCTTTTCTGCAAATTGAGATAAAACTCTTCTTATATATTTACCTTGTAAATTGTAAAAGCCATTCTTCAAAAGCTAATCCAAATGCACACTTATACATATACGTCATCTTTCTTTAAAGACAAATTAAACAAATTTATGTAATCATCATTATATTGCATTCCATTGCATTGAATTACATTCCCTCTGATTCCATGAACCAAACGGATCATTATTGATTCTTTTTGTATTAGAAAATAGGCACTTCAAGCTTTCCATAAAATCCTAATTTTTAATTTTTTGAAAATATATTGAATTAGATATGAATTTGTGAAGTGATAAAATTCTAAATAAACATTGAACCCAGTCGGACCGAATTGATTAGGTGACCGATTCGTTGGCTTTGTGGTTGAATCGGCTAGTCTGGTCTGATTTTAATAACCATGCTAAATCCTCATATCCTAAATGTAAAAATTTTAGAACTAATTTCCAGACATTAAAAAAATTAATTTAATTAATTGTTAAAAAATATGTGTTGGTTTTTTCAAAATGTCATCTATATTGAAATAATTATAAATTTAAGTGATAGTGAATTGAAGTCTTATGGTTAAGAATTAAATAATTATCCTAACCAACTGTTAAATTTGATGATATCTCTTGTCGTGGTAAGTTTTCTATCAAAGCTGAAACTACGAGACGTAGTATCTAATTGCTTCAAATGTGACCTTCGCACAAGTTAGCGCATGTTAATTTACTTGATATTAATTATTTGTTTGAAAAATTCATTTTTAAAATATATGTAAATTTAAAATGTTTAATTTATTTCAAGAATGAAGCATCATTTGCGGGATTCTACTGCATTTTTGTGCTGTGAAATGATGGAGGCGGGGAATTAAGAAATAGCAGGTGGGATGTCCCCCTGTTTGTTTGTTTGTCTGCCAACGGGATGTCCCCTTGAAAAGGAAGTCACAAGTGATCATTTGTTATTATTTTGGAATAGCTTATTTTTAGATAATAAGTGTTTATAAATCGTAATTCACGGTATATGAGGTAAGTATGTGAGAGGAGTTTTATCTCGGCTTACGTAATAAGGACATATTATCTAGATATAAGTGATAACAACCACAGCTATCATCGTCACTCACTGACTATCATTAATTGTCCAATTCAATGTAGGGTGAAAGGTGATTTTTGCCCTGAACTATTCACTAAAGTAAAGACCAATTTTGTTTTGAAAGTGTCATATGTGAAGCAATTTTATTCTGACTGTTACCTTAATTAAGTTTGACCGCTATTTAACCAAATTTTGGATAAATTTGCTCTTAAATTAAAACTTTCAGGGCAAATTTTTTTGTCTGTCATTTTTCTTAAGATGCAAACTTATCCTGAAATTTGGTCAACTAACGGTTAAATTTAAATAGGATAACGATAAGGGAAAAATTGCTCCAATTTGACACTTACAAGATAAAATTAGCCCTAAAAAAACTCCCAGAACAAAATTGGCTCTCAGTGAATACTTCAGAGCAAAAATGACATATAACCCATTCAATGTAAGGAAACTTTTTGAAATTCTTTAACTCAATTGTAGTTTCTAAAATATGTGCTGTTTTCAAGATGCAACATAAAGAATATTTAGTTAAAAAGGTCTAAATATCAACTTGCATATTTTTAAAATGTAAAGGTTAAAAATGTGATATTTTCATCTTTAAAGATGAAAAAAGCACAATTTGTCATACAAACTATGAAGCCAATAACCCATATGAAAAGCAGAACTTGCAAATTTTAAAATGTGGCATACGTCGGTTTTGTTGGAATCTCATCTCGCAACGCCATTCAAATTTCAAAGTTTGATGCAATGGAAATAATCAAAATTCTTGATGATCCTAGAAAAATATGAACATGGAAATTTTTCTAACCTCGAAAGATCTTCACGGAAATTCACTCTAGTAATCTGATTCAGGTACCTGCAGGATGTTGCATAGTGATGTATTCCCGAATTGCCACCCACAATGAGTCTGACCTTGAGATCCGAAATAATTAAATCTAACAATAATTTAGTTTCGTGAAAGCTCAACTCTGACACATGGCATGAATTTGTGTCCTATCCTTTTCTCTTCTATTCATTTTTTGCCCCTGCCAGATTCATCCATCTATTCAAAGCAAATTTCATATTTAAATTAGACCTATCAGTTAAACATATCTGATCCCATATATATTGTCTTTTTCTTTGAACTTGACAAAAAATTAAAAAAAGGAATGAAGAAGAGAATCCAAAGTTTAGATGCAGTTAAATAGTTTATTTATTACTGAAGCTCCACAATCCTGCAATCTGCAAAACCCTGACCCACACTGGGGTTTCGTAGGTGTGGAAATTAGTGTTAATTACAACTGTGGTAGTTATCCGCAACTAACACTTGCTCATCTCATTCACTGCACTAGAAGCAACAATCTGGAATTCTGGACTGTCATAAAAATGCTATAATTTACACTTTTGTGTCTTCCTCCATCTATTTTGCATATATCTTGATCTGTCTATGTACATTGTCAATGTCTTCATCAGCAGTACCTAACAGCCTGTGTCTCATTTACCTATTGACCACATCTGCCCTGGAAGCTGGGTGTTTGAGTAAATGCACCACCCCCACTCGAGTAATCGTCTTGAAGGACCTCATCTATGTGAACTAATTCCTCATTCGCTGCAGGGAAAGTATGTTCATTTACAGAGCCATGTGTTGATAACGAATTCATATGACGAAGATTTGCTTTAAAGGTATAGCTTACCCCACAAATCCGTTAGGGTCACTCCATGATCTGATTGGAGCCAGTAGTCATCTTCGATCTGCAATATTATCTCAGCATGATCCGCAGAAATTTCTTATACCTATATGCCAATTAATCATTCAAAACCATAAATACGTACATCAAAGTCCATTGGTGTAATTTTCTGAATGCCAGATTGCTCCGAGTCCAGCAAACTAAAACTTTGAGAAGTATTTTTCTGGGCATCTTGGTTTTCTAAAAGTAATCCCGCACTCTTCAATCCACACTGGTCACCATTCTGTGAAGGATCTATTAACGGAGCTTGAGCCGGGTTGACGCTAACATCCTCATAATTGGCATTGTGTTTGCTTCAAGAATAAAGAGATCAGTTACTAAAAAGAACAAAAACAAGGAAACAAATCGGGATGATATAATTCTTAGTTCCTAAACTTTCTCTTAGTTATCGATTTAGTCTTTAAACTTTGACCCAGTACAACTATGTCCTTGTATGTTTATTGAGTTAAGGAATTACAGAGTTGAGTTGTTT
This sequence comes from Inga oerstediana, assembly GCA_963210345.1. Classification (NCBI taxonomy): domain Eukaryota; kingdom Viridiplantae; phylum Streptophyta; class Magnoliopsida; order Fabales; family Fabaceae; genus Inga; species Inga oerstediana. The sequence goes on along the minus strand of OY723405.1, from coordinate 13,414,538 downwards.
CAAGTCAAGAAACTTTAACGACCGAGTTGTTCCGAATTAAAGTTCAAAGACCAGATATTAATTGAGAAAAAGTTCAAGGACCAAAAGTTATATTTTCCCAAACAGAAAACATCTCAAGTCAATAACACACACGAAACATATAAACAAGAACATAGTAAAATAGAGAAGCATCTCTAGGCTGCAAGTCTCTGAAGAAAATCACCTCAAAAGGTACAAATCTATTGGTCCAGTGGTGCTTCTAACGATCATTTTATACTGCCTTTGACGGAAATCATTATCCTGTTCATTAAGTCAGGACATTACACACTCTTGTAGCCAAAGAATTTAAAACATACGTCATTACCGCTCACCTCATCAGGATCAGGAATTTCAATGAAACTAGCTTGGGGCGCCTTGATGGCAATGAGTGTTTGATCCTGAGAAAATAGCGAGAAACAGAATGCAAGTTAATGAATGGATACACTATAATTATATTTTTTCAGTTAAAAAAACTAGACAACAGAAAATTGACCTGGAAGCATGGAAGGCTAAGAATATCTTCCTCAGTCAAAAAAAGGTACCTGTAGATCAATAAAGCTCATTATCAGACGAGGATACAGTCTCAATCATTAAAAAGTTGCCAAAACCTCATACTTTTGATGGTTTTCTTTTTCCTCCAAAGTTCTTAGGAGCTCTTGCTTTTTCCTGAGGAATTCACATATCAATTAAAAATCCATCATTTAAAATTAGAAAAAAAAGATAGGCCAAACATCAGGAAATTTATTAATAGAACATATGCATACCTTATAGTATCGTCAAGTCGGCATTCCTCAGAATATAGACCTTCAACTTCAGACTGTAATGAACCAAATGATTGTCAGAGAACTAAACCAAATCATCTGCACTGAGCTGTATTAATCGTTTGCAAGGGGGGAACTCAGCCCCTGAGCAACATTCGTCATACACTGTAACAAATACAATGACCGATACGAATGGTCCAATTCTCATGTGGACATCAGCCGTAATTTTTCCTGCTCAATTGCGTGGATAAATGATCTATGCTAAGAAAACAGCAACATTTTTTACAGTGTTAGAGTCTGCAGCTAATATCTAATCTGTATTTAAACTGTATCAAAATTTTAAACTATGTCATGGCATTAAATTTCTGCCTCAATGTGCAAGTGTAACCAAGATTAGGAAGGACATCATGATTATGTAAGAATCAATTAAGCAATGCAGCAACATGTAAGGCTTCAGGTTTACACCTAAAATAAATAGATGACCATGCAAACAAGTGGGAATCTTAGATGCCACTAGGAAAAATAGTTTCTGGGTTGAAGAAAATGCATAATGATTAATCATTCTGAACTAAACGACAGGTAAAGAAAAGATCCAAAAACCTTTAATCTAGTGACTTGACCATCCAGTTCGCCTGGCTCCAGTCCATCATATCCCCTGTTTGTAGGCATATATCATCACCAGATGCAACCGTATGATAAGCAGTTAAAAAGTACAAAACAAAATATGAGATGATTACTTCCACTGTATATGGTTCTTTGATGTTTTTTCTATCAATCCTATTCCTTCAAGAACATTTGTAATATCATAAATTCTCCTTTTTTGAACCTGCCAAAATCAATGAGATTCAGATCAGAAAAACAAATAAAAATAAAAACATCTGAGACTAGCCGGCAAGTGGGTTAAAATATGCAATTTATGCTGAAAGCAGAAGTATGCAGACGGATAACATGCAAGGACTTCATGAGCCCCGTAAAACTTTAACAAACATAACAATGAGTTCAAAAGGCATAAAGTGAAAGACTTCTATACCTCCAAGATCTCAGCGGATTTATTTAAATCTAGGGTACCGTCCTTAGCCTCCTGAAGTAAACTGACAAATTTCTTGGTTAACAGTCCTGCCAACAACAAATGATACCAATATTCACAAAAGAATAATTCTCTTCCGGTGCATGCATCCAGTGGCAGGAGGAAGAAATATTTCATTTGTATAGACATACCTAAGGAACTATCATAACGGCAATTAACTGGAGTTGAATTAGAAGACGCTGAAAAGACAATCCACCCAGCGTAAAATTAAATCACAAATAAAATAGAACTGCAAAGAGATAAGCTTGACAGAAACATGGTCTACAAGATTACCAGAATTTGATCTTTGATTCCCTGATTTTGCATTTCTTGAGACTTTTGATTTACCATGATGTTTTCCACTTATGGAAGGCTCAGTTTTGAGACGAGAAAGATTAACCATCTTGCCCAGATTTGGAGCTACTTCAGCATTACTCATCTGAGGCCTGGAATTAATTTCATGTCTTTGACTCAACTGCACATAAGATTGAGAACAAATACTTGATATATAAAAGAAGGATGTCAACATTGAAAGTGTGAAGGCTTCCATTTAAAGATGCATATTTGCTGGATACTCTTTCTCCATATTTATTCTTGACATTCAAACCCCATCAAATACCGAAAATTGACTTCATCATAAATGCAACTGAAGTGGAAGTCATAGTCTACAGAGCCAGTCTACCACGCATGAAAAAGAGTAAGACATAAGAAACTTTTCAGCAAGTTCAAGAATTTATTAATAAATAACTTGATCACATTCCACTTTATCAGATGTGCAAATCAGAAGGTCTCATGACAAGTAAGCCAACAAATGCAGAGAGCAGAGGCGGATAAACAAGCCACCAAACATGCAAAATTAAATCCAGCCGCCTCAAAGCTCAACCCGCTTTCATAGTTATATGTTATTTCTAATCAAACAGGAATGACTGGAGAAAATGGAGATCCAGAAGTTCTATTCGATAACATTACAGAGTTAAACATAAAGAAATCTACAACGCAACAACAAAACGTCAAATTCCAAAGGGAATAGATCAGGAAGGTAGGCAGATTGAGCTGGAAGCGTTTTCAGAGTAAAACTAGGAAGAAGAGATAAACAACAAATAAAAGGAGAACTCACGGCAAGCTTTGCAAAAGCAGAATGGGCATCTTCAGAAGCGAATTGGTGGGAAGAAGAGGAGGAGAAAGGCTGAGAAGTGAAAGTGCGATCATGACGAAATTGAGAATGGGAATGGAGAAGATGAAATTGGAATTGAGAGAGGTGATGGTGAGGGGCTTGATCCTGTTCGGAAGTCGACATGTGGGATTGAAGAGAGAGTGAAGTATGGAAGCAGAGAAGGGTTCAATTACGCAGTAGGAAGTAAGCTGTGTTATAGTTCGAATACGCACGCCACCCGCCTTTTGTTAGGCCCTGCCGCCCCCACACACATACATACACTCTCCCCTTCTCTCTCTCTCTCTATCTTGGGCCTCTGTGTATACTTTGTATAATTAACTGGGCTTTCTTTAGGCTTCTCTGTGGGCCTTCACATTGTTCATTTGCTTGTTTGCCATCCCCTTCGTAGGCTTTAACCACTCTCCAAAATGTGCATGTTTTGTTACCAAAAAAAAAAAAGTGCATGTTTTTAGATTATTTTAATTTTAATTTTAATTTTTCAAGCTAATTTCATTCACTGTTCTTCGTTAAATAGAATTTTTCTATAATTTTTAAGGTTAATATACATCCAACACTCTGAAGTATTTTTTTTCCAGTGCATCTGATACCCTAAAGTATTTTGTTGTATACCCGGCACACTGAAGTATTTTTTAGATAAGTCTATTACCCTAAAGTACTTTTTTATACAATTTTACATTCAACAATTTAGGTGATTTTGGGTAATGAGTTCATCTGAAAAAATACATAAGGTGTTGGATGCACCAAAAAATAATTTAACGTGCTGGACATTTCTGAAAAAATACTTTAGGATGCTAGATGAACCTAAAAAAGAGTGCTGGATACCCCATAAAATGCTTTAGGATGCTGAACGTTCTTGGAAAAATATCACTGGTTGTTGAATGCACCTTAACCTTTTTTTTTGGTAATATTTTCATAATACATGGAACAAACTTTTAAGCAACATATATCTTTGTTTTCGAGGGTGGCGGACGCTGGCGGTTGCCCCTCAATTTACTCAAGGCAGATGATATGTTATCTATATTGATTTTTTTAATTTCAAACAAGGTCTTCATATTTAAAACAATAAAAATGATTCGTAAAGATATACTTTATGAAGTTGCACGTCCATCAAATAAGGATGACACTGTAAATACTAAATATAGTGCTTGTTTGGCAACATAAATGAAAATGCTTTAAACACTAAAACTCCCCTAATATATTTATGGAGAATCCCTAAAAAAGAACCTAAAAATTGAGAAATGACAAATGAATTTTTTTACCAAAAATTAATTATGAAATATCAAAACGTGATAAAGAATTTTTAATTTTTTTCTTGCGAAATGACTGATATGTCATTTTCCAATTTTCAGATTCTTTTTCAGAAATTCTTCCATATATTTATAGTCGTAAAATAAGAAAAAGCTAAAGGAAACATACACGCACGTCTTCCTTGAGGTTCGTGAGTTAAGGTTTGAACTTTGAATCAGCGGGGGTAAGAAACGACTTTTGGTTTTTTACTACCGAAAAGGCAAATAAGCCCAGACAAAACTGCTGCGTTTTTTGGGCCAAAAGTCGCATGTATGCACACGCGTCAGGTAAAACGGGAGAAAAGTACAAAACTTGACTGCATGATGAGGTATAAATTTATAATTTTTCCACACGTTTTCATTGCAAATTATGATAACAAATACATAAAATTCTTCCAATTAGAACGACTAGTATTATTCGACGTCAAAAAAAATAAAATAATTATAAAATACAATGCTATGAAAATACACAAATACAATTTGACCACCTAGAGTGATCTCATAGGGCAAAAATGGAGTGGGTTGTGGGTAGAAGTGAACCCAAACATAATCAGAAAAATTACATTAAACATGAGATTGCACTTGCAGGCTGGAACTGAATTAAAAATCCTTATGATAGCTGCAGGGACATAGGATGTTAAAAAAAACAGGGATTTATCAGGCATGCTATGGCTGGCCAACAGAGGAGGAGGACAAATACGTTCCAGAGGACTGGAATTAGCTGCTGCATATCTTGGTTCCGCTAAGAATATATCCACCAAACGCGCTCATTTGCATGCACGGGTGAGTTCTTGATGGAAGGACCTGCAACATTATTATGAAATTGTCAGACCAAATGAAAAATAGCTAGGAAACCACGAATCATCGCTTTAGAGCCAATAATACATCATTAACAAAATCTAGATAGAACCAGTCAACCACAAGCACACTTGGAAGTGCATGATTGGATTAAGCCAATTAACTTGATAAAAATTAAGCAATAAATGAAGCAAGTCGAGGGTCATGCAACTACAGGATTTCATAAAAGCATGAATTCACGAAATTTGGCATATCTAAATTACTCAAAAGTTAGCCGCATGAAGGTGGAAGGGAGGGGGAATTTTTATAAATTAAATAAAAAACACTTCAGACAATCAAATTCCGAGGATCCAGAACAAACTTTCAATGAGTTACACCCCAAAAAAAAAAAACACTTAATGAAACCTATGCGCTACCACAGTACAGAAGCAAATAACTTTAACCTGGTATTCACGTAACCAAGGCTCTGTTATTTGCAAGCCAATGGCCATTTTCGAAACCTGTAGATTGTGCATGCAAGTCGCGAGCGGCTGCAATTTAAACAAAAAAAAAAAAACCGAAAACCTTCTGTTACCGGGAGGATGAGAGCAATGATAATCTGTCTAGCACTAATTATTGCGACATAAGAGTTCAGAGTGCAACACCCCATACATGCAAAAAGATTTCAAATAAATGTGGGCATAGGACAGTTATATTCATCATCTTTTGCTAATCAATGACGCTTCCTAGAAATATAAGCAAAGCCAGCCAGAGTACTCAGTATTTGATTCCCAACATTAAGGAACCGGAAATAAAAAAGGATTCTTGAAAAGAAAGGATACAGAAAGTGGGGAACTATATTGGTCCAAGAAAAAAAAAAAGTTAAAAACAGTATAAGATGCAAAAAGTATAGCAGCAAAACAAGGTAGTCATGATGAGTAAGGAAGGATTTTGGTCAGGTTTTGCGTGGAGAGGGCCAACCTCTCAAGAATTGGCAATTCTGTTATATTCTTGAGGTTCTTGTTCTGCATCATTGTGTTGGAAGTGTGTTTGTTTAGCGAGCATTAAAGTCCTTTTGGTTCATCCTGTTTGATAGTGTTCCGAAACTGTCATCAGAGTCGTCACTCCATCAGTGTCATTTGTACTATTTGTGTGGTTTAATATTCTATAACAGAGGTATAACAATAGCATTTGCATTATTCTGTGTTTTCTTTCTGTATATTGGTAGTTTGGATGTCATATGGATGCAAGGTTTGATCTTGCAAGCTGATATAGTGTGTCATATTTGTTCAGAGGAGAAGTTAAAAACTCAACTTACCCAGTTGGCTTAATTTGTTGGGATAGTACCTAGTTGGTTCCATTTCTGTTCATATTGTGCTGAGTTTTGGTTACAGAACTTGTTCCTACAAGACTGTCGTGCATAAATGTCATGTAGTTTGAATCCTAGATCAAATTACCTGAAGATATTGATGATAAATAGCAAAGGGAGCCGAATTTGATAAGAGGGGCAAGAGATCTCTAACCAATGTCCAGGTATCCAAATCTGGTGCAGCAATAATTAAGCTGTACAGAGAAATGTAAAAATAAAATTAACTCGTATAACTCCTTAACAAGAGAGCAGTAACTAAAAATTTTAGCTACCTAGAGAAACCATTTTCTTTCCACAAGTTAATGGTTTCCTGTTGTGCCCTTTCTCCAGCCTTTGTAGATTTGCTCACTCTTATAGCAGGAATATTGGTATTCTCAACATTCTCAGCACCCTGTTCAGAAATTTCATTTCCTGATGGATCAGAGATTCCATCCCCACCAACTGATGTAGACACTTGATTCTGCAGGGTGCACATATAAGATTGCCTGATATATTTACCAAACAGTTAACAGATCAAGACATTCAAGAAGGCTACTTTAGTACTTACATTTGTCAGGCTTTCCATGTTACAGACATCATCACGATGTATAATTTGTTCAGGTGATTCTTTTTGTGTCAGCAAGCCAGAAATGGGAGACCGAACAATTCTGGACCAAGGAAAAGAAAATCATGATCAAGGAAGTGGAAAGGGAAAAAAGCTTGGAAATACACATAAAAAGTGACCATCTTATGTGGCTGCAAACCAGTCATTTAGATTTATTAGCTGTGATTATCTGAAAGAAACATGTAATAACTTAATGATAAACTATAATTGAGGACCCATCAATTATTTATGGAGAACAAGCATATTAAACTAATCAATGCATTTACTTAAGCTTCTTGTTTATTCCCATTTGAATGAAGAAAGCTTTCGCAGAAATAAACAGGAAAATATGTTTATCCAAAACTGCCAGTTTCGAAGAAAAAGATAACTGCATTGATATAATATAAACAATATATAGATTAGTATCAAAAAACAACACTGCGTACACTAGTGAGATATGATAAACTTAAGAATGTTAAATTATTTCTTTTTTAATGTTCCCGATCAGTGACTTGTTCACAGAAACCTTATGAAAAATGTTTGATGGATTAGAACAAAATTATAAGGTCAAGTACCTCTTGCAAATTTCATCGCTAAAGTTAAATATCCTCACAATATCCATGGAATATGGCGCTGTTCCTAGATACGAGTTGCATACAAAACCTGTACCTGTAATAATTATACTATTATTAGTAGAAGGCATATAATAGCTGCTAAAATTTCTATAAGTTCAGCATTTAGAAACAGAAACAAAATAAACCAGTAGCAATGCGTTTGTTCTGTCCCATTGCCATGTTTAAAGTATTTTAATATTCAACTAAAATTTCTGAGAAACAAATGAGCAAAATTTAAAAGCCAACTTATTTAAAATCAATAGTGCACCTCCTAAACGTTCTGCCACAGCACCAGTTAGAAGGCCACCAATCATATCAACGACCAGAATGTCTGAGTGGCAAGAGACATTAGCCATAGAGAGTAGAAGAGATAATGTATCCACACGCAGAAACCTGAATAATTAAAACAATATTGAGGATAAATACACATACTTCATTCAAAGACAGGGCAACAGAATTCAAATGACCAGATAGATGTACATGTCCTGATAACTACCAGATGATATGAGGAACATTTTGCAAACAATACTTAGCAATATAACACGTACGTATAAATGAATCCTCCATGTCTTAAACATAGAAAAGGCTACCTGCAATTATTTACATACTGAACTTTGAATCAGAGGGCTTCTTCCTCTACAACCCATAGTAGATATGCACACAGCAAGACAAGAACGTTTAACATCTTATGCCAACTCCAATACATGAAATTTCCAGAAAAGCACTAAGTAGTAAGGTCCATATATCATGCAGATCTATCCAAGCAAATCAAGTTACTGGCTCAATCTACTTCTTTCTTTCTTTCTTTCTGTCTTCTTGCTACTATTTCAATCGAAACAATTTCACACAATGATACAACGATACTTCTTTATCATTTTTTTAGGAGCAAAGATACTTCTTTAACATTAATCCAGGTTTACCCAATACAAAATATACAGAAATCTCCTTGTGCATATTATGCTTGGTCAGCATTGTTCACGTTGAATTGCAAAGGAATTCGCTCTTATCTCCCCCAAAAATTAATGGAAATGATAAACAGGATAAAACTGAATACCGAAGTACAGTCAAACACAAGATAAACCTCACCTAATTTTTGCTGGATACTTCCTAAAGTAGGCCTCGCATATACTGAAAAAGAGTGAAAAAATATTGGTTATTTGGCAGATTCTTGAGACCCAAAATGGCAAAATAGTTGGCAACATTACTTTATATACATCTTTGAGGTTCAAGACAAATTTCTGGGTCCCAAATTCAGGGAGCAAAGGAATGTGAATTTGGTATTATGTAATAAATACAGATATTGTTCAAGACCACCTTCGAGCAACAGGACGCCTCAGTAATACTTTTGGTGCATATTTCTTTTGCTTCCTAAGTCTATATTTCTCCTGCACAAATTGAATTGAATATAAGCTTGTTACAAAATAAACAATGCAATTTTTCTATACTTCAACATACCTGTGAAAAAGATGTTTTCTTTTCAAATGTTGCACTATTGGCAATGAGAGCCTCAATAATTTCATCACCTCTGGCACCCTGACTGCAAAAGAGTTATAGGTAGTAACGACTAAAGCATTGATCAGACTTCTAAGGAAGAACTACATCTAAAAATTATTCTCAACTTCTGCAAGAACTAAAAAGAGATTATAAATAGACAGTTCAATTATTTAAGAAAAGCACAAAAGATATACAGTAAGGTTCATTTTACAAAGAATGTCATGAAAGATTATTTTGACTCCGCTAAAAGATTAAATAGAAAAGGTGGAGCATATCAATCTGCAGCATTATTTGCTGAGATATATGGCAGCAGAGGGAGAAGTCACAAGAATGACATTTAAAAGTTTTTTTTTATGCAGAATAACATTTAAAAGTAACCAAGTTGATGTTACAAATGTCATGTGTGAGCTGGGTTCCAAGCAAAAAGGAAAAAAAAAAACTTTTTTTATATTACTCTGAACAGAAAGTAAAGATCTTCTCACCTCTTCATAGCTTGTATGTCTTCACCAGTCAAGTTTTGGGCTTTGTTATTGTCAATCAATGTCCGGTTGTCCCTGGACTCAACATTTAATTGATTGTCCCTTTTCTCTTCAGTATCATTACCTAAAAATGTAAGTACAGAAATAAGACACGTGCAAGAGAGAAAGTAGGGAGTCTAAGGAAATATCTTGATTCTTTTGTGAATCAGTAACTTAATAGACCACACACCTAGTAGCCTGGTAGTAATTTTGCTTGGTTCTAGTATTTAGTTAACTTTACCAAAGGGCATTCCAAAGGCAAAAACCATGTCTACAGAGAGGCTGATCCTCGTTGGTTATATATGCAAATTCATATATTTAGCACGAAAGGAGAAAAAGAGGAGTAAATCAAACCTTGGGCTGAAGGAGTAACCCGAGCCAATGAAGAGCCGTCAGGTCCAGTCTCAACATGAAAAAGGGAGCCATAGCTACACCCAATTAAAGGCTGCAGAGAGCAGTTCTTATTCCCAATTTTCAACTTCCTGCAGAGCATCCAATGCATCAAAACGAGATAGTTCATTGATTAAACAAGAGAATACAGAAAGGTTCAAAGAAACTGACGCGGAAGCGGAGAGTCGGGCAAAAACGAGACGGTCGCCGTCGTTGATGTCGAGCAAAACACTGCACCCTTCCGAGGTGAGCCTAGAGTTCAAGTTTGGATTGGTAGATTCAGTATTTGACGACATCCTCTTTATTTTGATTGAAGAATCAGATGTGTAGCAGTTTCAAGAACAAAAAAGAATAGCTCCAAAAAAGAACACAAATCAGTGGTTAATTAGTTAGGATGGCTTATGTGTTTGAATTTTCGCGACAGCAACGTTGAAGTGGGCGGAGGAAACTGCAGTGAAGTGTGGGTTCCAGAGCTTCACCGGCAAGTTTCCCTGGTTTCCTTTGCTTTGAATAACCGCTTAATGCCCTCTGAAATATATAGGCGCCAGCTACAGGCTTACAGTACAGTTACTGGTTGTGGAAAAACCCTCAGGCTTACAGAGTTACAGTTGCTGGTTACAGGTCCCTCCCTATTCAGCTTCGGGCTTTCTTATTTCTGAGTATCAATAGGCCAATATTATAACATGGGCCAGAGTTTGGGCCCAATGAGGGATTGGGCTAGCAGTATCAAGACATAACCCTATGTCCGATGTTTATGTTCAAATTTTCAACATTGTATAAAAAAAAAAAATTCCACACAAATAACAACGGTAAAATAATAGTAAGATGAATAAAAACCAGCAGTATCTCATTTAATGTTTGAAGATGATTTACTATTTCAAGTGAAATTAGGAGGCATCTAGGCTTCCCTTTGTCCAGAAAGAGGAAAGCGAAAAAAACTTTCCAATATGTGGTTGATCCATGGAACAAAAAACCGGGCTGGACCGGCCGGTTCGACCGGTTGAACCGGGAACCGGTCCATGGTCCGGTCTGGTTTGCTGATAAACCGTTAAACCGGTCGAACCGGTCTGAAACCGGTTGGACCGGTCAAAATCAGTAGTCGAACCGGTTGAACCGGTTTGGTTTTTTTTTTTTTAATTTTTCAAATTTTTATTTTGTGCTTTTAAGGGGAAAATGGAAGGTTGAAGACTAAAATGAAGAGAAAAATATGCAAAGAAAGAACAAATCTAAAAAAACTATTTAAAAAGATATAATAATTATAGGAAATGAGATATAATTGCATAATTATAGACATTATAACTAATACTAATAGATTTTAAGCTTTTTTTTTCTAAAAATTTTTATTTTTATCTATTGAAGTTTAAAAATATATTAATGTATATTATTACTAATAAATTATAATATTTTAATATAACCGGTTATGACCGGTTCAACTACCGGTTAGACCCCGGTTGACCCATTAACCCTTGAACCTGTGCTGTGACCGGTTCATTGCCCGGTCCGGTTTTTCGTTCCTTGGGTTGATCACGTACGACGAAGCAAACTCTCAGCTGGCAGAAGAAGGAATTACCAGAACTATTTACTACTCCCTCCGGTCCTAATTATAAAATAAAGTTGACTTTTTTGGAGAAATTAAGGAAGCCAATTAAATCACTTTAGAGTATTTATGTTTTTAGTATCCTTAGATTATATATAAGTTTGTTAGTCAAATTAATTAATTTGAAGAGAAAAAAATATAAATATTTTAAAGTGATTTAATTAGCTTCCTTAGTTTCTTCAAAAAAGTCAACTTTATCTTATAATTAGGATCAAGGGAGTATTACAATTGTTGCCCCAATTTTCTACGGGTGCTGTGTGAGAATGGATGTATGTGAATAAAAATAAGTATCCTCCCAACCATTTCAAACTCAACGATGCTAATAAAGCCCAAATAATCATCCGTACTACTACAACGTAAAATATAAAACAAAATTAACACAGAGACAACATATTGGTTAAATACACAAGGGTTAAAGTGTAAAAATGACCCAGAAATATTCGTTGAGTAGCAATATTGCCCCAAAAATTTTTTTAAGTTCAATGTCCTCAAAAGTTTCAAAATATAGCGATCTTGTCCCATACTATTTAAAAATTGATATTAACCATTAACTTTTTAATAGTAAAGGATAACATTGCTCCATTTTAATATTTTCAAGGTAACATTGAACCTCACAAAACTTTTAAGATAATATTGCTTCTCAACGAAAACTTTCAAAATAAATTTGCACATTAATAACCCAATACACAATAGAAAGAAAAGTATGTAGGCATGTATGTATAAAAAAGGTATCTATGACTTTCAAGTCTGAGGAAAATTGGTCTATGCTGTTGGTAGATTTTATTTCTATATCTCATAAAAGGTAAAAAATATGTCCATGAGTGGAAAAATGAAGTCGTCGGCGTCGGCACTTCCTCAAATCCAATGTATATAATGTTTGTATATAGAAAATATTGGTTAAATACACAATAGCAAAAGAAAACGTATCTCTCTCTCTCTCTATATATATATATTTATAAATATTTTGAATCTGGATATCTCTAATTGCTGTTGTTTAAATAAGGAGAAAAATGCACATGGATTGAGTTTGGATGGTGAAGTGAAGGGTTCTCAAGAAGTCATATGGTCCTCAAGTTTTTACTATTTGTACACGTGACATAAGGTTTAACATGGCAGAGGTCCTGTTGGCACAAAAAAAAAAAAAAAACCGTGGCAGAGATCCATTCGGCTGCTATTAGAGTTAGGCAACGTTACTTCTTCTTTTAATATTTTCGGGATAACATTGAGCCAAAAAAAATTTCAGATACATACAACTTTTTCGTATAAGCTTATGTGACAAAAAGACGACTAACCCTTAAGTAATTTTGCGCATTGGTGAAACTCATTTAGAATTCACAGTAGCATGTATATATATTTCACTTTAATTTACATCTATTTCTCTTATTGAACATGTTTCGATTATTCCCTCTCCTATAATTAATTTATAAGCGATATATAATAGCTTATTTCACTAACGAAACATAGATGATAATTATGTGATGCCCGCGAGAGCCTGGCCAAAGGACTAATTTATAAGAATAGTATGATTCTAATTATAAGATAAAGTTGATTTTTTGGGAGAAATTAATGAAGCTAATTAAATTATTTTAGAGTGTTTGTACTTTTAGTTTTTTCTTCAAACTAATTAGTTTAACTAATAAACTAATATATAATCTAAAGATACATAACATATGATATGATTAAGTAACTTATTTAACTTTCTTAATTTATCCAAAAAAAGTTAACTTTGTCTTATAATTAGGACCGGAGGTAGTATTATATATTTGGTTTTTCGTCATCCTCAATGATATTGTTTCCCAGCACGAAATAATTGATAAATGTGACGAATACAATATCAGAGAAAGCAATGATTTCTGCTGATTAAATTAACTTTTGCTTGAATAATACTACATGATTTTTATTCCGTTCATATCTCACTCTATCTGCCTTTCACCTACAACATGGTATGGTAGAAGGAAAAAAGAAAAGGGAATAAAAAGCTTCAACCTACAGGATAATGATGATTGATGGGAACTTTTTAATGAAGAGTCGAACATTATTGACAGATTCGTAGTCAGAGAAGAAGCAAGTACGAGACACAATTATAGTGTCTTGCACACACCATGATTACGCCAAACAACTGAACCCTTCACTTTCATTTCTCACAATCATATTCTCTCTTTTTACTAATTAATTTCAACCTTATATCAAAGGACTACCGAATTGTATATAGCTTTACTTTAATTTGAGTCTTTTGATCCGGCCAGTTTGAACCTTTTGGACCACTTCTGAATATTCTCAATGTATGGCTGTTGGTTCAATGCTTCAATATTCTTTGTGCAATTGCCTCCAAGACATTATATTGCCAATCATATGATAAGAGTTAGCTCATCAAAATCATGGTTTATCCTGGGAAACCAGCACGTTGCTTTAATTTTCAATCAGCAAAGAACATAGACATGAAGGATGCCACGGCCAATCGTCACTTGGCTCCTCAGCCTTTCTGTTTACTCCTTGTACGTGAAAAGAGAAAAATGATGTGATCTCTCTCTCTCTCTCTCTCTCTCTCTCTCTATATATATATATATATATAAACAGAAATTATTGTAAAGACAGGTATTACATGGGTTCCACAAAGGTTACAAATGATTGTCGGAGATTTGTCCAGGTTTTATTTATGTTGCAGTGGGTTATACCTGGCCCCTTATAGTTAATATTTGGGTATGTTAATGAAATGAAATAAATTGATTAATTTAAATAAATGTGACATAATATCACATATATATATATATATATATATAACATCAAATTATATATCCGTTTATCATTGGTTGGGGGAGAAAATGAAAAATATAGTTGATATATAGAACTATTGAAAAGATATGTTATATTTTAGATCAAATCTAACCCTCTAACGAACTCTTAAATATTAGCGGTATTAATGGTATATCTTGCACCTACTGACTTGAGTTTTTATTAGAAGTCATTAGTCAAATCAAAGTTAACTATTAGCTAATCTCCTAGAAGTGATCAATCACTCCTCCGATCCTTAATATAAGATATATATAAGAGTTGATCTTTGTTCTAGATATAAAAATTACTTTTTATATTGGTCAACTTTTTCCTAATTGACCCTTATCGATGCTCCCTTAATAATAATCAAAGAGAAGAAGGAATGAAGAAATTAAAAAAAGATGATTAGGATATCTTAGAAAATATATGTCATATTAACTAATTTAATTGATTTTCTTAATCTAATTAAATTAAATAATTATGTTTTATATTAAAAAACGGAGGGAGCATTTTATATATGCAATAAATTAAAGAAAACCTGGGTGACGAAAGCAGTCAATTTTGGGAAGACAAGAGCTGAGGAAGCCAATGATTTGAGCACATGGGAATATTTTGGTAGCATAACTTTTGGAATAAAATCGAAGGGTTTGGGGAAAAAAGCTGGCTCTTTTTATGCCCTTTGATGAGAACCAAACCAGATTCATCATAGCAACACAACACACAGATACAATGCACAGTCCTCAAATAACAGAGAGCTTCGTGATACAAGTAAGAGGAAGTGAAGTAGTGTTGCCTCATTCTTCATCATCTTCTTCTTCCAAGTTCAACTTGTCGGCCATGAAGCTGTTTCATCGCTTTCGCAAGATCATCATGCGTCTTCTCTTTTCTGCTCCTTCTTCTTCTTCTGGTTCTTCATCAGCTACTAATTCTTCTTCTTCAAAGCACAGAAACTCGGATCGGTTTGAGCCACCCAAGACCTCATGTAGCTCTTATTATTCCTCTTACTCTCATTACAACGAGGCCATTGCTGATTGCATTGAGTTCTTCAACAAGTCCGCTCAAGATGGCTTTTTGGATCCTCATCGTATCTCTGATGTTGTCTGACTACCACGTACGACCTACGACGAACATATATGTTTCTATTTCTCTTTTGAGCGCATAGTATGTTGCATGTATATCATCAAGATACTTCAATTCATTGGCCATTATGATTTCTTTTCAAAAATTTCCTTTTTTTGAGTTCAATGTTGCTTGTTCCATTGTCTCCAATCAGGAATGATTGAATACACTTGATTTCATAAGTTTGTTACCAAAAGTACATACATTGCTTCATCTTCATATATATCATAGGCACTTCATTTGTTTAGACGAATGGGATCCAATTTGGAGCTCTGCATATATATGTTATAATAGGATATGTTGGGAGAGAAAATCTCACACATGCACACACATGTGGGAATCAGCCAATTAGGCGTACGTCGGAATGAAACTGATAAAGCATGAAAGTAACAACAATCATTAAATCTATGAATAGGGCATTGGCATAGGTTCCTGATCTCTCGTGTTCATTGTGTAATATATATATATATATATAAAATCCAATAATACAGCACAGCACCAAAGCAAACCACAAATTAGACGAGAAGTGCAATAGTAATGAATGGGACGAGAGTTTAGTCAAAAAGGAAGTATAAACTGTGTTATTATAGTATTCTGCTACTCCAAATGCTCGTATTCTTCATATCTTTTAGCCTATAGCCCCTATAGACCTGTCCTATGCTTTCAAATTCAATGATGCAGATCTATTTGACTGCTCATGCAAATTATATTCATCCCTATTAATCACTCATTCACTATGCTTTCCTAATTTTTTTAGGCAATCCAATATCTTGATATATAGTTCAGCCTTTCAGCAACAAAATTTCCAAATCCTTTTCTTTTTAAAGTTAGTCTGACTTTGATGCTTCATACTTAAGTAATGCATATATATAGTCTTAATAAGTATTTAAAACACACTTATTTTTTTACATTACACAAAAATAATTGAGATCACAGTATCCGGTGCAGCTGAGATGTGATGTTGGGCTGTTGATGGCTAATTACGCAGGAATCGCAGCGTGAGTTTCCTAAAAAGCCCCCCTGAACCGGGGTGGCTGATAAAATATACTCTTCATTATCGTTATATCTCCTATGATATAGAGACTCATAATGTGATTATCAAGTGTTTGATAAATTTTTCAAAATGGTTTATAAAAAGATATATAGTAAAAAGTTCTTTAATTTATAAGAAAAGTCTTTAAAAGAAATGTGACTGGTTGTGCTGGAGCCATTACGGGGTGGAAAGAGGGTGGATAAGTGGTTACATGTGTAAACTTACTCAAGTGTCTTCTGTTGTGGTTGAAATCATTGCTATCATATATTACTACAAAAAACGCTTTTAACGTTTCTTTTTTAAGCCCTTTTAACATATGAAAATAGGGGGACGCCTATGTAAACAACATAGTAAAAAAGGCAATAACGTCTGTAAATAAATGGACGCCTAAAGTCTGCACTTTATACGTCCCTTTTTAAAAATAGGGTTAAGGGGCAAAACTACTCTCAAATTTTTCTCAAAAGTGCACCCACCATCATAAACTTTTTTTTGGTGCAAAAGTAATCATGAACTTTTAAAAATGGTGTAAAAGTAACCATGAATTTTTAAAAAATGGGCACAAGTGACACTACCGTTAACTTCCGTTTATTCAAAAGTTTTTAAGGGGCAAAAATACCCATAAACTTTTATCAAGAGTGCACTCACCACCATAAACTTTTTTTTTTTTGCAAAACTAGCCATACACTTTCAAAAATGGGGCAAAAGTGACAGTTATCTTACTGGGTTCAAATGTAAGCTTTTGATTGTTCTAAGTCCAGGAAAAAAACACATTGACTTATCCACCATGATTTTTCCAAGTCAACAATTTTGGCAACTGTGTTTACGACACCATTGATATCAATAATTCCATTTACGGTATGTCGGTGAGAGCAGGAAGACGACGACATCTTCATTGAAGATTAGTTTTTCAATTTTTGGTTTGGAAAAATCATGGTGAACAAGTTGAGGTTCTATTTTCTTGGACTTAGAACAATCAAAAGATGACATTTGAACACAGTAAGAGAACCGTCATTTTTACCCCATTTTTTAGAGTTTGTGGTTACTTTTGCACCCAAAAAAAATTTTATGGTGGTGAGTGCACTTTTGAGAAAAGTTTATAGGTATTTTTGCCCCTTAAAAACTTTTGAATAAACGGCCGTTAACGGTAGTGTGACTTTTGCCCCTTTTTGAAAGTTTATGGTTACTTTTGCATAAAAAAAAAAGTTTATGGTGGTGGGTGCATTTTTGAGAAAAGTTTAAGGTTAGTTTTACCCTTTAACCCTTAAAAAAATGATGTCTAAAGGTTCCTTTTTTTTTAAAAAAAACGTTTATATTATAAATATGGACTAAACATTATTTGAAATCAGAAATTACAGATCACAGTTAATAAAATTACATATCTAATATCTAAACTCCAAATCCAAAATCTACATAATAATAACTCTAAACCGAAATCTCACAAGCAAAAGGTTATAACAATAAGAGGAAATCAGTTGCAAAAAACTTATCTTCTTCTATTATTGAAACTCATTTTCTCGTAATAGCGAATAGAGAGGAGCGACAGGAAGAAATGAACCTAATCTTCTTGGCAGGAACGTAGGCCAAGACGCATGTTTCAGAATCTCGATCTACAAGTCATAACAATACAAGTTAAAAGATAAAATAGAAAGGAAATCCAACAAAAAAGAGAGAGAAGATAGAATAATAAAAAATGGTGAGAAAGCAGAACAGATCTGGAGGCAAAAAAAAAAACAGAGAGAGAGAAGAGGAAGAAGCAAGAGTTAAAAGAGTAAGAAGAAGCAAGAAGTTTCGGCTTAACGTGAAAGTGTGAAACTGACAAATAAAGTTTAAATTCAAACTATTTTTGGCATCCCTAATTAATGATGTTTTTTGACTTTTTTTTTTGGAGAGATTAAAAAAGCTAATTAAGTTACTTTAAAGTATTTGTATTTGTCTTTTTTTCTCTAAATTATTTTGCTTAACTTATAAATTGATATATAATCTAAAGATACACAACATATGATATAATTAAGTAATTGATTTAACTTCCTTAATCTCTCCAAATAAAAAGTTAACTATGTCTTACATTTAGGATCAAAAGTAGTATATATATCAGGGACATCCTTGATGGATGCTAAAGGCGTCCCTAATATTAGGGACAAAGACATTTAGGCGTCCCAAATATTTTTGAGCTTCTAAACTCACGCTCAAATATTTAGAATTTTTATTTTTGGCGTTAGGAAGGAATTTCAGATGCCCTAAATTTGACTTGGGATACCTAAATGGAACTTTAGGCGTCTCAATTCAAATTTTGGACGCCTAAAATTTTCCACTGCGTTCCCATATTTACAAAAATGCCATCATCTTTATTTGTTACTTCCCTCTTTTAAAAAGGACATCTTTTGGGATAGTATAATCTTTACTCTGTAGTAGTGATACAAGGTCTTCAGTTATGTTAGAGTAGGAACTTGAAATGTATTATCATTCTTATTGATTGCCGTGAACCGATATCTTTACTCACAAGAAGATGTGCTAGTAACCACCATTTTAGAGAGGTCATTGACGATGCAAGAATATGGATAGCTAAAAACTGACAATTTCTTATTAGTTATATCCCTAGAGAGGAAAATATTATAACGGATTATTTAACTAAATTAGATCATATCATTAGAAGGAATTTTGTTCTCTTTAATCACCCACCACTTTTATATCATGAGATATTGAGACGGTCGTTGATGAGGGTTGAATGTATTGGGTTATAACCATGTCTTGTATTAACCTTTAGAAGGTTGAATGTATTTCAGCTTTTATTCTAAAAAAAAAAAACGAAATGTGACTTGTAAAATTGTGAAGGATACACGAGTGGCTAGGTCGGGTTAGGATTTACTGGTCAAATTTTCTGACTTAGTACAATTAAACACACATATGTCGTTGTCGAGCTCAAATGACGGACCTCATCTAAAGGTTGGCAGGCATTCCTGCTTGGACAACTGTTCGTTAAGGGTTTCGACTTGTAGTACTAGACTAAATAATAAAGGTTAAACAATAATACAAATTATTGTGTTGCCAATAATCATCAAACGTGTGAAAAACAAAATCATGCCTCCGTACATTAGACTTTTTTACTGTCCTGGATTGAATTGTGTCTTACTATGATATTCTTGCATTTCCATCATCTCTACACGAGTGGGTTCACTCCCTCGTACGACGAAACAGGGGTCTCCCCACTACGAAAATGATTTCTTCTGACTCAATAGTATTTTCGATTCATTCTGTTGTTTTCCTTTCAATTCAGTTGTCCCCTTCAAGTACACCATTTCTTGTTTACATCATTTCTACACTAAAATGCACTTTTAAAAATTAAACTAAATATATTTTTCTCACGAACAGTTTCCGCACCGCAAGCAATATAAATTAGTCCTTGTGTTCTAACCATAGGACAAAAATAATTACTTTTTTTTTCCCTTCAATAATATTACTCTAGATCTTCCTTAATTGCTCCAAATTGTTAGCAAACTTTTAATTTATAGACGCATTTTATTGTGCTCATTAATTTCAGTGAAAGATAAAATTAGAAAGCCACGTCGTTTAAATAAATTTAAGGCGATTAGCCATATTTTTTTTAAAGAATTGTGAAATTACTTTTCAACAACATCTCACACTCACCCACCCACCTCTATTTTGGTCACTTGGGTATATAACCCACAAGCTCCATTATGAAAGAAAGTATGGGGGGCCATGTGAGTTAAAAGCTATTGGCAGATGCAATTGTGAAATTAGTTAATTTCATTACATTGGTCGATTTGGAAAGAGTAGGTATTTAAAGAGTTAAACAGAATTTTGACAATGAGCACTTTACCACAGTGCTCAACTCGACTACCTTAACATCCCCAACATATACCCAATCGGTTGGATTAGCGGTGAAGAAATTACTCGAAAATATCAGTATTACTTGAAGTTTGTAATCATATTGACTTGGCCCAAAACGTCTCTTCATTTTTTATGTAACTAAAATACAAAGAATTCTTATAAGCTTTAACCTAGCGCCCATGGTTAACTAACTTTGACATTTTGCACATGAAAATTGTAAAATGTGATGTACCCCTTTTCTTTATTAAGAAGTAAACAGATGCTTCATGCTTAGAAACTAGAAAGATGAGGTCAGAGAGTTGGTAAAATTTGATCCAACGTGCGTGCTTATAATTTTTCCAGGGCTTGGCAATAGCAATTTTATTTTTATAAATGTCGAAAACTCGAAATCTTGATTAGGCTGATGAAACACGAGGATCTGTAATGTGTAATGAGACTAATATATGAAGCGAAAATCGCTGATTTTTCCTTTTTCTGTGTTGTTTACATGACTTCTGTCC
Source organism: Inga oerstediana (assembly GCA_963210345.1). Lineage (NCBI taxonomy): Eukaryota > Viridiplantae > Streptophyta > Magnoliopsida > Fabales > Fabaceae > Inga > Inga oerstediana. The sequence continues at coordinate 13,393,618 of OY723405.1, read as the reverse complement.
CCCTTATAAAGCAAAGCAGTTCATCAAAAAGATCGACAAGGACGCGACATAAACTGTTACGATAATTAAAGTTAGTACTGTTTAGCAAATAGAGGGGCCTCAAAAGCCTTGGCCTAGCGACGCTATAAGCATTAAGCATATACTGTATATGCTTTTCCTATTCAATCTAAGCTTCCCCTATATTTTATCTGTTGTCCTGGCCAGAAACACAAATTGGCATACCTCTCAATGAGCCACTTCCAATATGCCAAGTGTTTGGCCTGACAAATGCAGAACTAAAACCTAACTTAAAGAAACAAGCAAGGAAATTCCTTCATCTCTCATCACAGAGCAATTGAAGTGATGGTGTACCACGACTACTATGGAACCTGCCTCTACTTTGCTCCCACGCAGAAGGAGGGACCACAAAATTATTTAACCCCTTAGTCCTGGATTGGGGCAGTGATGAAGCGAGGGACATGAAATGTTGTTGTTCTGAGATTGAAGCGAACTTTGATTCAACTACTTGAAGGGATGCAGAGGATTGGGGAATCATGGCCGGATTAACCACACTGCCTTGCCTTCCAGTTTCCCATTTGGGATATTGAGGCCCCGTAATATTGCAATTTATACCAGACCTACCTTGTCCTTCGGCAGCTACTTGATGCACACCCCAAAAGCTTTGTTGCTGGTGTTTATTATTTGAGGCCGTCGAACCATTACGACCTACCGGCCATAATGAGTTGCCATAATATCGAGGCAGAACCTGAGGTCAATCAAAGCACTAGAAATGAGTAACATGTTAACATAATGGTGGGCATAAATTGCTGTTTACTAGCTAGTACTGAACTTTAGCCACCTCATCAATGTGAAATGATTACATTTTGAAATGTCTTAGAAGTGGGAGCTTAGTGATCTAGCAATAAAGAAAGATTAAAACCTGCGGTCCTGCAGCTGAAATCTGATGAGTAAGGAAAGAAGGGGAAGCATATTGACTTTGAGGCACAGGAAATGGCACGAGTCCTTGCAGCTGTGCTAGTGGCTGAAAATAAGGCATCTGCAATTTTGGCAAAGATTCCAACCTACTTCCTCTACTTTGATCAAGTTTATTGTTCACCTTTAACCCATTAACAACAGCTGACAAGGACAATAAGTCCAAACCCTGCAGAACATGGACTTTAATCAGGGCATGAGAAAAAGGGATCAAGGGGAGGCATCATTACCAAGGGTAATCTTAAAGCTTACTTGTTTTTGAGTACCATACACATCAGGTGTTAGAGCTTCATGATAACAGCATGACTGCTGACGAATACTATTCCTATTGTCATGCAAGTCCTTCGCAGTGTTAGAATGACCTGGTCCAGGTGCTGAAGTTATTTCACTTCTTGTTCTGTTCGAGTTTTGTACTTCCATCAGATCGCCATGCACTGATCCTTCATTGGCTCTCAGTTGGTTAGAATGATTAGCTTGCTCCTGCGCGTCCTTGTTATTTGACACTTGTAAACTCCGAATGAAGTTGCTGATGTAAACGTGTGCTGCACACCTCTTCCATAACTTTTTGTGAACAACTTCAGAAACCTGCATGATTAATTTTGTCATCAATAAATGGATGTTCAAAGGTCAGTTCAAGCAAAAAGATGAGAAAATAAACATAGGATCCCAAATTTGAGTACACATTTACCTCAGAAGAAGCTCCTTGTGTCAAATCCTGTTTAGAGGCACATCTAGCAGCATCGGGCCAAACTGGAGCCTTAGCAGCAGAAGACCTTAAAAGGTAAAATGCATCAGATTTAAACAACCTGAAGAAGAGTAGGGGATGAATAACAATATAAGGCTCTCTTGTAATGTCCAATTGAACAAGACAGAAAATTACTGTGAATAAGAAGCCTGGCTCTCAGCAGAAGCTGCAAGTGCTAACCCCGGCCACAATGTTGGAACGCCTGATAAGAAACAATAGTGGACAATGAGGAATTGGCCAAATTAATTAATTAATGTGGCATGCTTCTGTTTATATTTCACTCGCCCAAAATACGAGAATTCACCACTATTAATTTATGACATTTTGAGCCCGTGGGAACCTTACCGTTGTTATTTTGGTCCTTCATCATATGATGTACTTGTATAGATTCAACAGCTCCAGCCTGAAGTGGTTTCCAATAACACCAATGTGCAATAGTGTTAGAGCTGGCTATCGACATACAGATGAAGAAATATTTTATGGAGGGAGCAAACATTTTTTTTTTTTTTCCTTTCTCTACCTACTAGTGGAGCAAACCTTCATTATCATCCTTTTGAAACCTAAATTTCAGAAGAGAAAAAAATGTTTTGGATGTGTTTTTGGCTTTTTCTTTGGGGAGTGCCCCCTTTGCCCCCACCAAAAGAGAAAAAGAAAGCCAAAAACAAAACAAAACAAAAACCGCCAGTTTTTAAAGGTCTGAGTTCAAATGTAAACAGTAAAGTTGAAATACCAACCGGCTCTGGTTTCATTTCATTACGTAAGTTCGGTGATTGTCTTGGCATACTTAATCTGCAATATGATGAGATGATACGTAATATATATTATACAAAAGGACTTGCAAAGGATTGACATTTTGAAAATACAGAGGAAAATCTTCATACCCCACTGCCAGACTTGACTCAGAGTCATCTAATGCAGCTTCGTTGCCATTTTCATTCCTAATTAACATAGGCATGGTGTCCAGATTTAAGTCAGAAGCAAAGTTATCAGATGTCGTCAATTCGGCGTTCTCAACAGAATCAGGCTGCTTTCTATCAATGCTATCAGCCGAAGAATTTGTAATTGCGGCTTCTCCGGAATATATTTCTGCATGAAATGGATGAGAATCATGAGCAGTTCCTGAGCCTACAATATATAACAGAAAATCCACATAAAATAAAATCACGAATAGACAGCCATGATAGGGATAGGGATAGGGATTGGGGGGGGGGGCGGGGAGAATATTTATTGAACGGGTGTGGATAAGAAGAACCTTCAAAAGCATTACTATTAGTACTCTTCTCCAAGTCCTGCAAATTTGAGTTCTCAGGTGAAGAATCGCCCTGTAATTTAAGCCTCTCATTCGAGTCGTTGTTAAGGAACATTCCAGACAGAGCATACAAGGTCTCTACAACCTCTTCCTCATCTTTTGTGATTGGCCCAGATCCTGTTTGTCTCCTGGACCAGTCTGGGTTTCCTTGTTGCTGCAAAAAGCAAATTCCAAGAAAAGGTGAGAATGTGAGAAAGTAGTGCTCAGATAAAGTAACGATGATTAAGTTTTGAAACTGGTAGCTATAGGCGACTTACCATACTCATCACTTTGGTTTTCTTTATACACTTGTTTACAGGAGATTCTATTCCATTCAGCTTATGGTTCACCTTTTCGGAATCAGGCAAGCTGTATTCACGATTGCGCTTCTTCACGGCTGTTAATGAAAATGAGAGAGAGAAATTTTAACAATTTTTTCTCTCTCAAAAAATTACTTCCCCCCGCAAGTTCGGTTACTGACCGGTGACGATAGAGCCAGCTAAAAATCGATTGGGAAAATATCTTAAGAATTATCTATAGAAAGTAGTATGCACTTTCTTGTTAGTAGTATTCGTTGTGGGACAGAAGGAAACATGGCGGAGTCTCGAGCCCTGAAATATATGGTGGCCTTCTAACCGGAGAGATTTTTGAGGAATAAATTTTAATCTTCAATTTAAAAATCACACACCTGAGCGTAGCTTCCGGGGAACAGAGGCGTGACCAACATCATTGCCGTCGTCAGAAAACTATGAAAACGATTTAATGAAGAATTAAAAGCATGATAAATGATAGTTCATACACTCTCAACGAACTGAAAATAAGCTTATAATTACTTACCCTTTTGGAAACTTTAAATCTCTTCTTGCTAGAAGCTATAGTATTCGAGGATGGTGATTGCACGCGGAGTGCTCCTACTTTTGCGGTGACACCGCAACCCATTTTGTTCTCTTGGCAACTTGATAACGCTCTCCCAACAGCATTCAAGCTTCTGACCTTCTCCTTCTTTGTTTCCAACGGAAATTCGAAGTCTACCTCAATACCATCCAAACCTATCACTCAGGAATTAGATATTTATGCCAGTAAAGCCTTGGACAGGAAAAAGGAAAATAACGAGGGAGAGGGGTTATCCTCAAACTCTTGTCGCATAGTAATTGATAAGAGAACACAAGTAACGACAAGTAACAAAATAGGTTTTGTTTCCTTGCTCAGAAAAAACCAGAAACGGGGAGTGTTGAGTAATTTACCATCGCAGAGCTTGTGCCCAGATTGTTTAGCGCGTAACCTGGCGGTTGAGAACCGACTAGCTCCACGCCTCACGCCTCGAGGTTCGTCCATTTCTAGCAACTGAAAACGACTTGGATGGCTCAGATACGAGCCGTCGGAATCTTCCTCAGAACAAATAGCTGAAACCGGATCCTTACTTGTCTTTCATTCATCCGTCGGAGGTGTGAAAAATGATCAGTGTAAAGCAAGGCTCACGTTTCTGTATGTTGTAAGACCCAGGAGAAGGATGAAAATGTAAGGGTCAAGTGAGCAAGGACAGTGTGTTGACGCATTAAACATTGATTGGTTCCGTTTCTCCCAAAATATCCGCCAGGAAGAAGACCGAAAAAAGTGGGTGTTTGTTTAAACTTAGTGAATGATAAAACAAATTTAGCTGTCGGATATAAATCGCTCTGTTTCAGTGAGGGGAGTTAAGAGCTGAGCTCCAAACGATCTAACCGGTGAAGACTCGACCAAGGTCGGTTTAAGAGACAAAAACGTAGGAAATGAGATGAGATGAGAAGGTAGAAAGGAAAGGGAGAAAAGTTACGTGCCTTGTGTTGAGAGAATCAGGTTCTTTGTGAGATAAAGCAAAATGTTTACAAAGCAAAGAGAAATAAAAGCCCCAAAAGACGAGAGGAAATACAGAGAGAAAAAAAGGTAAAAAGAACATCACAAGGAAGGAGGAAAAGAAGGGATGAGGAAAATAGAATAAAAGCAAGCCCGTGAAATACCCACCAGAAATGTATCCTAAAGATATTTACGACTCAGAATTTATGAAACATTCTTCAGAAATTATGATGAATCTGCCGGAATCAAGTCCGGGGAGGTAATAACCCTGTAATTGTCCGTTTCATTATTCGGATGTATGAAATCCAGGGACAAAAACCCGATTCAGATACACACGAATTCCGAGAGCAGAAGAGGAAACGTGAAGGAGGGAAAATCGAATTCCCTTTAAATCATCAAATGCTTTACTATAATATTTCTAATTAAGATTCACATTCGAAATTCGGAATTAAGCAGAAAGTGGAATCTGCTAGTAGCTCAGAAAGCTCCAACTTCTGAGTCAATCTCTAGACGGTAAAAAACCGTGAAGCGGAGTTCATAGGAATCACAAAACAGCCACCTCGCAGTTCTCGCCATTTTCTCGCACCACAAAACTGATAATAAAGCCTTGTTTGGGGGTACGGGCTGAATGCCTAAAACAGAGTTATGTTACAGATATTGTTTCTGGTTAATCTTTATGTCTCAGGTATTGAAAAGATTAAAAAGACGATCCAAGTGGCTGACACGTGTCACATCGCATCTCTCCGTACAGCACGGAAGGAAAAGCAGCAGGCTCGTTCTGTTTGTTTCTTACGCTCGCCTGCAACCTGCAACGGGGAGTTTCTCTCCTGTTCTGCAACAATTTTTGTTTTGGCGCAGGGGAGGCAAGGAAAGGATGAAGAAAGCTGTGCCAGATTCATTCCTACGCGCTCTCCCCCGCAAGTGTGCTGCACGTGCAGATCATGAGCATATTGTGAAAACGAATTATTCATGTGAGTCGTGACGGGGAGAGCTGGCGGGTTGAAGGAAACTTGGAAGCCTCGGGCCGCCGGCGCGCGGCGATTATCCGAAATCTGATTGCTCAGCCCGCTTTTAGTGAAAGACCAATTTACCCTTGGATGAAATATCATATCACAGTCATAAATAATGGACGGGTCGAATGAATACTAGCGATCCATTGTGGACTTTGGACCAAACTGGCTCTATTGTCAAAGAAAACTTAATTGCGATTTTGCCTTTTTGGGTGAATAAAGCAGATCTCCACGAATTATAGAGCAGCGGATTATTTCTCGTTTCTTGAAGGGCATCCATCACAACTCACGTTTGCGTATATTTAATTTCGGGAGAATTATATTTAGGTCCCATAGAAAAAAAAAATGAAAAAATGGTTCTTATAGATTGCAAAATGAAAAAATGGTTTCATTAACAACTCCATGAGCCTGTATTGACAATTCATTAACAACTCCAGGAGTCTGTATTGACAACTTCATGAGACCATTTTTTCATTTTGCAATATATAGGGACCATTTCTTCATTTCTCATCTTTCTTGAGACCTGAATGTAATTCTCCCTTTAATTATTGTTTTTGCGGAACCGTTTTCTTTTCGGCTACCTCGCATTGTTTCTGTGCCTGATTCACGAAAAACAAACACTGCACCCAAATGTATGATTTGTGTGAAGCATTTTTCCGGATTTCATTTTAGGGATCAATCTATAAAAATCATTGACCAACGCAGATGGAAGGAACGCAAGAAACTATGAGAACACAAGACTTAGTGGCATAAATTAAAATAGAAACAGGGGAAATCATACATGTGGTGAAGTTATATTTATTCACAAAAATGTAAAGTAGTCTAAGGGCATTTGCGACGGCCACCGTGGGTGGTCTGGTTGGCTTAGCAGGCACACTCCTCATAGTGACCGGAAGTTCCAGAAGGGACGCAGTTGCAGCGATCACAACAGGTGCCACACGCACGCTTGCACAGATTTGTCCTCGACGATAACTTGCACCTCCGATCACACTCACGGTCGCAATCTGGTCCACATCAATAACTTTGATTATTATTAACTCGCAAAAAAAAAAAAAAAAAAAAAGAACGGTGCAGAGTAATTAATGAGTTAGTACTTAATTGAAATTGAGAATATGTTGGTTACGAACGCATGTGTGGTTGCGCCATGGTCTTGATCAAATGATGAACAAGTAAACAGTGAATAGTGAGAATCGAACAAAAAAGAAAAAACTAGAGATATACTAATTGAATGAGAGGAGATGCATAAGAGTTAAAAGAATTATACCATAATTGGCATCCAATCTCATAGTTGTCAGCTTTTAAAGAAATTTGCATGTTAAGGTTTTCAAACAGATTCTTTAATTCTTTGTTTTTTAATAGGATTTGATGCCAACGGTGAAGCCATTATGGGCTTTTAGTGCTGTGATTGCATTTTCAACGGTTTGGCACAAAAATCTTCAATGGGTTTTAATATGTTTGAACGTACTATACGAATTGCTTGATGCATGGCATTTAAATAGTTTTCATTTAATCTGATTATTTTGAATGTTTCAAACGATTAGAAACTATATATTGGAGTCTATGGTTGCAATAGTTTGGAACCTGATTTTAATCACGTGTAATGTGATGAATTTATGTATAAAAAATGGATTAAAATATAGGAAAAATCCCTATAAAAGATAGCTGAATTATATGAATTATAAATTAAGTTGTTAAATTTAATAAATTTTAAATTACGATTATATGATTTAAAATATAATTTTAAAATTCAATAATTTTACTTTCTTACCACTCATTTGAGTTGGATTTCTATCTCTACTATTTTAATCATTTTACAAAAAATACGAACTCATTAGCTTTACTCTCTCCTCCCTCTATAACAATTTTCCTTTTCCTATTATGTTATCTATAATTTGATATATCATAGAGTTAAAATCTGCGACAATTTATCTAGGATTTACAGAAGATGAATATAGTTAAATTTGACCCTTGAGCTGTTGGGAGAAACAATGGCGGGCTAATTATGAAAGTTTAATTTAAAAAATTTATTATATGGGAGCGTGTCACCCATTTGAGGCTAACGATGCTCCTAATAATAATAATATTAGAATAAGAAATAATGGACCTCTTAGGCCAAACATTGACAACGAATGACCTCCTCGTGAAAGAAATGACAAGCCTTATTGGGTTGGCAAAAATTAAGTTGCATTCATGATAATGAAGGTTCAAATATGTGTGTCTGTATGAGGGTGAATACGTGTCTCTCTCTCTCTCTCTCTCTCTCTCTCTCTCTCTCTCTCTCTCTCATCAAATATAATAATATTTTCATTACTATAAAGATAGGGAAGTACATCTTAGAAGGCCAGTTTGTTCAAGATTAAAAAAAAAAAGATTTTAGTTAGGTTAAATATGAGAAAATTGTTGGGATTATGAGGGAGTTGTTATAGGAGAATTTAAGCTGTGGGAGAAAAACTTATTTCAATAAATTATTTGAAATAGTTTATCAAAAAGACTAAACATATAATAATTTTTTAATAAAACTTCCGTGATTAGCTTATTACTGTTTTCCCAACAATTCAAGGGTCAAACTTAACTAAATTCAATTTTTGTAAATCTTAAATAAACTGGCCCAGAATTTAACACTACGATGTATCAAATTACAGATAGTGTAATAGGAAAAGGAAAATTATTGCAAAGAAAAGAGGGTGTAGTTAATGAATCCATATTTTTTGTAAAAAAGATTAAAACAACATAGATGGATGCTCAACTCAAATGAAATAAGAGGTAATAATGTAAAATTATAGAATTCTAAAATATTATTTTAGGTTATGTGACATTATTTAGAATTTGTTGAATTTAATGACCCAATTTAGAATTTAAGTAATTCAGCTGTCTTTTATAAGGATTTTTCCTAAAATATACTTGAAAAAATCCTATTCAATGATTGCTGGATTACCTAAATTATAATTTAAGTCAGTAAACATAACAAATCATTAATTGTGATTTATGAAGTAAAGAGATATTTAAAAATTAGGTTAAATTACCTCAATATCCCTTAATTTCTTTTAGACCAAATATCCCTCAGTTATTAAAAAGATAAAATTAATAACAAAACCATAATGTTTGCAGGCTACAAATAACCCTCAACTATTACAAGTATATAATTAAGAGCTGGGAAAACGGGCCGGCCCTTCACGGGCTTGGGCTTAAACGTGCCGGCCTGTTTAGGCCCGTTTCCTAAAAAGTACCATATTTTTTAAACCCGCGGCTCTACAGGGCTGGCCCTTTACGGGCTCGGGCTTAAACTCATTTTAATTCAAATTTTTTTAAAATTTTTTTTACAATTTATTTATTATTTTGCTTTAAATTGGTATACATTATTTTAAAAACTCATAAATTTTTAGTTAAAATAATCATCTAATATCCAAATTAGCCTTTTTTTTAAGTTTAAATGAATAAAACATTGTAGAAAATAAAATAAATCAACCCAATTAATAAGTATTTGCCTGTTATTAATACTCTATTAGGAACTTAGGTGTCTCTTATATTGATAATTTGATATAATGATATTATATTTATTAATTTATTTAAAAAAAAATATTAAACGGGCCTAAAAGGGCCGGCCCGCAGGGCTTCAGGGCTAGCCCTACAGAGCCGGCCCTTTTAGGCCCGCTTCCATTTTCAGCCTCTAAATCATAAGCCCGATCCTTGACGGGCTCGGACCTAAACGGGCCGGCCCGACGGACTCGGCCCGAATTCCCGGCTCTATAATTAATATTCACTTGGGTTGCTCCCTTAAGTTTGCTAAGCAGCCAATACAATGAGTTCACAATCTCTCAGGATACAGAGTTTGTCGTGTTGTATACTTTTTCATCCTTATTGCATGTTATTCATGTTCATGCTTGTTATATTATTTGAAATCCGAACGTCCATATTTGATCTTTTCTTTAAGAGTAAAATATTCTAACCACCTATTTATTTTGCCTTAATTACATAAACCCCTTCTATTTTGAAAACCCATGTAAACTTCCCTTAAAATTAAAATGTATGTTACACAAATCTCCTTGATATTTTGTGATTTCATTTCAATCAACACAAATTATTAGTTGACCGTTAAGTTTGAATTTTGGGATTTTATTTTACCAAAATGCCCCTCTTTAACATTAAAATTATTTAAACATGCACGCGCACACACACATATAGGTGGGATCAAAAAACTTATGCCCACCAAATTTTAATTCTAGCTAATAGATTTTTTAACTTTCCAATATGCTACAAATTTATTAATTTTGAGATTATAAAATTTATAATTTTAATTTTCCAACATATTTAATAAAATTTATTTATTTATAGTTTCTTAAATGACTAAAAACATATATCAAACACATTTTTTCAATAGAATATAATAAATTATATAGGTTTGAGAGATTGTATAAGTCATTTAAACATATATTTTCATATTTTTTCTATAAACATTTAAAAAACTTATTTAAATTCTTAAAAGCCTGTGATATTTACAAGCTATCAATTAAAATTTGGGATTTAGTATTGTGGATAAATTAGTAAATAAATTTTATTTTTTATATAAGTTTTAATTAAAAAATTTATTTTTAGAATTTTTTAAGAATAGTCTTAATGGAGCTAAAGGTTTGAACTTAAGTATATGTTTTTTAAATAAATGAAAGATCTATGTAATTATGACAAAATAGAAAGATGATAATTAGAGTATTTTACTATATTTTAAAATCCTAACTGTGCCATATAAGTATAACCATATCTATTATTTATTTAGTAACCCAAATTAAAATTAAGGTAATTCAACCATCTTTTAATAAGATTTTCCTAATATATTTTTGTTCCTGTAGCTTTACTTGAGGTATCGATTTAACTCCTTAAATTTATAAAATGCATTTTTAGTTCTTAAAACTTAATATCATTAATACTATTAACTGACTTAAAGTGGTGATTGAATCCTAGCTGTCAACCTATTAATTCCTATTTTAATTACTTAAAACTAATAAAAAATTCTTAGCCTTCTCTGTATAAACTTCAGTGTCCCCCAGCCGAAAATAAGTTAACATAAGAGAGAGACAGAATCAATCAACAATCCAGAGAGCAGTATTCACCTTCTAGTCAGATCCTAATACAATAATGACAGAATAATTAACAAGAGAAAATCGCAAAATTATTCAAATTAAAGCTAACCAAACTTCAATAGGAGTAGGAGAGCATAGAGACAAAAATAAAATAAAAAACATTTTAAAAAAAATTAAGTTCACTTCATCAACATTGCACAGTCACCATTAACTTTGCTTAGTCAGTATTTAGGATGTTAAGTTTTAAGAACTAAAAATGCATTTCATAAATTTAAAGGATTAAAATGATACCTCGGAAAAATTCAAAGGACAAAAGATATATCTTAGCTACAAAAATATGTTGATTCTGAAATCATCATATTTTGTAGTTTTGCTTGTTCTATTTTATAGGAATGATTCGTTTGATCTTGAGAAGTGTTATTTTGTATCTGTCGGTAGTTATAGAATAGCTCTTAAGAATCATGTTTAGGGGAACGAATTGAACTTAAATTTTGTTTTCTGCAAGGGCTACCCAACACTTCTAAGAATAGTATCATTATTCATTAGAAATAACTCAAATCGAATTTTTTGTTGTTCTTTGTAGATTTGGACAACAAGGTGTTGGGAGAATATATGGAAGCTGTGAGCTATAACTAATGTTTTTCTCAGCCGCTACATAAAACTATAAGGTGTCCACTATTATTATATTACACATGATTCATCATTTATTAATCTTGAATGCTACCCTTGTAATCTGCTTGATCAAATTACAGGGGTCCACCCAAATGTATAATTTGTCTGAAGCAATTTTCCAGACTTTTCAGTTTAATTTAGGGATAAATCTATAAAAGAATAGATAAACCCAGATGAAGATATAGAAACTCAAAAGAACACAAGACTTAGTGACGTGACTTTTTCATTTTTGGCATAAATTAAAATAGAAACATGAAATCAATCAAATCATACACATAAGTGATGAAGGTTTTATTCATAAGAATATAATTTAAGAAATGTAAAGTAGTCTAAGGGCATTTGCGGCGGCCGCCGTGGGTGGTCTGGTTGGCGTAGCAGGCGCACTCCTCATAGTGACCGGAAGTTCCAGAAGGGACGCAGTTGCAGCGATCACAGCAAGTGCCACACGCACGCTTGCACAGATTTGGCCTCGACGATAACTTGCACCTCCGATCGCACTCATGGTCGCAATCTGCTTCACATTATATATAACTTTGATTGTTATTAACTCGCAACAAAAAGAAAATGAACTGTCCAGAGTAATTGAAATTGAGAATATGTTGGTTACGAACCTATGCGTGGTTGCGCCATGGTCTTGATCAAATGATGAACAAGTAAACAGTGAATAATGGGAATCGAACAATATATATAGAAAAAACTAGAGATATAATAATTGAGTGAGAGGAGATGCATAAGAGTTAAAAGAATTATACCAGATGAGATTGAGCTAGGAAGAGAATGAGCATGGAGAATATGAGGGAAGAAGCGAGAGCTTTGGAGATGGCCATGACGTTGAGAATTGAGATTTGAGAGTGATGAGAAAAGAATGAGAGAAAGAACTGTATTTTTATGCGGCAACAGGGAAGATTACGTGTGTTGTATTGTAAATTGTAAATATTGTAAATTAATGTGTAGGGGTAATTTGTAGTGTTTGGCATCCAATCTCATAGTTGACAGCTTTTAAAGAAATTTGCGTGTTAAGGTTTTCAAACAGATTCTTTGATTCTTTGTTTTTTAATAGGATTTGATGCCAACGGTGAAGCCATTATGGTCTTTTAGTGCTGTGATTGCATTTTCAACGGTTTGGCACAAAAATCTTCAATGGGTTTTAATATGTTTGAACGTACTATACGAATTGCTTGATGCATGGCATTTAAATAGTTTTCATTTAATCTGATTATTTTGAATGTTTCAAACGATTAGAAACTATATTGGAGTCTATGGTTGCAATAGTTTGGAACCTGATTTTAATCACGTGTAATGTGATGATTTTATGTATAAAAAATGGATTAAAATATAGGAAAAATCCCTATAAAAGACACCTGAATTATATGAATTCTAAATTTGAGTTGGATTTCTATCTCTACTATTTTAATCTTTTTACAAAAAATACGAACTCATTAGCTTTACTCTCTCCTCTCTCTATAACAATTTTCCTTTTCCTATTATGTTATCTATAATTTGATATATCATAGAGTTAAAATCTGCGACAATTTATCTAGGATTTACAGAAGATGAATATAGTTAAGTTTGACCCTTGAGCTGTTGGGAGAAACAATGACAGGCTAATTATGAAAGTTTTATTTAAAAAATTTATTATATGGGAGCGTGTCACCTATTTGAGGCTAACGATGCTCCTAATAATAATAATATTAGAATAAGAAATAATGAACCTCTTAGGCCAAACATTGACAACGAATGGCCTCCTCGTGAAAGAAATGACAAGCCTTATTGGGTTGGCAAAAATTAAGTTGCATTCATGATAATGAAGGTTCAAATATGTGTGTCTGTATGAGGGTGAATATATATACGTCTCTCTCTCTCTTTTTTTATCAAATATAATGATATTTTCATTACTATAAAGATAGGGAAGTACATCTTAGAATGCCAGTTTGTTCAAGATTAAAAAAAAAAAGATTTTAGTTAGGTTAAATATGAGAAAATTGTTGGGATTATATATGAGTGAGTTGTTATAGGAAAATTTAAACTGTGGGAGAAAATCTTATTTCAATAAATTATTTGAAATAGTTTATCAAAAAGACTAAACATATAATAATTTTTTAATAAAACTTCCGTAATTAGCTTATTACTGTTTTCCCAACAATTCAAGGGTCAAACTTAACTAAATTCAATTTTTGTAAATTTTAAATAAACTGGCCCAGAATTTAACACTACGATGTATCAAATTATAGATAGTGTAATAGGAAAAAGAAGATTATTGCAAAGAAAGGAGGGTGTAGTTGATGAGTCCATATTTTTTGTAAAAAAGATTAAAACGACGTAGATGGATGCTCAACTCAAATAAAATAAGAGGTAATAATGTAAAATTATCGAATTCTAAAATATTATTTTAGGTTATGTGACATTATTTAGAATTTGTTGAATTTAATGACCCAATTTAGAATTTAAGTAATTTAGTTGTCTTTTATAGGGATTTGCCCTAAAATATACTTGAAAAAATCCTATTCAATGACTGCTGGATTACCTAAATTATAATTTAAGTCAATAAACATAACAAATCATTAATTGTGATTTATGAAGTAAAGAGATATTTAAAAATTATGTCAAATTACCTCCATATCCTTTAATTTCTTTTAGACCAAATATCCCTCGGTTATTAAAAAGACAAAATTAATAACAAAACCATAATGTTTGCAGGCTACAAATAACCCTCAACTATTACAAGTATATAATTAAGATTCACTTGGGTTGCTCCCTCAATTAAGTTTGCTAAGCAGCCAATACAATGAGCTCACAATCTCTCAGGATACAGAGTTTATCGTGTTGTATACTTTTTCATCCTTATTGCATGTTATTCATGTTCATGCTTGTTATATTATTTGAAATCCGAACGTCCATATTTGATCTTTTCTATAAAAGTAAAATACTCTAACCACCTATTTGTTTTACCTTAATTACATAAATTCCCCCTCTATTTTGAAAACCCATATAAACCTCCCTTAAAATTAAAATGTATGTTACACAAATCTCCTTGATATTTTGTGATTTCATTTCAATCAACACAAATTGTTAGTTGACCGTTAAGTTTGAATTTTTGGATTTTATTTTACCAAAATGCCCCTCTTTAACATTAAAATTATTTAAACATACACACACACATATAGGTGGGATCAAAAAACTTATGCCCACCAAATTTTAATTCTAGCTAATAGATTTTTTAACTTTCCAATATGCTACAAATTTATTAATTTTGAGATTATAAAATTTATAATTTTAATTTTCCAACATATTTAATAAAATTTATTTATTTATAGTTTCTTAAATGACTAAAAATATATATCAAACGCATTTTTTCAATAAAATATAATAAACTATATAGGTTTGAGAGATTGTATAAGTCATTTAAACATATAGTTTCATATTTTTTTCTATAAACATTTAAAAAACTTATTCAAATTATTAAAAGCCTCTGATATTTACAAGCTATCAATTAAAATTTGGGATTTAGTATTGTGGATAAATTAGTAAATAAATTTTATTTTTTATATAAGTTTTAATTAAAAAATTTATTTTTAGAATTTTTTAAGAATAGTCTTAATGGAGTTAAAGGTTTGAACTTAAATATATGTTTTTAAAATAGAGGGAAGATATATGTAATTAAGATAAAATAGAAAGGTGATGATTAGAATATTTTACTATATTTTAAAATCCTAACTGTGCTATATAACCATATCTATAATTTATATAGTAACCCAAATTAAAATTAAGGTAATTCAACCATCTTTTAATAAGATTTTCCTGATATATTTTTGTTCCTTTAACTTTACTTGAGGACTTGAGGTATCATTTTAATTCCTTAAATTTACAAAGTGCATTTTTAGTTCTTAAAACTTAATATCATTAATACCATTAACTGACTTAACGTGGTGATTTAATCCTAGCTGTCAACCTATTAATTCCTATTTTAATTACTTAAAAACTAATAAAAAATTCTTAGCCCTCTCTGTATAAACTTTTTGGAAGAGCTTATATTTGGGAAATAAGTCCTTATTACGCAAACCAAGATAAAACTCCTCTCACATACTTACCTCGTATACTGTGAATCACAAATTATAAGCACTTATTGCCCAAAAATAAGCTATTTCAAACGAGCACAGAATCAATCAACAATCCATAGAGCAGTATTCACCTTCTAGTCAGATCCTAATACAATAATGACAGAATAATTGACAAGAGAAAATCGCAAAATTATTCAAATTAAAGCTAACCAAACTTCAATAGGAGTAGGAGAGCATAGAGACAAAAATAAAATAAAAAACATTCAAAAAAATTAAGTTCGCTTCATCAACATTGCACAGTCACCATTAACTTTGCTTAATCAGTATTTAGGATGTTAAGTTTTAAGAACTAAAAATGCATTTCATAAATTTAAAGGATTAAAATTATAACTCGAAAAAATTCAAAGGACAAAAGATATATCTTAGCTACAAAAATATGTTGATTCTGAAATCATCATATTTTGTAGTTTTGCTTGTTCTATTTTATAGGAATGATTCCTTTGATCTTGAGAAGTGTTATTTTGTATTTGTCAGTAGTTATAGAATAGCTCTTAAGAATCATGTTTAGGGGAACGAATTGAATTTAAATTTTGTTTTCTGCAAGGGCTACCCAACACTTCTAAGAATAGTATCATTATTCATTAGAAATAACTCAAATCGAATTTTTTGTTGTTCTTTGTAGATTTGGACAACAAGGTGTTGGGAGAATATATGGAAGCTGTGAGCTATAACTAATATTTTTCTCAGCCGCTACATAAAACTATAAGGCGTCCACTATTATTATATTACACACGATTCATCATTTATTAATCTTGAATGCTACCCTTGTAATCTGCTTGATCAAATTACAGGGGTACACCCAAATGTATAATTTGTCTGAAGCAATTTTCCTGACTTTTCAGTTTAATTTAGGGATAAATCTATAAAAGAATAGATAAACCCAGATGAAGATATAGAAACTCAAAAGAACACAAGACTTAGTGACGTGACTTTTTCATTTTTGGCATAAATTAAAATAGAAACATGAAAATCATACACATAAGTGATGAAGGTTTTATTCATGAGAATATAATTTAAGAAATGTAAAGTAGTCTAAGGGCATTTGCGGCGGCCGCCGTGGGTGGTCTGGTTGGCGTAGCAGGCGCACTCCTCATAGTGACCGGAAGTTCCAGAAGGGACGCAGTTGCAGCGATCACAGCAAGTGCCACACGCACGCTTGCACAGATTTGGCCTCGACGATAACTTGCACCTCCGATCACACTCATGGTCGCAATCTGCTTCACATTATATATAACTTTGATTGTTATTAACTCGCAACAAAAAGAAAATGAACTGTCCAGAGTAATTGAAATTGAGAATATGTTGGTTACGAACCTATGCGTGGTTGCGCCATGGTCTTGATCAAATGATGAACAAGTAAACAGTGAATAATGAGAATCGAACAATATATATAGAAAAAACTAGAGATATAATAATTGAGTGAGAGGAGATGCATAAGAGTTAAAAGAATCATACCAGATGAGATTGAGCTAGGAAGAGAATGAGCATGGAGAATATGAGGGAAGAAGCGAGAGCTTTGGAGATGGCCATGACGTTGAGAATTGAGATTTGAGAGTGATGAGAAAAGAATGAGAGAAAGAAGTGTATTTATAGGCGGCAACAGGGAAGATTACGTGTGTGTTGTATTGCAAATATTGTGTACGGGTCATTTGGGATGTTCGGCAATCAAACTCATGGTTGCCAGCTTTTAGTGAAATCTGCACGTTAAGGTTTTTAAACAGATTCTTTAATTCATTGTTTTTAATGATTTGATAAACCATAATGGGCTTTTAGTGTTGTAATTGCTTTAAACGGTTTTACATAAAAAACTTTGATCGGTTTGATGGGTTTTAATATATATATGTTTAATTTGATTGACCCATTAAATTGGTTTTAATATGCTTGATTGTTTCTAACGTATTTAAATAATTTTCATTTAATGTGACGATTTTGAATGCTTCAAACGTTCAGAAATTGTTGGAGTTTATTACTGCTGCGTTTCGAACCTCGTTTTAGTCACATTTAATATGATGATATGATTTTGAAATCAAACTGGGTTGTTGCCCATAAAATATGCTTAATTCGGTCAGAGGCTGTGGGTGCGCGCGCGCTAGTTTTTGAGCACCTCTTTTCCTCTAGCTTGCATATTATTGACTTCTATATTTCTGCTCACTTTATTATTTGTCGGTAGTTACAGAGTACTCCTCTCATCCTATTTATAACACATTTTTAACATGTCACATAGATAAGGAAAACCTTAAATTTTATTAAATTTTTTATAAAATTCAATAACTTTTCAACTTTACCCATATTTAGTATATAATATACAACATGAGAATAAAGTCAATACAATAATAAATAAATGGTAAATTGTATATTTGTATGAAAAACTTTCTCTATTAAAATTTGTTTTCTGTAGGGTTTATGGCAACACCTGGGTCAAACCAAATATTTTGTTTTTTTGTTTTTTTACAGATTTTGCAAACAAGGTGTTGAGAGAATATGAAAGTTGTGAGCTATAATAAGCCCATAACTAATGTTTTTCACAGCCGCTACATAAAATTATAAGGGTCCATTATCATCATCACTACTCATGATTCATCATTTATTAAACTCGAATGCCACCTTGTAATCTCATTGCTCAAATTATAAGGGTCCGCCCAACTGTATAATTGGAAAAGAACCTCTCCATTATTTAATGTCTCTGTTTCCTCTGCATTGCTTCAAAACGATGTCATTTTGATTATGTGCGATCTCAGCCGTTGATTCCCCAATTGATCCTAGCTGTTAATTTGCAAACCTAGTCCTACAGCTAACCATGTGTGTGCCTGAGCCTGATGAAACATCTTGGGAGCCACACACCTTTTGTCTGTTTTGGAAGATAATTCAACCTCTTGACTGTAGTGCTTTTTCTTCAGTTTGGCTTTATCCTCAGTTTCGATTTGCGCTAAGCTTCTTATATCAACTTACACAAATATCAACAAGCTTTTCCTAGGTATACTTTTTTTTTTAACTAGAAACAAATTAAAAAAACTATGAAATAATAAAGTTTTGAATGTCAAATTGTTGCTTGTGTTTTTTTTTTTACCAGGTATACATATAACTTTTTTGTCATTTACTATCTTTTCCCCTGCAAGAGTTAGTTTATAGTCCATAAACACGTGAACGGAGTAACTATTGCCAAAATCAGTTTATATTTATATTTTTCACTCTACATAATTTTTTGAGAAAGTTTTCATCAAGTTAGGATTTTCATGTTTTAGATTGCTTCTGTTTTTTCGGTTTTGAGTAATGGATGCAAATATGATTCCCACAATTGGTCTTCAATTCTGTTTTTTCTAACTTCACCATAAACAGCTTCACCGAATTGGTCTTCAATTCGGCTTCATTGATATAAGAAGCTTTGCACAAAGCGAAACTGATAAAGCCAAATTGGAGAAAAAGCACTACATGCAAGAGGTTGAATTATCATCACAATCGGACATAAGGCGTGTGACTCCCTAGATGTTTTGTCAGGCTCAGGCACACACATAGTTAGCGTAGGACTAGGTTTACAAATAAATGACTAGGATCAATTGGAGAATCAATGGTTGAGATTGTACATAATCAAAACGATGTCATTTTAAAGCAATGGAGACACTAAGTAATGAAGAGGTTCTTTTCTTTTTTTTGGACAAATGAAGAGGTTCTTTTCTTTTTTTTGGACAAATGAAGAGGTTCTTTTCCGCTGTATAATCTGTGTGTGAAGCAATTTTCCGGACTTCCAGTTTTAGGGATCAATCTAAGCTACAAAATCATTGATCAACCCAAATGAAGATAGAAATTAAAAGAACAGAAAAATTTAAACAACGTTATATATTATTATGATTATTTTTTTGACATAAATTAAAATAGAAACAGGGGAGGTGTGATACATATATATAAGTGATGAAGTTACATATTTGAGAATATATAATTTAAGAGGTGAAAATAGTCTAAGGGCATTTGTGGCGGCCGTGGTGGGTGGTCATATTGGCATAGCAGGGGCACTCGTCGTAGTGACCGGAAGTTCCAGAAGGGACACAGTTGCAGCGATCACAGCAAGTGCCACAGGCACGCTTGCAGAGATTTGGCCTCGACGATAACTCGCACCTCCGATCGCACTCACTATCACAATCTACTTCACATTATTATATAACTTCCATTAATTAACTCACAAGAAAAAGAAAATGAACTGTGCAGAATAATGAGGTGGTAATTAATTCAGACTGAGAATAAATTGGTACGAACCTATGTGTGGCGGGGCCAGCGGAGGGGACGAGGGGTCGTCGTCCACCATGGTGATCACCTGATGGTAAACAGTGAATTATTACGAGCTAAGATCAAACAATCTAGTTAGAGGTGGTATAACTCTGGTTCCTAATATAAGATGTCGTTGGTATATAATTGAGTGAGAGGATCAAGATGCATGAGAGATATAAATTAAATTATTACCAGATCAGATTGAGCGAGGTGAAGGATGAGCAGGACGACGAGGAAGGAAGCGGCAAGAGCTTTGGAGATGGCCATGATGATGACGTTGAGCGTGAAGAGAGAGAGGGATGAGAGGAGTGTATTTATAAGTGGAAAGAGGGAAGAGGAGGAAAAGGCAAAAGGTTACGTGTTGTGAGAAACATGGACGGTGAGGTGAATCGGAAGTAATGTTTTTCTCAGCCGCTACGTAAAAATTATAACAAGGGCATTGTATCATTACTTCATTAGACATGAATCATTTATTTGACTTTAATGTTACTCTTGTTGTATCCTTTCTCAACCACATCATTTGTGGACGTCTGGCAGTATCATCAATGCATGGATTTAATTCTTCCCTTCTCATTTAAAAGTTACAATACGGATTTGGCTTGCCTACGCTGCCCCTTCCCTGCCCCTTCCTGTCCGTCGCATACTTTTCTCAAAACTACATTATTTTGATGTAATTTTGGGTGAGAAAGGATGGCCTGATCTTTTTTTTTTTAATGGTGTTCAATATTTTGATGGATTTTTTTGAAAGCATCTAGCATCTTAAAAAAAAAAAAGAGTAGTGTACAGTATTTTAAAATAATTTTTACTGTTTTAATTTTAACCCTTTCAAATATTTTTTTTTAATTGTACCCAATATCTTACTAGAATGAATGTAATTTTACCCTTGATGTATTCTTTCAACTCCAAAAATTACTTTAAAATATTGGGTGCCACTAAAAAATATATTTAGAGTGGATGAAAATCAATAAATCAGTATCCTATGTTTTAGGTGCTTTGTACTATTAAGAAAAATACATTAAAGATAAAATTGTAGTCAGTCTCCTAAGATACTAGGTACAATTGAAAAAATATTTTAAGGGGTTAAAAACACCAAAAATTATTTTAAGATACTATATACTACTTGAATATTTTAAAGTAATTTTTGGAGCTGAAAAAATACATTAAGGATAAAATTACATTCATT
This sequence comes from Inga oerstediana, assembly GCA_963210345.1. Taxonomy (NCBI): domain Eukaryota; kingdom Viridiplantae; phylum Streptophyta; class Magnoliopsida; order Fabales; family Fabaceae; genus Inga; species Inga oerstediana. Next base: position 13,372,462 of record OY723405.1, on the reverse strand, counting down.
CTGGTAAGACACTGGGTACAACTAAAAAAATATTTGAAGGGGTTAAAAACACTAAAAATTATTTTAAGATATTGTATGCTACTTAAATTTTTTTTTTAAGATGATAGATACTTCCAAAAAAGATCCATCAAAAGGACACCATTTAAAAAAAAAAAAAAGATTAAGTCATCCTTTATCACCCAAAACCACACCAAAAACGGTATAGTTTTGAGAAAAGGACGCAGCGGATGGGAAGAGGGTAGTGGACGCAAGCCAGCTCCTTAAAACACCGCGTCTTCTTTAATTTATTCTTTTTAGGGGTCGGTGAGTTCGTTCTCTTTTTAGGATTAAAAAAAACAGAAAATTAATATCTTGCTCTATATAGTATTCCCTCCTTCCTTAAATATAAATTTTAAATAATCAATTTATGTATATAAAGAAAATAGTTAAAATTAGTTAAAAATAGTATATATGCATTTTTTTTTTCAATTATGCTCTTATGTATAAAGATGATAGGTAAGAGAGACAATAAATGCAACAAATATAGTCAAAGGGTAACGTTAGAAAAATAAATAAATATTGAGAAAAAACTGAAATGAAATTTATATTTTGAGATGAACTACTTATTCTCATATTTAAAGCTTATATTTAGAAACAGAGAAGTATATACATATAGTTTTGACTTAATCTAGTTTAACCGTTTGTATAGTTTTTGACTTAGTTATAACTCACTCTTTAACTTTGACTATCCATATAATTTTGACTTTATTGAAATTCAATCATTGAACTTTAGTAACTTATTATAACGCAGATCCTATATGTTTTTACCCTTTCAAAATTTTATTTTAGAGTTTCATGAAATTAAATATTTTATTTCCTAAAAGATATATAGGAGATAGTATTTTAAATGGTTAAAATTATATATGGGATTGGGTTTACTGGGTCAAAATTCACAGACTAGAATACAATTGAGTTAACACTATAGACATTAAGTTGTACTTTTGTAATATTTAGATAATGAATTATAACAGAGTCACACACAACTAGAGGGGGGGGGGGGGCATAATTGTTTTGGCAAAAAAAAAAATCATAAGATCTGTAGTATTTTGTCAATGTTTTGTTGTTAGGCATTTTAGGAAAAATTGTGCATTTCGATGAACATAAGTTGTAATTTGTTGATGGTTTTATTAAAATTTAAAGATGACGCGTGGTTATCTAAACTTAAAATTAATAATACAATGCTATTTAATTTACAAACATGGCTGTATGCGCGGGCATTTCATCGAATGAACTTTGAATTATCGCACATACTAAATTGGTTTGATAAACCACACATTAAAAAATTTTAGTTAATGCCACTTGCATTTTCAAAATACGACTCAAATAATCAAGATTTTTTTACCTATCTGATGGCTTAGTTTTTAGTTCACGATAACATTTTATTATTTCATGTACCATGAGAGTAGAACAAAAAAAAAACGAAAGAAAAGGACGAGTGTGTATAATGAATACATTAATTGGCTGAAAATCGACCCATAGCACGTGGATAGCGATTGAACCAAAATATGTTGGGTGTCCCCGTTGCATTTCCAAATCTACTGAAAAAGGCATATATGTTATAAAAATTTATACTTAATTAACTAGGAAATGTGTATGTTAGGAGAAAAGACTAATTAAGAAACTGTACTTGTTTGGAGTTATTTATTATGAGCATGTTTATGTAAGTTGAAATAACACTATTACAAAAAGGTTGAAAGGTGGCGCACATTTTGTGGCACTTCTTTAAAGAAGTGTCATAACTGCCTTTTTTTTTTCTTTTTCTATTTTATTTTTTTTTTAAATTTTGGGTACCAACTGTGGCGCCTGGTGGACTAGATGCCACAGCTAGTAGGCTCAACTATGACGCCTGCCAAGGCAGACGCCACAACTGGGTGCATGCTACCAGCTGGTTGTATAATAAATAAATTTAAAAAAAAAGTTACCAGCCGTGGCGACTAGAAAACAAGGCGCCACAGCTTCTTCTATATTTTTTTTAAAAAAAGAAGGCTAGCTATCTCATACCTTTATGGTTCTAAAACCTTGTAGTTTTAGACACAATTATTCCCAAAAAAAAATAAAAAATGGACCAGCTGTGGCGCCTGGAATCCAGACGCCACAGCTGATCCTATTAAATAAAAAAAAATTTTGATGTAGATATTATCATTAAAAAAATAAAAAATGACCAGCTGTGGCGTTTGGAATCCAAGCGCCACAGCTGATCTATTAAACAAAAAAAACAATTTTTTGGCATAGGTATTACCAAAAAAAAAAAAAAGACCAGCTGTGGCGCCTAGAATCCAGGCAGCACAGCTGATCCTATTAAATAAAAAAAAATTGTCAAAATGTTCAATTTATATAAAAAAAATTTTCTTTTTGACCTTTTTAATGGATTACACTATCCACTTCCCATCAATCACAATTCTCCACCGCTCCCACCCTTATCTTTTTTCCCCTTCCCGCGCAGTGGCTTCCTTCCTTCTCTTTTAATTTATTTTGACTCATCCCACTTTAATTATTCCCTCCTCTCTCATTTTCTCTTTTAATCTACACTACAGCTTCTTGCAGTGGATGACCGTCGCCCCCTCCCTCCATTTCCTATCATCTTCACACTTAAAAACATACCCACATGCAAACACGTCTTCATCATCGAATCTACTTCTTTGTTTTGTTTCAACTGCCATCCCCACTCCTCCTCCTCCTCACTCAAGATTGCGACACCAACAGGTAACGTGGTCCTCCACTCCACTGCACTGATCAATTAAACTTGTAAGTTCAACGTGCTTCTTCCTTTTTTTTTAATTGGCATGTAATTTCTGCAATTTTTTATTTCAAATTGATATCTATGTTCTAATTTGTGTTTAAAAAGTGGAGAATATATATAATATTTCAAAAGAAGTTATCCAAAAAAATAATATTTCAAAAGAAAAGAAAAACCAAAAGTGGACCATGTCTCGTGATGCCTTTAGCATGTTGATAAAATATATCTTTACATATCTGGAGTACTTGATTTCAGATTAGGCTTAAGCAATTTTAACATTTTTTGCCTGAAAAATTTTTAATTTCAAAAAACCTTATTATAATAATTTAAAAGAAAATAGTCTAGTCCATACGAATGATGAAGAAAAATATAATATTTGTATCATAATATAAGTTTTTTTAGCTTAACTTTTTTGCCAACAATTTCTAGTTTAACACTAGCCTCAATATTTTCAATTTTAAAAATAAATCTGGACAATTAATATTATTTTGTAAATTAAAATAAAACAATTTCTTTAGCTAAATTTTTAAAAAAAAATTTTAAAAAAATACCCTCCTGTGGCGCTTGGTGGAGGAAGTGCCACAGGAGGGGAAGCGCCACAGGAGGGTAATTTTTTTTAAAAAAAAAATTAAATGTTGTGCCGCTTTCAAGTGCCACAGCTTCTTTTAGTGGCGTCTAGATATGTGGCACTTCTCTAGCGTCACAGTTAATGTAATTATAAGCGCCACAACTTTATTGTTTTGTAGTAGTGTAATTTAATAATAACCAACGGGTGTCGGGTGCAGTGTTAAGGCAACTAACAGTCCCCCAGGTGGACAAAAGTTCGAACCTGGGAGAAGCACTTTGTTGGGAGGGGGAACCCACCCTTGGTAAAAAGCACCTTACAGGGGTGTGCCTAAAAAAAATGTCCTCCGCTCTAAATTAGTCGGTTGCCCTGGGTTACCTGGTCCAGTGTTAGAAGTCCAGGGACTTAGAAAAAGGTGCTAAATATCAGGGGAGTTTGGGTTTGGGGACTAAAAGCCCTGTCTTTCTATTGTCACAAAAAAAAAAAAATCCATCAAAGAGAGCAGCAGCGAAAGACTTGATGAAATACCTCTAGTCATGGCAATTCTGCTTGTAGTATCTCACAGCCTAAAAATTGTAGATAACAAAAAAGAAAAAATCCATCAAAGAAAGCAGCAGTGAAAGACTTGATAAAATACCTCTAGTTATGACAATTCTGTTTGTAGTATCTCACAACTTAAAAATTGTAGAGAACAAAAAAAGAGTTAGAATTAGAATAGAATAGGTCAAGATTTCTTCTACAGAAAAATGGCACAGTGATGGTCAGTGAATAGCCGTCATCCGTCAGAAAATCCCTAAAGAGTAAGTAAGTAAGTTTTCCACGTTACTACTCTAAAACTTGGCTTACGCTATTTAGAGCCTTCCATCAAAGCTTGTAATAACTTACCAACTAAGCAGGTAGCCTTAAACCAAATATCTATCCAAATCACGTGCAGGTTACAATCAGGGGATATTTTTTATTTAAAAAATTGATAAGATAATATCTAGATATAATCTACATTAAATAATAATATAATATCTAACAAACTTATCTCATATATTTATCTCATACAATATAAATTATGATTAATAAGCTAACCTGTGTTTGAAATTGCTAATCCTCACTTTAATTTCAATCAAACCTATCATTCCATATACTAAACAGTACACTGTCTTAGATGAATCATAAACATTACTTGCACCTCACGTAACAAACCTCCTAGGTAACTAGCTTTGAGCATTTAAATATACTATTCCTTTTTTGGGGAAAAAAAAAAATCATAAGCCTTTTAGTTATAAATCTCAATATTAAGGTTATTAAATCTAGGTCGGTCACTGAACCAGTCGGATACTAATTTAAGGGTCAATGAGTAAAATCGAAGTCAAATCATAATTAACCTGGGACCAAAATAATAAGAAAATGAAGATTTCAGTATTGTTAATATAAAATTCTAATTTTTTTTTAAATAAAAAAAACTAAATCGGATTGATTGCCCGAGTTTACTGAATAATTTACTGGTTTTCATGCTGAACCAACTGGTGCCATCTGGATTTAATAATACCCTGTCAATGTACATATCCGAACGGAAAAACGGCTATTTCTCTGTTTTGTTTTTCGGGGAAAAAATATATGAGGACATGACAGGGTGATAAATTCCAGAGTGACTTTTGTTTGAAGCAACTAATCTGATCCTAGGACCCTGGCTCTAAACAGCTAACGTTGCTTGTTGAGGTTAGTATGCAGGATTGGGTCAGATCAATTTCTTCCTCCAATAAAAGTGGCCATTTTCACCTTTTTTTTTTTTTTTTTTACGTAGGAAAATGGATATTTTATTATTGGGTTAATATAATTTTTAACCATTTAAATTTCATTTTGTTTAAAATATTAGTTACTATAACTCAATAAAAATCTAAACCATTTTATCCTTACAGCTACCAAAAACTATGATTCAAAATATGAAAGACTAAAATCAAAATAAAAATAAATTTAATAGACTAAACATAATATTAACCCTTCATTATTTCTTATTCTTTTTTATTTTTGGTTCAACATTATTTGTCATTATAAACTTATTCGGTTATTCAGCTCCATCAAAATCTTTAATCGTATTGCGCTCTCTCAAACACTGATTTTGTTTTTGGTGCAATACAGAGACACAGGCCAGGCCTGTTTGAGAAAATAATCGGGCTCTCTTAACGCCTCTCCTATTTAGCTCGGCCATGCATAAATGTTTATAACTCCTTTCATCCTTAATACAAGTCTAACCACGGAAGGGGCTACTAACTAGTAACAAATCAATGTTCGAATTTCATCAGAAGATATGTCCATATTTAATGTTTGACAATGTCTCAAACAATATTACATTCAATAAAAGGATAATTGTGTCGGAAAAAAAATTAAGTAAATTAATAAAACTAAATAAATTATAAGTGCTTGATTATTTTTTTGCCCGTATATAATTACTTGATTATAATATAGTGAGTGTTTGAAAACCACCAAAATCATAGTTTCATAAGCGCTTTTCTATAAATCAAGATAAAACTTCTTTTACATACTTATCTCGTAAATCATAAAAGTTATTCCATAAAAACTAACCCAAACACATATATATAGTGTAATCTTCTTAAATTACAGATGTATAATAAATTATATATCAGTTTATAAATTCAAAAAATTAGTTTGAGAAAATATGATAAATATTGGAGGTAAAAAAGAATTTGGGTCTTAATTTAAAACTGAAATTAACTTTCTGACTAGATCCTCCACTATATTTTTTTTTTGATAATAAAAAATATACTACAAACACCTCAGAAGCTATCGTCCTGAGTCAACATGAAAACTCATACTGTTTACATCATTAATTAAAAAATCGATAATAGCATCAGAGGGAGACTCTGTGATATGAAGATCAATAGCTATCTTCCAAGATCCTCCACTATATTTAGGAGGGGAAATTTAGTACAGAAACTCAAAGGCAATTAATAGGATATATTAATTATTATTTAGTCAAACATATTGTTTTATTTTTGTGTAATAGTAATCGGGAAATGATATCTATTCACCCTGCCCTTTATTTTACTTTTCGTACGTAACCAAATATCACCTGTTGAAGAATACCGGACAGAGAATTTTTCGTCCAATCATGTCTCTTATCCACCCAGATGCTTCCAGAAAAATACTTTGCGATGGAAAAAATGGGCCATTTGTGTGGGGCATGTACGCGGGAGGCCTTAGACGTTGCTAGACATTTGCCAACTCTTAATATTATTTCTCAAAATATTCAAAAAAATCGACTTTGTAAATGCGAAATTTTTATTTTGGTGTCCATTGAAAAGAAAAAAAATCAAAGGCATCACTGTATCATAGAAATACGCGTTTTAGTTAGTACTCTCGTAATAATTCACTAATACGAACAGTAACCAGGTCATTAATGATAACAGTGTTCTAGATTTATGGCCTGTTTAATGCATGTTTGAAAAATAATAAAATCATGATTTTAAAATTTTTTTCCCGTAAGTTGAGAAAAAATTTTTCTGATATATTTATTTCGTAAATCCTAAAAACTTTTCCACAAAAACTAATTTAAACTTGCACCTTAGTTCAATTGTGTTAGATATCATGTTTTGATGATAACAAAGAATATTATGAAAAAGATTTGATTAATAAATAAGTTTGAACAAAGTGATAACAGGGAAAAGCATCATTTGAAGTAAGCATTGGAGTAATGAAGAAATGCCAAGAGAAAAAGATGAGAAACTTGATCAGAAGCAAGTTTTCTAAGGCATTACTTGAATAAGTACTCGAGTAAAGGGACAGAAACTTGAAGTAACCAGAGACACCTTCAAGTAACCTGCCAACGTTACTCGAGTAAGTACTCGAGTAATAATGTAAATGTTTTCAAGTTGCTCTCGGCCTGCCAATGTTACTTGAGTAGATACTTGAGTAACCAGGTAATTCACTTGGAGCTACTCTCGACCTGTCAACGTTACTCGAGTAGCTACTCGAGTAACCAGGTAAAAAACTTCCAGTTGCTCTCGGCCTGCCAATGATACTCGAGTATGTACTCGAGTCCCCTGTTTCAAGAAATATGTTGCTCTCGGCATTTTCAACCCTGCCAACGTTACTCGAAGAGCTACTCGAGTAACTCACTGTGGTAAGCAAAATGTAACACCCCAAATTTTATTCACCAAAAATATATTGTAATTATTTGAATAATTCAATATAATTGTGAATATTCATGAATTTGGATCTTGTGAATTTTGAAATATTCATATTCATAAGGAAATGGCCAAATTAATTCAAAAATTGAATTAAATTACAAAAGGGATAGCAAAATCATAATTTTGCCAATTTAGCCCAAGATTAATTATTTTCCAATTAATTGGAGTTAATTTCAATTAATCAAGGAAAATAAAGGAAAATGCATAATGTGATTATTCTTAGTGGAATAAATCAAGAATTGAGAAATTAAGGGGGAATTATACATAAAATCAATTGTGTGAATTATGGAATTGTGCAAACCAATTTTCTCTCCTCTTCCTCTCTAATTTTCGTCCAACATGAAAGAAAAAGGGGAAAAAAATTAATTGATGCATGATCACATGTCATAAGTAGAAGGAAATCATGACCAAGATTGAGTACACACAAAATGGAGTGGTGATGGAGTGCATGAGGATAGAAGCTTGAGTGAAGAAATAAGCAACATGATTACATGGTGGAGTGCACATTTTGACTTAGTTGGAGGAATGATGGAATACTTGAGTGATTGGAAGAGGACACACATGATGACATGTAAGAAGCTAACTTGTCTTGTAAGAGAGGATGAGAGGGACGGATTTTTGAGGAAGAAAAGGAAGAAATTGATTCAAATTGATGGCAAGACAATGGAGTAATTGTGAAGGGAAGGGAATGGTGACAAGTGGCACAACTTGGGCCCTTGATGGAATCAATGGTTAGGAAGGAAGAAGACCAATTTATTAAACACAAACTCCTTCCTCTTTCATGTACACTTCACGCACAAGTCATAGGAAAAAGGAAGAGAGAGTGATTTTGTGAAGCTTGAGATTAGAGAGAAGGAAGAAGAAGAGGTCAAGGTAAGGTGGTTCCTTTGGTTTTTTTTTTATTATGGCATTTCCTTAGATTCTTCTCTAAACTCTTGTTTCTCATGAACCCATGGTGGTGAAGAGACACTTTGAGATCAAGAAGAGAGGGAGGAGGATCCTAGATTAAGAGGAAACCAAGTAGTCAAAGATGGTAACTTCATGAACTTGCCTTCTTGAGTTGTTGTTGATAATTATTGTTTGGTTTTTATGATTTTTGAGTTGAGTTGTAAAATTAGAAAATCCATAACCCTAAGGGGTTATGCTGCCCAAAATCCTTTAAATCATGATTATGAAGTGTTTAAATGGGTTAATCAAGGATTAGAAATGGAAAAGTACAAGTTTTGGGAGCTAAAACACAAAATCCCATTTTTTTCCATTTTCCTTAATATTTTGGCCAGAACCAGAACTGGTACAAGGAGTTGGATTTTCATGAAATAAATGGTTCCATTGGAATCAGTGGGCAAAAATAGGTGGGGTTACAGTTGGACACTTTTTCGGTAGAGGCCGAAAAAGCATAATTACGAAAACGCCACTGAAATCACTAAATAGGGGCTGTAAGGGTATTTTCGTAATTTGACCGTGAATTTGGCGATTTCGAGCCCGGAAATGGATTCCTTGGGCGAAAATAAGTCAGAATAGCCTTAGTTAAAATTTTGGGAAAACGTGCCATCGGGCTGGGTACGGCGGGGCCGAGCCGGGTTCCCGAGGGCATTTTTGTAAATTTTCACCATAGAGTAATATAACCACAATAAACACTATGGAATAGTCTAAAATGATACTTGGATAGGTTATGACCTATTTCTGGTACATTTAATATTTTAGGACCGAGTCGGACGTCAGGACAGCACGCTTTTCGAGACACTATTAAATAAGGGATATTAAAGCTTTGAGGTAGGGGCATTATCCTTCATACACTATGCCATAAGTTATGTGATTGTGTGGATGCCATTGTTTTGCAAATGCACTTTATTAATTAACATGATTTTCCTAAAGAGGGGCAGTTAGTGCCATAGATGCACTTACACTGGGAGTTGGCAGAAGTCCAACCGGTGTAGATTGTGGGGCATGGGCCCTACTCATGTATACATGATGATGATGATGATGATGTGTTTATATTGCTCATTAATTTGTGCATACCTTAGCGCATGACATATTTACTTTTCACATTTTCTATGAACGATATTATGTCTCTACGGAGATTCTTCGGAATCTCACCCTATTTTTAAATAAACACCTCAGCGGGTACCAGTGGGAAAAAGGGCAAAGACGTTGATGCCGAAAAGTGAGTGGCACGTGTCTCGAGGCAAGGTTATGATCGTGGTTATGCTTTAGTCTATGCCTTAATATTTTGGATAATTTGTAAATATTAAAACTTCCGCTGTATTTTTTGTTTCCCGTAGACGAACAATATCAGAATTGTAAACGAACGACGTTGGGACTGTAAACGAATATTTTTATCAGTATAATTGTACTTTTCTGTATGCCCATTGAATTTTGTCTTTATTATTCTTCGATTATCAAAATGGAAATGGGTGTTGACACAAAAACCTGAAGGTAATACTCGAATAACTTGATCTGGTTTTATCACACTTCACTCGAGGTGTTACTCAAGTATGCAGGTATTCAATGACTTATTTAAAGTGGATTACTCGAGTATGCAAAGTTATTTTGAAGTAAAACCTCAAGTCATTACCCGAGTAAGCTATGCAAAAAAAAAAAATGTTTACTCGAGTATGTACTCGAGTAACAAGGTAATCAAACTTGAAGTGCTCTCGGCATTGAAATCCTGCCAACATTATTAGAGTAAAGCATCGAGTAACCTAAAGTTTATTTGAAGGTTTACTTGAGTTGGTATCCGAGTAACCTATCAAGTAAAGAGTGCAATACCCGAGTAATGTTATATTTGCTTATTGACTTGCAGTTTATTAAAGTTTTCCCGATGATACTCGAGTATGTATTCGAGTAAACTTTAATGAATACTCGAGTAGCTACTCGAGTATGCAAGTCCAGAAATTTAGAAATCATTCCAACGTTCATTGATTTGTTTCCTATATGATTAATCTTTCATTGTATTAGTATTCTTAGCATATTTACAGATAAACAATGAAGAGATCTTATCAAACAGAGAAAGTCAAATGCAACGTTCAAATATTACCTACCGCCAACGGATATTTTTCAAATACTGGAAAAGTCAACAGTGGCTGCGCACTCTCCAACGGACGAGTAGAAAATGTTCCAACGGTCATCACCAACATATCTATATATATGGGAACATCCAAACAGAGGAAGAACAACAAGAACATACATAAACGTATCATCAAGTTCATTACTCTGTTTTACATTGTACTTGTAATTCTATGCTTCAGTGATTCTTATTTACTCTGTGAGAGAGATATTTCATTCAAACTCAATATTTGTTATTGAGATAACTTAAGGTAGTGAAACCTTGAGTTGGGATTGGATTACAACTTGTAAGGGGGAGCGAGTGTCCAGGTGAAGGAACTTGCTTGTACTGAGGTGCCAAGAACCCACTGAATCTTGGAAGTTATAGTGAAACTCTCAGAGAAGTTCTGAGGACTGGACGTAGGTCAAAGTGGTTGTGGCCGAATCAGTATAACTCCCGGTGTACACTTCGGTGATATTTCTCCTTATTCTTTACTGTTTTAATTTCACCGTCAAGTTTTATATTTGCAACGAATTTTTAGTATCACCCAATTCACCCCCCTCTTGGGTGAAACGCTTGCGCTAACAAATTGAATGATGGAGCTAGGATTATCTGTGACCATGATACAAATTAAATGGTGAATTTAAATGGTTGGTTTTACTTTTGTATGGTAGAAGTGATTATATTTTGTAATGTTGATTCCTTCGGGCAGATGCAACATGATTATATATATTGTTTGGACATATATGAATGGGATTACAACGTGTGAAAATCTTAAAAAAAGAAAAGAAAAGAAATTATCTGCTCTTGTTTTCTCCACTTGACCACCATCTGTTTATTAATCCTATCCACAAAAATGAATTTTAATTTTTAAGTTAATTTAATAAAATATAAATAGTATATTTATTCTCATCCTTTAATAAAACCCAAATAATTAAACTCGTGCAATTTCTATTACATTGTATTCCAGCTCACTTCAACTTTTTTCACGAACCAAACAGGCAGTAAAATTAAAGTATAAACACAAATTTTATTTGCATCATCCAGCTGAATACAGAAAAATGAAAGAACATTATTTATAGCGGCACAGGCAGTAGTAATTAAACAACAGGAAACAGAGTAGTACGGACTCGGCAGTGATTAAAAAGAGAATATATATGTGTGTGTGTGTGTGGTTTAAAGGAGGAGAGGTTGAAGAGAGTGTGTGTGTGTGTGGTTTATAGTAGCAATTAAACAACAGGAAACAGAGTAGTACGGACTCGGCAGTGATTAAAAAGAGAATATATACATATGTGTGTGTGTGTGTGTGTGGTTTATAGGAGGAGAGGTTGAAGAGTGAATGATTAAGGGCACTTGCGCCGGCCACCGTGAGTGGTCATGTTATAGTAGCAGGGACACACTTTCTGGTTGCCGGCCGTCCCCGGAGGCACACAGTTGCAGCGCCTACAGCAAGTCCCACACGCCCTCTTACACAGATTCAGCCTCGACGACAATCGGCATCTCGCTCTACATGCTCCATTACAATCTGATATATATACATATATATCTATCATTATTCATTCATCATCTTCATTCTCACTCTGTATATGTATATACATGTATGTGTGTGCGTACACAAAGGAAGAGAGAGAAAGCCATACCTATCATCCGAACAGCAGAACCCTGCTCCTTTAAATTTGCCTCTCCCTCCACCTGCTAATAGAAACAACGTTCTTTTTATCACTATATATATATATATATATATGATATAGCATCAGTTTAGAATATATATACAGGAGATATAATGAATATATATATATATATATATATTACCGCCTCCACAGCGTGATGGTGAAGAAGGAGAAGGGAAATGAGGAGGGAAGTAACAAGAAGCTTAGAAAGAGCCATTGATAGTGTGTTGTGGTGAAAAATGGAGGAGGCTGGAGGGTGCATTTATAGTGCAAGAGAAAGGGAATGAGCTGGGGGCAATTAGCGTAGTGCTAAAACGTGGGGACAATGAGAGGATGGTGTTAGTGACTATTGTGGTGGGAACATTTACTTTTACAATGAAAAGATGTTTTGTTTTGGTATATAGCAAATGTCATAAGGGAAGTGCCATATTCTCTATATTTGTAATTGCGGTTGTTCATGCCTCCACGACTCTTAATTAGTGTGTTTCGTCTCTGAATCAGACATGGGTGTGCTCGGCTAGCAGGATAGATCCTACCGGTCACACACTCCAACGCTCTCTGAATTTAGAAAGGAACTTGTGAATTGGACTATGCGCACTCAACCCTATTAATTACCCGATGAAGATATTACTAGAACAATAATAGTATATGACTTCGATTCATCAAGACACGGAATATAATTCTTTTTCAACATTTATAGGCATCGAGGATGATATGTTATAATGCTGTCGTCGTCCAAGTGCCGTGGTAGGTATGGAATGATCACAGTGGTTAATATTAACGTTAATTAATCCATACAAGAGTGGGTATGGGTGTCATTGAACTGGTAGGTCAATGGTTGTTATCCTATGTATTTACTAAGCACAATAAAACCAATTGGTTGGAGTGTGATGAAAAGCATTTATATGAATCCAAATCTTGTAGAACTGTGAATGGCTTGTTATATAATGTGTTATGTACCTTGAGTTGTAAATATGGATGATATGAAGTTGGTGTTCTCTCTGGATCAGGCGCAAATACAGCCGAACAAAGGATGAAACGATATGGGACTAAAGGCAGCGTTATTAGAGGGTTGTGTAATATATATACACATTTATATACATATACCAAGGAAGAAAGGAAACATACAAGTGAGAGAGTAAATGGAAAGGAGGAGCCAGCCAAGTTCGACGTGGGACAGATAGTGATATGGAATTGAATCTGGGAAGATGCAACCTAAACTTCAATTTGATCGAGGAATATAGGAAGAAGAAGAATTATGAATAAGAGAGAGAGTTATACACGTAGAACTTAGAATCATATTCGGTTCATGCGACAGCTCGTTGGGGCTGCCTTCACACAGCTGTAATCTACTAATATGTCCTATTCTGGTGAGTGGTGACAAAAGTCAAGCTGTCCATATGCTTATATAACAACGACTATTGAAACCAAACTTAGCCATATATATCTGCTTTTATTGATTACGATTGCGTCTCAATAAGGCTTCTTTCTTCATCACATTTTTCATATATTTCTGTATCTGGCTTAACCTCATCCCACAAGTAATTTAATAAGCTCAGACACGCACTGATATCGCCAATTCCCTAACTTGTGTATTTAAACTAAGCTTCACGGAGTCGGATCGGACCGAACCGGACGGTATAACCAGTAGAACTGTCACCAGATCACAACAATGGTATGAATTTTGCCTATAGGCCGTTTTAGTAGTTCGACCACTTTAAACCGTTATTTACTCGTCATTGTGCCGGAATGAGCCGCGACATGGAATGGTTTTATAAAAACCTGCCAACATAGAAGGATTAGAAAACTTAACCAAAAACATGTATAAAATATTTTAGCCGTGTTTTTTGACTCAATTTTCACCCTTATAATTTTATTATAAATAAGTTAATCTCCTACTACATATTTTGAAGTGCAAAATATTTTAACAGTACTAATTTTTTATATTTTTCCAATACTCATTTTTTATATTACATATGTTATGATATAATTATAATTTTAACAATTTTATCTCTATTTAATTTCAATAGTGTCAACTAATATAATTAAAAATGTATTTTTGGTATTTAAAATTTATTCATAATAAGTTATATGTAATTAGAATATCTTTTATTTCATTGTGTTAGAAATATATTGTGAATTTTTCAATTTTTTCATTAAATTGGATTAAGGCCCCCTATCTGCTTAATCTTGTAGTTAATTTTTCTTTCTGTTCTGCTATAACTATTACTTTGTAATATTTCTATTTTATAATTGATGTATTTTCTCCTTATAATTAAAAAGTATTAACTTGGATTAACAATTAATTATATTTTAATGATTATATATTTATATAATATTATTTTAATATAATTATTACATCACCAGCTTATCCGGATGGCCTAACTGATCTAAACATTTGAACCATGAGCTATTGATCTTTCTGACTCGGTATCCGGTCGGGTTGTTAAAACATTGATTCAAACTCCCATAATATGTTACTGTTTCCGGTTCTTAATCATGTGCATTTGAAACCACTTTTTGTTGTACTTTGAGGCAACAATTATAAATTTAGAAGACAGAGTGAATTTAGCTAATTATATTTAGAACTAAAGTAAACGTTTATCTAGCTATTATATAAGGAATAGAGCAAGTAATTATTTTTGGATATTTCATCATCTCCTTTTATTTATTTATTTTTAATGATGACAAGAATATCCATTTAACTACTAAGCATTTATTTCTCAGCGAGTTTTTTTTTTTTTAAACAGAATTTCTCAGCGAGTTTGGAAGCATATCTTTTATGCAAGTGTATATATATGTGAACATACGAAAGTCACAACTTGCCCGGTAAAGGCAAGCAAGTATGTGCATATTTTGATTGTTTTCTTTTACTAACTGAAATTCGAATCATAACATCATATTATTGAATGCCGTACCCAACCTGATACGTCAACGTTATGCTTCACCTCCAAGACCAGTAATTTACAATCAATTTGATCCTTCACAAGTTTTTCGGTTGAGTCACTAAACTATCTTTAATTTTTTTAATATATATATATATATATATATTTGATCTTTGAAAAATATATAAAGCCTCTCATTTAGTTTCCTATTTTTTTAAAAATCAAAGTAGTCTCTGGCAGACAACCGGAGAATATTTTGAGTTAAAAAGGAGCATGTTTGATATTTTGAAACATTAATACATTTTATTTAAATCAGGAAATTGATTATTTCTTTCAATAAGACCGCTTCAAGTATTATTCTAAAAAAGTTAAAATAGCTACTGTTTACTTTTGAAATATTTGCATAATACTACCAGTATATATAATAAATGCATGATTGCATGGTGAAATAAAACACCTACTAAAATTAAAAATCACCCCCCCCCCCCCCCCCCCCCCCCCCCCCCCAAAAAAAAGACACGCACAATAAACACCTCATAGAGGTAAACTTTCTTTTTCTTTCTTTCTTTTGAAAGTCAGGTAAACTTTCTTTATTTTAAAAACAATTATCTAAAAAAATCGCATTTAATGCTGGGCCATTTGGCCCAAAATATGATATTGAGGTTTTTTTTTTCCAACCATAGATTGGGCTTTTGCGGAAGGCCGTCAAAATTCCCAAATCTTGAGGCCAGTTGAAAAGGGGGAATTATGACCCAGTATAAAAATAAAACTATAATACGCAACGGCCTTATTTTGCGAGAAAAGAAAAGTACGACTCCACAATCTTTCGACTGTAATTGCTTCCCTCCGCTTTCATTTCAGATCTTAATGCAACGGTCTTATTTTGTTTCTGCTCCGAAACACTGAAACTCTGCTCTTCGTCTTTCTTAATCTTCTACTTTATCTGCAAGTTATTATAATGCGCAAGGCAAAAACTTCTAACGTCTCCACTGAGCGGCAAAATTGGGAGAAAATTTTTAATGGAATGGTTCACATGTTACGCTCCCAGCAACAGCAGCTCCTGTCTCTTGCCAGCGAGCGCAAACTTCTTGAAGATCGTATCCGAATGCTACACGATGGATGGGAATTTGATATTCGTCTTTATAAGGATCAGATTTCTGAGGTATTTTCTCAATCATGGAACAATTTTTATTTTTTTTGGGGGGGCAGATTCTCCGCTAGGGTTTAATTACGTGGGTTTCTGAAAATTTTTCATCTTTTCCTGTAATGTTTTTCAGTTGAAGGGAATTTCAATTTATGAAGAGAAGAGACATTTTTCATCTTTTCCTGTAATGTTTTTCAGTTGAAGGGAATTTCAATTTATGAAGAGAAGAGACGACTGCTAGACGGGGCGAAGGCAGATTGGATGCTGGATTTAAAGCAGAGAGAGGTTTCTATTCTTAATTATGTTTTAGGTAAGTGAAGTTTGGATTCTGGGGTCTGTAAGAAAAGGGGAGTCTTTCCATTCTTGATAATTCGATTGTGTTCTATATATCAAAATATTGCGTTTAAACATCATACAAATAATCTTCATCGAATTAAACGTGAAGAACGCACAGTTCTTTTATGATCAGTTCTGTTTTGTTGGTTGTCCCTTAAATTAGTACAGATATTCTTTATTTTAAATTAAAAATAAAGACTTTCCTTTGTGCGGTTTTGAAGCAAAAAGTCTTGGGTTGAGGCTTGGAGGAGGCCAAGGGCTGGGGGAAAAAAACTGCTCATGAATTCCCTGTGCCCTTAAGTCCCAGTCTCGACATATTTGCATTAGAGCGAGGAAGAACATATAATTCCCATACATCTGGAAATCAACATATAAGATATTTGGATATTACATACATGTTGTATACGTTATAAGTAATATGGATGATGATTGTGTGTGTGTGTGTGTGTGTGTGTGTGTGAGGCTTAAATGTTTCATGTACAGATGTTCCATAGGATACTTATTTACCAAATATATGGTTTTGACTGGCGTGGAAAAGTCTTAGATTCTATTCCCATGGGATCACTCCTGAGTCCTCACATAGCTGGGAGGGAGACTTACTATTAAGCCATTACATTATCAATGGGCATGTCTTTTTCACTGCAGTTTCAGGGGAAGTTTTATCTTAGGAACGTTGAAAATTGCGGATTAACACTATTTGTCAATCTGGATTCAATTTAACCACTGCATTCGTGGCTTTATCCTTTTGTACTTGCAGAACATCAAGATGATGAGTTGGCGGATTTCA
The DNA here is from genome assembly GCA_963210345.1 of Inga oerstediana. Taxonomy (NCBI): domain Eukaryota; kingdom Viridiplantae; phylum Streptophyta; class Magnoliopsida; order Fabales; family Fabaceae; genus Inga; species Inga oerstediana. Next base: position 13,355,054 of record OY723405.1, on the reverse strand, counting down.
AAGCTTGGTTTGAATTCCTTTATCAGAAATTGTCTGATGCAGAAGTATGTCAACGTTGAATAATTCATGCATTCTCTGATTTTTGTTTACGCACGTGGCTATGCTGATTGTTGAATATTCACTTTATATTTCAGGAACAAGGAAAAATTTGTGAAGAAACTGGCAAGAGAAAGAGAGGAACCACAGACAGTGAGAGCAAGTCTATCAGGAGGAAGTCTACTAGGAACATGCCAGAAGAAGAGAACTGCTCCAACCAATTGGAAGCTGAAGTGAGAAGGTTAAGGAGAGAATATGAGGTTGCTATGGTAAATAATTCTAAGGAATCAGCACTCTTGGCCGAAAAGGAATTTATATGGAACCAATATAAAACAATGGAGAATAAATACATGGATAAGTTAAGGAGCAATCGTTGTGAATTGGAACAAGCAAATGAGAAGACAGAGAAACTTCTGTCCAGCATGGAGCAACTTCAATCAGCAAGGGATGAAAAAGATGAGACTATTAAACAGTTAGAAAGTAAAGTGGGCAACATGGAACAAGAAAGAAAGAATTTAAGTGAAAAATTATCGAAGCTTTCAGCAGAGTTGGAATCATTAAGGAAGTTTAGTAACACTCAAGTCACACCGATTATAAATCCTTGCTCTGCAAAAACAAAAGGTTCTGGCATGAGGAGTAGCACTCGTTTCAAGAAAGAATTATCAATTCCTAAGGCCACTGAGCCTGCAACAAGCTCTGGAAAGGTATGCCTGTAGTGTTGGGTGTTACTTCTTTCTCCTATACTTATATGATGCGGGGCCAATTTTAAAGAGTCGAAATATTTTCTTCTGTTTCATGATATTCTTGCCTCTTTCCCCATCCCTGGTGACTGATATTCTTGCCTTTTCGTTACAAGTCATTATTATTCACTTTTCTTCATTTCGCGGTGTAGGATAACAAAAGTTTGAAGAGGAAAAGGGATCCAGTTATTCCTGATTCAGCGACCCCAAAATTGTTCTCTTCCGATTTCAAGGTTCCAAAACTGAAAAGCTTTTCTCCAAACGTCAAATGAAATCTCGAATTACCATTATGCCTTTTTTTTTTTTGGTGGGGCGGGGGTGGAATAGTCTAGTGTAAAAGAAGAATGTAGTTTTGTTGTATAATCATTCTTTGACGACCCACGTCTGTGTAAAGTAAATTATGTATCAGCCCTAATGTTTGGAACTGGTTTGTTCACTAGTATTTTGATGTGCCTGGTTATTTAGGTCAGTTTTGGGTTTGTGGCTCCTGCCAGCTGTCGACAAACCTAAAGTCTCGTTGTGTATACTCAAAGACATCGATTGCGAATGAAAGCAAATTCCTAAGTTTGGGATACACTATGTATCAACCTTACTTGTTAATGATGTTATTATTGATGGATGATGATACCCAAAATTTATTTAATTAATAAACTTGGTAGTAGTTACACCAGTAATGGTTCCCGCTCGAGAGGGATGATTCTCGGTTCTCGAGCAAGTTCTGTTCATTGGCCTTTAGCCCCCGACTTAACAAAACGAAATGGCAGAAACCTATCGACGAGACATTCCTTTATTCCTGGCAATGTAGAGGTCATCCACATGCATTATGAATAAAGTTATGACTAGCCGAACAGAATGATCTCAGGCTCAACGACGAGTACTTGCCAGAAAACCACCATATTTTATTACATTGCGAGTTGGATATATAAAAATCATTCATACACATGATAAACAGAATCCACAATATTGACTCACAAGATAGAAAATCATACAAAGAAAAGTAAAATGTTTCAAACGAAAAGCTGATTTAATTAATGAAGAGAACTTAGAAAGAAAAATGAAAAAGAACGAAGACAGTGATGGTAGCACTATTAAGACGCGTACCGATAGGAAGTCTATCGGTCTAGCTCTCATAAGCCTCTTCAACGCCCTCTTCGTACTCCTCCTCGTCATCTGCAGTTGCGTCCTGGTATTGCTGGTATTCGGCCACCAAATCGTTCATGTTACTCTCTGCCTCTGTGAACTCCATCTCGTCCATTCCTTCGCCGGTGTACCAGTGCAAAAAGGCTTTGCGCCGGAACATGGCAGTGAACTGCTCACTGACCCTCCTGAACATCTCCTGAATTGATGTCGAGTTCCCAATAAAAGTTGATGACATCTTCAAATTCTTGGGTGGAATATCACACACACTTGACTTTACATTGTTGGGAATCCATTCCACAAAGTATGAGGAATTCTTGTTTTGCACGTTGATCATTTGTTCATCTACCTCTTTCGTGCTCATCTTCCCCCTGAACATTGCGGATGCCGTCAAGTATCGGCCGTGTCGTGGATCAGCAGCACACATCATATTTTTGGAATCCCACATTTGCTGAGTCAATTCCGGGACAGTAAGCGAGACGTACTGCTGAGATCCACGAGAGGTGAGAGGCGCAAATCCCACCATAAAGAAGTGAAGACGTGGGAATGGGATCAGATTGACCGCCAGCTTCCTGAGGTCTGAATTTAGTTGTCCAGGAAACCTCAAGCAACACGTAACCCCACTCATAGTTGCGGAAATCAGATGGTTGAGATCACCAACTGCAACAAACCATTAGCACAGAAAATGAACAAGGTTAGTAATATATACTGAAGCATTAACCCTAAAGAAAACCCCGACGATTAGATGAGATGGTAGGATCTCTTCTATCTTAACCATGGGTCTCGAGTTCAAAACGTGGGAATGCAGCATCTTAAGGGTCAGGGGCGTCAACCTTAATGGTTCCTACCATACCTCGATCCGGAATAGTCTAGGATCATTGATATGCCTAAAAGATGGCTTGCCTAGGATACCGGATGCTTATGCCAAAAAAAAAAAAAAGGCATTGACCCTAAAGAGAAAAGGGCAGGCTGACGGAAGCAACTGCGGCGACGACCAAGGGAGAAGGTACTCACAGCTCGGAGTGCTAAGCTTTAAGGTCCTGAAACAAATATCATAGAGGGCTTCATTGTCAAGAACCATGCACTCATCTGCATTCTCCACCAGTTGGTGCACGGATAAAGTGGCATTGTATGGCTCCACAACTGTATCAGAGACCTTAGGAGAAGGGAAAACAGAGAATGTAAGCATCATTCTGTCAGGGTATTCTTCCCTAATCTTCGATATCAACAGTGTCCCCATGCCAGACCCCGTGCCTCCTCCAAGCGAGTGACAGACTTGAAAACCTGAACAGGATATTTACAGCAACATAAGTTCAATTTTCAAATTCCTAATGAGATGTGGTGGTGGTGATGAGATTTCCTTGTCACTTGCTGCTACGTAAATATTAATAGAACAACGCCAAGAAGGCATACCAATTCCGTTCCGTAATTAAAGTTGCTACACATAAAAAAGAAACAAAAATTAACGAGGCCGCCATCTTATTAATACTATAATGCAAATGCAGATCAATATGTTAAAAATGGCATTCTCTTTGCAACTAATAAGATTATTTGATATTTGATTTAGATTAGTTGTCATTTTTTTAGTTCAATAAGTTATTTGTCTAGAAAAAAAATAAACAGACAAGTAGTTATTTAAACATTTTCCCTCTTACTATCCTGTTTTATTATTAATTTAAAAAATCGTAATATTTTGAAAAAATAGTTTGAATAAGTTTTAGAAAAGTGTAACTCTAAATTCTTTTATTTTTGCATGGAAAATAATTTATTCTTAATACAAATTATGTAGAGAAATAAAGAAAAATTGGGTTGGTTAACACTAGATGTCCATCATACCCTAGCATTGTTATATACGCAGTTTATTCCCATCCTTAGCAACAATTAGTAGCCAGCCTCCTAAGTCCCGAACAGAGTCAGTCGGACGTGTTAATTTAATATTCGTAAAGTCGCTGAAATAAATGCATCGCGTCGGTGCCGTATAAATCTGACTATGTTTTGGGCATCACAGTTCACACTAGTGTGGAGGCAGAAGAGCATATATTTATTGATTTCTTCTGATTTTATTAATGCATCAGTAAGGATAAATAAAATAAAAGCTGCGTGGTCCTTGCATGTCCGCGGACAAGACAATAAGGGGCCCTATCAATGTGAACTGCCCAGCCTTATCACTGAATTCATGACAAACACAAGCAATCCGAAGGCTGAAAATGACATCCATGTTTAAAAAAAAAAAATAACGACACACCAATGATTTCAGAGGAAAAACTAATCGGGGGTAAAACGGTCCTGATGCCTAAGAGTTCCAGATCTAGTGATACACTGTTCTTTTAATCGACACACAGAAGCTAGTTTTGCAGGAAAGGATATATAGAAAATGGTTATTACAAAAACAAAAGGAAGCAGTTCTTAAAAGTTTTATTCAATAATTGAGGCAAAACAGTTCGAGACAAAAAAAATAGTTAACCAGAGCATCATCATATCAAATGGTCTCCCAAAAGAATGAAAAAAATATAAAAAATCTTTTGTGCATCAGCCTTTCTCATTGAGGTTCTGAACTAAAGGATTGAACGATTCGGTCTTTGAAAAATGCGAATATAATAATATGTTTTGCCCAGAACGCACTCACTTAAAAGCAAGATCTCATCCTCTGTTTGTCAGTAAACTCACTAATATATTCCGTAATCGTGTGCAGAAGGATTAACAAGAAGAAATTTCACGTGAGATGGTCGGGGCTGAAAAGCCCTCATCACGCGAGAAGAACAGTGGTCAAAGCTGATAAAACAATTATCATATACCGTAAATATGAATTGCCGCGTCAAACAGATGCAAAACTTCAATCACAAAATAAATATTGAAATCAATGACAAAAGAATGGAGAATAACATCCATACTAACAATTGCATCGTTGCAAAAGCATCTAGGAAGTTCGGAGAAACTCTGTTCAAGCGTTCCAAAATGCGATTTAATGAACCAAATTCGAGATCGAGCATATGACAAACAAGCAAACTATTGACCAGATATTTGAAGCAGGAATGACATAAAGGACTAAAACCAAGGAATATGGAACAGAGGAAATAAAACTGAAATTCAGAGGACCACACAGTACCTTGCAAGCAATCGCAATTCTCAGCCTCTTTGCGAACAACATCAAGAACTGCGTCAATCAACTCGGCTCCTTCGGTATAATGACCTTTTGCCCAATTGTTTCCGGCACCGGACTGTCCAAAGACAAAGTTATCGGGGCGAAATATCTTGCCAAAGGGACCCGATCTGATGCTGTCCATGGTACCCGGTTCAAGATCCATAAGCACCGCCCTGGGAACATAGCGACCACCGGAAGCCTCATTGTAATAAACATTGATCCTTTCCAATCGAAAATCAGAATCGTCATCACCCATGAACTTGCCGATAGGATCGACGCCATGCTCGTCGCAGATAACCTCCCAAAACTTAGAACCGATTTGGTTGCCGCATTGGCCTCCCTGGATGTGCAATATCTCTCTCATGGTGGAAGCGAGAGGATCGAACAAGGACGAGAAGAGAGATGGTTACAGGAACAAGGAGGGAAGCGGAGGAGGGAAGAGCAAGAGCATGCAGTTTTATGGAAGAGATAAGAGAGAGAAACGCAAGTGTGTTTCAGAATCAGAGGTTAAAAATGAGAATGAAGCGGTAAATGAATATTTTAATTTTTATTATTGGGCGCTCTTTTTGTTTCATTGCGATTTATGGTGCCGTTTTTGAAGATCATGGAAGGAGTGGGGTAGGCACGGTAGGGGCGCCACCAACAACAAAACCAGCTCACGTTATGAGTGTGAGGCCCACCTCTCTCACCTTCCTTACCGTCTCAACGTGCACCCTCCATCCATTTCGGTGCGTTGCAGTCATATCCTGATCCAAACAATTATATTAAATTCCCATCCATAATTGAGACCTTGAGAAGATCTCTTCATTTTTTAGTTTCATATTATTGGACCTCAGCATTGCGATCTGGCAGAGGTAGATACAGTATTCTCACTCCTATTTTAAACATGGATCATTTTCAACTAAGAATATTAGTGATTAACGACGCAAACTAAAAATATTAATCCCTCACAACGTGATGAACTAAGATTTAAATCTTTTAGAAAATATGTCTCTATTTAATATTTGATAGTACTTCGAACATGATTGTTTGTCTCCAACACTTGTACCTGACAAAAAGAAAAAGGAAATCCAACTTTACACCTCTTTAAATCTGTCTCATACCTCTCGTGTTTCTCTATGCCTAACATTACCATTAATGGATAAAAACTGGAAAAAAAAAAAGTAATTAATACCAGACTTAACCAAGGATTTTCTTTTAGAAGATGACCGACATTTTGGATTGTAAGGACTAAGGAGTGTATTTTTATATTTTTTTTCTAATAAACATGGATATCCTCATATTAAAAGTAATCTGATTTAAGGCATTATGTGATACTAACATGGACACTTTCCCGGCAGGATTCCAACCTTATTAGGAGGAATATATGCACAAATATATGTAAGACTGAATTCAAGGTATATTTTTACTTTAAAAATGATTAAAATGACATTTACTATAGGATGGTCATTATTACGGAGTAGTTACTATTGTTTATTTTTAAGGTAAACTTTCTAATCATAATAATTAAATGTTAATTCTAGTATTTAACTGTGAATTATATATCATTAGGTTTTCCATTTGCTGATTGACTGTCGTTTTAAGTCGGAGGATGGTGATGATTAAGAGAAAGCAAGCATGAGTCGTTGCTTTTAAACTAGTCGGTAAAGTGGGTTACATGATAACGACGTTCATAGATGAGACGTCCACCGTCATGAACATAATGTTATTACTACTGCTAAACGTAAATAATTTAATATTTTATATCTTCTTCTTTTTTTTTTGCTCAAAATTTAACATTTTATATCACAGTATATATGTGACACAATTTACGTAGAATAATAGATCATTCGACCCAATCAAGAAATAGACAAATGCAGCACAAAACATGACAGTAAGTAGCCAGTCCGCAGTCTTGCTGTATTTGCTTGTTTTTATTGTTAGTGTTCTCTTATCACCACATGACGAACCTTTTTTAATTTGACCAAAAGAGATTCTATCACTCGACATATAGATTTTTTTATGAGCCGACATCTACTTTTTTTTATATAGAAGTATGCTACATCCAATCCTAATATAAGGTAAAATTGACTTTTTTTAAAGAGGTTAAAAAAACTAAATAAATTACTTAATCTTATCATATGTTATGTATCTTTAGATTATATATTAATTTATTAGTTAAACTAATTAGTTTGAAAGAAAAAATATATATATATACTCTAAAATAATTTAATTAGTTTTCTTAATTTCTCTAAAAAAAAAAAAATCAACTTTATCTTATAATTAGGACCAGGGAATATTTTTTTAACCATTGCCGCCATTTCCTTTCTTCTCTCATTCATATTCAAGTAAACAAAACCATAGCTCCTCAATGAGTTGAGCGCGCTATAATAACTTCCATTTCTCTTCCATTTCATCCTCTTCCGCGAATGAAGCTTCGATCCTTAATTCCTTATATTGTGTTAATGGTAAAAATGTGAATGACCAAAAGCAAGCATTCAAATGGTTTTATTTTTAATAATTTTAGCCTTAAAACCTTTACATCAACAACAAATTTTCTTTTTTCTTTTTTTGGCCAAGAAACAACAAATTTTCTTGTTGAACAAATTTGTTAACTTCATAAAGAATGAACCTTACCGTGATTTGAACGAGAAGCTTCAAGGGTATTTCACTACCGATCAACAATAGTAATACAAACTCTAATGTAACTGGCCCAAGAAAAGAGTTGATAGACAACACATTCGTACTTGCACATGTGGTGTACCTCCTCCAAGCACAAATGACAAAACATAATTGCGTTTCATCAACTTTAACATCATGGCTGAGAAGAAGAACATGCTATGGTAAATTTCCCAGCTACTATTGAAGCTGGCCCTCATTCAACTGCCTCTTGAAGTTTAGAGCCTCATCTGCTAGAAACTCACTGGTACATAACATTATCACGTTTAAGCTATAATAACCATGCAGGGTGAAAAAAGGAGGCATCACAAAGCAAAATGCTGCAAGAAACATTTAAATGATGCAAAGGTCACTCACAAAATACTCTCGGCCATCATCGATCCTTCCCATCTTGGGCTCCAAGGGTAGTCGGTCATAATGCGTGACTTAACGGGTGCCATGTATGCATTGAAATGCTGGAAATTACAGGGGAACAAAATTAAACTTTTTAGATGACATGGAAAAAGCTATTATTACATTATATCCCTATCTTTAGTTTAGGGAGATGCTTGAGATTTACATTATATCCCTCTTTCTACATGCTATTATTTCATTCAAACTTAAGAATACATTGCTTTACCAAATAAATACACACACCAGTTTATTAATCAGGGTTCAGAAATATGATTGGACCTTTTCACATTGATAACAAAAGACTAGAATTAAAGGGGGGGAAATAATCACAATTATGTCACTGTACTAAATAAATCAACTGAGAATTTCGTGTTCACATTTTACATTCTCATTTGGTTGATGCAACATGAGCAATGTGTACAATACAGAGGCTTATTAATCTGTCGCCTAATTTTTAGACATTAAACCATACTCAAAAATTTAGACAAATCAATGACCAAAACTTCATAGTTTTACCTGAGAACTTTGAAGCAGAAGGGCTGGCTGTTGCTTTGGAAACTGTGTTGGTATGATAACGTGTACCTACAAAAACAAAACCATCAGAATATTGGTCAACCATAAACAGAAAGGTCCAATAAATCAGGCAACTTGAAAATTGAAAAACATTGGACATATTTTACCAATTGGAAGACTAAAGTCTACCATACAATTATATACCAGTACCGCTAGTATCAATGAGCAGTTCAAAAAATCAATTACAAACTTCATCTGATCTTTTATCCCCCCCCCCCCCCTCCTTTCATCTGATCTCCATTCCAAAAGTCATTGGCAACAACCTTGAAACAAATTTGTAAGTACAAGCCTCCGTCCACATGTACAGACAGATATCAAGTAATGAGAATCATAGATTACCAAGAATGTGAAAACTCCAGACGCAGCAAGAAAGGTTGCCTTTCTGCAAAAGACCTAAAGATCAAAATTAAAAACTGGTCATTAGTACTCAAACCAAACAGTTCTGGAAAAGTTGCAATTAAAGTTCAAGGAAATACCGGATCAGCTTCTACAGGTCTTCCAAACTGACATGCTAGTGCTTCAATAAAGTGCCTTCTATCATCAATTAAAGAAACAGCCTCCAGGACCTATGGTCAAAATTATATTTTCTCATAATTATAGCAAAAAGGCAGAAGTGGAGTAACGTCACACACGTTATAATACCAAAGAAATTTTGACCTAACCTGTTTCTCAAGAGATTCTTCAAGTTGGGGCAGATATTCTGCCAGGCACCTTTAGAAGTAGAATTTAAAAAATAAATAAGAGTTTCAACATGAATTATCCCAATATTGTAGTATGTAAAGCGCAGTAGAATGACAAAGAACATAGCATGCATGGCATAAGAAGATCAAAGATGCAAACAACTCACATTCCATCTAACCAGGATGGTAACTTCACATCCTCAATGGAAAATAGAGCTTTCAATTCAGGTGTAGATACTAACTTCAGACGAGGTGCTGAAGGAGCAGACATGTATTTTCTCCCAACAGGATATACGACCTAGGTGTACCATAACATGAGATGATAAATTGATGGCCCACAGAAAGTACTAAGTCGAAGAGAAAATAAGGAAATGAATAGCAAAAGAAAAGAAAGGAACCTGTAAGAATATTTTTTGATTTTGTCTCCAGGGGCATCCCGGCACCAACTTATTTATGTTCATGTCCATTAGGGGAACAGAAAATTTAACCTCCTCTGGCTACACTAAAAGTTAAAGTCATGCAGATCAAGAACACAGTCAAAAGCTACATAACTTTATTTATGATTTTCACTTGGAAAATGAATTCATGATGCCATAAAAAAGCCAAATTTTTGCAAAGAAATACCTTTTCAGAACCAGAACTTATTTGCATTTCTATTCCCTGTAGGAGAGAAGATGGAGTAAGTTTAACTGTTTGTTTAAGGAAAGAATGATAAATCACATGTGATGTTAACCTAAAAAAATGGATGACACACATTGCAACAGGGTACAACATCTGAAAACTAATTACATTTTTAAAAACATATAACATAAATAAATTGAAAATGAATTTTACCCTTTTGCTATGGTATCCACTCAATAAGAGAAATAGAGAAGAACTCAATTGACATAAACTTAACTCCTACAGACCTACACATGTCATTGTAATAACAAGTATATAGATGCTTCCACCATATAAAATGGCTGACTTCACACCCCTCCACCCCCTCCCATTTTCCTGGGATTTTTGTTTCAATACTGCCACCAGGTGTGCAATTAAGTGGCACTACCTTGATGATATTGGAAATGGACATCTAATGAATACAAACATCCCCCATATCCACTATGCACATAATTCCCAATCCTTGTCTGTTACTGACTTTGAGATCACCAAGCATGGAAACCTTCTAATAAAAATATGAATATAGAATGTGCTTCATCCATGTACAGGACATTAATGGAAATTAAGTAATTATCAATTTACACTTGATTTTCTGGACGTTAGCATGATAGCAATGGTGTGAAGAATTACCTCCCTCGATAGTATGGTGCTGATTTCAAATTTCAGTCGATCATCGTCAACTTCTCCAACACGCTTCATTTGATATGACACATATTGATCTCTATTGAGACATTAACAAACCAACAAATTCAACATTCATGTATCCAATCAAACTTGTTAATATCACCACAAACAAAAACTAATTTCCCGAAAGTTCTTGCCTCAAATATTGAATAAGTGCCAGTAAGCGCGTAGGATCTTTGTTGTTCCAATCACTTAAGCAGTTTTTTGATGGCTTCAAGTCCAGTTGTCCTTCAGCAGTCTTCATATGAAATGGGTGAAAATCTTCATCTTCTAGCCCAAAAACAACATCAGGTGCAGCTGTTGGACTCTCTGAGTCGTATATAACATCCCCTGAAACAAATGAAACTATCAAAAATTTGAAGAGAAACACAAAATTAAATACCAATGGGATTGAAAAACAAAAGAACACTCGGCGCAGTTTTCCTACATCTGATGAAGTCCAAGCAGTAGGGAATGACTAAAGTGAACCGATCAACTACCCCAGGATAGTGCTTGCTACCGGACCACATCTGTTCAACCTACAAAGTAAATAGAATAAAGGATACAGAGTGGTTTCTGGAGGGGATCTACTGAAATTACACACAAAGAACTGACATTGTGCTTTCTTTCCTAACAGTAAGAGAGCAGAGAAACGAGATTCGCATATGATATGATTCCAGCAAAGCCAATACTCGAATAACAAGAAAATAAGGTGAAACAGTAACAGTTCCATAACCTGGACATTAAATACTAAAATAGATAAAAGAAAGTTGCGATTTTGAATCCAAAAACCCCACTAGCCTATGCATTTTCTCGCAAACCATATAAAAGAATTGGGTGTTTACCTTGAGGGTGAGAGGAAAGTGAGAGAGAAGGTGATTAAGCTGAGCAGCGATGAAGGGAGGAACATAATCTGCAGCCATAGCTATTTCAGGGAAAGAGAGATCGTTTAGGTGGGAACTTGACAGAAGGTGATCAATTTATCGCGCGACGAAAGTAGAAATGAAGTAAATTGGCCACGACGGTGGAGGCAGCCAGCCCCAACGTTTTTCTTTTTTCTTTTCTTTTATTACTTTCTTTTTTTCTGGGTTTACCAACACCAGAAATTCCAATTGCAAAAAGAAAGAGGGGTGAAATTGAAAATTCTGATTGTTCCTTAACCTTTTTGTTTATTTAGAAAAGAAAAGAAATTTACCTTGTGTAGGAAAAAAATTAAAAATTAAGAAAGTATATCTTTATTTCTAGTTAAAATATTCGGATTAAAATCCAATTTTGTTTCGAAAGTTGTTATATATAAGCAATTTTGTCTTTAAAGTTTCCAAATCGTCACAATTTTACTTAAATCGTTGTCCATGTTAAATTTGACGGCTAGTTGACCATATATGTTAAGCTGACAGATTCACGTATCATCCACGTCATTTTTGTTAAGATGTGTATTTACCCTGAAAGTGTTTATTTATAACCAATATTGTCCCAAAAATTTTTTAGGTTCAGTATCTAGATTAGGTTTCACAATTAGGTAATCAAATATACTAATTTGACAATGTACTCAACAATGAAGAAGAAGAAGTGGAAGAACTCACATTCACCAAAAAGTAATGAAGGAAAAAAAGATCAATTACTGTAGGACATATTGAGGGAGATTATCGAAAACAAGGCCAAAACCTTTCACTATTGTACCTAGTGATGTCAAGATAGGTAGGTATAGTTCAATTTTTCTCTTTTGCAAAATAAAATTCTTTCATCTCTTTGATTTTCTCTATTACTTGAGACCAGATGCATTTTTTTTTTACCTGATTTATAAAACTAACTTTAAAAAAAGGAAGTAGATGATAAGGGGATTTGCCCGATTATTACATTTGGTCATCTAATGATCAAACTTAACTTGAATAAAAGTCGGGATGAAATTGTTACAATTTGAAAACATATAGAGCAACATTGCTTTTAAGTAAAAACTTTCAGAACAATTTTACACCTTAATCCAGAATAAAAATGATGTGAATGATATATAAACCTGCCAACTGAGCATATTTAGTCAACTAACATTCAAGTTTAACCTAGTTAATCGTCAAAGCAAAATTTGTTAAAATTTGGAAGCTTTGGAGAGTAACATTACTTCTCAAAAAAGTTCTGGAATAACATTATTCCTACTTGACAACTTCCGGGTAAAGAATCTTAATCCAAAATATTACCTAGAAATAATCTTCATTTTTTGAATTAGCCTCCAATGTTTCCTTCCTTTCTTATCGCCTTTCTTTAGGCCATAGTAATCCTCCTTATCTAATATAGGTATTTATTTTAATTTTAAATATAAAACCTCAATTAATTTTATATCTTAAATTTGTAACTTTTCCTAAAGTATCTCTTTTGATTGAACATATTAAGAAGGTTTCTATTGAGGGTAGTTCTAATATACATTACTATTAAAGATAGTATTTTAGGGATACTAGCACCAATTTATTACAAATGATTAACTTAACTGATTTTTTAATATGTATAAATTAGTTATTTAACTTTTATATTAAGGGGCGGGTAGCATAATTTATAACAAATTATTTGGTAAAAAGGGCAGCCTAATGTGTAAAGCTCCCACCGGGTGCAATCTAGGAAGGATTAGATATATACAGCCTAACCTTTACAAGTGGAGAGACTATTTTTAAGATTTAAACCCTTAACCACAAAATACTATTTGGTATTGGTATGAAACTTGACTAAACTCTTAAGTGTTTAATATGATTTTTATTTACATTTCTACATCAAGTTTGACTGCTGCATATATAAAGTAAAAGCAAATTAAAACCACGAAATTAACATTTTTATACAATGTTGACTGTCAAATTTAATCAAATCTTTATCCATTTAAAAAATTCTATTTGATTATCATTCCATTAAACGTGGCATTGGACAAATAATAGGAAAAATGTATTCCCATTGTAAGAGAGGAATATCTCTATTAATCATTTTCTCCATTACCTCTTCATTTAGTGACTCTATTGTTAGATCAAATTTCAACACTTCGAATTTAATACTATATCAAAATATTATCACAACATTAACTATAATAAAAATCTATTATAGTAAATAAAATAATCATGAACTATTAAAACTTAATTTAATAATAGATACATCAAATTGAGAGGAAACGGAGAAAAAGATGAATGGAGACGTCTTCATTTTGCAATCTTATATCTTATATTTTGTTTTTAAACTGTTTTTCCTTCACTTGTTTATCAGTCTTATCTTGCTTATTAAACCAACTCTGGATTGCTTATTTAAAATTGCATGACTAGTAAATATCGACGCATCCTCTTCTATAGCAAACAGGACTTAAATTGGAGAAAGAAAACAATCCAGTTCGAGTTATGTAAGAACTGATTCTTCTTACGTTGTTGCTCTGGTTTTTTGGCCTTTAAAGACTTGTAGGAGTAATACCGTTTGTATTTTTTTTTCAGAGTCTTGAATTTGCAGACTCCACAAACTTGAAAATGCCGGATCTAATTCGAATAGTTTATTTCACAGCCTAAGGAACAATGATATTGATTCATGAATTCATTAGTATACATTAGGCCAATTAAGGATGGATAACACTTGTCCCTATGTCCCCATATAGCATCTAATCCAAAGCCCAAGCCTGCAAGGAGAAAACGTGTTTATAGGAAACGGCAAAGTATGAATACAGACAAGGCTGTCAAAAAACAGCAATACAGATTATGGGATAATTAAAACAAATATGAACTAACCTGGATCTTGCCGTCAGAGGAACCAACAAAAAGCATTACACCATCTGAATCCGAAGCTAGTGACGTGATTTTTGTGTGACCAGCAGCCATTTTGATGGAAGCAACCCTGCTTAGCTTATTTTTTAGCCATACCTCAATAGTTCCACATTTAGTTCCTGTAAATACAAAGTCACTGTTCATGGCCATACGGTGGATATCTAGGCCTGTTGTGAGTGACCCCACCACTTCTTTGGACGACAAAGACAATATCTGCGTACAGAAACAGCGATGAGTAAGTATATCAGCAATGCCAAAAGCTAGTGGATATTATAAGCCCCTTGCTTTAAGATAACCTTCTCTAAGTGAGACTCATTACAAGAAACATTCTGGTGTTTAATTACCTTTCCTGCGGTCGAATCAACTAAAGAACCACCAGCAATAAGAAAATCATCATAAATTAGAAGGGAGTGAATGAATTGTTTTCCCAGCAATTTTCTTGTTCCGGATAAAATTGTGTTTGATGTATAATTTGACAAGTCTACCTCCTGCATTTTTTTACACCAAAATATTATGTAACTAACATAAGCATGGCGAACATGAGAAGAAATGAAAAGAAAGAATACCTGAACATTGTAGCCAGAGCAACCACAATATAGTTTGTTCCCGGACATTGCAAGGCACTTCACATGTTTGTTGAAATTAATAAGCTTTGGAGGCTCCGACCAATTATACACCTGCAAAAATCTTAAGCTTTTAGTGATGCTTTCTTGTTAATATGAACTAGGATTAAAAACGACTTGCCTTAGCTCCAGTTCCTTGAGTTACATAGCATGCCAATTTATCATTTGCTATCAACTCATACACAGCCTCTTTGATATCATGAACTTGAACACAGTGAATCTCGTCACATTTCATCGTCCATACCTGTACATGAAAAAGAATCTGAATCAGTTTACTGTTATTTTGAGCACTGGAATCAACCCGAAGGACCACTTTGATAGCAAGCTAACCCGGATGGTTTTGTCTAAGGATCCACTGTACAGTTTATCCCCTGAAGAGTAGAGACATGTTACAGCTTTATTGTGTTCATGAGTTTCTTGAACCAATCTTAATACTCTCTTCTTGGCATCCCACACCTATTTAAGAACATCAAGTTCAATTGTTACAGAGACATATGATGTGCATGCACACACAACTTGAGAAATGAAAAGCAATAATCTACCTTCATGGTTCCATCAGAGTGTCCACTCAAGACCCGGCCATTCACAAAAAGCAAAGAAAGTACCTCTCCATTTGAGCTCAAATCTAACTCAACGACTTCCTTACAACTCCACAATGCTGTCTAAATTAAAGATTAAAAAGCAATAAGATAGGTATTGATATGTAATCTATTATATTGAAGCTAAAATTATAGGGAAAATTACTGTACAGTTCCATATAAGCAATCTAATAACTAAAAAGTCATACAACAAGCGAGCAACATACAACCTATTGTTATTTTCTGCACTAAATCTTGTTCTTGAATGCTGCTTACTTGTTGTAAGACTTTATAGTAATTAGATTGCTTACTTGGGATTTTTAAGTTATATCCCTATTCCCTAATCCCTACTTCACATACCACATCAACGGATTTTAAGTTCAGTAAAGCTTTCATAATATCAGCAGCCACTACAGAATATTTCTTCAACTTGCTCAGTGTTTTATAGATGCTTTTGGCATAAGTTCCAAGTCCTTCAAGAGCAACTGAAACATTTGAGAGTCTTCAGTTTTAGCAATCCTATGTGATTCCAATAAAGATCATATAAATAGAGTTTACATTTAAAACCTACTTCGATCACTGATAAAGTTCTTCAAAGCAAGGGTAGCTAGGATCATTTCCTCGAGGTTCTTGGATGATTGGAGGACGTTTATAAGTTCCTCCAGCAAGGATGTTCTTGCAACATCCCTAATACCTGTATCAGGAATGGTTGAAAGCATGTGTGTGAGCCAAGTGGCGACGACAAGACATGATTTTGCTGTCTCTAGGGAAGTACTCTTGAGACATTCTTCTAAAGCTTGAAATATGGAACCCTTTTCATGGTTGCAAAGAACAAAAGCCACCCTTTTCTGCCAAGAGCTCATAGCATTTTCTTCATCCTTCTATTTGAAGAAAAAATTCATCTTAGCATGGATATAAATATTAACCAATATTAAGACAATCAATCAAAACCATTGTTTCTACCAAATCATTGTCATGTCTTTCCAACTGCTCAACTTTCATTAGAGCATTGTAAGGTTGGTCAAATCCTGCAATCTTAAGCAGCCAGGCTTCAGTGAATGACTTTCCTGAAGAAGTGAGATGCCCAATAAGAAGCAGTAAAGCATCTAAAGCCTTCATCTGAGTATTTGAGAAGTCCTTTCGCCAAAGTGATTCTATCAGGGCCTCTACAGCTTCTTCCCTGAAAATGCTCATCTTTCGTGGCTCAACCTACGGATTTGATAAGAATCAAATTAATATCAGATGATAATTTTGACTATGACAAGACAAAATTACAGCTTAGTAGTAGATTTGGTGTCAAAAGGTCAACCAGGAGATCAAGCTGAAGCAGAAGACTAGCAACTGCAAGTTGATGCTCCACAGGAGCCATGTGAAGATACACAAGAAATGTATGCATGGTACTAAATGCTCCCTCATCCTTGATAATTTGTAATAACTTGTTGCTCATTGTCCTCCTGTGATATCATTAAAGAAATAATCAGTTTCAGGTTTAGCAGTTAAAATTACAGCATAATATGGCTTCATAGTTTTTTTTTTGAATTAGTGTGTTGATTAGTGTTTATTTCTAAACTTACAAATTTCCCACCTAAGACTACTGAACCGCGGAATTTAACTACCACAGTTGCTTTGGTCTTAGTACTTGAGAGTAAATAGTTAGAAACAAAGGAATGTAATGCAAGTAACAAGCTTACCTATGCAATTGAACAAGCTGAGAGAGAAACTCCACACATATTCCTCTGACACTGTCATTTCCAGAATGAAATAATTCGAGAACAGGTGATAATTCAATTCTGTTGGCAATTAAGCTCCTGCAACTTTTTTCAACTTGCATACAGCACAGAAGAATGGAAACAACAGACCTCCTTCCTTCCATCCTTTCCATATACTTAACCAAGATTGGAATTCCATTTGCTGAAATAACACTCAAAGCATTGAGGGACCTGCTATATTCATTCCCACCTAATAAAATCTTCTCAAGAATCGACACAGCTGCATCTTTGGGATCGATAAGGAACCGAAGATCATCAAACTCCTCATTTTTGTTCTGGATCAGCTGGACAACGGAGGGTATTAGTTCATGAGCAGAGAGTTGATCGTAAACCGGCCTCAGTTGGTAAATTAGAACAGAAGCCTCAATTAAACCATTCTTAAGCAGAGTAGCCAAGCAGTCGAAATCAGAATCAACATTGGAGAGTATTTCTCCAACACTTTCATCTACAAAAATTAGCTCAGACAGGATATAAATTGATGTTCTCAGAACTTCCCTATTTAGAGAAGCTGAAAGTATTTCCACTAAACCATTTATAACAGTTGGATTTGATAAATAAGAATGAATATGAGGATCATTCTTTGAGTCCTTCCATAATCTAGCGATGGCCAACACAGAATCCTCACATTCTTGCAAGTCTTCTGATGTGCAGAGACTTGAAATATACGGTTTCAAACAATTTATAATTGTTTCAACTTCAGCTTGAGATATCACACTTGTTGGTGATGATGCTACAGAGACCTGCAAATATCTTTGGCTCCTTTGTCTAATATAATCATTTGCACTCTTGTGAGCTGGTGAGTAAGCTTTTTTGTGCATACTAGAGACCACTGGGATATCTTGGACAGAAGGAGAATTTGAGAACTCCTGAGCTAGTTCTGGATGTTGTTCTTTCCATGAAGTTATCAATCTCTTCAAGACGTAGTTTGTTTTAGGTAGTATGCTAGCTGAGATAGATTGCCGCGTAATGGGACATGTTATATTTCCAGTTTTGAGCCACTCCTGAATTGCTTTTCTTTCATATGTCTGACCTGTTTCAAGGGTGACTGGATCACTAAATATCTGGCCTGTGATAGGGCAAACAAAATCTTTGGGTGGTCTTGATTGAACAGTAGTCTTCTCTGATTTTAGGGATAAACTACAGCTGCTATTTCCCTCATGGCTCTCATAAAGAGAACTGCAGAAACAAAGACATATCAGTTGGAGCATAAGAAGTTAGAATGGTGATTAATTGGAATGTTTTTAATGTTATTAGAATATAAGGGGAAGAGTGGCTGTTACTTGTCATTGAAGTAATGGCTTTTCCTCTTACTGTTCTTCACGCCCTATAATACAGAGAACTATTACATGATTGAAATTGGGAAACAAGATTCAAATCCAGCTGCAATGAAAAAAGGGTTACCAGTATTAATGAAAAGTGGGAGGATTCAGACTCGTTTTGAAACATACCATTATTTCGTTATCAGAATCTTCTGAGCTGATACTGTGGTCAGTACTCATGTGTGGAGATATTGGTGAAGAGTTGGAAATACTTGTGTCTGAAAAACGCCTAGACAATAAGCGCAGAGATTTGGGTTCTCCTCTAGTGTGTATGGCATGAAGTTTAGGAGTTGCTCTTGGAGAATCCAAAGGAGAGAAAACAGGAGGAGAGTATATTTGATTCTTCTGGTTCAATTGATGCACTTTTGGCTCAATAGCCTCACCCTTAATTCTAGAGGACACAGTAGTTTGAGTTTTTCTATCTCGATCAATGTATGAATCATCAAGGTCATCATCTGAATCTTCATACTCTCCAATGCCTTTCTCCTGCAAATGATGGACTATTATCATACATGTAAACAAATCATAATACTATGGACAAAACTTAGGTCAACTTGCTTAATCATATCCATTAGGTCAAGTTTTTAGATGAATTAATAAGTACACGTATTTTAATAACTAACAATAGTAAAATAACAAGTATCCATATGAAAATTTACAAATCCTAGTTTCATTATAAGAGCTGATGTAAAAATTTACAAGTGTTCATATTGAATTTACAAGCATACATACTCATTTTAACAATTAACAATAGCAAAATAAAGTGTGATTGGAAAACTTGACCTAATGGATATAGACAATTTGACTTAAGGTTTGTCATAATACTATAGTTCTATATATCCAAAGTTAGATTAGCAAAGTGAAGATAAACATGTTTCTATCACCTTAGCACGCCATGAAGATGATGACTTCTCTGCCTTTTGTGAATGGCTGGAAGTCACATTCCCTCTGTTTGAAACCCAGCAAAAAATAAAACAAAATGAAACCCATACATAAACACAAACATTCATAACATAAACAAGCAGCAATCGAGCTAATAATTCTACCTGATATTTTCATTTGCACCATCTTTAGCTTTTAGAACAGGAGAAAACCCAGCACTTTTAGGCAATATGGGACCAAATTTAACATAATCAGGAATGGAGCAGCTCAACTCATGCAAAGGTGTCATCGGTGGCTCGGCTATTGGTAACATCGGAGCCTTCTTGCTAGAGGTTGTTGAATCAGGGCTGATACAATCCTTATAATACTTTGCATAAAGTCTTGTGTTTTTGTCCAATGACTCTCCATAGAGCTTCTCCAGATTCTGCAGCTTCTCTGCTTGATGTGGCCTCAGAGTGTATATCAAAGACTCATTGAATAACTGATCAAAATCAGCTGTAAAAGACAAATCTGAAGAGTCAGGTATAACTTCCATCATGAGCCTATGCCTCTCCTCTGAATACCAACCAACAATGGAACTCATATGTGGAAGAAATAGATCTTTCCAAAGCTCTGGTGCAAAATCAATCCTTGAGAAGAAAGGGTCAACGATGAACATCTCAAGAGAATGAAAAATTGAGTTTTGAACATTGTTCCTCAACTTCCATAGATAAGAGAGATTAAGGTGGGCCCAAGCTGATAGGTAGAAATTTGGAACTCCGGCGGTTTTCCGATCAGGATTCAACATGGCACATACTTGTAACATTTTCTCAGCATAATCTAAGCGAGCAATCTTAGTTTCCATGTTATAGGTATTGATAGCTTCTTCAAGGGCTTCTATACCCCAATCAAGATTTGCTAATACTGCTTGATCAGAGTACTGAACCTCACTGTCTTTATCGATGCTTTCATCTTCTGCTGCTAACCTCTCTGCACACTCTTCTTTGTGTTGGATCCTTCTTTCTTTGTCGATTAACCGATCTTGAATGAAACTATCTATAGTCGTCGTCAAGAATCTAACGATGTCCTTTTGGTTCATTTTGACTTTGAAGGTTCTTGTAATCTGTATGAAGCTATCTCAATAAATAAAGCTTCCAAAATAAAAATCTACACGTAGAACACCACATCCCCAAGAGCATGCAGTACTAATATTTTTGTGAGATTAGATATGATCATTTAATCTTCGAGAATCAAGATATATATATATCGAAATGGAGCAACGTTTCTTCATTCAATAATCATTATCTTTTCACGAGTATTCCAGCAACTCATGCAGGTAAAATATTGGTCACAACCCACAGATAATCCTCACAAAACTGGGGAGTTAAAAGCAGAGGATTCGCGTTTTATTAGCAAGTCCCTTGTAAACCTTGTCTGGATCATAGTTATTATCAAGACTTTAAAATTACTGTCAGACGTCTGAAACCAGAGATCGAAGAAGAAGAAGTTGACACAACACATTAACACAAACCTTAATAACAACAAACCAGATCGCAGAACATGTGTTTCATGAAATTTTGGTGCAGATAAAAGGTCTTGTTCATCAATGTAACATAGCTTATAGAGCAACGTTTCCTTTAAAAGAATTGACGAACTTAAAATATGAAACAGAGCACACAAAAAAACTTACAAGGTTTGACAAATGATGAAGAAACTTCAAAGACGAAGATGATGCATTCGACCTTGTCAAGCCAAGTCCATTGTTTTGCAAAGTGCAAGAGGGGAAAAACTGTAGATAGAAACAGGGTACAATGAAGCAGCTATGCCGGCCTTGGCTGTTGTACAATGACCCAAGCAATCCGCGTTCCCAGGCATATAATAATGTCCAAAAGGCAGAGTTGTTTTATTCTCTTAATTCCCAGATGATTGGTCCTCTTTTATGTGACCAAGACAATAATAAACACTAAACATACTCTTTCATTTTGAACAATGGGCATGCTCTTCTATAACGATTCTAGTTGACCAAATCAAACTCTCAATTATATTCTATTTTGCATAGTGCGGGAGATATGCCCCTACCTTAACCATAATAGATAAGCCTTGATTTATTTTTCATTAAGTCTCATTTGACTAAGGGGAAAAAAAAAAATCATTGAATGGCTACAATTTGCAGCAGATCATGCTAATCTTAATTATATAAAGCTTGCAATTCGTGTATTTTTTTTTTCCTGTAGTCAACTTGTTGCTTCAAGTTCTAATGGTTGGTGTTTCGAAAAATCCTAACAGATTCGCCCAGAAGGACAAATATAACGTTGGCGTGATTGAGAATTTTATTTGGAAAAACCATTTTTTATTTTTATTTGGAAAAATCATTTTGTAATTAACTGCTACAGCTGTCCTCGCCACAAGAGTTAATCGACCTTTTTTTAAAAAAAAAAATTAAATAAGTTATTTTATCATATTATATATTGTATATCATTACATTAAATACTAATTTATAAATCAGACAAATTAACTTAAAAAAATGATAAATATAAATATTTTAATATAAATTATTTAATTTATTTAATCTTTTTTTTAAATTAATTAACTCCTATAATAAAAATACAAGAGATAGCATACTTTATCTCAACTACCATCAACTCTTGTGTGGAGTCTAACGAAGCTAATAGAGCAAAGCTATTTTTTTTTTATCAAATTGAAGTACTTCATTCACTAGAAATCAAATTACAGATACAGAAAGTCTGAATCAAACCAAAACGAAAAACTGAAATTAAGTTTACAGACACACCAGATACTACTAAAACCAAAGAAAACCAAAGAACCAACTGCAGCCAAGATCTTGCAGGTCAAAGGTATGGGGTCATTTTTCATTCCACTATGATCAAATGAAAGGGCGATAGCGAGTGGTTGTCCAAAGACGTGCTCACCTGAGCCCACCCTCTTTGGTGCCAATATCGCTGCAAATTCAAACGCAGCTTCAAATCCACCCCTTATGATAAGAGAGTGGTTAAACATCTGGGATTTGAGAACAAACCCCAGAAGAACAACAATCATAGTAGAAGAAAGCCAACCTCCCACACAACCAACATTAACCCACAAAAGAAGGCAAAACCAACAACACCCAAACATCTGCAAAAGAACAACAAGAAACAAGATTGAAAGCAAAAACATCAAAATTAACAGGGGCGACCAAGACACCAAAACCACTACCAAAGATGCCCCCCAACTTTGGTAGAACCAAGCAGAGGAACTCATGGTGGCAGGGTGGCTGTAGGCCAGCCACCAGCCATCAGAGGGAAAAGCGATGCAGGATTCACCTCTTTCAAACCCAAGCACAAACCATTCCACTGCTTGTGCGCATCTGGTTTGGGGATCTTCAGATTCTTGTTCCCGACAATCTTTGAAGCTTTGGCCACCAACAGATTCCACGACTCGTTTTCGTTCAAAATCAAGCCCCAATCCTTGATCTCACCCTTGTCGGACGAAATCTCGAACAAAAACCAACACCCACTGTCAATTACCGTCACCATCTCTCTCACAGTGGAGGAGATCTAAACGAAGACACCAAATAACTCCAGCAACAAAAAGCTGAAAAAGCTCACACGGGGGAGAGAGAAGAGAAGCCACAATAGAGCAAAGCTATTGGGGCCAGCGGAGTGGAGCTAATAGAGAAAAATTAAAGGAGTTAATTAAAAAAAGAAAACAGTAAAATTGTTTTCCTTTTTATTTCCGAAAATAATCACTTTTTCCAGAATCAACCTCCAAAGTCCAGACAAAATAAAATGACATTCTTGCCCCTGTGATAAAGAGGCAAAGCAATTGGCACACGTGGGGTCTCAGCCAAAAAAGGGAGAATTACAATAAGGTCCTAAAGAAGGAAAAAAATGAAAAAATAATCTCTATAGATTGTAAAATGAAAAAATAGTCCAATTAACAACTCGATGAGCCTGTATTAACAACTCAATAAGATCATTTTTTCATTTTACAATCTATTAGGACCATTTTTTCATTTCTCTTATTCTATGAGACATTAGTGTAATTCTCCCGCCAAAAAATCTAAGGCATCAGAATAGAGAGAAGTTCTTGCGTGCACCGAGTCCACCGCATCACATGTGTACTGACTAATAACACTTTGCCACATCACTAAATTTAAATCTATGTGTAAACCCAACTGCCAGCCTCTAATTATCTCTGATTGACAATTTCATTAATTAATTAAAAAAAATTTTGGGAGCCGTGTCCCTTTTTCCCTCACTCCTCTCTCTTCCGTCTTCTTCATCTTTCATACTCTTCCTTTTAGTCCCGTGAGGAACCTTCTTCTCAAATTCAAATGAAACACAGTTTCCTTACTTTGCCTCTGAATATGGCTTCCTCTGAAACTACTCCTCCCAGTGGCAACATCTTTACTCAACTCTTCCTTGCTTTAGATCCGGCCAAGCCCATTAAGGCCACCGTTTTCATGACTCACGGCGACGGCTTCCACACCGGTTGGCTCTTACAGAAGATCTGTTCCCACTACGCCACCTGGGGCTACGCCGTATTCACCGCCGATCTCCTCGACTACGGCAGATCTGACGGGATCCGATGCTATCTTGGCGATATGGAAAACGATTCCTTCTGTTTCTTTCTTTCTTTCTTCGTGTCCGCCGGAGTGATCAGTGCATGTATCTTCCCGCTTTCCTCTTCGGCGAGTCCATGGAGTAGGGGAAGATATTTCTATGGTTTTGAGAACATAACATTGGCTTCCCTCAGAACAAAAACTAAGCTAACAATGAGGGTTTGAGAAAAAAAGACGAAGAGGAAGAAGACGGACTGAGAGAGGAACAAGTGAAAAAGATTGGCTTGAATATCAAAAAGTTAAATTAATTAATGAAATTATCAATCAGAGATAAATTAGGGGCTGACAGAGGTTTTCACATAGATTTAAATTTAGTGATGTGGTAAAGTTTTATTGGTCAGTGCCCGTGATGTGGTGGACTCGGTGCATGCAAGAATTTCTCTATTCGAGAAATTCTTTTTACATCACGTCTAGAACCCTCGTGGCAAAAATCTAACCTCACAACGTTATTATTCAGAGAATTGCCCTTCTATATAAGCAGCTCTCCGACCTATATCCCTCAGGGGCTTAAGTGTGGAGTATTATTCGTAACCAAAATCCGGCTAGTTACGTTCTTCTGATCGGTGATCACACTATCCGCGATGGCGAATCCTAGGGTTTTCTTTGACATGTCAATCGGCGGAGCACCGGCGGGGCGGATCGTGATGGAATTGTTCGCTGACACGACGCCTCGCACGGCGGAGAATTTCCGGGCGCTGTGCACGGGAGAGAAGGGATCGGGCGGAGCGGGAAGCCGCTGCACTACAAGGGATCGAGTTTCCACCGCGTGATCCCGGGATTCATGTGCCAGGGCCAGGATTTTACGGCCGGAAATGGAAACAGTGGAGAATCGATTTACGGAGCGAAATTCGAGGATGAGAATTTCGCAAGGAAGCACACCGGACCTGGAATTTCCCTCGAGTGGCTGGATGGGAAGCACGTGGTGTTCGGACTGGTGGTGGAGGGCATGGATGTGGTGAGGGCCATCGAGAAGGTCGGATCCTCCTCCGGCAGAACGTCCAAGCCCGTCGTCATCGCCGATTGCGGCCAACTTTCTTGAGCCTGAATTGCAGTAGCAGAATAAGACTTCTTCCTGACAGTGTATGAAATCTAGACTCACTATGGTCTCTTTTAATTTGAGATGTTAGGTTTAGCTGATGTTTAGATATTAAATAAAGAATTAGAGTTAAAACAGTGACGGCATTCTCTCTCCGTTTTATCGTAGAAAACGGATATGATGTACGATAGTTTGCTGTTGGGATGTGATTTCATGTAATAAGAGGAGTCTCTGTGATGATGTGTTACCTGTTTAACTGTATGTGATAGGTACAAGGTAGTGATCAAGTAATGAAGTAATATTGTTATGACAATGATTGACTGTGTTGGAATGAATAGTTTTTTATGATTTATAAGAAAGATAGGTATGAGAAATTTTGTATCGATTTTTAAAAAAATATTTTTAAAATCTTGATTTCAGAGCTTAACACAAGGTAAAAAACTAAAAATAATCTTGATCCTTCTTTTTTTTCCTAAAAGCTACGTTCGTGCTCTTTTTTTTTAAAAAAAAATATTAATAGAGATGTGAGAATTTGAATTTTTCTAAAAATATTTATAAGTAGGGGCCACCGGGCTGGCCTCGAGCAACTATGATATATGCACTATGTATATATATAAATATATAATGTACTCCGCCCAACATATGCGGCGTCCCTAATGAGTGAGAATGTTTGGATCTGTCCCTTGGGACCGTCACTATATAAGAGGAGTCTGACCCGCGAATTGTTTTTGAGTAGTGCTGAAAATCATCAACTCAAAAGAGTAATACAAACACGGCCATAAAAGACCTATAAAGACCTATTCTCACCTTCATCAACAGCAGCCTCAAGTATTTGAGGCAGTGGTTGATCAAGGAACCTTGTCATTTTTAATATTTAGAGAAATGTATCAGTGATAATGCAGTGAGAATACAGCGGAGAAGGAAAGACGAAATAGAAAAGGAAAGAAGAGACAAAAAGCAAAGCATGTTGACCAGAGAAAGAATGCTCTGAAAGCTTTTGTTATTGAATTGTTTTTCCTTATTGGTTACAGTGTATAGCTATCTATTTATACAGAGAAAGTAACTTCGAATATATCGCCTAAGTGTGTAACAAACTGAACCACTTGTGTACAGCTGGCAACATTAAAACTAACTGCATGACAGCTGGCCTAATTTACTAATTACACTCTAATAGCCGCCCGTAAACTTAGGGATGGGACACAGTCCCAACACTAAGTTTAGCCCGAAAAGAATAGAAAAGGGAGCCAGAGAGAGGGTTGGTTAATAGATCAGCAACTTGATCGGCAGCTGGAATATGTAGAACTTCAAGTTGTTTACACAGCACCTTTTCCCTGACAAAAAAAAGATCTAACTCCATATGCTTAGTACGCTGATGAAGAACAGGATTGTGAGCCAAATGGACAGCACTCAAATTATCACAGAGGACAAGTGGCTGGAGTAAAGGTTGTATTCGAAGCTCGGTAAGAAGAGATTGAAGCCATAATATTTCTGATACGACATTAGCCATACTGCGAAATTCAGCCTCGGTTGATGAACGAGCAACGGTAGGTTGTTTCTTAGAACACCAAGAAATGAGATTACCACCAAGAAACACACAATTTCCAGAGGTAGAACGCCGATCATCAGGATCTGTAGCCCAATTAGCATCTGCATAAGCAACTAGACGCAAAGACGAAGATGGATGCAAAGTGAGACCAAAGTTAAGAGTGCCTTTTAAATAGCGAAGAAAGCGTTTGACAACTTGCCAATGAGACGCAAGAGGATTATGCATAAATTGGCAGACTCTATTCACACTGAAGGAGATCTCAGGTCTTATGATTGTAGCATATTGAAGAGCACCAACTATAGACCGATACATATGAGGATCATGTATGGGAGTAGAGCCAATTGATGACAGAGGTGGAGAAGAAACCATTGGTGTCTTAGCTGGCTTGCAAAGAGACATACCTGCTCGAGCAAGGAGTTCAGTAACATATTTCTTTTGAGACAATATAATACCACCAGTCGATAATTTCTGAACCTCTATACCAAGAAAATAACTAAGATCACCCAAGTCCTTGAGAGCAAATTCAATATGCACTTTGGACTTAAGATCAGAAATGAAATTTAAGGAGTTACCAGTGATAATAATATCATCAACATAGGCAAGTACATACGTGATAGTAGAACCAGAATGCATAGTAAAGAGAGAGGGATCACATTTACTAGAAGTGAAACCATATTTGTGTAATGCAGTAGTTAATCGATGAAACCAAGCTCGAGGAGCTTGTTTGAGACCATAAAGAGCTTTTTGAAGCTTACAAACCAGAGGAGAAGAACCAACTTCAAAACCTGGAGGCTGCTGCATATAAACCTCTTCTTCAAGAACACCATTCAAGAAGGCATTATTGACATCAATCTGAGATATATTCCATTGATGAGACAAAGCAAGTGTAAGAACAGTGCGAATAGTAGCAGGTTTGACTACCGGGGAGAAGGTTTCATTGTAATCGAAACCAAATGTTTGATGAAAACCTTTAGCAACAAGCCTTGCTTTATATTTGTCAAGAGTACCATCTTGTTTTTCCTTGACACGCCACACCCATTTACAACCAATGATAGGGCGATTAGTAGGAGGAGAAACAAGAGTCCATGTGTTGTTATCAAGGAGAGCTTTATACTCAGCTTTCATAGCATCAAGCCAATTAGGATCCTCAAGAGCAGATTTGACAGTTTTGGGTATAGGAGACACAACAAGTAGCTTAGGTTTGTAGATACCAGATTTGGAACGAGTTTGCATGGGGTGACCAGTATGAGGATGTGAAGAAACAGGTTGTGGTGGTGGACTAGAAGGAAGTAAGGGAGGAGAAGAGGCTGGGGAAGACATAAAGGAAGGCATTATAGGGGACTCAGTAGTGGAGGATGATGGGGAGGGATTAGCAGCTGAAACATCAAAAGAACTAGAAGGCATATCAGCTGAAACCAAGGGAATTAAGGAAGAAGGAAGACTGCCAATTTGTGGAATATTGGTAGAATAAGACTCAGAGTGCCGCATAAACGGAAAGGACTGCTCATGAAACTTAACATCCCTTGAGATATAAACCCGTCCTGAGGGATCAAGGCACTTATAGCCTTTGTGTTGAGAACTATAGCCAAAAAAAGTACACTCCACAGATCGAAAAGACAGTTTGTGAGAGTTGTAGGGCCTCAATAGGGGATAACAAGCACAACCAAATACCTTGACAAATTTATAATCAGGAGAAACATGAAACAATCTAGTATAAGGTATGTCATGATGAATAGCAACAGAGGGAAGGCGATTTATTACATATGTAGCAGTTAGGAAGGCCTCATCCCAAAATTTCAAGGGTAGATAAGCATGAGATAGCATAGTTAACCCAATATCTACAATGTGCCGATGTCTCCTTTCTACAGTACCCATTTGTGTATGAGTGTGTGGACAAGAATAGCGATGAATAATACCATGCTGAGTCAAATAAGAGTCAAAAGCTTTGAATTCACCACCCCATCTGTTTGAAATGCTTTAATCTTGCAATCAAGCTGATTTTCAACCATAGTCTTAAACTGAATAAAAGTAGGCAGAGCAGTAGATTTGGATTTAAGTGGATAAAGCCAAATATATTTAGAATAAGCATCAACAAACGCAATGTAGTAAGAAAAGCCTGAAACAGAAGAGCAGTGAGCTGGACCCCACAGATCAGCAAAAATCAATTGAAGTGGTCTTGTATATTCACTGTTAGAAGATGGAGAAGGGCTACGATGTAATTTGCCAAGACAACAAGCAGAGCAAAAAAGAGGAATATCTTTATTAAGATCAACTTTTCCAAGATTACAGTCTTTAACAAGTTTCTTTACTGTAGACATAGAAGCATGTCCAAGTCTATAGTGCCACAAGGCTAATACATCAGGGGTACACATAATAGATGTAGAATTAGAAATTTGAGAACATGGAGGCGTTATATGAGAGCTGGACTCTTGTGAGTGAGTCAGTAAAGCTTGAGGAGCGAGCATAGTGCTTGGAGTGAATGAAGACGTAGGAGTAGAGCGAGGTAGTGGTGGAAGACTGCCAAAATAGTAGAGACCATCATTTCTGAGCTGCCCTTTGAGCAGAATCTGATGTGTTTCCTGTGATTTGATGCAACACCAGGAAGGATGAAACTCAAAGTAAACATTGTTATCCCTGGCTAATTTAGAAACACTCATCAAGTTGTTGATAATATTCGGAACATGAAAAACACTTTTCAATTGAAAATGAATGTTAGGATTAAGAGAAGGCAGTATAGTTAAGCCTTGGTGGAGTATATTCACACTTGATCCATTACCAACAAAGACTTGATTGGGCTGATTTGGCATTGGCTCTGCATGAGACATATTATACTGATATGGTGTAACATGATGAGAAGCACCAGAATCAGGAATCCATGAGTAATCATAATAAAATTCTGGAGTTGGAGAGTGCGCAATCAAGTTAACAGCAGGAGAAGTGGAAGTATAAGAATATGGACGAACAACAGGATGGGAGGCTGGATAAGACTGAAAACCAGGCCTAGAATAACAGTGAGAGTAGGTATGGCCAGACCTACAACAATAAGTACAGTAAAGATTTGATCGTCTGCCTCGTCTTCTGTAGCGACCACCTGTAGTGTTTCGGCCTCGAAACTGT
Organism: Inga oerstediana; assembly: GCA_963210345.1. Lineage (NCBI taxonomy): Eukaryota > Viridiplantae > Streptophyta > Magnoliopsida > Fabales > Fabaceae > Inga > Inga oerstediana. The sequence continues at coordinate 13,325,126 of OY723405.1, read as the reverse complement.
TGGCCTCTGTTTGGATCATAGGAGGATTGATCTTGATAAACCGGAGGCATAGAAGGAGGAGCATTCGGAGTTGTAGAGTGAGACTGAACATTAGTGGAATAGCCAGAACTAGCTTCAGATGTAGCAACCATATTAATAGAAATATTATCAACAAAAGCAGCTTTGAGAGATTTTGCAATCCTGATTTCTTGAGCTAATAACAATGATTCAATTTCACTTACAGAGAATTTGTGCTTTTATGCAGTAATAATCATGACTGTAACGTCATATTCCTCAGGCAAGCCTTCCAAAATTACATCTATATGTTCTTGACCAGTAATAGTTTCACCAATAGAAATCAAGCAATCAATTAGTGCTTTAATTCGAAGAAGATATTCTGAGATAGATTGAGACGGACCTTTTCTAGTATTTCGTAGCTCTGTCTTAAATTGTTGGATCTTTGCTCTAGTATGTGCCTCAAAAAAATCCAGAATACGGCGCCAAAGCAGATGAGAATTATCACATCCAACAAGCCTAGTATGCATCTCTTCAGAAACTGTAGACAGAAGCCATGATACAAGAAGTTGGTCCTGTTTAAGCCATCGAATATAGGATTCGGTGAGAATTCCATCAGCATCAGTCTTTTTAGGAACATTGTCACCAGTAAGATAATTCTCCAAGTCATGACCCCGAACAGCAGCCAACACTTGTTGTTTCCAGGGTAAAAATTTTTTTCATGAAGTTTTGCTGAAATCGTGTGATTGAATGCAACCACGCCAGATGTGTGACTGAGATCGGCAATCTTGGGACTGCCGGAAGAAGGAGTGATCATCGCAGTCGTCATAGCGCCTGGATCCAAAGAGCTCTGATACCATTTTAATATTTAGAGAAATGTATCAGTGATAATGCAGTGAGAATACAGCGGAGAAGGAAAGACGAAATAGAAAAGGAAAGAAGAGACAAAAAGCAAAGCATGTTGACCAGAGAAAGAATGCTCTGAAAGCTTTTGTTATTGAATTGTTTTTCCTTATTGGTTACAGTGTATAGCTATCTATTTATACAGAGAAAGTAACTTCGAATATATCGCCTAAGTGTGTAACAAACTGAACCACTTGTGTACAGCTGGCAACATTAAAACTAACTGCATGACAGCTGGCCTAATTTACTAATTACACTCTAATAGTCATAAGTTTAGCTAATTTGTCAGTTATACAATTATCTTTCCTAGGAACATGATTAAGTACAATCCACCAATTCTTATGAACTAGAAGTCTAGCTTCCTCTATAACATCATTGTTGACTTCTATCGCAATGATGCCGATCATTTCCGCAATGGTTGGAGGAATTGCAGTGCGTTTGCACATATATCCACATATCTAATTATCAGCATCGCCTCGATTGACTCCTCCACAGCCACTCCATCTTGAACTTAGCCTGATAAAACTTGTCCTATTATATTATCCTTAGCTAGTGCTGTCTTATGTTGATCATTGTAGAAATTGCAACTGGTTTTCCAGTCTTGATCCAAGCATGCTCTAATCAAAACAGTGTCTTACATTTTGCCACCTAGATATCCCAACATGTGTAACCGGATAACGCTGACCATTGGATTTTCTTGGTAAAGTCCTTTCTTGCCTCGTTCCCAGGGTTCCACTTGACCCAATTCAGGCCGCTTATAGTTGAGAAAGCTGGCCACTTGAAAGGTTGGACAATAGATAACCAGCTTTCCCTAGTGTTGTTATAGTCTCTTAATAGGTGCATCGGGTCCTCTTCTGAACTGCAATCAAAAGGACACCATGCCGTCTCTACAAGTCCAAATTTGGCTTAGTTGCGCTGTATGAGCTCTCTCATGTGCAAAACGCCACATAAAAGAGTTCATCTCTTCTAGAACTTGCCACCTCCACAATAGGTTCCATATGCTATCTTCCTCCCTGCAAAAAGAAAATATGAACTGTGAAATGGAAGTAGAAATTTAGATGTAAAATGTATGAATTAATTGTAAATGGTCTCTAGGTTGAAAACGGTGTTGCATTCGTTCCTTTTTGGAGCATACGATCCAGGGACACATTCAACAGTAATAAAAAATACTATACGATGTCATTACGTGGAAACTGTAGAAATAAAATCAGGGCTCAACCATTGCATCTCAAATTGTTGGTTAATTCAGCCATGCTTAAGCCCAAATGCCCCCCCACCCCCTGTAGCAGCCCAACATCAAGGCTTGGTCTTTTCTTATAGGAGTACTTGACAAATGACAAATTGTCAGGGTAATCAACAGAATGGGAGCATGTCTGACAGATGAATGTTAAAATAGTGCCTGTTCATTCAGACTCTTTTTAATGAAATTTACATTTTTGTGTGTTTTCAAAAAGGGCTTAGGCGAGTGTTTGGAAATTTCTTAAATCCAGGTTTGCCCAAATTAAGATAAAACTCTTTTCACACACTTATCTTATAAATCGTTATTCTCAAAAACCAATTCAAACAAACACTAGAAATAATTGTGTTCCCAATGCAGACTATAAAAATTTCAAGGCTTTCAGAAAGTGGTCTTATTTTGAAGAGGGAACATAATTTTTGTTAATACTCTACTTTGTTGGTGGGGAGGTTTTGTCCTTCAGGGTAGGGATCAGATAGGTAAAAGGGAGAGTGCCCAGGTTGTCGTAACCAGGCTTGGGGCGGGCACCCAACTCGCAAAGATTTTGCGAGATCCAACCACTCCTCATATCCCATTTACTGCCTGAAGGATCATGCTTAAAGTAGAGTTCGCGTTTTCTATTTATGGGAGCCAGGCCCATCCACCGGTGTGATTTTCGCCGATGTGGGATATAAATCCTCAATCATCTCCTCATCCCACTCTTTGAACTGAGAGTGGATAGCTTTTGGAACAGCCCCGATTCCTTCTCCAAGCCATGATTTTCTCTTACAAAATTCGAAATCCTTGTGGGGATTAATTGATGGAATAATAATAATTAGACGGGAGAGATTCCTTGAAAGGAAGACAACCAACATTATAAGGATGTAACACTTGCATTTCTCAACTGTTGCGTCCTAATAATCTGCAGGGATTTATTTGGCTGCAAATCATGCCCTTCTATCTTAATATCATAATTAGTTGGTCTTCTATGGAAAGTCGATATGATTTTTAGAAAGAGTCAACAAGAGGGGTAAAAAAGAGCTATGCAATTTCTCTTTGAAATAAATTGCGGGAATAAATTGAAAGAATATATATAGAATTAATATTGTTGTTCGTTATTATAGTTTGATCGAATTTCGGTTTTGGTCTATCTAATTTTAAATAATTAATTTTAATTTCTATAGTTTTATAAGAATTTGGTCTAACTATAACAATTAATTTCTATATTTTTAATAAAATTTGATTTTAATCTCTCTACATGAATTCAAACCATTAAATCAAGTATATATAAAACTATAAAGACTAAACTAACATTTTGAAATTATAAATATCAAAATCAGATCAAATCACATAAACCAATCATAATATTAATCAAAGAATATAATAATAGATAAAATACAAGCTCATTTATTGTTCTGAACGAAAAGAAGCCCTCTAGTACAAGTGGATTGGCTAAGCAAGTTGCGTCTGCATGAAGTTAAAGTTCTTGTCTGACAACTCCAACTTGTGATTTGAAGCTTAGTTCATGACGCACTAAGCAGCAAGCTGCAAGTCTTCAGGGCAACTTGCGATGTTTCAAGTTGAGAAGCATAGTAATTCAAAATATTGTAAGCTTTTTCATTAGCTCGTACAGTAGGCATGTGGGGATTAGTTGAAGAACCTTTGATTAATACTGATGCAATATTGTAAGCTATTACAGAGGCTCGCGTAGGGCAGGTAGCATTTACTGAGGGAGGATATTTTGTTACCACTGGAAACTACAAAAACTCAACGTCATCACTTGAATAGTGATATGTTATGCTTATCGTGTCACTAATAGATTTCACATATTCACATAGCCACGCCTTTCCTGTTATCTTGATCGATTTCATGATCTCCATTCATAATTAGAAGTTTATATATTCCCAACTAGCTTTCACTTTCCCTTGCATATATAATTTGGCCCAAGAACATTGCATATATATATATATATATAGGTCTGTTTGAATTGGTTTTGGTAACTTCGAAAGTCAGTTTAAATGCCTAAACATTAATTCGAGTTCAGAAGTTATATTTGGATAGGCACTAAAGTTAAATGAATATTTTTATCAAGAATTTAGACTTAAGGTTACATTTTGAAGCTTTTGGGAAATGTTTGTTCAAATTGATTATTTTACAAAACTATACTCAAACATAAATTATATTATTACACTGATTAACTTTTATTCCAATCTCATCAATTTGCAAAATACATCAGTATAAAAGTAGCTTTCACCAACCTATTCTTTTTTCTTTTTTTTTATTACATCGGCGACCGGATCGAATCCGAATGGAGGAGGGGGAGAAGCGCCTAAAGGCGCTTCGGTGACCATCGCGCCTAAAGGCGCTGGTCTGGTCTTCACCAACCTATTCTAAACACACCCATGTTAATACAGTTTGATTGCTTCAAAATTATTTTAACTTCTCTCTTGAGGATCGGAACTAAAACCAATCCATTTAAAATATATTTGGACTTTGAGGCGGCATAGAATTCATCATTTTCTTCTAGGGCGAAGGTGTAAAAATACCCATCTACATATGTCACATGTGCGCCTGGCACCATTTACATTCCTTGGGTGCAAAAATACCCATGATCTTTACAAAAGGGGGCAAAAATACCAGCTCTGTCAATTGAGGCAAACGGCTGTTAAGTTTTTTTTGTGGGCCCCACTTTAATATTTTTTAATTAATTATTTTAAGGGCTAAGGTGCAAAATTACCTATCTACATATCTTTCGAGTGCAAAAATACCTATGATCATTAAAAAAGTGGACAAAAATGTCAGCTTCGTTAACGAAGGCAAACGACCGTTAATTTCTGATTTTGTGAGCTCACTTTAATCATTTTTAAATAATTATTTAAAAAACTCACCCTCTCTCTCTCTTCTTGCACCCCTTTCCCTCTCCCCGTCCAAACTAGAGCCCCACCTTCATACCGGTAATAACTCTCTAAGGCCACCCACATGGTCACCGCCTTTATACTACCCACTCCCTCCAAATGCCCTTTCATAGTTCATCATCGAAACTTTTCCCTTCATTTACGAAATTAGAAATTAACGAACATTTATCTTCATTAATGATGATGGCATTTTGTCCCTTTTTTAATGATCATAGGTATTAATTAAAAGCTATGATCATTAAAAAAGCAGACAAAATGATAATAGGTATTAACTAAAAGCAACATTTTGTCCACGTTTTTTAATAATCATAGGTATTAATTAAAACCTTAAAATACCTCTCTACATTAAGCTTTTAATTATTACCTATAATCATTAAAAATGGGGACAAAATTCCAGCTCCATTAATGAAGGCAAACATTCATTAATTTCTGGCTTCGTTAATAAGGGGAAAAGTTTCGATGATGAACTATGAAAGGGCATTTGGAGGGAGCGGGTAGTATAAAGGCGATGACCATGTAGGTGGCCTTAGAGAGTTATTGCCAGTGTGAAGGTGGGGCTCTAGTTTGGACGAGGAGAGAGAAAGAAGGGTGAGAGAGAAAGGGGTGCAAGAAGAGAGAGAGAGGGTGAGAGTTTATTAAATAATTATTTAAAAATAATTAAAGTGGGCTCACAAAATCAGAAATTAACGGTCGTTTGCTTTCGTTAACGAAGCTGGCATTTTTGTCCACTTTTTTAATGATCATAGGTATTTTTGCACCCGAAAGATATGTAGATAGGTAATTTTGCACCTTAGCCCTTAAAATAATTAATTAAAAAATATTAAAGTGGGGCCCACAAAAAAAACTTAACGGCCGTTTGCCTCAATTGACGGAGCTGGTATTTTTGTCCCCTTTTGTAAAGATCATGGGTATTTTTGCACCCAAGGAATGTAAATGGTGCCAGGCGCACATGTGGCATATGTAGATGGGTATTTTTGCACCTTCGCCCTTTTCTTCTATTAAAATTTCAGGCGTGGTCTCTGATCATGACATTAATATATATATATATATATATATGAGTTAAGGTACAAAAATACCTATGAACTTTTCTCAAAAGTGCATCCAACACCTTAAACTTTTTTTAGGTGCAAAAATACCCATGAATTTCTCAAAATGGGGCAAAAATGTCAAACAGTTAATTGGTACAAACGTCCGTTTTGTGGGACCCACAATTTTATTTTTTGAGATGCAAAAATACCCATGAACTTTTTTAAAAAGTGCATCCAACACCATAAAATTTTTTCTGGGTGCAAAAATACCCATGAACTTTTCAAAAGTTTATGGTGTTTGATGCACTTTTTAGAAAAGTTCATGGGTATTTTTGCACCTCAAAAAATAAAATTGTGGGTCCTACAAAACGGATGTTTGTACCAACGGTTTGACATTTTTGCCCCATTTTGAGAAGTTCATGGGTATTTTTGCACCTAAAAAAAGTTTATGGTGTTGGATACACTTTTAAAAAAAATTCATCGGTATTTTTGCACCTTAACCCTGTATATATATTAATGAGGAAGCTGGGGGAAGTGGAAGTGGGATAGGGTTGCAAGTTTTCAAGTTTTTCAACGATTGTATGTCTTCAATTTCATGGATCATTCGTCTTCAAGATGCGTATTTTATTGGAAGCTTGAACCTCAAGTTTCCTTTTCTCTGGGGGCATCAATTATTCGCAGCCATCTTTTTGTTCACTGAAAGCACCTAATCAGATTCCACACTTTCCACGGGAAGGTCCACACAAAAAACTCTGAATCTCGCTGTTAAAATACCCAGAAAAGTACTGCTGAATTTACGATGACACGCAGTAAAATATATAGAATTTGTTTGTGTAAATTTAATACGATTTATGCAGAGAATTGGGGTAAATAAAAGGGAAAATTACATTCAGGTTTCAAACAAGAGAAAAAAATAAAAAAAATGATCCTTTAAAATCTTAAACTTATATTTAAGTCCCGTAGGATATTTTTTATAATAAATTCCAATTCCGTTAATAAGTCTATAGGTGTCCACTAACAAATCCATAGGCTCATCATTGATAAGTCTAGAGGCGTCTATTGATAAATCTATTATTAGAATTTATTGCAATTTTGATATTTTGATATCAAAATTGCAATAGTGGGACTTTTTTTTTTTATAATTTTGATATTTTAAGGAATTATTTTTTCTCTAATCCAGGAATTGAATGTAATTTTCCTTTGAATAAAATGGTGGGATAGTGGGAGGATAGCGCATGGTGTGTGGGGTTACTTTATTCTGAATTGGATGGGGATAGGATAAGGTCATATTGGGTTTGATAAGGAGGACAGATGTTCAACATAATTTATTTGATGCATTGAAGTTTAATTAGGGAATGATAATTATTATGATTATCATATGATTTTAATTTGTTTTTTTTTTTACCGAAATGATATGATTTTAATTAATGTAAAAGGCAAGGAACTTTAATTTGTGGCGAAACCGAAGACTCTTTTTATACCCGGCCTTACTTATGTGGCATTCCATTTTCTTAACGCATTTTTGCGTGCGCGTGCCTTTTGTTTCTTTTCTTAAAGTCATGTAATTTTATTGATAAAGCAGTGAGAATGTATTTTTTTAACCGGCACAAAGTTGGTAATGGCGTTAAGGCCCCATATAATTTTTTTAGGTCTTAAGTTTTAATTTCAGGGAAGACGTTTATATTAAAAAGGGTAATTACGAACTCCAATAATATTATCAAAAGAAAAGAGAGTGTATTTTTTTCCCTACCCTTTATAAGGCATGTGTTATTTCTCATTGGCATCTATACACCACTCTAATTTTATTTATTTATATTGCCTCAAGCATTTTAATATTATTTTCTTTACTTTAAGTTACATCTAACATCATAGTCTTATTTATATTTTAAGATACTGGATGTACTATAAATAAAATTAGAATGTTGAAATAATAGCAAGACGTTGTATACACCATAAATAAGATATTATGGTGTTAGAGGCTTATTTTACCCTTTTCCCCCTCCGAACTGCTTCACCCTTTTTTATTTACTATCTTCACAGTTGGAATCAAATAACCTTACAAACTTTTAGGAAAAATCTGTAGAAGCTCTATTTAAAAAACAAATTCGACTAGAATAAATTGTTATATTTTTATACTCAAGAAGGGCTAATATTCGGTAGGATTTCATATGTACACACACAAAGTATAGATACTTGAGTTCATGCACTTCTTACTAATAAAATTCTTAAATAGCAACTTTTCATCGATTTTCCATAAAAAAGGAAAATTATTCTTTTAGTTCTTATAGTTTTGATTCCATATATTTTATCACTCTTTAAATTTTGACTCGGTATAACTTACTTTCTTTAACTTTAACTATTTAAAATGTTGTATCCTACATTTTTAAATAAACATGATCATAAGGACTAAAGTTATTTTTGAAGTTCTTAAATACTTGATAATAGAATACAAAAAAAAAACTACATATTGAGTAGCCCAAAGGGTAATAAAAAACTTATTTCTTGGAGTTGAAGGACTAATGATTTAAATGACTGAAAGCATGGGGACTAAGTTACAATTGAGGAAAGACTATGATCAAATCCTTAAGTTGGTGCAAGTGTCTTCAAAACTCTTGATAGCATGCATTGGCATATAAGGCTTTAACTCTAGCCTGGCCTTTATAATCAGTTTATGTGATTTCCAGTCGCATCATCTCTCTGTTGCAAGTAGGTCACAAATCTAGACAGGTCGATGAAATTAGCAATAAACTCGTCCTCATGTGTAACGACCCCTCTTAATTACCATATAATTAATTTCCAAACCAAGTAAAACATTAAATATCACATAATACAACATATTATGGGGTTCTGCCCACAATACAAACCCCAGTATGCAGCGTAGTATTCAACATATGCAACGTAAAACCAAAAAGGCCCTTAGGTTTGGCAATATACATTATGCTCATGTAACCAAACGAAACATACGATTGATATCAAATCAAGTCTCGTTTGCCTTCCCCTTGGTAACACCACCTGAACCCTCGCCTGAAAAAATTTAAAATATTGATAGGGTGAGTCATACGGACTCCGTAACCACAATTCCACTTTAACAAATATGCAGGGAATGATTATAATATAATTAAGCGGGCAAAATTATATATCCATATAACATAAGGTTCAATCTTCCAAAAACATTATTATTTCAAGAAAACCATTCAATATGCATAAAACTCCCTCAACCATCCTTATAACCTCCTTAACCGCTGACAGAACCCATGAGCTATAACATATAATAGGATTAGTCTCTTTGACAAGACTGCACCAAGCTCTCCAATAATGAGGTGTAACCCGGCCAAAGGCAACAGAACTTATATCGGATCATGGGTTCCCTTTCCGTCACAATGGAAAGGTGTCACCTACCCTTGAGCTGACCCTTAACCCGGCCAAAGGAAAGGGTGATACCAAGGGTCCTGAATGCCAAAGCCATCCACTGTGCACACGGTGGTGGCTATACCACGTGGTATAAAAGAATCAAACCTCCTCAATCACAACACCACATCCAATATCTCAACATCACAATCTTCAATATCAATAATTATTCATATATTTCATATTCAATGCTATGCATCATCAATCATGCAAATAAATCATTCATGCCCACTTAACTAAAAATTTCTAAAAACATGATTAATACTATCATTGTACATTTTTCATATATAAATTACTATAACATATTTATAGCAGTTAAAAATACCAACATACGCATATAATCATTTCAACAAGCATACATGATAAATTGGAAAGTGGTTACCTCAAATTCTTGACACAACTAAACTTGAGAATTTAACTCCAACAAGCCAAAATCAAATTCACTCTACAATAAATATATATATTTACATGTTAATATAATTTATAATAATTGTTAACTATTACAAAATAGCAAATAATAATCCCCATAATTAACTCAAATTTCTTAAAAATAACAACAATTTATCTATTCCTCAAATTCCTTTTTAAATCAAAATTTCTTAACTCTATTTCACAATAAAATATTTAATAACCATAATTCTCTAACTATAATATCAAATTATAATTTATAATTTCACATAATTCAAAATTTGCAAAACTAAACCGATTAAAATTTCAATAATACTTCCAATAACTCAAATAAATTGTTTAATCCAAATTTAATCGGTCAAAAATGTTTCTAAAGCATAATTTATTATTTATTTAAGAAAAAATTAATTATAAAATCATACAATAACCAAATGGTAAATCTAAACCGATTAAAATCAACTATTTATTATTCTCTACATATCTATAACCATCTTTTGTAAAAACTCAAATTCTCCCAAAATCCTAACCCCAAATTTCTCGTTAATCAATATAATATTACTATCAATACGAAGATCAAAATACGTAGAACAACTTTTATGAAGGAAGTTTGTTAAGAAAACGTGATTTTAAGTACCAAAATTATCTGCTAAAATCAGAACCTTACCTGTTAAACTGCGTTCGCTCCGCTCGCCTGCTCGTGAAGCGTAACGAAAAAGATGAAGGGAAAGGGTATTAATAATACCCTCCCTCACGTTTTTTCCTTCCAGCGGGCCCCATGTGTTTTGTTTTTATATTATTTTTTTTTATTTTTTCTCAAGCGGGTCCCACATATTTTTTTTTTCTTTCTTTTCTTTTCCCCTACCGACAGTTTTTTTTATAATATTACATCATGCATGTTATCTTGTCGAAAGGCATAGAATGTTGTCTCCTTCTCATGTCTTAATCCTGGAGGGAAGTAATGATCGAAAAACTTAGTTCTAAACTCTCTCCAAGTTGTTCTTGAGTAATCCAAACCATCTGTGCTCTGCCACCATCTCTTTGCACGATCCCTCTACAAAATAATGGCCACCCTGGTCTTCTGATACTCATTACAGACAACATCTTGAAAGATAGTTTCCAAACCCTCGATCCAAGCCTCAGTCTTCAGTGGATTCAAACCTCCATAAAACTTTTCAGGATTGTGACGACCCACATCTTTTCCCTACCTTGTTGATAACTAGATTTTTAGGACGGGGTTGTAATGATCCTTCACCCCAACACTCTTCACAATAATCTCATGATCAGTTGAGCCACTTGGCTTATGTCTCGCAGATACGTCTATACTGGGCTGAGGCACTTTATGATCCTTTAGAATAGGGATACTTCCTTTATTTCTTAACTTCTTTAAAAAATCCTTCTCAAACTACTGAAACTTTGTATCCATGGAAATCATTAATGTATCTTTGAATCGATGCAAAAGAGTATCATGCTCTTGAGACAACGGTGGCTCAGCAACATTTGGAAGTGGATTAATGGCGGAGACAGTCTTTCGCGTGTTCACCATTCTCCCCACTAAGGATGAAACCCACCATAACAAATAAAAATATAACTCAAAACAACACAAAAACACAGGGAAACTATGTGTGAAGGATATATTGCCACTATATGCAATGCATCACATAACGCAGAATTTGAGAATCTGATACCAGATTGTAAAATCCTTTCCCTAAATTCATAACATTAACTCATCTTTCAAACACTAATCATGACAGAACTAAAATTTAACAAATCATTCAAAATTCTACCATGATTTTAAAGAATTTCCCATTTCAAACTAAAGTCATCTATGATAGAAAAAAAGATAATCTAAACATTTCGAGCAATCCTAAATAACACTCAGACCTTTAGTTTTCTCAAAACTCAAAATACATCAGTCACCATAAGTCCAAGATCAAAAATCCAATTTTGCAAAATATTCAAATCATAGTGCGATAATCAAAAGTATGTAATCAAATCAGAGTTTACATAATATCGGCCTAATGAGTGGCAATATACATCAATTCATCACATAATAAAGCAAAAGAGGCTATATAGATATATGGAGATATATATATGGCTCATGAGCTCTCCCCGACGTCCCAGTACATGAACTATCACTTGAAAAATATTAAATCAACGGAGTGAGATAACAGTCTTAATAACCAGCTATCTAACTCATTACATATGCTAATATGTGCTAAGTGGAACAGTTCATATAACAAAATATTAGAAATATAATTTACAAAAATTCAATATCACAAGTTCCCTATCGCAAATTACTTTGCACAAATTTCATATCACATTTTTCATATAACAATTTCCAAGTTGCCTCTCATCAATCTAACCGAACCACCTTATTTCCACCAACTAGACCCAAGGGCTAAGTTAATATCCATGGCACTGGTTTCTCAAAAAGCTCTCAGGTTACATGATAAAGATCGGCCAAAATCCACAGAACACATGCCCGAAGCATGGGTCTTTTTCCTCATTGAATTAGTAGGGCGTCGCAACCCCTCATTGACTAGTAGGGCAATCCCTCAATGAATTAGTGGGACGGTAGAAATCCAACCATTAAGCATCAATGAAGGCTATACCACGTGGTAAAACAAATTACTCCACCTCATTTCAATTCAATCATCACAATAAATAGCTCAACGGGAATTTCCCAAGATCTCCACATTCACACAATGATATTCAAATCATAAGGTTCCACAAGACAAGTTTATATCAAAATAATCCCGAATATCATGATAACTTTCTCAGTCTCAATAAACATTTACTCATTGAAATATCTAATAAATATCAATAAACCATTTTCATTCTAATACTTATTTCACAAAACATTCACAAATAACATACTAACACACATAATAAAAGGAAAGTGGTTACTTCTTGTCAAAACAAATTATTACCATGATGCTCTTAATCCAAGAGCTCATACACACGCCATAATCAATCTACAACAATTAATTCACTACACCTTAATAACAATTAACTTAGTTTTATAAATTTAAAATTTTAAATTAATTACTCAAAAATTTCAATTTCACACTAAAATCCCAACAACTCATTTATGTCATTGACTAGCTTCAATCTCATTCCATTACATAAAATCCCCAATTTTAAATTTAGGTCATAAAATAGCTAAATTATAGATCTTCACTTTTATAAAAAATCTAAACCAATTAAAACTTTAAAAGTACCTTCAATAATTCAAATAAATCATTTAACCCCAATTTAATTGGTTAAAAATTCTAATATATAATTATTTATAGACGGATTATATAGAAAACTTCATTATAAAATCTTATATCAACTAAATAATAAAAGTAAAATTATTAAAATTAACTATTAATCATCCTCTACATTTCTATAGTTATCTATTAACAAAACTCAAAATTTGCCCATAATACTAACCTTAAAATATTCTCTAGTCAGCATGAAATTACTATCATAAGAAAGAAAATTATTCAGAAAATTTTTCATGAAAGAAATTTTGTTATTAGAAGTGGTTTTAAGTACATCATTTCTCTCTAAAAATCTGAAAATGACGACACTCCTTCTCACCCTCTTTCTAAATTTTATGATTAGAAGTGATTTTAAGTAACTTGTTAATATCTAAAAATCTGAAAATGACGACATTGCCTCTTGCCCTCCGCGTCCTTCCCAAAATCGAAATGAAGTGATTTTTTTTTTTGTGTGTTTGGCTACCGTCCTTTTCTTCATCAGGGCTGTTGAGATCTTAATCCGACGGCCCCGATAAAAAAAAAGGATCATCATTTTCTTTTAAAGAAAAAAACGATAGCCAATTCCGTGTTTGAATTCCCCCCTGTGACAGCTAAAGGGCTACGTAGCCAATTACTGTAATTAATTTTTCCCCATACTACAATTAAATCCTAATATAAAAATTAGGATGTTGCCGCGTGTATAAGAAGTAGAACTCATTAAAAAAACATCAACAGCTTTCCATGAAAAGTGGCTTGGGATGTGAAACTAAAAATCATAAGTGTGTGTGTGGGTAGATGTTGTGACCCCTATTCCCAAAAAAAAAAATCAACAGTTTTCCCTATCTCCGCGTCCTTATACTTCATTCCCTCTCTCTGTTTCTGAATGAAGCTACTTCTCTCATTATTTTGTGTGTGTGGGTAGATGTTGTGACCCCTATTCCCAAAAAAAAAAAAATCATAATTCTTTTCCCTATCTCTGTCTGATTACTTAAATATCAAAGGATGATAGCGTATAAGAGGCAACTAATTAGATTCAATGCATTAAATTAAACCTTTGGTAGTTAGAATTTCTCTTCACACACACACCCAATGGGACTTAGTTCTCAAACAAAATTCATATCCGCAGGTTTAATTGAGACTGTCCTCCTTGATTGTGAATAGATACCTAAGAAAATGACCTTGAGAATCCTCTTCTACATATGTCATTCACTAACCAGAAATATGAACCAATTATTTAATTAACAGTTTGGTCAACCAAGAAAAAGACAAAACCAGGATCAACTAATCATGCCTCAGGGGAGAAACATGCTTGCAGATCAGGTTATATGTAGCAATTCCAATGATTTTTATATAGTCGCTTAATATTGTGAATCATAACTTGATGAAGAAGTGCACGCTTCAGTTGATAATCTCTGATAGAAACATTTTACCATATATATACAAGGTCAAAAACAAGTTCAACCTTCAAAGATTCAAGTCATATATGCTAATTTCCAAACATATCAGGTCTGATATTTTTAAACTGACCTTTATTTCTAATGTAGATATTTCCAAGGGTCGTGGATTTTTCCACAGATTTTATATGGGAGTAGTTGTTTTCTGGTGTGACGAAAGGAAAAGAGAGCCAAATTCCCCAGAAAGTAGGATGGAAACAGAGCACCAAAGCGGTTCAACAATGCCACGAATTTTCACGTCCCAATTTCGGGAAGGTGAAGCTATTCTCAACCACTGGCTTCTTTTTAATTATAATCGCAACCTTGAACTCTGGGATTCTGTAATTCATGTTTACAAGGTTGACCACTGAAGCATAAGCATCTCTCAGTATTTTTTTATCGATTTATGCTGCTTCCGTCTTAAATATAAAATATAGTTAGGTTTTTTTTATAGATTAATAAAGTTAAATAAGTTATTCAATCATATCAGTATTTTTAGATTATATATTAATTTATAAGTTAAGTAAAATAATCTTGACAAAAAATTATAAATATAAATACTTTAAAGTAATTTAATTAATTTTTTTAATCTGTTCAGAAAAAATCAATTTTATCTTATATTTAATATCTTAAATCTTATATAGAATATATCAGCAATTTTGGGATAGACGAGGGGAAAAAGGAAAAAAGAAAAAGGGCTGCTAGCGAGGCTGCAAGTGCTGTTAAAGTTCATTGAAAATTCACCACACTATTCAACGTTGTGGGCCCCCTCTCCATCGTTAATTACAAAGAATCTCGTTTTTCATACATTTGTGTGGGTAATTGTATGATTTACCAAACAAAAGGGCAGATTACCAAAAAACGAACAAAATATGGGAAAGACCAGTCAAAGCGCTCACCCTCCTTGCTAGTTTCCGTGGTGAACATTGAGCTCTTAATAAATGGAGTTCAATCTCAAAAAACTAATTAATTAAGAGAAAAAACCCCTTGTATAAAAAGAAATAGAGAAAGAACCCCTTAACCCATTTCCAATAGATCTAATTGGATGATGTGATATGTCCTTTAAGTGATGTCTAAGTTCAAATCTTAAATTGTGAATGAAGCTGCTTGCTTGGGAAGGGAAGGTCACCTCTTATAAAAATCTTAACATGTAGTAGCTTAATTCAGATTAGTCTAAACTCATGAAAAACACTCCTTAAATTTATAGATTAGGCTTCTGAGTTCAACACATAACAAAACAAAACAAGGGAAAAAAAAAAAAAGTAATTCCATCAAAGTAACATTACTAATTAGTAAATATGAAAATAATAAAGTATTCAATGACTGAATTACTGACCGTTACCCTGACCCCGGCTTTTTTTGCGTATCGTAGAGCTCCAACGGCTCCTGGGGCCTCAAGTGAAAACTGTGGTAAAATACTTGGGGGCCAACCAATTTGTTATAATTTCCTTCCAATACTTTTTTCTGTCTATAAATTTCGATGCGGCTAAGCCTATCATCCCCTAACTGCTAGAGAAGAAGAATTAGGATAACTGATTTGCTAGCTCCATTAGATTTAGCCTCTATCCTCTTCTTCTTCTACATTCATTATTTCATAACAAGATTCAATTTCATCCAGATATATGGAGCTGCTAACACTGTTGTTATCGTTTCTACTAACGCTTCACTTATCCGTATCAGGTAATTTTGACTGTGGCATCCAAATTGATGAAACAAATTTCTGATTTCGTTTATAGTTCCTATTGTAACAATTTGGGAATACGATTTGCAGGAGTTGCTTCTACGACATTTACCATGGTTAACAAATGCAGCTACACAGTTTGGCCGGGCATTCTTTCAAACGCCGGAGTTGCTCCTCTTTCCTCCACCGGTTTTGTTCTTCAGACCGGCGAGTCTAAGACCATCTCCGCACCTACTTCTTGGGGCGGCCGCTTCTGGGGCCGAACTCAATGCTCCCAAGACCCCACCGGTAAGTTTGCGTGTCTCACCGGTGACTGTGGCTCCGGGAAGCTGGAATGCGGAGGAAAAGGGGCCTCACCGCCGGCGACGTTGGCGGAATTTACTCTAGACGGAGCGGGAGGGCTTGATTTCTTCGATGTGAGCTTGGTAGACGGATACAACGTACCTATGATGGTTGTTCCACAAGGTGGTTCCGGTGAGAACTGCACGAGCACGGGTTGCGTGGCAGATCTAAACGGCGCGTGTCCTTCGGAGCTAAAGGTGATGAGCGAGGACGGAAGGGAAGGTGTAGCGTGCAAGAGCGCGTGCGAAGCCTTTGGGTCGCCGCAGTACTGTTGCAGCGGCGCGTATGGAAGTCCGAACACATGCAAACCGTCGTCATACTCGCAGATATTCAAGAACGCGTGCCCACGCGCCTACAGTTACGCCTACGACGACAAAACGAGCACGTTCACATGTGCGTCCGCCGATTATACCATCAACTTTTGCCCATCACCAAGCACCAGGTTGGATTCATTTCCTCATCCTTCTCTTTAGTATTTCTTTAATAATTAGTCAATTCATTTATGGAATCTTATCGGCGAAAAGCCTCGTTTGGGGAATCAGAAAATACCACATGAAATGAACGTTGGGTGTGTGTGATTCATACTTTTGGTTTCTATCTCTTTCAGCTGCCCAATGGTTTCTGTCTCTTTCAGCTGCCCACCTTTTTGTCACTAAGGGACACCAATAAGCAGTACTGTTTGTGTTAATTATTAGTTATGGCATCGATCACGGGGCATTCTTTTTGGTTTTCAAGCATCTGTTCCAGGGCCCATCAAACCCAGGATCTGATTCTTTTAGCAGAGTGAGAGATCCACAGTACTTCTCTCGAATCTCGATACTACGATATGATATTACTTGGAGTTAGAGAATTATTTTTTTATGGTACATGAAAAACTACAAACACCTCAGAAACTATCCTCCTGAGTCAACTTGCGATCTCGACCTATTTTGATCAGTAAGTAATAAACTATTAATAATTACAGCAGGTGATTCAGTGATGTGGAGATCCAACGCCATCTTCCACGCCTCCTTTGCCATAGCATCTGCAACTGTGTTAGAGAATTATTAAACTAGAATAAAATGCACATGGGTTTTCCCTTCCTTTCTAAGGGAAACATTAATTATTGATCAGTGCCGGTTTACATAACCGTTATAGATAGTAAAATGTTTGTGAGCCACGTGAAGTGAATGTAATAATTTGGTAATATGTGAATTGCTGCAGCCAGAAGGCGTCGAACAGCCCATCTGCTCCGGCAGCTCCGAGCTCGCCGACGGTGGACACAAACAGCCCCATGGTGTACGAAGGTGCTGGTTTTGATGAAAGCTTGCTATCAGCCGCCACGTGCATCCACGTTTTCCAATCCCAGATCATCGCCGGCATCGTCGCTGTAGCTGTGGCCCTTTGGGGATTCTGATTCTATCCAATCAATTATTGATCATCAGGTATATAAGGCCGTGGATTGGATTATTTATTTTTGGATAATAAGTCTTTATTAAGCAAGTCGAGATAAAAATTCTCTTATATACTTATTTCGTATACCGTTAATCACGATTTATAAATACTTATTATCCAAAAATAAACTATTCCAAACGACATGTGCAACAGTGGATCGGAGAAAGTTATACCAAGAGGCAGAGGAGTGAACACAGGATGATCTCTCAGCTCCTCCAACCATTTTTTTTATTTTTTTTAAACATATTTGTTTTGTTCGACTGGGCCCGGCCCAACCCACTACGACGCAATCATTATCTTGATCAATTGGGCAGCATGGGCCTTGGCAGAGCTTTGTGGGGGCCCTCGGTTGACGACAGTGTCCGTCATGCTGACTCCTTCATTTGGACATGACACCTCACCTTCCTTAAATCCAAAAACAATTCATGTGCAGGCCTTCAGGGTATGGTGCGAGCGAAAGTGAGGGTGAGAGAGACAGAGAGAGAGAGAGCATTCATTTTTAATTTATTTTATTATTACTTGTATTCCCACTCGTAGTTTTTTTATATTTACATATATTTGCCAGCTTAGAGTTAGATGCTATGTCAAGAGCAACAGCCGGCTCTCTTGATGTTTGAATCATTTGACTCGAACTTGGTTAGCGTATGTTTAATTGATTGTAATAAAAAATGGAGTACAATGCTTCGGGCCATGGGATTCAATTTATTGGTTTGAGAATGTATGACTTCATGAAATCTAAAGCTAGAGGAAGAGATGAGACATTATGCATTTGAGTGTGTATTAGGCGTGAAATGATTTATATGGCACAAGGCTCAATTTGTCGCGCATATACGCTGTAGTTTTTGTCGGTAACGATGAGGAATAATGTAAATTAACCCTTTTCTTAAGTAAAAAATTAGATGTACGGGGTCTCATAGGTTCAGTAGAGTTAGAACATGCCATCAAATTTAAAACCACTTATAGAAAAGTATTTATATGTCACCTAAACCATTATTTCATGGGAGATTTAAACTTAAGATTCTAAGTCAACTCTTGACCAACTTGTATTGATAGTACAAATCAAGCTCCCGTATACAAAATTTAATGATAAGTCTGTAACAAAAGAGTGGTGAGGAGAATGATTAGTAATAAAAGAATTGATTACTTTTCAACTTTCCTTATAAAACTAAGTTGTAAATCGGATGACTAGAGAAGCATTTTCACTTTGGATATAATTGTTTGTGGTATTAACCAAACCAAAAATGATGACGATGTGTATGTTTATGGCCAGTTTGGTTGCAGCGATCAACATCTTTGAATCACTTTTAATCTCATTGACGTCACATCCGTTAACGGTAGTGCCACCATAGCCACAATTTGAACGGTGGAAAGTTGCCATTGTCTCCCAACCAAGCCGTTTTTGTTCTCTGCTTTATTATTATTGAATTATTGGATGGTTGAAATTATTGAAATTAGAAAAATGAGATTATCTCTAACTGGCTCACTCATTTTGCATGCCTTGGACCATCTTCTCTGTCTTATCTTCTTCCTCCACCTGCTACTTGATGCATAGTGTTTGTGTTTGACCACTTGCATTGTCCCAAATATGAGTCACGTGACGTGAAAAATGAGTCACGTGAAGTTGACTTGATGCACCATGAGTCCATGACATGAGCCCAACACAACACCTAATGAATTCCCACTTTGTGAGGAGATTATATATTGGGGTGGGTGGAATATGCTACTACTCAAGTCCTAATTATAGGACATATTTACCTAACTTTGGAGAAATTAAGGATAATGGTTAAATTAGTTAATCATATTTATTTTCCTAAAATACCCCTATTTAAAATTTAAAATGGCATCCAATTACGTTAATTCTCTATTTTTTTTTTTACCTCTCTTGCCTCACACACGACTTCTCCAACCTCTCACACAATCCGGCGTCGTCAATCTTCCTCGACAACTTCCGATCTACTCTTATTAAATTATTATTGTGTTTAATTATTATTGAGAAAGTATCAATATGGGGTATTTTGGGAAGAAACTGATAAAAATTAGAACTTTATCTTATAATTAGGACCAAGATCAACTCTTAAATATTGTTTTATAATTAGGACCGGAGGGAGTATTAATGTTAGGAGAGGAGACAGGTGTGGTATTTATGAATAATCAAATTCAAAGTGGGTATGCATGTAATATGGCTTCGGCAAAAAAAAAACAAAGTAATATGGCATGGTCACCTTTGTTATTATTACCATGATTTATATATATATTGAATTTCCAATGGCTCAATTGTGTGCCGTCCATTTGGCCAAAAAAAAAAAAAATTGTGTGCCGTCCATTTGATCAAAAAATTATGTGCCGTCCCTTGTGTCTCTTTCCCCTTTTTAACTTTTTGACAGTGACATGCACCAAATTCAGATCCTTAATGGGTTTTTAAATGGTCCAGAATCCAGATCCCTTTTTTGGTTATTGGGCCCCCAGTTGCGTAAGACACACTTCAAAAAAAAAGGCAAAATAAAAGTGTCGGAAGCAAAGAAAGGGAAAAAATTAAGTAAAGTAGATAAAGTGTCAGAAGTGGGATTTGAACCCACGCCCTCTCACGAGGACCAGAACTTGAGTCTGGCGCCTTAGACCACTCGGCCATCCTGACCTTGATGACACTTGGTTTGCTATTTTAATATATATTGATCTGTTAAACCAATGGAATCCTGCCATTCACATTGGCAAAAAAGGGAAAAAAAGCAGAGAAATCCTGCTATTTGCAATTTATAAATTTAAATCAGGTATAATATTATTTTTTATCATATTTATAAATTAAAATATAAAAATTATATATTTATTGAAAATTAAGAAAATTGTTATTAATTCGAAATTATAATTTATTTCTAGAATTTCTAAACTAGCTAGTTATTTATGATATTTTAATAAAAAATTTAATGATAAAGATATACTCAATCTAGTCTATAATATAAGGCACTTTAACTAATTCACAGGGAATAATAAGTGACAATTAACTCATTAAATATGATAAAAATTGATTTTTTTTTTTCATTTTTACCTTTATTAAAAAATGTGTTTGAAAATTTAACGAGTGTGCAAATTGAAAATGAATATTTATTATAGGGATAAAAGAGAAAAATTATTTTATAAATTATTTATATTTTAGACCAAACTATTTTGTTAGAAACACCTTATATTGTGGATTGGAGAGAGTATAATCTAAATCTTCACCTTGAATTTAGACGTTTAGACAAAAGTTGGCAACAATTTATGGTGGCCAACAAAAAAAAATGTCTCCTTCTGGACAAAATTATGCTGGGGAATTCCTTGAAAGTTTGAAACTTGGTTGTCGGTCATGAGAAACACAGTTACGGAAAGAAAGAAAAAATGCGACCAGAAACCTCAAATATTTTCAACAGGGCTTTTGAAAACTGCCGTTCTACCTACAGTAGTTAAGATATTTTAGGTGGGCGAACATTTCTGTGTCTTGAACTTGAAGTCACAACTGGGGACAATTTCCAACATTACATTTTTTTTCTTTAAAAAATCGAAAATGAGAACCATGAATAATAATCAATGAAATCAAAGGATTCCACTTCACGGGTGGCTATATGAAACTTTGAAGTGTAATTAATATCAGAGGCGCATAATCAATCAACATCGCCGTAGAAATATGAGTCCGAATTCCGAAAAGGTCAAAAGCAAATTGGAAAATACACTTGAAAATAAAAAGGAGTAAGTTGTGACTTGAAAGAAAGAAACTGAGATCCAAAAAAGAGAAGAATAGAATATTTTATAGGCATTAATTATATATATTGTGAACAAGAAGTTGATTTGGTTCCCGATGATCATCACCAACTGATGCCAATTTTAACACCTACTCTGTCATATTTCAAAATGTATGTAGGCCACTCATGCACGACTCTCTATTTTAGCTTTCAGTGGTAACTGCATGAACACCTTAATATGCTTATCTTTACCTTCTACAACGTCGAATATTAACTACGATTCGACAATGGAATAAATAAAATATTATAGACGAACAAGATGTATTATGTATAGTTTTCTCTTGGGAGAGATGACAGTTATATGAAATTTTGTATAAAGTTTTTGTTACTCTCTAAATTATAAAAAAAAGAACTTCACTTCTTTCCACTATCAACATATTCGGCCACATATGTCCTCTCCTTGGTCGTTTCATCTTTATTCCCATTGTCATATAATTATATCAGTAAACCTAATCATTTGAATTTGTTGTTTTTCACTTGATATGGTTATTTAACTGGGTCATATTTGAGTCATTTTGTATTTTTACGCATTTGAATTGGAGACTTTGTGCTTACGACATCAAAACCATTCCTGATAGAACTAGCGCGTGTCGGTTATGAATTTGTGAACTTGTTATGACATCGTTGTGGAAAGAGATGATCCAGCTAGTGCCAAAAAGAACATGATGGAGATAGATGGGGAATAGGGGAGATGCGTGAAGGAGTAGAGATCACTCCATGGAATTCCAACTATTTGATTGGAGTGTCCTCCAACTCGTTGATTGCCTAGCTCCTCACTCTATTAACTTAATCTTCATATCTTTGTTGAATGAAGGACGCCATAATTATGATGTTACTGTTTTAAATCTCTGAAAAGATCTCATGAAAGCTGATGAACCTCTCCCATTGGAAAAGTAGGTTCAACGTGGCTTATTTGGTTTTGGAAAATAAGTTCTTGCTTTGCTTGGCTTCCAATCTTAGTAATGAGGTGGGTACTCGCAGGTCGCCCTACTTTGCTGCAAGTTCACGCCAGGCTGCCTCAATCATGCTGCTCATGTTCAAAACTAATTGGTTCTGCTGCAATAAAACCAATCAATACTTGCCCTGCCTCAAGCACTAGAAGTGAAATTTATAAACTTTTCCCCCCAGTTAACTATAGGTATAAATATAAATCATTATACTGCTTTTCAAAAGCTGGGTGAAATGATGGATAACGTGAAGAATGGGTTCCCTTCTCCTGATTGAGTGTTCGGTTAAAACTTTTTTTCCTTTTTACCAAAATATATTTGGTCGAAGGCCTTTAAGATCACTTCCTAAAATCAATAAAACACTAGTAAGAATTTTGGTTCGAGAAATTTTCATGGAACATAAATGTGGCTCAGCCCAATACCCTTACCAATCCTATTTTTACAGGAGCAAACCAAAATTTCCAATCGGACAAAATAAAGCATACTCGCTGGCGTTATGTGAGATATGACGGACTCCTGGCCTTGTATGCTGCTTGGCACAACATAGAATCCCATCTCATCCCCAAAGCTCGCAGGCCTTTTTTTTTTTTGGGCTTTTTTGGGGGTGGGGGTTTGCGTGTTGAAACAAAAGCCCAGGACGCTTCGTTGTTGCAAAGGATCAACCGAAATAGTTTTCTAAATGCTAGGGCATAATAGCTTCAAATTAAATAGTGACTACAATCTTACGGCTAATCTGTTAATTTCACCAACTTTATGTGGAATCAAAACTTATGCCGCAGGGCTCTGATGATTTACCTCAAGAAGCTAAACCAAAAACTGAAAAGTTAAAGGAAGGCAGGGTTATAAAAACTTGTCGTTTAGTCCACCTTGGCACCTAGCAGATCTACAGCTCGTCCTTGGCATCGTCATCGTCATCGTTATCGTCACCGGCCTTTGAAGGAGCAGCAGCTTCTTTTGCATCATTTTCAGCCTCAGCTTCAGCAGTATCATCTTCCTCTTCAACTGTTGCATCAGGACTGATGTCTAAGCTAGACTTCACTGAGTCGTAAATACGGGAGGCAAAATCCTTAGGGTCATTTAGCAGGAAACCGCTTTCAAGGAGGGCAGTCTGGTACATCAGCTGCGCCGTTTGTTTAACGCTCTCATCCTGAAAGGCAAGTAAATGTGTCATGTCAAATTCGGAACTTCAATTCTGCTGGCCAAAAACCAGGAGGTATTATTTGATAGCTTTCCAATTCCAATCATAAATGAGTGGTTATGAATGAAGGAGGGGCAAAAGGTATTATTTCGATCGGGTCTAATGCTACAGACAAAAACAAGTTTATGACAATTCAAGGAATGCTGATAGAATTAAAAAACAGATTGACAGGAATTACATAATCGATAATTCCGCAAACAAGCAAATTGAAAGTTACTCATGAAATCGGACAAAGTACTCAGTTCCCAATAGTGTAAATTACTACGCAAAGCTAAGTTTTTGTATCACCAAATGCACATATAAGTAGACATAAAATGGGGGCTAATAGAAACATTTCTAAAATAATAGTGGAGATTTTTACAAAAAAATTGTGGAGATTAGACAATTTTTGTAAAATTCAGGGAAGATTAAAAAGAAAAGGGAGCTTAGGTCTATCATTCAATAAAAACAAGCAGAATTTCTTTTTCCCCCTTGGGGTGAATAACAAGCAGATATTTTTTCGGGTTAATGAAAAGCAGAATTTATTATTACTAATAATCATATGTTAAAGATCTCAGCAACGGAAAGCGGCCAGAGGAATTCAATCCAGAAGGTACCTCAGGGTCGCTTGCTACTCTCTCCCGGAGCTCCTTGATGATAGGGTGCCTGGGATTGATCTCAAGAACCCTCTTGCCACGCATGTATGCTTGCTTGCTAGCATCTGACAACGTTTGAGATTGCATGATTCTCTCCATATTAGCACTCCAACCATATTTTGATGTCACTACCACGCAAGGTGTGTTGTCCAAACGGTTGGATATCTTCACATCATCTACATTCTCACTGGAAAGGGCCTTCTTCCACCACTTGGTCAGATCCTTGAAGGACTCCTTCAGTTCCTTGGTTTTGGTATCCTTCCCAAGTTTCAGTCCCTCCTTGGAAACATTTTGGAACTTTTTGTCTTCATAATCCATCAGGTATTGCGTCAAGTATTCGTCCACAGGATCAGTGAACAAAATAACCTGTAGCAATTGAACAACTACCTTTAGAACTTACAAGACATGATATCATGTTCCTTTCCAACCGGAATAGAAAGGTCAGAGTGTTCCAAAAGAATAAGAAGTCCTAGTATGGCTAGGTGAAAAAAAGAAGTCCCCAAAAAATCACAAGTACCTCGTAGTTTTTCTTTTTAAGCCGCTCAAGAAATGGAGATTTTTCCAATTGTTCTTTACTGCTTCCAGTTATGTAAAAGATATCCTTCTGTCCAGATTTCATTCTCGAGATATATTGATCTAGAGAAGTCAATTTACCCTCAGACTTGGTGCTGCAACAGTTCGATTAAATTCTCAACAAGTGACAAGGATCAATAACATGTAGCAAAATGTACCCCACAAAAAAAAATCAACCAGAAAATGAAGACACCTCTCGAATCTAAGTAGTTTAGCCAAACGATTTCTGTTGGCAGCATCCTCAATAATGCCAAGTTTAATGGACTTCCCAAATTCATTCCAGAATTTAGTGTATTGACCTTTCTTCTGATCATCCTCCAGGGCCTTCCCGTCTGCATCAACCAGCCAATATCAGTGAAAGTGAAAAATCAGTACATAAACTTAACAAAGCCTTCCATAACAATTTGGAACATTGAACAAAGTGAAGATATTCAAAAAATTTAGTACGACAGGCTAGTATTTTGCCAGTGATAGAAGAGTTGAACAGACATGAAAATCACAATAGCAAAGAGCATTCAGATTCAGGAACAATGAAGCATTAGTCCAATCACACCATACCTTTCTTTTCTGTGTCTGAGGATTCATCAGGATCCTCTTCAGCGATCCTACGAATCATATCAAGGGCTTTCCTGATGAGTTTTTTCTTGATTGTCTTTAGACTACTATGTTGTTGAAGCATTTCTCGTGATACATTAAGTGGCAATGTGTCAGAATCAACAAGTCCCTACTCCCAATGTCAAAATATACACGTCAAGAAAATGAAAAACACTGATCCTCATAAAATGTAACAAGCTGCAGTAAAAAAGCACTCAGGTAAATACCTTCAAAAAGCTAAGATATTTTGGCAACAATTCATCAAATTCATCTGATATAAATACTCGTCTAACATACAACTTCAGGTTGGATTTGTTTGCGTTATAATAACTTTCGTATAAATTGTGAGGAGCCTTAGGTGGTACAAACAGTATTGCCTTGAACTCAACATCACCTTCAGCAGTAAAGTGACTCCATGCTAAAGGTTTCTCATCACTAAAGTCCTGCACAACAGTAAATTCACTACTTGAGAAACTTCATGGTGAAGTCAAATCTTCTATAACACCTTTAAGCATCCCATAGCTAATTAAGTAGGCAATATACCTTCGCAAGAGAGTGGTAGAATTTGATGTATTCTTCATCAGAAACATCCTTAGGGTTCCGCAGCCATACAGCTTTCACATCATTTAAAAGTTCCCACTCATACGTTGTTTCCTTCACTGTCTTTGTCTTGGGCTTTTGTTCTTCATCTTCACTCTTCTCAGCATCTTCATCCCCACTAACTTCCTCAGAGGAGGTGCTTTCAGCTGTTTATGGGGCAAGATAATGTAAGAAACAACAACAAAAACAACAAAACCTTAATCCCACTAGGTGGGGTTGGCTAAGATAATGTAAGAAAGACAGCAACAAATGAAAAGAACACAGACACAAAAGCAAGTTAATGGACAAACGCTAGAGTAGATTCTAAAACAAATGTTTAAAAAAAAAAAAGATCATTCAACCAAGTTTTTATACATGATGGTTCCTCTTCCTCTTCATCAGCAGGCACCTCCACATCAACTTCTTTGCTTGCCCAAATATAGATAGGGAAGTTGATAAATTCAGAGTATTTCTTCACCAATTCCTGTGAAATGAACAAGTATTTAATCATGCTTCAGCCTTCAGTAGAACCAATTCAAAAGTTTATTCAAGCCCAAGTCCCTCATTAGCCTCAAATCCCTTCGTGAAACTCCAAGGCAGTCACCTTACAAAAAAACGCTTATCTTAATCATTAAAAAATAGGTGAGGAACAAGAAGGAAAGTGCCAAGGGAGAGAGTGGCTAGTTGTTTAATCCATAACAATATACTGAAGGGCTTGTTTAAAAGTTAGGAAGATACCAGATACTGAAATCTTTTTCTTAAACAAAAGTCAATAACAAGTGGAAGCAGTTTAGAGAGATAGAGGTACCAAAACTATAATACAGTACAAAATCTGCCCTGGGAAGGCATCTCTATTATTAATCATTGTGAAAAAACTATCACCTTCTATACATACACCGCTATATGGACCACCTGTTCAGTGACTAAGTACACGAATAAATACTTAGAAATTAAAAGACATTAAATTATGTTATAGTTGAGTAATTAATAGTAATTAAGCTAGCAACTCATGCATACTTTCAGCTTAAACTCCTCCAAGTACTCTCCAGCCTCTTCTCTGAGGTGTAATCTAATCTCAGTTCCACGTCCCAATGGTTCATTCCATGTGTCTTCTGATATTGCAAATGCTCCATCAGCTTTGGATTCCCAGACATACCTAAAAGTGAGCCAAATTTCTAGTCAAAGCTGGGAATGAAAGCCAAACAATTTCAAATCTATAAAGACTTACTGTTTATCATCGTTATGTTTGCTAATGACTTCAACATAGTCAGCCACAAGATACACGGAGTAGAAGCCAACCCCAAATTGTCCGATCAGATTGATATCTCCACTTGTCTGCATTTTCTCAACGAAAGCTGCATGGATAAGTTGTTTCAATTAACATCCTTTCACAGCTTTTCACAGATCTAAAATCATTTAGCAATTAGTAAAGACAACAGAAAATAAAATATACCCGAAGTTCCAGATTTTGCTATCGTGCCCAGATTCTTTATTAAATCTTCCTTTGTCATGCCTATACCTCTGTCTCGAATTGATAGGATTTTCTTTTCCTTGTCTAACTTAATCTGCGATTTATTATGACATTAAATGTTTTAAGCTACAAATAGAACAAACCACGTATGCCCCATGACAATCACAAGAAAATACTAACGTCATGACATGGGATTGCCATCGTTCAATGTATGACAGGTCCAAATCCCCAGTTGAGCATTAAATCATTCAATGTATAAAATACTAACACGAAGTTGAGCATTTAACCGCACTAACCTGGATTTCAAGCTTAGCGTTATCGCCATCGCCCAGAATATCTTTGTCAGTGAGGGAAAGGAACCTGATCTTGTCCAGTGCCTAGATTAGCAAAGTTACGATTAACAGAAAGTTCGGGTTACAAATATGACGCGATGCCCTCGTAAATAAAATAATCATTGAAGAAAACCAGCTTACATCAGAAGCATTGGAGATCAACTCCCTGAGGAAGATGTCTTTATTACTGTAGAGGGAGTTGATAATAATGTCCATGAGCCGTGACACTTCCGCCTGGAACTCAAACTTCTCCGCGTTGCTGCGAAGCGATCTCTTAGAAATCGACTCCGCCTCTCTGCACTCACAATGAAATATGTTTAAGAAAAAACGATATAAAGAAAAAAACATCAAGAGTGATATTAAAGCATAACAAGTACAGAAAACCTCTTGGCCACATCAGAATCGGTGAAAAGACCATTTGGAACAGCGCCAATCTTGTCTTCCACCTTCGGTGGATCTACAAGCTCTTCGGAATCAGCCTCGGCGTTCGCCTGAAACTTCCGACCTAAACCAAACGCAGACTCACAATCACATTCGCATTTCAAATGCTGCGGATAATCGCATTCCGATCGAATCATAAATCACACCGAGGCCCAGGTGTTTAGCAAAGAAAATGTAGCATCTCTAAAAGGCAATGCAGTATATATTTAAAAACACAGTATGTATTTTTTTTAAAAAAAACTAAGATATCAATCGATCTAAACATTGCAATACCTTGATCGGCAAAGAGGAGGAGTATACAGAGTAGAAGGAGAACTGAAGGAACCGTCCACTTCCTCATCGTAGTGTTTGGACTTCGTGGCAGGCAGTCGCGAGCTTCGCCCCCTTATAGGATCTAATACGAGCGAACTGAGTATTTCCCGGTTAAAACTGAAAAAATAAAATTACCAGAAACCGTGAAGAGAGATGGGGAAAATGTATTTTTTTTTTTATAATAAAAAGTTTAGGTAGGTTCGGCACCAGTCCCCTACCAAGGCCAGGGCACGGCCCCAGAGCTCTTCGAGCGCTTACAAGGGACTTACGAGATCGCCTACCAATGAGGTCTCCCCATCGGTCAGAGGGTTCGAACACACTCCCTTGTGATCGGGGTGACAAGACCTTAACCAACTGTACCAAACCTCATTGACGGGGAAAATGTATTTTACCGTCTGTCTTTTTGTGAAACAGGGACACAACAAATTGATTTGATAGTAATTTTAATAAATTTCATGTTAACTAAATTTCATTTTAATTCAAACAAATATTATTTCATTTGGATTTAAATACACTACAAACCAGATCCAACATTTAAAACAAGAGGTAATACTACCTCTAGCATTTAACATAGGAGTTTGTTGATTAATTTGAATAGATTAAGAAATTAGTTATATTAATTATGTGTATCCAATATAGGTTAGTTTTCCTAAGGGCATGTTTGGTTGGAGGTTTTTTGAGATGAAGTGAGGATTGAAGATATAAAAACATTGTTTGGTTGGAAGGAGGGGAAGCAAGGGGTGGGAAAAATTGTTGTTCTCTTGTACTCACCCTCCCTCCTTTCTCAACCCTCCAAATTTAGGGTTTTTCTTTATAAGAGAAAGTTTGTATCTCATCCTGACCAAAACGACTACGACAATTGTTTGATATTTTATAGCTATCCCTTTGAACTAAAAACCTCCTTTCACATCATATCGTCTATGCCTTCACTCGTTTATCCACTTCACTCCTCTCCTCTCCTCCTCTAGTGTTGTCGCTGAACCATCAAGGGGCAGCACCTCTATCCTCTCCTTCATTGCCGCTTGCCATGTACCTATAGATTCGAGCTTGATTATATTCTTATGAAATATCTTCACAATATCTCAAAATACAAATGTAATTATTTTATGTTACTTAATATCTCAAAATGCAAAAAATTGGATCAATAAGTTTTCTTCTGCAAAAAATAGAAATAATAAATTTGGTCATGACTATTATTCCCAATTCAAGTTGGTCTATTAAATTTGTTCCACTTCTGTTTTTCATGATGGCTAAGTTATAATTCTACTAATAATTTAAGAAATAATAATTTTAATAAAAAAAATTGTAAAATAAGAAGGAAAATATATAGATAAAGAAAAAAAGGTATATTTATCCACTTATAATTAGCTCTCCTCATCTACCTTTATAAACCAAACAAAAAACCAAACCTCCCCTCCCCTCTTCTTATACCAAACAATGCCTCTCATAACCTAACTTTAATGAACCTTGACCTCACCTTTGTTAAACCAAACAAAGCCTAAAGGAAAATACTTAAGTTAAGTTCCTTATATCCATTTCGTTAAGTTCTAATCACATATAATCATGTGTCCTATTTTTCAATTATTATATATCATTTAACTATAAATCTATATTAAGAAAATGAAACACATGGTTTTTTTTAATTAGAAAATTTAATGTAATGGATATAAAGAATTTAATGTAAGTATTATCATTTCCTAAATTATCATATATTTTGTCGTGAGGACTTTTGGATATAAACCTCCTAGTATATCACCCGCAATGGCTCTTCTATACCGAAATTTACTAAACTCCCTCTCTAAATGGATTGGGTTTCTCTATTCTTTATTATTAGTCCAAGGATTAAATTATTTAGTCGAAGCTAAAAATTTGAATTGCCCTAATCATAGAATTCGGTTGTTTGGAACTCCCTTATTGCTTTATAATTCGGAAGCATTGAAATATGACATAGTTTTTTCCTCAGCAGCATAATTTCTTGATTATAGAATTTGAGTGTGAATTTTATATTTTGACTAGTTGAATATGATCTCTTACGGCAACATATAATGTCTTCCCACAATCACAAAAGATTAAGTGTTCGTTTGGATTAGTGGTGGAGAAGTGACTTTTTTTATCATATGATTTTTGAAAAAGTAAGGTAGGAAAAAAAGTCAGATTGTAAATATGATTTGTATTTGGATTAACGGTGGCAGAAGTGATTTTTTTCTAACCTTAAACCTGTTTGGATTAGAGTTTGAAAAGCCCGTTTAGATAGAAAATGACTGAAAAGGGCATGAATCTTATTGAATACTACATATATATATATATATATATATATATATTATTTGTATATATTATCATAATTAAAGTTAAAAAACATAAATAAAATTTGATAAAATAAAAAAAATAAATGATTATTGAAAAAAAAGAAAAATACAGGAAAATACTTAATTAAAAATGGATAAATTTATAACCTATTTAATGAATTAATTATAACTTTTTATTTTCCATCTTTAATTAAAGCTCATATATTATAGATAGCTGAGTAGTTGATAACTCGTTTAATAGAATTAATATTTTGACGATTAGATGAAATTATACAAAAAGACCCGAAATTTATGAAAATTACAAGTGAATGGAGAAAAGGGACCAGAAAAATCACAGAAAAGAACCCAAATGTTTCATAAATTACAATTACCTACAAATATTTCAAAAATTTTCACTTTAATCCTTCTTTGAGAACTTTTGAAATTTACAAGCATGTCCCTAGTCAAAGCCTTATTTGACCAACGCTTCGTTTTCTTCATTAAAACAGAGCCCCGAAACGAAAACAGAGCAAAGATGAAGACGCGAGCCATGCCTGCTCTATTTCAACTCTCTCCGTGAAGCAGATCACCCCGCGGGGAAGGAGAGGGAAAGCAACCAACCTGAGCTTCTTCACTCAGAGGTTGAGTTGCAGAGCGTCGGAAACAGCCGAGCTTCTTTCATCCATCTCCACTTTCAGTCTTCTACCTCCACCGGTCATCATTTATTCCCTTCAGTCATCCTTCATCTCCTCCCAATCTGAGTTGTGGCGGAGCTGTACCAGACGCCGACGGCTCACCCTGAGCTTCAAACACCCACCTGAGCGTAAAGGATCAGCTGCGAGAAGGAGGCTGGCCCACCTGCATGGTGCTGCTGTGCTCACCGCGGGAGAGAAAAGCAAGGCAAAGGAGCTTCTTCTAGAAGCCACGTTGATAGGAGAAGCCCAATGACCGTAGCCGCTTTCCCAAACGGTCCAAATCATGGTCTCGTCTACTGCCGCACGTTTTTACCTCCAAACGCTCTACCAAACAGGCTCTAAGAGTAAATAAATCAATATGATTAAGGTTGATGGAACACAAAATAAGGGATACATTCAATAGATTAACGAATCAAAACCGAAAAAGCCTAGAACTTTAACTATGTTTGGAAGTATTTCTTTGGTTTGTTGTTTTAAAGTTTGAACAGTAGTACAGTTTATTAGTGTTTGAGGCTTTATTTGTATTAGTTTTGAAAATATGAACAATAGTTGATCATTTTATTTTATTAATATTTATGGTCTGAATTAGAAATTTTAGGTGATTCATTATTTTATTTTTGGATATTTCAAAATAGTTAAAAAAAAGTTTAAATTTGATAAAGTGATATGAAAGCCAGATGAGCTGGCTATGCGCCTACAACATGTCTGAGGCCCCTGATCTTAATAATAGAACGATTTTAGGATAATCGGACTGTTTTGACCTACTTTTTTTTAGTGTACGTTTGGATTATTTTTTACATAATCATTTTTACGATCTATGATATATGTTCGTGAGAGGAGCTTTGTCTCAACTTACGGAAAATGAGTTCTGAAACCACAATTTTATGACTTCCCAAACACTCACTGGATCTGACGTGCGAAGTTGGGATATTTTTGACAACTATGTTGCTCAAATGGTATTTTTATTCATGCATATATTACAGCATTTTATGTTACAGCCACCATACAATTTCAATCTAAGGAAGACGGGGCAACTGAAATGAACCTCAATAAATGCAAATTACAGAGTTTCTAGAACATATGCGAAACTAATCCAATTCCAAAATCCTTAACTCAAGAAGCCAATAATCAAGCTAGAGATTCATGCTCAACATTTGGTGGATTAATGTGATAAATCAAACGCACTCCATTCTTTAAAGAGTGATCCATACATCCATACATATACATAAGACCAGCATTTAAGCGAAACTTGCATAATTAATCAAATCAACCTTTACTAATACTTGTTTGGCCCTAAATTCAAGTTCACCATAAGTAAATTAAGGTCATATATTTAAAATCGAACGTGATATAACATCATAAGTGAGTAATATATGCGTGAGTCAATTATCTATAAATATACCCCCTCCACCCCTAAACATAAACTTCATATAACCGATTTGTGTTTATTAAGAAAATAATTAAAATTAGTTAAAATCATTATATATATATATATATATATATATATATATATTCAAATATACCCTTATTTGTAAAAAGGATAATTGAGAGAGACAATAATTGCAACAAATCCAATAAAGGGGTAAAGTTGGAAAAAACGTAATAAATGCTTTGACAAACCATAAATGAAATTTATATTTTGATGCTAACCTATTATCAAATTTGAAGCTTATATATAGGGATGGAGGAAGTACATCGAAACATTGTAATATAACTCAAATGGAAATAAATACTCCCCGTAAAGGTTTTCTTTTTTTTAACATCAGGATATGAGTTTGAATATTGGGAAAAAGATAAAAAAAATATCAATTGAACTTCAAAATTTCAAATTGATTTTATTGACAATAAGAATAATGGGATTGACAAAAGGAATATAATAATTGATAACTCAGGTTTTTGGAAAATCACTTATTTATAATTTTAAAGCTCAAGTGTTATTTTTTTAATCTTTTTCTCTTAAATATTTTGCTTTAAGTGTAAGGACCAACGATACTATTTTTTTTAAGACTCTGGTTGCATGGCTTTTGTAGAGGTGTTTTAGGGACAGGATGGGATTGGGAAACCTTATTCCCGATCCAGATCTCGAAGAAGGCTTGAGAAGGGAAATCATTTCTAATCTCAAATAATTCCTATCCCGATCAGGATCTTCCGGATGGGGATCAAGAATTCCCAAAAAATCTCAAAGCATAAAATGCTCCAAAATCTATATGAAAATTCAAAATTTATCCGGCATCAATTCAAAAATTGTAACAACTCCTCATTTCATTTGCAACATAAATATAATGATTTGGGTTTGAAATCTTGTTTACTCACTTAAAAGTCATTTAATAAAATATCTCTTGCAATACATTATATAATCAAAAATCCAATATATTACATAATCAAAAGGAGTCCAGCCACCTGCCTAAAGTTTGAGAGACAAATCAATGTGCTTCATTTCTTTAGGATTAGTCCAATATATTCACATAATCAAATAAACTTATCATTATTATTATTAATTTATGAAATCAAAATAGCACCATAAATATATATATTCAGGATCACTCTTGGACTTAGTTCTCACCTCTCAGTTAACACTCAACATGCCCAACAAACATGATATAGTTTATATATATATATATATATATATATCTATATATATATTCGGGATCAAGAAGTCCTATTCACGATCCCAAATCTTCCCATCTTAAAAATTTTCGAGATTGAACAATTGGTGGAGATCAGGCAGGAAGACTTAGAACACCCCTAGGTTTCTGTTTGATAAATGAAGACTGTTTCCCCGAGGGAAAAAAGATACTAATTTTTTATATGGTGAATGTGCGATTCTACCTATAAGCATTTTCTGAAAGAGTTATCAGCATAGTAAGCATTTTTCAGGTTCAAAAGTACCAATGAATATTAAAATGTAGACCGATAATGTTAATTCTATTAACTTCGCTTGACGGTGTTACTTTTTGGTTAAAACAATTAGGTGGGGCCCACATAAACAAAAAGGTGACATCATAAGCAAAAGTTAACGGAACTGACATTATAAGTCTACTTTTTAATGTTCATAAGTACTTTTACACCCCAAAAATATTTATTGTGCCAATAGCTGTTTCAATAAATATTTATAGATAAAATTGCATTTTCGCCCTTTTTTATATATAAAAGTTTAAGTGATTTGGTCCTGGGAGCTTATCAGGGCCTAGACATGCCTTCCAATTCGATTGCTTACAAATATACATACATATCGTTTACTAATAAGATCTCTACATCAGTAGAATCTGAACCTATAACCTTATAATCATGAACCAACTCCTTTCCTAACCGATCAAATTGTTGTTAGCGTCGAGGGTACTATTTTGAATCATTCGTGAAGAGTATTTATCTGCGTAAGTCATAAGAAAAGAAAAATATCAGAAAAATTGCAGAACGAAGCGGAGAAGCTGGACCACAGTGGGAGATTCATGAATGGGAGAGCCAGGTCCCCATCCAGTTCCATGGCCCCACATCTATTTGTGGATTCCCAAATTAATTGACGCTCACGTACGTTCCTCCCATTGGAACCCTAATATTTCATTTTAATTTATATTTTTTTACACTGCAACTGTAATTAGAATAGTACAGGACTCTATATCTATGCATCACTGTTTGAAATCGAAAGTAAAATAATTGTTTTTCGTATTTAAATTATGTTTACAGCTCAAAAATAACATCCGGACGCAAATGAGTATTGTGATTTGTGACTTCTCTTACCATATATTGGCTGGGTTTTATTTCCAGTTCACATGGTTAGATTTAGAGCTTTTTCATTCTTATATATCAAAACTGATTTGGTTTCAGAACATGGCACGTGAGGTGGATCCTGATTAGAACTTCAAATTGGTTCACTTCATAGAGTAGCACGAACTCAGTTACTGTACCTAACAATTAAAGACAATCTTGAGACGGAAGTTGAATTAAAGGCTCATTTTGACATATTTTAAAGTTAAAGAATCAGTGTTAAATTCCAACTAATAAATTAAGAGACCACAACATTAATTTAACAAAATAAAGAAAAGTTCAAACATTGCTATCCAAATTAATATATATATATATATATATATAAAAGCCTAACTAAATTGAATTTGCCATTCACATATTAAACACCGAATTTTAGGAATGTGATTGATGGAGTTGCCCATAATCGTTTGCAAGGAAAAATAATGTTAGCTAAATTTATAAACAGTACTCGTATGATTTATTTGTTTAGATCTTCATACGGTACCGACATAACGTTCATCTAGTTTTCATTAGTGAATGTTATTGTTATATAAATTCCAATATTAACACGTTACCTCAAAAGATCCCACAAATTGATCAAAGCCATGTTTTTATTTTGGGTTAAAGTGTAAATTTATCAATAAAGTTTTATCCGAGGAGCGTCTGACACAAATATTTTTTTAGAAGGAGCAAAAATATCAATGAACAATTAATAAGGGGCAAAAATACTAATGAACAATTAAAAATGGGCATCCACCACAAAAATCGTTAAATCCGTACTAACGCCGTTAGGGGTTTTCTTCTCTTATAATTTAACGCCGTTAGTATGGATTAACGGTTTTTGTAGTGTATACCTATTTTTAATTGTTTATTGATATTTTTGCTATTTCTAAAAGATATTTATATCAGACGCTCCTTAGACAAAATTTTATTAATAAATTTATACCTTAACCTTTTTATTTTTATTGATTGCATTCAAGATGCTTTTTCTTTTCTTTTTCACGAGGTACACATGAGAAACTTCATTTAACTGACAGAAATGAGCTTCACATGGTGAGGATAATTAATCTTATTGACTTGTGGACCCCCCCCCCTAATTCCTGATTTCATTAATAGGGCGGGGAAATACATAGAAATTCGGCTACATTTTGCACGAGGAGATATATTTTTCTTCTTTGCAATTGTTGGCCAGGTTTAATTGTAAAATCCATCAGATTTTGTTTTTTGCCACCAAAATCCATGTTGAAATGTAATGACTGTATATATACATGGAACACAAAAATATTTTAAGAAAGTTGAGTGGATAATGGAAAGTATGTACTAACTTCCAAGTTCCAACAGTCGGCGGGCCTCAGTTTTTGACTTTTTGCCCTTTTGGTACTTGACCCCATATCAAGAACCACAACGAATTACGAGTGTTTTTTTTTCCAATGAAAAAATATTTTCTTCCCGGTCCCATCCATCTTTAATATAAGACTATAAGAGCCTCATTACTACAGTTATGTGCAAAGATTAAAAAATTAGTTAGTTATAAGAAAATATATGTCAGTTTATTTAGAATATCTCTTATTTGTGCCCATTGGAAGCTACTTCCTTAATAAAACCGTCCTTTATTTGTATTGTCAATAGTAAGAGTTTAAGAAAAATTATAAATTTAATAGATACGTTGGTTTGAGGTCTTATATATATATATATATATATATATATATATATATGTTGGGTGAAAACAAACTCCTTTGCTGGCACTTATACTTGGAAAAAGAGTAGTTTCTCTCCTAGCCTCTCATTTCTACTTCCTTTTCACCATTTAATCAAGTTTCGAAGATTCAGTATTTAAAAATATTATTATAAATAATAAAAAAAATAGTTAGATAATTTTTAAGTTTCTTGTATAATTATATATTTTTATTATTTTTTAATATTCTGTAAATAGTTTTATAACAATAAGTTAAGGCATTCCTATCCTTTATATTTAAGACAGAATGGATTATATGTATACATAAGAGAGAGGTATTTTCATTAATCTTTCTCATCGATTATTTTCTCTATTATTAAATCAATTTTTAATAGTTCTCAATCATTAAAAGTTGATTCAATAGATTGATAAAGCAAATGAAGAGAGACTTCACACCTCTCTCCTTAGTGGGGTGACTGGTTTGCAACGTTATGTTGGTTATTCTGAAAAAGGAGAAATGAACGTTTATTTGAGCACAAGAATGAGAGCCTGAGAAATCGTGCTCATGTAGTTCTATCCAGCATGAAGAAGGCAAGTAAAAAACTTGCCGGAATCAACTTACAAGGCACAATAGTAACAGATAAGAGGGCTACATGGATGGAGCCAGAGGAGGGATGGACTAAAGTAAATGTCGACAGAGCATATGCAAGGCATACGGGTGCTGGTTGCGGAGGAGTTATTCGAGAGGCTAATGAGAAATTTATCATGGCCTTCATGCATAAATTGGAATTTGGGGATCATGTTACTGCTGAGCTATGGGGTATTCTTCTGGGTTTGAAGACAACTTGGGATCAAGGGAAGCGTAGAGTGGTATTAGAATCGGATGCATAGGAAGTCCTTAATTTGATAAATAGTGGAAACTGCCAAAATCATCCAGAATTTGCTATCATAGAAGAAATTCGTTCGATGGTGCAACGTGAATGGAGAATAGAGTTGCAGTTTGTTCCTAGAAATGCAAATCGGGTTGCCGACTATCTTGCAAAAGAGGCATTATCAACTGTAACGGGGTTTCACCCAATCTTGTATTTAACATTGGAGTTAGCAGCTATTTTGGAGCTGGATCAGCGTACTCCTACTGATGTAGGTTGAGTTTTGAGATTTTTCTCCTTTATGTATCCAAAAAAAAAAAAAAACGAAGCGAAATGATGTGAGGAGCCACGTATGAGGAAAGAGAGACACGTGGAGTTACGTGGTTAGACAACTGGAACAAATTGGCGGGGAACATCGTTTATTCCTATCACCGGGCCCTAGCGGGTGGGCCATTCCAATTCTTTTTTTTTTTTTGATTGAGCCCATTCCAATTCTAGAGGGGGTGAAGAACTGAAGATAAGCTCTACTCTTGAAGCCAAAAAGGGGGAAAAATAAAAAGAAGATAAGAATTAGTGAATTGCTATTTGATATTAATTTTGTTGAGATATGAGATAAGAGATAATTAGGATCTAATTAAAATATTTAATTAAGATACTCATATGATATAAGAGATAATTATCCACTGGAAATATTAAACAAGGTATTTATCCATCAGGATTAGGATTTTATTTATCTTTTAATATCTGCAATTTCTCACTAAAATAAAATATCTATTATATCCTATAATTATTTTTTTATCTCAAGATTATGATTTAGATTTAGATTTTAAATTTAATTTTTTATTATTTTTACTATTCTTAAGGCTCTCAAACTCAAACCTAAGTATTGAACTAAATTCCTGTTTTTTCGACTTTCCTCTTCTCTTTCCTCTCTTTCCCTTTCCCCGTCTCCTCCCCGTTCCACATCAGACTCGCCCCACGCCTCACGGCTTCACCTAACGATTGTGGCCGTTTTTGTAAATTCAAGAAATTGGGAGCCCCTGCAGGGTAATAATTACCAAAACGACTCGTTATATAAACAAGATTTCCGTTGCTTGGTGCTGCTACAGCAAACACCACACACACTCCTTTTATCTCTTCGTCTTCTTCTCCTTCATCATCATCTTCT
The DNA here is from genome assembly GCA_963210345.1 of Inga oerstediana. Taxonomy (NCBI): domain Eukaryota; kingdom Viridiplantae; phylum Streptophyta; class Magnoliopsida; order Fabales; family Fabaceae; genus Inga; species Inga oerstediana. The sequence continues at coordinate 13,285,828 of OY723405.1, read as the reverse complement.
CCTAGGCCGATGGCGGTGTCCGATATGGTGGCGGGCAATTTGATGACGATCTACATGGCAGTGATCGCCGGAATCAAAATCTATGGGCTTGTATTTGAGCGAAGCTTGAGCACTTGGTTTGTTATGATAGTTTCTACCACCGTGGTGGGCCTGATCCTGGTGGCCACGCTGACGTGGGACGTGTCACGTAAGGCCACGTATGCATTCGCGCGCGATCAAACTCCTCGTCACCAACCTCACACTATCCACCGTGTTCAGACGTGCAAGGGTGGAATCTGCTGGCACGGAGTGGCGGTCCAGTCGCCGGCGTCTCAGATCCGGTTCAGGCTTCCCCACCACATTCCTCTGTGAAGACGGCGAACGGTAAATAACATGAAAAGGAAAATCAAAATGAGAAAAAAGTTTTCTTCCCTTGCTTGTAAGAATGGGAAACTAATTATGTTTTGGATTGTCGGTGTATTTTTGGTTGATTATAAATATAGGATATAGATTAAGGTGGTTTAAGCATTTCCGGTTGCCCGATTGTGACAAAGGTAGGTTCGTGTGCGTATTTATATATTACAGAAAATAATTTAAATATGATATATTAATTGATCAAATTAATCAAGTTTGGAGGCTTTATTTTGTTAAGCATATCCATAGATATAGATGTTTGATTAAAAAAGAGGGTTGGCGAAAGGCGTGTGGTGCTAAACCGCTAATTTCTGGTGCCTAATGACGCTTGACTCATCAGCTAACAGAAAGCAAAAACAGGTCTATGAATATATATGATTTTATTCTCTCTCTCTATATATATACTTATATATATCATATCTTTCGTTTCTAAAGTGACTCATCAAATGTTCCAACTTAAATCTTTTGCTTTATACTAGATAAAAGAGAAAAAAAGATAAATATCCAGATAAAGCCATCAAGGAAAAGAGTATATTTAGGAATGAAATATAAATGTGATGATCCAGTAGCCAACAAGCTGTTAGTTGAGATAGCAAGTGGTCTCATCTAGGAGTGGAAATAGGTCAGGCCAGGTCAGACTTTTGCCTTAACAGGTTTGGCTTATTAAGGCACAAACTGGCCTGAGCCTGGCCTGTTGAAGGCCAATTTTTAAGCCTGGGCCTGGCCTGGCCTGAAGCCTGTTAAGGAAACCTTAATTTTTAAAATTTTTTAAGCAAACTGACAGGCCTATAGGCTACACTGCAAAATAAGCTAATAGGCCACAGGCCGAAAACAGGCTAAAACTTACAGGCTCAGGCGAAATTATCTTTTAACCTTTATCTGATTTTTTTAAAAAATATTTTTACAGACTCAGGCCGGCTTGACAGGCCTGTCAATAGGCCTTGACCTGGCATATTAAGCAAAACAGGTTTTTATTTTGGCTTTGGCATGACCTTTTAGCTTGACAGGCTAGGCCTGAACATGCCAATCACAGGCCAGACTACAGATCGCCTGGCCTGTTTCCATCTCTAGTCTCGTCTCTCAATTAAAAAGTGAACATAAGTTTGAATCCTAAAATACTTATTAGAAAGACGGATCTTTGTGTTTCAAGCTTCGAGAAGGAAAACCCTTCATTAAAAAAAAAAAAGGAAATGTAATAAAGTTAGGGCCTAAGATTCAAGAAGGATGAACATGGAAGAGATATCGATGCATCATAATGCAGGCTTGCTTTTTGAATTTTTGCCTTCTTAAAGTTTGAGCCAATGATTTTTATTTTAAGATGAACATGACATTTAATTAGTTCTTTAGTTGAAAAAGAAAATCATTACACTTTAATAATTGAAATTATTCGTTAAGTAACAATCATTACGCTGCATATTTATTTTATTTAGTTAGTTCTTTAGTTGCATAAATATCGAATTTGAATAAAATTTGAACGACTTTATAAACTGAAACAATATATATGTGTATTTCGAGCAATATATATATATATGTGTGTGTGTAACTTTAATTTTCTAATTAATTTAAAACAAATATATATTTTTTAATAATTAGTGGTATGTTTGGGTTAATTGCCAAATCATACAGGTGTTCAGAATGTACATAAATCTGTAACTTGCTCTTACGGAGAAATAGAACTTTCGTCACGTTTTTGAATTTTGTAGAATGAAGCACAAATTTTATTATTACTATTATTATTATTATTATTATTATTATTATTATTTGGAGTACTTATACGAACTCCTTTAGAATCTGTTGGGACTGTCTGTTTTTGGATTATTATCACTCTGACTTTCTGAGAGTTTTGTTTGCCTCCTCCCCGTATTATTACATCAGCTGCATATATTGTGACCTATGCGAATCGCGTAGGGAATACCGTTCACAGTTCAAGCACATGATGTGTGAGAAAGTGAGAACTTGGACTTACAAATTTTTTTGGGACGAAACCGAATTTCGTTATCTCTTTCATCAACGACCGAGTCCTCAGCACAACGACATGTAAAAATTACCTACCAGCTGACGAGACATCTTAGCTATATTTATACCATCAGCAAAAGTATTCTTTTCTCTGGACATGGTTAAAGACAACCTACCCCCTGTTTTAAAGGAATTAAATCCGGACCGGTTATTAAAAGGGTTGGGTTATTGGGTCAAGGATTAGTGGGTCAAATTAGAATTATCCCGAGATCAAATCAGCGAAAAAGTTAATATTTCAGGGTTATTAATATAAAATTAACTTTTTTTAAAAAAAAAATGAACTAGTTTGACTTTGGGATTGGACCAGTTTACTGAGCGGTTCACCTGTTTTCGAGTTAAACGAGTTGGTCCGATCCGAATTTCATAATCTAACCCTATATAGCCTGTGTTTGTTTCAACGTTTTGTACAGGAAAAACGCACTTATTACGCAAGCCGAGAAAAAACTCTTCTCACATACTTTGAACAAAAATAAACCATTCCAAACGCGCGCATATATATATATATATATATAAGTGGTATATGTAGTAAGCACAACAGAAAATGAAGTCAACATCTTGAGAGCCTGACAAGTTTTTAAATACGTGGCTCCACAACCACTGCCGCTGAGCTATCTTTCAAGGAGATTAACTCAAAAATGTGTATTAAATAGTACTGGCCCGTTCTTAGTATAAGTGTTAGTCGAAGGTTAAATTGGATTTTAAATATAAAATATCAATTCATTTTTTTCTCTAAACCATCTTATTGCCCGTTCATCATTTTTTTCTCTAAACTATCTAATTTATTGCATATGTTAAGGAAGTCTGATCTAGATCAAGGAAGAGTTTCAATGCAAATAATTTAAGAGAATATTTTAGAGAGACTAATCTGCATTTTTTACAAATTACTAATTCAATTAATTTCTTAAACCTATTTAGATTAGTTAAGTAGATCTTATATTAATGACCGATGTTACAGGCATGTTTGAATTAACATTGGGAAAGTACGTTCACGTAATTTAAAATAAAACTTCTTACGCATACTTATTTTATAAAACATAAATTATATTGAAAAAGCAACTTCTAGTGTAATCCAAATAGACTAATAATACATTATAATAAGTCTCTGACAGACACCATTACTTTGTGTAGGACATGGCTGCCCTACGAACGATGATTCTTTTGCATGCTTAATTCACCAAAATCTACCTAATGCCTCTACTCAATGAGAGTCTGATGGAATTAAAGTCATCTCTGGTAATGCCTTATGACTATGGATCCATATAATTGCAAATAAGCCTCCATCTTTTTACCATTATTGCAACTACACCAACATTATTAATTCTTGAGTTTATCATAAAAGAGCGTCCGACCTTTATTCTTTGGCACAAACGGTATAAGCCTGCCAAAGTTCTAGTCACGTGCTTCGTGTGATTCGGGACTGATGACGTAAACAGTGTCATATTGTATACTTCCGCTTATATTTATAAACAACTTTTCTTTTAATTGCGTAAAATGAATTAGTAGTTAAAAACAATAAGTGTGTCAAAAATAGGATCAGTCTTATGAGAGAAAAAATTGCTTATAAATAGGATCGGAGGGAGTATATGTTTAGCTGTATTGAGTAGCTGCTTAAGTTCTAATTATCTTTTTTTTTTTTCCCGGCCAATGTCTAATTAAGACTATATAGTAGTAATATGTTCTTTAATTTCTTACCACGCGTTCCTTCTATGACTTGTGTTTCTCACACCTGTCTTGCCTCTGCAATGTAATGAACTTGTGCATTTAAAAAAAATCAGTTCATTTTGCGACTTGTAATTTATAAGCCACGGAGATCTCTTTGCATTGTCTCCAAGATTGGGTTTCTCTCATTTTCTCTTCATAATCTCATATCCACCATTAAATTAAGAAAGTAAATGGTTTATATGCAATATTTTATAAAATTATTACTACAAACATAAATAAATAAATAAATAAATTTAAATTCATAAAATTCAATCCATAGTGTTCATAATTGTGATACAGAAAAATACTCGCCCTTTGAGATCTCATCCCCCTCTGGATTAACCGATTGAGATATATACAGTCGGGATTTTTTAAAGATTATGGTCACCATTATTAAAAATCATTTATACATAGTGAAACAATAATAACAATAAGGCTTATGAATGACACGATGCTATTATGAGATTATCCTTTACATACAACCATATTTTTCAAAACACAAAATAGCTATCACAAATTAAATTAAAAATAAATCATGTTTCGGTCATGCCATCAAAATTTTGCCCCAACAAATCCAAGAAAAACAAAGGGGAAAACCAGGAGTCCATTTACTAAAACAAAAGATTTTTAAGCTTGAAAGCTCCCATTAACCAAAAGAATATTATACTCGCAAGACTTTCTATAGACGCAGTTAGAAGCCAAACAACGACAGCTGGCAATCAGAAAAAATTTGGATATGGAAGTTTCTCAAGGGATCTTGTTCCGTTCTCTATTTTTACAGGTTAATTATTTGAATAACGACCACCCTCACTAATACTTAATCACCTACAGGCTACAGCTGTGGTCATGCACTGAAGCACCACTTGACAACAAGAAAAAGGGAATACTTTACCTATATATTCCTTTGACATATGAAGGAGAAATTACAGCTACATGTACCAAGCCTACTGTTCTTGCACTGACCCTTCTATGATGAAACTGCAGGAAACATAAAACAATGGGGGGCGAAAAAAGAGAGGGAGAAGAAAAAAAATCCTAAATTTCCCTTTGACAATCAATCTCACGAGTCATCATATTACATCCACCTTCCTCCATCTATTATTGAGTTCTGGTTCTTCTCCTGGTGAAGGATGCCAAGAGACAACCCTACTCGAGGTTTAAGTTATATAAGCATCAATCGATAGGGCGTGCTTATAGACAATATCAGATAAATTAGAAGCTACTTCCATGGAGGTTGCGGTTGCTTGTAGCTGAATGGGTAGGTTTCCCACCCACTGTCTGGTTCCTTTCTTTTCCCACCAACCCCAGAACTCGTTGAGGGCTGGTGAATGTTCCTCACTTGCTCTTCTATAGCCCTGTTCTGCCCAGTAAAGAAAAATTGTCTTGCAGCCAATGTGTCCCTATTTCCTCCCTCGATGAAGCCGGAGCCGGCGTTCAGGTCAAAGTTAGGACGTGAAGGCCCAACCCCGTTTAAACCAAGTTGCACCCCGGTCATGTTCATCAAGAATGGGGGCTGGGAGTAAGATGACAGGATAGTTGGGGAAGATCCCACCACCTGAGGTACAACTGGGGCTCCTCTTGAGTCCACCATGTATGGAACTGTGCCACCAGAACCATACATTGTTGATGAAAAAGACAAAGGAGACACTGTTGTTAGCCCATTATATCCAAATGGAGGTGAATGGCTGTAAGATGCTGTGGGGCCCATCCCTAAAACACCATCTCTTGACATTGTTAGATCCATTGCTGACTCCGTAGCTTTGCCATTTGGAGAAGGCCTGGTTTCTTTCCTGCCAACTTCTACTCTGGTACCCAAGAGAGAGATCACAGGTGCATCTGGTTTAGAAAACCCACATGCATTTAAAAAATGAGAAGACTTACTGGGCCCTTGGTCCACCAAATCAGTCTGAAGAAATGGCCTGTCATTCAAATCAATGTTTCTAACAGAAGGCTGCATTGACGATGTTGATGATGCAGGTGATGGGCTCCAATGGCCAATTCTGCTACTTAAGAGCTGTCCCTCCATCCTCTGATCCGAAGGTTGAGCATCAACATCATCACCAGCACTGTTCAAATCCAATTCAATCCTCCTTGATCTCATAGGACTAAGTTCTGCTGAAGATTGACCAGATGGAAGCCCAGACGATTCAGCAATTTGTTTTCCCAATCCATCTTCACTCTCAGCTACATTCAGGTCAATATCAAGGCAGTCCTGCCTTTGCTTGGAAATATCAGAGTTCCCACTCATGGAAATATTCTTCTCACTGCCAGAGTTTTTCCGGGGTGATGCAGGACGAAAGGCACTGGTTGCAGCAGATCCTGTCCATCCAAGTGCCCCCTCAAACTGCAGAGGGGCCACAGGCATCCCAGGTGTTGCTGGAGGCTTTGAAGCAGATACAACGGGTATCAGTGTAGACATCACACTCGCAGAATTATCCATATCATCAGAACCAAATTCTTCATTGAGATCAAAAGCACAAAGATTTTTCACCAAATTACCTCCAGGATCTAAAGCTGATTCAATCACGTGTGAGGACTCCATGTCAGGAATGCATCCTGTCTCAGAATCACCATCGTCTGAAATATTAGCATGCTTCTCCTCCTTAGCATCTATCTCAGCAGAGTAACTTTGTTTGGACTGGACCTCCCTAGCTTCAACACAAGTCGATGCATCCTCTTTTCCTACAGAATCTGGGCTATGTGGTTGCCCAGTTCCTGCTTCTGAGATACTCTCAGAAGAGCTACAGACCTCCCGTTCAACTTCTTGAGCAACTTGACGAGCGACTTCTAAAGCATCAACAATGCCATAATCAAGTTCAATATCAGAACCCTTCCTGTCAATCATATTAGGGCCTCTACGATGTTTTCTTGGTTTAATAGGATCAGAACCTCTTGAAATTTCCTTGCCTTCATTATTAATATGCCCTGGATCTTCCTTTACGGCACTGGCACGTTCTGTTCTGGAGAACGACATATCAAATACCTCAGGCTTTCCCAAGTTACCACCGCTTACCGATGATTCCTGCAATGCATTAGTACAACAGCCACCATCATTTTCTGCAGCCTTGGGATGTTGTGGACTACCAGACTTAAGAGCTCTAGCATCATCAACCCCACTCTTTCTATCTGATGCACGTGTCTTCATGCTACCTGCAGCAGTGGCATTATGACAGACTATATCCTCATTGTTTTCAACATTATGATGTACAACAGGTTCATTCACAAATTCGGGTGCTTCTGCTTCATTAGCATCCTTAAGGACAGGTCCAGGGTCTGGTTTTCTTGACCCCAAGGAAATCTCTGATACTCCTAGTTTTTCTATAGGACCATTGAAATTCTGTTCCCGCTTCTCCAATTTGGTTGAATCATTTACATCTGATTTTCCATCAAAATTATCTTGCTTTGGATGAGGAAAGCTATGGGAACCAGCTGAAAGGGTCTCACTTACAGTGCTTGAAGGTAATTCTTCCTTTGTAGGAGCAGCTTCTTCCTTTGTTGAAGTTGAATCATTAGCAAGATGATCTGGTGATCTCTCTTTGATGTTTTCACTATCCAAACTTCCAGAGGAATGGAGCTGACTACTAGAACTCTGTATTTGTACACTAGCATTCCTTTCTGGTTGTAGACTGCTTGTGCTTCTTGACGGAGATTTCTCATCAGCAACAAGTCCTGCTGCATGGTCTTTTTCATTAATGGATTCATTCAGAGCAGCAGATGGCTGACCTTCCTCCCTAACAACCTTGTCACTCTCATTATCACCTCTAACAAGCTCCATATCATGAGAATCAGCTTCTCCATTTCCACCCACCTTCCAGCTGTCAAATAATACTTTTGCTCCATCCTGAACCTTAGAGCTACGATGGCCAAGAAGATTTTTTACAGTAACCCAAATCCCTGACGACATTGACTTCTCAGGGTCTAGATGCAACTTTTCAACTGCACGTAACAGTGCAGTAATTGACTCTTCAATGAAACCTTCATTCGTGTCACCTACATTTTGAGCATCCTGTAACCACCTATTTAGGAACCAAAGCCCATCTGATTGAATGAAAAGATCAAGACAGTCTTTATTATTCGTTGCAGCAATAGTGCTTGCAACAGCAGCCCACTGCCTCATTGCATCGCCAACATTAACAACACAATCTTTCTCCTTCTGCATTACAGAGATCAACTCCTGCGCTCGAGAAGGGGCTGTGAGCCCATCTTTCATCTCAGTCAAGGTAAAAAAATCTTCGAGTGTCATTCTGCTTCACATGACCATTCTCAGAGCATCAATGACATCAGTTTGAAATGCCAAGACCCTTTCTTCCATTAAGAACCATCAAGGGAATTTGGGGAAAAGCTTTCCAAAGCACTGCAAAGATTGATAACAAAGTAAATAAGCATTTTGGTGAATCATATTTTGCACAGTTTACATTTACATGGACACACTCATTTGGGGAAGGGGAATTGCATACAAAATCCGACCAAGGAACCGGAGCACACAATAAATCAAGCTCCCAGGTGACAATAACAATAAAAGTAAGCAAACCAACAGCAAATAAAGAATACAACACATTGTTCAGTCCTCGAATCTAAAGATGCAAGCTGACCAACTATGGTAGCATATCTGACAGTTTCAGCCAGCCAGATGTAATGAAAATAGAGCTTCACAAAACTCAGGGCAAATAACATGTGATCCGACGCAATTATGCAAGACCCCTAAGTAATGTTTCATATAGAATATGGCTAAAATGATATAACAAGGCATCAAGAAAAGTTAACATTCAAGTCAACCTAGTCATCCTTAAAGGTTTTGTCTCAATTGAAATCTGAAAGAAATACAGTGGACAAGACACAACAGTTTTTCACATGTCATGTAGATTGAAAGCAAGAACATGAATAAACAATGACTTATTCACAGGGGTCAATATTCAGAGATATGAAATGAGATGGCAAAAACCAGTTTAACATCTGGTTTAAACTAATGATCCCTTCCCATAGCATGTATAAGACACCATACCGAGCCCAGCCCTTGATGCTGAAGCATATGGCTACATTATTTGTGCCTTCAAAAATCATATGGCTCAAACAAAGAACAAAATCTAGGTTGTTTACAATTAATTCAACTTGGGATCCTTGGAAACTCCATAATGTGTACTCCTAGGTCTTGGATGAGAGGTATCTATCAGGCCCAAGTTATCACCAATTTGATTGTCACCAACTGTAAAGTAATTACATGAAGCAGCATTGAATTCTCTTGAGATATAAATCATTAATATAATGAATATGAAATTATGGCTAACCTATTGACCAAGGTAACTTGCATAGCTAAAGTATTCAATGGAAGCATTACACAATAGCATGTTTGGACAGCTTCCTCAACATATTGAGGAATGGGAAAAAAAATGTGTTTTTTCTGTTTCTTTCCCAGATATAACCCCAAAGTATGCAGATAAACTCAAGGAAAAATACCAAACACACAAAACCAAGCACACAAGCCCTCAAGCAACACTTATGTATTCAAATATATAACAGGAAAACAGAAAGTTCTCAAAGTTGGGCATTTATAGCGTCAGAAGAGGATTCATTTCCAAATCCATACTCACAAAACCAAAATCTAAGACGGTCGAAGAGCATAATCTTAGTTATAATATCATTTCCAATCCATTAACAAATGCTAGCTTAGTTGATATGGCATTAGCATCATGATTATAATCACCTATTTTTCGCTGGTTGTAGTTTGTGTGGATGCCCCATTATAGACTTAAAGTGAACTCAGACACTCGTATATGACCAAAGTATGCTTCAAAAGCTAACTATGAAAAAAAGCAAAAAAATAATCCAAGGGCAGCGACACCCCCATTCTTAATTATATAGATCAATAGATAACATCAAGTTTGAGACTTCTTATCTTGCTCAACTAACATAAAAGAGCTGTTTTCATTAGGTTAGTGCCAAAGTCACCCTATAACAGCATTTAATTGAAAGAGAAATTTTAAGCCAGATCATAAACAGACTAGTTTATGACTTAACTGGTGCCTAAGCAAAATTCATGAACATCAAGTTTGATTCATATTTATAAGTATATCAATAGATTACCAACAGAAAAATGCTCGACCACGGTAACTTACTGTGAACACTCATTAGCGCAACATAATGCTAATACTTGCTGTTCTTTTCCAGCTACTACCACTATCATTCAGTTTTAACTCTCTGCAATCGTTCTCAAACTGCCAAAGCTAAGTCAGCTAACTTTTGTCTCTTTCTGCAGCCCTAGTGAACATAATCCAACAGAAAACTCATTTTAGTAACAATAACATACACTATTGAATCAATAACAAAGTCGCAAATGTAAGGCAAGGCTCAACAATATATAATAAGCCATCTTAACACTAAAATATTAATAAACCACAGACAAATGAGATTGATTGTGACAGTTCACCTTTCTTTCACATGTCTATTGAACTATGATGGTGATACTGGATTACTGATCAGTATCATATAGAAATTTCATTGATTGATTTGGTGATTCGTGATCAACAGCATGAAACAAGGTTGATGGTCAGTGTGTTCAGTTTGACTGACATGTTTGTGTATGTATTGGCAAGTTGAAACTAATTTGAATACAAGTCTGAAGGTAATCTACATGCATTAGGAAGGCATTCAAATGAGTCCACATAACATGAAAAACACAGTACACCTTTTCCTATCAATCCATCAACATCTCTTATCCACAAAGAGATATAACATATCCAATTAAGCATAAAAACATAAGTCAAATCCATTTATTAGTATAAATTATAAAAGGCTCAAGATTTAGCAGAGTGCAGTACAATCCATTACATACTGTAAAAATGCCTCAAATTCTTAACAGACAATAATAACAACAAAGTTTGAACGAAAAGGAAAGAAAATTCTAGTGCCTCATTAAGTGTATGCACAATAGATGAATAAAAATAACTAAAATAATCATCAGTGGCCTAATTCACACATCACCACAGATATTTTACCAAAATCCGTCCAAAAATGTGGCAGGAGAAAAATGTTACCAATTACATACAAAAAAACAGTCTAGTATATAGGTGAAATTTGAAATTTAAATTTTGTTGTGGAAGAAGTATGAACTCTGAGATATTTGAAACTGACCAAGCCAACCTATCTGCTATCACTCACAAATTACAAGTAAAGGGCGCCCTTCTTGAGAAGAGACAAAAGAAAAAAAGAAAGCAAGCAAAAGTCAAAAGTATCAATAGAAAATTTTGTTTTTCTTATGGCCAATATCAATAGTAAGATTAACAGTCACTTGAAGGACTGGTACAATGTTTCAAATAAATAAAAAATGCAAGTTTTCAATCACGATCGCTGAATAAACAGTACTTCACTGAGAAAACAAATTCAGACGTAAAATTATAACCCGGCGCGAATAATACCATTATTAAATTTAAAAGAGGAAAATATATGAATACAAAATAAATCCAGACATAAAACATAGCATTGTCACCTAATTTTCAAAGCAAGTGAATTCAAAAATGGTAGCAGCTGTTGTCGTACCCAACTAGAGCGAAACCCTAGAATTGCACGTTCTATTGAAGATGTAAAAACCCATAAAAATCAAAACTTCGTATCCTCGACAGGGGCGAGTCAAATTGTTAAAGGAAACAGACTTAGTGCGTAATTTGACGTAATTAAAATGCTGAGATGTGTGATGAATAAAGCAGAATCCAGAAACCAAATCAAATCGATAACAAGAGAAGTAAGGAGGAAATCAGGGAGAAACGAAAGCAGATAATTGTAACACCGGGTTCACCTCTGTCGATCAAATCGAAACCCTAGCTGTGACTCTCAGCTAACAAAGAGGAGATGCAGCCACTCTTTCTCGCCTGAATTCTAGAATATTCTTCCTTCGGAGTCAAATTCGGGTTTTCCCTGTCTCCAGCTCGGCACTCTCCTCTCTATTCCTGAGTTTTTTCACGGCCTCGTCTTGTCCTCCGTGAATGCTCTTTAGTTTTAGGTTTTTTTTTTTTTTAATCAAAGCGAAGAAGATGAGCATTTTTTTCTTCTTTGAAATATTTGTCGCTCATATGTAATTCTAAAAAAAAAAGCTGATTTTAAAACTTTCCTGAATTTCCTAGCCCAATTGGCTCCTAGGTTAGGCATCATCACGTGCGAAGCCAGACGTTGTTACTGACTTTTTTTTTTGGCTTCTGACCAGACGGATTACGACAAATGTGGACAATCGGGTCAACCCAGAATCGGTCTTTGTTCCATGAACCGATAAGAAACCCGACTCGTATGGTAACTCCGTTTTTTCGCCGGATTTTTTTTTGCCTGAGGTAACTCCGTTGGCGTTAACACTTGCAACCATCCTTCGGAAAAGAAACCTTTCAATAAAGTTGTCAAAAAAATGCATTGGGGAATCTGAATTTAAGGCCCTGTTTGGTTGGAGGGGAGGGGATGGGAGGGGAGGAAAAATGAGCCCCTCCCCTCATTTGGTTTGAAATTTTGGAGGGGAGGGGAGTAAAAATTTGCTTCTCTTTCCCCTCCCCTCCTCTTATTTTGATTCCCTCCAAATTGGGGGGTTTTGGAGGGGAGCCAAATATTGGGACTAATTTACCCTCATAATCTTTGTCATATCCCATTAATGCCCATGGTTGCAACTCATGCCCTCTCCGCTGCTGTTGCTCCTAGTCTCTTGCCCTCAATTCCCTTCCTCTACTTTCTGCCAAAAACGTAAATTTGGACTTTATTTTTATGTTCTCATTTTTTGCATAGTAACATATAAGAAATCCTGATGGTTGATAGTTTCATTTTCACAAATCCTGATGCACATTCGGCTCTATAAATTTTGTCAGCAATTGAATTTTGAGAACCACGTTTTCAAAAATTATATAATTTATATTAAGGTGTAAATTAATTTAAATAATTTATATAAGTAAAAATATATAAACTAATATATAAGGGTAAAATGGTAAATTACATATTATCTCCCCTCCCATCCCCTCTTGAACCAAACAAAAGATCATTAAAAAACCTTCCCCTTCCTTCCCCTTCAACCAAACTAAACAAGGTAACCTTCTATCCTTCCCTTCCATCCCCTCCCTTCCATTCCCTCCCATTCCATCCCCTCCCATTTACTATTAATACATTTTGATTTTACAATTTATCGATGATTATTACTCAATCTAATCCATATTGAGTATAATCAATTTTCGCCAAAGAGGTGGCATGACTCGTGAGCATGACTTTAAAATAAATAAAATTAAGCATAAAGGTGTTAAAATGATCATAAATTTTTTGTGAAAAGTATAACTGTAATTATAAACTATTTTTTAGAGCAAAAGTAACCATAAACATTACAAAAGAGGGCAAAAATAACTACAACGTTAATGTCCGTGAACTTTTTAACAAAATGTTAAGGTGCTAAAATAGTTATTAACTAATATTAAAAGTGCAAAAATAACTATAAATTTTTTCTTAGATGCAAAAATTACTCGTTGAACATTAATTCATATATATTTTTTTGTGTTATGAGTGTTTTATCAATTTGGGGGTTAAAATGACAAAACTTATGAATTAATATTCAAGAAGTCGACTTTTTTTATTTTGGCGAGAATGATGAGACGAAAGAAAATTATCACCTAACTCCAAAAAATAAAGTCCAAGGTAATTAGACCTGGACCTGTCAGTGAACCGGCTGGAGTATTGAGTTAAGGGTTAGTGGGTTAGAATGGAGCTAAACTAGGACCAAACCGGTGAGAAATGGAAAATTTTAGGTTTATAGTATGAAATTCTAAAGGAAAAATAAAAAAAATTTTAAAAAAAATTAAAAACTTGACTCGGATTTACTGACCAGTTGGCTCCGGTCCAGTTCGGGTCTGATAACCATGATAAAATCCCTAACATTAATTATAAAATATGTGACTTTTTGAACATTAATTTATAAGTTTTTTTTTACTTTTGTCATTTTAATCTCCAAATTGATAAAACACTCATAACACAAAAGAAAAAAAAATTATGAATTAATGTTTAAGAAGTTACTTTTGCATCCAAAAAAAATTTTGTGGTTACTTTTGCACTTTTGGTATTAGTTAATGGCTATTTTAGCACCTTAACATTTTGCTAAAAAGTTCATATTAACGGACGTTAACGTTGTGGTTATTTTTACCTTCTTTTATAATATTTATGGTTATTTTTACTCCAAAAAATAGTTTATGGTATAGTTACACTTTTCACAAAAGTTTATGATCATTTTAGCATTTTTATCTTAAAATTAATCATACATTTGTAGAAATTTAATGAGTGAGATTATCCATAAATAAATTATAAATGGACATTTTTTTTTTTTTGGGAATGCTAGCTCTCGAACCCGCACCTTCCAATTTTTTTTTTTTTTGGGATTAGCACCCAAGGTGCGGACGCGGGATTGAACCCGAGAGAGGAGGCACAAAGGCCTCACTCCTATGCCAAGTGCGCCAGATGCGCGGTGGCTGCACCTTCCAATTTTAAAGCATGGCTTTAAACCACAAAGGCACGAGGCAGCTAGCAAATGGACATGATTTTCAAACTATTTACAACACAGAGTCTACTTTAAAGTGGGATAAAGCTCTTCCAATATCATCATGTCATGAAATGATACAGAATAAAATCTCACTGTCTTCTTTGTTTTGTAGCTGAGCACATCTTGGAGCTAAAGGCTGTGGCCTATAGTTATGGAGTGGTCTTAGATTTCAAAATTTCAAGTCTTTAAAAAAAGCTTTTCATTCTCTCATTGGCATGCTTTTACCTTTTTTTTTTTTTTTTGGTCCCCTTTCACTATCACTTTGATTGTGTCCAATTTGATCTAAAATATATATAAGTTACTTTCAATCACTTCACTCAAATTAAGAAAAAAAATCGTTACATTAATAAATCAATCTTAAATTTTAAAAAATATGTCTTTACCCCTGAAGAAAAGAGAGAGAAAAATTCAGGGTTTGAGGAGCCACCTTTAATTCACAAACATTTAACCAAATTAAATTATCTTTTAGCATTTTGCAATTGAGGTAAAATTAAAAATTTGTAATTAATACTCTCTCCAATCCTTAATATAAGACATATTTACGTGATTGAATTAATAAATTTAGTTATATTAGTTATTATAATATGTATTTTCTAAAACACTCCAGTCATCTTCTTTTTGTTTTTTGGTAAGACTCCAGTCATCTTCTTTAATTTCCTTCTTTTCTCTTCTCGTTAATTACTATTGAGGAAGTGTTAATATGGATAAATTATGAAAAGATTGACAATTATAAAAAAAGGTCTTATATTTAAGACCAATATCAACTTCTTAAATATATCCCCATATTAAGAACTAGAGGGAGTAACTCTCTACGTGGTTTATACTATAAACCGATTGAGGTAAAATTAAAAAATAACCATACGTGTCTTATCATATGAACAATGAACCAAAAATTTTATTCAAAAAACTCATTATATTTTAGAAGTAAAGCACAAGCATTTCTAAAAATTTTACAAGAATTATAAATAAAAACAAGAAATGGTTGAGGATAATTAAATAAGCCCACATTTTTACCCCTTAATTCCTAAACGTATGAACTAGTCGGAGAGCTTGTTTTTATTCTAAGCGTAAGACCTATGTCTCTATATTTATTCCTCCATTTGATCTCTAATATATGAATTATTTAATTAATTTAGGTAGATTGGGGAAATGATGTAAATGGGTTAATGTGTGTATGTAGTTAATATGAATAGATTTCAATGTTAACTTACTAAAATTATGGATATTTTAGACAAACAATGACATGTTTTCTTAACAAATAATGAACCTATAGCTAATTTTTTAAATGCATGTAAATTAGTATTAAAACTCATACATTTAATATTGGAGATGATATATATTATTTCTTCAAACTCAACAATCAAATTTTTTTTTTTTTTTTTGGTTTACACTCCCGGTGTCCCACCCCCTTTAGAGGCAGGCTAATCCGAAGTTGCTCTTCAGTGTAGAGGGACTTCTCAGGGATCGAACTCGAGCCCTTAAGACAAATAACGGAGGAGGCACCTTAGCTCCCCTTTCAAACCATCAGAGCCACGCCCGCCCCGAACAAAAAAAATTACTTTTTTTACACGGTTACTTGAGGCTTCTTCTAGTCTAGGGTACGTACCATAGTCCATAGGGGAGGGGCAGCCTTCCTTTTATAAAAGACCAAGCACTGAACAAGGCAAGTGTTTCTGACTCACCTACCTATTCTTTCTATTCAAAACTCTTTATGTGTCCATTGAATTGAATGGGAGTGAAGGACAAGTCCTTTGTTTCAAGATAGAACTTGCTCTCACTCTTTTTTGCAGGTGCCTCTGTACTATCCCCTGGCCACTTCACACTCACAATAAGTAACTCAATAATTAAGAACCACATGGGATTGGTGGTGGGTCTCAGTGTATATTGTATTGGATTAGGGATTGGGCTAACCTAGGAAAAAATGAAAGAAGACGTAGTTGAGTGGTGTTGAAATATTTCCAACTATATATGATGTGAGTACGCATGCCTTTCCACAAACAATTTTCCTTCTTGTCTCAATTGAGTAATCCTTTCCTTTTGGTAGATTCATCCCCCTACAAGCATTCTTCTGTAAAAACTCTCATTTATCGTCTTACCTTGGTTGACATGGATTCATAGAACTTGACTACGCAAATTTTGGTGTGTTGTATCATTTTTTGTATACCATTTTTACGGGTTTGCCTATTATTGAACCTTGTTGGAGCATATAGGTACGAGGTCACTCTTTTAATGACAATTGGCCCCCTATTCTCAAGAATTATAAACATGAAATTCTGGTTTAATTTGGAGGGGAATAAATGTTGAGGAATCTAAACTAAATCTTCATTGACTTTCTATATATACCTCTTTTGAAGCTAAGTTTTTACCAACTTAACTTGGTGCATGCTTTTTGTTGATGATACAGTTTTTTTGGTTTAGTCAAGAGAAGAGATCAATTCTATATTTGAGTTACAAAAAAAGGCCCCAGAGTCTAAGGGACTTTGTCTAAATAGGAGTAAGACTAAGTATATGCATTATGGTTTTGATAAGATATAAGTTAGAAATGATTTAGTTGTTAAATTGGGGGATCAAAGCATCCCTTCAAGTGACAAAGTTTGATTATACTTGGGATTAATTTTACAAAAAGATGGTGAAATGATGGATATATAATCATAGAATGTAAGCTGAGTGGTTTAAATAGATAAAAGATGACAAAGTTATTTGTGATTGGAAAATAACAAATAAAGTAAAAGAGAAGTTTTCTCACATTATAAAATGTGATTTTTTTTTTTTTTGAAATTTCCTCACACACATGTATACACATATGATACGATGTGAACATGCCTTTGCACAAACTATTTCCTCTATTGTCTCAAAGTAGTATCCTTTTGGTGATTCATCCCCCTACAATCATTCTTCTCTCGAATTCTCATTTATCGTCTTACCATGATTGACATAAATTGTAACTACACAAACTTTTGCTGTGTTGTATCATTTTTTGTATACTATATTCAAGTTTTGGAAACCATGTTTAATTTTAACCGAATCTCATTGAACCATGTTGGAACACCCCCCCACCCAACAGCATCAATAATATTTTATAGTGCAGTGTGACTTCTTTGAATTTTTGTTATTGGGAATACATTACAGGCAATTTCAAATTTGATTTGATTGAAGTTGGCTTTTGTACCGCAATTGAAGAAAAGGAAAGTTTTCCATTCGATTTATAAAGAGTAGTCTAATTTGTGAGCATTGTCCACTGGATTATGAGCCATATTTCAACACTAAGGTTTCAAATGTAATTCTAACGTAATGGCTCTGTGTTTTAAGGGCAAATGGATATCAATATTATTTTATAACTTTTTGGGCTACCCAATATGTGGGTCTTTTTTAACAATGCGAGAATCAAACTTCAGCATGTTCACCTTATAATATAGTTGGCCTTCACTTTATAATCTAGTTGGTCTATCACAAGACTGAGTGGTAGGAATCAGGAGCCGACTCCAAATCATATACTCAAAGCCCATGATCCCTCTTGCAAAACATTAGTAGTTCAATGACACATTCAATGATCAAAAAAATGAAGGAAGCTTTACAAGTTTTGAAAAAAGACACGTTTAAGATGGATGCCCCATCCAAAGATGTAGAACAAAGTGATGGGATATGGGATAAGGAATATCTAAGATTTAGTTAGGAGATCTAGGATTATTCATTAGAATTATTAAATAAGGATATCTATCTAGATTTGAATTTAAATTTTAAATTTAGGATTTATATTTGAATTTTGAATTGTTATTTTATTATTTCTAAGGCTCTATAAATAGAGCTTAGGGTTTCGGTTGTAAGTAACTTTAGATTGATTGATTGAATAAAGACTCATTTTTCCTCTGAGTACTCTTTCCTCCCTTCATTCGTTTGATTTCTCCCTCCTTCTTGCTATCCTCCCTCCTCTAGTCTCTCCCCCTCCCCTTTCCTCCAATCCGTTTCACATCAATTTTGGCGTCAGAGCCAAGGTTGCTCACTTCTGCGTACTGAATCCTTAATACTCCAGTCCTTATCTCTTTGCATAACCAAAGATGCCCTTAACCCTTCCTTCTACGTGAGTCTGCAACAGCCATATGTTATCTCCTTTCCATCATTGTTATCTACCGTATTAACACTGGAAGACCATACCTCCACAGTGACCATCCTCTTTGGTACCAACGCGATCAGGCCTTGAAGTTCACGGCTAATGATGTTTGGATCTTCCGTCGACATTCCCCTTCGAACTCATCACAACAAATCTCAAATCCAACCATGTATCGACGTTATACCGTGGCACCACCGCCACCGTTTGAACCAGCATGGAGAACGCGGCCCACCCCTCTAAAAATCGCTAACAACGACAGCTGAACGTGCCTGCACGCACAGGATGAAGTCCCTGTAAAGGAGAATACATGCCGACGTTCCCTGTTCGTCCAGGTTTTGAATTTATTATCCTATTAATTTGATTTTTGTTATAAAAAACATGAAAAAAGTTAAAAAGACAACAAAAATAGGGGAAAAGAGAAGAGAGTTGGAAAAAAAGTCCAAGGGCAAGAGAGAGAGAGTTGATATGCTATCTAGATGCTCTCCAAAATTCAGTAGCTCATTCCGACCAAGATGTTCACTTTTAGTACCTCACGTGTTGGGAAGCATCCTGTTGAAGAATAAGCCCTCCCTCCCTCCTAGATTTGTGCATCACTCTTAACTCATCAGGAGTCAAATCTTTCAAGTGGGAATAAATGGTGGGATATAGGATAAGGAATACCTAGAGTTTATTTAAGAGATCTAGGGTTATTCATTAGAATTATTAAAAAAGGATATCTACCCAAATTTGAATTTGAATTTTAAATTTATGATTTATATTTGAATTTTAAATTTATGATTTATATTTGAATTTTGAAGTTGTTTTATTATTATTTTATTATTTATAGGGCTCTACAAATAGAGCTTAGGGTTTTAGTTGTAAGCAGCTTTAGATTGATTGATTAAATGAAGATTCATTTTCCCTCTAAATACTTTTTCCTTCCTCCGTTCATCTAATTTCCCCCTCCTTCTTACTGTCTTCCCTCCTCCCCTTTTCCCAACTCGTTTCACATCACAAAGCCAACAATGCTTTTCATATTGGGAGATGTGAGAGCTTCCAAATGACTAAATTCTAAATAGGTTTAATATGGCATCATAAGAGTCCCATTTAAGGTCCAAGTTGTTGAGTATTTTACTTGGGTTGTTTATTTGATGCATTTCCTTGAACTGGACATTTAAATAAGTGCTTAAGTCCAAGTAGTTATTTTAGGACCTTTTTTCTTATTATTTCATATTTTATTTGTTTTCATTAATTATTAGGAATATCCTATAAAGCCTAGAATCTTATACAACCCCATATAAAAATTAGATTGTCATGATTTGATATATTCAATATCTAGTTAGATATTGAATTATATTATCAAATTCCTAAAATAATCATATTGTCATTTATGATATGATATATTCAACATCCAATTATATTAGATTTTCTTAATCTAATATCTTTTTCAATCCTTAAACAAACCATATTTTCCAATATCCTTCAATATCCTTTATTCATTAGCCACACTATAAACCCTTTTTCGGCAATTAGATTATACCTAAATAATATAATTAAAATATTTGTCAAATACAGTAACCATATCCTTCATCATATCTATCAATATCCTTTTGGGCTTTTAGGGTTAAATTTTTATTTCTCTAAGAGTCCTATTTTGAATTCAAGGTCGAATAAAGAGGATTATTCAGTTTTTTTGTGAGCGAGCATTGCTTGTTCTTCGGTATTCTTAATTGAATATCTTATGGCTATTTGGGTAAATAGGTGTTCTGGATAGAATACCTTGTGGCATTATTGTGAGATATTGTGGGGTTTCTTAGAGTGATTCCAAAGTTTTCGTGCACCTCCGCATTACTAGGTAACTTGGATATTTAACACATACATAATTTATAAAAAACCGTACCATGTATATATGTTATGAATAGTGTTTTTGAGATTCTATAAGGTCACAATCTAATTATCGTTTCGTTCAATTTAAGCTTATAAAAGTAGTTTTGGTAATGAGTTCCGAATAAAAAACCTCTCCCCTAGTGAGAGAAAACCTTTCTATTTAGAGTGAGAGTGAAAGCCCATTTTGCTGTGTAGCGGTAATGGCATAGGCGAGTGTAGGTGTGTGCATTTTGTTTGTTTCTTTTCTCTTCTACTATATTCTTCTAGTTTTCTTTGGGAGTGTTTGTTGTTTCTTCTTTCCTTTACTCTGATTTCTTCTGTTTCTTTGTGCTTTGGGGACATTTTGACCAGATCTGGTTTGAAGCAGTGATTTAGGGGTTTAACTGATTGGGATTTTTGTTGCGAAGACCTTATAGTTGTGCAATGGAGATCATGATGGAAGAGAATCATGAAGTTAAACTGAATTGGGATGATGCAGAGGCAAAGATTAGATGTGGATGGCTCTTAGTTGGAAAGCTAATTTCAACTCGGGTAGTAAACAGAGGTGCATTTGAAGAGCTAATTCGGAGAGCTTCGTCACCAAGAAGTAAGGTTGAAATTAGTGCTGCAGGAAATAAGAGCTATGTCTTTGCTTTTGATTCTTAGAGGAACTATGATATAGTGTTAAGAGATAGTCTATGGACTATTTCTGGTTTTCTACTGAATTTACGGAGTTGGTCACCATAGTTGACAATGGAGGAGATTGATATATCGAAATGCCTATTCTGGATTCAAGGGCACAATCTTCCTTGAGCTGTAATGACAAAGAGGAAAATCATCCGACTTGGTGAAAAAATTGGAGAGGTCGTTTGTTTTGAAGACCCTAAGCTTAATGATTCTTTGTTTAGAAGTCTTGTTTGAATTAGAGTTAAGGTTGTTATTACTAAGCTTTTAGTGACTGGTTTTTAGATTTCAAGGGCGGATTATGAGTGTGTTTGGGTTCATGTACGATATGAGGAACTTCAATCATTCTGTTTTCCCTGTGGTATTATCAGTCATGATCAAAATAATTGTGAGTAGGATTCGATAATGGCAAATTTTGATGCAGCTCAATAGTTGTATAATGCTGGTTTGGGTGTAAGGCTGATAGAATAGTGGCTGCAATTTTGAGTATCAATGAAGGTTTAGGGGGTACGGTAGAGTTAGAGGTGGCGCGTGAAAATTCTTCATCACGTTAGAGCGTGAGTGATAATCAAATGGGGGTATGCTGCTTGTTGGCAACGGCCAGAACCCTCATGATGAGGAAATCTCAATAGAGCAGGGATACATGAAAGGTATGAATATCTCATATGGACAACAAATTCATGATGTACAAAAGAATATTGAGGCCCAATTAGATCGTGAAGAAGTTAACAGTCCAGTCAAGGCTGAAGACATAAGAGATGACAAGGATAAGGCTGTTAATATTATTTCAGTGGGCCAATCTAGTAGGGCTGAAAGTAAAAAAGGAAAAAGCCCAATGATGGAAATAGTATCAGTGTGGGACAAAAGAGCTAGCCCAGTAAAGAGATCGGAGCCTAGCTTAAGTAACTCTGATGAAATAAGAGGTAAGGGCACTTTAGTAGATGTCCAAGTTGTTAAACGAGCTTTGTTTCAAGTAAGAGTGCAAGAAGTAGGTGAGAAGGACTCATATTATGTGGATTTGCCCCATGAAGAAGAGAGTATTACAACAAAGGCTTTAGTAGCTGTCAAGCCAGCCTTTGAAGGCATCCTCATTAAAGAATTAGAGAAGGTGTCACTAAAATGAAGCATGAGTAAAGATTGGGATTTATCGACTACAAAAAGACTCAAGCAACCTATGTTAGTAAAGGAGGATAACCTAAAGCTAAAGCAGAATGATGATAAAAGGAAAAAAGGGAAAGCTGCAAAGGTAAGGTGTACTTGAATCAGTTAGTTGATGTGCCTATTAAAGAGGTAAAAGATGAATCTCGATTTAGTTTGTTATCTTCCATTTCTAAGGACTTTGTGTTTGCTGCTAGACATAGGTCTAGTGGTTGTCCATCAATTACCACCCAAGAGCTATGAGTCTGTTAGGATGGAATTGTCAGGGATTGGGGTCGCCTTTGACAGGCAGGAATCTATGGTTCTTGTATAATAAATTTCGATCAACTTTAGTTTTTTTCTCGGAAATTATAGCAAACTTTAATATAGTGAATCGATTGAGGCGCAGGCCACACTATCAGAATGCTGAATATATCCCTTTGGTTGGTTTAGGAGGTGGTCTGGCTTTATGGTGGAAGGATGGAGTTTCTATAAAAGTTATAAAGGCTAATCAAAATCTTATTTATGTAAAAATCTTGAAGGGGATGGAACCAATGTTTGGCTATATAACTTTGGTATATGATCCTCTTAAAGAATAGGATCGTAGAGATTGGTGGAGGAAGCTGACTAGGTTGAATCCAGGGGAAAATGTACCGTGGCTTTAGTTTGGTGATTTTAATGAGCTGCTATTTTCCTTTGAGAAGCTGGAAGGGAGGACTAGGTTTGAAGCATCTTATAGAGACTTTCAGAATTTCATCTTTGAGTGTAATATGCTAGACTTGGTTTTAAAGGGTTGCAATTTACATGGTCAAACAAGCGTTTGGATGAAGCAAATGTTCAAGAAAGACTTGATTAGGCAGTGTGCAATAGTGTTTTGAGAGATATTTGCCCAACAGCTTAGGTATGTACTCTTAAACCTATAGGCTTTGATCACTCTCCTCTTTTGATTCACCCTGTGTTTAATGGTTTAAAGTGTGCTACAGATTTTAAATTTGAGATGATGTGGGTTGATCATGTTGATTATAACAATGTTGTGTATGATGTTTGGGGAATGAAGGGATTAAGAGGGAGGGTATAACTGAATGCTTCATGTCCAATTTAGACAAAGTAAGACGAGTGTTGATCAAGTGGAGTTGTAAGGAGTTTCCTAATAATCAAAAGGAATTAACTAGGCTTATGAATGATTTAAAGTTTTGTTATGAGGGGACTTGGACTGAGAAAGAAGCGTATAAAGCAATTTTGATTGTGAATCAAATTGAAGAAATTTAGGAAAGGGAGGAAAAATATTGGTTTCAAAGGGCTAGAGTTAACTGATTAAAGGGGGTGATTCCAATACTGCTTTTTCCAACAAACAACCATTCAACATAGAGCCAAAAATAAGGTGGTTAAATTAAGAAATGCTGAGGATGTATGGATTGATGACCAACAGGAAATAGGGCAGTATTTTAGTAATTTTTATAAAGACCTATTTTCTAGCAGTTCTAAAAGAAATTTTGGAACTGTTTTAAGCTATGTTGAGCCTCGGAGTAACAAATCAAGACAATCAAAGTTTGCTTTTGCCTCTTACAAATGAAGAGATTAGAGTGGCTGCTTTTGAGCTAGGTGCACTAAAAGCACTAGGGCTTGATGTGTAACAGCCAACACATAGCAGCTAGTTGGCCCACACAGTACCCAGCAGGAATTGTCCCCTCGTCTTGGAGATTTAAATCGCCTCCCAAGGACTCAAGGCCATGACCTGAGGATAAGTTATGCCTTAAGAGCTCCTTGGTAGCCACTTGCACCTTGTATGGTATTGTATGGGTCGGCCAGCCGCTGTGTGTGGGTTGTTATGCCTTTTTATATAACAGCCTACACACAGCAGCTGGCTTGACCCACACAGCCATATAATACCACACAGTACCCGGCAAGAATTATTCCCTCCTCTTGGGGATTTAAATCGCCTCCCTAAGGATTCAAAGTCATGACTTGAGGATAAGTTATGCCTTAAGAGCCACTTGCATCGTGGTGGGCAGCAATTTAAATCCTAAGAGGAGGGGACAATTCCTCTGGGTACTGTGTGGCTATGTGGGCCCAGCAGTTGCTATGTGTGAGCCGTTATATGATGACTTTCCTAGCCTATTTTATCAACACTCTTGGGATTTGGTGAGGCCGTCATTGTGTCATATGGTAAAGAGATTTTTTCAGGATGATTTGGATTTGAAATTATTAAATCATACTAATCTAGTTTTAATTCCGAAAGAGGAGGCAGCTGAAACAATGGGACATTTTCATCCTATTAGCTTATGTAACTTTTACTATAAGGTTGTATCTAAAATAATAGCTAATAGGATGAAAAATATAATGCTTAAGATTGTGTCTGAACAACAAAGGGCTTTTGTTTTGGGAAGGCTAATTCAAGACAATATTTTCTTTATTCATGAGGCCTTCCATTATTTGAAGAGTAGTAAGGGAGATGAATATGATGCAGCGGTTAAGATGGACATGAACAAAGCGTATGATAGAGTTGAGTGGGATTTTTTAGAGGCATTACTGTTGAAATTAAATTTTGATGCAGGGTGGGTTTTAAAGATAATGACATGTATTTCTTCAGTAACTTCTCTATAAAATTAGAAGGAAGAATAATTAACTCTTTTATGCCTCAAAGAGGGCTCCGACAAGGAGACCCTCTTTCTCCCTACTTATTTATTTTAGTTGCTGATGTTCTATCTCGTATGCCGAGTGTTCATATATATAGAGGTAATTTGCATGGAATCAGGATAACTAGACATTGTCCAGTATTATTTCATAGTTTCTTTGCGGATGATTCTCTTTCTTGATCAATGTTACTCAGAATAGCTGCTTGCTTTTGAAAAGCATATGGGATGAATATTGTATTGCCTCAGGGCAAAGGATTAATTTGGATAAGTCATGTGTGTTTGTCTCCTTTCTATCGTCTGATGACATTAAAACCTCAGTATGTGATTTGCTGGGAATTCCTAGGGCTGATTCTCTTGGAAATTATTTGGGTCTTCCTATTTCATGGGGTACATCAAAAGTAGAAGCTCTAGCTTTTGTCAGGGACAAGGTAAAGAAGAAAGTATTAGGTTGGAATAAGCAATTTTTTCCTAAGCAGGGAAAGAAACTTTGATAAAAGCTATGGCTAATGCTGTTCCTACCTACTCTATGTCATGCTTTTAATTTCCTAAAAAGACTTGCCAAAAATTAGACCGAGTTATTTCTGAATTTTGGTGGGGTCATTCAAAGGGAAGCCACAAAATCCATTGGAAATCCTAGGATGTAATGACAAAAAGGAAATTGGAAGGGGGTATGGGCTTTAAGGATTTCCAAAATTTCAATCTTGCTCTTCTAGGAAAACAATGTTGGAGAATTTTGACTGAACCTGATGAGTGGTGGGTTACAATGTTAAAGGGAATTTATTTCCCAAATTGTTCTTTCATGGCAGCAAAGAAAGGGGGGAGCTTCTTGGGCATGAAATAGTTTACTAGCTGGTAGGCAATTGCTTGATGATAAGGTTTTTTGGCAGGTAGGTGATGGGGCAAGAATAGATTTCTAGACGGATGCTTGGATTCCTTCTATTCCATATAACCAGATCCCAAAAGAACTGGTTCCAATTCCAATTGAAAATAGGAAAGTTGAAAGTGTTTTATGGGAGAGAAGATTGGAATTGGAAGACATTGTTATCCCTAATAGTATAAGGCAGGCTATTCTTAGTATCAATTTACTAAGGCCAGGGATAAAGGAAGAGTAAATTGGTTGGGTAGTACTAATGGTATTTACACAGTAAAGTTAGGATATCAATGTTTAAAGTCAAATCTGAATGTTGATATGACTGCAAGGCCTAGTTCCTCTAATCCTTTTCCTTAAGAAATATGGAAAAAAGTGTGGAATTTGAAGGTTCGGCCTAAAGTAAAGCACTTTATATGGAAGGTATATAGTAAAGCCTTGCCTACTATGGGGGCTCTCTTTAAGTGCAAATGCAGCTCTTCCCCGGTCTGTTTCAGATGTGGGAGAGCTACTGAATCTATTGAACATTTATTGCTCTTATGTGAAGAAATTAAGAGAGTTTGGTTTGCTAATACCTTAAATCTGACCATAACTGATTTTAATATTAATTCCTTTGAGGCTTGGTTTTTTATGATTATTAATCAATCTAATGATGATGAATTTGTCCATGCTCTTCTTGCTTATATTTTATGGTTCATATAGAAAAGTAGACGTTCTGAATTGTATGAACAGAAAGCTCTCAATCTTCTTGGATTCTCAGTTCAGTCAACAATGGTGTGACTAGTTTATGGACAACAAAGGGTTGGTTTACAACTGATCAAGAAGAATTGAGATTTGCTTCCCATATTTCTAGATGGAATTTGCCATCGAAAGGTGATTTAAAGCTCAATATGGATGGTGCT
Organism: Inga oerstediana; assembly: GCA_963210345.1. NCBI lineage: Eukaryota > Viridiplantae > Streptophyta > Magnoliopsida > Fabales > Fabaceae > Inga > Inga oerstediana. The sequence goes on along the minus strand of OY723405.1, from coordinate 13,258,998 downwards.
TTTATAGAGACTAATAAAACTGGTGGAATTGGCTTTCTCTTACGTGATGATGTAGGTAATGTGCTCAATATGTGTAGTAAAAAATGCCAAGCTGAGTCACACTTTCAAAGTGAAGTTATGGCCCTGTCAGAAGCAATGGGTAGTGTGGTAGATAAAGATCTGGGATGCGTTCATGTGGAGTTTGATTGCAAACTGTTAGTGGAATCTGTGCATAATCGGTCCAATTGTCTAGAATGGAAAGCAAGGATTTTGGTAGATGACCTTGTAGCAATTTTGAATAGGAACCAGAATATTTCTTTAACATATGTTCCTCGTTCTTGTAAATTGGCAGCAGATTGGCTAGCCAAAAATGTTGTAAAGGGGTTGTTTTGGGGTTGCTGGACTCTTTCCCCCAACCTCTCTAGTTAGGATCTTACATGATGATGTTACAGGTTGTGCTACTGCACATGATAGGTCTGGTATAGGCTAAGGTGTATGAACTTTTTTATGCTGTCGTAATGAAAGTTTTTATTGTCAAAAAAAAAGTAGTTTTGGAAGTAGAAAAGGTAAGGAAACTCCTCCGCAATCCCCTTAACGTATGATTCTCTCCACTTTTTTATTTCCATCGTTAGATTAACTTTGAATAGTTGATATTTAATATTCCCTCCAGTTCTTAATGTAAGACCTATTTAGGAAGTTGATCATGATCCTAATTATATAAGACATATTTATATATTTGTCAATTTTTTCCTTATTTACCGTTATTTTTGCTCCCTTAACAATAATCAAGGAGGAGAGAGAATGAATGAATTAAAGAAGATTACTAGAGTGTTTTAAGAAAATACATGCAATACTAACTAACTTCCTTAATTCAATCAAATCAGGTAAATAAGTCTTATATTAAAGACTGAATCAAGTATAATATAAAAAAATTGTTATATCATCGAATAACAAAAAATGTATATAAATTTAAACCATTAAATTTTGATCTAAATAGTTCAAGTATTTATACTTTTAGTAAAATATTATATTTATATATATATTATATAATTTCTTTAAGATATTAAATCTCAGCCATTTATGGTTGATCTAACAATAAGATAAAAAATACTACAAAAAAACATTGAATTTCTCATAGAATTTTCCATAGAATCAACTTTCCGTCACTAATAGGTGCGTGACAAAAAAATTTGCGACATAATTTCCATCTCGACGGGAATTTTCGTTGGAATTCCTATCCGTTGGAAATTTTTTCTAAAAAAAAATTTCCAAAAATTTTAAAATGCCACGTGTCTCCATTTCATAATTCCTGCAAATGCCTGCGACCTCAGGCTGCCGACACCTTTATGCGCGAGTCTTTGCCAGTTGCGCCAAAATGAACCTGAATCATATTATTACGTATTATATATATATATATATATATATATAATATTATCATACACACACACACATAATTAATTATTTTTAAAATATAATATTATTAAAAATAATGAAAAATTTAATAAAAATGTAAAAAAAATATTTATATATTTAATTAAACAAATTTTTTATTTAAAATTACTTAATAAATAATAATTTAATATTATAAATATTATTTTTAATATAAAATTATAAATATAATATTAATAACATATATATTATTTTTAAATAAAATAAAATAATAACTAATATAATAAAAATATCATAAATATTATTTTAGTAGAAAATTTTAAATATAATATTAATAAATTATAAAATAATTTTAATAAATAAGATTAAATAGAATTATTTAATAATTACTAATATTATTTTTTAAAAAAATAAAAAAATTTAATTTTTTCTGACAAAATCTCCTTCAAAATTTGCCGTCGGAAAATTTCTGCATGAAACTTCATCAGAATTTGCCACGAAAAAAATTTCGTCCGAAAACTTTCCATCAGATTTTTTCATAACAAATTCCATCAGAAATCGAGTATTTTTTTACAGGGAAAATAGAAGGGAGTGGCTAGTGAAAAACAGTAGGAGGCTGTCTTCGGTAGAAAAAAGGCATGAGCATCATCCTCCACCAAAAAGGATGTTACACGGAGAGAGAAAAAGAGGTAGATAATGAGATTGGGATAATAGATTTTGCAAGATTGATTTGTATGTGTGCATTATTTTGCCTGGGAAAGTGTTAGTGTGTGTGTGTATTAAAAATAGGCTTATTTTATAAAGAAAGCATATAGAGACAATAAACAAAGCGACAGGAGAGAATGAAAGGTAAAATAATAGAGGTCCCTTCATGTGTTTCTACTTTCTACTTCCTACTTCATAACCGGACAAGTAATTAGAATTTATGCCTGCATATACTTTTTAACGTCAATAAGCAAGAATAAAGGCAACAACAACCAACAACAAAGCTTCCTTGAATATCTCCGTCTCTCCGAATTGTCCTAAACGATTTTTCACTATTTTTTTAATATACGCTACTCCAACTCTTTTGCATATATATTCGATTTGAATCTTTTTTTTTTTTTAATGTCTCCAAATTAACTCAAATAATTTTTTATTATTTTCTCGTTAATATATAAGTCACTCCAACTTTTTTGCATATATATTCATTTTGAATCTTATCCTTTTTTGTATGATCATATATTTATCTTAACATTATTATATAGGCTACCTCTACTTCATACTCATGTTATCTCTTTAAAGTGCAACATTCACTATCTTTATAATTAAGTTTCGCCTTTTTTAAAAAAATTACGAAAACATATCTAGGGTGACCTATATCATTCTAATGTATAACTCTTTTATGGTCTCCGGCATTCTAATATATATATACTTATCTTTTTCTTAATATAAGACTTGTTTATATAATTTAGAGAAACTAATAAAGTTAAATAAATTATTTAATTATAACATATATGACATGATCTTTCTAAAATATTTTTATGGAATATTAGATTATATATCAATTTATAAGTTAGGTAAATTAGTTTGAAAAAAAGTGATAAATATAAAAAATAAAATAAAAATTTTTCTTATATTTAAGAACAACATTCACCCTTAAATTATGTCCTACATTTAGAATCATGGTAGGTCCTAACTGAACTTTCACTAAGAAATGTCTCAAACATTAAGTGCATGTTTGAGAGTGAGATTACAAGGCCCATTCGCGCGATCTCCAACCTTCGTGCATTTGTCTATCTAATTTTAAATTTGGAGTGTTTGGTTTCATTTTGGAGAATTAGGCTTTTAGAGAATAATGATGATGAAACGCACAAAATACTTAAGCCTTATTTTGGAGCTTTTTTCTATTGGTTTGTGTGATATGTATTAAAATATTTTTTTAGTTGAATTCAGTATGTTATCAAATTAATTGTAATTTTACCTTTAATGTACTTTTTCAACTCTAAAAATTACTTTAAAATATTTTTTTTGTGTTTTTAACCCTTGAAATATTTTTCAGTTATACCCAGTGTACTATCATACTGATTGCATTTTTACCCTTAATGTATTTTTTCAACTCCAAAAATTACTTTAAAATATTTTTTAATGTTTTTAACCCCCTTAAAATATTTTTCCAACTGTACCAAGTGTGTTATCAGATTGATTACAATTTTACCCTTAATGTACTTTTTCAACTCCAAAAATTACTTTAAAATATTTTTTTGTGCTTTTAACCCTTACCCAGTCTTATGCAACTGACTACAATTTTACCTTTAATGTATTTATTTTAGTAGTAAAGAGCACCCAAAACTTATAATACTGATTTATTGATTTTCAGTTTTTCATCTACTCTAAATTAATTTTTGAATAGCACCTAATATTTAAAAATAATTTTTAAATATTTACTTGATTTTTTAAATAGTTTTCCACCCATCTCTTCCACTATTATCACAAAAATCATTTATGCTTAAGACAATTCAAACAATTTTTATCTTTGCAAAAGTCATTTATACAACCGCCAATCCAAACACAAATCACGTTATATAATTTGACTTTTACTTAAAGTAAAATTGTAAAAAGTCAAATTAAAAAAGCAATTTTTAAAATTGTTGTTCCAAACACACACTAATAATATAATGTTTTGCCTTGTTTGATAAATATTTACTCCCTCTAATAATTATCATAAGACATATTTGAGGAGTTGATTTTAATTTTTAATATAAGACATAGTTTTATAATTGATAAAACATAGGTTAAGTTCCTTAGGTTCATTTGGTCCAGTTAGCCAATCATATGTTATCACGTGTATTATTTACACATAAGCATTTAACGCTGTTAACCCATAGTTAGTCTACTAAAATTTCTGGAAAAATTAAATAGAAAAGAAAAAAGAAATAGAGGAGCTGTGTGGCTGCCGCAATCATTAAGAGAGGACGCGGGAGTGCAATTGGCCCAGAGGATTTGGGATCTGGTTGCGGTCCGCTGTCAGCACTTTTCTCCCAAACTATATTTTTGGTGTAGTTTGGGGGTTAAAGAGGCTGATTTTTTTTAAAATAGTATATAGTATTTTGAAATATTTTTTTTGGATATATCTAATATCTTAAAATATTTTTTAAGTAACATCTAGTATTCTAAAATAATTTTTAGTACGTTAACCCTTTAAAATATTTTTTCAGTTGCATCCAGTGTGTTAGCAGACTGATTGCAATTTAACTCTTAATGTATTTTAAAGAGTTAAAAGCACCAAAAAATATTTTAAAGGGTTAAAAACATCAAAAAAATATTTTAAAGTGATTTTTGGAACTGAAAAAATACATTAAGGGTTAAATTACAATCAGTCTGCTAACACACCGGGTACAACTGAAAAAATATTTTAAGGGATTAAAGTACCAAAAATTATTTTATGATATTACATGTTATTTAAAAAATATTTTAAGATACTAGATATATCCAAAAAAAATATTTCAAAATATTATATTACTATTTTTTTTTTAAAAAAAAAAACCAGCCCCTTTGATGTAGTTTGGGAGAAAAGGACTGATAGCGGACCGCTAGGCAACGGACCGTAGCCAGATCTGAGGATTTGCGGCCAAAGAAGATTACATGAGTTCTTTGCTACAATTCAACACAAAGACGAACAGAAATTTTAGTTTCTCCAGCCATCAAATGATGTGAGTTTTGTGTTAGAATGCTCCAAGTCGATTGTTTCGAAAATTGGGGGTTTTCTCGATTAAAATACCAGCCTTGATATATTATGTGTATAATATTTTGGGCAAAAGAGACGATACGATACAGTTTTCATCATTCATTAGGATTTCTTTTTCTCAATGTTTCTCATCATTGAATGGCCGGGAACTATTGCTTTCATTTCAATATAAATTATTTGGTTCCATTAGCTCTTGTGCAAAGCCGAAAATAAGTGAAATGCTTCCTGTTTATGTTATATGTATGTAATGCAGGTTTTGACAGTGGATTTTGGATGCAAGGGATCATCTTGAATATATAATGCCCCTCTTTTGTTTTTTTTAATGTTTTTCCAGAGATTTTACCGGGCTAACAGTGGTCTAACAGGGTTAAGTGCTGATGTGTGCAAATAATCTAGGTGGCAACATATGATTGGCTAACTGGACCTAAGGAACTTGATCTAAGTTTGGTTATATTTGTCAATCTTTTCCTACTTTATTCCTATTAATGTTACCTCGATAATAATTAAAGAGGAGAGGGAAAAAAAGAATTAAGAAATATGATTATGGTGTTTTAAAAAATATATGTTATATTTAACTAATTAAACTAATTTTTTTAATTTAATTAAATTAGATAAATATATCTTAATATATATTAAAGACAGAAGGAGTATTTAATTAACTGGATTCAATGCTATGTATGGGTAAAGTGTACACGTCTAAGTAGTTTAAACTACCGATACAAGGTAACAAGGCGTCTATGAAAGATTACAAACTGAAAAAGATGGTTCAATTGCTGTCCCCCTAATGGGATTCCCATGCCCCACGGATATATAATTTGCTCACACTAACTCATACATCATTATTACACAAAAATTTTTCAAATATATGAATGTCAACTCATCCATATATAATATATATGATTTGTAATTCAAGAAATCATGAATGTAGACTAAACTCGGATGACAACAACAAATAAACATTAAAGTTGAGCCTCTCTGAAGTTGGTTTAGTCTTTTATTACACTCCAGGGTTGTCCAAGACTACAAGAACAACGTAACCCAACATATGAAGTCCAGTAAAATCTGAGCCACGTATACTTAGTTTCCTTTCCCAGATTCTGGACCACCACACTTAACCAAATATCACCTTAGGGACCACCAGCTCACGAGTCCATCAACAATAAAGTCCTGACTTGAGTCGCATGCAACTCATTATATCCAGAATCAAAGTGCAATGATTCTTCTGTGTAATTTTTCCATCCTTTTGGGTGAAAAAGTGCTTCGTCTCAATCATTTTTGGTTGAATGGTGGTTTCAACTTTCAAGCTATTCACTCATTGAGTGACGACTGCGACCCTTTACCTGAGTAATAAATCTAGCCAATTATTGAGCTCTACGTTTGGGAAGGACGGGCCCACAAGTCGCTAGTCACATGATCAAATATATATGGACTATTTGAGCAACAAAATCGGCACATAAGTTAGTTGGCTTAAACTGCTGTTAAGGATTAGTATATAAATTACAGTGTTTAAATGATCAGTGGCTAACGTGCTTCAACGTGAATCTCTTACTTGCCATGGAAGAAGTGGAGCTTGCTTCTCATTCGCATTTAGAACAAAACCAACAATCTAATTAAAGCAAGCAAGCCAGGGAGTGCCTCCTTCTTTGGCTTGTTCTCTGCTGCTGATAAATTTGACTGCGTCTTGATGTTCTTGGCAAGTGCTGATGCGTGCGTTCATGGAGCTGCTCTTCCTGTGTCCTTCTTCTTGTTCTATGATTGATTCTTTAGGACATCTTTCCAAGCATCCTCATAAGTTGTCGTCACACATTTCTTATACCATTATATATGCAGTTATATATAATTACGTTACAACCCTTCTTTTAGTTCTCTCCCATTGGTCCCTTGTCTAGTACTGTTTCATGAATACTATTGATCTAGCTGCCAACTTCGTTTTGTCAGAGTTGCTGTCATATTAATCTATTATTGAAAATTAGCTACAGTACTGGTTCAATGGTGTGAAATCATCCTCCTGTTTCATTGCCTGTGACATGCCAACCTTGTACTTGGTTCTGCATGGAGATATATATATTTATACAGTCCTTTTTCTTGTCTCCTTCCTTTTAACAACTGGCTTATGGAATATTCTGAGCTAAGACTCTGAGGTCAGCACGGTACGGTCTTTGCTTCCAAGTGTCTCAGAAAAAACAAATGATTATATACTCAAAAACAGTATAAAATCTAGTTTGCAGTATAATAGCACTACAAACTATATTTTATACCTCAAGTCCTTAATATAATTGCACTACAAATTATATTTTATATTAAATGGTAGCAATTAATCATTATTCTATATCTATATGACTTCATGGATTGCAGAATGCATTGTACTTGATCTATCCTGGAGTGGTTGTTCTGGCATCAGCTTGGATGGGTAGATCCTATCACTTGGACCTCAGTCTCTTGATTTGTACCTTTGATCTTGTTAACTAACACTTGAAGTTAGTACTATATCATCTTACTAGCCATGCTTTTAACTTGTGCCTTAGTTTATATATGTACTGAACTTTTTCTTCTGAATCTGCAGCAACTATTTCTCCAACATACGAACTTTTAAGAGGCCACATCTCAGGCTTTGGTTATGGTGTGACACAATTATTTGGTTTATGCTCTCATGCACTTGGCCTCTGGTATGCATCCATCATGAGATTTTATGACCCAACTTATGGAAAGGTCATAATCGATATAAGGCCGAACTTTAGATCCTTAAGGCATAGAATAGTAGGTCTGGTTCAACAAGAAACCTGCATTATTCTCCTTCACATACAATGTATGAAAACATTAAGTATGGCAAACAAAAGCCTCATAAATTGAGATAATGAAGGCAGCAAAAGCTGCAAATATTCATAAATACTGTACATCGTCAAGGGTATGAAACATAGGTGAGAGAGGAGTGCAGGTACCAGAAGGGCAGAAACAGAGACTTGAAATCGCTAGAGCTATTTTGAAAGACTCATCGATTCTCCTATTAGACGAAACAACAAGTGCATTTGACACAGTTTCAAAGAGGCTTCAGAAGGAAGAACAACTATCTTGGTGGTACACAAGTTATTTACGGTTCGAAATGCACACAACATTGCTTGATTGAATTAGTTTTTAAAAAATAGTTTCCGAAAAAAAGAAGAAGTGATTTTAAAGAATAATTTCTTAGTATAATAGATTTTGAAAAAAAGAAAAAATGATTTTAATAAAATGATAGTAATTATTATTATTATCATAATCACTTTTTCATTGTCAAATTATTAAAAAGATATTATCTTTTCATATAAAAGATAAGATGATATTTTATATATTTTTAACATTTAAATGTTATAATAAGTATTAAAAATGAAATAAATTTATATATAAAATTAAAATTATAATATCGATTATGTAACATAAAAAAATTAAATCAAACAAACACATATATATTAATATATTGTATAGTAAAAAATCATTTATAAATAATAATATCTTTTTGAATGAAATACGTAATTTATTTAATAGCTAAATGTTTGATGACTGAAAAATGAAACTTTAAATTGATAAGGGTGACGCTTTTGTAATATATTAAAATTAAGCATTTTCATCATAACAACAATATATAATCATCAACCAAGATCCGGATAAGCAAAGAAACTCCGAAGAACCCCCTTTCTAAAAATCATAATCGGTACACCATCGAAAAAGAAAAGAGTCACGAAATCCCAATATCATAGAATCCATGATAATGTAGATCGTATCAACAATAAAAACAACGAAAATTTTAAACAATCAAAACGCATCTCATGATAGAAGTTTCCCAGAGTTCGGGACCTTGTTCGTTGCGAGCGGTGAAAAGGATGGTGCCACAAAGCACTCGGGATTGAGAGTGGGACGGAGGCCCTGAGAAGAATTGGAGGGTCGTCCTTTCTGCAACACGGTATTGTTGGAAAAGACCTTAACGACCAAGGTGTGACCGTTGGTTCCCGGTTTAAGTTGATCTACTTTGACGAACACCGGCTTCCTCTTGGCGGGTTTGTTTGCTAAGCTATACCACACTACTGATTCGAAGCCATTGTTTCCGATCCCGGAGTTCTGTGTTTTTCTTTCACCGATTCACAAGTACAGCAAAAGCAATATATGCCTATGGCCTAATATCAGTCTATTAGCTTACAACTAATACTGATCGACGTTTCTTGAAGAAAGAAAGAGAAGAGAAGGAAAGAGAAAGGGCAGTTGCAGAAATGAACGAGACCCAACGGCTAAAAAGTAAAAAAAAAAAGTCTTTTAAAAAACCATAGTTTTAGGTCCCAAACCATGGTTTAATTTGTTCAAAATAGTGCTTCTAAAGTTTTTTCATGTGTTTGGATAAATTTCTCTCAAATCATAGTTTTAAATAAAAAAGTGCTTTTTCACATGGCATCCAAACATACACATAGACTAATTGCTCAACCTGAAAGCGTTTATAAGCAGTCGGTTAGTCTCCAACAAATTAATAGTACACTGACCAAATTGATCACATAAGTATATAGTTAACGTAAATTCACAAATTATTGTTGCGATATGAGACTCCTGAGTTGCAAGGCTAAGTAAGCCAAAGGATAATTAGCAGTATACTATTTGATTCTCATTCCTTTCACGGGAAATTGTTTTTTTAATAGGATATGTACACAAGACATTCTAAAGAAATTTTTTTTTTTATAGTGTTATCTAATATTTAGTTCGGACTTTAGGGTTGTCCCTCTTAACACAAATTTCTCCTCTGATATTCAAATTTGAGATCTATAGGGATCCAACGAAGCTTTATACTATTAAACTAACTTTATATTGGTAACATTCTAAAGAAGTATTTATTGTTTGCTTTACCATATGCTATCTGAATTTGGTAAGGTCTCTGTATGTGTGTGTTCTTCCTCAATTCTTGTGGCTCAGCGTTTGACATCTCAACATTGTATCGGCAAATTCATTTTTACTAAAGTTTAGGATCAATGAAATCTAACTCCTCTCTCTCTCTCTCTCTCAATTCTTGTGGCTCTCTGTTTGACATCTTAACATTGTATCCGCAAATTTATTTTTACTAAAGTTTAGGATCAATGAAATCTAACTCGACTTGAGCTATCCTTAAATCTTAATTATTCTATGTGATTTGGTTAATTCATAACTCAGTTCGTTTAGTTCCTAAATGAAGTGCTGGACCCAAATTTTATTTCAAAAAAGTATCAAGGGCATGTGTTTATTGGAAAAATGAAAAGAAACAAAGTTAAAAAATCACGGGAAAATTACAAAAAATCTACTAGCTCGTTTGGTTGAATTGCATGAAAGGGGATTACAATCCTAATGCATTCCTGGATTTGCATTGTTTAATTGGTCTAATGCAATTTAATGGGTATTACATAATAGCATCATGATTATCTTAAAGGCTGTAATAGGGATTACGTGAAAAAACCTATGTAATCTCCACTCCTACATGTTGTAATCCGCTTTTTCCTCATATGCCCCTCACTCTTTCTAAGTGTCTGTCCTCTTAATCTTTTCTCCTAATCTTCTCAGGCCAACTACGGCAACCTTTGACCTCCCCCGACTCCAAAGATTGATAACCTCAAACACCATTAAATGCTTCATTCAGATCAACCAAGATTAAATTCATCGAACCCTTTAGCCCAAATTGACAACCTACAACTCTCCTTTCGTGACTTGAGCTCACTGTGAGATCTGTTTGCTAACCACCCATTCTCAATGATCATTCATCGTATACATCCATTCACACCAAGTCCGTTTACTAATCTCCATTCTTGGTCAACCACTCCCTTACTCATTTTTAATTTTCTTCATTTTGCTTGAAGAAACCTTTTTATTGTTGCTTTCTATAAATTATTTCTGATTTTGGGTGAAGAAGATGAGTTTTTCTGTGTTGATCTGGGATGAGGAAGAAGCACCAGAAGGAGGAGGCTTTTCTTTTTTGTTTGAAAGGGTATTTTTGTCTTTTTGATTTTATCCATCTTTAAGTAAATTTTAAAACCATAATTCATCAAACCATTCCAAAAGACCAAAATTCAATTTTACTACTATTGCATTAAATTTAGTTATATTCTATTACATTTTCTTAGATTCCATGAACCAAAAGGCTATATACAAATTAATATTCCATAACAATATAACATCAATCAATATAAAATATTAAAAATATAAGAATTTTTGTAAGGGAGAATGACAAAATAATACCACTTGAACTTTAAAATCCCCAATTAGTCCTTTGACAAAGATTTGCGTTGTCAATCCTATTACCATTCTTGTCAGCGGGATTTTGAAGTTCAAATGGTATTTTTCTGTCATTCTCCCTTTTTGTAAACACAATAAATATATATATATATATATATATTTTTGCCAACCACAATATACTCATTTTAAGCTTCATTCCAGGAGACCAAAACTTGAATAAGAGTATATAATTCACATGAAAAAAAAAAGAACAATTGTCATTTACTAATTTTTATGTGTACATGAGTTGAGGGAAATGGAAAAGAGGATGTGAAATGGACCAAAGGGTCATATTTCTGGATCATATAGCTGGCAAATGGTTGTGTTGGTGAGACTGGGACTTGGAAGTTTGTTTGGGTCTCGAGGGTTCGGGTATTTTCCTCTCTCTCTCTCTCTCTCTCTCTCATTTCTTTCAAATTCCAAATTCAATTCTCTATTCTCTGTTCTTCTTTCTGCCTTCGTGCCTGCAATTCACGTTACTCTGAACCTCGCCTTTCAAATTTTCATTCCCTGATCTGCGACTCTTGGGGTTTTTCTCAACAGACGGAGTCTCTGAATGAGCTCAAGAGGAGCATCTGAAATAGCGGAACAAAAGCTAATACTCAACCAAAGGGGCATTGTTGGTTGCATTTTGCCTGAAGTAGGAGATCTGCTGCTTCTCTGCTGGAGATGAGTGCGTCCAGGTTCATCAAGTGCGTCACTGTTGGCGACGGTGCTGTCGGCAAGACCTGCTTGTTGATTTCGTACACCAGCAATACGTTTCCCACGGTTGTATTCTCCTTCTTTCATTGTTTGAATCGCAGTGGTCTAATTCATGTATATGATAATCGATTGTTCCTTGCACATGTATTTTAGTTTCTTGTTGGAAGGATGTCCTTATATCATCAACTAGGCAGATGAAATGTATTTTTATCCTGCTTGTTTCTCATGTTTTCTATAGAAGCATGGCGTTGAAATTCTTGCTGTCGTACTTATCAGTTTGTGGAATTTCAAGTAATTGTTGACTAAGGTTGAAATTCACCGAAGAAGGGCCATAATTATTGTGGTAATTTTATCTTTAGGGCTTAATGGGTCATTATCATTTTGTTTTATCCAGTGATGTTCTCATGACAGGTCTCTTTTCTACTTCTAAATTATAATTCTCATGAATTCTTTACTCTCCTGGGTAAAATGATATATATGATACAATTAGGAGCATGTATTGCTTTCTATGTTTGTAAATTCTGTTCTGTAGAAGGATAAGAAGAAAGTTATGAGCCTTAATGAAAACCAATACAAGAAAGGCTTTTTTTCCCTTTGTTTTGTGTTTTTTTTTGGGGGGGGGGGGGTTTGTTCTGTGTCTCCATGCCTCGTGAAGCTTTTATGATTCTAGGATGTACAAAGTGGGAGCTGATGTTTTATCTTGCATACTTTCCATCTTTTCTAACTTCGTTTCCTACACATTATAGCGCTATAATGTGTCATCTTTTTCTCATTAATAACAGGATTACGTGCCAACTGTTTTTGACAACTTCAGTGCTAATGTTGTTGTTGATGGAAGCACAGTAAATCTTGGGTTATGGGATACTGCCGGTAACACTGCAACTACTACTTTCACTAGATAGAATATATTTCAATTTCTGCTTATTGTTTGTTTCCGGTAGTTTAACTTGAAGTTTGACAGGTCAGGAGGATTATAATAGATTAAGACCCTTGAGCTATCGAGGAGCAGATGTCTTCATACTTGCCTTCTCCCTTATAAGCAAGGCCAGCTATGAAAATATTGCAAAGAAGGTTATTTTCTTGAACAAAACAAATATTCTTAGACCATCATGCGCATGCATTTCTGCATTTCAAATTTTCAGTTAACTGATTGATGATATCAAATGCTGTTTTTTAATTTTTCATTTCAGTGGATCCCTGAGCTGAGGCACTATGCCCCTGGTGTTCCAATAATTTTAGTTGGAACGAAGTTAGGTAATCATTTTCTGACTCTTTAAGCCAAAAGTTCCTCTTATGACTCAATCCTTCAATAAGTTGGCATGCTGTAATTGATTCTTAACATGCCCGTTGCAAATGTTGTAAAATCTGCTTTTTCAGCAAGCTATTTACTTTAGACTGAAAAATAAATAAGTATAGATAATGATGTCAAGAGTTACCTTCCTGGTCCAACGGGTCCTCTTGTATCATTACACTGATTAAGTAATACATTAAGCCTTGATTTTGAATTTTCAGGAATAAAACATGAAGAATTTTAAAGACCCTTGTTTTATAGTTTCCTGTATTTGTACACTAACTGGAAATATGAAATGACGTGAGTGATGTTTTGGAGATTCCAGCCTTCCCATATAATATTTTTAAGAGTGGTATAATGTGATGGGAACCCAAGATTTCCCTGAGTTGCAGTAGAATATGGGTACAGCAGGAATGAAATTCAGATGGAAAGAGCAAAATTCATGGTGCCCGGAGGGGTTAGAACCTCCAACAAGAATACCCAAAATTCTGCTTATCTTCCCCATCTGCCCTCACCTGCTTTTGGTTCACTTTCTCTAGAACCTACTAACAGGTATCCGCATTTTCCTGAAGCCCTTAATAGGCCCATATATCTTCTTCGTACTGCTATTACTAACTGCGGTGGCCTCTAAGCATACATTGTTTGGCAATAGCAATTTTTGTTGTTTCAAGAATACAAAATCATTAAGATGTTAGATAAAATTATTTTGAGTTGAGCCTTGCAGACAAGGAAACAGCTTCCAGCCAAGTAGTCATTGATTTGAAGAACTCTAACCAAAATTTGTAGGATGATGCAAAAGCTTGATATCGTTTAATTTGTTCTGCAGATCTTCGGGACGATGCACAGTATTTTGCAGACCACCCTGGTGCTGTGCCTATAACTACAGCTCAGGCAAGAACTACCCTGCCTTTGACTTCTTTTATATTTCCGTTTGGCAGGGGATTACTGGTCTACGGACACATTAATGCTTGTTACCGTCCGAAAGGGGGGAAAACTGATATAGTCCCTCACTTTACCCTTTTTCTATGCGGAGATTTGTTGCTAATTAATAGTAGTTTATTTTTAAGTTAATGTTTGTTTTTAATGTCTAAAGGGAGAAGAACTGAGAAAGCTGATAGGCGCTCCTGCATACATCGAGTGTAGTTCAAAAACACAACAGGTTCGTGGTTTCTTCACTTGCATTACATTAATGCAATGACAGTCTTTTTATGGGCTTCTTTCCCCTGTGATTGCAGAACGTGAAGGCCGTTTTTGACGCTGCCATCAAAGTGGTTCTTCAACCCCCAAAGCAAAAGAAAAAGAAGAGGAAGGCTCAGAAATCTTGTTCGATATTGTGATTAATTGGAAAAAGCAGGAAGCTTTGTATGGTTTGGACTGGACCGATATTCTAGGCTACTATGTCCAGTCAGTCGATAACCGACTTTAATAATCTGTAACTACCTAAAACTTCTTTTGACAACACTGCATTTTAGTGTGCGTTTGGAATGGCTTATTTTTGTCCAAAACGTGCTTATAATTCGTGATTCACGGTATACGAGGTAAGTATGTGAGAGGAGTTTTTTCTCGGCTTGCGTAATAAGTGCGTTTTTCCTGTACAAAACGCTTAAACAAACAAGCCCTTAACTTCTTTTCGTATGTCTGCTACATCCTACATGTAACAAGCTTCCCAACGAGAAAAATTGTTTCGAGAAGTGGGTGGAGGAATTAGTAGCCGCTGTTTTAAACTCTTCCAACGATACTTTGGTCAATTTTAGTCTCGTTTGTTAAAAAATGCATTAGTAAGAGGACCACCATGCATGCGCGGCGTATCACAAACTGCGAATTTTAAATATCAAGATTTGTGCTAAACATTTCAGTAAAATTGGCATTTATAGCATATACAGAACTTAAGCTACTCAACGCAATGTGCTTCTTGGTTTTCTTTTCCCTAATTTCGCACATGTAGTTAGAAAAATTTCTTCTACAAGGCTTCCTAAAAATAAGCATTGTCATTTAACAACTCAGAAAGAAGCCACAAAAGAATCAAAAAATCAAAATGGTACGGTGTAAGGCAAAGCATAGATATCAGCTTCGGGCAAGTATTGAGCACGAGGCCATAATGTTGAACTAGAACACCCTAGAGCATCGCTAACAGGTTTCACTTTCTTTGTTGCCTGTGTTTGCTCTTGCCGTTGAGATGTTGACCGCCACCAATCCTGGTCCTCTAACTCGAATCCTTTGAGCTGAAGGGCACAAGAGTTCCAATTCTGAAACAAGGAATTATAAAGGGATGCCTTCCTTCCACGTTTACTATCAATCGGTTTGGTGCTTGGACCCGCTCCAGCACTGGTTAAATATTGATTTTCTTTATGTTCCAATTCAGAGCTTCTCCACCCTTGCAATTGGTGGCGTGATTCCTCTTCAGTAATGGCCTTTGTAATTCCTTTACTTCCAGTAGAACCTGCGAGAGAATCTTGTGGCAATTCATCACGTTCTGTGCGTTTTCTCAATTGCAATCGGATTTTAATAGCAGTTCCTGTTTCACAAATAGTACAAGAATTGAATACAAGTAGAGAACAAACATAAATATAAATACTAAAATCATCTTGGAACACAGGTTACTAACCATGATCAGTATTTGTTGGCGACATGCGTCTTTTCCTCTTGTTGCTGGTTTGAGTACTGTCTGACAAGCAGCAAGGTTCAGTCGAAGAGAAAGGCTGATCATGTTCCTCCGTGATAGCACTCCTTTCATTTAGGTCATTCTCTTCGTCACCTACCTTTTGCAAACAGCCACTGCCTTGCTCTGTTATTATTTTCTCCAGCTGGTAAGACTCCACATCTTTGAGTTTGCACTCTTTCCCTTTACCATCAGAATGATGGGCCGCGTTTGCTTCCTTTTCTTTTCTCTCTTTCCTCTCTTTTCTTTTTTCCTTTTTCTTTCTCCTGTCTTTCTTCCGTTGTTCCTTGGCTTCATCCCTTTCCTTGGCTTCATCCCATTCCTTCTGGAGCTTTACAGCACCAGAACAAAACTTTCAAATAGAGGATAGGGCAGAGCAAAGAATCAAATGTGCTAGGCATGCATATC
The DNA here is from genome assembly GCA_963210345.1 of Inga oerstediana. Lineage (NCBI taxonomy): Eukaryota > Viridiplantae > Streptophyta > Magnoliopsida > Fabales > Fabaceae > Inga > Inga oerstediana. The sequence continues at coordinate 13,242,588 of OY723405.1, read as the reverse complement.
AATCTTCCCTTTGACCCGAATAAACTAAATTCTAATAAACAATCATTCTCATCTTTGGAGAACAGTTCCATGGATAACAAAACCAACCATCTCTTACAAATAAAAGGGACCCATCATGCCACAAAGTAGTAAACGGACCCAAAGAAGTTTAAGTACCAAAATCAGATTCCTTACCCACAAATTAACACAAGATTTATTTTCAAATCATCTTACATTGTGAAATAATTGTGGGTTTCAGGAAGCAAATGGGGTCAAGAAAGGCGTGGCCCGTAAGTTCAAATTGTTTACAGATAACAACGGGGGAAACGGATTCCTGAAATTGCTTTTAATCTGAGAGTCATTTGAATAAAAAATAAGTTCGTAAACAAAGTACAAAGCTCTTTAACCAGAAAAGAATAGTTTTTAAAAAAGAAACTCACAAGGAGTTAAGTTTAGAAACCAGGAACGCCGAATAGAACCCTGTTCGTCATAGGTATTGAACGGACTTTTTAAGTCTTAAAAACTATTGAGTTCGTATTTAAATTAAACCTGTTCTCTGATAAAACCTTTCCGGATAGACCATAGTCTATTAATGGGTATCACACTAAAAAGCAGATAACCTAATTCATCACATACTAATTATCGGGTCGAGGTAGCAACATAAGTCCAATATTTACCCACAGATTTTAACACATGCAGTTGAGCAAAACCCAAAAACGAAACTGCTCAACAAACCTTAATCGATTCGATCAAATCCTCGCTACATGCCCCATTCCTCATATACCGCGAAGGCGGGAAAGGGAAGCACCTAGACATCTTCGATTTCAGAAGAATCGTATGTACACTTGGAATCGCAAAATCAATCGACGATGAAAGAAAATCCTAAAGATTTAGATTTCAAACAGAGTAGAGTACGATCTCAAGAAACCCTAGCTCTGGGGCTTCGCAGGCGCCTCAAAGCTTCGGTGGAAACCCTCAGATCTAAAAATTTCGAGGCAATAGATAAATGAAAGCCACCGGCCTGACCTGAATTTATAGCCAGAGAAACCGACTTCAAATTGGACGCGGCTTTGAAATACCCATATTACCCCCAGTAAACTTAATTCATATCTTAGTCCTCTTTGGTTAGCCAGCCCAGCCCAGCCCAATAAAAAGATATCTGTACAGTAATAAACATGTATTTTAAAATAATAATTAGTTTTCTATTCTGAAAAAAGATATCATTTTTTTAAATATAACTATTTAAATTCAACTATAATATATATGTACTTTTAAATAATAAGATAGGTCGACAGGATAAATATATCTTATAAAAAAAGATAGGATAAAAATATAATTTAATAGTAATTTAATGTTAATATATATAATCATCAGTAACACTTTAATTATCATAAAAAACCATCTTGTTTTAATTAATAATTATGAATTTTAAGAATATATATTAAATTTTATGGGCTTCAACTAGGGGAGTGGCATTTTTATTTTTTTATTTATGGAAATAGTAATAAAATGTATTAAAAAAGAAATAGTAAAAGTACAATACTTAAAATATATCTCCTTCAGGTAATAATAAGAAGAAAAAGACTTACATCATATTTTTTATATCTATTTTTTCAAATTTTCTAATCGCACGTGATTATGTATTTTATTTTTTAATTATTATCATTTAACTATAAACCCTTATAAAAGAAAATATGACACATGGTCAATTATAATTTGAGAACTTGATGTAATGGATATAAAAAACTTAATATAAATATGATCTAATAATAATAACTATCTAAATTACGCCCGGGGGGTTATCTAAATTATACCATGTATTTCGTAAATAAAATATTGTTGAAGGAACAAGGAAGCCACAGCCTCAAAATGGCATTGCTCAGAAGCTACGCAGAGCATCGATGAAATATTGAAATTTAATTTGTTTATTATTAATAGATAAAATCACACCCTTTTTTTATTGGCAAAAAAAAAATCCCACGTTTTATTATCCTAACAAATCTATTTTATCCAAATTCCAAACAATTTTTTTTTTTTAAAAAAAGCATACCCTTAAACTTATTTGACCCAAACTCAGAAAAAAAAAAAAAACAGCCTATATGAAGTTGCAAATATAGTGTGTTTGATTCAGCTTATTGAATAGAAATAAGCTCATTTTTTTGGCAACAAGCCCAAATAAAAACGTGTCGCGTTTTTGTAATATTTGATTTAGCTTATTTTAATTATATCATGGGTAAAATAAGCTACTTATTAAATAAGCTCCTCATTAGTGTGTGTTTGGTTGAGCTTATTTTTGGATAATAAGTCCTTATTACGCAAGCCGAGATAAAACTCATCTCACATACTTATCTCGTATACCGTGAATCACCATTTATAAGCACTTATTGCCAAAAAATGAGCTATTCCAAACGAGCACTGAGGATGAGTCATAAATAAGTCATTTTTTCCTACCGCTATCCCAAATATAGTGTGTGTTTGGGATAGCGGTAGGAAAAATGGCTTATTATGATTCTAACTTATTTAAAATGATTTAATATAAAAGTCAGTTTTTATAATGTAATTTATGTTTGGATGAGTGATTTTAGGATAACTTATTTTTGGACAATAAGCATTTATAAATCATGATTTACGGTATACGGGGTCAGTATATGAAGAAAGTTTTATATTAACTTACGTAATAAGTAACTTAATAAAAAAATTATAGTGAGAATTAAGAAACTTATTTAATAAGTAGCATATTCTATCGATTTTAAGAGGTTAATCCAAACATTAAAAAAAAAACTCCCACTCGTTAACCCGCCACTCCAAGTCAAAAGAATAACGATTTACCCAAACCGCGAGAGGCCAAGCTTTCACTAATATTCTCTACCCGGAATCGTGTGGGCTTGATCAGGTGTCTCCCTGCTCGGCTGCTCCGGTGCTCCCAAAACCTCGATCGAAGCTAATCTCTCAGTCCGTCAGCGAGGGACTCTGAAACCTTCATCATCATCATGCAACACGGAGACTACAATTCAGCTCCTTATTATCAATTTCCTCAGATGCAGAACCCCATTCACAATCCTAACCCTAACCCTATCCCGCCCGATTCAGTCCCAAATCAGTATGCCTCCGCTCCTCCTTTCACCTCCGATTACTCGCCTTACGCCTCTACTTATCCTCCATACCCTCAAAATGCCGATCCTATTCCAGTCGCTCCCACTGCCCCTTCATACCCGCCAACCTCCAACCCCAATTTGAACTCTTTCAGTTCTCCTCCCCAACCTTCCTCTTTTCCTCCGTTTGAGTCCCATGTCCCGTATCAACAACCTCCACAACAACAAAGTCAATATCCCCCGTACGATCAGCATCAGACGACTCCAAGTTATGCACCTTCTTCCTCCGCAATTCCTCCTAACCCCACTCCCAGTTCTTTAACCGCGTCCTTCTATCCGGCTTCGTACTCTCATCCTGGATCATCCATTCCCCCTACATACGAAAGTTCGTACGAGAATTCCGCGAAATTTGATTATGGTGGTGCTTATGTCGATGACAAGTATGGAAGTTTTAATCGGAGCCGGTCTGATTTGGGGTCAGATTTGTATGGAAAGCGACCGGATACTAGGCACGATACTGTTCGTGATGATATTTATGGAGATGGTGTGTATGCCTATAGAGGGGGCGAAACGGAACCATATGGAGCACGGGGAACTGCTCCTAAGTCTTCAACTTGGTCCGGCTTTGATGATTATGGCAGGTCAATTAGTTTTCCCTCGGCGAAGGAACCCTCTTTTTCAAACAAGGTTGTGAAAGCTGTGCCTAAGGCTGATGCGCAAGAGGATGTTAAAAGCGGAGTGCAAAAATTTCGTGTGAAGCTATTGGCAGAAAGTGGTGGTCAGAGCACTATGGATGTGCTCTGTCAGGTACGAAGCTAAGGGCTTTTAATTTGAGTCTTGAATATATCTTTAGTATTTTTGGCGGCTTTGTTGTTATTTTTATTTTTGTTTTGCTCATCCTCACATGATAATCTAAGTTATTGATTTGGTCTGTTTTATCCTTCTAGATTGGTCTGGATGGAATTCGTATGCTGGATCCAAGTACCAGCCGGACGTTGAGAATTTATCCTCTTGAGAACATCACGAGATGTGACGTGAGCATACTGTTCTGCATGAAAATTTGACTAAATGTTCTTTGTTTTACTCAATATAATGTTCTTCAAATCTTATAATACAGAAATTCGATTCGACTACCCTTGCATTTTGGTCCAAGAGTCCAGTTGACATTGAGCCAAGACGAATCAGATTGCAATCCAATAGTTACACCACTAACACTCTCTTGGATACAGTTACTGCTGTAATCATACAGGTAGAGTTCGGAGGTCCTTCACTTTTAATACATAAAGGAACTCATTCAGAAATTCAGAGTTTGAACAAGGGGTGGAGGGATAGTTTTTTCTTGGGTGAGAGATGTTATGATGCTTAATATTTTTAAAAACTTATAATTATAATTATTGTAATTTGTTATAATCTTTCCAAAACACAATGTTAAATTTAAGATTGGAGAGTCTTAGAAACAAGGCAAATGTAAATATTAAATATCAACGTTAAAAAACGAGGTTTGCTCTGGATTCCTCTTCCTCTACTCTGACATTGAACACTGAAAAGTTCCATTTTGCTCTTAAAATGCTTTGTCATTGCTGACTATTTGTTATATGTGGATACCAGTTATTGTATTTTCTGTTCCTTATCTGCATCGACTCTTGTATTCTTTTTCTTCCATGATCTATTCTATGTTAAATGTCTAGGTCATTAATGCAAATTTCATTGCAGTATTTTTATTTCTTACTCCTATCTATCCCTTTCCTGTCCTGTATTGATCCTCTGTGGCCCATATATGTAGATTTTCCAGATATTCTATTTAGGTAGCTTTCTCTTTTCACATGTACTAGATAGATATTTGCGTGTAGAACATGACAATCATTAATCATTACCTCTTAAAGTTCTGTACTTGAACCATATGCATTACAAGGTTTAATCTCATTTGTTTAAATATATATATTCTCTAATGCCTCTTTTGGAACGCTATTTAAACTTTTCAGTCACATTACATTATTCTTGGCCAGTTCCTTATCTTTTCATTACCAGGTCTTATAGTTAAACGAGTTCTGTTTTATTCCCCCACTTTTGGTGGGGTGTTGTTTTTTTATGTAGTTGTCCTAAATTGTTTTGTAGGGGCAGGCATTATTTGATGATTGATATGGATAATAACTAACTTATTTTAATGCAGTTCAAGGAAATGGGTGGAAGCAAGAGGCCTGTTGAATCATTGAAAACAAATGAACAGCCTACGGAAAAGAAGAAAGGCCTTGTTGATTGGATGAATATGATCAAACCTGCCAATGAGGAGAAAGATCATTGGGTAAGAACAGATGCATTTTGAATTTTATGAAAATCGTTATTTTTACTATAAAACTATTATGAATGTTTTCTTTTCATGGCGGCTGATATTACATTATCAGCCGTCCATGGGTTCAATTGGTAAGGGGATCGAAAACTCTCACAAAGGGAGGGGGTTCGATCCTTGAATCAGTCGTGGCGTTGGGGAGGCATCTCCGTAGCCTTGTGAAGCAACCTCTTCTGCAAGGCTGATTCCCAAGTGGTTAATGCCCATTCGCCAGGAGGAGGTGGACGCCTGTTGTACTCTCCTTCCTGGCCCGTAAAGTTGTGGAGCATGTGTTAGGTGCCCTGCCTTTGGACCGTGGGTGAGCCCAACCCCGTTCCTAAAATTTTTTCACCAAAAAGAAAAAAGAAAATGAGTTGGTCAACTGTATTGATATTAGATAAAAGTTATTTGTTTTGTCTTGTGTAGAAAGTACTTATTAGGTTTTATCTATATTAGGTCCCGGATGAAGCAGTTTCAAAATGCACAGCTTGTGGAACTGATTTTGGGGCTTTTTTTCGCAAGGTTGATCTTTCCTCTCCCTTCTGAAGTGAAGTTTTATTTCTTGTGCTTAATTGCTAATGTTGTAATTGTTCATGCTTATAACAGCATCACTGTAGGAACTGTGGGGATATTTTCTGTGACAAATGCACACATGGTAGAATTGCTCTAACTGCTGATGAAAACGCTCAGCCAGTACGAGTTTGTGACCGATGCATGGTATGTGTAACTTTTTGATGTTTCCCTGTTCATTACTGAGATTATGGAATTCGACGGATTATGTTTGGGTATGCGTATGTTTTTGTTGGATTAGTATAAGCTTATCTTTTCATCTTTACTTAGTTAAGCTGTATTCTCCTGCATTGGTTGTATCTCAACCAATGAAGCCTCCCCTCTGTTATTATTATATGATGTACCAGCCTCTAATTATTAAGACTTTCCAGACTATTCTTCCCTTTTCCTTTTCACAGCCCTGGTAATTGCTCAGGTTCTAATGTCGTGCTATGGATATGCATTGTCTGTAGGGGGAATTTTTGGTTGCTTATCTTTTTAGCTGCCTGGTGTACCTTTGCCCCTCTCTGTAAAGTAAAATAATGGTCTTTTGTTTTCTGTTGGACAATTTCCCTCATTGATTTTAAAATGTCTATGTTCTGCCGGATCTGTGTAGTATTCTGATACTTACATTTTGAAGACTTGTGTTATGTTCTTTGTGCGTTGAAAAGATTGGGATCCTTATCAAGTCCTTTTGCTGTATAGGCTGAAGTGACACAGAGGCTCAGCAACGCGAAAGAGGCTGCAAACAAGCCTACATTGCAAAGTCATGAGGATCTTGCAAGGAAACTTCGGGTAAATAGTTAGGAGGTGGCACTTGCTTGTGCTGTTTTTCTGTGTATGAATTTAATTAGTTTATATGATTACTTATTTAAGCTCACATTCATGTGTAAGCATTCATTAATGATGATTGTTTTTGTAGGAGGAGCTGGATAGGAATCGGAGGACATCAGGTATTGTGTAATCTTAATTTATGTGTTTTAGAAGCAGGGTTGTAAATGGTTGTAGATATTTGCTAGTCTGACCAGGTTTCAATGAAATCTCGAGTTATTTTAGCTCGATCATCTAACTGGTCTAATTCACAGGTTCCAAGTCCGATGGATCTGGAAGACGGATGAAAGAAGTTGAATGCCCCACTTGTACAGTCCATCTGCAGGTTTGAAATTTTTTTTAACTAAATTCTTTTACTTTTATTTCCTGGCAACATTTCAAATTCTTGATGTCCTCAACTTATCCTCTGGGGCTTTGTTACTGTTTCAGGTCCAAGTACCTAGCTCGGGTTCAGAGACCATTGAGTGTGGGGTTTGCCAGCACCCATTTCTTGTGAGTGCTCATTGAGTTCGGATGAATTTGGTACATAAGGTGTCTATACGGGTCAACATGTTATAATGTGTTATTTTACTGATTGATTTCTTGCGAAATAATTGTTGGTGATTGGAATTGTCATTTGAGCATTAATTAACTTCTTCGGCTTGTTTCCCAGACTACTGAGTTGTGTTTTTCTCTCTTCTTCTAGCTTTGTGTGCACAAGTGTTCTCATACTTATGGACACTGAAAATTCATGTACAGCCATAATTAGTTCAATATAACCTGACTGCTTTGAAACGATATGGATGTTGTGGGAGTATGGTATAGCTTTGTGGTATGGGAAGGTAAAACGGATCTGTGAATATGAATTTTTGACCAAAAAGGTGTGAATATGCCAGGGCTGGGTTAAGTCGGTTTTTAGACTTTGTCCTTAATCTAATCCAAATCACATTAAGGAGGGCTGATGTTTATTTAGGGGACCATGATGGTTCAATATACCTGGGAACGGCGAATGGTTCACAGACAAACCAAAGATTGAGGACTTGTATGATTTTGTTTTTAAACGATTTTTTTTGTTTTTGAAACCGAAGAAAATTATAGAACTTGTTTGGAAACCTGTTTTTAATAAGTTGTTTTTAAAAATTAAAAACAAAAAGTTATTTATAAGAACTAAAAAATAAAAATAGTTTTTAGGTGTTTTCTTATTTTTATTTTTTTATTACTTTTTTTTATGTTGCCACATGTCCACTTGTCGACTATGGTCATGTCCTGATTGGAGATGATATTTTCTAAGAAGTCTTCGTATTCTACACAAATGGTTATGAGGCCTTTCTCGTGCCATGGTGCAAATGAATGTTAATTTGTGTAGAAGTTGCCTAATAAATATTGTGTTTTGATTAATTAGCGTGAGGAAGATCTAAGTATGTATCGTCCTGGGTCGACAATCAACGATTAAGCAATGCAATATACAAGTCAAGCTGTTTCATTTTGAGGAGCTTTTATATGTAATATTAAGCTAAGTTATAATAACATGAAATTGATAAGAGAGAAAGTTTTGGGTTTTCCTTTTAACAACTAAATTGTAAAAATGATTAAATGCAACCTAAACTACTACTCCCTCTATTCTAAAATATAAGCTTCAAATTTATGAATAAGTTTGTCATAAAATATAAGCTTTATTTTATATTTGTCAAAGCATCTCTTGCACTTTATCTATCTTTACCCCTTGATAAAACTTATTTTCTAGTCTTGACCTGATCAAACTGTGGCCCACAAAACGTGTTAACTCTAGTGGTCAACTGGCCAAGTGGATTACTGTTTGACTATTTGTCCACAGACCAGCTCAAGGCTTTGACTTGTTTTGCATGGAGCATCTAGTATTTTGGATGGTTGGACCTACTTCCTTTTAATTCGGTGGATTTATTAGGGGTCTAGATTAATTCGGATTGAACTGTACCACCTAGTATTTAATATTGTTGTATTCCTAGGATCACAAGGACGATAAAATTGTGCCACCAAGTATTTAACATTGTTGTATTTCTAGATCTCAAACTCAAGATCTCTGATTAAATTGATACAACCTTTTACTAGTTGAACTCAGTACTTGGTGGTGCTCATAGCTCTGACTTTTATTATGGTGTTTTCTATCCCTCGCTTTGGTTCTTCTTTTGGGATTCTTTTCGTCTTTGGTTTGGTCCTTGTTGCTTATCCTAATATCCAATATAAGTAGACAGCAAAAAAAAAAAAAAGTATATTAAAGAAAAATGATAGAAAGTACTCTCAAAATATGTAAAAGATAAATAAGGGTGATGAATTTCAATAATTCCAAATTGACTGATTTAAAATTTTGAAATGTTGACAAATGTGTGAAATTATATAAATGCCCTTACTTTTTATTTATTTTTTAAAAAATACTTCAAACTCCTTACTGGAGCTCCAGTGTCCTTGCTAGTGAACAAAGCTCCAACAGTCTAATATATATTTTTTAAATTTTTCAAGCGAAAGTCATCAATATAGATACTTGACTAATATATAGCGATACTAAAATTGTAATAGGGTATTTGTTGAATATTTTCTAACAATTTTCATTCAGAGCTTGAGTGGTCTAATATATATTTTTTTAAATTTATCAAGAAAAAGTTGTTAATATAGATACCTGAGTTGTTAGTAGCGATACTTTTAAAGATACTAAAGTATCGATACTAACAACTCAGATATTTATTTGACAACTTTTTCTTTAGAAATTTAAAAAAATATAGGCTGCCATTTACAATTTTAATATTGCCAAAAACAACTCATGTATCTATATTAACAACTTTAGCTTGAAAAATTTAAAAAAATATCCTGCAGCAGTCGCTGACAAGGACACCGGAGATCCAGTGATGCGCCGCCATCGGCGGTTGTCGGTGCCAGAGCTCCAACAGCCAGTAAGGGGTTTTAGGGATTTTTAAAAAAAAATAAAAAGAAAGAGCACTTATATAATTTCATACATTTATCAATATTTCAAAATTTCAAATAGTTTAATTTGGAATTATTGAAGTGCACCACCCTTATTTATCTTTTAAATATTTTAACAATATTCTTCTCTCATTTTCCCTATGTTAAATGTTGAAAATAACCATTTATCTGTCCCGTTCAATGGATGTGTTTGTGTGTGTGGTGTAATTTTGAAAATAACCAACTCTTGTTCTAGCGACACACTCCTTCAGAGATTTTACTTTCTCCAATCCTGAACGGTGATGACGCCTTTCTTGTAAGGTGGTGTGAATGAATGGTAACTTGCATCGTGAAACTCACCTCATATCATTTATTTTGAATTTTAAGTAATTAGCGATAATTAATTAATAAAATTTCTTTTGATTTCATTAAGGGTTATTTCTAAGCTATTTTGAATTTGAAATTAATCTCTTTTAAGATTTAGAATGCAAAGGTTTTTCACCCCTCCCAATAAATACGCTTTCTGTGATTCAAATTTGTATTCTCTTTTTTATAAAAGTGAAGCTGCTTATCACTTCAGTCAATAATATTTTTGTTGCTCAAAATAAACTAGTTAGTGTTGACTTAATTTTCAACCCCACTAAAAAAAGTGTTGATTAAGAAACTGTTTGTTACTAGGGATTTTGAAGGGAACGAAAGGGAGGGAATTTTTATAACTTGGATTTAAAGAAATTAGAAAAGTAGGGATGAAATTTTTTAGTTAATTTTTTTACTCTTTTATTTTATATCTTATATTTATTAAAATTTTATAATCCCACTTCCCCAATTTTTTTGAATCCGTCTCTTCAAAATTTTTCCTTCCCTCCCCCTCCATTTCCCTTCTTCAAACAGGCCCTTCGTGTTCCAGTGGCTTGCTAATGGTTGTTTTTAGACGCACTTCCCCACTTTCCTGACTGTCATTTGCGTTTCCTCTGCATGCTTCTTTTTTATAGTTTATATTTAATGGTTTTTAAAAGTACGAATTCAATTTATATTCTCAGAAATACAAACAAGGTAAAAAGAAACATAGTGGGGGAAAACCAAATTGCTCTCTCCCTCTCTCTCTCCGATGGCTTTATTTAGTGCTTTTTGTATCCTTCAAGCTAAAAATATAGGACCTGTTTGATTCTATTCTCTGTTTTTTGTTTTCAAAAATAGTTTTATAACACAGTTTTTGAAAAGAAAAAAAATTTGTTTGGATGATTGTTTTTTAAAACAAGTTTTTTAAATAAAAAAACTTACTTATATAATTGTTTCTTAAAAAAAGTTTTAAAAATAAAAAACAAAAAAATCTGCTTTTATTTATTTGGATCTTTTATATAATAGATAATAACATTATTTTTTAAACTTACTTAATATGTTATTATATTAATAAACTAGTTTAATAAAAATCAAATAAAATCATCCATAAATAACACAAAAATGATTTACTATTAACAAAATTAACATGTTAAAATTTAAATAAAATACGAAACATAAAACAGCATAGTTCATAATAACATAAAATCTAATATGAAAGCTACAAGTCTCTGTATATATCTATAAGCTTTGAGTCAAGTCCTCTTCCTTTCTAAAGGCACTACCATAAACAACTTTATTGATAAATTTCTTAAACTATTCATTGACTTAACATAAATATCGTCAAAGAGATCCATCTTATTTAGAATAACAACACATGCAGAAACGGAATAACTATTAGATATTGGGCTTCCAACACTAGCTTCGCTTCTTGACCTCTACCTCTCATCCTTAGCAAGTTGAGCTTCTGCCCTTGCCTTAGATGTCTCAACAAATGCTTGAATAGCTTCCCCTATTTGCATTGACAACCAATTATTACATGGCAGCAAACATCGATAGTTATAATAAAAGTTCAGGCAATCCATCTAAGAATACATACATACAAGAACGAACAAGGGACAATGAGATTGCAATGGTTGTGTTCTGAACTAGCTATGGATAAATTTTTAATTGCGATATATTGTATTGCTTGATGTGTCTGGACAAATTCTTCATGATCATGAAGCCATAATGCTGAGGTCTTGGGGTTGTATTCTGATTCCTCTATGCCCCAAGAGTAGAAATGTTACTTTGTCTATAGATGTCATGCAATAAAATCGGATATGCCTTACAGTAAAAAACAAATCCATAACATCTCATTCTTGAAGGCAGAATTCAGAGGGTAGATTAATTGGGAATAACCGGGGGTACAACACGGAGTGTGAGTAAACAAGATGGGTAACAAAACTTAGAACAAGATGATGAAGGAATATCCATTAAAATAAAAACGATATTTAAGAAACAGACTCCTAGATCCCATTACTAGCTACTAGAAAAAAGAAATCCTGCTAGTTGTATGCAACCAACTTGTTGTCCTGTGTCTAATACTCACTATTCATGTTCCCAACCTTGTCTAAATCTCATTCACTAAACTCAGAAAGATGCTCAAACATTGGATAATTTACCACAGAAACATAGATTAAATGCTACACTTCATTCATCTATATTTGTAAGTCCACTTGGAAAAATTTAAATGCTACGCTTTCAAAACATAAAACATGGAAATTTGGTAGAGAGGCTGTACAGGACACAAAAGTTCATTGGCTAAAAGTAATTAATCACAAAGCAACTATTGCTATTGACTAGGAGTATTGTTGAATGCAGAGGTGGCAAACATAAAGCATCAGATATTAATCAGAATATCAAACTTGAACCAACTCTTCAAAAATTTGGAGCTGATCATTCTCATAAGAAAGCCATAAGGCACCAGGTTTGATATGAGATACTTTGGCTTACCTTCCTTCACTGAGCCATCATTTCCTTTCTTAAAAAGATCATGCAAAAACTGACTACGTGAAGCCAATATACACCTATGAACACCCACAGGTTTGCCCCCAACAACAATATCAACATCACTATAGTCATATTTAGGATCTATCAGTAGCTTCTCAAGGCTTCCACCAGCTTACTGAGGCTCGAATTTTCAATATTTGCCACATGCTCATGGCTAGGGCAGGCAGATATGCTGGGATTACTTGACCCATTTGATAAGTAAGATGATGCAAAACTCAAGGAAGATGATACTTCGTTTGCATTATTCATCACTAATTGATTACAATTCAGCCCAACAATTCCTATCCTGATGAATCAGATTATTACAAAACCAAAACCAGGATACTCTACAGTTTAAAGCAGCTCAAATGCATAAAATCCATAAAGGCACTGTTTTATTGTCAAGTGGAACAAAACTAAATATCACGTACAAGGGAAAGCAATTAAACTCAGATTCCCAGAAGAAAAAAGTCTGGCATCTTTGTGTAACAGTGCTGCATTAAACCTACTCTAAAGTAAGGAATGCAGATCCATTTACAAAATTATGATAAAAATCTCCAATAAAAAGCAAGGAAGTAACTTTTGAACGAGATATTGCTGTTATTCTTGCAAAAGGATTCAAAGGTTTAATGATAGAAGCTGGAGAGCTCTTATTGCAACAACCTCAAAACATAATTGAATAGGGGAACCACAACAACAATCAATGACCCCGAGATCCATTAAAACCAAGTCGAAAATGGACTAAAATATCTGAAAGCAAGTCATTTCGTGGATGATTTATCAAGAATTATAGGAGTGGATTGAAGAAGGCCATCATTGTTCATTGAGCGTACCTTGGTGCTTCCGATGAGAGAAACGCCAGCTAGCACGGAAGTCCCAGAAAGAAGAATTTAGGATGAGAAATGTCCAAATAGCTTTTCCTTACAAATCTGAAGAATCACATCAACTGAGTGGACAAAAGCCTTCAATGATGCAGAAGGAAAAAAACCCAGCTTATCCCTCAAACGATATTCATTTAATCAACCCAAAACATTTCAAAGAAACCAACCAAAATCGCACAAGAACAAAACGGACTCACCGATTGAGGACTGAGGAAAGATTTGAGCCAATGAACATTGAGTGGAGGGCGAGCTTGGAGCTAGCGAAGGAGAGACTGGACCCAGCGGACATCGAGCGGAGGGTGAGTTTCAACGGCTACTGTTCAAGGTGCTCTGATACTCATGGCCACCATGGAAGATAGGTGTTCTTCGCACTGTCGAGTTCGAGATCAAGTTCGGGGGAGAGTTTCAACGGCTCCTGTTAGCTGGGATCACGGTTTCATAAAAAATAATTTTTATTACGTAAGTTGAGATAAAATTTTTCTCACATACTTATCTCGTATACTGTGAATCATGATTTATAAGTATTTATTACCTAAAAATAAGTTATTCCAAACGAGCACGTTATATGTTAAAGTTGTTTTCTGTTTTCTGGTTTTAAAAATAAATTTCTGTTTTTTTTTAAATTTTCAAGAACCATGGAGCAAAGACAAATTATCAAACAGGTTTTTTTTATTTTTTTATTTTTTTAAAAAAACAGTTTTTAAAAAGGGTTAAGTAGCAAATTTGTCCTGGAAGTATGAGTCCAGGAGCAATTTTGCTCTAGAAGTTTTTTGAGGATCAATTTTGCCTCGGAAATTTCAAAACATAGCAATATTACCCTTTTCAGTTAAAAAATTAGCAGTCAACGTCAATTTTTAACGATCAACGTTTGTTATTTAACGGAAAAAGGTAACATTGTTACGTTTTGAAACTTTTGGGGCGAAATTGATCCCCAAAAAACTTCCAGAGCAAAATTGCACTTGGACCATACTTCCGGGGCAAATTTACTAGTTAACCCTTTTAAAAACAAAATTAAACAGCCCTATACTCACTCAGATTCGTATGGATTGATTTTGAAAATGACACATTATCTGATTTTCTGATTATTGTCAGTGGATTTGAAGATGATTGTTGATACTGGAAGTATTTGGTATTTGGACTAGTGCCTGATGGTGCGATGGTCATTAGATGACCCTTAGGTCACCCCTGGGTTCGACCCAGGCCCATTATAATAAAAAAAAAATAAGTTTTTGGTATTTGCATGATTGAGTCCAATTATTAAATCTTGAAATGACCCATTTTTGGCTTTCTAGTTTATGTCCCACGCATTGGCCCAATGATTTGCCAATTCAATTATTTCGGTGTTGATAGGATTGATTTTTCTTCTGGGGCGAATGACTTCGCTCTAAAGTTTTTAGGCTAGCTAACTCAACATCTAATCTAATTAATGTTATAAAAAAAATCTTATCTAATTAATATCTATAAATTAGTTATCTAATCCTTATATCAAGAAAATGGATGATAGAAAACTTTGATGGATGAAATACCGTTAGATTTTGTCGAAGTTTAATTGACATAATTTGAGGATTAAGTAGAGATTGTGATGAGAACTAATTAATGAGATATAGAGATTACAAGTGCTATAATGCCAGAGTGTTTGGTGCATGATAATAAGCGGCAAAGGAAAAATGATGGGTAGAGGTTAGTTAGTGGTTACATTAAAGAGGTTATATTTAATACGATTGTTGTGTTTTCACCTACTTTCGCCTCCTTTTTATTATTTCTTTCATTTCACTCCCTCACTCCTGTCATCCATAAATCTATATATCATTATTTTTATTTTTAAAAAAGGATTTATATACCTTACCCGTTCGGAGGAATTCAATTAGTCCGCCCCAATTGTTAATTAACTTTTAAATTTAGCAAAACACTCATAATCTACAAAGACACCATGAGTTTAAATATGTGAGGGTTTTGTCAATGGATGATTTATAAGTAGTAAGTGCTCTTTAATCCTAGATTATCATTGGCCCTTGTGAATCTTTGGGGTACAACTCCGTAATTTTTTTTGTTAAGTTAATTAACAATAAGGAGTAAGTATATATAACATTTAAGAAAAAATGTGTAAAGAAAAACATTATATAAAAAATAGAAATAAAAACACTCTGAGAAATATATTTAAAATCTATTTGTCTGATCATAATGAAAGTACCATTTCCCAAAAAAGGATTTTCTTTCGGAAAAAAATATCTTCTCTGAGAAGATATAACTAAGAACCAGTGACAATGAAAGTATAGTATCACAAAGCACAATGGACACATGTGAGTACAAATGTAAAATGAAAGCGTTAATATAAATAATAAACATGCAATAGATATTATGACTTGATATTTATGTAGGTTTGTAAATTTTTTCTCAATATATTTGTTTAAATATAATTTCCTGTTGATAAAATTTTGAATTTTTCCCCAAATGAATTCTCAATATATATATATATAGTTGTACTTGTACGATTGTTCTGCCTCTTAAGTACTTGATGTTCGGGACCGAGGGTCGTACTCGTATGTTGATTGATGAACAGTTGAAGTGAGGGAACCTCTTACTTAAAAAATATGTACTAAATCTAAAGATAATCAAAAAATGAAAAATGTATAACCGCTTTGCAAAGACATGGAATCAGATTCCTTGGGAGGAGTAGAGAAAGCTTTTTATTTGGATCGTCTAGGATTTGAAAGATTCAAATTTGATTTTTTTAAACCGGTTGTGTTTAAATGAAAAAAATTATATTTTAAAAAAATATTAGTTAAGAAATTATCTTTATTTTAGATTTTATATCTATAAAAATATTTTTTTAAAAAAAATAAAAAATTAAATTAAAACGGTCTAGATCTCATCTAGATAATCCAGATGAAAGGAAGGAGTTTCCTGCTGCCCCAAAGAAATCTTCACTTAATGGAATATTGACTTGTTGAATGGAGAGAGAAGTTCTAGAGAATAATTTATTACTTTAAAAGTAATATGAATTGAAAACAATACTTGACATGTGTATTCATGCTTATTATTTTTATGGGTTACAGGCCATTTTTACCCTGAAAGTATTGCTTCAGGGGCAAGTTTCAGTTGAGGCAATTTTTTTTGAAAGTTTTAAACGTGGGGCAATTTCGCCCTGAGCGTTATCCTAGTTAAGTTTGACCGTTAGTTAACCAAATGTAGGGGCAAATTTGCTCCTAAGCTGAAACTTCTGAGGCAAATTTGCTTCTAAGTTGAAACTTCAATGTAGAGTCGGGAAATCGAGCCGAGCTTGTCTGGCCAACCTATTTTAGCCTGAACTCGTTAAGGGTCAGACTTATGATTTAGAGTTACCAGAAGGAGTTGGGCCTATAGGCTTGGCCCTTTTAGGACCGTTTAATATTTTTTTAAAAAATAACTATGACCTTGCACATCGATAATGTTTGTGTTTTGTTTTGGATTGGATTTAGGTCTTAATATTTGTATTTCGTTAAATATGAATAATATTTGATGTTTTAATTTAGTTTTAATAATATTTATGTTTTAAGTGGTTTTTTTTGGGCTCGGGCTTGAATAGGCAAATTTACACTTTAACAAAAATGACATGAATGACAAAATTGCCTCAGAAGTAGTGTTGGGAAAATGGGCTAGCCCGTGACGGCCCCGCATCCAAAAAACCACTTAAAACATAAATATCATCAAAACTAAGTTAAAATATCAAATATTATTCATATTTAACAAAATACAAACACTAAGACCTAAGTTCAATCCAAGCAAATTTCATGAAATAGGAAAATTAAGTAACGAAAAACGAATCGAATAAATGTTCAAGGACAAATTTAAACTTGGAGTCTGCCGACTAAAAATATAAATAGATAAAAAGAAAATCAAAGAAACAAAGCTTGAAAAAGTATAGAATTGTTAGCTCCGGCCCGTTTAGTTGAAGTGTGGGTTTGGGTCCATTTAACACCATTTATATTCTTATATACTCCAAGAATAAAATACCTAATTTCAAACATAAATATTATCAAAAATAAGATAAAACATCAAACATTATCGATTTTTAACAAAACACAAATACTAAAATTTAAATCCAAACCAAAACAAAACACAAATATTATTGATGTGTAAGGTCATAGTTGTTTTTTTAAAAAAAATATTAAATGGCTTAAAAAGGCTTGCCCTGTAGGCCCGACTCCTTCTGTAGCTCTAAATCATAAATCTGGCCCTTGATGGGCTTGGGCCTAAACAGGCTGACTCAACAGGCTTGGTTCGATTTCCCAACTCTACATGAAAGATTCAACTTATGAGCAAATTTACTCCAGAAGTTTCAATTGATGAGTAAATTTACCTTGAAAGTTTTCACTTTGGAGCAAATTTGTCCCTACATTTAATCAACTAAAAGTCAAACTTAACTGGAATAACAGTTAGGATGAAACTGCCCCACATTTGAAACTTATGGGATAATGCAAAATTGCCACATATGAAACTTTTGAAGCAAAATTACCCCTGAAGTAATACTTCCAAGACAAAAATGCCCCTTAACCCTAATTTTATTACTTAATCCGAATATATATATATATATATATATATGCAATACTGAGAAGCTCAGTTCAAGTTTATTTCTGTTCTCATTATTTTCGACGTCATCTATGATCTAACCCGCCGTAATTAATTTTTCGTCCGTGCTTCCTGAATGTGTTTAAGCTGCATGCAATTAAATTAATCATGTTTTCAATTTAGAGAACCTTATTTTTAGCATGCTTTTTTTTAAAAAAAAAATTATAGTAAAGCTCAAACTTAAAATTAACCTGAAATATTCAATACGGCCCTCCAAGCTAAGGCTTTTAAAAAAAAAATTATAGTAAAGCTCAAACTTAAAATTAACCTGAAATATTCAATACGGCCCTCCAAGCTAAGGCTCCAAGTATTGTCATATGTCTTGTATGGTTTAAATTCAACACTTTTTTTAAAAATAAATTTATTCATATAACTTTAATTTGATTTTGACCAGACAAAACTATATAGTACTAGTAGACGCACAGTAAAGAGGGGGAAAATAATTCCATATTTATAATATCCATTCATATCTACAAGCGTGTGCTGAATGAAATGGCAGTGATACTGATTAACTGATATAAGATACTCTTTTCGTTCTTAATATAAGACTTATTTAAGGAATTGATCTTAATCCTAAATATAAAATATAATTTTTATATTTATCAATATTTTCATAATTTACACTCTTTCAACAATAATCAAGAAATGGAGAATAAATAAGTTAAGGAAGATGACTATGTGTGTTTGAGAAATCCCCTCAAACCGTAGTTTTAGAAACTCTTTTCCATAAGATGAGACAAAACTTCTTTTATATACTTATCTCATAAATCTTAAAAACACTTTTGCAAAACTAAAACAAACATACACTAGTGTATTTTACATAATATATATCATATTAATTAGTTTAACTAATTTTCTTAATCTAATTATAAATTAGGTAAATATAACTTATATTAAATATTCAACTCGGGGTGAGTACCATATTATATCTTCTTAAGCGAGCATTATGTGTCGTTAATAGTGGGGAACAGGCAAGAGATATAAGTATATAACTTACAAGAGATTTCAAATAACTGTCTTATACTTTTATTATTTGTTACTTTTTGTTTCACAGCATCGAACCGCACATGGAGGCTTTTGTGCAGGCGCCGCCGTGTCGTTGTTGTTTAAGGTTAGTGGTCGGAAGGATGGCGGTGATGATGTTATTATTATTAGGAGGATGGTGCCGGGAAGCGACGGGTTTGGTGAAACTGCCGCCGGATTTGAAGATCCCGGCAGTGTTTGTGTTAGGAGATTCCGTCATGGACACCGGCAACAACAACGATTTGGTCTCACTGGCTAAGTGCAATTACCTTCCTTATGGTAAAGACTTCGAAGGCGGCGTCGCCACCGGCCGGTGTTGCAACGGAAAAGTTCCTTCTGATATCATAGGTTTTTATTTTTTTAATTTCTCGTCCCTTTTCTTGGTTAATTAATTATTAGTTATCTCTTATCTATCTCGTGTTAATACAGTGCTCCATATCATTTTCAACGGAGTACACCTCATGATCATGAGTCATGAAAAGGACGTAAAGTCAAATAAGTAGAATAGTGCAAGTGTGAAAGTCTAATATTTCTTCAATTCTTCTTTTTATTATTATTACCATGCAATTATTGTTTTTAAACTAAACATATTCCATTATGTGCCAGTTGAGGAACTGGGAATTAAGGAGCTGTTACCGCCATATAAGGATCGAAATCTCAAGACTCAAGATCTGCTGACCGGAGTCAACTTTGCCTCCGCCGCCGCCGGATATGATCCTCTTACTTCCCAATTAGCAGTATGTATATATGTATTTCCAATCTCTCACGTACAATTAATTAAAGAGAGGCTGTTTATTGGATTTGGATATATGACGGATGTGATAATATATTAATGAATCAGAGAGCGACCCCAATGACGGATCAAGTGAAATGGTTCAAGGATTACAGAGAGAAGATAAGAGGGATAGTTGGAGAGGAACAAACAAAGTTCATAATGGACAACAGCATCGTTGTGGTGGTGGCCGGTAGCGACGACATAGCAAACACGTACTATAGTGCCCGTGTTAGGCAACTCCAGTACGATGTTTCTGCCTACACTGACTTAATGGTCAACGGTGCCTCCGACATCGTCAAGGTACTACATATAATTAAGCTCCCTCTTTATCAATTACTCCTTAATTTTAATTTTTAATATTAGAGGTAGTTGATTTTTTTTAGAGAAGAAGTTAAATGAACTAATTAATCATAATACATGTTGTACATCATTAGATTATATTTTAGTTTATAAGTCAATCAAATTAATTAAAAAAATAATAAATATAAATACTTTAACATAAGTTAATTATCTTCCTTCAATTCTCAAAATACAATAAATATTTTGAGAGGTAGTATATTTCACATACATGAGCTACGACTTGGGGCGTTAGTTTTAATTACTACTAAATGTCGGGAGTCAATATAGTCTGTCCCGTATGTTTATTATTTTTTCCTAAACTAGCTCTATGGTTATTCTCTCAATAACAGTAGCAATATTCAAATTCATTTTTTTTTTATCAAAGCAATCAAATTGAATTAGTTACAAGACATTATTATGTATATAGGATATTTCAGGTTACATATATTACAATTAACTAATAATTGAATAATTGACTCAGCAATAAAATATCGGCTATTTACATCTTACCTTTAGTGTGTGTTTGGGAAACTTTCAAACCATGGTTTGCGCAACCCGAGATAAAACTCCTCTCACATACTTACCTCGTAAGTCGTAAAAGTTATTAAAAAAAGCTAATCCAAACAAACACTTAGAGTTGAATGGAGTATATTACATACGTGTCTCTCCCCAACTTCATTCATACTATATGTATATGGATGTATTTATTCATGAAGATTATCAATTGGAATTTATTCTCAATTATTACATACATTATATATATATATATGATGGGAGTGAAGGGATTATATGAGGTGGGGTCACGAAGAATGGGAGTGTTCGGGGTGGCTCCGGTCGGGTGTTTGCCGTCTCAGAGAACTCTGGGCGGAGGAATTCAGAGGAAGTGTGCAGAAAACGAAAACGTGGCGGCTAAGTTATTCAACTCCAAACTCATAAAGCGTTTGGAGCAGCTGGAACAAGTTCTTCCCAATAGCACTGTCCGTTACGTGGACGTTTACAACCCTCTCCTCGATGTCATTGTCAACTACAAAAAATATGGTATTATTATTATTATTCTTTACGCATAACCATTTATTTATTTTACATAGTTATCTGATATATATATTCAGAATTATTGAATCAAATTGATCTCTACGATAGGGTTTAAAGTGCCGGACCGAGGTTGTTGTGGGACAGGTATAATAGAGACAGCATTTTTGTGCAACAGATATACTCCAACTTGTCCTGATATAGAAAATTATGTATTTTGGGACACTTTTCATCCTACTGAAGATACCTATAGAAAGCTCCTCCCTCCCATTCTTCAAAAATATGTTGATGACTACGCTCGAGGTATTCGTTGAATTGTATCTCCAAAATAAGACTGTAACATTACTGTTACTTTTTAGTTAACCGCTTCAATTCAATGTTTCTATTTGTATACGTAGATTATGTATTTAAATAAGTGCATTCATGGGCATAATTGCTTGTGCTTTCACCAACTAGCTAGATGCTGAATTCAGTATGAAAATATACATATAGCATAAAATGTAATTGGTGAATGAAGGCAAGTGAAGCAATAACAATTAAAGTTTCAAGTAAATTTGTTGTTTATTATTGTCCTGTTTGCTTGGTATAATCGATGGAATTATAATGGGTGGAAATGCAGTGTAATGGAATAGAGATTACATTTGCTTGGCAAGAATTTAAAGAGTACGAAAAATATTTAATATATTATTCATATTTTATTAAATTAGCATAAACATAAAAATTCATTTTTATGGATGGCTGTGAAGAATGGCTGGGTGGTCAGGTGGGTAAATAATGTCCTTTTTTTTTTTTTTTCAGATTCTCAAATGTTGTAATCCCTATTCAGGTGTCCTAGTAGTATAATCCAAATGCATTTTTTTAAGCAAGGTAATTAAACCCGGGCTGGTCAATGAACCAGTTGGGTACTGGGTCAACGGTCATTGGGTTAGACCGGAGTCAAATCAAGACTAAACCGGTAAGAAATGGAATATTTTAGGCTTGTAATATGAAATTCTAAAGAAAAAATTTTAAAAAAATATTTAAAAATAAAAAATAAAAAAACTTGACCTAGACTGGACCGGTTTGGTGGCCGGCTCGCCGATTTCCGGTCCGAGTTAGATAACCTGATTTTTAAGGGAATCAGGGTTACAAAATATAATCTTCTTACATTATAACCAAACAATGAATAAGCCATTTATATCAGAATTACATGTAAACCCTTTTCATCCACTGTCAAACTAAAGGAGCCATGCATAGAGGCCTCTCATTGATGCTGCCTTAAATTAAACAGAGGAGGGTAGATGAGTCATTATTGATATATTACAAGTTGACTACCGAAAGTTGACCTCAAGTGATATGGAACTTCCTCATTAATTGGATCGATTCGATCTGAGCCACACACATCAACGTACTGTTTTGTCTTCTGTCATGAAGCCCATTACTGAGAACCCAGTAAATTAAAGAACACCTATACGTATAGAAAGAGAGATTATTCAACAGTAGCTTTTAAAATTATTTTAATAATATGATGCACTTTCACACTCTCACAGAGCCAAATGACGCGGCTTGGTTCGCAACAACATGACTTTAATTAAGTTTGGCTATTATGCATTTCAGCTTCTTGATGAGAGTTCTACAGAAGGAGCTTTTTCTTGAGACTCTTTGAATCATAATTAATATCACGAGTTAATGACTGGTTTATAAGGACGAAAAGGTTTCTGAAACTTACATATTCTCTGTCGAGAGGATTACGCATGATTGATGATGAATAATTAGGATATGTAGAGAATTTTATGAAATTTCCATTTGTAATGCAAGTTATTGGGTGTTTGGATTCTTCGCTGACACACGGCATTGGCCATGAATGTGAAACATGCTTAAGGTTACGTTGACACCAAAACTTGACACAAGCCCGGTCCACTCTGTTTTATTTATTTATTTTGTTTTCACAAGGGACATGCACTGATATAATGGTACGAGACGAATCAAATCCGCAACTTTTCAATTTTCACTAATAAGTGAACTTTCATGACATTAGGTTACCAAGTCTTTGACCAAATGTGATCCATCCTACTTAATTTGTTCACGAGATCAATTTATTTCTTCCTCCTTCCTCTCCCACCACCAATTTTCTTTGTTGGTCTTGTTATAATATAAAAGGACTTCTTTTATTATAACCCTTGAGGCAACGATCAAGCATAGAAAGACACCATTTTTTTTTCATATCACAAGTCTCTATTACTCATCTTAAATTATAAAATAAATCTTATATTAAGAATTGGAGGAATACCTAATAAGGCTCGAGAGGCAGTTAAGCTTAGACATGAAAAAAGGGGCTTCATTAAAAATTGAAGTCTATGAGGAGGACATACAAGTGGTTAATTACATTTCTCTATCTTTTAAGTTATTAAGATAAATTTTTGTGTGAGGGCTTAATTACGATTATATATTATTTGAAAAATAAGGGGCGACTACACTTCCCACCAACCAACACGGCAACACGAGTAGCACAAATGTATTTTTCTTTTTCTCATTCTCCAAAAATAAAAATCCCTTGGGGCCCCACAATCTTTGAACCATGAGGCAGAACCACATGAGCGGACTACCCATCTAGTTTCAGCGAAAGGAGAAAATTAATTAAGGTATGTGTCGTTGGCAGGATATTAGCACTATGAGAAGTTATCACTTTCATCCTTATTATTTATTTTTCCTCTTCTTCTATCGCTACTCTAACCACTCTACTAGAACTAAGAAGAGATAATTAAATTGTTAAATTTGTTTAAAAATAAAAAAAATTCAAATTCAAATTAAATTGTTAAATTTGTTTTAAAAAAAATTCAAATTTACCATTATTTAAAACCATTAATTTTATTTTAAAAAGAGAAAAAAATAAAATTATTGAATTATATTTTAAACCATAAATACGTGCAGATCTTAAAAAAATGAAATTAATATTTTACTAGGTGACTTATAATGGGAACCACACGTTTGATTTAAAAAGTAACTTGTACTATAGGCGCAGAAGTGGTAACCACTCAACAAGGCTTTCAATGCCATTTTTGTTGGTGGATACGTACCGTTTAGGCTTTCAATCCTACATTTTTCTTCATCATGCAATAAACTCATCATTTAATATTATTTATATGTTTAATTTATGTTTATATTATACTTTTTTTTTTTTACAAAATTATAGACTTGAGCCGAATTTTTTTGCCTACAATTTAATCATTATTTCAACATCTTAAAATCATTTTTGTGATCACACTTCACACACACTTTCTTATATTTTATTATTTTATAAATTTATTTGTATGATGACGATTATGTGAAGTGTACGTGTTAACAAAAATATTTTTAAGATGTAAACAAATAACAATGAAAGTATATAAGAAATTCAGTTCAAATTTATAATTTTGTGAAAGAAGTATATATAATATATACATAAATGAAACATGTAAATAATATTAAGTGACTTTATTGCAGGAAGAAGAAAACTGTGATACATTATCGACCATCTACCATAGTTATTAAATCCGGATCGGACCGGCCGATCCAGCCCGGGAATTGGCGACCCGGTAAGAAAACCGGTCTGGTTCATGAACCAAACCGGTTCAGTATTTTTTAAATTTTTTTTAAAAAATCTTTTTTTAAAAAAAATTTCTTTATAATTTCATATTAATATACCTAAAATTTTCACTCTCTCACCGGTTTGGTCCCGGGTTAGCTCCGGTTTGACTCCGGTCTGACCCACTGACTCTTGACCCAGTATCCCGACCAGTTCACTGACCGGTCCCGATTTAATAACCGGGACCATCTACTATTTGCGCATTGAAAGCCTTGTTGAGTCGTTGTTTTTCCTTGCCAGGATTGTTGAGTTTTCTTTCTTTTTATTTTCCGGTCAGGAATCAGGATTGTTGAGTTATTGCTATAATATTCGGTCCACTATTCCTTATATAGATTTGCAAATTTAAATGCCCGGCCCAACCGTTGACACATGTTACTCACTGTATGGATTGGAACAAACTCGTTTTTTTCTCCTTGGTGAGTTTGCTTATCTTCCCTCATTATTATTACTCTTGAGTGAGCCCACACACACATATATATATATATTGAACATTGATTATAATAAAAATTTAGCCCGGAGTTGTCATGTGGCCTTATCTATCCATAATTCCATATATCTCACATTTCAAAGTAAATGTATAATCGAGTCGAGCTGTCGAGTTCCCCAGCTGGCTTCTATATAGCTACGTTTTTGTTACGAAATATCCCAAATTGTCTAGGGGACCTGCGCTCCGCTTGATTGAAAGAGGACACTTATTGTAGGTAGAATAAGAAATGTCAAATTTCATAATTTGTTAGATTTCATAATTTTTCCTTTCTTACTCCACTGCACAGTAAGTTTCCTCCCCTCTTTCGTAATTTGTTTTGAACCTCCTTTATGACTACAGGACTCTTTCTCAGTGCTCTTTTATCTTGTGCCATCTCATTATTAGGTGCAATCGATAGGTTGGCAGAGTGGGCGGAGGCGCCGGTTACAATAGATGGGGCAACATGGTTAGGATCCACATTACTTGAGAAACATAACAATTATTAAGTAAAACCTATCACTTAATAGAAGTCTAAGCAAATAAATAATGGTCGTAATTAATAATCGTCATATTTTGTCTCACAAGAACGATAATTTTTAAGCAAAAACCGTCATGAAACAAGTGCTGTGATAGTTCTAAACCTTTTCCTTTTCTGTTATTCTTTAGAAATTCTTATATTTCATCACATTTTTCTTATATATTTATTAGTTTTGAACTCAAATTATGCATAAAGTTTATACATATACAAAAAAATGTGATGTAATGAAAATACTTTGAAAATTTTCAAAGTTTGAGCTAAGCATATAGAAATTTTGATTAAATTGAAGACATTAGAAAGCTCATAAACTCCTTCTCTTTATAGGAGGATGAGGACAAGATGTAGAAGCCTACATGGATCATTGGAAGTGAAGAAAAGAAGAACAAAATTCAAGAAGGAATATAAAAGAAGTAGCTTGAAGATACTCCCAATCGCTTTTGTTCTGCCACAACAGCGCAAAAGCGAAAACACAAAAAAATAGGTCTTTCTGACCGCTTTCGTTGTTGCTATGCCACAACGAAGAAAAAGCGAAAATACCTCAAAAATAGACCTTTCTGACCGCTTTCGCTATAGCGAAGAAAAAGCGAAGTTACGATACTGATGCTGTACGTTTTGAAAAAGTGATGATTCTGGGGGCCTTTTAACCTAAGAGAGGAGCCAAAATTGAGCCATTTTGCACAGAGGGAAGGTTGAGAACACAAGGAGGCTACTTGGGAGAGAGCTCTTGAAGATTTTGGGATTCTTTGAGGAGATTTAAGGAGAAATTCAAGAGTTCTCCTTGCTTTTACTGGGTTTTCCATCATTTCTTCCCATTTTGCCGATATGGATACGAGTTTTAAGTTTAGTTGTTGGTTTGTATTAATTATGAGTAGCTAGAACTCTCAATTATGATTACTTAGCTTTTACCTATTGTATGGATTTAAACTATTAAATTATTTTGTTTTTGTTGGTTAATGAGCATAATGCTGATTTTTCTTTGAGCTTAAAGCTATCTTGTACTTGACCACCACATGATTAGAGTTGTTTAATTTGAAGATGTTTGAGAGAGCTATTTTGATTGTAGAACTCGAGAAAAATCTTGTTAAACTTGAAATTTGATGATTAAATGGATGGCTTGTTGTTAGAATAGATATATATATCTAATAACCTGGCATAGTCAATTGAAGGATTGCTTTGGAAAGATAGTTTTCATTAATTATAAACAATAGATTGAATATTTTTAATGAAGATTAAAAATCAATATTGATTTGAGAGAGCTTGGTTGATAATTTTAGAATCTTTGACTAGCATATAGACTCATTTAACCAATATAAGTGGATCTTTACATAGTTTCATCAAATACAATGGAAAAGAAGTAATCCTAAGTTTATACCTCTTAAAGTTAGATCCAATTTCTCAATTTCCATTGTTTTACTTTGTTATTTTCATTAAAAGTCTATATTCAACTTGATCAAATTCAAATGATTCCATTCAACCTAATTAAGAACATGATAACATTAGTTAGCCCGCTTTTGTCATAATCCTTGTGGAACGATACTCTCTTCAACACTACATTATTACTTACAACCCGTGCGCTTGAGGTAAGCTAGACGGCGAACACTTCCCCAAGCTGATGATAATGCTTTGACCCAGCCTTCATCGTTCTGTTCATCCTCCTCTTCCTTATCCTCTTTCTCATCATCATCCACATTCTCATCATGGGAGGAGGGAGATGAAGTTAAAAATTAATAGTTCATAATTATTAATTAAGAAATGTAAAGTATTTTTGCTAGCATACTTAACAGTTCTAAGTTAATATTGTGGTTGACTATGTAATTAACAGTAGACACCAATAAATTAAAAAAATTGTCAAATACATAAGGGTTATTAAGAATTTACTATCTCCATTTATAAAATATAATGATCTTTAATACTAAAAGACGCGACGACTCAATAATCCACGAAACCTTCTATATATAAACGTCCGAAAAATGAACTCCGTTTCTTTACTTCCATTTTAAATTTTCTAAGCCAACTTCTGATTCAACAAAAAATTATGGACAAATTCAAGGGAACTTCCGATTCATCATCTGACAAAAAACCGAAAGATGAACTCCCTTCACCAACAAGCATTGAAGGTCTCGTCCATGTAACCTACGAGCTCCATCATATGCTCTAGGTTTACTTGCGATAGTAAGGACGCATGGACCAGTCCTTGAAGGAACTAACCTTTCTAGTTCGCTCTTTGAATGAGAAGGTGGATAAGTTATTGGAGAATGAAGAATCTGATGATGCATCAAATTTTTAAAACATCTCCGTAAATTTTTATTTTGAGTTTATTCATTTACTTTATCTTTTTTTATTGTAAATTAATGGTGGTTGCATAATCAACCACCATGTTTTTTAAAAAAAGTGCATACATTACGTTTATTAAGTAACAATCGTCACTTATTAAAATACCATGCAAATGCATAATGGTTATACTTTGTAATAGTCATATATTGTCTTACAAGAATGACGGTTCTTATGGTAAAACTGTCCTGAAATGTTAGATAAACAAACAAACGATTTGTCTTCCAATTTCATATCAGAAAAACAATATTACAGTTTCCTTTAAATAACTGTCAATTAAATGGTCAAAACCTTTCTCTTTCTCCACTCTCATAATGAGAATACTTTTTGCTTCTTCATTCTTCGATGATCAGCACGAGAATCAAGTACCCTTTTATTACCTACCACTACGCGCGACTGCTCTTCTTCAACTTCCAACGTGTGCAATTATAGTTTGAACTCGTCACTTGCAATCTATATAAACTCCCAATTTCCTTATGTTTATTGTTCTCCCGTTTCTTTCAGTCGCCAAGATGAAACGTCATACTGAAGACTTGCTAGAAAATCCACAGCGTCATCCTCTTCTACCTCCCCTCTTCCACAACCTCCTCCACAACCTCCTTCACCTCCTTCTCCTCTTTCTCCTCCTCATAGCCTCCATCTTCGCCTCAAGTGTAGGCAATGATACAGTATGCAGGACATATTGACCATGCAGTTAGGAGGCTGACCGGATATTTGTCGAGTATAAACAGGAAGGCCAAGCTCAATCCTAATAAGTATGGGACCGGCTACTATGATCCTAACATACTCCCAGATGATTCAGGCTACTCCTCTGGTGACTAGTGGCGTGATGATATGTAGTTTGCTACGAATTTACAAAACTTTTGATTCATTCAAATTGAACCAAACAAAAGTTCCTAAATTCGCAGCAAAACTCAGACCATTTATCAAGCAATTAGTCACCAGAAGGTGATATTTTTTTGTTTTTATTTTATAAAATATGAAAAAGTAATTATCTGAGTACTAGTTGCCCATAAAATTTAAAAAAATAATAACATACCTCACGGTTAATAACCGTGATATATGTATTTGTTAAAATAATAACATAACTCACAATTATTAACAAAGAATCGTAGAAAATGTAAACAAATAAATAACAGTTTTATCGATACAATGGTTATGTAAAGTCTTCAACACGACAATCCAAAAAACCTACCCTTCATTTTCTATTTAAGCCTCTGAAACAGAACACACTTGACACTTGGTTTGTTCAAACGAAACCCTGTAACATCGTAACCCTAGTACTCCTGTTATCTTTTTCGGCTGTTAAGAGTCATTTTCAGTCGAGCCCTACCATAAAAAGCTTTCGTCTTACTTCTCAGCGACAGCCACGCTAGTTAATATCTTCACACTTGTCTCAGCGACTGCCGAGCGAGTAGCTTTTGCTTGCCCTAACTCATGTTTTCGTCGTTTGTAAGGCCTAGCTAAGTCGCATTCCTTTGGTGCTCTGTTCTCCTTATTCAGTTGAGGTGCCTTTGTGAAGTCACGACACAATAAATTAGTCAAGGTGACATTAACTGCTTTTATAAAGTTATGTTTTGTTGGAAAACCTAATATTGCTCTGATCGAAGGTTCATTTCGAGTTACAAGAAGTTGTCAACCCATTTATTTGACTAAAGGTTCACACTTTATTGATCTTTTTTAAAGTAACTTTTAGATATATGATCATTAAGAAAAATACATATCCTTTTTTAGAAGTATCCATATATCTGGAAGTTACTTCAAAAAGTTTAATATGTGTGATGAATAAACAAGTTCATATGTACTAATGAGAGTCATTCATGAACAAACTCTGTGAATAAACTAGCTTAGATATACAGAAAGTCATACATGAACATGCTTTAATTTGTGAATAAATTGGTTCATATAACATATTGAATTTATTGTTGTGAAGTTATGTTTTTTTAGATATCCCATATTACTTTGATTGAAGGTTCCTCCCTTGTTTTTCTATTGAGCAGGTGGCACCAAGTTAAAAGCTATGAAATTAAACATCATGATCAGTTATCGACTCTTAATGTGAAAGTTTCTGAGCTATTTAGTCTTGTCTCTATATATATAATAGAGCAGTACTTCCAATACCGGGTAACCATGCAATTTGGATGGATCAAGATTTTTTAGGATTTGTGGCTAAAAGCAATCACATTCCTTATCTATTTATATAATAATATAAGTATTCACCTATACCTTATGTCTCTTCAGTAATTAAGCCTAGAAAGTAAAGGAAGATGGAAAAAACAAATTACTCTATCATAAAAGGGCGCAGGGTTTATGCAAACCTTTGAGTTCAAGGGTTTGCATACCCCTCCACCCTTTTTGATTAGGATATATGTTTTTTCCCTAGAGCCCTTTACTTTTTAGAGGTTAATTTATGTGAAGAGATACAATTATATATAGGTCATCAGTTACATTATCACTTATCTACGTCAACAGTTGCCTTTGATTCTCCCCACAAAGTCTGGAATGCCTTGATCCATGCCAAATTGCATAGTCACACAGTGTTGAAGGTACTATTGTTCTATTTAGGGGTGTTCAAATATGGGATCAGGACCAGGATCCCCCACTCCTGGTCCTAGTTTTTGGCTGGGATGCAAATTGCATCCCGGTACCGGTCCCGGTTTGGTCCCGAGTAGGATTAGGACTAAACCGGGAAATTCCAATTTTTTTTAAAAAAATTAAATTTAAAATATATTATTATATTAGTTAAATTTTCTATAATATAGTGTTTAAAGTGATTATGTAACACCTAATAAGGCCATAATAATCACATAAATTGATCTAGAATTAAAGAATAACATTTTATTATTATTATTATTATCACCTTCATCATTTTCGTTATTATTGTTATACATTATATAGTTAGGATTAGTATCATGATATATATAGTTTAACTCCAACTAAATATGTGATACATATTTTATCAAATGACGACTTAATTTATGGGATAAAAAAAATACAAAAATAAAAGAATAACTTTGTTTTTAAGAAAAAAATTTTAAAAAAAAACCAGGACCGGGATGAGGCCGGGATCACAAGGTGTGAGCCCGGTCCCAGGTCCAATAGATCCCGATCCTGGTCTCGGCTGAGATGGGAAATTCCCGGGATCAAAATATCTGGGACCGGGACATTTTGAACACCCCTAGTTCTATTTTATATATAGAAGAGGTCAACTAACTCAGAAACTCTCACTTATAGAGTCTTATATCCATACATGTCAATTATTATATAAAAACCGTCATGTACTATAAATATTCAAGGTTCCTTTTTTATAAACCGTTATTTATGTACTTATTTCATAATGGTTGTCTATATGAGACTGTTTTTAAGTCTATTAAAAGTCACAATTCTTATATATAAACTGTTATATATGTTACTAAATAAATAACGGTTGTAAAATAAGATCGCTATGTATCATATAAGTATTACTATATATTATGATGGTTGTTTACATGTGCATGTATATTATTATCACATCAATAAGTAGATCATGACCTTACCAAACCTCAATACATAACGAGTGTTATATTATAATTATTATAGGTCTAAAATAAATAATAGTTCAGAACCGTAATATATCTACGCCAAGCTTTTATAGTGTCTGCATATATGTCGGTTTGAAACCATGATATATGGCAGATAATAACCGTCATATGTCGTGGTTGCTGTAATAGTGATGGTTGTAGTATAAAACTGTTAAATATTTTCTCATATACTTAACGGTTGTTTTAAAAGACCGTTATATATATGTCATTCTCAAAACTCTGCCTTTACATATTTCTCGGTTTCACTAAAACCATTAAGTATAGGGAGTCAAATATATATATATATATATATAGATAAATCTGTAGTGGTGTTATTTCAATTTATAACATAATTAATGAGTTAATCACTTTTCTTTAATTTTAATGAGGTTGGTTAAAAGTTATTTGTATTTTGGAGGATAGGGAGTATATTACAAGGGATTGTAGACGTGGTTGCTTTCGATGATGATTAGATTAGACAAATAAATTGAGAAAGAGTGATAGCAATATTTCATAAAGCGTCTGTTTGTGTTAGTGGTAGAAGCTGCTTTTCTGACATGATTTACAGTATATGAAGTAAATATGTGAGAGGAGTTTTACTTCCACTTACGTAAACATGCTTCTCAAATGCTAACCCAAACAGATCCAAAGATGGAGGAAACAAACCAATCAAAGGGATTATTAGATCATGTGAGAAGCATAGTGCTATCTTGTTTTTGCGCGTTGTCGTTGGAATAATTAGTTGCTAATTAAATTTACAAGAGAAAGGGCATTGACTAGATGCGTCATGCATCTAATATAATGGTCTACCCTAGCTCAGCATCAGCAACACCACTTTTAATGGACGTCGGTGTGATTAAAAAAAAAAAAAACAAAAGAACAAGCTATTTCACTATTTCACATGCTGGCATGGGGTCAAGCTACTTCATAGCAGAAGCCAAATCACAATCTTTCCTACCCACCTCTCTGCACAACTTTCGGGTGAGAAAAATAAGAGAACTACAAGGATCATTTTTAAAATAGTTTATATAGTTTATTAATGATGAAATTTAGTGATGAAATTCTACCTCTAAATAATTAGTGACAGTCTATTTAACGCTGAAATCATTTAATTTTGTCACCTATCCGCTGTTTTTTATACTAATATATTCAATATATGGGACATGATATGGAGGATTATCTCAGGCACGAACATTGTCCCAAAGATATGTTAAACAAATATTGAACAGTGAACGACTTTAAAGCAGCAGATAAAAAATAACGTGGGATGGGCTGGATCCGATTAAACTACGGAGTACTCCCCTACTCCCCATAGAGGAAGTTCTTATTTATTATATTTAATTAATTTTAACCATTTTTTTAAACTACATAATTAGTTATTGAACTCTTATAGTGAGTGTTTAGGAAATCAAAAAATCGTGGTTTTAAAAGCCCTCTTCTGCAAACCGAGACAAAATTCCTCTCATATATTTATCTCGTAAATCGTAGAAGCTATTTTTGAAAAGTTAATCCAAACGCACAAATAAATAGGATTGGAGGGAGTATTATGTAAATGAACAAGCAAACATATTCATTCATTTCAATGCTACTCCCTGCGATCTTTTTTATAAGTAACTTTTTCTTTTCTGAGGTTGATCCTTTTTATAAGCAACTTTTTCCTTATGTCTCAAAATTTAAACTACTTTTTTTCTTTTTTACTCTATTAAATACACATTTTTATATTAATTACCCCCACTCACCACTATGTCTCTTTCATTTACTCATTTATTACATATTCTCTTTTATATATTATACTTATACTCTTTCATATTTATTACTTATTATCTCTTCTATGCTCTTTTCATAAATAGGGGGCATATTTAAAAAAATATAATATTTTTTATACATTTATTATTTTTAATTAATCTTAACCTTTAGTTCATTTTACACAGTAAAAATAAAATTTGCCTATAAAAAGAAGGAGAGAGTATAAAACATTTAGCATTCTGTTGTATTAGATGGATCGATTTAATGCACATGCAATAAATGAGGTCGAACTAATAAAATAAGTACGAGTGTGTGAGGGAGAGAAAGAGAGAGTAAAAAATGAAGGTAGGCGAGGGAATGCGGAAATTAGTGATTTAGCTGGAGGGTGTATATATGAGTTGCTTTTGAATACTATATCTATACATCTATTGGCAATATATATACACACACTCACATCTAGAAGAGGAACCAGTACAATCTACAAGGTTATATACACACACGCACACAAGCATAAAGAGAATTAAGAGCGAAAGCAACTTTAGCAGGTAGCACTATGGTTGCAGTACATGGCAGGGAGAGAGTGTGGGAAGTGTGTGAGGTGGTGATAGTACTGTTATGGTGGAAAACGGAGGGGCTGGTGAATATGCCGGAAAATATGACGGTGCCGGCGGTGTTTGTGCTCGGAGATTCCATAATGGACACTGGGAACAACAACAACAATCCTACGACGTTGGCTCGGTGCAATTACAGGCCTTATGGCAAAGACTTTGAAGGAGGAATCCCCACTGGCCGATTTGGCAACGGAAAAGTTCCCTCCGATCTCATTGGTACTCTCTTAAATTCTTCTTCTTCTTGTTTTTCTTTGTTGCCCAATTCTCCAGAGTCCTTTTTTGATATGTTGGTCTTTATCCAAACGTGGCTTTGTAGAGTAATTTTTTTTTTTGACTTGCTGTCAACGCGCACTAGCAAATGGAGTAGTAAATAGACAAAAGGTTTACTTTTTTTTTCTGTTTTTTTTGGCCCAAAAACAAAAAGTTTACAAGGATGGAAGTATTTAACAATATAATACAATAAACGATGTATACGGTATATACTATCTACTAGTATAATAAATATGTAACCGAAACAATTTATTATAATTAATTTAATTAGTTAAAAAAATGCAATATTTACAACTAAGCAATATGATTGTGACCACACACATATTGTAACAGTGGAAGAATTGGGAATCAAGGAATTGCTGCCAGCATACTTGGATCCGAATCTGCAATCTCAGGATCTGCTCACTGGCGTGAACTTTGCATCGGGCGGCTCAGGATACGATCCTCTCACATCCAAATTAGCGGTACACACACACACACACACACACACACACACATTTCAGTCTTATTTCTTAATTCATTACTATATATTGAATATGTCCACGTAATTAATCAGGCAGCAATATCGTTGGCTGGTCAAGTGGAGTTGCTCAGACAATACAAGGAGAAGCTAAAAGCACTTGTTGGAGAAGAAAGAAGCGATTACATCGTTTCAAACAGCGTCGTTTTTGTGGTAGCAGGAAGTAATGATATTGCCAACACTTACTTCCTGTCTCACGCTAGGCAATTACAATACGATGTTCCTACTTACACTGACCTTATGGCCACTTCTGCTTCTGACTTAGTAAAGGTACGACGTGTACACAACAGTGAGTGAATTATTTTAATAGTTTAATCAATTATTGATGACAGCTAGTTTTATCAAGTCTTTTAAGAATTGAATTTGAGTCGTGATCGATGATGATGAATTTTTAAAAGGATTTATACGAAGCTGGGGTGAGAAAAGTTGGGGTGTTCAGTGCGCCGCCAATAGGGTGTGTTCCATCTCAGAGAACATTAGCTGGAGGAATAGAAAGAAAGTGTGTAGACACATACAATGATGCAGCTGAGTTGTTTAACTCCAAACTCTCTAAAAAGCTGGCTTCTCTTAATCACGAACTGCCTCGTAGCAGAATTATTTACGTTGATGTTTTCAACCCTCTACTCGATGTCATGGTCAACCCCGAGAAATATGGTAATCATCTATTAATTAATCACTTTTAAATTATCACTACATGTTTCAATATATAGTATTCCCTCCCTCCTTCCCTAAATATAAGCTTAAAATTTGTGAATCGGCTTGTCCCAAAATATATTTCATTATAGTTTTGTCAAAGCATTTGCTGCATCCCCCAAATTTATCTATTACTATATTTGTTATATTTATTGTCTTTCTCTCACTTATCTTCTTTACAAATAAAAGCATAATTGGTAAAAAAAACATGTCTATTGCTTTTAACTAATTTTAATTGTTTCTTGATAAACATAAATTAGTTATTTGAATCTTATATTTAAGGATGGAAGGAGTATATAAGGTAATTTATGGAGTTTAAAATATAATAACAAATTTTACCTAAAATGCCTCTCGGAATAGTATATCAAAGTTTTTTTTTTTGGGCCAAACAGTCAATTTTATTAAAATAGTATATCAAAGTTGAGCTCTCCAATCTTACCTTGTTAACTTTGTCAAAAAAACAAAAGTTTTTAACATTATTTAAGAGCACAACCGGGTAATATTTTGACAAAAAAGTTGATAACCCACCAGATTATTTATTACTCCGGTCCTTATTATAAGTAGTTTTCTAAAGAAATGTGTCGTACAATGAGTCATAAAGCAAAATATTAATTACATTTTTTCAAGATTACTCTTATTTAAAGTTTGATGCAATTTTCCCTTATAATTCATAATATTAAAAAAGGATGAATTTGAAATTTTTTCTAATTTTCAAGCAAATTTAATAACTTAACCACAAATGTGTTGGGCTTTAGTGGAACGGTTGGAGATAAGTTATAATAGGGATCGGAGCCATACAATCAATTCCTGGATAGAGGTTAAAGGGAGTGTGCACATATATTCATTTACCTGGTACCTAACAAATAATGACTGATTGATAGTACTCTCTCCGGTCCTAATTATAATATAAAGTTGACTTTTTTGGAGAAATTAAGGAAGCTAATTAAATCACTTTAGAATATTTTTTTTTTATTTTTTTATTCAAACTAATTAATTTGACTAATAAACTGATATATAACATAAGAATACTAAAAATATAAATACTCTAAAGTGATTTAATTAGCTTCCTTAATTTCTCCAAAAAAGTCAACTTTGTCTTATAATTAGGACCGGAGAGAGTATTAAAGAAGGGAAAAGTTGAAAAAAAAAAAAAAAACTGAAATCTGAAACACCTTATATTAGAAAAGGAAGGAGTATATATTATTAATCATTCATCTATATTATTAGGATTTGGTAGCATTTGAACAAGTTATTACATATATATGCATTATATTGCAGGGTTTAAGGTGGGGGATAGAGGATGCTGTGGAACAGGCAAAATAGAGGTGACACAGTTATGCAATCATCTCACACAAACATGCGCCAATGATTCAGAATATGTGTTTTGGGATAGTTTTCATCCAACTGAAGCTGCTTACAGAAAGCTCATCCCTCCCGTCCTTGCCACATATATCAACCAATTCTTCTGACCAAAACTTAATTCTTAATATATATATATAGCAGAAGCAATCATTAGAAGAGATGATGAATTACGCAGTCAACAGCTAAATGTCAAGATCAATAAATTAAAATCCTTCAGCCATTATTGAATCATGACCAAGCTGATGGCTGATAGTTTTCATTGTCATATTATAGGATGCTTTTAATATATAATTGTCTATTATGTGTCTTATATGTTTCTGTTTATTATTATTTGTTGAAAATAATATTCAACATCAATTAGTCACCCCAATACCAAGTGATGACCACTAAATTGCTAGCTAGGTGGGGCTCCCCTTCATGTATTTCACAAAGTGTGAAGAATATGAATATAACTATAGGTTTGATACTTCACCACTACAAAAAATATTTTTAACGTCACTAATTAACGTTCGTTTTTAAAAACCGGTCGTTAAAAATGAAGCGGTGGCATTTTTGAAATTTTGACTTGTCTTTCAACGACTGTTTTCCAAAAACGGTCGTTGAAAGTGCTTTCAAAGACCGTTTTTGGAAATACACTTTCAACGACCGTTTTCCAAAAACGATCGTTGAAAGTGTTCCAGATCTGTTTTAAACCCAATCATATCTCCTCTACTAGTCACGCCTCTCCTTCTCAGATCCACCTCTGAGCCCTATTCCAACCTCCAGTCACATCATTTGGCCCCTCTCCGACCCCAAACATGACCTCCGGCCTATTCTCTAACCCAATCGCGATCTTCACCTTCCTCTTTGCCAGCGTTATAGTGAACCCTCTCCTCCTCGCCCTCACTCCGATAATCAGGAGCATGTTTAGTCCGTGCTCAAGAGTATGATGTGCGGGGATCTTGAGCACTACCAGTTTTTGAGCAAAGTAGCAACATTTGCTTGGGTGTTAATGAGGTTGTAATGATAGCCTAGAAGATTAATTATTTCCTTGAGCTTGAGAGTGTTTGCAAAGCACTTGAGGTTTTTCTCCTTGCCTTTTTATATTTAATTTTGTTTGGTTATCATTTTTGGAAGTTGAATTGCAATTATATTTGGGGTTTACTTCCTAAAATGAAGAGTTTGAAATTTTTTTTAAGTGTTGCTCGTTGGAAATTTTGTTTGAATGATGTTCGTTGGAAATTTTGTTTGAATGTTATTCGTTAGAAATTTCTATCCGAAAAGTTGATTTTTGTATAAGATTTTTTTCCAAAAAAAAAAAATAGAGGGATACAACGACCATTTTTGCAAAAACGGTCGTTGTATGTTGTCACATACAATGACCGTTTTTTTAAAAACAGTCGTTGTAAGTCTCTTACAACGACTGCTTTAAAACGGTCGTCTATTTTAAAACTTTCAACGATACTCACATATACGTTCTCTTGAAAACAGTCGTCTAAATAGCATAAAAACGAACGTTAAAAGTTCCTTCTGTAGTAGTGATATTTTATACTCCATGTACTTAATATTAGGAGATATATAACTAATTTAATTTGTGGGTATTATGAAAATTAGTTAAGTAATCCCCAAGTCCTATATATAAGGCACTTTCAGCATATTTCACACAGACCAAGGAGAACCTTAAATATAATTAATTTTTCCATAAAATTCAACAACTTTTCAACTTTACCCCTATTTAATATACATTATACCTTATGAGAACAAAGTCAATGCGACAATAAATAAAAGGTAAAATTGCATATTCATATGAAAATTTTCTCCATCTAATTAACCATCTGCCTAACAAACAAGATCAAAAAAATTTTTCTCTCTCTGCCCTCTATATATAGAGGGAGATCTTATACTCCCTTTGGTCCTTTTTATAAATAATTTTTTTTATTGCGCAAAACGAACTGAGGGTTAAAATTAGTTAAAAATAATAAATGTGTTAAAAACATCATATTTTTTCCCTAAATATACCTCCATTGATGAAAAAGGCATAGGAAAGAGGATGAGTAAAAAATATAAGAGAGAATATATAATAAATAATTAAATAAAAAAGAATTAGCAGTGAATGGGTGATAATTAATATAAAGATATGTATTTAATAATTAATAGGGATAAAAAAGTGAAAGGTAGTTTAAATTTTGAGATATAAGAAAAACATTACTTATATTCAAGATCAGCTTTAAAAAAGAAAAAGTTAGTCATAAAAAAAATTGGTGGGCCGGAGTAGCATTAATTAAGGACAGGGAGTAATTGAGTACGTAGATAGCATTAAGTTTTGATGAAATTAAATAACCGACATTGATCGGTTGGAAAATGAGCACAAGGTTACCTCGATTCCACGCATGCGATTGTGAATTAGTTGGGAGCTACCCATCGATTTCTTCGTCATCATGCCCGAAAACGACGTTGCGGACAAGAGTTCGTGCCTGGCTCAGTCTCATACTAACTCTACACTCACTTATTCATCACGCTTTAGCTTTTCATTTATTCCGTCAGTAGCATTAATTGTTTTTGTTCTTCTTTTTAATTTTTTTTCTTAATTCTTTCAATCGACTATACTATATATCATTCAAACTTTCGCATGATCAATAGCCCGTTTGGTTTTGATTCTACTGGAGATGATTATATATAATTCTAATATAACATACTAATTATAGTGTTTAGTTGAACATATATAATATAAAGAGGATTATATTTAGTAATCTTGATTACATCAAATGATATAATCAGGATTATATTATTAGGACTGATGAATAATAATGCAAACATCCTGTAATAAAAAAAAAAAAGATAATACTCCTATCATAACTTTTAAATTCACCAAAATACCCACCCATAACCATTGTTAAATATTAAATAATTACAACCATTAAATATTAAAAAATTAATTCATAATATAAACATTTAAAATATATTTCCCCATTAAAAAATTTTAAAAGTTATACCCCACCATTGCAAACTATTAAAATATTAAAAAAATTATTGTAAATATTGTATGTGAGTGTGTCAAATGAAGAAATCTCATATAACTCAAGATTGAGAATGCTCTAGTATAAAATTAAATATGAGCTTGAGTTAGTAAAAAAGCTTATACGAGAAGTCTTGAACTGACAATTAGAAATGACCGTTGGAATTTTAATTGACCAGTTTTAATAACATTTAAAAGGTTTTATTACATTAAATTGTCATTAACACTTGTTTTGTAACTATCGTTTTAATTGTCATTAAACCGTTGTTAATGGTCATTATAACTCCCCAATGGTCATATGTTTCTGCTTATAAAACGTGATGTTTAATGCACAGTTAGGATACATTGAGGTCCCCGAGCTCCTCTCTTCTCCTCTCTAGTCTTTTGAGTTACACTAATATCTTTCTGCAGTTCTGTTACCCTGCTTTTTGCAGGAAGGATTTGTTTTATCTTGGAAAGTGCCATTTCCTAATCTACTAGGGGATTGCAGAATATCTTCTAAGGACAGCGTCTTTGGACGTGAATCAAACTATTTGTTTGTTGTGTTTCAACAGGTTCTGCCACTAACAATCAATATGATGTGAGGTGCTTATGCCAACAATCTTAGGAGATATTACGTGCTATTTTTTAAAATTGTGGGTATGGAAATTATCTATGGTAGGCAGCATATTTTAAAGTCTGTTGCTTATAATCGTTCTAGATCTAACATTACTCACATGAGTATTTTGGGTGAATTACCATACCATTGACTGAAGGCAATGTTTTACATCTTTCATTTGATAATTAACATAATGATTGATGAGAATATATGCTTTAAAAAAATGGTGTGTATTTTGTGAGCC
This sequence comes from Inga oerstediana, assembly GCA_963210345.1. Classification (NCBI taxonomy): domain Eukaryota; kingdom Viridiplantae; phylum Streptophyta; class Magnoliopsida; order Fabales; family Fabaceae; genus Inga; species Inga oerstediana. The sequence continues at coordinate 13,201,837 of OY723405.1, read as the reverse complement.
ATTAGCTAATGATTTGCGTAATGGCTTCCTCATGGGATCGATTGTCTTTGAAATTACACACACACGAGCTACTCAGGTATAGATCTACAATAGTTAATTGGTCCTGAGGTAATCTGATTTTCTTTGAGAAAAGAAAGCAACTGCTTATTGTGAGTAGCTCAACATAGTTTTGTTTATTCCTATGGTAAAATATCAGAATCATGCTTTCCTTCACAACACTTATGAATAAACACTCTTTTATTATGCATTTATAAGCATCAACCTTTGAATGAGTTGGAGTTTAAGGGGAACGTGCGCCTACTCTTTACCATTATAGTCTTGATGCATGATTACTCAGCACTCACGGCCTTAGAGAAGAACATGGTTGAAACAGGTGTGTCTTTATTTTAATGTTTACTTCTATGACCATGTTCAGTATGCTTGAATGATATGAGATTCTTATCATGGTTAGCAAAAAATAATATAGATAGATATTGTGGTGGTTTTGTTTGCGGGAATTGCTAAATGAGCTTTTGAATATTGTAGTGCCTATGTGTCTCTTCATGGTTGATATAAACATGTGGCCTGCTCATAACATTTTTTTTTTTAAATTCCTCCGAAAAGGGAAAGGCAATAAAACGTTGAACATTTGCAATGTGAATACACAGTATCTCATAAGAAATACACAGTATCTCATAATGGATATGATGATTTATTGTCATTATACTAGTTATTGGCCATTAATTTTAGTAACAGTTTAACGGTAGTCTCACAATAATGTATTGTTTTTTGAATAATATCTGAAATTAAATTGGCTTTAATGATTGTGTTAAGAACCAAAGTTGAGTTTTGATGATCATGAGGTTATTGTTGACTTGGTCAAGGACTTGATGAAACTACAAGGTATATGTCTTAGAATTCATAAATTAATAATTTGGTAGAGTTCCTTATATAATGTGAAGATATATAAAAGAATTGGTGCCAAATAAAGCTTGTGGCATTTAGTTGTCTTATGCACATGATTTTTTAGGTTGAGAAGCTTGTGGCGTTTAATTAGTTGTCTTATGCACATGATCTTCTAGGCCGAGTTTCTATGTATAGGGCTTATGCACATGATTTTCTAGGCTGAGTTTCTATGTACAGGTTAAAGGCAAAGCATCATTTGGGTTTTCCAAATTTAATGGTGATATTGATTGATTTGTTATAATGTCTATCAAAGAAATAAAGAAATAAATACTTATAATTTGGCACATAAGTTGACAAGAATCCAATTGGCTGTGTGTGGTTAAGGTGTCTATTTTAATTAACGTCCATCATTGACGTATAATAAATTGTATGTGTTGGTTTTTTTTTTTTGAGTCTGTGTTTAAAAAAAAAACCACATTTCCTACTGTTGGTGAATTTGTTTTGGAGCTTTTATTGTTTTTATATATTAATGAATTGGAGTAATACTTCGTATTTTGGTAACCTTCTTGTCATAATTCAATCAATAGTAATTTTTGGAGCGTACAACAATCACCTCAGCAGTTATAAAGTTTATAGTGGGGTGATTGGGGTTTTAATTCATTGAATGAGAGCTTGATGCTTATTAAATTGGTGAAAATAAAATTATTAAGATGGATATGATTGCAAATTCTTGGCGGCTTATTACTGCTGCTCATTGAGAATGACAGTATAGTTCTTATTGATTTTTTTTTTATTAAAGAATATATTTAATGGCTTTTTATAACCTCCTGTGATGGTTTCATAAACATTATCTACTCTTAATTCATTTTTAAGTATACGATTTGTTTTGTGATTTTATGGGTTTTGAGCAAAACTCACGAAAAATAAAATTATATTAAATGTGAGCTTGTAGGTTTTCAAATAAATTTATCATTATTTGAAAAACGTGTGCCATCATATGATATGGAACCATGTTTAACATAACATACATTTGTTAGTTTTTTTTGGGTGGAAGTTTTTGGAGAAATTCTAATGTAATTAGAATGAAAGGGGATATGTGGTGAGATTCTAATTTAATTAGAATTATTACTGTAAAGTTGGGAAATATTTTTAAGATATTTGAAAGTGTGAGGGTACCTAAAATGTGGGGATACATTATAAATTTTTAAAGTTACAAATTGTTTCTAATCTCATTTGATAAAGCCAAGTTGTGGTTTAAAATTAATTATATGAAGGTTTTGTTATTTAATTTGTTGCTGAGAGCAAATTTGTGAATTATTCGTGTGGCGTGAAAATTTAATCATTTATCTAGTATAGAGATAAATGTGTTTAAATTTCATGATTTACGAGTATATATTTATAGTGTTATAAATATACATGATTACTGTTAATATTGAATTTTTTTAATGTAGATGGCATATATTTTATAATATGTCTTATAAATTATATATTTCTGCCTCATTTTATAAATGTAAGATGTGTGCTACAAATAATTGATTATATTGAGTGGAGGTTTTGCTATATTTGCTTATGAGAGCAAATTTTGTGGATTATCAAATATTTTTTTTTTTAAAACAAGCATTATGTAGTATGAAAATTTAAACATTCATCTATAGTAGATGAATACGAGATTTTCATAATTTGAGGCTATATAATTATCTTGGTTTAAGAATAAGTGTGAATTATGATTCTAATACGGTTTAAAGTGGCTTTGTAGCTCAATCTAGATATGCACATATTTTTTGAGAATTTGTTGCATTAATTGATAGACATTAATCCTTGTGATATAGCTTATGCTATATGGAAATTGGGCATATATATATATATGTGTGTGTGTGTGTGTGTGTGTGGAAATAAAATTTTTGAGGGGTACCATAAATGTTGGTATTATATATAGTGGATTCCTGTTATATTGAGATATACGGATGTTAATTGAATTTCAATTTTATGTGAGAAAATCCATTGGTAACCAAAATAAATTATTATGTGAATTAGAGTTTGGTACTTTGGAATTGGCTAAATTTGGAGGCTAAGTTATTGAAAAAACTCTTGGCATATATTTTGGTGGAAAACCGACACTTAATGTCGATGATTTGAGATTGCCAAATGGCAATAGCCATTGTGAAAAACAATTATGGAGATATAATGTGAATAAGCTTGCTTAAAAATTGTAAAGTTATCTCAATTGATTTTGTGAGGTTAAAAGTTGATCTGCAAATCCATTAACAAATCTCGGGAAGAATTAAATTAGCCGAGGGGAATGGGATTAAAGCCAATACGAAATTAACAGCGATGGCAACCCAACCTCTATGATTGGTGATCCCATAAAGGAGGTTTAATGGGTAAGAATAAGTCGTTTGTTAATTCTATTAGCACTAAAATAAATGACCAGTCCCTTCCTATGGCATGAGAAAATGCTAGAATGCATTTTGGTGAGGCTAAGCAAAAGCTCTTAATGATTTCATAATCCTATGGGATGATGTGCTCATTGCAAGTACATTTCATGAAATCTCCTATACGAATGAGGAGTGGGGCCGCTCCTATAAGATCATGGCAAAATTTCTAGAGCATTTGTTAAATATCAGGACACGCATATGGCCCATTTAACATGCAAAACCGCGTTAATAGTGGAAAATGTAAGGGTATAATCTGACTCTTAATATCTCTAGTATATACCCAAGAAATATTGGTTTTAAGTTCATAGGACTAACAGCTTTTCTATGTACTAAGTGTTATCAGTCTAGGTCTGGTTTTAAGTTCAAAGGACTACTAGATACAATGATTATATCCATGTATGTGACTCAACTAATGGGACTACGTGCTTCCTTAGACACATGTGGGGAATTATTGTAAATATTGTGTGTGAGTGTGTCAAAGGAAGAAGTTTCGTATAACTCAAGATTGAGAATGCCCTAAGTTTTAAGTTCAGTTTTTTTATAAGAAACATTCAGAAAATGTCTTATTTTTTACTTCTTTCCTTCCTATTTTATCATTATTTAATTATTCTATTTAATGTCAATATATTAAATTCATACTTAATCTCTCTCTTCGCCACACATTCTCTCTCTTATACAGTCATCTTTTTTACTCTTACTTCTACCATATTTATTACTCTTTCTCTTCTACAATCATCATTATTATAATAATTTCCTTATTCTCTTTCTTATCTCAATCTCCTCATAAATAAGGGTATTTTAGTTAAAAAGGATTACAATTTTGATACACTTAATTTTTCTTAACTGCTACTTTGAACCACAAAATTTGGTTAGATGTTTCTTATAATAAAGAATGGAGGAAGTATTAATTTTTTGAGAGAATGACAGAAAAATACCACTTGAACTTCAAAATCCCAAATTAGTCCTTTGACAAAGATTTATGTTGTCAATCCCATTATTATTCTTATCAATCTCATTACTCTTTTTGTCGGCAAGACTTTGAAGTTCAAATAATATTTTTCTGTCATTTTCCCTAATTTTTTTCTCTTATGCCCTCTGGGGTTTCAAGTTTCCACTCTGAATGAGATGGCACGTTGCACTTTAGTCAAACCATATGTCCACTCTCTTAATAATGGATATGGCAAGCATGTTAATTAGCTTCGCTTAGAAATTGCTAACCATGTGCGTTGGAAACCTGTTGTTCGCGGTTTTTATATCGCAAGAATACAGGTTGTAAGTAGTATAAAAAGTTGTTGTTTCTATAAGGATTAAGATAAAGGTTGGCTAATTAATGCAATTATGCTCTTAATTAGGTTTGACAAAGTTATTTTTAATATTTCAATTTGTAAAAACAGTTTTTTTTTTAATTTAAAACAAGGTAAATTGAACTAAGCAAGATAAAATTTGATTCTAACTTCAACTAAATGGAGCCTTGGATTATTTCTCCCCTTTTACATTTCATAAAACTAGATTAATTTTCTCTCAAATAGTTTAATTCAGTGAATATATGTATTAGTCTAAGGTACACAAGCACTTGACATAGCTCTCTCAAGTCAAAATCAAATTTCTCTTTTTATCAAAATACATAATCTCTTGTTACAATTAATGAAAATCATCTTTAAGCAATAACTTTAATGTGATAATGAAAGGTTAGTAAATATATCTCTATTTTACTTCCAAACTATGCATTTATCAAATAAACTTCAAATCAAGCATGATTTTAACCAAGTTCTACACCTAGATTAGCTCTCTCTCAAGTCAAACTCAAATGAACAAATCAATCTAGATGGTGCCTAATCACTTAGAAGCATTAAGCAAATGATAAAATCAATACATATATATCATTAACTACTAAAAGAAATAAATAATTAAGACTTAATCCATACAAAGACTTAAAATAATCCTAGAGTACAGTGACAAGTCTAGCAACTCATGTTTAGCAAATAACCACAACTACAGCCATATCAAAACATAAACGAAGAAAGGGAAGAAGAATAAGAAAACCTAAGGATTGAAGCTTCAAATCTCTTGTAGACTCCAACTCCAAGCTCCAAACTCCTCAAGAACATAAATCTTAGCAGAGAAACGCTCCAAGAACCTTTAGGAAGTGCAAAATCATCAATTTTCAGCCTATCTCTTTGATAAACACCCTTAAAATATGTTTCAGCAAGTGAAACACATAGTTGTACTTTTTGTTGTTGGATTCAGCACCCATGTTGTTGGCTTAAGCAAATGACACAGTAACTTCAGATCCTCATTGGCTTCAACACACATATTATTGGTTGAAACATATGACATAGTAAGTTTAGATCTCCGTTAGCTTCGGCTAACATGTTGTTGACTAAAGCATATGACACACTAGGTTTCTTCTTCATTAAGTCTTGTTTGCTTCAACACATGTATTGTTGGTTGAAGCCAACAACACAGTAGCTTTCTTTCTAGCTTCATGAACTGGTTTTTATTTGATCTTTGCTGCTACAAGCTTTGTTCCTTGGTCCTTGAACAACTTCCTCATTTGTTTCTATCCCCCTACAAAAGAGAGAATGCATAAGTTCTCAATTTAATTACAAAACATATAGGATAAAATAAGAATTTCTTTGACTTTTTTGCTTGATATTTTGACATACACATTTTCTTCTATAAACTTCTTTCTATGCATATTTTGATTTCAAAAATAGGTAAAGGGAGAAGAAAATGTGTTAAAATATTATCAATTTCTAAAAGTTAACTCCTGCGTACTCTTTCTGATTCTTAATATAAGACATATTTAGGAAGTTAATCTTTGTTCTAACTATAAGGCAGTTTTCATAATTGTTAATCTTTTCTTAATTTATCTCTATTGATGCTCCCTCAACAATAATTAGGGAAGAGAGGGAATGAGGAATTGAGAAAGATAACTAGGGTATTTTAGCGGACTTGGCTTGCGTCCGCTGCCTGTCCTTTTCTCCCAAACTACACTGATTTGGTGTAGTTTTGGGATAAAATGTTGGGGGTTGAATCTTTTTTTTTTTAAATGATGTCTAGTATTTTGAAGTATTTTTCTGGACTTATCTAGTATCTTAAAATATTTTTTAAATAATGTGCAGTATCCTAAAATAATTTTTAGTGCTTTAACCCCTTAAAATATTTTTTTAGTTATACCCAGTTTGTTAGGAGACTGATTGTAATTTTACCTTTAATGTATTTTTCAGTTTCAAAAATTACTTTAAAATATTTTAGAGTGGTGGAAATCAATAAATCAGCACCAAAAAATAATTTAAAGTAATTTTTGGAGTTGAAAAAGTACATTAAAGGTAAAATTACAATCAGTCTGCTAATAGATTGGGTATAACTAAAAATAATTTAAGGGGCTAAAAGCACTAAAAATTATTTTAGGATACTACACGTTACTTAAAAAATATTTTAAGATACTAGATAAGTCCAGAAAAATACTTTAAAATACTAGACATCATTTTAAAAAAGAGGATCAGCCCTAATATTTTATTCCAAAACTATACTAAAACGGCGTAGTTTGGGAGAAAATGACAGGCAGCGGACACTTAGGCAGCAGACGCAAGTCAAACCCTATTTTAATAAATATATGTTATATTAACTAACTCAAGTAATTTCCTTGATAGATCTCATCAAAGAGGCAAAGAAGTCGATGTCAGTGGGCCAAAGTTTGGGAGTTTAGCCAAAATTAATGGAAACATGTGAGATTCATGCCCAAGAACAAGCCATTTGACAGTGCCACACGTCGGCATGAGGACAGGCTAATATATAGAAACCTAGCTAAGAGTTTTCTTCTTCCACCTAGGTCAACACTTCTCCTTATAGTAAATGGATTGAGGATAGGGTGAGAAAATTAAGAACAAGAACGGATTTTATTGGGACCTGACATGGAGGATCTCGCGCCATCATCGTTTGAGCTCCAAAATTAACTGCAAACAGAGCAAAATAGCGTGGGAGGGATATGTACCGGAGTTATTGACTTCTCTGAAACTTGATGATCTGGCTGAATGTGCTCAGAAACTCGCAGCACGTCCTTACAAACGTTTCAAACGCCAGTGCATTATTCTGCCGTTGGATGGACTGATTTAATGCACCGTACAATAAATTAGGTTGAACTAAAAGTCTAAAACCACAGACAGAGAGAGATTTGAGCTTCTGAAATTGACTAGTTGTATATCTATAAATCTAAAAGAATCACTGGTGCAATAATCATATTAACGCATAGAGAATCAAAAGCAGAAAGCAACGAACGAGGAAGCAGGTGGCACTATGGTTGTAGTACGTGGCAGGGAGAGAGTGTGTAGAGCCGGGAATACGGGCTGGGCCGGCCCTACAAGGCCGGTCTTTCACAAGCTCGGGTCTAAACGGGTCGGCCCGTTTCCTAAAAAAACCCCAATTTTTAAAGCACGCGATCTTACAGGCTGGCCCTTTACGAGCTCGGGCCTAAATGAGCTTGAACTCATTTTAATTAAAACAAAAATCTTTTTCAAATTTTACAATTTATTTATTATTTTACCTTAAATTGAGATACATTATTTTTAAAATTCATAAATTTTTAGTTAAAATAATCATCTAAAGTCCAAATTAGCCTCTTTTTTAAAGTTTAAATGAATAAACCATTGAAGAAAATAAAATAAATCAAACCATTTAATAAGTGTTTACCTGTTATTAATACTTTATTAGGTATTTAGGTGTCTCTCATATTGATAATTTGATATAATAATATTATATATATTAATTTATTTTTAAAAAATATTAATTGGGTCTAAAAGGGTCGGCCCTCCAGGGCCTGCGGCCCTACAGAGCCTGCCTTTTTAGGCCCATTTCCTATTTTGGCCTATAAATCATAAGCTTGGCCCTTAAGGGGCTCGGGCCTAAACGGGCTCGGCCTGACGAGCTCGGCCCGAATTCCCGGTTCTAAGAGTGTGGGAGGTGTTTGGGGTGGTGATAGAACTGTTAGGGTGGAAAACGGAGGGGCTGGTGAAGCTACCGGAAATGTGATCGTACCGGCATTGTTGGTGCTCGGAGATTTCATAATGGATACAGGGAACAAGAACTACAATCCTACGATGTTGGCTTGATGCAATTACAGGCCTTATGGCCAGGACTTCGAAGGAGGTATCCCCACCGGCCGATTCGGCAACGGAAAGGTTCCCTCCGATCTTATTGGTTATCTCTTTCTTCTCCACAGTGCTCTTTTTCTTTTTCTTCATTCCTTCTAATGCAAATTTAGATTGTGCCATTGAATTCACAAATTTCATTTCTGTCGAAAGTGGATAGCTAGGGCGGTGATAGTACTCTTTTTGGTTCATTAATATAAGATATATTTATCTTTAAAAAAGTTAGTTGAATCAGTTGATATGACATGTATTTTCTAAAACACCCTAATAATCTTCTTTAATTCTTTCATTATCTCTCCTCCTTGATTATTAGCGAGGAAACATCAATAAAGGTAAATTAGAAAAAATTGACAAATATAAAAGCTATGTATTATATTTAGGATAAGATCAATTCCTTATATATATCTTATACTAAGGACCGGAAGGAATAGCTAATTAATTAGCTCACTTTAGCTAGGTACTATGTAAACGGCGCATATCGGTAGTTGTGTTAACGTGATGGTTAATTAAGGTGCTATTAGTCTCTAATGACGTGATCACCGTCATGACGCTTTAAATGTATGGCAAACCACTCACGTTAGGTGAGTTTATATCTAAGGACGAAAGGTTTCCATGTTGGTAATAAATTAAATGTTGCGTATTGACTTTAATTAATATCGTAGCCCCGATACAATGTACTTCTCGTTAACGCAGGATCTAATTAAGGAGTATAGTTGACATTGATCTTAAATGTAAGATCTATTTTATATATTTATTAATTTTTTTAAAATTAACTCTATTGACATTTTCTCAATAATAACTAAATATGAGAGAGAGAGAGAGAGAGAATTAAGGAATGCTTTAGAAAAAAATGTATTTTCATTCTTATCCTTTTTGTAAGAGTTCATGCCTACTTGAATCACCTTAGTCCCTTTTATAATAGCTCGACAAAAATTGTTTGAACATTTAATGAGTTTTTTCCATTTTGTCCCTCACTAATTATATATATTATATTAATTAAAAGGCTGATGATACTTGTATTTACTCAATTTCTCTCTCTTATTTGTCCCCTCATAAATAAATACATACTTGAGAAAAAAAAGTTTATTTGAGACATATACTTATTATTTTTAACTAATTTTAACCACTTTTTTAAACCGTGTAATTCGATCACTGAGCTCTTAAAATAAAACTGGAGAGACTATTAACTAACCCAACTAACTTCTATTAATATAATCAAATTATTTACTTAGGTCTTAGGACAAGAGGAGTAATATTATTATAATTCAATTAGGCCCGCTTTTTGTCCGCACCTACTCACCAACGTTTGATTTTTTTTACCCAATCAATAGATCGAGCTGGGTTAGAAGTGTATGTAATGAATTATATGTTGATATTGCTCGAGGTTTAATAACTCACATATAATACATGCATATCTCTTTTCTTTCAAAAATTATATTGACTTTTTTTATTTTAACAAATGTACAGTTTTTTCTAAAATGTATTTTATCAAATAATTTATTTATTTTTTACCCAACATTAAAAGTGTAATATTATTCTAATCAGTCTGACAATAAAAGATAATTAATAAGGAGCTCTTTCTTAATAAAAGATGTATAGGCAGATCAGCTCCATGCAGACGTGATGAAGTCAAAAGAATGGGGCGCATATGGACGTAGCTTCTCAATTATAGCTTTACATTTACACACACACGCATGTATATATAAGTTATTTCAGTTTGATCAATGTATTGACAAGAATTAAAATTAGGTGTAGCCAAAAAAAATTGGTTCAGTTGGCAAAGGGTTGTCTTATTTGTGAGTTCAAATACCATTTGTTTAAAGATTTTGTTAGTGGACTGTCTATAGATATATTTGTAAGTACTCTTTGAATTCAGAGGTATGTTTGACCCCTAGTAAGTCTCTAGGACCCAATTCACCTAAACTTTAATTTACAAAAAAAAAAAAAAAAGAATGAAAATTGGGTGAAGAGAGAAGGGCTTTTTATTTGCTCAAGGTTAGATGAATTCCTTGAAGTATAAGGAAATATTATCAAGGTACTTTAATTTGGAAAACAAACTATCAATCAAACAGCAAAGCAAGTAGGATATACAGGTCCTGTTTGAGTTAGCGGTAGTAGAAGTGGCTTTTTTTTTAATCTAATATTTATGAAAGTCAAATTGTAAGATTGACGATGACAGAAATGACTTTTTTTAGAAAAGCCAAACTTTTGAGCTTTTTCTAAAAAAATTTTTTTGGAAAAAAAGCCAATTACCAAAATACTAACCAAAACACCCTAGTTTTCAATAAGCCAGAAGTCACCGTGATTTTTTTTTTCACAAAAAAGCCCATTTTGGACAAACAGGCACATAGTAGTTGGGAATTACAACTAAACAACAATATTAATGTGAATATATATATATATATATATATATAAAATATTGATTGCATCAGTGGAAGAATTGGGAATCAAAGAACTGCTGCCTGCATATTTGGATCCGAATCTGCAACCTCAGGATCTGCCCACAGGTTGTGTGTTTTGCATCGGGTGGCTCCGGATATGATCCTTTGACCTCCAAATTAGCGTTATATGTGTGTGTGTATCAATTCTCATATATTCCTTTCTTAATTAATGTACTATATATCTCATTCCCTTTTGAATATATATTGAATATTCCCACCGAATGAATTAGTCAGCAATACCGCTTCCTGATCAAGTAGAACTGCTCCGACAATACACGCAGAAGCTAAAGGCATTTGTTGGAGAAGACAGAACGAATTTCATCATATCAAACTGCGTCGTTTTTGTGGTAGCAGGAAGTAATGACATTTCCAAAACTTACTTCCTGTCTCACGCTAGACAAGTCCAATACGACGTCCCTGCTTACACTGACCTCATGGTCACTTCTGCTTCTCACTTAGTAAAGGTACCTCCACACTTATCTAGATGAACTATATAGAGTTAAGTTGTACTCCTCACCATGAATTATTTTTCCGATAAAACTCAATATTCAAAACTAATTTATCTTCAGTCAGCAACCAAAGTATTTTACCACGAGCACCTAATATCTCAAAGTAATTTTTGGTGTAATTTTTTCCTTGAATATGTTTTTTAGCAGTGACAAGCATTCTAAACTTGGGAATTTAAGTGCTACAGAAAATTCATTTTAGAGGGGACGAGGCACAAAAAATTTCTTTAGCTAGGACACTAGATGCTATTGGAAAAATACTTTAGCATGCTGTATACTACTTAACCCAATAAATTATAACCCGGATGATACTGTTCATAGCTTATAAATATATAGTTTTAATTGGAATGGAAGAATATGAAGAATTTTTGCGTGATGAATTAATTTTGAAAGGAATTATATGAAGCTGGGGTAAGAAGAATCGGAGTGTTCAGTGCGCCGCGAATAGGGTGTGTTCCATTTCAAAGAACATTAGCTGGAGAGTAGAAAGAAAGTGTGTAGCTAGACACATACAATGAGGCAGTTCAGTTATTTAATTCCAAACTCTCACAAGAGCTGGCTTCTCTTAATCGCCAATTGCTTGGCAGTAAAATTGTCACTACAAAAAAAAACGTGATTTAGTAGCGGTTAAAAATGGGTATTCGTAGCGGTTCTAACCGCTACAAAATAGGTTAGTAGCGGTTTGAGAAACCGCTACTAAATCGTACGTTGCAAGCGGTTTTGTCAAAAATAACCGCTACAACCTTTGTAGCGGTTCATATTAACCGCTACAACATCCAGAGATATTTGTAGCGGTTATATAACCACTACAAATATAAAAAATTTTATTGACAGATTAAAAAAAGAATTTTTTTTTGTAGCGATTAATAAACCGCTACAAATATAAAAAATTCAAAATTTGTTGGTGAAAAAAAAATGACATTTTTTATTTGTAGCGGTTAATGAACCGCTACTAATTTTGAATTTCATGAAATTAGTAGCGGTTTTTAAAACCGCTACTAATTTCATGAAATTCAAAATTGGAGCCAAAAAATTTAAATTGAGCTGTAAAAAAGCGCATTATTTAGTAGCGGTTTAATAACCGCTACAAATATTTAAAATTTTTTTAAAAAATATACGATGATTTTTTTTCTTTTTTTTCAATATTATATTAAATAGTTTATTTTGTTATTATTTTATCTATTTCAATTAGTTTATTATTCAATAGTTTAACTTATTAATAAATAAAAAGAAAAAAATGTAATTGAATAGGATTAGTATAAAATTTATATTAATAATATTATTAAGGATAGGTAGGTAATAAGGAATTATTATGTTTTCTAATATAATGTAATTGTTTATGAAAAATAGCTGAAAATGAGATAGAGTTATGATATATCTAGAAAAAAAATGGTTAGAATAAATTTTATAGAAAGTAAAGAAGTATTCTAAAAAAAATTGAAAATCTTGTTACCATATTTGATCGTATTATTCAGCTCCTCTACTCATACGAAAGAAGTTGTAAATGAGAGGAAATGAAAGAAAGGTAAGGTGAAAAGAAATTGGGGAGTGTTTGAAATGAGTTGTGATAAGGGTATTTATAGGGATCCACGTATTATTTGTAGCGGTTAATGTAGAGGTTATTAATTAGTAGCGGTTATTTATATTTTTGTAGCGGTTTAATGTTCATCGTGCTATTTGTAGCGGTTAATGTAGCGGTTATTAATTAGTAGCAGTTATTTATATTTTGTAGCGGTTTAATAACCGCTACAAATATTATTTTAATTTTTTTTTAAAATTTTTTTTTTACATTTTATTTTAACACAAATTTTTTGCATTTTTTGTAAAGACAAATTTTTTACACTTGAATTTGATCACTCATCGTTGCCATCCCTACAGAAATTTTGTAGAAAAATTATTGTTATTGATGTATTATTAAATTTAAAAAATGTAATTCAAATGACGTGGACTTAAAAAAACTCACTGCAGTAGAGGTAAATTGTCATCGCCTTCAGGGAAGTAGTTTTCAAAATCAGCTGGCTGAAATGGCTCACTCTCGTAGGCTATGTTATCGCCTTCACCCATGTCGTAAATGTCTCTTGGCTTTAAATGAACAACCATGTGCCAATCCCTATGCCTCTCGTCCTCGACATAATAAACCTGATGTGCCTCTGAAGCTAGAATATACGGCTCATCATCTTGAGAAATACCAGTATGAATCGGCCGTGAGAAATTGACTGATGTGATCCCTAGGTCATCAGTTGTCAGTCCCCGAGAAGTAGTGGTATTTGCCCACAAACACTTGAACAGCGTCACGGTGAAACGGCCTTGATAATTAAGCTCGACCACATCAAGAAGCTTGCCATAGTAAGGGATGCCTCCGAACTGCATGTTGGCGTCACTGCTGCTCGCATAACTCCTTGTCCCAAATGTGCCATAAACACCCGAATTCTGTGTTTGCAATCCTTGATCCCGTGAAACCGTGCAAAACTTAAAACCATTGACATTGTATGCTATAAACCGTTTTGCATGATCAAGAGGGCCGATTGCGAGAGCTCTGAAATCTGGTGAGTGTGGGTTGTGGTCATTTAGTATTTTGCGCTCGGGAATTCTCTGTGGACCCTCCTATCAACTTCCGAGGATGTCTGTGTACGGATCCTGAGTTGACGCTTGACATGACTTCTGAATTCCCTGCAAATAATAATGAAAAGGCGTTAGTGAAATGAAAGTGAGAAATGTTACAAAAGATATAGATCGAATAACATGTGAGTATACAATTCTTACTGTATGAAAGGTTCAACTTGAGTGCAATTAATCAAGACATGTCTATGTACTTGGAACTTCTCAGTTGCCGTTAGTTTGAAGTTCTCAGTTGCTCCAACTGGTTTACCAACACGAGGGATAAATTCTCCTGATGTCGGCGCAGGTTCAGGACAATCGTCAACACGAGGCGGGCGGTTGAAAGCCGTCTCAAGATCATCAAAATACCTTGAGCAAAAATATAGCACCTCATCCCCTATATAGCCTTTAGCTATAGAACCTTCTGGCCACGCCTTATTCCTCACGTAAGATTTTAATTTCCCAAGGAACCTACGAAGTACATAAGAGAAAATTGATATAAAATGATGAAAAGGACGACTAGCAAACATTAAATACGGACAATAAATTAAAGCACATATTTAAAATGAGTACCTCTCAATCGGATACATCCAACGATATTGTACTGGTCCAGCGAGCTTTGTTTCATGAACGAGGTGGACTGTGAGGTGAACCATCACAGTAAAAAAGGACGGAGGAAAGATCATCTCCAAGTGACAAAGCGTAAGAATGATTTTCGACTGTAGCTGATCGAGCTCCTCAACGATCAAAACCTTAGAACACAACTTCCGAAAGAAAGAACAAAGTTCCACCAAAACGATGGAAACATCGGGAGGAAGTGTATTCTTTATAGCCAGAGGGAGTAACTGCAGCATAAGAACATGTGAGTCGTGACTCTTCAGGCCAGCAACCTTTCGAGCCTGCAAGTCGACACATCGAGAAATGTTGCTAGAATACCCATAAGGAACTTTTAATTTCTTCAACGTCGCGAGGAACACATCCTTGTTCGGTTTTGTGAGGGTAAACTTTGCCGGTGTAAATCTGTCATGCTCATCTGGCCAAGCGTCTTCACGAACTCCCATGTCGCATAAATCTTTCCTCGCTTGAAGGTGATCTTTTGTCTTGCCGGGTTCGTTAAGCAGCATATACAGCACATTGTCGCAAACATTCTTTTCAATGTGCATTACATCAAGACTGTGGCGAAGTAAATTAGATCTCCAATATGGAAGCGTGAAGAAAATACTTATCTTCTTCCACTGCTGAGGCGCCGAAGTCCTGCGCGTCTTTTGGCGAGTTTGTGCTGAATCGTCGCTTTTTCCAAACTTGAAGTCAACATGCTCAAGCTGCTGTAAGATATCTGTACCGGACAAAGTCTGAGGTAGTCCTCTTTTCTCTGGTTTCCCATTGAAGCGATTCCGTTGCAATCTGAACTTATGCGTTCCATCGAGAAACCTTTGATGCCCCATAAAGCACCACTTTCGGCTGTGGGGAAGGCGCAATGCGTCAGAGTCAAAATTGCAAGTTGGATACGTCGACCCAGTATGCACATTCCAACCAGATAATGTGCCAAGGCCAGGAAAGTCACTAATCGTCCACATCAAGGCTGCACGCATGTTGAACAAAGTCTTGCTGTAAGCGTCGTACGTCTCTAAGCTGACATTCCACAGGTCAAGCAATTCCGCAATAAGCGGTTGGAGATACACATCGATGTCATTGCCCAGTGCCTTTTTGCCTGGAATGATCATAGACATAATGAAAGAGCTTTGTTTCATACACATCCAGGGGGTAAGTTGTAGGGAACTAAGACTACCGGCCAAATACTGTAACTTGTGCTAAGATTCCCGAAAGGATTGAACCCGTCGGTCGCCAACTCAAGCCGAACATTTCTGGGGTCAATCGCAAAATCTGAAAAGTCATTGTCAAATGTTTTCCAAGCAGCTGCATCCCGCGGATGTCTTAATTTACCGTCTTCATTTTTATCAACGGCATGTCACCTCATGTGCTCAGCAGTTTTAGACGACATAAATAATCTTTGTAGACGAGGTTTCAAAGGGAAGTACCTGAGAATCTTTGCAGGTTTCTTCTTCTGCTTTTTCCCCTTTCGAATTGTCTTGTACCTCGATGTGTGACATCTCTTACACGTCTCCCTACTAGAATCGTCTCCCCAATACAGCATACAATCATTTGGGCACGCATCAATCTTTTGATAATTCAACCCCAACCTGTTGATAATCTTCTTGGCCTCATAGAAGGTTGTGGGAATCTCGGCGTCGGGGAATGCATCTTGTAATAAGTCGAGCAACATCGACATTCCCTTATCTGTGATCCCACACAAGCACTTGATATGATACAATTTGATCAAGAAAGATAATTTAGAATATTTGCGACAACCTTGATATAAAGGACGATCTGCCTCATCCATCAAGCTGAAAAAATCCCGAGCTGCTTCATCCCCCATAAAAGCCGGCTCAGAGACGTGCACTTCTTCGTTGAAGTTGTCGCCTTGAAATCCAAACGCATCACGCATAGCATCATTCACAGGATCATCTTCATCTACTTGAACGCCTACTTGAGAACTTTGAGGAAGAGCATCATCATATCTAATGCCGGCCTTCTCACCATGAACTGCCCAGAACGTATAGTCCTTAGGGAAAGGCTTCACAAGCAAATGTTCCTTCACAACATTTTGTGCATGCCACTTCTTGAACTTGCATTTCCGACACGGACAGACGATCTTGCCGTTACAGCTGGCGTGAGTGAATGCGAAATCTAAGAAACTGTTTAATCTGTACAAATATTCAGGAAAATTGCGCAGCAACCTTATCCATGATTTATCTATAGCTACAAGTGAGAGAGAAGAAAGTATAGAGAAGAAGATGAGTGAGAAGATAATGACGAATGCCAAGAACCTTATATTCTGAAATTCCAACGTTTATAATTTTATAGCGGTTATTAAACCGCTACACCAACCGCTACAGTTATAAAATATTAGTAGCGGTTATATATATAAAACCGCTACTAATATTCAAGCTGTTAATTGGTGGGAAATTCAAAATGTACTTGTTGAGTATTAGTAGCGGTTATATAGATAAAACCGCTACAAATGTTCAACGTATTAGTAGCGGTTATATATATAAAACCGCTACTAATATTAAAGCCGTTGGACATTAAATATAAAAATAATTTTCTAATTTGTAGCGGTTATACATAACATAACCGCTACAAATGTACACAAAGGCGGCAAATTTCAAAATTCAAATGTTTTGAGTATTTGTAGTAGTTATACACTAATAACCGCTACAAACATATATATTTGTAGCGGTTTTCAACTAATAACCGCTCCAAATGTATATATAGATTTGTAGCGGTTTTAAGTTAAAACCGCTACAAATATATATATACTTTATATTTTTTTTTAAATTTAGATATAAATCATTCATAAATTATTTCAACGCGATCTAATAATATAAATATAATTATATAAAACACAATAAGAAAGTTCTGAAATAAAAACTCATATATATATTTATAAATGTTTAAACAAAAGAAAATGTCCTAAACTAAGGAGCTGGGGGCTGATCCTAAACTAAGGAGCTGGGGGCTGATCCTCTGGTGCTCCCTCAGGTGGGGCTCCCTCAGATGCCGCTGGATCGGGCCGCTGCGCAGAGTGAACTGCACCATCGTCATCAGCAGGAGGAGGAGCAGTAGCAGGAGGAGTAGTACTCGGGATAATGTAGCGAGGGACAGGGGGAACCGCTGGATGCTGCTCGTTCGGGAACAGGCGACTCCAAGCTCCCTCGAGCATGTTGTTCGCGATCTCATGCCACTGCGTCTGCTGAGCATACAGCATATCTGCATGCATCTGCAGGTGCTGCTGCTGCTGCACTTGCATCTGCTGCATGTGCTGCTGCTGCTGCTGCGCCATCTGCTGCTGCGTCTGCTCCAAATCTGACCGCAGCTGGTCAATAGACTCGTCCCTCCGACGTCTGACCCCTCTAGAGCTGCCAGCCTCAGAGGCGGCGCTCCTGCCGTAGATCATGCTGGGTCTGGCGCCTATCCCCATCCCCCGCATGCGTCCAGGGTGCTCAGGCTGAGCCAGACCTGCCTTCAAAGGAGCCGTCGGGTCCACTGACCCCTGTGACTCCTCAGGCTGGGTCTGTCGCAGCTCAGCCTGCGACTGCTGCATCCGCTCCTGCCATTTTATGAAACAATTAATAATTAGCATTTTTCATTATTAACTTGGTTTTATAAAAAATATAATAATAAAATTACTTACAATGGCCGCCTCTGCCTGCTGAGAGGTCGCAGTCCCGTCACGGTGTATGTGTGTGATGGCGTACAGCTCCGCATAGTCCGTCTGACGGTTCTCCTGCTGTGCCTTCGTCTCCTGAAACAATTACAAAACAATTAGTATTATGAAATAATCAGCTAAAAGTAAGTGATATTTTGAAAAGTTACCAGCTCGCTGTAGGTCACAGCAAAGGTCTTCGATCCTGCTGTGTGGTCCTGCTGTGTGGTGGATCGTCTGCTGCTCCCGGATCTCGGTGTTCCTCTGAGAAAGCTCCTGGAAAAACAAATAATTAAATGTATTATAATTTAAAATTAAATACAAATTAAATTGAAATTATAATATCAAAAATATAATAAATACATTACCTGCGCCTGAGGGCTCCTCCTGAACTGGACGAAACGCGCCCAGTCGTTCGGCGGCACGCCGTCCGGGACGCTCTCGATTAGCTGCTCCAGAGGCATCGTCCCGTCCTTATCCACCCTGTGGAAGAGACGGTTCCTCCTGTTCCTCCAGGCGTCGCCCATCTTCACGAGGGCGTACCTCTTCCGGTTGGCCCGGACGGCAAACCGCAGCTGAAAAAAGTTTATTTAAATATCAATAATTATAAAAACCATAATTTAAAAAAAATAATTAAATAGAATTAATTACAAAAAATATTAATTAAATAGTTTTAATTACCTGAACCACCTCCTCCCAAGCCTGGTCCTTCGGCCCCTTCGGAATGTGCCTCCACGTCGGGAAGTGAAGGGGGAACCGCATCCAATTCGCTCCCAGGTCGCTCAGGAAGCGGTTGAGCAGGTGACCCCCATTGTGGATCGGCTGGTCAGTGCCCTCGTTCCACGGCACTATAACTCCCAGGGACCGGTCCATGCTGTTCAGACCGGCCACATCCAGCCTCCTCGTCGACACGTTCCCCTGCTCATCTGCACAGTTGACCGCACGTTAGATAAATTATAATTCAAAGTTAACATTTCTAATTTAAATAAATAATTTACTAAATTAAAAAATTAATTTACCTTCGACCTGCACCTCAAACCCAGTGGACCACGAAGACGACCCTCGTGGGTTGTTCTGCTCCCGAGCGTCCTCTTCATCGAAGAACTGCTCCATCTCTCTGAACCCAATCGGGATCTCGAACTCCTCCTCGTTGAGGAAGTCCTCAACGCTAATCTCTGGCCTCTCCACCTCAGGCACCTCTGGTGTGGTCGTCGCCTGTGGGATTGTCTGCGGTGCCTGTGGGGGGATGGGCTGAGATGCCGCGGTAGCCCTGCCTGCGCGCTACCCCCTCCCTCTGCCCCCTGCCCGGCTGCTGCCACCCCTTAAAGTCGGTCTGGGGACCTCAGGGGCCTTCCCCTTATCCTGTCCTGAAGCCATATCAACTGTAAAAATTAAAAAAAAATTAGTCCATTATTATGCAAAAATATAATAAAAATACAAATATAAATAAAAATACGTGTTATATACGTACCTCAAGTGCGAATACTGCGGAATACTGAGCAAAAACTCCTATAGAGAAGTCTGAACGCTCAAATCTCGAAGAAATCACTCAGAAAAACCTCAGGAAACAAAATGAGCAAAAGGAGAAATGAAGGACGTGGGGGTTTAAATAGGCCAGATATTAGTAGCGGTTATTTTAATAACCGCTACTCTAACCGCTACAAATAATTCAATTTGTAGCGGTTCTACAATAACCGCTACAAAAGTTCACAACGTTTGAAATTCTGTAGCGGTTATTGCCCAAAACCGCTACAAAATTCTGACCTTTGGTATTTTGTAGCGGTTTATGTGCATTAACCGCTACAAAATCACCGCTACAAGTTTTGGCGGGAACTTCGCGCCAAATTTGTAGCGGTTTTTTGTAGGAAACCGCTACAAAAAATCTTGCCGCTACAAATTTGTAGCGGTTTAGGTGAAAACCGCTACAAATACTATAATTTGTAGCGGTTTAATATAACCGCTACAATTGCACCGCTATAAAATATCTTTTTTTTGTAGTGTGTTTACGTTGATGTTTACAATCCTCTACTTGATGTCATCGTCAATTACCAGCAATATGGTAATAATCCAATCCATTAATTACTCGTCGCTTATATATATATATATATATATATGATCACTAATATGTATAGTAAGTTTTGTGTGTGAGTTGCAGGGTTCAAAGTTGGGGACTGAGGATGTTGTGGAATTACAGGGGAAATAGAGGTAGCAGAGTTATGCAATGATCTTCCCGACATGCGCCGATGATTCAGAATATGTGTTTTGGGATAGTTTTCATCCAACTGAAACTGCTTACTGAAAGCTCATAACTCTCGTCCTTGGTAAATGTCTTTACCAATTCTTCTGAATACGTACAACTTCACGTACAACTTCGCAGGATGATATTAATTAGTGCCCATACAATAATAATCTTCATCACTTATGATATAATACCAGAAGCAGTTATCACAAGGAGAATATATTATACGGTTATGGGAAGAAGCCAAGATCATGGAGTCATGAGGGTGATGATTTTCACTGTGATATATCATCATATATAGGGTGGTTTTGTCTCTCTATTTTTAGTGTTATGTTTCTGTTTATCATTATTTGTTGACCATATATATCATTCATTAGTCACTAGGTACACCTAGGAAGACCACTAAAGCAAGGTGGGGTCACTACAGGCACAAACTCGTATACTTTTTGTAGGAGCTTTTTTTTTTTTCCAAACTTGGGGTAGTCCAAAATATAAAATGAAAAAAATGACTTTATGATGCATCAGTTTCTTTTTTTCTGGGCCAAAATTTGCCTTCATTAACGATGAAAGAGAGATAACGTATTTACCCTAAGAATCATTATGTGATATGTATACATTACATTATACTACACTATATATATCGAAGTCTGGGTACTTTTGGAAGAATTTCTGGATGTGAGGCAGATTATCCTAAACTAAATCAAACTGAGTTTTTTTTTTTAGTACCCGCAAAGTAGAGGTCATTTTTAGTCTAGTCCAAGGCGTCTATGAAAGATTCCAAAACCGAAAAAGATGGTTTCTTCGCTGTTCCCTTCATGGGATTCCTATGCATCACGGGTAATTTGCTCTCAGAAACTCATCATACACCATTATATATATATATATATAAACTTGACAAATATATGAATGTAAACTCATCCATATATATATATATATATATGATTAATAGTTGAAGAAACCATGAATGTAAACGAAACTCTGATAACAACAAGGAACATGACTATATTATCGAACCATTTTCATAGATCACTCCCCTTAATTGAGCCTCAAAGTTGGTTTGGTCTTTTATTACCCTCCGGGGTTGTCCAGGACTATAAGAACGTAACCCAAGGTAAAAGTCCCACTAAAATCTAAGCCCCATATACTTAGTTTCCCTTCCCAGATTCTGGACCACACCACGCTTAACCCAATATCACGTATGGGAACCAGCTCACGAGTCCATCGCCAATAAAGTCTTGACATGTATGAGTCGCTTGCAACTCATCAATATCCAGAAACAAACTGCAATGATAGATTCTTCTTTGTAATTCCCCCCCGTCACAGGGTTATCCTTTTCGGTGAAAAAGTGCTTCGTCTCAATCATTTTTTGGTGGAAGGGTGGTTTCAACTTTCTGGCTATATATACCACTCTGGTCTTATTTATAAATCCTTTTTGATAAAAAAATTTGGTCCTATTTATAAATCCAGTTTTAGTGTAGTAAATGAGGTTGTGATAATTTTACCTCTATTTATTATACTATTGAAGAAATAATTTAAAGCTAGATATAGAAAAAAGAGTTGAAAAGTACTTGTTCATAAATGAGAGTATAGTTGAAAATTTATCCTATAATTATTGAGTTAATTATCTCTCCTTGATACGTGAGATTTAATTAAAAGGGATTTATAAATAGGACCAGAATATATATATATATATTCACTCATTGATCAGTGACTACGACCCTCAACTTCGGTAATAAATCTAGCTAATTATTGAGCGCTAAGTTTAGGAAGGACGGGCCCACAATTCACTAGTCACATGATGAAAAATGGACCATTTGAGCAACAAAATCGGCATATAAGTTAGTTGGCTTAAATTGCTGTTCAGTATTAGTGGTAAATCACAGTTTTTAAAGTGCCACTCATTCGCCATTTTATGATCAGATGTCGAGCTTTTCATAGCGGCATTAATGGAGCCGTGTTTTCTGTTGGTATAGTAGTTAAGGTCTTATCGTCATTTATTAGACTCATGCTCATTAGCCTTCTTTAGCTGTTTCCTCTCTCTTTCTTTCTGTAGGTGTATCTGCAAGCCTGAAACTTCAACGTGAGTTAGTTGCCATGGAAGTAGTGGAGCTTGCCTCTCATAATTCGCATTCAGAACAAAACCAACAATCTAAAGCAAGCAAGCCAGAGAGTGTTTCCTTCTTTGGCTTGTTCTCTGCTGCTGATACAATTGACTATGCCTTGATGTTCTTGGGAAGTGTTGGTGCGAGTGTTCACGGAGCTGCTCTTCCTGTGTTCTTCATCTTGTTCGGTCGTATGATTGATTCTTTAGGACATCTTTCTAAGCATCCTCATAAGTTGTCGTCACGCATTTCTGAGGTATAGTTATATATAATTAAGTTAGAACTTGTGCTTACTCTTTTTGCAGATGGTTCTGTACTATATTCCCTGCTCAAGTCACATTGGCAAGTAATCCTTTTAGTCCTTCATGTAAGACTTATTTACTGATTAGATTAAGAAAATAAGTTAAGTTAGTTAATATGACATGTTTTTTCTATAACACCTTAATCATATTCCTTAATTCTCTTCATCTCTTGATTATTGTTGAAAGATCTTAAGTAGAATAAATTAAGAAAAAATTGACAAATATAAAAAATTGGTATTATATTAAGTATCAATATCAACCTCTAATTAGGTCATATGTATATCAAGGACCACAGGGAGTGACTCAATAATTATGAGCCATACAGGGTAGGTGGTTCTGTACCACAAACTATTTCCCTTCTTCCCCCCCCCCCCACACACACATTCTTCTATAAAACTCTCATTTATCGCCTTGCTTGTCATAAAATGTAATTGCACAAATTTTGCTGTGTTGTATAATTTTTTGTATACCATTTTTATTTTGGGTATATACCTATCAAGCTTTGGAGACCATGTTAAATTTTCACGAATTCTTATTGAACCGTGTTGGACCACATTGGTATATAGACATGAATAATTTCGACTTTGGAGGAATAAGTGTTGAGGAATCTAAACTAATTGTCATTGATTTGTTCTATATCTCATTTGATGCCAAGTCCCTAGCAAATTTAAGGTTTGAAAATACCATCCACCAGACTCTTTCATCTTTGAAATGTTTGTATCAAAGTGGCTAGAATTAAGCCTGCATATACTCTTCTTAATAAACAAGAATAACAGCAACAACAACCAACATCGAGTCTTTATTGTAGATGTAGAGTGGCTACATGTGTCACACGGTACCATTATGCGTCGTATGATTGATCCTTTAGAACATCTTTCCAAGCATCCTCATAAGTTGTTGTGGCGCATTTTTAAGGTTTGGTTATAAATATAATGCAGTTATATATAATTAAGTTACAGCCCTCCTTGTTTTGTTTTGTATTGTATTTTTCCAACGAAATACTTCATTAAACTAAACATCGAACAAAGTCTTAAAACATCAAACATACATAACCAACTAGCTAACTATACTACATATAGATACGTATTACATCAAAACGAATTAGTCTAGAGCTTTCAACGCAGATCTTATATCAATCTCCAGCAATTTCTTCAAATGCTCCGGCGGTCTTGACACCCAGTTGCTCAGGCACGAGCCAACAAATGAAACTTTAACAACCCAATTGGTTATCAAGTTTGCTTCCCTGGGAATCCAATTATAAGAATGGTTCCTAATTAGTTTTCTTGACTTCTGAATATTTTCAAGGATATTGATGCACCTCCAAGCATTCGGAGTAGATTTCTTTTGGAGACACGTAATCAATTCTTGATTATCAGTCTCAAATTGAACATCATTAATCTGATTTACATATGTGTAGTTAATTGCATTAACAAGGGCAATGCTTTCTGCCATAAACACAGTCGCAGCATTCACTATTCTTAGCTCACCATCCAAAAGCCAGCCATTGGAATCCCTTACCACAAAGGCTACAGCAGCCTTATTATCTATACTAGAGAAGGCACAATCTGTATTAATTTTGATATAATTACCTTCAGGAATTTTCCATGAAAATCTCTCCATTAGTTACAACCCTTCTTTTAGTTCTCTCTCATTGCTCCCTTGTCAAGTACTGTTTATTACAGACAATTAGCTACAGTACTTTAGTCCTCCTTTTTCATTGCCAGTGACATGACAACCTTGTACTTGGATCTGCATGGATTTACATTTATATAAATCCTTTTTTCTTGTCTGCTTCCTTTTTACAAGTGGCAAATGGAATATTCTGAATTAGGCTCTGAGGTTGGCACGGCATGGTCTTGCTTCCAAGTTCCTCAGATATATACTTGAAACAACATAACAATTAATCATTGTTCTGTATATATATGACTCTTGAAAATAATTTCATTGGTTGCAGAATGCATTGTACTTGGTCTATCTTGGACTGGTTGTTCTGGTATCAGCTTGGATGGGTAGATATCCTATCACTTGGACCTGAATCTCTTGGTTTGTACCTTTGATCTTGTTGACTAACACTCTCTAAGATCACTTTTTTATGCTTCAGGGGTTGCATTTTGGATGCAAACAGGGGAGAGGCAAACAGCTCGTTTGCGTTTTAAGTATCTACAATCAGTTCTAAAAAAGGATATTAATTTCTTTGACAATGAAGCAAGAGACGCCAACATCATTTTCCACATTTCAAGTGACGCTATATTGGTACAAGATGCTATAGGTGACAAGGTAAACATATGTGTATCTGTCATACTCTCCTAATCCTTAATGTAAGATCTACTTTATAGTGCAAATTACACTACAAGGCAGGTCTTGCATTAAGGACCGGAGCAAGTAGTTTTTTTAATGCAATTGGACCAAAATATTGGCTTAGGTTGATCATAATTAATTATTGAATTTATTGCAGACAGGCCACGCTATACGTTACCTTTCACAATTCATTGTTGGATTTGCCGTTGGATTTACCTCAGTATGGCAGCTTACACTGCTCACATTGGCTGTAGTTCCATTAATAGCTGTAGCTGGAGGAGCTTATACTATAACCATGTCTACCTTGTCAGAAAAAGGCGAAGCAGCTTACGCCGAAGCTGGGAAAGTGGCAGAAGAGGTAACTATATATGTATTTCTCTTCAAATGAATTTATTGTAAGGTCTAGTTCTGTTGATCTATCTATGAAAATTCCACTGTTAGAAGCCATTTCTTGATTAACCATTGGATATGATGAGTGTACTATAATCCTTGTTTTGATGCAATAATAGGTAATTTCTCAAGTTCGTACGGTTTACTCGTTTGTGGGAGAAGATAAAGCAGTTGCCTCATACTCAAAATCACTTGATAATGGTCTGAAGCTAGGAAAGAAGAGTGGTTTTGCAAAAGGTATTGGGGTCGGCTTAACATATGGACTCTTGTTTTGTGCTTGGGCATTGCTTCTTTGGTACGCAAGCATACTTGTGAGGCATCATAAAACAAATGGAGGGAAAGCCTTCACAACTATCATTAATGTCATCTTTAGTGGATTGTGAGTCATCATCCTTCTAGTTAACCTGATATGATTAATTAATTTCAAATGACACTTTTCTAAGCTAGAACTTGATGATGACACTTCTTCCTCTGTAGTGCTCTTGGCCAAGCTGCGCCTAACCTCGCAGCGATAGCTAAAGGGCGCGCTGCTGCGGTCAATATCATGAACATGATTGCATCTGTTGCAAACACGTCTAAGAATTTGGAGAATGGGATTGTTTTGCCACAAGTTGTAGGGAAAATCGACTTTTGTGAGGTCTGCTTTTCTTACCCCTCAAGATCAAACTTGGTGTTTGAAAATTTGTCCTTCACAGTAACTTCTGGGAAGACTATCGCAGTTGTTGGTCCTAGTGGTTCAGGAAAGAGCACTATCATTTCTATGATTCAAAGATTTTATGATCCCACTTCAGGTATAATAAAACTTTATTTAATATGGTTATATAATCATCAGTTTTGAGGGCTAACGCATTAATTTCTTTTGTTTTTTTTAGGTAAGATACTATTGGATGGGCATGACCTGAAGAGTCTTCAATTGAAATGGTGGAGGAAACAAATGGGCTTGGTTAGCCAAGAACCATTGCTATTTGCCACAACAATATCTGAAAATATTTTACTTGGAAAAGAGGATGCAAACATGGATCAAATCATACAAGCAGCAAAAGCTGCAAATGCTCATTCTTTTATTGAAGGCTTACCTGAGGGTTATCTGACTCCGGTAATACTGAAGTTATTACCATATCATTGCCCTGGCAAAAATGTTTAGTTTGAAGATTGTTGATTAGTAGTGTTGTTTAATTCAGGTTGGAGAAGGTGGTACACAACTTTCAGGAGGGCAGAAACAGAGAATAGCAATAGCAAGAGCAGTGCTCAGAAACCCAAAAGTATTACTTCTAGATGAAGCAACTAGTGCTCTTGATGCTGAATCAGAATTAATAGTTCAGCAGGCCCTGGAAAAATTAATGTCAAATAGGACTACAATCATCGTCGCCCACCGGTTATCAACTATTCGCGAAGTGGATACGATCGTGGTGTTGAAGAATGGCCAAGTTGTAGAAAGTGGTGCCCATACAGAATTGATGTCAAAAAATGGAGACTATGTGCATTTAGTGAGTTTGCAAGCGGCATCATCAGAAAACAACAACCCCATGACAGGTTCTTCTAGTGCAATAATATCTCGTTCAGGAAGTTCAAGACATTTAAGTTTCCGGGAAGCTTCAGATAACAACCAAATATACCCAGATGACCAATTGATGAAGTCCATTTCAACAAGAGAACCTCATCATCATCAACCTAGTGACGACCAAAAGTCCATTCCTTCAATCTTAGACTTGTTAAAACTAAATGCCCCTGAATGGCCTTATGCAGTCCTTGGATCAGTGGGTGCAATTATGGCAGGCATGGAAGCTCCTCTTTTTGCTCTTGGTATCACACATATTTTGACTGCATTTTACTCACCTCATGGTTCTAAAATCAAGCAAGAGGTTGATCGTGTAGCTCTTGTATTTGTCGGAGTTGCTGCTATCACTATACCTATTTATCTGCTGCAACATTACTTTTATACATTGATGGGAGAGCGTCTCACAGCCCGTGTACGCTTATTAATGTTTTCAGGTACCTTGAAAAGAGAAAATTGCTAAACTTTCTCAGAAGAGTCACTATGAGGTCTAAAGAAGGAATATAATCACAAAAAAGTCTCAATAACAAGTGAGCAACATAACTTTCTATACTGAAATTTGTTGCATGTTGCTTATTTGTTGCAAGACTTTTTAGTGATCACGTTCCTTCATTGGGGCCTCATAGCAATTCTCCCAACTTCTTTCATGTCATTGGTTCATCACTTGCACAATATTAAAACATATAAAATTGCAGCTATCCTGACCAATGAAATTGCATGGTTTGACTTGGATGAGAACAACACTGGATCATTAACAGCTATGCTAGCAGCAGATGCAACGTTAGTAAGAAGTGCTTTGGCTGACAGACTCTCTACTATTGTACAAAATGTAGCTCTCACTGTAACAGCATTTGTTATTGCCTTTACACTGAGTTGGAAACTAACAGCCGTGGTTGCAGCTTGCTTGCCTCTTCTTATTGGAGCTTCTATCACTGAAGTTAGTACCATATCTTCTTATGAACCATGCTTTAACTTGTGCTTTAGTTTATAAATATGTACTGAAGATTTTTCTTCCAAAATCTGCAGCAACTATTTCTCAAGGGGTTTGGAGGAGATTATAGTGCAGCCTACTCTAGAGCAACTTCTTTGGCACGTGAAGCTATCTCCAATATACGAACTGTTGCTGCTTTTGGTGCAGAAGATCGAATCTCACTCCAATTTGCCACTGAATTGAACAAACCTAACAAGCAAGCACTTTTAAGAGGCCATATCTCAGGCGTTGGTTATGGTGTGACACAGTTACTTGCTTTCTGCTCTTATGCACTTGGCCTCTGGTATGCTTCCATCTTGATCAAGCACAAAGAATCTCACTTTGGAGATATTATGAAGTCTTTTATGGTTTTAATCATCACAGCTCTGGCAATAGCAGAAACACTAGCTCTTACACCAGACATTGTCAAAGGATCTCAAGTTCTGGGGTCAGTTTTTGGTATTCTCCGAAGGAGAACATCAATCCCTCCCAACGAACCTAACTCAAAGGTGATAACCGACATGAAAGGAGAGATAGAGTTCAAAAATGTACACTTTAGCTATCCAATGAGGCGTGAAATCACCATTTTTGAGAACTTTAACCTGAAAGTTAAAGCAGGAAAGAGTCTTGCAGTAGTGGGGCCAAGTGGTTCTGGGAAGAGTACTGTGATCTCACTAGTCATGAGATTTTATGACCCAAATTATGGAAAGGTCTTAATCGATGGATGCGATATTAAAAGCCTGAACTTGAGATCCTTAAGACTAAGAATAGGCCTGGTTCAACAAGAACCTGCATTATTCTCCACCACGATATATGAAAACATCAAGTATGGCAAAGAAGAGACCTCAGACATTGAGATAATGAAGGCAGCAAAAGCTGCAAATGCTCATGAATTTATCGTCAGAATGCCTCAAGGGTATGAAACAGAGGTAGGTGAAAGAGGAGTGCAATTATCAGGAGGCCAAAAACAGAGGCTAGCAATTGCTAGAGCTATTTTGAAAGACCCATCCATTCTCTTATTAGATGAAGCAACAAGTGCATTGGACACAGTTTCAGAGAGATTGGTCCAAGAGGCTTTGGAGAAGCTTCTGGAAGGAAGAACAACAATCTTGGTGGCACACAGGTTATTAACAGTTCGAAATGCCAACAATATTGCTGTATTACAAAATGGTAAAGTGGCTGAAATGGGCAGCCATGAGAGGCTAATTGCTCAACCTCAAAGCATTTATAAGCAGTTGGTTAGTCTACAACAAGATAATAGTACTGGCCAAGCAATGAATTGATCATATATACACGGATATAGTTAACGTAAATTCACATCTTATTGTTGCAATATGAGACTCCTGCTTTGTGAGGCTAAGCATGATATTGATATGCCAAAGGATAAATAGCAGTATAATATTTGTTCCTCATTCCTCCCACAGGAAATTGTTTTTTTCTTTTTATAGATGATGTATATTCAAGAAATTCTAAAGAAGTATTTGTTGTTTGTTTTGCTATATGCTATCTATCTGAATTTATTACTCAATGCAATAGAGTTTGCTTTATTGAACATCTTTGTCACGTGAATTGCTCGTTTCACAAGCTGATCCATGCCAAGCTTAACAAGCAATATAAGAAAGAGAAAATTGGACTTTAATCAGTGATTGATCTTGCTTATAAGCACCCAGAACTAGAGTATAATAATCTCAAGTCTACACTTCATTCTGTATTACGCTACTCTGGCATGGTTACGCAATTTAAAAGGGAAGCATGTGCCACTTGTAAAATATTTTATAGTCATAGATAGAAAGAGTAAGTATTCTTTGTTCAGTGACACTTCTGCATTCACAAAGGAATCGATCGGGCTTGAGGTTGAGAGTAAGAGGAATGAGGATGTTGGTGGTTTCTTGGCTGGAAGAAGTACTGTGCGTCTGATATGAGAAGATTATGGTGTTACTAGGTGTTTATGGGCAGGGTTGGGTAGGGCATGTCCTTACCCAGCCCAAAAGATGAATGAGCGGCATTTTGCAATTCACTGCCCATCCTTACTTAATGAAAGTTTAAGTAATTTCGAGTTGGTTAGGGGGATTCTATACCCAAAAATCTCCCTAAAATTGAAAAAATAATGAAACACTAAAAAAAAAAAAAAAGCAATTGTAATTGATATTTCAAAATCATATTTTATGCAATAGTTCTTTTAAGATTTTATTGTTTAAATTCAATCCATGGGCCAATGAAATAAATTAATTCACTAAAGATTATTTTCTTACTATTTAATAAGATTATTTCTCAAGCACTCAATTTACCAGTTTCCTAATTAAATATGGTTATACAAAAATATGCATATTTAGTTATTTACTGAATAAATAAAAAATATGTTTATTCACTATATTCTAAGTGAATAGTAGGTAAATATACTTGTTCAATTTCGTCAAATAATGAATATATGTGTATATATTATATATATTTTGAATACAATTATATATATACTCCAGGGAGGGCCAAATGGGCAGGGTAGCATACCTTGCTCGGTGTCTGGCCTTGCCCGAAGATGCCCATATGATTTATGAGTTGATTTTTTAGGGCTGGGTTGAGTGTTTTTTTACCAGGCTCGGGTGAACAGAGCCAGCATCTAGACCTCATGAACATCCCTATTTCCCAGCCAGTTTGGTGATAATTGCGAGTCAAAAATCTCGGGTTTTAGTGGGTGTTCATGCAAGTCAACCACAACTTCTTCACTCTCAATTGATGGAGGGCAAAAGCTCCATACATATGCATGACACTAGCCGAGACCTCTGAGTTCATTAACCCTATATTTGAATTGAGAGAAATTAAGGAAAAAGAATATTAAGAGGGAAAACTCTCAAAAATCATATTTTATGCAATAGTTCTTTTTAGATTTTATTGTTTAGATTCAATTCATGCACCAATGAAACAAAGTAATTCACTAAAGATTATTCTCTTACTCTTTAATAAGATTTATTTTTCAAGCACTCAATTTACCAGTTTCCTAATTAAATATGCTTATGAAAAAAATATGCATATTTATTGAGTAAATAAAAAATATGTTTATTCACTATATTCTAAGTAAATGGTAAGTAAATATACTTATTTAATTTTGTCAAATAATGAATATATGTTTATATATTATATATATTTTAAATACAATTATATATACACTTCAAGGAGGGCCAAATGGGCAAAGCATCATACCTTGCCTGGTGCCCACCCTTGCTTGGTGCCCACCCTTGCCTGAAGATGCCCATATAATGTATGGGTTGACTTTTTAGAGTTGGGCTGGGTGTTTTTTTTACCTGGTTCGGGCGGACAGAGCGGGCATCTAGGCCTCATGAACATCCCTATTTCCTAGCCGATTTGGTGATAATTGACCATAAAAAATTTAGGGTTTTAGTGGGTGTTCATGCAAGTCAACCACAACTTCTTCACTCGCAATTGATGGAGAGCCAAAGCTCCGTACATATGCATGACACTAGCCGAGACCTCTGAGTTCATTAACCCTATATCTGAATAGAGAGAAAATAAGGATAAAAGAATATTAAGAGGGAAAGCTCCCAAAAATCATATTTTATGCAATAGTTCTTTTTAGATTTTATTGTTTAGATTCAATTCATGCGCCAATGAAACAAAGTAATTTTTCGCTAAAGATTATTTTCTTACTATTTAATAAGATTTATTTCTCAAGCACTCAATTTACCAGTTTCATATTTACATATGCTTATGAAAAAATATGCATATTTACTGAGTAAATAGAAAATATGTTTATTCACTATATTCTAAGTAAATATACTTATTCAATTTTGTCAAATAATGAATATATGTGTATATATTATATATATATTTTAAATACAATTATATATACACTTCAAGGAGGGCCAAATGGGTAAGGCATCAAACATTGCCTGCCCAGCCTTACTTGGTGCCCAGCCCTATCTGAAGATGCCCATATAATGTATGGGTTGATTTTTTAGAGTTGGGCTGAGTGTTTTTTTACCGGGCTCAGGCGGACAGAGCGGGCATCTAGACCTCATGAACATCCCTATTTTCTAGCTGATTTGGTGATAATTGAGCGTAAAAAATCTAGGGTTTTAGTGGGTGTTCATGCGAGTCAGCCACAACTTCTTCACTCTCAATTGATGGAGGGCAAAAGCTCCATACATATGCATGACACTAGCCAAGACCTCTGAGTTCATTAACCCTATATTTGGATGGAGAGAAAATAAAAGGAAAGAATACTAGGAGAGGAAACTCCTAAAAATAGTAATTTTTTTACCCTTTTAGAAGTTTTTCTTGTTTCTTTTCATCCAAACATATAATAACAGTCACTTAGAGGTCCATCTTGCAATGCTGCTATTTGCATTGCCTCCGCCTTGGCTTTCATGCCAAAATTTCACCCTTTCCGGTGTTTCTTACTGGGGACATTTTCAATACTCCAAGGGGTAACCATGCCCGAGCTTCGGCTCTTGGCGGCGTAAAACGATGGCTTCTACTTCTGACAATAACAAGTGCAAAGGATGTTGCTGGTCATTAAGTCTCTCCGAAGTGTCATGCATGCATGGCGGCGTCATGGCCGGTGCGAGCTACAACTCGTTCTTTGGCTCTAGTGTCTCTTGCTGACTTTTGTTTGGGTTTTTTTCCCAGTCCGCCTTATCTCCAGTTTAGTTTATGTGTTTGTTATGTTTTAGTTTTAGTTTTTTTTTTTTTACTTTGCATGCTTTCTATAAATTGTAATGGGCTTTCATGATTTGCCCTAGTCAATGATCTCCTTGAAGCCAAAATATTATGTATTGTTCAACATTGTTGAATAAATTTGCTTTTTATTAAAAAGATTGGTCCAGTTGATAAAGGAGTTGACTCTTAATCATAAGTTTGTGAGTTCAAATCCTATTAATGTGAGGATTTTATTGGTAGGTGATTTATAAGTACCTTTGTATGTGCTCTTTAAAGCCGAAGGCATATCTTAATCCTAATGAGCCCCAGAATCAAACTTATCTAAACTTTTTTTATCAAACAAAAGAAGAAGAAGAAGGCTTTTAATGACCTATTTACTTAAAGGGAAAATTGTGAAAAAAGACCTCACCAACAACTTATTTGTCAAATGGGACCTTCGCGTGCAGATCATCTTCCACATGTGCAAAATATCTTCCCTGGTGTGCAGACGATCTTCCCTGTGTGCAAACTTCTTCCCTATACGTGTGCAGAGATCTTCCCTGCGTGTGCAGATATCTTCCCTCCGTGTGCAGATAATCTTCCCTCCATGTGCAGATGATCTTCCCAGGTCCCATTTGACAAATAAGTTGCTGGTGAGGTCTTTTTTAGCAATTCTCCCTTACTTTAAACTCGCTAAATTATATTAAGTTGAAAGTCCAAAGTAGCCTTATGACCTACTCCGGGTTAGAAGAAATCACCGATTAGTCACTCAAAACCTCTAATTACTATTTTTTCATTCTTACTCCTATTTGGCTATTTATTGAATAGAGGAAAGGAAAAGTTAATAAAATCAATTTAAGACTGATTTAATGAATTAATCACTTTTTAGCTAACAAGTTTATAATTCATTTATTTTAATGTAACTTTAAAATAATTATTTATCGGTTTTATCCCTTTAAAAATTTAAGGCATTACTAATTACTCCTTCCGGTCCAATTTATAAGCAATTTTCTTCTTGATTGTGCAAAACGAACTGGTAGTTAAAAACAATAAGTGTGTCAAAAATGTCATGTTTTTTTCCATATATGTCCTTATTTATGAAAAGAGTATAGAAGAGATAATAAATAATGAGTATAAGAGATAATGAGTATAAAATATGAGAGAGAATGAGTATTTAATAAGGATAAACTAGAAGAAAAAAAAGCCTACATTTTCAGATAAAAAGTGGAAGTTGATTATAAAAAAGACCAGCCCCTATGAGAGAGAAAATTGCTTATAAATAGGATCAGATGGAGTACTTCATAAATTGATGATGCATGGGCTGAGTATATTGAGGGACTGCAAGGTTTTTTTCAGAAAATTACTGACGAGGAGGAGGTACAAGAAGATTCTGATAATGAAGATTGCCCCACTTTCAAGTTTACTAGAGAGGAATATGAGTTATGGTGTGCACCATGGAAGAGGTCCCTGATTATCAAACTCCTTGGTAAGAACATTCCTATTTGGGCAATGAGAGTTAGCTTGTCTCGCTTGTGGCAGACTAGTAAACCATTTACAACAAGGGATCTCGACAATGGGTTCTTCGTGGTGTCTTTTGAGGATGAGGAAGACATGTTGAGGATTTATCAAGAAGGACCATGGATGGTGGCGGATCATTATCTTGTAGTTCAGCGCTGGCGACCAAACTTTGACCCATGGAGTGCGGAAGTGCAAAGGAAAACAGCCGTCTGGGTAAGGATTCCGTTGCTTCCTCTTGAATTTTTTAATGTGGTTAGTCTGAAGAGATTGGGCTCTTTAGTGGGAAAAACATTAAAAATTGACCGTATTACTTATGCAAGTGAACGAGGAAAGTATGCTTGTATTTGTGTTGAGATAGATCTTAAGAAACGATTGAAATCAGCTATTAGCATATTTGGACGTCGTCGATGTATTGAATATGAGGGCTTGCATCTTATTTGTTTTGGGTGTGGGAGATATGGTCATCATAAAGATGCTTGTCCAGATAGTGTAAAAGATCAAGCTACGGTAGAGAAGACAATGACTCCGAATTCCGAAAATGGAGTTAACTCGCCTAAAGCTATGCCGCAAGTTAATGAGACTACGGGCGCAGATAGTTTTTCTGAAGTTCCTGGTGCTACAGATTTGAATCAAAAACGCAATCGAACGATTATGGAAGAAACTAAAATGGTTAGTGCTGACATGAAGTCAAAGAAGGAGGGTCTGGGAACATGGAATTTGGTGCAACGACCTTGGCGACGCAAATCAGGAAACAAAGTTCACAGTGGTATTGCTCATCAAAGCGGGGGGAGAGTCTCGCACGTCAATGACAATTTAATGGGAGCTGATATTAAGGAGAAAAATTCAGAGTTAGAGAATGGGAAAAATTTCTCAAGTAATAATCTGGATAAGTTTTCTAGACATGCGCCAAATGTGACGAGAAAGTCAAAAACTGTAACAGCAAAACAAGGGGGTTCCCATATTCTTGGGAAGGGAACTAAATTTCAGAAGAAATGGATTCTTGTGGATACTGAAGCACAAGAAGGGAGACCTCATTTTCTAAAATCTCCTAACCCATTTCAAGTTTTGGTTACTGAAGGAAGGGAGGAGCCCATTGACATAATGCATCTAGAGGAAAAAACGGAGGTGGAAATGACCTCTTCTACTGAAGCTAATTGGGGATCTATAAGTAATGCATCCCCTTCCATTGGTACTCCATGAATTGTCTCTTCTGGAATAGTAGGGGTACGGGCTCCAAATCAATGCCGGGGCTAATACAAGAGATGAAAAAGAGATATCTGGTTGATTTTATGGCCTTATTTGAAACTAAAGCTAACTTAGCTCAGATTCGCCTTCGTTGTCGTCGTTTTGGTTTTGATCATTTTGAAGTTGTTGAAGCTGATGGGCTACGTGGGGGTATTTGTTTTGCTTGGAATGACCTGGGTTACAGTGTTTCCACTATTACCAAAACTAATCAATTTATTCATATGAGGGTGGAGCGAGGAAATGAAAAAATTTTCATTACTTCGGTTTATGCTAGCACTAACCCGATCAGAAGAAGGCAGTTGTGGTGTGATTTAAACAATCTTTGTCCTGACAATTCCTGGCCGTGGTTAATTGGTGGGGACTTTAATGCTACTCTCTATCAACATGAGCGAAGATCAAAGGCTTATCATCCTATTTCAGCTGATAAAGAGTTCTGTTGTTGGTTTGAGAATCTTGAGCTATAAGATTTGGGCTGCCATGGTCCTTTCTTTACTTGGAAGAGAGAAGGGTGTGAGAGCCGAATTGACCGTGTCTTAGTAAATAACAAGTTCATGGATATTTACAATGAGGCTTGTGTCAAGCATCTTCCTTGGTTTAAATCTGATCATAGACCGATTCTCTTGCAAACTACAATCAAAGAGCCTTACGTTATAAAGGATAGGCCATTTCGGGTTATTGCTTCATGGGTTCTTCATGAAGACTTTACAAGAATGGTAAAGGATACATGGGACCAAGAGCGTTGCTGGGATCTTAATGTGGCAAAGTTCACTACGAAAGTGGGCACATGGAGTTATAATGTTTTTGGTCACCTTGGTCACAAGAAAAGAAGACTTATGAATCGACTTGATGGGATTTCTAATTCTACTGTAATGACAGGGCTTACCTCTGATATGGATCAGCTTCAGAAAAAGCTTTGGCTTGAATTGGAAGAAGTCCTCATCCAGGAAGATCTTCTATGGGCTCAGAAAGCGAAGTGTAATTGGTATTCTATAGGAGATAAAAATACAAAATATTTTCATGCTCGGGCTAATGGTAGGAGGAGGAGAAACAAAATTGAAGTCATTATGAAAGACTCGGGTGAATGGACCGATGATGCAAACGAAATTAAGCATATTGCTACTGACTTCTTTGTTAATCTCTTTCGTGAGGAAAATAATGGCAGATTAATAGATTTATCTATCTATCCATTCCCAACGATTGATCCGGCAGATTTATTACGTCTCCAGAGTAATATATCCAACGAGGAAATCAAATCAGTGGTTTTCAACATGGGGGCTTTGAAATCTCCTGGCCCGGATGGTTTGAATGCTCTCTTCTTTCAGAGTCAATGGGATATCCTAGGTCCTTCTGTCATCAAAATGGTCAAGAGTGCTATAGAGAATCCAGCATCAATAAAAGATATCAACCATACCTTCATTGTGCTTATTCCTAAGAGGGAGTACCCAGAAACTATTCGAGATTTTCGTCCCATCAGTTTATGTAATATAATTTATAAGATCATTACTAAAACTATTGCTAATCGTATTAAATGCCTTCTTCCTCAGGTTATTTCACCTAACCAATGTGGTTTTGTACCGGGAAGATCCAGCTCTGATAATATTATGATTGCTCAAGAGGTGATACATTCTATGCGAAACATGAAAGGAAAGAAGGGATTTATGGCCATTAAAATAGACCTAGAGAAAGCATATGATCGAGTGCGTTGGGACTTCATTATGAGTTGCCTAGAGGAACTCCAAATTCCAAACAGTCTTATAGAGGTGGTAAAGGCCTGTATCTCCTCTCCAACTATGTAAATTCTCTGGGAAGGTAGTAGAGCGGAGGAGTTCTCTCCAACTAGAGGCATCAGACAGGGAGATCCCATTTCATCATACTTATTTGTGATATGTATGGAGAAATTGGCTCACATCATTCAACATATGATATCTATTAAGCGATGGAAACCGATCAAGCTAGGTAAGAATGGTCCTCCTATTACCCATTTATTTTTTGTTGACGACTTGTTACTTTTTACAGAGGCAAATTTGGACCAAGTCGAGACGATCAAGGATTGCTTGGATAAATTTTGCAATGCATCAGGTCATAAAGTGAACGCAAACAAAACAAGAGTCTTCTTCTCAAAAAATGTTAATCATAATAGAGCACGACAAATGAGCGAGGAGTTGGGCTTCCAAATCATAGGGAATCTTGGGAAATACTTGGGTGTGCCTTTGCACCATGATCGTGTTACTACTGAAACTTTCCAGCATCTGGTTGATAAAGTTAAAGATAGGCTAAGCAGTTGGCATGCCTCAAGAATTTCTCTTGCAGGCCGTGATACATTAGTTAAATCAGTCATAGCTGCGATGCCTTCTTATAACATGCAGACGACCAACCTACCAGCATCTGTTTGTGAAAATATTGAAAAGAAGGCACGTAACTTCCTTTGGGGTTCATCAGATGAACGAAGACGAATGCATCTAGTGGCGTGGGATAAGGTTTGTACTGAGAAAACTAAAGGGGGTCTAGGTATGAAGCATATAAGACAACAGAATCGAGCTTATATGATGAAGCTTGGGTGGGGATTGATTAAAGAGCAAGATTCTCTATGGGCTAAAGTTATCAGAAGCAAGTATGGTTGTGGTGATGATCTCATACCACGAATTAACTCCAAAAAACCAGGATCCAACACCTGGAGTGGAATTAAACAAAACTGGCCTAAGGTTCAAGAAGGTATCCAGTTAGTTGCAGACAGAGACGGTATTGAGAGAGCTCGTTGGAAATTTGAAAAGCATGGTTCTTTCACGGTGCGATCGGCATATAAGGTTCTCTCTCACGAAGAGGTCTCTCTAGAAGGTAGATGGAGTGATGTCTGGAAACTCAAAATTCCCCAAAGATGTAAGCTTTTTGCTTGGCTTATGTTACATGGACGACTTATCATTAATAGCTGGAAGCAACGAATGTCCCTTCATCCTAACGGCCGTTGCGACCGTTGTCAAGAGTTGATTGAAGATGAAATTCATGCAATTAGAGATTGCAAGGACATTAGGAATATCTGGGAGAAAATCATTCACCCATCCGTCTATGACAGGTTCTTCTCAGGTAATATTCATACCTGGTTCCAGGCGAATATGAGACATTCTTATGGGCTTGATATGGAGCAATGGAAATATCTCTTTGTTATAATCTGTTGGCTCATTTGGAGGGATCGTAATGAGAGGATTCACTCTTGTCCGAGCATGGATCTCAATCAAATTAATGCTAAGGCTAGGGCAATCCTGGGAAGCTTTATGGAAGCTACGAAAAGGATTAAATATACGAAGCTTGCAAACAATCAAGTTCAAGTTGAAGGCTCTACATTTCACAATGTCGATAGTTATACTACTGTAGAGGTCGATGGAGCTTATTCTCAGAGGCAAGGAAAATGTGCATGTGGAGGAATTATTATTGACCATAATGGAAGTATATTGGAAGGTTTTCGTCTCAGGCTTGAGAATGGTGAATCTCTTGAAGCAGAAATCTGGGGTTGCTTATTGGGCTTGAAGAGAGCATGGGAGAGAGGTCATAGACTGGTTCGATTGAGAAGCGATTCTCAGGAAGTGATACATCTTCTTCTGAATGATATTTCTGACCTTCACGAAGATTGGTCTCTCATCATGGAAGCGAAAGAAATGCTACAACGCGACTGGGTTGTGAAGATTGAATATATTGAGAGAAATTTGAATTCTAGAGCTGATTTAATTGCCAAGACAGCTTTGAACGACTACCCTGGCTTAACCATTATGGGCCCTGACACGTTGGCTAGCGTTATGCAGCTATCTTAGTTTTGTATTTATTTTTAATGTTGTTTTATGTTTTCCTTTTGTATCAAAAAAAAAAACATTAATTAATATTTTAATATCACCGACATTGATTGGAATAGCAATAGCTACATGCCACGCTTGCATTCTGAAGTAGTTGGGTTACGCATCTATTTCTTAATTCACATACCCGAGAACGACATCGCAGGCAAGAGTCATTTCTCACAACTTACATCACTGAAAGTTGAAACAAGCTCTTCACTCATTTTCTCTTGACATATAAAGTGATTTTTTTTCTTTGTGATGGAACAAAATGAAAATTATATTATTCCTTAAAAATTATAATAAAATTGAGAAAAGATTCACATTTTTTTATATAAATTTTACTTTTAATCACACCTCGTGTCATCCTTATCATCTGAGTTAATCTAATGCATCAGCCATCATTCATAGCCCTAATAATAAAACTTAAGTCTACACTGTATAGTGTCTAAATACAACTGGTATAATGTGGTGGCAAAAGAAAGGACTATAAATAATTGAATTGTAAAAGTCATTTACTTCTTTTAAGGCAAAAATGTGGGTGTGATTGTTATAAAAAAATTATTGGCATAATAAATAATAGGTTAAAATACTTGGGTTAAATTCTTTACAGGGAAAATCCTAAAAAAATACTCTGAAAATATTAAAAAGACAAATCAATGACTCTAATGTACAAAATACTAAATAAGTCCATCAGTATTAATTTGAAATTTTGAAATCTTGCTAAAAGTCTTGAATACCCTAGTTACTCACTCTCTCTCTCTCTCTCTCTCCCCCCTCCCCCCCCCCCCCCCTCCCCATATTACCCTGACTCTCATCTCCATCTCTATCATCCCCCGTCTTCAATTCCTTGACCTTGTGCTCCAACTTCTAGACCTTCGAACCCCTGATCAAAGGAATTGATTCCTTCACAATGTCCATGGCAGATTAAGGTAAGAAAGCTTCCCCTAGACCAGAAACCCATCCAAGACGGATGATTAAGAGCATGATTTTGCTGGCATACCATTCATCACCTCACCGCTCATGTTCCTGCTTTGGCAATCCTAAAGTAGAAGAATTCTTGCCTTTGCTCTATATTGGCTTTCTTTGATCCACTCCATTAGTAGTTGCAGATTCCCAAACTTTCTTGGAAGGCTCAAAATTTTGTGGTCACGCAAGGAGAAAACATGGTCCTTGCCATTCTCACCTTTTTTGCATCCGTTGGGAATTTCCTCTTCAAACTCCTGATTTTGTGCAAGCATTTTACTTGATTTACTTTTTTTTTAAGATGATGGATGCATGAACTCCGACATCACTTGAGGAGACCAAAGTTAAACTCGAGAATCTTGGGATTGAGCCGATGAGATGGTTGTGGAGACGGAAGGAATGTGCCGGGGGAAAAAAAAGGAATCGAAGGGGAATGATTTAGGTAGGGTACGGTGTTAAATCAATTACATTTAAAAATCCCAATTTGATACTTTAAGATTGATTTGGGATTATGAGAATTGGACTCATTGATTTGGGTTTTATAAATTTTGAAGCTATTTATATGGGATTTTCCTTTTTTTATATTTATTATGTCAAATTCTCCAATCACATATGGCTATGAAACAATAAGACTCATTACTATGTGTGATTTGAAAACTTGATATAATGTATATAATGTTGGACTTATGAGATGAAATTGGGTGTGTCAAATGAAACATAGTCCCACATTAT
The DNA here is from genome assembly GCA_963210345.1 of Inga oerstediana. Classification (NCBI taxonomy): domain Eukaryota; kingdom Viridiplantae; phylum Streptophyta; class Magnoliopsida; order Fabales; family Fabaceae; genus Inga; species Inga oerstediana. Next base: position 13,160,767 of record OY723405.1, on the reverse strand, counting down.
TTGGGGGGAAGAGAATATAAGTATATATATTACACCTTGTAATTTTGAGCTAGTAAATAAGTTAAGAGAAGAGTGGGCTTGTGTGCACAACAACGGGCCACCAAGAGATAAATATAGAGGAAATTTGGCCATTTCAATATGGACCAGCTTTTGAATTCGAGAGCTTGATGATTCGGTTATAAAGACTATATTTTATTTTGCTTTAACTGGTTATCTAGCTTGATGTTCGGTTATAAAGACTATATTTTATGTTTTGCTTTAACCGGTTATCTTCTCCAACGTTGAAGTCTGATTTCACTGCCTTTCTTGTTTGGGAACACTTATTTTTTGAATATAAGTGCTTATTACGCAAGTCGAGATAAAGCTCCTCTCACATACTTACCTCGTATACCGTGAATCACAATTTATAAGCATTTATTACCCAAAAATAAGTTATTCCAAACGAGCAAACACGTTCAGGGCCAAACCACCAAAGTCTTCGTTGCCTTTCAACGTTTAAAAGCAAAGTCTTCATTACCCTCAACGTTCAAAATGGATGATATGATTTTCTTAACGTTTGTAACCAAAGAATAAATTGTTATCAACAAGTTTATTGGTCTTAAAATTCTACCAAATGTTCGAGTGCATGAGTGGCTTATAAAAGGCATTGCCTGCAAGATGTTCAGGCACCCCCACTTCGGATCCTCAAGCTCTCTCTTCCTCCTCTGAAGTTTCGAGCTTTCTCTTCGTCTTATATTTTCTATCTGTTGGTTACTTTTATATTTTGTTATTCTGTTCACCCTATATTTATAGGAAGAGTCTATTTTACCTTTGGAAGTGCCGCTTTTTATCAGCCGATGGTTACACATAGCTCTTAAGGACAACATTTTTAGATGTAACTCAGATTACACAATGTATTTGTTGGAATTATGCCAACAAATAAAGAATTTGATATAAGTTTAATCAATTTGACAAAAACCAACCACAACTGGTCTGATATGTTATTTTACCACTGGAGAATCCATGCCATAGTCAATTCAAGTCAAATAAAAGATGAGCGACAACAATTACAAAAAAAAATATTAATAGTAAATAAATAATATTTCTGTATTAGCAAGACGCCTTAGCTGGTGAAAACAAGAAGTCCCAACAACGACATAAATGCTTCAATTAATCATCAAGCCGGTCTTAATGCCTTGACAAGATACACTCGCTGAAGATGAACAATCAACTTTATAGGGAAAATGAAATTGGCATGCGAAGGAAAGAAAAATAAGAGACGAACATACAAATCCCCGTGAAAAACTAGGGTCGCTCTAATTGAGAAGAAGCATAAGCATCGTCCCTGGTTCTCTTCATATCTGCACCTGAAAAAAGTATGGTATCAGGCATTAGATTATCAGAGTAAAATGATGGATATATATATAATGATTACATGACAACAATTTGATTTATGAAACCAACGGGCAAAATTCAATTTATGGATTTCTTAAAATAAAATCTTGAATATTTATCATTAGTCAAAAGCACTTACTTCTCTAGTCCTTATTATAAGTCACTTGTAGGAGAAAAATTTGATCTTAAATATAAGTCATCATCTGGAGGGTTTTAAATGATGGTTTTCTAATTTTACTCTATTCGATTTATATTGGAAAGTCAACACAGTAGTAAATTAAGAATAAAGTTATACATTTTTATAAAACATTTAATAATGTGACTTATAAATATAATTAAAAAAATTTCTTCTCCCCCAACCATATCTCAGGACATGAGGGTAGCTACACATCCGGTCTAACTTTTAAAAAAATAATTTTAATTTTAATATTTCATTGAAAGATTAAGATTTTATCTCTTTTTATCAGTATATTTGAGAAAATAAAACAAATACGCGCGCGTGCGAGAAATAGCGTATAGTTAGAGAATTAAATATAATATTTCAGTTAAATTATTCTTTACAATTTTATATGTATGCTATATTAAATGATAATTAATTCAAAAAGTGCAGAGTATGAGATACTCATGAACTTTTTTTTTTGGCCAAACGCATAAACAATTTTTAATTCCAAAGTCTCCAATTCATGCATAACGGCTACCGCTTAGATCTGAAAAGCAAACGGCTAGCTCTTTGTATGGCTACCCAAGATAATGGTAGCTTTTTTATGAAAGCATCTTTCATAATGACATGCCCAATCCCACCCCAACCTATTTATTATTAGATTCAATTAGGGCCTGTTTGTTATGCGGAAAGTTAAGGAGGTAAAGGGAAGATTGCAATGTTCCAATCCAAAAAATGTGTTTAGTACCGAAAACTGACCGCAACTCACATTCCCTTCTCCTGCCATGTTCCCTTAAACATGGGATCTTTATATCCCTCTAAAAATGGTGGGATCTTAAATTGTTCCTAGGAGAGTGAAATCGTGGGACAAAAATACCCCTAAAAGGTAGAGCATTCGTGAGCCAAAGGACGAGCTGAAGGTAATTTCTGGTTTGAATCTGAAAGTGGTCTCGCTTCATGAGTTTTGGCAGTGATTCCAAATTTCAAATCCAAGTTTCAAACCATCGACTTGATAGCTTGAAGAAGACGAGGATTGCTCTGGTGAAGCAAAGTTTCTGACCTCTATCGAAGACATCGCCTTTGTCCACCAACCCCTTCGCTCATAGCATAAAGATGAGTTCTTTCGATCTCGGAGCTTGGCGAGGAAGACGATGAACAGTACCATGAGGAAGACGATGAACAATGAAGATGAGGTTGAGTTCGAACTAGGGTTTTTAAGTTTGATCTGGACTGTTAAGTTCGAATTGGAATGTTAAGTTTGAACTTGAACTTCTGGTGAAGTTCGTGGTATTTTAGGTTTTTCATACAATCTTCCCACTTAAACTACTCTCTTTTCTTCCAACCAAACATCTCATCTTCCCTCAATCTATGTTCCGTTCCCATGTCTACCAAACAGCTCACTCTTTTAAGTTTCCTCTCAATCTTCCCTTCTTTTCCATTCCTTTCCGTTCCCTCCTAGAATGTTCCTTGTACCAAACAAGCCCTTAATCTTACCTGGCCTAGCAAGCCCTCATGAGAAAATTAGCAAGTTTCATTGAACTAAAGGATCTTTACATGTCCATCAAATTGACTATAAACAAAATTACATCAACAACAAAGCTTTATATATCTCATTAAATGGGATTAGCTACATAAATTAAATGACGTTATTATGTTCTATATAAAACAAGATATTTAGAGAAATTATTAATCAAAAGATCCAGCTCTATAATTTCATTGAGTCTTCACTTCACTCTTCTTCTATGTTTTTTTGAAGGATTCTATACTGCTTGATCAACCCTTCTCACCGATGCACCCAATGGTAGTCTTTAAACTTGTTCAAGCCACCTCAAACAATTTTCTACCATTTTCTTCTCAATAAATGACACTCCAACTCATTTGCGTATATGATCATTACAATTCATGTTGTCTCTTTAAAGCCTAACATTCACTATCATATAGCATGGTTGGTCTTATAGCAATGTGATAAAACTTCACTTTTAACTTATTAGGTTATTTCCAATCACAAATAATTTTGATAGTTTTTTTCCATTTATACCAATACCCAGCTTAAATTCTATTATTAACATCTCCATTAATTTCACCATTTTGTTGTATAATTGATCCAAAATATCTAAATTTTGCCATTTGTGAAATGACGTGCCCTCCCATTTTAACCTCCACATCAACTAGTCTCTTATCAAAATTGCAATGCATATGTTTCGTTGTGCTCCTATTCAAACGAAACCCTTCAATTCCAGAGTCTTTCTCCATGTCTCAAGTTTAGAATTAATCCTCTCCATTGATTCAGCCAATAAAACTATATCATCCGCAAAAATCACGAAGTCTGAGATCTCCTCTTTGATAAGCTTATTTAGTTAAAACATTTACCACTAGGTTGAACAAATAAGAACTCAAAATTGCTCTCACATGTAGACCGATCCTTATAGGAAAGTCATTTATCTCACTTCCAAAAGTTCTAAAACTGGTTTGTTACCCCTTCACACAAAAAATCTTCTAAAAGACCAAAAATTAAAATAAATACAATTAACATAGCAGGAGACAGTATGATGCGGTGTCACTTTAATTATATTGCTTGTGAGCTCTGACCTGGCTCAATTAAAGCAAGTGGCCGGATTTCTGCTGCCTTTTAACAAACCTACTCATTTTGCTTCTCAAGTCATTCGGCTCCTAAACTGTGAAGAAATTAAGAATTGATTTATTACAGTCCTCACCCTACATTAACAATTTTTTTACACTACTTAGAAAAATTCACAAATAATATTAGTGTTGTTTATATTGTTTTCGACAAATGTTATTGTTGATCTATTAGGAAATAATAAGTATGCAAACAATAAAATTTGTGCCTACAAATAATGCATGTCCGAGCAGCAACTTTAATTTCGTAATCTCCCATTTATTAAAAGTTGAAGTTTAAGAGTACGATCCAAGAGAGATGTGGCACTTTTCTTTTTATGCATGTGTCTTTCACCTCCATCAATCTCACTTTCTTTTAATACGTAAGCACTATTGTGCGTATATAAAAGTGTATGTACTTATGGAAAATAATCATCCACTTATATCTTGAACGAATATAGTAACAAAACTTTATGAAATTTTAAATTTACATTATTTATGCTTAAACCATTAGATCAGTCTTAATATCCAATGCCCATATATATTTAATTTGTATCATATGTTAAATACATAATTTAGGTAGAAACAGGTTTGTTCGGCCGCTGAGCCACATGAATGCTTGCTCAGCCCTAATTGAATAAATGTGGTTTAGATGAATGACTCAAAAAATGTCTAATCAATTACTAAGATTGTGCATATATCAAACACGTAGGTGCCATCACCGTTGTTAACCTAAACCCTTAAAAACCTGCGACTTTTAAGTCATTATTTGTAACTTTTATCTATTTTGCCAAACTGCTTTGTTTATATATAGTGTATAGCTATACATATATAGCTAATTTTTTCTCTCTCGCCCCCTTTTGAAAAAGCATTTGATCCGCAAACCATTGATTATATACGACTTGTTATTATACCTTTCTCTGTCTCTCACTAATGAAGCTAACTTGGAGGAAAATATTCAGTTCGTAAGTGTTAAAAAAATTTTAAAAAAAAAACTTAAGGAACAAAATTTCATTCTCCATTGGTGGATCCGTGCTTGAGTTCATTGAGAGGTTTATTCTCGAGCGTTGTCCAGGATGATATCGTATTATATTGGTGAATTTTGGAGGCATACAAACTTTTACAAATTATACAGCCAATAATAATGATTTTCAAATCGACCTTTAATAATTGTATATGGTAGTTTCTTTGTTTACAAACGAAATATTTCATTGGTTATTAATTGGAGGTACGTTGTATTGCCAATAGATTATTTAGTAACTGGGTTGAATTCCAACACATGCAGTTTCTTATACATTTTATATTTGATATATAACGACTTATATATACAGGAATGACGAAGCCAAGAAAAAAAAACTACTAATATAATGGAAAAACAAAGGGAACTCCCAAAAAATGATGCGTTAAGAGATCGGGCAACTTAGATTTATATATTTAGACTTAGTATATATAAAAAGAAGTAAAAAGTGGTAAATGAGATGTGAAAAAATAAGGTCAGGTACATATATAAACTAATTGTGAAGCAGAATAACGTGAAATAACAATAATAATAATAATAATAACAAACAAGAGCTTTCAAACTTCAAGATCAGAGGGGAAGGTGGTGGTTGACCCAGGGAAGGCGAAAGAGGAAATGAGGAAAGGAGCATTATTATGGGCCTTCACATTGAATTGATATGGACTACTCAATGTACTTGTCATCAATTAATCTCACCTTCAATCATTGCTTTTTAATATGCTTTTGTTTTGTGTGTTCCAGCACCAATCACTACATCACTATTCTTCCATCCACTTGCCACCAATTTTATCTCTATTTCACTTTTCTATTTCTTCCCAACAACATCTCTATTTATGAATCTTTCCACGTGTATAAATATTTTTAGAAATATTCTTTCTCATTTTGTTTATACAAAAAGATTATGAAATTGGTGGAGATGTTAGTCATAAAATTCAAGTTGGATGATTTAAACAGAGAAAAGCTATTAGAGTTATTTATAGTAAAAAGTGCCTAATAAAATACGAGGAAAGTTTTATCGTATTGCTATAAGACCAATAATACAATATATAGTAGTGAATGTTGAGTTTTAAATGGACAATAAAAGCATAAAAATAGGGCAGCTAAGATGATGCTGCTAAGAATGACATACAATCATAAAAAAAGATAAAATTCATAATAAATATATACAATGAAGAGTTGAATTGGCACCCCTATTGAAGAGAAAATAATAGAAAATTGTCTAAGGTAGTTCAGACACATATAATGAAGGCCTTTGAATGCAGAAATGAGGATGGTAGACTAAATAGTATAGAGTCATATGAAAAGTTGTAGAACAAGACATATGAGAACATTCGAAAATATTATTGAGGAGGACCTATTGGTCAGCAATTTATTTAAATATTTGGTTGTGGATAGAGTACAATAATGTCACGCAATTCATGTGGCTAACTTAAACCACCTAATGGGATAAAGCTTGTTGTATTTTATTTAACTCTTTGCCTTTTAAAGTTTTCATTAGCTAGCTTGCTTATAGATATAGTCTTCACCTGAAAAATAATGCTCTTACGTATTATTAGTGCCTTTTCATATACCCATCACTTTGACACTTTAATTTGATACATGCATACATAAATATATGTAACGTTTGTCAGATTTGTTCACTCGTTGTCAAATTCTTCCTTTTTGTCATAAACACACATATAGTATTTGGTGCTACTGATTAAATTACATTCCGGCATTGTTAAATTTCAAATATATGGCAGCTGTTCTGTTAAAATATATATATATATATATATATATGGCAGCTTTCATTGCATCATCTAAGCCTTTTCCACTCGAATCTTGGTTACTGTCATAAACTATTTATGCAGAATGTGAAAAGAGAGTAGCATAAAAAGTGAAAACTAAATGTTCATTCAGAACCCAGTTTTCTCTTCAACTTATTTCAATTCTATCTTCAAAAACTCTGGAGAATTTTGAAAAAAAGTTTCATTAAATATATGGATTCGAATTAGGGGAAAAAACAAAAAAATAACACTTGAACTTTAAAATCCCAAATTGGTATTGTTGACAATAAGAGTAATAGAATTAATAAAAAGAGTATAGCAATTAACAACTCAGGCTTTTAGAAAATCACTGATTTGGGGTTTTGAAATTCAATTAGCATTTATTTATATTTTTTCCTTCAAATTATCTAATTTAATGTAGATAAGCTTAAATTAATATGATTCCACCAGAAGGTGGTCATTTTCGTAAGAGCAGAGAATAAATCTTGATTTCTTGTTTGTAACCTATCAGAAGGAACTAGGGCCCCCACGTCAATTTCTTGCTTATTTTGAATTTGGGAGGTGGCTGAACGATATGCCCAAGCCCAGACGTTGACAGATATGGTTCTGTACATCTATAGTGAAAACACATATACACTCACTACACTTTAATTATTTCTTGACAAAAACAGCTGGCTAGGGTTAGATTAGATTTCACAAACCATCCGTGATCTAACCACGCTTTTATATTTTACTTTTCCATATATATATATGTGTATACATACGCGTTTTTCACTTTTGCATATAATAATCTTCAATTTTGCTTTTGGTGTTTCTTGTTCCAACCGTGACGAAGCTTGGCTGTACTTCACGCCCTGCCCTATCTTAATGGATATGTCAGCGTTTATGTGGAGTACGACACTTAATTATATCCGCACTGATCATTAACGTATTGCCGCATGGTCAAGATTTAAAATTTATAAACTCCATCACTGATGTGTGTGAGAGAGAGAGATGTAAGCAGCAGGTTTGGGGTTATGATAGATCCCATATGCAACAAAATTTGTACTATCATATTCATGGCTATATATGATCCTCCAATTAACGTCACATTTCTTATTTACTACTCTCACTTTCATTTGCAAATTAAGCCGCTACCTGCATTATGATCCTGCAAACAGGGCTTAATTTATTGGATAATCTATATAACCAGCTCTTTGGATATATAAGATAAGACACAGATATATTTCTCATGTGATGTAACACTTTTACGTACATGTGTCACACACACACACACACACGTCCTAGAAAAGCTATATAACCATATATATGTGTAAGTGTAAAAGTGCATAATAATTATAATAAATGGGTTGGATGCAGTTAGCTATCCCTAGCAGATATTAAATAAATGGTTAAGGGAAGAGGATCTATATATATAATGTTAGTGTGGAGAAACACAAGCTCTCACAGAAGCACTCCAAAAAGGTTTATTAGTCTCTGAAGTTGTGAAGAGGGTATAGTAGTTAGGTATGGAAGTAGTATTGATGAGAGAGTGGTTGCCATGTTGGTGGAACACACTGCTGCGTTTGGTGGTGGTGTTGTGTGCTTTGAGGGAAACAAGGGGAGTGGTGAAACTGCCACCGAATACGACAGCTCCACCAGCAGTGATAGCTTTTGGAGACTCAATATTGGACACTGGAAATAACAACAACATTAAAACCCTCGTCAAGGCCAATTTCCCTCCTTATGGTAAAGATTTCCAGAGTGGTATCCCCACCGGCCGATTTTGCAATGGCAGGGTTCCTTCTGATCTCTTAGGTATTCTCTCTCTCTCTCTCTCTCTCTAACCTCTGTGCATTGCTTCTGACCTCTTACGTGGAACTTTATGATTTTCAATTACTCCTCCAGCCCCTAACATAAGACCTACTTCAATAAAAAAATTGAATTACCGATTAGATCTGATATTAAGGACAAGAGATATTTAGTAGATATAGTTAAGTTTGAGCTGTTAAGATTGTGCATTCTGATGGATTAGACTCGTAAAAGCTGATTTCAAAATACATATGGAGTTAAATGTGAGTGAGAGAGACTTATTTGTGATGACTTGCATGAGGGGGCAGTGGAAGAACTCGGAATAAAGGAGTTTTTGCCAGCATATTTGGACCCAAACCTAAAGCCAAGTGATCTTACAACCGGTGTCTGCTTTGCCTCTGGTGCCTCAGGCTATGATCCTTTGACCCCAAAAATAGCGGTATGACTATATATGTACATGAGACACAAACACACCCTTTTGATTATTATTTGGTTTAATTTCTCCATATATAAATAGCTCATAATTAATCGATGAATTTTGTGAATAAAAAAATGATGAGCAGTCGGTGATACCAATGTCGGATCAAGTAGAGATGTTTAAGGAATATATAGAGAAGCTGAAGGAACTAGTGGGAGAGGAGAGAACAAAGGAGATAGTGGGGAACAGTCTGTATGCGGTGGTGGCAGGAAGCGACGACATAGCCAACACTTACTTCATAGCAAGAGTCAGGCAACTTCAATATGACATTCCCTCTTACACTGACCTTATGGTCAATGGAGCCTCTGATTTCTTGAAGGTACTAATTAATTACTTCCATGTCTTTTAATTTCGCTTCTTCTTCTTCTTCTTTACCCAAACACGTCCTTATAAATTAATAGGGTAAAGGGGCAATTTTGACCCGGAAGTTTACTCTGAGGGGCAATTTTTCCTTTTTCAGTGCAATTTTGCCTCAAAAGTGTAAAAAGAGGGCATTTTGCCCCTGCCATTATCTCAGTTAATTTTGACCGTTAATTAACTAAATATACTGAGCTGGCAGTTTACATGTCATCCATATCATTTTTGTTAAGGTGAAAATTTGCCCTGAGAGTATTAAATCTAACTTTGAAAAAAAAAATGAAGTAGATAATACATGGATTTTCAGTGTAAATTTACACATTAACAAAAATGGCATAGATGACATGTGAATTGCCAGCTCAGTATATTTAATCAACCATAATGGCCAAGGTAAAGTTGCCCCATTTTTAATACTTCTAGGACTAATTATTGCCCTTCAGATAAAACTTTCAGTATAATGTTGGCCCTTAACCCTAAATTAATTTATACCTCTCATACGCCACCATATTGTGTCACTTTCCCTGCTTCAGAATATTCAAATTCATTTCTATTGTCAACATCCAGTCAAATAATTAATCAATATTTCACTCTGTATAAGTTTTAATTATTTGAGCCGACGGGTATGAAGAATTCAAAATCTAAAATCTGTCCTAACAAAGTTTTTTATTTTTTATTTTAATATTCTATATATACTTATTTCAATTTTCAATCATGTATTCCAAGTCACAAACATGTATATGCTCCTGAATTGGCATGCATATTTTGTTCAAACTCATTCTAAGCACCCACCTTATCACTGTATTTCACCCATCAATTTGGCTTCTCCATTCTATATACTTTTATTAGTTTTAAATCATTCGTGTGAAATTTAAATGATTCGGATGTAATCTTGAAAGAAAATATAAGGGAAAATTAATGCTGAAAAATTCCATTGCAAAATTTAACACTCAAAGGTATATATAGTTTGTCCCAAAGCAGTTGTGCTCATTATAATGGTGCTTGCATTGAGAGTACTCCCAACGATAAGGCTACTTGCAGAAGGTTTTGAGTAGAAATACTTATATCAAATCTAAACTATTCCAACGTATACTCTCAATTATCTCGAAGTGGGATGCCATGAGAGGAAAATGAAAAGTGAAAAGCCAATTTAATTCATTTTTTTTAATATACTCTGCATCCTGAGTTTTTATTTTTTGGACAACATGTATTGATTGAGTTTGAAACGTGAAAAAAAAAATGAAGCAAATATATGAGCTTGGGGCAAGGAGGATCGCAGTGCTGAGTGCACCACCAATCGGATGTGTTCCATCCCAAAGAACTCTAGCTGGTGGAATTGTTCGACAATGTGCTGATAAGTACAACGAAGCTGCCAAATTATTTAATTCCAAACTCTCCAATCAGATCGATTCTCTCTCTCGCACTTTGCCTAATTCCAGACTCGTCTTTGTTAATGTCTACGACTCTCTCCTTGATATCATCCTTAACTATAAAAAATACGGTATTATATATGCCCTTTATTATTAATCCTATATTAATTATTACCATCATTTAATTAATTAAACTCATGAACTAATCATTATATTTATTCAATCACCTAACCAAATTTAATTTGCAGGGTATAAAGTTGTGGACAAGGGGTGTTGTGGTACTGGTAATATTGAGGTTGCTGTGTTGTGCAACCATTTGGCTCCCACGTGTCCCGATGTCTCCAATTATGTGTTTTGGGATAGTTATCATCCTACAGAAGGAGTATACAAAATACTCATTGATCAAGTTCTTCAAACATATCTCCCTCGTCTCCTTGCTTAGCTTGACCATTAATTAATAATTAATTCACCTAATTAATTCGTCCCTCTTTCTTTTAATTGTCCCATTTACAAGTCAATGAGATATTTATACAATTTGTGGCCACCACATACTGTGTTTTACTCATTATTGCACTATATATGTCCTCATATATAGAGAGTGGGCTTTTGTCTCCTTTATATAGTATGTCTCTGTTCTTATTTGTTTGTTTTTACTTCAATTAATATTGTATTAATTGATTAATGAATGAGAAAATCTCACTGAGTCTTTATTACGTGTCGTCTAGTTCATTGAAGTTTTTTTTTTTACATTTTAATATTATATATTCATTCTCGTTCCCTTTATTACTCTCTCCGGTCCTAATTATAAGACAAAGTTGACTTTTTTGGATAAATTAAGGAAGCCAATTAAATCACTTTAGAGTATTTATATTTTTAGTATCTTTAGATTATATATCAGTTTATTAGTCAAATTAATTAGTTTGAAGAAAAAAAATATAAATATAAATATTTTAAAGTGATTTAATTAGCTTCCTTAATTTCTTTAAAAAAAATCAATTTTATCTTATAATTAAGATAAAAAAGAATATCATCTTTTTGTTATTACAAAGACACGGATCGAACTCGTGAAGGGGAAGGGAGGAGTGACCTAATGGTCGCTTAATGATCATCACGCGACCAGGCGCTGGTCCTCATTCCCTTTATTTTATTCAGCCAATTTATTCAACGATCAACAACTACTTCAAAAACTTTCAGTTCTTTATTCTCTTGTCAAGTACACTACTTTTATTTATTTTTTTAACCTTTTAAGTACTACTACTTTCTTTACCTTTTCTTCTTTTTTGCATGAAATGCAAAAGTGGAGGAGAGGCTTAATTTCTAAAGAATACAATAAAAAAATATGAAGAAAAAAGTAGTGCATAATGTCTTTAAGACATGGGTAACACTTTTTTAGGCTTAATTTGCCCAGCTCTATACCTATCTTATAGGGTACAAGTTAAATTGATGGACAAATTTTCTGCATGATACAACAAAAACTCTTAAGTATGGATTGCACTCCCAATACTTAAGTAAGACAATAATGAATTTTACAAAATAATAATTTAACTTTATCTTTGTGTGCACTCAAGGATAAAGGCAATGAGTTTAATCTTTTGTTGTGTGATTTCTTATGTGTATGAATAATTGATGGTGTTGGATATTTATAGGTCATGGAGTGGTGCCTCTTGAAGCAGCACTTCTTCAATTAAAAGTTATAATAATTTGTTAAATTCATGAATCTCATATGCTGAGCATTCATAAATAGACATATGAAGAGTTATACTTTTATATTATGTAGAGTTTTATCATAAACACAACACAACTTTTCACCAAGTGGTAATGGCTACATCTCTAGCTATAACCTTTCACATGTGTCTCTAAAAACTGAACAGACATAATCTTGATAACTTTTAGTGTTATAACTTCTTACATAACTCTTCATATAAGTTCTTTAATTTAATAAATAGGATGACTTTACAAAAAACACATATCTTTATTTTAAAATATTCCAACAATCCCCCACCATTTTAAAATGATCACAAACTCTTATCACTTCAGAATCATGTTGTCAATAAAGGTATCTCGAGGATTTAAGTCTTTACTTAAGTATGACATGGTTTTACCCTTCTAAAATAATATGGGTAGACTAAACTTTGAACCAACTATCCCATATGAACAGGTGTGCATGAATTATGTATGAGATCTCGAGCCATTGTATGCCACTTTAAATGACACATTTATTTGTGGCCTTATGTCCATATCATTTTCATGAGAACTTTTCAGAGTCAAACCCTTAGGCTCTTAGATGCGACCTCACTTCATTCTCATATAGATAGACTTCGTAAAGAGCATCACCATGACAAATGTTCAAGCAAATATATGCTGACAGGTCCATTAAGAGCTAATTTGAAGATCAACCTAACCCCTCCTAGTCTCATGGTTATCAAGTATTTTCCAACCTGATGAGATGTATTAAAAGTCAAATACTTGTAATCACTCTGATAATGTACTTTCACCATTGAACTCTAAACTTGATATAATGGTTAAGTGTGAGTTGGGTTTCCACTATTAGTGATTAAAGTTTATTGGGCTTCAATCCTATCCTTTTTAATGTTTTTAACACCAAATCCCTTGTTAGATCTTTCGTCAAAGGATCTAAAAAATTCAATGCAGATATTATATAATTAATGAAAATTACTCTATTCAAAATCAAATTTTGCACATAGCTATGTCTTAGACTAATATGTCACAACTTTCCATTATAAACTTGTCTATAAGCCCTTGCAAGAGCAAACTGCCTATCACAATGGATAGATATTAGTGTCATTGGCTTGGACCATACAATAATTTCAAGTAACAAGTTTCTTAACCATTCTTCTCCCTTGCTACTTGCAGTCAATGCTATAAACTCAAAGTCTATAGCAGAATCTGCTATACAGGTCTATTTCTTTGACCCTCATGAAATAGCACCCCCACCAAGGGTATAGACCTATCCACTTGTGGATGCATGATCCCCTGAGTAAACTATCCAGCTAGCATATACACTACTACAAAAAACGCTTTTAACGTCCCTTTTTTGGGCTTTTTAACATCTAAAAATAAGGGGACATCTATCTGAGCGACGTAGAAAAAACTGTCAATAATGTCCCTAAAATAGATGACGTCTTTAGGTCAGACTTTAGACGTCCCCAGTCGTTACTGGGGATGTCTAAAGTGTTTCTGAACCACTTTAGACGTCCCCAATTTACACTGGGGACTTCTAAAGTCCAAACTTTATACGTCCCCAATGCAAAGTGGGGACATCTAAAGTAGTTCAGAAACACTTTAGACGTCCCCAGTTTAAACTAGGGACGTCTAAAGTGGTTCATAAACACTTTAGATGTCCCCAGTTTGCACTGGGAACATCTAAAGTTTTTTTTATGGCCTTTTATATATACATTACTGTCCGGTAAATTTAAACTGCAGAAATTGGATAGAAGAAATATTGCATAAACCAAAATGGAAACAACAGCAGTTCAGCACTATCTAATAAATATGTTATCCAACAATCTAATAGTATGTACAACAACACAACTCTAATTCGCACATTGGAAATTCATCCCAAAATTCTCCTTAAAAGTAAGACATCCCAAAATCAAAATAACAAACCGTCTCAACTTAATTTAAACGAAACTAAACTAATTAAGGCAATTCATATTCAAGACAATGTATCATTGTGATTTTTTTTACCAAGCAACCCATGCCAAGTTCAAAGCTTCCAACTAAACAATTTTCAAGCCTCCACAATTTTTAGATAAGTATTATTCATCCCATCACAAGAAATGGACTCTCTTAGAATGCATGTACCACCCTAGAAAAAAAGTGTCATACCTATTTTATGGCATAATTGATGTTGTATTATATTGTACCTCATCAACATTCCAGAACCATACACGCATTTGAGGCAAAATTCTAACATATTTTTGTAATTTAGTTAACTTTTGAATAATGTTAAACTAGACTAACCTAAGCCAAACCAAATCTATCCCTAAGTATCATTGTCATTTTTTTAACTCACACTACAAAAAAAAAGGTATTTTGTAGCGGTGCAATTGTAGCGGTTGTAATAAACCGCTACAAATTATGGTATTTGTAGCGGTTTTCACTTAAACCGCTACAAATTTGTAGCGGCCAGTTTTTTTGTAGCGGTTTCCTAAAAATAACCGCTACAAATTTGGCGCGAAATTCCCGCCAAAACTTGTAGCGGTTCTTTTGTAGCGGTTAATGCACACAAACCGCTACAAAATACCAACCACAGGATTTTGTAGCGGTTATAGGGGCAATAACCGCTACAAAATACCAAAGGTCAGAAGTTTGTAGCGGTTATGCCCCTATAACCGCTACAGAATTTAAAGAGTCCCGAAATTTGTAGCGGTTCTAAGCAATAACCGCTACAGAATTTCAAACGTTGTGAACATTTGTAGCGGTTATTGTAGAACCGCTACAAATTTAATTATTTGTAGCGGTTATAGTAGCGGTTATTTTAATAACCGCTACTAATATCTGGACTATTTAAGCCCCCCACTTCCTTCATTTCTCCGTTTGCTCATTTTGTTTCCTGAGGTTTCTCTGAGTGATTTCTTCGAGATTTGAGCGTTCAGACGTCTCTATAGGAGTTTTTGCTCGGTATTTCTCAGTATTTGCACTTGAGGTACGTATATAACACGTATTTTATTTATATTTGTATTTTTATTATTTTTTTGCATAATAATGTGACTAATTTTTTTTTTAATTTGTACAGTTGATATGGCTTCAGGACAGGATAAGGGGAAGGCCCCTGAGGTCCCCAGACCGAATTTACGGGGTGGCAGCAGCCGGGCAGGGGGCAGAGGGAGGGGGCAGTGCGCAGGCAGGGCTACCGCGGCATCTCAACCCAGCCCCCCACAGGCACCGCCGACGATCCCACAGGCGACGACTATACCAGAGGTGCCTGAGGTGGAGGGGACAGATATTAGCGTTGAGGACTTCCTCAACGAGGAGGAGTTCGAGATCCCGATTAGTGGGTTCAGGGAGATGGAGCAGTTCCTCGATGAGGAGGATGCTCGAGAGCAGAACAACCCACGAGGGTCGTCTTCGCGGTCCACTGGGTTTGAGGTGCAGGTCGAAGGTAAATTACTTTTTTAATTTAGTAAGTTATTTATTTAAATTTGAAATGTTAACTTTGAATAATAATTTATCTAACGTGCGGTCAACTGTGCAGCGGTTTTATAAAACCGCTACAAAACGGCTTGCAACGTACGATTTAGTAGCGGTTTTTCAAACTGCTACTAACCTATTTGGTAGCGGTTAGAACCGCTACGAATACCCATTTTTAACCGCTACTAAATCACATTTTTTTTGTAGTGTCATATCTATATATATATATACACACATCACCATGTTGAAGTCTGTTGACGAAAAAAACAAGTATGCAATAATGACAGTCCATTTCCATATCAAGCAAATTAGAAACAGATTAAAAGTATGCATATACAAGTTCTTCTGTTTTTCCAGTTTCATAATCTGATTAAAATTAACAGTTGCAAGCATTTGTTCAATCATTTGTATCCAAAGTTGTGGGAGTGAGAGACAAACCTGTGGACGACGGAAATGGAGACGACTCACGGTACCACCAGCTGGGAAGACGATAGTTGTGAGAGGGAGACACAACCGACGGTGCTCTCATCAAAGAAGAGAGAGGGAAAAATAGAAATATGATTATGAGAAAGAGGAAGGCAGATAGGGAAGGAAGCACGGGAAAGGGAGTTGCAGCAACGAACTAAGAAAGAGGAAGGAAGACGGGAAAGGAAGCAAGGGAAAGGGGAAAGAGGAAGACAGCTGGGAACGAAACTTACGGGGGAAGACGGAATGAAGCTTGGAGAAAGAAAATAAAGCTGCTAGCCTGCTGCTGATGGGATGGGTGTCTGACAAGCTTTTCCGCGTTCTCAGTCAAAATGGGGACGTCTAAAGCTCACTTTAGACATCCCCAATCAAACTGGGGACATCTAAAATGGCCGATAATGAGGACAATAGCGGTGGTGTTAATAACTAAAGTGTGGAGTGGAAATGTGTGGGAAAAAGGGGAAGGGTTGATAAAGTTACCAGGAAATGAGACAGTTTCAGGTCTCATAATATTTGGGGACTCAATTATGGACTCAGGAAGTAACAATGATCTTAGAACACCTGCCAAGTCTAACTTTCCTCCTTATGGCAGAAACTTCGATGGTGGCAGACCAACTGGCAGATTCTCTAATGGCAAAGTCCCTTCTTCTTTTTTTTTTGGACAAAGGCAAAGTCCCTTCTGACTTCATAGGTCTAAACTTCTTCTTTCTTTGATTTTTATTATTATTATTTCACTATTTATATATTATTATATTCCCAGCTTGTCTCTTATCTTTCTTTGTTTTGTTTTTTTAGTTCAAGAACTGGGTATTAAGGAATCTGTACCTTCCTATAAAGACTCTAATTTGCACCCCAATGACCTCTTGATTGGTGTCAACTTTGCTTCTGGTGGTTCAGGATACGATCCTTTGACCCCAAATATTCTGGTATATATATACATATATTTCCCCATCTAAATTAATTAGTCTCTTACACATTTACACTTGTCATTGTAATTTTTTTTTTTTGGCCATAAGACACACACTCATTAATATCCTTCACCTATAGAGAATTTGAACTCACAATCTCATGTTTAAAAAACCTTAAAAGATGTGTTTGGTATCATTTGAGTTACAAAGCTCTAAACACATATCTTTATAAAAATTACTTGCTTGCTCTTATTAATTTGTTTAAAAAGTCCCTGTGCTTATATGCTTTAAATCTACATCTATATTTATATATTTTATATGAAAAGCAGTCTGTATATGTACAGTAAAGTTTGTATATACATCCATTCTTTTTTTCATATTTGCACACCATTCAAAACAGAGACAACTGCTCCCATTACAACTAGCATTATTTTACACAGCATATATACTTTGTTTTATAGTGATGCATTTATATTTGGCCAAAAAAAAATGATGATGGTGCATTTATTGAAGGTATGACTGCCTAGCTCCAATCAATGCAAACTATATCTACATCTTTTCGGGAGGAACAAAGAATTATTATATATTCCTTTCTTCTGATCCTAATTATAAAATAAAGTTGATTTTTTAAAAAAAAATTAAGGAAGTCAATTAAATTATTTTAGAGTGTTTATATTTTTAGTATCATTGGATTATATATTAGTTTATTAGTCAAATTAATTAGTTTGGAGAAAAAAATAAAAATGTAAATACTCAAAAATAATTTAATTGGCTTACTTAATTTCTCCAAAAAAGTCAACTTTATCTTATAATTAGAACCGGACGAGTATTATATATTATTTCCTTTGAAATGGTCAATTATTATACATACACATATCTTTCTTATTTTTTACTTGCGGTTGCTTTGTGAAAATAGTCGGTGATACCATTATCTGATCAACTGCAACAATTCAAAGAATACATAGGGAAGCTAAAACAAAATTTCGGAGAAGAAAGAACAAATTCTGTATTATCAAAAAGTCTAGTCCTTGTGGTTGCAAGCGCCAACGACATTGCCAACTCTTATTTTGCCACTGGACTTAGGCGAATGCAATATGATATTCCCTCTTACACTGACCTCTTGCTCCACCATGCCTCTTCCTTCTATCAGGTAATATAATATAATATAATCTTAGCCAATTAACATCCTTTAATTTCCTTCACTAACCATCCGAGTTCGATTAATTAGTACTAATTCTTAATCAAATTGATTATAATTTGTACAATATATGAATGTGAGTACAGGAATTGTATGGATTAGGAGCAAGAAGAATCGGAGTGTTCAGTGCAACTCCACTGGGATGCATGCCTTCGCAGAGAACTATGTTTGGAGGATTAGGGAGAGAATGTTCGCCAGACACAAACATGGCATCACAAATGTTCAATGCGAAACTATCAGCAGAACTGAACTCACTGAATCACAATCTGGCCACATGCCAAGTTCGTGTACATCGATGTTTACCAGCCTCTGCCTCATATCATCGAGAACCCAGCCAAATATGGTATAATCAATAAAATCTCTAGCTCTGCCGAACATTTAATTTGTTGCTGATATATATATAGATGATTATGATTTTATAAAATGAATATGATTAATTTTGCATGAAATGATGATTATGGAACAGGGTTTGACGTAGTGGATAGAGGATGCTGTGGGACAGGGATGATGGAGGTGTCAGTGTTGTGTAAAAGGCTTCTTCCTCAGACTTGTGCCGTTGAGACAAAGTATGTGTTTTGGGATAGCTACCATCCCACTGAGAGAACTTACGAGATTCTGGTGGATTTGGTTCTCAACAAATACATCTCCAACTTCCTCTGATACGCTCTCTCACTGTCCTCTGCTATATATATACAGCATCATGTATGAATTAATGTATGATCCAAGTAAGTTGCTAGTGGTTGTACTGTACGTGTATTCATTATTGATTCCAAATAAGTTATTCCATGATTTTAATTTTGAGGTTAAAAAAGGACCATCAATTCAGATTACTTATTCATGCAAATGCCTAACTAAGTGGGCAAACTAAAATGCCAACAAGTTGGCAAAAATAAATAAATAAAATGCCAACAAATATCCAATGTGATGTGATACACGTTCCCTGGAGGCTGCTAGCTGTTTCAGCTTATGCTTCATAATCTTAAAAAATGAATTAGGGTTTTAATTCTTTACTAATTAATTATTTACTCACTATCAGGCAAGGTTTTAGTCTTTGTTGAGTTGATAGTTTCCCAAAGTTTGCCATAGTCATTCCGTTTTATAGCTGAGAAGGGGTAAAAAGAGCATTTCCTTTTCAGTTTTATGGGTTATGGGCCTTATGGCCCAAAAACCTGGAGTTCAATGGGTCAGATAGACTCAACAACCAAGAATGATAAGTTTTTTATCAAGGGGAGTTGGTCCAAGTGGTAAGCGGTTTGGTTCCACTTAAGTAAGGTTTCGGGTTTGAACCTTGTGTATGTAGAAAATTCCCATTGGAAGACTCTCCCACCATAATCAAGTGCGCGACACGGGTCCAATTCGGATGTAATCGGGGCAAAGCTCCAATGAACCGAGGTGGGTAACCAAAAAAGAATGATACGTTTTATAGTTGGATACATTTTTGGACCCCAAAAAACAGAAATTATCATTAGCCGACATTTGAAATTTTAAATAGATGGATCTGGATTTAATATCTAAATGTAAAATCCATGTATTTAAAATTCTTTGTTTGGATAGTATAAAAAATTCACGCCAATAAGAATAAGTTGTCCTACTTGTATGACTTGTCCACATGTTGGGATTAGTATTGAAAGATGATGGCAAAAGGAACTGGAACAGAAAAGACTTTCATTCAAATCCATAAAATTTGCCGTTCCAAAAAAAAAAAATCCATAAAATTTTATGTATCCAAATAATGGATTTGGTCCCAATCCAACTCGCACTAAACCAAACTAAACTTAACGTCTTGGACACGTGATTGTTTTCATTCGAAGCAACACCATGGTAATGGTATTACGTTCAGCGATCAAATCATGGTATTTATACGTTCTTGGGATAAGATAAACGCAATTGAAAAATACTGCAATTAAAATTAGTTGGTCTGCAAGGTCGTGATTGCTGCTCAAGAAGGAGAGATATTTCATTAGATACAAGAAGGATCCAGAGTGGTGGTCTATTTAGCTAGCCAGTACAGGAATCGATATATTGAGCAACATGCCTAGCTAGGTGTTATACGAGTTTGCGTACTTCGTAAAAAGTATAAACCATCCAGTTGTGTATTTATATATATATGTATCCAGTTTTGGCTAAACACATTTATTACTCCTTTTACTTATCTCCCAAGCTTCACTGCTTGGTCAATACAAAAGGACTTCGAACACTATATTTACCATTGCTCCACGTAATGGAGCCAAACACAGCTTCGTTCACAGACGCCGTCGCCGAAAAACTAACCTCATAGCTCAGTTTGTTACTGCTCTCGGTAAATTGAAGTTTACTCGGACTTACCTTCACGTCCACACCATAAGGAGCCTCCACAACTACCGAGTACACAGTTTCATCATCTTCACCTACGTTTGTGACAGTTCTGGTTATTTTGCTGGTCCCTTTAAAGTTAGAGATGGCTATGGAAGGATAGTTCATGTTTGAGACATTATCAGAAGTGGAATCCTTGGGACAAGCAAAACCATCTGGTACGGTGCCGGAGATGAGCTTGATGGAGGTGACATTAAGTCCGATGTAACAGAGGTAGTTCAAATAATCAGTGGTGGTCGTCTCGTAAACAAGTCCTGGCTGTAACGAGCCCAATGTTGACATTTCACCTGCCCCATAATCATAAGGTGTCGCCACCGATCCTGCATCCGTCGTTATGGGTTCCTTCATATTGTTCTTCTGAATCGCTGCCACATATAATATAGTTAATCGTATTGACAGACACACACATGCGCGCGCGCGCACTAGCTCCCCTAGCTCCCCGTCTTTAACATAAAACCAAATTGACTAATTTAAAATAATTAAAAAAAGTTAAATAAATCAGTTAATTATAACATACGTTACATTGTCTCAAAATTTCAATCAGCCCCAATGGAAGAGATTTTATTTTAGTGAACCCAAAAAATTCAGAAATTTCATTCCACTGTTTGAACCAAAATGAAATTAAGTTTGGTAAATAAAAAGATAATAATTCACTTGTTTTATATTTTTTAATCCTCTTATTTATCTTGTGCACGAAGAAAGTGGAATAGATGGCGGTAGTATATCAGTATAGTGTGTACAGTAATGTGTGAGACCTGAGGTCATGATGGCTGATCTTATAGCGGAGGGAGACCAAGTGGGGTATCGAGATTTGATAGTGGCAGCAACACCAGAAACATGAGGACAAGACATGGAAGTTCCTGAGATAAGGTTGAAAGGTGATGTCTTTTTAGCAGCTTCTGGAACCACCTCGTCAGAATCATCCCCAGTCCATGATGCCAGAATTTCAACTCCTGGTGCTGTAATATCAGGCTACGTGCGTGCGTGCGTACCATGACCACCATTAGTATTTTGTTGCAAATATTAAGCTTCTAATAATGACTTTTTCGCTCACCTTGATAATATTCTTTGAAAGTGTTGAGGGCCCTCTTGAGGAGAAGTACGCTATTTGTGGTGCAGGTTTAAAATTAATCACTGAAACTGTTGGTAAAATTGTTCCCAATGGGTTGCTTCAAACACATCATATAGGTGGGGTTAGTTGGTGTATTTTAATTATGGAGATCGAAAGATAATTATATATATTACCTGGTAGAGTTGAGATACTGGAGAAGTGTGGCTTGATCTTTTGAACTGATCACGGTGGCCGGAAATTTTCCAAAGTTGGATGCTACATATCTAGTCTGATCATCAGCGTTAACCAAACCTACTCCTCCGGCCTCTTGCACAATGCTAATCTTTTCACGCGTTGAATAATCATCATTATTTCCATCACATACTACAATCTTCCCTTTCACTTTGCTTTCATCCAACGTCTCCGGGTGGCATCGTCTGAACATGTTTTTCAAGGTTAACGCTTCACATCATCAAAACTTTATTATACTATGATCTAATTCTCGACAATTACTTCATTCTCAAACACATTCAAGAGATGGGATATAAATACTACATTGAGTTAATAACATAAGAACTGTGGACTTTTATTTCACAGATAAATTGTTTAAAAGTATTTATATTTATTATTTTCTTTCAAACTAATTTATTTAATTTATAAACTTATAATATATAATCTAGGGGCAATTACAATGAAATCCCATACAAGAGAAAAAATGAAGAAATGGTTCCTGAAGTTGTCAGTGTAAGCTCCTCGACTTGTTAATGGACGCTCCTCGACTTATCATTAATAACTTCAGGGACCATTTTTTCATTTTTTCTCTTGTGTGAGACTTCATTGTAATTGTTCCTATAATCTATTAAGATATAATATATGTTGTGATTAAGTTATTTAACTTCCTTTAAAAAAATTAACCAGATCTTATATTACGCATATATAATACCTCGCTCCAGCTATGTCCGCGCTTTCTGCCTTGGCGGACTCGCCGTATACCAATGGATACACGGCGGATTTTGAAAGATTAGAGAAGTTGATGCCTTCACCCTGAAAACAAAAATATTCATAAAAAAGGCTTAAACATGCATGGTCCAACCTCCTACCTACCCAACAACTAGCTTTATGTAAATTAAATATAATTGTTTGAGACTACTTTTAGCTTAGAATATCTGAATATGGAAGCAGATCAGGAAAAGTAAATTCCTTCACAAGAATCGTTTTGATACCTTGATAACTTTGTTATCAGGCAAAACCAGGTCAGACTCGAGATCGCGGTCGAGGGTGGAGGCAGCCACGGTCAAAATCCAAGGAGCATCGTTGGAGACGGTGTCGGAGATGGGGCCATCGTTGCCGGCGGAGCAGACGACGGTGATACCTCTCTCGACGGCATGGAAGGATCCGATGGCAATGGGATCCGAAGTCAAAGCGGGTCGGGCGTAAGAAGGAGCACCTAGGGAGAGAGACAGGACGTCAACGCCGTCGGCAATGGCGTCGTCGAAGGCGGCGAGGATGGCGGAGCCCCGACACCCAAAGCTGGAGCACACTCTGTATACTGCCAGCCTGGAAGCCGGAGACCCACCCCTGGCGCTTCCGGTGGCCAAACCATTGTAAGAGGCATCAGCCACGGAGTTCCCCGCCGCCGTGGATGCCACGTGGGTGCCGTGGCCAACGGTATCTCTTGCCGTGCCATCCTCATCGCTCCCACCATCTTTATAGTACCTTGCTCCTATTAGCTTCCTGACAAAATTTCTCATAATGTCTTAACACACCATACGTTCTTTTCTTTAATTAGCTGTGCTTGTAGTTCCTCGGTTTTTTACCTGTTACAGTTAGATGCATTGAAATCTGAGGCTTCCATGCAGGTTCCTTTCCAACGAGACGGTATCGGATTCATGTCATTGTCTGAAAAGCTCGCCGCCTCTGGCCATATACCTGCAATATCGCTCGTTTGCTATATCAAGTTAGTTATTGAAAATTTGAAATACTAATAATAGTGAGTAAATGGGATGAAGATAGCTAGAGGTATATGTATATAGACCTGTGTCTAGGATGCCAATGATGGTGTCTGATGAAGAAGAAGAAGCAGAAACAGAGTCGATTTTGACTTGAGTTTGATCGTTGAGAAAATCCCAAGAACGAGTGGTGTGAAGCTTCAGAATTGGATCCTTGAACACAGAAACCACACCAGGTTTCTTAGCGATTGAATCTGCCTCCTCTTGGGATAAATGAGCCGCGAACCCTGAGAAGCCATTTTTGTAGTTGTGTACTAGAGCCCTCTCATTCCTTTATTCATTCATTACATTACACCAAAAATTAATCAATCTAATTAATCAAGAAAGACACATACACTTTGTGCCATGCATATAATATAAAGTCACGGTTACCTTTTGACCACTGAGCTCAGAATCTGAGCATGATCATTCCGAAGGGTAGCATTATTGGATGAATCAGCGGCTCCCATATAAACGATATACACAGAAGATGCATCAGTATTGAGTTTACTGTGATCATTAACGTTCTGTGATCGAGCTCCAACAGAGAGGGACAAAAAGAACAAGATCATGCAGAGAGAATAATAGTGTTCCATATCTTAGAATTTGGTGTTCAATATGTGAATGAGGTATACTCAGAAACAAATCCATCACCTATTTATAAGGTTATTTCTTGTCGTAGAAGCACTAGGTCAAGATTAAGGATGAGAAAATATATCTAGAATGAGCAATTGTGTGTGGGTGGAGCTATAGCATGCGTATATGCAATATGCGCCCCAAGTACTCTATCCACGCAAAGTGCGCCATTTTGAATCAGTTGGGTATTCTTGTTGGAAGGGACACATAAATATAAATTATATAAACCAGTTATATATATAACATATATGACTATATCTTTATATATCCCACTCGTGTAAGTGTATTTTGATTTTTACCTACATGCCTAACTATGAATCTTGCCTTATCTGGGAACCTTGGCACGACAAGCTTCTCGTTTTCTTTGCAAGTACAGTGAAGATTAATATTATATTCCATTGATTTTATATAAGAGGATATAGTAATTGATTATGACTCACTCTATGTATGCCATTTACGGGTTTAAAAGTAGTTCAGAAGTATAAGAAATAACCTGACAAAGAAAATGAAAACATCTAAGCAAAGCAACTACTTAGTTTTCTTTATGTCAGGAAGAAACGAACTCGATGGATGATGATGTCGATGGTTTGGAGTCAGAAAATGTAGGCATAGTCCTAACCCCTTTTTAACTTAATAACAGGCATGCACTAATTAAGAGATAAAGTCCATTTAAGCTGAAGTGGGAATATGGATCCAATAAGAAGAATATAACAAATGGCTTTGGGTGGAGTGTGACAGGTGTATAGAGTATATGGAGATTAAAGAAATAAATGGAGTCACGCCATTGATATATTCCTCAGCAATATTTGTGGCAGGGAATGATTGGATTTCGTACCAGGCAACACCACTTAATTATTAAAAGAAATAGATAAAAATGGTTGAAATATGTATGAGGAAATACTATTTGATATTTACATGGATCAACTTTATTACTCCCGGTACTAATTATAAGATAAATTTGATTTTTTTGGAGAAATTAAGGAAGTCAATTAAATTACTTTAGAGTGTTTATATTTTTAGTATCCTTAGACTATATATTAGTTTATTAGTCAAATTAATTACTTTAGAGAACAAAATAAAAATATAAACACTCTAAAGTAATTAAATTGACTTTCTTAATTTCTCTAAAAAAGTCAACTTTATCTTATAATTAAGATCAGAAAATATTTCTCTCCAAAAGTGTGTATCTCACAGTATGATCGTAATGGTAGTGCGCCACTAGCTACTTGCGCGGAAACTCTTGAGTGAAATATGAATGTACTGAGAAAAAAAGAAAGAGTTTTTCCGTTGCCGGGAATCGAACCCGGGTCTCCTGGGTGAAAGCCAGATATCCTAACCGCTGGACGACAACGGATGCTTGGGGTAGGAATAGAAAATATTTTAAATAAATAAGGGTAAGATTTGTTATGAAAATGAGATGCTGATTTCGGCCCCACAAGAAAATAGGTTTCAAATATTATCATTCCGTAAATTTATTATCCATACTAATAAAATTATGAAAAGTGATATTTTCATTTTAATATTTGTAAAATTTTAGTTTATTTTTATAAAAATAAATATGTTTTCACGTGTAACCTAAAACATAAACGTTATTATTCACAATTTGTAAGTAAAATACAACCTTCAAATTCTTGACAACGATAGTTAATCATTATAATGATAATGACGACAACAACACACTAAGTGAAATAATAAAGACCCTCACTCAAATAATAATAGTAATAGTAATAGCCAAGTGGGATGCCTGCAGCCTTCCACATTGCGCCGCCCAGCAAGCTGCCATTGAAACATGAGTTTGTAGTTATTAGAAATGTGTGTTTGCATGAACCTTCCTCATAAATAGTCCAGAATTTATATACAAGGATGGATCTTGCTCGAGTAAATAGCCCTCTCTACTCGGAACCCAATAACAACGTTCTCTGCCTCCTTCTCTCCCTCCCTCTTCCATATATTGTGAGACCAACCAAAATAATACGCAGGTTTTATTGTCATGAAACCTAAAACTCACCAAACAAACCCTTTCCTGTTTAAATTAGAGACTTTCATTCTTGCCCTTATTTCCTTGTTTTTTTCTCTAGATACATATATCTCTTATTGAAGGCATGTTTGAAACATTATGGGATGTTAAATACTAGCACCACTCTTAACAAAAATTTAAACCTTAATTTATCATATTATAAAAGAGTAACCCCTTCCGTTAGACTCAACCTGTCTTAATTGCCCTTATTTCTTTTTTACTTGCATATTCCTCACTTACAATATGGGACTCACTTTTTATATGAAAACTATTATTATTATTATTATTATTATAAAAATGCCTACAACCCTCAATATTGCCCCGGCAAGCTGTTCTTGAAGGATGAATACAAACCTTAGTTGTGTTGGTGGTTATTAAAAACTACAAATTAGGTTCTACATTTAAGATAAGAGTATATATGAAATCATTTTTGCCTCAAGAAAATATAGAATAGATCCTCACAAGTACATACAAGCAAACCTCTCAAATAATCCCCGGTACCAAGCTCAACTCATTGGATCCCACGAGACAAGAGGCTTAAACAACACACGACATTCCCAACCATCTGAAAATTTCAAGATAAAATTTATCCACATCAAAACAAACTGTACAAATCAATAACATCGTGAAAACCGCCTCAATCAAAATTCTAAATTCCTGTTTCATCAACTTTATCTTTAGATTGCGGTAGTCATTAATAAATCTTTATTTCCCCCCACTTGATGTATAAATTACTACCAAAATCGAGCTTGGCGACGGAAGGAATTGTATTCCAGTATAGTCTGACTTCCAATCACCCTAAAAGGGGGAAAAAGAACTTGTGGTATTGCCAACTCTGGGGTGGGATAAATTATGTCCAATGTCAATTGGCATTGCCAATTGCATCACCATTTGGGAGCTGGGGCTGTCTAGAACCCTTGGTCACAGATCTTGCCTGATAGACATCTGAGATGGGGCTTGACGTAACTTTATCAATGGTTGATGATTCTAAGGATATCTTCTGAAAATCAACAACCAATTTATTGTGATTTGATCCGCCAGGAGATGGCAAAGCAGAATCAACCCAGGACTGAGAGGATTGCAGCCATTTATTCCACTCGTTACGCCTCCTCACCTTGTCACCCTGCAACAAAGTCGAGAATGAGAAATACCCAATCTCAAAGCAGAAGATGTGTTATGTTCTCATACTATATTAAACAAATAACATTTTTATCACTCAAGTGAAATAATCCTCTGCATAACCACATGCCATTGCCACCTATTGCTAATTGAATGTATATGCAATTCATATTTTGGCCAGGAAAAGTTGACCCAGAGCAATTGGTTCAAATTGAGTTGTTACCTGTACTTCTACAACGGTAGAAGTTCTGAGTGAATCCAGTATCAACGGAATAATGCTTGTCGGCGGAATATCGGTTGTCAGACTTTGAACCTGCAAAAAATATCCTTGGAGAAATAACTAAACCAAGAAATGTGTGATAAAATTAATGAATATTTGGAATTTGACAGTCATAAAAGCATAAACTGACTAAAGACAAAATTTGAAAACACATTGTGACATAACGATTTTCTGATCACTCTCATAACTTGTATGCCGCTCTTAAAACAATTGGATCACCATAATGAGTAGATGTTCAAAGGTAATCCTGTTTTCATTTTTGGGAAAAGGGGGTGAGATTACAGGAACAAACAGGCAAAAGTTAATCTAATCCAAACTAATGGGTCAATAAATCCAGATTAGTAGTTAAGGATAACAGATACGTCTCCTAAAAATATTTCGGTTTCCCCTGTCCTATTTCTTGACCGCACAATATTTAACTGATCGTATATTTAAAAATATCTGTCCACAGGAACCAGAACATAATGAATCGTTTTCCCAAAAAAGAAAGTATTATGAAGTCAATCTTTATCCAAAAAAGAGATTTCTATCACTCTCTAACTCAATGATTCTTTAATTGACCACTATCCACTTATCACGTCCCACCACATATTGGTGCCACTGTTAAGTTCTATAAGGACATTTCAAGCCAAAGGAACATGAACATATATTTTACAGTTGATATAAATACACAAAACAAAAAGAATTAGAAAACAGACCTGGATAGGAGTTGCAGTTATCCATCTACCTATGATAACTTGGACAGGGAAACAAATATCTAGTACCAACTAACAGTGAAAAGCTTTACAACTAACGCACATTCAGAACAAATACAGAACTTTATGCATGGGATTTAAAAGAATTGTTCAATGATGCTAAGTACCAAATAACAATCAAACAGCTGCAGCAGTATTGCTTCAATAACGGTGAATCATTGAAAAAGACTTCAACAAAGGAGGGAAATAGACACTTCTTCCTTGATTTCAGGAGATATATTTCAAGGTTAGGCAGATGAACAAAGAAAATATAGAATATTCTACAATATGCGCAAGGTAAATCCAACTTTTTTAAAGGATTTTATATTTTACCTTTTACATTGGTTTCTTATTATTAGTTCAAAAGCAATAAACCTTCAGTTGGCTAGGTAAAGAAAATCCCTAAAAGGTAATAACCGATGTAACACATGCCAAACTCACACAAATACAGATTTCCATATTTAGGTTTCAACAAAATAAAAACATATGGATATATTCAAAGGTTCTAAAATTAAAAAGTTTATATTTTAATCAAGCAAGGTTGACTTACTCGAGGAAAGCTTGCTATCAAACTAATTGAAACCCAACCCTGTTCATCCATTTTGGACTTTAAAAACACATCTTTCACCAGATTGTCCTCACTGTCAAAAAGAAATCAAGGGTGAACAGATAGTTCAAGTCCGACGTTTTTATTGATAAATTATAAAATAGAGAGCAGAAATATATAACCTGGAGTAATAATCATTTTTATTTAGTACATAACCTGAAGTAATAATCAATTTGATTCACTATCATATTGACCAGGGGTGACTCTGCAACAGGAAGTAACATTGCCTGAGGAGGGCCATGAGTAAAGTATGGCATACCCCTCCAGGGTTCCAATGGTAGCGTTGGGATATAAAAGTACTCTGAAAGACAGAGAACAATGATCAGTAATATTTTATTTTGTACAAACACCATAAATAAAAAGGAGAATGAAACTCACCAGAAAAACCCACAGGGTTTGGAAAGGGTGCTAGGGGCTGAGGAGCCACAAATGCAGCAGTATTAGGTGGCAAGGACCTCACCAACCCCCTAGGAGGCATTCTCTGTTGATTTACATGAGCATCCCTACTATTTGCATAATTTCCACGATCCTGATCACGTCTACCCCCATAGTGGTTATGATAAGAACCATCAGCACGTGGATGGGGCGCAAAATTGCCCCTGCGAGAGGAATTCCGGTGATCATTCACAACAGGCATAAAACCCCCAACTGAGGGCCTTGGATCCCAGTTATTCTTCTTGTAAACGAGCTCTCTTGAGGAAGGATCAGGAAGTCCAGGTACCACAGTATCATAGCTACTTGGAGGGATCTGAAGTACAGGAAAAGGTGGTGGCGGAGGGGGCTTGGGAGGATTGGAGAAGCTGTTTTGTGCAGGACCAGCCCCACTATAACTGCCACCTCCCCGCTTCATCATCGATCTTTGTCTATTATATGTGCTATGATTTGTTCCATAATTAGGTTTTGCATTACTAGCAGCTTGTTTGTGAGGGGTGTGTGAAGTAACAGGCGCCTACAATAAAAGCAGGATTATGCATGCGAATAAGACAGGTTACAGTTTCTATAAATACAGCATCCTTCCTAATGTAGATATTCTACTCAATTTCTGAACAAAATCAATGGGAAACAAGGGAAACGCTTTGTTTTCCAACCGATGAACATAAAATGCCACAAATATTGCGCAGTGTTCACAAATAGTTCAGGTGATAAATTACTAAAATACTATCGCAATATTTTTATAGGGGATTCTTGAATCAATCTATTTCCATTCAAGAGTCTGAAATGAGGGCAGGTATTGCAACCAAACCTGAGAACTGGGTAGCGATCCATCAGTAGAAGCCTTGGAAGACGATTCCGCTGCCAATTTAGCCGAAGCCTTGGGGGATTTAGACAGCGCGGGCCAGGAGACAGCACCCATTACAGGGCTAACCTCGACATCGCCGTTAGCAAGCTTGTTCCAGGCAGTCTTCTTAGAACGACCTACATTACTGTTAGTAGCATCAGAGTTATCTGATGCAGCCGTATTAGAATTATATGGCGGCGGGGAAACCGAAGACGCCATCGGGGTGGAGTCAGACGGTGGTGGTTGATCGGACACAGAGGTAGTGAGGGAGGACAAAGAGGAAGACGAAGAAAAGGCTGATGAGGATGATGACGGCGGCGATTGCTGAATGCCGGTTAGTGATTCGGACTCACCACCCCTAACGACTTGAGCCCAGGGGGAGGGCAAATTTTTTCGCGGGAACTTGGGGCTATTAGTATCCCCAGCAGCAGTCGGTGAGTGATGGTTAGAAGAAGAATCAGGTGCCTTGACCATTTCCATTTAGGGTTTTCAAGTTTTGTAGAACTGTGCAGAGATTGATCAGTATACAACCAGCATCAAATAAAATAACGAAATTAATGAATCCACAAGGTCGTTGGAAAGAAATCAAGACAAAAAAAGAATGAAATAATAAAAGTTAGGCTTCGTTTTGGTGACTATGATATTAGTGAGGATGGATCTTGCTTGGGTAGATATTCCCCCCTACTCAGAACCCAAGAACATCGATCTCTCCCTCCTTCTCTCCCCCAGCAAAAAACAATACGCAGGCTTTCTCTTACGAAACCTAAAACTTACAAATCTAACCCTTTTCTATTTATATTATACTACCATATTTTATTTACGCGTCCAGAGTCCAGGAAGTTTTACAATTACTTCCCCAGTCTTATTTAGACATATATTAGAGAATTATCGGATATATTTTTTATATTTATCAATCATATCTTAATTTAATCCTAGTAGTGCCCTCTCAGTAATAATAAATAAATAAAATGAAGGAGAAAATTAACAAAAATAATTATCATATTTTAAAAAATATATACAATTTTAACTAATTTAACTAACTTTTTTAATTTAATAAAATTATTAGGTAAATATGTTTTATATTAGAGTAAAATATTCTAACTATCCCTCTATTGTGTCTTAATTACACAGATCATCCTTCTATTTTGAAAACCCATATAGACCTCCCTTAAAATTAAAATATATTTTACATAAATTTCTCTTGTGCTTTTTAAGATTCCATTGCCATCCACTCAAACCGTTAATTAACCGTTAAATTTGACTTTTAGACTTTTTAGAAAATATATGCAATTTTAACTAATTTAACTAAATTTCTTAATTTAATAAAATTATTAGGTAAATATATTTTATATTAGAGTAAAATATTCTAACCACTCCTCTTTTCTATCTTAATTACACATATCCTTCCTCTATTTTTTTTTTTTTTGATGGTTTATGCAATGGACCATTTTTGGCCTTCGGTGCACCGACCTTCCAGGTATCCGGCGTTAACCTGAAGGCCAACGCCGGATTTACCGACATGGGCCCCCGACAACCGACTAGTCCTGGCGCCCACAATCTGATAGGCCCGACAGGAATTCACCTCTATTTTGAAAGCCTATATAGACCTCCCTTAAAATTAAAATATATGTTAGACAAACCTCCCTTATATTTTTAAGATTCCATTTCCATCAATTCAAACTGTTAATGAATTGTTAAATTTGACTTTTAGATTTTTATTTTATCAAAATGCCCTCTTTAACATTAGAATTATTTAAACATATATAAATTGGAAAAAATTTATACCACCAAATTCTAATTCTAATAGATTTTTTAAACTTTCTAACATATTAAAAATATATTAATTTTAAGATTATAAAATTTATAATTTTTATTTTTCTCCATACTTATTGAAATTTATTTATTTTTAGTTTCTTAAATGACTAAAAATATATATCAAACACAATTATTTCGATCAAATATAATAAATTATAGGGAGAATTACATTTAGGTCCTATAGAAGAAAAAAATGAAGAAATTGTCCCTTTAGATTACAAAATGAAAAAAATTGTCCCATTAACAACTCCATGAGCCTATATTGACAACTCATTAACTACTCCAGGAGCCTGTATTGACAACTCCATGGGACCATTTTTTCATTTTACAATTTATAGGGATCATTTCTTCATTTCTCCTCTTCCTTGGGACCTGAATGTAATTCTCCCTAAATTATAAGGAGAATTACATTCAGGTCTTGTCCAAGAGAAAAAATGAAAAATTGGTCCCATTGAGTTGTTAATTACACCCCTAGAGTTGTCAATTTAAGTCCCTGAAGTTATCAACAGAACCATTTTTTTCATTTTTTTTTTGGGCATGACCTGAATATAATTTTTCCTAAATTATATATGTTTGAGAGATTATATAGTCATTTAAATTTATGATTTTAAGTTTTTTTTCTACAAACATTTAAAAAACTTACTCAAATTTTTAAAAGTTTATAATATTTATAAGCTAGCAATTTAAATTTGGGATTTAATATTAAGGGTAAGTTATTAAATAAATATTATTTTTATAAAAATTTAATTTAATTAAAAATATATTTTCAGAATTTTTTAGAATATTCTTAATTAAATTAACAGTTTGGATTTAAGTGTGTATTTTCAAAATAACAAAAAAATCTGTGCAATTAAAATAAAATATAAAGATGGTTAGAGTATTTTACCTCCTATATTAAGTATAATGGGAGGGGGAGTACTAGACTCTAGACTTACCTCCTTTTTTTTTCTTTTTTTTTTAACGACCACATTGACACCCTAATGGCGGCCAGAAAGAAACCTGATTGGGTTGCGACTGGCAACTTTCTTCTCTGCCATTGATTCTTTTTTAATTGACACGTTCCTCGCTTAAAATATGGGCATAACTTTTTATATGAAATTAGTTTAAGGGAAAATTTCACAAAAGAACTTTAAAAATATGAAAAAGATAAAGTTATGTTTTAGATATTCATAATACTACATATATGTTAGTAATTGATTTATCATTTTTAAATTTAAAATAAATGACACAAACGACCTTTTATATTTTTTTTAAACAAATTACCCCTAGAGCTCCGGAGAAAATAATTATTTGATAAAGTGGTAGAGATAGGATTTGAACTTGCACCACTTTATTTGACAAAAACATTGGTGGCCCGATGCATTTTGATATATATCAGGCAAACAAATATATATTTATTTATTTAAGTTGACACTTTATCTCCGACTTAAGCTTATTCATAAGTTTTGTTAAGAAATATATGATATTTTATTAGATTTTAACAACTTTCGTTTACTAAATAAGAAATTCACCTATCGTGTCATTCACAAATTTTATTAAGGAGTTCACAACATTTGATTAGGTTTTAAAAACTCTCGTTTTCCCAGAAAAAATTTACACTATCAAGTTATTTTACAAGTTTTATTAAGGAATTCACCACATTTGATAAGGTTTTAACAATTTTTGTTTTCCCATAAAAAAAATTACAAGTTAAAACTTAATGAAATTTCATAAATTTGATCTTATAGTGTGAATTCTTTTTCTGGCAAATAAAGTGATGGGAGTTCAAATCCTACCCCCACCACTTTATCAAATAATTATTCCTGTTAGAGCTCCAGGGTAATATTTTTAAACAATATATATATATATATATATAAAAGGGTATTTATGTTGTTTTTTTAAAATTTTTAAAAGAACAAATCAGATTTTAACATCTCTCAGATATCATAAATATTCAAAACATTATTTTTTCTTTTCCTATTTTTAAAGGTTTTTTTTAAGGATTTTTCCTTAGTTTAGCCTCACCAGTCCCCACATAATGTAAAAAATAAGTGACGTTATTTGTAATTTATAAATAGTATACAAGTTGTTGGAATTTTTTAATCCTAAATATAAGATATTTTTTAAAAATTTGCTATTCCTTTTCTAATTTATTCCTATTAATATTTCCTCAACAATAATCAAAAAATAGAGGGAGGGAGAGAATTAAGGAAGATGAGTGGGTTGTTTCAGAAAATTCATACCATATTAACTAACTTAACTAACTTCATTAATCTAATTAAATTATGTAAATATATCTTATATTAAGGACCGGAGGGAGTATATAATAATGGCAAGTTATAAGAGATAAAATGTCAAGTTTTTGTAACAGTAGCTGGTAAAAAAAAAAAAGTTTTTGTAACAGTACTTTCTAAAATTTAACATTTATATATGAGAATTTGGCAATTGGTGTTTTAACTTTTAGCATGGAAATTGAAAATTTAAAAAAATTAATTAATGCATACAGGCAAGGTAATTAAACCCCGATCGGTCAGTGAACTGGCTGAGGTACTGGGTCAAATGTCAGTGAGTCAGACCGGAGTCAAATCGGAGCTAAATCGGGACCAAACCGGTGAGAAATATAATATTTTAGGCTCATAGTATGAAATTCTAAAGGAAAATTTTTTTTTAAAAAAAATAAATTTAAAAAAATAAAAAAAAGTTGACCCGGACCGGGTCACCGAATTGGATCGGTTTAATGTTCGGGTCGTCGGTTTCCGGGCCGGTTCGGCCGGTCCGATCCGGGTTAGAGAACCTGGCAATCTGGCATACAGGTGAAGAAATTTCACACAAAATTTCTAAAAATTGACATTGACATATAAAAAGGTTGCAACCAGTGTTTCAACTTTTAACATAAAAGATTGTAAAATATTTATTGCGCATATTTGGCACTTATTCTCCATAATTTACAATGGAGTACATGACATTATTCGCTCCAGTATTATACACATATAAGTTTTCTTATAAACCACCTTGTATAAGAAGATGGATCACTAATTAACTTGTTTTAATTTTACTCTCTTACAGTTTCTTTGAGTAGGGTAAGATGTTGTATATACCAGTAAAGAATATACCCTTGATAATGGTAAAATGGAGGCTTTTTAGACAATATCAAAGGTATGCATACATTTTTTTAGTTATGATGAAGTATTTAGAAGGATAAAGAACCACGAGGATTCAAATTTTAATATGAAACATTTTAAGAAAAATGCTGTTATTGTAATTTTACCCGATTACTGAATACCAATTTTCTAGCAATTTTAAATGGTTCAATCTCTTGAAACTCAATCGAGGATTCGATGAACTGTTCTCAAAAATCAAAATGTCATTTTCTCTTTCTCCGCAACCCGCCAAAAGAATCCCTTCTCGGCTTCTACCTTTCCCTGGCCCTTTGCGTCTTAATGTGCAAAATCACGCTTTTATGAATTTTCCTCAACAAACTAATCGGTCAACTTTTTTTAGGTGGAACTATACGTTATGATTCACGCGTAAGGCGTAGAACTTGAATCCAATATAGAGTGATTATTTGGAATAACTTATTTTTAGATAATAAATATTTATAAATTATAATTTATGATATACAAGATAAATATGTGAAAGGAGTTTTATCTCGATTTACGTAATAAAGACTTATTATTTAAAATTAAGTGATCCTAAATACTGCTATATATAAATATATATGTATATAAGCATTTTTAGTGTGTGTGGGAGTGAGAGAAAGAATTCCAAAAGGTGATACCTCAATTGAGATGAATTGGTAATACGTACTTTGTTTTTTTTTTTTTTTGCCTGCGTAATACGTACTTTGTAAGTTAAACAAGCCAAGTATCGGTGCGAAATTCATATATATGTAATGTTTCAATTAAATTATATGAAGTATCTGCTATAGGAATGACTACTCGTATATGTTTTTTTTTCCATTTTGCTCATTCATTTTTTTTTTCAAGAGCATGTAACGTCAAAAAAGAAAAAGAAATTCATAAAGATTTTGAAATTATTTAAATTTAAATTAATATGTTTGCACTCAAACTCCATGGCCTATAATAAATCACAATGCAAAAACACAATCCAAATAAATTAGAAAATAATTATCAATAAATTATATTTATTGATTAACGAATTCAAACCGAATCCTTTGGTATATATTACCAAACTACATCCCCTAATATTTATTATGTGTTTCGGCAATAAAAATTAAAAAATAATCTTCAATAAATTATTTTTATTGATTAATATGGAGATACAAAAATTCAATTATAAAGGAATATAAAAAAATTAGAAAATAATCATGAATAAATTATATTTATTGATTCATAGATTTAAATCAAATCCCCTTGTATTTATTATATTTTTTAGCCAAAAAATATAAATTTTAAAATATAATAACTCTTGACTTATAGAAATAAAACAAAATTCAATCAATAATGAATATAAAAACAACACCGTGTTATTTAATGGAATTAACGGTGTTACTATGAGTATTATAGAATGGAATGTATAGATAATTATCTTAATTTTTAATATTTACTATGTTTTAAAAACTAATGTAGTCAACTCATAAGTTATAGACAGATGTAAAATGAGATATTTTAGGTGTCAGATCACATTTTTGGTAATTAAATAATTTATCTAAATTCAATAATATATTAGGGGAATTATGAAGTCTTATTTAATTATTAAGAATTTTAATGACAATTGAGGTGTTGCCATTTTTTACATTCAAATTTGTCATTGTATGTCTTTCAGCTGTCATTTAAAATAATTGGTAATTGAGGTGTTGCTATTTTTATTTTATTTTTTTTGATAATAGAAAGTTTAGGTAGGTTCGGCACCAGTCCCCTACCAAGGCCAGGGCATGGCTCCAGGGCTCTTCGAGCGCTTACAAGGGACTTACGAGATCGCCTACCAATGAGGTCTCCCCATCGGTCAGAGGGTTCGAACACACTCCCTTGTGATCGGGGTGGCAAGACCTTAACCAACTGTGCCAAACCTCATTGGCGAGGTGTTGCTATTTTTTACATTCAAATTTGTCATTCTATGTCCTTCCGTTGTCATTAAAAATAACTGATAATTGAGATTCTTTGGTAATTAATTCTTTTCTATAGAACCTCTTGATGATTCCCAGTGTGTTGAAATTAAGGTATTAAAACTCGGACCGGGCATTGAATAGGTCAGGGTACTGGATTAAGGGTCAGTGGGTTAGACCGGGACCAAACCGATGAGAAATTAAAAATTTTAGATTTATTAGTATACAATTCTAAAAGAAAAATTAAAAAAATTGATTTTAAAAAAAATAAAAAAACCCAGACCGAACCGGGTCACCGGACCAAACCAGTCTGATGCTCGGTTCGGCGGTTCCCGGACCGGACCAGCCGGTCTGGTCCAGGTCTGGGAACACTGGATGAAATTAGTTAAAGAGTGGATCTGCGCCTCCATGGGCTGTAAAATAATAAAAATATGCGGCGAGGGGACAACCGGAATGGGCTTTTCATTGTAAAGTCGTTGGGCCCATTGTTTCCTTGAATGCGCAAGGCGGTTAAACGTAGCTCAAACTGACACGTAACATCTCCAATCATTGTTTCTAACACGTGGAAGATAACTACTTGACATCTTTCTTCGGCGCCATTTTTTAGCTTCCTTCTTTAGGTAACACCCCAAAACGCGTTCGTTATCCATCATTATCTCTCAGGAGTCTCCCTAATAACCACCACTTTCTCTATCCGCCCCCCACATTCTAGACTAGGTCCCAAATTCCCAATCCATAACATTTACACTTTCCTTTAAAAAAAAAAAATTTCTCGACGACAAAAAATATTACTCCATAATTTCAAATATCAACTTAATATTTAAGAAATAATGATCTACATTACACCGCGCCCAATAGAATGTTTATTTATGTTTTTTTCAGTATCAAACTCGAAGTGAGATTATTATTATATCATGCAAACTGTAAAGTGCTACTATTTCTTTTGGGTATAAAAAATCACAGGTATTTTCTCTCTTTAACATTAAATATTTAATATTGAGATGAAATTGAGGGGGGATATTTAGTTGCTGAAAGAGAGAAAGAAAGCTGGAAGTCAGGTTAATTGATGCTGAGCGATGTGTCCACGTAAGAGAATGCAGCGTGTCAGCAAAGCCTAAACCATTTTTGTGGAGGTAGTACTTCCCAGCTGAATTCCTTCGCTTTTTCTTCTCTACTTCCCCCCAAATCAAAATATCTCTCTCTATTGTTACAAACGAACACGCCCACACACAACCGTAGTGTGTGTGTATATATATTGTTTAATTCTGCAGACATTCCTTCGAAATCTCTCTAACATTATATTGGAGCCACGTAAGAAGAAAAATACCTGTAGGCTCTTCGATCAAGTTCATCATATATCCCATGCCAAGAATCGGTGAGTTTAATTATTTCTGCAACCCAATTCTATTTTCTGTCTGAATTTGTTTAGATTCATGATCCAGATTTTGAAAGAATTGGATTAGTTACAATTCTTTAGTTTGATTCGTGTTTTATAACTAGTTGAATCATAGAGTTGTTCACACGTTATATCGATCCAGGTAGATCAAGGAGAGAGAGCGATGAAGATAGCTTGTGCAGGAAGCCAAACGTGAATGAAGAATACCAGGAAGCTTTCAGAACAAAATCTTACATGGAGATATGCAACAAAGCGCAGGGACAGCTGATAAACGCAAGCATCACCACCAACACTACAACACCTTCTTCTTCGCCATCTTCATCTCTTCCTTACAATTCCTTGCATCTCACTGAACATGTGCTCGAGCCCCAGCAAGAAACCGTCACAAATATGACTCAGAGTTTGGAGATGCACCATCTTCTGTGGGAGTACTTCGAAGCTAGCTTGGAGGCTTGCCATTACTGCGACACGATCCTCGAAGCAATCCAACGTATGCGAGTTTCGTATAAGAAGATCACGAGGGTCCTGCAGCTGAGCGAGTTTGTGCTTGATTGTCCAGATGCAGACCAGACACACAAGGCTATCTACAGAGATCTTGCTTCCTTCGCACGGCAAAAGAACCCTTTCTCCATTATCAGCTCCTCTCAGTTCCGGGACATTCACAACGTGTACGCCAGGCTTCTGCACAGGCTAAAATCAGAAGATCGGAAAATTCGAAGAAGGGGAAGGTTTAAGAGAATATGTAAGAAAGTTGGAGGAACTGGTCTTATCGTCTTGCACGGTGCTATTCTGATTGGTTTACTAATTTTTGCCTTGCATAGCTTAGTAGGAACAGTGGCAGCACCTTGTGTCGTAATAGGCTTGGTAGGTTTGTTCAGGAGAAGAACCAAGTGGGTTTCTGGTAGAAGTAGTACTGGTTTTGAAAGACAATGTGAGCAGCTTGATGTTGCTGCTAAAGGGATTTATATGCTGATCAATGACTTCGATACCATGAGCAGGATGGTTAAGAGGTTAGAAGAAGAAGTGGATCACAGGCAAGCAGTAGCTGATATGTGTGTTAAGAATGGCAAGTGTGAAATACTGAAGCAGGTTTTGAGGGAGTTTCATGACCATGAGTCTAACTTTTTGGATCAGTTGGAAGAGCTTGAAGAAAATATCTATTTGTGCTTTCTCACAATAAACAGATCTCGAAAGCTTGTTCTTCAAGAAATCACGGGGAAACATTAGTTGAATCAATGGTTCCATACTTCCGTACCTTTCTCTCTGCCTTACATTTCGAGGCTGAGGGAGGTAGCAGCAACCTGCATGAGTCAAGTTCCATTTGAAACTAGAGTGAAGAACCAGATTGTACCGCTTCGTGGCATCAAAGTTTGATGTTTGTCCCCTCAAGTGCCTGATCCTTTGGTCACACAGATGGAGGAAGGAGATAGGATCTTCATTGCATTTAATAATTGGTTTTGATCATCGTTGTGCTGAGTGTTGATAGATCAAATCCTTTTTTTTTTTTTTCATTTTTTTCCTATTATTTTGTCTCATTAAACCGTGTCTCTGGAATTAGATCCAAAATATAAACCTGAGGTTGCAAAGCCGAAGAAAAGAAAGCTCCAAATGCAAGCAGAAAGCACGCCCTGTTACCTATGACAGAAACGAACGCTAAGCTGTGTCTTAGGACAGCATTTTGTAGAATCTGAAATTAATTGTCCAATATTCACGTCACAAGTTAAAATGTGTTACTCCTTGGCTCCTTAATATAAGATGTATTTGAGAGTTGATCTTGATCTTAAATATAAAATATGATTTTTATATTTGTCAATTTTTTCCTAATTTACTCTTATTAATGCTCCCTCAATAATAATCAACGAGAAGAAGGAATGAGTGAATTAAGGAAGATAACTAGGATGTTTTAAAAAATACATGTCATCTTAATTAACTTAACTAACTTTCTTAATATAATCAAATTAGATAAATATATTTTATATTAAGCATCGAAGAAGAATGAGGAGTGATAATCAATTTTGTTCTCATATTTCTGTGTCTTCTCATGAGTTTGTGCCCGTACCCCATTGACTTAATTTAAAATTTAAAACGAGGAATGGAGCAAATAGAAAGGGGCTCCGGTAACAAAGCTTATAACTCACATCGTTGCTCACGAAATCAAACCTGAATAATTTTGCCAATAACAAATTCAATGAGCAAGTAGTCCTCTACCACTGTACTCTCCTGTAAATTACTGCTCGATAAGATGAAACTATAACAAATTGCTAAAAGTCATAGCTCAATCTATTACTAATTGAAATCATGAAATAGATATTCGTTTATAATGACATAAAATACAATAAAAAGGTCAACATAAAGGCTCCTTTGAGGTGTCACAAAACACCGGCCCTGCTGCTCTGGCATCATCCAACTTGTGGCAAGCATTTGGAGCCACATCAATCCAGGGTTGAATAAATAAATCACGCAAGCACTTGGATCAGGCACGAGACTTCTTTATATTTTTGAGGTTCCATCATGGCACAGACAAAAGTTTCATGAGACTTGCCTCAATTTTTTGTACTCCTGACCATCCACGAGGGAAGCCTTGATCTTGAGCCAATCAGCAGGTTTTGGCATTATAATAGCAATATATCCTTCTCTATCTGCCTGAGTTTTGTTAAAAAAAATGATATGACGACTAAAATAGCAATGGCAAAGAAAAAAGATGCAAAGTTTGGTGGCACTACATCAGGATGAAGACATGACAGATGCAAGTGCAAATATGCAACGAGATTATATATAATATCATTATTTGTTCATCTCGAAGAATCAATGGAAACTGGAAAGCATAGAAAATTTTGCTTTAAGTAGTTAAGGTAAATAATTCTCGACGGAACTACTTAGAAACATCCATCTTTTGGAATGAGAAAGTTTATCTATGTTGTTGTTTATTTTTTAAAAGATGCAGACTGGGGGAGGAATATGCTTCTTCTTAACTTACCGAAGTATTAAGCAAATCTGGCTGCTTGATTAGTTGCTGATTCACTTCCAAAAGAGAGCCTTTGACACAACACCTTTGAAAAGCCAGCAAAGGTAAACTAAAACACTAAAAATACTGAAAGATAAATGCAAAAAAAGAAAAGAGATGAAAAGCATGTATTACTTATTTACTAAATCCTAGATTATGAGCATTTATTACAATTTGAAATAAAGAAATTTACCTCACTATAAAAGAATCATTACAGGTAGAAACTTTACACAAAGCTGTGTTGGACTCAAAGTGTTGAGCATTCTGCACAAAGATACAAAAGTAGTAATTGAAAATTGTATGATTTACACTTTGACAATATATCAGCACATGACACATGTACAGATCCTGCAAGTAGTATATCACAATGATAAAACCATTCCAGGTGT
Organism: Inga oerstediana; assembly: GCA_963210345.1. NCBI lineage: Eukaryota > Viridiplantae > Streptophyta > Magnoliopsida > Fabales > Fabaceae > Inga > Inga oerstediana. The sequence goes on along the minus strand of OY723405.1, from coordinate 13,118,404 downwards.
AAAATCCAAATGTGAAGAACACATCATAAATAATACAACGATGCTGTCTACACTCTACACCATGAGTGGCAAAAGCTGGCGGATGGGTCAAATATCATTAACACTGGACTGACCTCATTTACTTCAATAGTACGGCCACATTTTAAAGTGGATATGAGTAAATCTTCTAATATAAAGGACAATGCAAACTACTCGAGCAACTTAAGACAAACAAATGCATTAAAGTAGCTCAAGTTACTAGAGTGTAACACTGGAATTATGGCTTTAATTTCATCAAAACAAGCGAAAATAGCATTAAAAAACCAACAAGAAAATTACTTCAAACTCGTCCCAAAGTTAAAAATGCATTTATAACATTGATAGTAGCGTTTACACTATCCTACACATCTTCATCTTCCCAGGATAGAAGACCTCTCACATGACAGTCATTGTTTTACTTCCTTTACACAAGTGGCAAGAGTAGAGTTAAACTCGGAAATCAAGGTTGAAAGGGGTATTCTAGTTGCAATGTGTAGACAATTTGTGGAAAGTAATTCATAACATACTATAATCCGTGTTTGTTAAAAATAATCGATGGCTGAAAGTCGCTTCCTTTGGAATATCCAAGAGGGAATGGGAGAGAAAACATACCTTCTTCCGCTTTCCTGTGACCTTAAACCCGCTGCGATCAGACTTTCCAACATTAAAATCCACGGCTGTGATTCCACCTTCATCCTTGAAAGCAATGTGGGAAGAAGCCAAGCCGATCACACACAAGCTTTTAAGTCACAGTAAAAGAGGGGAAGAAAATTCAAATATAGAACTGTATCCAAATGCAAAGCCCAATGCTGCTAAAAGGAGATAACAAAGATAGAACTATACCCGTTGGCGTGCCGGTAAACGTACTGATCGTGTCCGGGCTTCATAAAATCTGTACATTAAAAATTTTTTTAAAAAAAAAACAATGAAGCAACATCCAAACAAGTACTTGGAGTGCGTTTTCAGCCGAGATGCTTTCACTAAACGAGTCAGAAATACATACGATGGGGAAATAGCTGAAGTACGCAATTGGAAGTTCAATTTCAATAATTTTCACATCATCTCATAAACTTTAGGAGTTATAAAAAAAATACTATGCATGGAATTGATTTTAATATGGTATGAAATTTTCGAGTAAGAGGAATAAGAAAAGTAAGGAAATACCTAAAGCGAAGTAAGTGACAAAGTTGGATTCCACGGCGGAAGGCGGAGTTTGGGGGAGACTGGACACATCGGGTAGAAGAAGGAGGCGTAAATCTTCATCTAGTTCCTCTTGTTCGTGATTCTGAGCTCTGCTTTCTGAATTGTTAGTTTCGTCGATGCTCTGTTCCTCCGTCGACATCTTAAATAATACGCAGCCACAGCTTGCTAACTGAGCTCAAGGCTTCGCAGCTGTTAATGCCTTAAAGGCGTTAATTGAATTTGGGACTTTGCGAGCCCCAATCCTAAATAACTGAAGTTTCAATTGGGACTTTGGGGATGTCCAAGGCTTTCAGTACTCCATTAGATTATTCTTGGGCTCTTGGATTTCACTTGCCCATTACTAAATAGCCCAAAGCTGGTGGAAGAAGTTGTTTTGTGTTTGTTTAGCCAACACTAGTTTTTTGTTTTTTGTTTTTTTTGCAAGAGAGGGCTATGACGCGAAAAACTAATACTATCTCTAGTCCTTGATATAAAATTGAGTTTACTTTTATAAAAATATTAAAATAAATAAATAAATAAATTATTCCATCTGATCCTAAATATGAGATAGAGTTGACTTTTTTTTAAGAGATTAAAGAAGCTAAATAAGGTACTTAATTATATCATATGTTATGTATTTTTAGATTATATATTAGTTTATTAGTCAAACTGATTAGTTTTGAGAAAAAAATAAAAATAAAAATATTCTAAATTAATTTAATTAGCTTCCTTAATCTCTAAAAAAAGTCAACTTTATCTTATATTTAGGGCGAAAGGATATTTAAAAGTATTTATATTTATCTTTTTTATGTTAAACTAGTTTGTCTGACTTATAAACTGATATATAATCAAATAATACATAACATATGCTGTATTAAATAACTTATTTAACTTACTTAATCCCTCTTAAAAAAATCAATTAGGTTTTATATTAAAGATAAAAGTGGGTAACAAATTAGCCTTGATTTGAATCCCATAATCATGTTCCACTAATGTCGGTAGATGACACGGACACGTAGTGGACATGGATGAATTTGATGTTCCATCATTTGTTACTTGTTAGAGCATTCGTGAGTTTGCTTGGATATGACATAATTTAAGGTTCCAACTTCCAAGAGAACATTAGCATATTAAGGATCTATGTAAGTATTAAGCTACGTGTTCTGTGGATATCTTTGCGTTGCAGCCTGTTAATAAGTATCTTTGAATCAGTTTCAAGAATTATATTCCTGAAACCTAAATTCATTGTAATTCTTGGAACTTCGAAAATTGCTCATTCCTCAGCCTCTAGTGCGCTGCACTTCCCAATGACGTGACTAAAACCAACAATGCGTTGACCACGGTGATCATAGCTCCATCCACATTTAGTTGAAACCAATCAAGAGGGGGTGGTTGCCAAACAGAATGTGATGTTGATGGGGCCGATTTGTTAATGGCATTCACATCATTCAGCAATTGAAAATGTTTACAGCAATGTATAATTCTCAATCTGATCTTAAATATAAGATAAGATTAATTTTTTAGAGAGATTAAATAAATTAATTAAATTACTTTAGAGTATTTTTATTTTTATTTTTTCCTCCAAACTAAGTAATTTGACTAATAAACTGATGTATAATCTAAAGATACACAATATATAATATGATTAAGCAACTTATTTAGCTTCCTTAATTTTTCCAAAAAGAATTAACTATGTCTTGGGAGTAACATTTACTACCATGGAAGACTTCTAATTACAAATACATACCTCCAAATATTGAAATTTCGCTGAAGGACCTGGCCTATAGGGGTACTTAAATGGGTTGACTAAATTACCCTTATGATTAAATGTAGAAATTAGGCTAGGAGAGCTTCAGTTTCTGCACTAAATTACCCTTACGATCTACCTGCCGCTGTTCAATTATTATATTCCTTGGAAGAAAACTATCAAGTTGCGGTAAATTATATAGTTTCTGAAGTCAATACTTGAGATTGAAAAAGAAGACAAAGCACAGAGTCTGAACGCATCAGCTGAAGCCTGAAGGCTGCCAGTTTCACTTTCTCATAATCAGTCAGAATTCAGAATTGGTAATGTGAATGGATAAGGTTTTGCTGTAAGCGAACCACCTAATATCATGATTTTATTTTCTCACAAAAGAAGTTCACACATGTCTTGCGTTGTCCAGCTCAAATAAATACCTGGAAAGCAGTCAAGCACTCTCCTTTTTATCATGATCCCACACGAAATTAATAAAAGGCCATAAAGAAAATTTTCCTGAATTCCTTCAAGTTCACTTCTTTTCTTTCACCTTGGAACTCAACAGAAAGTAGAAACTTTTCAATAACAAAGAGTATTCATATTACAACAATATATGCTATACTTCTGAAAGAAGCTTGCTTCTACAAGCTGCCTTCTTATTTTCAGTACACATATCCGATAACATCATAGAGGGAAGCTTCATGAGTTGACAGGCTTTTGAAGTTTGAACCCACCATCCAACCCAGATCACAAAAAAGAGAGAGAAATGGTGGCGGGCTGCTCCGATACAAAAATATATGTAAGCACGCCTCTGCCGTTCTGTTCATGAAAATGCAGAACCCAGAACCCAGAAAAAGAAGTTTATATATATAGAAATATATATATATATATAATAGGTGTAATTAAGCGAACTGGACATTGCTAGAGAATGTCTGGCCAAAACTCCAAGAAGATGGAACCACATCTGGGAAAATTCTGGTTTCTCCATCATCAGTTGTGACCTTGAATGACAAAGATTGACCATTCAAATACGCATTGGATTGCCAATTAGCTCCCCAGTTTCTGGACATAGCCATCCAACCAGTTTTTGAGCCTTTGATGGACACAGAAGCTATGGATCCAGCCCCTGCCACATTACTGATCATTACCAGCTCAAAGTAGTCTCTTCCATTCACGGTGAACCTAACACCTCCAAGCTTCTTACATGGAACCCTGCAACCATATAGACCATTATTAATTTCATCTCCTACAAGATTCACAACCAGTGAATATTACTGATTCAAGCCAACATGTGTAATTACCTTTGGAACAAGACTGGAATGATGCCTCCTCTGTAAATACCGATCTTTTCCCAAGCTGGTTGAGCCATGTCAAAGTGCTTCAGAGGTGGGTTGCACCAACCTCCATTGTCGTTCGGAAGAGCAAAATTGGGAGGACAGAAATTAGTGGCAGTTATAGTTATAGATCTTCCTTTAATGCACCATCTTGGGTCTGTCTTGTAATCACATATGATTTGGTAGCATTGTCCACATGAAGCTCCATCGTTGAATAAGGCTGTGCTTAAAGCTGCAGTTCTTGTTCCATACCCTGCTGAGTACAGATTTCCATACCCACAAGCTCCTCCTACAATAATCAATAAACTTAGTCACATTTCAGATTTCGTATTTAAGAATTCATCAACATACCATTACAAGAACAAGCTTAATTACTTACCCATTGTTCCTGAGGCATCACCACCTCCGTAGAAGGTGGCATGTCCTTGGGTCCAACCAGAAGCTGTGAAGGCTGAAGCAGTCACTGTGACATACCATAGCCCCACAAGGCTGCCCAGAACAACCATTGCTTTCTCCATTTTCTTGCTCTGCTCAATGTTGGAACCTTAATGAGGAGGAAAGTTTGAGCTTGTATTTACATGTATTGTCATTTCCAAGCACGAAATGTGACTTCCTTAAATAAGAGATTAGATTCATTAAGGGCAGCAACGAGCACATGTGACTTCTGCAACAAGAGAGAACTCAAAGACAATTTTTATTTATTAAAATTAAATTATCTCTGAGAAAACTGTACAGAGTTCTGACCTTCATTCAATTATTCCCACGTTCTCTTCTATCACACCCGCTCCAAACCCACATGTCCATCCCAACATTAGAGCCGTGAATACATCAAAATCCACAAGCCTATTTGGTCCCCCTATTTATTTTTCAGCTCTTTTTTTTTTAAAAAAAAGTCCTCCCATGTTTTTTGTTCCATCTATTAGTACTGTTTGTTTGCAGGCGAATTGATAATTAATTGTAATGACAGCCAATAAGCAGCAAGTAATGTAACATGAGAAGTAATATATAGGTCGTAGTACCATACATGGTCACATGGGAGTATTTGACCCCATATGATAGAAAAGGATTTTTAATATGTTACCAACACGTGGGATGCCCAGTTTTGGCTATAGAATATAGATTTCCACGGGTTATGGTATGCTGCAGCGAGGCTATGATGGGGTCTGTGGTGGCAGCTCTGTGATGGCCGCTTGATGAATCGATCTGAAGTGTGTTTGAAAGATCTGAGATCAGACAGAGAGCCAGGCTGGCATATAGCCATTTTTTCTTTTCTTTTCTTTTTTTTTTTTTGTTTTTTGCCATGAGGCTGGCAATGATCAACGTTCTTCACACAAATTTGCATGTGGCAGAAGATGTTGGCCATTCATTTGTCTTTGTTGATTAAATGCATAACAATTTTTTTTTTTGTCGTCCAAATCTTGCATTGATCTGAACTAGCCATGCTATGCTATTGTAGCACCGTCCAGAAACTCTGGGATTCAAGTTTCAATAATCATAACTTTGTCACCAAGGTCCCCTTGTTGGAGGATCAAGATCCCCTTAATAATTGAAGTTGAAGAGTATAGTAAGGAGAAAAGACAAGACAAAAGTAAAAAAAAAAAACCATTTATCAAGTAATACAGGCCTCATCATCGTATCTAGGGGTATGTAACATTTTCCCGTCCTGGTCTTTCGTCCCGCTTCCAAGCAAAAATCCCGTCCCAAAATTGTTCAGGATCAGGATCGAGAATTAGACTTCCTGATCCACACTTTTTCCCGATCCTGAATATATATGTATATATATATGTACATATTTTTAAAATATTTAAGAAAGTAAGACCAAATATAAAATAAAATATGAAAATCCCTAACATCCTCAAAGTAACATTTATTCTTTTAGTTTATTTAGTTAATTTTATTTATTATTTATTAAATAATTCTAATTTTTTATTCTTGTCTTTATTCTTTTTGCAATTGAATCGATAACTTTAAACATGTATTGGACTAATTATATATTTTTATTCGACTAATTTGATACAATATGATATTAAATAAATTATATATTTGTATTAAAGAAAGCACAACAAAAAATTTAATATAGAGATTTTATTTTTTTTAAGAAAAGGAAATCCGTGATCAGGAATTAAACTCCTTCACGAACACTTTTCAGAAATAATCGGAAATGAGATTTCCTGATCTTGAACAGCCCTAATCGTATCTCTCTCCCTCACTGAGTCACTGTCTTAATGTTGAGGAATGGGGAGGATTCACTTCACCTTGCTGGAAATGATTGGTATTCCAAACAAATTTAGATTAGATGGGGTTAGACATTTTTTAGGCGAATGAATAAAGATGAATATAAATCTTCGAAATCAATTTTTTTTTTTTGATCGGAATCTTCGAAATCAATTACTCCCACTGGCCTTGTAAAAAGAATGTTCCATTTTTACTCATGTAATTATGATGTTACACAAATTACAAAATATGAATGATCTTAATTCACGGGCAAAATATCTTAAACTTATAATCACGAGGGCCTAGCACATATGGTATTTAGTTGGATTCCTTAAGTATCTAGTCAGTAGTTTGATCCCCGGAGGTGTATATGGAAAGGGTCTTGTAGACAGCATTAAAGCCCCTTTGGGAAGTCTATGGTGCGAAGAAATTAGTTACTACTATCGGTATTGGATACCTTAAGCCTACCAGAAAAAAGGGTATGCAAAGCTTATGGCCCAAAATGATTACACCACTTTGTCTCAATTATTTTTAATACAAAGACGGAATGAAATTAAAGTTATGTACGGATAAAATGCTTAAACGAGACTTTAAGATATTAGAAAATATAGACTTTGAGATAACCCTATTACTAATATCAGAAAAATCAAAATGTATAGCCAAGATTTCTAACTAAGTAATATCAATGTTTGATGAAGGGTTTGAAGGAGGCTTGATAAAACATCTTTCCGCACAATGAGTGGTTAAAGAGGATGGAGAACCAAATTGTGAAAGGCCTATATTACAGATTCAGAAGAGGGTAGCACGGTAGCATTTGAAGAGATTTGTGATTCTTAGTAATGCTTGATTTAGCTATAGAAATTCTTTAATGGGAAAACCATTATGACAAATAACCCCATGACAAAAGTGCTTTCCCGACTTATAGTACTTGTGAAGAATAATGTCACATCCTTCATTATGCAAAAACAAACTAGAAGCAAGAGGAAGATTCAGTGCTAGTTTGGGATAACTTATTTTTGGGTAATAAGTACTTATAAATCATGATTTACGGTATACGAGGTAAGTATGTGAGAGGAGTTTTATCTCGACTTACGTAATAAGTGCTTATTGACCTCTAATAAGCAATACCAAACACACACTCATTCTAGTAACCTTTCCTTAGTGTGAATAATTGGATAAGGCAAAATCTTGAAAATTGACAGATTGCCGGATCTCCCTTATTATTGTGAAGGGACTTTCTATTTTATCTAGATGCAAAGCTTGATTATTGTAAATGGACTTGGTCTCAATTGAATCATTCAAATGCCAGACATACTGATAACTATAAGAATTCCTTCATGAAGCCCCAGGGCCAGGACCATGAATCTTGGAAGCGCTACTTCTAATATCTCGTCGACGACGACATCAACACATTCTAAATTCTAAAGAGCTAGTCATGTCTCTCACCCAAGTCCTAATTTTTCAGTCCAGTAACGTGCTAATCTAAAACGAGGATAACACAACTTGTACTCTAAGTAATTAAAGCACCTTTTCTTTTTCATTTAGGGCCTATTTGAGTTAGTGTTTAAGAAGCACATTCACACAAAACGAGATAAAATTCCTCTCACAAGCTTACATAATACACCGTAAATCATATTGTAAAAGCAACTTCTACCTCTAACTCAAACATGCACTTATTTAGATATCAATGTTTCATCTGAAACAGTTAGGAAGTTGATCAGGGAAGCAGCATGTAGCCACTAGATTAGGCTGAAATCTCTATATTAAACTTAGCTATCAAAGAATCCTAAATTCCTAATCTATGGGACAAATATAGACTAGTCTCAATCTCAATTAAAAAAAACACTCTTGCATAACTCGTTCTCAATATCAAGCATCCTTGTTCTCATTATGCCTCCGCGAAATCTATTAAATCTCAATAATGCCACAATGAGACTAAAGCAAAATCAAGTTTTAGAGAGCTTCAATCTCAAGAGCAAAAGGAAAGAAAACCAGAGTTTATCACAAAAATAGAGTCAAACAGTAAAATTTTCATCAATATGATAGTAAACTTGCGCGAACAATCAAGGAAAGAATTCCACCTTCCACGTTAATAGCAATTGTCATGGACGTAATCCAAAAGAGAGATAAGTGCAGAGTTAGAAATAAAGATCATAATCAGAAATCATCATCCTCCTCCTCTTGAATATGCTTAGCTAGTTCTTGCTCCTGCTGCTGCCTTTCTCTCCGCTTCTCAGCACTTTCCTTGTCATTGTGTGTGTTTGGTGGGAAACGCAGTGCTCGGATGGCCGCATTGTGCAGGTCAAGACAGAAGGCAATTCGAGAATTAAAAGACAGTTGAGGTTCAGTAGTGGAGTATAAATCTCCAGTTTCCTTAGATATCATCCACCCATTACCATGGTCCAATGTAGCATCAATTGCACCATCTCTGATGGCCTTGGCCACAATGCTCTCAGCATCAGCAATAAGGTTTGCTGAGTTTAACCTTAATTTTTGTGCCACATCAGCAAGCGAGATACGAGAATAAGAAATGCTAATGTTTCGTAAACCAGTCCTGATGACGTTATGACGTAACCTAACAATCAAATTATGAATGCCATCAGCCCTAAAAGTAGTAGCAAATTTATCAGCAATATTCCTAAATAGCTCCAGGTCTCCAATTCGAACAGCCTGAAATTCCACATAACAAAGCATAAATTTGTATCACAACCAACGACAGATATAAAAAAAACATATATTTGAGTATTTTATAAGACCATCATTAACTAAGGAACCCTCCTCAAGAGAGTTTATCAAAAGGCTTTCGCCTTCTTCAAATAGAAGAATATAAGATAACCGCATGCCAAGTCCAAAGCTTAATGAAAGTACATTGCTTCTAGCAAACCCCCTAAATAAAGAAACAGCCCGTAAAGTATGGACATGTAAAGCTAAAAGAGACAGATCATGCAATTAAGAAAAACAAAATTAACAATTTCATGCTGGGTTATACAGAATAAACCAAGAAAGACAAAACACGAGCCAAGAAAATCATACACAGATTTACAAGATTATTGCTTGATTAGATGTAGTAAAGTTTCTCAGATGTTTGCAACAGAGTTTTATGACAAAAAACTGCACATGGATATATATTTGTGAGAACACATGCATAAAATTGTTCAACACTCAACAAAGCTACTCCATGCTGCATTTTAATTGAAAAACCAGATAGTAAACACTGAACTCCACCTAAGTTTTTTGCTCAGCCTAATAAATGAAACAGAGTTGATTTGGATTTAAGTTTCAAGCAGCGAGCTACATGATTTTTAAAAAGACAAACGAAGCTCCTCATCAACAGAATTCATCTACAATTTGATGACAGAGACAACATTGCCGTGGCTTCTCATATTTAAACAACAACAACCACAACCAAAACCAGCCTTATCCCACTAGGTGGGGTCAACTTTTTTTAACAAACTCAAAGTAGATAAAATAATGATAAGTAATTGCTTTCTTAAAACTTGAGGGTAGTGATTATGCACAATAACTACCAGAAGATAGATAATTTTTGGAAGATATTTCAGTCGTTTCATAAACCCAAGAATTAAAATGAAACTATCACAGGCAAACCCAAAAAAGCAAAGGTAGTAGCAATCTTAGTATCCAAAACCAGTTACATTTTACAGAGGTGTAATAAACTTCTCATTATAAAAATAGTGATTAATAGGAAAGAGATTAAACCAATCTATTAGAAGCACATAGATAATGTAAAAACTAACTTCAGTTAACCATGGTGACTCACATTTGTAAGCTCAAAGTAAGGCCTCAAAGCTTTCTCCATTCCTTTCTGCGTGAAGATGGTCCTCTCAGGTATTTCTCCCAACAGCAAACGCACTATTACAGCCCACTTATTACACTGAATTCGAAAACCAAGTGCCGCAACTGGAGCCTTGCGAGCAGCTTGCAGGAGAGACTCTTTTGCATCAGTGTACTCCAACTGAATTGTTCGAATTTTCCCAAGGTAGAAGAGATATCGACAGAACTTGAAACAAAGTACAGCCAAGGTGAAAATGTTAATGAAATATGAACAAGAAAATAAAGATTTTTAGAACTTCAAAAAAAAAATTTAGACTAGATGAACACATGAAATCAAAATCATTAGAAAGGTTGGCCATGCCAAAAGAGTTCTCAGCACAGACATTGAAAGATTGAGATTGCATTAATGAAAGAAAAGAAATCCTAAAGTGATAAACATAATAATAAAACCACCATACCTGCTGATTTGAATGTGCTTCAAATCGTTGTGCCTTAGATCTCAACTTCTCCGCCTGATCAAATAGGTTGTAGTGGAGGTAGTTGCGAAGCAACAAATTAAGAAGTGTTTCCTGCATCCGATCATCATGTTAGTACAAGATATTTAACCGTGTGAAAGAACCTATATTATCTGAAACAAACCTGACCAAGCTCATCATGGTGAAGGGTAGCAATCTGGTGCAATGCAAGAAGGTTACTGCAAACAAAAATATAATTTAGTTTGGAATAAGAAAAATCCCATTCAACTTTGCATACTAATTTCCTTTACTTATGTGCAAAAACAAATCAGATTGGGATTTAGTAAGAAAAAAATTCAATAGAACACCACAAGTCCACCCCAATTGGCCACTTACAAATAACAAGAATTAATAAAATGGCACATTTTGATTCTTACGATTTAGAGTGTATGATGAAAACTTACCGCCTCATACTGAATCCAAATCCAAAAAAATCTAGCCATCTACCTCAGCATTTTATTTGTGGATTACATATATAAGAACCTTACTCACCCCCGAATTTCTGCAAGATCTCCTGTGAGTTCATGAATATATGAGTAATAGAAGTACAGTCTGGCTGCAATAACATCAACAGTTCTTCTGTTAAGTTTCTTCACTCGGGCAATGCTTTCTGAGGAACAAGCTTTGGCCTAAAAAAATATAAATAAATAAAGCAACTTCAGCATTTAATCAGCAATAGTATTGTAGTAATATATTTTGATTAAAAACACGAGCACATGGGAGTATAGGATCCAACCTCCTCATATCTCTTCTGATCAATCAGAAAAAGTAGAATGAGCAAGTAACAGTACATCTCCATCTCAGGCAATAAGTGCTTGGCTGAGGATTGAACATTAGATGTCGCAGTATCTACTTCCATCTCATGACGATCTTCCTATACAGACCATAACAAAAAGATTATAAATTGAAAAGCATTGTATCCATCAAAAATAAAAGTAAACAGTATAATATTTACCAGTAAGAGAGGGAAAGAGGAAAAAAAATATAATAATAATCTGCCAATTGACCCTATAAACGTTCTTATTCTTAAATCTATTAACTAAAAAAATTACCTTTATTTATCAACACAGTTGCAGGTGATAAAAAAACTCATGCCCTTTGCTTGCACTAAAGCAAAATACAAAAATCCTAACACCCAACGAAACCATTTGATACGATCAAAAAATACAAAATGACTATTACCAAAGGCAAGGCACATACATAAAACTAGAAAAGGCAGTAGTATTAACCGGAGTCAATATATAACACAAGAGATGTATCATGAAAAGGAAGTTTGTCTCTAACAAAATAAAATCAAGTCAAAGATGGTCTTTCAAAGTGAGCCCCGTAGGCATATGATAAAAATGCTACCTAACGAATTATCAAGAGGCATAGTGGCAAACTACGTGATGCAATTTAATCATGATATGTAGTCTTGGTAGGAAGATTTCATTTAAAGTCTGAAAGCAAGGGAATGACTACTGCCACTTTGGATAACAGAAGTTTCTAATTCTAACATTTGCTAAATTTGCAGGGGCGAAAAATGATGAGGCATCTTCATCTACTCATTGCTTGATTTTTTTTTTTTTTGGAGGACGGAGACACTAAATCTCATGTGAAGATACCAAAATATAACGACAGATGGCTAATATATTTCTCATACACATTATCCCTGAATCTAACAAAGTGAAAAAGATGTGCATATTGACCTCGGGAAGATAGGCAGACAATCTGGCGTGAGGCTCAGAACCAAAACTAGCAACATGATCGATAAAAGATAAGAGCACCGATGCTGTCAATTTGCGCCTCAACAAAGTTGTAAGGCGAACGGCACGAGCAATTCTACGAACTTCCTTAGAGTACGAACCGGTCTCAATAAGTGATGCTATCTCCTTTAAATCTGAAGCGCCAAATTCCGAAGTATAATAAATCAGATGATTACTCAGAGACAAATAAAATACATCGAAATGTAAAATCGCTTTGAAGTGATCTGACGAAAAGATTCATACGCTGCAAAGCAGATGGAACAGCTGAGGAAACAGAATGCGAAGAAGTTGCGCGATCTTTCATCTCAACATCTTGAGTCATTTTGAAAAATTCTCTACGAAATCGTCTCCTACCACTTTTATTTCCCTGGAGTTTCTCAAAGCATTAAAAAGAAAAACAAAAAATCTCATCGCAAACTAGAAAGAATGAGTAAAGTGAATCAATCGAGGAAGGCAAAAGAATTAAACTAAAAGCAACTCACAAGTCCAGATGGAGTCAGCTGAACAGAGCCAGTTTAGTTTAGGGTTTCAAACTTTCAGCAACTTTCTCCGTCCCAGTCCTGCTCCTTCCGACTCAATGTATCATTCGTTTCTTTCTCTACAAGTCAGCATGAGAAATATCGAAATTGGGCACGCTTAACGAGTTACTTTCTCCAAATGCTCGAGCCACCCTAATCAGCTGCCTGCGGCAAAACAATCACCCCATAGGCAAATTTGTGTGTGTGTGTGTGTGTTTTTTTTTTTACCAGCACATGGGCAAATTTTTTTGTGAAACACTAATTAAGTAATTATAATATTATATAATAAAATCCCGAATTATTTTTTTGCCAATAACTCCCTCAGTATTACATATATGATAAGGAAAACACAATGTAAATTCCCTAATTACTATATATATGATCAAAATTGCCTTCCGTGTAGTTTGATTTTTTTTTAAAAAAAACTATTTTCCACAATTAAGCATCATTTTCATACATTAATTTTAAAATTACAAAGTAATATTCCTTCAGAATTATTAATTACTTGTTTATCACACGTTTTTTTATAAAGAAAAGTTTAATATGCATTAAAATTTAAAATGCTGTATTTATATTATATTTTCATAAAAAGTAATTACATTAAAAAAATATTTTTTTACATTTTGAATTATTAATGCATCTCAGTTTTAGATAATGTTTTTATAAAAAATACTTATATCAAGTTCCTTATATCCATCTCGTCAAATTCTCCAATCATATCCGATTATATGTCGTATTTTTACTTTATTATCATTTAACTATAAACACATATAAAAAAAATAGGACACATGGTTATGTATGATTGGAGAACTTGATGTAAGTATAGTCCTATTTTTATTATTATTTAAAAATTTACATATCAAAATCACAATTCATTATTAAACTTACACATTAACATGAAAAAATTTAATATATTTTGGACTTATTATCCTACATTTTTCGAATTTTTTTGGTCAATGTTATTTTTCTTCCTTAATTTTGAACAGTGCTTTTCCCACCACCCATGGTGGCATATGTTCCAATTTCTTTTTGCAAGTCATTTCCCCTGGAAGAGGCAAGTGCGTGCCTGATAGCATTACAGGTAGAAGTTTTTGTTCAAAACATGATTTATAGTTTACCTTTACAGCTTCTAAGATAAGTAATGTGAAAAGAATTTCATCTCAACATGTATAAATATGCTTTTCCAATACTAATTCAAACCCTACATTGATAGAATTTTGTCCATACTTGCTTGAAATTCAAAGTGCTTGAACCACGTGTAAATTTACACTACGTTCACAAAAATATCTGGTCCAACATTACTATAATTAATATCATAATTATTATTTACACAAGGCTAAAGTATATAATAACCCTAACAAGTCTATTGAATTAAATAATTCTTGGATTCCTTGCATTTTTTAAAAAACTTATGATACAAATTTACCCTCATTCCCTCAATATCTCCCCACAATTTCAAGAGTTTTAACTTCAAATATTAGGGGGGTAAGCGATGAGTATAATAATCCGTGCCGTGCAAATATTAGAAAATTTTCAAGCTAAGAATAGTAGGACGTTAAAAATACAAGACGCCATTTACAGTCCCATCTATTTATTAGTTTGATCAACTTGAGCATGATAGGACCGAATTAAACTACAGGATCCGTGTTTACACAATCGAGAACCCAAAAACTATAAGCATGTTTGTTTGAGCTTTTTTTTGCTTATAAGTTGCTTTTTACGTAAATCGAGACACAACTCCTCTCACATACTTACTTCGTATACCGTAAATCACTATTAAAAGGTAACTTATAAGCAATCGAATCGCTGAAACAAACATACCCTATATTTCCCGATACATCCTGCATGATGGAAGATCTGATCCGTTGATCATTTACGGACGACGTGTTGCCAGAAATGACGCATCTCATTCAGGAAAACAACATTCAACTGCTATGGTGACTAATCCATCAAACCAAGCAACGCAAGTTCCTTTCCATTAAGACAGAGAAAAACAAAATAAAAACATCCTGCCATTAATGGGGACAAAATTAACAAGACAAATATGTCGGAAATTAAATTAAAGAATGAGACGTCAGAACCAAAACAGAACTAAAACTGCTCAAATATCTGACCTACATCTTCAACATTAACGGGGCTGCCTTTATGAGGCAGCAGTTTCAAACTAGACTACAGAAACTATAACCCTTTATGAGAGTAGCTTTGAACTAGTCTACAAAAACTTTAGAAATTGCCTACAGTTCAAGACCCATGGAAAAAAAATAGTAAGATAACATCAAACCAGATCAGGAAAAATTCACTCTAGTCATCTGTTGATTGCCTCAAGCAGCTGCCTGGATCGGCCCATTGGATCTGAAGCCACGACCCCTCCCACGATATCCTCCCCTACCACGGCCTCGACCTACAAAAAGTAACCAACAGCAACTTAGCCATGGTGGCTTGTTTCTTTCCTCCTCTTATTTCTCTCATTTGCCTCTAGCCCCAGCTAGAGTTTAGAATAACATGTTGCAATTACATTTCAATCAATTCTACCAACAAAAGCAACCAATAGCAACTCAGACATAGCAAAGAGTTGAGCAGTGGCACAAGCTTTCACCCAAGAAAATTAATAACTTGTCTTACCAATCCACTCAGTTTGACCAACAAATTTTTATTAAAGCAACAATTAAAACAGAAAACATCTTAGACTGTTACTAATGTTACGCCATTACAAGAAACCAAGAGCATCAGAAACGAAATCAACCCGACCGCCCCCAGAAAAAGAAAAATCTGATATATTAGTAGCCAATTCACACATGTATTAACACACAAATAAGAGGCCAGCAGCAAGGGCAAGAAAACAAACCACGGCCTTGAAAAGGTGCATCTTGGATGTATCCTCCGTCTTGTTGCATATCAACTGGGGAATCATTGTACCCACCCCTTCCACGACCTCGGAAGCCACGCCCTCTTCCTCTACCCCTGCCCCTAACAATTCCCCTATTGCGATCCCAACCTCCATCCTCATAATCATTTGAAATAAAACCATTTGCTGAAAGAGAAAAGGTTCACAGCCTCAATAGCAGTTCTAGTATTTTGTCAACACTCAAAGCATGATACACAGGTTGCACCCCGCTATTAAACAGGTTTATAATATGTTTATACCTCTGGCCCTTCCCCTTCCCCTTCCTCTGCCACCACGTCCCCGAAAACGTCCATTAGGTGAAGCCTCTGCTGAAAATAAAAGTTAGAATTACGCACAATATAAAAAACTTCAGAGGCATAAAATCACTTGTCATGTGTTCCTACCTCGTTCGTAATCAAAATCAACAGATGCCTTCACCTGGTCTGCTGGCAATGGAGGCTGGTACCTGAAGGCACAAGCACATAATGAGCCTAATGAATCTTCATAGTTCATAAGAACATAATCTGTTCTATTTTCTTGAAACCAGCTGAACTGATACAATCAGCAAATATATCATCTTAATAAATCAACAAAGCCAAAATTTCTGTTGTTCCCACTACTTATGATTATGATTTTTTAATTTTTAATTATTAGTTAACATGTTATGAGTATCATTCAAAATTATCATAGTTGTCCAATATAGTTCAGTTAATTCAATACAAACTTTAAAACACTATTCAGCGAGTAAAAGTAAGAACCCCTAGAAGGATAAGACATCAAACACAAAACAACTGTTGGATACGTTCATGCCATATTCTTCTATATATTTCTGTTCATTTAGTGAGTGTTTGGGAAACCACAAAACTATGGTTTTAGAAGCCTTTTTCCGCAAGCCGAGACAAAGCCCCTCTCACATACTTACCTCGTAAATCATAAAAACTATTCTCCAAAAGCTAATCCAAACGTGCACTTAGTTTTCTTGTTACACTTTCTCAATTGCAAAAAAATTGCACATTTGGACATAATCAAGTTAGTTCATAATCACATAATGAAAACTAAGAAATAATGGAGGCAGTTAATCAATATAGATTGACACGAAATCTGATTCAAATCCAATATAGCACCTATGGGTACATAAGAAATGTATTGAATCGATTTTTTGTAATGAATCGATCCGATAACCACACAAGAATTTATCACTTCACAACTGCAATTCACGGCTGTCTTATAGGATTAATATGGTTTAATGTTTAATTTAAAAGTCAAATACTATCACAATAGTTAATGATTATTTCTTATTTATATACCAAATTTTCAGCTTTTTTACAAGAAGTAATTTCACCCAAAAGGGTTCTCAATTCTATTCTAATCCATTAAAAATACGTGGTTCAAAGTAACAAAACATAAGTCATCTATCAATAATATAACTAAATACAGCATCGCCACATTCAAAGTTTTACTGAGCACCCAACTAAATAGTAGAAGAGAAAGATACAATAGCACTAGAAGTCAGATACAACGGTACAAAAATAAAAAATATTAGAGACCTGAGAGAAGACTTAGAAAGGATAAAGGACAGACTTACCCCACAGAGGATGTATCGAGTTCTTTCTTGGAAAGGGTTATTGTAATCATAGACACATGCCTTGTTGTCTCCAAACTGCAAGAAAGTCAGGGAAAAAGTAACAAATGAGCAGATGACAACAGCAGCTGCCAGCATGATTGCAATGTTGCCCATGATGGCAAGTAGCTTAAAATACAAATCAGAAATAGATATTACGGAAGCAAGCCTTCCTCTAGTGGCTCCCATGTATCAGTGATGTCAGTGGATCCAATTGCTGTATTTTGATGGAGACCCACAATTCTCCTCTGCACAACCACAAAAATAAATAAATGCAAATTTTTCATAATGACGAGACAAAGTGCGACAACTGTGCTTATTAGCGAATGATAAAAGCCAGACATACCTTGATCAATTCCACAATTGTTACAGTCTTGTTGATAGCTCTACCCATCGCCTTAAAAACAATTTCATTTGAACCTTTTTCCTGCAAACAAATAAACAAAAAAAAACAAGGTTTACAAGAATGTCAAAATTCATAAAATTTTAGAAACAAAGACTTTTTAAAAACCCAGAAAAAGCTGAGGTGCAGAGGAGACAGAGAGTCCCTCGATTCCCTCCCTTCCAATGTGTGCGTGATATTCTTTTCAATCATGCAACAGGGAACGGACTTACCGTTGTCAAGACATTATATCATTATATGATAGATGGAGTAGGGGGAAACAATCTTCAAACAGATATATACCTTCAGATTAGTCATAGTTATATTTGTCATACAGACTCAGGTAGTGAACCAGAAAAAATAGTAAGAGGCAAAATGCGCTATAAAATCTTTTGAGATGGTTTCCTCGCCCTAATTGAGTCCCACCACTGAACTCTTATCCCCTAAATAAAGAACAAACAGGAGAGGCTGCATCTAAACAATTACCCCACGGTCGAGGTCCGTGAACAATTTATGAAAGCAAAGCAACATCACAACCCCTACCCAACCCCGGGGTCTAAAAAGCCTCCAAATGAAGAACTTTCACAAAACAAAGTTTCCCCGAACGCCATGCCATAGTTGAACAGCAAATAAAGACCTCACAATTTGAATTTGAGAATTACAATAGGCTTTGCTGAAGAATTATTATTACTCGAAAAACTTCAAGACAAGGTGCTCCATTACTTCAAATAAATAAAGCTTCGGCAGCTCACTGCCTTACAGAGCTTACTCCAGACAACAACATAGAAAGGGGGAAATCCAAATAACTGGCTTACTGAAGCTAGAAAAAGCAATGAAACAAATACCTGAATCAAGCTCATGGCGTAGGTAATATAGTTGCGCATCCTTCCCTGACTAGTAATCCGAATCTCATTTTCATCAATTGGCGTCTCTGCTCTTGGCTTCTCGACCTTCTGGTACCGATCCATCTAAACCAACATCACAAGTAAGACTCAACTCACGAAAAAACAAAACATCAAGTAACAGCCAGGGCTCGTGAAGACGTCTCAAAGATTTCGTTATTCGATCTGAGTCTTACCGTGATTCTTAACGATAGATTTCGCTGCAGGATGAAAGAGCCCTCTTCTACGGCTTCGTCTTCTATTACGCCCTAATTTGTTCACAGTGACGCCTTTCGCCTTTTATAGCCCCATCACCCTCCCAAACTGCCCTAACCAACTCCTTTATCGCTTCGCTTCGATCAGCAGTTATCCAAAATGGGCTGGGCCCAATCATTATTTGTGTACATCGGGTTTCGGCTCCTACGCCCAAATCATTTTCACTTGCGTGTCCAAAATAAAATACACCATGATGAAATTTCTCAGGCCCGAAATTACAATACAGCACTGTCAGTTCGGGCACATGATGTTTTACGGTACAATAAGTTGTGACGAGCTGATCCAGACTTTAGTGTCCGTTTGAATTTAGTGCTTGTTTGTGAACTTTAACAAAAGTGATTTTTTAAATATTTTTTCATAAGTTGTTTATAAATATTAAAAACATTTTTAAAAAGTTAAAACAAACTGAAGAATTAATTTTACACTATACAAGATAAGGACAGATATGAGAGAATGTTTCTCTTGTAAAGCAAAGAAACATTTTGATTGAGCTGATCCAAAAATTGGTTTCATAGCCAATTGCAGTTTAAATCCTAACTTAGGTTAGAATGAGAAGCAACTTTTGCTTAGAGGGGGTGTTTGGATTAGTTTTTTTAAGTGCTATTCCAAACATTTTTATCCTCAGACCACGGTTTCAGGCTTTTATATCAAAATATAAAATATATTATAGTATATAACTAATTTTTGTCCCTATTTCATATTCTACAACTTCGGCTTTATGAAAATTTGAGTTTTGCGAGGATATACTCCAAACGCACTAAATCTTTGACATTCCACCTCTTCTCATTCCCACACATAATTTTTAAAAACCATTTGAAGTAAATAATTTCCTCTTGTGTAGGAAGAAACCAACAAACATCAGCAGCGATGAGAGGTTATTAATTAATTTTTCATGTAAATTCAGTTCGATCGAATTTTGACAATATTAATCAAAGACCGCACAAATTGAATTGGCCCAAAAAGGACACAAATTAAAGGCACCCTTCGGCCAGTAATGTTGAGCAATAAGCAATACGACCTAATAACATCGCTTTATTGAACACAGCCCCTCTTTTATTTTACCTTAGGGTTAAGGTGTAAATTTATTAATGAAGTTTTGTCTGAAGAACGTCTGGCACAAATATCTTTTAGAAAGGGTAAAAATACCAATGAACAATTAAAAAGGGACATCCATCACAAAAACCATTAATCCGTACTAACGACGTTAAATTATAAAAAAAGAAAACCCCTAACAACGTTAGTACAGATTTAACGGTTTTTATGGTGGATGCCCCTTTTTAATTATTCATTGGTGTTTTTACCCCTTCTTAATTATCCATTGATAAATTTACACCTTAACCCTTTAACTTATCATGCGCTAACCAATATGGAAGATATTTTTATTTCTCTTCCACATAATAACTTGCTCAATTGGGTAACCCTTAACAGATTCGTTCATCCGAGTTGTCGGGGAAGAAACGTAAATGACACGACAAATCATATGAAAACGCGGCTACAAACACAGTGCATGTTTGGTATCACGGCAGTTTAAAAAATAAGCCACTTATTACGCAAGCCGAGAAAAAACTCCTCTCACATACTTACCTCGTATACCGTGAATCACGAATTATAAGCACGTTTTGGACAAAAATAAGCCATTCCAAACGCACACACAACCCCTTGGACTCTTGTCTTTTTTTTTATTTATTTTTATTATACTAGTAAGTTATTCTTATGCATGTCACCCAAATCTCTCCACACAATCTCATACCCCAATATACATGGGGTTGTTAGATTTTGTTTTTTAATTTTTTTTTGTTTTTAAAAACAATAAAATCTGTTTGGTAAACTGTTTTTCATAAATTGTTTTTGAAAACAAAAAAATAAAAAATTCTTTTTAAAAATTAAAAGACAAAAACAATTTTTAGTTGTTTTCTTGTTTTTGTTTTCGTATTTTTTATTTTTTAATGCTGTCACTTATTTATTATCGACACTACACTCTAAATGATGACCACCGCCACGTTACTACCCGCAACCGTACTATCACGTCATTTCAAAAATAAATTTTTCAAAATAATATATCCAAAGATTTTTTTTTATTTTTTTTAAACTTATTTCTAAATACTGTTTTATAAAACTGTTTGTAAAAACAAAAAATAGAAAACCGAATCAAACAAGCCCACCTTCCTCCCCTCCCCCCTACCTGCTTAAATCTTGTTATTAATCAACTTAATTATCATTGTAAGGAACATGCTTGTGATTGCCTGCAGATTCCGCGTTTGATTTTCCATCCTTCTATGCTTACTAATTGACTTGTTATAAGGAATATGCTCGATACTGAGGTAATCCTATACTCCCTGATCTTCATCAGGACAACAGAATCATACTCCAAATTCATTTTCTAAATTTAAGAGCTGCTAAAAAATTTTATTATGGTCTTAGATATAAGAACTCAATTTATTTAATTTTTATGTGTATAATTTTTTTTCACAGACTCTGTATATATGGATTTTATCTATTAAATGAGTTTTCCTTTGAGAAACTACTATAGTTTTGGGAAACCAAAACCAACATATTTTTTTATAAATAACTAACTTAACTAATTTTTTTAATATTTATGTATTAGACGTATATTTAGCCCAAACATTTAAAATCAGATGAAGGAATAGAAACTTGGACAGATGGCCAAGTCAAGCATATATGATGTGCGGAGGTGAAAGTTGATCACGTGAAACAGAATATATCATGAATCATGAAATTAAATATACAGTTGAAATTAGTTTGATGGTGGAAAACTGACTTTTAACGGAGACCACTCTTTGGCTAGTCGAAGTAGCCAAGCAAGATCTTTTGAGCTGGAATCCAAGAAAGAAATGTGTGTGTGAGAGTGAAGCTTTTTGGCAGTTGAGGAGTAAAGCAATAAATTTGAGTAGAAAAAAGGTTTCAAAGTCTCCAACAGATTTATCACGAGTTTCGCCCAATAAAAAAACTAACTCCCTAATTATAAAACAAAAAATCATGCATTGAGTCACTCCCAAGAAAACACCATTTTGCCAACTTGCATTCACTTTATGCCCAATACATATATTTAAATTATATATTGGAGGCTCGATAGATTTGATTGGAAGCATTATTAATTTACAAAAAAAATCAAAGAAAATTGGTATTCCCTCCGGTCCTAATTATAAGATAAAGTTAACTTTTTTGAAGAAATTAAGGAAGCCAATTAAATTACTTAAGAGTATTTTTATTTTTATTTTTATTTTTTTCTTCAGACTAATTAATTTGACTAATAAACTAATATATAATATAAAAATATTAAAAATATAAACACTCTAAAATAATTTAATTGACTTCCTTAGTATATCAGCTGCGAGATGATAATATATATTGTTAATAAAAAAATGAAAGTTTGTAAAGGAAATTGAAGTGAATGATTCGTCAAACAAGTGGGCAAAATTGGGTGGGTAGTGGTCAAAGTGTAACTCTAAGCCGTTGAAAAGTTGAAATAACGGAGAAAAAAGGCAATGCCAACACATAATTCTGCGGCCATATATATACATATTCTGGAATATAATATAATAATATTTTATTCACCAACATTGACTGACAATGGAATTTATAGCCCCATGTTTCAAGAACCACTCATAGAACACATCAAAAAGCTCTCATCTATCTAGGGGTGATGTAAGTATTTCCCGTCCCGATCTTTTCGTCCCGATCCCGAATAAATCGGGACAGGATTTTCCCTTCCCGAAAATTTCGGGACGGGAAAAGTTCGGGATCGGGAATGAGACTTCCCGATCCCGAAAAATATATATATATATTATGTATAATTTTTTAAAATATTTAAGAAAGCAAGACCAAATGCAAAATAAAATGTGAAAATTCCCAACACTCTCAAGGTAATATCTATTCATTTAGTTAATTTAGTTAATTTTATTAACTATTTATTAAATAATTCTAATTTTTTGTTCTTGTCTTTGTGATTTTTGTAGCTAAATCGACAACTTTAAGTATATATTGGACTAATGATATATTTATATTGGACTAATTTGGTACAATATGATATTAGATAAATTATATATTTATACTAGACTAAAGAAAATAAAATAAAAAAATTAATATATGAATTTTTAAAAAAAATAAAAGAAATTCGGGATCGGGAATGATTTTCATTCCCGAACCCTTTTCGGGATCGGGAATGGCATTTCCCGATCCCGATCCCGAACACCCCTACATCTATCAGTCGCAAATGTGCAAAGCGTGGTGTATACAAAGAAGTGAACTGCAACTTGCAACGAATATGTTAAGCCTTCAGCTACTGAACAAGCATCGATGCTTGGAACCATCTAAAGCCGTCCTGGTACTTATATAAGTGCAAGCCACATGAACTATTTAAACCTATCCCAAAAAAAATACCTAAAGAAAAGGATCGAATGGGAAATCTTCTACTTTATTGTCCTACTGTTGTAGATTATGTTATCTGATTCAAAACACTTGCAGACAACAGCAATTCATTTTATTATTAATTACAGGATAACATGTTTTATATTACATTATACTCCCACAAAACAACAAAAGCTTTTTGAATTGGAATATCTTGTTATATAAAAGAAATAGTGAAGTATAATAATGAGTGGGAGGAATAAGTAGAGACGGTTGGTCTTATCGTGAAGCGTTATAAAGATGGGGAAACAGCATTAAGAAAACGTCAAAAAGAAGAAGCGACCGATGAGATCGATCAGTGGAAATGGGGAAACATGCAAAGTGAAAAGGAAAGGTGAGTGACAGATGTATAAAATTATATGTACAAGATTCAAAACTGAATCAGAGCTGACTCGTACCGCACATATCGAAGCTTCGATCGTATGCCACAGTGAAATGCTCTTCTGGTCTTCGATCGTATGCCTATGTGGCATCACGGATTTGGGTGTGTTTGGTTTGAGGGAGGGAGAGAAGGAGATGACGGTTAAATTATCTTTATGGGTAAGAACCTAGAATTTAAAAAAATTAAAGGATAAATTTTAGGTTTCTCTTATCTAAAATTGTAATTCCCCTCCCCTCCCCTCCCCTCCCCTCCCCTCCCCTTAAACCAAACACACACCAGGCTCTTGTTACATTTTTGTTGTGATCAAGTTATTTTAAAGCAATTTTACGAAGTATATACGTGGAAGCCATTTTAAAAGAGTTTCTTGTAAGCTGCCCGATGAAATCAAGAGAGGATATCCTAATTCGATGTTAGAATTTTTATAATCCGTCAAAATCAATAACTAGGTTTTCAAAATGGGTTGAGGTTGAGGATATAAGTAAAACTTATTTTTACCAATTTTATAGAAGGTGCTGAGTATATATAATTAAAATGTCTTAATTTAATTACAAAACGTATTAGACTACTACATTTAAACTAAACCTTTAATCAATGTTATTACCAGTTCCGGCCACTGGTGGTCATTAAAGTTAATAAAAATATCAGTTCTCTTTAATTTATATTTCAAGAGCTGAGCCGGGCATTACCTTGATCTATTGCTTATATGTCATAGAAATATTCCTAAATTGATATTCTTAAAATGTGGCTAGACCTAAGTTAGAATAATCATAGTGTGTGTTAGAAATAGCGGTGGCAAAAGTGGTTTTTTTTGCAATATGATTTTTGTAAATTTAAGATTAAGCAAAAACCATATTGTGTAATATAATTTATGTTTGGATTGACAATGACTTTTTTGAAACTAAAACTTGTTTAGATGATTATTTTGAAAAATAAGTTTAAATGAAAGATGACTGAAAAAGACATGAATCATATTAAATACTCTATCCGTTATGTTTTTAAGATATAATTGTTTAGCTGGGTATATTCCTTTTTATAAGATACCATTTACAGATGTTTAAACATTTAATGCATTTTTTTTTCTATTTTTACTCTCAATTAATTATATGTATTTCTTCTTGTTTTTCTCACGCATTCTCTCTCATCAATTTTTCCACTCATTTTCTCTTTCTCATCCACCTTCTTTATAAATAAAGATGTTTTTGAAAAATAAGTTGCATTTTTTTTACATATTTATTGTATTTAACCAATTTTAACTAATTTTTTTATCCATCTAATTCGGTTATTGGTATTTTATACAAAAGATCGGAGATAGTAGTACATATACATTAATTAGTTTATATACACATATTAAATAGTATATGTATGTGTGTAGTAGGGACATAGAGAGTGAAAAAACATAGAAATTATTGAAACAGTTGTTGGGTCGAATGATCTTAGCTTTTGAATCGTGCTAAGCAATAAAGTGTTACTTTTGGTCAGTCATATTTTTAGGAAGTAAAATAGCTTATCTAATTATTTAGTTAAGTCTATCCATAATATTAAAGGAAATTTTTTTATTCTTAACCATCCACAACTTTTATATTAGGGAGATAGTGTTGGATGAAAGATAATAGGTTTGAGGTGTATTTCTTTTGTTTATATTTACATTAGCTCTTTTGAGATTTCATTAATGTGATTTCAGTTTTCATTAAAAAAAAATATTCCTTTTAAATAAAAGCCAGATAAAATGTTAGGCCAGATTGAGAAAACAGGATACCAAACATAAAAATTTGGCGCAGTCTTAGTGAATCGTGCTCTTCATATAGAAAAGCTACTACACCCATACACTCGATTAGATCGAAATGATGTACCTAGTTGCTTCCAATTTCAACGTTGAGCTCATCGAATTGTGACAATGCAAAATGTGCCCTTGTACGTATTTTTCATATGTCAATTGATTTATTTTAAAATAATACTTGCGCCAATAAAATTCAAAATTATTAACATGTTCTCTTCATTGTTTTTTTTTTTTTTTTTACAATATACTCATGTTACTTGATTATCTGCATCAAATAAAAATGTGGTCAGTAAATTTGTCATGTTGGAGCTATTATTGGAAAGGACCAAATATCCTTCTTTATTGTAAAGAAAAATATAATTATTACTACAAAGGATTTGCTTGCCAACAATTATAAGTTATAACAATGTACAAAGCATTTAAAATAACGAAGAACCTAGCTAAACGTTCTTTGATGTGCTTTCCCGGGTGTCATTCTTTCACAGGCAGCTTCCCGGATTGGACATCTATGTACGTAAAAGACATAGGTTCCGCATGTAGTGCTAGTCGATGATTCTAGCTTTATGTTATCAAAAAAATAATAATAATAACGAAGAAGCAAACAAAAAGGGCCCGTAAGATTAAGATGAAGGTGATCCCATCCCTTCCTTCATCCACAGAAAATATTTGATACCTCAAATCCTCAAGATCGCCCCTCATGGGGCCCAATGCTAGCTTTCTTTCTCCGTGCGTGGTCCATCCTGAGTCCCACATCGCAAATCACTAAACTTAATTAAAAAAAATAAAATACTAGTCCCCCGTGTCCATAAATATGGCGTTTCTTAAAAAAAAAAAAAATTGCTCTATAATATAAATCACTTATTAAAAACTTAATGTTCATTTTTAGGTTTTCTCCATATAATTTATGTTTACCAATTTTACTCATTCATTAAACTTTAACATAAATTTTTTCAATAGGGGTAAAAGTGAAAAAAAATTTAATTTAAAAATCTTTAATAAATTAATTATCATTTTTTATTTTCTATTAATTTTCTAAAGTGTCCTAAATTGGGTCGGTGGGAATATTTAAATGCCCCCAACAATAAACATTTTTCCCTGAAAAAAATCAGGCGAAACATTTTTCCCTTAAAATAGCGCACAGAGGAAGTGGTGTTGAAACAAAAAGCCAAACAGCCTTACGCTTCTTACTCTCTCTTGTCTTCTCAACCTAGCCGTTGAACGCGAAAACCATCCTACGTCACCGTCGCACCAAACTCTCTTTCTCTCTCGTACCCCACTTTTCTGCAAGTTTTTTTTTTTGGCTTTTCCTATACCACAAGTCACTATGGTGTGCCTCTGTGGCAAACGCCCATCTCCTTCCCCTTCGCTTCTATACCAACCGCCGCCGCCGCATTAATTGGCTTCTCACTTTTCACTTCCTCTGCCCCAATCGGAAGTCCCAGCCGTCAGAATGATCGACTCCGTTCTTCTGGCACTCTTCTTGCCCTGCCTCGGCATGAGCGCCGTCTTGGTAATCTACACGTGTCTTCTCTGGTACGCCACTACCCACCGCCCTCAAATCACGCCGCCGTCGAAGCCCCCGCGGGAGAAGGGCTTGTCGCCGTCGGAGCTGGAGAAGATGCCCAGAGTCACCGGGAAGGAACTGGTGAGGGGGAGTGAATGCGCTGTTTGTCTCGACGAGATCGAAAACGAGCAACCGGTTCGACTGGTTCCCGGCTGCAACCACGGGTTCCATGTGGAATGCGCTGATACCTGGCTTTCCGAGCACCCTCTGTGCCCGGTCTGTAGAGCCAAGCTGGATCCTGAGATTCTCAAGCCCTGTGAAAATCCCTGTTAATCAGCCCTCAACTCGATTAGATTCAAGTTTCAAGCCTCGCCGCCGGTCATCGCCGTTGGGGTAATTAGCCATAAAACAGAGTGAAACCAGCTGGTTCCTCTAAGTTCTCTGCGTAGTGTAGAATTTAAGTGGTAAATGGTGTGTGTGTTTTGGTTTTTGGATGATTGTCGCCGTGAAAATTCATGTTTGTGGGATTGTCACATTGATTTGCCGATTATGGGTGTGGCGAAGATGCATGGTGTGATTGATTGTATATGTTTTCTTCAGAGTTTAAATTTTCATTTATTGATGAATTTAGAAGGTTAACGACTTGTCAATAGAGTGATGCTATTGTTGTTAGCAGAAACACAAAAATAGTTCTAAATCTCTGCAGTGTTGCAGAATTTTCATGGCTGAAAAAGAAAATGAAATCGAAGTTTGGGAGTGACTGGGCGAGATGAGAGAGAGACCGGTGTATTCCAGCGAAGGCAGGTAAAATCCTCGAAAATGTGAATTTAGGCCGGTGGATGTGACAACCATCTCTAGGGTGGTTTCCAGTTTCCCATGAGAAGCAGCAGGCAGATTCTGGTTTTTGATTAGATTTGTTGGTGGTTTGGATTAGTTTTTTTTAATAGTTTTTATGACTTATTATATAATTATGTGAGAAAAGTTTTATCTCATGATGCGTAAATCATAGTTTAAAATTATGATTTGGGATGTTGCTAAACACACACTTATTTTTTCTTAAAAGCACCAACTCGATGCCAGCTATATTTCCTTTTTTTTTCCTGCACCATCATTCAATTCATTCAACCCGTTTTAACCATCTGTCTCCTCATAAATATCTCCCCTAGGTTGATGATCATAGAAATCATGGTTTCCTGTGTTTGAGCATTCATAAAACCGATGTTTTAAAAGTTTTTTTTATAAGTTGAAATAAAATTTTTATCATATATTTATTTTATAAATCGTAAAGCTATTTTTCAATAACTAATCAAAAAACATATTAAGCAGTAGTTGAAAATATCACAATGGCTTTCATTTGGATTGGAGTTTGAAGAATTTATAAGTGTTTTTCACATAAATCGAGATAAAATTCATCTCACATACTTATCTTGTCTACAGTAAATCACAATTGAAAAACTGTTTTTAAAAACTCCAATCACTATTCCAAACAAATTAAGTATTTTCACACATTCTGAAGTGTTAGGTTATACCTTTGTGGGTTCAATCCCTCTTATAATCTCGTATTATTACTATTTGCTCCTTTGATTAAAAAATATTAACACGCACTCATTTTCTATTCCGGGACAAGGCCCGAGCCTAATCATAGGGGGAGGATGAATGAATTATGACTATAATTAAGGGTTTGTTGTGTTAATGTGTGGAAGCTCATTAATTGCGAAGAGGTGAGCCATTTTGACTTATTGGCCTGATGGGAACGTTAGCCACCTCAATGGCTACATGAGCTACCTCCGGGGCTGGCTCAGAGCATGTGGTGCATTAGGCTTCCCGCTTTAATTTTTCCCACCCCTAGTATATGTTTCTCTCTAACTTATATTCCCAATTCTTTCTATAAAGTGAAACATATCTTGGCAAAAAAAATATAAAGTGAAATATATCCAGATGCGTTTTTGTGTATATGGGACTCCACTTTGTAATTTTAAAAAGACCTTGAAAGAACTTGTAATTTATTCATTTTCAGTCAGGAGGGTAAATTTTGTCATTGTAAGTAAGTCGGTGAAAACCAAGCTATAGTTTATAGTTTTAAAAAGGGGACATTGTCACCCCAGTGAGACATTCCCCAGATATTTTCTAGTTGTGGGGCAGAAATAAAAACAATCTCTAAAAACAGGAGAGTATAATTTTTATGACAAAAATGAAGTTGCAAAGAGGCCATTGACATGTGTGGAGAATATTAAACAAATAAAAAAAAAAGTGTCACATTGAGTTAAATGGTACCACCTCTCACCAAACTCTCATACTTACCTCCAGGGTAAGGGTTTGAGATGTGGGGAGGCGAGAGAAAATCGCAAGGAGTGGAATTATATCCTTATGAGTTTTTCACCTGCGGCAGTATGAGGGGATCAACCCATGGCAAAGGACCGTGCCTAAGGGGCAGTGGGATTACAGGGATGTGACAACTGGAGTACTGAGTTAAGGGTCAGCGATTCAAATTGGAGCTAACCCGGGATTAAATCGGTCAGAAATTGAAAATTTTAAGATTATCAATATGAAATTATAAAAAAAAAATGTAAAAATCAATTTTTTTAAAAAATAAAATAAAATAATTAAACAGGACTGGACCGGCCTACCGATCATACTCAATATCATCCATGCCATACTTAATGTCACCACTTTCAATCAAAAAATTCTAACAAAGAATCAACTAATGGTTAATGTGTATTCTTACATCTATTTAGGGAGTTCATAGTTACTTTTGCCTCTAAAAAAGCATTTGTGTTGGGCCTATTTTTAGAAAAATCTTATATGTATTTTTGCACCTTAATCCTTAAAAAATTTAAATAAACAGTCAATTTGTATTTTTGCACCTATTTTAAAAATTCATAGTTACCTTTACCCCAAAAAAATTTGGTGTTTTGACGTACTTTTGAAAAAATCTCATGTGTATCTTTAAGCCTTAATCATAAATTTTATGCTTACAATTTTTTCATAGGAATTTTATACTTTATGTCCAAGTCACTTTGAATTTGAAACAAATCTTTTTAAAGTTTGAAGTGTAAAGAGTTTTAACCTCTGACAAGTATACTTCCCACAATTTAAATTTATACTACCTCCGGTCCTAAATATAGGACAAAGTTTGTAGTGCAAGTGCAAATTACACTACAAACTTTATCCTATATTTAGGACCGGAGGGAGTATTTTTTTTCTTAAAATGTGAGACCATTTATTACTCCCGCCAATAATTTTTTACTCTCTTAACAAGGTGGACTTCCTAATGTCCAAATTTATATTCTTTCTTTTAAAATGTGAGGCCACTTAATTGTTCCAGGAAACAAATTGTTGGTAGTATAATCTATTCTAATACGAGATATTATCACTAACCCACCCTAAATTTTATAAGAAAAAGAAAACATTGATCACTAGGCTCTGTTCGTGGAAAGGAAATAGACCTGCCCACCTGATGTTCTTTTTGGTGTGTCGTGACTAATTATATTTAATTAAAAAAACTATGATATGTCCAGCAATAAAGTCGCAAGCTGAAACATAGTGGAATGACATGTTCCAATTAAGATTTTTTTTTTTTTTTTGCCAACAGTCCCAATTAAGAATCATCATTAGACTTGATGGAGATTTGATTAAGCATGGTTGGCCTACACACCTCTACTAATTAATCATATCGTCAATTTAAACAAAATATCAATACCTGTTTCCATTTCAATATTCACAGAGTAATAGAGATCAAGGTCCATAGGTATACAGAAAAAAATATATATATATATATATTGATAATAAGTATTTGTTTACAGCCAGACATTAATAAAGCAAAATTCACTAATAATTATAAATATGTACAAAATATCCCAAATATTCCAAGTACAAGCTACATATAACCACCGGCTGTATCTTGGGAAACGTGCCTATCAGTTTTCCTTAATTGTGTCATTGCCTTTTAAACCACTGGCACCCGCTGATACATTTTGATTTAGAAAAATGGGTGAAATTCCGAAAAATCCCAGCAGAAACATACTATCGACATATAAAATGTGAAAAATTAAATATGCAATGCATCATATTAGGAAAAATGAAAGTTCAATTCAATTCATATGTGTACACAAGTTTTAGGGCCAAACATCGAGTTAGAACCCCTACATGTACCTTAGCGGAGTCACCAACCACAGCTAGGATTTTTTATATACCTTGGTTGGGCACCGAACCACAACCAAGTATTGTGCCTCTAGCACGCATTTATATCACAATATACAGTAACACATAACATACAATAATCACATAGTATATGAGAGATAGTAGTTCCTACCTTAACCCTTTTTGACCTCGAGAAGCTCAAATTGTGGAACGTGCCAACTTCAGGTTATTAACTCAGTCCTAAAATACTAAATATACAAGAAATAGGTTATAACCTATCCATGTATCATTTTAGACACTTCCATAGTGTTTATTGTAGTTATATTAGCCTATAATGAAAATTTACCAAAATGCCCCCTGGACCCTGGCCCGGCCCCGCCATACCTGGCCGATGGCACGTTTTCCCAAATTTTTTACTAGGGTTAACCTGACGTATTTTCATCCAAGGAATCCATTTCCGGACTCAAAATTACTAAATTCAATGTCAAATTACGAAATTGCCCTACTTTTAGGGTTTTAGGGACGTTTCCGTAATGATACTTTCTCAACCTTTTTCTAAAAAAGTGGCCAACTGTAACCCTACCTAATTTTCCCTCTTGAACCCAATGAAACCATCAAATCATTGAAAATCCAACTCTAAGGCCCTCAAACATCCCTGGCCAAAATTATGGTGTTCTAAGGGAAAAATCGAGGTTTTACGATTTCGGCTCCGTAAACGCGTTCCTTTCTACTCCTAACCACTTTATTAACCATCTAATTAAGTTATAACTACCATTTGAACTAAAATTGGGCAGCATAACCCTTCTAATGTCACATTTCAAAAATTTAAAACCAATGGCAATCCGGCGAAATTTCCCCGATTAAATTGCCCATAACAGCCAGAATAATTAATATACGAAAGTTTGGAAGTTACCTCAAGCTCCCACTAGCTTTTCTTGCTCCTGGCTAAAAACCCTAACCTTAGAACACCAAATTTGAGCTTTCCAAACCTTGAATAACATAGTAGAGTAGCTTAGGAACTGAGTTATACACATTAGGAACCGATTTACCAAAGAAATCACTCACCTTTGCAAGCTTTTTCCTCTCCTTCTCTCTCTAAAAATCTAAACTCTTCTCTCTTTCTAAAACTGAAAATGGCGTCAGTTATGGCTGCTGGAAGGAGGAGGAAATGTTTTATATCATATATTATATGATATGGAATTATTTATTCAATTTCCAAAATTTTTGGGTTAATTATAAATTCTGGCAGATTTTTTGCCCAAACTTTGAAAAATCATAATCAATTCTAGAAAAATTGAATTGAAGTGATTCCAAATCCTATAGAATTCTTATTTAGTCTAGTTTCAAAGAAAAATATAGAATTTTGCTAACTGGAATCACAGAATTCCCAGAATTTCAATCTTTCTATGTTGTTCCAGAAAATTTCTAGTTTTTATGGGCTAACTTCAAAAATTCATATCTTTTTGTATATAGCTCTAATTGAGTCATATGACCTATCAAATTAAATCTTAGGATGTCTACTTTCATCCTGTAAAATTTCATAATTTTTGCTCATCATTGGTCATTCAAAATCACATGACACACTCGTTACCTCATAGGTGATTTCACCAAAAACATAATTATATTCTTTAAAGTTCACCATTTTACTTTCTTAATACCCCGAAGATATAAGAATTATTAGGGGATAAACTTGGGCTCCTGCTAAATTGGGGTTTAGCAGTCCACTTAATTTAGGCTTACTCCTAAATCTCAAATTCCAAATTTTGGGGTATTACACAAAAGATATGTTAAAACTCTCACATACCACCTGACCAATGTTGCTTGCTCCTGTATAACATTGTTACGCGCATATGCCGCCACGTGGATAATGAATAGGGAAAATATTTTCAGTTTGGAAAATTATAGTTAGATCCCAAGTAAAAGAAAGAATAATCCCTTGAATTCTCAAAATGAAAAAATGTCTCAAAAACTTGTCAATGACACCCTTGTTATTGTCAATATCTAATACCTGGAGTTGTCAATAGAATATTTTTTCATCTTAAAATTTTAAGGGATAATTTCTTCTTCTTTTTTCTCTTTTGCTTAGGAACTGACTGTAATATACCCTTTTATGTTTTAGCCAAGACTTTCCATTATGGATCTCCATACGCTATATTTAGAATTAAAAGAATCGATATTAAAATTGTTTGATGTTCTTATCTTATCTCGTTACCTAAAGTCTGAGCCCACTGTCAATTTTATGTTTTTTAATTTGAAAAAACAAAAGGAAGAGTTCACTGCTTTTTAATAAAATAAGCATACCCGACACCATTCCAATGCGAATGCTTACATGTCCCGCAACACTATAATTAATTAGATGGTGCATTTGCTTTTTTTTTTTTTATGAACAATTTTGTTATTACGCCGTCTTTTCCTC
Source organism: Inga oerstediana (assembly GCA_963210345.1). Taxonomy (NCBI): domain Eukaryota; kingdom Viridiplantae; phylum Streptophyta; class Magnoliopsida; order Fabales; family Fabaceae; genus Inga; species Inga oerstediana. The sequence goes on along the minus strand of OY723405.1, from coordinate 13,084,657 downwards.
AATATATGATTTAGTTGATGAATATAATTTAGCCTTTACATATAGAATATTGATCTGCAGCAACCTCATTCATTTCAGTTTTTTGACTTATTTCTCTCATATTTAATTTTAACGTAAAAATGAAGATATTTAGAATAACACACAAATTTAATAATATAATGACAAAAAGTCAACCTAATCTTTTAAATCGTTTTGAATTAGTTAATTCAATTTCAATCCCATTCTTAAAATGGGGGAAATATTAAGCTTTGTTTGATAGGAAGGCAAATGGAGGTGAGGGGAGTGGGAAAATTTTAACAAGTTCAATTTAAAAGAAACTACAAAGTGAAGTTATAGCAGTTTAATAGATAATTTTATAAAATTAAAGAGTATAAAACAGTAATTAAAAGCTACAGGCAAAGAAAAAAGTAATTAAAAGCTTTTAATCCTATTTTTTTAAATTTTAAGTCAAACACGTTCAAATCCCTTTATTCTTCCCCACGTGCCAAACATACCATTAAGGTAAACCCTCAAATGATTTCAATGAGAACTTGGGACGTGGCTTCTCTCTTTCGCTAGCTGCGTCCGCTGCCTCCTTCTTTTCTTTTATTTTTATTTTTGGCCAATCCTTCTTTTCTTTTAAACTGTATTGTTTTGGTGTAAAATCTTTATAGTTTCATTTTTTTTTTAAAATAGTATTTATTATCTTAAAATATTTTTTTAGTACTATTTAAAATCTTAGAATATTTTTTCAACATCACTCAATATTCTAAAATGATTTTTGGTCCACTTAACACCCTAATATATTTTTTTTTAGTGCCACTCACTATCTAGCAACTATCGCATTTAAGTATTTTTTCCAGATGTACCAATATTCTAAACTAATTTTTAATGCATATAGCATCCGAAATATGCTCCCAGTAATATTCAAATATCTTAAAGTAATTTTTGGTACAATGTTTTAGGGTGTTGGATGTAATAAAAATTAGCCTAGGATAATGGATAATAATAATAATAATACTTTAGTGTGCTGAGTGTTAGATACCGGGTGGTACTGAAAAAATATGTTAAGGTGCTATGTAGACCAAAAATCATTTTAGGATATTGAGTGATGTTGAAAAAATATTTCAGGGTACTGAAAAAATACTTTAAGATTCTGGAAGTTATTTTTCAAAAAAAAAAAATGATATGAACATTTTGCACCAAAACGGTTTAGTCTAAGGACTTGTTAATGTCAACACCCGTTTCCATTTCGATAATCGAAGAGTAATAAAGACGGAATTCAATGGGCATATAGAAAAGTACAATTATACTGATAAAAATATTCGTTTACAATCCCAACGCCATTCGTCTACGAAAACAGAAAATACAGCGGAAGTTTTAATATTTATAAAATTCACCAAAATATCACAAAATAAACTAATTCTGCCCATGATCTTATCATCGCCTTGAGACCTGTGTTGTTCACTTTTTGGTGTTTACATCTTTCCCCTTTGCTCCAATGGTACCCACTGAGGTATTGGTTTTAGAAATAGGGTGAGATTCCGAAGAATCCCCGTAGAGATGTAATATCGTTCATAGAAAATGCGAGAAGTAAATATGTTATGCGTCAAGGCATACACAAATTAATGAACAATATAATCACATCATCGTCATGTATACATGAGTAGGCCCAACCCCATAATCTACACCGGTTTGACTTCTGCCAACTCCCAATGTAAGTGCACCTCAGGCACTAACCGCCCCTCTCTAGGCAAATCACGTTGATTAATAAAGTGCATTTACAAAACAATGACATCCACACAATCACATAACTTATGGCATAGTGTATGAAGGATAATGTCCCTACCTCAACGCTTTATAATCCTCTGTTTAACGGTGTCTCGTAAAACGTGTCGTTCCGACTCTCGATTCGGTCCTAAAATATTAAATGTACAAGAAATAGGTTATAACCTATCCAAATATCATTTTAGACTATTCCATAGTGTTTATTGTGGTTATATTAGTCTGTGGTAAAAATTTACAAAAATGCCCCCGGGAACCCGGGCTGGCCCTGCCGTACCCAGCCCGATGGCACATTTTTCCAAAATTTTGACCAACGCTATTTCGACTTATTTTCACCCAAGGAATCCATTTCTGGGCCCGAAATCACCAAATTCACTGTCAAATTATGAAAATACCCTTGACAGCCCCGGTTTAGGGATTTCAGGGGCGTTTTTGTAATTATGCTTTTTCGGCCTCTACCGAAAAAATGCCCAACTGTAACCCCACCTATTTTTACCCACTGAATCCAATGAAACCATTTATTTTATGAAAATCCAACTTCTTCCCTCAAATCTGTGCTGGCCGACATATTGGTCAAAAATTGGAAAAATGGAGTTTTTTGTTTTAACTTCTAAAACCTGTACTTTTCCACTTCTAATCCCTTATTAACTTATTTAATCACATTATAATTATGATTTAAATAATTTTTTTTTTTCAGCATAACCCCTTAGGATTAGGACTTTATAAATTTACAAACATGACAAAAATCACCAAAACCAAATACAAACCTCAACAACAACACCATACTGGTTTAGATCTAAGGTTTGTGAGGTTACCTCTGGAGATCTTGAATCTTCTCTCTCTAGACATCTCCTCTTTCTCTTCTTGAGCTAAGAATGTGTCTTCAAATTCATGGATTCCATGAAGAATAAAGGTTTAGAGAAGGTTTCTGAGCAAAATCACAAGAAAACTCTTAAGAAACACACTTACCTTAAACTTTCTTTTTCTTCCTTATCTCTAGAACTTGAGAGTTCTCTCTCTCTCTCTCTCTCTTATCTTCTTGTGTTGGATGAAAATGAGGAAGGCAAGGGAAGAGAAAAACTTCATGAAAATGCTCCCTTGATCCTACACCATTTATCTCATCAAGGGTTGAGATTTCAACACTTGTCAAATACACCATCCCTCTTCTCATACCTCTAACCATGCCTTCTACTTCATGTCCATACTCTTACACCCTTTTATGTAATCATGTTTGTCTCTTCCTTCACTCAAGCTTACCATCATGCAATCAAGTATCTCATTTCCTTTACTCGAGCTATCCCTCCATCATGTACTTATCATTAAATCTAACACATCACTCAACCATTATCATCATTGAAATGTTTATGTAGCATTTGACTTGTGCTTTTTGGAAATTAATCATCATTATCTCTTCATGTAGCCTTTTGGATATGTGTCCATGAAATTAAATTTTCTCCTCATTATTAGGTGTTTGGACGAAATTTCTAGAGGGAATGAAAGGGAAAAAAATGATTTTAACAATTCCATAATTGATATAAATGAATTATGTATAATTCCCCTTAATTTCCCAATTCTTGATTTTATTTCACCAAGAATAATCACTTTTATGCATTTTCCTTTATTTTTCTTGATTAATTGAAATTAACACCAATTAATTGGAAAATAATAAATCTTGGGCTAATTTGGCAAAATTATGATTTTGCTATCATCTTTGTAATTTAATTCATTTCTTGAATTTATTTGCCTATTTCTTTATGAATATGAATATTTCAAAATTCACAATATCTAAATTCATGAATATTCACTATTTTAGTGAATCTCTCAATTAATTATAATATATTTTTGGTGAATATAAAATTTGGGGTGTTACATTTTGATTAGAGGGGAGGGGATGAAAAATGAGACCTATAATACCCGGAATTTTGGGATTAGAGGCTTGAGAATAAACCTAAATTAAGCGGACTACTAAGCCCCGGTTTAGCAAGTGTCCCTAATATTTCTTGTATCTTTGAGGCATTGAAGAAAATAAAATGGTTAATTTTGAAGAAAGCGATTATGCTTATGGTGAAATCGCCTATGAGGTAGTGAGCTTGTCATGTGATTTTGAATGACCAAATGATGAGCAAAAATTATGAAATTTTATAGGATGAAAGTATACATTCTAAGCTTTAATTTGATAGGTCATATGACTCAATTAGAGCTATATACAAAAATATATGAATTTTTAAATTCAACACAAAAAAACTGTGAAGTTTCTAGAACAGCAAGCAAAGATTAAAATTCTGGGAATTTTTTTAATCCTTCTAGCAGAATTCTATATTTTTCCATGAAACTACATTCAATAAGGGTTCTATAGGCTTTAGAATCACTCTAATTCTATTTTTCTATAATTAGTTATGATTTTTCAAATTTGGGCAGAAAATCTTCCAGAATTTCTAATTAACCCGAAGATTTTGGAAATTGAATAAATAATTCCATATCATATAATATTTGTTATAAAACATTTCCTCCTCCTTCCAGCAGCCATAACTGACGCCCTTTCAGTTTTAGAGAGAGAGAAGAGTTGAGATTTTTAGAGAGAGAAGGAGAGGAAAAAGCTTGTAAAGGTAAGTGATTTCTTCGGTAAATCGGTTTCTAATGCGTATAACTCCATTCCTAAGCTTCCTTTTCATATGATTTAAGGTTTGGAAGCTCAAATTTGAATGTTGAGCACCTAGGGTTCAGCCATATCAAGGGAGAGTTAGTAGGAGCTTGAGGTAACTTCAAAACCTTTATATATTGACTATTCTGGCTATTATAGACAATTTAATCTGTGAAATTTCGCCGGATTGTCCTTGGTTGTAAAAATGTAAAATGGGTTTTTCTAGGGGTTATGCTGCCCAAATTGGTACTAAATGGTAGTTGTAACCTAATGGAATAGTCAATAAAGTGGTTAGGAGTAGAAAGAAACGTGTTTACGGAGCCGAATCCGAAAAACCCCGATTTTCCCCGGAGTTCTTATAAGTTTCAGCCAGCTCTAGAAATGGGTCTTAGAGTTGTATTTTCAATGATTTGATGATTCAATTGAGTTCAGGAGGGAAAATCAGGTGGAGTTACAGTTGGGCACTCTTTCGGAAAATGCCGAGAAAGCATAATTACGAAAATATTCTTAAAACACTGAAATATGGGCTGGAAAGGGCAATTTCAACTTTTGGCAATGAATTTGATAATTCCGAGTCCGGAAATAGATTCCTTGGGTGAAAATATGTCAGGATAGCCCAGGTTAGAATTTGAAGAAAAGTACAGCTGAACTGGGCACGATGGGGCGGGGTCCCCGGGGTTATTTTAGTAATTTTTCAAGATAGACTCATATAACCCCCAGAAACATTATGGATGTTTTTAAATAGTACATTTGACATTTTAGGATCGAATATGGAGCCCCGAGCTGTTGGCACACATCGAGGAGAAAGATTAGAGGTAGGGGACTTACCTTACTTGCATGTATTTGATATCTTTGCTTGTGTAATGATTATGTGATTGCTTTACTTGATTGTGTAGAGCATATTTGAATAAATGAAACCCTGTTTCTATTTTTACTGTGGCCATAGTCTTGTTGTATGAAACATTGAGCATGCAGAAATGTCATTATGGGGCATACATCTAGATAAAGCTAACATGTCATACACATAGCATCAATCATGCATGTATTATAGTATCTGTTTCCTATTGAGATTCTCTTGAATCTCACCCTCCCCTACCAACAATTTAGACAGGAAACGACAGAAGATATGTAAACAACAATGCAGAGTATTGTACGAAGGGATTACAGTAGTGGAATGAAGACGGGAGGAAGTCTCCGTTTCACTGGGATGAGTTTAGACACCCTAGAAGCCTTGTGCGGCTACCTTAATCGTAAGTATCATGTACAAACCCTTATGGGGAATTTATGTAATCATGCACATATTATCAGTATAGTTATGCTATTCTTGTGTTGCCTACCGAACCGTATATCGTTTTCCGTAAATACTCTGAAAAAAGGTTGAAATTGAGATAAGGGCGTGACAAGCCCCTCCCATCGTTTGGTATAAAAAATTGTAGGGGAGGGGAGTCAAAAAAAGGGGCTCCAAATCCCTCCCCTTACCTCATTTTTTCCCCTCTAAATTGGGGGGTTTTAGAGGGAAGAAAAATAATGCGACTATTTTGTTCCCATCACTTTTTCGTATTTCCATTGATACCATTAATCAAAAATAAAAAACACGCTCATTTTAAACACCTCCGTTACAGCTCATTTTTATCGAAACATATTTTTACACTAAGCTTATGGTCTTAAAATTAAATTATTTTTAAACTTTTACTGCAGAGGCTTGCTATTGAGATCTTGGTCTCAGGATTTATTTTTGAGGAGGAGGATTTTATAAAACAAGTGTTCTTTGTATCCACTTGGTAAAATAAATCTGAATTTTCATAATTTATTTAATTTATATCGAAGTGTAAACTAATTTAAATAATTTTCATTTCAAAAAAGTTAATTTAAATTAGTTATATTCTCCCCTCCCATATCCTCTTAAAAAAAATAAATGATCATTAAAAAACTTTCCTGTTTCTCTCCTTCCAATCAAACCAAATAAGGTGACTCTCTATCTTTTCTTTCATCCCCTTCCCTTCCTTTCCTCCCTTTAATCCAAACAAGCCCTTAAAAAAAAATGAGGGGCAGCGGATGCAGCAAGAAAATGAGAGAAGCTGCTTCCAAGAACTTGGTATTACTTTAAATAAAAACTACAAAATGTACCAAGTTTTAAACTTTATTTTGTGCCGGAGGAATTTTAAACTTTTTAATAGCGTATAGATATTTTTTCCCCGCCAATCACAGGAAACATAGATATTTTGTTTCAATTATGGAATCTATAGACTTAATTCCCTATGAAATTTAGATATTCGAAAAGATATTTGCAAGTGATTTCAAATTCATCAAAACTAGTTTGAATTTTTTGATGGTAGAAAATGCTTCATTCGTTTTTTTTTTTTTTTTTTGCCAACAAAAATGCTTCATCCCTAATCTTCTCAAATGGCACTATGTTAGGAAAAATTGTGTGATAGCCGCAGCTTTATGCGTAACCTTTTCCTTATTAAGTGAGTAAATAAGTGCAAAGTCATCATTGCCCCACATCGCAAATGGAATCTATTTTATTCTTTGTTATCATCATATTTACCATTAAAATTTTGTAGGGAAAAACTATTAAAAAGGATTTTAAAAATGCTAAAAAATAAAAAAGTGTTTTAAATATCCATAATACTAAAGAGTTGTTAGGAACTAATTCATCATTTTCAAAATTTAAAAGAAATGATATAATTATCCCTTGGAGTTTAATTTTCACTTTGACAAAATTAATTGTGAAAACCATATCTGAATTTGTAAAAAATTTATTTGAGCTTGTGAAATTCTTACTAGATCTTGTGAATTTTGATTTGTTATTTGTGAAATTCTTTAAGGAAATTATGAAATCATTTTGAGAACTTGTTAAAACGTTACCCAAACATGTGAAACATTTTATCAGAACTTGTAATATCCTTATTAGACATTATGAATCAAAATTTGTAACTTGTGAAATTCTTTAAGGAAGTTGTGAAATTATTTTGAGAACTTGTGAAACTCTTATTAGATATTGTGAATTCAAATTTGCAACTTGTAAAATTTTTTAAGAAAGTTGTGAAATTCTTCTGAGAACTTGTAAAAATCTTATCCGAACTTGTGAAACATTTATTAGATCTTATGAATTTTGATTTGCAACTTGTGAAATTCTCATGAGAAATTGTGAAAACCTTTATCAGAATTTGTGAGATCGCGCCTTCCTCCGTGTTCTTACTTTTAAACTTAGTGCTTGTTTGGGATCCCCAAAAACGCTTATTTAAATAAATTGAGATAAAACTCCTATCACATACTTACTTTGTATACCGTAAATCACGGTTGATGAGAAGTTGTTTTTTTGGGCTCCAATTGCTATTTAATTTCAAATAGAGTTTTGAACAATTATGTCATTTTCTTTTAATTTTGAAAAGGAAGAATCATACCTAACACCTCTTTAGTGTTATCAATATTCAAAACACCCTTTTTTTTCTTTTGACATTTTAAAAGTTTTTTTAAAGAAATTTCTGCAACTTTATACGAAAGCTAATAAGGTGTGAATACGCCTACAACTTCATTTTTTTTATATTATAATTTGATATCTAGGTTGAGATTCGTGATTATCCATCTTAGCACAAATGTCTTCCCAAAAACTCAAAAAAGATTTAATTAGTCATTGCGCCACTAAACTATGCTATTATACGCACAACTTTTCTTGTTGGTGTCCGATGTGCGTATTTTTCTTGGGGAAGTTTTTGTACGTATTTTAATGAGAATAGTAGGCAATAACTTACTATGAATGAAGTAAAGTGGAGGCTATAAAGTGACAGAAAGTCAGTGGCCGTACGTGATCCCGCTGAGTTTAAGAAATTTTCTCTATCCCCGCCCGATTGATCAAAAATCAAAATTGTGGGTATCTTCAAGTTTTTTTTTTTTTTTCAATCAGGCTGTTGGGCCATGCTTCTTTCCCTACTTTCTTTGTTTAAATTTTTGTATTGACATTAGGGTAATCAAAATCGGACTGATCAATGAATCAATTGGGGTGTTGGGTCAAGGGAATAGATTGGAGTCAAATTGGAGCTAATTCGGGGTTAAATCGGTGATAAATGGAAGATTTTAGGATTATTAATATAAAATTCTAAAGAAAAAATTTAAAAATAATATTATTTTTTAAAAAAATCAAACCGAATCGGTCTATTGCCCGGTTTCATGATTTCTTTCTGGGTATGGGAATTCGGGCTGGCCCATTTAGGCCCGAGCCTGTCAAGGGTCGGGCCTATGATTTAGAGGCTGAAACTGGAAGCGGGCCTAGGGCCGGTCCTTTTAGGCCCGTTTAACTTTTTTTCTTTAAAAAAAAAAAGGGCAACAAGCATTGGTCAGAGGGTAGAGTTAACCTAACCTTCATATTAGAAATGCTCTCACACTGACTCAGACTTTATTTTAAGCTTTTCTTCTTTGATTTTCTTTTTTCTTTTTTTGCATGTATACGCCAAAATTCAAATAAGGTGTTATATTATTACTGACATTTGAAGCTTGTAGGCTTGTTTGATTGTGGCTGTTAACTTATTTAATTGGTTATGAACATTAATCATAGTTTGGACTTAAGTTTTAGTGTTTGTGTTCTATTAAACTTGGATAATATTTATGTTTTAAATTAGTGTTGATAATATTTATGTTTTAAATTAGGTATTTTAGTCTTTATGAGAATAAGAAACAAAAAAGAAATGGGAAAAAAAATTAAACGGGCCAGATCACTCTAAAAGGGTACGAATTTAAATTCTGACCTAAACGGACCAGCCCGTTTAGGCCCGAGCCCATCACGATATGGCTTGTTTTCCAGCAACGCTGGGTTCCCTGATTGGCATATCATTTTAGGGGGGCCCACGCGTGATGAATCAGCATCCTCGGAACGAGTGAAAAAAAGTTGGGGAAAACTTGAGGAAGGGAATGATGACGTTGTTTGGAATTTGCATCCATGTGAGGGGGTGGGTGGTGGTGGTGGATCGCCTAACAAAGAGACAAACAAGATATATACGGTACGATGAAAGAAATATATGCTGTGTATGCATGTTGCAAGTAGAATGAATTGATTTCGTTTTCGGCCACTTTAAGGATAACCTAGCTACCATTTTCAAAGGTTTATGTCGCAAGAGTACGTACGACGTCGTGTGGCAGTTGCCGGGTGGCTGCTAGATCCGTGCGCCACCAATTCCTTGGTTTGCTTTTTTGGTCATTCGTTTGCTCGTCACTACGCCCATCCACTTGTTTGACCATTTTGAACAAACCCAACTCTGTCTATATTTCAACTTGCATCCCTCTGTTTAGATTTTCCTCTCCCTTACGTCTCTGCCTCTCTGTCGCATTCACCTCGTTTACATACGTCTCAATTATATTATGTCCCCACAATAACACCCTCGTCGGTGTTCGTATTATTATGTGATCATATTTAATATCGAATGAATAATCATTATTTATTTGCGTGCAAGTCTTATTAGCCTCGTCAACATCATGTGCTTCCTGATATTAAATATACCAGAATATATATATATATATATATGTTACGTTTCTCATTTCATCTCAAATTTGCCAACTTAAGTTGAAGATCGTTTTTGTTGAGACACAGTTTATAGTAATACAACAGCTATCCGCATAAAACATGCATGTGATCATTTGGAGCTAGGGAGGTTACGTTGCAATTCACGAGAGTCTAATTATGCTGTATAGATAAATCTGAAAGAGGTGTGTTCAACTTGAGTTTGCATCTGGGCAAAATAAGAGAAGCAGAAAATGGCATGCTATCTACCTACTAGTGGTCACTACGTGAGTCCCAACCCTATGTATGTTCTTTGTATTTATTTATTGACGTCACTCCACTCCGATGTCGTAGCTCAAAAGTTAACTAGTTTTCTTGATTTGCATAATCAATTACTGGGTCTATATTTAGTACAAGAAAGTGGTTGTCGAAGGGAATTGGCCGGTACGGTGTGAGAAGGATTTGCATGGCCGCGCGCGCTAGCTTGTAGACCCAAGGCCTTGTGGACTAAAGGAAAGAAACGCAAGTTTCACTGACTCCCATTTATAGCTGGGAATACGGGCAGCCCGCACCAACCTGCGGTCCGTGTGGTGCGAGCCTGTGCAACCCGCACTTTTGTGAGTTGGTAAAATGCCAACCCTAATCCGCAGTGTGGGTTGCGGGCCAACCCGCGGGCCCGCATTTTTAAAAAAAAAAAATTATATTTTTTAAAGAGGATTGAAAATATGAGACACATATATACGAGTAATTAAATTTACCTTCTTAGTATCAATCATTGCTTTTATAAAAATTTAAAAACATAATCTAAAATTTAAGAGATAAAGTTATCAAATTTGTTAAAGTTTATAAACAAAACATAAACTCATCCTTAAGCAACCAAGATATAATAATTTTGTTTAGAGAAGAAGGAAAGAAGCTAAGATTTTTTCTCTTTGGATTGAGAGGTACTAAGATAAGAGTAAAAAACATATAAGTTTTATAAAATTTTTATATGTAAAAAAAATAAAAACTTTTGTGGGCCAACCCGTCAACCCTCGGGTTATGCGGTGCGGGTCTGTGCGGCCCGCATTTTTGCGGGTTGGAATTTTCCCAACCCTAACCCATCAAAACCCACGGGCTCACGGTTAAACCCGCGGGTTGAGCCCATGTTACCGGCTCTAGTCCCATTTATAGACCTCCCCAGATCCTCTCTGTCCACTTTCATATATTTGGGGCTCGAATTAAAGCTAAATAATGCCCTCCCCTTCAAAACTACTATTACCGGCTTTCCATCTTTTTTACCAGGTTGGTGAACTAAAACCTGGCTTTGACACGTCAGCTTCACTTTTTAAATCTAAGCATCAGTTATTGTCCTCATTACAGTTTTCTTTTCTATTTTCTCAAAAAGGAAGGGGGGGGGGGGGGACAACAAAATCAATGTTGAATAAACTCATAAAGCCTCTCTCTTCAACCCCTCCAAAGTCTGAAATCTCAGCTAGCTTCATAACCAATGTTATTCGTATTTCTTTTGAGTCTCGTCACGCGGATTTGTCTCTGATGCTTAGAATTTCTCCTTATTTCAAAGTTCCCCCATTTCTCATGGGCCATCATATCCCCTCAAATTAAAGTCATGAGTCATGACTCATTGCTCCATCCTCACACAATAGCTTCTGCTCCCAAACTCTTTTCATAAACACGTTCAAAATTTGCTCCATCCTCACGTATAATAGCTCATTTTTTATTTATAAGTATTTGCAAATGGTGATTTACGGTATACGAGGTAAATATGTGAGAGGAGTTTTATCTTAACTTACATAATAAACACTTATTTTAAAACAAAAAACCTATTTCAAACATGGTATGTGTTTGAATAAACATTTTTTTTTTTGAGTAGAATGGAATCGCTGCCTCAGGGTATCCCAGCACAACGTGCCAGACTAATCCCTTGGTACCTCGCAGGTATCGAGCCCAAGACGTGGTAGAGAAACGTGCCTTACGCCCTCGTTCGCAACCAGTCGGACCCGACCCTACAGGTGAATAGACATTTAAATAGCGTTTAATCTACTTTTTCACATAAGATACGTCCAGCGAAAACGTAACGTCCCTCAATTAATAAGTGATAAATAATTGTTTTTTCACTTCCCTGTGAACTGAAAACACCTCCTCCGCAAATTTAAAGATATCAGGAAATCGCAATTATTAGGCTCATGTTCTTGGAACTCGATCATAAGAATAATATCTGGACAAAAATATCCTTAAAATTTTGATATAATGAGGTTGATCGTACAAGAGAGTACAGGTACACTTCTTCCTACCTGATCATAAATATAAGACAGAGTTGATCATTTCTTTAGGAGATTAAAGAAACTAATTAAATTATTTTAAAATATTTATATTTATCATTTTTCTTCAAATTATTTTGTTTAACTTATAAATTGATATATAATCTAAAAATATATAATATATAATATAATTAATTTTCTTAATCACTCTTTAAAAAAAGATCAACACTGCTAATACTTTGGGTATATATTAAGTGCCGAGCAAAGGAAACAAAAGATTGTGCCTTAATTCGAAGAACCAGATGCTCCCACAGGGACACGCGTCCCTGAGTAGTTGAGTAGCTGGGCTCTTGCATCAAAAGCATGGCCCGGCCCGTCCCTTTCTTTCGGGCATCTGCGGCCTCGCATCATCCACGTTTCTAGCCCTCCGTAGACCCCACTCCTCACTGTTCATAATTGAACGCCAACAACCCCCACAACTGACGCATCGGCTGACACCTGCCCCTTGCTTTTTCAATACGTGTTCCTTTCCGTACACATCTGTTTCTCTTCCACCCTGGCCCGGTCCCCACCCTGGCACCCTCCACCCTCCCCCACCGTATTCCCCCAAAGAATCCGATGCCCCCTCCTTACTTTAATTTGAACATGTCATTTTTCTATACATAACAATCTTTATATTCTCGTGGCTATTATTTTTCTCCCATTTTCTAAAATCTTTTTACCTCTTCAAGGTGACAAGAAAATAAAACCTGCAAGTTGCGTTTCGGATCTCAGTTTTATTTTCTAGATTAAGTACTTATATTATTGTTTTTTATGGTTAATTTCTCAGGATCAGGCAACTGATCCCTATGAAAGAGTTCTATCTGTCTTAGAATAGCCAGCATGGGACGAGAGCCACATACGAATTTACTTGAGAAGCAATTTTTATGCAATTAAATATGTCAAGGATGAAAATAATGAGTTTGATAAGAACTACTACCTTCCTTTTGTCCTAATTATAAGATAAAATTGATTTTTTTTAGAGAAATTAAGGAAGCCAGTTAAATTACTTTAGAGTGTTTATATTTTTAGTATAATTAGAATATATATTAGTTTATTAGTCAAATTAATTAGTTTGGAGAAAAAAATATAAATATAAATACTCTAAAGTAATTTAATTGCCTTCCTTAATTTCTCCAAAAAAGTCAACTTTATCTTATAATTAGAACCAGAGGTAATAACATTTAATTAAAAAAGTCACGTTATACTTAAATATATGTGGTTGGTTGATATTAAACATGTTGAAGGAGAAGAGAACATTGAAGACGTAATGATAATACCCAAACGTGCTTTGACCAACAATGTCTCCAAGTTTCACTTGATTCCTTTTTTTTTTTTGATGGTTTATGCAATGGATCATTTTTGACCTTCGGTGCACCCACCTTCCAGGTATCCGGCGTTAACCTGAAGGCCAACGCCGGATTTACCGACATGGGCCCCCGACAACCGACTAGTCCTGACGCTCCCAATCTGATAGGCCCGACAGGAATTCACCTCTTTGAGGCGCCCCAGGGGAGAGAGCTCCCAATGGAAATTCTTTACACCTTCCGTTTCCTGGGATAGAACCTAGGAACGGATTGGTGTGGCGCAGATGCCTACCCATCTGCGCCAACTTCCATTACATAGAGGTTGATTCCTTTGAACAACCTCTATTTGTTTGTTTTCTTTTTTTTGGACAGACTATTTGTTTGTTTTCCAGTTATGCTATTTATCACTTTCTTTACTTACTAAAAAAGAGTAAAAGATCATTATATCCCTGTGGGGTATGAAAACAATAAATTAAAATTCATTTATTCATAACCTGCAAATAATTTCAACCTGCAAGTCTAATGTTCAGCTGTTCAAAATATTAATTTTTGGGCAAGAGTGTGATCACTTACCATGTTTAAATAACAAGGCCACAAGGGGGACATATGATATAGTCTTCATAGCACATCCAGAGCTGACATTAAAAAGGTTCTATAACCTTTCCATGTTGATACCTTTCCCTTAGTTACGTTGAGGTCCTAGGTTTGAGACTGACGTTAACATAATTGTGTGTTTTTTAAATTAATAATAACAGTTTATTGCTGAAGGCTTTTCGAATAGGCCACTTAAAATTTTACAGATAAGCTCCTTTACCCAAAAAAAAATTACAGATCAGCCACTGGACCAGACTTTTACAAATCGCCTCCATGAACCCAATGTTTTCAAAGTTTTTTAGTTTTTACCACCCTAAGCCCATTGATAATACGAGTATTATATATATATATATATATATATTTTACCAGCATAATACGAGTATTATATTACTCGTTCGTTCTTATGCTATGTTCATGATCATCACGGAAATTTATTCAGGTCATATTTGTGGGTATTCTTTTTTTTTTGAATTACAATGACCAGAGTAATAAACTCTTGGCAGTGTAATAGGCCAATACCTAGGTCAGCCAGCAAGGAACTAAAACCAAATGTTAGCTCATATCAGCTAATATTTGGATCGAACAGAAATTTGGAGGATGCTGCAATAAGGATAGATCGTTATTTAAATCCAGAACCATTTTGATCAAAAAATCAACACATCGAAAGATTTTTCTCTGAGAATGATGAATCTTTAAGTCCCAATCCTTTTTTGTGGGCGTTCTAATAAACTTACTTATGTTCAAATTGTCAAAAGCGACACATCTCATGTACCAAAAATAATCCATGTGACTGATTTGACATATGGTGCGCGGGTCCTGTTTTTTTTAACCGCGCTTGCTATCTTGCCGTAAAATTTTAAGTGCAATAATGTGTTGTCAAACAGTACCATTCACCGCTGAGTCTACACTTTAAAAAAAATGAATTTGTAAAAAACCTATTTATGAGTAATTTAAAACTTATGTATTTTTTTTTCATAATTAAAAAATTAGAGCATGTTTGTTTTAGCGATCAAATTGTTTATAAGCTGTTTTTTACGTAAATCGAGATACAACTCTTCTCACATACTTATCTCGTATACCGTAAATCACGATTGAAAAACTCCTTTTAAGTATTTCAATCGCTAATCCAAACGAGCATTAAATACTCTAATTTAATTCTGTTAGTAGTACCATTACTTCCTCTACGAGGGTTAATTGGACTAACAAAACAAAGTTTTAGGAGCCGACAATATTAAGAGGGTACAGTTAGTAGTAATTAATAGAGAAAAATAAAGAAATATTAAATTTAAAATTGAGTGAAAGTATAAGTATATGTAAAATTGTTTTGCTAAATTTTTAATTAGAGTATACAAGGGAGTTTGGAATAGCTCATTTTTAGGTAATAAGTGCTTATTACATAAATTGAAATAAAACTTCTCTCATATATTTATTTTGTATATCGTAAATAATGATTTATAAACATTTATAAGCTAAGAATAAACCATCTTAAACAAACACAATATATTTTTTATAACTTTTGCGCCAATTGGTTTCTACTATTCTTTTTAGATCTATTACTAGGAGTCCAACTAGCCAACTAATCTAAATTGAAGCTCTTCAATCATGATACCACTCCTTAAATGTCTTTTTAAATAATGTGGAATTAAAACTCAATTGGCCTATTTTATAACCAGATATGGAATATGGTGAGGAGGATTTTTCTTATCGAGGTTAAATGGTGAAACCTTCCAACCGACTATCTTAAAAATGCCAATTAAATCTCTAAATCTCTAATCGTTTGCTTAGATGAAAAAACATGCATAACTAATCTGAGTTAGCATTTCCTAACTAAATATTTAACTTACACCATACATAAATTCTTTTCCTTTACATAATGTGGCGTTTTTTTTTTTGTATTTTCCATATTTTTCGTTAATAGATTTCATCTGAAAACTATTTTCCCCCTGTATCAATATGGTTTGAACTAGTATTAAGTCGCCCGAATTCCAAAAAAAAAATTTAGAATGGCAGCATCATCTTTTAAAAATCTATAATATAGACGAATAATTCAAAATCGCATTTTTATATTTATAACGCCCTAAAAAGTGCATCGAGGAAGACATATGAACTTGATGAAAAACCATTTCTAGTTTATTGTCAGACTATATCTTTTTTTTTTTCATACATATTTTTTATTTAGTTGTGTGGAGGACCTCAAATTTGTACTCAATAGATTGAGTACAAAATTTGATATATTTAACCTGTATTCTATCAATTTGAAATAATATCAACACGCGTGGGTCTAGGGTTTAAGATTTACGTCAAAGCTTAACTATAACCAATTCGTGATTTATGATTATTTTTTTGCCATTGTACGTGATTTATGGTTATGCTTTTATCGTCTGAATTGATATTTTCAACCTGTATTCTATCAGTTTTTTAACTGTAATGTAACTACAACCTTTAATCATTAATATAATGGCAGTTAACCTTTGGTTCTTAAAAAATATCAAGGAAACAAAATAAATTATATCAAGATGTTTATATTTATAATTATTATTTGAATTAAATTATTCGATTTATAAATTAATAGTATAAAATTTAAAAATACATAATATATATTATGATTAAATAATTTATTTAACTTTTCTAACTTTAAAAAAAATCAAATAATGAAGGGGTGTATTGTTTTTCCTCTTGAATATCGGTGTAAAAGGTTAAATAAAATTACATAATGCTATATCTTGTCCGTTTTGTCCCTGTACAATCTGCTGTCTAAACATTCAAGAAGTACTACTAGCAGTTGAACGCAGTTGAACGACATTGGGGTTCGTTGGAAATCTTTAAAAATAATTTTTCAATAATGATTTATATTATTCAAGATAAATATATAAGATAAGTGTTATCTCAATTTATATATATGTATGAATACTTATAAACTTTTTAGTGCATAGTTAAAGTGGTACTGCACCCCAAAACATATGACTAGATTGGAAAAAAGCGCATCAAGGATATTTGACTGTTTGGGTTCACGATGGGAATGGTCGTGCTTTATTACAAAAGTTATTGTGTTTGTTTGAGATAGTTTATTTTTAACTTAAATGTGCTTATAGATCGTAATTTACGGAATATGAGGTAAGTATGTGAAAGAAGTTTTATCTCGACTTACGTAATAAACACTTATTTTCTAAAAAAAACTATTTCAGATATAGCTGCGGTAACTTATAAGCTAGAATTTGGTACTTTTATGATGACCGTGGAGAGGGAGAGCATTGATTATGGAAGAAAAAAAAGGCTCTTTAGTAAATAGGAGCTGAGAGAGTATGAGTGTTCTTGATATATGATATCACTCTGGTTATATTTATAAGTACATTCTGATAAAAAATTTTGATCTTTATTATAAGTCTAATATCACAATAATAAATGTATTTTTTACATTTTTTTGCATCTATTGATTACAATAAATAAAAAAAATTATTCTATCTTTTCCAAAAGCAGCTCTTTGAGAAGAAGCTCAAAAGTTTAGGTTTTACAAAAAAAAAAGTTATTTCTATCACTACTAATTCAAGCACAAGTGACATTTACAATCTGACTTTTATAAAAATTATATTTAAAAAAAATAATTTATGTCATCGATAACCCAAACAGTCTCTTGATCGCTCATGCAATCAAGCTGATTGTGTTTGTTCGGAATAGTTGACTTTTATATGAAGGAAGCTCCATTTTGCAATCTAATCTTGCTATCATTAAATTTAGGTTGGTGGGTTGCATGAGGAAAGCAAATAAGGAAAATGGATGAAGTTTAAGAAAATACTCCCTCTGGTATTAAATATAAGATAAAGTTGATTTTTTTGAGAGATTAAGAAAATTAATTAAATTAATTTAGAGTATTTATATTTTTATTTTTTTATCCAAACTAATTACTTTAACTAATAAGATGGCTTGGGATTCGGGGAAGCGGCGAATAGTGATAGAGTCGGACTGCTTGGAGGCCTTGGAGCTGATAATGGGTGGCTGGGAGGAAGATCACATGGAAGCTCAGTTACTCGAGGAGATTCATGGTATGTTAGATAGAAGCTGGGATGTATCAATGGATTGGTGTGGACGACAATCTAATCATGTGGCGGATATTTTAGCTAAGGAATCACTGGGTATAACTACAGGGCTTATCTGGTTTCGGGAACCACCAGAATGCATTCGGTCTACGTTACGTTCAGATATAGGTGTCTCATAGTTTTCTTTTGTTGTTGTGTGTTTTTTTCTTTCCTTTTTTGTGTTGGTTTTTCTTTTTCATGCTATTTCTTTAAAGTGTATGTCAATCAAAAAAAAAAAAAAAATATTATACTCCAGTGAATCATCGTTCGAGTGTGGACATGGCACGTTACGGTGGAAGGTAAATGCTTTTCACCGCTTTAAGGAGAAAAAGGTCGTGACAGAAAAGTGGAAGAAAACTTGAAAGGATTTGACGGTGTCCCCATTGTGCAATCATCATAATCGAACATCTGTTATGACACCACGGACCATCTCAATCCCCAGATCACCACTGAACAATCTCCACCGTAGATCTCAACAGCAGTACACATCCCCAATGGGTAATGCGACGTAGAGTATCCGTATCTCGGAGGCGCCGATGATTGCAACGTGTGATGCACGATATAGAACGACCAAGATGTAATGACGTGGAAAGAATATGGTTCTTCGCAATAACACCTCTGTCCGCGTCCCATGTTGCTTTCTGCTCCCATATAGAGCTGAGGTTGTAGGGACTCTATAACCCCATACACGACCAGAGATAGAGGGAGAAGGAAAAGGGCCTGAGAGAGAGAGAGAGAGAGAGAGAGAGAGAGAGAGATGAGGACAGAGGCGACGCAGGAGGATGGACCTGAAGCTGTTTTGAGCAATGGACACTTGGGAAACATGTCAAGCTCCAGATTATCGTCTCTTCTTGCCTCTAAAGATCGTGATTTTCTCCTCTCGCCCACTGGGTCTCAGGTTCTCTCTCTCTCTCTCTCTCTCGCTAAACCCAGCAATTTTTAACAGTGCCTGAAAACTTAGCTTCTATATCTTATTCTGTTCACTGTTACGTGATTCATATGGAGTGGAGTGAAGAAGACTATAATATTTTATATTGGCCGAACTGGGCTTAGCCTTGAACTTTATGTACTTTGCCGGAAGAGAACAAAAAGTTCTCTCGAGCCTTCCGTTGGAGGACAAAATTGGCTATATATAAAAGAAAAAGGGGAAGTTTGATTTCGTTTCTGGCTTGTGATTAATTAATTAATATATTAAGTTACTTTTTTGTTTATAGGGATTGGGTGACTTCAGCTCGTTGTCTTTGGCAGTGGAGATGATTAATTTAAAGATGATTTTATGTCAATGATATTGCGTCTAAAATCTGTGATTTCCCTTTATAGGAGAGACAGGCTTTAGCCTAATATTAGGTCTGTGTTGCCCATTTTAATCCTTGGTTTAGAGATGATCACACGAGCTTTGTCTCTCTCTCCTTTTCCTGTTCCTTTTTCATAGAACTTTTGGGATCCTTTGAACAAACCCAACCAGCCGATTTCCGATACCTAATACTTGTGACCCTAACTCTAACCTGGTACTTAACCCTCAAATACAATTAATCAAACATGTACATAGTTAGTGGATAATTAGTACCTCTATTATGGCATCGTTTTGAATTTGAACCTGTAATGTGAAACGAGGAGCACAGCCCAGAACTGACCCATCGATCAGAGTCCTTTTTCCTCCTTTCCCAGATAAATGGCGTATTATCAGAAAAAGCATCTAACTTTGGACGCATGGTTGACTTTCTAATCCTTATGAGCCTTTCGGAATAGGTATTGTTTTGGTTTGTATTCCTGAAATAATTGCGTACTGTCGTTCAATTTTGGTGAGTTCAAGTGACCGGTGGTTCCCACCGACGCAGGTAAAATTGAAAACGTTTTGTTTAGAGCTTTTCTACTTCTGTATAGAAAACCAGGTTTTTGAAGAGCTTCTTCTATGTGTGTGTGTGTGTGTGTGATAATTAAGATGATTAATAGTGACATTTATATTCTTTTGCTGACTTTTGACTTTTGAGTTTGCTTTGTTGGGGGTTACCAAACCTAATCGCTTAGCTTTCGAGAGTTAATTGATAAACTCCGGAGCAGCACATGTCTTATGTAAGAGTCTCTCTCAGTAATTCGTAAGATTCCACGCTGTGCGTGTCGTGGACAGCCAAGCGTCCCAACCGAAAGGTCAAGTGTCACCTATGAACCATTGCTTTAAGCCTCGCATTAAAGTTGCTGCTTGTACACGTGGCCCATTTAGGTTCCCCGTCTTTTCCCCACATATTATCACTTATATGGATTTGGATAAGAATCTACACCCATCCCCTCCTTTTATATCCATTGTAGTATATTTTTGTGGCTTGCAGATATCTCTAAATTTTTTTTCTAATTTATTAATGAATATTATTGATCTCATTTCAATAATGAGCACCGGGCCACTGATATGTGACGCACATCACAACTGATACTAGCTACCTATTCTGAGTGCTAATTGGGTAGGTAGATGTATATTTGTGGGTGCAGGTCAAGATTTGTGACCTTGAGGGGAAACTGGTGGGTCTTTTATTTGGTGCTAACTGGTACGCAACATGTCGGAGATTCACCGGAATGCTGATCGGAATATACGAGGAGCTGAGGAACAAGGTCCCAGGTTTTGAGGTTGTCTACGTCTCCTCAGACGAAAACTTGAGTGCCTTTGAAGCCTTTTACGCACATATGCCATGGCTTGCAATCCCATTTTCTGATGTGGACACTAAGATTGCTCTGAACAAGAGGTTCGACGTGGAAGGTATTCCTCGTTTGGTGATATTGCATCCCAACAAGGACGAAGCAACCGTTAATGATGGGGTTGAACTTCTTAACCGCTATGAAGTCCTGGCTTATCCTTTTACCAGAGAGAGGTTGGAGGAACTGAAGAAGGAAGACAAAGAGAGGCAAGAGAACCAGACACTGATGAATTTACTGACAAATCCTAAGAGAGACTATGTTTTGGCTCCCCCTCAGCCTGATACCAAACAAGTACATGTTTCTTCATTAGTAGGAAAAACCATAGGACTCTACTTCGCAGCACAGTGGTGCTTGCCATGCCAGAATTTCACTCCTAAACTGATATCAATCTACCATAAGATCAAGGCGACGGTTAGTGAAGCTGGAAATGGTGAGGACTTTGAGATTGTTCTGGTTTCAAGTGATCGTGACCAAGCTTGTTTTGATTCATACTTCAGTGGAATGCCATGGCTAGCTCTGCCTTTTGGAGAGCCAGAGATTAGGGAACTCGCGAGGCACTTCGACGTGCAGGCGATACCAACCTTGGTGATACTTGGTCCCAATGGTAAAACAATAACCAGAAATGGCAGGAATTTGATCAACCTGTACCAAGAGAATGCGTATCCTTTTACTAATTCAAAAGTTGAGCTTCTGGAGAGACAGCTTGAAGAAGAAGCCAAGGCTCTTCCCAGGTTGGTGTTTCATGAAGGGCATCACCATCTTCTGAATCTGGATTCTGATGGGAATGGAGGAGGTCCTTTTATCTGCTGTGAGTGTGATGAACAAGGCTCAAATTGGGCGTATCAGTGTCTGGAATGTGGTTATGAGGTGCACCATAAGTGTGTACGACCTATTTCTACTTGATCATACCGTTGATCCATCGCCTTGGCTTTGGTGGTGAGACACTGGGACCCCAATATTTCTATCTAATCAAGCTAATCTCCTGTGTTGATTGGCCTTCTTCATCACATTAGTTTCCCTGCAATATTCTGCTGTTTGAATCTTTTTCATATATATATGTAGGTTGGGTTTCTTGCTACTTTTCTTTGTCCTTCTTGCTAGTGTTGTATGACTGAAGCATGGTCTAACAATAAACAGATCTGGTCGCATTGTGACGTCATTAGCTAGTGGCCCAATCAATTTTAAGTGTGAATTACATCCGCAACGATTGTATTTCAATGCAACTAGCTATTTATGAGGAGAATTTGTCCTTTTTTTTTTTATGATCTCATGTCGTCATTTTTATTTCTTTTCAGTGTTCAGTACATTTAATCCTTCCTTCTGATCAATCGACAATCTCGTTCAGTAATAGGATGGGCTATGACTCATTCCTTTTTAGGCCTGCTAAGCAATGGGCCATTGACTGTTATCCACTTATCCTTGTTTTAGTTCGGCTAAGTATGTAATCAATTTGGGCCTGAAGCACCTGTTGGTGGGCCCAAAATCATGTACTAACCTTATTTAAATAAGTTCGGCCCTTTATTATTAAAAAAGGGGGGGGGGGGGGACTAGTTTAAGGAATTCAAAGGCTCTGAGAGATTAGAGCCATTCCATTTGGATGGACAATCGCAATGCTACTCTTAACTCTTTGGAGTCCTTGTTTTATGGTAACAATTTTTGTGAATGCCGAGTACATTAATTAATTAGTCAAACATTGAACATAGTACAATAAAAAGTTTCTAATAAATAATTGTAAATCAGTCATGATCGTCAAATTTATTCATAAAAGGAATCAATCTAGAATGAACAAATTAAAGGACTAAAACAGATCATTGGTTGAAACTAGGGATTAAAATCAGCTACTTCTTTTTTTTTTTTTTATCAAATTGAAGTACTTCATTCACTAGAAATCAAATTACAGATACAGAAAGTCTGAATCAAACCAAAACGAAAAACTGAAATTAAGTTTACAGACACACCAGATACTACTAAAACCAAAGAAAACCAAAGAACCAACTGCAGCCAAGATCTTGCAGGTCAAAGGTATGGGGTCATTTTTCATTCCACTATGATCAAATGAAAGGGCGATAGAGAGTGGTTGTCCAAAGACGTGCTCACCTGAGCCCACCCTCTTTGGTGCCAATATCGCTGCAAATTCAAACGCAGCTTCAAATCCACCCCTTATGATAAGAGAGTGGTTAAACATCTGGGATTTGAGAACAAACCCCAGAAGAACAACAATCATAGTAGAAGAAAGCCAACCTCCCACACAACCAACATTAACCCACAAAAGAAGGCAAAACCAACAACACCCAAACATCTGCAAAAGAACAACAAGAAACAAGATTGAAAGCAAAAACATCAAAATTAACAGGGGCGACCAAGACACCAAAACCACTACCAAAGATGCCCCCCAACTTTGGTAGAACCAAGCAGAGGAACTCATGGTGGCAGGGTGGCTGTAGGCCAGCCACCAGCCATCAGAGGGAAAAGCGATGCAGGATTCACCTCTTTCAAACCCAAGCACAAACCATTTCACTGCTTGTGCGCATCTGGTTTGGGGATCTTCAGATTCTTGTTCCCGACAATCTTTGAAGCTTTGGCCACCAACAGATTCCACGACTCGTTTTCGTTCAAAATCAAGCCCCAATCCTTGATCTCACCATTGTCGAACGAAATCTCGAACAAAAACCAACACCCATTGCCAATCACCGTCACCATCTCTCTCACAGTGGAGGAGATCTAAACGAAGACACCAAATAACTCCAGCAACAAAAAGCTGAAAAAGCTCCCACGGGGGAGAGAGAAGAGAAGCCACAATGAGTGTACTTTCGGATAAATCAGCTACTTCTTCGCGCAAAGGCTTTTCATAGTCAAATTAGTACTCAATTTAAACGACGAATAGTTAGTTCAGGCCCCACGAATGGGGAATATTGTGGAAGCACGTCGTCGTTTTACTTGTAGTTGCCGATCCGCGGTACTTATGTCGTCGTTTTTATCCACCGGAGGATGTGGCAGTGAAGGAGAAGATGCTCCAGCTTCACTCTTGTACATGTCGCGGTGCTTTCGCGGCAAAATCATTTCGTACTTCACCTTCTCTCTTCTCCGCTAGGGGTCGGAATCTCAAGTCTCCTCTCGGTGTTGAGAGAACAATTAGAGGCTGTTGTGGTTTCGACGGAGACTTAGACTCCGATGATGAGCAAGAGCCGGCCTTGGTTAATAGGACGAATTACGCCGGCGTGCGGTTGGAGGAGATTGTCGATGCCAGTTCAGGAAAGCTCAGGCTCGATTCTTGGATCTCTTCCCGCATCAACGGTATAAGTAGGGCTCGTGTGCAATCAAGTATTAGAGCGGGGCTTGTTCATGTCAACGGCCGTGCTGTTGATAAGGTAAACCTCAATGTCAATGGAAACTCCGTTTGAAGTGCGCGCGCGCATTATTTCTTTGTGCGTGTTTGAGTTTAGTAAAACTGACCATTTCCAGCATGTTGTGGAAACGCGGTCATATGTGATGAGGGTAGTGTATGTGTGATTGACCGGCTTCATTTGTGAAGTTTAATAACAAAAATCATCAAAACTAATTAGTTCAGGAATATGATATGTGTGATATCTTCAAAATCCAAGTATTGCACTGAATTCATCAGTTTCTTATGGACTAATCTCTTTGTTGGAACTTTTCTAATCCTGTTGGTATTCATCGTTGCTCTTATAAACGTAAAGAATTAATCATTACATAGGTGCATTGCATCCAAACTTCAATTGAATTATCACATGAATTGTTTGAGCATGCCCCTATTGTATTTTGGCGCTCTAGTCTTTGATGGATCATTGCATGAAGTGAATCATTGAGAGAGTGCTTTGATTTCAATTTCCATGATAACAAAAATGCATCTTATCCTCCCCACAATTTTTTCATAAAGTAGCATGGGAACTTTATTCCACTCTACTTGTTAAAAATCTCTAGCATCTTAATTTCTATGAGAGCTTCCTGGATAAGGGAATCAGCTTGTGTTTAATGATTGTTTGGGCAGGTTTCTTTCAATGTCAAGACTGGGGATAAGATCAATTGCACGATTTCAGAGTTACAGCAGTTGAGAGCCGAGCCAGAACGTATGGAGTTGGATATTGTTTATGAAGATGAGCATTTGCTAGTAATTAATAAGCCTGCGCACATGGTAATTCCAAGCCTATAGCTCTAAATTTAGAAGGTATTGTTAATGCCAGACGGGGTCAAATTACTGACATAGTCCATTCTTCAACTTAGGTTGTGCATCCAGCACCTGGAAATGCATCTGGTACTCTTGTCAATGGCATTCTTCACCATTGCAACCTTCCAAATGTTGAGATTCCAAACAAGGAAGCTCTTTCCGAGACTGAAGATTCTGATGACGATTTTGATAGTTACTCTATTTGTTCAAGTTCCAGTGAAGGTTTACTACCACATTCCAGCATATGTGGAGCATCAGTCCGCCCAGGGATTGTGCATAGATTGGACAAAGGCACTAGCGGATTGCTTGTTGTGGCAAAGGTATTAATTCTATCTCGTGGAAACTAATAACAAGCTCCTTCCCCTGGCAAAATAATTGGAATCCTTGCTGTCTAATACTATAACAGACTAACATATTGTCTTGTGCCCCCTTTTAATATGCTTTGAACCTTTGATGGCAGGATGAACATTCCCATAAACATTTATCAGAGCAATTCAAGCTACGTACGATCAAGAGGGTGTATGTCAGTCTCACTATTGGGGTTCCCTCTCCAACTGCTGGACGTGTCGAGGTTCCAGTTGGTCGTGACCCTAATAATCGGATTCGAATGACTGCTGTAGCTGGATCAATTAATTCTAAAAAAGCCCGTTATGCTGCTAGTAGGTGATTCACCAAGTAATATGCTTTATATTGGCTGCTTCTTGTTATATTTGACTGTGGGGAAATGAAGTCCAAATATATTAAGTGGCAACAAAAACATGGACATAAATGCTTATGGTGTGTGTGAAAATAATATGCAATTTGATTTTCTTTTCATGATCAAGGCTAATATACCAATTGTCTCTCTAGCGGAATTAGTTTAATTTAACAGTTTAGCACTTACCTTGACAAAATGGCTTTAGGATGTTCTATTTTTGGGAATTGTGTGTCTTGTAATTAAGTGATTAATACTGAATGGAATGAGCGAAAATCTTACCTTGTGCGATCTATTTAGTTTAAATTGTTGGTCATGGTGTTAATTCCATGGGTTTCATTGGAAGTTGGTTACTTGTATTGTATCAGGTACAAAGTAAGTGAGATACTTGCTAAGGGTGCTTGTGCATTGCTTGAATGGAAGTTAGAAACTGGGCGTACTCATCAGGTATTTCATGGTATATAGCTTGAAAACGATGTGTTAATGGTTTATGTTATCATCATGTCAGCGGGATCTTCGGTAAATTTTGGGGGGCCAACTGAACAAAATATAAAAAATAATGTTGGGTTGAAGCTTTTGTCGGAAAAACTACTGGCTGCTTTCTTAAAGGCCTTTGCTCGATAGCTAAAGATATCATCTAACTCATGAATCCAATTTTGATGGTATGATTTGATATGAAAGCGATTTGTCGTCTGTCGATCCATCAAGAGTTATATGTTATACATTTTCTTATCTAAAATGAAAATGAGCGCTATTGAGCTTGATGTTCACTATGAATGTTAACGGGCTGAAACACAGCCCCCTACCCTACATGAAAGCAAGGCGAAACCTTGTAGCCTTTTAACCCATGCTCTCTTGGTTATTTTAGATACGTGCACACTCTAAGTATCTAGGTGTTCCTCTGCTGGGTGATGAGGTGTACGGAGGGACGAAGAGCATGGCCTTATCACTACTTCAGCCCCGAACACCGTCGAGCATGCGTGGCAAAATTGTACAAATGGTTTCTCAGCTAGATAGACCTTGCCTTCATGCTTTGACTCTTGGGTGAGAGAATTAAGCCATCTTACAGAACCAATGGTTCTGAATTTCTCATTCAATTTGTAACGGAAAATGAGACTAGAATGTTATTTTGCAGGTTTTGGCATCCCCATACAGGAGAGCAGTTGCATTTTACATGTCAACCCCCCGCAGACTTTGATGAGATTTTGAACCAGCTTCGGACAATTGGCTGTGAGAGGCTATCTTCCTTTTCATGACGAGCAATTTCAGTAAATCGACTTTTGCTGTTTCACTTTGTCTCCATTTCTGTTGATCGTTGCGAAACATGGAGAAACGGTTATCATGAAAGGCATTAGGAATTCACCGAACATGGATTAGCCGACATCCAACTTCTGACGGCCTTTTTGGGTTCTCCATGTCGATTTTGGATGAAGTAATTTAGAGAGGAAAAAGTGATCTACGAGATTATTTTATTTATTTCAATAAGCGTTGTTCTTTGGACCTGAAGTTATTGTGAATTTCAAGTCGATATGAAAAAAAAAAAATCATTTAGATTTTTTCTCACTTCAATTTTATTTTGTAAGGTTTGCCTTGTGAGATACATTTACCTTAACAACAAATTTACAAGATGGTATATGAATAATATGACCCTTCTTCATGCTAAAATGTGGATAATTACTGTCCATAAAAAAGTACTACCGATCCTAATTATAAGACAAAGTTGACTTTTTTTTAAAGAAATTAAGGAAGTTAAATATATTACTAAATCATATCATATGTTATGTATTCTTAGATTATATATTAATTTATTAGTCAAACTAATTAGTTTGAAGAAAAAAATAAAAATAAAAATACTCTAAAGTGATTTAATTAGCTTCCTTAATTTCTCCAAAAAAGTCAATTTTGTCTTATATTTAGGATCGGAGGAGGGAGTATTATTATTGCAATTATCTAAAATAATTTTGAATGCTAATTCTAAACTACTGTTCCTTGTATTTTACACTTAATTAAATTTGAAAATATGGTGTTGGCTTAGAATTTGGCATATTATATACACGTAATGGGCAAGGAACAAATAATGGTGAAATTGCCACACTTGCGCTTCATGTATAGATGTTCGTTCAAAGAGTGAGAACCACTACAAGTCCATTAGGAATTGAATTTTGAGGAACTGGTCAGAGGTAAGGAAAAATGAACACGACCGATGATCGAAAAATACATGTTTATAAGTAATCGTCATATTCTCATCTCATTATCTAATCAACATCTTCCTATGAAACATTGACCAAAAAAAAAAAACATCTTCCTATGAAACACACCAACTTAAAGCTGGTTTCTGCTGCCTAGAAGGTTTCCATGCTACATCAATAAGGCGCTTCAAGAGGCAAGGAGAGCGAAATATCTTTGTCAACATCAAACAATGTCAGACAAGCAGTAAACATATCAACAACACAAGACCTCGGATTCCAGAACAATAAAGCACAATCCATCCGCCAAAGGAACCCGAACATAACATGATAGAGATCCATAAAGCAGGATTTAAGGTCTTCTCTGATACCTAAAATCATGGGAAAATATCCTATCCTTACAACACCTGAAGAAGCTTCTTTGTTATTGCAGTCTAGGAACAAAATCATAGAAGACCCAATTGGCAGGAATCCTAACGAATTGGGGAAAATCTGAAAAGCCAGTCAGGAAAGAGAATAGATTTGGTGCAAAGAGAATTTATAACAAAAACATCTATCATTTAGTGTTTATAGCTTATTTTTTACTTATAAGTGCTTATAAATCGTGATTTACGGTGTACTAGATAAGTATGTGAGAAGTTTTATCTCGACTTACATAATAAACACTTATTTTTTTTAAAAAAGCTATTCCAAACATAGCTTTAATGTGGAATCACCTTAGAGTCTTAAATCGAAAAACATGGGCATGGACACATGCAAAGTAAAAAGTAAAAACTGGCCCTAAAAGAGATATTGAAAGAGTGCAGGTGAATGTTATAAGCTCCTTAAAAGCCAATCATTAAGACTACAGTAAAACTGAAGGATAAAAAAGATAGATGACAGCATGCAACTCAACTGTATACTCGACTAGCAAAGAATAAACATGAACTCAATGTTACCCAAATCCCAAACTTTAAACATGCACCGATTAGCTTCTACCCCAGGATCTAAATTAGTAAAGCTAACGTGGGTGGTGTTCACTTTACACATTAATCTTTTCTGTTCTCCGTGCATCAATAGAAGAGTCAAGTAAGAATAGACAAAGAAGATCAGGCAATGAATTGCCAACGATTTCATACCAAGCTATACAAAATTTGACGAGTCAAAGAGGTCAACACAGAGAATGGAGGCAAAAATAACCATCAAACAAGGGCATATGGTGAAGGAAAAAGGAAAAGCTATTGAGCTTTTAAGAATATGGCCAATAAAAGAAAAATACAATGATGATGTAATTTAGAGCTAACGAGCATTAGATTTCAGGAAATCATAGTATAATGTAAGGACTGCTCTGATAAATTCAAGGTGTAGTATTCCTCAGGAACTAGTCATTATTATATCCATATCAACTTTGACACTCGGTCAGCCATAAGAAACTAACAGCATAAACATCGCCTAATATTCTGTGACTAAAGAACGCCCTAAACAAACCAGAGACCAGGTATGATAGGACACTAGATAAAATAAGATATACATAACTGGAGAATATGACAGGCAAAGTTCAACAGATTGCAAAGGCACCATGACAATTGTTAACTAACTAATAAACAATATCAAACGACAACAAAAACACGAAAGCCTAAACATTTGAGTTCCCCTTCTTCCTTCGTTGGAAAAAGGGGGAAGCAGGAGAGACTACTGAATAGGATACGTAATTACCCGGAAAAAACATTCGTGACAAAAGACAAATTGTGGGTGCTAGTGTGGGTTCTGTAGCTGTTCACCATGTGTAGTTTATCTTTTATAGTTTTATATCACACCTGTGTGTGTAGAAAATATGTTAGGAATAGTAAGAAAGCATTTCAATTCACCGCATTCCTCTGTTTCCAATAATCTTATGTCTGAAATTTAATAATATTTACAACTTCATCTGTAGTTTTCAGTTCAAAACCGTATATTTAAGCGAAAACATGCAATATCCAGCTTTGTAAATCACGTAAACAAGAAATAAACAAATTCATTGGCTTTATAAGATTGATACAGCATTACATAATCGTTCAGGTAACATACAAGAGATGAGGAAAAGAAGAAAGGTCAACGTGGATCCCCACCGCCACGATCCTTCTGGATCTGATTGGCAAGCTTATCAAGAGCAGAGTGGACAGCCTCACGGCCACCAATGAGCAATCGGGTGACAATTTCAGGGTCGGTCTCGAAGCGGGCCTCTTCGAACTCCTTTCGAGCATTGTGTCGGAGGATATCACGCCAAAGGATGCCATTAGAGTCAGGCCATGTAAAGAATCGGGTGGCGCGAAGAATATCGCGGTAAAGGCTGAGCGCTTCACTGCGAGTGCTGGTGAGTCGCCTCCGATTAATCAATTCTTCCTCTTCATCGTCTAGGGATTTGTCCTTCTTGACCAGATGCCTATCGAGAAGCTCCTCGATGGTGTCTGGGCCTTCGTGCAAGAGGCGCTTGCTAACTACGCAGGCACAAGGAGGGTAGAATTTGATAGCAATTGACATTCGTCGCCATATTTGCAGCTTTCCGCTCATTTCTCAGTTCTCGCGGGTGAAGTCTCTCTTCCATCAGCGAGGCTGCTTCAGCGGGAGCATTTCTCAAGGCAAGACGTTACCGGTTTGTTGGCCATTTAGGCGTAGGTTTTGGGCCTGCCAAAAATTTGGACATTTTTTACCACTCTAGCCCAAACTTTTTGGAAACCAGTCCTGCTTCACAATCACCAGCTTCCCTTACTATAAGCATTTATCAATGCGCTGTTGGTCAATGAGTTAAGCGGCTTTACCTCATAAGGTACTTAAATATGCATTGTCTTAAATCTATCCGAAAAGGGCATGGTTTGAATTGTCCAATAATGGCAAAGGTACTTAAATATGCACTGTCCATTTTTAATTTAATTTTAATTTTACAATTTGAATATTTTTAATATTAATAGATAATTTAAAATAAATATTTTTTAATGGCCGCTTTATAAAAAAAATGATTGTTATTAAAAAAAAATTATACAAAGTTATGACTCGAATCCTAAAAAGGGACACTATGTGACTTACTACCAGGAAAGATCAATGCTCACCCACGAGCCTTGCATCAATAACGAGGGGAGCAGTGGCTTGCATCAAACGTGTCGTATCGTAACCTAATGTGTTCAAGCAACAGGACTAAGCCTTTTAGTTAGTTGCTCAGCTCAGTAGGCGGCGAACAGTCCCCACCAAAACTCGAAAGCAGGGGAGGCTTCTAAACCCTCTGCATGTGAAGGACACGATCTGCTTCCTTCCTCCCAACCATCCATGGCTTTCATCAATTCCAGATTACGCTTCTGCCATTCTCTCACTCGCACTTCCAAATTCTATTCTTCTTCTTCTTCTTCTTCAGCTTTAGTTTCAGAGGCTACCCCTCAACAAGACGCCGATGAGACACCCCAAAGCACTTCCTTATCCCCTGAAGAAACCCTTACAGCTGAAAATTTTCATGCTCTAATCAAAGACCATTACCGCCACAACCCAAACCCTAACGCCGCCCCACCCACTCCTCATTTCACAATACCCGATCTCTCCCTCGACTTCTCTCGAATCGCCTCCCACCAACCTCTTTCCCCCTCCGTCGTCCGCCGCGTGCTTGAGAAATGCGGCGGCGTCCGCCACGGTATCCCTTTCCTACAATCCCTTGCTTTCTTCAATTGGGCCACCACGTGCGAGGGTTTTCCCACCACGCCGGAGCCCTATATCGAGATGATTGACCTCGCCGGGAAGCTCAGGCACTTCGATTTGGCATGGCATCTCATCGATTTGATGAAAGCCAGAGGTGTCGAAATAACCGTCGAGACATTCTCTTTCCTCGTCCGGCGATACGTGAGAGCAGGATTGGCTGCGGAGGCCGTCCACACTTTTAACCGTATGGAAGATTATGGCTGTACGCCTGACAAGATTGCTTTCTCAATTGTCATTAGTATTTTGTGCAAGAAGAGAAGGGCAAGCGAAGCTCAGTCTTTCTTCGATAGCTTGAAGCACAGATTTGAGCCCGATGTCATAGTGTACACCAACCTGGTTCGTGGTTGGTGCCGAGCAGGCAATATTTCGGAGGCCGAGCGTGTGTTTGCGGAGATGAAGGATGCTGGAATCAAACCAAATGTTTATACTTACAGCATTGTGATTGACTCACTATGCCGGTGTGGGCAAATCACTCGTGCGCATGATGTCTTCTCTGAGATGATAGATGTGGGTTGTGATCCAAATTCGATTACTTTCAACAATCTCATGCGTGTTCACGTCAAAGCTGGAAGAACTGAGAAGGTATTGCAAGTTTATAATCAGATGAAGAGACTTGGATGTCCTCCTGATACTATCACCTATAATTTCCTCATAGAGACGCATTGTAAAGATGATAATCTTGAGGAAGCTATCAAGGTTCTCAACTCAATGGTCAAGAAAGGGTGTGCTCCTAATGCTTCTACTTTCAATCTTATATTCAGATGCGTAGCTAAGTTACATGATGTAAATGGTGCTCATAGGCTGTATGCTAAAATGAAGGAACTCCAATGTGAGCCTAATACCCTGACCTACAATATATTAATGGGCATGTTCACTCATGCGAGATCTACTGATATGGTACTCAAGATGAAGAAGGAAATGGAAGAGAATGAAGTTGAGCCTAATGTGAATACTTACAGGTTGTTGATCACAATGTTTTGTGGAATGGGACACTGGAACAATGCGTTCAAGTTGCTGAGAGAGATGGTTGAAGAGAAGTGCATTAAACCGAGTCAGGGGGTTTATGAGATGGTTCTGAGCGAGCTGAGGAAGGCAGGACAGTTAAAGAAGCATGAGGAGTTGGTGGATAAAATGGTTGACAGGGGTTTTGTCTCTCGCTCCATATAGAAGTAGTCTTATTCTTTACATTGATGACTACGAGAACTCATCTTACTACGGTGTAGTGAATGATTTAATGTACGAGCTTCTTCTTCGACGTGTTCTCTTTAAATGGAGGAATTACGTCTTTTTAGGGTCTTAGATATTCAAATGGTTGCTGTTCTGGTGCCCTAGTGCCACGGGGCAGCTTTGGCTGATTAAGACATGAAACGAAAGCGAACTCGGTCAAGAATCACGATCCCATTTAACCTTTGTATGTGGAAATTCACTGTGTAACGAGAACTTTCAAGTTTCTATGGAGAGACCATAATGACAAACTAATTTTGCAGTGCATGGACTTTAATCATCCAAGTTGCCTATGGAGGTAGGTTGAACACTTCATTGGATTTCCAGATTGATGTTTTGTATATAAAAAAGGTCATGATTTAAGATATGAAATAATGAAATTGAATATGCAATCATGCATACATACTGACAAGTTTTAAAGTTTCAAAAGTACAAAAGGATATTTCAGGTCAACTGAACCCAAGTCACTGTAATAATGAGGCGACAAGCGTTAAAATAACAAGCCATAAACAGTGAGCGGCACAAAACAAGAACAGAAACTGTCATGGATACAAGGAATCAATCTTTCAGCTCGTTTCCCGTTTCTTTTCTTCTATTTTGTTCCCTTATCAACTGAATATGCTATGCATGTGATGGAACTTAGAATAAGTTGGCTCAAATGCGGAGATCTACTCTTACGTACCAATCCATCAGCGGTGACCTTGCATGTCAAGCGTTTCATCCAGTCGTTTCAATCTGTCCAATCCATCACTAACCAAATAACGGATCCTTTGTTTGTCACTGCAGTTTCTGTTATTTTCCATCTCTTGTCTAATTGTCTGTCTCAATTCAGCTGTGCAGTCCATAGCATCCAAAAGAAAAGCTACATTTATCACTCAATCCAAGCCAAAGGACCAGATATGTATAATCCGAAGGGAACCTTTACCAACATCATATATTTTTAGAATTTTATCCATGGCAATTATCGCAATTATACAGAATAAGGGCAAGATTGCACAA
The DNA here is from genome assembly GCA_963210345.1 of Inga oerstediana. Taxonomy (NCBI): domain Eukaryota; kingdom Viridiplantae; phylum Streptophyta; class Magnoliopsida; order Fabales; family Fabaceae; genus Inga; species Inga oerstediana. Next base: position 13,050,808 of record OY723405.1, on the reverse strand, counting down.
CTAAATTCTCTCCTCCAGATGCTTGATACTCTCTCAATTAGACACACATCACAAGTTATCCAAATTAGGGAATCAAATGAAAATAAAATCATCTGGAATAACTTTCTTGAAAAATCCCTCTCTTTATCTCACCCAGTACTCACACTTGGTATTAAAAGGAAAGTTATGTCATTACGTCCCAAAGATTGCGTGATTCAAGGCATGAGTTGCTGACCAGTCATCGTGAATAAAAAACTTTAGCCTGTGCTTAGTTACGAATGAAACCTTCACCATATCCATTACTATGAAAATGTCAAGTGAACTTGTGAATTAATCATTTCAAGGTCTCAATTAATAGTTTCAGATGGCCAAAGAAACCATCAACGGCCCCAAAAAACCCAATGTACCCGCCAACAAGTTAAACTTCACCTATAAACTCACAGTACCATTTACATAAAAGGACTTGCTCAAATAAAGTAACACACCTCTAGCAGAAAAGGGGGCCCGCCGAGCAGTTCTCAAAGCTTGCCTGTAAAGTTTCAAGACTCGAGCCCGGAGAATAAAGTCCTGCAGATCCATGGAGAGAGCTATCGAATGTCTACCTAAACATATTGCCAAAATTCAAAAAGGTGACTTGATTGACCAAGCAAAAAACTATATCATATAACAACTGCAATATCAAACGAAATGGATAAAAGCGAACGGGGAACTACTTTGGGCTCAATTTGCCCAAGCAGCTCAAAATGTAGAAGAAAATATGCAGACCCGAATTAATTCAATATTTTTTCACAAATTAGGATCTAAAAAAGCGAGGGTATCCTCATTTGCACATTTTCACAAACACATGGTGTGCTTTCAGCCATCCAACAAGAAAATACCGCGCGGCATTAAAAGTTAAAGGCGGAAACTCAGGGTACTATCTTCAGAAAAAAAACAAGAAACACGACAATTCAATAAAATCAACATCAAAATGGAAGCACCTTGTTTTGGGTGGAGCCAGTGTCCCAGAATGATAATAGATATTACTCGGAATTTGGTTTCAGCTGAAACGTTGTAAGTAAACAAATTGAAGGATGCTAGAGAGAAACTTACTCCGGAAGGTTCAGGGGCAACAAATTCACCACCGTCGCAGCCACTACGCTGAGAAAGGAAAACAGGCGAACAAGATATCCGACACTAGCGAGCACCGACCTAAAAAGCGAACTCGAGGGCAGATAGTATTCCTATGAATTTCACATGCTAACAAAAATTAATTAATTTATAAAATATATCCTTTATTAATAATTTTTTTTTTCCAATTTTACCTTGATTTATGAAGGGAAAATTATAGAAAAATATAATTAAAAATGGGAAAAGACAAATTGGTATTGCGAATTTATCAAATTCTAGATCAAAACTAAGAATTGAAATAGGAATCTAAGATTTTGAATTTTAACCAAATAATCAAATTGCCATGAGTTAAGTTGTGAAACATGAAAGTGAAATTATTAATATAAAATCTAATATTGTTAATATAAATACAGATGTTGTTATTAGCCCATAAAACTTGTACCCTCAAAATTATCCCTAGTTTTTGAGATATGAAGTTGTAAAACATAAAAATAAAGTCGTTAATGTACAATACGATGCTGTTAATATAAATACAAATGTTGTTATTGACCATTAAAATTTGTGCTTTCAAAATTATCCCAAAAAACATGAAATTAAAGTCGTTAATGTAAAATCTAATATTATTAATATAGATATAGATATTGTCGTTGATATTTAAAATTTATGCCCTCAATTCAAAGTGTTTTGGTTATTTGGTCAGAATTAAAAACTTATATTCCTACTCCAGTTCTGATTTGGGATTTGATAAATTCAGAGCACCAATTTATCTTTTTCCATTTTTAATTGTATGCACCAATTTATCTTTTTCCTTTTTTAATTGTATTTTTCTAAAATTTGCCCATTTATGAATGGTTATAAAAAATATAGTATTTTATATATTATATCTGGTGTCTTTCTTCTCTCTACATTTAAGAGGGGTAAAATTATAACACTGTTATTAATTGCTTCCTGGATAGACTTATACTCCCTCCTTTTTTTTTATACAGACTTATACTCCCTTTAATTCAAAATATAAGAGCCAAATATTGTTTTACATTGAACAAGATATTAGTTAAAAGTAGTTAAAAAAAATAAATATGTAAGATATCTACTTTCCCCCCTTAAATATACCCTTAATATGTATTAAGAAAACAAGTGAGAGAGATAATAAATGGGAAAAAAGAAAAAAGAGAACGTGGGAGAGAAAAATGATGAGAGAGAGTGTGATAAAGGTGAGAGAATATAGGGGCAAATTTAAAAAAAAAAAACATAAATTCATAGATAAAAATAAATTGAATCTTATAAAAAAAATCATACCTCTCACAATTTTGGTTCTTATACTTTAAAACCAGAGGGCGTAATTAATACCAAAAGCTTTTTCCCAACTGGACTATAAAAAGGACAAGAGTGGTTCCCTCTTCTTGTCCTATTTATAACTTGCAAGGCACTCAAGCATATTTCACCCGGACAAAAACATTAAACTTCATTACTATGTCATTAAATTTAACAATTTTTTAACTTTGCTCCTAATTCATATATATTTTACTGTACACCAAAAAAAGATACATTTTACTTTATGAAAATAAAGTTAATATAATAATAGATGAAGGGTAAAATGATATATTCACATGAAAAATTTCTTTTATATCCTATAAATAGGACCAAAATTGTTTTTCTTCTCTCTACCCTAATTGGAGTAGGAGTAATTATTTTTGTCTTCTACTACCTTATAATTATGATACAAAAATGGCAATGCTTTAAATTTATTATTTATATTTTCTTTATGCACGAATATTATATAATCACCAAAAAAAACTAAATCATACATTTACCATCCAAAATGAGTTTTCAGAAGATAAATACATCGGTAGACTACGTCAAATCTTTGAACTTTGATAGAAGCGTGGCTCAATTGTTTTTTTTTGGTTGATAAATGGGGATGGGGATTAAGGCCCCAAAAAAAAAAAAAAGAATTGGATAAAAAAAATCATTCGGTTATATAAAGAAGAAAAATAAACCACGGCTATAAATGTATCAGAACATTTCTATTTCCTTTATCCTTTACCATTCATTTTCCTTCACTCTTTTATTCTTATTAATAGATCAACTCTGAATAGTTAAAATTTAATACAGGGTTGTTAAACCCGGACCGAACCGGCCAGTAAATCAGTCCGGTTCCCGGTCCGGTCCGGGTTGGTATTTTAAAATTTTTTTTTTTTAATTTTTCCTTTAGAATTTCATACTATAAGTCTAAAATTTTCAATTTCTCACCGGTTTGGTCCCGGTTTAGCTCCGGTTTGGTCCCGGTTTGACCCACTGACCCTTAACCCAGTACCCCGACCGGTTCAATGCCCGATCCGAGTTTTAATACCTTGATTTAATAGAGAAAATTACACTCAAATTTTAAAGGAGAAGGGACGTAAAAAAATAATCCCTTGAAATTATAAAATAAAAAAATAGTTCTATAGAGTTGTCAATGCCCATCTTTGGAGGGATCATATTTTCATTTTACAATTTTAAGGGATCATTTTTTTTCATTTTCCTTCTTCCTTAGAACTTGAGTGTAATTTTTTCAATTTAATATTATATAAAAATATTATTATAATATCAAATAACAAAAATATATAAAAATAAGTTTAAATCATTAAAATTTCATCTAAATAGTTCATACCTTTATACTGTTATTAAAATATTTTACACACTTTTTATAGGATATTAAATCCCAACTGCTTAAAATTGATTAAATGATGAAAATTAAAAAATGGAGGAGAGTGGATGATAAGAAAAGTGAAAAAGTTCCCTTCTCGGCTACAAATTGCTATCCAAGAAATATAAGGAAAAATATATTAATCAAGGATTTAATTAATGAATGCTGAAATCTATTTTTGAGTTAAAATTTTAATGTAGTCTTAAGTTATTCAAAGAAGTTTACAATAATCAGTGGTTATAAATTAATTTTATAAATTATAATTCAAGTTAATTTTATCTAATAATAATTCAAATTTAAATACAAAATCTAAATCAAACTTAAATCTAAAAGATAACGATAGGAAGTTCAAACTAATTTAAATAATCCTAATGAAATAATAGATAAAATTCTAACTATTCCTTCTACCACGGTGCATCTATATATAATCTATATATACACGCATGAAAGACGATCCTAACCCATTAAATAACGAACCAATTCCAATTGGGAACTAAAGAACGAAATGATGAAAAAAGAAGAGCTAAAGAAGAAGATACTGAGGATGCTACAACTGCCGAAAGCAGTAACACGAGGGCTGATATTTCAGAATCAACAAGTTGTTCACAAATATCATGTACATGATGGTCCGAAGAGATCAATAAAGATGATTCCAGATGAAGCTAGAAGAAGATCAAAGCAGGGAGGCTCAGGTGATCGTGCATGGGACAGACATATATATCTGAGCGAACCCACTTCACCAACTGTGTCGTGCATGGGACAGATCAAGAACAAGAAGCATCAGCGTCAGCATAAGCAACACGTCAAGATACCCAAATCCAAGCGTATAACTCTCCCCACGGGCCCTCTTCTCAGAAGCGTGTCGGAGGTTAACAATAACAATAAGAAGCGAACGTCTAAGTTTCAGAGGATAATCCAACAGAGAGGGAGGAAATCATCTTTTGCTTCTTCGGAGTCTCATGGCGGATCAGCCGTAGCAGCGCCAGCACTGAGCCAGGTGAATCGGTTTGCCAGTGGTCGTGGCGCTTTGGATAATTTTGATTGGCAAGCCCAAGTGGTGGCGCCGGAGGATGACGACCAGACCATAATCTCATTCTCTCAACCTATGTAATAATGTTGTATAGGATGTCTTATGCAATGGTGTCAAAACTAGCAAATTGAGCTTACAAAAATCATTCGGTTCTAAATTCAGATAAACTCACAATCTTATCAATCCTGTTAACTCGTGTCAAACTCATGTTAAGCTCACAAAAGTCACTCTTATTAGCCAAAAATTTGTCTCTAATAAACTTGGGTTAACTTTTTTGATTTGATTATTAATTAGTAGTTTTATATATAAATTTTATAAAATCTTTTTTGTTAAGTGTGATAATCCTTTGCCTGCACCAATATAATGTCTTTCTGATTCTATATAATGTTGTCAAACTCACAAGTTAGACTTGTAAAAGTCACTTTGATTTGAGTATGATAATTTACGAGTGTACGATTTTACTTCATTCTTAAACAGTGTTTTTTTGTAATTCAAATTTGTATTCTCTTTTTTATGGGTGAAACCACTTACCATCTCAATCAATAACTTATTAATAATCAATGATTATAAATTAATTTTACAAAATATAATTCAGGTTAATTTTATCTAACAATAATGATAATTCAAATTTAAATGCAAAATCCAAATCTAACTCAAATCTTAAGATAACGATAGAAAGATCTAACGAATTTAGATCTCCTATTTTATTGAAAAATCTTATGAAAGATAATGATGAGAAAATCTAATAAAATCCTAGCTAATTAATCTTTTTTTTTCCAACTAATCTAATGGATATTCCAAATATCCTTATTCAAATAATCCTAATTATTACTTATGCCACTGTGCCTCACCATTGAATCAACTTCCAAAGGTTGGAATCTACCATTTTATGACAATATTATAATTTTAAATAAATAAATAAATAAATAAATTTAAAATATTAAAATTTAACTTTATATTACATCAAAAAAAATTTAACTCCATTAGTTTTTAAGTGTTAGAGATAAAAAATCAAAAAATTATAAAAATTTTTAATAAAATTTATGTATTTAGATATGATTTTAATAGATTAAATTTATTTATAATAAATTATAATTTTAATAGATATAATGTAGATGATGGTAAATTAATTAAGGAAGATAATAAGTGTGTTTTAGAAAAAAAAAATGTCTTATTGAATAATTTTTTTTTAATTTAATTAAATTTGGTAAATAGGCAGTACTATCCAGCTACAAGGTTTTATGGGATATATTTGATTAAGAGAAAATTATAATGAAGAATCTGGAGAAAAAGATATTTATTGAGAATGGTCATAAAAATTGTAAGCACTTAGAAGGACTAAACATCATAATCTAAATTTAAATTACTAAATTATCCTTAATCAAACCTCCTACGTTATCTCTTGCCTTCATAATTAAAAAAATAACTAAAATTAAAAGTAAAACTACTCATCATTCACATGTAATATCATCGTATCTTCTTTTTTTGATTTTTATTTTTCACTAGGTTCCAGACTCATTTAAAATCAATATATTTTTTGACCAACTATGGTTCAAACTCATTTTTTTTTCCAACAAGTTACATATTCATATAATCAATAGATCATTTAATTAACAAATATATCATCAAATTGTCGGATTTATATTATTAAGTATCAATGTTGATATCCATTAACCTATTTTTATAAAAATAAAAATAAACTCATTTTATTTTTTTCAAGATACTATAGATTATTTAATTTTTTTTAATTTTATTAACATGAAATGAATTTTTTAACCCACATAAATTTCTTCTAAAATAAAAATAAATCATATAATTTTTTTTGTTTAACATATATAATAAATTATAAAATCATATAATTATATTTTTAATTAAAACATTTATTGATTTTAGAAAATTATAATTTTGACAAAATTGAAGAATGTGTAATTTTTTTTCCATAGATATCTATACAAGTTGTGAAAAATGAAAATTGAGAGAAATTTTATTTAATTTAAGTGAAATTTAGAATTTTGTGTTAGTTTTCAAAATGGAGTGTTGGAGAGAATGGAGAAGATTTGGTTAAGTATTATTAATTTTATAGTCTTGTATTTAGTCCCTCTAAATAATTACAATTTTTATAGTCTTTCTCAATAAATATAATTTCTTTGTGGTCCTTCATTCTAATTTTCCCTTTGATTAATCAATATTGGGCGACATTTCATTGAAAAAGTTAGGTTACAAATTGTTTGGAGCAATCACCAATTTGCTGAAAAAGAGGGTTTTGGGAATTTGCAATTAAGTTAAAATGGAAATAGTTACTCAAAACTTGCGTAGAGCATTCATAGATGAGTGAAATTGTTTTTGATTACACATAATCCTCCTTGAAAGCCCCAAAGCTTTTCAAGAAGACAAACCAAAGTGTACCAATTTGAGAATAATCATAGTCTTTGCAAAACTAGGGTAACAACAATCAACAAACAAAGTCAAACGTAGAATCTTTCATGAAAGTCTCGAAGCTTTTCAAGAAGACAAACAAAAGTGCAATAATTTGAGAATAATCACATCCTATACAAAACTAGGAAACAACATTCAGACCAAGTTCAAAAACAGCAATAGCAACAAGAAAAAATCAAAAAATCCGCATTGAAAGCACTCAAGCTTTTCAAGAATAGAAACAAAAAAATCTATCACAATAAACATGCGCAACAATTTGAGAACAGTCATTTTTCTTATTTTCTAAGGAACCACAAAATCCATCCCCTCAAACACTCCCAAATTTTCAAAAAGAAAACAAACAAAAAGGAACCAAGCATTTCAAGGAAACACACAAATTAAAGTACAAGATTTGAGCACAATCACAGACCATAGAAAACTAGAAAAAAAGCAATCAATAAACAACATCAAACAAAAAATTCTCCTTAAAAGCTTTTCAAGTAAACAGATGAAAGTACAACAATTTGAGAACAATCACAGCCCATGAAAAACTAGGGTAACAACAGCGAACAAACAATGTTAAACGCAAAATTCTCCTTGAAAGCCTCTAGGCTTCTCAAGCAGACAAACAAAGGTACATCAATTTGAGAACAATCATAGCCTATATAAAACTAGAGAAACGATAACCAACAAACAACAGTAAACACAAAATCCTCCTTGAAAGCCTCTAGGCATTTCAAGCAAACAAACTAAGTCACAACAATTTGAGAATAATCACAGCCTATACAAAACTAGAGAAAAAATAACCAACAAACAACGACAAACACAAAATCCTCCTTGAAAGGATCCAACCTTTTCAAGAAGACAAACAAAAGTGCAATAATTTGAGAACAATCACAGCCTATACAAAACTAGGAAACAACATCCAACAAACAAATCTACAAACAGTAATAGCAATATGAAAATATCACAAAATCCCCATTGAAAGCACACAAACTTTTCAAGCATAGAAACAAAAAAATCAATCACAATAAACAAGCACAACAATTTGAGATCAATTATAGTCCATACAAAACTAGAGAAAAGAAAAGCCTTGATAGGGCAGGCAAACACAAAATCCCCCTCAATAACATTCAAGCTTTTCAAGCAGACAAGCACAAAATTCAATCACAAAAAAGAAGCCTGAGAACATTTGCAGTCCATACAAAATTAATAAAGGCTATAAATGAACAAAACCCAAAATTAAATGCACAAAAATTATAAATTAGAATGGGGGGTTTTGACAAAATTAGTAAAATAGATAACAAACTCATAACGTCTATTGTTCCATTCTTCTGCCGCATCATCCTTACTACAAAGGTAAGGGGCGTACCTTGGAGCATTCTTCTTGGGGTGACCTGCTGGTCTCTTGGAGGAAGAGGATGGTGTAGAGATGAGGCCTAAAGGGAAGGAGAAAGCAGGCACCTTTGATTGTCACCTTCGGTCTCAGATCTTTGAACTGCTAAACAGGAACTGGGAAGTTATAAATGTTCATCAAATGATGAGGGCCACAAAATGACAAAACAGAATTTTGGTAAGTTATAAATATAATTCTGTACCAGGAACGAGTGTCCAACATTGCATATAATAGAGTAAATGGACCGTTGTGAGCCAGAGAAGGATCTGTCAGCTCCTGTGTACATAACAACGGGAGACGGAGGGGACGTTGAAGGGCAAGCCCACAAGTGAGCTTTAATAATAAGAATATAAAATTAATGAGTGATGGTTTTTGTTAAGTTTTGAATATTTGAAAGAGTACTGTTTAACAAAATGAGGTTGTTATTTTTTGTGTGGGGCAGCATGACAGAGCCCCAGCCCAAGTACTCAGATCAAATTTTTAAACAATAAAATAATATAATTGCAGATTTTTTAAAAGAACCAAACATTAAAATAAGAACAAGAAATAATATTTCGTTATTAAATAATTGAATGTACAGTTAATAAATTTTAAAAATAATAGAACAAGCTTTAATGAAAATAATGGATCTTTGAAAATTCATTATTTTATCAAATAAGAGAACAGACTTTAGTATCATAGTGGTGCAGATTTTTATCATATAATAGAACAAGAACAAGCTTCAATCAAATTTTTTTTAAAAAAAGTAATTACAAAGTTTAAGTCGAAGTTAACTAAATGAAAATAATGGATCTCTGAAAATCCAAATTATTAAAGCAACCAAATGGTAAAATAACTATAATATATTTAGAGCAGTTATTAACCATAAAAAAGTAAGATAGCGGATTTTAAAATTCCAGATTATTTAATCAAACAAATAAAAAATATATAGAATTTTCAAATCATCAAATTTTAAACAATAAAGAATCAAAGATGTTAAAATTGCAGATTCTTAAAGAAACCAAATAAAAAATAAGGAGAAGAAAATTTGAGATATTAAATAAGAGTATTAGTTAATTAATGGTACGTAAATTTAATAAAGTCAAAAAATTTTATAACAATCAAAAAATTCAAAACATTTTTTAACAATCAAAAATTAAATTTAAAAAGGATGGTCGCACTCAAAATTGCAGATTTTTTAAAAATCAAGCAAATTTTAAAACAATAAAATAAGGATCCTAACATTGCAGGTTTTTGAACCAACCAAATAATATAATAACAAGAGGAAGGAAATGATAGATCTTAAATAATATTACTAAATTCAAAACATTTGTCATCCATAAAAAAGATTTGATCAGGATCAGAAAAGGAATTAAATCAAATTTAGTAAAACAGTGGATTTCAAAATTATAGATTTTTAAAGAAAATAAATAATAAAATAAGAACAGGATTCTCAAATCAAATTTTAAAATAAAAAATAATTAAAATTAAAAATGCAGATTTTAAAGCAACCAAATAATAACAGGAACAATTTTAAAACAACAAAATAAGGATCCCAACAATGCAGATTGCAGAATTTTAAAACAACCAAATAATAAAATAATAAAATAAATATATATATTAGATATTAAATATTAAATAAGAGTTTGTAAATTCACTGAATTCAAAACATTTTGTTCACAATTTAAAATTTTTTTTCCAAATCAAATTTAGTAAAATATTGGATTTCAAACTTGCAGATTTTTAAAGCAACCCAATAATAATATAGGAACAGGATTATGAAATCAAATTTTAAAATAATAAAGTAATGAAAATAAAATTTAAAAAAGAAAGATAGTTGGTTTCAATACTTTCAAATCATTGACATAATAAAATAAGAAGTAAAACCTTCCAATCGAAAAATTGTAGACTTTTAAAATCAAATTTTAAAACAATAACTAATGAAATTTAAAAAAGTAAATTTTTAAGACAACCAAATAATAAAATAAGAATAAGAAAGAATTGTTAGGTATTATAGATTTGACAACTTCAAAGAATTTGTTATTAAAAAATTTATCTTCAAATCAAACTTTAAAAAAGTAAGATAGGGATTTCAAAACTGTAGATTTTTAGATAAATAAAAAAATAAGATTATAATTGTAAAGAGTTAAAAGGCAATTAGAAAGTTTGAATTGAATTTACTAAATGAATTTAAAATATTTATTAACCCTGAAATTTTTTTTAAATTAAATATTAAAAAAATAAATAGATGTTAGAAATTGCAGAGCACAACCAAATAATAATAAAATAAGAATAGGAAGATTAGTTATTTCTCAAATAATGGCTTGTCACAAAATTTATTTTCAACTCAAATTTAAAAAAAAAATGAAAGAGAGCGTTTTCAAAAATGAAGATTTTTTAAATCTATCAAATAATAAAAATAAGAAAAGGATTTTCAAATTAAATTTTAAAACAACAAAATAATAGATATTAAAATTGCAGATTTTTAAAACATACAAGTAAAAGAAGCAGAAGAATGGTTTGGTATTAAATAATGGTACGCAACTTTAATAAATTCCAAGAATGTTATAAAAATACAAAAATCTCTTTTTAAATGAAATCAAATAAGTGAGATAGTGGATTTCAGCTACCAAAAAAAAAAGAAATAGTGGATTTAAAAACTGCATATTTTTAAATTTTTAAATCAGTCAAATAATAAAATAAGCACAGGATTTTCAAATCAAATTTTAAACTTTAAAAAAAATGAGAGGGAATTTCAAAGTTGAGATCAAACATAAAAAAAGTAAGATAGGGAGTTCAAAACTACAGATTTTTAAATAAATAAAATAATAAGATAAGAATCGAAAGAGTTACAAAGCAATTAGAAAGTTTGACTGGTGTGTGGATAATTCCAAAAATCAAAAAATTATTTTCAAACAAATTTTTTTAAAAAAATATAAGACAGCGGATTCCAGAATTAAGGTTTTTATATACATCAAAATAATAGAACTTAAAGTTGAAGATTTTTTAAAACAATCAAATAAAAAAACAAAATCAGAACTGAAAAAGAGTTTAAAAGGTAATCCAAAGTTATTTTGAAATCAATCAAATTTAAAAAGAAAGATTGGCTTTTCAAAAATGCTGATTTTTAAATCAATAAAATAATCAAATAAGAAAAAGATTCTCAAATGAAATTTTGACACAAGATATTAGAACTTAAAGTTTAAGATTTTTAAAGTAATTAAACTGGAGGGGGCTCGGATTTTTATAAACATCACCGAAAAGGTATCTTGATTTGTTCTGTGTCAACTGTCTGCAATAAACATCATGAATTAGGGCACACCCAAGATCAAGAATTTAAAAGATGACGCAAAATGAAAATGAGCCTGACTCTGATACCAAATTGTGAAATTCCATATCAGTTGGGGATGGGAAAGAAAGATGCCTTTAAGAGTCTGAATACCTCCCCTCTCGACGTGTTTTAAAACAATAAGGGGTTGCAGAGCCTTTAAGTGAACAATATCAAGATCAAGGTATTAGGATATTAGAAATGGTATCAAAGCCAGGCTTAGGTTTGTATTAGAGGTAGGCTTGGGTTGGTATCAGAGCCACGTTCGGGTCGATGTTACAAATGAGATAATTTATGTAAAAGGTATAAGAAATATCACAATGAAAATGGAGTATGGCATGAATACTTCTCCCTCATTCAATTTTTTTATTCGAGAGAGTGGCAATCATCTATAGAACCTCATTAATAATTTTTCACACAAGATACAAATCTTTCATATAATTGAGAAAGTGACCACCATCGCACAGGTCGGAGGGGATAAAAAATCTAATTGGAAACGAGCAATTTAACACTAGAATGTGGCTTCAAATTGTTCTATAGAAAAGTGTCAAGAAAGTATTAAAAGTATTGCACACTCCAAAGAACTCACGAATAAGGAAACACTATCGTTATATGGTGATTTAGTTGAGAGTTTCATACAGGATGGATTATATAAAAATGTAATTGAAATTTTTAGAGTTTTACCTAACCACGGGTTTTGGGGGTTGACATATGAGGATGTGCACAACTTCAAAAATTCTTTGAAGGATGATGATTGGAGATATGCTTTGGCATCCGATGCTCGTGAGCTGGAATCTTCTCATCACACTATGTTTGAAACCTTGAAAGATAAGGTGATATGGACAGCACCAGAAGAAGGCTTTGTCAAGCATAATACTGATGCCAGTATAGATGATGGATAGGAGCAATTGGAGGATTATTCCGTGACTCGGGCAGAGAACATGCTCATCGGTTTTTATAGGCATATTGGACCACAGTTGAATATCTTTGAAGCGGAGGTTTGAGTAATTCAAGAAGGTTTAGTTTTGGCCCTCAAACATGGATATACAAAAATTGAATTGGAGACTGACTACTTACAAATATCTTGTTTTTTACAAGAGGAAGAAGAAGCCCAAAAATGCAAGGCAGAACTTGAAGGCATTATTGAATTCTTAGGCTCCAAACTACGAGGTTCTAAAGCACCGGTCCATATTTATAGGCATGCAAATAAGTGAGTAGATTCGTTGGCTACCGTAGCTATCAATGTGTATAGTAGTGAAAATAAAACTAAGATTATTTTTGAAGCTAGTCCATTTACAACGTTGAAAAGACGACTTGAGCATGATCAGCGAAGATTGAACGAGATGTGAGGACCAACTTCTTCTGGCACGTTGTCTCCTGGAGCTTTTATATTGTAAGTTTATACTTTCCACTTTATTAATAAAAGTGGAGCATCATTTGGGGATATTATTAATAATATCTTAGTTTTAGCTAAAATAGAAATAAATAAATAGATTTTAGAAAAATAAAAATCATAATAGTAATAATTTAAAGTTTTGAAATTAATTTTAAAAGAAAATGGTTTTAGTTTATTAGTTTATCACATTATTTCATGTTATCTTCCTTCCTTTTACTAACAGGGACCACGTGGTTGGTTTAACTGAGGATTGACTTTTCAAATCAAAAAAGAATAAAGGATCTGATTTAACCGAGCCATCTTCATTTCTTGGACCAGATTAAAGGATCTTGGATGGAAATCTGAACCGACTTGAGGAGAGCTTGAAGAGGACAATTTATATGACCTCTTTGTTTCTTTTCTTTCCCTTTTTAATGTGATTTTGGATTTTGAACTCGATACTGTGCTGAAAGCCTGAAATTGGTTTGCTATCTGTTTTGTTCATGAGAATGTTGAGTTTATATAGTTGAACATTTGATTTGGATCATTGTAGTTGATTATGGATTAGTGGATGATAGTTTCAATCTTTAATTACTTTTGTTGATTCAATTGTGAGCTTAATTGTTTTGAAAGATGAGAAATAGTATCAGAGCTAGGCTTAGATTGGTATTAGATGTAGGCTTGGGTTGGTATCAGAGCCAGGCTTGGGTTTATGTTACAAATGAGATAATTTATGCAAAAATTATAAGAAATGTTGTGATGAAAATGGTGTATGGCATGGCTACTTCTCCCTCATTCAATCTTTTTTTTTATTTGAGAGAATGACAATCATCTGTACAATCTCATTGAGAGTTTTTCACACAAGATACAAATCTTTCATATAGTAGAGAAAGTGACTACCATCGCATAGGTTGGAGGGGATATAAAGCCTAACTGGAAACGAGAAGTTTAACACTAGAATGTGGCTTCAGACTGTTCTATAGAAAAGTGTTAAGAAAGTATTAGGGGTATTGCACACTCCAAGGATGATGATTGGAGATATGCTTCGGCATCCGAGGCTCGTGAGCTAGAATCTTCTCATCACACTATGTTTGAAACCTTGAAAGATAAGGTGATATGGACTGCACCAGAAGAAGGCTTTGTCAAGCTCATTACCGATGCCAGTATAGATGATGGACAAGGAGCAATTGGAGGATTATTCCGTGATTCGGGCAGGAACATACTCCTTGGTTTTTATAGCACTAAAAAAACACACTGAATTTCTAATGGAATTTGCCACAGAATTTAAAGTTTTTAATGGAAATGGATTTTCGATGAAATTTCAATAATAATAGCGTGACAAACCAATTTCCGACGGAATTTAGATTCCGTCGCAAATTTCTGACAGAATTCATTGTGAGGGAATTTTCGACGGAATTAATTCCGTCGGAAATTTCCTCACAATTTCTGACGAAATTCAAATTCCATCGTAAACTTATTTTTTATTTTTTAAATTTTAAAAGGCCAAGTGGCAATTCTGGCGGCAGCCACCTCATCGCCGGCGACAATGCCTGGTAGCTTCAGCGGTCTCCACCTTGCTCCACCACGTGTTGCAACCTTCCTTCGCCGCGTGTCACAAGCTCTTTTTTCTTGGAAATGCAACTTAACTCGTCCGTACATGTGCGATACCTTACCGGATGGGTTAAACTGCTTTGACGTTTTATTATTACACACACACATATAATATTATTATATATAATCAGTTATTTATAAATATATATTTGTTTCTTATATATAAATGTAATAATAATATAAAATTATTTTATATATTCTTATAATTTTTAATATAAATTAACTTCAAATTAAAAAATTTTACATCTTAAATAAATTTCATAGGACTATATTTTTATCTAATTTCTAAATTTAAATTTTTTATTAAAATTAATTAATAAATAATAAATAATTATTTACTAATATTTTTTTACTAATATTAATTAATAACTAATAAATTTTATTTTTTATAAATAAATTTTTATACGACCATTTTGCCCTTACAGGGACTAAAGCCTATGATTGGAAATTAAAAATATTTTAGAAATTACAAAATAATAATTTAAAAATAAATTTAATATTAAATTAAATATATTAATTAATAACTAATAAATTTTATAAAAATATGTTTTAAAATTAAATTTAATTAAAATTAATAATTAATTAAAAAATAATTTTTAAATTTTGCCACGAAATTGTTCCATGGCTCCGTCGGAAATTCAGTGGCAAAATTTTTTGCCACGGAATTTCTAATGGAATTTGTCATGGAAATTGTTTCCGTGGCAAACTCTGTCGGAAATCTATAGTTTTTTTTGTAGCGTAGGCACATTGGACCACAACCAGATATCTTTGAAGTAGATGTTCAAGCAATTCAAGAAGGTTTAGTTTTGGCCCTCAAACATGGATATACAAAAATTGAATGGGAGACTGACCACTTACAAATAGCTCGTATTTTACAAGAGAAAGAAGAAGCCCAAAAATGCAAGGCAGAACTTGAAGCATTATTGAATTCTTGGGCTCCAAGCTACGAGGTTCTAAAGCGCCGATCCATATTTATAGGCCTGCAAATAAGTGTATAGATTCGCTAGCTACCCCAGCTATCAATGTGTATAGTTGTGAAAGTGAAACTAAGATTATTTTTGAAGTTGGTCCATTTAAAACGTTGAAAAGACAAATTGAGCATGATCAACGAAGATTGAACGAGACATGAGGACAAACTTCTTCTAGCAAATGGTCTCCTCGTGCTTTTATAATGTAAGTTTATACTTTATACTTTATTTCATTAGGTTTTTCTTAACTTTTATGTTCAATGTTTCAAAATGATTCACGTGCTTTTTAGGTCAAACTTTTTAGGGAATATTCAACATTATTGCTAGATAGGTTGGAATAATTTCAGTTTCGAGAAATTGGCATACTATCAATTTGGGACTAAATAAATTCTCTTGAGAAAATAATGGTTTATGTGTTGTCTAGCCTTTTAAGCTGATGTACTTGTCTTTATTTGCTTCTTTAGTAGGATTTCATATACTTGTATTTTATGTGTTGTCTAGCCTTTGATGAAGATATTTTGCGAGTTATCTATGTTATTTTAGGAGATTTTTATGAGATTATATTGTTATACAATCAAATCAAAGTGGAGCATCATTTGGGGATATTATTATTAATATCTTAGTTTTAGCTAAAATAAAAATAAATAAATAGATTTTAGAAAAATAAAAATCATAATAGTAATAATTTAAAGTTTTGAAATTAATTTTAAAAGAAAATGGTTTTAGTTTATTAGTTTATTGCATTATTTCGTATAATTTTCCTTCCTTTTACTAACAGGGACCACGTGGTTGGTTTAACTGAGGATTGACTTTTCAAATCAAAAAGAATAAAGGATCTGATCTAATCGAACCATCCTCATTTCTTGGACCAAATTAAAGGAGCCTGGATGGAAATCTGAACCAACTCGAGGAGAGCTTGAAGAGGAAAATTTATATGACCACTTTGTTTCTTTTCTTTTCCTTTTCAATGTGATTTGGATTATGAACTCGATATTGTGCTAAAATTAGTTTGCTTTATTGTCGGTAAGAAGTCCTTGTGGAAACAATATCTTATTTATATCACTTTATTACTCGATATGATCCGTGCACTAGCGTAATCAAGGGTTATAATTAAATTTAGCCCCTATCACTTATGTTTAAATGAATTACCTTGTTAAAAATCAAGTGTTAGGGTTGCTTGTTGTGAACAATTAATGGTGTCATCAGATAAATGCTAAAAGCAAATATTAGTTTTTTTTTTAATGATCATGGTCACTGTGATTCATATTTATCAATTATCACCAAGTAAGGTAATTTGGAACTGGGAATATGTCAACGTATGATTTCAGTTGTCCTGGCATTTATTATTTTGTCAAAGTGCCCCCCCCCCCCCCCCCCACCCCACACACACACACACACTCTCTCTCTCTCTCCAATCCTTTAACAAGTCTTCCTTTTTACTCTATAATGCTCAAGTGCCTTCTTAGTTAATAGTAGGATTTGTAGTGCGCATAACTCAAGAAATTAGCGCAAGTTAAATGAACAATTGTTAGAGGAGTCCTTTCATACTCCAGAAGCACCACCTCATCTAAACTATAACTAATTAAGTTATAACAACTCATTTTATTTTAATCCTACATGGCTGATGAGTTATCTAAAGAAATTCAAATTTTATGATTTTAAAAAATAACAACTCAAGGAAGAAAATTGTGTTTTCTGTTTAACTAAAGTATGACGTTTATGTTTTTTAAAATCCTAAAATTTAAATTTCTCCATATGACTCATTAGCCATGTGGGATTAAAATGAGATGATTTGTTATATTTTATTAGTCAGAGTATAGATAAAATGGCTCTTACAAATTATGTAATTAGTATTTCTCTATTGGTTATGGATATGAGCGTGTCTTTCTTCAATATGTGCTTCATCAAAGCAAAATCAAGAAGGCCAGAATTTCAGGTTTTACCTTACTTACTAATGCACAGAAAAATCTGATATGGAAAAATAAGATGAGATGGATGCCATGTAGGCATGTCACCTTTACATATGTGGTAAACAAATGTTGACTATTAGGGCTTATTAACGGAGGGGTGACATTGGCGCATTTTTCATACTTTAGAGACACAATTGCCTTCTCAAAAACTTTCGGGTACCTAATATCCATACATGGAACCTTCCAAGGCATTTTATCCCCTAACCCTTAATAAAATTAAAACCATCGGTCTAAACCATCATAAATAAATCATTCAAAAAGAAGGGCACTAGCCTTGGCGAACGTACTACTCACTAGGGTGAGTGTCACAAAATCCAAAATCTCAAATACAAAAATAATATTATAATATCCCGCAAGTATGTGAGTGAATCCTAATGGCAGAAAACAAAGAATATGAATCACATATACTGGGAGCCGGAATTTATGAACCTTATGCCTTTACCAAAGCTCATGCCCATCATCCTAACCTAAAAAATGTTAATTATGGAAAGGGTGAAATCGACAATTCAATAACTATATCCCATCCTTGAACATAATCACTACGTGTGGATGCTAGGTGAACCGTTCTCAATAAGTGAATACAATATAACGACAATACAACATCTAAGATTTAATATGAGTAAATATTCATTTATTAACTTTATTTATTTAATTCCTGCCTTATCTCCTTTGATCTGCCAGCTTGAATCCATAGGCTAAGTTTCCCTAGTGATTGGGAACTCCTATTAGCTCTTTGGTGCATAATACTGATCGATTAGAGTATCGTATAACACATAGTGAACCATGGATTCCCTCACCTTTTATTTCATGAGGTGTCGTAGTCCCAAGTTACCACTTATGGACAATAAAAGCTAACCATAGTATACTATATGGTGGCATACCACATGGCACAATAATACTCAAACTTCTTTGAAATCCTCCCTTTATCATTGATTATCTTTAATTACATAGTCTCAGAACACATGATACAAGTGTAATCAATAGGTGGTATATCAAGCTCTTATTTTCATTTCCAAAATCATAAGCAATTGTTACATTTATATCATACCACTTCTCATGATCACGATGTGTGCGCGCGTATGTGTGTAAGAGTCACACGATGTGGTTCTTTATAAATTCCTATAGTTAAACAGAATAAAATTTATGAGTTCTCAAGACCGTGAACACTTAGTAACTATACTTCAAGAAGGAATTTAGTTATCTCAAGTACCATGATTACCAAAAAATACCCTAAGTAGGTATGCACATGAGCTCGTCACTTCTCAAGTTAATCTAGGTTGCAAAATTAATAACAAAGGTAATTAATAAAGCCAAATTATGACATATTTACTCTAATTAATCTTCTCATTATTAACAAGTGTCATCGGCTGTTGTATGAAGTCGACCACATGGCGAAAAAGCATTTCCCCAGCGTGCATGCACCACATCATGCTTTTTGACTCTTCAATTTTTCGGGTCATCACCACAAAACCTGGTTCGAAACACACCCTTTTTTAATAATTTTTTAGATAAAGGGAAAAATTTAACAACAAAGTTATAGGTGAAGAGCACATGACAATGTAAAGTTTTAAAAGGTAGAAAAGTACAAATAAAGTTTGCAGTTTGAGGGCCATGTTACTATACTGTTAACCGAGCATAATGTCCGTCAGATTACTATAAACCCAACCATTTCATTTTGGGGGAATCAGCGATCTTGAGAGTATCTTCAATGAGTTTTCTGGCTTGTCAGCTTCGAATCTCAACTCTCATTCTTCTCCATCTTATCACAATCCTTATAGTTATTATCATTATTATAATAGTTATTCATTTTCAATGACATAATTATCTTCGTCTTCAGATTCTCCACTTGCTTCCCTGGTCCCCTCTCCGAAACTCATCATTACACACAAAAACACATACTAGAATTAGACGTAAATAAGGATAAACAGAGAAATTCATATTGAACTAAGCAAAATAAGTTAAAGTACACAATAGAACAGTTCAAACCATGAAGCATGTGATTTTTTTTGTTATAAATACTAGAAGAGTCATACCGCTTATAATGATGACACATAACATAGGAACACTACGTTGGAAGAGGATGGACCACCTGCATAACCACCAGCTTTGTTTTAGCCATGTGAATACCTCCAACCTCATCTCTTCCACCAGCTTTGTTTTGACCGACGACGCCCAAACATTAGTATTGCAGTGGTTGCAGTTGCAGCTTCAGTCCCTTGTTCATTTATATCGATGAATGCCTTATGAAATATGTTGAAAACATATAACTTAGGACCATGAAAAGAACTTAACATCTCTTTCAACTTTCCTCCAGAGAATGGAAATGTTACCCCTAGTTGCCTCAGCACATCAAAAGCTAAATTTTGGGGTCATACGGCCACATACATCCATAAAGGTTTCAGTAACATGGGTTCTAAGCCCATGTTCAGTATCTGCCTCTAGATAATAGAAAAGCATGTTGACAGAGCGCTTATCTTCCATTTGCTTTTTGAACGGTTGATTAAGTATTCCACAACCCTTGTACCATTTAAAAAATTCTTTCCTCTTGACATTCATTAAGGGAATCATCACTAAGTTTTCGTTCTCCTGATCCTCTTTGCTTATAAAGGTTGGACGTGATAATCCATCTCATTCTGGTGGACATGATTCTCTATCCCATGCTCCTTTAAAGTATAGTGCATTTGTAAAGACGAGCTTAACTGAGTTGTTGAGAGACTCCTCACGAATAAGGTCTTTAACAAGGCCATGTGTCTCATTTTCCACCCAGGAATTAATTTGTTGCCTCACATGAGGAGCCTGCACAAATTATAGCCATTTTATAAGCACTTCAACAGAACAAGTTGGCGTTGTTTTTGATTCCATTAATTTCCTTCCTTATCTTAGATGAAGAAGAAAATAAACATCAACTTCAAGAGAAGCTAGCACGAGGACACATGAAATCCTTGTATTTGAATTTAGCTCACAAGCATCTAAAGCCTAACCCATTAAATAATCTATATATACACGCATGAAAGAAGATCCTAACCCATTAAATAACGAGCCCATTCCAATTGGGAGCTAAAGAACGAAATGAGGAAAGAAGAAGAGCTAAAGCAGAAGATACTGAGGATGCTACAACTGCCGAAAGCAGTAACGCAAGGGCTGATATTTCAGAAAGAACAAGTTATTCACAAATATCATGAACATGACGGTCCGAAGAGATCAATAAAGATGATTCCAGACGAAGCTAGAAGAAGATCAAAGCAGGGAGGCTCAGGTGATCGTGCATGGGACAGACACATAAATCTGAGCGAACCCCACTTCACCAACTGTGTCGTGCATGGGACAGATCAAGAACAAGAAGCATCAGCGTCAGCACAAGCAACACGTCAAGATACCCAAATCCAAGCGTATAACTCTCCCCACGTGCCCTCTTCTCAGACGCGTGTCGGAGGTTAACAATAACAGTAAGAAGCGAACGTCGACGTTCCAGGGGATACTCCAGCAGAGAGGGAGGAAACCATCTTGTGCTTCTTCTGAGGCTTATGGCGGATCAGTAGTAGCAGCGCCAGCACTGAGCCAGGTGAATCGGTTTGCGAGTCGACGTGGCGCTTTGGATAATTTTGATTGGCAGGCTCAAGGCGTGACGCTGGAGGATGACGACTAGACCATAATTTCATTCTCTCAACCTATGTAATATTGTTGTATAGTATATCCCATGTAATCTTATTAAACTCGTGAATTGAGCTTACAAAAGTCATTAAGTTGTAAACTCACAAGTTTACCAATCCTGTTAACTCCGCAAGTTAAGCTTACAAAAGTCATCACTCTTATTAGCAAAAAACACATTCAAATTTACAAGTTTACCAATCTAGTAATTAAATTCGGGCTAATTTTTTTGATTTATTTATATTTAGTGGTTTTATATATAAATTTTATATTAAAAAAAATACTAAGTATGATAATCCTTCGCCTACACAATATGATTTCTTTCCATTTTCAGTTGTATAGTATAATTCAGGGTTAAAGAGCAAAAATGCATGTGATTTTTCTGAAAGTGCGCCCAACAGCAAATGTTTTTTTGTGTGTGCATGTGGTTATAAAATAGGTGTAAAAGTCACAGTAGCTGTTAGTTGACCGTTAAAAGCAAGGTTACTAACTAACTTTGCTGACATGGCAGGTGACTAGGCTGCTGACTGGAATAATTGACGAGTGAAAAAAATTATATTGATGATATCAGCCACCATTTTCATCACCACCGTCATCCCTTCTTCTTCCTCACCAACTACCTAAACCATTAAAATCTCCACCAACATCATTGTCACCCTCCTTACAACATCATCGGCTTTCTCTATTCTCAGTTTCATCTTCTCATTGTTATCCCAACATCACCGTCCCTCTGTCTCTAGCAAGACCTTCATCTCCATCGGACACAGAGCTCAAACGTTGCAGCACCACAAGCTTAAGTTCGGGGAGAGTAAGAGCACCACTCATCGTCTTTCTGTTACTACCACTGTTGACCTCTCCTTCCTACAACACGGTTACCACTCAGTCACCATAGTTGCACCATTCTGTTTCTATTAGTTTTAGGGCACCATATCCAACACCACCGTCACCTCTGCACCGGAACTCCTCAACAACCATTGACGGTGTTGTCAACCACTGTAGACTCATTGTATTTCTTCTCCAAAAGCACAGTCCAACATTATCTTCCTGAAGCTGTGAAGATTAGAACCATAGAGCTCAGTTTTGCATTTTTCTGGCGATTACTTGAGTTTTTTGGCCCCTACTTCCGGCAAGTCTCACTTCCAGCAGCCTCTAATCCTTGTTTCTCACTACTATCATTGTCCTCACTTGGAATGAACCATCAAATCAGTCTCATTGGCCACCTTTCGTGTTATTCCAGCGGTGTTCGTAAATTTTCGGCGAGTTTTCTGACCAACTTCCCTAATTCCAATGACCTCTTTTCCCCACAAAATTGCAGAGCTGAGAACTTAGAACAAGAGAGCTGCCAAATCTTCCAACCACGCTGAAACCATTCGTGTGTCTTCTACAAATCCATGCATGATGACATCATCAATATGAGAGTGCCACCGGTGACAAGGAAAAAAAAAGAAGGAAGGAGGAAGAAGAAGAAGGAGTTCGGATGTCTCTCTTAAGCTGAAGGTGATTGGTTTTTATAAGGAAGGGAGTAGGTGAAAGTGATGATGATGATGAAGGTGAAAAAGTCCGAAATCAAATCCGACGTTTCCCTTGTAACAGCCTAGTCACCTGCCATGTCAGCAAGGTTAGTCAGCAACCTTGCTTTTAACGGTCAAGCTACTATGACTTTTACACCTATTTTATAACCACATAGTTACTTTTGCACATAAAAAAAAAAAACATTTCTTGTTGGACGCATTTTTAGAAAAATCACATGTGCATTTTTACACCTTAACCCTATAATTTATATAATATTGTCCAACTCGCAAGTTTGGCTTACAAAAGTCACTTTTATTTGTTGTAAATATATAAAGTATGTGCTGAGTATGATAATTTACGAGTATGATTAACGGCGTTTTTCGTGATTAAAATTTGTATTCTCTTCTTTATGGTTGAGGCTACTTACCACCTCAATCAATAGCTTATTGATAATCAATGATTGTAAATTAATTTTACAAAATACAATTCAAGTTAATTTTATCTAATAATAATAATAATAATAATAATAATAATAATAATTCAAATTTAATTGCAAAATCCGAATCTAACTTTTGATTAACATATATAATAAATTATAAAACCATATAATTATACTTTTAATTAAAACTTTCGTTGATTTTAGAAAATTATAATTTTGACAAAATTGAAGAATGTGTAATTTTTTTCCAAAGATATCTATACAAGTTGTGAAAAATAAAAATTGAGAGAAATTTTATTTAATTTAGTGAAATTTAGAATTTTGTTAGTTTTCAAAATGGAGTGTTGGAGAGAGTGGACAAAATTTCATTAAGTTTAGTATTATTAATTTTATATTTTTGTATTTAGTCCCTCTAAATAATTACAATTTCTATAGTCTTTCTCAATAAATATAATTTCTTTGAGGTCCTTCATTCTAATTTGCCCTTTAATTAATCAAAATATTGGGCGACATTTCATAGAAAAAGTTAGGTTACGAATTGTTTGGAGCAATCACCAAATTTGCTGAAAAAGAAATAGGGTTTTGGGAATTAGCAATTAAGTTAAAATGAAAATAGTTACTCAAAACTTACGAAGAGCATTCATAAATGAGTGAAACTGTTTTTGATTACACAAAAGCCTCCTTGAAAGCCCCAAAGCTTTTCAAGAAGACAAACCAAAGCACACCAATTTGAGCATAATCATAGCCCTTGCAAAACTAGGGTAATAGCAATCAACAAACAAAGTCAAACACAGAATCTTTCATGAAAGTCTCGAAGCTTTTCAAGAAGACAAACAAAAGTGCAACAATTTGCGAATAATCACAACCCATACAAAATTAAGAAACAACAACCAAGTTCAGAAACAACAATAGCAACAAGAAGAAATCAAAAAATCCCCATTGAAAGCACTCAAGCTTTTCAAGAATAGAAACAAAAAATTCTATCACAATAAACATGCGCAACAATTTGAGAACAGTCATATTTCTTATTTTCACAAAATCCATCCCCTCAAACACAGCCAAATTTTCAGAAAGAAAACAAATAAAAAGGAACCAAGCATTTCAAGGAAACACACAAAAGTACAAGATTTGAGCACAATCACAAACCATAGAAAACTAGAAAAAAAGCAATCAACAAACAACATCAAAAAAAAATTCTCCTTGAAAGCTTCAAAGCTTTTCAAGTAAACAAATGAAAGAACAACAATTTGAAAATAATAACAGCCTAAAACTAAGGAACCAGCGACCAGCAAAACGCCAAATACAAAATCCTAGGCTTTTCAAGTAGACAAACTAAGGCACAACAATTTAAGAATAATCACAGCTTATACAAAACTAGAGAAACAATAACCAACAAACAACGGCAAACACAAAATCCTGCTTGAAAGCCTCTAGGCTTTTCAAGCAAACAAACTAAGGCACAACAATTTGAGAACAATCACAGCCCATATAAAATTAGGGAAACAATAACCAACAAACAACGACAAACAAAAAATCCTCCTTGAAAGCCTCTAGGCTTTTCAAGCAGACAAAATAAGGCATAGCAATTTGAGAACAATCATAACCTATACAAAACTAGAGAAACAATAACCAACAAAAGAAACAATAACCAACAAACAACGGCAAACACAATCCTCCTTGAAAGCCTCTAGGCTTTTCAAGCAGACAAAATAGAAACAATTTGAGAACAATTTGAGAACAATCATAGCTTATACAAAACTAGAAAAACAATAACCAACAAACAACGACAAACATAAAATCCTCCTTGAAAGGATCAAACCTTTTCAAGAAGACAAACAAAAGTGCAACAATTTAAGAACAATCACAACCTATACAAAACTAGAAAACAACAACCAACAAACAAGTCTACAAACAGCAATAGCAATATGAAAATATCACAAAATCCGCATTGAAAGCACACAGACTTTTCAAGCATAGAAACAAAAAAATCAATCACAATAAACAAGCACAACAATTTGAGATCAATTATAGTCCATACAAAACTAGAAAAAGGAAAAGCCTTGATGGGGAAGGCAAACACAAAATCCCCCTCAATGACATCCAAGCTTTTCAAGCAGACAAACACAAAATTCAATCACAAAAAACAAGCCTGAGAACATTTGCAGTCCATACAAAATTAATAAAAGCTATAAATGAACAAAACCCAAAATTAAATGAACAAAAATTATAAATTAAAATGGGAGGTTTTGACAAAATTAGTAAAATAGATAACAAGCTCATAACCTCTATTGTTCCATTCTTCTGCCGCATCATCCTCTAACAAGTATTACAAAGGTAAGGGGCGTACCTTGGAGCATTCTTCTTGGGGTGACCTGCTGGTCTCTTGGAGGAAGAGGATGGTGTAGAGATGAGGCCTAAAGGGAAGGAGAAAGCAGGCACCTTTGATTGTCACCTTCGGTCTCAGATCTTTGAACTGCTAAACAGGAACTGGGAAGTTATAAATGTTCATCAAATGATGAGGGCCACAAAATGACAAAACACAATTTTGGTAAGTTATAAATATAATTCTGTACCAGGAACGAGTGTCCAACATTGCATATAATAGAGTGCATGGACCGTTGTGAGCCAGAGAAGGATCTGTCAGCTCTTGTGTACATAATAACAATGGGAGACGGAGGGGACGTTGAAGGGCAAGCCAACAACTGAGCTTTAATAATAATAATAATATAAAATTAATGAGTGATGGTTTTTGTTAAGTTTTGAATATTTGAAAGAGTACTGTTTAACAAAATGTGGTTGTTATTTTTTGTGTGGGGCAGCATGACAGAGCCCCAGCCCAAGTACTCAGATCAAATTTTTAAACAATAAAATAATATAATTGCAGATTTTTTAAAAGAACCAAACATTAAAAAAAGAACAAGAAAGAATATTTCGTTATTAAATAATTGAATTGAATGTACAGTTAATAAATTTTAAAAATAATAGAACAAGCTTTAATGAAAATAATGGATCTTTGAAAATTCATTATTTTATCAAATAATAGAACAAGCTTTAGTATAATAGTGGTGCAGATTTTTATCAAATAATAGAGCAAGAACAAGCTTCAATCAAATTAAAAAAAAAAAAGTAATTACAAAGTTTAAGTCGAAGTTAACTAAATGAAAATAATGGATTGTTGAAAATCCAAATTATTAAAGCAACCAAATGGTAAAATAAGTATAATATATTTAGCGCAGTTATT
This sequence comes from Inga oerstediana, assembly GCA_963210345.1. Taxonomy (NCBI): domain Eukaryota; kingdom Viridiplantae; phylum Streptophyta; class Magnoliopsida; order Fabales; family Fabaceae; genus Inga; species Inga oerstediana. The sequence continues at coordinate 13,024,121 of OY723405.1, read as the reverse complement.
AACCATAAAAAAGTAAGATAGCGGATTTTAAAATTCCAGATTATTTAATCAATCAAATAAATAATATATAGAATTTTCAAATCATCAAATTTTAAACAATAAAAAATCAAAGATATTAAAATTGCAGATTTTTAAAGAAACCAAATAAAAAATAAGGTGAAGAAAATTTGAGATATTAAATAAGAGTATTAGTTAATTAATGGTACGTAAATTTAATAAAGTCAAAAGATTTTATAACAATCAAAAAATTAAATTTAAAAAAGATGGTCGCACTCAAAATTGCAGATTTTTTTAAAATCAAGCAACTTTTAAAACAATAAAATAAGGATCCTAACATTGCAGGTTTTTGAACCAACCAAATAATATAATAACAAGAGGAAGGAAATGATAGATGTTAAATAATAGTACTAAATTCAAAACATTTGTCATCCATCAAAAAGTTTTGATCACAATCAGAAAAGGAATTAAATCAAATTTAGTAAAACAATGGATTTCAAAATTACAGATTTTTAAAGAAAATAAATAATAAAATAAGAATAGGATTCTCAAATCAAATTTTAAAATAAAAAATAATGAAAATTAAAAATGCAGATTTTAAAGCAACCAAATAATAACAGGAACAATTTTAAAACAACAAGATAAGGATCCCAACAATGCAGATTGCAGAATTTTAAAACAACCAAATAATAAAATAATACAAGAAAGATATATATTAGATATTAAATATTAAATATTAAATATTAAATAAGAGTTTGTAAATTCACTGAATTCAAAACATTTTGTTCACAATTTAAAAAAATTTTTCCAAATCAAATTTAGTAAAATATTGGATTTCAAAATTGCAGATTTTTAAAGCTACCCAATAATAATATAGGAACAGGATTATGAAATCAAATTTTAAAATAATAAAGTAATGAAAATAAAATTTAAAAAAGAAGATAGTTGGTTTCAATACTTTCAAATCATTGACATAATAAAATAAGAAGTAAAAACTTCCAATCGAAAAATTTTAGACTTTTAAAATCAAATTTTAAAACAATATCTAATGAAATTTAAAAAAGCAAATTTTTAAGACAACCAAATAATAAAATAAGAATAAGAAAGAATTGTTAGGTATATGCATTTGACAACTTCAAAGCATTTGTTATTAAAAAATTTATCTTCAAATCAAACTTTAAAAAAGTAAGATAGGGATTTCAAAACTGTAGATTTTAAATAAATCAAAAAATAAGATAAGAATTGTAAAGACAAAGCATTTGTTATTAAACAATTTATCTTCAAATCAAACTTTAAAAAAGTAAGATAGGGATTACAAAACTGTAGATTTTTAAATAAATCAAAAAATAAGATAAGAATTGTAAAGAGTTAAAAGGCAATTAGAAAGTTTGAATTGAATTTACTAAATGAATTTAAAATATTTATTAACCCTGAAAATTTTTTTAAAACAAAGCATGAAACAAAAAAAAGAAAAGAAATACTTATTAACAATCCAAATTTATTTTCAATTCAAATTTAAAAAAGTAAAGAGTAAGCTTGGGTTTTCAAAAAATGCAGATTTTTAAATCAATCAAATAATAAAATAAGAAAAGGATTTTCAAATGAAGTTTTCAAACAACAAAATAATAGGACTTAAAAGTCGAAGATTTTTAAAACAATCAAGTAAAAAAATAAGAAAAACAATAAGAACTGAAAAGAGTTTAGCAAGTAATAAAAAGTATGAAACAAAAAATTAGAAATTTGTATTAACAATAAAATTTTATTTTCAAATCAAATTTAAAAAAGAAAGATTGGGTTTTAAAAAATGTAGATTTTTAAATCAATAAAATAAGAAAAGGAATCTCAAACGAAATTTTGAATCAAATCAAATTTAAAAAAAGTAAGATTGGGTTTTCAAAAATGCAGATTTTTAAATCAACCAATAAGAAAAATATTTTCAAATGAAATTTTTGAAACAAAATAATAGAACTTACTTAAAGTTGAAGATTTTTAAAACAATCAAATAGAAAAATAAACAAGAAGAACAATAAAAAATAAAATAAAAACTTAAAAAAGGTAATTAAAAGTATGAAACAAAAAATTAGAAATATTTATTAACAATCAAAATATATTTACAAACAAAATTTAAAAAAGTAAGATAGGGTTTTCAAAAATTCAGATTTTTAAATCAATCAAATAATAAAATAAGAAAAGGATTTTCACGTGAAATTTCAAAACAACAAAATAATAGAACTTAAATTTGAAGATTTTTTCAAACAATAAAATAAAAAAAACAAGAAGAACAATAAAAAAAACAAAATAAAAACTGAAAAGAGTTTAAAAAGTAATTACACATTATGAAACAAAAAATTAGAAACATTTATTAACCATCAAAAAATTTATTTTCAAATCAAATTTCAAAAAGAAAGATTGCGTTTTCAAAAATGCAGATTTGTAAATCAATCTAATAATAATAAAATAAGAAAAGGATTTTCAAATGAAACTTTGAAACAACAAAATAATATAACTTAAAGTTGAAGATTTTTAAAACGATCAAATAAAAAAAAGAACAATTAAAAAACAAAATAAGCACTGAAAAGAGTTTAAAAAGTAATTACAAAGTATGAAATAAAAAATTAGAAATATTTATTAACAATCAAAAAATTTATTTTCAAATCAAATTTAGTAAAGTAGCGGATTTTTAAAAATGCAGATTTTAAACAACCAAATAATAAAATATGCGGATATTTAAAGAAATCAAATAATAAAAAAAAAAGGGCAATAAAAAACAATGGTATATAAATTTGATAAATTCAAAGCCTTTGTTAACAATAAAAAATTTATTTTCAACTCAAACTTGAGGCAAGTAAGATAGTGATATTCAAATTGCAGATTTATCCATCGGAAAAAAAAAACTGTAGAGTTTAAAATCGATCTAATAATAAAATAAGAATTGGAACGGGTTAAAAAAGTAATTACAAAGTCTGAATTGAAGTTTTCTGAACGAATTTACCAAAAAATATGAATTTAATAAGCAGTTTAAAAAAATTGTAGACTTTTATATTCATCAAATAATAAAATAAGAATTGAAAAGAGTTAAAAAAAAAAGGTAATTACAAAGCATGAATCAAATAATCAAACATTGAAGGCCAAAAAAAAGAATCAAATAATAAAATAAGAACAGGATTCTGAAATCAAATTTTATTAGCACATGAAAGAGTCCAGAAGAGTTTTAAATTTAAAATAAGAAGTCATGGGAAGAAGAAAGCAGGCACCTTTGAAAGTGGATTGGCTAACTGGCAAACGCAGTTGCAATGAAAAGCATGCGATGGGTTTCGTTGATGACAATCACAGAATAAAAACAGCAACCAACAACAACAACAAACAAATCAATCTACTTGATGGGGGAAACAAAATCTATGACAGTAAACAAGCTCAGTAATTTGAGAACTCCATACAAATTTAGCGAAAAAGCAAGCACCAAACCAGTCTGAAAACAACAACGGCATCCAAGCCAGACAAACAAACGGAAAAAAAAAAAAAGCACAGCACCAATTTGAGAAGAAGCAGCAACCAACAAACAAGTCTACAAACAGCAACAGCAACGTGAAAAAAAAAAAACCTATTTAAAACATACAAACCAGACAAACAATAAAAAAAAAACACTCACAATAAACCAGCACGACAACAATTTGACAAGGGAAAGAGCAAGCAACAAACAACAAGTCTAGAAACAGCAAAGGCAACATGAAAAAATCCACCTTGAAAGCATAAAAAAAAAAATCACTGACAATAAACAAGCACAGAACAGAACCATCACAGTCCACACAAAATACAAAACCAGGGGAAGGCAACCACAAAAACAACCAATTGAGACGTATGAAATTAAAGAGCAAGGGGAACATGAAAAAATCCCCTTGAAAACATCAAAGCCAGGCAAGCAAACAAAAATCACTTACAATAAACAAGCACAGAACCATCACAGTCCATACAAAACACAAAATCAGGGGAAGGCAACCACAAAAGCAACCAATTGAGACTTATGAAATTAAACAGCAAGGGCAACATGTAAAAATCCCCTTGAAAGCATCAAAGCCAGGCAAGCAAATAAAAATCACTTACAATAAACACGCACAGAACCATCACAGTCGATACAAAACACAAAATCAGGGGAAGGCAACCACAAAAGCAACCAATTGAGACTTATGAAATTAAAATGGGGGTTTTGACAGAATTAGTGAAGTAGATAACAAATTCATAACATCTATGATTCAGTTCCTCAGCCAATTCAACATCTAATTAGTACAAAGGTAAGGAGCGTACCTTGGAGGATGAGAAGGTCAGAAGGGAAGTAGAAAGCAGGAACCTTCGAGAGGAGACACCTTTTTTTTAACGGTTAAACAGGAGCTGGAGATTTGGCTTGGTCGGTCGGAATTCGGGGAGATGCAAATTTAAAGAGACGCGCCGATGGAGAGGAGTTTCCAAATTTGTGAGGTCCGATTTGCCCGTTGTCGAAGACGGAAGGGCGGTGTGATTAAAGGGTTTTTCCTTTTAATTTCATTTTGGGCTTGGCCCATAAAGCAAAAGTGCAAGTGTCTGGCTCCCTAAACTCCTTAATTTCTTTTTTGTTTTTAAATTTACTTAAACATAAATAAGAAATTAAGATAATTAAATTTGTTCTATTTCAGCCCAAATGATCCCGTCATTAGTATTCACTATTCAGTTAAGATCTAAAAATTTATACAAAATAAAATAATATTTAACACCACACGTGGAAAAAAATATTAAGGGAAAATTTTAGTAAAATAATTTTCAAGATTTTGTCAATTTTTTAACAAAGTAAATGAATGATAAAATAAATAGGAAAAATCTCAATTAAATTCATTTAAAATAGAAAAATTTAGATTAAGGCTTATACTTTGAACAAATTCTTTAGTATGACAAGATGAGTAATTAGGATTGTAAATTTACATCAATATCCTTAACCTATTTCTTCACTCTTCTCAATTCTCAACTAGGAATCTCTCTTTCTTCTCTCTCTAATCGTCAAATGCCTCCTAAACACCTTCTAACAACTTCTATTCACCCAATAAAAAAATTCACACAATGAGATCATTCTTTGTTGAGGAATTCACAAAATGTTATTTGGTTTTAACAACTTTAGTTTACTAAGTAAAAAAATGATACCATCATATTATTCACAAGTTTTGTTAAAGAATTCATCATATTCATTAGGTCTTAATAATTTTCGTTTTCCCATAACAAAATTCACAAGTTGTTCTTTTTTCTTGGACATAAATTCACAAGTTGTTAAAACATGATAGTGTGACTTTTTTAACGAAAGTTGTTAAAATCTAATCAAATGTTGTAAAATTCTTTGTGAATGATATGACATTGGGACTTTTTATTTGATAGACGAAAATTGTTAAAACCTAATGAAATATTGTGAATTCCTTAACAACATTTGTGAATGAGTTGATAGTGTAAGGGTGTGTTTGGGATAGCAGTAGGAAAAATGACTTATATAATTCGGGCTTATTAAAAATGACTTAATAAATAAGTCAATATTTGTAATGTGATTTATGTTTGGATGAGCGGTTGAATAAGTGATTTTTCATAAGTTAAAACGTGTTTGGATTAGCGATTTATATAAGTGCGTTTTTAAAAGTAAAAACTTGAAGGGTATTTGTATATTATTCAAATTTTAGATAGATCATATATGTGATATCCAACAGTAACATATCATCAAGACCAGGAAGATATTTGAAAATGCAACAATTATAACTTCTTCACCTGAGTGCATGAGAAAAGGAACAGAAAAGTCAGTTTTTGTAATATAATTTATGTTTGGATGAGCGATTGAATAAGTGATTTTTCATAAGTCAAAACTTGTTCGGATTGACGATTATATAAATGCTTTTTTAAAAGTAAAAACTTGTTTGGATTGGCGATTACATGAGTGCTTTTGTGTTAATTATAACAAAACAAAATATTTAAAATTAAAAATTAGTGGAAAAATTGAAGTTAGAAAATGCGATACCAAAATACATAATTTCACATCAAATTATTATATAACTAATTGAATCATATAAAATTATATGTATTGTAACTTTTTAATTCATCTTAAAAAAATGAAAGTTTTTCTGATTCTTCAACAAATCCCCATGTATATATGTAAATTATTATTATTTTTTGTCATTATTTGATGATCACATGAATATTATGCGAAAGTGAGACCAATTAATAAAAGCATTGATGCAATTGAAAGTTTGAAACAAGGTTTCCTTTTTTTTATCAAATATAAAAACCAACAGACCTGTGGGCATATTAAGTACCAAGCTTCTCTCCTTCCTCTAACGGTAATACATATATTTTTCAACCGAAAAAAAAAAAGCTTCTCTCCTTCCTGTAACGGTAAGCCCGTGTTTCGAACAAAAAAAAAATTAAGCTCAGCAATTTTTTAAAAATAAGTAGGCAGATGGGGCTTATTTTTTAAGGACTCTTATCAGGCTTATTGTTTATTGCAAAAAGCCAAACCAAACACTGCCAAATTGGGTTGCGTTTTTATTTGGACTTATTGATAAAAAAAACGGGCTTATTGGGCTCAAAAAGCCAAACCAAACACTCCCTAAGTTTTGTTACTGGATAAATGAAAAATGTTAAAATCTAATAAAATATTGTGAATTTCTTAATAAAATTTGTGAATGAGTTAAAGTTAAAGGGTTAACTTATATATATTTGCTTATATAATATACATTAAAAAGCATTAATGCTTTTTGCAAACCAAGTTGCGAGGTTCAAATCCCACCCTCGACACTTTGGAAATAAATATTTCCTCCCATTTAGAATATTGAAGGGTAATTTGGTTATTTCTTTATAATTTTAAAAATGACAATTTAAACATAATATCTTTCTAAGATTATAAATATTCGAAACACCTTCATTTTAAAATTTTTAATGGGTATGTTTGTATTGATGTTGAGATTGCTTATAAGCTACTTTTCACATAAATCAATATAAAAATTCTCTCACATACTTACCTCATATACCATAAATCACAATTAAAAAATTATTTTTAAGTATTTTAATCATTGTTCTAAGTACATGATAAAAAAATTTTCAAGTATAAATATCAATGACGTCATAGCTTTGACGTGAGAAACAAGGTATAGGGCAAAAAAGCGAAGCCGCGGGTTTCTGGGAGGGAAAGTTGTGGGACGTAGTACTTCTGTACTACGGCATTTGGCTGGATGATTCAATGAAGTTCTTGAAAGTTTTTTTTGATATCACATTAATGTTCTCATCTTCCATTAATGTGACTTCAAACTCATGTTTCCATCAAATTGCACGTGTTCAGCAGCTGTTGGAAAGAAATATTCTGAATGCAGATCCTCTCCTTGCTGATATGTCTTTCAACATGAATGGAAAGTATGAAAAATATTGGGGTAAGGCTGAAATTATGAACCCTTTATTGATAATTGCAGTCATATTGGATCCTCGTTACAAGTTGGCATATGTTAATCACATATTTGAGAATCTGTTTCATGACAATGACGTTTGTTTGGCTATGAATGACAAGGTCAAGGATTGTTTATATCGTTTGTTTGATGAATATTCTGCATTGGTTGGTGTCACTTCTGAATCAAATATTGCCTCCTCTTCTAGTGCACCTTCAGCCTCACTAAGTGTTGTAGGAAATGTGGAGGATCATGATCCAGGTCTTCAATGGTTAGTAACAGTGAAACAAAGATGCTCAAATGACTGTCAAACTGAGATGGAAAAATACCTTGCTGCATCTGATGATGTCCCTATTTCTTCTGATTTTAATATTTTGATTTGGTGGAAAGCTAATTCTATGAAATACAAAATCCTTTCTTGCATGGCACGTGATATTTTGGCCATCCCAGTTTCTACAGTTGCCTCTGAATCTGCTTTTAGCACAGGAGGTCGTGTGGTTGATCAATATAGAAGCTCATTGTCACCTAGAATGACTGAGGCTCTTATTTGTTCTCAAAATTGGCTTACTCCTGGGCAAACACTGTCAGAACTCACTGAACTACTTCGTGAATTTGACAACTTTGAAGACTCTGGTAATGTTTTTAACAAAACTAGTTGTTACTTTATCATATCTTTGTAAAAAATCTAATTTTTCTGTATTTTATCTTTCTAGATGCTTCATGTGTGACTGATGTTGGAGCTGCTGTGACATCCATGGAGGAACTTGATTAAAAGCACTAATGGACTTCATTTTTTGCTGCCATGACAAAGTTTGGAGCTTAAATTAGATTATCTTGATGTTTGATATTTTGTTGAGTCATGGACTTGGTATTACACTATTACCTGCTTCTCAGGTTTAGAATTATGGACTTTTGCCTTTTAGTTGATCTTTTGGTGGACTTTGAACTTTGGTTGTAATTTGAGTATTTGATCCTTATTTAGACTTGTGCCCTTTATTTATTTTGATTTTTGAGGATGCTTGTCAGTTGTTATCTAAGGGCAGGTTATCTATGGGGTAGATGCAAATTATGAACATATTTCTATTTGCCCAGGCGCCCAGCATTATTGATGAATGTTTATCTATCTGCCCAGGCGCCCAGTATTACTGATGATATTGATGATATCTAAGGGCAGGATATTCATGATATTTTGATGATATTGATGAATGTTGATCTATTTGCTGAATGATGAATATATTTTGATGATATATTCTTATGAATGATGAATATGGATCTATTTATTTGAATCAGGGATTTTGATATAGTCATGAATCATGATATGCAAGATTTTATTTATATGTTGGTTTGGTTTTAGGGTTCTTTTTTGGCATCAGGTTTGGTTTCAGATTCTTTTTTTGGCGTCAGGTTTGGTTATACAAAAACTGAGGTTTGGCCACACAAAAAAAAACTGAGGTTGTCCAAAAAAAGAAGAAGTCTGGACTGGGCCAGACTGGACCACTAACCCGGTCCAGTCTGGTCCAGTCTGCCCAACCCGGCTGCCATCGGGTTTTCCTCCGGGTTGGACCGGGTTTCGGGCTGGACTGTCCAGCCCGAACACCCTTCCGGACCAGACCACGGGTTGCTGACCTGCCCGGCCCGGTCTGGTTCATGTACAGCCCTATGATTCATCTACATGCTTTTAGGAGCGTGAGTTGCACTCTTCCTCATGCGTGGTTTTCTTTGTTTAAATTCAATTATTCAAATCATGTGCAGCAGCCTCCTATGTACTGCCATATTAGTGTCAGTTTTTTCGTTTCCCTCTTTCCTTTTTATCCTGTATTTCTTCTCTTTTTAAATTGAAAGTATATTTAAATTGGACAAGAGGTTAATGTAATTATTAAAAAGAGAGATTATAATTAAATAAATGAATGATAAGAATAACACCACTACACCAGCACACATTTTATTACTTACAAATAACACAATTTTTCAAAAATATAATAATAATATATTAGTTGAATTTATATTGAAATGAATTAGCTGCTTTCGCACAGTTTAATTGCAAAAAAAAAAAAAAAAATTGTTGTTGAATGTTTTTCGGTGAGTAAGAGATAAACCAAAGTGTGGGTACGCTGTGCATTAAATTTGTCCAGCTGTCCTATTCACATTTAAAGGACGATAAAATTGTCCAGAAAAAGTAACGGTGCTATTTGATTGTAATATTAGTTGATTTGAGAATAATATGAGACTACTCTAATCCAATTTATAATTTATAGAGAAAAGAAATTCTTTTTTGAGTACAAGAAAATAAATTTTTAGTTCTCTTTATAAAGTATGCCATTCATTTTTTTTTTTTTGAAAAATGTACCATTTTAACTTTCATTTATTATAATTCAGATTTTATTTTCTTAGGGAATAATGTATATTAAATAGGAATAAAATTAAAAATTTGTTAAATTTCAAAACATAGTTATTGAGATTTAAATTTTTTCTTAACGTATGTTAAATAGATCATATTTTAATAGCTTACATTTATTATTTTATAAAATATTAAATCTAAATCATTAATTTTTTATTTTTGTGAATATGAGATTCCAAGGAGAAAATGAGAAAACACAAACCCCACATTGATCATTGATATCATTCAACTCCTCATGTTAATTCAGTGATTCTTTACACTATATTAGGATGGAGAGAAAAATAAGGAAAAAATAAGGGTGAAAATATTAAGTTTGAAAATTACCATAAATAGTAAAAAAAATTTACTATTTTGAGGAGTTTTCTCTCTTAATTTTCTCTCCCTCTAATTTTTTTTTTCCATCCAAATATAGGATAAGATTCATTCAATATGAGGGAAATGGAGGAGAGGGAGGGGGAATTTTTTTTTTTTTTTTGGATGAGTGATGGGAAAAAATTCCCCCCTTTTGATTTTGTGCTATAATTTTACTTTTCTTCCCCCTCTATATGTCGGTGCGCCCAGCACGTGCTCATGCGTAGGATAGTCTATACTCAGCACTTCTTGTCCCTCATTCTCACCTCCCACACTTTCCATACACACTCTTACTACAACATTTTTTCTCCGCCTCCCACTAATAAGTTCCCGTTCAAGCTGAAGCCAGCATCTCATCAATATGCTTCTCCCTTCTCTAGCGAGTTCGGACACACCAGACTTTGCTCCTATTTCAATGATAATATAACCATGGTAAATATCTTGCTCTCTGCATCAACCTTATTGTTACTAGCATACAAAAGTGGCTCTTAAGGGAGTGTTCCCTTTCAAAGGCCACTATCCAGCAGCTCTATCCTCATTTTGATCTTGAGGACAAGGTCTCTTTTAAAGGCGGGAGTATGGTAACAATCATTGAGGAGATGGGTACGAAGGGAAATAGAAATAAAGGCCCAATGAATAATGGTGAGCCCAGGAGCATCAGAAGAAGCCTACAGTTCAGAAAGAAAATGTGGAAGCTGAGGGATTTGGAAGGAGAAGCATGATATAAGGGCAAAGTTGGTAAGGAAAGGGTGTGAAAATATCAAGATTAAGGTGCTAGGATGTTAGAAATGGTATCAAAGTCAGGCTCAGGTTCGTATCAGAGGTAGGCTTGGGTTGGTATCAGAGCCAGGCTCGGGTCGATGTTATAAATGAGATAGTTTATGCAAATGTTATAAAAAAATATAGCGATGAAAATGGAGTATGGCATGTCTATTTCTCCCTCCTTCTATTTTTTTTATTTGAAATAGTGGCAATCATTTGTACAACCCCATTGAGAATTTTTCACACAAGATACAAATCTTTCATATAGTTGAGAAAGTGATCACCATCGCACAGGTCGGAGGGGATATAAAACCTAACTGGAAACGAGCAATTTAATACTAGAATGTGGCTTCAAATTGTTTTATAGAAAAGTGTCAAGAATAAGGAAACACTATCGTTATATGGTGATCTAGTTGAAAGTTTCATACAAGATGGATTATATAAAAATATCATTGAAATTTTAGAGTTTTACCTAACCACGGATTTCGGGGTTGACATTCGAGGATGTACACAACTTCAGAAATTCTTTGAAGGATGATGATTGGAGATATGCTTCGGCATTCGAGGCTCGTGAGTTGGAATCTTCTCATCACACTATGTTTGAAACCTTGAAAGATAAGGTGATATGGACTGCACCAGAAAAAGGCTTTCTCAAGCTCAATACCGATGCCAATATAGATGATGGATAAGGAGCAATTGGAGGATTATTCCGTGACTCAGGTGGAGAACATGCTCCTCGGTTTTTATAGGTACATTGGACCATAGTCGAATATCTTTGAAGCGGAGGTTCGAGCAATTCAAGAAGGTTTAGTTTTGGGCCTCAAACATAGATATACAAAAATCGAATTGGAGGCTGACCACTTACAAATAGCTTGTATTTTACAAGAAGAAGAAGCCCAAAAGATACAATGCAAAACTTGAAGGCATTATTGAATTCTTAGGCTCCAAGCTACGAGGTTCCAAAGCGCCGGTCCATATTTATAGGCATGTAAATATGTGCACAGATTTGCTGGCTATCGTAGCTATCAATGTGTATAGTAGTAAAAGTGAAACTGAGATTATTTTTGAATTAGATAGTCCATTTACAACGTTGAAAAGATGACTTGAGCATGATCAACAAAGATTGAACGAGATGTGAGGACAAACTTCTTATGGCACGTGGTCTCCTAGAGCTTTTATGTTGTAAGTTTATACTTTTCACTTTATTTCATTAGGTTTTTCTTCACTTTTATTCGTGAGCTCTTTGGAGTGTGCAATACCCCTAATACTTTCTTGACACTTTTCTATAGAACAGTCTGAAGCCACATTCTAGTATTAAATTGCTCGTTTCTAGTTAGGTTTTTATTCCCTCCGACCTGTGCGATGGTGGTCACTTTCTCAACTATACGAAAGATTTGTATCTTATGTGGAAAATTCTCAATAAGGTTGTACAGATGATTGCCACTCTCTCAAATAAAAAAAAAGATTGAAGGAGGGAGAAGTAGCCATGCCATACTCCATTTTCATCGCGATATTTCATATAACTTTTGCATAAATTATTTCATTTGTAACATCGTCCTGAGCCTGGCTCTGATACCAACCCAAGCCTACCTTTGATACAAACCTAAGCCTGGCTCTGATACTATTTATAATATCATAACGCCTTGATCTCGATATTGTCCGCTTAAAGGCCCTGCGACCCTTTACAGTTTTAAAACACATTGAGAGGGGAGGTTCTAAAGCGTCGGTCCATATTTATTAGCATGCAGATAAGTGTGTTGATTCGCTGGCTACCGTAGCTATCAATGTGTATAGTAGTGAAAGTGAAACTGAGGTTATTTTTGAAGTTGGTCCATTTATGATGTTGAAAAGATGACTTGAGCATGATTAACAAAGATTGAACGAGATGTGAGGACAAACTTCTTTTGGTATGTGGTCTCCTGGAGCTTTTATAATGTAAGTTTATACTTTTCACTTTATGTCATTAGGTTTTTCTTCACTTTTATCTTCACTGTTTCAAAATGATTCACATGCTTTTTGGGTCAATCTTTTTAGGGAATATTCAACATAATATCTATATAGGTTGGAACAATTTCATTTTTGAGAAATTGGCATACTGTCAATTTGGGACTAATTCAATTCTCTTGAAAAAGTAATGGTTAATGGTTTATGTGTTGTCTAGTCTTTTAAGCTGATGTACTTGTCTTTATTGGCTTCTCTAGCAGGATTTCGTATACTTGTTTTTTTCCATTTCTCTTCCTTCTTGATAACTTTTCATTTTAAGTGTATTTAAAATATATTTTGATGAAGATATTTAGAGAATTATCTATGTTATTTTAGGAGATTTTTGTAACACCCCAAATTTTATATTCACAAAAAATATATTGTAATTATTTGAGTAATTCAATAAAATGGTGAATATTCATAAATTTGGATTTTGTGAATTTTGAAATATTCATATTCACAAGGAAATGGGAAAATAAATTCAAGAAATGAATTAAATTACAAAGGTGATAGCGAAATCATAATTTTGCCAATTTAGCCCAAGATTAATTATTTTTCAATTAATGGGAGTTAATTTCAATTAATCAAGGAAAATAAAGAAAAATGCATAATGGGATTATTCTTGGTGGAATAAATCAAGAATTGTGAAATTAGAGGGAATTATACATAAACCAATTATGTGAATTATGGAATGAGTGAAAAACAATTTTCCTTCCCTTCCTCTTATTATTTTCGTCCAAAGCATGAAAATAGGGAAAAAATATTAAGTTCATGATCACATACTAGAAGAAGAGAGTCATGATGGCAAGGCTACATGGTCAATGATGATAATTGTTGAGTGAGTTGATAGATTAAATGTTGAGTGTAAGATGAGAGGATACGCTTGAGTGAAGGGATGAAAGAAATGAGTGCATGGAAGAGTGCAAGCTTAGGCTTATTTGGAAGAGTGGTTGACTAGTTGGAGCAAGGAGGAGGGCACGGTTTTGAGGAGAAAAATAAGGGAAGCAATTGATTCAAATTAATCACAAGACAATGGAGTAATCATGAAGGAAGAGAAGATTGTGACAAGTGTCACATTTTGGACTCTTGATTAAATCAATGGCTAAGAGGAAAGAAGAGTAAATTAATAAAACACCTTCTCTTCCTTTCCATATGATCATTTCGTACAAGCCTTAGGCAAAAAGAGAGAAGAGAGAGCTTGAGAAATAGAAAGAAGAGGAGAGCTTAAGGAGGAAGAAGCTAAGGTAAGTATTGTCTCTTAGGTGTTCTTCTTGTAAGCATGCATGAAGTTCTTCTCTAAACTCTTGTTTCTCATAAATCCATGGTGGTGAAGTCATACTTTGAGATCAAGAAGAGAGGGAGGAGGTGCCTAGAGTAAAAGCATCCAAGAAGTTTAAGAGGTAATTATATCAATCTCAACTTTATGTTAGTATGAAGTTGTTGTTGGTAATTGTTGTTTGGTTCATGTGATTTTTGGTTGAGTTATAAAATTTGAAAAGCTTTAACCCTAAGGGGTTATGCTGCCCAAAATCCTTTAAATCATGATTAATAAGTTTTTAAGTGAGTTAATCAAGGATTAGAAGTGGAAGAATACAAGTTTTAGAAGCTAAAAAAACAAAACTCCATTTTTCCTTTTTTTCTTGAATTTCGGTCAAAACCAGAACTGGTGTGAGGAGTTAGATTTTCATGAAATAAATGGTTCCATTGGATTCAGTGGGAAAAAATAGGTGGGGTTACAGTTGAGCACTTTTTCTGTAGAGGCCGAAAAAACATAATTACAAAAATGCCATTGAAATCCCTAAATAGGGGTTGTCAAGGGTATTTTTGTAATTTGACAGTGAATTTGGTAATTTTGAACCCGGAAATGGATTCCTTGGATGAAAATATGTCAGAATAACCTTAGTCAAAATTTTGAAAAAACGTGTCATCGGGCAGGGTACGGCGGGGCCGGGCCTGGGTCCCGGGTACAGCTGGTAATGCGGGCTGGCCCGCGGGTTGCAAGCCAGCCCGCCAATTTTTTTTTTTAAATTTCACTATTTTTTAAAAATTTTTTACTCTCTTTCTCTTTCACCCGCTTATATCACATTTCTTTTCTTTTATACATTTATATTGTGAAATTAATTTTATTCTTACTTTCTTTCTTTTTTCATCTATTCACATCACAAAACTATATAAACACATATTTTTTAAATTTAATAATAGCAGAATAAATAAATATAATATGAAAATAAGTGTCAAATAAAAAATATGAGGAATTAATTAAACACATCATCAAAGGAAAGGAGATAAGGGATGCGAAAAGGACATTTGAGGAGGAAAAAAAATCAAAAATAAAATAAAAAAAAATGTCGCTAGCCAACCCGCGGGCTAAACAGGCTGAGCCCGTTTAGCCCGATTTCAAATGGGTCGCCATTTTGACGGCCCGAACTCGCCTGTTTTTTGCGGGCCGACCCGTTTTACCGGCTCTAGTCCCAGGGGCATTTTGGTAAAATTTTACCATAAACTAATATAACAACAAGAAACACTATAGAAGAGTCTAAAATGATACCTGAATAGGTTATGACCTATTTTATATACATTTAATATTTTAGGATCGAGTCGGACGTCAGAAACGACATGTTTGACGAGGCACACTGAAAAGGGGTTTAACAAACTTCAATGTAAGGACTACCATCTTTCATACACCATGTGAATAATTATATTTATTTTTTACTATATTTCGTGATATGATTGCTTACTTGAGGTACAATACCTAGTTATGGTTCGCAACTCAACAACAGTATATCGAAAAATCCTAGCTGTGGTCGATGACTCAGTTGAGGTATATTATCATAAATCTTAGTTGTAGTCGGTGACTCGGCTGAGGTAAATATATATATGGATCAAATCGAACTTTCATTTTTGCCTAATATAGTGCATTGCATATTTAATTTTCACATTTTGTATGTCGATCGTATGTCTCTACAGGGATTCTTTGGAATCTCACCCTTTTTCAAAAACAAATATCTCAGCTGGTGCCAGTGGATTGAAGGGAAAAGGCATGGACCTCGAGAAGTAATTAGCTCGTGTCTCAAGGCGAAGGCAAGATAGTGGTTATAATTAGTTTATGCCTTAGATATTTTGGG
Source organism: Inga oerstediana (assembly GCA_963210345.1). NCBI lineage: Eukaryota > Viridiplantae > Streptophyta > Magnoliopsida > Fabales > Fabaceae > Inga > Inga oerstediana. The sequence goes on along the minus strand of OY723405.1, from coordinate 13,008,069 downwards.
TTAATATTAAGTTTCCACTGTATTTTTTGTATTTCGTTGACGAACGACGTGGGATTGTAAACGAATATTTTTATCAGTATAATTATACTTTTTTGTATGCCCATTGAATTCCGTCTTTATTACTCTTCGATTATCGAAATGGAAATGGGTGTTGACAATTTTTATGAGATTAATTGTTATACAATCAAATCACATCATTTGGGGATATTATTATTAATATCTTAGTTTTAGCTAAAATAGAAATAATTAAATAGATTTTAGAAAATAAAAATCATAATAGTAAGAATTTAAAATTTTGAAATTAATTTTAAATGAAAATGGTTTCAGTTTATTAGCTTATTGCATTATTTTGTGTTATCTTCCTTCCTTTTACTAACAGGGGCCATGTGGTTGGTTTAACTGAGGATTGACTTTTCAAATCAAAAGGAATAAGCAAGTTAAACGAACAATTGTTAGAGGAATCCTTACATATTCCAAAAATGTCATTTCATCTGTACTATAACTAATTAAAATATAAAAACTCATTTTATTTTAATCCCATATGACTAATGAATCATTTAAAGAAATTTAAATTTTATGATTTTGAAAAATAACAACTCAAAGAAGGAAATTGTGTTTTTTGTTTTACTAAAGTATGAAGTTTATGTTTTTTAAAATCATAAAATTTGAATTTCTCTAGATGACTCATTAGCCATGTGGGATTAAAATGAGATTATTTGTTATATTTTATTAGTCAAAGTACAGATGAAATAGCTCTCATAAATTATGTAATTAGTATTTCTCTATTGGTTATGGACAAGAGCATGTCTTTCTTCAATATGTGCTTCATCAATGCAGAATCAAGAAGGCCAGAATTTCAGGTTTTACTTTAATTACTAACGCATTGAAAAATCTGATATGAAAAAATAAGGTGAGATGGATGCCATGTAGGCGTGTTACCTCTACATATTTAGTAAACAAATGTTGACCGTTAGGGCTTGTTAACGGAGGGGTGACATTGGCCCATTTTTCATACTTTAGAGGCACAATTGCCCTCTCAAAAACTTCCTTGTACATAATATCCATTCATGGAACCTTCCAGTGCATTTTATCCCTTTAACCCTTAATAAAATTAAAACCATCAGTCTAACCATGATAAATAAATCATTCAAAAAGAAGGGCACTAGCCTTGGCGAATGTACTACTCGCTAAGGTGAGTGTCACAGAATCCAGAATCTCAAATACAAAAATAATATTATAATATCCCACAAGTATATGAATGAATCCCAATGGCAGAAAACAAAGAATATGAATCACATATACTGGGAGCCAAAATTTATGAACCCTATGACTTTACCAAAGCTCATGCCTATCATCCTAACCTAAAAAATGTTAATTATGGAAGGGTGAAATCGACAATTCAATAACTATATTTCATCCTTGAACATAATCACTACGTGCGTATAAATGCCGGTTGACTGTCCGCAATAAGTGAATACAATAAATACAATATAACGACAATACAATATCTAAGATTTAATATGAGTAAATATTCATTTATTAACTTTATTTATTTAATCCCCGCCTCATTTCCTCTGATCTGCCAGCTTGAATCCATAAGCTAAGTCTCCTTAATGGTTGGGAACTCTTACTAGCTCTCTGGTGCGTAATACCGATCGATCATAGTATCGTATAGCACATAGCGAACCATGGATTCCCTCACCTTTTATTCCATGAGGTGTCGTAGTCCCAAGTTACCACTTACGGACAATAAAAGCTAACCATAGTATACTATATGGTGGCATACCACATGGCACAACAACACTCAAACTTCTTCCAAATCCTCCCTTTATCATTGATTATCTTTAATTACATAGATATCTCAGAACACATGATACAAGTGTAATCAATAGGTGGTATATCAAGTTCTTATTTTTATTTCCAAAATCATAAGCAATTGTTACATTTATATCATACCACTTCTCATGATCACGATGTGTGTGTGCATATGTGTGCGTGCGTGTGTAAGACTCACACGAGGTGGTTCTTATAAATTCCTATAGTTAAACTTAATAAAATTTATGAGTTCTCAAGACCGTGAACACTTAGTAACTATACTTCAAGAAGGAATTTAGTTATCTCAAGTACCAAGATTACAAAAAAATACCATAAGTAGGTATGCATGTGAGCTCGTCACTCCTCAAGTTAATCTAGGTTGCAAAATTAATAACAAAGGTAATTAATAAAGCCAAATTATGACATATTTACTCTAATTAAACTTCTCATGGCTCTTTGGAGCTTATAAAAGTTTCCCACTATTCTCTAGAGTTCCCTAGAATTCCCTAGAATTACTTACGGTAACTTATAGTAGCCTAAAAGTAATAAAATATTTTTATTGGGATTCTTTAGAACTCCCCAAACCATCTTAGGAATCTCAATCTAGCTTAAACAGTGACAAGTCAATAACTAGAGTCTTCTAGACTCCTTGTACACATTCTTAGAGAATTAAATTATAACTCTTTACAAACCCAAAAAAAGACTATAGAGTTCCATAGTAACTTAAAAAGGTTATTCAAGGATGACTTATTGGACTTAATCCCTCTCACTATCTCCTAAAGTCCTTAAAACCTTCTCAAAATAGTTTAGAGTAATAAAATTAACATCAAGTTAGGCTAAATCGACGAATCCTTTCCTCCAGATATCATAGATTAGCATAACCCACTGTTTATTAAAGAAATATTGAGAAGAAAAGACAAAGAAGAAGGTTTTTTCATAAAGTTAGATGAACTTTCCAGAATAGAGTCTTAGAAATCATTTGAACAATGATCTGGAGTAGATGTTCTAAAGCCCTGTCCTAGTATAGCTCTTCGCCTTCTCCTTTTAAAACTTTGAAACTAAAGATACAGGATGCTTATTGCCTAGGTCCTTAAAAAAAGGGTTAAGGAGCGCTCAATGCCTTGAACTATTTTCTCAGGTGCACTCAGTACGCTAAACTATTTTCTCAAGTGCACACAATTCCCTAAAGTTATTTATGGTGCAATTTGACCCCTCAACTATTTAAAATGGTGCAATCTCATCCAACCCCAACAAAACTATTTATTTGACCATCAATATGAGTTGGAATATGACATTAGCAAGTGATAAGGCAAATGACTTGGCTTTTTGTGACTAGAATCTAAGTCTAACGATTAAAAAATGACTTCTTTGGGGAAAAATCTCATCAAGCTAGTTCAACTTAAAGAAGTGCATTGTAACACCTCATTTGACAAGACATATATACTTAACGTTCAATCCATTAAAACATCACTTATGAACTTAGGGACTCTATTTGAACAAAACTTGAACAACAATTACTTGATACTTTCAACTAATACTTCAAAGTTTCAAACAAATATTTATCAAACAAAATATTTTAGGACGAATAATAATCCTAGTGTCATGACAATTAAATACAAAGTGGCATAAAGGTGCATGAGAAGCCTAATAGAGCCCTTAAAACTCACTCCATAGGTGCCTACCCTTACTCCCTACTAGAACAATCACCTAAAAAATGTTAATATATAGGAATGAGATTCCACGTCTCAGTAACTATTGAAAGTTTATACTGTACACAAGCAAATCACATATGATAAAAAGAATGAACTGATTACATATATATGTATATATGTATTTGTATATACCATAATCCTCATACAAGACAAAAACAATTTTAATCATCATTATGTCAATTTGTATTTTCATCATAACATGTAATATACAAGTATGTAATATGCAATATGTAAGATGCAACCTCTCTTATATCACCGTCCATCCTTATACCGCTGACTAAAGTCATAGACTAACATATAGTCCAATAGAAAACCATCCATTTGACTGGATTATCCCAAACTCACCAGTTCTTAAGATACACCCGACCAAAGATGTAGAGCTTAAATCTAGACTATGGCTCCTCTCCTTAAAAGAACATAATTAAGGAGGTGTCATATATCCCATAGTTCAAATGCAATCTCGGCCAAAGGAAAACATGGAAGAAGGGGCCTTGACAAGTGCCATCCACTGTGCACCGAGTGATGGCATACCACGTGGTAAAAGATCTCAACATACAAATTCCTTCTTATTTCAACCCATCACAAATGCAACTGCCATGACAGTTATATTCAATCACCAATAATATAATTAACAAACAAGGTACAATAAATTATGCTTTCATTCATATAAAATATTATCAGAAATAGATTATTTTATTGGGGTAGAAGAAAAACTGAGACCTGCCTACAAAACTTTACTAGAAATTGGTGGGAACTGGAGGGGTTTTGCATAGAAAAACACACACACAGAGGCATATACACTCACGCCAAATCAATTATGGAAGAGGAGGAGGTTAAATAAATATAAAAATATGTATATTATACCCACATACCAATAGGAATGAAGAAAAAGGGTGAATGAAATAATATATATTATATATATTTATATGTACCCAAGCCAACAGTTTCATGAAAAAGAAATAGGTATGAGAAATGATGAATATACATATACTCATAGGCACAGTAATTGACAAGACAACAAAATAAAAAATAAAAAGAATGGGAGATGTAATAAAATGATTGAAAAGATGTTGTTACAGTGAAATGAAGGTAAGGACTAGATTTAGGAAGAATGAGTGAGAAAAAGAAGAAAGAAGAATGGATCTAGATATCTAAGAGCCCATGTGGCGCCGAAGTGTGAGAAGTATGGGAGAGAAGAAGTTTTATAGAAGAAAAGTTAGGGTTAGGGTTCACTTTTTTATTAAAATAATTTTTTTTAAAAAAATAATCATAATACTAATAATAGTTGTGGTAATAATACTCAGACATTTTTTTACTTATTCCAATAATAAGATTTATTTACACATATATACCCATATATTTAAAATAATTATTTTAAGGAGATATTTTATTTGTATTATTATTTTTTTGTATAGAATAATATTCAGAACTCAATGCTTCTTTTAAATTATTAATTTATCATATACTCTTGATTAAATAAAACTTAAACTACAACTAATCTTAAATGCTAGCAAAAATCAGGGTGTTACATGCATCACAACATCACGCCCGACAAGATTCACCGTTAGCTTCATTTGTCTCCCATTAACTCATTTATTTGTTGATATGTATATCTTATTCTTGTTGCAGGTTGAGATTCTAAATCTTCTTCAAGAACATAGTGCTATACTTGATTTGAAAACGTGAGAGTTTGATCTGGAATTGGACGAAAAAAGAAAATCTTTTAAAGATGGACTACTACAGAATAGAATGACGGAACAGGAAAAGAAGGAAGTTGAAATCAACCGCATGGAGGAGAAAGTTGCTAAGAGTGAACATGCGTTGGAAAAGAAAACATAGAAGTTTAGGTTAATAGTGCTGAGAAAGAGTAGAGTATGAATTGAAATTGAAAAGTTTGAAGGAAAGGGAGAAGACTATCAAGTTTGACGAGAATCTTCACCAGAACAATAGGGATTTTGCTAGTCGATTAACAGCCAAACAAATGATTCTGTAGGAGTTGGATGGGATTGGACCATTTTAAATAGTTGAGGGGTGAAGTCGTGCTATAAATAATTAGGGGCATTGGGCGCATCTTAGCCCTTGAAAAAACACAAGTCCACTATTAGGCTCTAGAAAGCCAAGGTCTAGTGGCTTAAGTGAGTAAAAATTAAGTATAATCCACCCAAAAACGTAGGTCTGTTTTGGGCCTTTTTTGTATCCTAATTGCTCTTTTTTTGGTCCTATATCAACTCAAACTCAATCTTTCATATAGATCACACATTTCTAATAACTAGTTTACCCTCATCTAAGGTCTCCAAAATCCAGAATGTTACACTTTCAGATTCCAACTATAGAGGAAGAGTCCAGCAAAGTTTGTAATTGGGTCTCATAAGGTTCTTGGGATTTCCAGAAGTTATCTACTATCATCCCAAGCTGTGTGTTTCAGAACCTAATATACATGTTGCCGACTTTAGTTGATGTTGGAAGTGACATAATTGCATGGAATGTAACTAGTGATGACATCCTTACTATAAAGAGTGCCAATTAAATGTTGGAACGCTAATTACCTACCACTTATTGTTCAGTTTTTAAGAAGATATGGAAATGGGGGAGCAGAGCATGTTCGAACCTTCATGCGGATTGCTTTCAATAATTGTTTACCCACTAATGATTGGAGTACGTGGTCATGCACCCTTGCTGATTGCCAATGGTTTTATGATAGAGTTACTTGACATTCAGGAAATTCAGGTCGCTCTTAGAAATCATTTTCTCAATTTTCTTCAAGTTACTCCTCTTATTTCATTTGAGGATCAATTATAACTTTATTTTGAATTATTTCCTTCGATCTTCTCAAGAATATTCTTCCTCTAGGCTATCACTTAGAGTTTCATACTCATATGGGCCAATCCTTAACTTATTCATTACATGGAGACTCAATATCTCAAAATAATACTCCCTCCGGTCCTAATTATAAGATAAAATTGACTTTTTTGGAGAAATTAAGGAAGCAAATTAAATTACTTTAGAGTGTTTATATTTTTATTTTTTTCTCCAAACTAATTAATTTGACTAATAAACTAATATATAATCTAAGGATACTAAAAATATAAACACTCTAAAGTAATTTAATTGACTTCTTTAATTTCTCCAAAAAAGTCAACTTTGTCTTATAATTAGGACCGGAGGAAGTATTTATGTTTGGATCAATATTTAAAAGTTTTAACTGAAAAAACTTGTTCTTTTTAAAACTACAATTATTAGGTCCATACATGGACATAAGTTTTTCAACAATACATTATTCAAATGACTAAAATCTCTTGCTTCAGTGTTTTTTCTTTAAAAAAATCTCTTGACTTAGATTTATCAAAGTAAAATTTAAAACATATTAAATTATTTTCAAAATTTTTAAACACACAAAAATCACTATAGTAATACTGAAAACATTCAACACAGATCCAAACATATTTTTAAAATAGTCAGATTATATGTTAAAATATAGATCATGAATTTAAGAATTTTTAGAAATAAACCGCATCTTAAACAGAGTTCAGATGTGCACTCACACACCCCAAAAAGGAACAAAATCAAAAATTCTGGAAAAATTGAAGAGTACCAGATGAGCCGGATCTGGCTTCAATCTGCTGCTCTTGAGTTCGCTGCTCGTCCTTTTCTTCAAAACTATACCATTTTGGTGATGGGCTGAATTTTTTTTTTTAAAAATAGTTTCTAGTATTTTGAAGTATTTTTCTGAAAGTATCTAGTATCTTAAAATATTTTTAAAGAAAGATGTAGTATCCTAAAATAATTTTTAATGCTTTTAACTCCTTAAACTATTTTTTCAGTTGTACCTGGTGTGTTAATAGGCTGATTGCAATTTTACCCTTAATATATTTTTTGAGCTCTAAAAATAATTTTAAAATATTAGATGCTACTGAAAAAATATTCTAAAATGGGTGGAAATTAATAAATTAGTATCCTAAGTTTTAGGTATTTATCACTACTAAGAAAAATACATTAATGGTAAAATTGTAGTTAGCCTCCTAAAACACTAGGTATAACTGAAAAAATATTTTAAAGGGTTAAAAAAGCACCAAAAAATATTTTAAAGTAATTTTTGGAGATGAAAAAATATATTAAGGATAAAATTACAATCAGACTGCTAATACATTGGGTACAAATGAAAAAATAGTTTAAAAAGTTAAAAGCATTAAAAATTATTTTAGAATGCTGCATGTTACTTAAAAATATTTTAAGATTCTAGATACTTCCAGAAAAATACTTCAAAATATTATAAACTATCTTTTTTAAAAATAAATTCAGTCCCATCACCTAACGGTGTAGTTTTGAAGAAAAGGATAAGTAGTGGACTGAAGCCAGATCCAAATGAGCCCACTCTAAGTTGGAGTATGTTGTACATGAGCTAGTACAGGGTCGGAAAACGGTGATACACACCAATCCATCGTTCCACAAAAGTCATCGGCAGTTGTATGAAGTCGACCACATGGCGAAAAAGCATTTCCCCTGTGCACATGCGCCACATCATGCTTTTTGACTCTTCAATTGTTCTGGTCATCACCACAAAACCAGGTCCGAAACACAACCTTTTTTAAATAATTTTTTTGGATAAAGGGATAAATTTAACAACAAAGTTATAAGTGAACAGCACATGACACTGTAAAGTTTTAAAAGATAGAAAAGTACAAATAATAAAGTTTGCAATTTGAGGGTCATGTTACTATACTATAAACTAAGCATAATGCCCGTTAGATTGCTATGACCTGGGCCCCACGAGGTAGGAGTGAGGGATCAACAAGGGGCAGAAGCTTGCATCTTTGATCTCTCAAACCTCCACAATCTCTTGAACACAAATCATACATATATGAGAAGTATTCGGAGCTAGAAGGTTGATTGTGATCATAATTCATAAAGCCAACCATTTCATTTTGGGGGAATCAGCGATCTTAAGAGTATCTTCAATGAGATTTCTGGCTTGTCAGCTTCGAATCTCAACTCTCATTCGTCTCCATCTTATCACAATCCTTATAGTTATTATCATTATTATAATAGTTATTCATTTTCAATGACATAATTATCTTCGTCTTCAGATTCTCCACTTGCTTCCCTGGTCCCCTCTCCGAAACTCATCATTACACACAAAAACACATACTAGAATTAGACGTAAATAAGGATAAACAGAGAAATTCATATTGAACTAAGCAAAAGAAGAAGTTAAAGTACACAATAGAACAGTTCAAAGAAGAAGACGTTTTTTATTGCTTTATTTTATTTTTAAAATATAAAAATTCTTATAATATATTATATAAAATAATTTAAATTTAAACGTGCTTTGTTACCACTTAAATGCTGACTTGCCATTACTTTATAAATTTAAGGATTTAAACTGAAAACTAATTATGTAAACTTAATGGATCAAAGTTATACTTTAGCCTTAATACTAAGTATTCTTTTTTTGACGTGAATATTAAGTATTCAGGAACTGTTCACATACAAAGACTACTAATAAACCAAATTAAACCATGAAGCATGTGATTTTTTCTTTGTTATAAATACTAGAAGAGTCATACCGCTTATAATGATGACACATAACATAGGAACACTACCTTGGAAGAGGATGGACCACCTGCATGACCACCAGCTTTGTTTTAGCCATGTGAATACCTCCAACCTCATCTCTTCCACCAAAAAGGAGGAATGGGCAGCGGAATTCACGTTTTATTTTAGGTACATCCGACAAATCTGAGCGACGACGGCCAGACATTAGTATTGCAGTGGTTGCAGCTGCAGCTGCAGCTTCAGTCCCTTGTTCATTTATATCGATGAATGCCTTATGAAATATGTTGAAAACATATAACTTTGGACCATGAAAAGAACTTAACATCTCTTTCAACTTTCCTCCAGAGAATGGAAATGTTACCCCTAGTTGCCTCAGCACATCGAAAGCTTCCACCTCAGAAGAAATATTAAATTTTGGGGTCATGCGGCCACATACATCCATAAAGGTTTCTAAGCCCATGTTCAGTATCTGCCTCTCGATAATAGAAAAGCATGTTGACAGAGTGCTTATCTTCCATTTGCTTTTTAAATGGTTGACTAAGTATTCCACAACCCTTATACCATCTAAAAAATTCTTTCCTCTTGACATTCATTGAGGGAATCATCACTAAGTTTTCGTTCTCCTGATCCTCTTTGCTTACAAAGGTTGGACGTGATAATCCATCCCATTCTGGTCGACATGATTCTCCATCCCATGCTCCTTTAAAGTATAGTGCATTTGTAAAGACGAGCTTAACTGAGTTGTTGAGAGACTCCTCACGAACAAGGTCTTTAACAAGGCCACGTGCCTCATTTTCCACTCAGGAATTAATTTGTTGCCTCACATGAGGAGCCTGCATAAATTATAGCCATTTTATAAGCGCTTCAACAGAACAAGTTGGCGTTGTTATTGATTCCATTAATTTCCTTCCTTATCTTAGATGAAGAAGAAAATAAACATCAACTTCAAGAGAAGTTAGCACGAGGACACATGAAATCATTGTATTTGAATCTAGCTCACAAGCATCTAAAGCCTTGTGGAAAGAAACAGGGCACTCGTACGACTATACGTTTACAGTTTACCAAGGCTGATCATACATTTAAGAAGAATATAAGTGGGCTGCACATATTAAGCATCAATTAATATAAGAATTAACAAGATTATTTCTTTTAGCGGAGAAAAAGCAGAGGAAGGAGAGGGGATAATTTGGAGTTCAAAATCAATGAAGTTGATGCAGAGACATAGAGACAGGGTATGGCACGCAGGGAGTGAACTCATGGAATAGAACCTGACAATGTTAGGAGTAATATAAAATTTAAATTCAATTTAAGCAACAACGATTTCAGTAAAACAAATAACCTTGGTCTGAAAGTCCACAGGGTTCAGAGCGGCTCTATAATCAGAGTCCAGAATTTGTTTAAAAAAGGGCTTGAGAACAGAAGTTAAAACGATGTCCTTTTAAAGCAATAGAGAGGGAATGAAGATACTAAGCAATGGACAGGATATTTTCCGAGCAATCAAAGGCATGCGCGCATGAAACTCGTTGAAAAATTCTTAGACAACAATGCATTCCTTCTAGGGACACTGTGCAAGCTAGGATGAGGAAAGTCGAGCACATATGGTACAGAGTTTTCATAAATCTCTTGGAACAAAAAATTGATAATACTTCGTATCAAAGATTGGGATATTCAGAACAGAAGTTAATCAGTTGGTCTCCCGAACTCAAAAATTATTAAATCGTTGCAGCAATTAATAATGTTTCCTTTCTACTGTTTTTTAAATTCCGATGAATTTCTAATACTAACAATAATTAATTAATTTATTAAATATATCCTTTATTAATAAAAATTTTCAACCTTACCTTGATTTATGAATGGCTATAAAAATACGGTATTTTATATATTACATTTGGCGTCTTTCTTCTCTCCGCATTTAAGAGGGTAAAATTGTAACACTGACATTAATTACTCCCTAAATAGGCTTATATTCCCTCATTTTTTTTTAATACATAGACTTATACTTATTCAAAATATAAGAGCCAAATAATTGTTTACATTCATGAAGATATTAGTTAAAAATAATAAATATGCAAGATATCTACCTTTTTTTTTTCTTCTAAATATACCATTATTTATTGAGGGAAAGTAAGAGAGATAATAAATTAATGAAAAAATGATGAAAGAGTGAAAATTGATGTGAGAGAGTGTGATAAAGGAGAGAGAATGTAAAGACAAATTTGGAAAAAAAATATTAAATGCATAGATAAAAGTAAAGTGGATCTTATAAAAAACATCACACCCCTCACGAATTCAGCTCTTATATTTTGAATTAGAGGGAGTAATAAAAACTTATAAGGCACTTTTAGCATATTTCACATAAATAAAAACATTAAACTTCATCACTATGTCATTAAATTCAACAATTTTTCAACTTTACTCCTATATTTATTGTACACCAAAAAATATAGTCCTTGATTGCACAAAACGAACTAATAGTTAAAAGAAATAAATATATAAAAAATGTCATGTTTTTTCCATATATACCCCTATTTATGAAAATAGTATTGGAGAGAAAATAAATAAAAAGTATAAGAGATAATGAGTATAAGATATGAAAGAGAATGAATATTTAATAAAGGTCAAATACGAAAAAGAAGCTTATATTTTCAGAAAAAAAGAGAAAAATGCTTATAAAAGGGATTAGCCATAAGAGAGAGAAAGTTGTTTATAAATAGGACCGGAGGAAATACATTGTACTTCATGAAAAATAAATAAATATAATAATAGATGAAGGGTAAAATGGTACATTCACATGAGTAATTATTTTTGTCCTCTACTACCTTATAATTATAATACAAAAATAGTAATGCTTTAAATTTATTATTTATATTTATATTTTTCTTTATGCACGAATATTATGTAATCACGAAAAAAAAAAACTAAATCATACATTTACCATCCAAAACGAGTTTTCAGAAGATAAATACATCGGTAGAGTACGTCAAATCTTTGAACTTTGAAAGAAGCATGGCTCAATTGTTTTTTGTGTTTTCGGTTGATAAATGGGGATGGGAATTCATGACTATAAATGTATGGAAACCTCTCTATTTTCTTTATTATTCACTTTCCTTCATTGTTTTATTTTTATCGTTAGATTAACTCTAAATAGTTAAAATTTAATATTATATAAAAATACTATTATAATATCAAATAAAAAAATATATATAAATAAATTTAAATTGTTAAAATTTTATTTAAATAGTTCATATCTTTATACTTTTATTAAAATATTTTTTATATGTGTATGTGTGTGTGTATATATATATATATAATTTTTATAGGTTATTAAATTCCTACTGCTCAAAATTGCTTAAATGATGAAGATACAAAAATGGAGGGGAGTGGATGATAAGAAAGTGGAAAAGCTACCTTTTCGGCTCCAAAATGCTGTCCAAGAAATATAAGGAAAGATGCATTAATCAGGATTTAATTAATGAATGCTAAAATCTATTTTTGAGTTAAAATTTTGATGTAGTCTTAAGTTATTCAAAGAAGTTTACAATAATCAGTGGTTATAAATTAATTTTACAAAGTATAATTCAAGTTAATTTTATCTAATAATAATTGAAATTTAAATACAATATCTAAATCAAACTTAAATCTACAAGATATATAATGATAGTAAGTTCTAACTAATTTAAATATCCTATTTTATTTGAAATAATTATAAGAAAGATAATAATAAGAAAATCTAACAAAATCCTAATTAATCTAATGGATATTTAAAATATCCTAATTCAAATAATCCTAATAAAATAATAGATAAAATTCTAATTATTCCTTCCACCACCGTGCGTCTATAATCTATATATACACGCATGAAAGACGATCCTAACCCATTAAATAACGAGCCCATTCCAATTGGGAGCTAAAGAACGAAATGAGGAAACAAGAAGAGCTAAAGAAGAAGATACTGAGGATGCTACAACTGCCGAAAGCAGTAACGCAAGGGCTGATATTTCAGAAAGAACAAGTTATTCACAAATATCATGAACATGACGGTCCGAAGAGATCAATAAAGATGATTCCAGACGAAGCTAGAAGAAGATCAAAGCAGGGAGGCTCAGGTGATCGTGCATGGGACAGACATATATATCTGAGAGAACCCACTTCACCAACTGTGTCGTGCATGGGACAGATCAAGAACAAGAAGCATCAGCGTCAGCATAAGCAACACGTCAAGATACCCAAATCCAAGCGTATAACTCTCCCCACGGGCCCTCTTCTCAGACGCGTGTCGGAGGTTAACAATAACAATAAGAAGCGAACGTCGACGTTCCAGGGGATACTCCAGCAGAGAGGGAGGAAATCATCTTGTGCTTCTTCTGAGGCCTATGGCGGATCAGCCGTAGCAGCGCCAGCACTGAGCCAGGTGTATCGGTTTACGAGTCGACGTGGCGCTTTGGATAATTTTGATTGGCAGGCTCAAGGCGTGGCGCTGGAGGACGACGACTAGACCATAATTTCATTCTCTCAACCTATGTAATATGGTTGTATAGTATATCCCATGTAATCTTATCAAACTCGTGAATTGAGCTTACAAAAGTCACAAGTTTACCAATCCTGTTAACTCTTGTCAAACTCGCAAGTTAAGCTTACAAAAGTCATCACTCTTATTAGCAAAAAACTCATTCAAATTTACAAGTTTACCAATCTAGTAATTAAATTCGGGCTAATTTTTTTGATTTATTTATATTTAGTGGTTATATATATAAATTTTATATAAAAAAAATACTAAGTATGATAATCCTTCACCTACACAATATGATTTCTTTCCATTTTCGGTTGTATAGTATAATTTAGGGTTAAGGTGCAAAAATGCATGTGATTTTTCTGAAAGTGCGCCCAACAGCAAATATTTTTTTGTTTGTGCATGTGGTTATAAAATAGGTGTAAAAGTCAGAGTAGCTGTTAGTTGACCGTTAAAAGCAAGGTTACTGATTAACTTTGCTGACATGACAGATGACTAGGCTGCTGACTGGAATAATTGACAAGTGAAAAAAATTATATTGGTGATATCAGCCACCATTTTCATCACCACCGTCATCCCTTCTTCTTCCTCACCAACTACCTTCACCATTAAAATCTTCACCAACATCATCGTCACCCTCCTTACAACATCGTCGGCTTTCTCTATTCTCAGTTTCATCCTCTCTTTGTTATCCCAACATCACCGTCCCTCTGTCTCTAGCAAGACCTTCATCTCCATCGGACACAGAGCTCAAACATTGCAGCACCGCAAGCTTAAGTTCGGGGAGAGTAAGAGCACCACTCATCGTCTTTCTGTTACTACCACTGTTGACCTCTCCTTCCTACTACACGGTTACCACTCAGTCACCATAGTTGCACCACTCTGTTTTTATTAGTTTTAGGGCACCATATCCAACACCACCATCACCTCTGCAACGGAACTCCTCAACAACCATTGACGGTGTTGTCAGCCACTGTAGACTCATTGTATTTCTTCTCCAAAAGCACAGTCCAACATTATCTTCCTGAAGCTGTGAAGATTAGAACCATAGAGCTCAGTTTTGCATTTTTCCGGCGATTACTTGAGTTTTTTAGTCCCCACTTCCGGCAAGTCTCACTTCCAGTAGCCTCTAATCCTTGTTTTTCCCTACTATCATTGTCCTCACCTGGAATGAACCATCAAATCAGTCTCATTGGCCACCTTTCGTGTTATTCCAGCGGTGTTCGTAAATTTTTGGCGAGTTTTCCGACCAACTTCCCTAGTTCCAATGACCTCTTTTCCTCACAAAATTGCAGAGCTGAGAACTTAGAACAAGAGAGCTGCCAAATCTTCCAACCACGCTGAAACCATTCGTGTGTCTTCTACAAATCCATGCATGATGACATCATCAATATGAGAGTGCCACCTGTGACAAGGAAAAAAAGAGAAGGAAGGAGGAGGAAGAAGAAGGAGTTCGGATGTCTCTCTTAAGCTGAAAGTGATCGGTTTTTATAAGGAAGGGAGTAGGTGAAAGTGATGATGATGATGAAGGTGATAAAGTCCGAAATCAAATCCGACGTTTCCCTTGTAACAGCCTAGTCACCTGCCATGTCAGCAAGGTTAGTCAGCAACCTTGCTTTTAAAGGTCAACTAACAGCTACTGTGACTTTTGCACCTATTTTATAACCACAGTTACTTTTAAACATAAAAAAAAAAAGCATTTGTTGTTGGACGCACTTTCAGAAAAATTACATGTGCATTTTTACACCTTAACCCTATAATTTATATAATATTGTCCAACTCGCAAGTTTGGCTTACAAAAGTCACTCTTATTTGTTGTAAATATATAAAGTATGTGCTGAGTATGATAATTTACGAGTATGATTTTACTTCACTACTCCTGAGTTTGCTTAAACGGCATTTTTCGTGATTAAAATTTGTATTCTCTTCTTTATGGTTGATGCTACTTACCACCTCAATCAATAGCTTATTGATAATCAATGATTGTAAATTAATTTTACAAAATATAATTCAAGTTAATTTTATCTAATAATAATAATAATAATTCAAATTTAATTGCAAAATCCGAATCTAACTTTTGATTAACATATATAATAAATTATAAAACCATATAATTATACTTTTAATTAAAACTTTCGTTGATTTTAGAAAATTATAATTTTGACAAAATTGAGAGAAATTTTATTTAATTTAGTGAAATTTAGAATTTTGTTAGTTTTCAAAATGGAGTGTTGGAGAGATTGGAGAAGATTTCATTAAGTTTAGTAGTATTAATTTTATATTCTTGTATTTAGTCCCTCTAAATAATTACAATTTCTATAGTCTTTCTCAATAAATATAATTTCTTTGAGGTCCTTCATTCTAATTTTCCCTTTGATTGAAAAATATTGGGCGACATTTCATAGAAAAAGTTAGGTTACGAATTGTTTGGAGCAATCACCAAATTTGCTGAAAAAGAAATAGGGTTTTGGGAATTAGCAATTAAGTTAAAATGGAAATAGTTACTCAAAACTTGCGAAGAGCATTCATAAATGAGTGAAACTGTTTTTGATTACACAAAAGCCTCCTTGAAATCCCCCAAGCTTTTCAAGAAGACAAACCAAAGCACACCAATTTGAGAATAATCATAGCCCTTGCAAAACTAGGGTAATAGCAATCAACAAACAAAGGCAAACGAAGAATCTTTCATGAAAGTTTCAAAGCTTTTCAAGAAGACAAACAAAAGTGCAACAATTTGCGAATAATCACAACCCATACAAAATTAAGAAACAACAACCAAGTTCAGAAACAACAATAGCAATAGGAAGAAATCAAAAAATCCCCATTGAAAGCACTCAAGTTTTTCAAGAATAGAAACAAAAAATTCTATCACAATAAACATGCGCAACAATTTGAGAACAGTCATATTTCTTATTTTCACAAAATCCATCCCCTCAAACACAGCCAAATTTTCAGAAAGAAAACAAATAAAAAGGCACCAAGCATTTCAAGGAAACACAAAAGTACAAGATTTAAGCACAATCACAAACCATAGAAAACTAGAAAAAAAGCAATCAACAAACAACATCAAAAAAAAAAATTCTCCTTGAAAGCTTCAAAGCTTTTCAAGTAAACAAATGAAAGAACAACAATTTGAAAATAATAACAGCCTAAAACTAAGGAACCAGCGACCAACAAAACGCCAAATACAAAATCCTGCTGGAAAGCCTCTAGGCTTTTCAAGCAGACAAACTAAGGCACAACAATTTAAGAACAATCATAACTTATACAAAACTAGAGAAACAATAACCAACAAACAACGGCAAACACAAAATCCTGCTTGAAAGCCTAAAACTAGAGAAACAATAACCAACAAACAACGGCAAACACAAAATTCTGCTTGAAAAGCACAGCCCATACAAAATTAGGGAAACAATAACCAACAAACAACGGCAAACACAAAATCCTCCTTGAAAGCCTCTAGGCTTTTCAAGCAGACAAACTAAGGCACAGCAATTCGAGAACAATCACAGCCCATACAAAACTAGAGAAACAATAACCAACAAACAACGGCAAACACAAAATCCTCCTTGAAAGCCTCTAGGCTTTTCAAGCAGACAAACTAAGGCACAGCAATTCGAGAACAATCACAGCCTATACAAAACTAGAGAAACAATAACCAACAAACAACGGCAAACACAAAATCCTCCTTGAAAGCCTCTAGGCTTTTCAAGCAAACAAAATAAGGCACAACAATTTGAGAACAATCAGCCTATACAAAACTAGAGAAACAATAACCAACAAACAACGAGAAACACAAAATCCTCCTTGAAAGGATCAAACCTTTTCAAGAAGACAAACAAAAGTGCAACAATTTGAGAACAATCACAGCCTATACAAAACTAGGAAAAAAAAACCAACAAACAAGTCTATAAACAGCAATAGCAATATGAAAATATAACAATTTGAGAACAATCACAGTCTATACAAAACTAGAAAACAACAACCAACAAACAAGTCTACAAACAATTTGTTATATCTTCAAGAAGACAAACAAAAGTGCAACAATTTGAGAACAATCACAGCCTATACAAAACTAGGGGGAAAAAAACCAACAAACAAGTCTACAAACAGCAATAGCAATATGAAAAAATAACAATTTGAGAACAATCACAACCTATACAAAACTAGAAAACAACAACCAACAAACAAGTCTACAAACAGCAATAGCAATATAAAAATATCACAAAATCCCCATTGAAAGCACACAGGCTTTTCAAGCATAGAAACAAATAAATCAATCACAATAAACAAGCACAACAATTTGAGATCAATTATAGTCCATACAAAACTAGAAAAAGGAAAAGCCTTGATGGGGAAGGCAAATACAAAATCCCCCTCAATGACATCCAAGCTTTTCAAGCAGACAAACACAAAATTCAATCACAAAAAACAATCCTGAGAACATTTGCAGTCCATACAAAATTAATAAAAGCTATAAATGAACAAAACCCAAAATTAAATGAACAAAAATTATAAATTAAAATGGGAGGTTTTGACAAAATTAGTAAAATAGATAACAAACTCATAACCTCTATTGTTCCATTCTTCTGCCGCATCATCCTCTAATAAGTATTACAAAGGTAAGGGGCGTACCTTGGAGCATTCTTCTTGGGGTGACCTGCTGGTCTCTTGGAGGAAGAGGATGGTGTAGAGATGAGGCCTAAAGGGAAGGAGAAAGCAGGCACCTTTGATTGTCACCTTCGGTCTCAGATCTTTGAACTGCTAAACAGGAACTGGGAAGTCATAAATGTTCATCAAATGATGAGGGCCACAAAGTGACAAAACACAATATTGGTAAGTTATAAATATAATTCTGTACCAGGAACGAGTGTCCAACGTTGCATATAATAGAGTGAATGGACCGTTGTGAGCCAGAGAAGGATCTGTCAGCTCCTGTGTACATAACAATGGGAGACGGAGGGGACGTTGAAGGGCAAGCCAACAAGTGAGCTTTAATAATAATAATATAAAATTAATGAGTGCTGGTTTTTGTTAAGTTTTGAATATTTGAAAGAGTACTGTTTAACAAAATGTGGTTGTTATTTTTTGTGTGGGGCAGCATGACACAGCCCCAGCCCAAGTACTCAGATCAAATTTTTAAACAATAAAATCATATAATTGCAGATTTTTTAAAAGAACCAAACATTAAAATAAGAACAAGAAAGAATATTTCGTTATTAAATAATTGAACGTACAGTTAATAAATTTTAAAAATAATAGAACAAGATTTAATGAAAATAATGGATCTTTGAAAATTCATTATTTTATCAAATAATAGAACAAGCTTTAGTATAATAGTGGTGCAGATTTTTATCAAATAATAGAGCAAGAACAAGCTTCAATCAAATTTAAAAAAAAAGAAAAGTAATTACAAAGTTTAAGTCGAAGTTAACTAAATGAAAATAATGGATCTTTGAAAATCCAAATTATTAAAGCAACCAAATGGTAAAATAAGTATAATATATTTAGCGCAGTTATTAACCATAAAAAAGTAAGATAGCGGATTTTAAAATTCCAGATTATTTAATCAATCAAATAAAAAATATATAGAATTTTCAAATCATCAAATTTTAAACAATAAAAAATCAAAGATATTAAAATTGCAGATTTTTAAAGAAACCAAATTAAAAATAAGGTGAAGAAAATTTGAGATATTAAATAAGAGTATTAGTTAATTAATGGTACGTAAATTTAATAAAGTCAAAACATTTTATAACAATCAAAAAATTAAATTTAAAAAAGATGGTCGCACTCAAAATTGCAGATTTTTTTAAAAATCAAGCAACTTTTAAAACAATAAAATAAGGATCCTAACATTGCAGGTTTTTGAACCAACCAAATAATATAATAACAAGAGGAAGGAAATGATAGATGTTAAATAATAGTACTAAATTCAAAACATTTGTCATCCATCAAAAAGATTTGATCACAATCAGAAAAGGAATTAAATCAAATTTAGTAAAACAATGGATTTCAAAATTACATATTTTTAAAGAAAATAAGTAATAAAATAAGAATAGGATTCTCAAATCGAATTTTAAAATAAAAAATAATGAAAATTAAAAATGCAGATTTTAAAGCAACCAAATAATAACAGGAACAATTTTAAAACAACAAGATAAGGATCCCAACAATGCAGATTGCAGAATTTTAAAACAACCAAATAATACAAGAAAGATATATATTAGATATTAGATATTAAATATTAAATAAGAGTTTGTAAATTCAGTGAATTCAAAACATTTTGTTCACAATTTAAAATTTTTTTTCCAAATCAAATTTAGTAAAATATTGGATTTCAAAATTGCAGATTTTTAAAGCTACCCAATAATAATATAGGAACAGGATTATGAAATCAAATTTTAAAATAATAAAGTAATGAAAATAAAATTTAAAAAAGAAAGATAGTTGGTTTCAATACTTTCAAATCATTGACATAATAAAATAAGAAGTAAAAACTTCCAATCGAAAAATTTTAGACTTTTAAAATCAAATTTTAAAACAATATCTAATGAAATTTAAAAAAGAAAATTTTTAAGACAACCAAATAATAAAATAAGAATAAGAAAGAATTGTTAGGTATATGCATTTGACAACTTCAAAGCATTTGTTATTAAAAAATTTATCTTCAAATCAAACTTTAAAAAAGTAAGATAGGGATTTCAAAACTGTAGATTTTTAAATAAATCAAAAAATAAGATAAGAATTGTAAAGACAAAGAATTTGTTATTAAAAAATTTATCTTCAAATCAAACTTTAAAAAAGTAAGATAGGGATTTCAAAACTGTCGATTTTTAAATAAATCAAAAAATAAGATAAGAATTGTAAAGAGTTAAAAGGCAATTAGAAAGTTTGAATTGAATTTACTAAATGAATTTAAAATATTTATTAACCCTGAATTTTTTTTAAATCAAATATTAAAAACAAAGCATGAAACAAAAAAAAAAAGAAGAAATACTTATTAACAATCAAAATTTATTTTCAAATCAAATTTAAAAAAGTAAAGAGTAAGCTTTGGTTTTCAAAAATGCAGATTTTTAAATCAATCAAATAATAAAATAATAAAAGGATTTTCAAATGAAGTTTTCAAACAACAAAATAATAGGACTTAAAAGTCGAAGATTTTTAAAACAATCAAGTAAAAAAATAAGAAAAACAATAAGAACTGAAAAGAGTTTAGCAAGTAATAAAAAGTATGAAACAAAAAATTAGAAATTTGTATTGACAATAAAATTTTATTTTCAAATCAAATTTAAAAAAGAAAGATTGGGTTTTAAAAAATGTAGATTTTTAAATCAATCAAATAATAAAATAAGAAAAGGAATCTCAAACGAAATTTTGAATCAAATCAAATTTAAAAAAAGTAAGATTGGGTTTTCAAAAATGCAGATTTTTAAATCAACCAATAAGAAAAAGATTTTCAAATGAAATTTTGAAACAAAATAATAGAACTTACTTAAAGTTGAAGATTTTTAAAACAATCAAATAGAAAAATAAACAAGAAGAACAATAAAAAATAAAATAAAAACTTAAAAAGGTAATTAAAAGTATGAAACAAAAAATTAGAAATATTTATTAACAATCAAAATATATTTACCAACCAAATTGAAAAAAGTAAGATAGGGTTTTCAAAAATTCAGATTTTTAAATCAATCATCAATCAAATAATAAAATAAGAAAAGGATTTTCAAGTGAAATTTCAAAACAACAAAATAATAGAACTTAAATTTGAAGATTTTTTCAAACAATAAAATAAAAAAAAGCAAGAAGGACAATAAAAAAACAAAATAAAAACTGAAAAGAGTTTAAAAAGTAATTACACATTATGAAACAAAAAATTAGAAACATTTATTAACCATCAAAAACTTTATTTTCAAATCAAATTTCAAAAAGTAAGATTGCGTTTTCAAAAATGCAGATTTGTAAATCAATCTAATAATAATAAAATAAGAAAAGGATTTTCAAATGAAATTTTGAAACAACAAAATAATATAACTTAAATTTGAAGATTTTTAAAACGATCAAATAAAAAAAAGAACAATTAAAAAACAAAACAAGCACTGAAAAGAGTTTAAAAAGTAATTACAAAGTATGAAATAAAAAATTAGAAATATTTATTAACAATAAAAAAATTTATTTTCAAATCAAATTTAGTAAAGTAGCGGATTTTTAAAAATGCAGATTTTAAACAACCAAATAATAAAATATGCGGATATTTAAAGAAATCAAATAATAAAAAAAAAGGGGCAATAAAAAACAATGGTATATAAATTTGATAAATTCAAAGCCTTTGTTAACAATAAAAAATTTATTTTCAACTCAAACTTGAGGCAAGTAAGATAGTGATATTCAAATTGCAGATTTATCCATCGGAAAAAAAAAAAAAACTGTAGAGTTTAAAATCGATCTAATAATAAAATAAGAATTGGAACGGGTTAAAAAAGTAATTACAAAGTCTGAATTGAAGTTTTCTGAACGAATTTACCAAAAAATATGAATTTAATAAGCAGTTTAAAAAAATTGTAGACTTTTATATTCATCAAATAATAAAATAAGAATTGGAAAGAGTTAAAAAAAAGGTAATTACAAA
Organism: Inga oerstediana; assembly: GCA_963210345.1. NCBI lineage: Eukaryota > Viridiplantae > Streptophyta > Magnoliopsida > Fabales > Fabaceae > Inga > Inga oerstediana. The sequence goes on along the minus strand of OY723405.1, from coordinate 12,985,847 downwards.
GCATGAATCAAATAATCAAACATTGAAGGCCAAAAAAAAAGAATCAAATAATAAAATAAGAACAGGATTCTGAAATCAAATTTTATTAGCACATGAAAGAGTCCAGAAGAGTTTTAAATTTAAAATAAGAAGTCATGGGAAGAAGAAAGCAGGCACCTTTGAAAGTGGTTGGCTAACTGGTAAACGCAGTTGCAATGAAAAGCATGCGATGGGTTTCGTTGATGACAATCACAGAATAAAAACAGCAACCAACAACAACAAACAAATCAATCTACTTGATGGGGAAACAAAATCTATGACAGTAAACAAGCTCAGTAATTTGAGAACTCCATACAAATTTAGCGAAAAAGCAAGCACCAAACCAGTCTGAAAACAACAACGGCATCCAAGCCAGACAAACAAACGAAAAAAAAAAAAGCACAGCACCAATTTGAGAAGAAGCAGCAACCAACAAACAAGTCTACAAACAGCAACAGCAACGTGAAAAAAAAAAAGCCTATTTAAAACATACAAACCAGACAAACAATAAAAAAAAACACTCACAATAAACCAGCACAACAACAATTTGAGAAGGGAAAGAGCAAGCAACAAACAACAAGTCTAGAAACAGCAAAGGCAACATGAAAAAATCCACCTTGAAAGCATAAAAAAAAAAATCACTTACAATAAACAAGCATAGAACAGAACCATCACAGTCCACACAAAATACAAAACCAGGGGAAGGCAACCACAAAAACAACCAATTGAGACTTATGAAATTAAACAGCAAGGGCAACATGAAAAAATCCCCTTGAAAACATCAAAGCCAGGCAAGCAAACAAAAATCACTTACAATAAACAAGCACAGAACCATCACAGTCCATACAAAACACAAAATCAGGGGAAGGCAACCACAAAAGCAACCAATTGAGACTTATGAAATTAAACAGCAAGGGCAACATGAAAAAATCCCCTTGAAAACATCAAAGCCAGGCAAGCAAACAAAAATCACTTACAATAAACAAGCACAGAACCATCACAGTCCATACAAAACACAAAATCAGGGGAAGGCAACCACAAAAGCAACCAATTGAGACTTATGAAATTAAACAGCAAGGGCAACATGAAAAAATCCCCTTGAAAACATCAAAGCCAGGCAAGCAAACAAAAATCACTTACAATAAACAAGCACAGAACAGAACCATCACAGTCCACACAAAATACAAAACCAGGGGAAGGCAACCACAAAAGCAACCAATTGAGACTTATGAAATTAAACAGCAAGGGCATCATGAAAAAATCCCCTTGAAAACATCAAAGCCAGGCAAGCAAACAAAAATCACTTACAATAAACAAGCACAGAACCATCACAGTCCATACCAAACACAAAATCAGGGGAAGGCAACCACAAAAGCAACCAATTGAGACTTATGAAATTAAACAGCAAGGGCAACATGAAAAAATCCCCTTGAAAGCATCAAAGCCAGGCAAGCAAATAAAAATCACTTACAATAAACACGCACAGAACCATCACAGTCCATACAAAACACAAAATCAGGGGAAGGCAACCACAAAAGCAACTAATTGAGACTTATGAAATTAAAATGGGGGGTTTTGACAGAATTAGTGAAGTAGATAACAAATTCATAACATCTATGATTCAGTTCCTCAGCCAATTCAACATCTAATTAGTACAAAGGTAAGGAGCGTACCTTGGAGGATGAGAAGGTCAAAAGGGAAGTAGAAAGCAGGAACCTTCGAGAGGAGACACCTTTTTTTTAACAGCTAAACAGGAGCTGGAGATTTGGCTTGGTCGGTCGGAATTCGGGGAGATGCAAATTTAAAGAGACGCGCGCCGATGGAGAGGAGTTTCCGAATTTGTGAGAGTCCGATTTGCCCGTTGTCGAAGACGGAAGGGCGGTGTAATTAAAGGCTTTTTCCTTTTAATTTCATTTTGGGCTTGGCCCTTCGTTACTTGGCCCATAAAGCAAAAGTGCAAGTGTCTGGCTCCTTAAAGCCCTTAATTTCTTTTTTGTTTTTAAATTTACTTAAACTTAAATAAGAAATTAAGATAATGAAATTTGTTCTATTTCATTTCAGCCCAAATGATCCCGTCATTAATATTCAGTTAAGATCGAAAAATTTATACAAAATAAAATAATATTTAAAACCGCACGTGGAAAAAAATATTAAGGGAAAATTCTAGTAAAATAATTTTCAAGATTTTGTCAATTTTTTAACAAAGTAAATGAATGATAAAATAAATAGGAAAAATCTGAATTAAAATAGTAAAATTTAGATTAAGGCCTATAATTTCAACAAATTTTTTATTATGATAAGATGAGTAATTAGGGTTGTGAATTTACGTCAATATTCTTAACTTATTTCTTCGCTCTTCTCAGTTCTCAACTAGGAATCTCTCTTTCTATGGCGCTTCTTTGAGGAAATGTCATTAGAAGTCATTGACTTCCTATGACACTTCCCCGTGAAAACGTCATAGCTTTATATTTTTTAAAAAAATTAAATAATTAAGTTATAATGTTTCCATATATTCAAGAAACGTCGTAGCTTATTTTAATGACGCTGAAAGTTATGACACTTCCCAAACGCCATATTGTTCTTTAAATTAAGCGCCATAACTTTTATTTTTTGTAGTAGTGATTCACCTAGTAAAAAATTCATACAATGAGGTTATTAACAAGTTTTATTAAGGAATTCATGAAATTTCTTTAAGTTCTAACTTCTGTTCACCCAATAAAAAAATTCACACAATAAGGTCATTCTTTATTAAGGAATTCACAAAATGTTATTTGGCTTTAACAACTTTAGTTTACTAAATAAAAAAGTCACACCATCATATTATTCATAAGTTTTGTTAAAGAATTCATCATATTCATTAGGTCTTAACAATTTTCGTTTTCCCATAAAAAAATTCACAAGTTGTTCTTTTTTCTTGGACATAAATTCACAAGTTGTTAAAACATGATAGTGTGACTTTTTTAATAAAAGTTGTTAAAATCTAATCAAATGTTGTAAAATCCTTTGTGAATGATATGACATTGGGACTTTTTATTTGAAAAACGAAAATTGTTAAAACCCAATGAAATATTGTAAATTCCTTAACAAAATTTGTGAATGAGTTGATAGTGTAAGTTTTGTTACTGGATAAACGAAAAATGTTAAAATCTAATAAAATGTTGTGAATTTCTTAATAAAATTTATGAATGAGTTAAAGTTAAAGGGTTAGCTTATATATATTTACTTGTATAATATACATTAAAAAGTATTAATGTTTTTTGCAAACCAAGTTGCGAGTTTCAAATCCTTCCCTCGACACTTTGAAACTAAATATTCCCTCCCACTAGAATATTGAAGGGTAATTTGGTTATTTCTTTATAATTTTTTTTTTTTTGATGGTTTATGCAATGGACCATTTTTGGCCTTCGGTGCACCCACCTTCCACGTATCCGGCGTTAACCTGAAGGCCAACGCCGGATTTACCGACATGGGCCCCCGACAACTGACTAGTCCTGGCGCCCCCAATCTGATAGGCCCGACAGGAATTCACCTCTTTGAGGCGCCCCAGGGGAGAGAGCTCCCAATGAAAATTCTTTACACCTTCCGTTTCCTGGGATCGAACCCAGGAACGGATTGGTGTGGCGCAGATGCCTACCCATCTGCGCCAACTTCCGTTGGTTATTTCTTTATAATTTTAAAAAAGGACAATTTAAACCTAATATCTTTCTAAGATTATAAATATTCGAAACACCTTCATTTTAAAACTTTAAAACTTTTAATGGGTATATTTGTATTGACGTTGAGATTGCTTAAAAGCTGCTTTTTATATAAATGAAGATAAAAATTTTCTCACATATTTACCTCATATACCATAAATCACGATTGAAAAACTATTTTTAAGTATTTTAATCATTGATCCAAACGAGTACCTGATAAAATTTTTTACAAGTATAAATATCAATGACGTCATAGCTTTGAAGTGAGAAACAAGGTATAGGGCAAAAAAGCGAAGCCGTGGGTTTTTGGGAGGGAAAGTTGTGGGACGTAGTGTGTGTTTAGCAACATTTTAAATCATAGTTTTAAATCATGATTTACGTAACTCAAGATAAAACTCATCTCACATACTTAACTAATAGGTCACAAAAGCTATTAAAAAAAATTAATCCAAATACACACGTAGTACTTCTGTACTACTGCATTTGGCTGGTTGATTCATGGGGCAATTACAATGAAATTTCATGCAAGAGAAAAAAATGAAGAAATGGTCCCTGAAGTTGTCAGTGTAAGCTCCTCGACTTGTTAATGGACGCTCCTCAACTTATCATTAACAACTTTAGAGACCATTTTTTCATTTTTTCTCTTGTGTGGGACTTCATTGTAATTGTCCCTTGATTCATCTACATGCTTTTTGGAGCGTGAGTTGCACTCTTCGTCATGCGTGGTTTTCTTTGTTTAAATTCAAATATTCAAATCATGTGCAGCAGCCTACTATGTACTGCCATATTAGTATCAGTTTTTTCGTTTCCCTATTTCCTTTTTCTCCTATATTTCTTCTCTTTTTAAATTGAAAGTATATTTAAATAGGACAAGAGGTTAATGTAATTATTAAAAAGAGAGATTATAATTTAATAAATGAATGATAAGAACAACACCAGCACAGATTTTATTACTTACAAATAACACAATTTTTCAAAAATATAATAATAATATATTAGTTGAATTTATATTGAAATGAATTAGCTGCTTTCTCACAGTTTGAAAAATAAGTCGCGTGGTTTATATTTGTTGTATAACACGGTTTCATATAAATATAAGTGCAAATTGCAAAAAAAAAAATTGTTGTTGAATGTTTTTCGGTGAGTAAGAGATAAACCAAAGTGTGGGTACGCTGTGCATTAAAATTTTTTTTTTTATAGTACATGAAATACATTAATCACCTCAGGGATTATCCTCCTAAGTCAACAAACAGTCTAAACCTATTATTATCAGTAAGTAACAAGCTCACAATAGCTAAAGAGGGTGAATTGGTGATATGGAGATCCATCGTGCGAACTTCCATGATAAGGTGAAAATCTGGGTGTTTCTGAGACACCATGGCTTGTATCAGTTCTTTGATTTCACTACAATTACACTCAATAAGAATTTTTCTGTATCCTCTATCCCATGCAAATTTAAGTCCCCATAATACACCCCAAGCTTCAGCAGAGACCACCGTCCCCTGACCAATCCGATACATAAACCCCAACAAAAACTCACCATTATGATCTCGCAATACACCTCCATAAGTACACTTCCCTAAGTTGTCACTCCTGGATCCATCAGTATTAATCTTCACCCACCCAAGTGGTGGTGGCTTCCAATAGGGGTGACTTTCTTCCTCATTATAGTTACAAAGCAGGCTTATATTGCCCCATGCTAAACAGGCACGAGCATGGGCTAAAATGGTATTACTACTCCAAGACTTGTTGTTAAAACAACGTTCATTACGAGCCAACCAGATAAACCTGCATAGGACCGTAAACCAAAGACGAAACTCAAATTCCTGAACTGTGTCCTTTCTCCCTATACACCATGCAAGCCAATCGTTCCTATCCAATATACCAAAAAACAGCTTATGCCAACTTGGAGGTAAAAAACCATACCAGAACTTAGAAGTGTTCGGGCAATCCCGAAGAACATGGAGAATTGACTCACGAGAATTATGACAAATTTCACACATACCCGTAGGATGACTACCACGCTGGAATCGTACCATGTTTGTCATTAACCGTCCGTGAAAACACAGCCACAAAAAAATACGATACCTTTAAGGGACCTTCATTTTCCAAACACATCTCCACCGGTATTTAGCTTGTGGCCGCTGGGTACCCATTAGATATTTGTAAGCAGAGCTTAGGGAGAATATTCCATCAGAAGACCATCTCCACGCCGGGAAATCGTCCCCATTTAACTGACAGATATTGACACGTCTGATAGCTGTACATACATGTCCTGGAAGTAGATAATCAAACTTGCTCATTTCCACTGTCCGTTAAATTTGTCCAGCTGTCCTATTCACATTTAAAGAACGATAAAATTGTCCAGAAAAAGTAACGGTGCTATTTGATTGTAATATTAGTTGATTTGAGAATAATACGATACTACTCTAATCCAATTTATAATTTATAGAGAAAAGAAATTCTTTTTTGAGTACAAGAAAATAAATTTTTAGTTCTATTTATAAAGTATGCCATTAATTTTTTCTTTTTTGTAAAATGTACCATTTTAACTTTCATTTATTATAATGTAGACTTTGTTTTCTTAAGGAATAATGTATATTAAATAGGAATAAAATTGAAAAGTTGTTAAATTTTAAAGCATAATTTTTAAGATTTAAAGTTTTTCTTAACGTTCATTAAATAGATCATATTTTAATAGCTTACATTTATTATTTTATAAAATATTAAATCTAAATCATGTATTTTTTATTTTTGTGAGCATGAGATTCCAAGAAGAAAATGAGAAAACACAAACCCCACATTGATCATTGATATCATTCAACTCCTCATGTTAATTCAGTGATTCTTTACACTATGTTAGGATGGAGAGAAAAATAAGAAAAAAATAAGGGTGGAAATATTAAGTTTGAAAATTACCATAAATAGTAAAAAAAATTACTATTTTGAGGAGTTTTCTCTCTTAATTTTCTCTCCCTCTAATTTTTTTTCCATCTAAATATAGGATAAGGTTCGTTCAATATGAGGGAAATGGAGGAGAGGGAGGGGGAATTTTTTTTTGTTTTTTTGGATGAGTGATGGGGGAAATTTAATGACTAAAATCAAATTCATTAAAAAAAATCCCCCCCTTTTTCTTCCTCCCTCTATATGTTGGTGTGCCCTGCGCGTGCTCATGCATAGGATAGTCTATACTCAACACTTCTTCTCCCTCATCCTCACCTCCCACACTTTCCATACACACTCTCTCACTACAACATTTTTTCTCCTCCTCCCACTAATAAGTTCCCGTTCAAGCTGAAGCCAGCATCTCATCAATTTGCCTCTCCCCTCTCCAGCGAGTTCAGACACACCAGACTTTGCTCCTATTTTAGTGATAATATCACCATGGTAAATATCTTGCTCTCTGCATCAACCTTATTGTTACTAGCATACAAAAGTGGCTTTCAAGGGAGTGTTCCCTTTCAAAGGCCACTATCCAGCAGCTCTATCCTCCTTTTGACCTTGAGGACAAGGTCTCTTTTAAAGGCGGGAGTATGGTAATAATCAATGAGGAGATGGGTATAAAGGGAAATAGAAATAAAGGCCCAATGAATAATGGTGAGCCTAGGAGCATCAAAAGAAGCTTGCAGTCTAGAAAGAAAATGTGGAAGCTGAGGGATTTGGAAGGAGAAGCATCATATAAGGACAAAGTTGGTAAGGAAAGGGTGTGAAAATATCGAGATCAATGTGTTAGAATGTTAGAAATGGTATCGGAGCCAAGCTCAGGTTCGTATCAGAGGTAGGCTTGGGTTGGTATCAGAGCTAGGCTCAGGTCGATGTTATAAATGACATAATTTATGTAAAAGTTCTAAGAAATATCACGATGAAAATGGAGTATGGCATGTCTACTTCTCCCTCCTTCAATTTTTTTTTATTTGAAAGAGTGGCAATGATCTGTACAACCTCATTGAGAATTTTTCACACAAGATACAAATCTTCATATAGTTGAGAAAGTGACCACCATCGCACAGGTCGGAGGGGATATAAAACCTAATTGGAAACAAGCAATTTAACACTAGAATGTGCCTTCACATTGTTCTATAGAAAAGTGTCAAGAAAGTATTAGGGGTATTGCACACTCCAAAGAGCTCACGAATAAGGAAACACTATCTTTATATGGTGATCTAGTTGAGAGTTTCATACAAGATGGATTATATAAAAATGTCGTTGAAATTTTTAGAGTTTTACCTAACCACGGATTTCGGGGTTGACATATGAGGATGTGCACAACTTCAGAAATTCTTTGAAGGATGATGATTGGAGATATGCTTCGGCATCCGAGGCTCGTGAGCTGGAATCTTCTCATCACACTATGTTTGAAACCTTGAAAGATAAGGTGATATGGACTGTACTAGAAGAAGGCTTTCTCAAGCTCAATACCGATGCTTGTATAAATGATGGATAAGGAGCAATTAGAGGATTATTCCGTGACTCGAGTGGGGAACATGCTCCTTGGTTTTTATAGGTATATTGGACCACAGTTGAATATCTTTGAAGCGGAGGTTCGAGCAATTCAAGAAGGTTTAGTTTTGGCCCTCAAACATAGATATACAAAAATCGAATTGGAGACTGACCACTTACAAATAGCTTGTATTTTACAAGAGGAAGAAGAAGCCCAAAAAATGCAAGGCAAAACTTGAAGGCATTATTGAATTCTTAGGCTCTAAGCTACGAGGTTCCAAAGCGTTAGTCCACATTTATAGGCATGTAAATAAGTGCGTAGATTTGCTGGCTATCGTAGCTATCGATGTGTATAGTAGTTAAAGTGAAACTGAGATTATTTTTGAATTAGCTGATCTATTTACAACGTTGAAAAGACGACTTGAGCATGATCAACGAAGATTGAACGAGTGGTGAGGACAAACTTCTTATGGCACGTGGTCTCTTGGAGCTTTTATATTATAAGTTTATACTTTCCACTTTATTTCATTAGGTTTTTCTTCACTTTTATTCGTGAGCTCTTTGGAGTGTGCAATACCCCTAATACTTTCTCGATACTTTTCTATAGAACAATCTGAAGCCACATTCTAGTGTTAAATGCCCGTTTCCAGTTAGGTTTTTATTCCCTCCGACCTGTGCGATGGTGGTCACTTTCTCAACTATATGAAAGATTTGTATCTTATGTGGAAAATTCTCAATAAGGTTGTACAGATAATTGCCACTCTCTCAAATAAAAAAAAAAGATTGAAGGAGGGAGAAGTAGCCATGCCATACTCCATTTTCATCGCGATATTTCTTATAACTTTTGCATAAATTATTTCATTTGTAACATCGACCTGAGCTTGGCTCTGATACCAACCCAAGCCTACCTCTTATACGAACCTAAGCCTGACTCTGATACCATTTCTAATATCCTAACACCTTAATCTTGATATCGTTCGCTTAAAGGCCCTGCAACCCTTCACAGTTTTAAAACACATCGAGAGGGGAGGTTCTAAAGCGTCGGTCTATATTTATTAGCATGCAAATAAGTGTACTAATTCGCTGGCTACCATAGCTATCGATGTGTATAGTAGTGAAAGTGAAACTAAGATTATTTTTGAAGTTGGTCCATTTGCGACGTTGAAAAGACGACTTGAGCATGAATAACAAAGATTGAACTAGATGTGAGGACAAACTTCTTTTGGTATGTGGTCTCCTGGAGCTCTTATAATGTAAGTGTATACTTTTCACTTTATGTCATTAGGTGTTTCTTCACTTTTATGTTCACTGTTTCAAAATGATTCACGTGCTTTTTGGGTTAATCTTTTCAGGGAATATTCAACATAATATCTAGATAGGTTGGAACAATTTCAGTTTTGAGAAATTGGCATACTGTCAATTTGGGACTAATTCAATTCTCTTGAGAAAATAATGGTTAATGGTTTATGTGTTGTCTAGTCTTTTAAGCTGATGTACTTGTCTTTATTTGCTTCTCTAACAGGATTTCGTATACTTGTTTTTTTTTCATTTCTCTTCCTTCTTGATAATTTTTCATTTTAAGTGTATTTAAAAGATATTTTGATGAAGATATTTAGAGAGTTATCTATGTTATTTTAGGAGATTTTTGTAACACCCCAAATTTTATATTCACTAAAAAATATATTGTAATTATTTGAGTAATTCAATAAAATGGTGAATATTCATGAATTTGGATCTTGTGAATTTTGAAATATTCATATTCACAAGGAAATGGGTAAATAAATTCAAGAAATAAATTAAATTACAAAGGTGATAGCAAACTTATAATTTTGCCAATTTAGCCCAAGATTAATTATTTTCCAATTAATGAGAGTTAATTTCAATTAATCAAGGAAAATAAAGAAAAATGCATAATGGGATTATTCTTGGTGGAATAAATCAAGAATTGTGAAATTGGAGGTAATTACACATAAACCAATTATGTGAATTATGGAATGAGTGAAAAAAAATTTCCTTCCCTTCCTCTCATTATTTTTGTCCAAAGCATGAAAATAGGGAAACAATATTAAGTTCATGATCACATGCTATAAGAAGAGAGTCATGATGGCAAGGCTACATGGTCAATGATGATAATGGTTGAGTGAGTTGGTAGATTAAATGTTGAGTGTAAGATGAGAGGATAAGATTGAGTGAAGGGATAAAAGAAATGAGTGCATGGAAGAGTGCAAGCTTAGGCTTATTTGGAAGAGTGGTTGACTAGTTGGAGCAAGGAGGAGGGCACGGTTTTGAGGAGAAAGTTAAGGGAAGCAATTGATTCAAATTAATCACAAGACATTGGAGTAATCATGAAGGAAGAGAAGATTGTGACAAGTGTCACATTTTGGACTCTTGATTAAATCAATGGCCAAAAGGAAAGAAGAGTAAGTTAATAAAACACCTTCTCTTCCTTTCCATATGCTCATTTCATACAAGCCTTTGGAAAAAGGAGAGAAGAGAGAGCTTGAGAAATAGAAAGAAGAGGAGAGCTCAAGGAGGAAGAAGCTAAGGTAAGTATTGTCTCTTAGGTGTTCTTCTTGTAAGCATGCATGAAGTTCTTCTCTAAACTCTTGTTTCTCATGAATCCATGGTGGTGAAGTCATACTTTGAGATCATGAAGAGAGGGAGGAGGTGCCTAAAGTAAAAGCATCCAAGAAGTTTGAGAGCTAATTATACCAATCTCAACTTTATGTTAGTATGAAGTTGTTGTTGGTAATTGTTGTTTGGTTCATGTGATTTTTGGTTGAGTTATAAAATTTGAAAAGCTTTAACCCTAAGGGGTTATGCTGCCCAAAATCCTTTAAATCATGATTAATAAGTTTTTAAGTGAGTTAATTAAGGATTAGAAGTGGAAGAGTACAAGTTTTGGAAGCTAAAAAAACAAAACTCCATTTTTTCATTTTTTTTCTTGAATTTTGGTCAAAACCAGAACTGGTGTGAGGAGTTAGATTTTCATGAAATAAATGGTTCCATTGGATTCAGTGGGAAAAAATAGGTGGGGTTACAGTTGAGCACTTTTTCGGTAGAGGCCCAAAAAACATAATTACGAAAATGCCGCTGAAATCCCTAAATAGGGGTTGTCAAGGGTATTTTCGTAATTTGACAGTAAACTTGATAATTTCGATCCCAGAAATGGATTCTTTGGGTGAAAATACGTCAGAATAGCCTTAGTTAAAATTTTGAAAAAACGTGTCATCGGGCTGGGTACGACGGGGCAAGGCCTGGGTCCCGGGCACAGCTGGTAATGCGGGCTACGGTTTCAGACGGGGTGGGCTGAAGTAGCCCGCCCCCTTCGTGGGCTGGCTTTTGTAGCCTGAGCCCGCTAATTTTTTTTTAATTTCACTCTTTTTTAAAAAATTTTACTCTCATTCTCTTTCACATGCTCATATCACACTTTTTTTCTTTTATATATTTATATTATGAAATTAATTTCATTCTTACTTTCCTTTTTATTTCATCTATTCACATCACAAAACTATATAAACACATATCTTTTAAATTTAATAATAGTAGAATAAATAAATAAATTATGAAAATAAGTGTCAAATAAAAAATATGGGGAATTAACTAAACACATCATCAAATGAAAGGAGATAAGGGATACTAAGAGGGCATTTGAGGAGAAAAAAATAAAAAAAAATGTCGCGGGCCAGCAGCGAATTCAAACGGGCCGCCATTTCGGAGGCCCGAACTCGCCTGTTTTTGGCGACCTGCCAGCCCGACCCGTTTTACCGGCTCTAGTCCCAGGGGCATTTTGGTAAAATTTCATCATAGATTAATATAACCACAAGAAATACTATAGAAGAGTCTAAAATGATACTTGAATAGGTTATTATCTATTTTTTATACATTTAATATTTTAGGACCGAGTCGGACGCCGAAAACGACACGTTTGATGAGGCATACTGAAAAAGGGGTTTAACAAACTTCAATGTAGGAACTACCATCTTTCATACACTATGTGAATAATTATATTTATTTTTTACTGTATTTCGTGATATGATTGCGTACTAGAGGTACAATACCTAGTTATGATTCGCTACTCAACAACGGTATATTGGAAAATCCTAGCTGTGGTTGATGACTCTGTTGAGGTATATTATCGGAAATCCTAGCTGTGGTCGATGACTCAGTTGAGGTATATTATCGAAAATCCTAGATGTGGTCGGTGACTCGACTAAGGTAAATATATATATGGATCGAATCGAACTTTCATTTTTGCCTAATATAGTGCATTGCATATTTAATTTTCACATTTTATATGTCGATCGTATGTCTCTATGGGGATTCTTCGGAATCTCACCCTTTTTGAAAAACAAATATCTCATCTAGTGCCAGTGGATTGAAGGGCAAAGGCATGGACCTTGAGAAGTAATTAGCTCATGTCTCAAGGCGATGGCAAAATAGTGGTTATAATTAGTTTATGCCTTAGATATTTTGAGTTAATATTAAGTTTCCGTTGTATTTTATGTATTTCATTGACGAACGACGTGAGATTGTAAACAAATATTTTTATCAGTATAATTGTACTTTTTTGTATGCCAATTGAATTCCGTCTTTATTACTCTTCGATTATCGAAATGGAAACGGGTGTTGACAATTTTTATGAGATTAATTGTTATACAATCAAATCAAAGTGGAGCATCATTTGGGGATATTATTATTAATATCTTAGTTTTAGCTAAAATAGAAATAATTAAATAGATTTTAGAAAATAAAAATCATAATAGTAAGAATTTAAAATTTTGAAATTAATTTTAAAAGAAAATGGTTTCAGTTTATTAGTTTATTGCATTATTTTGTGTTATCTTCCTTCCTTTTACTAACAGGGGCTATGTGGTTGGTTTAACTGAGGATTGACTTTTTAAATCAAAAGGAATAAACAAGTTAAATGAACAATTGTTAGAGGAATCCTTACATATTCTAAAAATGCCACCTCATCTGTACTATAACTAATTAAACTATAAAAACTCATTTTATTTTAATCCCATATGACTAATGAGTCATCTGAAGAAATTTAAATTTTATGATTTTGAAAAATAACAACTCAAAGAAGGAAATTGCATTTTTTGTTTTACTAAAGTATGAAGTTTATGTCTTTTAAAATCATAAAATTTGAATTTCTCTAGATGACTTATTAGCTATATGGGATTAAAATGAGATTATTTGTTATATTTTATTAGTCAAAGTACAGATGAAATAGCTCTCATAAATTATGTAATTAGTATTTCTCCATTGGTTATGGATAAGAGCGCATCTTTCTTCAATATGTGCTTCATCAATGCAGAATCAAGAAGGCCAGAATTTTAGGTCTTACTTTAATTACTAACGCACTGAAAAATCTGATATGGAAAAATAAGGTGAGATGGATGTCATGTAGGCGTGTTACCTCTACATATTTGGTAAACAAATGTTGACCGTTAGGGCTTGTTAACGGAGGGGTGACATTGGCCCATTTTTCATACTTTAGAGGCACAATTGCCCTCTCAAAAACTTCCCTGTACCTAATATCCATTCATGGAATCGTCCAGGGCATTTTATCCCTTTAACCAATAAAATTAAAACCATCAGTCTAACCGTGATAAATAAATCATTCAAAAAGAAGGGCACTAGCCTTGGCGAACATACTACTTGCTAAGGTGAGTGTCACAGAATCCAGAATCTCATACAAAAATAATATTATAATATCCCGCAAGTATATGAATGAATCCTAATGGCAGAAAACAAAGAATATGAATCACATATACTGGGAGCCAAAATTTATGAACCCTATGCCTTTACCAAAGCTCATGCCTATCATCCTAACCTAAAAAATGTTAATTATGGAAAGGGTGAAATCGATAATTCAATAACTATATCCCATCCTTGAACATAATCACTACATGCGCATGGATGCCACGTGGACCGTTCGCAATAAGTGAATACAATAAATACAATATAACGACAATACAATATCTAAGATTTAATATGAGTAAATATTCATTTATTAACTTTATTTATTTAATCCCTGCCTCATCTCCTCTAATCCGCCAGCTTGAATCCATAGGCTAAGTCTCCCTAATGGCTGGGAACTCTTACTTGCTCTCTGGTGCGTAATACAGATCGAACATAGTATCGTATAGCACATAGCAAACCATGGATTCCCTCACCTTTTATTCCATAAGGTGTCATAGTCCCAAGTTACCACTTATGGACAATAAAAGCTAACCATAGTATACTATATGGTGGCATACCATATGGCACAATAACACTCAAACTTCTTCCAAATCCTCCCTTTATCATTGATTATCTTTAATTACATAGATATCTCAGAACACATGATACAAGTGTAATCAATAGGTAGTATATCAAGCTCTTATTTTTATTTCCAAAATCATAAGCAATTGTTACATTTATATCATACCACTTCTCATGATCACGATGTGCGTGTGCGTGTTTGTGTAAGACTCACACGAGGTGGTTCTTATAAATTCCTATAGTTAAAGGTAATAAAATTTATGAGTTCTCAAGACCTTGAACACTTGATAACTATACTTCAAGAAGGAATTTAGTTATCTCAAGTACCAAGATTACAAAAAAAAAACCATAAGTAGGTATGCATGTGAGCTCGTCACTCCTCAAGTTAATCTAGGTTGCAAAATTAATAACAAAGGTAATTAATAAAGCCAAATTATGACATATTTACTCTAATTAAAATTCTCATGGCTCTTTGGAGCTTGTAAAAGTTTCCCACTATTCTCTAGAGTTCCCTAGAATTACTTACGGTAACTTATAGTAGCCTAAAAGTAATAAAATATTTTTATTGGGAATCTTTAGAACTCCCCAAACCATCTTAGGAATCTCAATCTAGCTTAAACAGTGACAAGTCAATAACTAGAGTCTTCTAGACTCCTTAGACACATTCTCAGAGAATTAAATTATAACTCTTTACAAACCCAAAAAAAGACTATAGAGTTCCCATAGTAACTTAAAAAGGTTATTCAAGGATGACTTATTGGACTTAATCCCTCTCACTATCTCCTAAAGTCCTTAAAACCTTCTCAAAATAGTTTAGAGTAATAAAATTAACATCAAATTAGGCTAAATCGACGAATCCTTTCCTCCAGATATCATAGATTAGCATAACCCACTGTTTATTAAAGAAATATTGAGAAGAAAAGACAAAGAAGAAGGTTTTTTTAGAAAATCTCTACCTTTCCTAAACTAGGATCCCAAAACCCTCTTAATCTAAGATCTAAAATCTTGTAGGAACCTTAGAATTATCTCATGAAGTTAGATGAACTTTCCAGAATAAAGTCTTAGAAATCATTTGAACAATGATCCAGAGTAGATGTTCTAAAGCCTTGTCCTAGTATAGCTCTTCGCCTTCTCCTTTCAAAACTTTGAAACTAAAGATACAGGATGCTTATTGCCTAGGTCCTTAAAAAAGGGTTAAGGTGCGCTCAGCGCCTTGAACTATTTTCTCAGATGCGCTCAGTACCCCAAACTATTTTCTCAAGTGCACACAGTTCCCTAAAGTTATTTATGGTGCAATTTGAGCCCTCAACTATTTAAAATGGTGCAATCTCATCCAACCCCAACAGAACTGTTTATTTGACCATTAATATGAGTTGGCATATGAGATTAGCAAGTGATAAGGCAGATGACTTGGCTTTTTGTGACTATAATCTAAGTCTAACGATTAAAAAATAACTTCTTGGGAAAAATCGCATCAAGCTGGTTCAACTTGAAGAAGTGCATTGTAACACCTCATTTGACAAGACATATATACTTAACATTCAATCCATTAAAACGTCACTTATGAACTTAGGGACTCTATTCGAACAAAACTGGAACAACAATTACTTGATACTTTCAACTAATACTTCAAAGTTTCAAACAAATATTTATCAAACAAAATATTTTAGGATGAAGAATAATCCTAGTGTCATGACAATTAAATACAAAGTGGCATAAAGGTGCATGAGAAGCCTAATAGAGCCCTCAAACCTCACTCTATAGGTGCCTTCCCTTGCTCCCTACTAGAACAATCACCTGAAAAATGTTAATATATAGGAATGAGATTCCACGTCTCAGTAACTACTGAAAGTTTATATCGTACACAAGCAAATCACATATGATAAAAAGAAGGAACTGATTACATATATATGTATAATTGTATATATGTATTTGTATATACCATAATCCTCATACAAGACAAAAACAATTTTAATCATTATTATGTCAATCTGTATTTTCATCACAACATGTAATATACAATTATGCAATATGCAATATGCAATATGCAATATGTAAGATGCAATCTCTTATATCACCGTCCATCCTTATATCGCTGACTAGAGCCATAGGCTAACACATAGTTCAACAGAAAACCATCCATTTAACTGGATTATCCCAAGCTCACCAGTTCTTAAAATACACCCGACTAAAGATGTAGAGCTTAAGTATGGACTATGGCTCCCCTCCTTAAAAGAACATAACTAAGGAGGTGTCACATATCCCATAACTCTAATGCAATCTCGGCCAAAGGAAAACATTGAAGAAGGGGCCTTGACAAGTGCTATCCACTGTGTACCGAGTGATGGCATACCACGTGGTAAAAGATCTCAACATACAAATTCCTTCTTACTCCAATCCATCACAAATGCAACCGCCATAACAGTTATATTCAATCACCAATAATATAATTAACAAACAAGGTACAATAAATTATACTTCCATTCGTATAAAATATTATTAGAAATAGATTATTTTATTGAGGTAGAAGAAAAACTGAGACCTGTCTACAAAAAGTTTACTAGAAATTGGTGGGAACTGGAGGGGTTTTGCATAGAAAAACACACACACAGGCATATACACTCACGCCAAATCAATTATAGAAGAGGAGGAGGTTAAATAAATATAAAAATATGTATATTATACCCACATACCAATAGGAATGAAGAAAAAGGGTGAATGAAGTAATATATATTATATATATTTATATGTACCCAAGCCAACAGTTTCATGAAAACGAAATGGGTATGAGAAATGATGAATATACATATACACCTAGGCACAGTAATTGACAAGACAACAAAATAAAAAATAAAAAGAATGGGAGATGTAATAAAATGATTGAAAAGACGTTGTTATGGTGAAATGAAGGTAAGGACTAGATTTAGGAAGCATGAGTGAGATAAAGAAGAAAGAAGAATGGATCTGGATATCTGAGAGCCCATGCGGCGTTGAAGTGTGAGAAGTATGGGAGAGAAGAAGTTTTATAGAAGAAAAGTTAGGGTTAGAGTTCACTTTTTTATTAAAATAATATTTTTTTAAAAAAAAAATAATCATAATACTAATAATAGTTGTGGTAATAATACTCAGACATTTTTTTACTTAGGGAAAATCCTTTAAAAAGACGATTGAATTATTCAAATTTTAAATTGAGCCATTAAATTCAACAAATTATAAATCAGGTTATATGTCTTAAATTAGGATTTTGGAATTTAATAATTTTACCTTACTACCCCTTATTTGATTTCTACTCAGTAATAAATAGTCTTATATGTAACCTACTTGTCACTCATCCATCTCTATTATTTCATTTTTTATTGTTTTTTACAAAAATATAGACTCATTAATTACTCCCTTTCCTTTACAAAACTTCTCCAAAAACTCTCTCTCTCCACCGCCACTTCTTCCATCTCTTCCCCTACTTCGACGCCCCTTCTCTTCAATTAATCAATATATAGGCGTCAGAGGTTGGCATTAGAGTAGTCATATGCACATCATCGTCATCTTAAAACCTTATCAGGCAAAAACCTAATAAAAGCAGGATGAAAAGAGAAGTCATTTCATCATAATAACAATGATTTGTTATCTGATAATAAACCCAACTAAATCAGTGAGAGCACGAATATATACAGCTAACTTTATATATCTGTAAGCTGCATTATGAATAAGTACGATTTGAAACATTAATCTTGAGACTTGAAAGTTTTGATAATTGGAACCCAACGAAGGGTTAAAATCTACGAATTCATTAAAGGACAAAAAATTCGATTTAAATTCTCGGACTCTGAAGATTAATTTTTTAGGGTATGATTAGATCCCGCAAGAGAAAGACAATGCAAAGGAAGAAGTGGCGAGGTGGAGAGGAGAGTTTTTGGGGAAAAAAAAATTGTGGAGTGAAACAAATTAATGAACTAGCATTTTTGTGAACAAATTAGAATAATAGAGATGGATGAGTGATAGGTAGGTTTTTTTTTTTTTTTTGCCATCAGATAGGTAGGTCACACATAGGACTATTTATTATTAAGTTGAAATCAAATGAGGGATAGTAAGATAAAATTATTGAATTCTAAAATCTTATTTTAGGACATATAACCTGATTTATAATTTATTAAATTTAACGACTTAATTTAAAATTTGAATAATTCAACTGTCTTTTCTAAAGATTTTCCCTTTTACTTATTCCAATAATAAGATTTATTTACACATATATACCCATATATTTAAAATAATTATTTTAAGGAGATATTTTATTTGTATTATTATTTTTTTGTATAGAATAATATTCAGAACTTAATGCTTCTTTTAAATTATTAATTTATCATATACTCTTGACTAAATAAAACTTAAACTACAACTAATCTTAAGTAACTAATCTTAAGTGCTAACAAAAATTAGGGTGTTACATGCATCACAACATCATGTCCGACAAGATTCACCGGTAGCTTCATTTGTCCCCCATTAACTCATTTATTTGTTGATATGTATATCTTATTCTTGTTGCAGGTTGAGATTCTAAATCTTCTTCAAGAACGGAAGGCTATACTTGATTTGAAAAAGTGAGAGTTTGATCTGGAATTGGACGAAAAAAGAAAATCTTTTAAAGCTGGACTACAGAATAGAATGACGGAACTGGAAAAGAAGGAAGTTGAAATCAACCACATGGAGGTGAAAATTGCTAAGCGTGAACATGCGTTGGAAAAAAAAAACATAACAGTTTAGGTTAATAGTGCTGAGAAAGAGTATGAATTGAAATTGAGAAGTTTAAAGGAAAGGGAGAAGACTATCAAGTGTGACGAGAGTCTTCACCAGAACAATATGGATTTTGCTAGTCTTCTCTTCGAATAAACCCTAACTCTCTCTTACCCTTGGTTTCTATTTTTCATCGACAAAAGCCACTCCTCATGTATTCATCAATGTAATCTAATCGGGTGATGTTTTGCAATTATTATTATTCTTAACATTTATAATTCTAAAACTATAAAATAGAATATTATAATTAAAAAAATATAAGGTAAAGATATTGGCTGATGTGGTTTTAATTTTTGTCCGCATCGTCACTATTTAATATGCTTATGTCATATGTCAACGCATATTTTTTACCAAACTTCTACTGACTCATCACTATATTAACAGTCAAACAAATGGTTATGTAGGAGTTGGATGGGATTGTACCATTTTAAATAGTTGAGGGGTGAAATCGTGCTATAAATAATTAGGGGCATTACACAAGTCCACTATTAGGCTCTAGAAAGCTAAGTTCTAGACTTCTAGTGGCTTAAGTGAGTAAAAATTAAGTCTAATCCACCCAAAAACGTAGGTCTGTTTTGGGCCTTTTTGGTATCCTAATTGCTCTTTTTTTGGTCCTATATCAACTCAAACTCAATCTTCCATATAGATCACACATTTCTAATGTCTATTTTACCCATCTGAGGAATCCAAAATCCAGAATGTTATACTTTCGGATTCTAACTATAGAGGAAGAATCCAGCAAAGTTTGTAATTGGGTCTCATAAGGTTCTTGGGATTTCCAGAAGTTATCTACTATCATCCCAAGCTGTGTTTCAGAACCTAATATACATGTTGCCGACTTTAGTTGATGTAGGAAGTGACATAATTGCATGGAATGTAACTAGTGATGACATCCTTACTATAGAGAGTGCCAATTACATGCTGGAACACTAACTACGTACCGCTTATTATTCGATTTTTAAGAAGATATGGAAATGGGGGAGCAGAGGATGTTCGAACCTTCATATGGATTGCTTTCAATAATTGTTTACCCAGTAATGATTGGAGTAGGTGGTCATCCACCCTTACTGATTGCCAATGGTTTTATGATAGAGTTACTTTCCTTGATATTCAAGAAATTCAAGTTACTTTTAGAAATCATTTTTTAAATTTTCTTCGAGTTACTCCTCTTAACTCATTCATTACATGGAGACTCAATATCTCTAAGTAATATTTATGTTTGGATGAATATTTAAAAGTTTTAACTGAAAAAACTTGTTCTTTTTAAAACTGCTATTATTAGGTCCATACATGGACATAAGTTTTTCAACAATACATTATTCAAATGACTAAAATCTCTTGTTTCAGTGTTTTTTCTTTAAAAAAAATATCTTGACTTAGATTTATCAAAGTAAAATTTAAAACATATTAAATTATTTTCAAAATTTTTAAACACACAAAAATCACTATAGTAATACTGAAAACATTCAACACATATCCAAACATATTTTTAAAATAGTCAGATTATATGTTAAAATATAGATCATGAATTTAAGAATTTTTAGAAATAAACCGCATCTTAAACGGAGTTCAGATGAGCACTCACACACCCCAAAAAGGAACAAAATAAAAAATTCTGGAAAAATTGAAGAGTATCAAATGAGCCGGATCTGGCTTCAATCTGCTGCCCTTGAGTTCGCTGCTCGTCCTTTTCTTCAAAACTATACACCAAAATGGTGTAGTTTTGGGTGATGGGCTGATTTTTTTTTTTTAAAAAATATTTTTTAGTATTTTGAAGTATTTTTCTGAAAGTATCTAGTATCTTAAAATATTTTTAAAGTAAGATGTAGTATCCTAAAATAATTTCTAATGCTTTTAACTCCTTAAACTATTTTTTCAGTTGTACCCAGTGTGTTTGCAGGCTAATTGCAATTTTATCCTTAATATATTTTTTTAGCTCTAAAAATAACTTTAAAATATTAGATGCTACTGAAAAAATATTCTAAAATGGGTGGAAATTAATAAATCAGTATCCTAAGTTTTAGGTGTTTATCACTAGTAAGAAAAATACATTAATGGTAAAATTGTAGTTAGCCTCCTAAAACACTAGGTATAATTGACAAAATATTTTAAAAGGTTAAAAAAGCACCAAAAAATATTTTAAAGTAATTTTTGAAGATGAAAAAATATATTAAGGATAAAATTGCAATCAGACTGCTAATACATTGGGTACAAATAAAAAAATAGTTTAAAAGGTTAAAAGCATTAAAAATTATTTTAGAATGCTGCATGGTACTTAAAAATATTTTAAGATTCTAGATATTTTCAGAAAAATACTTCAAAATATTATAAACTATCTTTTTTAAAAATAAATTCAGCCCCATCACCCAAAACGGTGTAGTTTTGAAGAAAAGGATAAATAGCGGACTGAAGCCAGATCCAAATGAGCCCACTCTAAGTTGGAGTATGTTGTACATGAGCTAGTACAGGGTCGAAAAACGGTGATACACACCAATCCATCGTTCCACAAAAGTCATCGGCAGTTGTATGAAGTCGACCACATGGCGAAAAAGCATTATTTCCCCAGTGCACATGCGCCACATCATGCTTTTTGACTCTTCAATTGTTCTGGTCATCACCACAAAACCAGGTCCGAAACACAACCTTTTTTAAATAATTTTTTGGATAAAGGAATAAATTTAACAACAAAGTTTAATTGTAGAGCACATGACACTATAAAGTTTTAAAAGGTAGAAAAGCACAAATAATAAAGTTTGCAATTTGAGGGTCATGTTACTATACTATAAACTAAGCATAATGCCCGTTAGATTGCTATGACCTGGGCGCCACGAGGTAGGAGTGAGGGATCAACAAGGGGCAGAAGCTTGCATCTTTGATCTCTCAAACCTCCACAATCTCTTGAACACAAATCATACATATATGAGAAGTATTCGGAGCTAGAAGGTTGATTGTGATCATAATTCATAAAGCCAACCATTTCATTTTGGGGGAATCAGCGATCTTAAGAGTATCTTCAATGAGATTTCTGGCTTGTCAGCTTCGAATCTCAACTCTCATTCGTCTCCATCTTATCACAATCCTTATAGTTATTATCATTATTATAATAGTTATTCATTTTCAATGACATAATTATCTCCGTCTTCAGATTCTCCGCTTGCTTCCCTGGTCCCCTCTCCGAAACTCATCATTACACACAAAAACACATACTAGAATTAGACGTAAATAAGGATAAACAGAGAAATTCATATTGAACTAAGCAAAATAAGTTGTTAAAGTACACAATAGAACAGTTCAAAGAAGAAGACGTTTTTTATTGCTTTATTTTATTTTTAAAATATAAAAATTCTTATAATATATTATATAAAATAATTTAAATTTAAACGTGCTTTGTTACCACTTAAATGCTGACTTGCCATTACTTTATAAATTTAAGGATTTAAACTGAAAACTAATTATGTAAACTTAATGGATCAAAGCTATACTTTAGCCTTAATACTAAGTATTCTTTTTTTGACGTGAATATTAAGTATTCAGGAACTGTTCACATACAAAGACTACTAATAAACCAAATTAAACCATGAAGCATGTGATTTTTTCTTTGTTATAAATACTAGAAGAGTCATACCGCTTATAATGATGACACATAACATAGGAACACTACCTTGGAAGAGGATGGACCACCTGCATAACCACCAGCTTTGTTTTAGCCATGTGAATACCTCCAACCTCATCTCTTCCACCAAAAAGGAGGAATGGGCAGCGGAATTCACGTTTTATTTTAGGTACATCCGACAAATCTGAGCGACGACGGCCAGACATTAGTATTGCAGTGGTTGCAGCTGCAGCTGCAGCTTCAGTCCCTTGTTCATTTATATCGATGAATGCCTTATGAAATATGTTGAAAACATATAACTTTGGACCATGAAAAGAACTTAACATCTCTTTCAACTTTCCTCCAGAGAATGGAAATGTTACCCCTAGTTGCCTCAGCACATCGGAAGCTTCCACCTCAGAAGAAATATTAAATTTTGGGGTCATTCGGCCACATACATCCATAAAGGTTTTAGTAACATGGGTTCTAAGCCCATGTTCAGTATCTGCCTCTAGATAATAGAAAAGCATGTTGACAGAGCGCTTATCTTCCATTTGCTTTTTAAATGGTTGACTAAGTATTCCACAACCCTTGTACCATCTAAAAAATTCTTTCCTCTTGACATTCATTAAGGGAATCATCACTAAGTTTTCGTTCTCCTGATCCTCTTTGCTTACAAAGGTTGGACGTGATAATCCATCCCATTCTGGTCGACATGATTCTCCATCCCATGCTCCTTTAAAGTATAGTGCATTTGTAAAGACGAGCTTAACTGAGTTGTTGAGAGACTCCTCACGAACAAGGTCTTTAACAAGGCCACGTGCCTCATTTTCCACCCAGGAATTAATTTGTTGCCTCACATGAGGAGCCTGCACAAATTATAGCCATTTTATAAGCACTTCAACAGAACAAGTTGGCGTTGTTATTGATTCCATTAATTTCCTTCCTTATCTTAGATGAAGAAGAAAATAAACATCAACTTCAAGAGAAGCTAGCACGAGGACACATGAAATCCTTGTATTTGAATCTAGCTCACAAGCATCTAAAGCCTTGTGGAAAGAAACAGGGCACTCGTACGACTATACGTTTACAGTTTACCAAGGCTGATTATCCATTTAAGAAGAATATAAGTGGGTTGCACATATTAAGCATCAATTAATATAAGAATTAACAAGATTATTTCTTTTAGCGGAGAAAAAGCAGAGGAAGGAGAGGGGATAATTTGGAGTTCAAAATCAATGAAGTTGATGCAGAGACATAGAGACAGGGTATGGCACGCAGGGAGTGAACTCATGGAATAGAACCTGACAATGTTAGGAGTAATATAAAATTTAAATTCAATTTAAGCAACAACGATTTAAGTAAAACAAATAACCTTGGTCTGAAAGTCCACAGGGTTCAGAGCGGCTCTATAATCAGAGTCGAGAATTTGTTTAAAAAAGGGCTTGAGAACAGAAGTTAAAACGATGTCCTTTTAAAGCAATAGAGAGGGAATGAAGACACTAAGCAATGGACAGGATATTTTCCGAGCAATCATAGGCATGCGCACATGAAACTCGTTGAAAAATTCTTAGACAACAGTGCATTCCTTCTAGGGACACTGTGCAAGTTAGGATGAGGAAAGTCGAGCACATATGGTACAGAGTTTTCATAAATCTCTTAGAACAAAAAATTGATAATACTTCGTATCAAAGATTGGGATATTCTGAACAGAAGTTAATCAGTTGGTCTCCCAAACTCAAATTATTAAATCGTTGCAGCAATTAATAATGTATCCTTTCTACTGTTTTTTAAATTCCGATGAATTTCTAATACTAACAATAATTAATTAACTTATTAAATATATCCTTTATTAATAAAATTTTTCAACCTTACCTTGATTTATGAATGGCTATAAAAATACGGTATTTTATATATTACATTTGGTGTCTTTCTTCTCTCTGCATTTAAGAGGGGTAAAATTGTAACACTGACATTAATTACTCCCTAAATAACTTTATATTCCCTCCTTTTTTTTTATACATAGACTTATACTTATTCAAAATATAAGAGTCAAATAATTATTTACATTCATGAAGATATTAGTTAAAAGTAATTAAAAATAATAAATATGTAAGATATCTATTTTTTTTCTAAATATACCATTATTTATTGAGGGAAAGCAAGAGAGATAATAAATTAATGAAAAAATGATGAAAGAGTACAAATTGATGTGAGAGAGTTAGAGCCGGGAAAACGGGCCGAGCCCGTCGGGCCGGCCCTTTTAGGCCCTGGCCCTTCAAGGGCCGGGCTTGCAAATTGTAGTCTCAAAAGGAAGTCGGGCCTAAGAGGGCCGGCCCTGTAGGGCCTCGGGCTTAAAAGAGCCGGCCCTGGAGGGCCTCGGGCTGGCCCTTTAAGCCCGTTTATTTTTTATTTTTTATTTTTTTTTGCTTGGAAAGGAATCATATTACATTTTTGAATTACCTTATTGAATCTATATGTCAATCTGTCCTCATATCATATAGAGTATGATTTTTGAGTATATTGTTTTATCTAATTGAATCATATTATGATTTTTGAGTATGATTTTTGAATATATTATTCTACCTATTTAGAATAAAATCATATTATATACTATTCTGTTTGATAGAGTATGATTTTTTATAAAGGTTGTGATTATTTAACTACTTGAACCTACTATTCAAAGTGAAATACAATCAAATATCCTTGAAATTGATGATAGTGGCAAAGAAGGTGAAAATGATAGTCGTCATACTCATGTTGTTTAGAGGTTAGAGTATTTAGCTTCTTGCCTTCTTATACTTTGGCCTTTGTGCGAGTTACTTGTGAACATGATTTTACCTTTGATTATACATTAGTAACTGTGTTTATTTGTTGCAAGAAACGTGTTATTTAAACCTTAATGTTGACAACATTTATGTATTAAATTAGAACTTTAATCGTTGTTATTTACTAATTATATCTCTATGGGGAAAATACGCAGGAAAAATAATTAAATATTGTGAAAAGGACTTCCGGGCCCTACGGGCCGGCCCTGGCCCTGATACTCTCGGGCCGGGCCTTGAAAAACTGCAATTTTCCTGACCCCGAGCCCTTTAGGGCCGGCCCTGTTAGGCCCTGGCCCGTCAAGGGCCGGCCCTGTAGGGCCGGGCCGGCCCTGATTCCCAGCTCTAGAGAGAGTGTGATAAAGGAGGGAGAATGTAAAGACAAATTTGGAAAAAAACATTAAATGCATAGATAAAAGTAAAGTGGATCTTATAAAAAAACCACACCCCTCACGATTTCAGCTCTTATATTTTGAGCCAGAGGGAGTAATAAAAACTTATAAGGCACTTTTAGCATATTTCACATAGATAAAAACATTAAACTTCATCACTATGTCATTAGATTCGACAATTTTTCAACTTTACTCCTATATTTATTGTACACAAAAAAATATAGTTCTTGATTATGCAAAACGAACTAGTAGTTAAAAGAAATAAGTGTATAAAAAATGTTATGTTTTTTCCATATATACCTCTAAAAAGAGTACAGGAGAGATAATAAATAAAAAGTATGAGAGATAATGAGTATAAGATATAAAAGATAATGAGTATTTAATAAGGGTAAAATATGAAAAAGAAACTTATATTTTCAGAAAAAAAGAGAAAAGTGCTTATAAAAGGGATTAGCCATGAGAGAGAGAAAGTTGCTTATAAATAGGATCAGAGGGAATACATTTTACTTCATAAAAAAAAATTAAATACAATAATAGATGAGAGGGTAAAATGATACATTCACATATTCACATGAGTAATTATTTTTGTCCTCTACTACCTTATAATTATAATACAAAAATGGTAATGCTTTAAATTTATTATTTATATTTTACTTTATGCACGAATATTATGTAATCACGAAAAAAATAACTAAATCATGCATTTACCATCCAAAACGAGTTTCCAGAAGATAAAAATACGTCGGTAGAGTACGTCAAATCTTTGAACTTTGAAAGAAGCATGGCTCAATTGTTTTTTTTTTTTTTCCCGGTTGATAAATGGGGAATGGAATTCATGACTATAAATGTATCGAAACCTCTCCATTTTCTTTATTATTCACTTTCCTTCAATGTTTTATTTTCACCGATTCTAAATGGTTAAAATTTAATATTATATAAAAATACTATTATAATATCAAATAACAAAAAAATATATAAATAAATTTAAATCGTTAAAATTTATCTAAATAGTTCATATCTTTATATTTTTATTAAAATATTTTTTATGTGTGTGTATATATATATATTAGTTTTGTAGGATATTAAATTCCAACTGCTAAAAGTTACTTAAATGATGAAGATAAAAAAATGAAGGGGAGTGGATGATAAGAAAGTGGAAAAGCTCCCTTTTCGGCTCCAAAATGCTGTCCAAGAAATATAAGGAAAGATGCATTAATCAGGATTTAATTAATGAATGCTAAAATCTATTTTTGATTTAAATTTTTGATGTAGTCTTAAGTTATTCAAAGAAGTTTACAATAATCAGTGGTTATAAATTAATTTTACAAAGTATAATTCAAGTTAATTTTATCTAATAATAATTGAAATTTAAATACAATATCTAAATCAAACTTAAATCTACAAGATATATAATGATAGGAAGTTCTAACTAATTTAAATATCCTATTTTATTTGAAATAATTATAAGAATTATAATAATAAGAAAATCTAACAAAATCCTAATTAATCTAATGGATATTTAAAATATCCTAATTCAAATAATCCTAATAAAATAATAGATAAAATTCTAATTATTCCGTCCACCACCGTGCGTCTATAATCTATATATACACGCATGAAAGACGATCCTAACCCATTAAATAATGAGCCCATTCCAAGTGGGAGCTAAAGAACGAAATGAGGAAACAAGAAGAGCTAAAGAAGAAGATACTGAGGATGCTACAACTGCCGAAAGCAGTAACGCAAGGGCTGATATTTCAGAAAGAACAAGTTATTCACAAATATCATGAACATGACGGTCCGAAGAGATCAATAAAGATGATTCCAGACGAAGCTAGAAGAAGATCAAAGCAGGGAGGCTCAGGTGATCGTGCATGGGACAGACATATATATCTGAGAGAACCCACTTCACCAACTGTGTCGTGCATGGGACAGATCAAGAACAAGAAGCATCAGCGTCAGCATAAGCAACACGTCAAGATACCCAAATCCAAGCGTATAACTCTCCCCACGGGCCCTCTTCTCAGACGCGTGTCGGAGGTTAACAATAACAATAAGAAGCGAACGTCGACGTTCCAGGGGATACTCCAGCAGAGAGGGAGGAAATCATCTTGTGCTTCTTCTGAGGCCTATGGCGGATCAGCCGTAGCAGCGCCAGCACTGAGCCAGGTGAATCGGTTTGCGAGTCGACGTGGCGCTTTGGATAATTTTGATTGGCAGGCTCAAGGCGTGGCGCTGGAGGATGACGACTAGACCATAATTTCATTCTCTCAACCCATGTAATATTGTTGTATAGTATATCCCATGTGATCTTATCAAACTCGTGAATTGAGCTTACAAAAGTCATTAAGTTGTAAACTCACAAGTTAAGCTTACAAAAGTCATCACTCTTATTAGCAAAAAAACTCATTCAAATTTACAAGTTTACCAATCTACTAATTAAATTCGGGCTAATTTTTTTTATTTATTCATATTTAGTGGTTTTATATATAAATTTTATATAAAAAAAACTGAGTATGATAATCCTTCGCCTACACAATATGATTTCTTTCCATTTTCAGTTGTATAGTATAATTTAGGGTTAAGGTGCAACATATGTGATTTTTCTGAAAGTGCATCCAACAGCAAATGCTTTTTTGTGTGTGCATGTAGTTATAAAATAGGTGCAAAAGTCACAGTAGCTATTAGTTGACCGTTAAAAGCAAGGTTACTAACTAACTTTGCTGACATGGCAGGTGACTAGGCTGCTGACTGGAATAATTGACAAGTGAAAAAAATTATATTGATGATATCAGCCACCATTTTCATCACCACCGTCATCCCTTCTTCTTCCTCACCAACTACCTTCATCATTAAAATCTCCACCAACATCATCGTCACCCTCCTTACAACATCGTCGGCTTTATCTATTCTCAGTTTCATCTTCTCTGTTATCCCGACATCACCGTCCCTCTGTCTCTAGCAAGACCTTCATCTCCATCGGACACAGAGCTCAGACGTTGCAGCACCGCAAGCTTAAGTTCGGGGAGAGTAAGAGCACCACTCATCATCTTTCTGTTACTACCATTGTTGACCTCTCCTTCCTACTACACGGTTACCACTCAGTCACTATAGTTGCACCACTCTGTTTCTATTAGTTTTAGGGCACCATATCCAACACCACGGTCACCTCTGCATCGGAACTCCTCAACAACCATCGACGGTGTTGTCAGCCACTGTAGACTCATTGTATTTCTTCTCCAAAAGCACAGTCCAACATTATCTTCCTGAAGCTGTGAAGATTAGAACCATAGAGCTCAGTTTTGCATTTTTCCGGCGATTACTTGAGTTTTTTGGCCCCCACTTCCAGCAAGTCTCCCTTCCAACAGCCTCTAATCCTTGTTTCTCACTACTATCATTGTTCTCACCCGGAAAAAACCATCAAATCAGTCTCATTGGCCACCTTTTGTATTATTCCAGCGGTGTTCGTAAATTTCCGGCGAGTTTTCCGACCAACTTCCCTAGTTCCAGTGACCTCTTTTCCTCACAAAATTGCAGAGCTAAGAACTTAGAACAAGAGAGCTGCCAAATCTTCCAACCACGCTGAAACCATTCGTGTGTCTTCTACAAATCTAGGCATGATGACATCATCAATATGAGAGTGCCACCGGTGACAAGGAAAAAAAAACAAGGAAGGAGGAAGAAGAAGAAGGAGTTTGTATGTCTCTCTTAAGCTGAAGGTGATCGGTTTTTATAAGGAAGGGAGTAGGTGAAAGTGATGATGATGATGATGAAGGTGATAAGGTCCGAAATCAAATCCGACATTTCCCTTGTAACAGCCTAGTCACTTGCCATGTCAGCAAGGTTAGTCAGCAACCTTGCTTTTAACGGTAAACTAACAGCTACTATGACTTTTGTACCTATTTTATAACCACATAGTTACTTTTACAAAAAAAAAAAAAGCATTTGTTGTTGAACGCACTTTCAGAAAAATCACATGTGCATTTTTGCACCTTAACCCTATAATTTATATAATGTTGTCCAGCTCGCAAGTTTGGCTTACAAAAGTCACTCTTATTTGTTGTAAATATATAAAGTATGTGCTGAGTATGATAATTTACGAGTATGATTTTACTTCACTACTCCTAAGTTTGCTTAAACGGCGTTTTTCATGATTAAAATTTGTATTCTCTTTTTTATGGTTGAAGCTACTTACCACCTCAATCAATAGCTTATTGATAATCAATGATTGTAAATTAATTTTACAAAATACAATTCAAGTTAATTGTATCTAATAATAATAATAATAATAATAATTCAAATTTAATTGCAAAATCTGAATCTAACTTTTGTTTAACATATATAATTATATTTTTAATTAAAACTTTCGTTGATTTTAGAACATTATAATTTTGACAAAATTGAAGAATGTGTAATTTTTTTCCAAAGATATCTATACAAGTTGTGAAAAATGAAAATTGAGAGAAATTTTATTTAATTTAGTGAAATTTAGAATTGTGTTAGTTTTCAAAATGGAGTGTTGGAGACTTGGAGAGATTGGAGAAGATTTCATTAAGTTTAGTATTATTAATTTTATATTCTTGTATTTAGTCCCTCTAAATAATTACAATTTTTATAGTCTTTCTCAATAAATATAATTTCTTTGAGGTCCTTCATTCTAATTTTCCCTTTGATTAATCAAAATATTGGGTGACATTTCATAGAAAAAGTTAGGTTACGAATTGTTTGGAGCAATCACCAAATTTGCTGAAAAAGAAATAGGGTTTTAGGAATTAGCAATTAAGTTAAAATGGAAATAGTTACTCAAAACTTGCGAAGAGCATTCATAAATGAGTGAAACAGTTTTTTATTACATAAAATCTTCCTTGAAAGCCTCCAAGCTTTTCAAGAAGACAAACCAAAGCACACCAATTTCATAATAATCATAGCCCTTGCAAAACTAGGGTAATAGCAATCAACAAACAAAGTCAAACGCAGAATCTTTCATGAAAGTCTCGAAGCTTTTCAAGAAGACAAACAAAAGTGTAACAATTTGAGAATAATCATAGCCCATACAAAATTAAGAAACAACATCCAACAACCAAGTTCAGAAACAACAATAGCAACAGGAAGAAATCAAAAAATTCCCATTGAAAGCACTCAAGCTTTTCAAGAATAGAAACAAAAAATTCTATCACAATAAACATGCGCAACAATTTGAGAAGTCATATTTCTTATTTTCACAAAATCCATCCCCTCAAACACAGCCAAATTTTCAGAACGAAAACAAACAAAAAGGAACCAAGCATTTCAAGGAAACACACAAAAGTACAAGATTTGAGCACAATCACAAACCATAGAAAACTAGAAAAAAAAAAAACCAATCAACAAACAACATAAAAAAAAACAATTCTCCTTGAAAGCTTCAAAGCTTTTCAAGTAAACAAATGAAAGAACAACAATTTGAAAATAATCACAGCCTAAAACTAAGGAACCAGCGACCAACAAAACGCCAAATACAAAATCCTGCTGGAAAGCCTCTAGGCTTTTCAAGCAGACAAACTAAGGCACAACAATTTGAGAACAATCATAGCTTATGCAAAACTAGAGAAACAATAACCAACAAACAACGGCAAACACAAAATCCTGCTTGAAAGCCTAAAACTAGAGAAACAATAACTAACAAACAACGGCAAACACAAAATCCTACTTGAAAGCCTCTAGGCTTTTCAAGCAAACAAACTAAGGCACAACAATTTGAGAACAATCACAGCCCATACAAAATTAGGGAAACAATAATCAACAAACAACGGCAAACACAAAATCCTCCTTGAAAGCCTCTAGGCTTTTCAAGCAGACAAACTAAGGCACAACAATTTAAAAACAATCACAGCCTATATAAAACTAGAGAAACAATAACCAACAAACAACGACAAACACAAAATCCTCCTTGAAAGCCTCTAGGCTTTTCTAGCAGACAAAATAAGGCACAACAATTTGAGAACAATCACAACCTATACAAAACTAGAGAAACAATAACCAACAAACAACGACAAACACAAAATCCTCCTTGAAAGGACCAAACCTTTTCAAGAAGACAAACAAAAGTGCAACAATTTGAGAACAATCACAGCCTATACAAAACTAGGAAACAACAACCAACAAACAAGTCTACAAACAGCAATAGCAATATGAAAATATAACAATTTGAGAACAATCACAGCTTATACAAAACTAGAGAAACAATAACCAACAAACAACGGTAAACACAAAATCCTGCTTGAAAGCCTAAAACTAGAGAAACAATAACCAACAAACAACGGCAAACACAAAATCCTGCTTGAAAGCCTCTAGGCTTTTCAAGCAAACAAACTAAGGCACAACAATGAGAACAATCACAACCCATACAAAATTAGGGAAACAATAACCAACAAATAACGACAAACAAAAAATCCTCCTTGAAAGCCTCTAGGCTTTTCAAGCAGACAAATAAGGCACAGCAATTTGAAAACAATCATAGCCTATACAAAACTAGAGAAACAATAATTATAAATTAAAATGGGAGGATTTGACAAAATTAGTAAAATAGATAACAAACTCATAACCTCTATTGTTCCATTCTTCTGCCGCATCATCCTCTAATAAGTATTACAAAGGTAAGGGGCGTACCTTGGAGCATTCTTCTTGGGGTGACCTGCTGGTCTCTTGGAGGAAGAGGATGGTGTAGAGATGAGGCCTAAAGGGAAGGAGGAAGCAGGCACCTTTGATTGTCACCTTCGGTCTCAGATCTTTGAACTGCTAAACAAGAACTGGGAAGTTATAAATGTTCATCAAATGATGAGGGCCACAAAATGACAAAACACAATTTTGGTAAGTTATAAATATAATTCTGTACTAGGGACGAGTGTCCAACATTGTATATAATAGAGTGAATGGACCGTTGTGAGCCAGAGAAGGATCTGTCAGCTCTTGTGTACATAATAACAATGGGAGACGGAGGGGACGTTGAAGGGCAAGCCAACAAGTGAGCTTTAATAATAATAATATAAAATTAATGAGTGATGGTTTTTGTTACGTTTTGAATATTTGAAACAATACTGTTTAACAAAATGAGGTTGTTATGTTTTGTGTGGGGCAGCATATGACAGAGCCCCAGCCCAAGTACTCAGATCAAATTTTTAAACAATAAAATAATATAATTGCAGATTTTTTAAAAGAACTAAACATTAAAAAAAGAACAAGAAAGAATATTTCGTTATTAAATAATTGAATGTACAGTTAATAAATTTTAAAAATAATAGAACAAGCTTTAATGAAAATAATGGATCTTTGAAAATTCATTATTTTATCAAATAATAGAACAAGAATAATAGAGCAAGAATAAGCTTCAATCAAATTTTTTTTAAAAAAAAGTAATTACAAAGTTTAAGTCGAAGTTAACTAAATGAAAATAATGGATCGTTGAAAATTCAAATTATTAAAGCAACCAAATGGTAAAATAAGTATAATATATTTAGCGCAGTTATTAACCATAAAAAAGTAAAGATAGCGGATTTTAAAATTCCAGATTATTTAATCAATCAAATAAAAAATATATAGAATTTTCAAATCATCAAATTTTAAACAATAAAAAATCAAAGATATTAAAATTGCAGATTTTTAAAGAAACCAAATAAAAAAATAAGGTGAAGAAAATTTGAGATATTAAATAAGAGTATTAATTAATTAATGGCACGTAAATTTAATAAAGTCAAAACATTTTATAACAATCAATCAAAAAATTAAATTTTAAAAAGATGGTCGCACTCAAAATTGCAGATTTTTTAAAAATCAAGCAACTTTTAAAACAATAAAATAAGGATCCTAACATTGCAGGTTTTTGAACCAACCAAATAATATAATAACAAGAGGAAGGAAATGATAGATGTTAAATAATAGTACTAAATTCAAAACATTTGTCATCCATCAAAAAGATTTGATCACAATCAGAAAAGGAATTAAATCAAATTTAGTAAAACAATGGATTTCAAAATTACAGATTTTTAAAGAAAATAAATAATAAAATAAGAATAGGATTCTCAAATCAAATTTTAAAATAAAAAATAATGAAAATTAAAAATGCAGATTTTAAAGCAACCAAATAATAACAGGAACAATTTTAAAACAAGATAAGGATCCCAACAATGCAGATTGCAGAGTTTTAAAACAACCAAATAATAAAATAATACAAGAAAGATATATATTAGATATTAGATATTAAATAAGAGTTTGTAAATTCACTGAATTCAAAACATTTTTTTCACAATTTAAAAAAAAAATTCCAAATCAGATTTAGTAAAATATTGGATTTCAAAATTGCATATTTTTAAAGCAACCCAATAATAATATAGGAACTGGATTATGAAATCAAATTTTAAAATAATAAAGTAATGAAAATAAAATTTAAAAAAGAAAGATAGTTGGTTTCAATACTTTCAAATCATTGACATAATAAAATAAGAAGTAAAAACTTCCAATCGAAAAATTTTAGACTTTTAAAATCAAATTTTAAAAAAAATATCTAATGAAATTTAAAAAAGCACATTTTTAAGACAACCAAATAATAAAATAAGAATAAGAAATAATTGTTAGGTATATGCATTTGACAACTTCAAAGCATTTGTTATTAATAATTTTATCTTCAAATCAAACTTTAAAAAAGTAAGATAGGGATTTCAAAACTGTAGATTTTAAATAAATCAAAAAATAAGATAAGAATTGTAAAGACAAAGCATTTGTTAT
The DNA here is from genome assembly GCA_963210345.1 of Inga oerstediana. NCBI lineage: Eukaryota > Viridiplantae > Streptophyta > Magnoliopsida > Fabales > Fabaceae > Inga > Inga oerstediana. The sequence goes on along the minus strand of OY723405.1, from coordinate 12,951,064 downwards.
TAAACAATTTATCTTCAAATCAAACTTTAAAAAAGTATGATAGGGATTTCAAAACTGTAGATTTTTAAATAAATCAAAAAATAAGATAAGAATTGTAAAGAGTTAAAAGGCAATTAGAAAGTTTGAATTGAATTTACTAAATGAATTTAAAATATTTATTAACCCTGAAATTTTTTTAAAACAAAGCATGAAACAAAAAAAAAAGAAATACTTATTAACAATCCAAATTTATTTTCAATTCAAATTTAAAAAAGTAAAGAGTAAGCTTGGGTTTTCAAAAAATGCAGATTTTTAAATAAATCAAATAATAAAATAAGAAAAGGATTTTCAAATGAAGTTTTCAAACAACAAAATAATAGGACTTAAAAGTCGAAGATTTTTAAAACAATCAAGTAAAAAAATAAGAAAAACAATAAGAACTGAAAAGAGTTTAGCAAGTAATAAAAAGTATGAAACAAAAAATTAGAAATTTGTATTAACAATAGAATTTTATTTTCAAATCAAATTTAAAAAAGAAAGATTGGGTTTTAAAAAATGTAGATTTTTAAATCAATCAAATAATAAAATAAGAAAAGGAATCTCAAACGAAATTTTGAATCAAATCAAATTTAAAAAAAGTAAGATTGGGTTTTCAAAAATGCAGATTTTTAAATCAACCAATAAGAAAAAGATTTTCAAATGAAATTTTGAAACAAAATAATAGAACTTACTTAAAGTTGAAGATTTTTAAAACAATCAAATAGATAAACAAGAAGAACAATAAAAAATAAAATAAAAACTTAAAAAAGTAATTAAAAGTATGAAACAAAAAATTAGAAATATTTATTAACAATCAAAATATATTTATAAACCAAATTTAAAAAAGTAAGATAGGGTTTTCAAAAATTCAGATTTTTAAATCAATCAAATAATAAAATAAGAAAAGGATTTTCAAGTGAAATTTCAAAACAACAAAATAATAGAACTTAAATTTGAAGATTTTTTCAAACAATAAAATAAAAAAAAATAAGAACAATAAAAAAACAAAAACAAAAACAAAAACTGAAAAGAGTTTAAAAAGTAATTACACATTATGAAACAAAAAATTAGAAACATTTATTAACCATCAAAAAATTTATTTTCAAATCAAATTTCAAAAAGTAAGATTGCGTTTTCAAAAATGCAGAATTGTAAATCAATCAAATAATAATAAAATAAGAAAAGGATTTTCAAATAAAATTTTGAAACAACAAAATAATATAACTTAAAGTTGAAGATTTTTAAAACGATCAAATAAAAAAAACAATTAAAAAACAAAATAAGCACTGAAAAGAGTTTAAAAGGTAATTACAAAGTATTAAACAAAAAATTAGAAATATTTATTAACAATCAAAAAATTTATTTTCAAATCAAATTTAATAAAGTGGTGGATTTTTAAAAATGCAGATTTTAAACAACCAAATAATAAAATATGCGGATATTTAAAGCAATCAAATAATTAAAAAAAAGGGCAATAAAAAATAATGGGATATAAATTTGATAAGTTCAAAGCCTTTGTTAACAATAAAAAATTTATTTTCAACCCAAACTTGAAGCAAGTAAGATATAGTGATATTCAAACTGCAGATTTATCCATCGAAAAAAAAAAACTGTAGTGTTTAAAATATATCTAATAATAAAATAAGAATTGGAAAGGATTAAAAAAGTAATTACAAAGTCTGAATTGAAGTTTTCTGAACGAATTTACCAAAAAATATGAATTTTAGTGAGTGAATTCAATAAGTAGTTTAAAAAAATTGTAGACTTTTATATTCATCAAATAATAAAATAAGAATTGAAAAGAGTTAAAAAAAAGGTAATTACAAAGCATGAATCAAATAATCAAACATTGAAGGCAAAAAAAAAGATTCAAATAATAACATAAGAACAGGATTCTGAAATCAAATTTTATTAGCACGTGAAAGAGTCGAGAAGAGTTTTAAATTTAAAATAAGAAGTCAGGGAAGAAGAAAGCAGGCACCTTTGAAAGTGGATTGGCTAACTGGTAAACGCAGTTGCAATGAAAAGCATGCGATGGGTTTCGTTGATGACAATCACAGAATAAAAACAGCAACCAACAACAACAAACGAATCAATCTACTTGATGGGGAAACAAAATCTGACAGTAAACAAGCTCAGTAATTTGAGAACTCCATACAAATTTAGCGAAAAAGCAAGCACCAAACCAGTCTGAAAACAACAACGGCGTCCAAGCCAGACAAACAAACGAATAAAAAAGCACAGCACCAATTTGAGAAGAAGCAGCAACCAACAAACAAGTCTACAAACAGCAACAGCAACATGAAAAAAAAAAAAAAAAACCTATTTAAAACATACAAACCAGACAAACAATAAAAAAAAACACTCACAATAAACCAGCACAACAACAATTTGAGAAGGGAAAGAGCAAGCAACAAACAACAAGTCTAGAAACAGCAAAGGCAACATGAAAAACTCCACCTTGAAAGCATAAAAAAAAAATCACTTACAATAAACAAGCACAGAACAGAACCATCACAGTCCACACAAAATACAAAACCAGGGGAAGGCAACCACAAAAGCAACCAATTGAGACTTATGAAATTAAACAGCAAGGGCAACATGAAAAAATCCCCTTGAAAACATCAAAGCCAGGCAAGCAAACAAAAATCACTTACAATAAACAAGCACAGAACCATCACAGTCCATACAAAACACAAAATCAGGGGAAGGCAACCACAAAAGCAACCAATTGAGACCTTATGAAATTAAACAGCAAGGGCAACATGAAAAAATCCCCTTGAAAACATCAAAGCCAGGCAAGCAAACAAAAATCACTTACAATAAACAAGCACAGAACCATCACAGTCCATACAAAACACAAAATCAGGGGAAGGCAACCACAAAAGCAACCAATTGAGACCTTATGAAATTAAACAGCAAGGGCAACATGAAAAAATCCCCTTGAAAACATCAAAGCCAGGCAAGCAAACAAAAATCACTTACAATAAACAAGCACAGAACCATCACAGTCCATACAAAACACAAAATCAGGGGAAGGCAACCACAAAAGCAACCAATTGAGACTTATGAAATTAAACATCAAGGGCAACATGAAAAAACTAGAGAAACAATAACCAACAAACAACGGCAAACACAAAATCCTCCTTGAAAGGATCCAACCTTTTCAAGAAGACAAGCAAAAGTGCAACAATTTGAGAACAATCACAACCTTTACAAAACTAGGAAACAACAACCAACAAACAAGTCCACAAACAGCAATAGCAATATGAAAATATCACAAAATCCCCATTGAAAGCACACAAGCTTTTCAAGCATAGAAACAAAAAAATCAATCATAATAAACAAGCAGAACAATTTGAGATCAATTATAGTCCATACAAAACTAGAGAAAGGAAACGCCTTGATGGGGAAGGCAAACACAAAATCCCCCTCAATAACATCCAAGCTTTTCAAGCAGACAAACACAAAATTCAATCACAAAAAACAAGCCTGAGAACATTTGCAGTCCATACAAAATTAATAAAAGCTATAAATGAACAAAACCCAAAATTAAATGAACAAAAATTACAAATTAAAATGGGGGGTTTTGACAAAATTAGTAAAATAGATAACAAGCTCATAACCTCTATTGTTCCATTCTTCTGCCGCATCATCCTCTAATAAGTATTACAAAGGTAAGGGGCGTACCTTGGAGCATTCTTCTTGGGGTGACCTACTGTTCTCTTGGAGGATGAGGATGGTGTAGAGATAAGGCCTAAAGGGAAGGAGAAAGCAGGCACCTTTGATTGTCACCTTCGGTCTCAGATCTTTGAACTGCTAAACAGGAACTGGGAAGTTATAAATGTTCATCAAATGATGAGGGCCACAAAATGACAAAACACAATTTTGGTAAGTTATAAATATAATTTTCCAACATTGCATATAATAGAGTGGATGGACCGTTGTGAGCCAGAGAAGGATCTGTCAGCTCCTCTGTGTATACATAACAATGGGAGACGGAGGGGACGTTGAAGGGCAAGCCAACAAGTGACCTTTAATAATAATAATATAAAATTAATGAGTGATGGTTTTTGTTAAGTTTTGAATATTTGAAGGAGTACTGTTTAACAAAATGTGGTTGTTATTTTTTGTGTGGGCCAGCATGACACCGCCCCAGCCAAGTACTCAGATCAAATTTTTAAACAATAAAATAATATAATTGCAGATTTTTTAAAAGAACCAAACATTAAAATAAGAACAAGAAAGAATATTTCGTTATTAAATAATTGAATGTACAGTTAATAAATTTTAAAAATAATAGAACAAGCTTTAATGAAAATAATGGATCTTTGAAAATTCATTATTTTATCAAATAATAGAACAAGAATAAGCTTCAATCAAATTTAAAAAAAAAAAAAGTAATTACAAAGTTTAAGTCGAAGTTAACTAAATGAAAATAGTGGATCTTTGAAAATCCAAATTATTAAAGCAACCAAATGGTAAAATAAGTATAATATATTTAGCGCAGTTATTAACCATAAAAAAGTAAGATAGCGGATTTTAAAATTCCAGATTATCTAATCAATCAAATAAAAAATATATAGAATTTTCAAATCATCAAATTTTAAACAATAAAAAATCAAAGATATTAAAATTTCAGATTTTTAAAGAAACCAAATAAAAAATAAGGTGAAGAAAATTTGAGATATTAAATAAGAATGTTAGTTAATTAATGGTACGTAAATTTAATAAAGTCAAAACATTTTATAACAATCAAAAAATTAAATTTAAAAAAGATGGTCGCACTCAAAATTGCAGATTTTTTAAAAAATCAAGCAACTTTTAAAACAATAAAATAAGGATCCTAACATTGCAGGTTTTTGAACCAACCAAATAATATAATAACAAGAGGAAGGAAATGATAGATGTTAAATAATAGTACTAAATTCAAAACATTTGTCATCCATCAAAAAGATTTGATCACAATCAGAAAACAATAAAATAAGGATCCTAACATTGCAGGTTTTTGAACCAACCAAATAATATAATAACAAGAGGAAGGAAATGATAGATGTTAAATAATAGTACTAAATTCAAAACATTTGTCATCCATCAAAAAGATTTGATCACAATCAGAAAAGGAATTAAATCAAATGTAGTAAAACATGGATTTCAAAATTACAGATTTTTAAAGAAAATAAATAATAAAATAAGAATAGGATTCTCAAATCAAATTTTAAAATAAAAAATAATGAAAATTAAAAATGCAGATTTTAAAGCAACCAAATAATAACAGGAACAATTTTAAAACAACAAGATAAGGATCCCAACAATGCAGGTTGCAGAATTTTAAAACAACCAAATAATAAAATAATACAAGAAATATATATATTAGATATTAGATATTAAATATTAAATAAGAGTTTGTAAATTCACTGAATTCAAAACATTTTGTTCACAATTTAAAAATTTTTTTCCAAATCACATTTAGTAAAATATCGGATTTCAAAATTGCAAATTTTTAAAGCTACCCAATAATAATATAGGAACAGGATTATGAAATCAAATTTTAAAATAATAAAGTAATGAAAATAAAATTTAAAAAAGAAAGATAGTTGGTTTCAATACTTTCAAATCATTGACATAATAAAATAAGAAGTAAAAACTTCCAATCGAAAAATTTTAGACTTTTAAAATCAAATTTTAAAAAAATATCTAATGAAATTTAAAAAAGCACATTTTTAAGACAACCAAATAATAAAATAAGAATAAGAAAAGAATTGTTAGGTATATGCATTTGACAACTTCAAAGCATTTGTTATTAAAAAATTTATCTTCAAATCAAACTTTAAAAAAGTAAGATAGGGATTTCAAAACTGTAGATTTTAAATAAATCAAAAAATAAGATAAGAATTGTAAAGACAAAGCATTTGTTATTAAACAATTTATCTTCAAATCAAACTTTAAAAAAGTAAGATAGGGATTTCAAAACTGTAGATTTTTAAATAAATCAAAAAATAAGATAAGAATTGTAAAGAGTTAAAAGGCAATTAGAAAGTTTGAATTGAATTTACTAAATGAATTTAAAATATTTATTAACCCTGAAATTTTTTTAAAACAAAGCATGAAACAAAAAAAAGAAAAAAAGAAATACTTATTAACAATCCAAATTTATTTTAAATTCAAATTTAAAAAAGTAAAGAGTAAGCTTGGGTTTTCAAAAAATGCAGATTTTTAAATCAATCAAATAATAAAATAAGAAAAGGATTTTCAAATGAAGTTTTCAAACAACAAAATAATAGGACTTAAAAGTCGAAGATTTTTAAAACAATCAAGTAAAAAAATAAGAAAAACAATAAGAACAGAAAAGAATTTAGCCAGTAATAAAAAGTATGAAACAAAAAATTAGAAATTTGTATTAACAATAGAATTTTATTTTCAAATCAAATTTAAAAAAGAAAGACTGGGTTTTAAAAAATGTAGATTTTTAAATCAATCAAATAATAAAATAAGAAAAGGAATCTCAAACGAAATTTTGAATCAAATCAAATTTAAAAAAAGTAAGATTGGGTTTTCAAAAATGCAGATTTTTAAATCAACCAATAAGAAAAAGATTTTCAAATGAAATTTTGAAACAAAATAATAGAACTTACTTAAAGTTGAAGATTTTTAAAACAATCAAATAGAAAAATAAACAAGAAGAACAATAAATAAAATAAAATAAAAACTTAAAAAAGTAATTAAAAGTATGAAACAAAAAATTAGAAATATTTATTAACAATCAAAATATATTTACAAACCAAATTTAAAAAAGATAGGGTTTTCAAAAATTAAAATTTTTAAATCAATCAAATAATAAAATAAGAAAAGGATTTTCAAGTGAAATTTCAAAACAACAAAATAATAGAACATAAATTTGAAGATTTTTTCAAACAATAAAATAAAAAAAAAACAAGAAGAACAATAAAAAAAACAAAATAAAAACTGAAAAGAGTTTAAAAAGTAATTACACATTATGAAACAAAAAAGTAGAAACATTTATTAACCATCAAAAAATTTATTTTCAAATCAAATTTCAAAAAGTAAGATTGCGTTTTCAAAAATGCAGATTTGTAAATCAATCTAATAATAATAAAATAAGAAAAGGATTTTCAAATAAAATTTTGAAACAACAAAATAATATAACTTAAAGTTGAAGATTTTTAAAACGATCAAATAAAAAAAAAAGAACAATTAAAAAACAAAATAAGCACTGAAAAGAGTATGAAATAAAAAATTAGAAATATTTATTAACAATCAAAAAATTTATTTTCAAATCAAATTTAGTAAAGTAGCGGATTTTTAAAAATGCAGATTTTAAACAACCAAATAATAAAATATGCGGATATTTAAAGAAATCAAATAATAAAAAAAAGGGCAATAAAAAACAATGGTATATAAATTTGATAAATTCAAAGCCTTTGTTAACAATAAAAAATTTATTTTCAACTCAAACTTGAGGCAAGTAAGATAGTGATATTCAAATTGCAGATTTATCCATGGGAAAAAAAAAACTGTAGAGTTTAAAATCGATCTAATAATAAAATAAGAATTGGAACGGGTTAAAAAAGTAATTACAAAGTCTGAATTGAAGTTTTCTGAACGAATTTACCAAAATATATGAATTTTACTGAATGAATTTAATAAGCAGTTTAAAAAAATTGTAGACTTTTATATTCATCAAATAATAAAATAAGAATCGAAAAAATTTAAAAAAAAAGGTAGTTACAAAGCATGAATCAAATAATCAAACATTGAAGGCCAAAAAAAAGAATCAAATAATAAAATAAGAACAGGATTCTGAAATCAAATTTTATTAGCACATGAAAGAGTCCAGAAGAGTTTTAAATTTAAAATAAGAAGTCATGGGAAGAAGAAAGCAGGCACCTTTGAAAGTGGATTGGCTAACTGGTAAACGCAGTTGCAATGAAAAGCATGCGATGGGTTTCGTTGATGACAATCACAGAATAAAAACAGCAACCAACAACAACAAACAAATCAATCTACTTGATGGGGAAACAAAATCTATGACAGTAAACAAGCTCAGTAATTTGAGAACTCCATACAAATTCAGCGAAAAAGCAAGCACCAAACCAGTCTGAAAACAACAACGGCATCCAAGCCAGACAAACAAACGAAAAAAAAAAAGCACAGCACCAATTTGAGAAGAAGCAGCAACCAACAAACAAGTCTACAAACAGCAACAGCAACGTGAAAAAAAAAAAAAAAAAAAACCTATGTAAAACATACAAACCAGACAAACAATAAAAAAAAACACTCACAATAAACCAGCACAACAACAATTTGAGAAGGGAAAGAGCAAGCAACAAACAACAAGTCTAGAAACAGCAAAGGCAACATGAAAAAATCCACCTTGAAAGCAAAAAAAAAAAAAATCACTGACAATAAACAAGCACAGAACAGAACCATCACAGTCCACACAAAATACAAAACCAGGGGAAGGCAACCACAAAAACAACCAATTGAGACGTATGAAATTAAACAGCAAGGGCAACATGAAAAAATCCCCTTGAAAACATCAAAGCCAGGCAAGCAAACAAAAATCACTTACAATAAACAATCACAGAACCATCACAGTCCATACAAAACACAAAATCAGGGGAAGGCAACCACAAAAGCAACCAATTGAGACTTATGAAATTAAACAGCAAGGGCAACATGAAAAAATCCCCTTGAAAACATCAAAGCCAGGCAAGCAAACAAAAATCACTTACAATAAACAAGCACAGAACCATCACAGTCCAGACAAAACACAAAATCAGGGGAAGGCAACCACAAAATCAACCAATTGAGACTTATGAAATTAAACAGCAAGGGCAACATGAAAAAATCCCCTTGAAAGCATCAAAGCCAGGCAAGCAAACAAAAATCACTTACAATAAACAAGCACAGAACCATCACAGTCCATACAAAACACAAAATCAGGGGAAGGCAACCACAAAAGCAACCAATTGAGACTTATGAAATTAAACAGCAAGGGCAACATGAAAAAATCCCCTTGAAAGCATCAAAGCCAGGCAAGCAAATAAAAATCACTTACAATAAACACGCACAGAACCATCACAGTCCATACAAAACACAAAATCAGGGGAAGGCAACCACAAAAGCAACCAATTGAGACTTATGAAATTAAAATGGGGGTTTTGACAGAATTAGTGAAGTAGATAACAAATTTATAACATCTATGATTCAGTTCCTCAGCCAATTCAACATCTAATTAGTACAAAAGTAAGGAGCGTACCTTGGAGGATGAGAAGGTCAGAAGGGAAGTAGAAAGCAGGAACCTTCGAGAGGAGACACCTTTTTTTTAACGGCTAAACAGGAGCTGGAGATTTGGCTTGGTCGGTCGGAATTCGGGGAGATGCAAATTTAAAGAGACGCGCGCCGATGGAGAGGAGTTTCCAAATTTGTGAGAGTCCGATTTGCCCGTTGTCGAAGACGGAAGGGCGGTGTAATTAAAGGCTTTTTCCTTTTAATTTCATTTTGGGCTTGGCCCATAAAGCAAAAGTGCAAGTGTCTGGCTCCTTAAACTCCTTAATTTCTTTTTTGTTTTTAAATTTACTTAAACATAAATAAGAAATTAAGATAATGAAATTTGTTCTATTTCAGCCCAAATGATCCCGTCATTAGTATTCAGTTAAGATATCTAAAAATTTATACAAAATAAAATAATATTTAATACCGCACGTGGAAAAAAATATTAAGGGAAAATTCTAGTAAAATAATTTTCAAGATTTTGTCAATTTTTTAACAAAGTAAATGAATGATAAAATAAATAGGAAAAATCTCAATTAAAATAGAAAAATTTAGATTAAGGCCTATACTTTGAACAAATTCTTTATTATGACAAGTGAGTAATTAGGGTTGTAAATTTACATCAATATCCTAAACCTATTTCTTCACTCTTCTCAATTCTCAACTAGGAATCTCTCTTTCTTCTCTCTCTAATCGTCAAACGCCTCCTAAACATCTCCTAGAGGTCTCGGATTCCGGAGGTATTCGATGATTAGAGAGAGGGATGGAGGAGAAAGAGGAATTCTTGACTAAGAGAGTAGAGAGGAAATAGGTTAAGGATATTGATGTAAATTTACAACCCTAATTATTCATCTTGTCCTAATTAAATATTTATTAAAAGTGTAGGCTTTAATATAAATTTTGGTATTTTAACTGAATTTAATTGGGATTTTCTAAAATAAATATAATTTAATTGAACTCATTTGCCACAATTTATCGCTAAAAATTTAAATGAAAAGGATAAAAATATATTAAAAATTTAATTATCAATAGCCATTAGGTAAACAATACAAACGTACCTTTGAATTACATACCTGTTGGACAAAATTCGTTGGAATAATAGAAAAATGTAGCCGCTACTCCTGTTAGAACAAATTCTGGAATAATTGAATAATGTAGCCGCTGAATGGTTACTGCAGTGAGAACAGATTCGTCGGAATATGAGCTCATTGAACTACATCAACATATTAATGCTTCTTCTTCTTCTTTTTTTCTGGCAGCACATATTTTTTATTCCTTAACATGTCTTGTAAGTATTTTTGACAGTTAATAAAATGAAAGGGTGAATTTTGAATTATGTGATTATATTGTTAGTGAAAATTTCCTGATAGACAGTGAGTTTGGCATGTGATTTTAGGCTGAGTATTGAAGAGGAATGCGTACTGAGCAAATAAAAACAAAAATTTAGCATTGTAAATTTGTAAGCATGTTGGATATATATGATTATTTTGAATAGATATTAACTATTTAGTATATTTAGATAGCATGATTTATATGGATTTTTTTTACTCCTCAAACGGTTTGATTCTTATCTGACCCACGGACCCATTAGCTTATTCGGTTCAGTGCCCGATCCGAGTTTTAATACCTTTATTGCAACAAAATTACTATATTAATATTTTATTTTAGTGGTCAGTGACCGAAATGCCAAGGCTTTCAATTTTGTTTTATTGGTCATTGTTTTAAAAGTTGAACAAATTTGAATTATCTACATATATTAGATTTGTGTGTATACTAAGAAGTAACCAGGTAAAGTTGCTACTTCATGCTAAGAAGGAGAAGCATGATATAAGGACAAAGTTGGTAAGGAAAGGGTGTGAAAATATCAAGATTAAAGTGCTAAGATGTTAGAAATGGTATCAGAGTCAAGCTCAGGTTCGTATCAGAGGTAGGCTTGGGTTGGTATCAGAGCCAGGCTCGGATCGATGTTACAAATGAGATACTTTATGCAAAAGTTATAAGAAATATCGCGATGAAAATGGAGTATGGCATGACTACTTCTCCCTCCTTCAATTTTTTTTATTTGAAAGAGTGGCAATTATCTATATAACCTTATTGAGAATTTTTCACACAAGATATAAATCTTTCATATAGTTGAGAAAATGACCACTATCGCACAGGTCGGAGGAGATATAAAACCTAATTGGAAACGAGCAATTTAACACTAGAATGTGGCTTCAAATTTTTCTATAGAAAAGTGTCAAGAAAGTATTAGGGGTATTGCACACTCCAAAGAGTTCACGAATAAGGAAACACTATCGTTATATGGTGATCTAGTTGAGAGTTTCATACAGGATGGATTATATAAAATTTCGTTGAAATTTTTAGAGTTTTACCTCACCATGGATTTCGGGGGTTGACATCCGAGGATGTGCACAACTTCAGAAATTCTTTGAAGGATGATGATTGGAGATATGCTTCGGCATCCGAGGCTCGTGAGTTGGAATCTTCTCATCACATTATGTTTGAAACCTTGAGAGATAAGGTGATATGGACTGCACCAGAAGAAGGCTTTCTTGAGCTCAATACCGATGCCAGTATAGATGATGGATAAGGAACAATTGGAGGATTATTTTGTGACTCAGGCGGGGAACATGCTCCTCAGTTTTTATAGGCACATTGGACCACAGTCGAATATCTTTGAAGCAGAGGTTTGAGCAATTCAAGAAGGTTTAGTTTTGCCCCTTAAACATAGATATGCAAAAATCGAATTGGAGACTGACCACTTACAAATAGCTTGTATTTTACAATAGGAAGAAGAAGCCCAAAAAATGTAAGGCAAAACTTGAAGGCATTATTGAATTCTTAGGCTCCAAGCTACGAGTTTCCAAAGCGCCGGTCCATATTTATAGGCATGCAAATAAGTGTACAGATTTGCTGGCTATCATAGCTATCAATATGTATAGTAGTGAAAGTGAAACTGAGATTATTTTTTAAGCTGGTCCATTTACAACATTGAAAAGACGACTTGAGCATGATTAGCAAAGATTGAACGAGATGTGAGGACAAACTTCTTCTGGCACGTGATCTCTTGGAGCTTTTATATTGTAAGTTTATACTTTCCACTTTATTTCATTAGGTTTCTCTTCACTTTTATTCGTGAGCTCTTTGGAGTGTGTAATACCCCTAATATTTTTTCGATACTTTTCTATAAAACAATCTGAAGCCACATTCTAGTGTTAAATTGCTCGTTTCCAGTTAGGTTTTATATTCCCTCCGACCTGTGCGATGGTGGTCACTTTCTCAACTATATGAAAGATTTATATCTTATGTGAAAAATTCTCAATGAGGTTGTACAGATGATTGCCACTCTCTCAAATAAAAAAAAAAGATTGAAGGAGGGAGAAGTAGTCATGCCATACTTCATTTTCATCGTGATATTTCTTATAACTTTTGCATAAATTATTTCATTTGTAACTTCTACTTGAGCCTGGCTCTGATACCAACTCGAGCCTACCTCTCATACGACCTAAGTCTGGCTCTGATACCATTTCTAATATCCTAGCACCTTGATCTCGATATTGTCCGCTTAAAGGCCCTGCGACCCCTCACAGTTTTAAAATACATCGAGAGGGGAGGTTCTAAAGCGTTGTTCCATATTTATTGGCATGCAAATAAGTGTGCAGATTCGCTGTCTACCATAGCTATCAATGTGTATAGTAGTGAAAGTGAAACTTAGATTATTTTTTAAGCTGGTCCATTTACGATGTTGAAAAGATGACTTGAGCATGATTAGCAAAGATTGAACGAGATGTGAGGAAAAACTTCTTTTGGTACATGGTGTGCTGGAGCTTTTATAATGTAAGTTTATACTTTTCACTTTATGTTATTAGGTTTTTCCTCACTTTTATGTTCACTGTTTCAAAATGATTCACGTGCTTTTTGGGTCAATCTTTTTAGGGAATATTCAACATTATTGCTAGATAGGTTGGAACAATTTCAGTTTTGAGAAATTGGCATACTGTCAATTTGGGACTAATTCAATTCTCTTGAGAAAATAATGGTTTATGTGTTGTCTAGTCTTTTAAGCTGATGTACTTCTCTTTATTTGTTTCTCTAGCAGGATTTCGTATACTTGGTTTTTTCCATTTCTCTTCCTTCTTGATAACTTTCCATTTTAAGTGTATTTAAAAGATATTTTGATGAAGATATTTAGAGAGTTATCTATGTTATTTTTGGAGATTTTTGTAACACCCAAAATCTTATATTCACCAAAAATATATTGTAATTATTTGAGTAATTCAATAAAATGGTGAATATTCATGAATTTAGATCTTGTTAATTTTGAAATATTCATATTCACAAAGAAATGGGCAAATAAATTCAAGAAATGAATTAAATTACAAAGGTGATAGCAAAATCATAATTTTTCCAATTTAGCCCAAGATTAATTATTTTCCAATTAATGGGAGTTAATTTCAATTAATCAAGGAAAATAAAGGAAAATGCATAATGGGATTATTCTTGGTGGTATATTATCAGAAATCCTAGATGTAGTCGGTGACTCGGCTGAGTAAATATATATATGAATTGAATTGAACTTTCATTTTTGCCTAATATAGTGCATTGCATATTTAATTTTCATATTTTATATGTCGATCGTATGTCTCTACGGGGATTCTTCGGAATCTCACCCTTTTTCAAAAACAAATATCTCAGCTGGTACCAGTGGATCAAAGGGAAAATGAGTGGACTCCGAGAAGTAATTAACTCGTGTCTCAAGGCGAGGACAAGATAGTGGTTATAATTAGTATATGCCTTAGATATTTTGAGTTAATATTAAATTTCCACTATATTTTCTGTATTTGTTGACGAACGACGTGGAATTGTAAACGAATATTTTTAACAGTATAATTGTACTTTTCTGTATGCCCATTGAATTCTGTCTTTATTACTCTTGGATTATCGAAATGGAAACGAGTGTTGACAATTTTTATGAGATTAAATGTTATACAATCAAATCAAAGTGGAGCATCATTTGGGTATATTATTAATATCTTAGTTTCAGCTAAAATAGAAATAATTAAATATATTTTAGAAAAATAAAAATCATAATAGTAAGAATTTAAAATTTTGAAATTAATTTTAAAAGAAAATGGTTTCAGTTTATTAGTTTATTACATTATTTTGTGTTATCTTCCTTCCTTTTACTAATAGGGGCCATGTGGTTGGTTTAACTGAGGATTGACTTTTCAAATCAAAAGGAATAAAGGATATGATTTGACCAAGCCATCTTCATTTCTTGGACCAAATTAAAGGAGCTTGGACGAAAATCTGAACCGACTCGATGAGAGCTTGAAGAGGAAAATTTATATGACTGCTTTATTTCTTTTCTTTCACTTCTTAATGTGATTTCGGATTTTGAACTCGTGCTAAAATTGATTTGCTATTTTGTTCATGAGAATGTTGAGTTTATATAGTTGAACATTTGATTTGTATCATTGTAGTTGATTATGGATTAGTGGATGATAGTTTCAATCTTTAATTACTTTTGTTGATTCAATTGTGAGCTTAATTGTTTTGAAAGATGAGAAATTTGATTGGAACTTATTTTGGTACTCTGAATGAGCTTAGACATAAGAAATTTAGAATAGACCTTCAATTGAATCGTATAGGATTGAGTTTTCGGATTTAATTTGTTTGTAAGATAGTTATATACATATCGACCCTACATAGCATCATTAGGTTTGCACTTAAATTAATCCAATTAAGTATTGATCGCCTAAGGAATTAGGGATTAACATAATTGGAATGCTTTTTAGAGGATAAAAAGACCTTATTAGATAATTTAAAGTCCTAGACTAGCAAATATAACTTCAATTGCAATTAAGGTGAGATGTTAGACACTAAGAAATAATCAATGCTATAATAATTCAAATCATTGCACAAGTAATTTGAAATCACTTGTAGCCCTAGTTTTAGTTAAGATTTTCATTTTTTTTTAGTTAGATCTTTATTTTCATTTTATCTATATTTTATCTTTGTGTCTTGCTCAAATTAATTGAAAGTATAAAATTATTGTTTAATTGAATTGTCGGTAATAAGTCCTTGTGGAAACAATATCTTTTTTATCACTTTATTACTTGATACGATATGTGCACTAACGAAATCAAGGGTAATAATTAAATTTAGCCCCTAGCACTTATGTTTAAATGAATTACCTTGTTAAAAATCAAGTTATTCATTGCGAGAGTAATCTAATCAAACTCTTCCTATCAATGTTGTTGGCATATGTTATCTGGAAAATGGAATTGCTTAAATCAATTCATGCAAAGAGTTGTCATATTTTCTGTAAGACCTTTTTTCTTTGAATAAAAACATTTCAACCTTTGGCATTGTGATATTTTGTTTTTTAATTAGGCTTTATTGTAGTGTTAGGGTCGCTTGTTGTGAACAATTAATGGTGTCATCAGATAAATGCTAAAAGTAAATATCATTTTTTTTAAAATGATTATGGTCACTATGATTCATATTTATCAATTATCACTAAGTGAGGTAATTTGGAACTGGGAATATGTCAATGTATGATTTCAGTTGTCCTGGCATCTATTATTTTGTCAAAGTGCCATGCACGAGTGCGGGCACACACTCACTTCTGCAATCCTTTAACAAGTCTTCCTTTTTACTATTTAATGCTCAAGTGCCTTCTTAGTTAATAGTAGGATTTGTAGTGCGCATAACTCAAGAAATTAGCGCAAGTTAAATGAACAATTGTTAGAGGAATCCTTACATATTTCAGAAATGTCATCTCATATGTACTATGACTAATTAAAATATAATAACTCATTTTATTTTAATCACATATGATTGATGATTCACCTGAAGAAATTTAAATTTTATGATTTTGACAAATAACAACTCAAAGAAGGAAATTGTGTTTTTTGTTTTACTAAACTATAAAGTTTATGTTCTTTAAAATCATAAAATTTGAATTTCTCTAGATGACTCATTAGCCATGGGGATTAAAATAAGATGATTTGTTATATTTTATTAGTCAGAGTATAAATGAAATAGCTCACATAAATTATGTAATTAGTATTTCTCCATTGGTTATGGATAAGAGCGTGTCTTTCTTCCATATGTGCTTCATCAATGTAGAATCAAGAAGGCCAAAATTTCAGGTTTTACTTTAATTACTAACGCACTGAAAAATCTGATATGGAAAAATAAGGTGAGATGGATGCCATGTAAACGCGTTACCTCTACATATTTAGTAAACAAATATTGACTGTTAGGGCTTGTTAACGAAGGGGTGACATTGGCCCATTTTTCATACTTTAGAGGCACAATTACCCTCTCAAAAACTTTCTGGTACCTAATATCCATTCATGGAACCTTCCAAGGCATTTTATCCCTTTAACCCTTAATAAAATTAAAACCATCAGTCTAACCATGATAAATAAATCATTCAAAAAGAAGGGCACTAGCCTTGGCAAACGTACTACTTGCTAGGGTGAGTGTCACAGAATCCAGAATCTCAAATACAAAAATAATATTATAATATCACGCAAGTATATGAATGAATCCTAATGGCAAAAAACAAAGAATATGAATCACATATACGGGGAGCCAAAATTTATGAACCCTATGCCTTTACCAAAGCTCATGCCCTATCATCCTAGCCTAACAAATGTTGATTTTGGAAAGGGTGAAATTGACAATTCAATAACTATATCCCATCCTTGAACATAATCACTACATGTGCATGGATGCCAGGTGGACCGTTCGCAATAAGTGAATACAATAAATACAATATAATGACAATACAATATCTAAAATTTAATATGAGTAAATATTCATTTATTAACTTTATTTATTTAATTCCCGCCTCATCTCCTCTAATTCGCCAGCTTGAATCCATAGGCTAAGTCTCCCTAGTGGCTGGGAACTCTTACTAGCTCTCTGGTGCGTAATACCGATCGATCATAGTATCGTATAGCACATAGCGAACCATGAATTCCCTCACCTTTTATTCCATGAGGTGTCGTAGTCCCAAGTTACCACTTATGGATAATAAAAGCTAACCATAGTATACTATATGGTGGCATACCACATGGCACAACAACACTCAAACTTCTTCCATATCCTCCCTTTATCATTGACTATCTTTAATTACATGGATATCTCAGAACACATGATACAAGTGTAATCAATATGTGGTATATCAAGCTCTTATTTTCATTTCCAAAATCATAAGAAATTGTTACATTTATATCATACTACTTCTCATGATCATGATGTGTGTGCGCGTGTGTGTGTGTAAGAGTCACACGAGGTGGTTCTTATAAATTCCTATAGTTAAACATAATAAAATTTATGAGTTCTCAAGACTGTGAACACTTAGTAACTATACTTCAAGAAGGAATTTAGTTATCTCAAGTACCAAGATTATCAAAAAATACCATAAGTAGGTATGCACGTGAGCTTGTCACTTCTCAAGTTAATCTAGGTTGCAAAATTAATAACAAAGGTAATTAATAAAGCCAAATTAATATATATTTACGCTAATTAAAATTCTCATGGCTCTTTGGAGTTTGTAAAAGTTTCCCACTATTCTCTAGAGTTCCCTAGAATTATTTACGGTAACTTAGAGTAGCCTAAAAGTAATAAAATATTTTTATTGGGAGTCCTTAGAACTCCCCAAACCATCTTAGGAATCTCAGTCTAGCTTAAACAGTGACAAGTCAATAACTAGAGTCTTTTGGACTCCTTAGACACATTCTCAGAGAATTAAATTATAACTCTTTACAAACCCAAAAAAAGACTATAGAGTTCCCATAATAACTTAAAAAGGTTATTCAAGGATGACTTATTGGACTTAATCCCTCTCACTATGTCCTAAAGTCCTTAAAACCTTCTCAAAATAGTTTAGAGTAATAAAATTAACATCAAATTAGGCTAAATCAATGAATCCTTTCCTCCAGATATCATAGATTAGCATAACCCACTATTTATTAAAGAAATATTGAGAAGAAAAGACAAAGAAGAACGTTTTCTAGAAAATCTCTACTTTTCCTAAACTAGGATCCCAAAACCCCATTAATATAAGATCTAAAATCTTGTAGGAACCTTAGAATTATCTCATAAAGTTAGATGAACTTTCCAGAATAAAGTCTTAGAAATCATTTGAACAATGCTCCGGAGTAGATGTTCTAAAGCCCTGTCTTAGTATAGCTCTTAGCCTTCTCCTTTCAAAACTTTGAAACTAAAGATACATGATGCTTATTGCCTAGGTCCTTAAAAAAAGGGTTAAGGTGCACTCAGTGCCTTGAATTATTTTCTCAGGTGCGCTCAGTACCCTAAACTATTTTCTCAAGTGTACACAGTTCCCTAAAGTTATTTATGGTGCAATTTCACCCCTCAACTATTTAAAATGGTGCAATCTCATCCAACCCCAACAGAACTGTTTATTTGACCATTAATATGAGTTGGCATATGACATTAGCAAGTGATAAGGCAGATGACTTGCTTTTTGTGACTAGAATCTAAGTCTAACAATTAAAAAATAACTTCTTGGGGAAAAATTGCATCAAGCTGGTTCAACTTGAAGAAGTGCATTGTAACACCTCATTTGACAAGACATATATACTTAACATTAATCCATTAAAACGTCACTTATGAACTTAGGGACTTTATTCGAACAAAACTTGAACAACAATTACTTGATACTTTCAACTAATACTTCAAAGTTTCAAATAAATATTTATCAAACAAAATATTTTAGGATGAAGAATAATCCTAGTATCATGACAATTAAATATAAAGTGGCATACAGGTGCACGAGGAACCTAATAGAGCCCTCAAAGCTCACTCCATAGGTGCCTTCCCTTGCTCCCTACTAGAACAATCACCTGAAAAATGTTAATATATAGGAATGAGATTCCACGTCTTAGTAACTACTAAAATTTTATACCGTACACAAGCAAGTCACATATGATAAAAAAAAGGAACTGATTACATATATATGTGTATATATATTTGTATATACCATAATCCTCATACAAGACAAAAACAATTTTAATCATCATTATGTCAATCTGTATTTTCATCACAACATGTAATATACAATTATACAGTATGTAAGATGCAACCTCCCTTACATTATCGTTCATCCTTATATTGCTGACTAGAGTCATAGGCTAACACATAGTCCAACAGAAAATCATCCATTTGACTGGATTATCCCAAGCTCACCAGTTCTTAAGATACACCCGGCTAAAGATGTAGAGCTTAAGTCTATTTTTTTTTAATAAAAGATAGTCATTCACAATCATACACAATTCACAAGTATATGGAAGAATATTCAGAGTTACCTATTACTCCTTAGCCTATAAGTAATCACACAAGAGTTACTCCAAAGCTCTCAATGAGAGTCTACAAGGTCACCAATACAAATATCTATCAATATATAATTCAAAACTACATTGGCGTTACTAATACGACTCTAAAGCCTAAATCTACCCTTCTAAAATTGATAGTATAGGAATACATACTTATTAGTTACCACATATTCACTTTTACATTTAGATTTAATTTTTCTAGAAATAAAAATAATTATACAAATGCATGATATTAAACATGAAGATAAAAAAGTGGAGGGGAGTGGATGATAAGAAAAGTGGAAAGATGCATTAATCAAGGATTTAATTAATGAATGCTAAAATCTATTTTTGAGTTAAAATTTTGATATAGTCTTAAGTTATTCAAAGAAGGTTACAATAATCAGTGGTTATAAATTAATTTTACAAAGTATAATTCAAGTTAATTTTATCTAATAATAATTGAAATTTAAATACAATATCTACATCAAACTTAAATCTACAAGATATATAATGATACGAAGTTCTAACTAATTTAAATATCCTATTTTATTTAAAATAATTTTAAGAAATATAATAATAAGGAAATCTAATAAAATCCTAATTAATCTAATGGATATTTAAAATATCCTAATTCAAATAATCCTAATAAAATAATAGATAAAATTATAATTATTCCTTCTACCACTGTGCGTCTATAATCTATATATACACGCATGAAAGACGATCCTAACCCATCAAATAACGAACCAATTCCAATTGTGAACTAAAGAACGAAATGAGGAAACAAGAAGAGCTAAAGAAGAAGACACTGAGGATGCTACAACTGCCGAAAGCAGTAACGCAAGGGCCGATATTTCAGAATCAACAAGTTATTCACAAATATCATGAACATGACCTTCCGAAGAGATCAATAAAGATGATTCCAGACGAAGCTAGAAGAAGATCAAAGCAGGGAGGCTCAGGTGATCGTGCATGGGACAGATCAAGAACAAGAAGCATCAGCGTCAGCATAAGCAACACGTCAAGATACCCAAATCCAAGCGTATAACTCTTCCCACGGGCCCTCTTCTCAGAACCGTGTTGGAGGTTAACAATAACAGTAAGAAGCGAATGTCGACGTTCCAGGGGATACTCCAGCAGAGAGGGAGGAAATCATCTTGTGCTTCTTCTGAGGCTTATGGCGGATCAGCCGTAGCAGCGCCAGCACTGAGCCAGGTGAATCGGTTTGCGAGTCGACGTGGCGCTTTGGATAATTTTGATTGGCAGGGTCAAGGCGTGGCGCTGGAGGATGACGACTAGACCATAATTTCATTCTCTCAACCTATGTAATGTTGTATGGTACTCCTCCCGGTCTTAATTATAGGATAATATTTGGGAGTTAATCTTGGTCCTAATTATAAGATAAAATTTTAATTTTTGTCAATTTCTTCCCAAAATACCCCCATTGCTTTAGATAATGGTTGGATTGCCTCGTCTGACATGCGGTACCATGAAGTATCAAACATATACCAAATAAAATACCATGAAAATAAACACAGAGAGGTGGAGAGAGAATATTGATTTAGATAATGGTTGGATTGCCTCATGGTAGACTCATGTAGTATTCCTAAATCACCCCTATTAAATAAGGGTATTTTTGGAAAATAAATAAAATTAACTAATTTAACTACTATCTTTAATTTCTCCAAAGTTATATAAATATGTCCTATAATTAGGACCAGAGGGAGTATATCCTATTTCCTATGTAATGTTGTCAAACTCATGAATTCAGCTTACAAAAGTCATTAAGTTGTAAACTCAAGTTTACCAATCCTGTTAACTCTTGTCAAACTCACAAGTTAAGCTTATAAAAGTCATCACTCTTATTAGCAAAAAAACTCATTCAAACTCACAAGTTTACCAATCTAGTAATTAAATTCGGGCTAACTTTTTTGATTTATTCATACTTGATAGTTTTATATATAAATTTTATATAAAAAAAATTACTGAGTATGATAATCTTTCGCGTGCACCAATATGATTTCTTTCCAATTTGAGTTGTATAGTATAATTTATGGGTATGATTTTACTTCACTACTATTGAGTTTTGCTTAAATGGCGTTTTCCGTGATTAAAATTTGTATTCTCTTGTTTATGGTTGAGATTACTTACCACCTCAATTAATAACTTGTTGACAATCAATGATTGTAAATTAATTTTACAAAATACAATTCAAGTTAATTTTATCTAATAATAATAATAACTCAAATTTAATTGCAAAATCCGAATCTAACTTTTGTTTAACATATATAATAAATTATAAAATCATATAATTATATTTTTAATTAAAACTTGCGTTGATTTTAAAAAATTATAATTTTGACAAAATTGAAGAATGTGTACTTTTTTTCTAAAGATATCTATACAAGTTGTGAAAAATGAAAATTGAGAGACATTTTATTTAATTTAGTGAAATTTAGAATTTTGTGTTAGCTTTCAAAATGGAGTGTTGGAGAGATTGGAGAAGATTTCATTAAGTTTAGTATTATTAATTTTATATTCTTTTATTTAGTCCCTCTAAATAATTACAATTTTTATAGCATTTCTCAATAAATATAATTTCGTTGAGGTCCTTCATTCTAATTTTTCCTTTAATTAATCAAAATATTGGGCGACATTTCATAGAAAAAGTTAGGTTACGAATTGTTTGGAGCAATCACCAAATTTGCTGAAAAAGAAATAGGGTTTTGGGAATTAGCAATTAAGTTAAAATGAAAATAGTTACTCAAAACTTACGAACAGCATTCATAAATGAGTGAAACTGTTTTTGATTACACAAAATCCTCCTTGAAAGCCCCCAAGCTTTTCAAGAAGAAAAACCTAAGCACACCAATTTGAGAATAATCATAGCCCTTGCAAAACTAGGGTAAAAGCAATTAACAAACAAAGTCAAACGCAGAATCTTTCATGAAAATCTCGAAGCTTTTCAAGAAGACGAACAAAAGTGCAACAATTTGAGAATAATCACAGCCCATACAAAATTAGGAAACAACATCCAGCAACCAAGTTTAGGGACAACAATAGAACAGGAAGAAATAAAAAAAACCCCATTGAAAGCACTCAAGATTTTCAAGAATAGAAACAAAAAAAATCTATCACAATAAACATGCGCAACAATTTGAGAATAGTCATATAGATATTTTCTAAGAAATCACAAAATCCATCCCCTCAAACACACCCATATTTTCAGAAAGAAAACAAACAAAAAGGAACCAAGTATTTCAAGGAAACACACAAAAGTACAAGATTTGAGCACAATCTCAAACCATAGAAAACTAGAAAAAAAGCAATCAACAAACAACATCAAACAAAAAATTCTCCTTGAAAGCTTCAAAGCTTTTCAAGTAAACAAATGAAAGAACAATTTGAAAATAATAACATCCTAAAACTAAGGAAACAGTGACCAACAAAACGCCAAATACAAAATCCTGCTTGAAAGCCTCTAAGTTTTTCAAGTAGACAAACTAAAGCACAACAATTTGAAAACAATCATAGCCCATGCAAAACTAGGGTAACAGCAGCAAACAAACAACGGTAAATGCAAAATCCTCCTTGAAAGCCTGTAGGCTTTTCAAGCAGACAAACTAAGGCACAACAATTTGAGAACAATCACAGCCTATACAAAACTAGAGAACCAATAACCAACAAACAACGGCAAACACAAAATCCTCCTTGAAAGCCTGTAGGCTTTTCAAGCAGACAAACTAAGGCACAACAATTTGAGAACAATCACAGCCTATACAAAACTAGAGAAACAATAACCAACAAACAACGGCAAACACAATATCCTCGTTGAAAGGATCCAACCTTTTCAAGAAGACAAGCAAAAGTGCAACAATTTGAGAACAATCACAGCCTATACAAAACTAGGAAACAACAACCAACAAACAAGTCTACAAACAGCAATAGCAATATGAAAATATAACAATTTGAGAACAATCACAACCTTTACAAGACAGGAAACAACAACCAACAAACAAGTCCACAAACAGCAATAGCAATATGAAAATATCACAAAATCCCCATTGAAAGCACACAAGCTTTTCAAGCATAGAAACAAAAAAATCAATCACAATAAACAAGCAGAACAATTTGAGATCAATTATAGTCCATACAAAACTAGAGAAAGGAAAAGCCTTGATGGGGAAGGCAAACACAAAATCCCCCTCAATAACATCCAAGCTTTTCAAGCAGACAAACACAAAATTCAATCACAAAAAACAAGCCTGAGAACATTTGCAGTCCATACAAAATTAATAAAAGCTATAAATGAACAAAACCCAAAATTAAATGAACAAAAATTACAAATTAAAATGGGGGGTTTTGACAAAATTAGTAAAATAGATAACAAGCTCATAACCTCTATTGTTCCATTCTTCTGCCGCATCATCCTCTAATAAGTATTACAAAGGTAAGGGGCGTACCTTAGAGCATTCTTCTTGGGGTGACCTACTGTTCTCTTGGAGGATGAGGATGGTGTAGAGATAAGGCCTAAAGGGAAGGAGAAAGCAGGCACCTTTGATTGTCACCTTCGGTCTCAGATCTTTGAACTGCTAAACAGGAACTGGGAAGTTATAAATGTTCATCAAATGATGAGGGCCACAAAATGACAAAACACAATTTTGGTAAGTTATAAATATAATTTTGTACCAGGAACGAGTGTCCAACATTGCATATAATAGAGTGGATGGACCGTTGTGAGCCAGAGAAGGAGCACATAACAATGGGAGACGGAGGGGACGTTGAAGGGCAAGCCAACAAGTGAGCTTTAATAATAATAATATAAAATTAATGAGTGATGGTTTTTGTTAAGTTTTGAATATTTGAAGAAGTACTGTTTAACAAACTGTGGTTGTTATTTTCTGTGTGGGGCAGCATATGACACCGCCCCAGCCAAGTACTCAGATCAAATTTTTAAACAATAAAATAATATAATTGCAGATTTTTTAAAACAACCAAACATTAAAATAAGAACAAGAAAGAATATTTCGTTATTAAATAATTGAATGTACAGTTAATAAATTTTAAAAATAATAGAACAAGCTTTAATGAAAATAATGGATCTTTGAAAATTCATTATTTTATCAAATAATACAACAAGCTTTAGTATAATAGTGGTGCAGATTTTATCAAATAATAGAGCAAGAACAAGCTTCAATCAAATTAAAAAAAAAAAAAAAAGTAATTACAAAGTTTAAGTCGAAGTTAACTAAATGAAAATACTGGATCTTTGAAAATCCAAATTATTAAAGCAACCAAATGGTAAAATAAGTATAATATATTTAGCGCAGTTATTAACCATAAAAAAGTAAGATAGCGGATTTTAAAATTCCAGATTATTTAATCAATCAAATAAAAAATATATAGAATTTTCAAATCATCAAATTTTAAACAATAAAAAATCAAAGATATTAAAATTTCAGATTTTTAAAGAAACCAAATAAAAAATAAGGTGAAGAAAATTTGAGATATTAAATAAGAATATTAGTTAATTAATGGTACGTAAATTTAATAAAGTCAATACATTTTATAACAATCAAAAAATTAAATTTAAAAAAGATGGTCGCACTCAAAATTGCAGATTTTTTAAAAAATCAAGCAACTTTTAAAACAATAAAAAAAAGGATCCTAACATTGCAGGTTTTTGAACCAACCAAATAATATAATAACAAGAGGAAGGAAATGATAGATGTTAAATAATAGTACTAAATTCAAAACATTTGTCATCCATCAAAAAGATTTGATCACAATCAGAAAAGGAATTAAATCAAATGTAGTAAAACATGGATTTCAAAATTACAGATTTTTAAAAAAAATAAATAATAAAATAAGAATAGGATTCCCAAATCAAATTTTAAAATAAAAAATAATGAAAATTAAAAATGCAGATTTTAAAGCAACCAAATAATAACAGGAACAATTTTAAAACAACAAGATAAGGATCCCAACAATGCAGATTGCAGAATTTTAAAACAACCAAATAATAAAATAATACAAGAAAGATATATATTAGATATTAGATATTAAATAAGAGTTTGTAAATTCACTGAAGTCAAAACATTTTGTTCACAATTTAAAAAAATTTTTCCAAATCAAATTTAGTAAAATATTGGATTTCAAAATTGCAGATTTTTAAAGCTACCCAATAATAATATAGGAACAGGATTATGAAATCAAATTTTAAAATAATAAAGTAATGAAAATAAAATTTAAAAAAGAAAGATAGTTGGTTTCAATACTTTCAAATCTTTTTTTTTTTTTTTTTGGTTAAACCATCCGGTATGTGGGGGTATTCTGGGTTCATTGCCCGCCCTCCAACTAATCCGGACCCAACCGAGGAGCACATACGCGGGCAGGTCGGTACCGATGGGACAACCTCTTTGAGGCTGCGTTAATTATCGCGTCTGTCACCCCCCAGGATTCGAAACCTCGTCCTGAGGGATGCCGGCCGTAGACCCTTCCATCTCGACCGAGCGCCCATTGGTATTACTTTCAAATCATTGACATAATAAAATAAGAAGTAAAAACTTCCAATCGAAAAATTTTAGACTTTTAAAATCAAATTTTAAAACAATATCTAATGAAATTTAAAAAAGCAAATTTTTAAGACAACCAAATAATAAAATAAGAATAAGAAAGAATTGTTAGGTATATGCATTTGACAACTTCAAAGCATTTGTTATTAAAAAATTTATCTTCAAATCAAACTTTAAAAAAGTAAGATAGGGATTTCAAAACTGTAGATTTTAAATAAATCAAAAAATAAGATAAGAATTGTAAAGACAAAGCATTTGTTATTAAACAATTTATCTTCAAATCAAACTTTAAAAAAGTAAGATAGGGATTTCAAAACTGTAGATTTTTAAATAAATCAAAAAATAAGATAAGAATTGTAAAGAGTTAAAAGGCAATTAGAAAGTTTGCATTGAATTTACTAAATGAATTTAAAATATTTATTAACCCTGAAATTTTTTTAAAACAAAGCATGAAACAAAAAAAAAGAAGAAATACTTATTAACAATCCAAATTTATTTTCAATTCAAATTTAAAAAAGTAAAGAGTAAGCTTGGGTTTTCAAAAAATGCAGATTTTTAAATCAATCAAATAATAAAATAAGAAAAGGATTTTCAAATGAAGTTTTCAAACAACAAAATAATAGGACTTAAAAGTCGAAGATTTTTAAAACAATCAAGTAAAAAAATAAGAAAAACAATAAGAACAGAAAAGAATTTAGCCAGTAATAAAAAGTATGAAACAAAAAATTAGAAATTTGTATTAACAATAGAATTTTATTTTCAAATCAAATTTAAAAAAGAAAGACTGGGTTTTAAAAAATGTAGATTTTTAAATCAATCAAATAATAAAATAAGAAAAGGAATCTCAAACGAAATTTTGAATCAAATCAAATTTAAAAAAAGTAAGATTGGGTTTTCAAAAATGCAGATTTTTAAATCAACCAATAAGAAAAAGATTTTCAAATGAAATTTTGAAACAAAATAATAGAACTTACTTAAAGTTGAAGATTTTTAAAACAATCAAATAGAAAAATAAACAAGAAGAACAATAAATAAAATAAAATAAAAACTTAAAAAAGTAATTAAAAGTATGAAACAAAAAATTAGAAATATTTATTAACAATCAAAATATATTTACAAACCAAATTTAAAAAAGTAAGATAGGGTTTTCAAAAATTCAGATTTTTAAATCAATCAAATAATAAAATAAGAAAAGGATTTTCAAGTGAAATTTCAAAACAACAAAATAATAGAACTTAAATTTGAAGATTTTTTCAAATAATAAAAAAAAACAAGAAGAACAATAAAAAAAAAAAACTGAAAAGAGTTTAAAAAGTAATGACACATTATGAAACAAAAAATTAGAAACATTTATTAACCATCAAAAAATTTATTTTCAAATCAAATTTCAAAAAGTAAGATTGCGTTTTCAAAAATGCAGATTTGTAAATCAATCTACTAATAATAAAATAAGAAAAGGATTTTCAAATGAAATTTTGAAACAACAAAATAATATAACTTAAAGTTGAAGATTTTTAAAACGATCAAATCAAAAAAAGAACAATTAAAAAACAAAATAAGCACTGAAAAGAGTTTAAAAAGTAATTACAAAGTATGAAATAAAAAATTAGAAATATTTATTAACAATCAAAAACTTTATTTTCAAATCAAATTTAGTAAAGTAGCGGATTTTTAAAAATGCAGATTTTAAACAACCAAATAATAAAATATGCGGATATTTAAAGAAATCAAATAATAATAAAAAAAAAGGCAATAAAAAACAATGGTATATAAATTTGATAAATTCAAAGCCTTTGTTAACAATAAAAAATTTATTTTCAACTCAAACTTGAGGCAAGTAAGATAGTGATATTCAAATTGCAGATTTATCCATCGGAAAAAAAAAACTGTAGAGTTTAAAATCGATCTAATAATAAAATAAGAATTGGAACGGGTTAAAAAAGTAATTACAAAGTCTGAATTGAAGTTTTCTGAACGAATTTACCAAAAAATATGAATTTTACTGAATGAATTTAATAAGCAGTTTAAAAAAATTGTAGACTTTTATATTCATCAAATAATAAAATAAGAATTGAAAAGAGTTAAAAAAAAAAGGTAATTACAAAGCATGAATCAAATAATCAAACATGGAAGGCCAAAAAAAAGAATCA
The DNA here is from genome assembly GCA_963210345.1 of Inga oerstediana. Lineage (NCBI taxonomy): Eukaryota > Viridiplantae > Streptophyta > Magnoliopsida > Fabales > Fabaceae > Inga > Inga oerstediana. Next base: position 12,922,663 of record OY723405.1, on the reverse strand, counting down.
AATAATAAAATAAGAACAGGATTCTGAAATCAAATTTTATTAGCACATGAAAGAGTCCAGAAGAGTTTTAAATTTAAAATAAGAAGTCATGGGAAGAAGAAAGCAGGCACCTTTGAAAGTGGATTGGCTAACTGGTAAACGCAGTTGCAATGAAAAGCATGCGATGGGTTTCGTTGATGACAATCACAGAATAAAAACAGCAACCAACAACAACATACAAATCAATCTACTTGATGGGGAAACAAAATCTATGACAGTAAACAAGCTCAGTAATTTGAGAACTCCATACAAATTTAGCGAAAAAGCAAGCACCAAACCAGTCTGAAAACAACAACGGCATCCAAGCCAGACAAACAAACGAAAAAAAAAAAAGAACAGCACCAATTTGAGAAAGAAGCAGCAACCAACAAACAAGTCTACAAACAGCAACAGCAACATGGAAAAAAAAAAACCTATTTAAAACATACAAACCAGACAAACAATAAAAAAAAAACACTCACAATAAACCAGCACAACAACAATTTGAGAAGGGAAAGAGCAAGCAACAAACAACAAGTCTAGAAACAGCAAAGGCAACATGAAAAAATCCACCTTGAAAGCATAAAAAAAAATCACTGACAATAAACAAGCACAGAACAGAACCATCACAGTCCACACAAAATACAAAACCAGGGGAAGGCAACCACAAAAACAACCAATTGAGACGTATGAAATTAAACAGCAAGGGCAACATGAAAAAATCCCCTTGAAAACATCAAATCCAGGCAAGCAAACAAAAATCACTTACAATAAACAAGCACAGAACCATCACAGTCCATACAAAACACAAAATCAGGGGAAGGCAACCACAAAAGCAACCAATTGAGACTTATGAAATTAAACAGCAAGGGCAACATGAAAAAATCCCCTTGAAAACATCAAAGCCAGGCAAGCAAACAAAAATCACTTACAATAAACAAGCACAGAACCATCACAGTCCAGACAAAACACAAAATCAGGGGAAGGCAACCACAAAATCAACCAATTGAGACTTATGAAATTAAACAGCAAGGGCAACATGAAAAAATCCCCTTGAAAGCATCAAAGCCAGGCAAGCAAACAAAAATCACTTACAATAAACAAGCACAGAACCATCACAGTCCATACAAAACACAAAATCAGGGGAAGGCAACCACAAAAGCAACCAATTGAGACTTATGAAATTAAACAGCAAGGGCAACATGAAAAAATCCCCTTGAAAGCATCAAAGCCAGGCAAGCAAATAAAAATCACTTACAATAAACACGCACAGAACCATCACAGTCCATACAAAACACAAAATCAGGGGAAGGCAACCACAAAAGCAACCAATTGAGACTTATGAAATTAAAATGGGGGTTTTGACAGAATTAGTGAAGTAGATAACAAATTTATAACATCTATGATTCAGTTCCTCAGCCAATTCAACATCTAATTAGTACAAAAGTAAGGAGCGTACCTTGGAGGATGAGAAGGTCAGAAGGGAAGTAGAAAGCAGGAACCTTCGAGAGGAGACACCTTTTTTTTAACGGCTAAACAGGAGCTGGAGATTTGGCTTGGTCGGTCGGAATTCGGGGAGATGCAAATTTAAAGAGACGCGCGCCGATGGAGAGGAGTTTCCAAATTTGTGAGAGTCCGATTTGCCCGTTGTCGAAGATGGAAGGGCGGTGTAATTAAAGGCTTTTTCCTTTTAATTTCATTTTGGGCTTGGCCCATAAAGCAAAAGTGCAAGTGTCTGGCTCCTTAAACTCCTTAATTTCTTTTTTGTTTTTAAATTTACTTAAACATAAATAAGAAATTAAGATAATGAAATTTGTTCTATTTCAGCCCAAATGATCCCGTCATTAGTATTCAGTTAAGATATCTAAAAATTTATACAAAATAAAATAATATTTAATACCGCACGTGGAAAAAAATATTAAGGGAAAATTCTAGTAAAATAATTTTCAAGATTTTGTCAATTTTTTAACAAAGTAAATGAATGATAAAATAAATAGGAAAAATCTCAATTAAAATAGAAAAATTTAGATTAAGGCTTATACTTTGAACAAATTCTTTATTATGACAAGATGAGTAATTAGGGTTGTAAATTTACATCAATATCCTAAACCTATTTCTTCACTCTTCTCAATTCTCAACTAGGAATCTCTCTTTCTTCTCTCTCTAATCGTCAAACGCCTCCTAAACATCTCCTAGAGGTCTCGGATTCCGGAGGTATTCGATGATTAGAGAGAGGGATGGAGGAGAAAGAGGAATTCTTGACTAAGAGAGCAGAGAGGAAATAGGTTAAGGATATTGATGTAAATTTACAACCCTAATTATTCATCTTGTCCTAATTAAAGATTTGTTAAAAGTGTAGGCTTTAATATAAATTTTGGTATTTTAACTGAATTTAATTGGGATTTTCTAAAATAAATATAATTTAATTGAACTCATTTGCCACAATTTATCACTAAAAATTTAAATGAAAAGGATAAAAATATATTAAAAAATTAATTATCAATAGCCATTACGTAAACAATACAAACGTACCGTTGAATTACATACCTGTTGGACAAAATTCATTGGAATAATAGAAAAATGTAGCCGCTACTCCTGTTAGAACAAATTCTGGAATAATTGAATAATGTAGCCGCTGAATGGTTACTGCAGTGAGAACAGATTCGTCGGAATATGAGCTCATTGAACTACATCAACATATTAACGCTTCTTCTTCTTCTTTTTTTCTGGCAGCACATATTTTTTATTCCTTAACATGTCTTGTAAGTATTTGTGACATTTAATAAAATGAAAGGGTGAATTTTGAATTATGTGATTATATTGTTAGTGAAAATTTCCTGATAGACAGTGAGTTTGGCATGTGATTTTAGGCTGAGTATTGAAGAGGAATGCATACTGAGCAAATAAAAACTAAAAATTTAGCATTGTAAATTTGTAAGCATGTTGGATATATATGATTATTTTGAATAGATATTAACTATTTAGTATATTTAGATAGCATGATTTATATGGATTTGTTTTACTCCTCAAACGGTTTGATTCTTATCTGACCCACTGACCCATTAGCTCATTCGGTTCAGTGCCCGATCCGAGTTTTAATACCTTTATTGCAACAAAATTACTATATTAATATTTTATTTTAGTGGTCAATGACCGAAATGCCAAGGCTTTCAATTTTGTTTTATTGGTCATTGTTTTAAAAGTTGAACAAATTTGAATTATCTACATATATTAGATTTGTGTGTATACTATGAAGTAACCAGGTAAAGTTGCTACTTCATGCTAAGAAGGAGAAGCATGATATAAGGACAAAGTTGGTAAGGAAAGGGTGTGAAAATATCGAGATTAAAGTGCTAAGATGTTAGAAATGGTATCAGAGTCAAGCTCAAGTTCGTATCAGAGGTAGGCTTGGATTGGTATCAGAGCCAGGCTCGGATCAATGTTACAAATGAGATACTTTATGCAAAAGTTATAAGAAATATCACGATGAAAATGGAGTATGGCATGACTACTTCTCCCTCCTTCAATTTTTTTTATTTGAAAGAGTGGCAATCATCTATATAACCTTATTGAGAATTTTTCACACAAGATACAAATCTTTCATATAGTTGAGAAAATGACCACTATCGCACAGGTCGGAGGAGATATAAAACTTAATTGGAAACGAGCAATTTAACACTAGAATGTGGCTTCAAATTTTTTCTATAGAAAAGTGTCAAGAAAGTATTAGGGGTATTGCACACTCCAAAGAGTTCACGAATAAGGAAACACTATTGTTATATGGTGATCTAGTTGAGAGTTTCATACAGGATGGATTATATAAAATTTCGTTGAAATTTTTAGAGTTTTACCTCACCATGGATTTCGGGGGTTGACATCGAGGATGTGCACAACTTCAGAAATTCTTTGAAGGATGATGATTGGAGATATGCTTCGGCATCCGAGGCTCGTGAGTTGGAATCTTCTCATCACATTATGTTTGAAACCTTGAGAGATAAGGTAATATGGATGGACTGCACCAGAAGAAGGCTTTCTTGAGCTCAATACCGATGCCAGTATAGATGATGGATAAGGAACAATTGGAGGATTATTTTGTGACTCAGGCGGGGAACATGCTCCTCAGTTTTTATAGGCACATTGGACCACAGTCGAATATCTTTGAAGCAGAGGTTTAAGCAATTCAAGAAGGTTTAGTTTTGCCCCTTAAACATAGATATGCAAAAATCGAATTGGAGACTGACCACTTACAAATAGCTTGTATTTTACAATAGGAAGAAGAAGCCCAAAAAATGTAAGGCAAAACTTGAAGGCATTATTGAATTCTTAGGCTCCAAGCTACGAGTTTCCAAAGCGCCGGTCCATATTTATAGGCATGCAAATAAGTGCACAGATTTGCTGGCTATCATAGCTATCAATATGTATAATAGTGAAAGTGAAACTGAGATTATTTTTTAAGCTGGTCCATTTACAACATTGAAAAGACGACTTGAGCATGATTAGCAAAGATTGAACGAGATGTGAGGACAAACTTCTTCTGGCACGTGGTCTCTTGGAGCTTTTATATTGTAAGTTTATACTTTCCACTTTATTTCATTAGGTTTCTCTTCACTTTTATTCGTGAGCTCTTTGGAGTGTGCAATACCCCTAATATTTTCTCGACACTTTTCTATAGAACAATCTGAAGCCACATTCTAGTGTTAAATTGCTCGTTTCCAGTTAGGTTTTATATTCCCTCCAACCTGTGCGATGGTGGTCACTTTCTCAACTATATGAAAGATTTATATCTTATGTGAAAAATTCTTAATGAGGTTGTACATGATTGCCACTCTCTCAAATAAAAAAAAAGATTGAAGGAGGGAGAAGTAGTCATGCCATATTTCATTTTCATCGTGATATTTCTTATAACTTTTGCATAAATTATTTCATTTGTAACTTCTACCTGAGCCTGGCTCTGATACCAGCTCGAGCCTACCTTTGATACGAACCTAAACCTGGCTCTTATACCATTTCTAATATCCTAGCACCTTGATCTCGATATTGTCCGCTTAAAGGCCCTGCGACCCCTCACAATTTTAAAATACATCGAGAGGGGAGGTTCTAAAGCATCAGTCCATATTTATTGGCATGCAAATAAGTGTGCATATTCGCTGTCTACCATAGCTATCAATGTGTATAGTAGTGAAAGTGAAACTTATATTATTTTTTAAGCTGGTCCATTTACTATGTTGAAAAGATGACTTGAGCATGATTAGCAAAGATTGAACGAGATGCGAGGAAAAACTTCTTTTGGTACATGGTGTAATGTAAGTTTATACTTTTCACTTTATGTTATTAGGTTTTTCCTCACTTTTATGTTCACTGTTTCAAAATGATTCACGTGCTTTTTGGGTCAATCTTTTTAGGGAATATTCAACATTATTGCTAGATAGGTTGGAACAATTTCAGTTTTGAGAAATTGGCATACTGTCAATTTGGGACTAATTCAATTCTCTTGAGAAAATAATGGTTTATGTGTTGTCTAGTCTTTTAAGCTGATGTACTTGTCTTTATTTGTTTCTCTAGCAGGATTTCGTATACTTGGTTTTTTCCATTTCTCTTCCTTCTTGATAACTTTCCATTTTAAGTGTATTTAAAAGATATTTTGATGAAGATATTTAGAGAGTTATCTATGTTATTTTTGGAGATTTTTGTAACACCCAAAATCTTATATTCACCAAAAATATATTGTAATTATTTGAGTAATTCAATAAAATGGTGAATATTCATGAATTTAGATTTTGTCAATTTTGAAATATTCATATTCACAAGGAAATGGGCAAATAAATTCAAGAAATGAATTAAATTACAAAGGTGATAGCAAAATTATAATTTTGCCAATTTAGCCCAAGATTAATTATTTTCCAATTAATGGGAGTTAATTTCAATTAATCAAGAAAAATAAAGGAAAATGCATAATGGGATTATTCTTGGTGGAATAAATCAAGAATTATGAAATTGGGGGGAATTATACATAAACCAATTATGTGAATTATGGAATGAGTGAAAAACAATTGTCTTTCCCTTCCTCCATTATTTTGTCCAAAGCATGAAAATAGGGAAAAAATATTAAGTTTATAATCACGTGCTACAAGAAGAGAATGATGATGGCAAGGCTACATGGTCAATGATGATAATGGTTGAGTGGGTTGGTAGATTAAATGTTGAGTGTAAGATGAGAGGATAAGCTTGAGTAAAGAGATGAAAGAAATGAGTGCATGGAAGAGTGCAAGCTTAGGCTTATTTGGAGGAGTGGTTGACTAGTTGGAGCAAGGAGGAGGGCACGATTTTGAGGAGCAAAATAAGGGAAGCAATTGATTCAAATTAATGGCAAGACAATGAAATAATCATGAAGGAAGAGAAGATTGTGACAAGTATCACATTTTGGACTCTTGATTAAATCAACGGCCAAGAGGAAAGAAGAGTAGGTTAATAAAACACCTTCTCTTCCTTTCCGTATGCTCATTTTGTCTAAGCCTTAGGCAAAAAGAGAGAAGTGAGAGCTTGAGAAATAGAAAGAAGAGGAGAGCTCAAGGAGGAAGAAGCTAAGATAAGTATTGTTTCTTAGGTGTTCTTCTTGTAAGCATGCATGAAGTTCTTCTCTAAACTCTTGTTTCTCATGAATCCATGGTGGTGAAGTCACACTTTGAGATCAAAAAGAGAGGGAAGAGGTGCCTAGAGTAACAGCATCCAAGAAGTTTAAGAGGTAATTATACCAATCTCAACTTTATGTTATTATAAAGTTGTTGTTGGTAATTGTTGTTTGGTTTATGTGATTTTTTGGTTGAGTTATGAAATTTGAAAAGTTATAACCCTAAGGGGTTATGCTGCCCAAAATCCTTTAAATCATGATTAAGAAGTGTTTAAGTGAGTTAATCAAGGATTAGAAGTGGAAAAGTACAAGTTTTGGAAGCTAAAAAAACAAAAGCCATTTTTCCATTTTTTTTCTTGAATGTTTGACGGGGCATGTTTGACGAGGCACACTAAAAAAGGGGTTTAACAAACTTTGATGTAGGGACTACTATCTTTCATACACTATGTGAATAGTTATATGTATTTTTTACTGTATTTTATGATATGATTGCATGCTAGAGGCACAATACCTAGTTGTGGTTTGCTACCCAATAACGGTATATCAGAAAATCCTAGCTATAGTCAATGACTCAGTTGAGGTATATTATCAGAGATCCTAGATGTAGTCGGTGACTCGACTGAGTAAATATATATATGAATCGAATTGAACTTTCATTTTTGCCTAATATAGTGCATTGCATATTTAATTTTCATATTTTATATGTCGATCGTATGTCTCTACGAGGATTCTTCGGAATCTCACCATTTTTCAAAAACAAATATCTCAGCTGGTACCAGTGGATCAAAGGGAAAATGAGTGGACCCCGAGAAGTAATTAACTCGTGTCTCAAGGCGAGGACAAGATAGTGGTTATAATTAGTATATACCTTAGATATTTTGGGTTAATATTAAATTTCCGCTATATTTTCTGTATTCGTTGACGAACGACGTGGAATTGTAAACGAATATTTTTAACAGTATAATTGTACTTTTCTGTATGCCCATTGAATTCTGTCTTTATTACTCTTCGATTATCGAAATGGAAACGGGTGTTGACAATTTTTATGAGATTAAATGTTATACAATCAAATCAAAGTGGAGCATCATTTGGGGATATTATTATTAATATCTTAGTTTCAACTAAAATAGAAATAATTAAATATATTTTAGAAAAATAAAAATCATAATAGTAAGAATTTAAAATTTTGAAATTAATTTTAAAAGAAAATGGTTTCAGTTTATTAGTTTATTGCATTATTTTGTGTTATCTTCCTTCCTTTTACTAATAGGGGCATGTGGTTGGTTTAACTGAGGATTGACTTTTCAAATCAAAAGGAATAAAGGATATGATTTGACCAAGCCATCTTCATTTCTTGGACCAAATTAAAGGAGTTTGGACGAAAATCTGAACCGACTCGATGAGAGCTTGAAGAGGAAAATTTATATGACTGCTTTATTTCTTTTCTTTCACTTCTTAATGTGATTTTGGATTTTGAACTCGATACTGTGCTAAAATTGATTTGCTATTTTGTTCATGAGAATGTTGAGTTTATATAGTTGAACATTTGATTTGGATCATTGTAGTTGATTATGGATTAGTGGATGATAGTTTCAATCTTTAATTACTTTTGTTAATTCAATTGTGAGCTTAATTGTTTTGAAAGATGAGAAATTTGATTGGAACTTATTTTGGTACTCTGAAGGAGCTTAAACATAAGAAATTTAGAATAGACCTTCAATTGAATCGTATAGGATTGAGTTTTCGGATTTAATTTGTTTGTAAGATAGTTATATACATATCGACCCTACATAGCATTATTAGGTTTGCACTTAAATTAATCCAATTAAGTATTGATCGCCTAAGGAATTAGGGATTAACATAATTGGAATGCTTTTTAGAGGATAAAAAGACCTTATTAGATAATTTAAAGTCCTAGACTAGCAAATATAACTTCAATTGCAATTAAGGTGAGATGTTAGACACTAAGAAATAATCAATGCTATAATAATCCAAATCATTGCACAAGTAATTTGAAATCACTTGTAGCCCTAGTTTTAGTTAAGATTTTCATATTTTTTTTTAGTTAGATCTTTATTTTCATTTTATCTATATTTTATCTTTGTGTGTTGGACTTTGGGTCCAAGTCCGCCCTTGATGGGCCGGACTATTTGATTAAGAAATAAGTAGCCTAATCAAATAAGAATAAAATCAGCATAAAATACAGATTTGGGAATATTTAGCAATAATTATGGATTTGTTAAAAGAGGAACAAATCACCATAATTAGGGAATTAATTGAGAGACAATTAATTCCTGTCTTGGAGGGCAAGAAGGAGTGCACACGTTTCCTAATTAGTGGCCTCATTAAACCACTATAAATAGGGTGTGCCTCCTCAATTGCAACTGGCCCCGCCATTGAGTTTTCTGGCAATTCCCTTCTCTCCTACCATCTTTCTGGTTCTGGTGATCTGCTGTGCAAATCACAATTAGGCTCTAGTAGTCTAATAATTGTGTGGGCACAAGTATGGAGTATTGGAGCTTTGACCCGGATCCGAACATGGATTCGTCCAGGTACGCCTAATCTCCTTATTAGTTCAATATATTATTCCTACATTGGCATCAGAGCCATTTGATCCTTGAGGCTGTGATTTATTCTATGTGAATAATAATGTGATATAATTTGTTTATATCTTTCCATAATATTTTTCGCTGTGCTACTAAATTTTTTCAAGCTTTATATCTGTAGCCTCTATTGCTTAAAATTTTTGTTGTGCATGTTCTCATATGGTCATATGATTTTATCATTTGTTGATAATTTTTTTCATAAATCCAAAACGTTGAACATGTACATATATATTTAAGCCTCACGCATGTACATATGTATATATTTTGTTTTTGCCTTTGCTATGTATATATGCGTGTCTGTGTGCAACCAAAGACGTGTTCGTTTTAAGCTTGCCATGATTAAAAATCCAGACATGATATATATATATATTTGTTGCTGTTCTCTGCTCCTCTGACCATAATATACATATGCGCATATTATGGCACAAATTTCCTTCTCTTCTCCTCGTCACTTCTTCGATCTATTAAAGTTAGGTGTTTTTGGAACCTATGTGGATTCAAAAACGAAAAGCCTTAACTCCTCAAAGGTTAGAAGAGCCTTTGAAACCCAGAGAGACACACATCCACGTCGGTTTACGAAGTACCGTCAATGTCGAGAAAAATGGGGTGTTCGAAACTCGGTGTTTTTGCCCAAAGTAAGGACATGGATGTGTAGAGCTCGAAGAGACTGTTCCAACGATGCTTAGAACGCGTCAAACGGAGTCCGGATGAGGGAGAAACAAAGGAAAGAAGTTCGCGGGTCGTTAGTCGCCGCCGCAACTTCACTCGTGATTTGATCACTGAAAAAGAGGCTTTAAGATCAAATAAATGCCATGGATTTGTAGTTCGCTGAACTACGATTCCAACGACACCAAGAACACGAAAAACGAAGCTAAAACGAGGGAGATATGGCCTCCCGAAGTTGGTGGGTCGCGATGACCCATCGGAGCTCTAACCGGGTCGGGTTGACCCGGCTGGAGGTTGAAGATGATGACGTGGCAGTCAACGCCACGTCATCGGTCAACCAATGCCACGTGGCACCAATGAGTGGCCGCCACGTCAGCGTCAAGCGCCACGTCAATGACACGTCAGCGATGACGGGTCACGGTTGACCGGTCAACGGTCAACAGTCATCCGTTGACTGTTGACCCCAAAAAAAAAGGGAGACACATGGCGCGTGGGGCCCACTGGGGTCTCCGTTTGACACGTGGCAAGCACCGTCGGAGAGAGGACGGCGCGTGGAGTCTTGGGAGCCGGCGCGTGTTGCCGGCAGATGGCCGCAAGACGGCGCGTGTATGTCACGCGCCACCACCGAGAGTGGGCAACGTTGGAATTTTCCAATTTTTCAGGATTTTTCCATCCAGATACCTTCTAGGGGCGCATGAGAGCGCGTGGGACCTCCGATTGAGATGTTTTGGTTCCTAAAAATCCTTAAATTCGAGAGCTTCAATTTGATATATAATTTGCATATATTTGAAGCACGTTTGGATATGATTTGAGTCAAAAAGGTGCTTATGTGCACTTAGAGATTCCCAAAAATGTTGGAATTGAATCAATGTTGGTTCTATTATTTTTTGGGACATGTTGGCTTGTTTTTTTAAGAGTAATTTCAGCTGCAACATAAGGTTAATGCTGAAAGATTCTTTAAAAGTAAGGGATTATTCAAATGAGTTTTTGAATATAAAATCCTATCCAACCTTGACTCAAACTCTTAGAAATAAAAACCTGAAAAATTGCAGCAACTTAAAATTATTCAATGATTATTGAATAATAATAAGTCTTCCCATGCTTCTAACCACATTGATCCACTTGGATTGAAGCAATGACTTCTAAAAGTCAACCTTTTATCACATATGTTGTGACAAAGGCCAAGAGAGATAGAGATGTGAGAATCATCTCATCAAGTGGGAGGTATGCTGCAAATACATCCAAATGAGTGGATGTAGACATGGCAAAGAAGAGCTAGACATTGTAGCCAGACGCTACATAAGTTAATATGGTCAGAAGGGCCTATGAGAAGGAGAACCTAGTTAAGAGACAATGATATGAGGCTTAAATTTTTGAATGTTTTTGTTTTTCCCATTGAATTTAAAATTAAATTCTCTGTTAGTTTATAGAATTGAATTCAGTATATTCTCTTCTTGCTTTTTTGAACATTCATGCTAGTTAGATGATATTGTGTTATTATCTTGTTAATATAACTGCTCTTTGATTGAGTGGGAGTTTTCTAGAATACGTCTAGAAATCCAAAGGGGAAAGTGTTCAAATGAAGACTGTGGTTAAAAGGGTGATGAGCTAACTAGTATGATTGGGATGGGAGTCAACATAGTTGTCTCCTGAACATGAAACTAGTGAACTTATTATCTAATTATCCTTTGTCTTATTTGAACAAATAAGATTTGTATACCATAATCGTCTGAGTGACCAATTATGACCAAGTCTATTTGACTGAGCTTATGAAGACAAGCTCAATAGAGATATCTGTGGAGTTAAAAACTCTCAAATCTCTTTCATTCAAGAAGAATGAGATGTCAGGGACATCATACCAACTAGTCTTCAGCATTTAAAGGCTGAAGCAACTGAAGGATACAAAAGGTTTATGCTATCAAGCATAGAAAGAACAGCATTGCTCAAACTTATGATGGTATGAGCAATGTAACCTTATCCAAGCCGTGTGGATAGTGTTGGAAGATAGTGAAATAGGTGATCTTCTTCCATAAAGTTAAAACCAAGGTAATTAAACTCGGACCGGTCAGTGAACCGGTTGGGGTACTGAGTCAAGGGTCAGTGGGTCAGACCGGAGTCAAACCGGAGCTAAACCGGTGAGAAATAGAATATTTTAGGCTTATAGTATGAAATTCTAAAAGAAATTTTTTTAAAAAAAAATAAAAAATAAAAAAAGTTGACCCGGACCGGGTCACCGAACCGGACTGGTTTAGTGCCCGGGTCGCCGGTTCGGCCGGTCCGGTCCGGGTTAGAGAACCTGGGTTAAAACTAAGTTAAGTTTTAACATAGTGTACTAAGTCCTAACATGTTGTTTAGGCAACACTTAAGGCAAATGTCAAACTAAGAAGTTGAGACAAACTAAATGCCAAGTTCTTTCTAACAAACAACAAGTGTATGTTGTGATAAGACATCTCCCAGTGAGTGGGAGGAAGCTATGTCACCCAGTGAGTGGGAGTGAGCCATGTCTTCCAGTGAGTGGGCATATACAAAAGTATAAATTGCCCTGATATGCATATTGTAACCTTCAGCAATGTGATTCACCACATTGAACTTAAGTGTGAAAGACTGAAGGATTCAAGATCCATCAGTCAGACGAACTTAGCTAAAGAGTGGGAGGATTCATCCTCCATGCCTAAGGGCAAGAAACCTATGAGGTAAACTTGATCTAGAAGAGGTCAATGGTTTCTACAAAGATAAAATGCTACATTGATAAACCATTAAGGGTTGTAAAAGTAGCAATCCACATAAGTTGTGGATGCTTCACAGAAGCATATGGCTTCATGTCAAAAGCAAAGCAATAAAGAGATAGAATCAAGGGATTGGAACTTGCACGTTAACTCTGCATAGATAAACCACCCTGATTCACTCCATGCAATTGCAACTGACAGAATCACATCTTTGCTATCTCTTTAGTTAAGGATCGATGAGACTATGATTCTTAAATCCTTTGTTGGATTTTGATGTTTCTTTCCTAGGGATAAGAGATTCCATTTCTTGCCACATGTACACCTTGATCAAAGGGAATGATTAAACTAGCAAAAGAGTATTTGCTAAACAACGTGTGCTAAAGGGTTAATACCCTTATGAATAAGTTGAAAACTTATTCTACCTGGCAAGAAACACAAAGAAACATTTTTTTGAGAATATCCACTGCAATTGGCAAATTATGACGTTAGTGAACCAATAAACGTGAGGGCAAAACACAAACAGCTTGGTGTTTCGTTAACGTTGTGGACGTTTACTCGAAATACAGTAATATTTACTTGATTTTTGGCAAGTGTGAAGCTGTTAGATAATGGCTGATCTAGTCAGGAATCAGTGAAACTGAAAGGATAAGACCTTTTGAACTAACAAGGGTTAAAGACACCCGTGTGCTTAGTTCAAGCTGTTTTGTGTACAAGAAAGGCATTGTTAGGCAACTATCAATACCTAGAACCCTTCAACATAATGGAGTTGTTGAAATAGAGAGTTAGACCTCTCCTTGATTTGGTTGTGAACATAATGGCATCAATGAGGCCAGCAGCCATATGTTGGTAGGTGGACTCATAGCTATTATATTCACACTTAACCAAATGCCCTCTATGTCAGTCACGACCTTACCCTATGAATCATGGATAGGCCTTAGACCAGGGCCAAGTTCGTTAAGACCATCAGGGTCATCAACTTTATTTTCACACTTCTTCCTATGAGTAAGGAAGATTAGAGTCAAGGTATACAAAGTGTCTCTTTGTGAGATGACATGAGAATTTGACATGACACGTCTTCATTAGTGAAAATGATGGCGGTTCAGTGACTGAGAGAAAACCGTGGGACATAACGTTCATAAAACCAAGATTTCCTAGTAGGAAATGAGCATTAATCACAATAAATCTCTTTAAGAGATTCACATGTGACAAGGAATAATCAAGTGTTCATAAGTTCACTGATCCGAGTGGGAGGATTGAGACCATTTTCACAATGAAAGAGGTAAGAGGTAAGTTATGAGAGAATTACCTCACTCACACATAGGAAAAGAATCCTATGAAATCCACCTCGGAGCAAAATTGTCATCTAGCGAATAACTATAAGGGATAGATTCCCTAATGGATTGAATGCTCTCTTCATCATCTAGAAGGTGATGATAAGTACCTATAAGTGCCTGAAAGTCACTAGAAGGACCTGCTAAGATGAATTGCAAAGCTAAGATGAATTGCAAAGTGTCATGCAGGAGGATTTTGATTCTCATTGAGCCAAGTATATGTTTTAGGCAATTTATAGCCTAACCAAGAGGCCATTGGGAACAAGTAGATTCTCAAATCTGTTGAGGGCATATAAAACCTAAAACATTTAGTGGCTAAGGGGTAATACAATGGAAGGTTGTCCATTGTGCGTTTTAACTCTGAACTTTGGCTATGACAACAAGCTTAGTCTTGAAAATTGCATCAAGATGATGTAAAGACCACCTTCCAATTTGGAATTTTGGAAATTGGATGATGAACTCTACATGAAGCAGCTTAAGGGCTTCATAGAAACAATCACCTAAATAGTAGTATATGAGTTTTTCACAAGGTGAAAGCCTCACCAACTTCGAAATAATCGAAGAACACTACATAAGTTCCAAATGGTCTAGTGATGATTCTTTGTGAAGTCATCCTTTGTCAAGTGACAAATGAAACAAGCGTCAAGGGAGTCAAAGGAATAAAGGATCAGAGAATCCTTAAATTCTGAGTTAAGAAAGTCATGGGTTGAACAAATATCTTGAATGACAAGATAAACGGAGTTGCACAAGAAAGATACAGTCTTTTCCACCTAAGACATGTACAAGTGTACTCCTTAGACATCTTAGGATGTCAAACTGCAAACCTATAGACACCCCTAAAGTCAAGGGCATAAACCTAAAGAGGTTACATGTCCTATGAGGAATCCAACATAAGAAAGGTGGATAGAGTCCCATGTGAGACTATAGTTGGTAATATGAATGTGCACATTGGTGTACATAAGACCAAATATTTTTTAGTCAGACTTGGAAGTTGTTTTTGGTCCTGCTATGAAATGGGTTATGAGAATAACCATGGATTAAGTTGTCAAGATAACAACTTTCCTTTTTGAAAGGATACTCCAATACAAGACCTAGGCAAATGGTGATGGAGTAAGGAAATATACATGCTATTTTTCCTGTTATCCATGGAAATAGAACACAGGGCATGTTCTGCCATCATTTAAAGTGCCATATGGCTAAAGTAATTCCTATGAGAGATTGGGAATGAATGATGGATAGAAGGATCCAAACGATAACATCTTATGATGAGGATCCTAAGTATCACAGTAAGGCGAAACATACCTTTTTGATACATCTCTATGAGAGATATGCTTTCAAAGAGGGAAAGCGATAGTTCAATGACCTTCTACTGACAGAATGTTGGTAGATCCCCTTATTGAGCCCATAGCTTGATTTTCATTGAGTTAGTGATAATCTAGGGGCGCAAATAAAATATAAGGTCGTGAACTTCTTTTATATGAAGATAAAAGAAATGGTATGTATGTTATGCGTAAATACATAAAGGTATACAGTTTTGTATGTCGTACAGGTCAAAAGAGGTTGGTTCACTCACATGAATAACCGTCTTCCCATGTTTTTGCTGGGGCATGGGAAGGTAAGACGAGCAAATGATCACCATGAGATGGTTGAGAAGAATCTTTACGTTTGAGTCGCCTCAGTTAGACTGAGATGAGATCTACATGTGTGCATATACACAGAAAATGGATCGAAGCATGAATATAGACCTGTCGCCAGGCAAAGAACTCTTTCTCACAAACGAGATTGTAAAAGAGATATTGTGAAAAAGAAAGTTCTGGTTCGAATGTTAAGTACATTTTGGAACTAATGTCTGTACGGTGAAAGATAAAGAAATCGACGTACACCTTAAACCATTCACCGTAGCATGCAATTCATACTGCATGTGCTTGAGAGTTAAACTGCAACACGGGATGTGGGTGAAAGATCCCTAGTTCACCACAGTGTGAGTCCCAGGAAGGAAGAATACTTCCACGATGCCCTTAAGACTTAGGCGGCATCATGAAAGCTTGGTTTGGTGACAGCTACTTTAGCTGAAGCTCCATGATCACACTCGATTCGGTCAGACGAGTGAAAACTAGGAAAGCGACCAAGTCAAGATGGACTGATTTTAGTCAAAAAGGAAGATTTACTCCTAGATACATAAGATGTACTAGTATCTGTGGTCGACCCCTTACTAGCTCTATGTGTAGCTAGTAAGTGCGGATACTATGTACGTGGAAGGTAATCTGAGTTAATCAACATATTAACTCGAGAGGGATTAGATATGCCATGAGTAATATGTATGGGAGAATCTGGGGCATATGAGCCAATGAACATATAACTTACGATTATAAATAAAGGGTGTCCTTGGATGCTGGTCCGATATAAAGGATTTCTAGTATCGCAAGCACCAAATCTGAAAGACGTTTTTGCCCACGCAGTCACGGCAGACGCCAAGTATGAAACAAGAAAGAGTAACGCACGCACGATGGGAGGCCCATCAAGTGCGAGTGGGAGATGTTGGACTTTGGGTCCAAGTCCGCCCTTGATGGGCCGGACTATTTGATTAGGAAATAAGTAGCCTAATCAAATAAGAATAAAATCAGCATAAAATACAGATTTGGGAATATTTAGCAATAATTATGGATTTGTTAAAAGAGGAACAAATCACCATAATTAGGGAATTAAGTGAGAGACAATTAATTCCTGTCTTGGAGGGCAAGAAGGAGTGCACACGTTTCCTAATTAGTGGCCTCATTAAACCACTATAAATAAGGTGTGCCTCCTCAATTGCAACTGGCCCCGCCATTGAGTTTTCTGGCAATTCCCTTCTCTCCTACCATCTTTCTGGTTCTGGTGATCTGCTGTGCAAATCACAATTAGGCTCTAGTAGTCTAATAATTGTGTGGGCACAAGTATGGAGTATTGGAGCTTTGACCCGGATCCGAACATGGATTCGTCCAGGTACGCCTAATCTCCTTATTAGTTCAATATATTATTCCTACATTGTGTCTTGCTTAAATTAATTGAAAGTATAAAATTATTGTTTAATTGAATTGTCGGTAATAAGTCCTTGTGGAAACAATATCTTTTTTATCACTTTATTACTTGATACGATATGTGCACTAACGGAATCAAGGGTTATAATTAAATTTAGCCCCTAGCACTTATGTTTAAATGAATTACCTTGTTAAAAATCAAGTTATTCATTGCGAGAGTAATCTAATCAAACTCTTCCTATCAATGTTGTTGGTAAATGTTATCTGGAAAATGGAATTGCTTAAATCAATTCATGCAAAGAGTTGTCATATTTTCTGTAAGACCTTTTTTCTTTGAATAAAAACATTTCAACCTTTGGCATTGTGATATTTTGTTTTTTAGTTAGGCTTTATTGTAGTGTTAGGGTCGCTTGTTGTGAACAATTAATAGTGTCATCAGATAAATGGTAAAAGTAAATATCAGTTTTTTTTAATGATTATGGTCACTGTGATTCATATTTATCAATTATCTCCAAGTGAGGTAATTTGGAACTGGGAATATGTCGATGTATGTACAGCTATTGCACGTGTTAATATTTATCAGCGTAATGGGGAGGATTTTCCGGTATGGAGATGGTCTTCAGATGGAATGTTCAACATCAGATCCGCCTACAAATATCTAGTAGGCACCCCACAACATCACAGAAATAACTGGAGGAGATGTGTTTGGAAATTGAAAGTCCCTCAAAGGTATCGTTTTTTCTTGTGGTTGTGTTTTCATGGTCGTCTAATGACAAACTTAATGCGTTATCAGCGAGGTAGTCATCCGACGGGTTTTTATGATATATGCCATAACTCAAGCGAGTCTGTACTCCACGTTTTGCGGGATTGTCCTTTTACTTATGAAGTATGGAAAGGATTCTTACCTCTGGATTGGCGTGATCAATTCTTTGGCTCTTTTGAAAGAAATGACTGGCTTACATGGTGTGCGGGGAGAAAAGAAGTTATACAGGGATTCGAGTTTCGTCTTTGGTTTTCGGTACTATGCCGACATATCTGGTTAGCTCGAAATGACAGATGTTTTAATAACAACACTTGGAGTAGTCATGTCATATTAGCCCGTGCTCGTGCCTGCTTAACATGGGGAAATACAAGTTTGGTTCAAAATAAGAGTGTAGAAAGGAATAAACAACAGTGGATGCCACCACCGCTTGGGTGGGTGAAGATTAATACCGATGGTTCTAGGAATGACAACTTAGGGACTTGCACTTGTGGAGGTGTGTTGAGAGATCACAATGGTGAATTTCTGATAGGGTTTATGTATCAGATTGGGCAAGGAACGGTAGTATTTGCGGAAGCTTTGGATGTTTTGTGGGGACTAAAAGTTGCATGGGATAGAGGATACAGAAAAATCATGATTGAGTCTGATTGTAGTGAAGTAATGGATATAATTCAGGGTAACGTTTCTCGGGAACACCCTGATTTTCAGCTTATTGTGGAGGTTCAAACGCTGCTGGATAGAGATTGGGACGTGAAAATTTCATATTGCATTCGGGAGTTTAACACGGTTGCAGACGCTATGGCAAAAGAAGCTTGGAAGATGGCGATTGATCTTCATATCACATTTTCGCCCCCCTGATGCTATCACCGCCCTTTTAATTAATGATGTAAACAGGATGAATTTTCATGTTGACTCAGGAGGATAGCTTCTGATTGATTTGTAGAATATCTTTTATTATCAAAAAAAAATATGTCGATGTATGATTTTTTTTTTTATTACTCGATGTATGATTTCAGTTGTTCTGACATCTATTATTTTGTCAAAGTGCCATGCGCGCGCGGGGGCACACACTCACTTCTGCAAGCCTTTAACTAGTTAATAGTAGGATTTGTAGTGCGCATAACTCAAGAAATTAGCGCAAGTTAAATGAACAATTGTAAGAAGAATCCTTACATATTTCAGAAATGCCACCTTATCTGTACTATGACTAATTAAAATATAATTACTCATTTTATTTTAATCTCATATGATTGATAAGTCATCTGAAGAAATTTAAATTTTATGATTTTGACAAATAACAACTCAAAGAAGGAAATTGCCTTTTTTGTTTTACTAAAGTATGAAGTTTATGTTTTTTAAAATCATAAAATTTGAATTTCTCTAGATAACTCATTAGCTATGTGGAATTAAAATGAGATAATTTGTTATATTTTATTAGTCAGAGTACAAATGAAATAGCTCTCATAAATTATGTAATTAGTATTTCTCCATTGGTTATGGATAAGAGTGTGTCTTTCTTCAATATGTGCTTCATCAATGCAGAATCAAGAAGGCCAGAATTTCAGGTTTTACTTTAATTACTAACACACTGAAAAATCTGATATGGAAAAAAAAGGTGAGATGGATGCCATGTAGACGTGTTACCTCTACATATTTGGTAAACAAATGTTGACCGTTAGAGCTTGTTAATGGAGGGGTGACATTGGCCCATTTTTCATACTTTAGAGGCAGAATTGCCCTCTCAAAAACTTTCTGGTACCTAATATCCATTCGTGGAACCTTCCAGGGCATTTTATACTGCTGACTAGAGCCATAGGCTAACACATAGTCCAACAAAAAATCATCCATTTGACTAGATTATCCCAAGCTCACCAGTTCTTAAGATACACCTGGCCAAAGATGTAGAGCTTAAGTATGGACTATGGCTCCCCTCCTTAAAAGAACATAACTAAGGAGGTGTCATATATCCCACAGCTCCAATGCAATCTCAGCCAAAGGAAACATTGGAAGAAGGGGCTTTGACAAGTGTCATCCACTATGCACCGAGTGATGACATACCACGTGGTAAAATATCTCAACATACAAATTCCTGTTTACTCCAACCCATCACAAATGCAACCGCCATGACAGTTATATTCAATCACCAATAATATAATTAACAAACAAGGTACAATAAATTATGCTTCCATTCGTATAAAATATTATCACATATTCAAACATGTCTAAAAGGAAGCAATAATCCAACCATACATTTATTATAATTAAATTATTAACTATGTGAATAAAGTGAGTTATAAAGAAATTTACCTGTAACATTACTTACTTGGGACTTTATAATATATACACATACACATATAATTCAGTCTATTTTTTAAAAATAAAAGATAGTCATTCACAATCATACACAATTTACAAGTATATGGAAGAATATTCAGAGTTACCTATTATTCCTTAGTCTATAAGTAATCACACAAGAGTTACTCCAAAGCTCTCAATGAGAGTCTACAATATCACCAATGCAAATATCTATCAATATATAACTTAAAACTACATTGGCGTTACTCTAATATGACTCTAAAGCCTAAATCTACCCTTCTAAAATTGATATTATAGGAATACATACTTATTAGTAACCACATATTCACTTTCATTTAGATTTAATTTTTCTAGAAATTAAAATAATTATACAAATGCATGATATTAAACATGAAGATAAAAAAGTGGAGGGGAGTGGATGATAAGAAAAGTGGAAAAACTCCCTTTACGGCTCCAAAATGCTGTCCAAGAAATATAAGGAAAGATGCATTAATCAAGGATTTTAATTAAAGAATGCTAAAATCTATTTTCGAGTTAAAATTTTGATGTAGTCTTAAGTTATTCAAAGAAGGTTACAATAATCAGTGGTTATAAATTAATTTTACAAAGTATAATTCAAGTTAATTTTATCTAATAATAATTGAAATTTAAATACAATATCTAAATCAAACTTAAATCTAAAAGATATATAATGATAGGAAGTTCTAACTAATTTAAATATCCTATTTTATTAAAAATAATTTT
The DNA here is from genome assembly GCA_963210345.1 of Inga oerstediana. Lineage (NCBI taxonomy): Eukaryota > Viridiplantae > Streptophyta > Magnoliopsida > Fabales > Fabaceae > Inga > Inga oerstediana. The sequence goes on along the minus strand of OY723405.1, from coordinate 12,901,851 downwards.
AAGGAATATAATAATAAGAAAATCTAATAAAATCCTACTTAATCTAATGGATATTTAAAATATCCTAATTCAAATAATCCTAATAAAATAATAGATAAAATTCTAATTATTCCTTCTACCACCGTGCGTCTATAATCTATATATACACGCATGAAAGACGATCCTAACCCATTAAATAATGAGCCCATTCCAATTGGGAGCTAAAGAACGAAATGTGGAAACAAGAAGAGCTAAAGAAGAAGATACTGAGGATGCTACAACTGCCGAAAGCAGTAACGCAAGGGCTGATATTTCAGAAAGAACAAGTTATTCACAAATATCATGAACATGACGGTCCGAAGAGATCAATAAAGATGATTCCAGACGAAGCTAGAAGAAGATCAAAGCAGGGAGGCTCAGGTGATCGTGCATGGGACAGACATATATATCTGAGCGAACCCACTTCACCAACTGTGTCGTGCATGGGACAGATCAAGAACAAGAAGCTTCAGCGTCAGCATAAGCAACACGTCAAGATACCCAAATCCAAACGTATAACTCTCCCCGCGGGCCCTCTTCTCAGAAGCGTGTCGGAGGTTAACAATAACAGTAAGAAGCGAACGTCGACGTTCCAGGGGATACTCCAGCAGAGAGGGAGGAAATCATCTTCTGAGGCTTATGGCGGATCAGCCGTAGCAGCGCCAGCACTGATGAGCCAGGTGAATCGGTTTGCGAGTCGACGTGGCGCTTTGGATAATTTTGATTGGCAGGCTCAAGGCGTGGCGCCCGCGGAGGATGACGACTAGACCATAATCTCATTCTCTCAGCCTATTTAATATTTAGTATATCCCATGTGATCTTGTCAAACTCATGAATTGAGCTTACAAAAGTCATTAAGTTGTAAACTCACTTGTTAGTTAAGCTTACAAAAGTCATCACTTTTATTAGCAAAAAAAAACTCATTCAAACTCACAGGTTTACCAATCTAGTAATTAAATTCGGGCTAATTTTTTTGATTTATTCATATTTAGTGGTTTTATATATGAATTAATGCGTATGATTATCCTTCACCCGCACCAATATGATTTCTTTCCATTTTCAGTTGTATAGTATAATCTATATAATGTTATCCAACTCGTGAGTTTGGCTTACAAAATTAAAGTCACTCTTATTTGTTGTAAATATATAAAGTATGTGCACCTCACTACTACTAAGTTTGCTTAAACAACGTTTTCTGTGATTCAAATTTGTATTTTCTTTCTTGTGGGTGAAGCTACTTACCATCTCAATCAATAGCTTGTTCATAATCAATGATTATAAATTAATTTTACAAAATACAATTTGAGTTAATTTTATCTAATAATAATAATAATAATTCAAATTTAATTGCAAAACCCGAATCTAACTCAAATCTAAAAGATAATGATAAGAAGATCTAACGAATATAGATATCCAATTTTATTGAAAATAAATAAATTTAAAATAATCTCAAGAAAGATAATGATGAGAAAATCTAATAAAATCCTAATTAATCTAATGGATAATCAAAATATCCTGATTCAAATAATCCTAATTATTCCTTACGCCACTGTGCGTCACCATTGGATCAACTTCAATTCTAAAGGTTGGGGATGTAACATTTTATGGAAATTTATTATAATTTTAAATAGCAAAAAATATATAAATAAATTTAATCTGATATTGCATCAAAAAAATTTAACTTGATATTTTAATTCTTAGAGATAAAAATTAAAAAAATTATAAAACATTTCAGTAGAAGTATACTTGTTTAAATATAATTTTAATAAATTTATACAATAAATTATAATTTTAATAGATATAATGTAGATAATGATAGTAAACTAATTAAGGAAGATAATAAGGGGTTTAAGGAAAAAAAATGCCTTATCAACTAACTTAACTAAATTTGTTAATATAATTAAATTAGATAAATAAGGATTATATTAAAAAGGGATGAGGAGCAAATGATAACTAGGCACCACCAAACTAGAGGCTATAATCTAGTTTTTTTTTTCCCCCGGACCAGAAGGCTATAATCTAGTTGACAAGAGTAAATTTTCTAATATTTTTTTCCAGACAATGTCATATCCTTGAGTTTGAACTTGATGCTATCATTATCATAAATGTAGGGCGTAGCTAGTTTGAGAGTGGATTTTAATTCTAAATGCAAGATTTTTTTTTTTTAAAAAAATCATCCCATATTTATCATTTTGCAAACTAAATTATCTAGCTTATAAATTAATATATAATCTAAAGTTATAACTAAATATTTTAGAGAAATCTTGTCATATATTTTGGTCCTAACGTTAGACTCGATTTTTTTTTTTTTTTGAAATAAATGGGGATGGGGATTCATGACAAAAGATAATTGGATAAAAAGCCTCTAGTTATTTTTTTTTTAAAAAAAATCAACCAAGGCTCCAAATTAAATGCTTTACCAGAAATGAAAGGAAAAATGCATCAATTACGAATTTAATTAATGAATGCTACAATATATTTTGATTTAAAATTTTGATTTAGCCATAATTTATTTAAATAAATTTACAATAATAAATTATTAAAAATCAATTTTATAAATTACAATTCAATAAGAGTATATTTTATCTAAAATATAGGGAAAAAGACAAGGAATGAAGAAAAATACCACTTGAACTTTAAAATCTTAAATGAATTATTTCTTATTAAAATGAATTACCAATTGCTATACTCTTATAATTAATACCTATCCTCTTATTGACAATAAAATTGATTTGAGATTTTGAAATTCAAGTGGCTTTTTTTTTTTTTTTTTTTGTCTTTTCCCCTAAAATGTATTCTTGCCAGGACTAATCTAAATACATAATAAATTAAATCATTTCACGGATTCAAGTTGCCTGAGAGAAAAGGTCATGACAGAAATCATAAAAAAAAAGTCATCACAGCGATTTCTGGCCAAAAGAAGTCATGACGGCTATTAATTTAATAATCTGCATTCACCTATTAATATGATATTCCTATTTTTTCAATTTGAGCTGAATTGTTCATGTATAAATATAATAATGGCATGATTAAGGTCAGAAAAATTTAATTAATTACATATGAATTTTAAGCAGGTAATAAGGTGGCGAAAAGTCCAAATGAAATTGAGACTCAGGAGTCAGGACTTCTTATATATAATATAAAATTTATAAAATACTATGCTTCAAATATCTACACATGCGCTTCAAATAGTTGAACTGGCACCAGAAGTCAGACCGAGTTCATTATGTAGCAAAAAAAAAAAAAAAAAGACCGCCAGGCGCCAGTCTCATCATCTATTCTATTTCCTCGTCAATGATTTATTGAGCTACTAGCATTTAATTGGTAAAGACTAATCAAAGAGGGTTTGCGCAGTCATGCCTCCTTTGAACCTGACCAAAACTCCCGTATCTCTCCGACCATCGTTGACAAATTCAAACGAGATATATTTAAAAAAAAAAAAAAAAGAACTTGATCAATGGTACTTTCGATAATAATGTCGCAACTTGTTCCATATATATATATAAAGACAATCCTAACAACTAACGAGCCAATAATTCCAACTGTGAATCAAAGAAATTATGGGGAAGCAACAAGATTCAAAGAAGAACATATTGAAGGTACTACTGCCGAAAGCAGCAACAGCAGGATTGCTGGCATTTCAGAATCATCAGCAAGTTGTTCTGAAAAATCATAAACATGATGGTCCAAAGGGATCAATAAAGATGATTCCAGAAGAAGCTAGAAGGAGATCAGAACATGGCGGCTCCGGTAATCATCTTGAACCCACTTCGCCAACTGTGTCGTGCATGGGAAAGATCAAGTGCAAGAAGCATCAGTGTCCATATCAGAGACGCATCAAGAAAGCCAAATCCAAGCTTATAAGAAGCGTGTCGGACTCGGAGGTTAATGGTAAGAATGAAACGTCGTCGTTTCAGAGGATACTCCGGTGGAGAGGGAGGGAATCATCTCGTGCTTCTTCGGAGGCTCATGGCGAATCAGCCGTTGCAGCGCCGCCGGCACTCAGCCAGATGAACAAGTTAGAGAGTCGACGTGGCGCTTTGGCTGATTTTGATTGGAAGGCTCATGTGGTGGCGCCGGAGGATGATGAAGACGACGAGACCATACTCTCATTCTCTGAACCTATTATTGTGGCTTTGCGTCCAAAGACAGAAATAAATCTGTGGAAGAGACGAAACATAGCTCCTCCACCACCTCTCCCATTGAATCCGATCTGATTTCTTTATACTTTTCAGTTATATATATATATATATATATATCCTATGTTGTGTTGTTTTGGGCCTTTTATGATTTGTTTCATTTGTTGGATCATTTACGTTCTGTGCTGGACTTGGCTGGTCACGATATGGGCATGTGATGTAAGATTTTAGGTGTACTTGGAATTAGACTGATTCTCTAAAATATCCACACAAGATCGAAGCATCGATATGAATTCTGATTACTCAAATTCACCATCAGAAAGAAGAGGGTTACTACGATTACTGATGTTAGAAAAACACAAAATTCTTATAGGTCCATACGTATAAATGATTTTGAAAGTTTACCAATTATTTTTTTTTTTTGGGTAAAAAAGTTTACTAATTATTATTACCACAGGCGTTGGATTTAATTAGATAAAAAGAAAATGATCTTGGTGGTTCAAAGATATTTTTAAAGATGCCTTGAAAGTTGGAACTGGTTTTAGGGATGCTTGAAAGAGAGTGACAACCAACGAGAGTTAACGTAGCAAAGATGCCATCAATACATAATACAATTAGTCAAATTAGCCAGTAGAGGAATTGCTTCCCGATATTTGTTAAATGAAGATAAATTAATAAATATCTGACTTGATGGTTAGTACAAGCAAGTTATATCCACATGATTTGAAGACCTCTTACCTGCAATTTCATCAAAATAATGAGCACTGAAGTGGAATATAATAATAATATAATATAGCGGATATGATTAAAATGATCTATATGTAGTTGACGTAAAAAAATCTAAATACGGTCATCATGCTAATAAATATTCCTAAATTTAAGTATTAAAAAAATGGACAAGTATTAAAATATGGATTATACTTACATCAAATTCCTTGCATCCATTACATCAAATTCTTTAATAACATACAACCATGTGTCCTATTTTTTGCATTTTGTTTTATAGTTAATTGATAATAATGCAAAAATATGATATATAGTCACGTGTAATTAGAGAACTTGACAAAATGGATATAAGAAACCTGAGTTAAGTATTTTCCTTAAAATATAATCAGTTAATGGTGTGCGGGTTGTTAATAAACATAATATATTTATTTATACGCACGTAGGTCCACCGATCTCCACTAAAATATTTTGATATATACGTGTGTTTATGTATGTATGTATGTATGATTTCTTTAACATATCATTTGTGGGATGAGGGCATTAGGCATATCAGAGGAAAGCATGTATAGTAATTGCCTTAACAACGTACGGGGGACTCGCCGGGTTTCTTGGTACAAATTTCCGTTCAATAATGTGATCCTAAATGCTCCTCGTTATAAATTTCCCCTATCTCATGATTCATTTTTAAGAATTAAACTTTTTTTATCATAATGACCCTAGGCCCATATTTTGCATAATGAGATTTTGAGTTACATCATAGTCATAGATTATATGAATTCCAATAATTTTTTTTATAATAATACTGACACATCACACACGCTCCCCTATACTCCCTCTGATTTTATATTTAAGATACAAATAAATGATGAGTTGATAAAAAAGTTGGTTAAGAACAGTATGCATTTAAAAAATAGATTTTATTTTACAAAAATATATACCATTATTTATTGAGTGAGAGGTTTGAGAAAGATAATTAACATGGTTAATTGGAAAAATGAAAAAAAAAAAAGTTGGTTAATATTTTGGACATCCTTTCAGTATGTGGATCTTATAAATATATGACCTAACCATCCAAAAATATGTATATTATACTGCATCCAGTCCTAAATGTGATGGGACCTAGTTTGTATGCAATTTTACGGTAGAAATTAGATTATACATTTAGGATATATTGGAGGAGTACTACTTATACTTATAGTCCTTAACATAGTACAAAAAACCGGATCGGACCGGCCGGTTTGACCGGTTGAACCGGGAACCGGTCCTTGTCCGGTCCGGTTTGATCAAAAACCGGTCAGACCGGTTGAACCGGTCAAAACCGGTTGGACCGGTCAGAACCAGTAAAACCGGTGGTCCAACCGGTTGACCCGGTTTCTTCCTCTTTTTTTTTTATTAAATTTTTCAAATTTTTATTTTGTGTGTTTTGAGGGCAAAATGGAAAGTTGAAGACTAAAATGAAGAGAAAAATAGATAAAGAAAGAACAAATCTAAAAAAATGAAGAAAATAATGAAAAAAATTATTTAAAAAGATATAATAATTATAGAAAATGAAATATCTTTGCATAAGTATAGGTATTATAACTAATACTAATAGATTTTAAACATTTTTTTTCTAAAAATCTTTATTTTTATCTATAGAAGTTTAAAAATATATTAATATATATTATCACTAATAAATTATAATATTTTAATATGACCGGTTCAACTACCGGTTAGACCCCGGTTGACCCATTAACCCTTGAACCTGTGCTGTGACCGGTTCATTGCCCGGTCCGGTTTTTCGTTCCTTGGTCCTTAACATAGTCTTATAGTAGGATTAAGAATGGGAGGTAGTATACAAGAGGGGTGAAGTGTATATATATATATATATATATATATACTCTCTCCTATCAGTTTTATAAGACCCTAAAATTTGAATTGTCTTGGTATTTTTTATAAGAGCCCGATAAAAATTATCTCAATATTTAATAAGTTTTTTTTTTTCATTTATGTCCCTCATTAATTATATATCACTAGTACAGAAAAGGATTTTTAGACCGGAACATTTAGACCGGTTATATCGGATAAGGTCTTAAAAATATGACCGGTGACATTTTTGTAATTATGATGAAATATTAAGACCGGTTATATTAATAACAGGTCTTAAAAATACTTTTAAGACCGGTTATAGTAAAAACCGGTCTTAAAAATAATTTTAAGACCGGTTACAAAAAAACCGGTCTTAAAATATATACAATTAAAAAAAATAAAAATATGTAATATATTTTCTAGACCGGTTTTAAAAATAACCGGTCTAGAAAATATTATCTGAATTAAAGATAATCATAAAAATAAAATATTTATTATTTTTAAGACCAGTTGTAAATAAGAACCGGTCTTAAAAATTCAAAATTTAAGACCGGTTATTAATTAATAACGGGTCTTAAAAAGTTTCAATTTTTAAGACCCGTTATTTATTAATAACCGGTCTTAAATATATATTTTAAGACCAGTTTTAAAATAGAACCGGTCTTAAATTTTACTTTTAAGACCGGTTGTAATTGACAACCGGTCTTAAAACTGACCTGGATTTCAAAACCCACCTAAATTTAGCTCTGAAATTTCATTTCAAGACTCAAGCACATCAGCGAAACCCCTGCGTCTGTTCGCGGCAGCTCCTCCTTTCCCCTTCTCTTCTCCGTCCTTAACTTCGTCGCCGTCAATGGAGATTTACTGTTGAATACATTGTCGGAAGGCTATCGTCGTTTGTTTCCTCCTATTGGTTTTGTTCTCAACCTCGTTTTTATTGTCAGGTTTGTGTTTCCATTTCGTTTTTGGGTTTTCCATTGAAATTGTAAGATTACTTATCCTCCATTTTCTTTGTTCGATTCCTGCAGCAAGTAGCCAAGGACTGTTCAAATCCAGAGGAAGAAGAGGATCCTCAAGCAAAGGTTTAAGGTACGGTTTAATTATTCTGAAATTATGGACGTGGATTTATTTTGGTGGTTTTCTATTTGCATTACAGACTATAGTTTAAGCTTGTTACTTCTAGTGGACCTAGGTTAATTATTCCATTTGAAAGTGATGATTTTGAGAGTCGTAGTGATGATTTTGATCCTAGTACATTGAAGACTATAGATTAAGCTTGTTGCTTCTAGTGGTGTAGCTTCTGTTGTATTTTTTTTGTTTGGTTTAAGCTTGTTGCTTCTATTATATTGATTTTGTAGCTTCTGGTTTCCTTCTTTTGATTCGGCCCTGCGATTTGAATTTAAAATCTTTACCAATATGAAAACTTGATTTAGGGAATTGCTTTTGCAATTGCAATTAATCATTCCTCCTTTAACTTGTGCAATGCAATTATTTGTTCATGTTTGCATAACTTGGAAATTGTTTTTGAACGATGCCTTTGTAGCTAGTGCCGTGTTATAACAATAAGCACCGTGTAGCAAAATTGCCTTAAATAGTGTTCTTAAAGTGTTTTTAGACAATGAGTCGTCCTAGTGAGGGTTCTCCCGATCCAACTAATCCAAATCAAAGCGAGCCTAGCAATGCTCCGAGTCAGGAACACAATGAGCCATGTAACCGGCCTAGACGAAGGGGTAGGAGAGCCACCCGATTGAGAGACATTCCTCTCAATCGAAATACCGGGGGAAAAATTCCGATTGAATTTGATAGATATTGGAAACCAATCGGGCCTAATGCCCAATGGTATAGGAGTTTTGTTGGTCTCCTAGCACGCAACAAGCCTAGCATCTTGATAGAGTAGTGGAGAAATGTCGATAGAGGTGTGAAGCGACATATTTGGGAAACTATCCAGCTCACTTACGACATTCCTGAGAGTGAAGTCTTGTATGACAAGACAATAACGTATTGTGATGAACGCTGAAGGAAGTTTAAGACAAATCTAGCCAACAATTACGTGCATATCGAGGTGAAAGAAGGTCAGCCTCTTCCTAATCTGTGCAATCAGTATTCTTTTATTGACGAACAGACTTGGCAAGAATTTAGACGGCTTCGGACTACTCCAGAAGCATTGGTGAGTTGACTTATTTTGTAATTGATTTGCTTATGAATTATGAATTGTCTTTATTGATTTACAATGACTTAATTTTGATTTCTTATTCACAGGAAAAAAGGAAAAAGGCCCAAGAGAGTTATAGAAAGAATGATTGCCCCCATACAATGTCTCGTGGGGGGTATGCGAAGGCCGAAAAAGACTTGTTGGCGGCCAAACGGAAGAGATTGGAAGAAGCAGCTCAATCTGATCCTTCTGTTTTTCTTTCTCCACCATCTCTGATACATCAAGAAGAGAAGTGGTTGTTCGCTCACCAAAAGAGGAGCGGGTCTTATATGAGTGAACAATCTCGTGTAGTCGGTGAGAAAATTGTAAGTATTGTTGTTGACTTGTTGTTATTAATTATTTAGTAAACAAATTTCATTGCTAACATTTGTCATCTGTGTCTTATAGGAGGAGCTTCAAAAAAAAAAACAAGCCGAGGGATCGTTTAGGTCGGATGGGAGGAATGACATCCTGACCATAGCTACAGGAAAACCTGAGCATCCCGACCGTGTCAGGGGGATTGGAGGAGGGGTAGGCATAAGGGATTATTTTGGAGCACCCTCACGTCGTTCCTCAAGTGGTATGGTGACTAGGGAGGAGATGGAGTGTATATTGGTCACTGTGAGGGCGGAAGCTAGGGCTGAGACAGAAGCATCATTTGATGCACGATTTGAAGAAAGGTTCAGCAAGATGAAGGAGGAATGGATTATCATTACGAGCACAAGACAAGCAAATACCAGTGCTCCCCAGGCTCATTCCCTAAACCCTAAACAGAACACTAAAGGGAGTTGCATTGGTCAGTCATCAGAAGGTCCTGGTAGCCAAATTGGTGAGCCTTGTGACTTGTTTATGGAGGATCCTCTAAGACGATTGGTTGCACGGGGGAGCGTGCACAACTTGGGATCAACTGTCCACCACCAAGAAATAAAGGATGATCAAGTTAGAGTGGCAGTTGAAGAGGTGATTGTTGCAGATGCACCTCTCCCTATCCCTGTTGATGACTTCGCGTTTGTTGGTGATGTCATCAACTCTTTCATCTTATGTCCAAAGAACCTTGTTTCTGATCGAGCTGAGGAATCCTCGCCGCCTCCGCTTCCGCCTTCACCTCCCTCCACTCAAGATGTTTCACGGCCTCCATTGAATATCATGCAGCAAGTGATTCTGATGGCATATGATACGTCCTTTGCAACAAGAAATTGGGCTACTGAGTCAGCTGTTGGCAAGTCAGGGGCGCACTGCTATCTTGAGAGGGATGATTTAATGTCCCTGGTAGCTCCTCTACAACAGCTTACGATTTCGATTGTCCAGCTCTTTTTTATATAAGTATCTTATCAAATTGGAAGTTAATATTTTACAAATTACGCCGTTAAACTTTGATTTAATGTCCCTGCTTGAATTATTGTAGGTTGATGTATTGTATGTTGGTTGACTCTGGAAAAACCTATAAATTTGGGCTCCTATGCCCAGTTCAACTCTAAGACAAAGGGACCACTTCTTCTATCAGACACACATACTTATCGCACAGGCTTAGTGAAACCTCAATTGAGTGTTTCTTGGCTCCATATTTGCATGGGTAAGACAAATTTATATTTCATACTATACATAATATTTTATATTTGCTTAAAAGTTTTTCCTTTTTTCAGTGATCATTGGCAATTGGCTATTTTGTGCAAGGGGAGTTATTTTGTCATCCTCTTATGCTCCCTCCACCTCAGCAAGCCAACTAGTGAATTGAAGAAAAGCTTGAACTCATAAGTTTTCTTGCATTATTAATTACCTTTCGTGTGCAAAATTTATGGAATTTGTGTAAAATAAGTAACCTTTGTGATTTTGATGATATAGGGCTATGCGGACATTCCAACACACTGCTTGTGGTAGGCCTATGCGTGAGGTAAAAGACCCTACATAGATCTTGCCAAAGGTTAGTTACATATTGGTTTGTTTTAAGAATGTATTCAATAATAAGTCGTGCTTTAATTTTATACTTGTTTTAACGATATCATATTATTTTTCAGACCCGTAGGCAACCACTGGGGTCCAACTTGTGTGCGATGTATATTCTGAGGCACATGTATACTATTATTACCCTAGGCACGACAGAACTTACTGAAGAGCTAAATGTGTATATATATATATATATTTCAAAAATTTTGTACTATTATTTTTTTAAGTGAATTTAATGTTTTTCCTGGCTTTGGTGTTTCAGATGTTTAAACTTGCTGACCCTTTTCCAGAAGAAGATATTGAGCACATTCACAAATGTTGTGCTGAATTCATTTATGAACTTTTATAACAGTGAGTTCTTGTAAAACTGAGGAATTGTTTTGTATATATTGATGAGTTGACATAGTGGTTAATTGGGTGCAAATATTGTTGGTTGCATGATTTGACATGTTTGTTGGTTTTAAGATGATTTTTGTATATTTTGATGAATTCACTAGCTTGTTGGTTGCATGATATATATGACATGGTTGAATTCATTTATGCCTACTAAACATTGTAAGTGGAATTGGTAAGTGGAAGGTTAAAGCAAAAGGAAATTGTAAGTGGAAAGTTAAAACAAAAGGACATTGTAAGTGGAAGCAAACTGAACACCATATGGCACTTAACAAGTATGACATTGCAGATAGCAATTCAAGGATGCGTTCTGGTAAAAACCTAATCACACACATTTAAAAAAAAATATAACATTTTTAAGACCGGTTATAAAAATAACCGGTTTTAAAAGTAATTTTAAGACCGATTGTTAAAAATAACTGGTCTTAAAATTTAAGACCGGTTATTTTTAACAATCGGTCTTAAAAATTTCTCTAAAACGCCTTCCCCTAGAGGTCTTTTAAGACTAATGCTCATGACAACCGGTCTTAAAATTGTTACTTTTAGACTGGTTATTAATACAACCGGTCTTAAAAATGACATACTTTTAAGACCGGCTGTATCAAGACCGGATCCAAAACCGGTCTAAAAATTCGATTTTAACCGGTCTAAAAAGTCATTTTTCTACTAGTGTATATTGCATTAATTAAAGTGTTGGTTACACTTATGTTTACTTTATTTCTCTCTCTTACTTGCCTTTTATAAATGAGGGCATACTTAAAAAAAAAGCTTATTTCAAAACATAATTATTATTTTTAATTAACTGTAATCACTTTCTTTAATAATGTAATTCAATTATTGGGTTCTGATAGAAAAGAAGGTGTGTTAGTGGTAGACGCTATAATTATAAAGAAGAGGACAAGTCAAAGGGGTTCGGTAGGGCAGTACGTGGGAAGGAGGAAGATGCAAATATTGGCTTTTGCATGGGCAGCCTCGTACGTTATTAGACTTACACAGCCCCCAGGGAAAGGAGTAATTTCCTCCCTCACTCTTACACGCTACGCCTCCATCTTTCTCTTGTCTTTATTCTACTCCCCACTTTCTACTCCATTCCCTCAAGCAACAACACCACACACGGTTCACTATTTAATTTTTCATTCCCGCTTTTATATACATTTATGAAAATCAAAACACGTGTAGTCAGTATTATATTATGAATGAAATATATCTTTACTGGCAAAAAAAGAAAAAGAAAATCAAAACACAATATACGTCCATCAACACTTATTTGAATAATAAATCTCATTTTTTAAATATGTACAGTTAATTTCAGTCACAAATTAAATTTCTCACAATGCGAGCCCATTTTCTTTAAATGAATATAATATACATAGTGGCCACCCTTTGGCACCAAATTATCAGAGGGTATTGATGATTAATTGGGAACCGGATTCTCTTCTATTCTCTTGACATCAGCTGCCGTCCTTTGCTGTTAAACTCTATCGTTTGAACATAAAAACATGAAGGGAAGCTTTTTTTTTTTTTTTTTGAAAAACAATATTCAATATCTTGAAATATTTTTTTAGTACCAGTCAGTTTCTTAAAATATTTTTTAAATAGCACTCAGTATCCTACAAAAATTTTTAATCCACTTACCACCATAAAATATGTTTGAATACCACACAATACTTGGCATTCAGTACCCTAAAATATTTTTGCATTAACATTGACTCAGTATCCAAAACTAATTTTTATTTCACCCTGGGTAACACTGTGTTTCAAACTAATTTTTGGTACAATATTTTAGGGTGCCAAATGTACTAAAAATTAGTTTAGCATACTGAGTAAGTGTTTGGGTAACTCTAAAACTAGATATTCAGTGGTATTAAAAAATATTTTAGAGTCTTAAGTGGATAAAAAAAATTTCGTGCATCCAACAATATCCTTGAACTAATTTTTAGTACATCCAACATCCTAAAATATTACACCAAAAATATTTTAAAGTACTGACTGACATTAAAAAAATACTTCATGATACTGGATAATATTGAAAAATTATTTTAAGGACTTAAAATTTTTTATAGATACTGAGTTCTATTTAAAAAATATTTCAGAGAATTGAGTGATACTGAAAAAATAATTTAAAATATTGAATACTGTTTTTCAAAAAAAAAAAAAATCTTCCCATTCATGTTTTTGCGTCAAAACGGCACAGTTTAACAGCAAAGGACAGCAGCAGATGTTATGGGAATAGGAGAGAAGCCGGTTCCGATTAATTGGGGCGTGCTGGGTACAAACGAAACAGTTGGTGTAATAGTACTAGTGTCAGTATTTATTAATTAATAACTACGCAAATAGTGGAAGATTGTGATGGGTAATATATCACGTAAAGCAACGGGCACAACCAACTACGCTTGATCTCGCATATGATTGGAGCAGAGGAGTCCAGGTCAGAGTCCTACGTCAGCTATGAGACACGGTGCTTTGAAGGAAAGTGAATATACTTGGAGTGAAGCCAGAGGTTATAAAAGCACCCATAATTGAGTCAGGTGGCTTTCATTGTAAGCTTTCTTCTATATTGTTGAGGATATATCGGACAAGGGATAGAGAAATTGAGCTAACTAGCTGAGAGTGTCGTAAAGAGATACTTAATATGGAGATATTGAAAGGAGGGCTAAGTCACCTGTTCATGATGGTGTTTCTGCATAACTTCTCGACGTACATGGTGATGCCGGCCATCACCGACGTCACCATGGCCGCCCTCTGTCCCGGACAAGACGAGTGCTCTATCGCCATCTACCTCACCGGTTCTCAGCAAGCGGTCAGTTCTTCTTCGTTTGGTATTCTCAGCTTTTTACTTTAACATTAAGCTATTCATAAGCCACATGGATACCCTTAATTTGCTCAATAATGATGTATATATCTCTGTCATAAGCTCGTGCGCTTATTATTGCTATAATTTTCTTGTAAGAGATATGGCTCATCAATCGGCTAGCTAGTGTTTCGATGGAACTGTGCGTTTTCCTGTTCTGCTGCCAGAAATTAATGAATGTTGAGTGTGTCTGGAATTTTTATTAAAAAAATTAATGGACCGTATGGCTTGATTCTTTGTTAATTTATGACGCACACGTGTAACTTTTTTTTTTTTTGCAAACTGATGCACATGTGTAATAAAAAAAAAAACGGCTTTTAAGTGAATGAGAGGATAATGACACAAAAAAGACTGAGAGCATATATGAAAATTGGTTCTCTCTCTCTCTCTCTCTCTCTCTCTCGCCCATTCATTCACACTTTTGTTCCTATGGAAATCAAAATCAGAGGAACTTTACTTTTCCTTAAAAAAATCTAATATAAAAATACACCACACATATGTAGTGCTTTAAAGTGGAAAAAAAATGATGATGAGTTTTAGATCACTGTGAAGGTGATATGGCATCTCTTGATGTTTTGAATCGCTCATATAACTATAAGTTATTAATATATGCAGTTTTTTAAAGCATTACATATATCGAAGAAGAAAGTTTAATTATTTTAGAGAGAAACCATCACATTACATTTGTTGTAAATAATTAATTTAACTGTTTTTTATTTTTGTAAATTAGTTATCTACCTTGAGAAATATAATTTAATAAAAATTTAATAGTAAAAAATGCACAAAAAGTCCATCTAATTTTATAATACAAATCCTCAAGAAAGAAAAAGGCGAGACGTCCCACTTCAAGTAGGAATTACGTCCCTTATTGTCGGGTTCAAAAATATTTTCATCCAATTTCTGTTTTTCTTAAACGTTAAGGTATAATTTTATTAATAGAGTTTTTTTTAAGAGATTTGATACAAATAAATTTTAGAAGGGATTAAAATACCAATAGACAATTTAAAATATCCCTTAGGTTTTATATCAAATTAACTTTAGTAATGAATTTATTAGACGTTTGATGAAATTTGATAGTCTTAATAAATATGTACTATTTTAAATTATTTATTAGTATTTTTATCCCTTTCAAAATTTATTTATGATTTATACTTTTCTGTAAAAATTTTATTGATAAAATTACATTTTAACTCTTTTTTTAATTCATTCACTAGCATCCACATCCTACTAATAAACAACTAATTTGACTCTTGAGAGTATGGGCCGACAATGGAAAGCCTCTAAATAATTATTAGAGGTTGCATGTTCGGACTCGTACACCGACATGTGTCAGGTTTTAAATAACAATTGAATAGGGCCCACAACCCCAGTGTGTTTTTAACTTTTTTTTGATTAAACCTTCCCACCACTTTCGCCTTTCGTCATTTCTCTCTTATCCTTGTTGGTTGTCGCCGTACAAGGCCCACCTTCTCTATTGCGGTGCCCACTTTCGAACAATTCAGGTCTTTTATCAACAAGAAGCCATTTAGTAATATTCCAATTGGGCCCTCAAACCCATTTTACTTTTGTTATATAAGATCCCAGGCCCGGCCCAATACACACCATACACCATACACCAACACTCCCTACTTTCTTTGGCTCAAAAAATTTGAAAAAGCTACTAATTTGCTTCCAAATTCTTGTTTTTACTTCACTGGCTAACGTGCATGTTCTTTCCCATGTTCACTCACTAGTTACTACCACCTCGCTAATGCATTACATTGACTTAATCCTAATTTTATGATGACACAACTTTAAGTTTGTGTGATTGCATTGGAGCAGCTCATAGGACTGGGAACGCTCGTGATGATGCCTCTCTTGGGTAATTTCTCCGATGTATATGGCAGAAAGGCTATTCTCACAATCCCTATGACCCTCGTCGTAATTCCTTTAGGTACCATTTCTTTCAGTCTCCTATCTCTACTCCCTGCAACCTATTTGTTCTTCAACATTCATAGTATTGTGAGGCGTTTCAATCTCTCGACCACGTCTGGTTCTTGTGATAGGCATTTTAGCTTACAGCAGGACACAGAAATTCGTCTACGCTTACTACGTCTTCAAGACTCTCATTTCCATGGTTTGTGACGGAAGTGTCCCTTGCCTCGCTCTAGCTTACGTGGTAAACTCGCCGATTCTCAGTTCTCACACAATCCAGCTTGCTTCTACGAGATTTCAAAATTGCAATTAGTAATCGATAGTCTTATTTCAGGCGGATAATGTGAGCGAAGGGCATCGAGCTTATGCATTTGGAATCCTTAACGGTATTGGGTCCGCGGCGTTCGTCTGCGGCACCTTATCGGCTCGATTTCTTTCCACTGCTCACACTTTTCAGGTGATTACTTACTTTTTTCTCTGTGAATCGTATCCTGATTTTCAATTTTAACAATCATTACAATGTTCGTGTGTTAGGTTTCTACTCTTGTGGCGGTGATCGGAGCGGTGTACCTGGGAGTGTTTCTTCCGGATTCAAACATCGATCACAATCTTTCTGCTCCACTCAATTCACAAGCAAAGCTCAAGACTGCTAAAATTGATGCCCTGCCAAAATCAAATGCGAATCCATTTAAAACGTTGCCTTCATTGAAGGACTTAACCTCATTGCTGAGTAGTAGGTGTGCCATTTTTCATTGCCTCACTCTCTTCTCTGCCTCTGCCTTGCTTTTTCTTTCTTTCGCGCTCAAGTTTTAGGACTACTTTTTCAGATAAACTGCTTGTTTCGTTGTTTAATTCTTTTCTATACAAGTTTAAGATTAAGCATCCCTCCTTTGATTTTTGTAGAACGTCATATCGTAAGGGAATCTTTGTACTGTGTGTGATAATTGTATATATTGATCCAAATTACAGCTTGATTGTCACGCAAGCAGCAATTGTTGCATTTTTCACCAACCTTGCCGACGTTGGCCTTCATGGTTCATTAATGGTTACTTTCTGAATTTCTTCCTTCTTGTTCTTGTTCTTGTTCTTTTGAGTTACATATCCTATCTAGGCCAGGGGTGATAAATCTTTTTTGTGCAGTATTACTTAAAGGCGCGGTTTCATTTTGACAAGAATCAGTTTGCTGATTTAATGGTCATTAGTGGAATTGCTGGGACTGTCTCACAGGTTCTTTTATGAGCCATCTTTAACCATTTGCATCTATTTCATTCATAATCCTCAGTTTCCTTGATTTTGCGGTGAATCTAAATATAAAACATTGCCACAGCTCCTTCTTATGCCCATTCTGGCTCCAATTTTGGGAGAGGCAAGGCTGCTTTCAATAGGACTTTTTTTCAGCTTTCTACACGTGAGTATTCTTTTTTTTTAAGAAAAAGTTTATTTTCAATCATATGAAATCAATGCATTTGTCAAGTTATCAATTAATAATATGTGGACTGGGATGCAGATATTCATCTACAGCATTTCATGGGCTTCCTGGGTATGAGTTTTACAACGTCATTGCCAATAAAAAATTTTCCCTTAATTTCCTGCAATTGCTAACATTTTGAAAACCAACAGGTTCCTTATGCTGCTGCAATGTTCTCAGTATTGATTGTTTTTGCACATCCTTGTGTGAGTTGGTCTTGTCTCTGAACAAACTATTTGTTTAAACTTGAATTTGTCTAATTCATATAGCAATTTGCAGATGCGCAGCCTTGTATCCAAACATGTTCGTCCCTGTGAGCAGGTTGGTCCATTAAACTAAGAACCTTTGGGCTCTCTTTGATTAAGATAACGGAGAATGATTTTTTGTTTTTTGGCGTTATGTTTTAAATCGTTTCTCTACTTGGAGTAGTTAGCTTGGCATCCGTTTTGTTGGTTTTGCGTCACTGATCTACTTGGTTTATATTCAGGGAAAGGCTCAAGGTTGTGTTTCAGGCGTATGTTCATTTGCGCATGTTGTTTCTCCCTTGGCTTTTTCTCCTTTAACAGGCTAGTAAAATGTCGTCATTATGTTGTGCTAGGTTTCAATTGCTGTTAAAATCTATTAATATAGCAATTCCTCCCCTCATTTTGCAGCTCTCTTCCTTTCTGAAAGGGCACCTTTCAACTTTCCTGGCTTCAGTATAATGTGCATTGGATTTGCTTCGGTAAGGCCATTACTCTACGTGAAATACACAATTTTTTTTGTCCGGATATCGGAGATCAGGTCCTACGATTATTTGTGGGTTGTGTTGGGACAAAATCAATGAACTTCGGGCGCTACAAATGCTCCATCTGGAATCTAGATAGTCGTAAATCGTAATTACTAATTTGTCTCAGCCAGATAAGGAATCTATAATATTTATTTATTATTTATTTTATGGGATGTCCTCCCCCAGGGGACAATATTTATTTTAGTTGATCGGTTACGAGCTTATAGCTGAGAAGATAGACCAAGTCCCACTTATTCTATGCTAATACTCCCTCCGGTATTAATTATAGGACATAATTATTTAATTTTGGAGAAATTAAGGATAATAATTAAATTAATTAATCATATTTAATTTCCTAAAATACCCTTATCTAAAATTTATTAAAATAAAAAAAATAGTAGAATTAAGGTGTATATGGCATTAATGAGTTGCAAGCATTACTCACTATATAGAACACTTAGGTGTATTATTAAATTATTATTGTATTTAATTATTATTGAAAAAATATCAATAGGGGGTAATTTGGGAATAAATTGACAAAAAATAGAACTTCATCCTACAATTATGACCAAGATCAACTTTCAAATGTTGTCTTATAATTAGGACCGGAGGAGGGAGTATCATTTTGACTTTAGTTAAAAAGTAAAAAAGACTGAGTCCCCCCTTAGAAGTATTTTCATTCTATTTAGGAGTTAGGAGTGAATTGGTCCAATCACATCATAACTTGCCTAATTTCTTAAGAAAGCTTATGATGTAAGATGAGGCTGCTCCTTTGATGTCAAACGTCAATTGGTTAGTTGGCCTCTAAGTATTAACTCTCTGGTTTTTACCCAAGATAATAATCTTCGGAGAAAATTTAGGCTTTTAATTATAAAAACCGAGGCATACTGATTTTGACCTCATTTTGGTCACATGCTTTCCTATTGTTTAGTTTGGCCGATCGTTGACCTTACTTCCATATGACTCTGTTTTCTTAAATGAATTTTGTTTGCAGATGGTCGCTTTTGTTCAAAGCACGTTCATACGGGAGGCTCCCCCCATTTCAAGTGACATGAATGGAAATTGCTTGGAGCCCTAGTTCTAAAGAAGATGACGATGATTATAATTATTATTATTACTACTTTCTCACTGACGAAAACACCCTACCTGGCTTCTTTCTTGCCTGGCAGTGTGGTGGTTCATGTGATTACATTGGCAGTGGCTGTTATTTGTCCCAACGTCGCCTTCAGCTATGTTTTTGACAAAGAAACAAGCTGTCGAAGTCCACCCCTTGATATGTAAGTTCGTGCTTTGTTGTAATTTTCAGGGTACTGAATAGTCTCGGTCTGTCTGGGATTCGGATGGGGAAAAAATACGAACATAAATATTGTTTTTTAACGGTCATAAGCGTTTAGGATTTGTTACAATTCAGTAAATGTAATCCGAAGCCCCATGTAATCCCTTACTTCCTTTACTATCTTTATATTATGGAAAGGGTGAAAACATTTGGTTTTGGCTACATTTGTGTCAATTTAGATTTATTAACGAGAGGCATTTCATTGATGCTTTATCATATATGTGGGTGGTCCCCTTATTCGATAAAAATGGAAAAAATAAATTGGGCGTTCCATCATGGAATCTCTCTTATTCACAAGCTAGTTTTGTTTTTTTTTTTTTTTTGTTTCAGAACATTCGTGTCTAGTAACAAGAGAGATCATTTAGGAATATCACCATCCATTGATCTGTCTCTCTCCATTTTTTTTTTTTTTCGTTTAATATTTCTACCATTACATCAAGTTCGTTCTAATGGGTGAGATGTATTATATTTACTATGATAATTTTTTTGTGTATATTTAATATTATATTAATATTTTTATATAATACTAAATATATTCATCTCCGGACCAAGTAATTAGGTGTTAGTGACACCTTTTTATACAGTTTTTCATTTTTTTTTAATTTTATTTTCACCTAAAAAAAGGAAATTAAAAAAAAAGCGCAGTTAGGCTGGCTTTGACTTCATATGTCCCATTTTTATTAGCAAGGCCATTGGGTCATGGGAAATATACACGGGCTGAACGCGGATGCACGAAATGGGTAGATTAAGTGTGTGTTTGGGAGCTTTCCAAACTATGGTTTGCGCAATCAGAGACAAAACTCCTCTCACAAACTTACTTCGTAAATCATAAAAGCTATTAAAAAAAAACTAATCCAAACACAAAGAAGCATGTAATTGACAGGGTACAAGGCAGTTCAATCTTAAGGAGTCTCGCTCGATCAATGCTTTCATGTCTGTTTTGTATCTTTGGAATCTTCAAAGTAACTAAGTAAGACCTAAAAAACCGCGTCATGAACTTCGCCTTTGGTCCTCGGAGGAATGGTTCTCTTTTTGACGGGCTTTACGAGCCATGATCAACCCAAGAATAATAAGCATCAGTTTTCAATCGAGGCTTATACTTGATACTTATAAAACCAAGGCTCTAATTAACGTCGAAGCAACAGCAGAAAATCTTTCTTGTGTGCCTTTCGCTCCAATCACACCTACAAAATGATCTAGAAAGTAGTTTTACGTTTTAACCAGAACACGTTTAAGTTAGGATTATCCCTCCACGTGTTTATGCAAAGGTAACAGAATGAGAGTGCACATATATTCAATCCGCGAGAAAGAGAGGTTGCGGCCTTCGGTTTTGCCGTTGGATCTTCGTCGGAGAAAATGTCCCTCTGGTAAAGCCGCCTGGCCGTTTGTGCTCTGCATTCTTCACGAGGAACGCCAATCCCAGAGGGTCTAAACACATCACATGTTTCTGCGATTGAAGATCGGAGATTACAATATTTTTTCAATCAAGCTAACGGTTCAATGATGGGAGAAAAATCGGCAAACGTGGTCTACCTACACGGGGACCTTGATTTAAAAATTCTTGAGGCTCGATGTTTGCCGAACATGGATTTGTTATCGGAGCGTGTCAGTCAATTCTTTTCCCTCTTCAACTCCTGCACAACTTCAGTTTCCAATAAACCGAGACGCCACCGTCACAGAAAAATCATTACCAGCGATCCTTACGTAAAAGTTTGCCTCGCCAAAGCTCCGGTGGCTCGCACTCGTGTCATCTCCAACTCGCAGGATCCGACGTGGAATGAACATTTCAAAATCCCTCTCGCTCATCCCGTCTCGCAGGTCGAGTTCTACGTCAAGGACAATGACATATTCGGCGCTGATCTCATCGGAGTCGCAACCGTCTCTGCCGAGCGAATCTTATCCGGTGAACTCATCAGCGATTGGTTCCCCGTTCTTGGTTCCTTTGGTAAACCACCCAAACCTGATTGTGCCATTCGTCTCGAGATGAAATTCACGAAATGTGAGGATAGTCCGCTGTACACTTACGGAATTTCTTCCAATCCGGACCGTTTCAAAGTGCGGGATTCTTATTTTCCGGTGCGCCATGGAGGATCGGTGACGTTATATCAGGACGCACACGTTCCAGAGTCGATGGTACCGAAAATTGAATTGGAGAATGGCGTTTTCTTCCAGCAAGGCAGATGTTGGGAAGATATATGTCATGCAATTTTGGAAGCGCACCATTTGGTTTACATTGTAGGCTGGTCGATCTATCATAAGGTGAAGCTGGTGAGGGAGCCGACGAAGCCCTTACCGAATGGTGGCGATTTAAGTTTGGGTGATTTGCTAAAGTACAAGTCAGGCGAAGGTGCGCGAGTTTTATTATTGGTTTGGGATGATAAGACTTCACACAACAAATTTTTCATTAAAACGGTATTACTTTTCTGATCGATTTTTTTTTTTTAAATGTTCAGTTGACGTTTGTTTGTATTAGCATATCTGGTGGTTCGTTCTGTTTTTGACACAGTAAACATATTTATTTTCCAAGTCCTTATGATTCTCACTTGAATTTGAATTCCATAACATTCCTTTAAAGGTGAAATTATATCTTTCTAATAGCGGCGATTCAATTTAAAATATAGATTTGATGTTAGTATTGGAATTCATGGATTTATTCTTCTCGTGACAATTGTATCTAGCACCTCATGTTCTGCTCTAGTACGACGATGTTGCCAATATCTTCTTATGTGGTATGTGGAGTCTCATTAGCCAAAAGTTTCCATACCAATATTTACTCTGTAGAGCCAACATGTTGGTATCTGACTTTTAGTATTCAAATTCACCATTTTGAAAATATAATATTAACTTCTTAAGTTTTAAATCACACTTATTTAGCGGCATTAAATCATGTTCATATTTTACATAAGATTTCAGCTTTGCCCTTATATTTTCTGGTGGGGTTTCGCACATGCAAGCTGCTTGAACAGAGGAATACTGGTTTGGGGCTATTTAGCAGTTTCATCTCCATTTCACTTAAATCCATATGGTGCTTGTTTAGCTTTCTACAACCTCACATGTTAAAGATATGCGTGCAGGATGGAGTAATGCGTACTCACGATGAAGAAACCCGAAAATTTTTCAAACACTCTTCGGTTTTCTGTGTGCTGTCACCTCGATATGCCAGCAGTAAGCTTAGCTTTATCAAACAGCAGGCATGCTTTAGTACCTTTTTCCATATCTTGTCATGTTTGTCCCAGACTATCCTGTACTCTGCCAGCGTCACAGTATCAGTATATTTTAATGTTTGTTACGATAATACATATAACATAAACTGTCTTGAAACTTTAATTCACGTGTTCCTGAAAATATGGAGGTTCCTTCAGCTTTATTTTATATGGCGCAAAGTTCATACCTTTATGTGTCACTCGGCTGTTTTATAAATGATCTGCCTAGGGGGTTTTAATAAGATATTATATTATATAGCTATTAAAAACCTGCAAACACTTCATAATTTGTTGAGACAAATTTCAGGTTGTTGGAACCCTCTTTACACATCATCAGAAATGTGTGATTGTGGATACTCAAGCACAAGGTAATAACCGCAAGATAACTGCATTTATAGGCGGCCTAGACCTGTGTGATGGTCGGTATGATACACCGGAGCATCGACTTTTCCAAGATATTGACACTGTTTATAAGGATGATTATCATAACCCTACATTTCCTGTAAGTGTATGGTCTCCCCGCAAATGTTTACATTGGTAGTAAGTTGTATATTCCCATTAGATTATAGAATCTAGATGAGAGTTCGGAGTCAAAAGATGTAATGATGGAAGTGGAGAAGATCGTGAAATTCAAAACAATGACTGAGTTTCCGGGAAGAGCGGAAGGAGAGGCAGTTGGTCAGGGGGTGTTCTTTGAGAATAATTCTAAGGGGGAGAGGCAGCCTCTTGAATGACAGGCTAACCTGGACCACTGTTTCTATAATCGCGCGATCGTTTTTCAGTGTTGAATGTCGTGCTTTGTTTATGTATTGTAAATTCTGTGTCTTAGGTTAGTGTGTGTGTTTCTTCCTTGTACGACATCTGAATCAAGGAGCAGTATTCAGTATTGTTTCATTATATGACACCTAAAGCTACACAGATATGATATATTTTCCATCATGATCTGGTTCATTTCCCTTCAATTAAAAATATTAATTTGATTAGTTGTATCAGATTGATTATTGGCTATTTATGTATGGTATTGCAAGCTGATAATGTCTTTGGCCTCATGTATTAAAATTCTTATGTGCAGTGTTTTGGCTTCAGTTATTATTGTCACTTGATAGTCTGTATAAAGTTGTAGTAGTCAGATAATGGTATAAGGTTCCTGCTGTCCCTTCCTCTTTAATCAGAAAGGTTCATTTTTGTTTAATATCCTGCAGGATGCTAATATGATTCCACATCCAACTTTATAAGCATTCTTCCTTGTCTAAATTTTTGTCAATTTTGTTGAGAATGCTGGTGCAAACTACCAAGTGGAATTTCTTTTTCCTTTCATTTAAATAATAGGTTGGAATGAAGGGTCCAAGGCAACCATGGCATGATTTACACTGCAAAATTGAGGGGCCTGCCGCATATGATATACTTACTAATTTTGAGCAACGCTGGAGAAAAGCCACCAAGTGGCGCGAGTTGGGTCAAAAATTTAAAAAAGTATCTCGTTGGCACGATGATTCTTTGTTAAAGCTAGAACGCATCTCTTGGATTCTTAGTCCTTCTGCATTTATTTCAAATGATGATCCAGAACTATGGGTTTCAAAGGAAGAAGATCCTGAAAACTGGCATGTTCAGGTTAACCAGTTTACAATCTCTGAAGTAAAGTTTCTCTTTGCTCATTCATTCAACTGGGAATTTGTTTACATGAACTCATTTGTCTCACAGATTTTTCGATCAATAGATTCAGGCTCATTGAAAGGATTTCCCAAGGACGTGTATGAAGCTGAGGCTCAGGTACTTTAACAGGGTGAAATAATTGTCATCAAACTTGGTCTTTGGCTACTACATATTAGACATGAAACAGAGATTCCGTTTCAGACTAATTTCTATTCTGTTTATTGTTGCAGAACCTTGTTTGTTCAAAAAATTTGGTCATTGACAAGAGTATACAAACAGCATACATACAGGCCATCAGATCTGCTCAACATTTTATTTACATTGAGAATCAATATTTTGTTGGATCGTCTTTTGCATGGCCATCTTACAAAGAAGCAGGTTTGGTATATAACATTGATATCCACTTATGTCACCGGCAATTTCTTGGAACTTTGACTTTAATTGCTAAAAAAAATGTTCTTACACGAGGATGCAACTTATGCATTCTGGCTTTTTACCTTTGTTTTGCTGCTTGCATTTCCTATACTATGCTTGCCTTATTGAGGGTTTTTAAGAGCATAATTCCTTTTTGGGCAGAACGAATTATCAAGAAGTTTAGAGATTGACAAAGTGAATTTTTTTCCTGTGTTTTGCTATGACATTTTGTGATAACCTAATAATTGAGTTCAATGATCAGGTGCTGACAATTTAATTCCTATGGAGTTGGCATTGAAGATTGTCAGCAAAATTAGATCCAATCAGAGATTTTCTGTTTATGTTGTTATACCAATGTGGCCCGAGGGCGTCGCTTCTTCTGCCGCAGTTCAAGAGATTCTTTTTTGGCAGGTGTGAAATTTGTTCCTAGTTTATAGAATTTGTTTATAAATCAATTCTTATTTTGTGATTGTTAAATACGGTAAATTCATTTTCTCAGGGACAAACTATGCAAATGATGTATGAAATCATAGCACAAGAGTTGAAATCCTTGCGCATTCACGACAGACGCCCAAGAGATTACCTCAACTTCTACTGTCTGGGAAATCGGGTTAACTGGCCGGCTAAAGTTTCAAGTTCAAGTAATTCAACTCCAAATAACTCTGATACGGTAACCACTCGCCCCTGTCTTATTTTAAAAAATAATAATAATAAAGAAGAATAGAAAGCAGAAACAAGATTGATTGTGGATGATCAGGTTTCAGCTTCACAAAAGTTCCAACGTTTTATGATTTACGTGCACGCCAAGGGTATTATTGTGGATGATGAGTATGTGTTACTGGGCTCGGCTAATATCAATCAACGATCGTTGGCCGGTTCAAGAGATACAGAGATAGCAATGGGAGCATATCAACCCCATCACACATGGGAGAAGAAAGGGGAACATCCTCACGGCCAGGTTTATAACACATTCCCTAGTTTACTGTCAACGCTTAAAAATAAGAGGATCTCATTTTTGCGATTATGTTGAAAATGGTGTGTGTGTGTGTGTGCAGGTATACGGGTATAGAATGTCTTTGTGGGCAGAACATCTAGGGATGGTTGATGATTGCTTCAAGGAGCCTAAAAGTTTGGAATGCGTGAAGAAAGTGAACAAGATTGCGAGTGAAAACTGGAAGAAGTACACAGCTGACGAGTTCAGTCCATTACAGGGGCACCTTATGAAATATCCAATACATGTAGACGTGAATGGCAAGGTACGTCCCATACCTGGATATGAAAATTTTCCTGATGTGGGTGGCAAGATACTTGGCAGCCGGACTACCCTTCCTGATGTCCTCACCACATAGAGGCCTCTTAGTTCTAACATTCTAAGTTCGACGGTCAAAAGCATCAAATGGGTCACCGGACTAGTTGTGCTTGGCGATAGATATTACAGGTGCCTCGCCTGTCCCCCGAATTCTAAGCTATTTTTCAGTTTAGAATGGAATGTATATACTAATCAAACTAATTAGTGTGCTTGTGTTGTGTACCACACCTTCATTACTACGATTGAATGAATTATTTATTCTTTATTGTGTTTAGCCCTGTTGTGAGACGCATAATCTTCCATTCTTGAATCATTTACTCCACAACACAAGATCACTAATCAAGCTGTCCCTCCCATGCTCTATAGCTCTAATTTGTGGACATTCTTTTTTTCTAACAAGGGGAAAGCGTCCTAGACTCCACATATCACGTATCATGGTGGCAAATTATCAAATCATCAACCTCAATTATCTATCATTGCTACAAAATTAATTAACGGTGACTTTTCTCACCATGCCAGCAACTTGGAGAGGGGCACAGTAGGTGTCGGTCTCCTTCTCTGTCAAGGTGACGGTGAAGTTGTTCTTGAACACAATCTTCTCGCGGAGCTGATTGAAAAATCGTTGGGAACGAAAGCCAGAGAATCGTCATCACCACCTCGAGAGCCATGGCATTGCTAGCTATCACTGAGCTTGCGGAGGAGGCCAACCCCACTGCTCCCTCCCTCCAAACTCTTTGAGCGAAGCCTTGACGACGAATCTAACTTCTGGGCATGGTGACCCAATCACCTTTGAGTTGAACTAACTTTAGTGGCATTATTAGCCTTGAATGATGGAATTGCAACGACGGAAGAGGTCACGGTGGCCATCCTAAGTTCTAGCATGAACGCAACATTCGCTCTACTCGTGGAGGGCTAGGAATTCGGGTTAGCCCATAACTGTGAAGGGCTGCAGGCTTGACGGGCCCGTCCCTTCGCGGGATGACAACATGCGAGCCTGAGCCCGTTAGCCAGCCTATTTATTTTAAAAATGTTTTCACTTCTTTTTTTTTTTTTTATAAATTCTCACTCCTTTTTCTTTAACTCACTCACATCATACTTCTTGTTTTATATATATTTGTGTTAAGAAGACTGTTTAGCCAGAAATCAAATGGTGGCCTGAACCCGATTATTTTGACCGGCCCGCCAGCCTGGCCCAAATTACCGGCCCTACTTATGGGCTGTAATGCAGGGGATTAACAGGGGAGGAAGTATAATAATAAGAAAAAGAATTGTGAATGATGCATAATCTTTTTTATTGTGTGGTTCAAACAGGTCCTAGAATGTGGGGTCTGGATAATGTAAACCATTTATTTAGGATGTTATCCTATGACATAGAATAGATACTTGTTTGACAGAATGATTACCATAAAATGAAATTATTTACTGCCGTTTTGAAGCTACGACACCTTTGGGGAGAGGAAACTCCCCCCTCTTCCTCAAGTTTTCAAAAGTAAATATGAGTATTTAAATTTTAAAGGGAAGCAACAACAAAAATTAAAGAGAGAAAGAGCACTAAATAAACAACAAAGAACTATAACCAATGTGGGGTTAGTTAAGCAGATTAGTAGGGAGGTATGCTTACATTTATTAGCCAACAGTACATTAAACAGAAGGGCTTATAGTTGGAGGATCAAACAACTATACAGTCTAGGTTTAGCCCAATTCATCTGACCCCTAGTGGGTAGGACACTTGTAATCCATATTTGGGCTATCAGATGATTAATGGCCCCAAACAAGATTGCCGAAAGCACAGTGCTCAACCGCTCATCCCTCAATTGATCGTCCACGAATTCTTCTTTGGTTTTCCCTTTAACTATTGTGAGAGTGAAACAACCAAGACAAAAGATAATTGTTGCTGGATATGATGCGTGGTGATCATTATTTGTCTCACCCATACAAATATAGGGCATTTGGTCTTGTGGTATGATTCTCCCTTTGGGTGCGAGAGGTCCGGTGTTCGATTCTCGGAATTCCCCTAACTTTTATTAACCAACTTGGTATTATTTTCTACCTTCAAGAGGTAATCGTTCCAAACTCGGAAGGTCTATATACGCTTAACTTGGTATTATTTTCTACCTTCGAGAGGTAATCGTTCCAAACTCGGAAGGTCTATATACAGTTAAGCGTGCACAAGTGAGCAAACGAATTACAAAAGTGCATTTCATATATTATATCAGTTCATCTCATACACCGATTTTACAAAACGAAAGGACAAAACTAGAAAAGAAGACTTCATTCTAATTAATTAACGGTGACCTTGCCCACCATACCAGCCCCTTGGTGAGGGGAACAGTAGAAACTGTAGGACCCTTTCTCCGTCAAGGTGACGCTGTAGGTCTCTCCGGGGGCATTCAGAAGATCTTCCTCAGACATAGAGATCTTGGCAGCATCCACCCCTCCGGGAATACCGTCCTCATCGAACACCACGTTGTGCGGGAAACCAGCATTGTTCTTGAACACAATCTTCTCGCCGGAGCTCACTGAAAAATCGCTGGGAACGAAAGCCAGAGTTCCGTCGTCACCCCCCAGCAACACCTCCGCAGCCATGGCGTTGCTGGCAATCATGACGCTTGCGGCGGTGGCAACAACGGCTGCTCCGACCTCCTTGAGTGAAGCCTTAACGCCGGAGCTCACCCTTTGGGATGGGGAAGCCGCCATCAACTTCTGGGCTCCGTTCACTTTGACGGCATTGGCTCTGAGACCACTGAATGATGGGACTGCAACGGCGGAGGAGCTGACCGTGGCCATCGTAATGTCTTCGTCGATAGTATTAACGCAGAGGGAAACAGGCGAGAAAGGAAATATAAGAACATGAATTGTGAGTGTGGTGATTGAGTGACGGAGTAGTGTGTGGTTGAGATATATGCAGAAATGTGTGGCTTGGATAATGGGACGCATGTCTATCCCACCAGGACTCCTCTGATTGGTCAGTTTGGATGTTATCCTCTGACGTGGCTTAGATATTTCTTCTCGATTTTTGGATTATACCCAAAGCCCCTGTCTCTCCCGTTTTGTGGCCCAAAATGTTACGTCCGCCCCTTTTTCGAACGAACATTTCCTTTCTGGGCTCAACGTATTTCTGGGTTTCAGTTTCATTTTCTTATTTCATTAACTCTGGCCCAAAAGAATAAAAAAAAATTCGTTGAAAGTATTTTGGACATTTTATTAGCCATAGATTCTGAATTTGAGTGGGTGTAACTCTCTTCAGCAAATGCAATTATTCTTTCAATTATGTATAATATATCTTCAGTTATGTAGATTTGACTTCCGTTCTAAAGACTTTTGCACATAGTTAAAAATAGATTGCTTATAATTGAAATAAAGTTACACCCTTTAAAGATGAGTTACACCATATCCTTTAGGTTAATAAAATTTTCAAACAAGTAGTTTTAACCAAATTTTCCATGAATAAAAAAAGTTATAAAAATGCTTCTCTCGTGGTGCTAACCCATTGTTTCATATCATACTTTTTCATTGAAAAAGAAAATATTTTTTTTTTTAAAACTCTAATGCTTTGCTTGGATGGAAAGAAAATGGGGAGAAAGGAAAAATGAGGGGATGGAGACTCCAGATATGGATAATTGTTGAAAAGAATTGTTAAAAAATGTAGAAGAAGGTTGGGAGTTAGGAAAAAATCATTGAGAAATGTCGATGAAAACTTGTTTAGTTGATAAGAACTTTAGCTACGAGGGAGGAGCGTAGAGTTAGATCTTGCTGAGGGCATGACATGATTTTTGAGTAATTTTTTCTGATGAGTGGATAGCATAGTTCTAAAATCTGGACTTGTCACTGAATCGGTCAGGATATTGGGTCAAAGGTTAGTAGGTCAGATTGGAGTTAAACCGGTGATGAAGGAAATATTTTAAAATTATTTATATGAAAATTTGAATAAAATATTAAAAAAATTTAAAAAAACTGGACAAACTGCGTGAAACCCGATTGAATTGGGATTAATAGCCAAACCAAACTGGTCAGACCACTGGTCCGACAATTTCATGGTCGAACCGAACGGTTCGATCCGAACTTAAAAACACTGGTTGATGGTTTTTGTTTTTAAGTAAACTCGCTTCCTTAGGAAAAACAAGGAAGGGTGCTTTTTTAGAAGTGAATTTTTTCTTTAAAAAAAAATTGTAGATGATATAATTAGAGTTAGGGACCAAATCCACGATGGTCCCTAGCGCTCTCTTTGCTTTATCCTTATAATATTAAGGCTAAAGTATACATTTAGTCATTTATGTTTGTATTGATAATCATTTTAGTCCCTTAAGTTTAAAAAGTGCACTTTTAATCTTTGAAACTTAACACCGTTAGTTTTATCTGACAGAAAGTGCCAAGTCATCAAGTTACATTATTTAAATCATAATTAGTTGCCACATCATCCCAAAATTCTTTTTTTAAAAATCATATTTTAATAATAAAAAACTCTCAATTTTTAATTACTTTTTTCACATCTGCTCTCCCTTCGGTCCTTCACCATGTTGTCACACCCTCTTCCCTGCGTAAAACCCTAATCCTGCCACCAACACCCTCTTCCTCATGAATCTTTAGAAAGCCATTGAAGATTGAATTAGGGTTTTTTTTTATGATAATTACTGAGTGATCTAGATGATTTTTAAGAACGTCAAGTTTTGTGATAATGATGAGTCTTAGAAGGCCATGGATGAGTGACCTATATGATTTTTAAGAATGTCAGGTTCTTGGGGGCATAAGAATTGGGAAGTGGACAGAAGAGATTCAAAGACACCATGGAAAGAAGAGGGGGAAGGAATGTCTTATGGAGGGGCTTCTTTGAGGCCTTGGTGATGGTGAGGAGGCGTGTGAGATGAAGACGCTTGAAGTCTTGCTGTGATGTGGTTTCTGAGGGGTCAGTGAAGTTGAAGTCCAAGTTGCAGGCGGAGATGAGAGAGAGGATTTCTTTGTTTCCTGAAATGGGAGAAGACGTGAAGAAGCCATTATTGTCAGGAAAGACAACCTTGTCTTGCTCAAATAGGTTCTGAAGGGAGGCTAATGTTTTGAGGCTGCCCATGTTTTCTCCTTCTTTTGATCTTTATTGCCTCCTGCAGATTTAGGTAAAGTTTGTGCAAACCTTTAATTTGTGCCTAATTCAATCTTCAATGGCTGTTTTAAGATTCATGGGGAAGAAGATGTTGGCCCTAGGATTAGGGTTTCATGTCGAGAAGGGTATGACAGCATGGTGAAGGGAGTGCATATGTGAAAAAATTAATTAAAAATTGAGAGTTTTTTATGATAATAATATTATTATAATTAAAATATGAATTTGTTAAAAACAATTTGAGATGATGAGGCAGTTAATTAGGACTCAAATGATGTGATTTGATGACTCGGCATTTTCCGTTGGATAAAGCTAACGGTGTTAAGTTTTAAAGACTAAAAGTGGACTTTTTAAACTTAAGGGACTAAAATGATTGTTGATGCAAACATAAAGGACCAAATGTATACTTTAGCCTAATATTAATGGTAAATGTATAGGGGGAAAGCCAAATCTCCAATTTCCCGAAAACTGTGACTTTTTTTGGTACAAAAGAATACTGAAGTTTTGAATTTCATTGACAAATAGAATAATTTAGTTAAAATTTTTTATTGACCTGCCAATAGGGGGAAAAAAATCACTTAAACCTCTCAATCCTAACTCAGTCTTGTTCTCTATAAGAGTATAAGGATTAAGTGATTAACTATAAGAGTATAATAATTGACAACTCATTTTAATAAAAAATCACTTATTTAAAATCTTAAAATTCAAATAATATTTTCTTTTTTTTAAAAAAAATAACGCAGAACACAAACAAACGGTGACACTTAAATGCCACAATTTAGGACCTAACTTCTATTTACCTAGATATTGATGCTGGATTATGAACTTGAATGGTACTTGATTTGGTCATCAACCCTGGAAATGAAATCCAAACAATTAAAATCAGAACCTGCACTCCACCAACTTCCCAAATCAACTGAGTGTTGGATTCCCTCCTTCTCTTTGCTCCACTTCATTATCCAGCATTTCCCCATCTATTCTTAAACGGAACAGCACTCAACAAATAATTGATTTGACAGGAATGCACGAGTTAAACAGCGAAAGCAGGGAAAACGAGATAGGTTTTGGATTGTGCCCGGTTGGTTGAGTTTATATCGGTTGAGTTTATATCGTGTATATGTAAATTGAGATAAAACTCCTCTCATATATATATCTTATACTCTTCTACAAAACAAATCCTATTTTCCTAAGATTATGGAAAATCTGAAACACATATATGAGTAATTAAATTTTCTTTTTTAGCATCAACCATTCCACATATAAAAATTAAAAAACTTAATCCATAATTTAAAAGATAAAGTTATCAAATTTGTTAAAATTCACAACAACAAAAAAATTAAATCATCCTCAAGCAATTAAAATATAATAATTTGGTTTAAAGGAGGAAAGATGCTGAGATTTTTCCTCTTTGGGATTAGAAGGTATCAAGGTAGGATTGTGAGACTTATGGGTTTTATAGCAGTATTCATATTTAAAAAAAAAATTGTGCAGGTTAACCCGCCAACCCGCATGCCAAACGGTGGAGGCCCGTGCAGCCTATACTTTTGTGAGTTGGGAAATTTCCAACTCTAACCCTCTTCAAACCCACGGGTTACGAGTTGAGCCCGTTTTACCGGCTTTAGTACACCGTAAATCATATTAAAAAAGCAGTTTCTACCACTAATTCAAATAGATACAATTAAGTGAAGAATGTGAACAGTCCTGTGTTGGGTCATCATCCTAACTTAAAACATTAAAACTAGGCTCCTATACTTTATTATATATTATTCATTAAGTTTTAATTTTATCATATGCGAGTCTACATCAAGTTTCCTCACAAGAAATCAATAACATGTAAATTCAAGGTTGTTTGAGAAACCTCCAAATCATAATTTTAAAATCATTTTTTTTATAAATCAAGATAAAATTCATCTTACATTCTTACTTTATATAATATAAAACACTTCTAACAACTAAAACAAATTGATACTCAGTATAAACTGACAACTGTAATTTAAATATTGAAAAAGGAATGTTACCAGGAACGTGGGTAAAGTCAAACAGTGGAGTCATGGAGGGGAAACAAAGAATATGTTGCAGCCACATGATGATCAGAGAATATGGCAACGCCATCATTTGGAGTTTGAAAAATAGATTGTATAAAGCTGTGCGTGAAAAAGAGAGAGATATGATACCCTGCTCGTCACCAAAGGACCAAACACCGTTGTTAGTGGTTATCTATGCCAAACACTCCCTTGTCCTTTGTCCTCCAGAGAATCACATGCATGACCTCCATTATTTACTCTCTCATTCACGCCTTCCTATAATAATACGTCTATTCCCATCCCATCATTATATTCTTTTCATATATAATACTACATATGTTATCTTTATATTATTATAATTAATTAGCCGTAATTAAATTAATTATAAGAAGCAAGATCCAACGTACGTGCATGGGATATGCACCGTCCCGTGGTTGCTGAATCTTCTTCCTGTCCTGCGATTGTGCTATATATAGCATACACCAGAGAACGTAACATATATAGTGAATTAACTTAAACAGGTTGTTTTCTATGATTATATATCTCATTATATATATCAATTTATTACATTTTTATAACAAACTTGAATTTGGGGTCGTCTTTGGTTTGAGGTTAGTTAAAAAGGATTGAGGGCTTTGGCAAGCGGAAGAGAGAAATTAAAGCAGCAGAGAGAGAGAGAGAGAGATGAACCACATACAAAATTGACAGTAAGTGAATATGGAAGGAAGTGACTGAAAACTAAACTGATATAGTTTCTTATCTTTTATCATTGCTGCTTAGCTGTGTTGGATAACATTGGAATTATCCATTGTCCCAAATCAGAGACACACATATAAATGCCTCTCGCAATTATTGAACTTTTCTGCACTTGTTCTGTACGTACTCCATTAAACACCAGACAACGCATCGTCTCCTCACCATCCAGCAATATAATGATGACCCCGCCCCTATCGAATCTTCTTTGAGCCTGCTTCCTCATATTCTTATTAGGAGCGCCTACAGCCACTAGCCTCGCTGTTGTTGATAATATAATATAATAACTTGGTATGGTATTATATTTTATACTTTCATATATATCTAGCAATAATATATTAATGAATTGATTGATAGCAGCCATGACCCACCCCTCAACCTCTCATATATAGGAACGACCATGACCATATATTTGAGTTGCATTTATGATATGGAGTGGGTTTAACAAAGGGCTTTGCTCACAGAGTTTCTTGGCATTCTGTCCACCTCCCCTTGCTTGGTTTCCTTCAATGGATCAGACATATATATATATATATGTATGTATGTCTAGGGAGGTGGCCATACTGCCAACGGAGCTCTGTTAGCTTCTCTTTGTAAAACTCTCCCCCTCATCTCTCTCTTTTTCACTCCTTTTATAACGTTTGTTTGCAAATAAGATCTGATCTGATGTCGTCTGCGGGATGCCTTTGGCTGCTTCCAAATATGGGGTTGTTGCAGTCGCTTAAGTTCTGAAATATTTTGGTATTTATTTGTAGCCTGTGCTTTGCTCTTCAAAACTCAATCTTAGTTTTCCCCACTAACTTTATGTACAGTTGTCGTCTCACTATTATTGGATTTGGTTGAGGGTCTTTTATATACCTAGCTAATATCTGGTCATGATTATTATTTCTTACAAGTTCTGTTGGTTAAGGGGACACAAGGCAATATAATGGGTATACCTATCTCTCGAACTACTATATTATTCATTTGCTTTGATAGTTTTTTTCAAGGGGAGTGTAAATGTTGCGGGCTTTCAATAACGCTACTATATCATGATTTTGCTCAAGGGTAGAGTTTTGAATATGTGGTTTTAGGTGTAAAAGGTTGGGGTGTGGGGGACAAGATATAACGATGAAACTGGAAATTCAAAACCTTTTACAAGGCGAAAATGTTGTATAAGTAGCAACGTTTTCCTTTTGAGGGCGTATGATTTGACGCAACGATATGAATCATGCTTGGTTTGGCTTTCTATGATATAAAAAGAGCTTCAGACTGACCACATGGCTTACTTGACAAGTATGTTTATGGCAAAAGCGCACACACATATATGTGAAATCATGAGCAAATTGAAAACCCCTTACGTGGCTGTGATCTCAGATGTGAAGCGAGAGCTCCCATATACAAAAATGTCTAGTAGGCTAGTTTTAACTTTAAAACCATCTCTCATTCTAAATCACAAGGGTACATTTTTGCAAGTTTTAAAGTTTAATGTCTTATTATTATGTTTTAGCACTGCACCACCTTACTTCATCTGTATTTCCAAAAAAAAAAAAAAGCAGCAAGTGGTTTCACTGGACTCTCTCTCTCTCTCGGCCGCAAGTGCAACTTTCTGCATTTATCATAGTTTCGTTCGGCTATTAGTATTTTCTTATACTTGGGTTATGATAACTTTTAACCAGAATAAACAAGTGAAAAGGACACGCCAAATAATCACAAAGAACAGAAATTACTAGCTAGAAGATTCATTCAAAATCCAAAATCATCTAGGAAGCAACTGGCTTCTTGACTAGTTACAGAGTTTCTCAATACGTATGAAATTACAGAGGAGAAAGCTATAGTGCCATAATTAGGAGAACAATAAAGATATTGTTAGAGATATTAAAGTGAAGTTTAATGAGTGGTTAGTTGGTTGAGACCTTAGTCTATATAAATGGTTAGGATTAATTTTTTTTTTTGATAGACAAAGAAAACTACAAACACCTCAGAAGCTATCCTCCTGAGTCAACCTGCGATCTCGACCTATTTTGATCAGTAAGTAATAAACTCGTAATAACTGCTGGAGGCGATTCAGTGATATGGAAATCCATTGCCATCTTCCAAGCTTCCTTTGCCATGGCATCTGCAACTGTGTTAATATCTCGTTTACAATGTAACATTTCGAGTTCCCAGTCACGAGCCATCAACGTGCGAATCTCTAATATAAGTTGAAAATCTGGGTGTTCTTGAGATACCGTTACTTGAATAAGTTCCATGACTTCACTACAATAACTCTCAATAAGGATTTGTCTGTATCCTCTATCCCAGGCAATTTTAAGACCCCACAAAACACCCCAAGCTTCAGCAGAGACCACCGTCCCTTGGCCAATTCGATACATGTACCCCATCAAAAACTCACCATTGTGATCACGCAGTACACCACCACAAGTGCACATCCCTAAGTATCACTCCTGGATCCATCAGTATTAATCTTCACCCACCCAGGCGGAGGTGGTTTCCAATGTGTACAACTCTCTTTCTCATTCTGGTTACTACACAAGCTTGTATTACCCCATGCTAAGCATGCACGAGCACGGGCTAAAATGGCATTTATACTCAAAGAGTTGTTGTTAAAACATCGGTCATTTCGAGCCAACCAGATATATCGGCATAAGACGGTAAACCAAAGACGAAACTCAAAACCCTGTACAACATCCTTTCTCTCCATACACCATGCAAGCCAGTCATTTCTATCCAAGATGCCAAAAAATAGATCCCTCAAACCTGGTGGTAAGAAAATATTCCAAAATTCAGTAATGGTTGGGCAATCTCGTAGAACGTGGAGTATTGACTCACGTGCATTAAGGCATACTTCACAAGTACCTGTAGGATTACTACCACGATGGAACCGTTCCATGTTTGTCATTAAACGACCATGAAAACACAGCCACAAGAAAGTACGGTACCTTTGAGGGACCTTCATTTTCCAAACATGTTTCCATCAGTATTTATTGTGAGCCTGTGGGTTACCCACAATATATTTGTAAGCAGAGCTAATGGTGAAATTTCCATCAGAAGACCATCTCCATGCTGGAAAATCCTCTCCATTCTGCTGACAGTTGTTAACCCGTCTGATAGCGGTACATACATGGCCTGGGAGTAAGTGATCAAACTTGCTCATATCCCATTGTCCGGAGGGAGTGATACAGTCAGCTACTCTCCATTCAGTAATATCTCTAGGCAACGCTTGGGTCACTAAACTCTGTAGCCTATCCAAATGTGGCACCCACACATCGTTCCAGAAAGAAATATTCTCTCCATTTGCTACTCTCCATGTTATACTATCATTGACCTTCTCCCAATTGTTACGAATACCCCTCCATGTACTTGACTCCGACCGACGCTTTTCAATTTTAGGAATAATATCATTGCCTGCTTTATATTTCTCACGCAAAAACTTGACCCAGAGCGAGTCTTGTCTATTAATCATATTCCATCCAAGCTTCATCATGAAAGCCTGGTTCTAATAACGAGCCTTCCTGAGACCAAGACCTCCATTTTCTTTACGTGCACACACCAAATCCCAGGAGACTAGATGCGGTTTCCTACTAACAGAGCTACTACCCCAGAGAAAGTTACGACATCGTTTATCAATTTCATCACACGTTCCCAAAGGTAGAGGCACTGTTTGCATAGCATAAGATGGCATAGCCGACATTACAGAGGACGCTAGAGTATGCCTGGCCGCCATCGATAGCATGTTGGACTTCCAATTCGTCAGACGAGCATCCATCTTATTCAGGAGGAAATTATACGTTGCCTTTGAGCTCCGTTCATGTAATATAGGCATTCCCAGGTATTTCCCCAAATTCGACGTCGGAGTAAAATTCAAAAACTCACTTATTTCTTTACACTTGATGTGATTCACATTTCTTGAGAAATAAATTCTTGACTTTCCAGCATTCACTTTCTGGCCCGAAATGTCACAGAAGTCATCCAAGATGGCCTTCACAACCCCTGCATGATCAAGATCTGCTTCTGCAAACAAAATGAGATCATCAGCAAAAAAAATATGAGAAACAGGAGTACCTCTTTTGGAGAGCCTAAAAGGTTTCCAGTCACCCTCATCTACTGCTGTTTGGATGAGATGCCCCAACCTTTCCATAATTATAACAAAAAGATACGGTGATATTGGGTCACCCTGTCGAACTCCACGGGAAGGGCAAAACATATTAGTAGCTTTTCCATTCCAAATCAGTTGCATTTGAGATGTTGAGATACAAGCTTGAATAACTTTAAGAAGATAGTCAGGGATCTTAAGCTCTTTTAAGCATTCAGAAATAAAACTCCATCGAACCCGGTCATAAGCCTTCTTCAAATCGATCTTAATGGCCATAAAACCCTTTTTCCTCTTTAATGACTTCAAAGAGTGAATGATCTCCTGAACTAGGATAATATTGTCCGAGCTCTGACGTCCTTTCACAAAACTGCACTGGTTCGGGGCTATCACTAAAGGCATGACCGCCTTGAGTCTATTTGATATAGCTTTTGTAACTATTTTGTACACAACATTGCAAAGACTTATAGGACGGAAATTTTTAATCGTCTCAGGATGTTCCACCTTTGGTATGAGTACAATTTGAGTGGCATTGATTTTTCGTATCAACATAGGATCATTAAAGACTCTTTTAACTAAATCAATCATTGACGGTCCTACCGTTTCCCATTGGCTCTGATAAAACAACGGGTTGAAACCGTCTGGTCCTGGTGCTTTCAGAGGCCCCATATCAAACAAAGCTCGTCTAATCTCGTGATCTTCAATCGATCTCCCTAGAGTACGCATATTAACGTCATCAATAACAGGATAAGTGCATCCAAAAACCAAAGATCCACTATATATCTGGGTCTCCGTATATAAATTTTCAAAGAATTGACTTCCCATTTTCATGATTTCAGCCGCATCATATGTCCACTCCCCAGTATCAAGCTTTAACGCTTCAATTTTATTCCTTCTTCGCCTGCTGTTAGCCACTGAATGAAAATATTTTGTGTTTCGATCCCCATCCACATACCAGTTAACACGAGAGTATTGTAGCCACATGACTTCTTCCCGTGTCAAGAGTTTCTCCAGCTCGCCCCATAGCTCCCCTCGTAAATTTTCAAGAGACTCGGATATACCAACCGAAGCTATCTTTGCATTAATCCCATCTAATCGTCGATATAAACGTTCTTTCATGTAGACGATATTACCGAAAACCTCCTTATTCCATAGCCTCAAATCCTCCGTGAACTGATCAATGGATCTGCACCAGTCGTCTCCCAAACCCCAATGACGCTGTACAAATTTCTCGAAATCTTCATGCATAACCCAGGGGGCAAAGAATCTAAAAGGCCTTCGATTCTTTGCAGTGAGAACATAAGATTCAGTATCCAGAAGCACCGGACAATGATCAGACTTATATTTTGGCAGGTGTGTCACAGTTGCATTAGGATTCTCAGTAAATCAACAGTTATTCACCAAGGCCCTATCAATTCTGCTTTGGGTAATCAAATTGCCCCATGTAAATCGAGGACCACTAAAACCAATATCAAGTAACTCACTACCCAATAACCAATTACGAAAGGACCTATCAATACCTATATTCTCCCTGTGCTTCTTACTCCAGCGTTCTTCAGGACATGAAACAGCATTGAAATCTCCAATCACCACCCAGCCTCCAGCAATCGATTGTTGAATACCTTCAAGAGTGGGCCAAAGTTGTCGTCTAATAACCATATTTGGATTTCCATAGACCACAGTAAGAGACCATTCTGCACTTATGCCTTTATTAACCATACCATGAACAAATTGATCACCACAATAAGTCACAGAAAACTGTAACGTAGAATCCCAGAATAACCATATACCGCCACTAAATCCCCGAGCTTCTACAATGTGCATATTCGTCCATCCCAATTTCCTTGCAATGAGCTTAGCTTTCATCCCCTGCTGTCTGGGCTCTAACAAAGCAAAGAAATTAACCCCATGTCTGACAACCACATCACTGAGTAATCTGGTAAAAGAGGCACCACCGGCACCCCGAGTATTCCAAGTCATAATAATCATAAAAAATTGATAAATATGAAGAAGAGCACAACCAAATCAGTCATTATTGAGACATATGTCCCTTCTGCACCTCGACAACACCATTCATCACCACATCATCAATAGTCCCAAGTGGATTAATTGGATTTGCAAAATTCACCCCTTGTTCTGCACCTGGGTCAATAGGATCAGTGGCTTCTAGGCGGATAGTAGTGGAATTAGGGTCTATTTGAATAATATTTTTTTTAATTCTTAACCCAGCCTCCCCACTTGAATTATACGACGATTCAGCTTTATGAGTTAACTTGTGAGAGTTGAACAAATGATAGTCCACTTGAGTTCCTGTTTGCTGCATTTTCGAGCCCATACTCAAAGATCCGTGGGGAGCTCCCTCCTCAATCCCTTTCTTCTTTGCTGTCTGTGTCGCACGTGTTTTATTCAACGTCTTCAATTGGCCAACATTATTCGGATTCTCACAAATTCTCTCTCTTTTTCCTACATTCAGATTATCCGATCCCTTATTCCCCTTACTCCCTTTACTTATTTCAATTAGATGACAAGAGTTCCCTTTTGATTCACGCGATCTTTCTCCTGATTTTGAATTGACACGAATCTTGCCTTGATTTGCACTATCATTATAACCCCCATCATTAATTCCCATATCTTCAACATTAAGAGCCTCAAAACGTGATCCTCCTCCCGTATTTCGAGAACGTAAATCACTCCTAGACTCACGACCATGATTACCATTCCCTGTGTTCGAGATCCATTGTCCCCTTCTACGACTCGGTGCGACCATCCACTCCCCATACATCCTGGAAGCGGTCTCAGAACATGTAGCCTCTTGTGTAGTATCTGTAGAAGCCGACGGGTTCAACATGCATGGCGACTTTAACGTGCTTATCGCTTGATTATTAGGGCAATGCGTCGTGTCGTGGCCGTATCGTCCACATGAGAAGCAAATCAAATGCAAACCCTCATAAACAATCTTTTTCTCTTTCCCATTAATCATCAATGACGGAAGTAAAGGCGCACTCAGATCGACCTCAATACATATACGAGCAAAACGACCTTTGGTTTGCCGAAGGGTGTTTGTATCCACTTTTAGAACCCTTCCAATTTGATTACCCACAACATATAAAATACCCTTATCATAGAAATCAACTGGGAATTTAGGAATTCTCACCCACGCTGCTATTTTGGAAACCTCACTAGAATCAGGATCAAACTCTGACTTCCATGGTTGCACTGCTAGGTAGTGATCCATATATAACCAAGGGCCTCCTGTTAATGCAAAATCATAGTCTTCCTTATTGCTCATACGAACCAGAAAATACCCAGATCCTATCTCAATAGTTTCAACTTGGCCTCTACGTCCCCAAAGCTGTTGCAGTTTGCGACCCAATTGATCCTCACGCACCATCCTGCCAAGGAGTCTAACAAACAGCGATGTTGACCATTTCCGCGCAAGCTTCTTTCTAAACTCCGGAGACACAATTATGTTTGGTCCATTCTTCGTCATCTCCACTTCAAGCCTAGACTTCCATCCGTCCCCTCTCCACCATTCTTCTTCATCATCTGAACAATCATTTTGCTTCAGATCCTCCACACATGCATCCTTGTATGACCGTTTAGGTTCTTCAGGTATGGTGTTTTCTGGTACAATATTATCGTCACTCATCCATTCCTCAACCCGTGGGGCTAAAGATTGCCTATTTGTGAACTCTTCATCATCATCACGAATTTTCTTCCTACTATGCTCCAAGGCCTCCCTCTCCTCCAGCATTGG
Source organism: Inga oerstediana (assembly GCA_963210345.1). Classification (NCBI taxonomy): domain Eukaryota; kingdom Viridiplantae; phylum Streptophyta; class Magnoliopsida; order Fabales; family Fabaceae; genus Inga; species Inga oerstediana. Next base: position 12,859,977 of record OY723405.1, on the reverse strand, counting down.
CGCCAAAACCATTCTCACGGGACTACGTTCTCTCTCCCGCTCGTTCATCTCTTAAGCATACAACAAAAAATTTAACCTTATAAACTTTTATCTCCACTCACACTCACTCTTTTTTTTTTTCCTTCAGACCAAAAAAAAAAAACACAAAAAAACACAAAAAACAAAAATCAAAAAACAAAAATCAAAAAAAAAAATTCAAAAAAAAAAAAAACAGCAGCAGCAGCAGCAGCAGATCAATTCGAACAAACAAGCTAAACGACACAAGAACCTAGAAATGGCAACTCGAACAGATTACAGTTCAGACCACCAGGCAGCTGTTCAGATCAACGAAACTCAAGCTCAGATTGATGCACCTTCAGTTTAGCAAACTCAGATCGATGCACCTTGACTCAGATCGGCGTCGGAAATGGAGTAGCAGCTTTGAAATGACAGACGTTGCATCAGATTGAAATCCACGGTGAAACAGCGACGAAAACCAGCAACCGTTGAGAAGCAACGGTCAGAAAACAGAGGAAATACACGCACTATACACAGCGTCACCGAATTTGCACAGGGTCTAATTGATCCTCACCACAAGGACTTGACCCATCGAATTTCATCCGCGCGACCACACTGCAGCAGAAAATGATAAACAATTGATCACTTCCTCAGCCACCGTCGCGATTATGTACGATAGTGAGTTCTATATCATGTTAATAGAGGTTAATGTGAATCTCTATCTAGAGAAGGAAATCCCTCTTAAATCTCTAAAGTTATAGTTAGTTGTTAATCACTCTTAAGTGAGGGATGATCATTATTAAATCCAAATAAATTATAGTTTATATCATCATATTGCTTTTACGTGATTAATACAAGATTCTTCATTTCCCTCGTTATATTTCTCTAACTGCTATTGTTTTTACAGATATGCTACCCCCAAAGAATGTCTCCTTCGATTTTTTTCTCCTTCTCTGTGAGTATGTGCCTGATGTCCTGTTCTCCAAGTTGCTTGACAGATCAAAAAGCGGAACAAGGCAAGGGACCATGACAGATATATATATGCGTTTAATGGGCCAAACTTCGGTTTTTACCGAAATCAAGGAAATAACGTTAAACTCAGATATGGCACGTAGCGATCATTGCTACAATGGACGCAATATAAGCGTCGTTAGTTATTATATATATATATATATATATATATATTGTTAGGGGAATGGAACTACATGCCCATATGGCGGCTGGGTATGTGTATTTACAAGGGCTACAGACAGACAGAAAAATTGGATACGCTGTAACCTAAGAAAAAGCTTTAGATGTTCACGGCAACTTCATCTTAATCCAAGAAATTCTTATTACACCCCTTGCATATATATATATAACGAGACTGAAATGAATATTACAAGAGTAAAAGAGCGACAAAATGCAACAAAAGGCACTACTAGTTGTTGCTTTAGGGTTAGTATGTGCCTGGACTTGGATACAAGTTATAGACAGTGATGATGTTGGTGAGTTCTTCATCGGAGTCGGAAGCTCTGACATGACCGGCCCGGCCGCCGACGTCAACATGATGGGTTACGGCAATTTGGACCAGAACTCGGCCGGTATTCATTTCCGCCTAAGAGCTAGAACTTTCATCGTCGCTCATGATCAGAATAATCAAGGTCCCAGGTTTGTTTTTGTGAACCTTGATGCCTGTATGGCCTCCCAGCTTATCACTATTAAAGTGCTTGAAAGACTCAAGTCAAGGTACATACACAACCCAACCCATTCTATATTAATCCACCCTTTTTTTTAATTTGTATCTATCTAATCTTGTTTGTTGTTTCAGGTTCGGAAATTTGTATACCCAAGAAAACGTAGCTATTAGCGGGATTCATTCTCATGCTGGACCTGGCGGTTACCTACAATACCTTCTTTACTCTGCCACCTCCTTAGGATTTGTACGACAATCCTTTGACGTCATTGTGAACGCCACAGAACAGAGCATTATTCAGGCGCACAATAATCTCAAGTCTGGTTCGATCTTTATCAACAAAGGTCCGCGTTAAAAACACATATATAGATGAACACAGACACATATCTACGTGTAAATATGTATCTTTTATATGAAGATTAAAGCTTGGGGCTTGAGGTTAGATTGTATGGTGGGTTTTGTGCAGGAGAGGTGAAGGACGCGGGAATAAATAGGAGCCCGAGTGCTTATCTGTTAAACCCAGCAGAGGAAAGAGCTCGATACTCTACCAATGTTGACACTGAAATGACTCTACTCAAGTTCGTTGATGCCTCAACTGGGAAGAGTGTTGGAGCTTTTAGCTGGTTTGCCACTCACGGCACTTCTATGAGCCGAGACAACAAGCTCATTAGTGGAGACAACAAAGGTGCAGCTTCTAGGCTCTTCGAAGATTGGTTTGCTTCCTCATCTTCTTCTTCCTCCAACGCCAACTCTACTTCACCACCACCTGGTAATGTTCATTAGCTTCATTCACTTCTCTGATTCTGCTCAATTAATTATCAACTTTAATGATCTTCTGGGTAACACATGTATATATGATACAGATATTGAGAAGTTGGTAGAGAAGGCAAAGACAATTAAAGCAACTGGAGGACAGGCTTGTGGGAAGCAGAGTAGTCAAGCGTCCAAAGTGAGGAAGAAGCAGCAAGGAGGAGATTTATTTGTGGGAGCATTTTGCCAATCAAATGTTGGAGATGTGACACCAAATGTTCTTGGAGCATTTTGCATTGATAGTGGAAAGCCTTGCGACTTTAATCGCTCTTCATGCCATGGCAATGACCAGCTTTGTGTTGGCAGAGGACCAGGGTAATTAATGACCAGCTTAATTGTGTCTGTGGAATACTACTTTGGATGATGATACACATGTAGTGCTCACAATTTGTTTTATATGTCGAAAACAAACAGTTACCCAGATGAAATATTAAGCACCAAGGTCATCGGGGAGAGGCAGTTTAAAACTGCAGTGGATCTCTTCACTTCTGCTTCAGATAAATTGAGTGGGAATATTGATTATCGTCATGTGTATCTCAACTTCACGAATATTGAGGTTGAGCTGGAAGGCAACAAGGTTGTTAAAACTTGTCCTGCTGCTGTGGGTGCTGGTTTTGCTGCTGGCACAACCGATGGCCCTGGTGTTTTTGGATTTCAACAAGGTGACACTGAGGTAAACCCATGGTCCTTAATTATTTCTCATTTTGCTTCTAGTTTCCCTTTGTTTATAAGAATTGAACTCATGATTATTTGGAAATATATCTATTAACAATCATCCTTCTCTGCAGATTAATCCACTTTGGAAGAACTTGAGAGATGTGTTAAAAATGCAGCCAAGCCAGTATCAGGTTGAATGCCAAAAGCCAAAGCCAGTTTTGATGAGCACGGGTGAAATGTTTGATCCTTATGCATGGGCGGTGAGTCCAATGCATATCTGTCAGTTAATTAAAGTAATAAATGCGAAATGATTAAGTTACTAATCAGTATATGTGATTGTACGCAGCCAGCAATTCTTCCAATCCAAATTCTAAGGCTGGGAAAACTGATCATTCTCTCTGTACCAGGAGGTTTAGCTTTGTTCAATTTTGTGTTCTCATTGAAATTTGAAACAAAAACTTAGAATCTGTATGCTTAGCCAAAGAAGAAGGCTTGTTAATCTAATTTTGTGTACTTGCAGAGTTCACAACAATGGCGGGAAGAAGGCTGAGAGAGGCAGTGTTGGAAACATTAATAAGCAACGGAAACGGGGAGTTTAATAGTGAAACACATGTAGTTATTGCAGGCCTTACTAATACTTATTCACAGTATATTGCAACTTTTGAAGAATATGAACAGCAACGTTATGAGGTATATATATAGCTTCAATGAGCTACAAGGAAAGTAAACTACATATATGACTTTTGAGTCCATCATTAAACAAGTCAATATTTGCAGGCTGCTTCAACGTTATATGGACCTCACACATTATCAGCATACATCCAAGAATTTAAGAAACTAGCAAGAACAATGGCAAAAGGAGAGAGAATCACAGGACCAGGTCCTTCACCACCAGATCTTTCATCTGTACAACTCAGCTTATTACCTGGACCCTTTGGAGATTCAAAACCAGACAAGACAAGATTTGGGGATATTAAGGAAGACAGGGAAGTTCCAGGAAGAGGCTATTTTATAGAAGGAGAAAGAGTGAGTGCAACTTTTTGGAGTGGGAATCCAAGGAATGATTTGTTAACAGAAGGCACGTTTTCAGCTGCAGAGAGACTTGAAGGAGAAAGGTGGATTAGTGTTTATGATGATGATGACTTGAGCTTGTTTTTCAAGTGGAGATTAGATAATAGCACCTTGCAATTAAATGGATTAGCAAGCATAGAATGGGAAATACCCAGTGATGTTGTTTCTGGAGTATATAGACTGAGGCACTTCGGATCATCCAAGGAAACTATTATCTCACCCACCCAATACTTTACTGGAGCTTCAAGTGCATTTGCAGTTGCACGGCAATAGATGGAGAAACATTCTCACGCATAATGTTTATCCATCTTCTCACGCATAATGTTTATCCATCTTTATCAGAAGTAAAGAAGCATTGGATCATTGTGATTTCTTATATTACAAGTCAGGGTTCATATGCCCATCCCAAAATGAAGCAGAAGGACAAAGTTCACACTAACAAATAAGAAACTACAGTGATTGTGCCATAAAGATGCAAGACATCACCTTCTTTTGATTAGTATTTGAGTGTTTACAAATATGGTCATGGCTAATGGCCCCTTCTTTTGTCAAGCGGGGGGGGGGGGGGGGGGGGGGGGGGGGGTTTTGGAAAAAAGGTAATTAAATACTATTTGAATTTCAAAATCTGAAATTGGTTTTGTTGATAATAAGAGTAATGAGATTGATTGAAAAAAATAGTATAGCAATTGATAACTCAAATTTTTAGAAAATCATTGATTTAGGATTTTGAAATTCAGATGGTATTTAAGTGTCTTTTTCTTAAAAAACTTCCTCCATTTGTAAATACAAAAACTAATAAAAGAGTTTGTTTTAATTCTAAATATGAGACTTCATTTCTCTTTGATTAAATACGGTTTTCATCAATAGATAATATAAGATAATAATTCATAGGAGAATGTTAAGGTAATCAATCAACAAACATTTATCAAGAATAACTAATTTAATTATATGGTTGGAGGGAGCATTAAAAATAAAATTAAAATAACCCTTCTCACAAAATAGGGATTATTAATAAAAAGTTGGGGCAATTACAATGAAGTCCCATGCAAGAGAAAAAATGAAGAAATGGTCCCAGAAGTTGTCAGTGTAAGCTCCTCAACTTGTTAATGCACGCTCCTCTACTTGTCATTAACAACTTCAGGGACCATTTTTTCATTTTTTCTCTTGTGTGGGACTTTATTATAATTGTCCCTAAAAAGTTTCTATTTAAAAACTTTTTAGTCGTATCGTGCGTAGCACCAGCACTTCCTAGGGATATAAACATATCATTTCATTCTGTGAACAAGAAATGGTTAATATAATGTTTAATCTTTTAAGTTTGCATTCATTTTAATTTTGATCATTTAAATTTTAAATAAGATGTTTTTATCCTTTAAAAGATAAAATGGTTTATATTTTTATTTAATTATAGGAATTAATATTTTAAAAGAAATAAAACTTGAGAGATCAAAACCTCTAATTTTAAACTTGAGGGATCTGAACTAAAATGATAACAAACTTAGAAACCAAATATTGTATTAGAATGTGTTTAAATTAGCTTTTGGAGAATAACTTCTGGAGAAAAAGTAGATAATAGCTTTTAGAGAATAAATTATAAGCATAATAAATTATGAAAAAAAAGTGATTTTGATAAAACTGACAGTGTTTGGATATTGTGATCATAATAACTTTTTTCATTGTCAAATTACTAAAAAGGACATTAATTTTTGTGATAATTACATATAAAGAATAAGATTATATTTTATGTATTATTTAAGGGTTAAGGTAATGAATAATTAAATTAAAAAAATCGTTAAATTTGACCTAATGGCATTAAATTATAAGAGATGAAAACCCTTAATGACATTAAAAATGATGCATCTTAATCCATTATTTAACATTAAATTTCATAATTAATACCAAAAATGAAATAAATTTGTCTATATGTAATGTTAATTAATTTTTCTAATATAATCAAATTAGATAAATAGATCTTATAATAAAAAAAGAGGGATTATTAAAATTTTGAAATTAAAAAAAGGAAAAATGACCCAAAAAGAACTTTGAATATACTAAAAGGTGTTAGAAGATTTGGAAATCCCTCAGAGGTGCTAGCACTTATTAGGGATTTATAATTTCAGGGGAAAATTACCATTTTACCCTTACCTATATTTTTATTAAAATAATAAAAAAACCTCCGCCGGCCGGCCCCGCCGGCCACCCGACCTCGATGGCAGGAGAGCACCGCCGGCAGGGGCCCGGCCAGGGAATATTCCGTCCTGACGGAATATCCCCCCAAGCTTTGGGAAAAAATTCCCAAAGTTTGGTGGGAGTGGGGGTTCGAAGCCCCCACCTATGGTCTTGTCTTGCACCAAGGTGCATGACCATTGGGCTAAGGAAGCCCATCAATATTTGTGGTGCAGAAAAAATATATATAGTAAACTTTTATTTTTAACTAAACCAACTAACAAGTTCAGATAAGGAATTGACAGATTGATAAAATAAATTAATAACTTCATATAAGAATTTCACAATTTTCGTTTTTTAACAACTTTATAAAAGAATTTCACTAGTTTAGATAAGGAATTTCCAATTTGTTAATTCGTCATATGAACTTGGGAATTCCTTATCTAAACTAGTGAATGGTTTGAGAGAGTAGGTGGATTTTTTGCTTAAAAAACGAAAATTGTGAAATTCTTATATGAAGTTGTTAATTTCTTTTATCAATGTCAACACTCGTTTCCATTTTGATAATCGAAGAATAATAAAGACAAAATTCAATGGGCATATAGAAAAGTACAATTATACTGATAAAAATATTCGTTCACAAACCCAACGTCGTTCGTTTACAATTCCGATATTGTTCGTCGACGGAAACAGAAAATACAGCGGAAGTTTTAATATTTACAAATTATCCAAAATATTAAGGCATAGACTAAAGCATAACCACGTTCATATCATCGCCTCGAGACACGTGCCACTCACTTTTCGGCGTCAACGTCTTTGCCCTTTTTCCCCACTGGTACCCGTTGAGGTGTTTATTTAAAAATAGGGTGAGATTCCGAAGAATCTCCGTAGAGACATAATATCGTTCATAGAAAATGCGAAAAGTAAATATGTCATGCGCCAAGGTATGCACAAATTAATGAACAATATAAACACATCATCATCATCATGTATACATGAGTAAGGCCCAGCCCCACAATCTACACCGGTTGGACTTCTGCCAACTCCCAGTGTAAGTGCACCTATGGCACTAACAGCCTTTCTCTAGGCAAATCATGTTATTAATAAAGTGCATTTACAAAACAATGGCATCCACACAATCACATAACTTATGGCATAGTGTATGAAGGATAATGTCCCTACCTCAACGCTTTGATATCCCCTGTTTAATAGTGTCTCGTAAAGCGTGTTGTCCCGACGTCCGACTCGGTCCTAAAATATTAAATGTACCAGAAATAGGTCATAACCTATCCAAGTATCATTTTAGACTATTCCATAGTGTTTATTGTGGTTATATTAGTTTATGGTGAAAATTTACAAAAATGCCCCCGGGAACTCGGCCCGGCCCGGCCCCGCCGTACCCGGACCGATGGCATGTTTTCCCAAAATTTTAACTAAGGCTATTCTGACTTATTTTCGCCCAAGGAATCCATTTCCGGGCTCAAAATCGCCAAATTCAAGGTCAAATTACGAAAATACCCTTACAGCCCCTATTTAGTGATTTCAGTGACGTTTTCGTAATTATGCTTTTTCGGCCTCTACCGAAAAAGTGCCCAACTGTAACCCCACCTATTTTTACCCACTGAGTCCAATGGAACCATTTATTTCATAAAAATCCAACTCCTTGTGCCAGTTTTGGTTCTGGCCGAAATATTAAGGAAAAATGGAAAAAAATGGGGTTTTGTGTTTTAGCTCCCAAAACTTGTACTTTTCCATTTCTAATCCTTGATTAACCCATTTAAACACTTCATAATCATGATTTAAAGGATTTTGGGCAGCATAACCCCTTAGGGTTATGGATTTTCTAATTTTACAACTCAACTCAAAAATCATAAAAACCAAACAATAATTATCAACAACAACTCAAGAAGGCAAGTTCATGAAATTACCCTATTTGGCTACTTGGTTTCCTCTTAATCTAGGATCCTCCTCCCTCTCTTCTTGATCTCAAAGTGTCTCTTCACCACCATAGATTCATGAGAAACAAGAGTTTAGAGAAGAATATAAGGAAATGCCATAATAAAAGAAAACTAAAGGAACCACCTTACCTTGACTTCTCCTTCTTCCTTCTCTCTAATCTCAAGCTTCACAAAATCACTCTCTCTTCCTTTTTCCTATGACTTGTGCGTGAAGTGTACATGAAAGAGGAAGGAGTTTGTGTTTAATAAATTGGTCTTCATCCTTCCTAACCATTGATGGAATCAAGGGCCCAAGTTGTGCCACTTGTCACCATTCCCTTCCCTTCACAATTACTCCATTGTCTTGCCATCAGTTTGACTCAATTTCTTCCTTTTCCTCTTCCAAAATCCGTCCCTCTCATCCTCTCTTACAAGACAAGTTAACTTCTTACATGTCATCATATGTGTCCTCTTCCAATCACTCAAGAATTCCATCATTCCTCCAACTAAGTCAAAATGTGCACTCCACCATGTAATCATGTTGCTTATTTCTTCACTCAAGCTTCTATCCTCATGCACTCCATCACCACTCCATTTTGTGTGTACTCAATCTTAGTCATGATTTCCTTCTACTTATGACATGTGATCATGCATCAATTAATTTTTTCCCTTCTTTCTTTCATGTTGGACGAAAATTAGAGAGGAAGAGGAGAGAAAATTGTTTTGCACAATTCCATAATTCACACAATTGATTTTATGTATAATCCCCCCTTAATTTCTCAGTTCTTGATTTATTCCACTAAGAATAATCACATTATGCATTTTCCTTTATTTTCCTTGATTAATTGAAATTAACTCCAATTAATTGGAAAATAATTAATCTTGGGCTAAATTGGAAAAATTATGATTTTGCTATCTCCTTTGTAATTTAATTCAATTTTTGAATTAAGTTGGTCATTTCCTTATGAATATGAATGTTTCAAAATTCACAAGATCCAAATTCATGAATATTCACTATTATATTGAATTATTCAAATAATTACAATATATTTTTGGTGAATAAAATTTGGGATGTTACAATCAATCTGTTAATTCCTTATCTGAACTTGTTAGTTAGTTTAGTTAAAAATAAAAGTTTACCATATATATTTTTTCTGCACCATAAATACTGATGGGCTTCCTTAGCATGCATGACCACAGGTGGGGGTTCGAACCCCCACCCCCACCAAACTTTGAGAATTTTTTCCCAAAGCTTGGGGGAATATTCCCTAGCTGGGGCCCCTGTCGGCGGCGCCCGCCTACCGCCGAGGCTGGGCGGCGGAGGTTTTTTTATTATTTTAATAAAAATATAGGTAAGGGTAAAATGATAATTTTCACCTGAAATTGTAAATCCCTGATATATGCTAGCACCTCTGAGGGATTTCCAAATCTTATAACACCTTTTAGTCTTTTAGTATATTCAAAGTTCTTTTTGAATCATTTTCCCTTAAAAAATTATAGGAAAACTGTAAAAAGTCCCTATTATTGGTGGGTTCCACCTTCTCTCTCCTCAAATCACTACATCACCTCTTCATCCCATCTCGTCTCCCCTCTCTACTCACGCCTTGTTTTTCGAGCAAAAGAGAAAAATCACAGCAAAAGAGGGAAAAAATAGCTTGTGCAAAAACATAGTTTTGGATGATCTTGAACAAAATGGGATTCGGCCATTTTTTGTAATGTTTGGATATTTTTTTATAAAATCATGGTTTTCTGTAAAAAAAATATTTTTTTTTACTCATCTAAACAAATATTATGAGTGTGTTTGGATTAGTTTCAGGAGAAAAAGTGGAAAATAGTTTTTAGAGAATAAATGATGAGGAAAATATGATTTTGATAAAATGAGAGTGTTTGGATATTGACATATTGTGATCAAAATAGCTTTTTTTCATGGTCAAGTTACTAAAAAGAACATTAAATTTTATGATAATTACATATCAATGATAAGATAATATGTTACGTATTATTTAAGGGTTAAGGTGTAAATTTAACAGCCAAGTTTTTCTTAAGGGGCGTCTGGCACAAATAAATTTTGGAATGCGTAAAAATAATATTGAAAAATTAAAAAGGATGCAAATTTAACAAAGCCGTTAAATTTGATCTAACGACGTTAAATTATAAAAAAAGAAAATCTCTAAAAGTATTAAAAAGGATGCATCTTAACCCATTATTTAACATTAAATTTCATAATTAATATCAAAAAATGAAATAAATTTGTCTATATGTAATGTTAATTAACTTAACTAATTTTTTTTAATATAATTAAATTAGATAAATATGTCTTATATTAAAAAGATGAGGAAGCATTAAAATTTTAAAATTCTAAAAAAAAATTAGACAGACGAGAGAGAACATCGAAATTCTAAAAAAAAGAGAAGAGAGAGTAACATGAGGCCCACAAATATAAAAAGGATTAATAAAAGTGAGGGGTATCACTCACATAATGAAAAAGACAAAAAAAAAAATAGATCATTTCAAAACCATAGTTTTAAGAATCGTTTTTACGATTTACGAAGTAAGTGTATGAAAGTAGTTTTATTTTAAGTTACGTAAATCTAGGTTTAAAATCTAAATTTGGCAAATTGCCAAACACTCAAGTATTCCTTTTTTTTTTAAGTGTTTGGATGTTTTTTTTGGTTAAACCTATGGTTTTAGTTCAGGGCATTTTTTTAAATTCATCCAAACGCAGACTAACCCTAAAATTTTCAAACAAAACTTTGCATTGTTCAGGAAAAAATGATAATAATAAAATCCGTTTTCACAGTTGGCTATCTTCTAAACGGAGTGATAGTGATCCAACAGGGCGTGATCCAACCTCTCCATGGCTTACTCGTCAACTTCACAGAGCTCGGGCGCCGCCGACAGTCGGAAATCTAAGATAATTGTAGGGTTTATAAACAACGCCAAGAAACATAAGCACGGCTTCATTCAATTTTGGGCCATGACGGGAATTTTGCTTCTGAGCTGCAGATCTTTGGCGCAGAAATACCGAATCCATGATCTTCAGGAGGATACTTATAAGCTTCAGGAGGAGCAAGAGTCACTCTCCGATCGCATGAAAAACATCAAGAGTGCACTGAGTCACGAAGCTTCTCTTGACTCAACTGGCCTCTTTGCTTCTCGCCTTCGTCGTCTTTTCGGCAAAGAAGATTAATCATAGGATCCAGGTTTCAATTTTTTTCTTGCGTATTGTCAAAATAGGACTTCAATCAGAATATAGGCTGTGTTTTTGTGTTATGAGTCAACGAAGTGAAGTCTAGTGACTTTCAGAAACTATTTGCCCTATGCTTCACTGTTCTGTTGCTATCTTAATGAGAACTTTATTTCCAGCTGAGCTAAAAAGTGTTCAGAACTTCATTTCCAACGAACAAATCAGTTACGCTAAAAAAAAAAAAATCTATCTGGTGTTCTCTGATGCCAAGCTCTTGGGATAATTATCGTCTGAGTGGCGAGGTTCTGGTTGTTTAAGCATGATGACCAAAAGCCAATTCGACTAGGTTTTAACCCTTGGACGATGATGTATTCTCCTTGTCAAAGAGGGCTTTGGCATTCTGTATCCTGGTTCCCGGGCATTCTAAGAATTCCTATGTCGACTGTTTAATTCTGCTTGTAGAAGTTCTAAACAGTACTGGATCACTCTGCCCTCTAACCATGTCTTTGCAAAAAAATTTAAACCTTTTTGGATTTAGATTCTGTGGAAATAACATATTTTAGACTTCTCCACAATATTGTTTTCACTCTTAATTCATAGAAAATGAATTTTGGGATTTGGATTTTCTGATATACGATAAAAATTGTTTGTACTTGAAGCTGAGGTGCCTGGTTTATGTGTTTCTATCTGACCGTTCTGAATGATTGGGAAATTGGCGGCTAAGCAATGCTTCTTATCATGTTAAAAGATAGATCCCAGTGTTCTGTACTTGTTAGTCCTTAGCTGTTGATTTTTGTTTGATAAATCTAAAGTTTTGGTGCATATTTCTGTCTGATAATCACATGTCATGCTGATCTGGAATTTTTTGATCCATATGTTAATTTGGATTCTGTTATGAATTTATGGAATGGGCTCAGAGTACCCGTCCTCCTCCTCCTTAAGCTGTTTTAAAATTGTTTATCCTTAAGCTTTATCATTCTAGATATGCAATTATAGATTCTTCCCTCAGTATAAAAATATCACTTTGATTGAATTGTGGCAACCAAAACTGGAAGGGTCTTATCTTCCTATATTTGGAGCCTGATTCATACAAGAAGCAGGGTGAGATGGGGGCTTGTCCTGGTTTTGCAGTTTTATAAAAGGTTTCGGCCAATATAGCTGGTAACATTGATTAACTACTTCGCTAGGGAATTTGAGCTCATTATTTCAATTGTCTAAGCTGGTGTTAAAAGTGGGATTCATAAGTCAGAAAGTGTTTTTAGTCCACATAGTGCTGGAGCTACTTTTAAAATTCTGATGTTGATACCATGGGGGTTACAGTTGGGCCAGCAATTGGACTCAGCTTGTGATCCCTTCCATTCCCTGTCTTGGGAAATCCAATTGAGAAGCATAGAAAAACCTCCACTAACGTTTATTGAGAGGACAGTAGAAGAGAGATGATCAGATGAGCATAAATATTCACTCTGGGCAGGGCATTCAAAATAGGTAACATTGAAAAGTCATCTTTATAATCCGGTGTGTAAGTGTAATAGACATTGGATCTCAAATAGTAGGTGATAGGCTTCTAGTTATTATCGAGCGTTCAATAGAACATAGGTCCTTTTTTTTTTTTTTGAGAGAATTACATTCAGGTCCTAAGAAAGAAGATAAATGAAGAAATGGTTTTTTGAAATTGTAAAATGAAAAATGGTCATATTAACAACTCCAGGAGCCTGCATTGACAACTTCATGGAACTATTTCTTCATTTTGCAATTTCAAGGGGCCATTTCTTCATTTCTCTTCTTCTTTAGGACTTAAGTGTAATTCTCCCCCCCCCCCTTTTTGTCGTTCGTGGCAGATAGATAAAAGGGATAATTTCAATGAACTCTTGAGGATGTAACTTAATTTCACTCAACCCCTAAAGATTCTGAAACTTCGCTGCTCCCCTTAGGTGAAAATGAAATTAAGTTTTGTGGGTGAGAAAACAATAATGTCCTTACTTTATTTGTCTTGTGAATTGTTTTATTTATCTTGTAAATACTCATATTTGTATTGTGAATTTCTATATTTGTCTTGTAAAAAATGGCCAAAATGTTTTTAATTCTTTTAGTTCTTTTGAATCCTTTGATTTGTCTTGTAAATGTTCAAGTTTGTCTTGTCAATTTTTATATTTATCTTGTAAATAGTCAGAATGTTTTTAATTCTCTGGGTTCTTTCAAATTCTTTTATTTATCTTGTAAATGCTCTTCTGACAAAAATAAAAGAAGAGCATCATTCTCTTTTCACTCACAAAATTTAATTTCATCTTAGCGTAAGGGAGTGCAGTAAAGTTTCAGAATTTTTTAAGGTTGACTAAAATTATAGCTAAATGAAATTTTCCCTACATGAGATATTATCCTTTGGATTCATACAAGTTAACGATGGAAGTGCATTCATTATTTAAAAAAACGAAAGATGTCCCCAGAAAAAAAAAAGGATGGCAGAATATATTAGTGGGACTCCTTATTTATTCATTTATTTATTTTTGACCGGAAGCAAGAACTTCATTATGTGAAAAAAACCCAACTACAAACACTAAACCAGCCTAGAAATAAAAGCTTAAACTGGACCAACAAATACCAAAATTCTAACAAGATAAACACAAGCCGAAACTAAAAGAAGAGACTAAGCCTAGATCTTGCAGGTTGAAGGTGTGGAGGCTAAATTTCAATCCACCATGATCAAAGAAAAGAGCAATACAGGGTTGTTGTCCAAAGATATGCTCTCCCGAGCTCACCCTCTTCGATATCAACAATGCTGGACAATAAAAAGCAGCTTCAAAACAGAGAAGTAAAGATACTTCTGAAATTTGTGAACGAAAACCAAAAAGTAGAAGAAATCTAGCATCCCACACAAACAAAAATAACCCAAAGATGAAGGCAATACCAAAACCCACAAGATATCCGCAAAAGGAAACACAAGAACAAGGCACAACAAAATCCTAACAATTAACAAGCCCGACCAAGACACCAAAATTGCCCACAAACAATGGTAGTGACAAGAAAAAGCCCTCATGATGCCTGGGTGGCTACCGGCTAGCCATTAACCATCAGAAAAGAGGCCAACGCAGGAACAACTTCCTTTGAAGCTAAGCTTCCCTTGCTTCAGCTTCTTTCTTTAGAGCGATTAAAGAAGCTGAATAAGTAAGTTAATTATAGCATATGCCGTGTATCATTTGATTATATATCAATTTATAAGTCAGACAAACTAATTTAGTATCAAAAAGATAAATATCAATTCTTTAAAGTTATTTATTTAGCTTTATTAATTTCTCTAAAAGGATCAATTATGTCTTATATTAAAGATAGGAGGAGTAGGAGGGTAACGTGCCTAGTAATTGTGGCAATTGTTGATGGCACAAGTATATTTAATGTTCAAAATTGGTCGAGTATGCAGGGGCAATCAATTCACGAGGCTATAAAATGAAAGGAGAAGGCTTGAATGGATATCGATTATGGTAGATCTAAAGCCTTAAGCTTTTTATGCTCTTGGGTGTGTTGTCATCAGATTTGATGCTTTGAACAGGAAGCGATAAAGACACATCACCGTTCGTCACATAACGATGACAAAATATGATGCTACGCAGTATCATACAGAATGTCAACTTTCTTTGTTTGACATTAGAACAAAGTCAACGTCGTTTTGCATGTCCTTTTTGAATATATCCACATCCTAGTCTACGCAGTTGCTGCTAACGGGGACTTTGTGGGTGCCATCACAATCTTGTTATAGCCTAGCAACCATGTCAAAAATAATTGCTTTGGATTGTGAGAGAGATTATTAATGGTTCATTCTGTATTCTATATTTTTAATAATGGATCTGTATATATAATTCCTACTCAACCGTGGAGATCAAGCGATAAAGGCTATTGGGCCATGGCTGGTGTAAAAATATTGGTGGAAGATGGTACTTGTATTAACCAGTTTAAACTCTAAACAATGTTTCTTTTTGAGTGTCCAATAATAATAGTAACAGGAATGCTTGCTTGCTACGAGAGCCGAGGCTTTTTTACCAATAGATAGATTCGATTATTAAATAGCATTAACTCGGATTCTTATTATAATCACATAATAATAAATTTACAAAAATTAATGAAGTTAGTTAGAATTAAGTATTTTTTATAAAATATTAAAATTACCCTCAACCAAAAAAAAATCATCAGCTAGAAAAGTTTGGCTACGTAGATGGGAAATTTTAAAATTAGTTAGAGATAGACATACTAAGTAAAAAAATTAATGTTTTGGATAAAATATATTATATTATAGGGAGAATTACACTAAGTTCCTAAAGAAGAAGATAAATAAAAAAATAGTCATTGGAGATTGCAAAATGAAAAAATGGTCCGAAAGAGTTGTCAATATAGACTCCTAAAGTTATTAATAAGACGATTTTTTTCATTTTGTAATTTCCAATGACCATTTTTTCATTTATTTTCTTCCTTATGACCTAAATGTAATTCTCCCTGTATTTTATTACGAAACATGTTTTTTAAGACAAGTACTCCGATAGAGAATTAATTAATACTTTCTCCTCCGATCCTATTTATAAACAACTCTCTTTCTCATATGGTTGGTCCCTTTTATAAGCAACTTTCACTTTTTGTCTGAAAATTTAAGCTTTTTTTTTTTCTGTTTTGCCCTTATTAAATATTCATTCTCTTTCATATCTTATGCTAATTATTTCGCACACTTTTTATCTATTCTTTCTCTTATACTTTTTTTTATAAATAGGGGTATATATAGAAAAAACATGACATTTTTAACATACTTATTATTTTTAACTACCTGTTTACTTTACGCAATAAAAAAACTATAGATAGGATTAGAGGAGAGGAGGGAGTATGAAAGAACTGGTGGGGAGATGAGATAAGCATGGGGTGAATGGCATTGTTGTTGTTGATGTGCACGTGAGAGTGGACGAAATTTCCGTACATCGGGAATGAAAGCAGCAGTTTTATTTATTATTATTATTATTTTGATAATTAGTTTTAGTTGAATACATGTGCTTGTGGCTTAGTGCCCTACTTAGATGTGGCTCTGACAAACCCCCCACTCATTCATGTGCCCACTCAATATTTCCAAATGTACGGCGGTAGAAATTATTTTTTTTAAATATAATTTATGGTATATAAAATAAATTTATGAGAGGGATTTTATCTCAATTTATCTGAACATGTTTTTCAATCACTTTCTCAATTAGACCTTAGGGTGTGTTTGGTTTGAGGGGAGGGTAGGGGAGGGAGGGGAGGGGAGGGTGGAGAAATTACCATTTTGGACAAAAGAAATTTAAAATTTAACCTCTCATTTTTTTAAATTTTGGTTTCCTGTTTAAAATTTACTTTCTCATTCTTTTTAAATTTTGGGTTCCCGCTCAAAATTTAAATTCTTTCAACCCAAAAAGGTAATTTACCCACCCTCTCATTCCCTCCCTCCCTTCCCCTCCTCTCAAACCAAACACACCCTAAGTTGAATCAATAATCACCAAAATGTGAGAAGGCATATGATTCAGAATTAAGAGTTACACCTATCATATTTAATTCCTTTACTCCTCCTCATGTCCCTCACCGGCCATCCCCGTTCCAAATTAAAATTTTAACTTCACTCTACCTTGCAAGCTGCAATTACTTACTTATTACATTTACATCTCATTCGTCGGCACCTAATTATTTATCTTAGGGTCGCTTTTAACTCTGTACCACAAAATCGCAATGACATCATGACCATTACAAGTTTTAAATTAATTAAATGAGCTATATTCATAATTGAAAATACCTCTTGTTAAATCCGAAATGGTTCCATGATGTTGTGTAGGCGTGAAGGAAAAGGAGTAGGGCCATGCTTATACCAGTAGAGTATTATACATGTCCTGTTATTAGGCGGGAGAAACTAAACTTTAACTTAAACAACACAATTAGCTAGCAAGCACAGTGAGAGTGAGCATAAAAGCGCGAAAACAGATTTAAGTCGTGAGAGAGACAAAGAAGCAGAAGGTTCAAGGAGCATATAAAGGTTAATGAATATATGGAACATGGAGGGACCCCAGCACCGACACATAATTTCTTCTTTCACAGAAAAACCATTTTGCTTTTGTATTCAATCTTCACCGCCTTATGCGTCACTCACTAGTGCTATGTGAAGTGTGCCATCCCTATTCCGTATTAATGATTTACCTTCCCCTTTATTATAGACCCTCCTAGCAAAGCAAAGGCCCATAGAGAGAGAGAGAGAGAGAGAGAGAGGAATATAATGGTGTTCAATGTGGCGGCAAGAGGTGGCGTCGCCGTCGTGCTCTTGTTTCTGATAGCCATTACAGGGGCTGACGATCCCTACAGATTCTTCAACTGGAATGTTACTTATGGTGATATCTATCCTCTTGGTGTTCGTCAAAGGGTATATACTACTATATATACTATTCATATGCCTCTCTCTCTCTCTGGAATTTGATTTTTGCTTGATCCATGAACAAGGTATCTGGTTTATTATTTGTTGCAGGGGATACTCATCAATGGACAGTTCCCAGGTCCGGATATTCACTCCGTCACCAATGACAATCTCATTATCAATGTCTTCAACAGCTTGGACGAGCCTTTTCTTCTCTCCTGGTACCCTTTTCTTTTATTCCATAAAAACTCAAGCTAATTATGTGATGATTCATGAATCCTGATCCAATTATATCATTTTGTAATAAGTATTCGTATTGAGCACTGTGTTAGGTTCATGTTTCCCTCTTACTTATTCATATTCGAATGTTTGTCTAGTCACATGATTACGACTAATTACCATAAGACATCCCATGTGTGGACATGGATCGATCCAGATCTGGCTCTTAGATCCTCATTATTAAATATAACTCTGTCACTGTATATGTCAAAAATGGTAAACACGAATGTTCTGTTTTGATGTTGATGGGTTTCAGTGATACTGTGTGTAATATCATAATGACTAAATACGCATAAATTGAATTAATGTGAGGGAAAATGAAAAAAAAAAACAGGAATGGGGTTCAAAACAGAAGGAACTCATTCGAGGATGGAGTGGAGGGGACGACATGTCCGATCCCAAAAGGGAAAAACTTCACATACATTCTTCAAGTGAAGGATCAGATCGGCAGCTTCTACTACTTCCCGTCGCTTGCCTTTCACAAAGCCGCCGGTGGCTTCGGAGGCATCAGGATTCTGAGCAGGCCAAGGATTCCTGTTCCCTTCCCTGATCCCGCCGGCGACTACACCGTCCTCATCGGCGATTGGTACAAATCCAACCACACCGTACGTATTCCTGTTCCTTTCCTAGCTAATTACTGTTGAACTGTGCCCAAGTTAGATGCAAATGACCGGAGCATGTTTGACATGAGGATGAGATTGTTTATAAGATATTTTTATATAAATCGAGATAAGATTTCTCTCATATACTTCATAATCCGTAAATCATAATTAAAAAATTGTTTTTAAGAATTATAATCGTTGTTCTAAATGAACATTTAATTTTAATAAGGTGTAATTAGGAACGTCCTGTCCTTACCCGCCTGTTTTGAGGATGATGGCCTGAGTGAAATGCATGAGTGTGAGAGTGACTTCTGACTGCAATCGATTTGCATTATAGTGGCTTGTTTGCGTCGGCAGAATGAGTACAAATTCCTCACAGACACCACCTGGCACTAGCATACCATGACTATGCAAAATTATTAATGAGTTCATGACAACAACAAAAAAAGTTAAAGACAAAATTACTGAAAAATACCCATTATAAAGTTTACTAGGAAAAACTATCTAAGAACCCAGGTCATTTACGGGCGCAACTGTTTTTTTAGTTGTGTCATATATTTTCGGTTATATGGAAATGTCTTCTAAAAGATACAAGAGAATACAAGTCTGAGTACGCGCAAATCTTCTGTAGCTGTATGTAATATATATATTTAATATATATATTTAACTATATGTAAATGTTTTAAAGTTGAACACAATTAAAAATATATTTTATCTGAGTCGTTAAACAAATTTTAGGTACTTTTAAAGATTGAATTTTGTAATGAGAAATTTTTTCAACAATATTTTCAAAAGATTAATTACCTTGATGAACAATTATTTTTGAAGTCTTTCAAGGGAAGCATCAATATTCGAACTTTATTTTTGATCAGTATAGTCCCGTGAATATCTTTCTCCAACAAACTATCGAGTCCCCACTTCATCCTTCAACCCCACATTTGATTATTGACAGTAAGGACGAGATCCTTTTACTACAGACAGTACTGGGTATGTCATGTGACACTTTGCTTTTGTCACTTCTTACTTGTTGGGTGCCAACTATTAGGCAATCACTCACTACTTTATTTTATTCATTCTAATCCCCTGCAATTTCCCTCCCAAACGCAAATAGTATGATCCAAGTTTTGAAAATTGAAAAACTTCCCCGGTTTAAAATGCCGAATATTAATGGATAATCGACATAACACTATCCCGAAAGGTTGTTGATCATTTTCTCTCATTTTTTCCCAATTAGTTGGTACTGTGTGTGTGTTGAATTTTCTTTTTTCTTTTTTCTTTTGTTTATGAACAGACTTTGAAGGCCCATTTAGATCGCGGTAAGAAGCTGCCGTTCCCTGACGGAATCCTCATCAATGGCCGGGGAACAAACGGTGGAGCGTCTTTCAACGTTGAACAAGGTACTCTACATGCCCAGGGATTTCACTGAATATACAATATATATATATATATATATATATATATGGTGACTGTATGTAAAGTATATATTCATTTAATTATTTTGTGCCAACAGGAAAAACTTACAGGCTTAGAATATCCAACGTGGGGCTGCAACATTCGCTCAACTTTCGAATCCAGGACCACAAAATGAAGCTCGTCGAAGTCGAAGGAACACACACTCTTCAAACTACCTACTCCTCTCTTGACGTTCACGTCGGTCAATCTTATTCCGTCTTGATCACCGCCGATCAGTCTCCACGCGACTATTACATCGTCGTCTCCACTCGCTTCACCTCCAAGCCCCTCACCACCACCGGAGTCCTTCACTACAGCAACTCTGCTGGGTCCGTAACAGGCCCGATCCCTGGCGGGCCCACCATCCAGGTTGACTGGTCCCTCAACCAGGCCCGCTCCATCAGGACCAACCTTACCGCAAGTGGGCCCAGGCCCAACCCACAGGGCTCCTACCATTACGGCCTCATCAACACCACCAGAACCATTATCCTGCAGAGCTCAGCTGGTCAAGTCAACGGCAAGCAAAGATACGCCATTAACAGCGTCTCCTACGTTGCACCGGACACTCCGTTGAAGCTCGCCGATTACTTCAAAATCTCCGGCGTATTCCGTCCCGGAAGCATGTCCAATAAACCCACCGGCGGTGGCATATACCTCGACACATCTGTGATGCAAGCAGAGTACAGAGCCTTCATTGAGATTGTATTCCTAAACAAAGAGAACATTGTTCAGAGCTATCATCTCGATGGCTACTCCTTCTTTGTGGTTGGGTAGGCATCAAACTAACTATCACATATTTATATACTATATTTCTGATCTTAAAAATAAGACCCAATTGATTTTTTTTTTTGGAGATTAAAAAAGCTAAATGAATTATTTATGTGTGATTAAGGAGCTAAGAAAAGTTAGTTGGGCCTTATATTTAGGACTTGAGGTAGTATATACACATACTTTGACTGACATTGTAAATTATATACGCATACAATTAATGATGTTCGTGAATGTAATTATAGAATGGATGGAGGAGAGTGGACCCCTGCAAGCAGAAACCAGTATAACCTTCGAGATGCAGTTTCACGTTGCACCACTCAGGTAGATCTATCTATTTACGAGTGAATGTGGAAATGGTTTTCCTACTAAGCACTTTGGATGTAGTATATGTTTTATAATATAACATGTTTTACATGTGACAGGTATATCCCAAGTCGTGGACGGCTATATATGTGGCCCTTGACAATGTGGGGATGTGGAATTTGAGGTCGGAGTTCTGGGCAAGACAGTTTTTGGGACAACAGTTTTATTTAAGGGTGTATACATCGTCAGATTCGATCCGAGACGAGTTTCCTATTCCTAAGAACGCACGTCTGTGTGGCAGGGCAAGTGGAAGACACACTCGTCCTCTTTGATTCATGATTTGTCTTTGCCCACTCCTCAACTAATTAAACCATTCTAAGCAGGCTGCTTGCTTGCTTGCTTTTTTTACCATTAGTTATTTATTTATTTGCTTCTGAATTCTGATGATGATGATTTTATCTGCCGGGTGCTTTTGCCTTTTGGTGAGTTCCGCTTCTCTGTAACCTTGAACTTGTATCACTACCACCCTCTTTGACTTCGACCTCAGCTCGAGGTCTCATTCTTTCCCAAGAGAAAAAGAGGGAATATATATAATGTTCGTGCCCGCGTGAACAAGTTTTACTATATATAGAAGTAAGATAAAATGTTCTTTTAGTTGAGCCATTAAGACTCTGAGATTATTGGTACCGTGGCCTGAATGAAAACTGAAGAATGATTAACAAATTTATGGTTATGGATTACCATGACCAGTTTGGTTCATAGTACTTTATGACAGTAAAATAATCATAATAAACGGTGGAAAGTTTACGTGGAGCGTGAGGTTATTAACCTTGCTGGGTGATCCATTATTATTGGAGGTGAGAATCTTTTGACCTTCCTGAGAATTATCACTGTGTCAGTCTCACGAATCTTGGGGATATGCAAGAAGACAGAAGAAAACAAACGCCACGTACATTCAGAACTCCTCCTCATGGCTTCAAATAAATAATCCCCCTCCATTTTATGAGCTGGGTTGTGCTTGAAAGTTAAGTTGTGCTACAACATGGATCAAGCTATACCTATACTTCTCTTACATTTCTGGGTTCTGCTCCACTTCTACTTTTCAACTTATTAATTTATTCCTTAGTCCTAATTGGTCATGTGAGACTAGGACCACATTTAGTTAGGCATAAGCCTTGAACAATTATGACTTGTCTTTGTTTCAAGATTGAAGTCAGTTCAATTTTAGCTACTATCACGTTTGTTGCCGCCAATGCTGGAGAACCACTTTTCACTTCTGCTTCAATATTCTCTTCATTGGTCTCCTTTATGTAACTCTTAGATAAGATGGACGTTATCTCCTCTCAGTTGTTAGCTTCCATTTCTGCAATTTTCCCGTCTCACTAAGGAAAAGGTACTTCCATTTTTGTGTTGTTGATGAAATTCAGTCAAAGTAATATTTTCTTGTTTCATAAGAATCTATAATAACATAGCTAGAATGACAAAGCTGTACGTAGCCTGAGCCAAAAGAATTTTACAGTAGCTTCTCCAAATGGTCCAAATCAGTCTTGTAAAATTTAATTACCACGGAACATTTACTAGTTTTGAATGATTTAGTGCATGTCTAGATTAGTTTTTGGAGAAAGACTTTTACGATTTAAGAGATAAATATGTGATAAGAACTTTATCTCAACTACCATGATTTTGTTGTTGCCAAACATGCACAGATGCACTTAATCTCCATTTTCAAATAAAAATGTAGTGCTCGTTCCGTACAGGAAATGGAGATCCAAGAAAACATAAATATGCCCATATAAGTTTGAGTTTTTAGGTGTTCAGTTTAGAAGGTTGGTTGGTAAGTCGGAGTCCAGTCCTATGTTTTCAATGGACATAAGGGGCTGTAAAAATTAAAGTACGACCGGTCATTCATTTGATAAACAGAAATAACGTAACAATAAAGAATAAGAAAACCAATTACCTACATCAACTGACAATAAAAACTATAATCCATAACGAGATAGTGGTATATAAATCTTCAAGAATTTAGAGGGTAACCGGTAAAACACTTGGAAGATCAAAAGATTGGTATCTGATCCTCATTCATCCGTTCCATTTTGTAACGCCCATGAGTTGTCATGCCCAAGTATATAGTTGCTCATAAATTAAAACTTTAATTTGTTTTAATGTACTGGTCAAAAAAATTTGTTTTAATGTATGTAAAACATAAGGCACAAAGAGACAGCCCAGGTAATGACAAGAACACATCAGTAGTCTATCCATATAAAATCCATGGACTCCTCACATTTTATCTTCAAAAAGAAAAAAGAAAAGCCCAGACTATGATCGACGATAGATATAAATTAAAGAAAACGTGAAATTTATACAAACTTGATATATAACCAAGAGGTATATATAATAAAGTTTGCACTTTCTAGACACAGCACAAGGAAATTAAAACAAAACGAGACAGTCTTGAAAATGAACAAAGCACGCAATGAAGAAAACAGAGTCCTGAATCACAAGGAGCAGTGCCATCCTCTTTTAATGTTCTTTGTCATGGGGATCAGTAGTAGTCTTGGAGTGATGCCCTGGCAGTTTCTCTTTGATCTTCTCCAAAATACCCTTCTTCTCCCCATCATCCTCGCCGTTTGGCACTACTGGCTCAGGAGGAGGAGGAGCGACCTCCTCTGTCTTCTTATGCTGACCTGGCAGCTTCTCCTTTATCTTGTCCAGAAACCCCTTCTTTTCCTCCCCCTCCGCCGTCACCGCCGCCGCTGCCTCCTCTTTCTTCTTCTCCTTCTTCTTCTTCCTCTTCTCTCCATCTTCTCCTACTTCCTCCTCATCACTCGACGACTGCACATACACATATATACATATAATCAATCAATATAAGCATATATACGTGAAGTTCCTATTAACACTAATAATGGAGACGATCAACATATGTGTGTGTGCTTACGGAGCTAGAGCTGTTGGATCGGTGAAGCTTCTCCAACAAACCAGGCCTCTTGTCCTGTTCCTGATCATGATGCTCAGCCTTATTCTCTTCATCTTTCTTCCCCATGAAATCAAAGATCCCACGATCCTGGGTCTCCAAGTCACTCGTGTTCTGCTGCTTGTTCTCCTGATCCGCCATCACTAACTAGCTTCAAGATATTCTGAGTATACGTAGCTTTGCCTTTGCTCTCTGAATATAGCTGATGATGATACTGGAGGGTCCAAGTGAGCAGATTTATAGTTGGCGAAACGCGGATCTGACGCTCTTAAGATATTAAAAAAAAAATGTTTGTGTGACCGACGTGTCGATTAAGTTAAAGAGGAGATTCGATCCAGGAATGTGATATCACTTTAACTACTACTACTATTGATCTCGCATCACGCGCCTCCACTTGTACTCCCTGCCATGGATGGACGCTGCCACAAGGATCGGCTCAAAACGTGTAACGGGTTTGTTGCTGCTGGAAGCTTCTGGAGCTATCACGTAAGCTATTGATCGAGTGGGGTGAAGAAAGACGATGGGGACACGTTCCTGTAGAAAGGACCAATGAGAACTGCGACACGTGGATCTGGCGTACTGTGGCCTCGATAAGACTAAATATGTTGAAAGGTCGGTGATTCCTGAAGGACACGTGGCAGGTGCATCGTGAGGCTGAAGAGAGGAGGTGGGGTTTTCGAGAGTATTGTTGGATACGGTGGAACTTGATATGATGATTCACATGCCATGAATGCGTTACTCTTTCTTGGGTTTGGACTGCTGGTCGGTTTAAGCGTTACTCCCCAAAGCACAAGTGGATCTTTTTTTCTTTGGGAAAAAAGCGCACTAAAGATAAAAAAGAGAGTTAATTGATTGCAAATTCATCGCAATGGAAGACTAGGTCACTTAACCGTTTTGACCATCGTTCAGAATCCAAGGTTTTCCTTCAAGGGGCATCGTCATTACTTTGGAACACAACTCTCATATTTTTACTGTGTTACTACCGAAACATTTTAGCATCTGCTTGACAAAGTTAAAGTTAGGCCAAATAGTTGGTATGTTTCAAGAATTTCTCTTACAGGCTGTGATATCTAAATTAAATTAGTCATAACTGCAATGCCATCTTATAGCATGCAGACAACCAATCTACCGGTATATGTTTGTGAGAACATTAAAAAAAAGGTGCGTAATTTCCTTTGGGGCTTCTCCGATGAATGAAAAAGGATGCATCTAGTATCGTGGGATAAGGTATGTACAGAGAAAACAAAAGGGGGTTTGGGTATGAAGCATATTAGGTAACAGAACTGAGCTTTTATGATGAAGCTAGGATGGGGATTGATTAAAGAGTGAGACTCTCTATGGATTAAAGTTATCAAAAGCAATTATGGTTGTGGTGATGATCTCATGCCTCGAATTAACTCCCAAAAAGCAAGATCCAACACCTGGAGTGGGATCGAACAAAACTGGTTTAAGGTTCAAGATGGTATTCAGTTTGTTAAAGTTAGAGACGATATAAAGAGAGCTCATTGGAAATATGAAAAAAATGGCCCATTCACAATGTGATCGGCTTACGTGTTCTCTCCCACGAATGTGCGTCTTTAGAAGGTAGATGGGGTGATGTATGGAAACTCAAAATTCCCCAAAGATGTAAGCTTTTGCCTTGGCTCATGTTACATGGACGACTTATCACCAACAGCTTAAAACACTGTATGTCCCTTCATCCTAACGGCCAATGTGACCGTTGTCAAGAGTTTATGGAAGACAACATTCATGCAATTAGAGACTGCAAGGTCATTAGGAGCACATGGGAGAAAATCATTCACCCCTTAGTCCATGACAGGTTCTTTTCAGGTAATATTCATTCCTGGTTTCAGGCGAATATGAGACATTCTTTTGGACTTGATATGGAACAATGGAAATATCTCTTTGTTTTAATCTGTAGGCTCATTTGGAGAGATTGTAATGGTAGGATTCACTCTTGCCCGAGCATAGATCTTGATCAAATTAATGTTAAGGCTAGGGCAATTCTAGGAAGCTTCATGGAAGCTACAAATAAGATTAAAGACACTAAGCTTGACAACAACCATGTTCGAAGGGAAGGCTCAACATTACATACTGTGGAATGTTATATTACTGTAGAAGTTGATGGAACTTATTCTCGGTATCAAGGAAAATGTGTATACGGAGGAATTATTATAGACTGCAATGGACATATTTTGGAAGGCTTTCGTCTAAGGCTTGAGACTGGTAATTCTCTTGTAGCGGAAATCTGGGGTTGCTTAATAGGCTTGAAAAGAGCATGGGAGGGAGGCCATAGATTAGTTCGATTGAGAAATGACTCTCAGGAGGTGATATATCTGCTTTTGAATGATATTTCTGACCTTCACGAAGATTGGCCTCTCATTATGGAAGCGAAACAGATGCTACGACACAAATGGGTTGTGATAATGGAGTACATAAAGAGAAATTCGAATGATAGAACTGATGTTCTTGCAAAGAAAGCTTTGAATGACTACCCTGATTTGACCATTATGGGTTCTGACATGCTGGCTGGCGATGTTCCAATTCCTTAGCTTAAAGTTTTATCTTTACTTTTATTTTGCTTTCCTTTTGTATATAAAAAAAAAGATTGGTGTCCATAGGAATCCTCAATATTTGTTTGGAATAGCTTAATTTTAGCTTATAAGTGTTTTTTAATCTTGATTTACGGTATATGAGGTAAGTATGTGAAAGGAGTTTTATCTCGATTTACGTAAAAAACACTTATAAGTGCTTTTTAAGCTATCCCAAACATGCACTCAATCGCCTTGTTGAAGGTCTTGAAGGCGAGTGTGACATTATGTCGAATAAATCTAAAAATGCATTACATGTTTGAATTGAATGATTATGGTTTCACCTCTTTTGTTGTCAGCAAACCCTTACACTGCTCAAGAAATATAAAAGCTTACCAAGCAGCGTCTGTGTTTTAATGTAAATGTTGAGATATTGTATTTGAATAGTCATAACCGGTTGAAGATGCGTTTTAGGTGATCTATGCATAGGAATACGAATAGTTAACAAGTTGTAATTTGGCAATTGACAACACAAAAAAAAAACATGTTCTGTCGTGTTTTTTTTTCCGTTGCTGCGCAACGGTCACCTGCAAATTTGAAGATCGTCGTTGGCTCTTCTCCGTCGGACCTCATCTTTGTAGCTGCGCCGGTGGGAGGCTACTACACCGTCGGCTAGCGTTGTGGTCTTCTCCGTCGTAGCTGTTTTTGTTTTTTCACCTGTAACGGTCAAAAGACGGAGGTTCAGCCATTGGCAACGGATCTCATCTGCATATCTTGGCTTCATCTGATGGTGCTTCTGATCGGTTGGACGGAATAGATTAAGCTTGCAGCAACGAGTCTTTGCTTCTGATCAGGTTCATTATTTCCTTCGTTTTTCACTGGTTCTCTCTGTTGCTTTCTTTGTCTCTGTTTTTTGTTTGTTTTGTTTTGTTTTGTTTTGTTTTTTTTTGGTCAATTATGAGAGAAAATGGGGAAAGAGAGCCTGGCGCGAGCGACGGGGGGAAGGAGAGAGACAATGGGGATGTTGGGATTCAGAGTGGAATTGGGGGTCAGGCTCCGGTTTTTAGCAGCAAAGCAGAGAATTCAGGAAGTAAGAGGGAAGGGATTGATAAGGCTGATGGAAACCTTAATCCTGGGGCTAAATTCTCGTACCGGGACAAATTGTTGAGTCTTGGAGACTCCGGATTTCTGGAAATAAACATGTCAGCTTGTGATGCCTTTAATGGTTGGAAAGATTATTGTGAGAAAATGAGTAGTAAAAGCACATTAGAGAATGTTGAGGTTGAAGAAGAAGATATATATGGTGATGAAGCAGGTGACACTTGGCAAAAAGGAGGGAAATATCCTAAGTTAAAATTCTCAGCGGAAGAATATGAAGCTTGGTGTAAACCTTACATAAATTCTCTGATTGTTAAGCTTTTGGGGAAGTCATTCAGATTTGGTTTTATGAGGCAGAGAATAGAAAGAATGTGGAACCCAAAGAGTCCGATGAAAGTTACCCCTTTAAGTAATGGATATTTTATTGTGTCGTTTTCTACAAGAGAGGATAGAGATTATGCTCTTTTGGAAGGACCTTGGATGATTGCTGACCATTATTTGATGATACAACGTTGGCGGCCAAACTTTAATCCTTGGAAGGCGGATTATCAAAAGAAAATAGCTGCGTGGATTCGAATTCCGGATTTACCGGCGGAACTTTACAGTATTGAATCTCTAAGAAGACTGGGAAATCTTGTGGGGGAAACTCTAAAAATTGATAGAACTACGGCGTTTTCAGAGAAAGGAGGTTTTGCTAGAATTTGTGTGGAGTTGGATTTGCAGAAACCTTTATTGCCTTTTTTCAATCATTTTGTGGAGGACAGGAAGATTGAGTATGAGGGATTACATCTTGTCTGCTTTCACTGTGGGCAATATGGCCATCATATAGGGGTATGTCATCATAAAGTTCCAGATCAAATGAAGGATAATGGGGAGATTCGTTCAAATAAAGCTCCGGAGAAATCCTCTGATGAGGTGAGGGATAATTTGAGGAAGAATGCTGAGATTACTGAGAAAAGTGATTTAAAGGGTGGAATTTTTGGGCCACATATGCTGGTAAGGCGGGATGTTAGTGGAAATTTTAATAAAGTGGACTTAGTAGGATCAAGCTCGAATGGAGGAGGTAAAAAAGGGGTTACAAGTCAGAAGGGTTCGCAAAAGAAAAATGATCTTAATTTAGCCAAAGATAAGGGAAAGACGGTTGAAAAGAAGGATGAGAGTGAAGGAGTAAATGAGAGAAGGCGTCAAGTTGGGATGGATATTAATAAGAATGTTACAGAGCAGAAGTGGGTTCTTATGGGAGAAAAAAGACTAACCGGGATTAAGAGACGTGCAAGAGAAAAAATGAACATGATTAGAGGAAAATTACCTTCAAATAATGTAACAAAAGGAGGGGGGATTGGGAACAATGATGGTAGCGAATTGATCTCCCTAAATCCTTTTTCTGTTTTGGAAGTCAGGCCTAGTGAATCCATGAAGGCTACTGAAGAATCTCGATTTAATGAAGCGAAAAATCTAAACATGGAGATGGAACAGGGAGACATGCTGCAAAGTAATGGATTGTCTAAGTCTAATTATATCGTGGATCAAGGTATGATAACTACAGATCATCATGATGACCCTTCTTCATTTAAATTGTCTGAAGATGGGATGGTTAGAGTGGATGAAGATGCTTTGATGGGGGATTCCGCCCCAAAAATCCATAATCTGTCTTAATGAATTTCATTTTATGGAATACGCGGGGCACAGGAGCTCGCCTTTTTCCTAATCTCATAAGGGAAATGTCTCGGTTCCATAATGTGGAGTTTATGGCGATTTTTGAAACTAGGTGCAGTGGGAATAAAGCAATCCAAATAGCTGGTAAGCTGGGATTTCAATTTGTTCAAATTATTGATGCAGAAGGTTTCAAGGGAGGGATTTGGTGTGTGTGGTCAGAAAAGGTGGGGAAAGTTGAGGTTTTAGTGAAGAATCCTCAATTTATGCATATCAGAATCTGTGGGAATGATCGTAGAACGTGGGATCTGACTCATATTTATGCTAGCCCGATTTTAATGCAAAGACTAAAATTGTGGCATGATCTATTTGAGTTGCGCAATAGGATACACGGGCCTTGGGCTCTTGGTAGTGATTTTAATGCTACTCTGATGATGAATGAAAGAAGGTCTATGGGTGAGAATATTGGGCCAGATAGAGAGTTCATTAATTTTGTTGATGCTGCTGTTCTGAATGATCTCGGGTTTGATAGACCTGAGTTTACGTGGCATAGAACTGATTCTCAGAGCAGAATTGATCGTGTTCTTGGATCAAATGAATGGGTTGAAATGTTTCCTAATGCAAGTGTTACTCATTTACCATGGTATAAATCTGATCATCGTCCCATTCTGTTGCGTTTGGAAGGGTTAAGCAGGACGAGTCAGATTAATAAACCATTCCGGTTTATCGCGGC
The DNA here is from genome assembly GCA_963210345.1 of Inga oerstediana. Taxonomy (NCBI): domain Eukaryota; kingdom Viridiplantae; phylum Streptophyta; class Magnoliopsida; order Fabales; family Fabaceae; genus Inga; species Inga oerstediana. Next base: position 12,829,681 of record OY723405.1, on the reverse strand, counting down.
TTGGGTATTACATGATGAGTTTGAAGAATTTGTCAAGGAAAATTGAAGAACGACTGGCGAGTGGAAGGAGACAATCACTCTTTTTTCTGAAGACTGTAGAAGTTGGAATAAAAATGTGTTCGGTTATACGGATAAGAGGAAAAGGGAGATAATGCGTCGTCTTAATGGAATTACTAGAGTGGAGAAACATTATGGGCTTTCTATGGAGCTTCAAAACCTACAAACTTCTTTATGGGGCGAGCTTGAGGGTGTCTTATTGCAGGAATCATTATTATGGGCGCAAAAGGCTCGCTCTGAATGGTCAGTGAGTGGAGACAGAAATACAAAATTCTTTCATGCTAGGGCTAATGGAAGAAGAAAAAGAAACTTTGTTGGAGCTATTCGTAATCAAGATGGAGAATGGGTATATAAAGCGCAATTAATTAAAGAGATGGCTTCTTCTTATTTTACTACTTTGTTTACAGAGGAACGAATGCAGAGGGAGAAAATCCATTGTCACAATACATATCCAAGAATTGAAGATAAAGACCTCTATCTATTAGGTAAAGATATACGGGATGAAGAAGTTAAGGAGGTGGTTTTTAATATGGGAGCGCTGAAAGCGCCGGGACCGGATGGTTTTAATGCACTCTTTTATCAGAGTCAATGGAAACACGTTGGTACATCTGTTTATGGGTTTATTAAAAAACTCTGGGAGTATCCAGATGATATTGCAAGCATAAATAATACTTTTCTGGTTCTTATACCAAAGAAGGAATCTCCGGAAGAGTTAAGGGATCTTCGTCCTATCAGTTTATGTAATGTTATCTTCAAGATTCTTACCAAGGTGATTGCTAATCGTATAAGGGTCGTTCTTCCAAAAATTATTAGCCCTAACCAATGCAGCTTTATCCCAGGCAGACACAGTTTTGACAATATAATCGTAGCACAGGAGGTTGTTCACTCAATGAGGATTATGCATGGTAAACGAGGATACATGGCAATTAAGATTGATATGGAGAAGGCTTATGATAGGCTGAACTGGAGGTTTTTGGAACAATGTTTGACCGATCTTTCATTTCCTCCTAATCTGGTCAGAATTATTTCTCAATGTGTTACGACACCTTCAATGCAATTATTATGGAATGGAGAGAAAGGTGATTTATTTAAAACTTCCCGTGGTGTGAGACAAGGGGACCCTTTATCTCCATATTTATTCGTAATTTGCATGGAACGGCTGGCTCACATGATTCAAGATAGGATGGAAACAACGAACTGGCTCCCAATAAGGTTATGCAAGAATGGGCCTCCTATTTCTCATTTATTTTTTGCTGATGATATTGTTTTATTTGGTCAAGCTTCTATTTTTCAGGCAAATGAAGTTAAGGCTTGTCTAGATGAATTCTGTGCAAGTTCAGGTTTAAAGGTCAATGCTATGAAGACTAGAGTTTTCTTTTCTAGGAATGTGAATCACAATCGGCGCACTGAGTTGAGCAATATTCTGGGGTTCCAAATGGCAGCAGATCTTGGTAAATATTTGGGAGTTCCTCTGCATCATAAAAGGGTGACTAAGGAGAGCTTCAGTGAGGTTGTTGATAAAGTGAAGAAGAGATTACCTAACTGGAAAGTTAATTCGTTATCTCTAGCTGGACGTGCTACTTTGGTAGGGGCTGTGACATCAGCTATTCCAGCTTATACAATGCAAACGGCATCAATACCTCTTGGTTCATGTGATATGATCGAGAGTAAAAATCGAAGCTTTTTGTGGGGTACAACGCAGGAAAAGCAGAAAATTCATCTTGTTTCTTGGGAAACGGTGTGCAAGTCAAAGGGTAATGGTGGCTTGGGATTGAGACATGTTAAAACCCAGAATCATGCATTTATGGCCAAATTAGGATGGAATCTTATCAAGAAAAAGGATGACTTATGGGTAAGAGTTATTAGAAGCAAATATAAATGTGGAAATGATTTAATGCCTCAAATTGATATGCAGAGGATAGGATCGAATACATGGGCAGGGATCAAGGCGGCATGGAGTTTTGTGCAGGAGGGTTCCGAAGTTGAGCAGGGGAGACAGCTTGTTCGATGGAAACACACAAGAAATGGAGAATTCACGGTGAAATCTGCATATAAAGTTATTGCAAATGAAGAAGAGAACCAGGAAGTATTATGGCATAAAATCTGGAAGCTGAATACTATTCCAAGGTGTAAAACTTTTATGTGGCTAATTGCTCATAACAAGCTTCTTACCAACGTGGAGAGATATAGAAGAGGCATGTGTGCTGATGATGTGTGCGGTTGGTGTAAGAAGGGTCCAGAAACGGTGCTGCATGTACTTCGGGACTGCACTGAAGCTAAACGTTTGTGGATGGAAAAGATAACTTTGCCAAGAGATCGTTTTTTCTTTGAGCTTAATCTTAAGGAGTGGTTGAACTCTAATATTCGACGCTTGGATTGGGGTGACTGGTTTGCAACTTTATGCTGGTTATTCTGGAAAAGGAGAAATGAACGTCTTTTTGAGCAGAAAAATCAGAGTAATGAGAGCCTACAGAATCATGCTCATGCTATTATATCTAGCATTCAAATGGCAAGTAAAAAACTCGTCGGAATCAACTTACAAGGCACATCAGTTACGGATAGAAGGGCCATTTGGATGCCACCTGAGGAAGGATGGACTAAAGTAAATGTAGATGGAGCATTTTCAGGGAAAACCGGTGCTGGGTGCGGAGGCGTTATTCGAGAGGCTAACGGGAATTTTATTATGGCTTTTATGCACAGATTGGAGTTGGGTGATCATGTTACCGCTGAAATATGGGGTATTCTCCTAGGATTGAAGACAGCTTGGGATCAAGGAAAGCGTAGAGTGGTATTAGAATCCGATGCGAAAGAAGTTATTGATCTGATCAATTGTGAGAATTGCCAGAATCATCCGGACGCTAATACAATAGCAGAAGTTCGTTCCATGTTGCAACGAGAATGGATGATTGAATTGAGGTTTGTTCCAAGAAACGCAAATAGGGTTGCCGACTTCCTTGCGAAAAAGGCAATTTCATGTGTAACGGGGTTTCACCCGATTTTGTATTCCATGCCTGAGTTATCAGCTGTTTTAGAGCTGGATCATTGTATTCCTACTGATGTAGGCTGAGTTTTTTAGAGTTTCCAACTTTATGTATAAAAAAAAAACATGTTAACTAGTGATTAGGTCTATTGAAGTTACATGGGGATATTGACAAGTCATTCACCTTTTGACAATATAAGAGCTATTAAACACCTATTTAAGTATTGTTTGAACTCCGACTTATGAGCCATCCTAAAATAACTTTATTTATGATGGTACTTTGTTTCAACCATTACTATAAAAGAATAGCCCACAACCTTATGGAAGAAGTATATATTAAAAGGAGATAGTTTGAGAGGAAATGATATTTATGAGCATATTTATGATCAAAAGTACTAAACCCTAAGATATTTACATGCTAAAACTACAAGTGTTAAATTTTTAAAAAAAAAAAAACGAGTAGTTTAGTACTTTTGATCAAATAGTTTTGAGAGTTATGTACTTATGAGTTATGACATAGAACCTTATAATTTGAAGGGTAAAGTGAATTACAAAGGAGCCTGGTCTTACTGGTTTATTAAAAGGTTTTCAAAGAGGTTCAATTCAGAGATTAGCCATTGAGTTTGAATTTGAAATAAATTAGTTAAGGATTTTCAAATCTTTAGAACATCTCAATCTTTGTTGAGAAATTTTAGTTTTTCAGGTTACAAATGGATTGCTAGTGATTCAAAATTAGCCAAATGCTTGTATTAGGTTTTTTTTTTTCTAGTAAGGTGTTACATTTTAAATGATACAGTTGATCTGCAAGCCTCGGGGGTCTTTTTTACAAGGTTAGACATCGATCAAGATAGAACATTGACAGACTCTCAAATGATGTAACGTGAATGGCAACGCTCAGAGGTAGAGTTGAAAATTGAAATGGAAAAAAAGAAGCCAGCTTTTTTTTTTTTTTTTGAATTTAAACAATTTAATGCCCTCTCCCCCACAAGGGACTCACACACCTATATCATTATCTCACACCACCACTCCTCTTTTAATCACCTGGGGAACCCATGACCTCTTTTTTCAAAGGATGTGTGTGTCTGGGTTGTCAAGTGAGCTAGAAGCTCTTACTCTTAGAAAGCAAAAGGCAACAGCTACAAAATTTGCTAACAAAATAAATCGGCTGGAATTCACAAAAATAATATTCTTGATGATGCAATGGAACTGATTTTGGGCCGAAGCTGACAAATTCATCTCTTTGCCCACTTCAGCACAACATATTATCTGGGTATAAAGTTTTATGCGATCTAACCCGGCCCAGCTAACAGAGGCTGAAACCAAAAGAAATTCTGGCTTCTATTTGAATTATTTAGAAGCAGTGTAAAACAAATGGATTCAATCTGTGCCACGTAGAAGATATAACACACCACCCAAATTCATGGCCCGGTTTCATCCAAGCATGATTGTCTCTTCCGAAGCAGAATCAAAGACAATCTCGTGCTCTATTTCTAGACGCTCCAAATGTACGTACATACTTGTTCTCTCAAGTTACCAGTAGACGTCTTGCGTGGCCGTGCGGGGCTTTTATCCTCAACCTCGAGATTTTTTGTATTTTTCGTAATTTGTTTTAGTCAACATCGTTTGTGGTGCAGACCCAAGAGGCCGTTTCTAGATAGAAGGATATTTTTGAAGAGCTTAAACTCAGCGTAGATAGTGTAGAGAGGAGCATCGAGCCATAACCATGGCTTTCACCACCAACGCTCCCCTTTCTTCTCCTTTTCTTGGGAGCCAGGTCCTACTATCGCCTCCAACCCCTAAAACCACCAAATCTTCTGCTCCTCTTCCACTTTTCTTCAAGAGGAAGTTCTTCAACGCCCAAAGCAGTTTTAGCAGGAAGCGTGATTCTGAACATTTGAATTTGAAATCCTTACCTTCCCAAGCTTCTTTAGCTGCTCTCATCTTATCCTCTGCTACCCCTCAAGCTCTCGCTGCTGACGTCGACAATTTCAATCCTCCTCCGGCGCCTCCTGTAATTGAGGCACAACAACCAAATCCTTCTAATTCATCCCCTTTCGGTCAAAATCTTCTTCTTACTGCCCCCAAACCCCAATCTCAGGGTTCTTCAGATCTCCCTGAAGGTAGCCAATGGCGTTACAGCGAGTTCTTGAATGCCGTCAAGAAGGGCAAGGTCGAGAGAGTCAGGTTCAGCAAAGATGGTTCTGCCCTTCAACTCACCGCCGTCGATGGCCGCCGAGCTACCGTTATCGTGCCCAATGACCCGGACCTTATCGATATTCTTGCCATGAATGGTGTCGATATTTCTGTCTCCGAAGGTGATTCGGGTAATGGGTTGTTTAATTTCATTGGCAATTTATTGTTCCCATTCCTTGCATTTGCTGGGTTGTTCTTGCTCTTTCGCCGAGCACAAGGAGGACCTGGTGGCCCTGGTGGTCTCGGCGGACCTATGGATTTTGGGCGATCAAAGTCCAAATTCCAGGAAGTTCCAGAAACGGGTGTGACCTTCGGTGATGTTGCCGGAGCTGATCAAGCAAAATTGGAGTTGCAGGAGGTTGTTGATTTCCTGAAAAACCCTGATAAGTACACTGCCCTTGGAGCTAAGATTCCCAAAGGATGCCTTCTAGTTGGACCACCCGGAACTGGAAAGACCCTTCTGGCTAGAGCAGTCGCCGGCGAAGCTGGGGTGCCATTCTTTTCGTGTGCAGCCTCAGAATTTGTTGAATTGTTCGTCGGAGTTGGTGCATCTAGAGTGAGAGATTTGTTTGAGAAGGCCAAGTCCAAGGCACCATGCATTGTATTTATTGATGAAATTGATGCTGTGGGAAGGCAGAGAGGGGCTGGTTTGGGAGGTGGGAATGATGAGAGGGAGCAAACAATTAATCAGTTATTGACAGAGATGGATGGATTTTCTGGTAATTCAGGTGTCATAGTTTTGGCTGCAACTAACAGACCAGACGTTCTTGATTCAGCATTGCTAAGGCCTGGAAGGTTCGATAGGCAAGTGACTGTGGACAGACCTGATGTCGCTGGGAGAGTTAAAATCCTTCAGGTGAGCTCCTTTTAAATACAATATGGTAAACAGGAGGCTTGAGTATTATTGATTCACTTAGTTAAATATATAAAAGTAGAGCTGCAAGTCACTAGAAGTAACCAAACCGAACCGAACATATAACTTAACCAACCGAATATCTTACTAAACAACTATACATGTTTAGTTAGAATAAATTCTGACCTTCCTCTATTACCTTTTACAGCCCAACGCCTCTGTTGCCATGTCAGAGTCTTCGATAATGTCATTAATTAAGTGCTAGTTTTGCTGTTCATCCATAGTATATTATTGGATGATGTAGTTCAAACGACATGATTAGCTTTTCGTTGTGTATCAATGTACTTCATACCTTACAAGTTTTGGAACACAGTGGCGCAGTATTAAGTTTGGGCACGAATGTGATATGCTGGCCTGGTTTAAAATCCAAATTTTGTTTGTAGTTGTCTAAAGAGTATGCTGCTCTAATATCTGTACCTAAATTAATCATTCTTCCTTCTCTGTCAGGTGCATTCTAGAGGAAAAGCACTTGCAAAGGATGTTGACTTTGAAAAAATTTCCAGAAGAACCCCAGGATTCACAGGGGCTGATCTACAGAATCTAATGAATGAAGCAGCTATTCTTGCAGCTCGGCGAGACCTCAAGGAAATAAGCAAAGATGAGATATCTGACGCACTTGAAAGGATCATTGCTGGACCAGAGAAGAAAAATGCTGTGGTCTCAGACGAGAAGAAAAAATTAGTAGCGTATCATGGTATATATGTTCACAATATGCATGAAGCTCCATAGCTGCTCTTTCTCAATTCCTTAACCATGTTTTTTGTGTTTTAATTTTCAGAGGCTGGCCACGCCCTTGTTGGAGCTTTGATGCCTGAATACGACCCTGTTGCCAAAATATCTATTATTCCTCGTGGCCAAGCTGGTGGGCTTACATTTTTTGCTCCCAGCGAAGAGCGGCTCGAATCTGGACTGTACAGTAGAAGCTACTTGGAAAATCAAATGGCAGTTGCCCTTGGTGGAAGGTCAGTGGACTATGCAACATTTGTCACTGTTGGACCTGTGTTTATTGTACAGCTTGTTATAGGGTTCTACATGTAAAATCCTTTCTCTGCAAAGTCTGAATATTTTGCTGGAAATTGATTTTGTTGTGCCAATGCAGGGTTGCTGAAGAGGTAATATTTGGAGAGGAGAACGTTACAACAGGAGCATCAAATGACTTCATGCAAGTTTCGAGGGTCGCAAGGCAGATGGTTGAGAGGTTTGGGTTCAGCAAGAGGATTGGACAAGTAGCCATCGGGTCCTCCGGCGGAAACCCATTCTTGGGCCAACAGGTGGTATTCTAATCTTAAAGTTGACGCACACACAGAGTTGCCATCAATCTAATTTATCACTGAATTTCAACCTGAGCACTAATTTCGACCGCTTGTATGCAGATGTCAACCCAGAAAGATTACTCAATGGCTACTGCAGATGTTGTGGATGCAGAGGTGAGGGAGCTGGTAGAGAGAGCCTATGCAAGGGCAAAGCAAATCATGACAACACACATTGACATCCTTCACAAGCTTGCTCAGCTTCTCATCGAGAAAGAAACTGTGGATGGTGAAGAGTTCATGAGTTTATTCATTGATGGAAAAGCTGAATTATATGTTTCATAATATGTATATATATATACCTACTAAACTCAGCCATGTTTGTTTGTTTGTTCCATGACCATAAGGTTAGCAGATACATGTACACAGTTAAGAGTCAGTTCAATTTTCCATCATAGTTGAGCAAAACAAAGAAATAAAACATTACATCAGCTTATGTATTAACGAAATGGGTTCCTTGTGGGTTCATTTTCTATGTTTCTTTGGCTAAGAGGTCATAAACAACAGTTTACTATTCAAGTTTTTAAAAGAACTTACATGACATGAAACCATCATTTCTTAAATCCTCCTGGTGACTTGCAAGATTTTCCATCCTTTATATGGACTGTTCTATTCATGAAAACCGAATCATCAAGCAACTTCAAATTAAACCATTGAAGAACTTTGCCTATTCACATTATGATTCCGAATTCGGACGAGAAACATAACAATTCAAAGAACGTCTGATTTGATCGGTATACAATTTCTTAAATCATTTAATTCATGGTTCTGTTTTGAATTCTATATGTATATTCGGTTGCCTTGCCTTATATTTTTTTCTTATATGGCATCACTTATTTTTGGATAATAAGTCCTTATCACGTAAGCCGAGATAAAACTCCTCTCACATATTTACCTCGTATATTGTGAATCACGATTTATAAGCACTTATTACTCAAAAATAAGTTATTCCAAACGAGCACATAAATCGGCACTTGAAATCAAACTCGAAACCCTCGTTTAAACACTGCACGCTATTTTTTATTTTCATTTTTAGCATTGGCATGAACAGAATCATGTCCAGGAATTGTCACCACGCAATAACCTTTCAACCAATATTCCAGTAGGCCAACTACACATCTTTTTTTTTTTTTTTTTGCCCGGCCAACCACATATCAATTTATTTAATTTTGATATCTATATATTGGATATGAAATATGAAAAAACATGAAAATTATTATATATGTTTGCCAATTGAGTAAGTAACTAATTAATAATCATAAAATCCCTTTGAAAAAAAAATATATAATCCTCTCATATTAAAATGTCTAAATAAACCTCTCATATTCCCTCTAATCTTTTTTTCCCCTAATCATATTCCCTCTAATCAGACCTCAAAAAAAAATTACAGTTTTAAATTATTTTGGAAAATTAGTTTTAGTAGTTTCTAAAAATAATCAATCAAACTAAAAGATATAAATATATCTCTAGGATATATAAGGTAAAAAAATCTTAAAGATATGGCATCTATTTTTTATTTATAAGTGGAAAACAAAGATTCTCTTTTGATTTTCCTTCAAAACATATCTTTTAGGGAAAATCCCTATAAACTACCCTTGAAATATACAAATCCCTAATCAGTACATTGAAATCCAAAAATCTGGATCAGTCACGCGTCAGTACGGATGAACAGTGCAAGCGGTGCCAAAAGACGATTTTTCCTTGAGCCCTCATTCTCGCCACTTCAAAAATAACAACACGGGGTTCTTAATTAACAACTCCGGATTCTTGATTAACAACTCTGTATTCTTGATTAACAATTTCAGTTTCATCTTTTTACTTTCACAATAACAACACCGATCTTGTTATTAGCAACTCCGGATTCTTGATTAATAACTCCTCTTTATTTTTCCACATATTCGCATCTCAAAAATATAATGTTGTTAATGTAAAATACGGTGTTATTATTGGACCTGAAACTTAAATTACGAAGTTGTGAAATAAGAAATGGGAGTTATTAATATAGAATAGGGTATTGTTAATAATAACACCGGTGTTGTTATTGTAAAAGTAAAAAGATGAAATGGAGTTGTTAATCAAGAATACGGAGTTGTTAATCAAGAGGGCGTGTTGTTAATAAAAAAGGAGGTGTTGTTATTGGCCTTAAAACTTAAATTAGGAAGTTGTGAAATAAGAATACGGAGTTTTTAATCAAGAATCAGGAGTTGTTAATTAAGAACCGCGTGTTGTTATTTTTGAAGTGGCGAGAATGATGAATGAAGGGCAAAATCGTCTTTTGGAGCCGCCCGCACTGTTCATCCGTACTGACGCGTGACTAATCCGGATTTTTTGATTTCAATGTACTGATTAGGGATTTACATATTTCAAGGGTATTTTATAGGGATTTTCCCTATCTTTTATATTATTTGATTGATTTTTGATGTTAAGATAAATTTTAAACTTTAATAAATTGCCTTAATCTTAATAATTTTAAATATATATGATTACATGTAACCGTTAATTAATCGTATAGGAAGGAATGCTTTTTTTTTTTGGTTAAGCACCATTTTTGTTTCAGAAGTATTCATTAATGGCCAATTTTGTCCAGAAAGCTTTTTGAGAAGCAATTTTACTTCGGAAAAGTCATATTTAGAGCATTTTTGCCTTTACCATTATATTAGTTAACCAAATTCGAGGCAAATTTGATCCTAACTAAAAATTTTTAAGACAAATTTATACATTAACAAAAATAATATGGACAATAAAATGTCTTGGAAGTTTTAACTTAGGAACAAATTTGCCTGAAAATTGGTCAACTAACAGTAAGGGCAAAATTGCTCCAAATTTGACACTTACGAGATAAAATTACTCCTCGAAAAACTTTTAAGGCAAAATTGGCCCTCAATTAATACTTTCAGGACAAAAATGACATCTGACCCTTATTTTTTCTTTAGGCTAAAGTATGTATTTTAGTCCTTTATGTTTACATCAACAGTCATTTTATTCCCTTATATTTATAAAGTGTACTTTTAGTCTCTAAATATTAACACTGTTAACTCTTACTAACAGAAAATGTTGATAGAGCAAACTCAACGTGACTTAGCAAAACATATATGCATAATATTATCAAAAATATTTGGCAAAAATATAAACACATATGCAATATAATAATTTTTATATCTTAAAATTAAAATTAAAACAAAAACAGAAAAAGGTGTTCACAGTGTCTCCCCCTTCAAACCATAGACACAACTCTCTTAACCTACAACCGATGGCATCCCTTTATAGCAACTGGTCGTTTCTTTTCAATTTTAGTGGCGGCAGAGGCAGCAACTCTCCCCTAAAATTTAGAAAGCCCCAAATCTCAGCATATGCAATCAACCTCACTTGAGCTTTGGCAATTCGAAAGATGGTTCGATCATAAGACTCCATTGATAGAGAGTAAAGAGATCCACACGAGTTGTCTAGAGATGACGAAGATAACCTAGCATCACACTCCCAATCTCTCATGCCCTTGTTTTGCTTTCTATGATCGAAATCATAAATAAAAAAAGGATTTAGGTTCATAAATAAAAAATAGTTCTGCAAGAGAAAATTCAGCTGAGAAATAAAAAAAGTCGGAGGGAGTAGCGCTAGTGATTCGAAATCGGAGGTGACTAGATACTTGAAAGCAGAGCAGAAGGTGAAAGGAGGTCGACGGAGGAGACGAGGAAGTCGACAATGAAGAAGACGAGGGGAGGGTCCCATGGTGTGTGCAATACAATGGGAGGTGTTTGGAGGAAGGTTGCTGCCTCCTACCAACGTCAAAAACGAAAAAGATGAGACTAGCTTTCGAGAGGAAGAAGCTAAGGTCGAATAGTTATTGGAGATCGAGAGAAGACTTCCTTAGTTTTAGTTTTTATTTTTAATTTTAAAGTATAAAATTATTATATTTAACAATTAAATTTTAAATGTGTTGTTAACATCTTATTGTTGAGACAGCATTAAATTTGCTATGTCAGCATTTCCAGTTAATGAAAATTAACAGTGTTAACATTAAGAGACTAAAAATATATTTTATAAACTTAAAAGACTAAAATGATACTCCCTCCGATCCTAATTATAAAAAAAAGTTGATTTTTTTTTGAGAAATTAAGGAAGTCAATTAAATTATTTTAGAGTATTTTTATTTTTTTCTCCAAACTAATTAATTTGACTAATAAATTAATATATAATCTAAGGATATTAAAAATATAAACACTCTAAAGTAATTTAATTAGTTTCTTTAATTTCTCTAAAAAAATTAATTTTATCTTATAATTAAGACGGGAAATAATTGATATAAACGTAAATCACTAAACCTATATTTCATCCATTTCTTTATATATATACATATATATATATATGCATGGAGTGCTCGGGGTCTTTTGATCTCTGCAAACCCTAAACGCTCCCTTCTGGAATCCTAACTCCAAGCGTATAATGGCAGACGTGGTGATGGAAGATGACGGGTTCTTTCTTCCCTCAGACATCATGATTAACATTCTCAAAAGACTTCCGGTGAAATCTCTGCTCCGACTCCGATGTGTATGTAAAGATTGGAACGATCTCTTCAAGGCCTCCTCCTTCATCAAAGAACAGCTTCACCACTCAAGTAATCATCGCGGCCCCTCTCTTCTCCTCCAATGGCATTGTTACTCTCACGATATGGAGTTTGAACTTCTCGATTCCGACAAGAAAACCCTAATTCCTCTTAATCCACCTTCAATCGATACTGTGCCCTTTGTTCTGGTACGCATAATCGGTTCCAGTTATGGCGTCGTCTGTCTTCATCAGCTCCAATTTGATTCCCTTTTCTTGTGGAATCCAGCCACTAGAGAGGCCCAATGCGTGCCCAAACCCATCAATAAATTTAACAGTGGTCTTTGCCATATGGGATTTGGGTTTAGTAGAGCTCTTAATGATTATAGGATAGTGAGAATTTATGACTTTCGATTTTCACTAAAGAAACGTGCAGTGGTGTATTCTTTATCTACAGGCTCATGGAAGGAAGTAGAATTTGGCGACTTAGGTTTTATTAATCTTGAAGTAACAGGTATTGTTACTGATGAAGCTATGTGTTGGCTTGCCTACAAAAGGGATGGAGGTGCATTTAATAAAAGTATATTCATAGTTTCATTTGACATGGTAAATGAAGTGTTTACGGTGATTCAAGGGCCTGTTCCAAATTTTAATGTGGACAAAAAATTGGTCGCATATGAGAATAAACTTGCTCTGCTTTCAGACGTTGAATTATGTGTAATGGAGGGGGCTACATCAGAAGGATCCGTCCAAAGATGGAATAATAGTACTAAATTTATTGGCAGCTTTGATTCATCATGCTTGTATCCTAGGACTATTTGGGGTAATCAAGCTGTTTTCCAACATCGTTTTAATCTAGAAGATTATGCTATACATCTTTTTAATCTTTCTACTAATAAGGAGTTTATTAGTATTGCCCTACACGACGGCGATGTTCATGGTGCTTTTAATTATGTGGAAAGCCTTGTATCCATTGGTAACAACTTAAGTTATGGTATTATGTAGATATGTTTTTTTACCTTTTTTATAATGGATATATGACTTCTGTCTGGTGTATGGATTATTTAGGATTTGTTATTCATGTAACCATGGTTTTTATTTTATCCTCTTGTCGAGGAGGTAATTATTGATTATATTGTTGAAGCTAGTTTAAGTAGTTTTTGTTTCGTTCATTTAAAAGTTTTTGTTTGTGGAGACCCTCACGAGATGTTTGAGAGATCTTTTGCTTTGATCCAATACTTTATGCATGTGATCTCTGTAATTCCAAATTTCCAGCCATACTTTGAAGAACTCTTAAAATCTTTAATTAACTTCTCAGCATATCAGTACAAATGAGATGAAAATTTGATATATGAAACATGTGGGATTAAAAATTAAAATTTATATGTTTAATTCTTGGGGAAACATTAGATATATTTCTCTCATTCACTAAAGCCGGTACAGAATATAAAAAACACTGAAAAACAACTTTTTTGTGTTTTATCATGCAAAACTCCGCTAATTTATCTGGCGCAACACAACATCATTCCCAATAAGTTAAATCCAAACGCTTTGTGTTTACTAGATTGGATTTAGTCTGAATAATTGCAAATAAGTAATCCAAATAATAGCGTATAGTTAGTGCTGAAGCATAAATAATCCAGTCAAGCAATAATTAACATGTTAGGACCTGTGGCTCTTCATTAGCAGAGACTTTTCACTGTGAATATCCCAAAAACTTGTAACAATCCACAAAAATCTAAAAAGCACACGACAACGATTTCATGTTTGAATTAACTTTTGGAGAATAACTTTTATGATTTATGAAATAAGTATGTGAGAGAAGTATTATCTCAGTTTATAAAAAAAGACTTTTAAAACTATGGTTTTGTGGTTTCCAAACACTTACGATTCATCACCAGTGCATCATCATGTTCTCAAATTAATGAAATTATAATTCCTAGACACCTAGCTTTTTACCCTCAATAGCACGCAATTCATCACCAGTGCATCATCATTTCTCAAATTATAATTCCTAGACACCTAGCTTTTTACCCTCAATAGCACGCAACATCTCTCTCTCTCTCTCTCTCTCTCTCTCTCTCTCTCTCTCTCTCTCTCTCTCTCTCTCTCTCTCTCTCTCTCTCTCTCTCTCTCTCTCTCTCTCTCTCTCTCTCTCTCTCTCTCTCTCTCTCTCTCTCTCTCTCTCTCTCTCTCTCTCTCTCTCTCTCTCTCAAGTTTTAGCATTGTAACAAGTTAAAGATACTCCCTCCAGTCCTATTTATAAGAGTCAAATTATGAGCTTTAAAAAGCAGTTAAAATTATTTAAAAATAATAAGTATATATGAAATAATTTTTTTTTCCAAGTATGTCATTATCCATGAAGGGGAAAGTAAGAGGGAAAGAGTAAATATAAGTATTACTAATCTTTTAATTAATACAATATATATAACTAATGAAGGGCAAAGGAAAAAAAAATCATTAAATGTTCATATAACTCTTGTTAGGTTCTCATAAAAAATATCAAGGTAATTTAAATTTTGGGTTCATATGTTGTCAAAAAAAAAAAATTTTTGGATTCATATAAAAAGGACACGAGAGAGAACTATGTAACCACCCAAATTTTATTCACCAAAATGTATTGTAATTATTGGAAATAGTCAATGAAATAAAAATGTGAACATTCATGAACTTGAATATTTGTGAAGTTAATAAATTTTCATTTTCATAAGAATTGGGCTAGAATAAATTATGAAATTAATTTTTGGGTTTTTCAAAAAGCCCAATATTGAGGCCCAAAGCGGAGAAATACAAGAGAATAATATTTGGCCTAATATTAATGTTAATTTTGGCCAAGGAAAAGAAGAAAGGGAATTTATTAAAAAATGTAGTGGCAAAATCATAATTTTGTCAATAAAGTACAAAATTAATTATTTTCCAATAAATTGAAGTTAATTTCAATTAATTAAGGAAAATAAAGAGAAAATATATATATTTGGAATATTTTGATCAAATAAATATAGCTTTATGAGAAAATTGGAACACATGCTTAAATTGGACCAAAATGTTACATATGTGCACATGTAACTTGACTAATGTGATGAAGCTAATTGAGACATGAGGAGAGGGGGTCTAGGGCGTCATTTTTCATGGATCAAGAGAGGGAAATATTAGTTCAGGCCTAATGGAATTTTATGACACCATTACATATAGATAAATTCAAGTACACAAAAGTCAAAATTTTGGTTTTATGTAATTAAGTAAATTAAGGCGAAAATGGGATATTTTAAGATCACATTTCCCTTCATCTTTCCATCATTTCTGTCGGCCACAAGCACAACAGAGGAGAGGGAGAGAGCTTGAAGGTTTTAGAGAGAAGGAAGAGAGAAATCTCAAGATAAGTTGTGATTTTTCTTGTGTTTTAGCTTCTAGCTTATGAAATTCCTTCTCTAAGGTTCTCTTCTCCATGGTTTGGTGTGTTTAGCAAGCAAATATCAAGGTTTGAAGAGGAGGATGGTTTCGGTCAAGAGAGAGAGGAAGAAAAAAATCAAAGGTAACATCACAAACCTCAAATCATTGATGCTGTTCTTGTTGTTGTTGGATTTGTTGGTAGTTTTGTGGCTTGTTTGTTGTGATTTGTAAATTTGGGAAGTGTTAACCTTAAGGGGTTATGCTGCCCAAATTTCCTCAAATCTTATGTATTAGATGTTTAAATGGTTAATTAAGTGATTAGGAGTGAAAAAGAGCAAGCTTTCGATGTTAGAAATCAAAAATCCCAATTTCACTTTTCTTGACCTAAGTTTCAGCCAAGTCCAGAAGTAGGGGTAGGAGCTGAATTTTCATGAAATTGATGGTTCTATTGTTTTCATGAGGGAAAATTAGGTAGGGTTAGTGTTGAACATTTTTTCAGAAAAGCCATAGAAAGAGAAATGACAAAAAAACCCCCGAAACCCAAATTAGGGGCTGCCAAGGGCAAAATTGTCATTTGGCAGTGATTTTATAAAACCGAGGTCAAAAATGGATTCCTTGGGTGAAAATATGTCAGAATAGCCTGAGTCAAAATTTCTAGACAAGTACGGTCGGTCCAGGTATGGTGGGGCCGAGACCCTAGGGGCACTTTGGTAATTTTTAGATTTGGACTTATATAACCAACCAAAACACTTTGGAAGTGTCTAGAGTAGCACACAAATGAGTTTTAACCTAATTCTTGTACATTTGAAATTTTAAACTGGGTTATTTGCCCGGGCCGTTGCACGTAGTTCGAAGAACTACTTTTAAGCAACAAAGGGATAAAAGGCAGTAACTTTATCTCTCATACACTATGTGAATGTTGATATGTTGTATGTTGTTGTATTTTGTGATATGAACACGTGCCTGGGGCATATTACCCAACTGTAGTCGGGGGACTCGGCTGTGGTACACAGACAAGTAGGGATTCCAAACAGTCATTTGGCCCTGAGCATTGTGTACACACACGTTATAGTATGAATTTTTATTTTACACTATATGGTGTATTGTATATTTAATTTTGGCATTTTATATGATTGGTTGTATGTTACTATTGAGATTAGTTTGAATCTCACCCTTTTTCAATAAACAAATATAGCAGTGGGAACCAGTGGCTCCAAAGGCAAGGCAGCAGAACCTGGCAACTGAGGTGTGCGGGTTACGAGAGCTGAGCTATTGGTTATATTGGAGCTGTAGAATTTGTAGAAGTCACATTTCAGAACTTCAAGATGAACTTGCAAGATTTAAATATGAAAGATTCTCTGTGAATTTGTTCATTTTTCAAAGTGCTTATGTTGGGAAAAGCTCTCTTAATTGCATGCATATATTTAGTGGTGTAGAAATTTTTGGCTCTAAGAGGTTATTGGGATTGTTAAGAATTAGGCTTGAACTTACAAGAATTTGATTTGAGGGTTATACTAGTTGTGCTGCTAAGGATAGCTTACGAAATACAAGATTGGCGTTTGGGTTAATTTCACTTATGATTTTAGCTTAGTAAAAGCTTTATGCTTTATTTGGCATTGGAAATTGCTGATAATTTATTACTGAATTATGTCTGGTTTGTATAAATTCAGTCTGGTTTTCATTGTTCACTGTTCTCTTGTGAATATGGTACATAGAAGAAAATGAATTTTTGATTGTGTGTATTTATTGATGTTTTATGATTGTGTGTGATTCAAGATGAATTTGTGGTAAGGTTGATTGAGTTGTGGTGTTATGTGTTATGTTCATAAGCTAGAAAGCATGGAAAATCCTTGTGTGTATGTTTCAACATTTAGTACTGATATCTAAAGTAGGTCAGAAAGTTTTGGGCTGCAGCCAAGTCCATTTGGCTGCACTAACCAATTTGGTAAAAAGGTTTAGGCTGCAGCAAAGATTAGTCTAGCTATAGCCAAGCAGGTGACAGAAGCTTCTGGGCCTTAGCCAGGAAACTTTTGTGCTTCAGCCATGAAGGAGGCAGAATCTTTTAGGCCGCAGCCAAGTATATCTTGTCTACGGCCACAATTATTGCAGCATGTTTTGGGCTGCAGCCAAGAAGGCTTGTCTGCAGCCACACCTTTTAAAAAAAATTTCATTTATCTAGTTTGCAACAGTTATTATGTATTCAGTTATTGTTAGTTATGTCTTTCAGTTATGTTCAGAATCTATAAATATGTAATACTTTCATTTGCAATGATTATCAGAGAATTGTCAGAAAGTTATTGTGTTTTGGACTAGAGATTTCAAATTCTGGCTTTAGTATTTTTCTATTCCCTTTTTCTGTTCAATCTTGCATTTTGCAGAAGTTTTGCAAATGGCAGAGCAACATCCTATAGAGCAACAACAACATCCTAAAACAGTGGTTGGTAAGTTTGAAATGTTGAAAGTGTTGTTATTATTGTTGGATTATTGTTGATTATTGATACAATTTCTAATAACTTGTTCAATTTCTAGGTGGTGGTGGCGGGGGTTAAACCCCAGGGAATTGGTTTCTTATTACTTTAAGGCTAGACTCCAAGAAAGAGTCAAGCAGAAGTTGAAGAGGTCAGGATTTGCGTTCATCTTTGACATCAATGATAAAATCACTCATGTTAAATCCCTCCTTCTTGCATTGATAGAGGCGTACGACATCAGAACCGAGGCCTTTCACATTGGCCAAAACGTATTGTAGTTTGGCCTTGAAGATGTGTTGATGATAATTGGTTTTCTAATTGATGGTAAACCAGTTGTTTTTTACAGTAACACCCCAGATCTAACAAGTCAAGACGTTCTTGAACTTGACGGGGTTACCCTTACAGGTAATTTTGTTGGCGTGAGGGAGCTGGTTGAATTTATCAACTCTCTTGATGAAGTGAATGCTGATGAAGAGACATTGAATCGTACAGCCCGAGCAGCAGCACTCCCCGGCATAGCATGCATGTTCTCCCTGAAGATAGGCAAAAGTAATGTCCACAAGAAATTTGTTAGTTTCCTTAGGGACGTGGGAGAAATAAGTACATATGTATAGGGGGTTGCAAGCTGGGTGAATCTTCACACCAACTTGAAAGCATGCAAAGCATATGTAAAACACACTAGCCTATTTGGATGTGTGTTTAGGGGACAGGTAATCTCTTTAATCTCTTTTTTAATTTTTATATTTTTAAAAAGATATTTATGTATTTTTATGAATATTTTAAATACAAATGTTTACTTTGCTCTATTTTTCTTTTTGAAGGTATTTTTTCTAACCCACATACCAAAGCTAGTGCCAATTTGCTTCAAGAAACTCGACCCTCTTACTGTGCAAGCATCCTTTCCACTTATCACGTCATGGGTGACTGAAATGGCTTATGCTAGATTTTTTTATGGGAAGCATCGGCCTTCGATGGAAGAGCTATGGAAGATCTTTTCCGAGTTAGATCCTAGCGAGGTAACATCTATGTTCTTGTCCTTTGAAACTTGCTACTAGAACATTTTAAGTGTACTAGAATATTATTTAAAACTGTTTGTTTTTTCCCTTTTCATAGGTGGTTTGGCAGCCATATCACGATCTCGAGCTCAATTATCCCTATCTCCAACAGAGAGAATTAAGGAGATCGTGCACCACTGCTTTGTTCCTGGATCACGTTGTACACCACCTCCCGCAAGTAG
The DNA here is from genome assembly GCA_963210345.1 of Inga oerstediana. NCBI lineage: Eukaryota > Viridiplantae > Streptophyta > Magnoliopsida > Fabales > Fabaceae > Inga > Inga oerstediana. The sequence goes on along the minus strand of OY723405.1, from coordinate 12,810,594 downwards.
AAGCTCAACAATATTTTGATAGAGAGCTTGAATTAGATGAGGATTGGTTGTCACGACTTCATGGCGTTCCACTTGGTCGCGAAAAGACCATCAAAGATGCTCTGAAATTGAGCATATAAAGTTGGAATTCAAGGAGGGAGTACTTGATAAGGACACGATCAAAGATGGATAATGCCAATACTGTTGATAATAAGATCATTGTTACACCTTCCAACGAGATGTTTATCACCCCTTTTGCCAACAATGGATAAAAAATGTTCAACACCTCTACTGCTGATAATTTTAAGGTCCTTCATTCACCTACCAACATAATACAGATGATTTACTCTCCTCCTAGCCATGATTCTTAAATCCTTCATACATCTACGATCAATACTTCAATTACATTGACAACAATAGATATAGGGGTATAAACGTCGTTGTCTGGTAGGAGGGTGGTGAGGGTTATGGAGCAACTGTCAATAATATTGGTGAGGAGAATCTTCAAGGGCGGAGTGGCAATGATAATCCCAGTGGTGATGGCAGTAATGTTAGTACGGGGGGGGTAATAGTGAAGAGTGCGCTGACAATTCTGATAAAAGAGTGATATGTTGATAGTGGGCGTCATGATGAAGATCAAAGTGGCAATGATAATCCTGATGGACCAAACATAGCATCCCAAGCATCTCAATCACCTCTAGGTTATGAAAAAGGGAAAACATCTCAACCTACGAGAATTATGACTAGAGAGGTGAAGACAGGTAAAAGGTTGCAAGATTATCATGTTGTAATCGTAGGAAGGACATTTAGGGTTATAAGGATGGTGAGCTAATAACAATTTTCCCATCTATTAGTTTGAATTAAATAACAAAAAAATCAATATTTTAAAGGTGACATTTTTTAGAAGTTTTTTCTAACATGAAATTTTGATCAAATTAGGAAAAACTAGGCAAGAGAGCGAGGGATTAATGCTATGCCAAAGTGATGAATGGTTACTATTAGGTAAAGTCTCTAGCTTCTCTTAATCTAACCCAAAGCATAAGCAGTGTTAGTGTGTATGCACTTATACATCTTTGAATGATGACAATATGTTCTTTACTTCTAGTTCATATAATTGTTGTAGTTTTGTGAATTGTACAAAAAGTAAGTTACCTTATGCAGAAATATAGAGGAAGATGATTCTGCAGATGTAGCAGCTTGTAACCATCAAAAGAGTGCTGGTGAAGGCCCATCCGTGGAGAAAATGGTTATTTCCTTTAGCTCTGTGGTTGAAGCAGTTTGGTTATATTTGCTTGTCACTGGTTTCAATTTTGTTGTTTTAGAACCTAATGAAAGAGTTGTCAATTGAGGTTGCTGATGGTAGCAAACATCATGAGGACGTAAGTTCAAATTCTGATTTTCTGAAGGAGAAAATAGAGAAGCAGGATGATGTGTTCTCAGATCAAGTTTTCACTTTACTGTCAGCATTAGCGGTATATCATTCTGTTTTGGACCAAGAGGTCAGGATAATGGTTCCTTAAAGGTAAAGTAGGTTAACTTAAGCAGCTAGTTGATTTAAAATCTTGCTAGGAGTCGGCTATAAAGCTTAATCATGTTTGGTACAATAGAATTATATACCATTTCCAATTCTCTGGTATTTTCTTTATTTAAGTGCTGATAGTAAGCTTTCTATATTCACGGTCTAGATTCAGCAGTCTGAATGGGATATATTTATTTATATCTTTTATCCCTTACATACATGATTGATTTACCACCTCTTGGTGACACTGTAGTGCCAGAAATGCTTTTGAAAATTCTTGAACCATATTGAAAAGAAGGTCTATATCTTATTAATGTATTTTCCTTCCTTATAATGTACTTCTTTTTAGTGTTCTAGCATGTTAAGTGCAAAAAGAGATTTTCACTGTTTACACAAATATATCAAGAGAATATGAGAAGTGATTGGAAATATCGAGAATATAATCAAACAAAATGATGAAATGAAGTAAGCAAAATCAGCTGGTAAAGGTTCAATATTGTGTTGTCTAACTATTTTTAAAAAATATAGAATGATATAAATTAAATAGTTTCCTTTCAGTGTATATATGCATCTATACCAGAATATACTTTCTTTCAGAGAAAGGTGGATCTTGTCATAGTTTAGAAATCAATAATGAAAGCACTAGTCCCTAGAGAACTTTTTGGTTAACAAGTTGTTCACTTTCTTTTAAATTATGGTCTAACTTTGATGTATGGTATTATCACTAATTCATATTCAAGTTTTATCAGGTCCAAAATAAACATGATTGGCAAAACTTGCTTTGTCATTTGAATAAGTTTGCTCATTATTAATTGATAAAAAAATTTGACTCTGTTTCTTACGTTTTTGACAAGCCAAGGGTCATGGTTGCAAAATGAATGCCTCAGAGGAGCCTAATCTCATAAAAGAAATCTCTAAAGCTACTGGTGTAATTCTTGACTCAGTATTCAGGTATTTATTTCTTAAATGTATGATATGTTCATGGATTTAGTAGCATCATTTATCAATTAAAAGATAGATCAAAGAAAGTTGAAGAAGGCATAGTTTAGGAGAATATAAACAAGAGGTTAAGAATAAAATGGATGCCATTGAAGCTGTTCAGTGCATAAATTTTTGGCTTGCATATCAATAATTTGGCATCATTAAGACCATGATATTTTAACATGTACATCGTGTGGGCTAGTACTACAGGAAAATCTGGACTGAGAATATGCTCAATGGTTCTACTTGGCTTATCATTCCCAAATTTCAAGTTGGTTTACTTTGTTGGCTTTATTGAATTCTCTTGCATGTTTCTACCAGATTAAATCCCTTCTCTTCCAAATCACATGATTCAATTATAGTATACAAAGTAATTGTAATAATATGGTAGTTAAGGCGTTTTTAGATGGTTATTGGAAGAAATGAGATGTGACATCCTTAGTTAGGGAAGAGCACACCATCTTGCTTTTCGTTTCTTATAAGTCTTAACCTATGACGTGTGTGAGGTAGGTTGGTGTTGCAGTCTATCCTCCACATTTTGTCCATTGGATTTTTGTTTTACCTATAATGTAAGTAGTGCCTTATGTGGCTTGAGGAACACTCAATTACAGCTATAATGTCGAGGGCAGCCGCCTATGAAGTTTTTTTTTTCAGATTCAATCTTTTAGATTTGACATATGGTACATAAAAGAAAATGAATTTGTGATTTTGTGTGATTAATTATGTTTTATGATTGTGTGATTAAAGATGAATTTGTGGTGAGATTGATTGAGTTGTGGTGTGTAATATCCCAAAAAGTGATTAAGGGCTAATGACTTCAAAAGTGGATGTAATTATTGTTGAATAAACACTTTTGAAGAATGTGTGATGGGAATTTGGATATTTTAATGATTCCAATGGATTCCTTGTGAAAATTTATGTTGGAATGATGTTTGGTATGAAAATGGAACCAATGGAAGCAAAGATGCAAAATCTAAAATTCTGTCCAGTGAAATTCTATTCTGGGCAGTCCGTTTGTGTGAACGTTTTTAATGACCAAATGGCATCTAAAAATTCTGAAATTTTCCAGTCTTATAGTTCACATCTCAAGCTTCAAAATGGACATATAATTTGTTCCATTTCATTTTGTGAACTAGGAGATATAACTGTCCAAAGTTTGGGATGGAAACTGAACTCTGTTTTGGGGCAGTGATGAGTTTTATGTAATTCTGGAATTGTGTGGTGATTTTTAGTAATGGCCAATATTTTTCCTATGAAGAGGACTTAAATATCTTTCATTTGGCTTTGGAATCACCTCATTTTGAGTTTTCTAGAATTAGTTATGATTTTTCAAAGTTTGGGCAGAAAATCTGCCAGAAAATCCGAAAATGGGAATTATGACATCATCTCATTAAAAGATGATGTCAGCATGGATTATTAATCAAATTGCTCATCTTCTTCAGCCATTTCACGCCATTTTCAGCTGAAGTAAGAGGAAAAAACGTGAGAGAGAGCTTGGAGAAAAATAGAGAGAAGGAAGGAGAAATCTCACAAGGTAAGCCGATTTCTCCGACGATCTAGCTCCTAATGTGTATAATCCTCCTCCTAAGCTATTCCTCTATGTGAATTAAGGTTTTGAAGCAAGGAATTTGGTGTTCAAGGGGCTAGGGTTTTCAGCCACTCTTGAGAAAAGCTAGAAGGAGCTTGAGGTAACTTCCAAACTCTTGTATATTGCTTATTCTGGCTGCTGTGGGCAATTTAATCGGTGAAATTTCGCCGGATTGCCGTTGGTTTTAAATTTTGGAAATTGAGTTTCCTAAGGGTTATGCTGCCCAATTTTTGTTCAAATGGTAGTTATAACCTAATGTAATAGTGAATAAAGTGGTTAGGAGTAGAAAGGAACGCGTTTACGGAGCCGAAATCGTAAAACCCCAATTTTTCCCGGAGAACATGTATATTTCGGCCAAGGCTGTAAATGGGTCTTAGAGTTGGATTTTCAATGATTTGATGATTCCATTGGATTCAGTGGGCGAAAATAGGTGGGGTTACAGTTGGGCACTTTTTCAAAAAAGGCCGAGAAAGCATAATTACGGAAACACCCCCTAAAACCCTAAAAGTAGGGCTGCCAAGGGCAATTTCGTAATTTAACATTGAATTTGATAATTCCGAGTCCAGAAATGGATTCCTTGGGCGAAAATATGTCAGGATAGCCCATGTCAAAATTTCAAGAAAAGTACAGCCGGACCGGGTACGGCGGGCCCGGGCCGGGTCCCCAGGGGTATTTTTGTAAATTTTCATTATAGACTCATATAACCCCAAGTAACACTATGGAAGTGTCTAAATGGTGCATTTGGAATTGTAGGATTCGACATTTGCCGTCCTCGTGAGCCGCAGTGCCAAGAAACGTCGGGAAAGGATCAGGTAGTGACTCTCTCTCTTATACTGTGTGTAATGCTCTGTATGTGTGTGTTATCACGGTTCTGTGATGATTTCTTTGATGCTGCTGCGGTTACAGCTGGTGATAGCTGTCGTTTACAGCGTAAGCTGTCGTTTACAGCGCAAGCTGTCGTTTACAGCGTAAGCTGTCGTATTTGTGATTACAGCGTGAGCTGTCGTGATGAAAATTATAGCGAGAGCTATCGTATTGTGTATACAGCCGTGAGTGCTGTCGTTTGTGGTGAAAACCATGTATATTTGAGATTGATGCTGCTGTTGATGCTGGTTGTGATTTATGTGCATGCTTGGTATTTATACATTGTATGAGTGGTTTGTTACTACTGGGATTCTCTCGAATCTCATTCTTTCCTATGACTAACATTTCAGACAAGGCATGTGGCTTAAAGGAAAAGCGGCCAACCCAGAGCAATTAGGACCCTTAGGGGTATATGCGATTTTGGAGACGTTGGTTATCCATTTAGAACTTGAGATTACTGTATATTTTGAATTAGGAATATTATATTCGATTTTAGTTGTGTAATCCCCTAGTGGATACTTGTAACCTCTAGATTATATATGTATAGAACCCGGGAGTTGCCGGGGATTTGGTTATACACTCTGTGATACGTGAATGTAGATAAACTGCACAGGTAATTATATTCGAATTTTGAAATGGAGACCAGGAACAGGAAGAGATTTTGAATGTTTTGTGAAAACCCTACTACAAAGTAGGAGATTGAAATGAGTTTAAGTTATCCGAAGGTCTCTAATCGTGATTTAATTATCTAATATCGAATTATAATTACGTGATTAAAGTCAGGGTGTTACATTTTGGTATCAGAGCTGTAGTTCCTGGCAAGGGTAGAGATTGTTAGGATAGCTCCCTTAGTTGACCTTAGTGATAGTAGATGATTGGTGAATGGTTGTGGTGTATACATATGTATTCTCTGCTATTGTGGATGTATAGGAGATTGGTGGACTTTGTGTATACATTACCTGTGGTATTGACGTGGTGAATGATTTGTGGAGTGAAGAAAATAGTAGGACGTCCTAGAGTGCAATAGGTAATGCCAGAGGTGCAGATAATTAACGACAATCCACTGGACCCCATGCGGGAGAGGATGGGTTGGTTAAGGACCAGAGGGGTAGGATTAATGAATTAAGAGAGAATGAAGCGGAATGAAGACCAAGCTCAATCCACTCAGGAAGAGACTCGAAATGAAGAGACTGCTGAAGAGTCATGTGGGGTTCCAGCTCGAAATGAAGAGACTGCTGAAGAGTCATGTGGGGTACCAGCTAGAAAAGAAAGAGATCTCTAATACTGGGTTTCGTTGTTTTGCAAGCACCTACCTCCAGTATTCAGAGGGAGATTTGATCCCCAAGCAACTGAAGACTGACTGAATCGGCTGGAAAAGATATTTGAAGTGCTTGAATGCTCGACGGAGGTAAAATCATAGTTGGCTGTGTGCGAGTTAGGGGGGATGCAAATCGATGGTAGCGGAATATCACCCCAACGTTGCGAAGCAAAAATATGCCATTGACTTGGGAATTGTTTCAACAAGAATTCAACGAGAAGTATTTTCCCAAATCAGTGCGACTCGAGAAAGAGACTGAGTTCTTATCAATCAAGCAGGGTGTCACGGAGATCTTTGATGATTGCTAGTCTCATTTTATCCGGCTAGCTAGGTATTCCTTTTATCTACGGCGAAGAAATGATAAGGAATGGAGTTTGGATATGCTAATTCGTGGGTGCGGCGTGAATTGAGGAAGTAGTTAGTCACCTATTAATTCATGGGGTTTAATAAAACGATAGAAGAGTATATAAGCATTGAGAATCATTTAAAAGATTCATATCCTGCCAAGGGTACCAGTAGCTGCAGTGAACCCAGTAAGCGTAATGCTTCTCATAAGTTGAAGAATTAGGGGTTCTCATCCAAAGGTGATGGTATGAAGCCCTATCATCCTAGGAATCGTGAACCATAGAAAGCCTTCACGGGGTGGATATGTCTTTGTTGCAACCAGGTACATCAATGCCGAACGTGCGAGGGGCGAGTGATATGTTATAATTGTCAACAACCTGGATGCATTGCTAGTGAATGCAACCAGTCGCCGGTTGAGCGAAGGTCTAGGACTCAGAGCAGAGTGTTTACTATGATACACGAAGAAGCTCAGAGGTTCCCCGACCAGATCCAAAATAAACTCTTTCTCGATGATAGGTTATTAGAAATTTTGTTTAATTCGGGTACAACTTATTTTTTTTTCATTGTGATGATTGTGTGAAGCGCCCGGAACTGTGTGTATAAACTGCTAGTTGAACTAGTTTTGACGATGTTAATGATTGTTAGGGCTATGATTCCTGATGCTTGTGTGAAGTGTGTGAGAATTATGGAAAGGCATGTGCCTATAGTTGATTTGCTGTGATTGCGAGGTTACCAATTGGAAGTCCTATGGGATCTTAATTGGTTGACGGCAAGAAATGTACTTGCTGTGCATATGAATTCGATAAACCACATCCGTCGACTGTAGTTAGGTTGGTTCATGATGATTTTCATTAGTGACATTTGGATATGCTGTACATGTAGCCATAGATTGTGGTCTCATGGTTGGGACAGGAAGTAGAATGTATGAGTAGTTTCTAGACTCTCGTTACAACAATATTTCTAATTAGAGATGAGTAATGGAAAGAGCTATCTACGGAGGATTCAGATCAGAAAGGGCTATCTGCGGAAAGTTCTGATAGGAGAGGGCTACCTATGGAGAGTTTGATCGGAGAGGGCTACCTATGGGGAAATCTGATCGCAAAGGGCTACCTACGGAGAGTATAGTACCGTAGTGTGGAGCCACCGTGACGACAAACCCTAGCGTGAAGCCGCCGTGACGACAACCCTTGGAGTGCAGCCGCCTTGATGACGAACCGTGGAATGCAGCCGCCGTGATGTTGAATTGTAGATTAGCACTATGGAAGCATTGGTTCTCCATGATGTGGTATTGTAATGACTCCTACAGGGAATGGGTTTTCCTGAGATAAGAAGTCATATGGCTCTGTATGATTCAAGTTGAAACGGGCCAAAGTCAGGCACAGATAAATCTGGATTGTGAGGGCTGTCAAGTGTAGTGGGAGGTTCCTGTGGGACTCCTACTAAATTAATCTAACAGTGTTAAGGCATAGATGAGGGAAAAGACATCAGAGTGTGCAGCGGAAGCATGGTGAATGTAATGCGCTTGAGAATTATGTTGAGCAGAAGCTTGAACTTGCAGTAAGAATGATGTGTCAATCATGGCTTTGGGAAGTAAAACTTCGATGCCAATTTATCTTGTAAAGGGGTCTTGAAGGATCCTAGTTTGGTGAAAAGAATTTGTGGTGGTTGGAATTATTAAAATGCCTGGTTCTAGCTTGTTGCAATTGTGCATTGTGAGTCTCTCACTTGCGGCCGCATAGGGTGATTCCTATGGCGGAGGACCGTTCCGCTAGGGCGGTAGTTACGGGGGATTGACTATTTGTGAGCCGTGAGGCTATGTATATGCACTGCCATGCCAATAGTCCCTGAGTCGCTAGCAACGGTTCGGGTAAAGACTGTGTGTCTTCCCGGCGGTAAAAGGGGATGAGGGTGGAGTGTGATTGTGAATCTGTGATAGTTGTGAACAAGCTGGGATTAGGGTGTGGTCGTATGGCAGAGCAGAGCTAGTTCAGCTGATGGTGAATTCGACTACATGATCGGGGGTTCTCACTTGTGGGGGCGCTTACCCCGGCATGGCCAGCATGGCTAGCTACCAGGCTGGTTGCACCGGTGTTGACCCTAGGCCGAAAGGCGGTGCGTAAAATTAGAATCTGCGATGCATATTGGATATGGGAGTTGCGTGAATGCTGGAAGGGCCATGTGTATTTGTGCAAGCGGCGAGAGCTGAGATATTCTTGTAAACAGTGGTAAGTTGTGTGATTGTGAATCTTGTGATGTTAGTCACGCATCAATGTGAAATCTACTGCGAATGTTGTGGGATACCCAAAAGTCCTGGTTGGATGAGGGTAATGCTGTGAAAGTTAATACAGCAAAAGATGAAGTGTTTATGAGTACAGCTAAGGCTGTCGGTTTTGTGTAATGAATTTGTGATGCTTGAGTTATTCCTGCAAGAAAGGTGACTAGATTGGGCAGGGTGGTGGCATATGCCTCCTAACTGCTATGGTTGTATGAGATGTGCTAGTTCACTTATTAACTGAGGGTTTGCAGTAGTTATATTATGTAACGATAATGTTTTGTGGCAATCAACGTGAGGCGATTGCATTTGTTAACCATTGTATGGTGATTATGAGAATTCCGAGTGTTTTTGTGGGAAATTGAGCACTGCACAATAAGTTCGTTTGAGATTCTTGTGAGAATCAAAGTGTGGAGTATTGTTTGTGTGGGTGGTCTAAAAGAGACTGTCCCAATAAGAAATGAATTGTAAAACGGAAGCCATCGTGAAGGGGCATCCAAAGTTGTGGTTTAAGTTGTGTAGCAATTTCGAGGACGAAATTTAATTTACGGGGGGAGAAATGTAATATCCCAAAAAGTGATTAAGGGCTAATGACTTCAAAAGTGGATGTAATTATTGTTGAATAAACACTTTTGAAGAATGTGTGATGGGAATTTGGATATTTTAATGATTCCAATGGATTCCTTGTGAAAATTTATGTTGGAATGATGTTTGGTATGAAAATGGAACCAATGGAAGCAAAGATGCAAAATCTAAAATTCTGTCCAGTGAAATTCTATTCTGGGCAGTCCGTTTGTGTGAACGTTTTTAATGACCAAATGGCATCTAAAAATTCTGAAATTTTCCAGTCTTATAGTTCACATCTCAAGCTTCAAAATGGACATATAATTTGTTCCATTTCATTTTGTGAACTAGGAGATATAACTGTCCAAAGTTTGGGATGGAAACTGAACTCTGTTTTGGGGCAGTGATGAGTTTTATGTAATTCTGGAATTGTGTGGTGATTTTTAGTAATGACCAATATTTTTCCTATGAAGAGGACTTAAATATCTTTCATTTGGCTTTGGAATCACCTCATTTTGAGTTTTCTAGAATTAGTTATGATTTTTCAAAGTTTGGGCAGAAAATCTGCCAGAAAATCCGAAAATGGGAATTATGACATCATCTCATTAAAAGATGATGTCAGCATGGATTATTAATCAAATTGCTCATCTTCTTCAGCCATTTCACGCCATTTTCAGCTGAAGTAAGAGGAAAAAACGTGAGAGAGAGCTTGGAGAAAAATAGAGAGAAGGAAGGAGAAATCTCACAAGGTAAGCCGATTTCTCCGACGATCTAGCTCCTAATGTGTATAATCCTCCTCCTAAGCTATTCCTCTATGTGAATTAAGGTTTTGAAGCAAGGAATTTGGTGTTCAAGGGGCTAGGGTTTTCAGCCACTCTTGAGAAAAGCTAGAAGGAGCTTGAGGTAACTTCCAAACTCTTGTATATTGCTTATTCTGGCTGCTGTGGGCAATTTAATCGGTGAAATTTCGCCGGATTGCCGTTGGTTTTAAATTTTGGAAATTGAGTTTCCTAAGGGTTATGCTGCCCAATTTTTGTTCAAATGGTAGTTATAACCTAATGTAATAGTGAATAAAGTGGTTAGGAGTAGAAAGGAACGCGTTTACGGAGCCGAAATCGTAAAACCCCAATTTTTCCCGGAGAACATGTATATTTCGGCCAAGGCTGTAAATGGGTCTTAGAGTTGGATTTTCAATGATTTGATGATTCCATTGGATTCAGTGGGCGAAAATAGGTGGGGTTACAGTTGGGCACTTTTTCAAAAAAGGCCGAGAAAGCATAATTACGGAAACACCCCCTAAAACCCTAAAAGTAGGGCTGCCAAGGGCAATTTCGTAATTTAACATTGAATTTGATAATTCCGAGTCCAGAAATGGATTCCTTGGGCGAAAATATGTCAGGATAGCCCATGTCAAAATTTCAAGAAAAGTACAGCCGGACCGGGTACGGCGGGCCCGGGCCGGGTCCCCAGGGGTATTTTTGTAAATTTTCATTATAGACTCATATAACCCCAAGTAACACTATGGAAGTGTCTAAATGGTGCATTTGGAATTGTAGGATTCGACATTTGCCGTCCTCGTGAGCCGCAGTGCCAAGAAACGTCGGGAAAGGATCAGGTAGTGACTCTCTCTCTTATACTGTGTGTAATGCTCTGTATGTGTGTGTTATCACGGTTCTGTGATGATTTCTTTGATGCTGCTGCGGTTACAGCTGGTGATAGCTGTCGTTTACAGCGTAAGCTGTCGTTTACAGCGCAAGCTGTCGTTTACAGCGTAAGCTGTCGTTATTGTGATTACAGCGTAAGCTGTCGTATTTGTGATTACAGCGTGAGCTGTCGTGATGAAAATTATAGCGAGAGCTATCGTATTGTGTATACAGCCGTGAGTGCTGTCGTTTGTGGTGAAAACCATGTATATTTGAGATTGATGCTGCTGTTGATGCTGGTTGTGATTTATGTGCATGCTTGGTATTTATACATTGTATGAGTGGTTTGTTACTACTGAGATTCTCTCGAATCTCATTCTTTCCTATGACTAACATTTCAGACAAGGCATGTGGCTCAAAGGAAAAGCGGCCAACCCAGAGCAATTAGGACCCTTAGGGGTATATGCGATTTTGGAGACGTTGGTTATCCATTTAGAACTTGAGATTACTGTATATTTTGAATTAGGAATATTATATTCGATTTTAGTTGTGTAATCCCCTAGTGGATACTTGTAACCTCTAGATTATATATGTATAGAACCCGGGAGTTGCCGGGGATTTGGTTATACACTCTGTCATACGTGAATGTAGATAAACTGCACAGGTAATTATATTCGAATTTTGAAATGGAGACCAGGAACAGGAAGAGATTTTGAATGTTTTGTGAAAACCCTACTACAAAGTAGGAGATTGAAATGAGTTTAAGTTATCCGAAGGTCTCTAATCGTGATTTAATTATCTAATATCGAATTATAATTACGTGATTAAAGTCAGGGTGTTACATGGTGTTATGTGCTATGTTCATAAGCTAGAAAGCATGGACAATCCTTTTGTGTATGTTTTAACTTTTGGTGCGGATATCTAAAGCAGGTTAGAAAGTTTTGGGCTACAGCCAATAAATTGGAAGAAAGTTTTGGGCTGCAACCAACAGGCGATAGAACAAGCACTTACTAGTGCTGAGGTAAGGTCAATGTTTGATTCTTGTGTGCAGTGCCATGTTAAAAACCTTTTTCTTGGTCGGTAATAAAAGGCTAAGAGGACATACTATGTATTTTTTGAAAAATGATATAAAATCGATAAATGGTCATAAATTCAACTAATTTATTAATTTTTTGGATGCTGAAAATGACGCACTATACATTTTATTTAAAATTATTTTACCGAATATCTAAAAAAATTACAACAAATAAAAGGTAAATAAATAGGGAGTGTTGTGGAGTTGTAAAGGTGGTTGAATTTGCCATAAGATCGAGGTACTCTAGCATGTTTCCTTTGTTTCCTTTTTTGAAAATCTTACTTCATGGAGGTAAATTATTGTGTAGATGCCCTTAATTAAGTATTTTTCGTCTCCAGTTCTGTTGGTTTGTACATTTCATTTTTTTTTGGATGACACTATAAGGTTTTTGCCAAGATTTTAACTTCTGTGGTATATAATCATTATCTCATGTGCATTATCAAATATTGGGCAAGATATAAATTATGGCCACTTCTCCCACAAGATAGGACTTGTTGGACTAGCTATGATGGGCCAAAATCTGGCTCTCAATATTCTTGAGAAAGGCTTCCCTATCTTTGTTTATAACCGAACCACATCTAAGGTTGATGACATTGTGGAACAAGCTAAACAGGAAGGAAATCTCCCTATTAATGGCTTCCATGACCCTGAATCCTTTGTTAAGTCCATTCAAAAACCTAGGGTTGTAATCATGCTTGTGAAGGCTAGGGGACCTGTTGACCAAACAATTAAGACCCTATCCACATACCTGGAGAAAGGTGACTTTGTAATTGATGGAGGTAATGAATGGTACGAAAACACCTAGAGGAGAGAAAAAGCAATGGCTGAATTGGGTTTGCTTTACCTTAGAATGGGAGTTTCAGGTGGTGAGGGGGTGCTCAACATTGTCCCTCTTTGATGCCTAGTGGTTCTTTCGAGGCTTTCAAATACATAGAAGACATTCTTCTGAAGGTGGCAGCTTAGGTTTCTGACAGTGGTCCTTGTGTGACATATATTGGTAAAGGTGGATCGGGTAATTTCATGAAAATGATCCATAATGGAATTGAATATTGTGATATGCAGCTGATTACTAAGGCGTATGATGTATTGAAGTCAGTTAGAAAGATCTCATGAACAAGCTACGTCAAGCACACAAACTATTCCCAGAGGTTGATGGGAAATCTATGTTGTCCAAGATCACATCAAAAGGAAAACCAGTAGAAAAAATGGGCAGAGATGTAATGGTAAGTCATCGCCTCTTTGATCACTTAACATGCCTTGGTGTCCCAAATTTCCAATTTTGTTTAAGCTTGGAAATTTATTTAGTAGAGTCAAGGTCAGCTTACGTTGATGGCGTTTAACTACTTTTAATCCATTTTTACCTAGGGTGCATTGTCAAACATATAACATTGTAGGTTAGAGTTTGGTAGGTTGATGTATTCTCTGCCCATAACATGTGATAATATGTGATATCATCTAAATTTTAACCACATTAGTCTGACCTTTAATGTCTCTTATATCTGTTTCTTGCATTATAGAATGCTCTTTTGTATGTGCATGCCCGAAGTCCGAACTGAATACTTTACAGGAACTTATTATTTGACTGGAAAAGCGCTCCCTGGACCTTATACGGTAGCAATTTGGCACGAGCCCTCATGCGGTAAAAAGGCACTAGCTGGCACGATAAGACATCGACATGACACTCAAATACCCGGTTATACTCCTCATTCTCAAAATAGGCTTCTTTGGCTTATTCTCTTATGCTTCTTCCTCTTCCGCCTGCTCTCTTCTTCATCGTGGCCGGCAAAACTAACAATATTATAATCATTCAACTTGAATTATACCCAAGACCTAACTTTATAGTTTCATCGCATTGTCAAGAAGCAGGTCTGGGAACAATTCTGTGTTCTATGATAGCCATATTCCACAATATGATGGGATTATCAAGAAGGCTACTATCAAAGCAAAGCAACCCATTACAAGGACCAAGGAGCGCCAGTTCTTGGCCTAATCATCAGGAACCAGAGATGCCATTACTTGCCATTCATCTGAATGGAGAGGCTCATAACCTTCTATAAGAATAAGAGTGTTTCAATGACTGAATTTAAGGTGTTCTTGAATAAAATCCTTCGTATGGAAAAGATTCTTCCATTCTCTAGAGACGCAACAAAATTTGACAATGGATTTTACCGAAAGTATGTTAAAAATGCTCATCATAATCTCAAGAGGAAGGTAGGGCTTATCTCCTTCTATGACCTGCTAAAAGATTTGCTTCAGAATGGGAAGAACAATCGAAAGAGACCCTTTAAGGCTCACTTCAAAATTCAAATATTGAAGATCCAAGATCTTTCCTTTTTTTCGACCGCTTCAATTGGAGTATTTTGAAGACAAGAAGGCTGCTAGTTTTTCATTCATTTGGGTAAATTTTAATATTAATACCCCTCCCCATTTTAAAACTCCACTGTTTCTGCCGGTATAAAATTGCACTTGATCTCTTAGCCTTTGTTTGGTAAGAAAGATTTGGAATGAATTCAACTTTTTCATAACATAAAAACCTGATTAAAAATATGGTAAGCAAGTTAAGCATTTCTAAGATAATTTTTCAGATGTCAAACTTTAGTAGAAGTACGATTCATATTGGCAATATATGAATAATTTAATCCTTTAGCCAAAAAGGGTGGAAAATTTATTCTCACTAAAATCAAATACCTGACACTAAACTATAGAGTAACTAAAGAGGCTAAGGTTATGGACTATTGCATGGTAGAATGTAGGCGAAGGCGTACAAGTTACTAAAGGAGATGGGAGCAAACCCAAATAATGAATGTGGTACTAGTGGAGCTAAGAACAAAAAGTGGATTAAGATATGAGAGAGGGTGGCTTGCCTATGACATAGATGCGGCTTATGGAGCTGGATTATCGACTTTAAGAGGTGCAAATCAAAATATTTTGTAGTTAATTTTAGTAAAGGTGACCACAAGAATGCCTATCTTGTCAAATATTGATTCTAGGTCGCTCGTCTCTTGCTTTTCACCTGAAAGTTACCAACAAAATTAAGTGTTTTATAACCTTTAAACTTTATGCCCAAGTGTAAAAGAACGCAGAATCAAAGTTACTAGCATATGTTGAACTAGCACTACATATATATAGTTGTCGATCAAAAGAATTCGAAATCTCAAACCTGGATCTACCCGTTATATAACAAATTTCAATTGTTACTCAAAATATATAATATAACATTTTAAAAACTCATATCCAAATCGTCCAAATCAGATATGATGATTTTGATCCTTACTATGCTTTTTGCTTAGTACAAAAACTGGTTGCATGGAGGATGATGGTTTTAAACCAGTCAACATTACAAATTTATAACATTCACATGTCAAAGACACGTTTTCACTTTCAAAGGATTTTGAAAGCACAAAAAATGCGTACTGCAGAAAGGTTCATCACACACAACGTTCATATAAAGAAGCCTTTTAATATCATACAGGTATAGGTTTTTTCTTTTTCCTCTTCTCTTCAACGTTTTTTTGTAAATTGAATGTATAAATATTCCTTAGTCATCAACTAATTTAGTCAGAGTTTAAGCTAAGTGGTTTTGCCAGGCTTCAACATTTTATGTACACAACACATCCTTATATAGTTATATACATCTGTAATGTATTTGTTACCGTACTTCAATGATAAAGTTTCTGATTCATTCTTCTCAATTTCAATTTCTCCCTGCTTCGTTCTTACTCTCTTCTTTCTTGAGAGTCTGATTTTCTTCACAACACAAATATAAAAGTTGTGAATGGTAGTATCAGAGCTTGGTTTTGATTATAAGATATAGGCTTCCTCTCTTGATGCAATTTAAAATCGTGAGGGATGGTATCAGAGCTTGGTTCGCATCGTAAGGGGTGTGATATAAGAGTTTGGCTCTGGTTGTGAGGGAAGATGTGCTAGCGAGGATGTTGTTCGCATAAGGGAGGAGTGTGATATCTCACATCAATTAAAGAAGGAAACCCCTCTTGTTTTAAAATCGTGGAGGATGGTATCAGAGCTTGATTCTTATACTGAGGATGATATAAGAGCCTAGTTCAGGTTGTGACGGTAGATGTGCTTGTATGGACGTTCCTACCGAATAAATTCATAAGTACATGATTTTTGGTTTCTAGCGCATTAGTTTTAAGGCCCCTATATGGTAGCGCCACTCTTCAGAATTTCTAGAATGCAGCTACTCTTGAAACTAATCTTAATGAAGAATTGTGTTTGGAATTTGGCGGATAGATTATATAATCATCTTGTTTTTATTATTACAATTGGAAATTAAGATGAGTATTTTTTGTTTCTTTAGGTTTTCTTTGATCTATCGGCAATGTGATTTTGAATTTCTTGATATGGAAGACACTAAATGTAATTCGCTTTCAAAGCCTCTGTTCTTGCTCATTGTTGATCGAATTTCTATCCTCAATGCCACTGCAACATGTCTTGCTCTTTTTTTTAAGCATTGCAACAAGTTAAATATACTCCCTCTGGTCCTATTTATAAGAGTCAAATTACAGGCCTTAAAAAAATAGTTAAAATTATTTAAAAATAATAAGTATATCTGAAATAAACTTTTTTTAAAATATGCCCTTATCCATAAAGGGGAAAGTAAGAGATAGAAAGAGTAAATAAAAGTATTCCCAACATTTTAATTAATTTGGGTTCATATAACTACACTTGTACCAAGGCACAAGAACTAAAATTAATGGATAATTATTCATCTATAAAAAAATTAATGGATATTTAAAACTAAAAAAGAATAGTTCCAACAGTGCATTTTCTTGTCATTGCCAATGATTGTGATAACAATATTTTATTACACATCAATTTATTAATTTAACTATATAAAAACGTAGAGCACTCCAAGTTTTTAGATTGTGATATGCTAAGCAGTATTGCCCTTGACTTTTATTAAAGAAAACAAAAGTAAATTAAAAAAAAAAAATTCACAAAGCCTACAAAATTAGCCATCTGGATTCCTCTAGTTCTTTTTTAGAACAGAATTCTGTAATTCACTATCTACAGTATATGATAAAATTAAATTTTTAAAAATAATGTGCAAAATAAAAAATTAATTTTCTCATTAATCAATCAATGAATTCAACTTTTTCCTTATATAAAAACCTGATTAAAAATATGGTAAGCACGCATTTCTAAAATAATTTTTCAGATGTCAAACTTTGATAGAAGTACGTATCATATTGGCAATATATGAACAATTTAAAACTTTAGCCAAAAAGAAAAAAAGGGTTTATTCTCACTGAAATCAAATACATGACACAGCAGTGATGCCCAAAATACAGATTTTTCATTGATTGAAAGTACTCTTGAAACATAAATCTGAAAGTAGTAGTGACGAACATTGTGCATAATCCTTTTATCATTAAACCCCGTCTTGCTTACCAAGATATTAACATGTTTGGATTGAGATCCAGATATCAAAATATCATACAACCACATTATAAGTGGTCACTTGTAGTTTAAAAAAAACAGCACAAAAACCAGAAAAAGTTATATTTGCCAACAAGCAACCATCTTCCACTCAACCCCTCATTGACCTTGCAATCAACTCCCTCATGATTGGCACAATAGCATTCGTAACTGATCATCCGGACAAAAGAAATTGAAACACAAGTCATTAAATTAAAACAAACATCATTCAAACAAAAATAATGTCAGGTAATTACAAACACGGTACTGAAACAAATCAACACAATGTTTACGTTGATGGCTCTGCGTAAGAGTAACTTAAATTAATTATTGAAGATATATGAAAATTAAATCCGTCTCCTCAACAAAACCCAAAATTCAAAACTTTAAATGGAGAACTTTGCAGAAGAGTGTTGCACTCACAATTACAATATCCTTCCCAGTTCCCACATTTAGCTCAGACCAACACCAACAATAATGGGTAATATAACCTGTGTGGGGTTTTTGACAGCATGGAAGCAATAACCTACACTTCAAATTAACATAAATCTTAGACACACCATTTCATCAAGAGCCTTTGGGAAATCTTAAGTGCTACATCTCCATTATTTAGCAACAGCTGATTAGTTGTCCGTTTGGGTGTTTAATAGAAGTACGTTTAATATTGGCTATATATGAATAATTTAAAACTATAGGCAAAAGGGGGAAAATGTTCATTCTCACTGCAATCAAAATGCCCAAATTCATGGGTTACAAGAGCTTTTGTGAGCCTAGAAATAGAGGAAACAAGGTTGAATCATTCAGAAAATACCTCCACATAACCTAGAAATTAGATGCTTTAGAAAAATATGATGCTGTACAGAAGGTTATGGCTCACTAGGTTATTCAGATTGCTTAAAGCTTCTTTCCTATCTTTTCCATTTCTCAATCACTTTCTACTCATTGTCTTAATCCCGTCCAAAGCTGCATCAATTCCTCATAATATTCTAAATGAAATGCTAATCAATACAAGGAAACATGATCTGGCATATACAAATTAAAGATTATAATTAGAATTTTTATAATAAAACTTCCATACCTCTGAAAATGTCCCAGTCAACTTATTCAGCACAGTAGATTTGCCAACTGAAGGAAATCCCACAAGGCCAACTCTTGCATCCCTACTTTTAGATGAAGGTTTCAGTAGTTCCCTCCTCAACTTTGCAAGTTGGGCCTGGTACCATGCATTTACAAATATTTTACTTACTCCACAAAATATATCTACACAAAGACATATTAAAAAGACAAAATTTTAAGCAATATTTAAAAAATGTAAGGATTGAATTTCAAGTATGATTAAATCCTTATGGAAACTTCATAATTCAATTTAAGAACTTGCAAATGCAATATAGCAATCCTCTCCTTTAACCTATTCAAACTCCAACATACCAATTTTTCATTGTTGTAATAATTGACCAAGACGTGGCTTTTTTGTAAGACTTAACCTGATTTATCCCCTGATCTATAAAAGCCGGCCTCAATTTTTACCTATAATGATAAGAATAACTGATAATAAAATCACCAAAGGCTCTAAGTCTCAGAAAAATGCCATCATCTTCTCTAGCCTTTGGCTGCAGTATTAACTTGAGCCAAATTACCATCCACTTCACATTCAAAGAGATCAATTTTACTCAGTAGCTTAGATTCTGGTCCATAGCCACTGAGATGATAATTAGTTTACTCATTGATTGACTTGTTCCTCCATTAAGAGGTTGTCTAAAAAAAGAGTTACTTCAGAACAATCTCCTTGATACCCAAGTGCTTTCATCTCAGACCTGTGATCATCAATATGGAGAAAAGGCTACTGATTATTAATGTGCTCTGATCGAATACTAAATTGCCTCTGTGTATAATTGAACTAATCATTCAATCCACGAATATCATCATGCTGATGTCTTTTGCTAGCTTTGTTTATCAAGAAAATAGTAAGAAGAAATACTAACTTTTGACTTAGGTTTTGTTTTTCAACCTTCCACTGGTAGATGTCTCAACTTCACACCTAAAGATTCTTTTCGGGCGATAGAACAACAATGCATACTTTCAAGCCTTGCAAATGCTCCAACAAATGAAATATTCAATTCTTAAAGAATGGATTTGATTGTTTGTCCCAAGGGAACCCAGATTCTTGGCACCATATATATATAACATTAATGGCCAAAGTCGTCATGCTTTGTGATATGGACGAATAACCTTGAGTCCAGCTTATTCTTCAGGCATTTAGGCTGTAAAGAGAATGGGTGAAACCAGTGATGGCACACACTAGATTGAACTTTTCCAAATAACAAAGTTGCTCTTTAAGACACCGAAAAAGCAGATGACTCCCTCAAAATAATGGAAATAAACTCTGTTTTATTAAAATCTCTTTTATCAAAGCTATCAGTTGTGGCATCCAGCTTCATTGTACAATGGTCTAAAACATGTGTCAGATTCAAAATTGAGCTCTATGAAGTCTATATCTAACAATGAAATACCCAAAAAAAACATTGAATTCAAAGAACGTCATCCGGGCAGAGAATTTCACAAATCATTTAATTATTCAGAGTCACCGACCTGTGATATTTCGAAATATTTTCATGAGAGCCAAACAAACAAAACTTAATTATTGAACTATAAAAACCGGCAGTTTTGTTTAACGAACCACGTGCCGTAGTAATTATTTTCAGTTGGTGCCAACATATGCTTCTCTCTTTTCTAGGCATTATTATTATTATGCTTCATGGATGGGAACGCTTGGCCTTATCGCATCTGAACAGTCCTAAGAAACGTGGCAGTAGGTGCTTTCAAGTTTTAAGATTAGTCGTACAAATTCCCTAGTTTCACGTTCAGATCCAAAAACATGGGGTCCAATACATGAACCACACCAATCACAATCCAAAAAACGACACGTGTTCCACGGCTAGCTGACGTGGCCTCAACACATGAAGCTACGCAAATACACAAGACACTGATCAAAACAAACATGTCCAGAGGCTGATATTATATATAGAGAGAGTGATCGCGTTTCTATATTACAAGAAATTCCAACACTGGATATAGGAAAAGGCAGAGAGGTATATAGATAGAAGGAGAAGAAAGTGAATATGGAACAAGGTAAGGTAGGAGATGAGAAGAAACTTGGGGAGGGACCTCAAATATCGAAGATGGAAGCAGTGACACATGGAGCTTATGGAGGAGGAATGTACGGCACAGATAAGAAAGAAGAAGGTGAAGAGCAATTGATGAAGAAGAAAGCGCCGGCGAGTGATACACAGAGTGCTGATGGCCCCGTGGAACGCACTCGTCTTCCCCTCAACCACCATTCTCCGCCTTCCACCGGTGACCGTGATTTAGACATCACCGGCCAATCTTACATCCAATAGTGGCCTCTCATCTCTCATTGTATCACCCTTTTTCTTTTGACCCTCTGTTATGAATATTAGCTCTCCTTCCTCACAGTTATTATACATTATATTTGTTATAGTATTTGTTTGTTCTTGTTCAGTTACCGCTCAGAGTTATGTTATATACTCTCTCTCCCGGTTCCTAAATATAAGGACCCGGTTTCTTTAAAGAGAGACCATCATATCTAGGCTGTCTAGCTTTGATCTTGGGCGGTATAAATATGAGTTTTTTGAAGTGATGATTTTTTAAATAAAAAACTATTTTTTAAAAAAATAATAATTAAGTGATTATCTTTATTTTAGATTCTATATCTGTTAAAATAATATTTTTAAAAAACATATTAACTTCCAAAAACTCAAATCTGGACAATCTAAATATGATAAGCTCTCCCTACTATCTCAGAATGCGGAGATTAATTGCAGGCTTTGAGTGTATATATTTCACTTCGGAAAGGTTGTCTCTTGAAAACATGCAAGAGCTTATATATGGAGAGAGGAAATTATGGCTGTGGGTTCAATATATAAGGGAGTGAGGTTTTAAATTTTCTTTTTTTTGTTGGCCAATAGTGTGGTTTTAAATTGTTAAATAAAAGATATGATATTTAAATAGAGTATATATTCAAGTCTCCTAGTTAATTCCCTTTTAGGCTTAGGCCCCTGGCGTTCAAAGGCTGCTTCCTTTTTTCTTTTTTCCTTTATTTTTTGGTACAAGAGAAGGCTCAGGGCCTAAAACAAACGTAAATTAAACATGGTGGGGACTAGATCCCAAACGATCAGCATCAGCTAAAGGCCTTAGATGGTCAGGACAACAATCCAAAAACCTGGATGTTGACAGTCCCTGTTTGGATAGAGCATCAGCAAGGTAGTTCTGTTCTCTGCAAATACGATGAATCTCAAAACTCCACGAAAAGGAGAGTAGTTTTTGGATCTGGACAAATACCAAATTGCTGCCTTTGATATTTTGAGGCTTTTGTAACATGGACACCAAATTCTTTACATCAGTCTCAATCATAATTCTTTTAAGCCCCAGATCCCAAACCAGTTGTAGTCCTTTAAACAAAGCCCATTGTTCAGCTTCCATAGATTCACATATACCAAGGGCATATGAGAAACCAGCAATCCAAGAACCCCCATGGTCATGAATGACACCTCCGCAACCTGCCTTATTTTGTGATGAGGAAACTGCACCATCAACATTCAGTTTAAACCAGCTTAGTAGAGGGGGTTGCCAATGAACCCTCGGATTTGCAAAACGTGTTCCATAGACTTCTCTTGGATAAAAATATAACTCTTCCAGGAAAGCATGATATCCAAAAAAGGATTAATAGGTTTAACAAAATCATCATCAAACAGATTCTGATTCCACCACTTCCAAAGCTTCCACACAGACACCTCCCATATTAAGGACCAAGTGGCCATGTTATTATCCCACAAGTTTTTCTTCAGATTTAGAGCAAACCAGTCTCTCAGGGAAGCAGCAAAGAAAGTAGAATGATACCTGGGATGAACTATTTGGAGCCATAGCTGTTTTGCGCAGCAACAGTCACGTAAGATATGTAGTGTATCTTCATTACCAGCTTGGCACCATGGACAAATAGCTACAGTAGAAGACCATCTACTTCTCCACACTCTGGTAGGTAAACGGTTGTTGAAAGTGATCCACAGAAACGTTCTAATTCTTTCAGCACCACCCCTTTTCCATATATACTTGTACACTGAATTAAAAGAGGAGTGTGGTGGCTTCTCAATTAAATAATAGGCACTTGTAACTGAGAAATTCCCACCATCAGTTCTATTCCATGCTATAATATCACTTCCAGCCTCTTGTATTGGCGGCAATACTGAAATAAGTTTCTGAAAAATCGAAATAGGAACTATGGCCGAAAGACATTGAAAATCCCACGTACCACAAGCTGTCCAGTCAGTCAGAAACCTTGCTCCTTTCCTCAGCGGGCCGGGTAGAGGGAGCGAATTCCCTTTTTGTTTTTGATGCAACGGAAATAAGTTTGAAGGCTGGTTCCGCTCATGGTTCTATCCAAAATATGAAGCTGCTCACCGACACACTATGAAGGGTATGGCCCAATAGGTTTTGGATTTACGTCCCTAGTCCTTTTTTAAGCTACAACATTGGATGCCTGTATATTTGCCCTGCATCTTAAAGCCTATTTAAGAAAAAGGTGGAAAAACAAATTTACATTTGAGATAAAACTCAACTCACAAACTTATCTCGTATGCCGTAAATCACGTTAGAAAAGCAGCTTCTACAACTAATACAAACAAACACTTAATCACTGGTGTTTTTGAACTTTAGTTTATAGCCATTTCCTAACCCAAAAAAAAAGAAAAAAAAGAGAGAGAATTACTATCCTAATGAAAAAATTTAATCACAAAAGATCTCACAACAATTTAAGAAATCATAACATGTTCATATTACTTAGGATTTCTTTTAGAGATTACATTTTTTTATTCAACCTTAGCTTATGGTAATTCTCAAATATATATAGAGGGTAGGAGCCAGGTTCTTAAACTCGAACCAGACTAGGAACCAGCTAACCAGCCGGTAAACCGGTTCAGTCTAGGGATTTTTAAAAAAAATTAATTTTTTTTAGAATTTCATATTAATATGCTTAAAATATTTAATTTCTCACTAGTTTGACCCCAGGTTAGCTCCAGTTTGACCCACTGACCCTTTAATCAGAACCCCAACTGGTCCAATGATCATTCCGGTTTCAAAACCTTGGGTAGGAGAGAGTTTAATGGACTTGTTTGGCTCCCTATCGTTAAAAAAAGAATAAAAAGAATACGTAAAGAGGTTTAAAAATATGTTTTCGGTTATATTTTCTTAATAAAAATATTAAAAATTATTCTGAAAAACAAACTTATTTAATAAAAAACAGAGAAGAGGCTGGATATGTTATATTTTTTATTAATATAATTATGTTAATAGTAAATTATTTTTATTATTTAGTTTATAATTTAAGTGTGTTTTAAAAAAATAATCCAAGCAATTTTAATATTTTTCTAAGAAATTACTCGACAAAAATTGTTCTAAGGACAGAGTCAAACAAACCTCTAAAGTTTCGTTTTAATTTTTCATTTCTTTTTTAAGAAAAAAAATATATACCAACCTTTATTGTTAGGCCAACTAACGGGGGCAAGCTTGAATGCAGTGCTGGTGCAGGTGATAGGGCAATCACATCGAACATAAATGCAGGAGACCATTTTGGCATTTCGCCAATATCTTGATATTTCCAAATTCGGTCTCCTCTTTATAGCATGGACGAGAGGTGGTAATATAGTTTGATCCGTTAGATTCAGGCTATTCTGTCATGGATGGGTATTATATGGGTTTCGGTTTAAAAAAACCGTATGAATATGGGTTGATATTTAGCTAACCCAATCCATATTATTATTTTTAAATTTTTTTTAACAATATATTAGGATTATTTTTTCCACTAACCTAAACCATAAAAAAATTAAAAATACATTATAAGTTAAACATCCATCATAAGTTCATATATGACAAAATAAACATAAATTCAGAAGCCATAAGTAAAACTTAAAAATAATCAATAATTAATTAATATTAATAGTGTTTGAATTTAAAGCATAATGTGAAGTTATAAGATTTTCTTGAGTTTGATGACTTTGTTTTTCCACAGCTAAATCCGCCACTGCCACAAATAATAAAACAAAATAAAAGATAATATTATGTTAATTTTAAATAAACAAGTAAATGACAATGAGATAAATGAGTAAATATAATTATATTATCATCATCAATAACTGGGGCAATGAGGTGAGAACTGAGGAGTGGATGGTGGACTGGTGGAGTGCTGGACTGGAGTGACAGTATGGTCTTGGACTCTTGGTTTACATAAAAAAAAAATGGATGAACCCTCCAACCCGGTGATCCAACCTGTCACGGGGTTGAGATTATATGGGTTCGGGCCTAAAATGACCATTCTCAAATGGTCCCAGTTTTGTGGAACCCAAACAGTCTATTTTGTCGGATTAGACGGACTCGACCCACAATCTCAACCCATATTACCGGTTCTAATTGGACGAAACTATAACACCTATATACAGTAACAAACTATTAAATGCTTCATACGTCTTTTGTACTTCAAAACATGTTTCTCTTCCGGTTTACGCTTGAAATCATTACTTGCACACGATTTAGGATTTAGGGTTCTGTGCTGAATTTTTTTTCTTGGGGGAAAAAAAGGGATTACCCTTACAAGGCAGGGCTTGATCCAGCTAATCTTGGTATATAAATTTGGGGAACACGAGAAATATTAAAGAGGAGGTAACGTGGGGGAATATAATTGCAGCTTGAAAAGTAGAATTCAAAGATGAAACCGAAAGAAAGCAGGATTACACATGGACAGAGAATCTGGAAAGCCTCCAGAGTCCAGATTGTGACCAAAGTAATATGATTGAAGACAACAACACTTGCGGACTTAAAATTTTCTGGAGACGTGTTCTTTTTAAAAGTTTAAAATTTACAAATATATTAAAAGATAAAATCATGATGAATTTTTGTTAAAGAATTGGAAAATAATTGATTCAAAAGTGTGTAGAATATTTTTCTACTTAAATTACATGAGAGGATTTAATAATTATTAAGAGCAGTATCTGCAATATCTTCTGTGTGTTCTGATAGAAAACTACGGTAACACAGAGCAAACCACATAATGGCTTTATTTTGTGTCTTAAGTTACATGACTCGAAAAATATTAGCGTTGATTATTGGCAGATTCGATTCCTAATAATTATTAAGGTTTTTTATTTTTTGATATATAAACTATAAAACAGGAGATTTTTTTTGACATTGATGATGCCAAGATGGTAAGGATTTTATAAAAACATGACAAACTCTACTGACTCTTATTTTAGATTATTTACAAGCTCTCTAATTCATAACCGTGGTTACCAGGTAACTAGTGTTGGCGGTGGGGTGGGGATAGCTTAAAAAGTAAATATAATTAAATAATTAGTAATTAGTAAGTATTTAGGCCTTAGGGCAAGTAAAGGAGAGGGATATTGAAACAGGGAGCGACGCCTCAACTAATTTTACAACTGCGGATGGATGAGGTGGATGGGGATGATGAGGCTTCACTTGAGGATCAGTTTGGTACAAGGGATTTAAAAGGAAGGGAGAGAAGATTTTTATGAATAAGATTTTAAAAAATTGGAGAATTGATGTTACAAAATTTTAATGAAAAGATATTGTAAGATAAAAGTGTAAGAAAAATTAATCAAAAATTTTCAAACCCACTTTTTTAATTTTTTTTTAAATCACATTTAAAAAATTCTCCCCTCCCCTCCCCTCATACGAAACAAGCCCTAAGGTTTTAGTCAATCATTGTCATCGCTGTTTGTTATGACTAAGGTTTTAAAACCCGGACCTGTCACTGAACCTGTCGGGGTACTAGGCCTAGAGTTAGTGGGTCAGATCGGAGTTAGACCGGTGAGAAAGAAAAAATTTTAGAATTATTTATATGAAAATTTGAATAAAATATTTAAAAAATTAAAAAAAACCGGTCAAACCGCGTAAAACCCGGTCGAACTGGGGTTAGTAGACAAACCGGACCGGTCAGACCACTGGTCTAACAGTTTCATGGTCAGATCGGCTGGTCCGGTCCGAGCTTGAAAACACTAGTTATGACTATGAGGGGAGGGGAGGAAAGGTAAAGTAGAGGGAAAATTTTTTTTAATTATATATAAAAGAATTAGAAAAGTGGGGTTAAAATTTTTTAATTATTTTTTTTTTTACTCTTTTATCTTACATATTCTCTTTATTAAAATTTTATAACCCCATTTTTTAGTTTTTTAAAATTCAACTCATAAAAATCCCCCCATTTCCTTTCCAAATCTCACATACCAAAAAAGCTCTGGAGCATAGTTTTGAAAACCGGATCGGACCGGCTAATTTGAGCTGAAAACCGGCCAACTGGTGGTCTAATTGGTGTGGTCTGGTGTTGACCTCGGCTCTACTGGTTTTTGGACAGTTCAACCGGTTTTTTATTTCTTTTTAATATTCTATTCAGAATTGTATATAAATAATCCTGAAATCTTCACTTCCTCATCGGTTTAGTACCGGGTTAGCCTCGATTTAACTCTGATCTGACCCACTAACCTTTAACCCAATACCCCGATCAGTTCAATGAACGGTCCGAATTTTAAAACCTTACTATGAAAGAACCGTATCCTCACTCCTTATATGATTCCACACTCAATAAAAGAAAGACTTGTTATTAAAATCAATTATTGAAGGTCATGGGCCAATTGTTAAATGTAACGAGGATATTTTTGAAAATAAATTTGTGTTTTTAATATATTTATAAACTCAATTAACTTTAATTATATTTTGGTGCCCACATGTAAACACAACATGCCACAAAGGACCTCACCTCACCAAATCCAAAATCCCTAATTTCGTTTTACTTTTTCATAATTGATCGGCGCTAATTATTATTAATAAGTGGTAGTTGTTGAAAGTTATCTTGCTCATCAGTTCACGTCAAATATATGCCCGCCAACCTAAGTTGCTGGCCGTGACCTATTATTGTCCATATCAAGTGAGGGGATCTGGCTAATTAAAAATTAGTCCTCTTACTGATAATCTCACATGAACATAAATTTAACTTCCACCTCCCTCAATGTATTAGATTTATTAGTAAATACAAATCATTTACAAATATATTTATAGGCATGTTTGGGATCACGATTGAAGAATTTATAAGTGCTTTACACGTAAATTAAAATAAAACTTCTCTCACATCTTTACCTCGTATACCGTAAAATTATAATTAAAAAACTATTTTTAAAGGATTCTAATCGTTATTCCAAACAAACACTATAAATATTCTTCATATCTTATCGCTCTCTAGCTTTCACGAAGCATCAATAATTAAGGCGCGTTTTTACTTTTTATACGGATAACTTCCTTTAAAATACTACTTTATGAGTAGATCCGACGATTAGCTGAAGTATTGGAGAAAATACATTTAAGCAGTATTAATCCCGATCTAGGATTCGAAAAGAAAAATTGTATATCTCATAATCAAGCCATTTTTAAAGTCAGTCAACGATCAACATCGAGCTGCTCTCAACAAGCATATCCTGCTCTATTTCTGGATCTCAAAATGAATTAGTTAATACTTCTTTTGTCGTTTACCTGTTCTTTGCCTCATTGCCTCTCATAAAACAAAGAAAATTCATGACTAGCTCTAATCAGATTTAACAGAAAAATAAAACTGGAGACCACTCAATAAAACAAGATGATCCCATTTTGACATTGTCCTTTAAACCATCGACAAGGCCGACCCCATCTACTCAATCAATCAATATTTACTATTTCAGCGTCTTCTGGATTTCAGAGAAAAACTGGTGCAGCGAAGAGCAGCCAAAATGAGAAGGCGGCTACTGATTTTCTAATTTCTAAATGCAAGTAATTATATTTAGTGCTAATCCACGATTTTACAAAAAGAGAAGGAAAAGAAAGAAAATTACACTATATACGTTTATGTATGGGCCAACCCCAGCGTACAAATGTCAGTTGCCGGGGGCGCTTTCCACGTGACTGCCCGTTTCTTGAGTTGTTTGAAATCTCGAAGGCAATCTTCCAGTTTCATGGTTTGAATTCGCTTCCTCGCCGCCGCAAATTTTTTTCCGGGGACTTTATCTAATAGAGTTTCCCATCCATCTTCCCAGCCTCCCGAAGCATTACAGAGACGGAGGCTTCCATTCCCCCACCGGGTCCAACTCCATCCTTTATTCAGCACCGCCATAGCTCTGTCCACACATTCCCCTTTACAAGCCGCCTTGCATGGCCGGCATTTCGCTCCGCTCAGAGGACCGGGGCTCGATAACGCAGCCACCGGCACGCCGAACTCTCCCGGGGGGAAATCGTACCTCCGATCCGAAACAATGCAGAAAGGGAGCCTCTTCGTCACGAATGAAACCCCTTGGGTGGCGAGCTGCGCTTTGAAGGCGGTCTCTGAATTGAGACCACGAAATCCGGCGGAATCTAACGCCGGTATCAGTGAGAGACGCGACAGGGCCACTTTTGATGTATTCTGATCTCCAATCCCCAACCGATCATTCAGCCCTCCATACGAGGATCCCTCCGGCACCACGTACGCACCGGCGATAAAGTGTTCAGGTTCCAGCGGACGATTCCAGTATCCGTCCACTCTTGTTCGGACTATCCAGTCGTATTTGAAATTTTTCTTGGCCTCGTGACTTCTTATCATCGTGAGACATCCTTCTACCAGATTGAAATATTGAATTAGTCCCTGCAATTCCCAAACAAAATCAGATTATTTTATTTCAAAAATATCTTCCTTCAAAGTATGGCAATGGAATGCTATGCTTCTCCGTAAAGGAAGCTTTCTCTGTTGCGGTTATAATTATGGAAGGCTTGAAATCTACATCATCAAACGTCCAGCAGGGGATTGGTTTGGTGGGAATGGATTCACCGGTGAATGAATCCCAACCGTCATGCTGTTATTCCGTTCGAGGGACCACCACCATCACGCCACTTTCAATATCCCAACGGAAATCAAATCCAAAACTAAAATTAAAGCAAAAGGGACAAAGTAATAAAGAGAAGCCCGCTTGTTGATTTTTCAACAAAATTTAAAGTAAGGTGGTAGCGTATAAGTGCGAAATTTAAACGTTGCGCAAGAATCAATAAAAGTAGTTATCCTTCGCCGAAGTTCAGCAAACATCAGATTTGGTGTGAAATGAGATGGAATAAATTAAATACTCTTTTCATTAGAACCTGAAGAAATCGTTTAACTAACAGAGCACTATTCTCAGATTTCGGAGATGAGAAATTAAATGAAA
This sequence comes from Inga oerstediana, assembly GCA_963210345.1. Lineage (NCBI taxonomy): Eukaryota > Viridiplantae > Streptophyta > Magnoliopsida > Fabales > Fabaceae > Inga > Inga oerstediana. Next base: position 12,780,732 of record OY723405.1, on the reverse strand, counting down.
ACTTGCGGAGGAGGAGGAGGAATACGATTGAGACAGATCCGCTGGACTCGGACTTCCAAATTCCATAACTAAACAAGAACCGTTTGAAAGAAATTGTGGAATAGATGCAAAACATTTATATGAGTGATTGCAGTGAAGAATTTCAGAATAGAAACAGAGACAGAGATAGAGCGAAGAATCGTTTGAAACGAACCTGTAAGGCGTTGGGAGAATTGTGTGCGGTGAGAACTCGAGCCTCAGATTCGGTCTCCGGCAAGGGCTGAGGCTGGAAGATGCGTACAGAAGCAACCCTGGGCGCATTCTTCAATAGAGAGAACTTGAAAGAATCTTTGTCGAGTGGACTGTGCAAGAAGAGATCGGAGTTGGGATATTTCTTCAGAATGTTGTCGAGAATTGAGGGTCCAGTGATCTCGAACCTCCTAGCCCCACCGACCAAACACACCGCAATTCTGGACCGCACCACCGACTCGTCCCTGGAGGCAAAGTCGCCATTATTGAAGGTGGAATTGCCTTGAAAGGCATGACTGATAAGAAAGTGTGGGAGAGACGAAAAAGAACTGAAAGAAGGAGAAGGAGAAGGAGAGAAGAACAAGAAGAAGAGGAAGAAAGGAGAAGTAATAAACAAGAGCCAACGCCAATCAAGATAAGAAACCCATTTGGCAAAGGGCATGGCTATCTTTTTGGTATTTCCTCGCATCTCTAATTCACTTTTCTCTTAATTTATGCATCCTCATCATAAAGCTTCGCCTTCGCCCTCAAAAGGGGAATCAAATCATATATTTATATGTAAGCAAATGAATAAAACAATCTAATATATAAATAAAATTCTAGAAAGTAGAAACCCAAGAGAAGAAAAAGAGAGGGCGCACTGCCTGACCTGACTTTTATATATATATATATATATATATATATATGTTGCCAATTTGGTATGACGATGGCAGGTGGGTTGCAGTTGATTGGCGATTGGAATGGCGAAACGTCGCTCAATTCGGCTACTTCTGAATCTGAAGCTCCTTCATGGGAATGCTCAGATCGAATGTTCTCTCTCCTCCTTTTTGAGCTTCTCTCCCAGTCCCAAGTAACGCCTCGGCACATAGTTAGATGACCTTTCGCTGCCTAACTGTTTTTACTAACTAATGAATTACTTAATTAGTACTATTATTATAATTACAATTACAATTACAATTACAATTACAATTAGTCAATTTCTTTATGTTTACAATTAAAAAATTCCACCGAACAGAAATTCCAGAACTAAAAAATTTCCAAAAGACAACTCCGGATCGCAGGCAACTAACAGAATATAGCTACCTCGTGTACACTATACACGAGCACCTCTCTCAATATATGCATAATAACTACGTGTCAATATATATTATATTAAGTATATCAATATCTATATGCCGATAGTTGATAAAAAATAGGGAGAGTTACATTTAGATCTTATGGAAGAAAAAAAATGAAGAAATGATCCCTATAGATTGCAAAATAAAAAAATGGTCCCATTAATAACTCCATAAACCTGTATTGACAACTCATTAACAATTCCATGGGATCATTTTTTCATTTTACAATCTATAGGGACCATTTCTTCATTTCTCTTCTTCCTTGGGACCTGAATGTAATTCTCGCTAAAAAATATTTATATACACATAGACTTCTTTTTTTTTCTCAAAAGAACACCTCGTGCGGAACAGAATCGATCTAGCATTTAAAAATAAGAAAATAAAATAAATAATATGGCATTGGGCGCCTTTAACAATTTTAACTTTATCTGAATTTGAGAGCCAACACACACCAAGAGGTTTTCAAAATTAATTCCGTGCATATTGGCCGCAAAAAAAAAAAAGAGTAGAACACAAATTACCCAATCGCAGAATCAGAAACTAGGGTCAATATATAAATACGATAGAAACTTAGGATAAAATCCTGAAAAAGTTGGATCACACTTGTGCTAAAGCCAGAGAACAAAATTAAAGATTCAAGGATGTAGAAGATGGGGGAAGGCATGGATGCAGGAATTTAAAAACTTAAAATTTTGGTTGAGAAATGCCTGGGCAGAAGAGAATGTAGAAGCAACAAACAGAGGGTAGATGGGACAATTTCTTATGGCAGGATGGTGATAGAATTTCCCAATCATATAAGCGACCTCATGCTAAACGTGCTAATCGGGATTTTTTAAAAAATGCTCAAACAAGATAAATTGAGCCCTATAAACACTTTTTTAGACTCAGTCAAACTTATATTAGCTCCTAACGCTTAATCAAATAGGCACTTTGACAGTGGTAGTAAGTTTCTTTGTGAATTCAAAAAATTTAATAAGTGGATAAAATTAGAAATAAGTATTAATTATAAGAAAAATCTGAAAAATACGCATTAATTATTTTATAAATTACTTAAAATTTAGACTAAATTATTATTCTAACTTCTAAGAACGCCTTATATTATAAATAGAGGAAGTACCTTCTCTTCTGTAGTTTCCGATATTCTTCTGTCTCGAGATGCCTTCTACCATGTCCATATGCGAATTCCGTGTTGTTCATGTATGACCCGCTCTGCTGCCCTTGGCTACGACTGTAAAATTAAAAAGGGAAAATCACATTAAGGTCTCACATAAAAGAAAAATAAAAAAATAATCCCTTAAAATCTTAAAAATGTAAAAAAAATTCTTATAAGATTTTTTTGTAATAAATTCTAATTTTGTTGATAAGTCTATGGGTATCCGCTAATAAATTTATAGACGTGTCATTGACATGTTCAAAGGCGTCCATGAGCAAATCTATGAGCGTTTATTGATAAATCTATAATTGAAATTGATTGCAAAAAAAGTTTCATGGGATTTTTTGACAATTTTGAGGGATTATTTTTTGATTTTTTCCTTTATCTGGGATCTAAGTATAATTGTTTCAAAAAAAAAGAATTGAGTACGTTCTTATTCCTCCTAAAATTTGGTTATTATTTAAAGGGCTGCCAAACGTAATTAACAAAATGATGCAAATCAGATTTCGAATAAATTTGTAAGAGGTTATTCTTATTAATAAATAGTTATTAAAAGTGTGTAATTAGATAATTAAAATCTATATATTAAAAAAAACCTGTCATAGCTGCTACTGTAAGTGTATAATTAAGACTGCAGGCCAAAAAAAAAAAAAACTGTATAATTAAGACGAGCAGAGGTATGTGCTGTTCCCGTAACCAGTAGTAACTTATAGTGAAAGGCCACGTGTAAAGTTATCAGATGAGGACCCACCGGATAGATCAATTTCGGCAATCCCAAATCACAGATATTATACCTGTCAAGGGAGGTTTTGGGTAAAAATAAATCCGTTTTTTTAGTAATAAACCTAAATAAAAATTGATTGTGTTTTTATAGTATTTGGTATCATGTTTTTTAATTGTATCACTAGTAGAATAAGCTACTTATTAAATAAGCTTTTAGCTGCAGCTTTTCTATTAAGTCACTTATTACGTAAGTCGAGATAAAACTCCTCTCACATACTTACCTCGTATACCGCAAATCAATATTATAAGTACTTATTGTCTAAAAATAAATCGCTCATCCAAATATAAATCACATTAAAAAAATTGAATTTTCTATTAAATCATTTTTAACAAGTCAGAATCATAATAAGTTATTTTTTCTACCACTATCCCAAACACATACTAATAAAGGTAATCCGTGCAGTTTGCGCGTCGAGAAATTAAGGAGAAAATTTAAAATAAAAACCCAACTTTGTAATTGCAACTATGTGTTTGGGAAAACGAATTGCGTCAAAATATTGGGCTGGAATCTGGATGTGATTTTCGAATTTTACATAGGAAATTAATTGAGAGATAGGAACCGCGTGAAAAGGAATATGTGATAAAGATGATGAGTGGGTTGTGATCAACTTTTTTTGTTTTTGTTTTTGGCGGAAGAAGATTTGTTATAATCTATGAGGAACCCACATGGGATTGATCAGGATTGGGAAGGATATATTATACACACAAAGAAAGCGAATCAATTCGTTTGTGCAAAAATTCTTGTTTGTTGGATAAAGTCATAAAGGTAATAGGGTTTGCACGAAAAAGGAAGCTCTTTACTGGTTTACTTTACCTCATTGCTTCCTTTTTTTATTTTCCCTTTTCCTATTTACAGTGAAATCTTTACATACGTGTATGTGCATAAATACGTACATGTATATATACACATAGAAAATACGTATATTGGCGCGTTTGGTTGGTCTTGACGGGATAGCGAAAACTACTTCTTCTTTTTTTTTTTTTTTAAATCCGCACGCCACTATTCTGATTAGTTTTCTTAGTTGGCCAACTAGAGTGTGATGATTAGTTTAATTAGGTGAGTGTTTCTTTATCCACCAGACAGATCTGGGACGATACCAGTCCGTACCCATTACCCATAGAGAAAGCAGTGAATTTGAGAAAAGATGATAAGGAAGATATTTGTATATTTATTTTTCCTTATATGATGATTTTGTGGACGATATTTGAGTTTAATATAATAAATTTGTGTGTGATTGATAAATAAATAATGTTTTAGGAATAAATAGCATTTTTTTTTAAAAAAAAAGAAAGTACTATAGCAACATGATCACTGTAGCAGATGGTTACACTGTAGCGGGAGGGAAGTTACTGTAGCGAAGGGAAGTTACTATTGCGATGGAAGCACTGTAGAGTTGCCGGATACTGTAACAGCTGACAGTCACTGTAGCATCCGTCAGATCACTGTAGTAGTACTGTAGCATGTGGTTTTTTTTTCCTCTATAAATAGATATCAAGGCCAAGCTCAAAGGAGGAAAAGAGGAAGAGAATTAGAGGTCCTTCTCTGACAAGGAGAGATCTTTTCTCTAACAGTTCTGAATAAATTATGTTATTTTCTAGATTTAATTTCATATATTGTATCAATTCTTGCATACCTCCATCTTGGAAGGCTTAGGATTGTATAACATTTTTGCATACCTCCATCTTGGAAGGCTTAGGATTGTATTACTTTCTGCATACCTCCATCTTGGAAGACTTAGGATTGTATCACATTTTGCATGCCACCTACATGGAAGGTTTTGCCTCCTAAATGGACGGCTAGATTTCTACATTTTTCATGCATCTTTTGGTTGTATATTTATGTTTGAGAATTTAATATTCAAGTTTATGCAATATTTTTTAGGTTTTCATTCAAGCTTTATGCAATGTTAACTTATTTTTATTTTTTTTTAATTTTATCATGAGCTAAATTTTCATTTTCCTAGGGTGATGACGTAACTTACTAATGAAGGATTGAATCTTAACTTATTAAATCTAGTTTGAATTTCTCCTTTATGATTGAGTTTTAATTATTATTCTTAGGGTTAAGGTGCAAAAATACACATGTGATTGTTCTCAAAGTACACCCAACACCAAATGCTTTTTTCAGATGCAACAGTGACTATGTAGTTACAAAATAGGTGCAAAACTACCATTTGACCGTTAGTTTGACTTTTTGACATTGAAAGTGATGACGTGTACGATGACAGGGACGCTGGAGTGACATTCCGGAAAAAAAAACTTGCAGATTGGTGAAGCTTTGCAATTAATATTACCCACATTTCACTATTTCAGTACCACCTCCACTGAAGTAGATTCAAATCTAAATGCAGAGTGCTTAACTCACTCAGCAGAGCTACTGCCCTAAAAAACATATTGATTGCTTTATTTTTTCCCAACCCTAGATTCCCAATATTATTAAATTAAAATCATTATAATACATATATTATATTACTAATTTTTATTAAATTATATGATTTATTAGAAAAATTTGATTTTCAGCAATTTTTTTTTCCAGAATGTCACTCAAACATCCATGTCATCGTACACGTCATCACTTTCAGGATAAAAAAGTCAAACTAACGGTCAAAAAGTCAAACTAACGGTCAAATGATAGTTTTGCACCTATTTCATAACCACATAGTCACTATTGCACCTAAAAAAAGTATTTGGTGTTTGGTGCACTTTGAGGAAAATCACATGTGTATTTTTGCACCTTAACCCTTATTCTTAATGCTTTTGATTGACTGGCCATCTTTTGAATGATTTCAATATGCATGTTGAGACCGGAAGGAGATGCGTGTGTGTAGATCATATAATTAAAATCATGACTTGAATATGAAATATGAATATATTCATATGAGTTGTGTAGTTTTACTAAGTTCCATAAATCTTAATGCATAATTAATTGCTTAAATTCATATAGGAATATATTGGATTAACAATTAATTATAAAATTATTTAACCTTGGAAAAGGCTAGTAATTAAATTAGGGAAACTCGACTATCAATCATGTGGAATCAATTGGGCTAGAATAGATAAGTGATTCAATTCGGAATTTATGAAGTGAAATCTAATCCCTAGGACTTTTTCTCATATTTGCTTTCTTATCATCTGCACTCATATTTAATTGTTTTTCTTTTATTTTGTACTCTCAATCACCAACTAATCGATCGACTAAATATAATTAAAATTATCTATTTTGGTACTTAGTGCTCAATCCTCGTGGGAACGATACTCTACTTACTTCTATATTATTTGATTACGACAGTATACACTTGCACTATTTAATGGACCATTCACACTCGTATCAAAAGATTTTAATGTATTAAAAATGCTGATCTGCCATGTATACTACTCAATCTCTTCAATCTTTTGATATAAGATTCATTTTAAACATGTCTTGTATTAAGAATCAGAGCTAATATATATTACGAATATTTGATTAAAATGAAAAAATCATCAGGTATACGAAAATACTATTCCTTTATACCTAAATTTTTTCAAACTCCCACGTGTACGAAATTCTCGTGAATTGCATGTGTGTCACTATCGTACATTGTTATGTTACTCTTCTCAGCTCTTGAACTTAAAGAACTAATTATTGCTCCCTAATTTTTTTTTTTTTTGTGGGGGTTTGGAATCTAATTGAATAAAATATTGTTAGAAGCAATTATAGAAATCATGCAATAGAAATCTGTATGCACAGCTTTCTTGTCGGAGACAATGTTGTTCCATGCATTGAACGTATTGTCAAACAATAGATATGAGAATATTTGGGGATTTGAATATTGATGCCCTGTTATGAGAAAATAATCCCTTTTGTTAGACTCTATTTTTAATAATAAAACGGATTATTTTTTTTATCGGAATACTATAAATAGTAAAACATAATATCAAGATGTTATAAAGTTAAAATTATTTAGGGTCTGTTTGGAAACCCGGTGGCGTCCAAAAAACACCCATATGAAGGGTAAAAGTTACAAAATTCCATTTGGGTGTGTTTGAAAAAACTTTTTGAGTGGCTGAGCTTTTAAGGGAAATGGAGCTTTTAGGTGAAGCTCTTCAAAGCTACTTTTCCCTCCCGTGTCCGAACGCTCTGAACTGAGGTGAGGGCCAATCAGCGACCGTTGGCAATCATTATTGCTGCATTCAAAACTCTCAGCTAACTTCTCCACAAAAATTGTCTCTCAGCTGTGCTACCGTTGGCGATATTAAACACTCCTTTTAGCTGCCTCACAGACCGGAGTTGAAGCTTCATCCTCGTTCTTCTATCTTGAACACAGCACACCCACGGCGCCATTGAGTGGAAGACCCTGACGGACGTCGCAAGTGGTCTGACAGATGTCCCAAGTGGAGGGTGAATTGGTGGGTGGATCAACGAGTTGTGCTTCAGTTGGCCGGATCTCCTTGTCTGTGGGTGTAAGCATGTGCGGCGGCAGAGTTGGGGTGGCGGCCGAAGCTCGAATAGTGGCCAGATCTACTTCTCTGTGACTTCCTGTGCTCTGCTCAAAATTTTTTGTGCCTTCCTCTGCTTTTCTTTGTGGTTTAGCTTGGTTGCAGAGTGAGTCCGTTTCAGTTGTCTTGCCGTCGGGAGTTTGTTTTCAGTCTCCTCCTTCATGCTTCAAATCTCCAGCCGGATCTGCTTCAAATCTTCGGGCCGGTTCTCCTCCTCCTTCGTCGGCAGTGTGATCTTTGCAAGTGAGTTTTTTTTTTTTTGCTTTCTTCTATGTATTCAAGTGACCCCAAACTGCATGCTCCTGAATTGGAATCATCTTCCTGATATGCTCGAAATGGAATAACTTTTCTAAGACAAATGTCATTGTTGCAATGTGAAGTGGTTCATTCTCTATGATTTCCTGTGCTCTGCTGAAAACAGTTCATTTAAGCTCCTAAAGCTGTAGTTGGATTTTCTTCAATAAAAATAACTTTTGTCATATTAGTTATGGCCATTTGCTTACTCTTTAAAGGAGGAGTTCACTTGCATTGAAACATATATGAACACTGATATGTTTAAAATGGCTTGGTAGAGGAACTAAGTTTAATCTTTGGTAGAGGAGGAGTTCGTGTGACAAGTGGATGAATATGGAACTGGCCTGTTGCTCTTGATCAGTGATGATACCATTAGGCATGTGATAATTTGCCTAATAATATTTTTGCAAGTAATTATGTAAGAATGTCGTGAGTTATATATGAAATCATTAAATTCTGTTTTGTAGTATGAATAATATGAAATCAGTGAAGATTTTGGTTTAGTTTAGCATTATGATAGTTATATTCATTTGGAATTCATCTCCCTCCTCTAAGCCCAATGTCAACAACTCTACATTAACATTGTCTTGTTGTGTTGTTTCTTTTCTAATTTTAATTTGACACTGGTAACAACTAGAAGGCTCTCTAGGTGAGGAAACTGGGAGATGCAGCTGAGCACTTATGGAAATGTTAAACTCTTTTATAATTAGCTAACTTCCTTTTATGCTAGTTTACAAAGACCCCACACTTGATGCTTGGCAAGGAAAAAAAGAAAAATTGCTGCTTGGCCCCTTACCTTGTCATTGAACTTGGGCCCGTTTGGTTCGATTCCATTACACCCTGCGATGCAGTGCAATGCGATGCAATGGTAATGCAATGTAATATTAATTACAAGGGTAGTGTTTGGTTTGATTTTTAAGCAACATGCAATGAGTTAATATTTTAACAATTATTTAAAATTAATATATTACACAAAGTCCATTTTACCCCTTAATATAATCTTTGTAGAAAAAATAGTTACAAGCCGATGATGGAGGGGATGGAGGAGGAGGAGGTAGTGGTGGTGGCAATGATGGGGGTGGCAGGGGAGGAGGAGGTGGTGGTGGTGGTAGCAGCGAGGGTGGTGGAGGAGGTGGTGGCGGTGGTGGGGATGGGCGGTGGGCCGGCGGCGGCGGCGGAGGTGGCGGTAGGCGACGGGGTTGGAGGAGGTGGTGCTAGTGGTGGCGGAAGCGGGGGTGAGGGTGGCAACGGAGGAGGAGGTGGTGGTGGCGGTGGGCGGCGGGGGTGGAAGAGGTGGTGGTAGGCGGTGGGCCGATGGCCGTGGAGGAGGTGGTGGTAGTGGTGGTGGCGGCGGAGGGGGAGGTGGCCACGGTGGCGGTAGGCCGGTGGCTGGGCCGGGGGTGGCGGCGGGTGGAGGTGACGGTGGTGGAAGAGGTAGTGGTGGCAGCAGAAGTTGGAGGTGACGGCGGTGGAAGAGGAAGAGGTTGTGGCGGTGGCAGTTGTGACGTGATACGGCAAGTGAAATAAGATAAGTGAAATAAAGATAAGGAAAACTAAAGGGTAAATTAGACTTTTTAGACCATGCAATAGGATGGTAATAAGGATTCATAGGGGGGAGGTATAAATGTGGATTACCAATTTTTTGGTAATCATCATTACCATGGTAAACCCTATTACCATTCTAAAGAGCAACCAAACACTCTTCTCTAGGTAATGCAATCATGATTGCCATTGCAGGCATGCAATGCGGTCGAACCAAACGGGCTCTTAGTTGTTGATTTTAAACTTTAAATGGTGGCTTGCCTTTTCTGAGACGCCATTTGTAATGTACAATATATGGTTTGGGCTTTATAGAAACAACAAATCATCAATTGAAAGGATCTAAAGGTCTAATAACATTGTTCCATAGTATCAATATATAATTTTTTATAATCTCTTGTTTTTGTGTGTGAATAATAAAAGTTAATAGAATATGATAAATTGCCTTTGCTTTTACTTTCATTGTTCCAGCAAATTTTGTGATTGTTCTCACTTCTCATATTATGTGCATCTCTTGAATATTTCTTACTTCTGATATTTTTGAAATTATTAGTTTCTTCTTGCTCATTGCAAAAACTTGAATGCTTCTATACGGGCATTGAATAAAATAACTTTCAGATTCATCCCAGTGCCTTAAAGCTAGGACGGATGCCTTTGGTTTCTGGTTGCATTGCCGATGGTAAAGAAGCAAATGTAAGTGGCATTCCATTATTTGAAATAAATGGAGATCACATTGATTTGATAACTTGAATTCTTCTTGTTCATTGCAAAAACTGTTGTTATTGGCATCTCGAGGCCATATAGCAGAGATCACATTGATTTGATACTCATGAAAAATTCTATCATTGGACTATGATAGTTAATCTCCAGGTTTTCTATGCTGTATGTTCCTGAACTTACCTAGAGAGCATAGGTATTAATGGACTATGGTTCCTATGTTTGTTGCCAAGTTTATTCTTGAGCTTACCTAGTGAACTTTGGTATTAATAGTAATTATTAATTATTATCTCTCTATTTTATCCAAGAAAACAAATAACTTCATAAAATCCATATGCTTTATTATTAGTACTACATGCCTAGACTCGTTCACATTTACTTTTTCCTTTTTAGGATTTCCTTGTCATTTAGCATTTTCAAAGTTATTTTCAATGCCTCTGTATATGTGTGTGTATTTTGCATTGCCCTTTCTTGCTGAAATTTTCAATTAATTTCACCTGGGACATCTGCTTTTTCATTCATGGTCAATTGTCGACATAGAAATATGAACAAGGGTAAAGATAAAGCATCATGGGATGTGAGTTGCACTGAGATTTTCATCAAATTTTGTATTGAACAAATATATAAGAAATAACATCTAGGATCCCCATTCACGAAGGATGGGTGGAAGAATATTTTGTCCGGCTTTAATGAAAAAACAAGAAGGTCGTATGACAAGAAACAAATGAAAAATTGGTGAGATAACTTGAAGAAAGATTGGAAGGTGTGGGATAAGTTGTTCTCAAAAGAGACTGGTATTCAATATGACTTTGCAAGGCATATGGTGATTGCAGAAGATGAGTGGTAGGAAAGGAAAATACAGGTACTAAATTGTTGTTGTTGTTATAATTACTAAAATAAAAATTTGTTGTTGTTATTATTAGTATTATTATTATTATTATTATTATTATTGTTATTGTTATTATTTTTAGTGAAAATGAGGCCTTTATTGTGGTAACCTGGATACGTGCAGGAGAATGCAGAGTACGCAAAGTATAGATACAGAGGCCTTATGTTCGCCAGGGAATTGGATATACTATGTAAGGACGTTCTGGCATCGGGCTCCACTATTTTCACACCGTCTTCTGGACAACGACTGCCAGTACATGATGACGAAGACGATGTTTACCGACCCACAATAGACTTAGAGGAAGATGTTATAGGTCCTAGTACTGGAGGTAGTGTGGGAGTGACAGGTGATATAGAAGGAATCACCTTGACAACAAACAATCAAACAACCGCACCTCGTGCTTCGGACGGAAGTGGGAAGAGAAAGAGGGTTGAAGGGTTAAGGAAAGGGAAAAAGAAAAAAACAGCAACCTTGAGGGTTATAGCAGATGCGGTTATTAAGATAGCTGCGACAATTGAGAATAGAGCAGATGCTCTACAAAAGCTGTCCACGAATGATGCCCTGAACGTTACTGACGTAATAGCTGACTTACTGACCATTCCTGAGGTTGTTGAGGACAAAGACTTTTGTTTCCGATGTTCTAACATGATGATGCATTAGATTGGACACGACATGTTTCGTGGCTTGCAAGGGGATAAAACTACCTTGCTAATGTGGTTGCGGCACCATGCTTATAATAGCCCACATCTTCAGCTTGCCCCTAATTAGTTAACTCTATTTTATGTCACTGTTGCAAACTCAGTTATGTATAATTCTGATGATATGTCTAACTTTATTTTGAAATACTTCGGTTATATGATATGGTATGGTACATTATGATGATATGTCTAACTTTATTTTAGTAATCTCAGTTATGTGATATATTATGGTACATTATGATGATATGTCTGACTTTATTTTGGTAATCTCGGTTTTGTGATATATTTTGTCATTGTACTTGATTTTATACAATCTTGGCAATCACAGAGAATACATCGTCCATGGCAAGTTCAAGTGGTCACAGTATTTCAGAAGAAACAACGACAGAAGGATTGTCTCGTGCAGAGCGCAGGTCCCAACTCATATCGCTTTTAGATGAAGAGATTACGGAGTATAAAAAGGTGGCTGTCTTGATGGCTCACTATCTCGTGCCATATGTTTGCAAAGAGCCACGCAGAACTAGTAAGCAAACCGGTGCACAGTGGGTGCAAGAGGTACTGGAAGGCCATGATAAAGTTTGTCCTGAAAATTTCTGAGTTGAAAAGCATGTCTTCCATCTCTTATGCTCTAAATTGGTAGAACATGGGTTATGGAAGACTAGGAACCTTGGAATTGCAGAAATGGTTGCCATGTTCTTATACACAGTTGGACATGCACAAGGAAATAAAATCTTACAGGAAAGATTTCAACGTTTAGGAGAAACTGTCAGTAGGATCTTTCACATGATATTACATGCTTGTGTGAATTTATCGACAGAACTTATCAAACCGGTTGATCCCGAGTTCAATCATTGTCACCCAAAAATCTGCAACGATCGGCGATATTACCCATACTTCAAGGATGCAATAGGAGCAATTGATGGAACTCACATTCGGTGTGTGGTCAGTCAGTCTGATCAAGAGAAATATATCAGGAGAAAGGGATATCCAACTCAAAATATCATGGCGATATGTGATTGGGATATGTGCTTCACTTTTGTGTTGGCAAGCTAGGAGGGAACTGCACATGATGCTCATGTGTTTCAAACTGCAATCTCAACTCTATCTATGAATTTCCTCCATCCACCTCAAGGTATCTATTACTCACCTGCTCCTACGTTGTATTGTAGTTTTTTTCCCTTCACACTTGCTATAATTTTACCGTGTAAAATACATTTTTGGTGTATTACTCAGGGAAATATTATTTGGTCGATGCTGGCTATCCAACACCAGTTGGATATCTTAGTCCGTATAGACGTGAGCGTTATCATATTCCAGACTTCAGGCGACGCGAGGGATTTACAAATCCAAAGGAGATGTTCAATTATTATCTTTCAAGTTTGCGGACAACTATAGAAACATTTGGAGTCTGGAAGAATAGGTTTCAGCTATTGGGGAAAATGAAATCATATAGCTTTGAAACAAAAGTCCACATAATTTGTGCAACAATGGCTATACATAATCTTATCCGGAGAAATTCCTAAACAGATATGGATTTTCAAGAAGCTGAACGAGGAAATATACCTGGTCAACATACTAATGATCTGATTGATGTCGCATCCACATCAACTATCCGTAGATTATCTTTAACACAGATGAATCATGTTCATGACACAATTAAAGACCAACTTGTCAAAGGTAGATGATCCAATAATGAGACATTTCATGTATGCATTCTAATTTAAATATAAATTTATCCTTTTTTTAATTAAATACTTTCGTGTATTTTTTTAAAATAATAATTGCAAATTTTTTATTTTATCAATTTTTTTTTTAAATTTTTTAATTTCAATTATCATAATATATACAACTAATATATATATATATAGTATTCAATAAAATTCAAGCCATATTTAGTCATTTTTCATCTAAATGGGCTTTTCAAACGTTAATCCAAACAAGTTTTAGGTTAGAAAAAAGTCACTTCTGCCACCGTCAATCTAAACATAAATCACATCTACAATCTAATTTTTTTTCTATCTAACTTTTCCAAAAGCTCATCTACAAAAAAAGCTCCTTCTCCGCCGCCAATCCAAACACGCACTTACTAAGATGCTGCACTTAAAATCGTTCTTGTGAAGAATGACTTCAAATTTGTGAAGAAATCATTCTTTCAGTTTGACAAAATCTAGAAATCATTATTTGCGAGAACGATTTTAGAAATTGTTCTTCGCATAAACGATTTCTAAATGATGTGATTTTTTTTAAATAATTAAAAAGGGGTTTGTCAGGAATGTTCTCCCATACAAAAGCTGCATACGTATTCCCAAACCCCCTCCTTCCCAATGCTCAATGCTTAGTCATGTCATCTATTTCCACCATATAAGCTTGTGAATAAACAACAATAGAGGGCTTTATATTTTGTTCCATTCCTGCATCCACTCTTCATTCTTGCATCCTTACTCTGCTGTTCTTTTCTTTCTCATCTCATTTATCTCTAAGAGCTTCCTCTCCCCTTCTTACATATTACTCAGTTCTCTCCTCCTCCTCCTCCTCCTCCTTACTTTATTCTTTTGCTTTGTTGTTCCTTGGTTATTTGCATCGATCTTTTTTCTTATTGTTGTTTTGGGTAAGTTGTTTGTCTAGTTTTTTTTTCTTAATTTGGTAGTTTGTAATATATAATTTAAATTTTATTTATGTTGCCCTTGATAACTATTATTTGACTATTTTTTATTTTTAGGTGATCGGTGGTTGGTTCAACAACTTGAAAAATCAAAATAGGTGCCTCTTATTTTGACTGTAAACATTATCCTGTATTATATGGTAATATAGGTCAGTTTTAAGACTTCAAAATTTAAATTTGATCTCTATTTTTAAGCATGTGACTTCGCCTATGTGAACCTTGTGTCATGATCTTAGCAAATACGTTTTTATTTTGCAGAACCTTGTTTGTATATTTATGATATTTTCCAAAAGATTGGCTCACCCAAAAACTTTAACGTTGGTGGGATAAAACTTCAAAAAAAAAACAAACTTCCCATATGTCCCAACATATGAAATGACATATTTAGTGGTATATAATATTTAAGATATAGTTATAGATTAAGATTTTAGAATATATAAAATATTTAGAATATAGGCGTGTCTAGTTAAAATATTTAGAAAAACGATATTTTTACCACAAGAACAAGATAGATTTTAGTAAGTATATATTTTTGTTATATTTATACAATGGTAGTGATTTTATATTATTTCTACATAGTATTATTGATAAAGGACGCTGTTTTTTGGACTTTTGGACCAAAATGATATTTTGGAAATTAGGGGTACTTTTATGTAGTTTCCTTTGATCTTTTTGCAGCAAAAGAATTAGTTCTAGCGGTGTTTTTAGGATTTTTAGACCCAACTGAAATTTTGTAAATTTGGGGTCTTTTCTGTAATTTTCTCTGATATTTTTTCTATTGAAAGTGACAGCTAATATTTTTGGGAGATAACAAAATATCGGGGGCCCACACGTGCTTGAGCACATCATTGACTCAAGACCATCCAAAATTGGATGTCAATGTTATAAAGGTGTTCGAAGTCTGCCAATAACTGGTTTAGTCAAGGCAATGATGTATAGAGTAAATGAATATTTTGTGAAACGTGGTCGACAAGCTCATGTGTAACCCCCTTCCGTAATCATATCCGAAATACAATATTAGAGTGAAATAGGGACCAATAATAATCAAAACTCATTTACATTCCCCATCCTTAAGATAAGGTTTTCACAAATTTCTTTCACAAACACTTTAATCTGGTCTCACATTCACATTTCGAATACAATTACATTGCGAAGATAATTAACATTCATAATATATCAGAGTGCACAATAATAATCCTGGCAATCCCGGGTTCATATCTTCACTAAAGGTTCATGGGCACATACGCCTTTTACAATTTCTCAAATGGGGATTACACAAATTTTAATCCAAATACACCTCTATAACATATACAACCATATATCCATCCTAACATATACAAGTCTAAATACATCCAAATCAACTACCATTATCCTAAATAGAAATGATAACCAACTACCAAATCCAAATGCCCATAAGAGATTCTCGCCGCCCCTAGTCGCTTACTTCTTCCTCGATCCACCTGTCTTGCCTAAAATGTTGGTAGGAGAGGGTGAGATTCTAGAGAATCCTAGTAGGAAACAGATACCAATATGCATGCAAGATAAGTGTTTAATGCATGACATGCTTGCATCACAATAACTCGTGTTTAGATAATGATATATCCGCATACTCAATGTTTCAACAACATACTCATGGCCATAGCATAAATAGAAACAGAGCTTCAATCATTCATATATGTTTCACATAATCAAGCAAAGCAATAACATGTATCAATACATAAACACAAATATCAATACATGCAGGAGAGGTAAGTTCCCTACCCTTATTCTTTCCATGTATGCTTCATCATCTGCTACTCACGATCCGAGCGGATATCGAACCATAATCAGGGTGAATACCCAACCCTATAACCAAATCAAAGGTATAGGATCATTCTCTTTACCAAATTCTCATTTTTATAACACTTAAAGTTGGTTACCATTCATGACCTTTAGGTGGCTAATCAAAGCCTAAACACATGCTTAAAGGCTTGGGAAAAAACTTGACCAAAAACCATCTTCGGAATTCCAAAATGTCCTTTTTTATGGTTGGCCGCGGCCAACAATAGGCCAGAAACATTTGGGCCGCGGCCAAGAAAATTTGGTTTCTTTGCTGAACTTCCAAAAATCATAATTAATTCTAAAAAAATCAAAATGAGGTTATTCTAAATCCAAAAGAAAGATATTTAAGTCCTCTTTACTAGAAAAATATGGACCATTACTAGAAATCACCACACAATTCTAGAATTACACAAAATCCACAATTGCCCCAAAACAGAGTCCAGTTTCCACCCCAAACTTTGGCAAAGCATAACTCTCAGTTAAAAAAATGAAATGACATGAATTATATGTCCATTTTGAATCTTGGGATGTGAAATTTAAAACTGGAAATTTTCAGAATTTTTCAACACCATTTGGTCATTCAAAACGTTCATGCAAACTGACTGCCTAGACAGAATTCACACAAGACAAATTTTCCAACTTTTCTACCAAAGTGTTCAATGACTCCAAAATCAATAACCAAACCTATTCCCATACAATTTCTCATAAGGAACACAATGGTAACATCAAAATGACCAAAATCACAACCCATTGACATGCCCTGTTTTGCCCAATACATAAAAACCAACACAAAGTGGCCAAACTTCACTTTTAAGCTTCAATGCAATTCTATTACTTCAAAACACTAAACAAGGCACCATTTCCATAATAATAACATACCATACTCCCCCATAACCCTAAATCACAAAAGTTAGAGCAAAATTTCCAGAAATTCAAGGGCCAACTAATGACCACAAAACTTATATGAAAATGAAGCTTTCACTTACCTCAACAACTTTCCTAAAGAAGTTCTTTGGTTCACCCAAGTCCACAATTTCGTGAGAGCTCAAACACCACCAAATGACAAATCTAAAACCATGAAAGTGAAGCTCTCAACTCAAGGAACAACTTTAAAGAAGTGAGTTTTGGCATTAGAGATCATTTAGAAGGTCAAAATGCAAAAGTTTTACCTTGGAAACTTTCTCTTTCTTCATCTTCAATGGCTGCTCGAAAATGGAGAGAAGGATGAGAGAGAAATGAAAGTGGAGGAGTGGAGAAGGAGATGAAATGATACTCTCTTCCCATGCCATACTTGCTACAGCAAAAATGAGGGAGGGAGAAAGAGAAAATATAATTAAAAATGCTTACTTTGACTTTCTCTAACACTCTGCCATCATCTCCATTTGCCACATGTCCCAATCTTATTAGTCCTCATAAAGTAAGTAACCACTTGGTTACTCTAATTACTCCATTAGCCACTTAGTTACACTTCTCATTTCTCTTAGTTAGTAATTAATTTCTCCATTAATCACTAACTAATTAACCAATAATTTTCCATTTTTCCACTGATTTTGCCACATTTACTTAAATTACCACATAACACATAATTACTCAGATTTAATTCACAAATTATTCTCAATAATCATCATTAGTCCTTAATCAAAAATTAGGGCGTTACATCATGCACAAATTACGGTTGGACAAGTGTTTTCGGAGACACTAACAAAATACATCTGCCTGTGTTGTTCGTGAGTTTAATAGAATATCAACATCGTTTGAGGTTGTTGAGCCGTACAATGTTCAATGTCGTAAATATCGTCAATATTGCAAGGTTAACTTGAATGAAAAAAATGTGACTGTGGAGAATTTCAAGCAGAAAAGTATCTATATATGCATGCCGTTGTTGCTTGTGCACGAGTTGGCATTAACCATTTACAATATATCAGTCTTGTATTTAGGTTGAAAACCATGAAAATGGCATATAATAATAAGTTCCAACCAATCGGAGATGCGACTTATTGGCCACAGGTTGATACTCCTACATTAATACCTAACCCATCAATGGTTCGAGAAAAATGTCATCCTTGCTCAAGTCGCATACATAATGAGATAGATTGGACCACACCCAATCAACCAAACAAGTGCATATTATGTCGACAAGTTTGCCATAATCGCTCTACTTGTTCACAAAGTTTAGCATCTTGACAATAAATTATGTATTTCCCTTCAAAAATTATTATGGTTAATGAAGATGAAATTATCTTTTAAATTATTTGAACAATTGTTTTTACCATATTTTATATTCTTACAAATATTATTTTATTACCTTTTATATTATTTTGATATTTTTTTCATTAACATATGCAGACACATATTACAATGGCACAACATCAAGATGTCATCAATCCTGGCCTAGAGGATAACTCCCTTTTGTACTTGCAACACCATCATATTTCAGAAAACGTGTGTAATAACAATGTAAATACAAGCTGTTAACAATAGATTATAATTTGTTTGTTTTATTGCTAACTTTTTTTCTGTTATATGTTAATAGGATTATACACACTAGAAGAGTAATGCATACTACTCGGATGATTGATCCACCCAATCAAATAATTGGATATCGTATATTAGCTTAATTTTTTGGCGTTGCTCTAGTAATCAAATAATAGGTGGATACCTCATGCCAGATAGATTGGGTAGTCGGGTTTACTTAATGTACCTTCCACTACTTTACAATCTTGAAGAAGTTGGAAAATTTAGTTGATGATTGGCAATTTTAGCTCATATGTATAGAGAACTATGTAATGCTACTAACCCAACTGAGGATGGGATTGGAGGATGCTTGTCATTGCTACATTTATGGGCATGGGATCGCTTCCCTATGATCGCACCACCCTTACCCGTGTATCCAGATTCAAATTTAGATGTCTATCATCTCTTACCTGCTTTAGGTTTCAGGTATACTAAATTCACCTACAAAACGTTTCATATCCACTTATATTATTAAAATTATACAAATTATGATACTACTTTTTGTAATAATAGATGGAAAAATGTTAGACAAAACCCTTATCCAAGTGCCATGACTTTGCTCCGATATAGGAGTTTCCTGGATTAAATGGTTGATGATGAGATAATTTGGAAGCCATATGAATCTTATGAAGTACGCCAATTAATTTCAGAGTTTTGCTTACAAACACTTGAAATTTGGCTTACTTTTGTTCCTTTGATATGCTTTGATATTATAGAATGGCACCACCCTGATCATGTGCTAAGACAGTTTGGTCGTCAGCAACCAATTCCTATCTAACCTGTTCATTTGGGAAATTGCCACACAATGCAACTACAAGGTAGAACAACTATAAATTGGATTAACCAATACTCAACCTTTATTCAGGCATGGGATACTTGGTCACATTCTATTGTTAATGCTCCATTGGCACATGATGAACTTGATAGAACATCTCAATACATGCAATGGTATTGGAGACATACAAGACGATAGACTCAACATATCAGTGGTTATACTGGTTGTGCGGTAAGTTTTTCTTCTTTTTTACATCAATATCATTTTTTTCTTTATATAATAAATGTTATAACACAATCTCTTTTTATTTATTTCAGTCTGACATAGAAGAGGAATTATATAGGCTAACAATTAATACTTGTTCTACATGCTCAAATTGTATTGATTATCGAGACAGAGTTGCTCGAGACCAACGAAACATTTTACTTGCACTTAAAGAACAACGATTTAACATGAGTTGTCAACCTGCTCCCTCAACAATTGAGTTGCCTCGACCATAAATTCCTTATGATAGACTGAGCAAACGACGTGGCAGTTACTTGTCAACCCAACCACCAGTTGAAAATGAAAATGTTTTGGAACAAGGCCTTCCAGATTTTAGTCAGCCTCATTACATGTCAATGTCGTCGTCATCCCATTTCACTTCTTCTAACCCTACACAATAAGAACCTCATTACATGTCACCATTATTATCTTTCCCTTCCAACCTACCCAATGTTGTTCAATCTCAGTCATTCACATCTTTATTAGATGATCATGCAATATTTTTGACTGAATACAATATTTCTACTTTTGAGCATAGTGGGCCGTCAAATGAAGCATTTGTCACTCCTAGACAATCCATTTCTTTAAATGAATCACCGTGATTTGATTTAAATACGCCAACGACACAAATCATTCAAAACACTTGAATTTCAAGAACTTGACGTACAATAACAACAACGACCACAATGTATGTGGAGAAGACCTAGATGTGGTATAGGAAATCACTATTTATAAGGTTAATTCATTTTAATTTTTCAGTCATATACACTTAATTATTATTTAGTATTAATTTTTTAATACTTTATTTGGTCAATATACTCCTTATCTTATTTCTGCAATCATTATTTTTTTTATTATGTAATTACTATTAGTATTATTACTATCATCATCATCATCGTCATCAATCACTCAGCAATCATTATTTTTTAATATAAATTAATCATTAGGCATAAGGAGAGAGGGAGTTTTTTAATATAAATTAATCATTAGGCAATGATGAGGAGAGAGGGAGCCAGGAAAGAGAAAATAAATTGAAATCATTCTTCAAGTAATGAAGTTTAGAAATCATTCACTTAAAGAACAATTTTCATTTGCATAGAAATTCACGTCGATACTGTGTTATTGAAAAAGTCGTTCTTCAGGTGAACGATTTCTAAAACTCATCACCTGAAGAACGATTTTCAGTGTAGTATTTTGATAAGTATTTTCCACGATGTAGTATATTGGTATATAAGTTTTACTGTTTGCAGTATATTAGTAAAGAAGTTGATAAAACGAGATGAAATTTCGTGCAATCGAGCCTTCTCTGTGGTGCAGAAATGCTTCTTCACAGTTTTGTTATTTTTTCATTAGAATGCAATCTTATATAAAACAAGCTGTTGAGGTCTATGAGAATTAGATGTAGTTGATTCAATCTCTACGATACTTCTTTTCCTCTTCTTGAAATTTCCTTCGAAACTGGAAAGCTTTCCTGCATTATAAAGCTAGCGAAGTTTATTATGCAAGTCGCTGTAGATATATAAATTACACGAACAGATTTTGCACCCAAAAAAAAAAAAACACAATGGAGGGTTTGAATTAGAGGGGGGAGAACATTTCATCACGTGCCATTCTCCTCTTCTACGTGTGTGCGTGATAGGAATTCGCCACGATGGTAGTTAAATGCAGATCACATTAAGGGTTAATTTGGATTAGTTTTTGAATAATAATTTATATAGAAAAAATGAAAAAATTGATTTTAAAAAATATACTTTGAAAAAATTAATTTTAAAAAATATATTTTAAAAAATTGCTTTTAAAAAGGTAGAAAAAAATAACTTACGGAAAACTATATATGGTTTTCAAGTTAAACCATGGTTGTAGAAAATTTAAAAGTATTTGGGTACATTAATTCAAGCCATGATTTTAAGAATTAAAAGTTATTTGAGATTTTTAACCAGTGTTTAGGTACTTTATACTTTTAAAATCATAACTTAGCCAAAACTATAATTTTAAAAATCAAACCAAACACAAACTAAGTTGTAAGACGCAAATCTTCAAAGCCTGACCACGTGTTATTCTGCAGTGAACAACTCACAAATCCAATGCGCTCTTAAAGCTAACCCAAAGGAATAATACTGACTGTCTGATTGGATTGAAGGTAGAAGTTATTTTTCTGATATGATTTATGATGTATAAGATAAGTATGTGAAAGGAGTATTACCTCGACTTACATAAACATACTTCTCCAACGCTAACCCAAATAGGCCCTAAGAAAAAGCTCACTTAATGTTTAAGTTTGCCTTTAATTGACAGATATTGAAGGTCAATTATTCATATATAAGCAAAGGCGTAAATTTTGGACTGTTTGATTTTGTTTTAAAAAACTGTTTTTTAATTTTAAAATAATTTTTTAAAAATAGTTTATCAAACAAGGTTTTTTGTTTTATTATTTTTAAAACAAAAAGTTGCTTTTAAAAACTAAAAAACAAAAATAGTTTTTAGTTGTTTTCTTATTTTTGTTTTTTTTGGTTTTTTTTTTTTGAGGCCACCGCTTATGTAGGATCGACACTATAATACCAGTGATGACCACCGTCACGTCACCACCAATAACCGCACCGTCAGATCATTTCAAAAATAGATTTTTCAAAATAATCTATCCAAATAGATTTTTTTTTTAAAACATATTTTCAAAAACTATTTTATAAAAATGTTTCTGAAAAAAAAACAGAGAATATAATCAAGCCCTTAAATAGGTGAAAAATGGTATATATTTGAAATTCACCGTCTGATCTCATACAGAAGCAGATTTCAAAGGGGGATCCTTGTCTTGGTCTCAAATATAAGGGATTTGTTTGTAATAAATAAGTGTATTGACATTAAGGTTGTGTTTGGCTCAATGGAAGGGAGGGGGAGGGGTTTGAGAGGGATTTTCTTTTATCTTGTTTGGATTGACAAAAAGAGAGGGAAGGGGAGGGATTTCAATATTACCATGTATGGTATAAAAAGGGAGCTACATCAACAATCGAGGTATACGAATCTGTAACCTAATTTTATGTAAATAATGAGAAGGGTATTATGAGAATATTTTAAAATAACATGGACATATTAGTCAGTATAAACCCAAATATTAACTTTTCCCTTCAAATTCCCCTAATTTTGGAGGGGAGGATTGGAAGGGGAGAAGAGGCCTCCTAAAAATTTTTGCTATCTAAATAAGGGGAGATGAGCAAAATCCCCCCATTGCCATCCCCTCCCCTCATACCAAACAGACCAAATGAGTAAACGTGATACTAATACCAAATGTATTTTAGGGGGAAATCAATTTATAACACAATTATAGGGAGTAACAAATTTTAACAGCTTTTCTAAACAAGCATGAGCTAGTTGCTCTTGGCTTATGAATATGATCCCGGAGGGAGTAATTAAATAATTATTCCAAGTGTTATTTGAGTCACCAAGTTGATCCCGACTTTGATGAACTCATGAACCTCAAATAGCCTTAGCCTTTTACAGTTAAAATAAATGGGCACCCGTTGGAGTGAGAGTTTTTTCCTTTTTTCTTTTTTGGCTTGGCACGGTTATGAAGGATTAGTCCCTTCTGCTGGATTCAACTACTATTGGCGAAGTGAAGTTTTTTGTTTATACTATTATCTGGTATTTAATTCAGAGTTCGTGGCTATCCCTCCTAATAGAATTATCTTTTATAGGACTCAAACTCGATATTTAGAAAGATCTAACAGGACTTTACACCATTAGTGAAGTTTTATATGAGTATGTTCCTATTATTGTCCGCTTCTAAAGCCCAATCTTTAACGGGGCATGAGCCCCAACCATGACCAGGCATTATTAGAAGATGAGGCGGGCTGGGTTGGCTTGGGTTGCTTACGAACTGGACCAGGTGTCAAACAATTACTGGACTCAATTTTGCCCATTAAACTAAGAAGCTGGGATTTATTCCCCAGTTAGCCCAAGTTTCTTCTCATAAGGCTTGAGCCCCCATTGTACCAAAAATTTTTGCCCATTAACAGCTTAAGACTGTATGTTTATAGTATTATATGTGAATTTATAAGTTAAATAAATTAGTCACATCTTACGAATGCGATCATAAATTAATCTAGGAAGCTAGCTTATATTATAGCTGGTAATTCGGGCTAGCCTGCGGATTAAGCGGGATGGACTGGTGTAGTCCGCCACTTTCTCTTTCACCTACTCATATCATACTTCTTTTCTTTTATATATTTGTGTTAGGAAGGCAATTTCATTCTCATTTTCTTTTCTTTTTTTAATCTACTCACATCACAAAAATATATAACAACATCTCTTTTAAATTTAATAATAGTAGAATAAATAAATATGATAAGAAAATAAAACTGTCAAATAAAAAGTATGATGAAGTAGTTAAACACAATATCAAAGAAAACGCGATAAGATATCTGAATTTATTTTATAATAAAAACTAAAAAAAATACAAAAAAAAAACTTTAAGCAAGCTAGCCAGCTGCAACCTGCGAGCTGAACTGGGCGGGCCTGTGCAAGCTAACCCAAACCCGTCACTTTTGGCGGGCTGGTGAGTTGGGCTCATTGGTTCCAACCCATTTTATCGTTTCTAGTTTATATCAATTGCTCCAAGCATGGAAGAAGAAATTAGATTGGATTTTTCTCTAGAAAGGTGCTCATACTCTATCAAATAGAATGACATCCAATAGGAGGATAGCCATGTCTAACAAAACTTATATTGAAGGATTTTGTTTGGAGAAATTAAAGAAGCTAACTAAATTGCATTAAAATATTTATATTTATTATTTTTCTTTAAACTAATTTGCTTAATTTATAAATAAATACTCCCTTCGTCCTATTTATAAGCAAATTTCTCTCTCATGGAGCTGATCCTTTTTATAAGCAACTTTCACTTTTTGTCTGAAAATGTAAGCTCCCCCCTATTTTACCCTTATTAAACATTGTTTTTTTCTCATACATTATACTCATTGTCTCTCATATTTTTATCTATTATCTCTCCTGTACTCTTATTATAAATAGGGGCATATGTGAAAAAATATGGCATTTTTGACATATTTATTATTTTTAACTACTAGTTCGTTTTGTGCAATCAAGGGGAAAGCTGCTTATAAATAGAACCAGAGAGAGTATATAATCTAATTATACAAAATATATATCATGATTAAATAAATTATTTAGCTTTCTTAGTCTTTAAAAAAAAAAATCAACTACCTCTTATATTAAAAATCAAATATGATATTTTATTGTAAGTCAGGGGTCGTAGGTTCTATCTCACGTGTTACCTTAAGCCTTTAATGCATGTTCTTCAAAACAAACAAATGTATATATTATCTTTGTTCTTGAAAATAAAAACTAATTGATTCTTTTCGATAAAGATTAAGGAAATAAAATAAATTACTTAATTATAGTATATACTATATATTATTCGATTATAAATATCAGTTTATAAATCAAACAAATTAATTTAAAAAAAATGATAAATATAATACATTAAGCTAACTTATTTAACTTAATTAATTTCTCTAACAAAAATCAATTTAATCTTATATTAAAGAGTGGAAAGAATGTTAACAATAACAATAAACATCAATATGATGCCAAAAAGAATAGTAATAGCGATAAGATAAAGATGATGCCGTGTTGAGTGGAGTTTTGAGAAGAGAAGAGAAGAGAGAAGCTTATCCGAGGAGCGAAGGGAGGACGTGGAGAAAGGGCAGAAGGGAACGAATTATGGTGACACGTGGGAAGGGTAACGACCACGAATCCTTGTGTACACGTCGTTGAAGAGTCAGACGCATATCCACAACCACGTCCGAATGGTCAACAGGTGCTCGCTTGTTTGCCCCGTTAACTAAACCTGCTTCCACGTCTCATCCATGAGACGTGGCATTCCACTGTATAGATAAGGTTGACTCCTAGCAGTTACGTGGCATTCCATTTTATAGATAAGGTTGACTCCTAGCAGTTTCCATCTCATTTTATCCAATTTCACTTTCCCTCCCTATCATCAAGCCTAGTTTATATGGGAACTTGCCTTCTGATCTGAAATATTTATCGACCAAAAACTCTCACAAAACGCTTCAACCTATGGTCCCATCATCATTTGATTCACTGGTCAAAAAACAAATCATCATTTGATTCGGATATTCTTCTGTACTGCATGCGTGTGTTGTGTTTTGACTGTTTTCTCCCCATTATTCCCTCAATATTTATCAAGGTATTAAAATTCGGATAGGATATTAAATCGGTCGGGGTATTAGATTAAAGGTCAGTGAGTCAGATCGGGACCAAACCGAAGCTAAACCGGTGAGAAATTAAAGATTTTAGGCTTATAGTATGAAATTATAAAAAAAAAATAATTTTTTTTAAATGGTAACCCAGACCGGACCGGGAACCGGATCGGTTTACTAGCCGGTTAGCTGATTTTCGGGTTGTACTAGCCAGTCTGATCCGGGTTACACAACACTGATATTTATTCTCGCTTATCGCCCTTGCCCATCTTTTGACTTTTGAGGACCTCTATGATTTGATCTTGCGGGAGCTTTGAATTAACTTATTTTTAAATGATTTTATGATAAATAATGAGGAAAGTTTCGTTTCATGAAACATGGAATTTTTTTTTTTAAGTTGAATCTCTTACTGTGTGATAATTTACATCTGCGAAGCACTTCGGCGTAGAGGGAAAAGACCTTCCCACATAGCTGCTCTCTAGGATCCTTCCATGTAGACTATATGTGTTGTCCATGCTAAATTGACTAGTTAGCACTACTTAAATTAGTGTATAATCTTATTAGCTTTTCCAACTCATTTTATTTATGCATTTAGAAAGAGGAACAGATTTTTATTTTTATTTTTAAACAAAGAACTCACTGAGGCATACATCTGATAATTAACTAATTTATTTTTTCCTTTTCGTTTAGTGTGTAAGATGAGGGAACAGTAGAAAAAACAAATTTCCTCATGTTAGAGCTTATTACCCAGAAAAGTCTCCCATCAAACTTGAGTAGGTCCCGGATACAGTGTTCGTTTGGGATAGCTTATTTTTGGGTAATAAGTGCTTATAAATCGTGATTCACGGTATACGAGATAAATATATGAGAGGAGTTTTGTCTCGACTTACGTAATAAGGACTTATTGTCCCAAAATAGTGATGCCAAACACTCATATAAGTGCAAACAAAATATTAAAATTAATTAGTTTTATTAAATAAGAAAAAAAAGAAAAAGAGAATACCAATTAGATTTTAAAATCTTTAATAAATGATTTATTGATAAAATAGTTGTCAATATATTATTATACTCCTATAGTCAATACTTATACTTTCATAAATAATAAACCTAATTTGAGATTTTGAAGTTTGAACTAATATTTTAAAAAGCTGGATTGGACGTTGAGCCGGAAAGGTCAGTGGGTCATGGTTCAAACGGTTGGAACAATCGATCCGTTTAGTCGGATCGGTGATATAATAATTAAATTTAAATATATATATATATATATATATATATATATTACAATTAGTCTTTAGTCTAATTTCATAGGAAGTTGTTGGCAAAAAAAAAATTCATAGGAAGTTAATAAAGTCACAAAATATCATTTAAGGAAGAGCATTAAGTCAACCATCAACCTAACAAAATATACTAACAATAATGATTTCATGAATTGTCAAACATCGGTGGCTCTTGATTGATCTAAGAATGAGTTTCTTGAAAGGCATTTGGACTATTCCACTTTGGTCATATTTATAAATCCTTTTTTACAACAAAATTTGGTCTTATTTATAAATCCAGTTTCAATATAATAAATGAGATTATGACAATTTTACCTTATTTATTGTATAAATAAAGAAATAAGTTAAAGATATAGAAAGAAGAAAGAGTTAAAAAGTACTTATTTATAAATGAAGGCATAGTTGTAAATTTACCCCATAATCACTAAATTAACTACCTCTTATTATGTGAGATTTAGTTAAAAGGAATTTATAAATAAAATCAGAGTAGTAAATGTCATCATCTTCTTGAGAAAATGACCTAAAATCAAGACCTTTAACTCTAATTCCAGTGCTTCCAATTTCATCCCTAGTTTGAGGATGAACTTTGTTACCTTGTTCTTAAAAAGCATCTTTATAAAATATTGTGCAACAAACCAAATTATTAAAATTAGTAACATATAATATAAATAAAATAAAGTAACATGTCTAAAATTTATATGCCATTTTTTTAATTTTTTTTGCAGCATCAAATTTTTTTAAAAAAAATTTGCAGCAATTTTTTTTTTCTCACATTTTTATTGAGTTGGACGATTTTTGAAAAATCGGTCCGATTTCCTGCCTAATAACGGTTGACGGCCCAAAAACATATTAACAACAGCCCAAAACGATTTCCTTAAAAAAACGGTCCAATGTATATATTCAGTCAGCCTCAGTGACCAGTCCAACCATCCAGTGTGATCCAATTCTTTAAAACAAACTTTAAACGGTATTTTCTTATTTTTTTTTCTATGTTTTCAATTTTTTTAAATAATTTAGGGCACCTAAAACTCTTTGGGCGAGGAAGGAAGAAAATGACACGTGGCAAATCCATGCAGCAAAGAGAGAGGGAAATCTATATCAGAAAAATGTGGGACCCTCGTTGGCTCACGTGTATACGATTAAGCAATAAATATCGGATTCGGCACTCCCGATGGATCTGAGCTCCGTCTCTCTCGCACCCAGAGCAGCCACCGCTCTTGGATTATCTCTTTATAGCAATTCAAATGACTCCAAGCAAAGATTCCGATTTTCCTTGTGCTTCTCCCTTCACTCCCTCTTCTCTTTCCTTTTCCTAACGTTCAGAGTTTTCACCCAAACACTCGAAAAATTTCCACATTGTATTATAGCTACCTCAACTCGAACTCCAAGCCTGTCAATGCCATTTTTCCTCAATGGCGGCGGCGACCTTCAGAGTCTACTCCACGCAATTTGATTTCCAGCTCAGACTTGTCCATGCTAATACTCACCATGTATTGCAGCACAGAAAGTTGTGGTTCCGTCCTGATCGACTTCCTCTCTCCCAAATTTGGTGCTGTTGTCCCGATTCATTTGCTCCGATTCGCAAAATCTCTCGGCCTGGCAACACCGGCGAGAGGAATGAAGAATGGCGGTTCGACACCACCAAAATCGCCCACAGAGTTCGTTTTCAATCGTCTTGTGCAATGCCCTTTGCTTCACCACTGTATGTGTTTAATTTCCCTGACCACACTATTGTCATTTTACATAGATATTCTCCGTATATATAGTATATCAATTTTTTATAATATATCTCAGCCTTGGGGTCTATGGGGCGATTAATGTCAACTGTGAAGGCCTGGTATGGTTTATGCCAGTATGCGTTGTCAGTGGTAAGACGATGAGTCCAACAGGCAAAAATGCTTTGTATTCTATTTTCGAAATTTCGACAACATTAATGTGATAGGAATATTGCTTTGAAAGTTATGCAGCTAGCTTAGAACCAGTAGGAGCCTTAAAATTAAATTGTTTTGTGATATTCTAAGGAATGGTGATGCTCGTAAGAGATTGAAGTAGTTTTATCATGCACCAACACAGTCAATGGATCGAACGATGGGTTTGCTCAACAACAAAGTCAACAACTCTATATAAGTTGTAATTAGTAAAAAAATGACCCAATTCAAATAATGAGATGATATTGGATTGAACGCGCAAATTGCTATACTATTTTGAAATGGAAATTAGATTTCAATAATGTGAGGAAGCTTATATGCCTGGACCTGCATTGAGAACAGATGGAGGAACATAGTTTAGAACTTATTCATCCACTTTCCGTCAGCTTAAATAATGCTCTATCTTGGGAAATACGTGATACCATTGCATGATAATGGCTTTATTTTTGCATCCTTTTCAATTTCCTTCTTATGAAATTTGTTTTAAACGATTATGCTCCTTAATATCATACTGGCCACAGATCACCTGCGAAGCAAGAAAAATTCTATCCTCGCTGTAACCCAAGAAATACAGGTCCGCAGTCACACGATACTCCTCCAAAAAGAGGTAGTTCATGATTGATATTCTCACCAAATTATAACAGTGCCATGGTCATTCTGTCCAATGGTTAAAGAGAAGCCAGTGTTTTCAGTTGGCTATTTACAGTGCTTCAAAACTATTTTTCTGTGTTAAATTGGTTTCTTCACAGATACTGGCATAGCGAATGAGAAGGACTGGGGTATCAACTTGTTGAATGAAATCGTAAATGAGTCTGGCATTAATGAAGATGGGAGTACCTGGTTTAGAGAAAGTGGGGAAGAATTGGGTGAAAATGGATATAGATGTAGATGGACAAGGATGGGAGGTCAATCTTTTGACGGTTCCTCAGAATGGAAAGAAACGGTATTTATAATTTTATAATTTTGAAATTACTAGTATGATTGATCAGGAACTAAATCTGAAGAAGCAGCTTTTGTTAAATTTGAATGAAAGCTATGCCATGATTTCTGTTAATTTTTCCCTATGCCTGATTATTAAAGATTATCTTACGCGGTACCTGCCAATTATGTTTGTTGATTGCTTGGGATCACAAGATTACAAAAGAATTGCCATATTGACTTACTACCTGCAGATTAAAGAGTTAGCTGCTGATTTTATGAGATCATTTATCATAGTTACCGTTATGATATGAGGAAACTAACTCACTAGTCAGCACCTCTATCTTTTCAGCACATTGTGGCTTTTCTTTCCCTGTCCTCTTTTCCGATCTTTGGCACAACATGTACAATGGATAGGCATATGTTTGATAGAGCAGTAATAGTCATCAATACACAATGCACTAACCTTTACCTATGGTCAAATTTTTTACAATTTAAAGATCAGCTGGATTCAGCCATGATGTAACTGTTTTGCAATTTCTTTTAAGCACTTGTTTCTTCTTAAGCTCTCGGTATACACTATTCAACTTTGAGGGAAACATGGAGCAGTTGCATGGAATTTTGCACTGTAACTTGTGGAATTTTCACTTTTTGACATCTTTTAGGTTATAATGCATTTTATGGTTCACTAATTCCTTTGTATAAATATCATGTGTTTCATTTTATTTTATTTTATGTTTAACCTAGACGCCAGAAGTACCACTAACATAAAATATTTTTTGTTGCCTAATCAAATATGGTGTGACATCAAGTTTGCTGAAGGGAAGTAGTTTGATATTTTTCTTTAACCCCATCAAACACCTTTCAGGTGTACTTATTCTTAATATGTTTTATTGTTTATAACCTTATCAAACATCACATACCAGGTGGATTCATTTAATTGGCTTTATTGATCTAATTGACAGTGGTGGGAGAAGAGTGACTGGACTGGATATAAGGAACTAGGTACATTACTTTCTTTGTCTTTGCTAGAGCAGCTTGATATTCAGTTATATAGAATTTGTTCTGAAAATGTTAGGAACTCTGATTGTTTTTGGGAGGGAGTCCAGAATTACTTCTGGAAGAAGCAACACTCATGTGACTTTTTCCCAAAGGTGATTTTGAGGAGATCCAAATATTGCTTTGGACCCCTTAAGTTTATTTAGCATAACTCTAGAGATATTTTGCATGTGCATTTTGGTTGAAGTTGATACTTTAGAAAATAATCATTTGGCTGCTCCTTTGTTTTGTCTAAAAGTGTTCCTCTTCGCCTATCCTGCTTCAATACAAGTTATTGGATCTCATTTGTTTTCTCATGATCTCTAGTTGGTTGAGTAGAGTTCCTAGCAGGACGTTCCTCCTGTGGTTAGTTACCCAGTTACTTGCAATATTCTGGTCATATGCATTTTTTTAACAAACTTCTATTGAATTAATGGCTGCTTCAAAGAGTCGAACATGATGTCAAAATTTCCTTTTTTGCCATGTCATACAGTATCCTCTATTTATTGCATTTGACGAGCAGGATATGCTGCTTGATTCATACATTTGGAGAAAATGGCATAGCTAATGAGTTTCCTGGAACCTTCATTCTGAATTGGCTGTTATTTTCATTTACAACCTTGGCAAAGTTGCCTAATATATTAGGGAACTCAAACAATTCATTTTCCCAGTGTACTGCATATTATAATTACTAGTTGTGTTATTAATTCTAGAATTAGTGTCCTATAGGCTGTAGTGTCATTATTTGTCATCCACTTAAATGATCAAAATGTTGTCTTCGAATGGGTGCATATGATTAGTTTCATCTATTCTTGCAGGTGTGGAGAAATCTGGTAAAAATGCTGAGGGGGATTCATGGTGGGAAACATGGCAAGAAAATCTAAATCAAGATGAATGGAGGTCGCTTTTTTAATTTTTAATTATTTGCATCTTGCAAATAAAGAAAGTTGTCATTTAAACCAGTTTTGCACACTTATTCTTGCAGCAACATAGCAAGAATTGAAAGGAGTGCTCAAAAACAAGCGAAATCAGGAACTGAAAATGCTGGATGGTATGAGAAATGGTAAGCTGATATAGCATATGACCTCAAATTTTGGTGTTCTCTATGAATCATTTATGAAACAAACTTATTTCAGACTGACTGTTCAATTCGAGTAGGTGGGAGAAATATGATGCTAAAGGCTGGACTGAGAAAGGCGCACATAAGTATGGTAGCCTGGATGACCAGTCATGGTGGGAAAAGTGGGGAGAAAATTATGATGGAGGAGGATCTGTTCTCAAATGGTTCTATCTAATTACCCTTTCTTGTGAATTTGCTATAATTATCTTTATGCAATTTCACGTTTCCATGTGCTATATATCTTAGCATTGGTAAACATTGGTTAGGGTCCATGGCATAAAGTGTAAAAATATTTCTAACAACAGTGAATGACCTCATGTATGATGATTTGTTTTTTCGAAAATTTATAATTAGATGGAAAGCTTCCATCATGCATATCAAAGTAAGAAAGTTTCATAATCTACGAAGATGGTTTTACATCTGTTGATTCTTTTATTTTTTTTGGCTAATCTGCCCATGCTGGACAGTTTTGGACTATGCCCTTGCTGGGCATCAGTTGATTCTTGATATCAACAAATTATGTACGTTTTAAATTAGAAAAAAGGGGGAACAGCCTTTTTTCCTTGAAAAGGGTAACAACCTTTGATCACATAGCTATTACTTTTTCTCAAGTCTGTTGAGTAAGTTCACCTTGATAATTGCTTAACAAATGATTTTTTCGGCTGTCTCTTGTACAACTGAAACTTTTTAGCTGATTGTTTTAGGAGTGGAGGGGGTACCCACTCCTCCATTTTTTCCATGGAGTTCACTTTTGTATCAGTTCTGATTGACAATCTTCTTCATGCATCCTTATGCTGATTTACAATTTTTATAATTTCTCAGGACTGATAAATGGGCTGAAACTGAGCGTGGGACAAAATGGGGAGACAAGTGGGAGGAGAGGTTTTTTAAAGGTTTAGGTACACGACATGGGGAAACATGGCATGTATCTCCTGCCAACGAACGTATGTTCTCGTGATGATTTTAGTTTCTGTCTATCACAATTGTTTTCTTGCCCTTTTTTTGATGTCCATTGACTAGTAAAGTTAATCACCAAGATCTTGAGTAGTCTGGTTCAAACTCGACGCCTAAAGCTGTGAGTTTAGGAAGGCATATTTTCATTTTTGCTGTCAATCTAGTGAAATGGACAGAAAGCAATGACATTGTCGGTCCTGTTCACCAAACATTGCTCGTCCTCTATTTTTTCCCCATTATTCTAATTTGAGTCATTGCCTTCATATACAATGCATTGTCTTAAGTACACTAGAATGGGTATTCATGGACTCGGGAAGGCTAGATTGACCCTTTCCAAGTTGCTGAATTAATATAAAAAATAGTGGGGCTACTCATTCTTCTTACCATGCTTCATGTTATAAGCATTAGCAGACATAATAAGAGTACCCTGCTTGGTGTGTGGCTGGGTTCTTCTCTCTCTTTTTTTCATCGTCTATGTGGCTGAATGAAATTGGTATGTCTTTTGCTTCCTTTCATCAGGTTGGTCAAGAACTTGGGGAGAAGAACACTTTGGAAACGGGTACGAATGAAATTATGTCATAGCTGATTGTTTTGCTAAATTTACCTCCGATAACGGCTTCTTGCTGACCTGGACTAATATGTCAAATTTACCAAGCACCTCTTGCCTGAAATGACCTTGGGAAGAGTTACTTATGGCACCGTACTACTAACTGATTACAGGCTTTTGCTTGTATCAGGAAAGTCCATAAATATGGAAATAGTACAACCGGTGAAAGCTGGGATATAGTTGTGGACGAGGAAACGTATTATGAGTAAGATCACTGCTTTCCTAGCCTATAATCAATCTCCAGTATTTTGTGTTGAAGCAAGCAAATACCAAAAAATATTAACCGTATAATAATCTTGTTGTAATCGGAGTTTGATGATGTTTCTTTGTGAAGGGCTGAACCTCATTATGGTTGGGCGGATGTGGTGGGTGATTCAACTCAGTTACTTTCCATCCAGCCTCGAGAGCGGCCGCCTGGTGTCTTCCCTGATTTGGACTTTGGTCCAACCACGTCACCTCGATCTGAGGTCCCACCAGAAGATCTACCTCCCACACAATAAGGAGCTGCTTTTTGTGCTTCATATTTTATATTTATTTTTATTATTCTCATTAGAATGGTAGAAAAGTCCCCAACTGATGCTTGATTTGTAAAATAATTTTATGCACCAATCATTTATTCATTCTTTCCATCGTTATTTATTTTCGTCTTGGAAGGGTATTAGTGTTGGCTTTGGCAAGGAATGTGTCGATGTGGCTTTATCAATTATTAAAAAATATACATATTTTCCTAAAATTATAACATGGCTAGATTTTTTGTTGGACCTTGAACATGACTAGATATAGGTCCTTTGTGTTACAATTTACATGACTGCATGGGCTTGAGAAATGAACAATATTATTTATCAATTATAAAAGTCGTGGTTTCCTCTCCCATAGATTTTTTTTTGAGGGATTAAGGAAGTTAAATAAATTATTTAATTATAATATATGTTGTGTATCATTAGATTATATATAAGTCTATAAGTTAGGTTAGTTAGTTTGAAGAAAAAATGATAAATATAATAAATATTTTAAGGTAATTTATTTAATCTTTTTTTAAAAAATTAACTGGGTTTTATATTTAAGTCAGGAGGTAATCGTACATTAGTATTAACCCCATGCTAAAATGTAGGTTCTAATTGCACTACCTCTAGAGGAGTATTATATGGAATGGAAGATGAAAATTGAGATCAGATAAAAGTATTTATTTATATATGATAATTATGTGCTCGTTTGGGATAACTTATTTTTGACTTATAAGTGCTTATAAATCGTGATTTATGGTATACGAGGTAAGTATGTGAGAGGAGTTTTATCTCGACTTATGTAATAAGCACTTATTTTCCAAAAAAAATATATTTCAAATATAGCTGTCAACACCCATTTCCATTTCTATATTCGAAGAGTAATAAAGACGGAATTCAATGGGCATACAGAAAAGTACAGTTATACTGATAAAAATATTCGTTTACAATATTGATATTGTTCGTCGACGAAATACAGAAAATACAGTGGAAACTTAATATTTACAATTTTCGTCACAATATCAAAAACAGACTAAATATAACCACTATCTTGTCCTCGCCTCGTGACACGTGCCGCTCACTTTCTGGTGTCTATGTCCTTGCCCTTTTGTCCACTGGTACCCGCTAAGATATTTGTTTTTGAAAAAGGGTGAGATTTCGAAGAATCCCCATAGAGACATACGATCAAGGTATTAAAACCCGGACTGGGTATTGAACCGGTCGGGGTACTGGGTTAAGGGTTAGTGGGTCAGACTGGGACCAAACTGATAAGAAATTGAAGATTTCAGGCTTATTAATATGAAATTCTAAAGAAAAAATATTTTTTTTTAAATTGGAACCCGGATCGGATCAGGAACCGGACCGGTCCACCGGCCGGTTCGCCGGTTTCTGGGCCGGACCGGCCGGTCCAATTCGGGTTCAAGAACATGGTATACGATCGACATATAAAATGTGAAAATTAAATATGCAATGCACTATATTAGGCAAAAATGAAAGTTGATTCGATTCATATATATTTACCTCAACCGAGTCACCGACTACAGCTAGGATTTTCGATAATATACCTCAACTCAGCCATCAACCACAGCTAGGATTTTTCGATATACCGTTGTTAGGTAGCGAACCACAACTAGGTACTGTGCCTCTAGCACACAATCATATAATGAAATACAGTAACAAATACATATGATTATTCACATAGTGTATGAAAGATGGTAGTCCCTATCTCAAAGTTCGTTAAATCCCTTTTTCAGTGTGCCTCGAAAAACGTGCCGTTTCGGCATCCGACTCGGTCCTAAAATATCAAATATACCAAAAATAGGTCATAACCTATCCAAGTATCATTTTAGACTCGTCTATAGCGTTTCTTGTGGTTATATTAGTCTATGGTGAAATTTTACCAAAATGCCCCCGGGATCCCGACCTAACCCCGCCGTACTCGGCTTGATGGCATGTTTTCCTAAAATTTTAACTAAGGCTATTTTGACGTATTTTTGCCTAAGGAATTCATTTCCTAGCTCGAAATTATCAAATTCACTGTCAAATTACGAAAATATCTTTGACAGCCCCTATTTAGAGATTTCAGAGGCGTTTTCGTAAGTATGTTTTTTCGGCCTCTACCAAAAAAATGCCCAAATGTAACGCCACCTATTTTTGCCCACTGAATCCAATGGAATCATTTATTTCAAAAAAATCCAACTCCTACCCCTGAAACAGTGCTGGCAGAAATATTTCAAGAAAAATGAAGCTTTGTGTTTTAACTTCCAAAACTTGTAATTTCCACTTCTAATCCTTTATTAACTTGTTTAAACACATATTAATCATGATTTAAAGAGATTTGGGCAGCATAATCCCTTAGGGTTATAGCTTTCCCAATTTTTCAATTCAACCAAGAAACTTGAAAAGTCAAGAAATGTCACTAACAACAACACCACAACCACAAGAGAGTAAGTTTATGAAATTACCCTCTTGCTTCTAAGCCTAGCACCTTAACTCCTTCTCTTCCTTGGAGATTTGTCTTGCTAAACACATGAATACATGAAGAAAAGAATCTTAGAAGAAGTGTTACATAAGAATATGTAACCAAATCACTAAGTCAACATCTACTTACTTTAATCTTCTTCCTCCTTCTCTCTAAATCTTCAAGAACTCTTCAAAACTCTCTCCCTCTCTTCTCTTGTTGCAAATGACGAAATTGAAGGCAAGAGAAAGAGAATAAGGCTTCATAAATTTTCTCCATGCATTCTACTCCATTAATCTCATCAAGGGTTGAGATCACACCACCTATCATGCACACCATTTCTCCTCCTATACCTCCAACCATACTCTCTTAACTTTATGCCATGCCTTCTCATCACTTGTCTTCAATTGGTTTTGAATTAGATTTTCCCTTATCTTGCTCCTCCAAAAAAAAAAAGTCCCTCTCCCCCTTTAGTTAGCCAAACCAATTCCTTTCCCATCTAACCAACTAACACTAAATTTTCATTTAGTATTTTGGCATGTGTTCTTGGAATTTAACTTTTATCCCTTATTTTCATGTGTGGGGCGAAATTATGGAAGAGAAAGGGAATTAAAATTGTGTTTTGATAATTCCATAATTCAATTAAATGAATTATGAATAACTCCCTCTAATTTCTCAATTCTTGATTTATTCTATCAAGAATAATCCAATTATATATTTTCCTTTATTTTCCTTGATTAATTGAAATTAACTCCAATTAATTGGAAAATAATTAATCTCGAGTTAAATTGGCAAAATTGTGATTTTTCGATCACCTTTACAATTTAATTAAACTCTTGAATTAATTTGCCCATTTCCTTATAAATATGAATATTTCAAAATTCACAAGATTCAAATTCATGAATATTCACCATTTTATTGAATTTCTCAAATAATTACAATGTATATTTAGTGAATAAAATTCGGGGTGTTACAATAGCTATATATGACCACTTTCTTTTAGCTTTTCAAAAGCGTTTTTATAATTTACGTGGTAAGTATATGATAAAATTTTTATTTTTGCTTGCAAAAAAAAACTTTTGAAATCACGGTTTGGTTGTTTTCCAATCCTGCATTAAGAAATCGTTCCTCAAAAATAATTTTCAGATCCCATTAAACCCAATCGAATTGGGTCAATACCCCTGGAAAAACCTTTTTGGGCCTCTAACACTACCCTGAGAATAAGAATCACATGCCCCAAAAGCCCAAATCGAGGGGCTAAAAATTAAAAAGAGCCCTTTAATGGTTGTCTCTTGTTTGAAAGTGTAACATAGAATTGGACTTAGAGATTGCTTTGAGGACTGTCAACTTTTTTTCAATCCTGTTTCTTCTGGGTAAGCTGTGATGTATTCCCTGACGGTGAAACCCTCCTTTGTCCCCCAGTTATCTTCTGCTTCTACTTCCTCAACAATTCTTGTGTCCTTCCGAACTCGTTCGGCGTCATCAATTAGCTTTCCAAGAAACTTGAAGCATAAAGGAAGATTGTTTTTGAGAGTTCAAGCATATGATTCCTCCGAAAACGACGCTTCCAACAATTCAGGCGATTCCAACTCCTCGAATGGCGCTCTGGTACCTCTTAAATTCTGCTCTCGTCCTAATTCTATAAATGATAGAAGATTAATATACCGTATTCTATGGCTCAATTACACTCCTTATACTCGATTACCCGCGTTGATTTTTTATCTGTGTTGCCCCCTCTTTCTTTGATTGCGACAGTCTTATTTCTGCATTTTTGGATCATCCCTGACCACAACCTTAAGTCTCGATGTTCTTTCAATGTGTAATGTATCATTGTGTATCCTTACAAAAGCCGCTTCTGCGACACCTGACTCTTACTGGCTTTTAGTATAGTAGTCATGGATTCTTTAGTACCACCTTAAGTCCTGATGTTTACACAATATACGGACATCTATATTCTGTAGATAATAAACTGATGCAGGGCTTATTGAGGTGTGTAATGCTATAGCTTTTATCAATCTAATTTGACTTAAATGTTTAAAAATGGTGACATACCCTGCGCTCAGTATCATTTAAACCTGATGACTTACCATTGTAAATTGGGCCAACCGCTCTGTATTATGTTATCTTTCTACCAACCACTTATTACTGGATTTAAATTGGGAAGTCTTTGCCATTCTAGTGTAAATGTCCATTGTGATAGTGGTAGATAAAAAAATGATAGTGATAATTCTGCTCACAGTTGTTTTTTCTTGATGTTTTAAATAATATTTCTATGATTTTTCTGAAGAGTTATCTGATTGTGTGCTTGATTATACTCCTGGAAATCACTAGTCAAAGAGCAGGAGAGAGATCTTACTGGAGTACGTTAAGAATGTGCAACCAGAATTTATGGATTTATTTTTGAAAAGAGCACCCCAACAGGTACGGTGCAGTCATAATGCACAATTACAGTACTAATTCCCGTTGATCATCTCATAAAAGTTTCTATTGCCTTTCATGCTTGCATTCTTGCTAATGAAACTTTTTATTTGCTTTTAGGTAGTAGATGCAATGCGGCAAACAGTGACAAATATGATTGGAACACTTCCCCCTCAATTTTTTGCTGTAACAGTTACCACTGTAAGTCCTAAATGAGTTTGTATACTTGCTTGCTTGGTTTTATTTTCTAAATGTACATTTTATGGGATTTATCCTTGCTTGATGTATCAGCTCTTGAAATTTGCACCACTATGCCAGTCTAATTTGCATCACAATCTTTGGTGCTAAGTTGTTATGACACTCCAGAAACCCATGATTTTGAAATAAAGTCTGAAGTCATTTTACTGACCCCTGCTGCTGGTTGATTTTCCTCACTTGGTGACTGCCTGCACAGAAAGTCTTGCCTTCCCATCAATTGGCACTTATGGCATGTCAAAGAAATTGTGGAGTCTTTTAGTAGAGTTTGGTCCCATGCACTGTATTGATTGTCCTAAAAATTTTAAGAAATATTGTCTCAATTCACTACAAATGACTAATCTGATGGAGAGAAAAAGTACAATTTTTTTAAGCACAGGGTGGCTCAAGTTGCAAGGCAACATTTAGCCATGCAACTAGGGTAAACCGTTTTTATTTATTTATTTATTTTTATTTTTTTGGGTGTTTAAACCTTTGTGTCTTCCTTACATTGGTGGAATCACCTGGCTTTCATTAAGGTGGCGGAGAATCTTGCACAGCTCATGTACAGTGTCATGATGACTGGGTACATGTTCAGCAATGCCCGATACCGTTTGGAGCTGCAAGAAAGTTTAGAACAGGTTGCTCTTCCTGAAGTAAAGGATAAAAAGGTGAAATTTTTATTCCCTCCCATTTGTAAGTTACCGGTTACATTGGTAATTGTGTTCTACTATCATTTAGTGAGAGAAAATCTGAGGATATTAAAATTTCAAGTGTCATGGGAGATTTAATTTACAATAAATGAAATTTAAAATTCATAGGCTTTTTAAGTCGAAATGTCATATCCACTCAAAAGCATCTTCATTTTGCTTCTTAGTTTTGACTTCATATGATGATGTGAGGCCACTAGGACATAGATGAGGAAAGAGATGTAGAAAGAATTCGCAGAATCTTATTATTCTGTACTGTGGAGAGGAGACTTCAGTTGCATTATCAAAATTGTTTTGTCAACCACAGAAATGGTTCCAAAATGTTGTGTTGAAAAATTAGATGCTACATGAAGGTTTGTTCTGGCCACCATCTAAACATTAATAAAGGTCCAATTTTCTGCTTTGAGGTTTTGGTTTTTACATTCTTTAATATTTGCACTTCTAACTGATGCAGGATATGCCAGACTATGCCCCTGGGACACAGAAAAATGTTTCAGGTGAAGTAATTCGGTGGAACAATATTTCTGGTCCTGAGAGAATAGATGCTAAAAAGTACATTGAAATACT
This sequence comes from Inga oerstediana, assembly GCA_963210345.1. Lineage (NCBI taxonomy): Eukaryota > Viridiplantae > Streptophyta > Magnoliopsida > Fabales > Fabaceae > Inga > Inga oerstediana. Next base: position 12,739,836 of record OY723405.1, on the reverse strand, counting down.
TGAGGCGGAAATTGATGAGCTGAATCGTCAAGTTGGTAGACAATCAAGCAATGCACAAAATGAATTGTTGGAATATTTAAAATCCCTTGAGCCTTATAATCTGAAGGTAACTTTTACTTTTCTTATCAGCACAAGCTACTTCTGTGGCCTTTTGTTTAGCTGAAGAGTAAGTGTTGACTGATCGGAATAGGTGATAGGTTGAAATATTGGGTGGTATATATGGTTTAAAAGTGTGCGATTCGGTTAAACTCATTAAAATGTGTCCTAGATTTCTAATTTGTCAATGAAATCACTAATTTCTCGTGTTGAAAATTGATATACTCTCTTATCTATGTTTCCTCTATCTTTAGCAATTTAGAAGCTCAGTTATTGAAATAAGTCAATAATGTGCTGTAATAATGCATTATTATATTCTGTAGGAGTTGACCAGCAGTGCTGGGGAGGACGTTATTCTTGCAATGAATACATTTATAAAGCGCTTGCTGTCTGTTTCAGATCCCAGCCAAATGAAGGTTTGCCTTTGCAGTTGTTTTTTAATATTCTTTTGCCGTTCGACTTTATTCCATTGCCAACAGAGACTCCATTCCAACATGAACTTTCTTTGGTGCTATCAAGTTGCTCAAGAATAAATGTTTCTCAGGAACTCCTATTTACCACTTCCTATGTTAGACAATAAATTAGTTGGAGGGACTTAACTTTCGGAATCCTTACTCTTGAGTAATTGAACTTTAAGCACGCACTAGCTAACTGTGGACCGAATGCCAAAGTATACCAAAGAAGATTGCTTGTCTAGTGGTACGGTTATATCAGCTAGTGATATTTATTTATGAAATGAGGTTATTGGATCCGATATGCTCATCTCAAAGATGAACATGGGACGTTCATTAAGATTTGAATGAAGGTATAATTATATATATGTATAAACAGGAGTAAAATGTGAAATAAAGGTATAATCTTCTGACTGTTGATATTAGAATGATGTTTTGATTTAATTTTTTTTTTTAAAAATATATATCTGGACTGTCCAAATTAAATTTGAATGGCCCATTATAAGGTGACCGGGGCACACCAAGATACCATCTTGAAATGAGAGCCACAATTTCATTTCCTTAGAGAGTTGAAGTAATTTATGGATTCTATGCTACACTCTGAGTTTGTGTTGGGGTATGAAAAAATATTCTTTTTGACTTGCTGTCACTGTAATTATTATATGTATATAACCTTCACTTCTGGTTGTAGACTAGCGTGACTGAGGCAAGTGCGCCTGAACTTGCAAAACTGCTTTACTGGTTGATGGTCGTGGGGTACAGCATCCGCAATTTAGAAGTTCGATATGACATGGATCGAGTTCTTGGCACTCCTCCAAAGCTGGCAGAATTGCCGCCAGGTGAAAACGTTTGAGTATCTTTACTCTTGATAGAGCCAATCAACACAAATTGTCGCTAAGCTCGAGCCTGATGACTGCTCGTCAGATTTTACACTTATAAATTGTTCATTGAAGGCTCAGTTTATTGTTGACCATGCTATGGAGGAAAATGCTATATTTTTTCTGTAGCCTTGAATAATTGGCCATCTATTTTATTCGGAGATGTGTCATCCTTAAAATTTTGTATTTGGTAGTCCAGAGTTCTTCCATAGAAATCCAAGACTTGTTTAATTATTGGTTATCTAATAAAATTTTTCATAAATTATCATATATATTTTATGGATGCTGTTAAAGATGCTCAAACCTATTGATCTGAACCAAATATTTGTCACAGGGATTGGATTTTTAAAAAGACAGCCATCCATTAGCCATAGCCGGATCCTTCTTATGTCATTATTACCATTTGTAATTGCTCCCCATATAGTATTATTCCAATAATGCCGTTGAAATTTTTGGATAATTATTGCTATCAGTTTCCAGTATTATTTCTAATTTAGAACTATAATTCTACCAAAGCTAATAATGTTTGCTTTTGTCTTTTCTTTCTTATTACCTGTATGATAAAATTTTTTATAGACAATTTGAAGGGTCAAAATTAAAAAAATGAAAATCAATTTACAATATTATATTAAATGGGTGATTGGAAGTTACGGAAAAAACACGTTTTATGGGACAAATCTTCACTTACATGTATATTAGAATCATTTAAAATAAAATAATATAAACATCCGGCTCTTAATATTAAGATTTTAGACAAAACCTTCACTCGCTGCCTTTGATTATAGACAACACCCTTGATAAACGAAGTAATGCACAATGAACATAGTTAACCATACATTAGCTCGTAAGAATCTACGCATCAAACAACTTAGGGCCTGTTTGATTTGTGATCCCTAAAAAAAATTAATGGTACAAATAAATAGTCATTATTAGTGATAATTAGAGAAATAATAAATATTTCACTTTATCATACAACGAATAGGATTACCTTTCCATGGAGCCTTTTTTTTCGCCAGCTTTCCGTGGAGCTGACCAAACAGGCCTTGGCGATATGTTCATCGAACTAAAATATAGTTAGATCCTAGTAAAATTGAGTTATCAGTGGCCGCAAAACATGTCTTTTCGTGCTTCCCAATATTGAACCTCCACAGTCTTTTGTAACCCCAGCATATTTATCGTGCACACAATCCAATTCCCAGGTTGAAAATGCACCCTTGGTAGATCATATCAGTACTTGGTCACAAGAATTTGTATGGAGCCTGTTGGTAATTGACAAAGCCTTGAAGACTCAAAATTCCACTCCTCTTGAAGAATCAAAGATGAAGCTCGTAACAAAACCACTCCAAACAGAACAGAAACAGCCCTGTGGGGTGCCCGCGGCGCATTACCAAAACTCGCCTTAGACGATGGCACCCTGCTAAACTATTTTGAGTCTTTTAGCCCAAAGGCTTTGATCAGCTGACCAACACATGGGGAACCCAGCTATGGCACACCACCGTAAATTCAACAGGGCAACAGCAATTTTCTCTTCAGACTCTTCAAAAAATTCTAGTATCCTTGACTCGACTGCCGAGTCTTCGGCAAGGATGAATTCATTCACTAATTTTCTCTTCTCTTCATCTATTTCAACATGGCCACCAAGCATACGCACACTTAAAACCTGCAATGCTTGAATTGCTGTGTTTTGAAAACCTGACTCTACATATGCACAGAAGACAGAGCTGCAAGTCGTTTGATCAGGCAGAATTCCCGCTTGGTGCATACGCTCCACAATGAACTCAATAACATCAATCCTTCCCTAATTCATGGAAGAAGTTTTTAGAATTTTCTTTTTTAAAAAAAAAAATAGTTATCACGTGAGGAATCACAATAAATGTTTTCTCCATCAACGGAGCATAACAAAGACTCAACCACTTTTCCTCCTTAATAACAGGGTCTTACAAACTAAACAAATGGATAATATAATTGCTATCCAAGATGCAATATAGTGAAAATTTGTTATAATAGAATATATGCAATTTCTTCATCTTGCATGATATAGACAATTGGAACAGATTTCTCTCTTATGTCTACTTCCTGTGCATAAAGATATCAATGTGTGGTATGAAGTACCTTCTCACATGCTTTTCTAAGAATTGTATTGAACACTAGAACATCAAGTTTCACGCCATCTGATCTCATATGATCCAAGAGTTTCAAGGCTTCATTGAAGTTCTCATATTCCAACAGAACCTGACAAAAACAAACTCACTGTTAAGTTGACAAAAAGGCTACAAAGTTGAACATCGTAAATTGTAAGAATGGTGCCTGGAAACTCATTAACAATAAATTAACACATGCACATAGGGGGTAATACAACAAAAAAGAGATATGCATCAACTATAAGAAGCAGCAGCAGCAGCAGCAGCCTTATGTCACTAATTGGGCATCAATATAAGCAACCTTCCTTAATGACCTTGCAATTAAGAAAACGCTCCTTTTGCTGATATATTAAGACTTTCTCAGGGGAAGATAACCTAGGACAACTGGACCGGTAAAAACACCATTCAGGATATTTGGTTGAAGTTAAATACTTGCATCTAAGTGTACCTCCCTATCTCCTATTTATGGATGTCCTTATTGGTTAGAATCCTGTGTGTGGCTTCTCTTTGGTGTTTTAACTTCGAGCTTTGTTAAGGGAGTCTTCCTATTAGATGTGCAGAAGGTTCGGCAGCATTACCATATACCAATTCTTTTATAAACTTTTTATGCTTTGATCTTCTTACTTTTTAAAATGCATATCTCTTAAATCGTACTATTATTTTAGTTTTATTTTTTCTTGTACCTCCAGGACAGCCAAAAGCAATTAGATGTCCACTCAAGAGAACCACAATAAGACTCCTAAACTATCATTTTAACAAGTGCCATACATTTTTTTAAGAGTAAAATCCATTTATTATGTAAGGAAGATGTACATAATATAAAATTATGTACCTCTTGTTACGTACAGAAATTTTTTTTTTTTGCGTGTATTTTGATAACAAACGGGGGAATCATAAAAGGTGCCCAGGCTTGGAGATTACCAAGTCCTGAGATAGTGAATCCTATTTGATCCCCAAACAAAATGGGTCTAAAGCCCAGTAAGCAGGCTGCCTGAGTCTCTGAGAATTGTTATGTTCTGAATTTGAATTGATCATAGCTGAAGAAACAAGATAACATCAAACAAGCACTATTGTCACTTGTATATTGACAGCATTGCTATAAAAATAAAACTCTGTATCGGTCACTATCTGAGAAAAATCATGTGCAATGGCAGAAACTCCACCAACAATATCAAGATTAATAATAACGATTTAGACTCCGGAATCAGAGAGAAAACAGAAAGAACCTTAATGAGAGCTGTATATGTTGGAGTGCTTGGATAAAACCCTTCACGTATCATAATTGAAACCAGCAAAGAAGCAGATTTGAAACACCCTAGTATGCTGCAACAATCAATCATTATATTATATGTTGCAGGACTAAGCTGGAAGCCACATAACTTCATCATCTTGAAAATTTCAATTGCCATGTGACTCTGTATATCAATTAGAAAGATCAATTTCCAGCAACACAAACATAGCGAGGTACCTACTTCAGAAAATACCAGTTGAAATAGAGAAAATACAGTGTGAAAATCACATACTTCTTTGGCTACAACAAGATATTGCAACACTATGTTGTATATAGCTGTTCCCAAACTAGGGTCTTTATGAATGAAAAGATTCTCTGCCACATGTAAGTATTGCATCATCTCTCTTATCATGCCTTCTTCTCCAAGGGCCCTCAACTGGAAGAAAATAAAAGAGGACACGACCAAGTCATGAAAAAACATGAGATCTACAATCAGAACTGCCCATTTATACCCAAGGGAACTTTTGAAACACTTCAACATGACAACATCTAACAGCATCATGATAGGATCTTTTACAAATATGCTCCCATATGCAAGTTTTTTCTTTTCCCTTTTTCTCTGTGTACAGAGAGCTACTATTGTACAAAACGGGAAAAATCTACCATGATGTCAACACATTAAAGGACTACAAATAATTTGAACTTTGGTAATTAGGACTACTGTACACTTCGTCACCTTAAATTTCATCCCAAAACATTTATATTATTCACTGAATCACCTTTAATAACTAATATCAGTTTTACATAGATCCGTGCAGAAGGACAGCTTCATAAATTTGCACCATCCTTAATTTAAATAGAAAATGGAAAATCAATTGGAATTTACCAGGCTTTTCAATGAATGATAACTGTGGTGAATGCCATTTTTGACCATATCACTTTCTATAGCATGGATTCTTTTAGCAACTTCTACCTGTGATATCATATTGCCCTTTTCATACGGGGGATTTACATTAGTAAACAGTGTAAACAATAACTCATATGTCCTGATATCAGGTGCAATATTCATCTGTTTCATCTTGGCTAAGACCCGCACAGCACGTTCAGGTTTGTTCTGCAAATATGATTGGAAGGGCAAAACAGAAACCTTTAAAAATTCCTCAATGCAAGACAAATGAAAACTCCCCTATAAAATACAACAAATTTTCCAGATATGTTTAGGTCATAAAAATATCTGTTGCAATGATAATAATATAAAACATTTATGCCACCATCGCAACAGAACTTCAGAAATATTATTCAGTCAAACAAAGGCTACCAAATTATAGCGATAAAAAGGGTATCCATTTGTTTGTAGGTTTCTATTAGATTAAGTGTGGTTTAAAAAAAGGTAAAGCATCAAAACTAGCAATTGCCACCAGCAAAAAAGTTTCAGAAAAATAATGTAGGCTAGCTAAAGGACAGGTTTCAGTTTTCTAGTCAACTAAATTTTAGCACTGCTAACAGAAAGTGTAAAATGACATTTGCGCTCCAAAGTTTCATATTTTAACTCACCATTTTGTCACATGATGCCAGGAGAGCATTGAAAGGGCATGGATGTTGATATGTAGAAATCTGATTCAGCAAAGCCTCTGCCAAATCTAGTTCAAGTGCCTTACTGCAACTGACTGAAAGATTTACTAGAGTTGAATCATATGGCTTCAATTTTTTCTGCCGCATTATTTTTAGCTGAAAATAAAAATAAAGAACGAAATATAAGAACAAGAAAATCTATGTAGTAAAAACAGATGATATAAACCATAAAGTGAAACTTGCGTCAAATTAAAACCCTCAATTTTAAGATACTCGAATGCTTGTGATTCAAAAGAAGTAAAATTAATTGGCCAAATTTTCCGTTTGAAACTTCACCATCACCCCCTTCCCTCCAGAAAACAAATGATAAAACAGAAAATCAGGCATGGAGGTAATGGTGCATCAAGCAGGCCATAGAAACGAACCACTTCCAAGCCTTCACTGAAACCTCTTTGAGAAACAGCAGCTCTGATAAAGCCATCATATGTATGCCTGGAAGGCTGCAACCCAAGATTTTGCATCTGGACAGAAAAGATCTTGTTATTTTGATACAGATTTAATAAAAGTTGGCGGTCAATAAAATTCTCCTGTTCTATTTTTAGTAAGCATAAGAAAGTATTATGCAATATAAACAAGCAAATAAGAATTTAAATTGACAAAGCAACATTGTTTTCAGATGCTTCGAGACATAAAATAAGTATGTGAAAGCAATATTTACAAAATATGACATAACGTTACAAAGTCCAGAAGAATAATTGTTGAATACCAGTACTGTAATACATAACATATCAAAGACAATAACAAACTTAGTTAACATGCCTACCTGCAGAATAAGCTGCTCTGCAAGAGCATAATTTTGACCTTGTGCACATGCAGCCATTACATCACTAAAGGACCAACTCAAAAACTTCACAATTCGTGATGGATATTTTTGTCCATTTAGCCTACACATTCCAACACTCTTAGCTTCTATGCTAGCAGAATTAACATCTGATGAGTGTTCAAGAGGAGTGCATATGAAAGGGTCAACCTGTTTGTTCTCCTTCATATCCAATATGGTTGAACCTAGCTCTCCTTTTAAAGGTATAGGGATGTCCAATCTAGTAGAATACAACTTCTCATTACCGTCATTTTTCCCTTTTTGTTTGGCGGAAAATTTCCCATAATCTTTACTATCAATATACATGTCTCCCTTGTTGACTAAGGAAACCATTTGTTGCAAAGCCTTAAAGGCAGATGTTAAATCTCCCAACATTCTAAATGACCATATGAATTCCCGCAGAGCAATGTTGCTAATCCTATAGTGCTTAACATACTCCTTCCAAATTTGATGAACTGCAGACAAGTTTTTCTGCAAAACTGCAAGCTGAAGAACAGGAGTAGATAAATTATCTACTTATCATTGAAAAAAAATCAAGTCAACATATTGAAATTAACCAAGCATTGTTCAAATACTATCTCAAGCAATAAATTCATCTGCTTACAGTACCTGATTCCACTACCATTAGCTAACACAAAAGTTAACAATGCACATGCCACATTCCATTGGAATCGTATTTTATAACTACAATCTAAAATCTATAGATTATTTTATTATTGGAATATGAAAAAAAAATTAAAAGGAAACCATTTTGAGGAAATAAACATGAAATGGAACGACTTATCAACCTTAGACCCTCTAACCCACTCTCTACAAGACAAAGGCATGAGTGGAAAAAAAAAAATTGCTGACTGACAACAAAAAGATGACAACCATTGTTCATAAAGACTAAAAGAATGTAGTTTTCCAATGGACCTCATGTTACTGAGCATAAGCTTTAAAGCCCACACGGTGAATGCTTGTCAGATACATTTAATGATGGAAATCACTTAAAAAAAATCTTATGTTGAAAAATTATTAGCAACCAAATGCTTAAATTTGATGCAAATGAATATTAAAATTCATACTTCAAGAAAATATAAGAACCATGGCAATAAGAGAACAAAAAAATTGTCGAAAAATAAGAGAAACTACTGGGAATTCCACATACCAATTACTATGGGAAAAACAAGCTAAGGGCTCAGATAGCTACAAAACTAACTTTGTCAAAAATGATTATCATTGTTAACAATGATAAAGGTTTTTTTCCCCTTTAAGAAAGAAAAAAAATAACAATGGCCAATTCTGGAGATAGGTCATAACTTACAATGACTATAATGCCTTATGCCTTAGCTCTGTATGCAACAATGAAACCGAAACTCCTAAGCAGATGGTGCTACAAAGTGAAAATTCACCAAATGAAATAACATCTAGTCACAATCAGGCAAAGCAAAATCACCAAGAACCAGCCCCGACAGAAACTACAATATGTTGCTTCTTGCAATGTGGTCAGTAGCATTCATAAGAACAGGCTGACGGGAAGAAATCCATACTTGATAACACATTCACAAATGAAAGTACTTCCAGGCTTGATCATCTATCATATATCACAACTTCAACAGAGATATCCGAGCAGGAGGAGAAGAAAAATTACCGGTTGCTAAACTAGAACAATGGTAATCTATCCTTTTCAAAATCAATAACAGAATAATGATACAACCAAGGTATTAAAACCCAGACCGGGTACTGAACCGGTCGGGGTACTGGGTTAACGGTCTGTGGGTCAGACCGGGGACAAACCGGAGTTAAACCGGGGCCAAACCAGTGAGCAATTGAAGATTTTAGGCTTATTGATATGAAATTTTAAAGAAAATATTAAAAAAAAAAATTTAAATTGGGAACTGGACAGGATCGGTCTACCGGCAGGTTTCCGGGCCGGTCCGGTCCAGTTTCCATAACCCTGGATACAACAGTTTTCTATACACAAACCTTAAGAAGCAGTGTGTATGTGACTTCATTGTTTCCAACCATGTGCTTTTCCATCAGGTCCAAACATTTGCTTGCATGGGTTATACTCCGCATTTTTGTGCAGCCTTCTAAGAAACTATTATACAAAGAAAGAACTGGATAGAGCTGCTGGGTTTCTCTAAGAAAATTCATCAAATTAAAGCCCTGGACGAAGAACAACAAGAATACATGAGATAAGTAAAAATAATCGAAAAGAAAGAGCGAGGGAGTCCAAAATCAGGGAGCCATAGGTGATTCATGTATCGCTAGTGGTTTTCCTTAAGTTTTCATGAATTGGTATCAGAACCAGACCTACCTACATAAAAATGGCTATTTGCAGAAGGTACAACCTGATCAATCCATGAGGAGGGTGCAACATGAAGTTCCAAAGCTGCCTGCCGAAGTGAGAACCCTAGAACTTTGCCACCTTCCCCAAAGGTTGACCAAGTAGCAGCTTCTAGAAGTAGCTCTTTTCTTAGAGATCAATCAAGCTCTAATACCAATTGATGGAGACTTAAGCAAGAGCTGAAAAATCAACAGTCAGCTGGAAAAGGGGAAAAGCCACAGATCATAAGCACCACATAAATCACTTAAAGTTCCCTGCTGTAGGATTAAATAAAGGATAAAGTGAACGTACACACGAGATAATGTAATATTTTACCTCCTCCAAGTAACCCCCTCTACAGAGGGCTTGCACCATAAAAGATGAGCATATATGATTCAATTTAATATCTCTAGCCTCCAGTAATCTCCAAATCTCCATTACAAACTGCGGGAAATAAATGGCAGGAATGAATTTCATATCAGCAAAATATTCCCCCATAACTTATGATCAAAACATTAGTGATGGTAGGCATCTATAATCAATAGAAATGCTTTAGAAAACCTTTTGCTCCTTTACATTCTAGCAAAAGTAAACATACAGTGCTACTTAGCTAATAGCAACTGAACCCAAGTATGATTTGTTTTTATAAAGGAATGTTCAGATTAGTCAATAGTGCATAATAAAAAATGCAGTTAATGGTTAACACATTGCTGATAGAACCGCTCCATTAAGATTTACCAATTCATTAAATTAAATATAACTGAACTACAGCTTGAATCACCAAGTCCCTTCATACTTTTGTAGCTCCAACTCTTGCAACAAATTTCAACAAAAGCAATAATTTATTTGGCTAGCCAAGAAAAATTTTTACAAAATAAATAAAGGCCAAACCATAAACTTCTTGCATCCATTCGAAATTTACAGACAAATTTGGTTTCAATAAAAAATACCATGTATTCAGCATACCAATGGGTCAGGTGACCGTGCACAGTATTTAATAATATCAACAAAATCATCAGCTCTTAATGAGTGGCTTCGGTAGCCAAATTCTAAAAGTAGGTCAGAAGCCTTCCTCCTCTCGCCCAAACGGAGAGCATCAACTATTTGCATTTGCATATCCCTGGTAGTTGATCCTGCTCTAGATTCCACAAAATCAATACCTGCATTTTAATCAGCACAGCCAGTCAGTGAGGGAGAACTTGATAGGAATGTAAATTCTCTGCTTGGAGTTTGTGAGTCTAAAAACAAAATAAAAATAACACAGAGATCCTAATGTGTGTATTTAAAATAAGACCATTTATAGATGAATATTAATATGAGAAAATCATTGAAAGAAAAAAAAATGGAACCGCAGCTTATTAGAAGTCACATTAGATTCATCCACGTAATTATCAGCATGAATGGTTTACAGGTAATTACTTCGTGTTGTGCTGAAGGTTTGTTGAATACACAGCTCTCCAGCAAGTTCATCTCCCTAGAAAACACAAATCATAAGAAGAGAAACTTACAGAAGGTAATCAAGATCATAAATTCATAATAACACTACAAAAACCGTCAAGACACGAAATTACACAAAAATAAGGATAAGATGAATACATATTGATGCCACTTAGATTTGCAAAAGGACTCCACAGTTGACCGCAGAGCAACCCTTGCTCTGAAAGCATGCATGACTCGTAAGACTATCTCCCTCGAATCTTCAGCTCGTTCTGTGCTGCTACTATATAGGCAAGTTCAAGCATTCGTTCAAAGATGGTAACAGCTTGGATGACGAAGCCGGATCTCGTAAGTCCAAGCAATGCAATTGATCCGCCCGCATAGGTGGGCTGAACAGTGGAAGGTAGAAGCCCTGGTGTGTAGACTGAGTGGGCTTAGTGAGTTTCTTCATTCTCTCTCTCTGTTTTTTTTTTTTTTTTAGTGAAAACTGGTTTTTTGAGCGAAGTTCCTTCATTCTTTTCTGAAAAATAATTGGTATTGCATTAAAAAAAGTTTATAAAAAGATATATTTAGAGACAAGTGCGTGGCGTATTTTGTTTATGTATAAAAATATTAATATAAATATATGCTAGTACTTTTTTTTTTAAGAAAGCCATTTTTAATGGGTTAAAGGGCAATATGGCCCTAGCCATTATTCCACTCAATTTGACTATTAATTGATTAAATATGTTGAGCTAGTAGTCAATATGTCATTTATGTCATTTTTGTTAGAGAAATACTTATTTATTTTAAGAGTGTCACGCCATCTAAACTCTGTATGATAAAAATATAGCAACTCATATTGTTTTAATCCTGGTTGGTACATTACTTATCTAAAAAAATTTGAATTTTATCTTATTTTTAAGAAAAATATTTGTTGATCATTTTGTTTTATTTTTTATTTAATTAAGATGTTTTTTCTTAAAAACAAGACAAAATTGGGATTTTTTCATATGAATCACTAGCCAACTAGAATTAAAATGATATGAGTTATTATGGTTTCATCGAATAGAGTTCATATGACATGATTTTCCTGAAGTATGTAAGTATTTTTCTTTTTGTTAAGGAATAAATATGGGTTGGAAGTCTATACATTATTTACTTCATCTTTTTTAAAAGTTGTATTTAAAATTTTTGTAATAAATTTGCACCTTAATAAAAATAAAGTGGAGAACATGTGAACTGTCATCTCACAATATTTAATCAACTAATGATTAAAAATAATCAGGATAATGGTTAGGACAAAATTACTCCATTTTTATACTTTCAGGATAAAATTATCCCTTTATCAAAATTCCCGGGGAAAATGCCCCCTTCATTAATTAAACGGAGCAAGCCACTACCCCAACCAAGTATTGATTGACGCCAACTGGTGATTTTTTTTCTTTTCCCCCCGTAGTTGTACCAAATCTTTCAAGTTAGAAGTAAATTTTGCGGTGCATTTGGATATTCTCATAGGTCGAATTTCTTTCTGCGTTTCAAATGTAACCAGAAATGCTATTTCTCAAAAATCAATTCTTTAACCAGTAAAATCTTTTTTAGATTAGAAAGACACTTGCTTTTTTCACCAAGAAAAATGGAATTAATACCAAATGGGAAAAATAGTGAATTTTTAGTTTATCCCCTCTGTAGATAACTGAGGCGCACACCTCATTTAGAGTTTTTGATTCAACTCATTTTAAATGATTTTACATTAAGAGAAAAATTTAGCTTCATAGATCAAGAAACTGATTTTTGAAGGTAGGGGTGTTCAAATGCCTAACCAGGATCGGGATCACCCATTCCTAGTTTCCGTTCCGGGGGTAACCGGGAGGGGGAAATCATTCCCGGTCCCTGGAAAGTCCCGGTATAACCGGGACCGGGAATTCCGGTTTCAATAATATTCTTATATTAGTTAAATTTTTTATAATCTAGTGTTTAAAGTGATTATTTAACACTTAATAAGATCATAAAAATCACATAAATTGATCTAGAATTGAAGAATAACATATCATCATCATCACATTCTTCATTTTTGTTATTATCTTTATACATTATATAGTTATAATTAGTATCACGATATATACGATTTAACTCTAACTAAATATGTGATATACATTTTATTAAATGATAACTTAATTTAAGGGGTAAAAAATACAAAAATAAAAGAATAATTTATTTTTTAAGGAAAATAATTATAAAAAAACAAAACAAAAAAAACCGGGACCGGGATCACAAGGGTGTGATCCAGGTCCCGGTCCCGGTTCCAATAGATCCTGGTCCAGGCCGGGATAAGAAATTCCCAAGATAAAATGTTTGGAACTGAGCCGGGACAATCCAACCATGACACTTTGAATAACCCTATTTCAAAAACTCCTTTAATGTGAATTATATCAGTCATTTCAAGCTTATTTGGATTACTTACTAGTTACTATAGAGGTGTCGATATAAATGAAAATAAAACTTATTTTTTATATTTATCTAATATATTATAAATCGTAATTAAAAATTTATTTTTAAAAGCTTCAATAACAATTTCAAATCAATGATTACTTTCATTCTTCTATTTATTCTGCCGCATCTGTTTTTTTTTTTTTGGACAACTGCCGCATCTGTTTCACTTGAGACTGAATGCATGTTCTGATCTCATATTCAAACAAGAAGTCAAAAATCAAAACTTAAACATTTAAATCAGTTAAGCTTTCCAGCGGAATCAAAATTTAATACTTCCTCTGGTTTACAATATAAATCATTTTTAGAAATAAATTTCATCAATAATATAAATTATTTGAAGTGTGATTAGTACTTATTTATTAATTTTACTTTCAAAATTAATAGGTAAGTGTGATACAAATCTTTTTTATAAAAAAATCCATCCATGGTAAAACTAGCATTTCGTTGTACTAAACTCAAGTAGTTAATATTTAATATAAGTAAATTCGAAATACTATTTTTTAATTTAAGATAAATTAAATGAGTTCACTGTAATTTCTTACTTGATATAATTTAATTATAGTACTCTGGATTGGAGGGAGTTTTTAAATAAAAAAAACATTTATTTAGCGACATTTGCCTGGTGTCGAAGCCTACGCGATGACTTGTTTGGTGCCAAAGTATTTCCGAGTTGCAGCTGCAAATATCTCACCTTTCTTCCTTGTGGTGGCATCCCCAAAACACCACCATAACCATTTGGAAAATTAGCGATATCAATTGTCTTCGAACATTGGGAGGCTGTATCACCGTCCGTGAGTTTATTACAACGACATGCTAGTTTTACCACCGCATCTGGCGTCTCGGCTCTCTACATTTCATACCAATTATTTTCCGATCCACCGCCAGCCACGGCTATCCGCCGCGAATTCCGGCTCTGCGAACCCCGTAAGCATTTCCAGCGAGCTCTCTTTCTCGCCGTCGAGGGCGGGGGAGGGGGACCATCCAAATGAACTCTACTCCCTTCACAACCGCCGCTATGACTTCGAGCCTCTTCTTCGATTTCTCTCCAGTTCGTCCTGTGACTTGGAGGGTCCTACTTCTCCCACTTCACTTGAACCAACTGAGTTCCAACTCGCTCAGTCTTACCGGGCGGTTCCAGCTTCACTCTGGCGCTCACTCCTCAAGTCTCTTTGTTCTTCTTCCTCCTCTGTTGGATTGGCATGTGCTCTTGTTTCTTGGCTTCACAAGCACAACCTCTGCTTCTCCTACGAGCTTCTTTATTCCATTCTTATTCACGCGCTTGGCCGATCCGAGAAGCTTTACGAGGCCTTCCTGCTTTCTCAGCGGCAATCTCTCACCCCTTTGACTTATAATGCTTTAATTGCCGCTTGTGCGCGTAACGGTGACCTCGAAAAGGCTCTCAATTTGATGTCCAGGATGCGTACTGATGGTTACCAGCCAGATGCTGTGAATTACAGTTGTATAATTCAGTCTCTCATTCGTTCCAATCGAATTGATTCCCCGATACTGCAGAAGCTTTATAGAGAGATAGAAAGTGATAGTGTTGAGCTTGACGCACATCTTCTGAATGATATAATCCTGGGTTTCTCAAAAGCTGGGGATCCTACCTTGGCCATGCACTTTCTAGCTATGGCTCAGGGTAATGGCTTAAGCGCTAAATCCGCAACTCTCAATGCTGTTGTATTAGCACTAGGGAATATGGGTAGAACGGAGGAAGCTGAAGCTCTCTTCGAGGAGATTAGAGAGAGTGGTTTGGAACCTAGAACACGGGCGTACAATGCACTTCTAAAAGGATACGTGAAAACTGGTTGCTTGAAAGACGCAGAATTCATCGTATCTGAAATGGAGAAGGGTGGAATTCTGCCGGATGAGCGTACTTACAGCCTTTTAATTGATGCATATGTTCATGCAGGCAGATGGGAAAGTGCTAGAATTGTACTGAAAGAAATGAAAGCCAGTAATTTAGAGCCCAGCTCCTTCATTTATAGTAGGATTTTAGCGGGCTATCGCGACAACGGGGAGTGGCAAAAATCATTTCAAGTCCTGAAAGAGATGAAGGATAGCGGAGTACAACCTGATAGGCATTTTTACAATGTGATGATCGATTCTTTTGGGAAATATAATTGTCTGGACCACGCAATGGCAACATTTGAACAGATGATGTCAGAGGGGATTCAACCTGACACTGTTACATGGAACACGCTGATAGATTGTCATTGTAAAGTGGGCCGCCATGATAAGGCGGAGTTGCTGTTCCAGGAAATGCAGGAGAGTGGTTACTTGCCCTGTGTCTTGACTTATAACATCATGATCAATTCCATGGGGCAACAGGAAAGATGGGACGAAGTAGGTAAATTACTTGACAGAATGCAGAGTCAGGGAATTCTGCCCAATGTAGTAACATACACTACTCTCGTTGATATATATGGGAAGTCAGGAAGGTTTAGTGACGCCATAGACTGCATAAAGGTCATGAAATCTTCAGGATTCAAACCAACTGCAACCATGTATAATGCCTTAATCAACGCCTATGCGCAGAGGGTATGTTATCTTAGATAAAGTGTTTACTTGTTAATTTCTCTGTTACTCTGTTTATGCTGCATACATTAAGTAACAATTTCGATTATATATGCAGGGTATGTCTGAACTAGCAGTTAATGCATTCAGGGTTATGACGGCAGAAGGATTGGCACCCAGTCATTTAGCTCTCAATTCATTAATTAATGCATTTGGTGAAGATAGAAGGGATGCCGAAGCCTTTGCTGTACTACAGTACATGAAAGAAAATGTATGTTGATTTCGTATTTTAATTTTCTTTCTCCATCTTTTCTGGCCTGAAGTGTTCTTAAGGCGTTCAAAATTGCATTGTTTTGGCTTGTTCATGTAATCGTTCTTGCTATTCTAGTCATTCTTTTTGTTCATATGAACTGCAGAACTTGCGGCCTGATGTGATTACATATACCACACTTATGAAAGCTTTGATTCGTGTTGACAAGTTCCACAAGGTACATCATGGCATAATCAGTCAGCCTCTCTTCTATGTTATTACTAGTTTTGTTTCTTCCGGCATATCATCAATGAATATGGCCGTTATTTTTTTTTTATCACAGGCATCTTTACGAAGATACTGTAATCCTTATGGGGTGTCAACCTACTCGTAAACTTATTAACCAGATTAACAAATTTTGAGGCTTCAACCTATCCAATTTGTGACATATTATCATGATATGAATGAGGGTGGTTTTTCGTAAAATACAAGAATTCGAATGCTGAAAAATTTATGCTTTCTTTATCGGCATCTTTGTGCCCTAGTGTTTTCATTTCACAAATATGTCGCATTGTTTGGGTTTTAGGTTCCTTCTGTGTATGAAGAAATGATAACGTCCGGGTGCAATCCTGATAGAAAAGCTAGAGGAATGTTGCGGTCTGCTCTTAAATACATGAAGCAAACACTGAAATCATAGCTATGAAACATGTACATTCAGTCAAAGTATAGTAAATTTTGCTCACCTGTTCTGCTATGTCACATCATTCTGAGGTTAGTGCTGACTTTCATCCTCTCTGCTTGTGTCCACATACTGGGCATGTAGTAAATTCGGTATTAGCTTAAGGGAATCATTCTCTTGGGCATTTGATATCTGCATGACGATTTGTATGCTCAACCATGAAATTCCACATTACAGAGAAAGCTTACCAAGTCTTTTATGCTAGTAAATTGATGTTTTAGTCCTTTGAAAATATGAACCTTCTCCTTGTGGGCCTCATTTTCAAGTATTATCTCTTTCTTTCATGCAAACTTTCTGCATTTTTTGATTCAGTGCTTTAAGTCATTCTTCTCCAGTTTAGTCGTTTTGTCAACTCAGCACGTTTTCTAAATCAAATTATTGGCTGTCGTCTTTTCCAACATATATGTTATTGCTGTTTTAGCTAGTTGTGATTGTATAATGGCTGTCATGGGAAGGAGCAGTAGCCCCGTGGCCAGATAATTTCGAGAAATTAAATTCTGACTTGTCTGTCTGTGTGTCTCTTTCCCTCCCACCCTCTCGCATGGAGTGTTGAGTTTGGAAACAATATGGATTGGAAATGACTCGAATAATAATTTGATCCTAGATTTTTAGGTTTATAGAACTTCAAATCCTAAAAATCAATCAGGGTATATGTCAATCGCTGAAATTGACAAATTTGCTGTGCTGTAGTCTTTAAAATTCATACACTTGTAAATTTTCTAGGATTAAAAATTCAGTAAGCCTGACAATGCTGGTTTTTAATCAGACAGAATATTATGAATCATTATTGTCATGTCTTGCCTAAAGCCCCTTCTTTTTATTTCTTTCTGGACACACAGGGCGTTGTGGATGCAGGTACATGGCTCATACTCCGCAATAAAGTCAACTCTAGGTCTCTTCTCTAATAGTCCCTGAATGACAAATAACGTTGCAAAAGTATCAAATTCTATCAAAATGCCGAGGGAGGAAGTCCTCTGCTACACTTTCCTCCATCCTCTTCCTAAAAGAAAACGTAGCAATAGATACTTTAGTTTTTATGAGATCTGGTGCTACAAATTAGGAAGCAATGTACCTCTTGCAATTAATTTATTACAAATTACAATACAATGTAAGTAAAATTTCCATGTTAAAAAACTGGCATATTTCTTCTTGTTAGGAATTGGGATCAAAGAGTCCTCAAGTGTTTCGATGTAAAATATTGTTTTGCATTGGTTGTGGCATAATGATCTGAAACATCCCGTCCATTAAGAAACCAAAATCATCGTTAATGCTAAATTTCACAATGTGTGCAATAGCAATCACATCTATGACGGCATTATGCCAACTTCTCTATTATAAGCATTTTTAGCCAATGATGGACCTATTCCCGAGTTGGAGATAATAAAGAATCAAATTATAAATAACGAAGGAGTTTCATGGTAAAACAGACAATTGAATAAATAACAGTTTTTCAAAATTGGATGTACAAATCAAGCTGCGCCCTACAAACAAATGATAAATTTAGAGGGGCACGGCAGAAACAATTGGTCTACTGTACTTGCCTTTTGAAATTCTGGAACAAAACATGAACATTAGCAAAACTGAAGATAACAAGAAGAGCCTAAAATATGTTCTTATCTCTTGCAATCCGAGTTCAATCACCTCCATCTTCTTTTCATATCTATTTCTCCTCTCTACCAAATACCCATCTAGATATTCATCTATCGATACCCATTTATCCAACTTGGAGACAGATGCATTCAAAGGGATTTCACCAAGCTGGGAAGGCCCCAATTTGAAAATTGTAAAGAATGCCGCTGACCAATCATGGAGGACTTTCTGGTATTCAAATTGACAATATAAAAAATTAGAATTGTAGTTATTTTAGCTTCGATCAATAATTACTTACATAGAAATACAAGGAAAGCAGAGTAAAATTAAGAAAAGGATTCAGAGTTTGTAAGCCATGCAACTTACGCTGTAGTTAAAGGCGTCAGTGGGATTAAACATTTTAAAACAGTCTTTCGATGAGGCTGTTCCGTCTCCATATATCTGCCACTCCAAGAAGGAAAAAACGTAAGGGCACCAACAAAGATTTACTAATATAATTGGAGGAACGGTTGCAACCGACAAACCTCAAATGTAAAAGCCATGGGAACCCTCAGAATGTCATACATGAAATCTGTTGCGGTCCCATGAGCCAAATACCTGTCATTATGAAAGAGGTTAGGGGAATTAAGTGCTGTTAGAGGAAACTTAGTTCCAGAATCTGAAAAACTTGATCAACTTACTCTAACGACCCTAAGTGGAGTATCTCCAGTACAAGAACATTCAATGGACCACGACGACTCACTGATCAACTCCTACTGCTATATCAAGTGCAACCCAGAACTAAGTGACCTAACTGACCCCATAACACAAACTGGGACACAATAGAAAATGGACACATACCGGGACTGACTGACATATAATGGACTAGTTCATGTAATAACTACCCCTTGTTGCTGACCAAGATGCTCTTCCCCATTATCTAACTTGGGCTGTTTCTTTTTCCTACTGTGAATGAGTGTAGGTTGCTGACATGGTCTCTTATCACATACCAGGACTAACTGACATATAATGGACTAGTTCATGTAATAACTACCCCTTGTTGCTGACCAAGATGCTCTTCCCCATTATCTAACTTGGGCTGTTTCTTTTCCTACTGTGAGTGAGTGTAGGTTGCTGACATGGTCTCTTATCACATTAATCAACAGAACTGTTGGCAATAACGGATGCCTCAGTATCAGCAAACTTGAAGGACTGCCAGCAGAATATGTATTTATTATTTGGGAAAATTTACAGCTTACATTCTGAAACCTTTGGCTCTGCAAAAACATGGTGCCGAGCTACCAGCGTTAACATAAGAATAATCAGAGCAGTGGAATTTTTCTCAATACATAAACCTATTTTTCCCTTCCTATTCAAGCTCAGTCTAACTGGGTAAATGCATTTCAAGAATAAAAACCAAGCGCCTCCCAAGCTTTTATCTACCACCAAGTATCAACCAAGTTGCTGCTTTCATATGGCCTTATGTTTCCCCTGAAATTTAGTGGGACAAAACTTGGGTGTTTACTATCGAGTTAGTGCGTGTTTGTTTGAGCGTTTGGGAGGATAGATTGGACTTAAACAGTGCTCAATTGGACTTGAACAGTGTTTTGATAAAAATTGGGTGTTTGTTTCAGTAATTGGATTTAAGGTGAAATAAGTCATAAGTTGGAAAAAGTCATAAGCCTCAAAATGAAGCTTATTGGAGCTTATGTGCCTGTATGTGTATAAAAAAATATTGATAGAAGTATTTTCATATTTTTGGGAATCAATGAGGTACTCAAAATCACTTCTAATCACAAAAATTCTTTTATGAAAAATGTTCTAAATAATTTTCTCTTTCTTTAGATAGTAATCTTCTGCTAATTAGAGAATACTTTAGGATAAGAGTTTAAACAAGTTTTAAGTTTTGTTAATATATGACTGTAGAAATGTAGAGAATAATTAATAATTAATTTTAATCACTTTAGATTTATTATTTAGTTGTTTTATGATTTTATAATCAATTTTTTTATAAACATGTCATAAATTAGTTTCTATATAGTGTTTTTACCCATTAAATTTAGTATAAATAATTTATTTGGATTATTGGAGATATTATTGAAATTTTAATTGGTTTATTTTGTTAGATTTTGAGCTATGTGAAAATATAAGTTATGATTTAATATTTAAATTAGAGTTTGATATAATTTATAAGATTTAAGTTTGAGGTGCACAGTAGAAACGACTTTTGGAGTAGTGTACCAATTTAAATTAGAGTTTGATATAATTTTATTAAAATTGTACCATTACCAAATTTTCAAAGTTAATTTTTGAGAAAATTGTGAAAAAATCCCTCCGTGTGTAGATATCTTCCTAGGCCCCATTGGCAATTAAGTTGCTAATGATGAATTTTTTCACAATTATCCCTTCATTTTTTCATTTTTCATAATTTTTTCAATTTTTTTCTCTTAATTAATACAAAAGTCATTTATGCAAAAGTCAAACCAAACATCCTAACTTTTACATAAGTTACTTATCCAATCGCTAATCCAAACACTCATAATTTTATCCAATCTAACTTTTTTCCAATCTTAAGATTCCATAAGTTTAAGTAAAAATAAGTTACTTATCCAATCATCAAAACAAACACACCCTTATTCAACAATAATACAAGGGGAAATGCAAAAGCCCCTGGGTCTGCAAATAGCTCCTCAAACTTCAAAAGCAAACCCTATAAGAATACTTGTAATATTCTCAAATTCTTGTTTAAGGCCTATGGCTCAATTTCAGACGTCAATCAAGTAACCCTATCAATACTTATTTGACTTTTTGAGCTAGAAGACCTCTTCTGCACCCGCTAATTATAGATGCCAAGTTTTCAACAAAAACCAAACCCTAGGTTTTAGAAGGACAATGACACAGAATATAATTTACATAAGTATAGAAAACTGCAGTGCTAAGTTGTTTTCTATACTGATGTAAATTATATTCTGTGTGTCATTGTCCTTCAAAAGCAAACCCTATAAGAATACTTGTAATATTCTCAAATTCTTGTTTAAGGCCTATGGCTCAATTTCAGACGTCAATCAAGTAGCCCTATCAATACTTAATTGACTTTTTGAGCTAGAAGACCTGTTATGCACCCGCTAATTATAGATGCCAAGTTTTCAACAAAGACCAAATCCTAGGTTTTAGAAGGACAATGGCACACAGAATATAATTTACATAAGTATAGAAAACTGCAGTGCTAAGTTTTCCTCTGCTTGTTGTTCACCAAAATGAGTGTGAACCAAGGACAGAAAATAAAACAGATATGTAAAACACAATATTTTGATCAAGCAAAATTTCGTACTCATTATATATTATTCCAATAAAACAAAACTAACCCAACAGAACCACCACCGGACCCAATCATGCAACGTTTTTGGCAATGAAGATAGTTTACTTCTTCAAGCAATAACTTCATCCGTTGTGACAGTAATCCATTAGGAGTTGTATTTTTATGGTCGTATGGCATAAAAAGAGCCTGAAGAGGGAGAGCAATCATGTCAGTTGACACAGTGAAGGAAGATATAACTGAAATATAACCAATGTAACCTAACCATGCATGCACATGCACACACCATACAAAAGAAAAAACATCTTATTAAACTTAATCATCATCACAGCAACCATATAGCTTTAAATAGAACTTTTCTATCTTTACTTTCAGTTCTTGTCCTATCATGGGCCCAAAATTAAGTTTATCTATTTTAGGAAGGATAGATAGATGGGTGCAGAATAGGGAAATGCAAATATGTGCAGTGGCTTGAAGGGGTCAGTTCTGGTGTTTAGACTATGGGGAGAACTCATAACGAAAAAGAAAAGGAGGGGTGGAAAAATATCCGGGAGTGTTGCATGGGACTGGGAGATTTCTAGTTTGTTGAATGATAGGAACACTTATAGTAGTGTTCATATTCTACTTGAAGACATTATTCAGTATAATATAACTTGCAATATTATACATAGTGCCAACTAATACAAGCTCAAGTGGCATTTTCAGCAAAATATTGGAGCGCTCAAATGGTTTGTATGCCACAACAGTTGTCCAAACATTAAAACTAAGAATTAGTATTAGCTGCTTTATGCCCAAAAATCAAATTAAAAGTTCTATTCCACTGGGGTAAAAGTTTTGATATCTAATGCTAACAACAAGCATATTTAAGCCATTACAAACATTCGAACACTAAAAGAGGGATAAGAATTTCTTGCTTAGTATACATACATATATTTGGGCAGACCCTTGCTTCATATATTTGAACAGTCAAATTAAAAATTACGTTATCGAAGGTAGTGAAGCTTTCAAAATAGAAGGCTAATGTAAAATATTAAAAGCAACAATAAACTATAGAGGGCAATGCAGTTTCATATACTGTTCATCCTTGGAGTATAATGTGCTAATCCTCAGTCGAGCATAATTATGGATAATAATACTACAAAGCAAGAAGTTATTTAAATTTTAGAGATGGGTGGCAAAGAAATGAACAAAAATTACCTCCATTCCAGAGTGCACATTAATCCATATGTGTGGATCAAATGATCCGGCAAGCTTCCGAAGAATTTGAGTTTCAGGCTCACTAAAAGGGGCAGCTCCAGGATTTTCCTCATATGGATCATAATCCTATTGATTAATGTAATGACAATGAGAAAGAGAACCAAGAAAAATAAGAACCTTGATCAGGTAAACTTCTATATGCCACTACCACAATTCATAACCTATAAGTTTTACAAGATGCAAATGAGCGAAACACAGTAAATGGCACCATGAAATTAATTAAATGATAAGATTTTGATGAGGATTTTGGAGAAAAATGATTAACCTTCTCCTTTTTGCCCCAATCTACACTCCAGTTTCGATTGAGATCAACTCCTCTGCCTGCCATATAATACAAATCCACGCTTTTCAATTGAGTCTAGCAAATTAATACTACTAAAGATGCTAAAAACAAATGTCAGACCATTTCTTCTCTCACAGAGATCTCCTGATTCAACAAGTTTGCGGCCATTGAAGTTTTCCATTGGAATCATCTGATAAAAAACATAAGACATCAGCAATTTCCAGATACCATACTATACCAAACTTTTTTATGGAACAAACTTAAAATTTAATTTAATGACAAATAGATCTAGCTTAGACCATTTTTCCTTTCATTAACTTTGGGTAAATGAAAACTAACCAGGAAAAAAATCTATAAAAACTGAGTTGCAAGAAATAGTTAAGCATGACAATGCATAAATTAAAAAATAATAACAGGGTCATGATTTTTAAAGGTAAAAAAACTGACAAGTCTATGACTTTACTATTTAGATCAAACATACCTAAAGCCTTGGTAGCTATGAGGTTTCAAATGAACATTACCTGAACGCCATTATACCAACAGTAGTTACCATCAGAGACTAAGTGAACAAAGTAGCAGCCACAGTAAGTGCTTTTGAACCTAATCAGGCTTTGTGTAAAATATTCAAGTGCAAGGTAACAAAATGAAAAATGCAGCCAGAAGAACTGTATGCCAAAGTTTTTCTTCCCATATTGTGAAGTCCCACAAAGGCACACCTTTAGGGACCTTGAAGTTTGAAATCATATCTAACCATTTTATCGCTATTACTACAGGTCAGGCTCTCCAAGACAAGGTTGCACGACCAAGTTAATTAAAAATCATCCCAGTAATACATTATCGTAATGTGCATCTGAGAGTAATCAAACACATTGGTGGAAATATTTTGACTTGCCTTTATTACAAGATTGTCAAGTGTGCTATTTAAGGAAGCTTGATCCATACTGGGTAGAAATCGTTCTTCACTAAGAATTGACAAAATCCTTAAAGAAAGTTCTGAAGTAATCAGCTCCCTTCCATGCTGTCCAAAACTCTGGAAGACAAGGAATCATCTGTCAAAAACACCAGAATAACCAATTTGAGATAACTATCCACTACATGCCAAATTACAGTTTTTGAAGCATGACACTTTGTCTTCACTCTTTAAAGCTACATATTACAACATCAACCCCCCCCCCCCCCGGCATTCAATAGTATGGGGAAAGACTGATCCTTAACATACAATTATTCATGATTTAGTGAGTTGGATGTAAAGTTCAATGCTAGTATTATTAATGTAGAAAACTTACCAAAAGGATTCGAAATTTTGACCGCTCATGATTCTCTTTCTTGCCTTGGCAATAAGTAACCACCGTGACCTCAGCACTATAGCCCTTATTTCTAGCTTTCATTGTCTCCATCTGTTTCAGAACATCAAGATCAGAATTTGCATATTTGCGAGTTAAACATCGTGTAACAGTCTAAATACATCACAGCAACCCACAGTGAGTTTATCTGGGTGACGATGGACCAAAGCCTTGATCTCTTCCATCAAATCGCCACTGCAAGATGCCACCAAAGGGTTCATGAAACAAACGAACATTAATTTAATTAATATAAAATATAACAGCCATAGGGAGTGACATTGTTGATAGCTTATGCAGCTCCTATTGGGCTTTGTGCAGTTGCTTTTTATTATTCTCTCAATCCTTCTCCACATATTGACTCCATGCAACCTTTTATCATTCTTCCAATATTTTTCTACACATTTTGGTAAAGTTTAAATGTTAGAAGAACAAGTATAATTTTGAAAATTTTTAGTCCTTATCCATCTCGTGCCTCATTCAGGAAAGAATATCTAATTTTTATCGGGAAAAAAAAGGACTCTGGGAATAGCTCTGACCAGGTATCAGAGTAACGCGTGCAATTAATAGGAAGGATCCACAAGGCTTTCACGCTGAATAAGAACCCAACAAATAACGATAATGAAGAAGACATGCACCCTATAAAAATTTAATCAAATAAGATGGTAATGGACTATCTTATCAAAAAGTACATGAGAGGTGTTCACGTAGGACCTATAACAACAGCCAATGACACGATTAAGCATTAGCATCCCTCCACTGCACAAATTATTTTCAATAACCATTCATCATCTAACCTCAATTGAATCAACTCATATCAGATTAAATATCAACAATCCTTATATTCTTTCTTTATTCCACATACACCTTAAGCATTCTCATCCTTGCTACACGCCTACACCTACTTTAAACCTGTGGTCGCTTATCAAACAGGTACACCTACCATGGTGGCAGAGTATGCATTATACAACGGACATGAAGAATAATGTTCTTCATCATTGGCAGCTACCATGAAAATTCGAGGGATCGTCTTTCTCCTTATATTACTACATAGTGAACTAAAGTTAACCTTAAATTTTGGAGCTGCAAATTACAAGTTATATAAAAGGAAACCAGAAACTCAAAGAAGGCAACAAGAATGAAAAATTTAGCACCGATCTCCGTCATTCACGTAAGATTTGAAGTTTTTTAATTTTTGTGATAAGATTTAAAGTTGTGAAACTGGAAACTTCTGAATCAACTCCAACGTATGAAATTCAGGAGAAAAGACGAAGCACAAGTACAAAAAAACCGGGTAGGGAACGAGGATGAACAAAAACGATACGAGGATTCAAAAGGAGTTACCTAGAATGGTAGAGATCGTAGTTGATTGGCGTAGAGGAAGGTTGAGCGATATTGTTAGCTTCGCCATTTGCACCGACGGGAACTCGCGAAAAAACACATAAACAGATGTTGATTGCGAACCAAAAAGATGGGAGAGAAAAGAGATCAGCCATGCTATAAGACCAGGAGGAGCGACAGAAATCTCTTGTTTTTCGTCACTCGAGTTATGCCGTAAGTATAACTGGGTCAGGGATTTCCTCGTCCATGTTCGGACTAGATGAAGAACATATTACGGTAGGAAGAGAATATGATCTACCTGGTAGCTTTTCTGCGAAATTTTGCACGTTCAACGGTCTTGATGGGCTGCGGTTTATATATTCTTTTTTGTTGAATCACGACATAAATTCAAGGGAAAAGAACATAAATTCAAGGGAAAAATGAAAAAAAAAAAAGAAGAAGAAGAAGAATTTTGAATTTATAAAATTTTAAATTAGGTATTTCTCAGTTATGAATTGCTTATTAAGTTTTGTTATTTCCTTATCAACTTTTAATAACAAACCTAATTTAAGATTTTATAATTTTAAAGTTTTTTTTTATCTTTTTCCCTAAGTTCAACATATTATTTATAATTATTGATGTATACATATATATAAAATGTAGAGTATCAATGCGATTCACGTAATGTTCAGACTTAGTTTTATTAACTAATTTGGTGTAACTTAATCCCTATATTTTTCATTCGTTTGTAATTTACTAATTTAGTTTTTGAAATTTAACTTGCTGCTACTCAGTCCCTTTAATTTTAGCTGCATATCTTTATTATATACTTGTATATGATTTTATTCTCTAAAACATAATAACTAAATTATAAAATGATTAACAATATTGGACTGAGCTATGGTGAGTAAAAATCCATGAACTAAGTTACAACTGAATCCATGTTATAGGAGTTGAGTTACACTAAATTAAATTATAGAGATTGAGTTACGATTAGGTCAAAATTGTAGAACCAAAATATTAATTTTTCTTATAAAATTTGTGAGGGAAAGTAGGTTTACTTGGAACCAACTACTTAAACTTAGGATGCTTTGACTAAGATTAGTTAATTAATGTTTTTATGATTTTTTTACCAACTTATGATATGTTATTTGAGTGTGAGTATAATGTCATTGCTGACTAGTTGATTAATTTCAGCTAATTTTTCAGGTTAAGCCAAAATCAACCATTAATAACACCCCTCTTTTTTTTTTGAATTATAGGAAGTTGTTTATAACAATGATCACGTAGTTAATAAGTTGTTGGTTGAGATGGTAAATGATCTTAACATGTAAAAAAGAGAACACACATTTGAATTCTGAGAAATGTACTTATTAGAAAAAACGAAAACTCACTCTAAGCCTTAATTGGGAAATCTTGATCAAGCATCGGAGCCATTGGGGAATAGGCAGATACTAATCGGAAACACGTCAACATTCAACTATTGAAAAACTTTTTGATGAAACTACTAATGATGTTGATGACCTACTCAAAAAAAAAAAAAAATGATGTTGATGACCTGATCTCTTTGAAAATGAAGCCTCTGGTAGGGAACTTTGATTTTTGTGCTAATAGTGACGACACCCCTAATTTTTCCACTTGAAGCATAGTAGTAACTACGGCAAGGAAAATAATAAAGCGACCGCGACTAGAGATAAAACGTAAGGTGGAAGAGCATAAGCACGGTCAGAATAATTTTAGTATATTTTGTGCTCATTTGGGGTAGTTTATTTTTAGACAATAAATACTTATAAATCATGATTTACGGTATACGAGGTAAGTATGTGAGAGGAGTTTTATCTCAACTTTCGTAATAAATGCTTATTGACCCACAATAAGCAATACCAAACACACACTTCATGATGTTTCAAAACCCAATCGTATGATTACTTTAAAACAACTTTTTTGTTGCCTTTTTTTTTTTTATAGTACAAGGAAAACTACAAACACCTCAGAAGCTATCCTCCTGAGTCAATCTGCGATCTCAACCTATTTTGATCAGTAAGTAATAAGCTCGTAATAACTACCGGAGGCGATTCAGTGATATGGAGATCCAACACCATCTTCCAAGCTTTCTTTGCCACAGTGTCTGCAACTGTGTTTGTGTGTTTGGGAACACATTTTCACAGAGAAATCGCACAAATAAATGATAAATCGCATGATTGAGAGTGGATGTCAAAAAGCGAGTGTTTGGTTAGAGGTGATGACATTTCGTGTTTTCTATAAATTTGTGTGATTAACAATAAGCTCACGGGAAGCTTTTTTATTGTGATTCATGCCATATGTTTTTAAAAAAAAATTTAGTTGTATCTAGTGTTCTATCAGATTGATTATAATTTTATCCTTAATACACTTTTTTAGTTCCAAAAATTACTTTAAAATATTTTTTAGTGCTTTTAACCCTTTTAAAATATTTTTTCAATTGTACCCAGTATACTATCAGACTGATTGCAAATTTACTCTTAATTTACTTTTTTAGTTCCAAAAATTACTTTAAAATATTTTTTGGTACTTTTAACCCTTACTCAGTCATAGGAGACTTATTACAATTTTACCTTTAATGTATTTTTTTTAGTAGTAAAGAGAAATACTAATTTATTGATTTCCATCCACTCTAAAATATTTTTCAAGTAGCACCTAGTATTTTTAAGTAATTTTTAAATATTTACTTGATTTTTAAAATATTTTTTCACCTATTCTCTCTTACCATTATCACAAAAGTTATTTATACTTAAACCAATCCAAACAAGTTTTACTTTTACAAAAGTTATTTATATATCCGCCAAACCAAACATAAATTACATTACACAATTTGACTTTTATTAAAAGTAAGATTATAAAAAATCAAATAAGAAAAAGTCACTTTTCTTATCACTGTTCCAAATACACACTCTATTAAAAGCATAAATCATATTATATAATCTGATTTTTATTAAAAATAAGATTATAAAAAATCAAATAAAAAAAACCATTTTTCCTATCGATTGTTTCAAACATACACTGATACACTCTATTACTGTGTCAGTACTCAGTACCGTGAAGAGAGAGAGAAATAAAAAGTGATCCCCTCCCTCATGCTTTGTGTGCATTTCTAGCACAACCCTCTTTCCTTGTTTTTTTGCTTTTTGGTCAATATGCAAGCGTGATTATTTTTTATTAAATGTGACTTTTTAATTAGATTTTTTTTCTATTTTTATCCTTTAATGATTTTTTTGTTAACTATATCTTGTATTAATTTTTATTTACTTTTCAATACCCAGAGTTATTCATTTTAATGCTCTTTTTGGATGAAAAATTGAAAAAATAAATAATAATAATAATAATAATAATTATTATTATTATGCTCATTAAATATATATAATTAAGTGTTTTTTAATATTTACAATTTTTTTCAATAACACATTAAATTTTTATTTTTATAATTTTATTCAAGTTTTTTAAATTATCACAATATATATAAATAATATATATAAACATATAATATTCAATAAGATTAATGCAATTTTCAATCATTTTTTAACTCAATTTGCTTTTCAAACAATAATCCAAATAAGTTTAAATTTAAAAAAAAAAGTTATTTTTACTTCCGTCAATCCAAACACAAATTATATTTATAATATAACTTTTATCCGATCTTAGATTTACAAAAACCAAATTTAAAAAAAATCACTTCTACTATGGTTAATCCAAACCACCCAAGTTGCGGAAGTGGAGTAGGGTTACATTGATGTGGGATCCACCGACATCAAATGCCCCGTCGATCACTTTTTTTGTTCATTGATTAGTATCTGTTTTTCCTCACAATGCTCATTTGTTCTTCTTTTTTTATTATTACCTTTCACCTGCTCATATTTATTTAAATCATGGGGCTCCTGTGTTGGCTAAACAAATGATCTTTCAAAATATGTAGATAATTAAATATTTTAGTGAGAAATTAAATTATCTCAAATTGTTGTTGTTGCCGTTATTCTTGAAAATCTTGACCTGAAATTAAATCCTTAAAAATTTAATTTCATTTTGAGTAAATTCTTCTCACTTAAATAATTTCATAGTAAATTCCATTTACCAAGAACTGACACATGAAACTCAAATCAATATCAATAAATATCTAGTGCATTAAATTTTATATTTTTTCTTTTATAAAAGATAATCATACAAGTGTATATATACTTGGGCCCCATTTATCCTGCTCAGTATTTTGACTATTTTCCACATCAAATTTTCAATATTTTTTTTATTTTTTATTTTTCAATACTATCTTTCAAGATTTCAAACAATATATCTGTACTACTTTAAATCTCAAGTTAGTTGATAAATAACATCATAATATTATTTAAATCTTAAGAATAAAAATTGGAGATGTTACATTGCGTATAATGACGATGCGATGTGAAACTTAAGATTAAGGTAAAGATAAAAAAAAACTTATAATCAAGGTTAAATTTATAAAATTATTTAGATGATATAGTATGTATTAAAAAAATTTAAATAGGCTAGATATATAGGCTTGTAGGTCAGGCTTTATGAAAATAGGCATGGTCTATTTATCTAAATAGACATGAATTTGACTTATTTACTAAATAGAATAGGTTAGGTTTTATGTAGATTAGGACGTAGGCCCCTATTATAGGCCTGAGCTATTTCCACTAATAAATGGTAAAGATAGGAAATACCTTTGGCAGAGCTACCCAAATATCATAATGCCTGAATTTAACCTAGCAGATAGCTAAAATAAATAATCGCCTATTCCCACGGCAAAAAATAAATAAATAATCGCCTATTCTATAATTTCCTTTTTTTATTTGGAATGACTTTTGAAAAAAAAAATTATGGGGCCAAAATTTAAAAAATACATTTTAAAAAAAATTTTGTCTTTTAACCAAAGTTCTCAAAACCGGACTAGACCGGCCGGTCCGGCCTGAAAACCGCCGAATCGAGCACTAGATCGGACTAGTATAAGTTTTTTATTTTTTTAAAAATCAATTTTTAAATTTTTTTTTATAATTTCATATTAATAATCCTAAAGTCTTCCATTTATCACCGGTTTAGTACCAGTTTGACTCCGGTCTGACCCACTGACCCTTAACCTAGTACCTCAACCGATTCAGTGACCGGTCCAGGTTTGATTACCTTGCTTTTAACCTTTCTTTAGATTTAAACCTTTTAATATTAACTTTTTAATATGTCATCTAAATAAATTCAGGAAAAATTTCAAATAAATACCATTTGAATTTAGAAAACCCCAAAAAGTTTGTTAACACATGAAAATAACAAAGAAGTCTCAAGGGACTATTCTAAAATTTTGGAATATTGTGCAATTACCAAAATGTCCTCAATTTTATTTTAAAATAAAGAAAGAAATCTCACTAGAGCTTCGGTGGCGTGCACCACCTTGCCGGCTAAACTCCAGCGGTCGAAAGCCCGGACGCCAGAGCTCCAGTGACAAGTTGAGTAATGAGATTGACTACTTGAGCTCTATAAACCCTATCCAGCGTTGTTAACCTAACAAGTTGAATAAAGATAATGATAATTTGAGTATAACAATTGATAAATTACACTCCGGAGTTATTAATGGCTACAATCAAGTTGTCATTGTCAATACTAAAATTGTTATTGTCTTTATTCAACTTGTTAACGACGTTTGATAGGGCTTAAGGAGCTCAAGTAGTCAATCACATTACTCAACTTATCAATCTCATTACTCAACTTATCATAGGAGCTCTAGCCATCAGAGTCCCACCGGCGAGGTGGAGCCAGCTGTCACTCGCACTGATGAAGGTTTTTCTTTTTCTCATAAAAAAAAACTTGAGGGATATTTTGGTAAAACAAAACATTTCAAAATCTCATATTAATCATTTAGATCTATTTATCATTTCTATATGTTAACAGATTTTTTGAGATTTTTTAAATTTAAATTGTATTTATTTAAATTTTTCCCATAAATTTATGTCAAGACTTAGATTTAAAAGTCTAACATAAATTAAATTGCCCTTAGCACTAGTCCCAAGCGAACGGCGGCGTTATACCACCAATCTAAAACCCTAACTCCCCATCCGCATTTCCCCTCTCGCTCTACGCCGCTTCCAGGCGCCACTCCGCCTCATTCTTCGCCTCTGTGCTCTGCTGTTGTGTTCTCCTCTCTGTTACTTCCGTTTGGCGCTGCGGCCACCTCTCCTGTCATAGCGTGAGTGTTCCGGCTGCCTACCAGCCATCGACTCTCCTCTCCTTTTCCGCATCTCACGCGTTCACGGTGAGCATTCTCTATCTGCCTTTCAAACGACAGTTCCTTACTGATAGCTATGAAAGAAAGTAATCTGGAAGCTCTATTGAAATACAAATCCTCATATTGTCCGCGTGAAAATATAATGCATTGACACTGAGGCTGATCAGGGTTTTGTGCAGAGTTGTGAAAGAAGAAGCCATGAGCAGGAGCTTGGGAATACCAGTGAAGCTACTTCACGAGGCTTCTGGTCATGTGGTCACCGTCGAGCTGAAGAGCGGAGAACTCTATAGAGGAAGTATGATCGAGTGTGAAGACAACTGGAACTGTCAACTTGAGAACATTACCTATACTGCCAAGGTACTTCTCACTTGCATTAATCATAATTCTGTAAAGTCACTCATGTATATTTGTTGGGCGAAGGGAAAAAAAATCATGAATGTTTAGTTCTCGTATTTTCTTGAAATTGCGTAGAGCTTGGATTTCTGACCAGTTAATTTCGATCTAAGTAGTAAAATTCATTTAAGTTTCCTGAACATCACGAGGTGCCATCTATCAAGAAACTCGTCAAGCAGACACACACACTGCCTTAGAATGAAGCGTTGTTAAGGATAGGAGGTAACTGAGAGGTCACAAGCTGTTTCCACTTTACTACTTGGGACTCTTGTCTCTCATTACACGGTCTGGGAAAGAGCACTTAGTTTATAAGGGCAACCACCACACAAGCTGCTGTTGGATAAAGTTCTTTAGTTTTCCTTCGTTTCTTGCTAAGCCCAGGTCCCAGGTCCTAAGTATCCTGGTCAGCTTGTGATATTTCTATGAATTCTACGCCTGTGTGTATATGGCCTGAAGGGTCTTCAATTTACAGGGTCTCCTCAGTAGTTGCTGTTTCTTGTTGCAGTCCCTTGTGCTTATTCTACTCTATAAATTCAGTCTATCTGGCTGTTGCCCTACCGTTATGATTTTGAAATCAACGATATAACGGTTAATCCCAGTGCATGTGAGCAATATCAGTTTGTGTCTGCAAGCATGAAAACCCGATTGATATATGTGATAAGAGATATTCTTTTTACAAAATGATTCAAATTATATGTTTTTTATTCTAACCATTGCTGGTTTTAGACCAAACGAGTTAATGTTGGTATTTTACTGGCTAAAACTAGTCCAGTCTACATCAAAGCAATCATGTTTAAAATCTTAAACTGGAAGGAACCGAGGTTGATCATGATCATTGTCATTGGGGTAGTTTGTACTGCCTTGGAATTGCAAGATACAAGTCCAAATGTTGAGCTTTTCCACTTCCCATAACCAAGGACACAGCTAGTAGAAGTAGGTCCCATCTCCACAGTCTCCTCAGGTTGTATGCTTTTATGAGTAGCTGCAAGTTTGTTGGCAATTTATAGGTTTTCATGTTAGAGACACTGGATTTGTGTTATAGAACGTCTCTCCACAAGTATCATTATTTTAATTTGCATCAAGTAAAATATGAGCTTGGATAGAATTTCAAAAGCAACCGGGACGTGTGAGTTTCATTTATAGAGGTTCAAGAACAACGGAGACAATGAATCAAACAAATATGCCATCTGAAATTTTGTTTTTGATAAATTCTGTGAACTTCCAAAATGTTGTGAATTCAATTAGTTTTTTTTACCTTGTGAATTCAATAAGTTAAAAGATTATTCGTACATTTTCTTTGTTGTTTGAACTTCAGCATTACTGAATAACTGAGCACTCACTTAAACTGAATTTGATTTATAACTTCGTTTTTAGTTATAGTCCATATTTGAGATGAGGGAGGTAAGTAAGCAATTTATTTTGAACGTTGTAAAATTGTTTCTTATCACCAATCTCAACTTAAGTGTAGTCATTGATATTAGTTATTGGTTTTAAATGGTTAAGATTTATGTACCCTGAACTTTATATTATTTGCTGATAATGGTCATATCTTCCACAGGATGGTAAAACATCCCAACTTGAACATGTATTCATCCGAGGCAGCAAAGTCAGGTATGAACTATACCTTATTTAGTCAAGAATTGAGTGAAATTTTATTCCGAAGAAGGTTTTATAATCTCTGTATGGTAATTGTAAGTGCTTTGAGAAGTTTTAACCAAATAATTTTAACAGGTTTATGGTCATACCAGACATGCTGAAGAATGCTCCCATGTTTAAGCGTTTAGATGCTAGGATCAAGGTACCTTCATATCTACTGTTGATTGAAGACTTCTACATTTGCCTGTATTCTTAGTCTAATTTTTTTCCTCTTGAATATCATGAAGGGCAAGGGTGCGTCACTTGGAGTTGGTCGGGGCAGAGCAGTTGCAATGCGAGCAAAGGTTTTTACACTCTTTTCCACTAATTTTATAAAAGCATTCAATTTGGCCATATTCCCGAGATGTGTGTTTTAAGTATATTTGCTCAATTTGGCACACTTTCTCATATATTTGCTCATTGTATGAGGAATTGTAAGTATGCAGCTTTGCATAGATTTTATATTATGCATTTGATGATTTGCTTTTGCAGGCTCAGGCTGCTGGCCGTGGAGCTCCACCTGGTCGGGGTGTTGTCCCACCTGTGCGAAGGTGATTGATCTGCATATAATCTCCGTTTCCCCTCCTCTGCATGTTGAACATGATATCTATATGTGAGGTAGAATGCCATTTGTGGGTAGGAGAATGGCAAACAAATAGGAATGGCCCATCTTGACGTAACTGATTGCTCGCTTGTGGATATAGATTAATTCTACTCATCGGTCTCTTGGTTTTGTATTATGTACTTGGTATGTAATTTCTATTATAGTTCTGTAGAAGTGACTTTGTTTGGGACTCTTAGTTATCCTGCTCAAATGTACTTGCCAAGTGCCGTCTGAAAGTACAATACTAATGGGAAACAAAATTAAATACTATCTCCAGTGTTTAATATAAGAGTTATATAGCTAATTTATAGATATTAAGGAAATTTTGTTAAGCTAGTTAGTTATAACAAATGTGTTGGTTTTTCTAAAATATCCTATTTAATTATGTGTATTGGAAACTTGGGTGAAAATTATAAATTTGAAAATCATTGAGATTTTATATTTATGAACAAAGTAAACCTCTTAGCCCTATATTTAGATACTCCCTCCGGTCCTAAATATATGACATAGTTTGTAGTGCAAAGACCGGAGGTAGTATTTAGAAACAAAGTAGTACTTCATACTTGATGCAAATTTAGCTGTGAAATCCATTCTCTCGAAATAAATACTGTTGATGTTTTCGAGTCACTTCTTTTTATCTCTCATTAACATAGGTAAAAGCATCATAATGTTTGCGCCAATAAAAAAAGTCTCATGCGATATATTCATCATAATGTTTGCACCAATAAAAAAGTCTGATACGATGTATTCTCATTGGACATGTTTGTAATTGATGTAAAAAAATTAGGTGGTGGAGTTGAGCAGTGTGTATTATATTGAAATGAGTCACTTCCACATCACAATGTTCATAGTTTATAACGCATTACGAATACTGATTTATTTATAGATTATTCTCTTGTATTCATTGATTGATTGTATTTAGGTTTTTGCGCAATGAAAAGTTGTGGTATGACAGACTGAGAGAATAGAGATCTTGTTGCTAATGGGTTGCGTTGCAGGTCGTTTGCTTATATCCCCCCACCACATTGATAAATATATTTGATATATTGGAAAATTAAAAAAAATATTCATGAAAAATTGTGAATAAAATATAGCATCTCCTAACCCCACCCTTCCCTACGCCATCCAAGGTTTTATCAATGCCCTTTTAGTTCGTATCAACGAGGCCTTCTCATAGGGTTATATCACCTGTTCTTTTTGCATTGTGGGGCCTCATCCCCAATTCACTTGGCACTGCACATGTTAGGTCAAGTTTTTTTTTGGATTAGTGTGTGTTTGGATTAGCTTTTGAGAATAATTTTTATGATTTATGAGATAAATGTGTGAAAGGAGTTTTGTCTCAAGTTGCGCAAACCTAAATTTGAAACCTAGGTTTATAATCTTCCCAAACATTTAGACGTGGCTTAGAATAAATTTGTTTTTTAGCCAATGGCTTGGCTTAGAATATATGATTTGCCCAAATTTGGATCGGAACCGACTTGGCCTCATAAATATTATCGGGTTCGATTGGGATTCTATCGTTTTTCTAATATATATATTTGCGGTAATGGATGCCTTTAAATTTATCAATTAATGATGTATTTTTAAAGGTTGTTTCTTGGCACTACACGCAACTCAGGACAAGATAAATTTTCTTCATGGTGGCCTATTGCAATCATGTACAGGGGTATGACGATGTTTATACATTTTAAATGTGTCAGAGCCAAATAGAGAGGATAGAAATCAAAGTTCTTGAACCTGGACCGGACTGGCTGCTTCGGCCTTGAAACCGACGAACGGCTGGTAAACCGATCCGGTTCCCGGTCCTAGTTCATATTTTTTAAAAAAAAATTTTAAAATTTTTTCTTTAGAATTTTATGTTATAAATCTAAAATTTTCAATTTCTCACTGATTTGGTCCCGATTTAGCTCCGGTTTGGCTCCGGTCTGACCCAATGACCCTTAACCCAATACCCCGACCGGTTCAATACCGATCCAAAATTTAAATACCTTGATAGAAATATAGAATAAATTATCTTTAGCAGCTAAATTATCCCCTTAGCACGTCTGCCACTGATTCTTTTTTCGGGCGGAGTACACTATTCTAGACTTTGACCACGTGGCACGTTCGCAGTGGTCCATGTCACGGCTTAGCAACAAGGGGCTCTGAGCCGCTCATCCAAAAACAACAACACCGGATAGCGATCCATGAATTCATGACGTCTTCAATTATTTTACCAATTTTCCTCTACTTAATCCAACTTTTTTTTATACCATACAAAATTTAAATGCTAAAAACACTAGTAGTTAAATTTCTAGCAAAAATATCGGCGATAATTTCGCGCGGCCATTATTTCGTTTTCGCAATATATCTTCGTGGGAGAACAAGCACTTGTCTAAAACTAGGGCAACAAACCCATTAAATTAAAATTTATTTCACTAAATTTTTTTTGCCAGCATATTTCACTAAATTACATTTTACTCACTTTGGTGGTCTTTAATTAGAACATAAATAGGAAGTTGATGTTGATTTTAAATATAAGACCTATCTCATATATTTATTTTTAATTTATTCTTATCGATACTCCCTTAACAATGATCAAGTAAGAGAAAGATTGAGAGAATTAGGGAACATGATTAGAGTGTTTTAAATAAAACATGCCATGTTAAAATTTTTAACTAACTTCCTTACCCTTATTAAATTAGATAAATAGTTCTTATATTAATAAACCAAAGGAATAAGTGAACATTATTGTGTGCTTTGGGTATTTGCCCCTTGGGTTATGTTATACACATGCCCCTATTAAATTTGCACAGCCAAATCAGCATGTTGGTGAAAACTATAACACGTGATTATATCAATATAAATGAACTTACTAAACAATGATTAACTGATATAAATATCACATAATGTCTTGAATAATTTTGCATTGTTGGCATGAAAAACAAAAATTAAAACAATTAATTAATAAAATGAAAATACAAAATAATTTAAAAAGATGCAATGATGCAAGGTCAGATACTCAGATCATATTCTTTTTTTGTTCGAAAGATCATATTCACATTTTAAAATTTGAAAATGATTATGCCTTCCTACCCTTAAAAATATTTGGGAGAATTACATTTAGGTCTCATGAAAGAGAAAAAATGAAAAAATGGTCCCTGTAGATTACAAAATGAAAAAATGGTCCCATTAACAATTCCATGAGCCTGTATTGACAACTCATTAACAACTCTAGGAGCCTGTATTAACAACCCATTGGACCATTTTTTCATTTTGCAATCTATAGGGACCATTTCTTCATTTCTCATCTTCCTTGGGACCTGAATGTAATTCTCCCAAAATATTTTCTTTTTTTCTTTTTTGGTAAGATAAAAATCTCTTCTTTTATCATTGTTTTTATGATAATAAAACATGAGATTAAAAAATTTTAAAATAATATATAATTCTGCCTATGCGTGCCTGTATATTTGTTATTACAAAAAAAAAAAAAAAAGCTTCAATGAAAAAATTTAATCGCAAAAATATAAATATAATTAGTTAGTTTTAAGTCGGATTATCCTAACGAATTTTAACGCGGGATTTCGTTGGCGGGTCCCAAACGAGATTTTGTTAATATGTTATCTCGGGGAGCTGCAGGAGCGCCACGTAATATTCCATAATAATTATAATTAGAAATAAGTTTTTTTTCTTTGCCAAATACATTTATAAAGAAGTTTATAAATTGGTAGATGTGGCGTGTGTGAAGTCTCGTGGTCTCCATTCGAAGGAGTAGTTGTTCATCTTCCCTCCCGTTTCGAGTCGCTGCAGTAACCCTGTTCATGGATCCGTACAAGGTACAGGAATTTCGATGCTAGTTCTTCCGATTTTATTCCTCATCGGCAAACATAACCTCTTTCGTTATAGTTGTTCAGTTTATTCCTTCTCCTGTTTGAGGTGGGCTAGAAATCTCTCTTTTTTATTGTTTAAGAACATCCTCGATCGCCTTCTTTATCTGATTATTCGTAATTCTTCCTTGATTGATTTCGTTTATTGGGAAATCAAGTCAGAAATCGTTTTAGTACTTTGTCCCAAAAACGATAATCACAAATTGATTTCGTTTATTGGGAAATCAAGTCAGAAATCGTTTTAGTGCTTTTTCCCGAAAACGGTAATCACAAAGGCCTATCTATGTATGTATTGTATATAAGGAAAAATTAAGTCAATAGAAACCGTGAGAAACATAGTTATATGAGTGAGTATTTTTATTTCTAGGATTATGATTATAGGATGTCTGCTGACTAGTTTGCTGCTTTTGTCATGCCGTGCAGCACCGTCCATCAAGCGCCTTCAATTCTCCCTTCTGGACTACAAATTCTGGTGCTCCAGTGTGGAATAATAACTCATCTCTAACTGTCGGATCTAGAGGTATTGCTTATTTTTGCAATTTACAAACTTTGTGTACAGGAGACAGTATTAATTAGGCCTGGGGACGTTAGCCATATTTTTTGTTTAAACTATTGATGTCAAATATGCTCATTTGAATGGTTATGGAATTCTTATTGGTGGAAATTCTGAAATCCTCAGGAAGAACCTTATTATTAAGACTATTTGATCTGGGTGCCTTAATAGTGAATGGTCAAATTCAAAAAGAATGTTGTTGGTTGGATACCGAGTTGTGAAATGATTCTAGTCTTATTGCTCTGAAATCAATGTTATAAGTAGCTTATTGCGAATGAATGAGTACCATTAGTCCTGCACGTTGACCCATCCCATGTTTGAAGAAAAAAATGTCCAAGTGTTGTTGAGGATAGCTTACTAGATTTTTATTATTAGCTAAAAGCTTCAGTGATTATAATTTAAGTATTCGGGCTTTGTTATAGATGGTTTTTAACTTTGTTTATTATATACCGATATGTTTTCATACAGTATTGATTTGTTTATCTCTTTTATTTATGTTGATGTGTGTTGTAAGTGTGAAGAAACAGCAATGTCTCAGGTTCTACTAAGTTATTGTTAGGGAAGGAATTACTCAGTAAATCAGTCAAAGTAGGGAGGGGGTTGTTATTAATCAATTTGCTGTAGAACCTAAGGAGCGAATTTGGTTGTACGTCAGTAATCTTAAATTATCTATATTTATCCCATTTTGCAGGTCCAATTCTCCTGGAGGATTATCATTTTGTAGAGAAGCTTGCGAACTTTGATAGGGAACGCATTCCAGAACGTGTTGTCCATGCTAGGGGAGCCAGTGCAAAGGGTTTTTTTGAAGTCACACATGACATTTCTCACCTGACATGTGCAGATTTCCTTCGAGCACCTGGAGTTCAGACACCTGTCATTGTCCGTTTCTCTACTGTTATCCATGAGCGTGGTAGCCCTGAAACTCTGAGGGATCCTCGTGGCTTTGCTGTGAAGTTTTACACTCGGGAGGTAATGATTTGAGGGTACAGAATTAAAATTATCTTCTGATGGTATATATAGATTACTCTTTGAGATTGCATGAACTTTTCTGTGTCTCATATATTTAAAGAAGTTCCCCTTTTAACTATTGTAAACAAGCTTAGTTGCTGATTGGTAAATATCTGCAAAGCAGACAATGTAGTTATAGTGGGTTGCCATCTCGTGCTATGTGTGATTTTTATTCCTGCCTTGTGGACTCAGGGTAACTTTGACCTCGTGGGAAACAACTTTCCTGTCTTCTTCATCCGTGATGGAATGAAGTTTCCGGATATGGTCCATTCCCTTAAACCCAATCCCAAGTCCCACATCCAGGAGAACTGGAGGATTCTTGACTTCTTCTCCCACCATCCAGAAAGCCTTCACATGTTCACCTTCTTATTTGATGATGTGGGTGTCCCACAAGATTATAGGCATATGGACGGTTCTGGTGTTAACACATATACCTTAATCAACAAGGCTGGAAAAGCACACTATGTGAAATTTCACTGGAGACCCACTTGTGGGGTCAAGTGCCTTTTGGAGGAAGAGGCAAGTAAAGTTGGAGGATCTAACCACAGTCATGCAACTCAAGATCTTTATGACTCAATTGCAGCTGGAAACTATCCTGAGTGGAAACTCTACATCCAGATAATAGATCCTGATCATGAAGACAGATTTGACTTTGATCCACTTGATGTAACCAAGACTTGGCCTGAGGACATCTTGCCCCTGCAGCCTGTTGGTCGCCTGGTCTTGAATAAAAACATTGATAACTTCTTTGCTGAGAATGAGCAGCTTGCATTTTGCCCTGCCATTGTGGTACCTGGAATATACTACTCAGATGATAAGTTGCTCCAAACGCGGATATTCTCCTATGCTGATACTCAGAGACACAGACTTGGACCAAACTATTTGCAACTTCCTGCTAATGCTCCCAAATGTGCTCATCACAACAACCATTATGATGGCGCCATGAATTTCATGCATAGGGATGAAGAGGTAAATCATTTTTCCTTTCCCCCCACGGCTGGGTAAAGCTAATTGTCACCTTTAAGTTATAAACTATCTAATGCGATTCTATTATTCATTTACTTGCTTATATCCTTTTCTTTTAATTTCTTCTGACGACTTTGCTGCACTGCTGTTGATTTACAGATCGATTACTTCCCTTCGAGGTATGATCCTGTTCGACATGCAGAAAGGCATCCTCTTCCTCCTCGTATTCTTACTGGAAAGCGTGAAAAGGTTAGTTCTCAATTCTCCTGAATTGCATTATATAAATTGTGGGACAACCAATGGGTAAGTTAACCCACTCGCCATAGCTTTTTATATAGAATATTTAATTAATGGCATTGCTTTGTGCAAGAAGTTGCACAATTTGAGAACTCTAAGCACTATTAAAAACACATCTCTTGACAATTCTTGTTCTCCTGGTTTATCAAATCTTAAAAAAGATATATAGCGGAGTCAGTACGAAACTTGATCACATGCCACATAGGATAGTGAGATGCTTTCAGCAGTTAGCTTAAAAAAAAAGGCTGGGCCTCGATGTAATGAAGGGTGAGAATGGTATTTATTTCTAGTATTTAGTTATGGGTAGGTCGATGCAAGAAATTGGTGGTAAATGTTTTGAAAAACCGAGAGTGTTTACCTCCTGTAAATAAACTTTTGAAGGATAAGAATGTGGGAATGACTAAAATTACTTAATTTACAGTGCATAATTGAGAAGGAGAACAACTTCAAGCAACCTGGGGAGAGATACCGATCCTGGACCCCTGACAGGTGACTGTCATAGCTTTCATTATAAAATTGAATGAAACATTGTTGATGTCTAACACTAATATTGCATTCTCTCTCTGGTGTTTTCCTGACGTCAGGCAAGATAGATTTGTCCGTCGATGGGTCGAGGCTTTGTCTGACCCACGGGTCACACACGAGATCCGCACAATTTGGATATCATACTGGTCTCAGGTGAGACTCTCATTTCCTTGAGCATAATTTGTAAATGTGAAATGAATCTACATTCTACACTTTTCTTATACGTGCTCACGTTATGTTCTTTGATGTCATTGACACCCAGGCCGATCGTTCCCTTGGACAAAAGATTGCTTCTCATCTGAACATGAGGCCAAGCATCTAAGCTTGGGACAGTTGCTGATGAAGGAAGATGGGTAACAAACATGTGGCATACGAGAGTTTGGGTCGCCCCAAAGGATCAAATATTCAATGTTTTCCTTGCATTATGATGTCATATACTAGCTAGGACTCACTCCCTGAGTTAATGCCAGTGGATATGATTATATGCTTAGTGTAATACTAACCTTTGTTTAAAAAGTTTGTCTTTCGTACATGTTGATTGTCATATGGCCAACTGTTTAGACGGTCTCAATTTAATAAACAATGCTCGTAATTTGTGTTAGTCCTTTATTTCGCTTTCTAGATTATTTTATCCCTTTTGTTTGCATATCGATGATCATTTTTACCTTTATGATGTTTTTTCGGGTATAACCGATGGCAAAGCCTTTCTTACATCAAAAAGATTAAAAAAGGGGGATTTAATCCCACAACCATTATCCACAAATGTCCTAATTTGTGGAGGACAGGTATCTAATAACGCTGACTGGTTGATTCTTTTTGGGAAAATGCCGTGTAGGTCCCAAAGGCCGAAGATAATTACAGTGAAGTATCACAGCAGCAAAACATAACTTAATATGTTATAAAAACAGGTTAATGTGTTGTTATTTATATTTTCTGAGGCTTTATTATAATTATTTTTAGTTTTTAGGACCTGCGGGTCATTTTCCCATTCCTTTTATCGCTAGCGCATCAGCAACACTATTTGACTCTCTGGCAATGTACTCGTATGACAATTGCACCTCCCAGTCCAAACTCAGCATGCTTTGAATCCAAAACAGTAACAGGATGTGTTTAATTGAAGTTTGTTCTTTGTTGTGATGAAAATAAAATACTACTCTTACTTTCTTAACTTATCAAGAGAATTAATTGAAATAGTTATTTCTAAAAAATGTGCAGATTTTTTTTTTACATACTTTGTTTAATTATTTGCATCATTATGATCAATTTTTTATGAAAATATTTTAAATATATATAGTTAGGACAAAACTTATTCCGTACAGTCAATTAATTTTAAAAATCTTGAAATTACTCACCCCAAATCCTCAATACATCAGCCCAAAACGAAAATATATATATATTTTACATATCCTCATCAGTCACAAAGTGCTCGTCCTTGTTATTTAATAAAGTCAACGATAATGTCTTCTCCGAGTCCGTATTATCTTCTTTTAATGGAAATTCAAAATCTGGATCTTCAATTAAATTCTTCCTCTGGTAAATCACTCTCAATAAATTGACACCAATCCAAATCATCTTCTACATCATCCATCACCCAAGCCAATTTCTTTTGTTGCTGCTCCATGATGCTAATCTTGTCGGCTAGATCTTGTAGCATAGAGCTGGTCTATCGGTGTAAGGCCTTATTAAATCTTTCTGGATCTTAAGTTCAAGTCCCAAAGAAAACATTTGTGTTGAGAGGGGAAGTCACAAATCCCGAATAGATACTAAATAATGATATATATAAAAATTACAATCCCGGGGGGTTTTAGTTTTTTTATAAAAAAAGAAAAGAATGATGATGATTAAAAAAAACTGCTCACTTGGAGTGCTTATGATTGGAACTCATATAATGAATTGAGATCGTGAATTGCTTTGGTTTGACCATCAATGAGGTGCAGTTGTTTGTTCAATGAAATACTAGCCAAGTCTGAAATATTCTCCAACTTTAATTATCTCCTTCTGAATCTCGATAGCTTCATCCCTTAACTTTCCTATTTCTTGGCCTAAATTATTTTGTGACTTGTTCAAAACTTTAAT
Source organism: Inga oerstediana (assembly GCA_963210345.1). Taxonomy (NCBI): domain Eukaryota; kingdom Viridiplantae; phylum Streptophyta; class Magnoliopsida; order Fabales; family Fabaceae; genus Inga; species Inga oerstediana. Next base: position 12,695,590 of record OY723405.1, on the reverse strand, counting down.
ACCTTCCTTCAATCTTCTCTTCATCTCCTCTTGTACTTCTTTAAACTCTAATTGTGAATCTGCAATTTTCTCCGTCTGGTTAAAAATACTCTCTGAATTCTTCATCAAAACTTTCGTACGATCTTCCATAATCACAACAGTTCCATCCATTTGTTTTACACTATCATGAAGTTTCTTTGAGTCTTGTAATAGATTCTCGGATTTCTCAAATAAGTTGTCTGGTTTGTCTTCTACGTCATGGGCTGAGTTCTTGAGGTCTGTAACGAGTCTCTCGGTTTCGTGTTTGAATGCATGAGCTCTGTCATGTTATAAAAAAAAAAAAAAGAATTAATTTAACGTGACATTTGAAATCATTGAAAATCCATATGTCAATTAAGCACATATTATTTCAAAGTTTATATACGGTAAATTAAATCCAAAAAAAAAATTCATAACTCAAGTGAATTTCAAAAATACCAGTCCCATGCAAGAAAAGAAAACAAAGATGATGAAAAGAGTTGGTAAAAAAGAGTCGTTTACTGTAACTGATGGCAGATGGTGTTGGTTTCGAGATAGAATGCAAGATAAACCTTGTGGGCAAGATCATCTAGAGCTGCGAGGCATTCAGACATTGAAGATTTATAGTGATTGTTTGATTAGCGGTAGAAGCTCTTTTTTCAATGTGATTTACAGTTTAAATATGTGTGAGGAAAATGAGGCCGACCAGAGTCTCTCTGAAAGCAATCACTAAAAACCAAGCAAGTCTGGAACACTTCTCTTCATCTGTTGAAATATCAGAGCACTCTGAAAACAAATTCTTATATGCGTTTAGCCAACACCAGTTTGATTTCCTTTGCGTTCTCAATTAGCTCTATTCCCTTCCTGTTATTTAAACCCTCCATTGAGAATTCTGCTACCGATCCTCTCTCTGTGTTTAATTCAGAATTGGTCCCACTGGAGGTTGTTGATGATGAAGATGAGGAAGATGAGAACCAATACCACGATGAGTCGCATGTTGTGAAAAAACAGAGCACCACAAAAACCAGAAGCTGACCGTCGTTACCACCCATGTCGAAATTGGACGTAGGAGGTTTGCGGAAAAGAACGTCTTCATTCATCTCTCTCTATTTCATCTTCATTGGATATCTCCGTTATTAAATCAAATTTCAATGATTAAGATTTAATATCATATAAATATATTATTATAACATTAACTAAAATATTAAATAATATTAAAATATCATTAAAATTTGATTTAATAATTGAGACAATGGAGTGAAAGATTAACAGAGGCATTCTTTTCCGGAGGATTGATGGTTTTGCACAGACACACACATAAATACACACTACCACCCATCGTCCGTGGGTTCAGTTGGTGAGGGGAGTGGACAATGAGTGCCTGGGTGACCCCCTTGGCATGAGTTTGATCCCTGGGAGTGGCATTTAGTTATGCCTCCAGTTGCGGCGCTTGGGGAGGCATTTCCACAGCTAAGTGAAGCTGGGGTGAAAAAATAGGGGTGAAAGTCCCCTACCTACCTGTGTGGATTGGGCGGCTTGCCAACCAGGAGCCCACAGGGATAGGCCTCCAGTGGATCATGAGTTAGGGGTCCTGCCCTTGGATTGGGTTAAGCCTGAACCCCTTCTTAAAATCTTTTTATCAAAAAAAAAAAAAAAATACACACTACCGGTGTAATACCTACGTTATTTTAGGAAATTTTGCTTATTTTATAGTTTAGGGAATCGGCATGTAATTCCTTTCTTGTCCCTCAACGAACCATTACCATAAATGTAAATATATATAATTTAATTAAGAAACCCTATTGGACGGGTCTGAAAAATTCCAACAATGCTTAAATTTTCCAAACATCAATTTCTATTTTCCCCCTAATTTGTTGGCGGGTTATCAGTATATCTAACCTGTGTCCATAAGTTATTAATTTGACTTTGCACATTCCGTATTCACTAAACTAAATAATTAACCAGAGCCTGATCTCAAACTGCACGCCCCAGTTGAAAATAATCTTATTATTCATTCATCTTTAATTAATTCATTAATAATAGTAGGGCTTTGTTTGTTTTAAACGTAAGTTCCGTGATATGCATGGAGTAACAATACAGTATAAACTTGCTCTTCAATTTCCGTATCAACTGAACATCACCTGCTTCGTCATCAACCGGCGTTTGGGTGTTGAGTTTAGCTTGGATTTTGTTTGTACTGGTATTGTTGTTAAACTCGCGAGTTGACTCTTCGAATTTATCGTTTTTACGTTTCTAAATTATAAAATCAAGTCGAGTCATTGGTAAACTCGTGACCTGTGTAAACTCAGTTAAATTCGCGAGTTTATACACCAAGTTTACCGTTTTTACGTTTCTAACTTACAAAACTATATTAACGTACCTTTAAACTTGTGTTAACCTTTTCAATCTGATTATACTCAATGGCTTTATATATGAATTTTATACAAATTTCTTTGTTAAATACTCAATGGCTTTCTTACGAGTTTACGATTCGAGTTCACGATACGAATTTACATCATCGTCACAAGTTTGCTTAAATTTGTGAGTTTGACAACCTTGTGTACTGGTATTTTTAAAAAAAAAAAAAGGGGGAGAATCACTCCTGGGTCCCAAGAAAGAAGATATTATTAGAAAGGTTCCTGGTTACAACCTCAACACGTGTATTAACAACCTGTTGAATGTGTTTTACAACCTTAAATGACCTTTCTGATAATATCTTCTTTCCTTGGGACCTAGGAGTGATTTTCCCTAAAAAAAAAAGATACCTTTTTTAATATTTTTATCATCATCATAAATTAGTAGTTGTGTGCGGAGAAGTAAGTGGTCTGTCTCAAACTTGTCCATTATGTAATGATGGATTGGAAGATGCACTTCATATGCCAAGGAAATGTGGAGGAAGCTTATAAATATAATCCAAGGTTTTATACTGAATTTTTTGCTGCTGGACTAAGAGATTGGATAGCTCTGAATTTGAAAAAAGAAATGGGCAGGTACGTACGTACAGGGATGCTTGCTGGAATCAATTAAGGGGTGTGAGCATTTGGAAATTATAACCACTTTCTTTTCTCAGCAAACTGACATTCTGAATAGTTGCAAGTCATTTGGTTTAATTTCTAGTTTGAGCTATGGCTCTCGTTTTTTGCTAAAGAAAAAAGTCACAAGAGACTGTGTGGAAAGAGAATCATTTTACCTAACTCATTCACATCTTCTATTTTATTTCACATGTGTCTAACATTTTCTTAGTATCCATTTGGATTAGCAGTAGAAGCTATTTTTTCAACGTGATTTACGGACTACAAAGTAAGTATGTGAAAGAAGTTCTATCTCGACTTATATGAATGTACTTTTTCGACGCTAATTCAAACAGGCCCTATTCAACGACGAAACTATGTGGAAACTTGAAAACCAGGCCACGCCGATGGTGCTTTACGTTATCAAGCTTTGCTTATTTCATATTTTAGAATCCTTTCTTGTCCCTCAATTAACAATCATCATAAATGCAATTTATATAGATCTAGTTAAGTAAGAAACCCTAATTGATTGGTCTGAACCATCAAGAGCATATCTGAATTCCAACAATGCTTAATTTTCTACATATTAATTCCTATTTTTTCTCTAATATAGAAATATACTTAATTTGTGGGCAGGTTATCAGTGTATCCATAAACAATTTGGCTTTTCAAGAACAAGACTGTTTTTTTTTTTTTTGTGACTTTCTGAAGGGCTGTAATGCTAGTCATGGGACCCTCTCCATACACTCCGTCAATGATGATAAAAGTTTGTTTAATAAAATAATGCAATGCTGTGGGTTATAATTTTACATGATTATTTAAAATGATAGTAAAAGGATAAAACACAGACCGAAGTTGGAAATTCACTCATGAACTAAAAAAGCTCCATGACCAATTGAATACCACACTTACAATTTGTTAAGATAACTCATTGATCGGTGCTTTCTTTTTTTATATGATTGTCTGTCTGAATCAAATTTAAGTATTGTCAGGCTAAATTGAAAGCAAGTCTTCTAAAGATATTTTCTGTATTCACAATATTCAAACTTCGAGAGCTCATGCGGTTAAAGTTTCTTCCACTCGGACGAACTACCCGTTGATTTATTGATTTGCTTTTTAAACTTTATATTTATGACAAGCATTGAAACCCCCAGCGCGATGCAGTTAATCATGGTGATCGAATTGCGCAGGACCTTGAGGACTTGTGAAACTAAGTATAAGAAAGAGAACATGAGAAATAACTGAAAGCACGAACGGTTTCACTTCAGCAACAATTAAAATTATGATTTTAATGGTTTTAAATGTAGAATCAAGCGTGATACTTACGTAACTCAAATTTGTAACTCACGCAGGATTCAGATAATGTAATAATGACGATTGTTTCGTTGTGTAAGACACGTGTCGTTAAACTCATGATGGACATTAGGGGTGTGTTTGGTTTGAGGGGAGGATGAGTAAATTACAATTTTAGATAAAAGAAATCTAAAATTTATCCTCTACTTCTTTTAAATTTTAGGTTCCCGCCTAAAATTTAAATACTTCCAATCCAAAAAATAATAATTTAACCCTCCTCCCCTCCCTTTCCCTCTTATCAAATCAAACAGAGTCAACATAATTACAAATAAAGAGATTTAATTACATATATGTTACTATAAAACGCCGCGTTTTTTTTTTGTTTTTTTAAATGGATGCGATACCAACAGCAATCGCATAATAGAGTTTAGGGAACCATGTTACCATGGACAGCGAGCCAGCCTGACCAGGGCAAAAAAAAATAACCAACAAATTGGCACTATTTGAAGTTTGAACAGGAAAAAAAGTGTCCACTGACCATCCTCCCCACCTAATTTACCCCCCATTGAGATGGCTTTTAATGGTGAAGGTTTTATACTATATTAAAAATATTATTATAATATTAAATATTAAATGATAATATTTTTATAAAACAAATCTCAACCATTAAAAAAAATCTAATGGTTGAAAAATTAAATAAGAAAGTGAAAAAAAGAACTAGTAGAGACTCTTTTCCCTTCCAAAACAACTAAACTAAAACGAGCATTAAATAGCTTGAAAAAAAACTTTTGTTCATCATAAGCAAATTGCAAGCACATTAGAGTACAGCAAGGCCTGACGTCAATAGGCTGGTAAAAGAAGCGGGAAACTAAGCAAAGGAATGAAAGCAACATTCGGGGTAGCCCATTCAATCATTCATCAAGAATTATCATTCAGAAAAATCAAACATTCCCGCCTCGCACAAGCTAAAACCAACACTATGGAGTCGAGCTTTGGCGATTCTTGGCATAGCCCCATACACGAGCGTACAATATTCCAATTTATTCAAAAGCTTAGAGAGGTCACGCACAAAAAATCACGTACTAGGAGGTGCTAAGCAAAATTAGGTCCATGTATAAGAATTAAGAAACATCTCATGCAAAACCGAATTCTTCAATCCAATCAGAAACGCACTTGATAAAAGATAACGATTATAAAAACTAAATGATATGCTAATCATCATAAAGACTTGAGCGAACTTCATGTCACAAATCATTCAAGGGATTGGGATTGCAGTTCAATAATGCTTTTACGCAACCAATTGAGTTTAGACCAACACTAACAAATAACATCCTCAAATGGAGGAAGTACATCCGTCAACACTAGACGAACCAAATCAATGTTTAAAAAATGTCATATGGTCACCTGAATCTCAATTAACTGAAAGACATAGCTCATCTTTTCCAAAATCTTTGATGTCCAGAGCGATCAAATTTTGACAAACGACAGGTGTAAAACAAAGGAATAACTTGGGCATTAGATGATAAACATATTTCATCTATTAAGATCATCCTACCATCTAACTATAAATGACAAAACTATAATGAGCATATCACCAAAAAGATACGACATTTTAATCACTACAGTAGAAAAGACAAAAAGAACGTCACAGCATCAAATAGGAACATCCTACCACTAGATATTGTAAATGATGTGCCTATCACAAGATTTAAAGCGATTTCAGTTCCAAATGCTTGGTCAGTTAGAATATTCAGATCATATGATCCGTACCATGATATCCATGATCGCCATCCTCACATAAGGAAACACAACGATTATAGCCACCTAGAGCAAAGAATATTTCTACTAAAAAATCCTCAAGACAGAAACAGAGCCACATATAACTATATACCAGAAACAAAGTCACGGCAATGCTAACAAAGTCATCCCACTCAATCGCAACCATGGAGAGAATAAAATTGGAACCTTGCAGACAAGCAAACATGGAGCATCAACTACTATATACATACAAAGCATACACATCGAGGAATATATTCTTGCATCAACCCAAAAGTTACAAACATCACAGAAGAACTGAAGCTCAAACATGCAGCGAATGATAGGCCCAATTATATTGATACAAAAGTAACCAGGTTCCAGCAAGATAAGCATATTCAAACTAAAAGCTCTACAAGAGGCCATTGCCACTCAGCTAAATACTAGAAAGTACAAATAGAGCTTAAATCCCTACTATACTATTAACTTTCAGAAAGGGCAACACAAAACAATTAACAGAGCAGGAATATTTTTAGGAAGAAGGAAATAGGTTTATAATCAAAAGACCAGAGTGTTCAGAACAGCTAGGTAACAACATAGTCCATTTCTACTCGTCGTCTTCCTCCTGCACACAAGAAAATGATAGTCAATAAAATTTAATTTTAAGAGTTTGATAAGCAAAGCTTATATAGTCCTATTAAAATTTAAACAAACCTCATCACTGCCCTCTTCATCTCCGTCATCTTCATCATTCACCTCAGAAACTGATTTCTCAGATTCTTCTTCATCTGCAGCATTTGCACCTTCCGCCTAACAACCCACCAAAGGAAAACATGATAAGCAATAGCTGGAAAGATAAACAATCATGCTAGTACAGAAAAAACGTGTTTCATAATGATGCACCTGTCTCTTGTTATACGCTTTCATATTCTTCTCATAGTCAGCCTTTCGTTTCTCTGCTTTGGCAGCATAGGGTGCTTTCTCCTAAAATCATCCAAGCTTGTTTTAGAATGAAGAACAATTTACGGCACATTCAACAATAAACAACAAACTAAAAGAAGAGAACACATACAGCATCAGACATGGACTTCCATTTTGCCCCAGCAGCTTTGCCAACCTGACGAATAAAATAATACAAGATTTGACAGACATATTAAATGAACGCAAGGAAAGATCAGTCACTAAATGTCCAAGAAATCATATACATAGTTACAAGGACTTACAGCAGACACTGCTTTGTTTTCAGGATTTTCCTTGTTAAACTGCTTCCTAAACTCCTCCCTATAACAGTAAAATTCAGGAAAATGAGAAGAATGAAGATCAGACTGGGGCAATAAAAGCTATGTGCCAATAGGCCTCGTGGAGAAGCAAATGCTTCTAGCACACTTGATATGGGGATGCAATTTATCATTAAAAAGATTATGACAGGAAAAACTCCACTGATACCTTTTGAAAGGGTAAAAGCTTTGACCAGAACTATATCCGGTGGAAACAGGATAGAGAGCAGAAGGGAAATTAAACTGGGGGGATTAAAAAAATAATTACATGAACACAAAGAAGGCACTGGCCGGTCTCTTTGGTTTGTTAGGGTCCTTCGCCGCCTTGCCCTTGCTTACTTTCCTGCCAGCCTTGGTGGCGGCGGCGCCCTTCTTGTTCACAGCAAGCCTGCCATCGCAAATAAAAGAAATAACAACCAAATACGAAATACCGACGTCTGGGTAAGTTGACCAGGAAGGATAAAAAATTCTAGATCCCAGATCTGACGAGCCTGAACTTTTTTCTTCGTCTTACCCTAGCGCTCGAACGATAGCGCATCTATCAGGATTTAAATAACAAAAAAATTAAGGAAAAACTGAAACTCACTTGGCATCAGCTTTCTTAGATTCAGCCCTCGATTTGCCACCTTTCATGTCGAAAACTGCAGCTAAACAGCCGAATCAGTTCTACTTCGAAACTCGATCGGAAAACAAACGCAGAAAAAGACAAAACGAAAAACAGGAATCGTCAAAAAATGGCGAAAAAATTAGGGAATTACGTACCAGGATGGTAAATTGGGAGGCTAGGATTCCCACAGGAGAGAGAAACGGGTTGGGGACAAGAGAAGTTGGGAGGCTAGGGCTTGAAACGGCGAAAGACGGAGATATGAAGCCACTGGAAGGAAATTGAAATTCAATTGCACGCGAAATGAAATCAACAAGGGGTTTAGGCGGGATTTTAACTCTGCAGCGTAAATTTTGAGAAATACTATGGAAAAAATTTGCAATAATATATTTATACGATAACAGAATTTTTTTTCCCCTTCTTTTCTTTTGAGAAAAAATAACAGACAATTTAATTTAATTGAGTCATGAATTACTAATTAATTTTTAATATATTTTCACTATCAGATTGATAAAATTGGTATTTTTAACAGAAAAAGTATAAAAAAAATTTATATTTTAGCCTAATTCATTAAGGTACTCTTAATTAATATAAACTCGAATAATATAATAATTTATATCTCAGGTACATGAAATAAACTCATTCAATGTTAATAGTGAATTTAATATGTAATGATTTGTATTGACTATATGGTCTTAATTATTTTTATCTATTGTGTCAGTCAGAAGATGCGTTCTGAGCAAGACGATTGAAATTTTTTGTAATAGAATAATAATTTAATTTTTATTCGAATGTTTTGAGAATGAAAATCTTGTTTAGTCATAAAATGTTGAGGCAATAGATTCTTTTGTGTTATCTACATGCCTAGGCATCTTAATCTATGAAGCATAACCATAAAAAGTATAACTCATTTTTTCACTTTTTTGTTTCGATGCAGAACTCATTTTATACTTTATGCAAAGTCAAAAAATTCCTGATCTAATTGCTTTATTTTTCAATTTTTTTGTCGACAATCTAATTGTTTCTAAAGTGTAGTCAGAAGAAATTTTAAATAAAAAATAATCACAAATTACATCATCCACGAGCTCATTTTATTAAAAACAAATATCACATTTATTTACTTGGAAGTTGGAATTTAATGTGAGTCCCATTTTCTTCTGCTTTTTTTATGATGCGATAATGATATGAATATATTAATAATGACAGTGATAATTGTATGTGAGAAAAATTATCATGCAACGCACCGATAAATAACCTCAATCATGCGCCCAAGGTTCTCCTGCAGGAATTATTGAATCGCAGCTAAAATTTACTTTATTCGTTTTTTTTGGGTACATTACTTTATTCGTTTTATTGAAGGGTTTTGATGCTAGGAAGCATGGATGGCCATTATGGGACGCTGCAGAAAAAACCGTCCTACTCCGAAGTCCCCAACACATATAACGACACGTCATCGATCCATGCGCTCTATCTCTATTGGCTGAATAAATGCTAAGCACTCTCCCGGCTTCTAACTTTGGTTTTTCAATGTTTGTGTTTTCAGGCGTGTTTCTTTTCTTCCTATTCTAGTGCCTTTTCTTCTGCTCACGGAAAGGCAGAAAGCAGTTTACCCTGCATTTTTACAGAGGGGATCAGGAAACACAACACCCTGATGGATGAATTAATACGGGTTTCTAAAAATTGATTTTTTTTTCTTTTATTCATTTCTTATACTACTACTATTTTAATATATATGATTAATTAGCGATTAATATAGGTGTACCATAGATTTTTATGGATGGTTCCGTTTTACTTTAACATCTATTACTATTTTGATACCTTCTTTTTTCACATTTTACCAGGGGTGCCAATTTATTATATGGAGCAGAGTATTTCTAGCTTAGTATGATCAATACACATGGGAAAAGTGTCGAAAATAGACTGGAAGTGACACCCATGTCCAAATTATTTATTCAATACGACAGAGTAAATAAGCACATGCATATACCAGTAGTTCATAAATCAAAATAGATCTACAATTCGGAAATAATACTCCCTCCGGTCCTAATTTTTTTGAAGAAATTAAGGAAGTCAATTAAATTACTTTAGAATATTTTTATTTTTTTCTCCAAACTAATTAATTTGACTAATAAACTAATGTATAATCTAAGGATACTAAAGTAATTTAATTGGCTTTCTTAATTTCTCCAAAAAAATCAACTTTATCTTATAATTAGGACTGGAGGGAGTATTTAATACAAATAAGAAACCTAAATTTTGCAAATAACAACAAATAACATTGATCCTTTTCTAGTCGGACTAGTTTGATTCAACTAAAATCTTAAATCTTAACTTATGTAAGATGTTGGACTTCCATGTGTGTGATGGGCACACTGAGTCCTTTCTATTTAGGTCATGTTTGGTACATTGGAATTGGCCTCATGAAAATGGAATTGGAAGACAATTCCATACTCTTGTCTTGTTTGGTACAAATCTAACAGTATGGAATTGGCTTCCATGTGAAAGCCAATTCCATCAAGATTCATGAAAATCATTTCCATGTCAAAAGCTAAGATTTGACAATTCCACCTAAAAAAAATCTTTTTTGCCCCTCTCCTTTTTCATTACTCCCAATTCCATCGCATCATCGTTCATCTTCATCGGCAACGGAGACCTTCCTCTGCACCCACCGCCACCGCTACTACCGGCGACCTTCTTCCCCACCCACCATCGACCTTCTTCTCCACTCACCACAGCCACCATGGACCTTCTTCGACTTCGACTTCTTCATCTTTTCACCCGACCTCCATTGATGAACCATAGCCGACCTTCATCTTCAAACCCAGCACCAACGACGGCGACCTATGCAAGCGAGCACAGATCCATGACGGCGACCTGAGCAAGCGAGCACCAAAGATGGGTCCTTGGTTCTTGGATCGAGAATGAGAATGAGAATGAGAATCGAACCTGTGCAAGTGAGCACCATATATTCGATTTTTTGTCCTACGTATACAATGGAAGCTTTTTTTTATTGTACAAGATGAAAATTTTTTTTCTTGGGCATACAATCGAACCTAGCAAGCGAGCACCTCAGCCGACCATTGTTTTCGTGGTGATGGGATTTTGTGAAAATTTTTTTTATTTATTAATTTAGAGGGGTATTTTAGTCTTTCCATACAAAAATTATATCTCATTTCCATGACATACCAAACACACTTTTAAACCTTATTTCCATATCCATTTCCATTTCCATTTCCATCAAAATTAATTCTGTGTACCAAACGGGCCCTTAGTGAAAGATGTGAAAACTGAAAAGAAACATTACAACTTTACTCCTTTACTAAGAAAAACAATTGCCATGACAAAAATACCGCAGTCCATTGTTTCCAGTAGTGGCCCCCAGTGTCACCTTCGCTGCTCGCCACTTCTCCAGCAGGGACGCTCTCACCGGTGTCTTTTTCTAACAAATTCTCCGATAAAAAGTTAAATTTTCATCCGATTTTTTTTTTTTTTAAAAAGATAAAATTGCAGGCGAAACAATTGAAATTCACAATTGCTACCCTCTGACCTCTGATGCACAAGTCAACTCCTAGAATGAAATGGAAAATGAACATAGCCAAAAAGTTTAGTGAATGATCGTCAACAAGCTAGTCCGCTCCATTAAAATTTCTTTCCAGTGAACGGTGGACTCATCACGTTCCCATTAAAATGTCTATGATGATGAAACTTGTTACTCCGATCATTTTGATGTCATAAAAATAAGGTAATTTTAGTTTCAAAAGGCATTCCTTAGCCAACAGCCGACGGGCAGCCGTTTTCGCATTCAACTGTAATGATTTGCTATTGCTGATGGGCATAGCCCGAACAAACAAAACTGTATAATAGGCAAGTGATAAACATCAGCAAAAGCCTAGAATAAGATAGTGCTGCTAACTTCAGAATGAGTTTTGTTCGCCATAACCAAAATCCATCCACATTACAGTACAGCAGGAACTGACGCCAAATCGTGTCTTAAAATTCAAGAATTCAAGCAAAGGATTCGAGGCAATATTTTATATACGGTCTTTAAAATTAAATCTTATTTATAGTACAATGTACATATTAAACAAGGTCTTATATGAGTATTAAGAAAAAGGTAATACAAAAATGATGATTCAGAAAAGTCAAACATAAACTCTTCGCCCGCGCGGCAGCTATAACCAGAATAATTTTATGTAGTCAAGCGCCAGATTAACAGCGTTTAACATGGATGAACGTGAAGCAAAATTATGTCCCATTAAGTAAACATCCCACACGTGCTACCTAAATCTTCACATCACAATCACAAACGTGCAAGATAACGGGCAGATTATTATAACTTTTGAGATGTGTACTACTCCAAACTAAAAGATGAGCGAATCATCATAGACTGTAAGAGCCTAAGAGGTTAGTTCTAACATAGAATAATAACGACAAATATGAGGCACATTCAACGATTGGACCATAATAATGCTCCAACATATCCTATTAATACTAAGAAACCAGGTTCTAGCAAGATAAGCATCATCAAATTAAAAGCTCTACAAGAGGCCAGCGCCACCCAACTAAAGACTAAAAACTACAAATAGAACTTCACTACCTACTCTGCTATTACTTTAGGAAAGGGTAACAATTAAGGGAGCATGAATGTTTTTTGGAAGCAGAAGATAGTCTTATCATCTAAAAACCAGTGATCAGAACAGCTAAATTTTTGCTACAGCCCATTTGCTACTCGTCATCTTCCTCCTGCACAAAGGAACATTAAAGCCCGTGAGATATTAATTTTAAGAGCCATCATGGGCAAAGTTAACATAATACTCTTAATATTTAAGCAAACCTCATCACTGCCATCTTCATCTCCTCCGTCCGCATCATTAACCTCAGACATTGACTTATCAGATTCTTCTTCATCTGCGGCATTGGGACCTTCCGCCTAACAAATACAAGGAAAACATGATAAGCATTAGCAGGAAACCTAACCTATAATCCTATTATAGAATCACGTATTTCACAATGACGCACCTGTTTCTTATTATAGGCTTTCATATTCTTCTCATACTCAGCCTTACGTTTCTCTGCTTTAGCCACATAGGGTGCTTTCTCCTAAAGGCATTTATTATTGTGTCAGAACGAAGAACAGACCGCAACACACTCAAGAAAAAATAACAAACAAAAAACAGAGAACGCATACAGCATCAGACATGGACTTCCATTTAGCCCCAGCAGCTTTGCCAACCTGACGAATTAAACATTATAAGGTTTGAGAGACGTAGCAGTACAACCCAACAACAGCTCAGTCACTAAATTAATATCCAATAATCCATATACAGAGTTGCAAGGGCTTACAGCAGACACTGCCTTGTTGTCAGGATTTTCTTTGTTAAACTGCTTCCTAAACTCCTCCCTATAAACATAAAACTTAGGAACATGAGGGAAAAATGAAGATCAGACTGAGGCGATCAAAAGTAATGTGCCATTAGCCCTCGTGGAAAAGCAACTGCTTCTAGCCTCCTTCACGTGTAGATGCAATTTCTCATTCAAAAGATTATGACAGGCAAAACTCTACTTATAACTTCTGAAACGGTAAAAGCTTTGACCAGAACTATATCCGGTCGAAAGAGGACAGAGTGCTATAGATAAATCAAACTGGAGGGATTAGAATATAATTACATGAAAACAAAGAAGGCACTGGCCGGTTTCTTTGGTTTGTTAGGGTCCTTCGCCGCCTTTCCCTTGCTTGGTTTCCTACCTGCCTTGGAGGCGGCGGCGCCCTTCCTATTCACAGCAAGCCTGCCATCGCAAATAAAAGCAATAACTACCAAAAACGAAACGTCTAGGTAAGTTGACCAGGGAGAATACAAAATTTCAGATCCCAGATCTGACGATCCAGACCTTTTTCCTCGTCTTACCCTAGTGCTAGAACGATAACGCATATATCAGGATTTTTTTTTTTTTATCAAAGCATATATCAGGATTTAAATAACAACAAAATTAAGGAGAACATGGCACTTACTTGGCATCAGCTTTCTTAGATTCTGCCTTCGATTTGTCGCCTTTCATGTTGATAACTACAGCGGAACAGCTGAATCAGTTCTGTCTCTAAACTCGATCGGCAAATAAACGCAGAAAGAACAAAAACAAAAGAAAAAGGGCATCAAAATGACGAAAACATAAATGAGTTACGTACCAGGATGGTAAATCGGAGAGGAGGATTTCCACAGGAGAGAGAAACGAGTTGGGAACAAGAGAAGTTGGATGACTAGGGCTTGAAACGGGGAGAGTGTGGGATATTAAACCTCTTGAAGGAAATTGAAATTCAATTGCCCGCGAAATGAAATGATCTAAGGATTTAGGCGGGATTTTGATTCCTCGGTAGGGCAGCGTAAATTTGAGAAAAAAATCAAGGTATTAAAATTCAGATCGGGTATTGAATCGATTGGATACTGGGTTAAGGGTTAGTGGCTCAGATAGAAGTCAAATTGAAGCTAAATCGGATCAAATCGATTAAAAATTAAAGATTTTAAGCTTATAATATGAAATTTTAAAGAAAAAATATTTTTAAAAAATTTAAAAATTGGAACCCGGACCGGACTGGTTCGCCGGTTTTCGGGCCTAACCGGCTGGTCTGGTCCGGGTTCCTGAACCTGGGAAAAAATACTCTAAATTAATTATATGGAAAAAGACAACAAAATAACTTTAAAAGTATAAAATTTTAAATCAGGTAATTTCTAAAAAATAAGTTATGAATTGCTTATCAAGTTTTGTTATTCTCTTATATTGATAACAAAGCTGATTTAAAATTTTGCAATTTAAAAGTTCTTTTTTTGTCTTTTTTCATTATTATATTTGAGAAAAATATTCAAAAATAATATTATATTTAAATCACAGCAGATCTTTTTCCCTTTTTATTAGATAATGAGAAAATTTTGCAGATAATTTAATCTAAATTATTCAAGGGCTGCTGTTATTAATTGACTATTTTTATTACGGTATTAATCAAATTAGTATTTTAGACTAAAAATTATATCAGGTTTTCCAGGGGGCGTGCCTATTTTCTTCCTTTAAATTGTAGAGGTGTGCTTTATTGTAGAGGAAATTCTATGCATTTATTAGAATATAATCACGTAGATATATTCGCTGGCACAAAAATCGCATAGAAATATTATTATTAATAGAATTAATGGTATGAGTCTTGTTTGTTTATTGTTAGGACACCTTCTTAGGTTCCCAGCATTGTTTATCGAGAGGCCCATTGTACGTGTTTTGGGCTTTTGGTCCATTAAATAAAATCCAGGTGTTTCTCTGCGCAGGGCTCACACTTATCGGCTTTTGTGCAATAGGCTTGGCACGTGGGAGGCATTCAGCTTGTTTGGATGAGTTTTTAGAATATTTATAAGTGTTTATGTATGTAAATCAAGACAATAATTCTCTTATATATTTATCTTGTATACCGTAAATCATAATTAAAAAATTATTTTTAAAAACTTCAATCACTATTCCAAACAAGCTAATTACTCCCTTGAAGGATTTTATCTCATTCACTGGGATTGTGTTTGTATCCAATGCTCAACTCCACATCTACGTACTTTTGTGTTAATATTGTTGTTTGTTGTTGTTGTTTTTTTCACCTGAAGTTGTTTGCTTTTATAGTTTGATGAAGTTTTGGTTTTAGTTTCTATAGTTTTAAATAATAGTTTTTCATTCATATAGTTTTTCTTAATCCAATATGTTAATATTAGTCTTCAAGATTTCTTGTGAGGACACTGTATATACTTCTTAATATTAATTTTTGTATACATGGATAAAAAACCAAAATATATTAAAAGTATAAAAATCAAATCAAAACTCATTAAAAATATAATAACCATAATTAAAATTTGTTAAAAGTATAAATAAAAAAGGCAATTTAAATACATGACAAATAACAAAGAAATCAGTTTTGTGTGAAAAAATCAATTTTTGACTTTTGATTGAAAACAATCAACCTTGAACAATAAAATTTGATTTCCAACATTTGAATCCATGCTTTGTTTTTCTTACTTTCAAGTATGATTTAATCAATTTGAGGGAGCACAACTTTTATTTAAGACTATGTATAATGACTTCATATTTAAGACTTTTGCACATATTTGATGATATGTCACGTATAATTGAAGATGAATTGCATCCAATCCCTTTGATAGAAAATTGCCAAGTGGGGCTTTTTTGCAATTTTCTAGAATTTTTTTATTTATAGTTTTGAATGAATTTTGTTTTTATATGTTTATATATATTTACTAGTGTTGACAGCCAATACCATTGAAAACTCACATCTAAATCCTTATAAAACTATAGAGATTAATATTTTAAAAGGAAAAAAAAATTTGAAAAGACAAAAACTTATGATTCAAGATTATAAAAACTAATACCAAATTTCCTTAAGTCATAATCACCCATAACAATGCCAACCTCTCAAATTCTGTGTTAGGTGGCTCAACAAGTCCATATCAATAGACCATAGGTTGCATGTTATTTTGTAGGACACTGGCCTACAATCTTTTACTATAAAGTGGCAAGTTAAAAACCTAAGTCACTGAACAAAAAAAAGGTAAGCGCTCAAGTCTACGACCAAATCAAAATAGGCTAAATTAATAATAGATCAGCGCATAGGTGGGGGGCTGCAATGGATGAGATTCCTATAGAATAATTATTCCTTTAGTGCATTGATAAGCATTATTAACCAAAAAATAAATAAAAACCCACACATTGAATGGCTTTCGACCCAGACCATTCCAAGTATTATAGCAATCTTCTCCGCGGTCCTCGTTGATTATGCATTTGTGCAGAAGGATGGGGGATCATGTTCGGAAGCAGATCCTTTCATCATCTCATTTTCTCATCATCTCTCATAAATCCATCTGAGCCGTTGATTTGAAAGAGAAGCTATTTGGACCGTTGATTAAGAAGGGGAGAGAAAAGTGAAAGGAGTGATAACTTAATGACGTGACGTGACTCATCTTTTACCTTTTAGATTGATTGGACGGACATGATTTAGAGATTATGAGGGATAATGAGAAAATGGACAATGAGAGAAACCGAACCCGATCATGTTCTACAAAAAGAGGAGGAGTTCTTCCCTTTATTGCCACTGTTTCTTTTTTTTCCCGTAAATTTTGTCATTGTCTCATATGATTGCATAGTAATCCGACTTAGAGATTATTTTTCTTTTTGGAAAAAATAAACATTCAGGTCACTCTTTTGGAATCTAGCGCCCTCGTGGTTTTTTGAAATTGATTCATGGAACAGGACTTAGGGCCTATTCGGGTAGACAGTGTGTGGCTGAAATAGCATGGTAGGAAGGGAAAAAGTACGATGGGAGTAAAATGGAATGTTTTGGTTGTTATTTTTTTAAATGAGTTCTAAGTTAAAAGCTGCTTTTAAAAAAAAGTTACTAAAATCTATTTTTCACATAACAAATGGATTTCTCTCACCGTCAATCTAAATATAAATCATATTTACAGTCTGACTTCTATCCTATTTTAAACTTGTAAAAGTCAGATTGAAAAAAAACTACTTCTGTTACCGGTAATTCAAATGAGCCCTTATACAAGAGCAAAATTCCCTTATAGTTTATTTAATTGAGAAACAGTTTTTATCCCCCTCGAGCTTCTCTAATAAGAATCTAAGAATAGGGGGTTAGCCTAACAGGAGATCTTAAAAAATATTTGGGTATCCCCCTTATGCACACTAGAGCGACAAGTGCTACTTTCAGCCCTGTTATAGAAAAAACTGAAAAAAAGTTGGCAGGGTGGAAAAGAAAATGCTTGATTATGGTTGGACGTACTATTCTCATAAAATCCGTCTTATCTTCTCTTCCTTACTATCATATGCAAATGATGCTATTACCTAAAGGAGTGATCAACGCTCTTGAACGCCATGGCAGAGATTTTCTTTGGGGTGACAGCGAAGAGCAGAGGAAATTCACCTAGCACCGTGGGAGCTCATCTCCAAAAACAAGGTGATCAGGGGCTTGGGGATTTGTAACCTGAGAAAACAAAATGAAGCTTTTATAATGAAGCTATGCTAGAATCTTATTAACAACCAAGATGCTTTGTGGGTAAGGGTCCTAAGGGGCAAATATCAGTGTGGAAATTCACACATGCCAAAAGTCCAAAAAAGAAAACGTTCATCTCTTACATGGAGGAGTATATGCGATATATGGGATACCTTCAAAAAAGAAGTTTGAATGAAATTTGGAAATGGTCATACACAACCAGCTTTTGGTATGATAATTGGTCAGGCATATGGATTTCCCTTGTCAATTTTGTATAAGGATATGAACAATATGTGGATGAAGAAGACAGGTGAATGGGATATGGCAAAGCTAGAGTTCTGGTTCCAATCAGATATTGTTACTCACATCATGAGCGAACACCCACCCCATGAGGAGAGAGGAGAGGACAAATTTACCTGGTTACCCTCAACTGACGGATGTTTTTCCATTAGATCTGCCTATAATTTTCTTGTTGCGGATAACCACCAGCAGGAGGACAACTATTGGAGGAATCTATGGAAATGGAAGATACCAAAAAAATGAAATCCTTCATGTGACTCATGTCTCACAACAAAATACACACTGCACAACTCCGAGCAAGGAGAGGAATCAATGAGGATGCTAGATGCCCCTTTGATTGCGAACAGGAAGAGGATGTCATGCACCTTCTTAGAGATTGCTATATTGGATTATAAAAATGCACAATCCAATTTATACAGAGCTTGTTGGGATCAAGACCTTGTATCCAATTGTATTTCCCATCCTCTGAGACAAGAAAGACAAGACGATACGGTGGTCTTATCAGGCCATGTCAGACTGGAAACGGATGCATCAATTCTCAATTCTGGAAGAAGTGGATGCGGAGGAGCTATTATAGGAGAACAATACAAGTGGCTAAGGAGGCTTCATTTGTAAACTTACATTGGTTCCACCAGCCATAGCAGAGCTTTTGGGGATTATACATGGTCTACACTTGTGTTGGCCCCGTGGGTTCAAGAAAGTGAGAGTGGTCTCAGACTGTGCTGAAGCAATCAACTTGATACTTAGGGGATGCTCTTCAAACCACCCTTATAATGATATCACTGATGAAGCTAGAGCCTTAATTCATAGACATTGGAATGTTGTTGTTTATCATATTCCTAGGGAAAAGATAAGTATTGCTGACAGGTTGGCAAAACTTGCTCACAGTCTAACAAGAAATTATTGCCTTCTTGATCAGCTACCACCTCCCCATTAAGGCAAGGAGGTATTTTGATGAGGTTTTTTTCAATGTTTATGCTATACTTCTTTGTTCTTGTACTAGATATAGTTTTGTAACGCTTGTTCGGAGTTAATGATATACAGTTTTCATGCAAAAAAAAAATGTCATTGAGTAAGACATGTCCTTTTTGCTGAAATTTTTTTCAAGTCTCTTGTGAATTTGTTGTTGTTGCTCCATTCTTTTATTTTTTTTATTACTGTCTTTGTTCTTTTTTTTTCTTTTTAGTGGTTTAATTGTAAGATATTTTTTATATCAATATCATTTGATCATTAAAAAAAATAATAGCATTTATTCATTTTATATTGGGTTAAGGTGTAAATTTGATAACGAAGTTTTAGTCAAAAGGTGTATGGAACAATAATGTCTTCTTTGGTATAAAAATATACATAAACTTTTTTAAACGTGGCAAAAACAACAACTATGATGTGTTAACTCTCACTTCTCTTTCTTTTTTCACTGATTAGGTTCGCATGTGCTTAGTGACCATGCCCACTCTGAAATTGCATATGCATGCGCTGGATCCATTTTGTTTAGTGCAGGGGAAGTCAGATCCAACCCTTGAAGCATGAGGTAAGTAACGTGTGAGAAAGTTTGATGGGAATTATGAATAGAGCTGGAAATAAGGGCCGGCTCCCTTAGGCTCGGCTTCCTTAAATTATAATTCATGAAGCCCCGTCCCTTATACCATCGGGTCAGGGTCGGGCCCATGGGCTTTAAGCTCGTTTAATTAAAAAAAAAAATACTATTTTTAAACCTTTATTTCTTTAGAATAAAGTTGAAACAATAAATTCATAATTTAATATGTAAATATTATCAAAATTAAATTACAAACAAATAGAATTGAAATAACAAGGAACTATAGGTGAAAATTTTAACACTTTACACATATATGCTTATACTATTGCATATGAAAATTGTTACGGTAGCCAGACTTATATTTTGTTTGGGAAAAAACAATATTTATAGGTATCTACACCTAATAATTTATTCTAGGTGATAAATGAAACTGCAACACAATAATTTAAGCAAAATTTAACTCTTTTTGAGGGGATTTGTATTTATACTACATGCTCATTTAATTTTTGCAAATTGTAATCTTCATTTTAATTTAAATAAAATTTATTTTTCAAAATTTACAATATAGTTATTATTTTGTTTTAAATTAAAATACATTACTATTAAAACTAACAATTTCTAGTTAAAATCATAAGCTAATATTCAAATCAGTCTACACCTTTAAAGTTTAAATGAATAAATCATCATGGAAAACCAAATGAATCAAACTATTATATAAAATTCAATTTTAAAAAAAGATAATAAGAACTAAATATTTGCAATATCATTAATAATATAAAAGTTATAGTATTATATAAATAATTTTTAGAAAAATAAAAATAGAAGGGCTTAATCTATTTCCAGCTCTAGCTGTAAGATCCGTCTGCCATTTTGCACCAATGATGGCTTATGCGAGTGTCAGTTGCATTCTTTGGAGAATCACAAATATATTAGACGAATTGCTGATTAAGTGCATGTTTGGCAAACCACAAAATTATGATTTTAGAAACTCTTTTATACAAGTTAAGACAAAACTCCTCCTAAATGTTTATCTCATAAATTATAAAAGCCATTCTCAGAATCTAATTAAAACATACACTAAATAATGAAATATCTTGTAAATTAGAGGGGGGAGAAAACGAGTGAGAAAACAAGTTTTGATTTGGCAGAAGAACATTCTGATGGGTGGCGATATGTGAAAAAGAAGAAGTGAGAGGAAGTGGTCAAATGGGGCCGACGGTGAGGAAGGACGTAGAGGAGACCGGAATGACGTGGCAGGGGAGAATGTGAGAGAGAGAAGGTAAGGTTGCGAAAAATGGATACATAAAAAAAAAAGTTGTGAAAAATGAGATGAGGTGGCAGCAGGCAGATCCATAAAAAGGAAAAAAATTTTATGTATAATTTTACACCCAACAAAACATTATTAGGCAAAGCGCCACTTAACTAAAATTTTATAGTCAAATTTCTATCTTAATCCTTTATAATTACGCATCAACAATTTTTTTCAATAGTAAGGCTGTTACTATTTCATAAAGTATGATAACAATCGAGAAAGACGAACGTGGCTGGAATTAATGTTAACGACTAATCAGAACCACAAAATGGGAACAGAATGTCATTTTGAAACATTTTTAAAATATAAAATAATCGTTAAAACAATGTCATTTGTTGTCTAGCCTTCATGTGATAAAGCCTAAAGGTGCTGATTTTGATATAAAGACAATTAAAAATTGGCGAGTAGTTAAATAATCAATAGGCGTGAAAGTTATCATATAATTTTTTTTATTGACAAAAAAATTAGCATTTGAATTATGAAAACTCCAAAATGACTATTAAATGAATAAAATGACAAATAAATGATATGACAGAAATATGAGATTTTGAGATTTGGATGTTAACAATTTGACAATATAATTTAATAACTTGCGTATAGAGATTGACAATTTAAATTTCAAGTTATCACTACATATAAAATTGCTAATTGATAATCTGAAGTTATTATTACCGATACTTAAATTATCAACCCCTGAACTTTAAAATTATAGATTCCTATCAAATCATTTATTTACCCTTTTATTAATTTAGAATTTTTGTAATTTAAATAATATTTTTCTGTCTTTTTTTTTTCTAGAAATGCTAGTTGTCATTTACTACTCTATTAATCAAATATTTAAATAAGAGACATCAGCCTAGTAAGGTATGGTTCCAAACTGCTCATCATAGGCGCGCGCGCAGAGAGAGTGAGACAGAGATGTTAGGTGGATCATAAATATTTGAAATTATCGAACGAACATTTAAATTATCTAGAGATATGTCTAAAAAATGCTCCACAAAATTACTTTAAAAACCTTCAAAAATATCTAATTATGAATCATGAGAATTAAAAAAGAAAGATACCTGGACAAAGTTTCTTATGCCCATTATGTTATATGCCCGTTTGAGATAGTTTATTTTTTACTTATAAGTGCTTATAAATTGTGATTTACGGTTTATGAGGTAAGTATGTGATATAGTACTAGGAATTTGGGCCAACCTGAGCCTGATGAGCTGACCCGACACAGGTTACGGGCTGGTCAAGTTGGGCTCCTTCAGCTCGACCTCTAGCGGGTTGCCAAAAGCCCGATTAATCGGGCAGCTCGCCAGCCCAATGAACAATCAGGTTTTTTCACAAAAAAAAAAAAAAAAGGAGCGCCCCAAAATCATTGAACAAAGACAAGATAGGATGACAGTGGAATTGGGGAAAATAACGACAAAGAGAAGGAAGAAGAAGAGAGGATGGGATGAGATATTCACGTTTAAACATCGAATAAGCCTGTACGATTAAGGACAAGACAAGACATGTTTTCCTTTCATTATGATCTACTCATCTCGTAAGTCCCTAACAAGAGGAAAGAGTTCAGAAATGAGTTAAAAGAATCCAACGATAAATTTTGACCTCTTAAACTAATTAGAAGAGCACAGAAAATAGCTTAATCAAAAGAAACTATCTTTATTTTTGCAATAACAGAGAATCCAAAAAGAGATTTTGACCTCTTGAACTAATTAGAAGAGCATAGAAACAATACCTCACTAGGGTCGCACAACAAAGAATCATTGCCTTGCACAGTCGCATGCTCGACGGATAAGGCCACAAGGACAAATCGAAGAGGGGAAAGGGAAATCGCCATGGCCAGTCTATGTTGAGAGCAGAGGCGACGAGAGGAAGCCAATGTGGAGGATTAGACCATTAGGGTTCGATTTCAAATGGGGCACCAGTTTACCACCACCACGCCACTCACCGGACAACCGGCCCCATTAGACATGAGAGGAGAAGAGCCGAAGAGGGAGAGAGTCACTTAGGGGCTCAGGGTTCTGACAGGCGAGCCCCGACTCTGCGAGCTTGTGTGTGAGCGTGACAGCATGAGAGACTGAGAAGAAGTGAGAAGTGGGATTTGCGAAGAGGAGCTGAGAGTGAGAAATTGTAATTTTTTTTAAAAGCTAAACGGGCCAGCCCGTTAACCCGTGGGTTAAACAGGCTAGACCCCTTTAGCCCGATAACAAACGGGCCGGAATTTCCTCAACCCAAGCCTGAGCCCTTTTTTTAGCCGGGCTAACGGGCCCAACTTGTCAGCCCGACCCGAATTACCTATACTATGTGAGAGGAGTTTTATTTTAACTTACGTAATAAGCACTTATTTTCTAAAAAAAACTATTCCAAAATGTTCTCTAATAAAATGCATTATCATTTGTGATGGCACAACCTAACATCATGAATATAAATATAGGGTCAAGGGGCAAAACTACGCTTAAACTTTTTTCAAAAGTGCCCACCACTATAAATTTTTTTATAGGTGCAAAGGTAACTATAAACTTTTAAAAATGATACAAAAATAATCATAAACTTTCAAAAAGAGGGCAAAAATAATACCACCGTTAACGACTGTTTACTTAAAAGTGTTTAAGGGGCAAAAATACCCATAAACTTTTTTCAAAAGTGCACTCACAACTATAAACTTTTTTTGTGTGTGCAAAAGTAACCATAAACTTTTAAAAATGGGGCAAAAGTAACGGTTCTTTTTTTGGGTTCAAATGTCATCCTTTGATTGTTTTAAATTCAGGAAAAGAGCACCCCGACTTGTTCACTATACTTTTTCTAAACTAAAAATTGAAAAATCGATCTTCAATGAAGATGACATCGCCATCCTACTCTCATCGGCCTACCGTAAATAGAATTGTTGAGATTGATGGTGCCGTAAATGCAGTTGACAAAATTAAAGAACAACTAAAAGGGGTGAAAAGCGAAAGTGAAAAAGAAGAATGAGGGAGGACAAAAAAAAAAGGAGAGAAATGGGGAAGGAGGTCACCACTTTCTCTTTTCCCCACCACGCCGTCGATCTTACCTCCTCCAATGAAGATAACGTCGTCATCCTACGCTCACTGAGTTGTGATGATGATGGGGAATGATCTCAATAATTCCATTTACGGCACGTCAGTGAAAGTAGGATGGCGATGCCATCTTCACTGAAGATGACTTTTTCAATTTTTGGTTTGGAAAAATTATAGTGAACAAGTCGATGTGCTCTTTTTACTAGACTTAGAACAATTAAAAAAATAACATTTGAACCTAATAAGAGCACTGCCACTTTTGCCCCATTTTTAAAAGTTTATGTTGGTGAGTGCACTTTTGAGAAAAGTTTATAGCTATTTTTGTTCCTTAAACACTTTTGAGTAAATGACCGTTAACGATGGTGTCACTTTTGCTTCCTTTTTCAAAGTTCATGGTTCCTTTTGCACTATTTTTAAAAGTTCATGGTTATTCTTGCACAAAAAAAATTTATAGTAATGGGTGTACTTTTAAAAAAAAAGTTTAAGGTTAGTTTTGCCTCTTAACCCATAAATATATAATGACCTTGATGAATATTGTTAATTAATAAAATATCGAGATTTACCAATAGTAGGAGGAACGTTGTTAATTACAAATATAGGTCTGTAAAGAAAATAATAAATTTTAAAATTACCAGCTATAGAAGGCATCAGATTATATTTAAATCATCAGATATTCAATCTAATTTTCAGTGAAATCCGCAGGGAGATCAGAAATGGAAAATGGCACCGCAAAGGATTAGAGAATCGCACCAAGTTAAGAAGCATCTGTTGTTAACGACTGCGTTAAATAATTGCGATTGGTGTTCGATGTCCGTTTAAGCACCTCGTTTCGTTGCGGTCGGTTCAAGAGCCGAGCCGACATCCCACATCTGAAGTAAAATTGCTGGAAAATAGATGTGTGCGCATTCTGTTCATGCTCGTGGTTTCTAATCTCCGAATTCACACAGCAAAACCGGCCCTTTGATTTTTTTTGATCCTCCTTTTGCTCCTCTTGAATCCAACTATCCATTCCTCACTTCTATAATCTGGGGAAGTACGCTCTAGGATTCCTTATTTGTATCTCAAATCGGATCGAATTGATTCGTGTTTGTATACCCGTGGTTCTCAGTTGGTCGGTGCCCGGTGCGATCTAATCCGAGGAGTTGGAGATAGAACCTGCTGATAATAATACAGGATGGCAGGACCCAATATGGATCAGTTCGAGGCATATTTTAGGAGAGCGGATTTAGATGGGGATGGCAGAATCAGTGGGGCTGAAGCTGTCTCTTTCTTTCAGGGATCCAACTTGCCCAAACAAGTTCTTGCCCAGGTCAGGGGTCCTAAACTACTCTGATCAATTTGAGTCATTGGGTTTAAATTGTGGATTCTTTTTCGTTATGTTTCGTGTTTCTTTTAAAAGGCCGAATCTAGGTCTGCTACATATGGCTAAATTATGTGCATTGCAGTGCCAGAGCCCTGTCTTGTCTTTAACAATGCTCTTGAACTTGTGATTTCCTCAGACAAAACTGTATAAAGCAATTATTAAGCTTTCAAATATGTTTTACATTCTGATAATTCATTTTCCCTTTAAAGTGCAAATGTCTTGGCTATTGGTAGAATTATCAAACTGAAAACTTTATTTAAGATAATGCTTCTTGGTGTGGTTGATTTGTAACCAAAATTTACTACGTGGGCAACAGATATGGATGCATGCTGATCAGGCCAAAACTGGATTCCTTGGGCGAACCGAGTTTTATAATGCTTTAAAATTAGTTACAGTAGCACAGAGTAAGCGCGAATTAACGCCTGATATTGTTAAGGCAGCATTATATGGTCCTGCTGCTGCTAAAATCCCTGCACCGCAGATCAATCTTTCTGTTATACCTCCACCACCACCAAATTCAGTGGCTCCTGCTTCTGGACCACAGGCAGTTGCTAGCAGACCGATATCATCTCAGAGTTTTCCCTACACAGGACAAGGATTATCAGCTCCAATTGCAAACCAGCTGTATACTCCTTCTCAACAAAATCTGACTATGAGACCACCTCAACCCATGCCTGCTAGCAGTGCTGCTCGTCCACAACAAGGTTTTGCTAGTCCAGATCTTTCCAGAGGGGTCAGTAGGGCAGGTCAAAATCTCTCAAACCCAAGCATGTTGGATAATTGGAACAGTGGAAGGCCTGGTACAATTACAATGAGGCCTGGGGGGGTAACTCCATCTGTGCCCTTACCCGCATCAACATCACAAGCTCCAGTCTCATCAGTTTCCCAGACAACAAGTATCAACAATAATGCATTATCTGCATCTGGAAATGGCTTCTCGCCCAATTCAGCTTTTGGCAACGATTTATTCTCTGCAGCTACATCCACACCAAAACAAGAACCTACTCGGCAGAACTATTCTGCTAGCAGTGTTCCTACCTCATCGGCCATCGTTCCAGTTTCCAGTGGTGCCCCACCTGCTGGTAAGCAGAGTGCACTTGATTCACTGCAGATTATGAATGGTCAGTTTCAACGCATGCAACCATCATCAAACCCAAACCAACAGATTTCAGCTGCAGCTTCTTCACTCACGTCATCTGGAACATCGGTTGGACCTGGAAATATCAGTTCTGACAATTCACACCTTTCTTGGCCAAAAATGAAACCTTCTGATGTACAGAAGTATACAAAGGTGTTTATGGAAGTAGACACTGACAGGGATGGAAAAATCACTGGGGAGCAGGCACGCAGTCTATTTTTAAGTTGGAGATTACCAATAGGTAAACACTTCTTCCATACAGACAGATATTTTCTTATTCAGTTTAGTAAATTAGTACATTAATGAGTTCAATTTCCCTTAGCTTTATTGTAGTCTGTAGCTAACAAGAAAAATACTTGGCTGTAGATTTGTCTTCCAATTGATGGCGTCCTTCAAAGATATGCCCATGCCCAATATTAACTGGCTGGGATTTTAACCTTGTTGAAGAAGTTACATTGACTGTCTACCAATGGAAATCAAAACCTGTTTGACCAACATGTTGCACAATTTAGATAGGGATTTTAGTTAATAAATTGTCTATGACTGGTTCTTGAGACTGTCTGTTTGTTGTTTTTGTTCTGTCTTTTTCTGTTTATGTAATCTGGAACTTCTGTTGGACAGGTCTCTGGGTTATATTTTTATTTGTATATTATAAATTCTTCTGGCAAGGAATGCTTATTTTACATTTGTGGCCTTTCTGCAGAGATCTTAAAGAAGGTGTGGGACTTATCTGATCAGGATAATGATAGCATGCTTTCTTTGAGGGAGTTTTGCTTTGCTCTCTATTTGATGGAGCGATATAGGGAAGGCCGCACTCTGCCACCTTCTCTTCCAAATAATATAGTATATGATGAGACGCTATTGTCTATGACAGGCCATCCAAAAATTGCATATGGAAATGCAGCTTGGGGTACTGGTCCAGTTTTTTCTCACAATAATTTACTTCAAAAGTTTTTTGCTTTATCTTAATCTTATAGTCCATTTCTTGAATTTTTCTTTTGCTACTTATTGTGACAAGGTTTTCAGCAACAACCAGGGATGCCAGGTACTCGGCCAGTGGCACCATCAGCTGTTTCAAGACCACCAGTTCAAGGTGCTCCTTCCAGAGGTGATGGCACGAAGCAACCCAATCAACAAAAGTCTGGTGCTCCTGTCTTGGAGGACACCTTTTTGAACCAAAGTGATAATGGGAAGCAGGATAAAGTGAACTCAAAACCTAATGAGGCGACAACTGGAGTGACAAAGGTTTTTTCCTTTGCTTTCTGTTTTCTTATTTATGAATCAATTTCCAACATCAACCATAGCATTGTTAGTGGAGAAAATGGAAAAAGAAACAAAAGTTTTACTGAAGTTGTACATGTTTCAGTCACCTGAATCCTGCTGCCACCATGTTTGGAGATGTTTTTTTTGTTTGTTCAATACATAAGTGGTGTTTTTTTTTTCCATCTGCCGAGTGGTTTTTATTTATGTGTTTATACATATTCATGTGTATGTATATGTGTACGTTTTTATTTATGTGTTTATACATATCTATGATTTTTGTTTCTGTAGGATGAAGTAACTGAGAACGTGATCTTGGATTCGAAAGAGAAGATTGAGTTCTACCGCAACAAAATGCAGGAATTGGTTAGTAGTTTCTTTACTGTTTCTTTTATGATATCACATGCTTAACATTTGATCTGTTTTATTTGCTTTAGCTTTTACTGAATGAAGGGGCTGACTGGGCCAAACTGATGGTTTGCTTCAAATCATACCTTCCTCTGCACAACATTATAACTGCATGCCAGTTAGGACAGGCTAAAAATAACTTCCACAATGATTGCTCTGACCTCATGTCCTGTAGAATTACTGGATCATAAATTTTTTTAGGGGTGTGTGGTGGAGATGGGGAAATTGGAGGAGTTTATTGAGGGGATTTTCTCTTTTTTCAAATTTTTTTATAGTTCTTTGGATTTGATCATGAAAACAACTTGTATTTCTGAAAAAAAGTTCTAGCTTACAAACCTTAGCTATAGCCAGGTGCTTGCTGGCAATTTTTTTCATTTGATATTTTTAGCCCATATGTGCCCACATCAGAAATTCGAGCTAGTTCATTGAAGGTGATCTTGTGTAGTTTGTAATTGTAATTGGTGATTGGTAGCATCTTTTGATTGGTGCAATCATTTTTTGATCACTTTTGTTTACTTATTTATTTTTGGATACTTGAATATCAGGTTCTATATAAAAGCAGATGTGACAATCGACTAAATGAGATCACAGAAAGGGCATCTGCAGATAAGCGTGAGGTATTTTCTCTTATAATTGTAATGTTTAAGATTTGGAAATAAGTAGGCTCGCATTCTGATCGTTTGATGTTATACTGCAGGCAGAATCACTGGGCAAGAAATATGAAGAAAAATACAAACAAGTAGCAGAAATATCATCTAAATTGGCTATTGAAGAGGCTAAATTTCGTGATATACAGGTAAAAACAAGATCATTATTTTTCGTGATGAATGTTGCTGGATAGTTATTGATTGGTTTGGAACCAATGTGCCCCATATTGGCAATATTTGCTGCAATAATAGGTGCTTGTACGCTTCTAGCATTTAGTTTATGAGCTTTTGGATCATTCCATGTGAAAACAATTCCCATTTTGGAAATTTTCTTCTTTTTCTTAGAATAATTCAAAGCTATATGCCTGTGGGGTGAATAGAGTGAAATATTGTTGTCATTGATTTTAATGGGGCACCTTTAATTGGCTGATTAGACCAAGCAGAGAGCATTGTGACTTAGCTGTTAGGATGGTAAATTGTTTATTTCCCCACATCAATTAAGCACTGGCTAGTATATTGATAGAGGTGTGTTATATGAATCTTGGATTTTAGGAATTAGGGTAGAATAGAGGAGAAATCAGAGGGTTGAAGAAGGAGAATTAGAGAGATTAGAGAGGGAATAGGAAACCGAGAGGGACTGAATAATACTTCAGACTTTGTTAACTTGTCAAAACTTCTCACAATGAATATCCCCTGCCATATATATAGGCTTTGGGACAGAAACAGAAACAGACAGAACCGGTAACGGAAACAGACAGAACCGGTAACAGAAGATAACAGAAACAGAAGGAAAAGGATTAACCTATTAACCTACCCAACTAACCTAAGTAACCTAATTAACTTTTAGGAAAATTAATATTACAATATCATATCAATACCCCCCCCTTTTAAACATCCTTGACCTCAAGGATTAGGAACCACAAATGTAGGATACTGCTGTTGGAAGGAATGAAGGGCCATCCAAGAGGCTTCTTCATCAGGTAATCCCTTCCATTGAACCAATACCTCAGTAATCATCCTTTTACGACGCTTTTTAACCCGTCGATTCAGAATGCTTTCTGGTTCCATAGCTGGTGGTAACTCCGGAAATTCAATAGGAGGGTGTCTAGGCCTCACTGTAGGATCCGGACATAGTCTCAATAGAGAAACATGAAAGGTAGAATGAATTCTGGATTCTGGAGGTAAAGCTAGCTTGTATGCAACAACCCCAACCTTCTCTACCACTTGATAAGGACCATAGAATCTAGGAGCCAACTTTTGAGAGGCCCTTGTTGCTGTAGAGATTTGCCTATAAGGTTTAAGTTTCAAGAAAACCCACTGCCCAACCTGAAACTCTCGATCTGACCTATGCAGATCAGCCCGCTGTTTCATCAGATTTGCTGCCCGGTGCAAATGGTGTTTCAAAAGTGCTAGAACTTCCTCTCTAGCCATGAAGCTACGATCCACTAACTCCAATACTGAATTATGAGGTAAATAAGGAGTATGTAGTGGGGGCTGCTGCCCATAAAGCAACTCATATGGTGTAGCCTTAGTGGCAGTGTGATATGTTGTATTATACCACCATTCTGCATGTGAAATCCACCTAGCCCAATCCTTAGGTTTCTCCCAACACATACATCGCAAATATGTCTCCAAACACCTATTAAGCACTTCCGATTGCCCATCCGTTTGAGGATGATAGGCTGTAGAGAGCTTTTGATTCACCCCCAACACACGAAGAAACTCCTTCCAGAAGCTACTAACAAAGAGTGAATCACGATCACTCACAATTTCAGCCGGTGCCCCATGGAGTTTGTAGACCTGATCCATAAAGTGTTGCGCCAAAGTAGATGCTGAAAAGGGGTGAGCAAGGGCTATAAAATGGGCATACTTACTCATTCGATCTATAACTACCCATATAGTATCTTTTCCTTGAGATTTTGGAAGACCCTCAATGAAATCCATACTAATTGACGCCCACACCCTACTAGGTATAGGCAAAGGCTGCAACAATCCGGGAGAAGCTACCATTTCATACTTACACCTAGAGCATGTGTCACACCTTTTGACATACTCCACAACATCATTTATTAACTTTTTCCACCAAAAAAGACCTTTAATACGACGATAAGTAGCTTGGATACCCGAATGTCCCCCTTGAGGGCTTGAATGCATCCACTCAAGAATATGCAACCGAAGGGCGTCTACCTTACCTACAACCAATTTACCTTTTCTTCGTAAAAGGAGACCATCCCAAGTGAAGTGACTCCACACTCCTTCATTTTGTTGCACCTTCTCTAGCAAAGAATGAGTGAATTCATCCCTTACCCAACTATCCTTGATTCGCTGCAACATTTGTGGTGAGGTGGTGTCATAAGTCATTTGCATCAATTGTTGCTTAGGGAGACGAGATAGCGCATCAGCTACCGAGTTACTCACTCCTTTCTTATACACTATGTCGTAGTCGAAACCAGCCAATTTGGACACCCAAAACATTTGGAAAGGAGTTTTAAGCTGCTGCCCCAACAGAAATTTGAGACTTTGCTGATCTGTACGAATGAGAAACCGTCCTCTCTCAAGATATTGGTGCCAATGCAACACCGCTAATACTACCGCCATCAACTCCTTCTCATAAATTGACAGATTATGATGTCTTGGGGCGAGTCCTTTACTAAAGAACGCAAGTGGTTGCCCTTGCTGCATTAACACAGCACCAATTCCCACTCCACACGCATCAGACTCCACCACAAACTCCTTGGTAAAATCAGGAAGAGCAAGAACCGGGGCTGAAACTAGTGCACCCTTGAGGCGTTGGAAGGCCTCAGTAGCAGAATCAGACCACTCAAAGGCATTCTTCCTCAATAGCAGAGTTAAGGGCCTAGCAATTATACCATAGCTCTTGATAAAACGCCGGTAGTAGCCAGCTAACCCCAAAAATGCCCTCAATTGTTTGACTGTTGTCGGTTGAGGCCAATCGGCAACCGCTTGGATCTTCTTAGGGTCCGTTGCTACTACCCCATCTCCTAGAATATGCCCAAGATACTCCACATTTGTAGCAGCAAAGGTGCACTTGCTTTCCTTCACAAAGTAGTGATGTTGCTGCAAGGTTTGCAAAGCAATCCTCAAATGCTCTTGATGATCTGCCAGCGTAGGGCTATAAATCAGTATATCATCAAAGAAGACTAGTATAAATTGTCTAAGGAAAGGACGAAAGATATCATTCATAGCCCCCTGAAAAGTTGCCGGTGCATTCGTAAGGCCAAATGGCATTACAAGCCATTCATAGTGTCCGGAGTGAGTCTTGAATGCGGTTTTGTAAGCATCTTCAGGTACCATCCTGATTTGATGATAACCGGCCCGTAAATCGAGCTTTGTAAACCATCTAGCCTTGCCCAACTCATCAAACAAGTCCTCAATGAGAGGAATAGGATATTGATTCTTAATTGTTTTCTTGTTTAATTCTCTATAATCCACACACATACGCCAAGACCCATCCTTCTTTTTGACCAGGACTATAGGAGCTGAAAATGGGGAACAACTCTCCTGTACAACCCCCGTTTCGAGTAATTCAGCTACCAACTTCTCAATGACATCTTTTTGTGCTGCCGGGTATCGATATGGCTTTAGAGAAATAGGATTTGTGCCCTCTTCTAAGACAATGGGGTGATTATGGCCCTCCCGCAAGGGTGGGAGACCTTTTGGCTCATCAAATACAGCTTGAAAAGTCCCCAAAACGCCTTGAATTTCCGCTGGTAGGTTAGAATCAGTGGACTTAATGGCAAAGCAACTCACCTTGTCATCTTGAACCTCAACCAACTGCACCAAGTATAATTGTTCATCTTTGAGGCAGCTGGCTTCCACTCTCTTAGGGACGTGAGCCTGCAATCTCACTAACTGGGTATCCTTCCAAAAATACATTGATAATGACTCATAGTCCCAAAAAGCATTCTTTATGCTTTTAAGCCATTGCAACCCCAGCACCATATCATAAGTATGTAATTCAATAATTCGCAGGTCACATATGAATTCTAATCCCTGCATTTTCCATCGGAACCCATGCCAAACACCATGAACTCTTAGCTTCCCACCCCCTGCTACCTCAACATGAGATGGAGGTGTTTCCTGAATCTGCCATCCAAGTGTAATGGCTGTGTCGAAATTTAAGAAATCATGGGTGCTGCCACTATCTATCAAAATTTGTAAAGGAAGCTTCCCGACAGCACCCAAAACTCTCATAGATTCAGCCTGGTCTGTCCCTTCAATGGCGTACAACGAAATGTTAGGTGGCTCTGTGATAGAGTCTTATTTTATTAATATTTATTTTATTAATTGAGTCTATTTTTATTATCATTTTAAGAAATCTGAAAATAAGTGGATTATCCACAAATAGGATTTAAGATATTTCAGCAATATTATTTATTATTTTAGATATTTCAGAATAAGTGGAATATCTACAAGTAGGATTTAGTTCCTAGATTTTAGATATTATTTGGATTTCTTTTAGATATTATTTTAGATATTATTTGGATTTTTTAGTTTGAATTTTGAATTAGATTTTATCTCTCTGTACTTCTATAAATTGGCTTCTAGCCTTCTCAATAAAGCATGGAATATTCAGAGAGTAAATTGGTTTAGGAGATTCTTCAGGGCTGTTCTTAGAGAGTTAGTGAGATGCTTGCTTTCTCTTTATAACAGAGTATTGGGCTGTTTTAGAGAGAAGGTGAGATTCTTGCCTGCTCTTTATCTCAGAATACCTTTATCCTTCTCAACATAAATTCTCAAATTATCATCTAACTTTCCCATTTATCCATTACTTTACTCAGTACCTTAACAAATGGCATCAGAGCCGTTCGATCCGGTAACCAACCCTTCTGCTAGTTTTCCTTCCTCATTCCCATCATACACTTCTTCCACTTTTTACAAGTCATTGCAAGCATCTTATATTATCTCCCGTCTTGATACTATAAATGCTAAACTTGGCTTAAAAACCCAAGTTAGTAATTCCCAGATCCAACAAAGCAGCACAACTCCTACCATCAGAGAAAAATCCAGTGACATTGGCTTAGGAGTTAGGAAGCATGTCAGAATCCACAAGTACAGAAGCAAAAAACCTAGTCACAGCCGCTTAACTCTGTCAGGGTATTTAGTCAACAACGACGCACGTGACTCTAAACCGAGCCACCCAAAATTTTCGTATCCCATTAATTCACCTGCAATATCGTCGAACATCACCAAAGCTCGCTCACAGTCATACTCTTCTGATCATCTCACATTGGATGAAGATTCTACAGCAACTTCAATAAGAGCAGCGTCTGTAAGTTTGAGACCACCCTTACCAGTGACAACAAACGTGACTTTGTCGTCCGGTCCCTCGACTGTGGAGTCTGAGTGCCAGAATCACATCCTGGGAAAGTCTTCATCACCGGTGAAGCTTCAAGAAACCTTGATACATCCTTCTGATATGATTCTTATGGATTGTGGCTCCATGGATCATTTTTTCCTTGACAGATTGGTTTCTTATGTGCTACATCTTGTTCGGCCTACCCTTGTTCTTGAAGTCTCATTTAGAGTTGTTGATACATCTTATATTGCCTTCCTACCATCGCTGCCTAAACCTCCAGACATACAAGGAAGATAATTTTAGTTTTGCCTTGAGGACAAGGCAAATTTATAAGGAGGGGATAATGATAGAGTCTTATTTTATTAATATTTATTTTATTAATTGAGTCTATTTTTATTATCATTTTAAGAAATCTGAAAATAAGTGGATTATCCACAAATAGGATTTAAGATATTTCAGCAATATTATTTATTATTTTAGATATTTCAGAATAAGTGGAATATCTACAAGTAGGATTTAGTTCCTAGATTTTAGATATTATTTGGATTTCTTTTAGATATTATTTTAGATATTATTTGGATTTTTTAGTTTGAATTTTGAATTAGATTTTATCTCTCTGTACTTCTATAAATTGGCTTCTAGCCTTCTCAATAAAGCATGGAATATTCAGAGAGTAAATTGGTTTAGGAGATTCTTCAGGGCTGTTCTTAGAGAGTTAGTGAGATGCTTGCTTTCTCTTTATAACAGAGTATTGGGCTGTTTTAGAGAGAAGGTGAGATTCTTGCCTGCTCTTTATCTCAGAATACCTTTATCCTTCTCAACATAAATTCTCAAATTATCATCTAACTTTCCCATTTATCCATTACTTTACTCAGTACCTTAACACTCTGTTTCTTCAACTCCCTCGGCCTCAGGGACTTCAGACCCCGTATCAGTACCAGTGCTGTCATCATCCAACAGGACCAAATGAAGTTGCATTTTCTGCCTTTGGGGACACTTGTGATCCCTTGAAAATGGCCCATGGCAGAAGAAGCACAGATTTCTGGCGCGGTGATCAGCTTCCTCTTCGGCGGTCAGTGCCTTCACTGGGCGAGAGATTGCTTTTTGGACGAAACCGGAATTTTGAGGAAGTTGAGGGGCTTTCTGGTCCTTTCGGTAGGACCCATTAAAGAAAGATGGATTCTTTGTAAGTGTCGACGTGGTAGCCATCGAATTTGACCAAGAATTCGACATGCTCTGTTTCTGAAACTTGTCGGCACTAGGTTTCTGAGTTCTGCGATTGACCGCGATTTCTTGGGTCCGAGCGAGTCGTCGAGCTTCTTGCAACGTTCTGGGATTGAAGAGACGCACCGAATCCGCGATCTCGTCCTTCAGTGCCCCCACATATGCGTCGACGAGATAAGTTTCCGAGAGATCGAGCTTCGCTGTGATTTGATCAAACTTGGTATTAAAGTCAGCCACCGTTCCCGTTTGCCGCAAATGCGTGAAGTCAGTCATTGGTGTCTCGAACGGCTGACCGAAAGTGTCCAACAGCAGCGCCGAGTATGCTGCCCACGTCGGTGGGTGTCGCCAGCGTCGTTCCACCGCGCGATGCCATTGGAACCGCTCATCGTCCAAGTGCATCGAAGCCATGGTAACTTTGGAAGCCTCCGGTGTCTCGTCAATGTCAAAAAATCGGTCAACCTTTGCCAACCAGGTATCCATATCCTGCCCTGTGTATCTGGGGAACTCCATCTTTGTAAATTGCATGGGTCTTTGGTATGCTGGTCGTCCATTTCCTCCCCTTTCTTGAAATTCTGGTGCCCTCAGTGGAACATGTTGGGTTAGTTGTTGCATCGCTGCCGCCAAGGTTCTGACTTCGTGGGTCATGACTTGAATATTTTCTTGCATCCCACGTTGTTCTTGAGTCATGGTATGCAAGTTATCTTGCATGCCACGTTGAACTGTCTGCAGTTCCTCTCGGTAACCTTGGACTGAGTCATGCAGCGTCCCAATTGATGATTCGAGGGAGCCCACCCGCTGCTCTAGAACGTGTGTCTTGTCTTCCATCAGTCTTGCAGTTTCTTGCTGTCGAGTCTTCACCATGCACTTCCGTGGTGATGAACCGATAATCACAGGCTGAGGACCGAGGGCTCTGATACCACTGATAGAGGTGTGTTATATGAATCTTGGATTTTAGGAATTAGGGTAGAATAGAGGAGAAATCAGAGGGTTGAAGAAGGAGAATTAGAGAGATTAGAGAGGGAATAGGAAACCGAGAGGGACTGAATAATACTTCAGACTTTGTTAACTTGTCAAAACTTCTCACAATGAATATCCCCTGCCATATATATAGGCTTTGGGACAGAAACAGAAACAGACAGAACCGGTAACGGAAACAGACAGAACCGGTAACAGAAGATAACAGAAACAGAAGGAAAAGGATTAACCTATTAACCTACCCAACTAACCTAAGTAACCTAATTAACTTTTAGGAAAATTAATATTACAATATCATATCATATATCTTTAGGAAAGGAAGACAGAGTTGCAGCAAGCAATTATCAAAATGGAACAAGGAGGCAGTTCAGATGGCATTCTTCAGGTGAAATTTCACCCCCAAAGTAAGATGAAAGTCTATAGAAATTGTTTTTCTTTACTGATGTTTGGCCACTTCTCTAGGTTCGGGCTGATCGTGTGCAATCATATCTGGAGGAGTTAATGAGGGTTTTAGCTGAACGATGCAAGAAACATGGGATAGAAGTGAAGTCCATTGCAATGGTCGAACTTCCTACTGGTAAATTTAATCTCCATATTATCTCTTTATCATGATTCTTTCCTGTCTCTAATTTTGGTGAATATCAACTAAATCACTTCTCACTTTTGCGGCTTATTTTGATTCTCTTTTCCTCTTGTCATAGATGATTTCAATTTCCCCCCCTTTTTCTTACATAACATTTCTTAATCTTATTTTCACCTTTTAACCTTCAATGCTTGCGTTTTTCTTGCAAATTGAATGACTTCTGTTTGGCTAACAGCTAAACTATTTATGTTAATTCTTTCTGATCTCTCCTCATTGTTTGCGTATGTTAATGGCTTTTCAGAGAATTCTCTTCACTCCCATTATGGTGATTTGGAATTGTGGATACTTTATTGGTCAGTTATTTACGAATAAAAAAAAAATTGGCTCCGAATAAAATATTGTGCTATCTAGCATACATGTCTGACTATGATGCAATTCTGTATGTGCCTTCTTTTTAGTGGAATTGGGGAGAGTGTTGGTGGCTGTTGTTGTGGATGAGCGTTTTAACTGTAACAAATTGCCATAATCACCTTGTTTTATGATCCTGACTGATTGTTGTTGTCATGCATGTTACGAACCTAATGAACCCATAAGGTTGGCAACCTGGGATTCCAGAGGGAGCAGCTGAGTGGGATGAAGATTGGGATAAATTTGAAGATGAAGGTTTGCCTTATTTGTTCAAACTTTTCCAGTAACCCTTTTTTCTCATGAAATAATTTTTGTTAATAGTATGCTTTATCTACTTGTAGGATTTGCCAACGATCTCACTTTTGATGCGAATAGGAAGGCTTCAAAACCCAAATCTGCATTCATTCAGGAACAACAAGATTTCTATGATAATAATTCAGTTCATGGTTCACATGTGAATGTGGATGAAAAGAAAGGAAACTCTACAATTAATGGTGACTATGCCCTTGAGAGTGAATCTGCTTATGTACACAGTGAGGATGACGTAGCAAGAAGCTCTCGTGATAGTCCCACTGGCAGGACTATTACAGGAAGCCCGACTCAAGAATTTTCAAATGTTCATTTTGGAAAAAGCTCTGAAGCAGATGCAGAGTCACACAGGTAATTTTTTGTTTTTGTTTTCCCTGAAAGCACCCCTCCCCTCCTTTTGGGTCTTATTTTTTTGTTTTGCTGAGGGCCATCTCGAAAGCGGCTATTTATTTCCTCTTACATCCTTCTTGTTCACATCAGAGGTTTTGATGAATCGTCTTGGGGCGTCTTCGACAATAATGACGATGTGGATTCAGTGTGGGGTTTCAATGCAAAGGTTATCACCGAAATACACTGTTTTTCTAATTTTTAATTTATATTATTACTATAATTTTTTTAATACTGTTGCTTTTTTCATAAATAAAATATGTTCAGCACATTTAAATTTTCCTGAGTGGTGAGGATGAATCAATCTTGATAAGAGGTGGTGAGATTGAAGGCAAATCTTGTAAATTGCCCTCTTAACAGGTTTTGAGGATTTATAAGCTCCCTGTAGTTTAGTGTTTGAATAGTATATCGTTAACCGGTTTGCCTTTGCCCCTTCAGTCTCCTTATCTTTTGCCCTCTCTATTTTGTCAACATAAAGTTCTTATGAAAGACGTTGCAGATATTTATTTTGCAAATGGACAAAAACCAGGATTGTTTTAATGGTCCAAGTGTTTAGTTATTCACTTTACAGAAGTCATTGCATCTTAAAGTACGTCAAGTAGTATCGTTTAGCAAATTCCCTATGCAATTGGCTTCTGAAGTTATCAAGCAGAAGTGTTTTCATTTGAGTATGAACAAGTTGCTTCAAATTTTTGGAAACTTGTAGATCTCTGCCGCTTCATAATCCTTGACACACTGAAACAATGATGGGTGTAAAACTAATAGAATCATTATGTTTGTTTTATGTTTGCAGGACTCTGACTTGGATAAGCAGAGTGATTTCTTCAAATCTGGTGAGTTTGGTATAAACCCAATCAGGACAGGATCCACGTATACTGAGGGCCCATTTCAGACAAAGAGCACATTTACTTTTGATGATTCTGTGCCGGCAACTCCACTTTCGAAGTTTGGCAACTCTCCCAAGTTTAGCAACTCTCCAAGGTTCAGTGAGGCAGGGGATCACTTCTTTGACAACATGTCAAGGTTTGATTCCTTCAGCGTTCATGACGGCGGATTTTCTCCACAACCAGAGGGGCTTACAAGATTTGATTCCATAAGTAGCAGCCGAGACTTTGACTACAATCAAGACAAGTTCACAAGGTTTGATTCTATGAGCAGCAGCAGAGATTTTGGCTATAATTCTGAGAGGCTGGCACGGTTCGATTCCATCAATAGCAGCAAAGATTTTGGTTTTAGTCGTGATAGACACACCAGGTTTGACTCAATAAGTAGCACCAAGGACCTTGGTCAAGGTGCATTCTCGTTCGACGATTCTGATCCATTTGGCTCCTCTGGCCCATTTAAGGTTTCTTCAGGGACTCATTCACCAAAGAAAGATTCTGATGGTTGGAGTGCATTCTAGCATGCCATTTCACTTTATGTTGTTTCTATTGCCTTTGTTGTGCATGGTAGCCAAATTTTTGTGTGTATAGTTAGTAGTAAAGATGGATGGTTGTATTGTATGGCGTGTATTATTTTAAGACATTATTTTTCTATTTTTTGGGGTGATACACGAATGGATGATTGATTGTGGGCTAAACACTGGAATAGACGAATTAAAAATGTTATTTTTGGCAGTGTAATGCTAAGTTGATTGCCCTAACCTTGTAAAAAACAAATACACGCGTGTACATGTAAAGGCAGTCCACTACCCAATGTTTCCAACGAGTGGGGTTTAGGGTGAGATAGATGTACGTAGTCTTACTCCTATAAAGGAAAAGACTATAGGATTTGAGCAAGTGACTTTTGGATTATATAGTAGCAATCTTACCATTATTCTAAGGCTCACTCTCTACTTCATATGTTCACGCAATTTGTAAAGCAAGTGGTACTTTTAATCAATATGATTGTTGGATAATCCTCACATGAACATGTGGTGATTTATTCAGTTCAACATCATCATCCCTAGCCTTAGGAGAAGAATCATGATCAAGCATATCAACATCCAAGTCAACACATAATGAAGTGGGTGTAAGTCCATACATTTTCCAATTCATAACTACTGGAAGCAATAGATGTGATATTTTCATGCTTAAACATTTGAGGCACTTCAACAACTATCTTTTCATCTATCTCATTTTTTTTTTGGTTACAAAAATTTTAGGAAAGATGTTAGGCTCACCCACGATCCAAAGGCAGGGCTCCAAGTTGGGATGTCTCCCCTAGCGTCTCGAATGGACCACAACTAAGTGGACTTCCCCGGGATCGAACCCTCTCCCATTGGTGAAAGTGTCCGACCTCTTCGCCAGCTGAAACTGAAGACAAGGGGTACATCTATCTCATTTTCATGTGCTTCATTAGCTAAAATAATAATCATAGAAGGGTCCATTTCTAAAAGGATAGGAAATTCACTGTCTAATGAGAAAGATCACTCCTCTAACTTATAATGTCGCTTGCTACTCTTCTCTAGATCTGATACAAGACAATTAAACTCTAGTCCTGATTTCCATTGACGCCCCACGTCACTGGATCGTAAACCTAGTGGGTTAACTTCAATTCTTACTCCATCGTTCAAAAAAATTGAGAAGAAATTGTTGTAAACTCATGACACGGGTTTCGAAGGGTTGCCCTGGTTGGGTTTGTTAGTTTCCTTGTAAGTTTTCACTCCACTTAACCACTATAAATTGAAAAAGTATCTTATCAAAATATATATATATATATATATAGAGCGATAGAATGCATATTTGATCAATGAGTATCAAATTTTGTTTCCTTCAGTTTTAAACGTGAGGGTGGCCTGAAAGGGAGGTATTTTCACAATTGACACTAACTTATATTTACATTTCCTATAAATAACACTACAAACTAGAGTTTTGTTGAAACAAAAAATTTATGTGAGTTGAGTTTCGAAGTTCACTAGAGCCAAAACATGTCTTCAAGCTCAAAGAACACTTATAGAAGTACTTATAGATCGACTATCAATGAGATTTTCACATTGGTGGAATTTGAACTCACAACCTTATAGTTACGAGTCAACCTCTTGTTGGCACAAACTACATACAATATTAAGAATTAGAGCTGTATTTCATATAATGGGTCTGCATTATTTGGGTCATGATATTTGTGCAAGCCTGGGTTTACTGATGGGCCAGCTCGGAGAGATCTTGAGCCCAGACTTAGCCCACGTGAGGGTTGAGAAGTGCGAGGCCAGACTGGAGACTAGATCTTAGCTCTTTTATGGTCCAATAATAATAATAATAATAATAATAATAAATAATATTTTTTTGCACTTAAGTTTAAATAAGGTTTAATTTCTAATCTTTTAACTTTAAAAAGTGTGTTTTTAGTTATTTTAAATTAACACTGTTAAATTTACTAGAAAAAAAAATAATGAATTAGTAAATTTAAAATGTTAACATGTCCAAATTTTAGTTCTTTAATATAATTAATTTTATATTTTAATTTTAAAATAAATCTTCTAAAAATACATGTCAGCATTTTAAATTTGTTAGCTCATCATTTTCTGTTAGTAAAGTTGACGGTGTTAATTTAAAAGGACTAAAAATACACATTTTAAATATAAAGAACTAAAATAAAACCTTGTTTAAATTTAAATAATCAAAAATATAATTTAACATGATAATAAATACAAACGAGTAACGACCTTGGAGGCAGTGAGGGGAAGACGAAGAAGCTTATGCGAAACAGGATAACAATGTACCTGGTGTCTCTGTTGGGCTGTTGGCATTCTTTATCTTGATACGTATTTTAGTGAGTGTTTGGGAAGATCTCAAATCTATGTTTTAAATCTAGGTTCGCGTAATATGAGATAAAATTTCTCTCACATACTTACCTTGTAAATCGTAAAAATTATTTTCAAAAGCTAATCTAAACACACAATTACCATTAGCTAATAATAGCATCAAGTACAGATGTCTCTTATATGTAAAGGATTCAGTTTCTCTTTCATACCCAACCCATCATTTTCCTCTTCATTTTCGCTTTTCCGCTTTTGGGTTAAAATTTCAACTATTTATATTTAACATCTTATAAAAATTACTATTGTAATTTTACTTAAAAATAAAAAAAATAATTTAAAATTGATAAAATTTTATCTGAGGAGCTCTATATTATTATAGAGTAGAATTTTTCCTATTTTTTAACTATTTAAATCAAAATTTAGCAGTTTAAATTCATTTTTTATTTTTAAATAAAATTATAATAATACTTTTTATAAGATACTAAATCTATCCAATAGTGGAAAAAAGAAAAAAAGAGTAAAAGAGAGAAAAATGATGGAAAAAGTATGGGAGAGAAGCTAAATCCGCAAATAATGCGATAACTTGCTTGTTCTTAACTTCAAATTTTAATTCCAATTTATTTGGATTCAATGCTAATTGTTTTCCTCTCGCATTTCAAGAATCGTGTTTTGTGAGTTGCATCTGTCAATTTATCTCCATCCAAACATAACCTAAAGATAGTATTGGTAATTGATTGTTGGTATGGCTTGGTTTCAACTTTCAACATCTTCCTTGTGGCATGTTTAATATTGACTGCACTGTATGAAATTGGCTTTATTGGATATCGGTGGTAAAGAATTGACTACTGAAGCCTCCATGTCTTTTCATTTTAAAATTCAATTCGACATCTGAAGATATTGGTGATTTCTTCAAGCATTTATAATTACATCTGCTTATGTTGATTCATTACTCAAAGAGGGGAAAAAGCATTTAATATTCTTGGTTTTGTTGGAGTAATGTCTAAGAACTACATGACCGTGCCACTTTTTAATACTCAGTGATGAGCTTTGCGAAAGATGCAAGAATACA
This sequence comes from Inga oerstediana, assembly GCA_963210345.1. NCBI lineage: Eukaryota > Viridiplantae > Streptophyta > Magnoliopsida > Fabales > Fabaceae > Inga > Inga oerstediana. The sequence goes on along the minus strand of OY723405.1, from coordinate 12,652,612 downwards.
CACTGAGAAAGGGTAATTATCAAATCCCCAAGTCACTGTCCAGTTTTTCTTCTTAACGTTACAATGGCAAAACCTGTTCTATTTGATGTGTTTGTTTTTATTAATACTGTATAATTTGATTTATTCTGGTAGCTTTCCTTATTCCCATAATATATACATAGTAGTTCCCCTCAAAAGATATATGCATAGTAGTTGTAGCAGTTTCTAGTTATTGATTTGAAGTATATGCGCAGCAGTGGCAGAACTAGCGATGCTGCAGTTAAATGCTTATGTTTTTTCTTCTGCATGTTTTTTTTGGGGGTCAATTGAAGTCTTATTTAGCACCTATAAACTGTTCCGGAATGACCAGTATTATTGACTTTCAATTTCCTTTTGACGAGATTGGGCACTTGTGCATATTCTAATATTTTTTTATTTCTTTTTTTTGCCCGCAAAGAAAATTAATAATATTGAAATCAACTGAAATTACAATGTCTTAGAAGTAATATGAAATAACCAACAAACTGGAAATACATAATAAACTTCAAACAACCAAATTAAAACTAGAAATATAATTCAGACTAAAGTCTTCAATGTAGCTATAACATAAAGCACGATCAGAAGAAACATCCTAAATGCTAGACACCCAAAGGGCCTGCGGCTGAGGAGGTCAAGGAACCCAATTCAGAGGGCACGACCATCCAATGAAGCTTTGTCAATCCGTCCTGCTACCAAGTCTGCTATGATGGGAATCCATAACCAAGAATGGTTCCTGATAAATTTCCTTGAGACAATAAAGAACTCAAGGAGGGCAACAATCATATTAATAACGAATAAAGCACAATCAGTTCCGCAATAGAGGATAGAATCACAACTCCAACCCAATAGAGAACAATGTTGCCATACCTATTAAGCAGCCACATGTCTAGCCTGAAGATGAATAGTGATGACATTCCCACTGAACAGTCACATGTTTTGCCGACTAAGGACAGTGTGTACAAGCTCAGGGTGTGTTTGGAAGAGCGATGGGAAAAATAGAGTTTCTTAATTTAGCGTTTGGTAATTTTAGTTTTGATAAAAGCTCGATTGTGTAATGTGATTTATGTTTGGAACATCGATTGTATAAATTACTTTTGTAAAAATAATATGTTTGTTTCAGCGATTCGATTACTTATAAGTTGCTTTTTAATAGTGATTTACAGTATACGAAGTAAGTATGTGAGAGGAGTTGTGTCTCGATTTACGTAAAAAGCAACTTATAAGCAAAAAAAAGCTCAACCAAACATGCTTAAAACTTATTTGGATTGACTTAAGCATAAGTGACTTTTGTGATAATAGTAAGAGAGAGTGGGTGGAAAAATATTTTAAAGGGTTAAAAACACCAAAAAATAGTTTAAAATAATTTTTGGAACTGAAAAAGTACATTAAAGATAAAATTGCAATCAATCTGATAACACATTGGGTACAGTTGAAAAAATATTTTAAGGGTTAAAAGCACCAAATAATAGTTGAAATTAATTTTTGTAGCAAAAAAAGTACATTAAGGGTAAAATTGCAATAAGTCTGATATTACACTGGATACAACTGAAAAAATATTTTAACCATTCTCACTCTCCCCAAAAGCTAAATCAGTAAAAGCTAAGAAATGGAGCTTATGGCAAAAGCTATTAAGATAGAATTAAGCTCGATTGCTCACCAGTGAAACAAACACTGCATTTTTTTTTCTTGTTGGCTATTGAGCGTTTGAGCTCAAACGCTCAATTGAGGGGGGTCAAACCCCCCCCCCAACACACACTCACTGAATAGACTGAATTTGATGATTCTTAAAAGGTCAATTATCAACCATACATTACAATTTAGGTTGGCCCCCCCCCCCCCAAAACACACACTCACTGAATAGATTGAATTTGATGATTCTTAAAAGGTCAATTATCAACCATACATTACAATTTAGGCAAACAAAATACCTTTTCTCCCTCCTATTGTCAACTCCCTTAAAGCAATCAAATCTATTTTTAAAATAGGACACAGAGGCCCACTTTTTAGCACGATAATCGCTCACTCCTACTCTTCTCCACCCAACAACCTTCCCTACTAATATGTTCTTGTGATTTGTTCTTCCCTGAGGATAAATACTAAAAGCCTCCCTATTTTGCCTAATTAATCTATTCTCAACTAGTATAAAACCTTCAAGGCAATTATCAGATCTCATCATAACTCCATCAATAATCTTATTGCACATGGCTCGTATAGGACAAGAAGGATTAGCAGAAATCTCAGTAGAACATGTAGCACATCGAAAGTAGATAAGTATGTGATTAGGGATATGCTTCTTGAACAGTTGACAATAACCATAGATCCGAAAACTAATAATAATGATTTTAAGCAGTTTCGGTAAATAAGCCTTTGGTATCCTTATCTCAATTAAAAAAACCCAAACTTCACCCATCGACATACCTGGCGACATTGTCCATTCCTCTGAGATTTCATCAAAGCACCCCCACTTCGAACCATACAACACCACCGAGAGCCCTCTACAACCGCCACCATCTGAGAAACCATTTGACACAGGGTCATTGAAGGACCATTCCGCAATAGAACACCCAAAAGGCACCGTCGGGCAGAGAGAAAAGACCCCGAAGGACAAAGGCTCCAGCAGATCTCTGGCTCTGTAGCATGATGATACAAGAGAAGCCCTAGAAGAGGAACCTATACCCTCAAGATCACCAATGGAAATGCCACTTCTCTCACTCAGCAACTTCTCCGCCTTTGTCGTCCTTTCTAGCTCGATTCCGGAGGAACCCACCTCAACCCATAGATCATCACCGAAAGCCCTGGAGGCACCCATAGGAGATCACCATCAGAGATTATCATAACCTTTCGAGGAGTACAAGCCTCCCCGGGTTGATCCCCGCTACTTCCCTGCTTGTAGCCTTCGAAGAACGTACACACAATCAGAATAGGCGGAGGCCACATCGCAAGGACAGACTCAACGACCTCTACTGGAGAGGGAAAAGAGACACTCAGAGGAGAAGAAACCGGCATCGACGCCGAAAGGAAAAACCCAAAAGAGGGAAAGTGAACGGGAGCATCCCCGACCTAATATTTTTTTATTTCATACTTTGATAATTAAACTATTTTCTGTATGCAATAACTTTGATATGATAGAATATTATTTGAACCATACATAACTATAACTACAATATAAATAGCAAGAGTAAATTCTTCTTGTCATAAAACTTTAAAATTGGTATCAAAATTTCTAAATATATCTCTTTGTATATATTATTAGATAGAGGTGTATTTTTCCAATGGGTTACTTTTGGCTTAACATGAAAAATGTAATTGATAAGTAAAATATTTATATATTTATTTTTCCTTATATGATAATTTTGTGGACGATATTTGGATTTAATATAATAAATTTGGGTGTAATTGATAAATAAATAATAATAATAATAATAATATTATTATTATTATTACTCCTATCATATAATATTTCGTTTCTCTCCTCTTATCACAGTTTTGTAGCACGTTTTGGCTTGGGAATTTTGAATCATTTGCCAAATATAAAAAGCCTTGGAGGAAGGAATAGATGGAGGGCCAAAAGTCAACATTTTCGATTGGTACTTGAGAAAGCAATTGGACTGAAAAGAGAAAAAAAAATAGAGAGATAGAGCAGGACTAGGCTATTTTGGGGACCCACGTGATTGGAGAGAACAACCGCAATTGTTGACGAGGGAGACAACAACTATTGTTGATTGGAGCGCTAATCGCCTACCTATAAATTGGCATCGTCACAGGGGAAGAGGAGAGGCATCCTTCTCTAACATAAGGAAGACATTGTCTTATATCTTAGATTAATTTTATGCATTGTATTATTTTTTGTATGCCTCCATCTCGAAAAGTTTAGGTAAATTTCCTTTATGAACGATATAGGTAGTCCTCCTTTATAGATGGTATAGGTTGCCACCTACATGGAATGTTTTACCTCCTATAATGATGGCTAACTTTCTCCATTTTCATGCATCTTATAGTTGTATCTTTATATTTTAAAATTTAATAATCAAGTTTTATGCAATGTTTAAGAAGTTTTCAATTCATTGTGGTTTTGTTTTTAATTTCATCATGAGCTAAATTTTTATTTTCCCATGGTGATGATGTGACTTACTAATGATGAATTGAATCCTAACTTATTAAAACTAGTTTTAATTTTTCTTCATGATTGAGTTTTAATTATTATTCTTAATGCTTTTAATTGATTGTCCATCTTTTAAATGATTTTAATATGTATGTTAAAATCGGAAGGAGATGCGTGTAGATCCTATAATTAAAACCATAACTTGCATATGAAATAGGAATATATTCATATGAGTTGTGTAGTCTTAATGAGTTTCATAAATCTTAATGTATGATTAATTGCTTGAATTCATATAGGAATATATTGGATTAACAATTAATTATAGAATTGTTTGACTTTGAAAGAGGCTAGCGATTAAATGAGGGAAACTCGACTATCAATCATGTGGAATAAATTAGACCAGAATAGATAAGTGATTCAATCCGAATTTTGTTAAGTAAAATCTAACCCCTAGGGATTTTTCTCATAGTTGTTTTCATATTATTTGCATTCATATTTAATCATTTTTTATTTTATACTCTCAATTACCAACTAATTAATCGACTAAATAGAATTAAAATGATCCATTTTGGTATTTAGTGATCAATCCTCGTGGGAACGATACTTTATTTACTTCTGTGTTACTTGTTTACAACAGTGTACATTTACATTTTTTAATAAATCATTTACACTCGTGACAACAATATACTAGCACTAGCAGCCAAAGTGAAAAATAAATAATAGATATCAATATACACATATGATATTAAATATTACATACTTTATAAATAAATGATTGGCACCACCATATATGATAAATATGTCAATGAACCAACAAATGTTGTATATCTTCTCTATACGTATATAATAAGAGTTGTAATACACACATGCATGCCGCATAACCTTTTGCTCCTATTTATAAGTTATATTGGACTAAAAATGTTGGTCTTTATTATAAGTCTCATTTCAAAGTAATAAATGTGATTGTCACAATTTTGCCTCTATTAATTGTAAATAAAAAGGATTTATTCATGTTTACCCCTAGAACCCCATTCATAAATAAGGGTAAAATTGAAAATTTAGTTTATAATTAATGAGTTAACTAACTCTTATTGATATGTGAGATAAGCATTGTGTGATATAGAATTGGAATAAGGTAAAAAAATCAAGAACCTCAAGGCCAGGTGTAACATCCCAGCGCCTTGCACTTTGGGCCCCGCTACCTTTAACGATTTAAAAACGCTTTGAGAGGAAGAGGTATCCAGACCCTTATAAGGCATATTCTGTTTCTGTCTTCAGTTGATATGGGACTTCATAATCCACTCCATTTCGACCCAACGTCCTCGTTGGTACACCAACTTGAGCCTAGCTCTGATATCATTTGTGAAGTCCCACATCGGCCGGGGAGGGAACAAAAAATATCTTATAAGGGTCTAGATACCTCATTCTCCCAATGTGTTTTAAGCAGACAATATTGAGAATGAGGCATTGAGATGTTACAAAATGGTATCAAAGCTAGACTCGGGTTGGTATCAGAGCCAAGTTCAGATAGATGTTACAAGTGAGATAATTTATGCAAAAGTTAATGGGACATGTCATGATTACTTCTCCTTCCTTCAATCTTTTTTTTTTAATTTGAGAGAGCAGCAATCTTTTGCAAACTGAATATTATGCTTAAAATATCCAAGACATCAGAGAATATTATGCTTAAAATACTCAAGGCATAAGAGAATTTTATGGCCAGAATATCTAGGACATTCCCAAATAATATGGGATCTCACAATCTACCCCCTTAGGCCTAGCGTTCTCCTTGACATATTGACCCGAGCCTGACTCTGATACCAAATTGTGAAGTTCCACATCACCAAGGGATGGGAAAGAGAGATGCCTTATAAGGATCTAGATATTTCCCTTCTCACACATTAAATTGTGAGGGGTTACGGGGCATTTAAGCGGACAATATTGAGATCAAGGCGTTAGGATATTACAATGGTATCAGAGCCAGGCTCAAGTCGATTTTACAAATGAGATAATTTATGCAAAAGTTATAAGAAATATCGTGATGAAAATGAAGTATGTCATGTCTACTTCTCCCTCTTTCAATATTTTTTTATTTAAGAGAGTTGCAATTTTAGGTAAAACCTCATTGAGAATTTTTCACACAAGCAACAAATCTTTCATGTAGTAGAGAAAGTGACCACCATCGTACAGGTCGGAGGGGGATTTAAAACTAACTAGAAATGAGCAATTTAACACTAGATAAGGCTAATAAAATTGAAAACTAATAAAGACTGCTTTTAGGCATGCTCTACCGGTGGCTGATGCGGAGGCTTGCCTGGGTAATAAAATGCATGGAGTTGAGTGTAATTTCTTGTTAGTCTTCGTTTCCATTCTTAAACCATTCATACTTCTTTCTCAAAGTCTCTCACTTGTTCTTACATCTTGAAGATCCATGTCTCCTAATTTCTCTTGAAATCTTGTCCCAAATTGGGCTAGGATTGTTGTGGTCAAACTACATATGCTCGGTTATCAAACCCTATATTTGATTGATCGTTCAGCTTGAAGCATCTGCCTGCCCCGTAAGTAGGACTATCATCAAACTGAAAGGGCCCCAGATTTTTATAAATATCACCGAAAAGTTACCTTGATTTGTTCTTTGTCAACTGCCTAAATAAACATCATGAATTAGCGCACACCCAAGATAAAGAAATTAAAATATGACGCAAAATGCCAATGAGCTTGACTCTGATACCAAACTGTGAAGTTCTACATCTACTGGGGATAGGAAAGCAAGATGCCTTTAAGGGTGGTCTGGACACCTCTTCTCTCAACACGTTTTAAAACTATAAGGAGTCGCAGGGCCTTTAAGTGGACAATATTGAAATCAAGGTGTTACGATATTAGAAATGATATCAGAGACAGGCCCAGGTTGGTATTAGAGGTACACTTTAGTTGGTATCAGAGTCAGGCTTGGGTTGGTGTTACAAATGAGATAATTTATGCAAAATTTATGATAAATATCACGATGAAAATGGACTATGGCATGACTACTTCTTCCTTTTTCAATCTTTTTTTTTATTTGAGAGAATGACAATCTTTTGTAGAACCTCATTGAGAATTTTCCACACAAGCAACAACTATTTCATTTAGCAAAGAAAGTAACCACCACCGCACGGGTCAGAGGGAATATATAACCTAATTGAAAACGAGCAGTTTAACACTAGAATGGGGCTAATAAAATCAAAAACTAAAAAAGCTGGTCTCAGGCTTGCTACCCCAGTGGGCATTGCGGAGGCTCGCCTGGGTAATAAAAAGCCTGGAGTTGAGTGTAATTTTTTTGCCACACTCTGTTTCCATTCTTAAACCTTTCATAATTCTTTCTCAGAGTCTCCCACTTATTCTTACATCTTGAAGATCCATGTCTTCCAATTTCTCTTGAAATCTCGTCCCAAATTTGGCCAGGATTGTCATGGTTAAATCGCATACGTTCGGTTATCAAACACCATATTTGATTGATCATCCAGCACGGGGCCGCAGCTTGCCGCTGGACCTCAGGGGCAGCCACCTACCCGGTCAACAGAATTTACCAACATACAACTCTAACTTATTCTATTGGCCAATCTGTTCTAATGATAAAACTTACTCGTAAATCCAATTAAGACTTTGTCAGAGTTGTGAATTTTGAGAGCTTCATGAATACCCCAAATAACATTGTGTCCTCCAGGAGATTGACTACCAGAAAATACTATTCCCTCTCTGTAACAATATAATGTGTAATATAAACAAGGTTTAAAATAAATACAATAAGGGGCTTGATAGATCGACAACTATGAAAAAAGATCCACAAGGATAGATGTTGACCTTATAGATCGATGCTCAGTTATAATGTGAGCATAAGGGACTTTTGTAGTGAGCGAGATAAAGTTTACCAAGCGCTATCCATAAGTGTATGGGAATGAGTGTCTTAAAGCATCGGCATGTGGATCTGCAGATGCGTTGATAAATTTGAACATTACAGTGGTTCTGAGGCAGGCCGGCACGGGAGGGTTGTAGAGCCATCACGTTCCTTACAAATCGGAAAACTTACTCGCAAAAACTCACTCGCGAGGGTGGCCATCTGTAGGGAGCGAGGGGAAGGAAATTTCTTGTTAGTCTTCGTTTCCATTCTTAAACCATTCATACTTCTTTCTCAAAGTCTCTCACTTGTTCTTACATCTTGAAGATCCATGTCTCCTAATTTCTCTTGAAATCTTGTCCCAAATTGGGCTAGGATTGTTGTGGTCAAACTACATATGCTCGGTTATCAAACCCTATATTTGATTGATCGTTCAGCTTGAAGCATCTGCCTGCCCCGTAAGTAGGACTATCATCAAACTGAAAGGGCCCCAGATTTTTATAAATATCACCGAAAAGTTACCTTGATTTGTTCTTTGTCAACTGCCTAAATAAACATCATGAATTAGCGCACACCCAAGATAAAGAAATTAAAATATGACGCAAAATGGCAATGAGCTTGACTCTGATACCAAACTGTGAAGTTCTACATCTACTGGGGATAGGAAAGCAAGATGCCTTTAAGGGTGGTCTGGACACCTCTTCTCTCAACACGTTTTAAAACTATAAGGAGTCGCAGGGCCTTTAAGTGGACAATATTGAAATCAAGGTGTTACGATATTAGAAATGATATCAGAGACAGGCCCAGGTTGGTATTAGAGGTACACTTTAGTTGGTATCAGAGTCAGGCTTGGGTTGGTGTTACAAATGAGATAATTTATGCAAAATTTATGATAAATATCACGATGAAAATGGACTATGGCATGACTACTTCTTCCTTTTTCAATCTTTTTTTTTATTTGAGAGAATGACAATCTTTTGTAGAACCTCATTGAGAATTTTCCACACAAGCAACAACTATTTCATTTAGCAAAGAAAGTAACCACCACCGCACGGGTCAGAGGGAATATATAACCTAATTGAAAACGAGCAGTTTAACACTAGAATGGGGCTAATAAAATCAAAAACTAAAAAAGCTGGTCTCAGGCTTGCTACCCCAGTGGGCATTGCGGAGGCTCGCCTGGGTAATAAAAAGCCTGGAGTTGAGTGTAATTTTTTTGCCACACTCTGTTTCCATTCTTAAACCTTTCATAATTCTTTCTCAGAGTCTCCCACTTATTCTTACATCTTGAAGATCCATGTCTTCCAATTTCTCTTGAAATCTCGTCCCAAATTTGGCCAGGATTGTCATGGTTAAATCGCATACGTTCGGTTATCAAACACCATATTTGATTGATCATCCAGCACGGGGCCGCAGCTTGCCGCTGGACCTCAGGGGCAGCCACCTACCCGGTCAACAGAATTTACCAACATACAACTCTAACTTATTCTATTGGCCAATCTGTTCTAATGATAAAACTTACTCGTAAATCCAATTAAGACTTTGTCAGAGTTGTGAATTTTGAGAGCTTCATGAATACCCCAAATAACATTGTGTCCTCCAGGAGATTGACTACCAGAAAATACTATTCCCTCTCTGTAACAATATAATGTGTAATATAAACAAGGTTTAAAATAAATACAATAAGGGGCTTGATAGATCGACAACTATGAAAAAAGATCCACAAGGATAGATGTTGACCTTATAGATCGATGCTCAGTTATAATGTGAGCATAAGGGACTTTTGTAGTGAGCGAGATAAAGTTTACCAAGCGCTATCCATAAGTGTATGGGAATGAGTGTCTTAAAGCATCGGCATGTGGATCTGCAGATGCGTTGATAAATTTGAACATTACAGTGGTTCTGAGGCAGGCCGGCACGGGAGGGTTGTAGAGCCATCACGTTCCTTACAAATCGGAAAACTTACTCGCAAAAACTCACTCGCGAGGGTGGCCATCTGTAGGGAGCGAGGGGAAGGAAATTTCTTGTTAGTCTTCGTTTCCATTCTTAAACCATTCATACTTCTTTCTCAAAGTCTCTCACTTGTTCTTACATCTTGAAGATCCATGTCTCCTAATTTCTCTTGAAATCTTGTCCCAAATTGGGCTAGGATTGTTGTGGTCAAACTACATATGCTCGGTTATCAAACCCTATATTTGATTGATCGTTCAGCTTGAAGCATCTGCCTGCCCCGTAAGTAGGACTATCATCAAACTGAAAGGGCCCCAGATTTTTATAAATATCACCGAAAAGTTACCTTGATTTGTTCTTTGTCAACTGCCTAAATAAACATCATGAATTAGCGCACACCCAAGATAAAGAAATTAAAATATGACGCAAAATGCCAATGAGCTTGACTCTGATACCAAACTGTGAAGTTCTACATCTACTGGGGATAGGAAAGCAAGATGCCTTTAAGGGTGGTCTGGACACCTCTTCTCTCAACACGTTTTAAAACTATAAGGAGTCGCAGGGCCTTTAAGTGGACAATATTGAAATCAAGGTGTTACGATATTAGAAATGATATCAGAGACAGGCCCAGGTTGGTATTAGAGGTACACTTTAGTTGGTATCAGAGTCAGGCTTGGGTTGGTGTTACAAATGAGATAATTTATGCAAAATTTATGATAAATATCACGATGAAAATGGACTATGGCATGACTACTTCTTCCTTTTTCAATCTTTTTTTTTATTTGAGAGAATGACAATCTTTTGTAGAACCTCATTGAGAATTTTCCACACAAGCAACAACTATTTCATTTAGCAAAGAAAGTAACCACCACCGCACGGGTCAGAGGGAATATATAACCTAATTGAAAACGAGCAGTTTAACACTAGAATGGGGCTAATAAAATCAAAAACTAAAAAAGCTGGTCTCAGGCTTGCTACCCCAGTGGGCATTGCGGAGGCTCGCCTGGGTAATAAAAAGCCTGGAGTTGAGTGTAATTTTTTTGCCACACTCTGTTTCCATTCTTAAACCTTTCATAATTCTTTCTCAGAGTCTCCCACTTATTCTTACATCTTGAAGATCCATGTCTTCCAATTTCTCTTGAAATCTCGTCCCAAATTTGGCCAGGATTGTCATGGTTAAATCGCATACGTTCGGTTATCAAACACCATATTTGATTGATCATCCAGCACGGGGCCGCAGCTTGCCGCTGGACCTCAGGGGCAGCCACCTACCCGGTCAACAGAATTTACCAACATACAACTCTAACTTATTCTATTGGCCAATCTGTTCTAATGATAAAACTTACTCGTAAATCCAATTAAGACTTTGTCAGAGTTGTGAATTTTGAGAGCTTCATGAATACCCCAAATAACATTGTGTCCTCCAGGAGATTGACTACCAGAAAATACTATTCCCTCTCTGTAACAATATAATGTGTAATATAAACAAGGTTTAAAATAAATACAATAAGGGGCTTGATAGATCGACAACTATGAAAAAAGATCCACAAGGATAGATGTTGACCTTATAGATCGATGCTCAGTTATAATGTGAGCATAAGGGACTTTTGTAGTGAGCGAGATAAAGTTTACCAAGCGCTATCCATAAGTGTATGGGAATGAGTGTCTTAAAGCATCGGCATGTGGATCTGCAGATGCGTTGATAAATTTGAACATTACAGTGGTTCTGAGGCAGGCCGGCACGGGAGGGTTGTAGAGCCATCACGTTCCTTACAAATCGGAAAACTTACTCGCAAAAACTCACTCGCGAGGGTGGCCATCTGTAGGGAGCGAGGGGAAGGAAATTTCTTGTTAGTCTTCGTTTCCATTCTTAAACCATTCATACTTCTTTCTCAAAGTCTCTCACTTGTTCTTACATCTTGAAGATCCATGTCTCCTAATTTCTCTTGAAATCTTGTCCCAAATTGGGCTAGGATTGTTGTGGTCAAACTACATATGCTCGGTTATCAAACCCTATATTTGATTGATCGTTCAGCTTGAAGCATCTGCCTGCCCCGTAAGTAGGACTATCATCAAACTGAAAGGGCCCCAGATTTTTATAAATATCACCGAAAAGTTACCTTGATTTGTTCTTTGTCAACTGCCTAAATAAACATCATGAATTAGCGCACACCCAAGATAAAGAAATTAAAATATGACGCAAAATGGCAATGAGCTTGACTCTGATACCAAACTGTGAAGTTCTACATCTACTGGGGATAGGAAAGCAAGATGCCTTTAAGGGTGGTCTGGACACCTCTTCTCTCAACACGTTTTAAAACTATAAGGAGTCGCAGGGCCTTTAAGTGGACAATATTGAAATCAAGGTGTTACGATATTAGAAATGATATCAGAGACAGGCCCAGGTTGGTATTAGAGGTACACTTTAGTTGGTATCAGAGTCAGGCTTGGGTTGGTGTTACAAATGAGATAATTTATGCAAAATTTATGATAAATATCACGATGAAAATGGACTATGGCATGACTACTTCTTCCTTTTTCAATCTTTTTTTTTATTTGAGAGAATGACAATCTTTTGTAGAACCTCATTGAGAATTTTCCACACAAGCAACAACTATTTCATTTAGCAAAGAAAGTAACCACCACCGCACGGGTCAGAGGGAATATATAACCTAATTGAAAACGAGCAGTTTAACACTAGAATGGGGCTAATAAAATCAAAAACTAAAAAAGCTGGTCTCAGGCTTGCTACCCCAGTGGGCATTGCGGAGGCTCGCCTGGGTAATAAAAAGCCTGGAGTTGAGTGTAATTTTTTTGCCACACTCTGTTTCCATTCTTAAACCTTTCATAATTCTTTCTCAGAGTCTCCCACTTATTCTTACATCTTGAAGATCCATGTCTTCCAATTTCTCTTGAAATCTCGTCCCAATCTGTTCTAATAATAAAACTTACTCGTAAATCCAATTAAGACTTTATCAGAGTTGTGAATTTTGAGAGCTTCATGAATACCCCAAATAACATTGTGTCCTCTAGGAGATTGACTACCACAAAATACTATTCCCACTCTGTAACAATATAATGTGTAATATAAATAAGGTTTAAAATAAATACAATAAGGGGCTTGATAGATCGACAACTATGAAAAAAGATCCACAAGGATAGATGTTGACCTTATAGATCGATGCTCAGTTATAATGTGAGCATAAGGGACTTTTGCAGTGAGCGAGAGAGAGTTTACCAAGCGCTATCCATAAGTGCATGGGAATGAGTGTCTTAAAGCATCGGCATGTGGATCTGCAGATGTGTTGATAAATTCGAACATTACAGTGGTTTCGAGGCAGGCTGGCACGGGAGGGTTGTAGAGCCATCACGTTCCTTACAAATCGGAAAACTTACTCGCAAAAACTCACTCGCGAGGGCGGCCATCTGTAGGGAGCGAGGGGAAGGGAGGTGAGGGGCATCGAAGGAGGGGAAGCATGAGGGAGCAAGAGAGGGACGGCACGTGAGGGAGGGGAGGCGACTGGGAGTGTGGGGCGAGGGGGAAGAAGGAGGGGCATGTTAGGGATATTTTTAGGGAAAATAGCTATAATGTCCCAATTAGCAAACTTGATGTTAGTTAGATTCCTTCGATTCCAGGGACTTAATTGTGATTGGGCTAGTTGTAATTATTCTTATTTTTTTTATGCGTCTCTAGTCTCTTTAGCTGACTCAATCTGGACTTGTGAGTTGCTTTTTGCTCAATTCTTTTGCCTTCTTCTATTGATTCACTTTACTTATCTTTTTAGGTTTGGTTAAGGGGCAATTTTGCCCTAGAAGTCTTCATCTAGTGGTAATTTTGTCTTGCAAGTTTTTTAAGAGGCAATTTTGCCTTGAAAGTTTAAAAAATGGAGCACTTTTGCTTATAGCTGTTATCTCAATTAATTTTGACCGTTAGTTGACCAAATATGCGGAGCTGATAGTCCACATGTCATTCACATTATTTTTGTTAAAATGCAAATTTATCTCAGAAATCCATATGTCATCTTCTTCATTTTTTTATAGTTAGATTTAAAACTTTTAAGACAATTTTGCACTTTAACAAAAATAATGTGGATGACATGTGGACTACCAACTCAACATATTTGGCTAATTAACAGTCAAAATTAACTGAGATAACTGTCAGGGGAAAAATTGCTCCACTTCTGATACTTTCACTGCAAAATTGCCCCTCAAACCCTTTTAAGTTTATGACAAGGTTTTTTTTGTTTTTCTTTTTAATGCTCTAGAGGGTGTGTTTGGTTGGGTTTTTTTTTCCAGTTAGCAGTTAAAGAAGAAGGAAAATGTATAGATAAAGAGAAAATGGTATATATGTCCACTTATAATTAGCTCTCTTCACCTACTCTCTTGAATCAAATAAGAAACAAAACCTCACCTCCCTTCTTCTTGAATCAAACAAAGCTCATACTTCCCCTAACTTAACTTTAGAACCTCACCTAACCTCATTCCCATTGAACCACAGACACCCTAAGGGTCTGTTTGGTTTAGCGGAGGGAAAGGGAGGGAAGAGATTTTAATGGAGGAGAGAGGAAGGGAGGAATTTTAATATTACCTCGTTTGAATTGAGGGGAGGGGAGATATTTTAATGTTACCTTGTTGGTTGATGAGAGAAAGGGAGGAAAAGTATTTTCATATGGACAACTTTATCTTTATTTTGTTTAAATCATTTTTTGAATTTTGTAGAATGTTTAATAATTATATAAAATTATAAATTTATAATTATTAAATTGAATAATTATTAATTTTATGGGTATAATAGTCACACCATGCCAAAATATTAAAATGAGGATGGGGATGAGCAAGAAAATCAAAAAAGTATAATAGGAATATTAAAAATTTTCATGACATAATAGTCACATCATGCAAAAATATTGCTTTTCCCCTCCAAATCCTCCCATTTTGGAGGGGAGGCTTATAAGGGAAAGGGAGGGGCAATTTCAAAATTTTTTCCCTCCCCTAGGCTTGTTTGGTATGACTAATTTGGAGGGGAAGGAAAATTTTATGAGTTAAATTTATAAAAATTGAAAAAATGAAGTTATAAAATTTTAATAAATAAAATATGTATGATAAAATAATACTCCCTTTGGTCCTAATTATAGGACAACATTTGAGAGTTGATCTTGGTCCTAATTATAGGATGAAGTTCTAATTTTTGTCAATTTCTTCTCAAAATACTCCCTATTGATACCTTCTCAATAATAATTAAACACAAAATAATTTAATAAGAGTATATCGGAAGTTGTTGAGGGAGATTGACGACGCCAGATTGTGTGAAAGCTTGGAAAAGTCGTATGTGAGGCATGAGAGGTACAAGAAAAAACAGAGAATCAACGTAATTGAATACCATTTTAAATTTTAAATAAGGGTATTTTAGGAAAATAATTATGATTAACTAATTTAACCACTATCCTTAATTTCTCCAAAGTTAGGTAAATATGTCATATAATTAGGACCAAAGGGAGTAAGAGAATAAATAATTTTAGCCCCATGTTTCTAATTTTTTTAAATTTAACACAAATTTTTGCAAAAATTGCATTCAAGTCATAAGAAAGAAGGGAAATGAAAAAATATTCTCATTAACAACTCCATGAGTTAGTCATTGACAACTCCAAGGATATTAGGCTATTAGCAACTTCATGAAATATTTTTTTTTTTTTTTGTAATTTCAATGAACTATTTTTTTATTTTTTTTTTCAGAAGTGTAATTTTCCCAAAAATGTTTTACCTCCGCTCAATCTCCCCTCCCCTCCCGTCCCGTGAAACCAAACAAGAAGCTCCAGGGAGATAAATGTGACGGGACACGATTTCGTAGATTTTTTTCCAAAAATGACTCAAGATGTTGAGATGAAAGATCGCACAACTCCTTCGCTTTCTGTTTCTTCAGCTGTTCCATCTACATCGCAGCGTATGAATCTTTTCGTCAGATCACTTCAAAGCAATTTTACATTTCGACGTATTTTGTTTTTCTCTGAATAATCATCTGATTTGTTATACTTTGGAATTTGGCGCTTCAGATTTAAAGGAGATAACATCACACTTATTGAGACTGGTTCGTACTCTAAGGAAGTTCGTAGAATTGCTCGTGCCGTTCGCCTTACAACTGCGTTGAGTCGCAAATTGACAGCAGCAGTGCTCTTATATTTTGTCGGTTATGTTGCTTGTCCGGGTTCTGAGCCTTGTCTGCCTATCTTCCCGAGGTCAATATGCACATCTTTCACTTTGTTAGATTCAGGGATAATGCGTATGAGAAATATATTAGCCATCCGTCGTTATATTTTGGTATCTTCTCATGAGATTTAGTGTCTCTGTCCTCCAAAAAAAAAAATTCAAGCAATGATTTAGATGAAGACGCCTCATCATTTTTCGCCGCTGCAAATTTAGCAAAGGTTAGAACTAGAACTTCTGTTATCCGAAGGGCAGTAATCATTTTCTTGCTTTCAGAGTTTAAATGAAATCTTTCTTCCAAGACTATGTATCATGATTAAATTGCATCAGGTAGCCGGCCTCCTGATAATTCGTTAGGTAGCATTTTTCTCGTATGCCTACGGGGCTCACTCTGAAAGACCATGCTTGACTCGATTTTATTTTGTTAGAGGCAAACTTCCTTTCCATGATAAATCTCATAGATGTCTATATTGACTCCGGTTAATGCTTCTGCCTTTTCAAGTTTTATGTATGTGCCTTGCCTTTGGTAATGGCTATGTAACTTCTAAACTTTATTCTAATAGTCATTTTGTCTTTTATGACTGTATCAAATGGTTTCGTTGGGCGTTAGGGTATCTTTATTTTGCTTTAGTATAAGCATAGGGCATGATTTTTTTATCACCTGCAAATGTGTTGAAAATAACAGTAATTTTTTTATTTAATAGATTTAAGAATTAGAAGTTTTAGAAGGTCAATTGGCAGATTATTATTGTATTTGTTCTTTATCCCTCTCTTCCTGGTAAATATTATACTGTTTACTTTTATTTTTTTATAATACAATGTTTTTCAATTTATAATCCTTTTGTTATGGTCTGTATAGGAAGATTGTCATGAGATGGAAGTAGGTACTGCAACATCTACTGTTCAATCCTCAGCCAGGCATTATTGCCTGAGATGGAGATGTACTGTTATGTTCATGCAACTTTTTCTGATTGATCAGAAGAGATATAAGGAGGTTGGGTCCCACACTCCCATGTGCTCATATCTTTAATTAAAATATATTACTACAATACTATCGCTGATTAAATGCTGAAGTTGCTTTATTTATTTCTATTTTTTTGGGCCAAAGCTTGTTCCTCTAGAATCATTGCCCGAGTGAAGAACCTTAACAAAGGAGCCGTTGATGTTATTGCAACTAGACTGTTCTTCTATTATTCATATATTCATGAACTCACTGGAGATCTTGCAGAAATTCGGGGGTGAGTAAGGTGCTTATATATGTAATCCACAAAGAAAATGCTGAGGTAGATGGCTAGAAATTTTTTGGGGATTTCATCATACGCTCTAAATTGTATGAATCAAAATGTGCCATTTTATTAATTCTTGTGATTTGCAAATGGGCAATTGGGATGGACTTGTGGCGTTCTATTGAATTTGCCTCTTGCTAAATCCCAATCTGATTCGTTTTTGCACATAAGCAAAGGAAATTAGTTTGCAAAGTTGAATGAGATTTTTCTTATTCCATACTAAATTATATTTCTATTTTCAGTAACCGCCGTGTATTGCTTCGTATTGCTACCCTTCACCATGATGAGCTTGGTCAAGTTTGTTTCGGATAAATTATAGGTTCTTTCACAAGGCTTAGGATTTTGTACTAACATGGTGATGAGATGCAGATGCTTCGCAACTACCTCCACTACAACCTATTCGATCAGGTGGAGAAGTTGAGATCTAAGGCGCCATTATTTGATGCACATTCAAACCAGCAGGTATGGTGGTTCTGTTATTCTTTTTATCACTTGAGGATTTCTTATCGTTCATTTTCTGTGCTGAGAACTCTTTAGTGAATATTTTGGCATGGTCAACCTTTCTAATGATTTTGATTTCACGTGTTCATCTAGTCCAAATTATTATTTTTTGAAGTTCTAAAATTCTTCGTTTTCTTATATTCATATTTCATTAACATTTTCACCTTATTTGTACTTTGTTTCAAGTTCTGTCGGTATCTCTTCTACCTTGGAAAAGTTCGGACAATTCATTTGGAGTACACTGATGCAAAAGAGTCTCTCCTATAAGCTGCTTGGAAAGCTCCTGTTGCGGCACTTGGTTTTCGAATTCAGTGTAATAAGTGCTGTAATATTGCGTTTGCTGTTAGGAGAAATACCTGAGAGGACCAGCTTCATGCAGAAAGGAATGGCGAAGGCTTTGAGGCCCTACTCTGAGCTTACAAATGTGAGTCAACATTGCTAACTGAAGTTAGTTTTTAATTATCTTTGTGCTTCTAATACATTGGTTTAATCTCTTTCCTATTAATCATTATTTTTATAATGAGAAGCCTATTACAACTCTGTGAAATGTAACTTGGGTTGGGTACTAAGATTGCTGCTGGCTTTACTTTTTTGGGTTTGCCTGTGATAGTTTCTATTTAATTCTTGGGTTTATGAAACGACTGAAATATCTTCCAAAAATTATCTATCTTCTGGTAGTTATTGTGTATAATCACTACCCTCAAGTTCTAAAAAAACAATTATTTATCATTATTTTATCTACTTTGAGTTTGTAAAGAATCTTGTTGGATAAAGCAAATTGGTTATGAGAAGCCAGAGCAATGTTGTCTGTGTCATCAAATTGTAAATGAATTCTGATGATAAGGAACTTAGCTTGTCTGTTTAAAAATCATGTAGCTCTCTGCTTGAAACTTAGATCCAAATTATCTCTCTGTTTCATTTATTAGGCTGAGCAGAAAACTTTGGAGTTCAGTGTTTACTAGCTGGTTTTTCAATAAAAATGCAACATGGAGTAACTTTGTTGACAATTTTATGTATGTGTGATGTGTGTGTGTGTGTGTGTGTGTGTCTCCATGAGTAGTTTTTTGTTATAAAACTCCAGCAAACAAATGAGAAACTTTACTACATCTAATCAAGCAATAATCTTGTAAATACTTGTGTATGATTTTCTTGGCTCGTGTTATTTCTTTCATGTTTTATTCAGTATATCCCAGGATGAAGTAGTTAGTTTTGTCGAATTTTTATTTTAATTGGCATGAGCTGTCTCTATTAGCTTTATCTGTTCATACTTAACGGGCTGCTCCTTTGTGGTGGGGCTTGCTAAACGCAGTGTGCTTTCATTAAGCTTTGGACTTGGCATGCAGTTATCATATATTCTTCTATTTGATAAAGGCGGAAGCCTTTTGATAAACTCCCTTGAGAAGGGTTCCTTAGTTAATGGACTGTATAAAATACTCAAATATGTGCTTTGCTGCTACTTTAAGTGCTGATGGAACTCATATTTGATTGTTAGGTTGCATCATTATGACATCAGGATTGGTTTACGAAACATTAGCATTTCTTCTCGTATCTTGCTCGCTGATGCGGCACAAAGATTAAGGTTAAACTCTGCAAGCCTCATTGCTGATGCTGAGAGCATCGTAGCCAAGGCCATCAGAGATGGTGCAATTGATGCTTCATTGGACCATGGTAATGGATGGATGGCATCTAAGGTAACTGGATATGTGTACTCCACTACTGAACCTCAGCTGGCTTATCTCTGTTGCAGTCATGGTCTTCATTTCTAACTCTGCATTTATCTCTCTTTTGTATGACGTCCCTAACAATTTCTATTAACATGGAAGGTGGGATTCTTTCCTTGATTGTTCACGCAAGTTTACTATCATTGATCAAAATTTTACTGTTTGTTTCTATCCATTGTGATGAACTATGGTTCTATTTCCTTTTGCTCTCGTGAGATTGAAGAGTTCTGAATCTTGATTCAATTTGCTTGTCTTATTGTGGCTTTATTGTGATTTTTAATAGATTTCGAGGAGGCATAATGAGAACAAGGATGCTTGATGTTGAGAAGGAGTTTTGCGAGAGTAGTTTGTTTTAAAAAAAAAAAAAAATTTGACGATAGAGTTTAGATCTCTCTGCTAGATTAGTAATTTAGAATTATTTGATAGAATGATAGCTAAGTTTTTTTTTTTTTGACCGAAGAATGATAGCTAAGTTTAATATATAGAGATTTCAGCTTAATCTAGTGGCTACATGCTACTTCCATGATCAAGGACCTCTCTGTTTCAGATGAAACATTGATATCTAAATAAATGGAAAAGAAAAGGTTCTTTAGTTGCTTTGAATACAAGTTGTGTTTTCCTCGTTTTACTGGACTAAAAAAGTAGGACTTTGGTGAGAAACATGACCAGCCCTTTTGGAGTTTAGAATGTGTCATCATCATTATCATGGACGAGATATTAGAAGTTTAGAACCTATACTAAATGTTCTGGAATGGGTGTTATTGACTTTCTGTTTCCATTTAATTTTGCAGATAGATTCAAATAAATACGAATGGTTCAAAGTAGATAGCTGGGATAACATAATGTACCCAATCAATTATGCTTGATTTATTGTATTTGTTTCGTCTATTCATATAACGAGAACTATATGTTGATGGATCTTCTGTCATAAGATAGATATATAAGATTGATTGTAATAGCTGAGCATAAACTCTGTTCCTTTTTGAATAAAGGAACACTTAACTGAATAACATAGATCAAAGCGGCAGTTAAGAACAGCAAGTATATAAAAAGTATAACTATTTTGACAAAAATACTCTCATTTATGAAGAGACAGAGAATAAGAGTGAGAATAAAAAAAGTATTATAATAAAAAGGATTGTAAATAGAGATAACAAGAAAACTAATATTGTAGGAGAATAAATATGATTGTGGAAGAGAGAATGTGTGGTGGAGAGAGAATGTGAGAAATATGAATAATTAAACAGGGTAAAATGAAAGTGTAACAAACAGAAATTAAGATATTCTCTGGATGTTTTTGAAAAATAGGAACGGGTATATGTGAGTTGTTTCCCATGACAAATTTTGAGGAGTTGTTGGCTCTCGTAATAATCAACAGCATTAATACATCAAAGTATTACGAAAGATGGCAAGAGACATAACTTTATTGTGCTTGTGTCTGAAAATAAAGGGTTTGATATTACTTAAAAAATTATCATATACAGGAGAAGAAAATATGCTATAGCTTGAAGTCATACGTTGACATTTTATCAAAAAAGATATTCCAGAAGTCCTGAATCTGCTCCGGAGGATAGAGTCATTAACACTGAAAAAAATGCAATCATTATTTTTTCACCAACAAGGCTAGCATTTAGGATAAATTTCAGGAAAAGACGTTGGAATATACGAAAAGACAAATTAAAACTCTGAAATTACAAAATCCCATGTTAGTACTGTGAAGGAATATGGGATTATAAAATCTTAGCAAAAAGATGCCTCTGCCCTTTAGCTCTCCCTCCCTCTCAATTCGAAATAACAACGCATGTCTCTTTATTAACAACATCGTATTTTACATTAACAACTCTACTTTCTTTTTTCACAACTTCGTATCTCAAAAACCAACACATGCCCAGAGATAAATTTGAAATTCACAAGTTTTAGGGGCCAATAACAACACCTATTTCTATATTAACAACACCATAGTTTACATTAACAACTTCACTTTCTTGTTTCACAACTTCGTATCTCAAAAACCAACGCATGCCAGTGATAAGTTTGAAATTCACAAGTTTCATAGGCCAATAACAATACCGGTCTCTATATTAACAACATAATATTTTACATTAACAATTCGACTTTCTTGTTTCACAGCTAACGCATCCTATGGATAAGTTTGAAATCAACAAGTTTCAGAGGCTAATAATAACACCCATCTTTATATTAACAATATCATATTTTACATTAACAACTTCATTTTCTTATTTCACAACTTCATATCTCAAAAACCAACATATGCCAAGGATAAGTTTGAAATTAACAAGTTTTAGAGCCAATAACAACACTTATCTCTTTATTAATAACACCATATTTTACATTAACAACTCAACTTTTTTGATTCACAACTTCATATCTCAATTTCAAACTTATCCCTGGGAATGTGTTGGTTTTTGAGATAGGAAGTTATAAAAGAAGAAAGTGGAGTTGTTAATGTAAAATATGATGTTGTTAATAAAGAGACAAGTGTTGTTATTCCGAGCTGAGAGAGAGGGAGGGCTGAAAGGCAGGGGCATCTTTTTGCCGAGATTTCATAATCTCATATTCCTCCATTATACTGATACCATACTGACATGGAATTTTGTAATTTCGAAGTTCTAATTTATCCTTTCCTATATTCCAACATATTTTTCTGGAATTTTCCCAAGCTTTTGAGCTTGAGTAATATAACAGCTGATATCAATCAGCGTCGAGAAAATCCAATCACTTTTAATGATGGATATCTACATAAATGATTATCAGACTCGGACCAGACCAGATCGGAAACATTCAAACCGGGTAGTAGACTGGTTCGGTCCGATGACCTGGTCCAGTCTGATTTTTTTATTTTTTAAAAAAAATCAATTTTTAAATTTTTTTTAGAATTTTATATTAATAATCCTAAAATCTTCCATTTCTCACCGGTTTTGCCCCGGGTTAGCTCCAGTTTGACTCTGGTCTAACCCATTGACCCGTTGACCTAATATCCCGGCCGATTCAGTGACTAGTCTGGGTTTGATTACATTGCCTATATGCTTGCAAATATTTAAAAAAAATGCTTAAAATTATTTATTAAAAAATAAAAGCAGTAAAATTTCTCTAAACGTCACATTAATGAATTTCTCTATAATAGCAACTAGCAAGCATCAATAATCATCAATCAACCAACTATATCCTAAAAACTTGTAATACCAAGTTTAGTGAAAACCGGGTATGTGCAGATCCACCAATTAATAAATACACGATATTAATGATCATCAATTATCAAATCAATTAACTATATCTAGAAAACTTGTAATACCCAGCTTAGTGGAAAATGGGTCGATCCAGACTTCAGATCCACCAATTAATAAATATACGACATTAATGATTATTTCATAATATTTCTTGATTTCCTTAATCTACGTTTGTTCATATTTGATTGATTAAGCAATCATATTTGCAAATAATTTGGTTGTTTCTAAAAATTTTCTTAATTTCCTGATATTGAGGTGTTATGAATCAGGCAACAATATTGAAGTGCTCAATGTCCATTCACGTTAATTAATCTAGCACCTATTTTATGTAAATGATATTTTGTTTTGGGTTATTATATATATATATATATATATATATATATTCTTTGAATTTTCTGTTTGGGATAGTTTATTGTTTTCTAATACTGATATGAATTTATATATATAGGTGTGCAATATTTAAATTGCAGGAGGATAGGGAAGCTTTGTATCTGGCTAAGGCTGATACGACATGATCATGGATCCTGGAGCTTTCTATCATCTGAATTTCATAAAGGAGCGCGGATTTGGGGACCTTCTGTTTGTTTAATGGATTATAGGTTATGGTTAGTCATTTGTTATTATGTTGTTCAAAAAAAAGTCATTTGTTATTATTATTCTTTAAGTCTATTTTTAGTGCTCAAAAGGGTAGAAACTGGAAACAATGGAATGGAATGAGTTCAGATTTTACTGTCAATATGAATATTTTGTTGGTGAGCAATCGGTCCTAACTCACCTATTCTTTTATTCTACCAAAAAAAAAAAAAAAAACAAGAAATTACACACTCAAATCTTATATAGAAGAACAAAATATTCATATATTGAAAAACCACAGACCCATTACATTCAAAAATTATAAACATTCTATAAAAAATATCATATAAAACAAAATATTCATATATTGAAAGACAATAGACCCATCACATTCAAAAATTATTAACATTATCCAAAAAAATATCCAACTAAAACAAAAAAACTCACATGTTGAAATATTTGAACAACCCAAAAATCTACCTTGGAAATCTTGCTATAAAACTTCAAATGGCTATTTTTGGAGAAAAAGAAAAAAAATGATATTTAATTAAAGAAATAAGTTACAATCTGGGACGAAAATTGACTATGTAAGGTTTAAGCCAAATAGGCATGAACCTAAATCAAAAGTTTGTAGTATGAGTGGGCTTGTAAGCATTTTCTAGGCGTGAGCTTTCAAAAGGTATGACATTACTTGAAAGCCTATTTAAAAGTTTGCTTAATGTAGGCATATAAACAGGTTCAAAAGCTTATGCTTCAAAACAATATGTAATTCTTCAAACCTTTTTTTAAAAAAGCATCAGTTATGTCTTAGATGGACTTTGAAGTTATAAAAAGATTACACATGATTTAATTATTCAAATAAATCTAATTTAAATTAACAAAATAACAATATTTCTTTATCATACGGATAGGATAATTTGTTTATAATAATTTATAAATTTGATTTAGATTAAAAAATAGATAAATAGATCATGCCTATAAGCTTGTTGGTTAGATATCAATGAATATCTAATTTTGTTTTCTTTAGTTTTAAATGTGATGGTGGCCTGAAATGGGGGAAAAGAGTGTCTCCACTTCTTCTCCAATTAATTTTTCAACTATTGGATTAGTTTTTAATGGTTGAGATTTGATATTATATCATATTTTTATTGTAATATTAACTATTAAATGATAATCATATTTTTATAGAATAAATTTTAACCATTAAAAGCTAATCCAATGATAGAGAAATTAAGTAGAGAAGAAGTGCATAGAAGGGTTAGCAGAGACACAATTTTCCCCTGAAATGGAGGTGTTTTCACAATGGGAACTAAATTATGTTTATATTTCTTATAAATTTTACTTCTTCTAGTCTTTAATATAAGACGTATTTACCTAATTTGATTAAATTAAAGAAGTTACTTAAGTTAGTTAATATTACATGTATTTTCTTAAATACATTAGTTATCTTCCTTAATCCCCTAATTTCTTTTCCTCCTTGATTATTGTTGAAGAAGTATCAATAGAGGTAAATTAAAAAAAATTAAAAATATAAAAATCTTATCTTATATTTAAGATTAAAATTAAATCCCTAAATATATCTTATTTGAGGATAAGGGAGCCCTCAAAGATCGGGGTTATCATTTCATATAATGGGTCTGTATTTAGTCACCATATGTGTCCAAGCCTTGGTCTACTAATGGGCTAGTAGCCCACTTGAGGGCTGAGAAGCGCGAGACTGGAGAATACAGTGTAGTTCTTTATGGTTCCAAAATAATAATAATTAAAAAAAATACAAGCGACCCAGGAGGCGGCGCGGGGGAGACGAAGAAGATGATGCGAAGGAGGATGACAATGTCCACGGTGTGTCTGCTCGCATTCTTCATCTTGATAGGAGTTTCACCGTTAGCTAATAGCATCGAGGACAAATGTCTCGCCTGTAAAGCCGTGGCGGTAACTTGTTTGTTTTTAACTTTAAAATTTGATTCCAGTTTATTCGGATTCGAGGCTAATAGTCTTCCCTCTCGCATTTCAAGATTCGTGTCTTATGAGTTGGATCTGACCATTTCTTCCAATGGTTTGTACTTTGCAGGAGGAGCTAGATCGTGGACTTTCTAATGTAAGAACCATGGTTTATGATTTTAAAAACTAGGATGATCTTTAGTGATCCTCATATTAACATTGTAATCCTTCCAGGAAAGGCCTCGAAATCATTTAGATATGAGGCACCGCTTAGACTCTAAGGGCCAGCGTGTAGGAAAGGTAATTGATTACAGGTATGGCTTGGTTTCAACTTCTTCCTCGGCGCATGTTTAGTATTGACTGGACAGTTTAAAGTTTGAATGTCCATGGTAAAGAATTGACTACTGAAGCCTCCATGTCTTTTCATTTCAGAATTCAATTTGACACCTGAAACTATTGGTGATTTCTTCAAACGTTTATAGTTTACTTCTGTGTATGTTGATCACTCAAATTGGAAAAAAAAAAAGCTTTTAATATTCTTGGTTTTGTTGGAGTACTGTCTAGGGACTACATAACTGTGCATTTTTTAATACGCAGAGTTAGTGAGCTAAGGGTGGTTGAACTCCTTGATGAGCTTTGCGAAAAGATGCAAGAATACACACTGAAGAAGGTAGTTATCAAATCACCAAGCCACTATCCTGTTTTTCTTCTTAACATTACAATGGCAAAACCTGTTCCATTTGATGTGTTCATTTTTTTAATACTGTATAATTTGATTTATTTTGGTAGATTTCCTTATTCGGTTATTCCCATAACATACGCATAGCAGTTGTAGTTGTTTCTAGTTATTGATCTGAAATATAGGCCAAGCAGTAGCAGAATTGGCGATGCTGCAGTTAAATGCTTATGTTTTTTCTTCTGCGTGTTCTTTGGTCAATATAAGTCTTATTTAGTGCCTATTTAAATGTTCTGGAATGGGTATTATTGACTTTCTATTTCCTTTTAATTTTGCAGATAGATTCAAATAAATATGAATGGTTCAAAGTGAATAGCTGGGATAACATAACAAGTATGTGCTCAATCAATTAAGTTTGATTCATTTCAGTTGTTTCTTCTGTTCATATGACGAGAACTATAGGTTGATTGATGTTCTGTCACCAGTTAGGTATATGAAAGTTTTGATGGAAAAGATTGATTGTAATAGTCTAGCATAAATTCTTGTTATGCATATTATTAGTCTTCTTTGTTTGAGTACTTGTTGGCTTGGTAGTGCTCAACAACAATAATACCTTAAAATATTATGAAAGATGGTCAGAGTACATGTTTACTGTGCTTGTTTCTGATCATCAATGGGTTGATTTTTTTTTTTTTGGGCCAACGCAATGGGTTGATATTACTTGACGAATTAT
This sequence comes from Inga oerstediana, assembly GCA_963210345.1. Taxonomy (NCBI): domain Eukaryota; kingdom Viridiplantae; phylum Streptophyta; class Magnoliopsida; order Fabales; family Fabaceae; genus Inga; species Inga oerstediana. The sequence goes on along the minus strand of OY723405.1, from coordinate 12,625,788 downwards.
CTTGTACAGGAGAGGGACATATGCTACAATTATCAATTAAGGCAGTCTATTTGCTTTGTTGCTAAAAACTAGAAAAATAACCTTGATTCATGAAGTATTTGAGAACTATGTTGTGTTGTTCATACATTGATGAATCTATTTGCCAAATAATACAAATATCTAGTTCTGAGTTTCAAAGTTTTACCGAATGTATACTTATTAGGGGGAAAATATTTTAATTTCGTATCAACTATTGTTGACATCACACTGTACCAATTTCCAAATTTCTACTTCCTGTGCTGAACACTTTAATATTCTTCTTTTCCTTCTTGTTTTTACTTTTGTCCCTAGAGCTTTAGCAACTGAATAATTTGGAGGATTCATTTATTTTTATACTTTTCTTAAGAAATTTTCTGTTCATCTCGTGACAGATAAACAAGAAGCTCGGGCATATTCCAAAGATATATCTTCTTATTGCGGAAGGTCAGACATAACTATTTTCAAATTTTAATTCTGCTGGTCTTTATGACCAGGGATCCTTTTGTAGTTATGCTATGCCTTTGGGCTCCAACAGTTGAAGCGATTAATATTTTTTATACTGGCCTTGTGTACTAATTTTGTGTACTATGACCAGATTACTGGAACAAACAGAAGATGAGGTAAACTTTAATATTTTTAAATAAATGGTTATCTTTTCATGGACATCATATGGTAATGAACTAATGATGTGTTGTTTCCAATCACATCAAGTCTTGCAGTTGGCTGAATTGATAAAAGAGGGATCTGTTAAAGTGGGAGATGTGAGCAAGGTTCTTTGTGAAGATTTGAGCAAGCACTGCAGTCAGACAAGGTAACTTCATTGATGATAGTAGAACTTCCTTTTACCAAACTGGATCATGGCATTGGTGAGGACATTTTTTATATGCTTGATTGAGAATTGGTTTTCCAGTAATTTAAGATCACAGCATACGATTCAGAATGCACCTTGGTGTAAGCTTTACTGTGATCATCTTCCTGTGCTGGTTCAATTGATTGTATGTGTCTGACGCAATAAGGTTGCTTCATGCTTGCATTGCGAAACTGTTAATTGTGTTTTGAGAATTGTTAATGGCCATTTTTTGGGAGTGAAATTTATATTTGTATTTATGGGAGTTAAGGCCCTTTTTAAATGATTGGTTAAGCCATAATTGCAATGTAATGCAGTGCCTCACATCAGGCAGAGTTCGTTGATGGAGATGATGGAGAGCTCTAAAAGCCTGAATATTTGGGTCGCTGACTCGCTGGAAACATCTGCTGTTCTACAATTAGATTTCACGGAAACAAACATAAGTTGATGTCCGTTTAAGTTAAAATTGGATCGTCCACTTTTTTCTGATGGTCGTAACTAGTTTTCATTTTCTTCACACATCCAACTCTGACGTGTAATGGTCAATACTTACATTTCTGAACATATTGTATCTTTGTTTTTGGGATTTAACTGCATGCTTGGAAGAACGAATCTTTAAAGAATGCTCAAAATCCTTGCCTTGCTCGTGAATCTGATCTGATGGCTTCGTGAGATCCTGTATAACTACTTACGAGTATTAAAATATTTTCCGTACCACGATTCTTAATTTTCAGATGTCACAAGTAGAGATTTTGGTGCTAGGTAAATTGAAAGTGATCTTGAATAATTTTTAGGGAGACGTTACAATTATTAATGGGATCAACGGGTCGCATTACGCTTAATTCAACTGTCAGCTTTCTTATTACATAGCAACCAATTCAGTGAGTTCCCTTCTAAATTTGTCTTTTCCTTGCAGTGGAAAACGTTGCTCACATAATGTTTGTTTGGATCAGTTTTTGAGAATAATTTTTACGATTTACAAGGTTTGGATCAGTTTTTGAGAATAATTTTTACGATTTATAAGGTAAGTGTATAAGAAGAGTTTTATCTCGGATTGCGCAAACATAGGTTTGAAAGAAACCCAAACACTCACATAGAGTGATACGAAGAAGGCAATTGCAAATGTGGAAGGTCGCAGTAGAAGGCATGCAAGTCGGTTTAAAAAAAAAAAAAGGACACCCAACATGTACAATGCTTGAAGAAGGTTTTGTAAATATCAAATAAAAAGAACATTCTGCTGGAATGTAGCCAAAGGGTGCAGCAGCAGCAGCAATTGAAGTGTTTAAGAATTACAATCTAGTACGCCCTTGAGTAAATTGAGCCCTTCCGCTGAAATACTCCTCCTAACTCGAGAAGGAGGCGGCTCAATCCGAGGAGGAGGATCCGGGGAGAAACACACCACTATGACAGTTAAATTATCGCAAGTGTTGCGCTTAAGAGCCTCTCTGACAAGCTCTCTTGAACACCTTTCTGGATCGTTATGTAGCATCAACTCTCTCCTCGCCATGGTCACAGCACATTGATTGCTCATAACATCCCAGAGGCCGTCACATCCTATAATCAAGAACTCGTCGTCCTCTGTTAAGAGGATTTCCTGCAACTCCGGCTCGGCACTTAACGGGCATGCAGAACCCTTGGGACCCTTCATGTGCCAGTCTCCTAACGCACGTGCCACAGAGAGTTGACCATTCAGGTATCCATCATATACCACTCCACCAAGTTTCTCAATCCTTATCCTTTCTGAGCTGCTATTTGGTTTGTGGTCTTTTGACATCTCTATTGCTCTCCCTCTCCTACCTAACACGGCCCGACAATCGCCCACATTCGCAACTATCAGGCTTCTGTCAAAAATCAGAAGCTTCAATATTAGCTTTAAGCTTCTTCAATCACCACTCTCCATAAAACACAACAATATCTATGCTAAATAACCATTACTGAACCTTACTTACCTTCCAAATACAAGTGCAGTTAAGGCAGTGGTGCCAGAAGAGATGTCAAGCGAACTAGCATCTGCAAATGCATAATCAGCTTTCAGAAAGGCCCTTTTAATTGCCTTCTCTACGTAAGTTGGAAAATAACGATCCTCAACTATAAATCTGAGGATGTTATTTCTTATATATGTAGCTGCATCAGTCCCACCATGACCATCAAACACCTAAACAATGAATACAAATTTATAAACTGTTCAAGTGAACATCCAGAGTTAGAAAGCAAACAATAGACTCGTGTACATGGATACGATCGCGTGAGCGTGCACACAGCCTATAACCCATCTGATCATCAATGGCTAGCGCGCATGAATCAAGCACAAATAAAACACACTAACCCCGTAGAAAGCTCCATGAGAAGGAATTTCTGAAACTGAACCTAGTTGCTCAATAAGATTATCAACACAGATGTGTTCATCTTCCATGTACTGTTTAGGTCCAATTTCAGCGCAACTTCCTGACCGATATATGGGCTGAAAGTCTGCCGTCTCGTCAGAAGACGATTTACTCCCAACAAACCCTGAATCAGAACTCTAAAGAAAGGGAGAATAGATAAATTAGATAACTTGTACTTGCAAATTCAGTGACAGAATAATTAAACACTAACAAGATACAAATTTCGCTTAAAATCACAGCCAATAAGAAAAGAAAGCAAAGATCGACAAGAGAGGGCAACTAAACAAGAAACTTACGAGCCCAGAAAGAATGGAAACCATTTATAGTTAATAAAGATGATGAACTTACCAAATCTGCGACAGCTTGTAACCTGTTAGAGCTGATGCTATGTCTCATGAGGGAGAGGTTCCGTGGGGGTTTACCAATTGTTGTTTGTTTCGCTTTGTTCATATCTCTGGATTCCTCATCTTCCATGATGGATGCATTGTCTTTGTTGTAACTACCCTGAGTGCCTTCTAATATGGTAAATGGGGGAGAAATATCCATTCCCGCAGCCATAATCGCTTTGAAATCATGAATTAATTATTAACAACTCAACAGAGTTGCATTTTCCCAAATCCCGCGTATTGAATTTCACTATTAAAAAACTAACCCCTTTTTGCTGACTTATATATGATCACAGAGGACAAGATAGAAATGTCAGGGTTCCTTCCCGTAAAGAACGTCTAAGTTGTGGTGGCAAGTGTTCGAATCCCCGAGAGAAAACAAGAGGAGAGAAAGCACACTTGATTCAATGATTCTGATATGAGTTGCAGAGCATAGTATTGACTTGGGGATTAGAGATAAACAGCAGAGGGGAAATCAAGAATTGGACGACGTGAAGCAAGCATTAAAAAAACAGAAAGGCTGCGACGGAAATTCCAAGTTCGTGAAAAGTTAGATCGATCGTCAGAAAATTCACATCGGATGATGCGAGACCTAACCCGAGAATTCACGGAATAATCTGGTAAAAAAAGAAAGAGTGTTGTAACTTGCTAAAATTACAGAGAGGATGACGAGGAAAAGAGCAAGAAATTCTCACGGGATAGAGATGAAGAAGATGACTGTCGTTATGCTTAGCTTTCCTTATCGAATTATATTGAAGAAAACCTAAAGAGGATGTTCGAAGACAGAGAAGGGCCAAAAAGCTGTTGGAAAGAGGAGAATTGACGATAGATTAGGAGTAGAGGATGCAGTTGGACATCGATGATTCCCCAGTAATCTTTCGATACGTGGAGGGTCATTATTGATGGTTGGCGTTGCAGATGTGTCCCAACCGTTGGATGGTTTCACATATGAATGGACGGCTGATGTCCTTCCTGGATGGGTTTGCGTTGAAGACAAAGGCCTAGGATTCGGATTCGAAGATGATTAATGATTGAGTGCGTTCGTTCACACATGTGAAGTTTACACACACGCTCTCTCCCCACTACAATAATTTTAGTGCCTGTTTGGCAGCGCATTAGGGGGAAAAAAAAAGCTCCTTCTAATATAAAAGCGAGACAAATTTTGGATTGTTTAACAACGTTTTTGTGCAGATGGGTTAACGGAAAAAAGCTCCTTCTGATGTGAAGAAAAAAAATCTTGTTTTTGAGGTGCTTCTATGATAATGGGTGGTTGTGATTGTAGCATTTTATCTTATTAATCATATACACTTGATTTTAAATTTTTTCTGTTGTCTAATTTATAATTCCTTAAATTTCTTGGATTTCATAATGTAGCTTATCTTTAGCTCACAAATTTTCGAGTCCCAATAATAAAGTTACTAACTTTTTCTAAATTGGTATTGGCTTATTTCTAATTTCATAAATTAATCCTTAATTTAATATCTTCATTTTTCATTTAAACTGACTTTTTAAATAATAATTTAAATAGGTTTAAGGTTAGAAAAAAAGTCACTTCTACCACCGTCAATCCAAATACAAATTACATTTACAATCTGACTTTTATAAAAGTCAGATTAAAAACAAGTAACTTCTCCCGCAGCTAACCCAAACAGACTCTTATAAGGCCACATTTCATCCCCACTTTTTTCCCGAGTTACCTGATTTGTCTCTCCATTTTTCTTCCATCCTTAGGATATGAATATAATGTCGATAATTTTTTATAAGTTATTATCCTTCATAACACTTGATGCTTTTCTTCCAATGCTTTTTCATGTATTTGAGCATTTGCCTAATCTAAATCGAAACTTTATTACCAGGACGTCTATCTTTAGGAGTCTTTTTGAAAAATGTGGAATTCAAATTTAATTCACTTACTTTATAATCTAACTGATTCACAACTAAGCGCTATCGGGTGTAACCTCATTATTTTCAAGCTACCAAAAAATTCTCCTTTTCTTTTATTATAGCTTTTTTGGCCATTTCTTTTATTATTATTTTTTTTTGCCAGCATTTCTTTCATTATTGTTGATGTTAATCAATATCGATATATGTGTGTGTGTGCGCGTGTGTGTGTGTGGGGTACGAAATTATAAAAAGTTCACATTATTTATTAATATTGCAGGTTATTTTTCAAATTTCATACAACATAAAAAAATTCATGATGATTCTTTTTTTTTTAAGGTGGACCCAACATCTTGAACTATTTTCCCACATGTTTAGTATTTTGAAGTATTTTCTAGTTTAGCCAACACTCTAAAGTAATTTTAACCTCGCTATTAACTCCTAAAAAATCCTTTAAGTAAAAGTACATCTAGCATCCTAAAATATTTTTTCAGTAGTAATTTTAAAGTGTTAAACAAGCTTTAAAAATATTTTAGGGTGCTGAATATATTTAAAAAAATATTTCAAAGTGTTGGATGAATCACAAGACATTTTAAAATATTGGTCGAACATGCAAAATAGTACTTTAAGGTGTTAGATACATTTTAACCCTTATTTCTATTTTTACAATAATATTGGGTCTAGTTATTATTTACCCATAAATTATCCAGTTGGTGAGGTGCGCCAGAGATAGCGTTAGTTGGGCCTCAATTCAGTACAAATTTTGGTTGACCCATATGGAGAATGTCCAACAAGCCCGGGGTTAAAGTGTTAGAGAAGTGAGGATATATTATGGGGATATAATATTTAAAGACGGATGAGATGAATCAATGATATTTGAAAATATTAAAATTATGATTTTTATAAAAAATATTTCTGAAATTTTTCATAGTTATCTCTGAAAATATTAAAAATAAGTTTCATAATTCTCTTTATTTTATTTCTTTACACGTTTTCAAGAAAAAAAAAGTGTTTCATTTGCAAATTGCACTGTTATTTTATTTTATTTTTGGGTTAATATAACTTTTGGTCCCTGAAGTTTGATCCAATTTTGGTTTTGGTCCCTCAAGTTTGAAATTGGTGGTTTTGGTCTTTGAAGTTTCACCCGATTTTGGTTTTGGTCCCTCAAGTTTGAAATCAGTGATTTTGGTCCCTGAAGTTTCACCCGATTTTAGTTTTGGTCCCTCAAGTTTGAAAAGGACTTGGTTTTTTCCTGGGTCGGGTCGGGTTTCAAAAACGGGTCGTCAAGTCCTTTTCAAACTTGAGAGACTAAAACCAAAACCGGGTGAAACTTCAGGGACCAAAACCACTGATTTCAAACTTGAGGGACCAAAACCAAAATCGGGTGAAACTTAAGGGACCAAAATCACGGATTTCAAACTTGAGGGACCAAAACCAAAATTGAATCAAACTTCAGGAACCAAAAGTTATATTAACCCTTTATTTTTCTTTTCCATCTTCTCGAGACATCAGACAAATCGCGAAAGACGAAAGCCGCCAACAGAAGAAATTCTGGATGCCCGAATATTTTTTCTTTCTTACCTCCAGGCGGCCGTGGTAAGCAACAGTTTTTTGGTTTTTAGTCAATAAACATATGTTTCACGGAATTAAATTATATTAAAATAAAAATACTGAAAAACGTGTTATTTTATTTTAAATATTGTGATCATATTTCTTATTTTGAAAAATAAGAAAGAATTATATCCTTTGAATATAAGAAACTTATTAGAAAGGGTTCCTCTTTGGAAAAAACACAAAATATAAAAAAGAAAAGTTTGCACTTGTAAAAATTCCTTTCTTCGTCTAATCAGCCTTTGAGAGCCAAGCTAAAAGCACGTATAAAGTGTTTATTCGCCCCTAAGCTATAACAAATTAAAAAGAGTATTTATTCTGCAGATAATTCAGTAGTACTAACTACTTTTTATTTATTTAATCTTTTCAATTAATTAATCATCAACATTAAAAGAAAATTATCCTCTTGAATCAGTGTCGGTCTTGTCTAATGGGAAACGCACAAACATCTGCATCTGGGTTTGAGTCATATTGCATTACCTTGTAAATAAATATTATTCCTTCAATCTTAAATATAAGATAAAATTTATAATATAATTTGTATTATAAATTTTATCCTATATTTAAAACTAGTACACTATATATTTTAACCCTTGATCCAGGGCGTGAGAAATGAAGGAGATTAGGAGGATTCAGTTGAAGCTGCTCTTTGATTTAGTGTCCTTCGATCCCACTCTTGTACATTAAATATGAGCCACTTGATTCTTCCGCCTTTTCATTTTTGCAAGCTTCGTGAGCTTCCTTTCGTCCTTCTGTCCAGAATCAGATGCTGCTACTTAATAATCATTTTCTCCTGAAAGTCTTCGTTTCCTCTCTGCTTCCCTTAACCAGCCATGAATTTGATATGGGCTGTTTCTTGTTGCGTCCTCGTGCTTTTCACAGTACCTCCATATGTGATAGGCGGTAATTCGTCGAGACCGGCCGTCGTGCATATCGGCGCTCTCTTCACCTTTGATTCTACCATTGGGAGAGTCTCTAAAATCGCGTTGGAGGAAGCCGTGAAGGATGTAAACGCCAATGCTAACGTGCTCCGCGGAACTAAACTTGTTCTCACTCAGCAAAATACCAATTGCAGTGGTTTCTTGGGCATGGTTGAAGGTAGCCTGCTAATATATATATATATATATATATATATATTTTGCGCTATTTTGCTTGTCGTTTCACATATTCAGTGTAAAATTTTTTGTTCGAATTGCAGCTTTGCGGTTCATGGAGACTGATGTGGTGGCAATCATAGGCCCGCAATCTTCCGTTGTTGCTCACATAATATCTCATGTGGCAAATGAGCTTCAAGTCCCTCTGTTGTCATTTGCAGCGACGGACCCAACCCTAACGAACCTACAGTTCCCTTTTTTTGTGAGAACAACGATGAGTGATTTGTACCAAATGGCTGCAGTTGCTGAAATTGTTGATTATTATGGTTGGAAGGAGGTCATTGCTATTTTTATAGATGATGATTTTGGACGAAATGGCGTGTCGGCCTTGGATGATCAACTATCAGCTAGGCGCTGTAGAATCTCTTACAAGGCAGGAATTAGATCAGGAACTGGAGTTGACCGGGGTGAAATCACGGATTTGCTGGTGAAGGTGGCTCTACTGCAATCTCGAGTCATTGTTCTCCATGCAAATCCTGATTCAGGATTCATGGTTTTCAATGTTGCGCAGTATCTTGGGATGACAGGGAATGGTTACGTCTGGATAGCGACAGATTGGCTCTCCTCTGTAGTGGATTCTACTTCTCTCCCTTCAGATACGATGAGTGTTCTTCAGGGCGTTCTTGTTTTACGCCAACATACTCCTGATTCAGATAGAAAAAAGGCATTCCTGTCTAGGTGGAACAAGTTAACTGGAGGCTCTGTGGGGTTACATTCTTATGGCCTTCATGCATATGACACTGTTTGGCTGCTTGCTCATGCTGTAGATGCATTCTTCAACCAGAGTGGGATTATATCATTTTCTAACGACTCTAGGATACATGATGCTGACAAAGGTAGTCTTAACCTTGAGGCAATGAGCATGTTTGACAATGGAACGCTTCTGTTGAACAACATATTGCAGAGCAACTTTGTCGGTTTAACAGGTCCCGTAAAATTTGAGCCAGACAGATCTCTTGTTCGTCCTGCATATGACATTATCAATGTGGTGGGAACTGGGATTCGTCAGGTTGGTTACTGGTCCAACTATTCTGGTCTTTCCATTGTACATCCTGAGACATCGTATGCTAAGCCTCCTAATCGTTCCATTGCAAACCAACAACTTCATTCTGTAATATGGCCTGGGGAAACACTATCAAAACCCCGTGGATGGGTTTTTCCAAATAATGGAAAAAAATTGAGAATTGGTGTGCCTCTCCGATTCAGTTACCGTCAATTTGTATCACCCATTCAAGGAACTGATATGTTTAAAGGTTACTGCATTGATGTATTCACGGCGGCTGTAAACTTGTTACCGTATGCTGTTCCATATAGCTTTGTTCCATTTGGAGATGGTCGTCAGAACCCAAACTACGATGAACTTGTCAGGTTGATCACCTCAGGGGTAAGTAGTTGTACTGCATCATAACTTTGTTTGATCCCTTGTGCTAAATTTTTATGCATCTTTTATTGAACTGGCTAATTCTTTGACTTTCTTGGTACAGTACTTTGATGGTGCTGTTGGTGACGTTGCCATTGTCACAAACCGGACAAAGGTTGTAGATTTTACACAGCCATATGCTGAATCTGGACTTCTTGTGGTTGCGCCTTTTAAGAAAACAAACTCTGGTGGATGGTCTTTTCTGCGGCCATTTACTCCTTTAATGTGGATTGTCACTGTTTGCTTCTTCTTTTTCATTGGGATAGTTGTATGGATTCTGGAGCACAGAATAAATGACGAGTTCAGGGGTCCACCTAGACAGCAAATTATAACCATTTTATGGTTAGTTCTTTATGTTGTAATCTTGTTTGTTTGTTTAGCTTAACATAGCCAAGAGTTTTTCATACAAACTATGCTGTGAATGAAGACTATAATAGGATATAGCTTCAGCTTGGTTCATGTATATCAAATACGCAGCACTTATTTGACTCGTTTAAGGGGTTGTCATGACTTTAAGCTTCTGAATAAAAATGCAAGGAGGCAATATTCTTGTTGCCCGGCATTTGACATGTCAGAATTAAATATTTCAATTTTCTGATGTGTGGTATGAGGGGATTGCAGGAATGATTGTTGATTCATCTTCTTTCTGGCTTGAACTGGTCAATCTAATTTGTTTTCTGATGCATCTGCAGGTTTAGCTTGTCAACTCTATTCTTTGCCCACAGTAAGTGATATTCCAGTTACTTTCTTTCATGGAAGGGCCTAATGAATCAGTTTTATTGAATTTTACTCCATTTCTTCTGCAGGAGAGAATACTATGAGTACTCTTGGTCGCATGGTGGTACTCATATGGCTGTTTGTAGTTTTGATAATCAATTCCAGCTACACAGCAAGTTTGACATCAATCCTCACAGTGCAGCAACTCTCTTCTAATATCAATGGAATAGACAGCTTAAAAGCTGGTAATGGTCCTATAGGGTATCAAGTGGGTTCATTCGCAGAACATTATTTGGCTGACGAAATTGGAATATCCAAAGCCAGGCTTGTTGCCCTTGGATCTCCTGAAGAATATGCCAGGGCTCTCCAGCTTGGTCCTGACAATGGAGGTGTCACTGCTATTGTTGACGAACGACCCTATGTTGAAATTTTCTTGTCAACCCATTGCAGCTTTAGGACAGTAGGTCAGGAGTTCACCAGAAGCGGCTGGGGATTTGTGAGTGCCTTTTTTGATAAAACGTGTTAACCATATTCATGCCCCCTTGTTATCTTTGGATTTTCTATTTTTTTCATTACTGCATGGCAAGGTATGCATCTGATTCACTAATAATCCGGAGCTATTAATGATTTCATTCACAAATCGCATGAAAATTATGTGCTTCTTTGGAGTTGCTTATCATAAACATGTTCACACAAGCTATGACAAAACTCCTCTCATATTTACTTCGTACATAATAAATCACGATTAAAAAGTTGGTTTTAAAAGCTAGCTCTAATCGTTATTCCAAACAAGCCCTACAATTTGTTGTTGGCATATGTAACTACACTCTTTATGTCTTTCAAAGGTCTTGAATGACTGGGCTGATATTAAACATGACATCATCATCCTCAATTATATATTCTATTTTGGGTTTTGGTTCATTATAATGAATTTGATGTCTAATATGGTGAAGCATCTAGTGATTTGTGTTGCCTCATGTATTTGTAGGCATTCCCACGGGACTCTCCTCTGGCCATTGACTTGTCCACTGCAATTCTACAGCTTTCTGAAAATGGTGAACTGCAGCGGATTTATGATAAGTGGCTCGTAGGAAGATCCTGTAGTGCGGATGATACTGAAATAGATTCAGATCGGCTTCGGTTTAAAAGCTTCTGGGGTCTCTTTCTTATATGTGGGATTGTTTGCATTGTTGCTCTTTCTATCTATTTTTTACAGATTATGATGAAGTTATGCCATTATGATCCTGCTCAACCGGCTTCTTCCAATGGAAGCCCATGTGGACATCTTCGAAGATTTATTTCGCTGATCGACGAGAAGAAAGAACAGTCCTATAAAGGCAGTAGAAAGAGGGTTGAAACCCAAAGATCACCAGAAGAAGATGGATTGGGGAGGCAGCTAAAGAGGTTACAAACAGAAACAAGTCAAACAACTGCTAAAGTCAGTTTTCAACTACAAAATGATCAGGTATAACCTGATTAGACATCAAAATAGAATCCAAACTCTTCCTCTAGTCTCAATTCAATTTTAATAATTGACCTTGGCTGTTTCCATACAAATCCCACTCTTCAAGGCATTGCAAATATTTATATGTTTAAACACCTACTCATACCTTGTATTGTTCAAGACCACAATATAGATGCCAATTGAAACAAGAATTTCAAATATCTTCATTGCCGACTCTTTCCATTGTCTTATTCCTTGAGATGTTAACATGTTCAACTTCAAAAGTTGCATAATGTAATGATAGGGAAAATCATTTTGTAGGTACCTATACTTTCCTTTAATTTTTAATTTTCCCTGTAATGGATCTGATCTTGAGGTCTAAGAGGGCATTCTCTCTCCCCATGCGAAGATGACACTCTTGCTTAAAGCATAAAGAAATTTGTTGGTTATTCTCTAATTTTTGGTGATGTTGATGATTGACAACTAATGAAAGGGAAAGATCAATCTAAGATGTACCAAACTAACACAAACTTCGTAAAGTAGAACAATCGATCAAACCTGAGGTCGAGAAATGTAACGTGGGTCTAACAAGAAAAACATCGTTAGGCAACTATATTATTGACCACAGTACTTCCCTTGGGCACAAGAAATTTGTCATCATGGAGGTAACATTCGAGCTAATATATTTTGGTTTGGGAGCCTTAGCCATAAAACAAAAACTTTCTTGACAAAGAAGCCTGTGATTATGGAAGGTGATTAGTGGGAGACAGCTTTTACTGATAGGACGCAACTACCTCATAATCACATCCATCCATTAATTAAAGAATTAAGTTTTTGGACAAAAGAAAAGAACAAAAATAAAAATCCAAAAAAGGGTTTAGTTGGGTGTGATTTGTGACGCGAGCCAATAATCCAGCCCTGATAATTTAAAATTCTACAGAAATACGTACAAGGTATGTAAAATTAATTAAAGTCTAGACATGCACTACAGTAACAAAAAAACAAGATAACAAGTGTTGTGCGGTCCGTTGTTGATTAAATTTAACCTCCCAAATATGTATATAGATTAGTGGGTGATAGTTTGATGAAAAATAAAATGCAAATTTCCTGAAGAGAGTTGTGTGCACATTTTTAATAAAAATGTATACACTTTTAATAAAATTTGATTAAAAATATTTAAAATAATACTTAAAAATTTATAATAATTAAATCAAAGGCATGCACCACACTTGAGGATATAATTAAAATTGAAGTCAGAGGTGTAATGATTGAGGGTGCTATGATACTATCCGCATCAACGAACATTCTTTTACGAGACAGATCATAGGACCCATTCTCTTATATTAATTAAAGGGTTAGCAAAAATGTTTGGGAAGTTTTCATTAAGAAGAATTGGGTGTCAAATATTGCCTCTTAAGTTTTAAAAATAGGGAAATGCCGCCTCTCCCTTAACACACCCAACGGTCAACATTGACTAAATTATACAGAGTTGGTATACCTTCGTGATATCCACCGAACTTTTTTTTTTCCGCATCATATTTGTGAGTAGGAAAAAATAAAAACTTAAACGCAGAGAAGTTCCAAAATTCTGAACCGGAGGAGTAGTGCGAATATTGGAGGCGCCAGATTGTGAGGTTATTGCGGAGGAGGAGGAGGGAGGAGTTTTATGGGATCGATTAGGATCGTGATTGCTGCCAATGTGAGAAAAACAAACCCAAACTCAAATTAACGATATAAAAAACAACCAATGTGAGAAACACTCTGAAAAATCAAAACCGAGATCAAGTGACAGAAGGAGCGTGAGGTTTTACCATGGAGTCAAATGCAGATTTAGATTCCTTAATAAATTCAATTGATTACGATCAGCAGGTCTGAGTTGTTTTTCAAACTTTTTTTTATAGTTTCCATATGAGATTTTGCATCCAATAGCTCTTGTTGGACCTGTTGAGTTTCCAACGCCATAAGAGCCATCTCACGTCTCTCAAAAAAAAAAAAAAATCATATTCTTCCGCTGCATCTTGAATTCACCAATAATTGGAGTGGAAGGAGTTGGGAGGGAAAACAAAAAATGAGGCTCCCACCAGATTCAGCGTTGGCTGGTCACAAAATGGGTACAGCGGCAAGGCCGAGGGAATTCATCAGCTTCATCACCGGCGAGGCCTCCGACAAGTGCCAGAGAGAAGCAGAAGACCATCAATGGCGACGATTTGCTGTGGGCCATGACAACGTTAGGATTTATACCTTTCTCCCACTTCCTTCTTACCCATTACAGCCCTCCACGTTCATATTCTCTTCTATTCCCTCTCTTCCTGCGCCTTTCTTCCTTCCTTTCCACTACTCTCTGTTTCCTCTAATGGAACTCGCCTCAAGATGCGAATCTCTCGCGTGTTTTGGTCATCTTTCAGCTCTTGCTGCGCCTTCTCCTTTGTCACAGGAAAATCCTTCTCGCGGGGACTCTTCGTCGGAAGAGGGGAGGAAGGAAGAGAGGGGGAATAAGGGGCTAGGTGGACATAGAAAGACGAGGTGGCATGAATGAAGTGCCATCTAGATAAATTAGTCAATTTTAATTATCAAAATTAACATTTTAAATGATGAAAGCAATGTTACCCCTATTTTTTTAAAGTAATATTGATCCTCAAAAACTTTTCAAACACCAGATCCCCATTAATAGAAACTTTTGAAACATTTTTACTATTTAACTTTTAATTAAAGTATTAAACCCACAAATCCAACGGCCACCTTCTCATTTGTCAGCATCATTTTCCCGTCATGCCGGGTATAGCTGAGAATACAGGCCAGCCCGCAGGTTGCGGGCTGGCCCGCACCAACCCGCGGCTGCGCGGTGCGGGCTTATGCAGCCCGCACTTCTGCGGGCTGACAAAATGCCAACCCTAACCCGCAGTGTGCGGGTTGCGGGCCAGCCCGCGAGCCCACATTTTTTTTTTTGAAAAAAATTCATATTTTTTAAAGAGGATTAAAAATATGAGACACATATATATGAGTAATTAAATTTACCTTCTAATATCAATGCTTTCTCTTATAAAAATTTAAAAACATAATCTGCAATTTAAGATATAAAGTTATCAAATTTGTTAAAGTTTATAAAAAAAACATAAACTCATCCTCAAGCAACCAAGATATAATAATTTTGTTTAAAGAATAAGGGAAGAAGCTAAGATTTTTTCTCTTTGGATTGGGAGGTATCAAGATAGGAGTAGAAAACTTATAAGTTTTGTAAAATTATTATATATAAATAAAAAATTAAAAATTTTGCGGGCCAACCCGCGGGTTATGCGGTGCGGGCTTGTACGGCCCGCACTTTTGCGGGTTGGGATTTTCCCAACCCTAACCCGTCAAAACCCGCGGGCTCACGGGTTGAGCCCGCGGGTTGGGCCCATATTACCGGCTCTAATGTCGGGTAGGCATTGATCATGAACTTGAAAGTCAACGACAACGAGAGCCCATAGGAAAATATTTTGAATGCCAAAATAATAAAAATAGTTAGGGAGAATTGCCTAAAAATACATTTGAGACAAATTAAATGCTGATTGCTATTAAGCGTGCAAATGATCTTCCGTTTTGTGCAGACCATCTTTCGTATGTGCAAAAATATTTCATATAAATGTGTAAACAATCTTCCGTTATGTGCAAAATATCTTCCATTATGTGCAACAGATCTTTCATAGTAGTATTTAACAATGAATTTGCAAAAAAAAGGTATTTATCAATAATTCTCCCAAATAATTATTATTTGATTTAATAAAGGTATAATAAGTACTGATTACTCACATGACGTTAAGACGTCTTATCTATTAATTTCATTAGGCACTAGTGAATAAAAGGAATTGGTTTCTATACTCATCAGATTTGATGAACATGGAGAGTTAAGAGATTCTGGACTGTCTGATCTGATCTGAATGGCCCAGATCTATATTATTAAAAAATCTATACTTTTTAATAAAATAAATCTGAGTCGTTCAGATCAGATCCGATGACACAGAATCTCCTAGCTCTCCATGCTCATCAAATCTGCTGAGCATGGAAACCGGGTCCGTGAATAAAACGTGATCTCGGTCAATCATTATCAATATCATCAAGCTATATTTGCAGTGTTCTTAAACCCGGACTGGACTGGTAGTTTCGAATCGGGAACAGGCCAACCAACCGGTAAACTGGTTCTATTCAAAAAAATTTTATTTAAAAAAATTATTATTTTTTTATATTTTTCTTTAGAATTTAATTTAATAAACTTAAAATATTCAATTTTTCACTGATTTGATCCCAAATTAACTCCGATTTTATTCTAATTTGACCCACTGACCCTTAACCCAGTACCCCAATCAAATCCAATGACGGGTCGAGGCTTTAGAACCTTGTATATTTGTGGCCTAATACTGATCATCATTGCCACGTTATTATCAGCACAACCAAAGGTCGTCACTCTTATATGGTTCGTTTTGGTCGTTACTCTTGTACAGTTCGTGGAAATGTTTTTATATGGCCCGTAGAATCCTACAACAATAATGTATGGTACACATTTAAAAAAAAAAAATTCTCTATTCGTTATTAATATAAGATATATTTATCTAATTTAATTATATTAATTAAGTTAATTAATATGACATATATTTTCTAAAACAACCCTAATCATTTTCTTTAATTCTCTCTCCTTCTCCTCCTTAATTATTGTAGAAAAAGTATCTATATAAAAGTAAAATAAGAAAAGGTTAATTAAAAAAACTTTATCTTATATTTATTATTAAAATCAATTCCGCAGATATGTGCTACGGGGAGAAGTAATAATAATGCATGGCATGAGGGAGATTAGTCATCGAAAGAAGGGGGTGAAGTGGAAACAGGAGCGTCAGTTGTTCCTCGCCGTACATTTTCGGGGTTGAACGAATGAATGGAAAAGGGAAGATGGAAAAGAAGGTTGATGTCGACGCTTGTTCTTGTCGTCGATCATCGTTGCCCAGAGTGTGTCTAATGAAATTAAAACGAACATCCTTAATGATTTCCTGAATTTCAACAAAAGTGCAAAACAAACATTCTAAATGTCGGGAGGCGAAGGAGGTTCGGCCAGGCAATTAGATCAGACACCGACATGGGCTGTCTCTTTAGTTTGTGCAGTTATCGTTCTCATTTCTATTATCTTGGAGAAAGTTATACATAAATTTGCTCATGTACGTGTTTTGTATCAAACGATCTTGTTTTGTGTGTATATATATATGTTTCATTCTTCCCGCCTTCACGTTAATTATTCCTCATTTGTTTTCATGTACGCATTTCAGATGTTTCAAAGAAAGAAAAAGGCAGCTTTGCTAGAAGCTCTGGAAAAAATCAAAGCGGGTATTAACCAAGGACCATATGTGTATATATATATATGTGCATGTTCAGTTATTTACTTGGTTATTTCTTTTGGGTTCATAATAAATTAATTACCTTGTAATTGTATGCACTTAATTGCAGAATTGATGATTTTGGGATTTATTTCTTTACTATTGACGTTTGGACAAAGCTTCATTGCTAACATTTGTATTCCCACAAAGTATGGAAATACAATGCTGCCCTGTACGATAAGGTACCATGAAGCTGTGGGCGGTGAAGGAGGTCATGAAGAGGGTGGTGGTGGTGGTGAAGAGAGCGGCGGCGGCGGCCACGAGAGCGGTGGTGCAGCTGCTGAACGTCATCGCAGGTTATTATCCTATGAACGTAGGTTTCTGTCCGGTGACGTTCAAGCGTCCTGCAAACAAGTAATCTCACGATTCTTGTACTTCTTATCTCAACTCAATAATCTGACTCAAGCCATTCAATTTAATTCAACTTTTTTATTTTTATTTTTGCATTCTAATAGGGACACATCCCTCTCATATCCGTCAACGGTTTACATCAGCTACACATTTTTATCTTCTTCTTGGCTGTCTTCCATGTGTTCTACAGTGCAATAACCATGACCCTTGGAAGATTAAAGGTTTCTATGTGTTCTTCATATTTTCTAAAACCCATTAACATTTTCTTTAATTTTTAGTTTATATCGCAATCATTAGAGAAGCTTGTCTTTCTTTATTCTACTAGATTCGTGGGTGGAAGGAATGGGAACGGGACCATATGAGGGAACAAGAAGCCATGAATGGTACAAAATCATTAATATATTTGAATGTTTTCACCTTTGAGTCGTATTATTATTTTTACTTACCCTGCTTGCTCACATAAACTAAATGGAATATTATTGGAAGTTCAGATCCTAAGAGATTCAGACTTACCCACGAGGTATCATTCGTAAGGGATCATAACAGTTTCTGGACTAAAACAGCCGTTTCCTTCTATCTTGTAAGCACTTATTTCCAGTAATCAATACGTGAAAGATAGATTGAACATTTGTGGTACCACTGGAAAAATAAGTATTAATAATTCATCAATTTGTTGTAGGTATGCTTCTTTCGACAATTTTTCAGATCTGTTCGAAAGGCTGATTACTTGACAATGCGACATGGATTTGTATCTGTTAGTACTTTTCAGTTTCCCTCATTGCTAGCTCTTGCAGATATATAGCCGATATCACTATATATTATGCTCTTTGTTTTTATTTAACTTACAAATTCTTGTGTAGGTGCATCTAACACCGGGAAGCAAGTTTGACTTTCAAAATTATATCAAAAGATCACTAGAAGACGACTTTAAAGTAGTGGTGGGAATCAGGTAATTTCTCTCCACAAAGATCTTTATGATCTTGACCTGTTATCACAAATATATATACACTCATCACTATAATTGAAGTTTCTTCTGATTATTGCTTGTATTTTCTATTATGACAGTCCAATACTGTGGGCCTCCGTGGTGTTCTACTTGCTTGTGAATGTCCACGGTTTGTCCTTGTTGACTTATGTAAATATATATTCTTCCGACCTTTAATATAAGACATATTTACCTAATCTTAGATTAAGGAAGTTGGTTAAATTAGTTAATATAACATGGATTTTTTAAAACAACTTAGTCATCTTCCTTAAGTTAGAAAAAATTAACAAATATGAAAACTTTTTTTTATATCTAAGATCAAGATCAACTCCTTAAATATGTCTTATATTAAGAATCGAAGGGAAGGGAGTATATATATATCAATTGGGTCTATATATATGTTTACTAGCTAGTTCATAATGCTATGCTATAACATCTTTTCAGGGTGGCATGCTTCTTTCTGGGTGTCATTTCTTCCTCTAATAGTAAGTATGTTTGTTCAAAACCCTACCTGCATGATTTTACAGTGGAGCAGAATAATTAATAATTATAGAATTATATATATGAAGGTGATATTGACGGTTGGAACAAAGCTTCAAGCAATTATAACACAAATGGCGCTTGACATACAAGAAAGACACGCTGTAGTTCAGGGGATGCCTCTAGTGCAAGTCTCTGACAAACATTTTTGGCTTGAATGGCCTCCGTTAATTCTTTATCTCATCCATTATGTCCTCTTTCAGGTATTAATAATTAAATATTGCTTTTCTTATAGCTTGCCTACTTTGTGTTTCTCTGATCTTGATCACTGATAATGCTGATGCATATCTATATGAAACTTGGTGTTGTATCTTCAGAATGCGTTCGAGCTAACCTATGTGCTCTGGATTTGGGTAAGCAACTTTTTCTCACTTGCTCTTGCTCAATATGGTATTCCCTTCAATATAAGACCTATTTAATTTTTTTTTGAAGATGTTAAGGAAGTTAATTAAATATATTACTTAATTATTATATATATTGTGTATCATTAGATTATGTATCAGTTTATAGGTCAGACTAATTAGTTTAGAAAAAAAATGATATATATGAATATATTAAGATAATTCATTTAGCTTCCTTAATCTCTCCAAAAAAAAAATAAACTGGATTTTATATTTAGAACTAGAAGTAACACTAACTCCAACCCTTAATATAAGATCCATTTTGTAGATCAATTTCTTTATTAAATTGAGTCTTATATTAAGAATTGGAGGGAGTAATTAGCATAATGTATATTTAGTATCATTTTAAGTTTCAATTCCGTCAAGTGTCTATAAAATAAATTAAAAGACACAAGAAATGAAAATAATTTGGATTTCTTTCCACAATGAAAGAAAGTGATAGGTTTTTGGTCCACCATAGCTCTTTCTTTCTCTTTTCACTTGAACATATGAATCACTCAATCCTTCCCATATTAGAGAAGTAATATTAGAGGGAAAAGGTGAGGCTGCCAGGCTGGTGGGGTTCTCTCTGATCTCCCATTTTTACCTCCCATATTAGAGAGAGGATTCTTTCTTGGACATGAACCATCTGATTTTTCTTTCTTTCTGCATTATCCCTCTATTGAGAGAGCATATGTGAGTTTGAATTAAAGTTGTGCATGTAAGATTCATTTTTCATCTCCTGTCCTCATTTTTGTTTTACTTTTCATCCTCCCTTAAAAAATACTGCACAAGTATCAAACTTTAAAATCATCCAATTCTGTAAGATGTGTTTGGCTTAAAAATGAATTTTGCTGGCGGTGCAGTATGAGTTTGGAATGAATTCATGCTTTCATGAGGATATGCGCCTTCTTGTGTTCAGAATTGCCTTGGGGTAAGTAATTGAAATCATTATAGACTGTCTTAGTTAATTAAGTTTAATACTCTGTTGCAAGAATACTAAGCTAATCATAAAAGTTTATATCTTATGTTCTCTCCACAACTTTCTCATGCTATTAACAAATTCAGCCTAGCTGAACTCATTGTTTTAATCTTAAACAAACTTATGAAAAGGAAAAGAAAAAAAAGAAAAAATGAGAAATTAATTAAGTTGGGCCTGTGTAATTGTGCAGAATAGGAGCTCAAGTAGTGTGCAGCTACGTGACACTTCCATTATATGCACTAGTGACACAAATGGGATCAACAATGAAGAAGTCAATATTTGATGAGCAAACATCAAAAGCCCTAAAGAAATGGCACCAAAATGCTCTCAAGAGGAAGAATTCCAAAGGCAAAACTGCAACTCAAACATTGGGGGTTAGTCCTAGCCCTGGAGACACACCTCAGTCGCCTCTCATGCAAACTAATGAAGAATTCCAACACTTTCAACAACAACAACAACAACATCATCATGACGAGCAACAAGAAGGATCTGCCACCATTCTCACTCACATTGATCTCTAATCTAATATCTATTCTCAAATCCAACTCGAATTAAAGATATATATATTTTTTGGATTAGCTTATTTTAAGTGATTTCATGTTATATGCATGAGATTGGATGCAAAAAAAGTTTTGTCTTACAAAGCGCAAAAGTATGTTTTGGTAGTTGTGCCAACCTAATATAGATCTCTAATTCCATGCATTTACATATTTAAAAGATACAATAGAATACTCCCTCCAGTCGCTAATATAAGCATATTTGAGGATTGATCTTGATCCTAAATATAAGTCAAAGTTTTTATATTTATCAATTTTTTTAATTGAGTAATTTACCCCTATTGATGCTCCCTCAACAATAATCAAAATGGAGGGGGAATGAGGAAATTAAGAAAGATAATTATGATGCTTTAAAAAATACATATCGTATTAACTAACTTTCTTAATCTAATTAAATTAGAGAAATATATCCTATATTAAGGATAGGAGAAATATGGTAGTAGCATAGGTTAATACGTCATAATTACATTCACCAATTCTTTTCTTTTTATTTCTAATGCAATTTTAGCATTCATTTTTTGTGAATATTTAGAGATTTTGGACTGGATTTCACTTCCTCGTTCACCGTGTCCGTTGACTGGTTTTTTAACCTTCCATAACCTAGTTTAGATACAATAATATCTTAGTGTGATGATAGTGTAATCAAATGTGCAAAGGACATATTGGAGTTTATATGTTTATATATATATATATATATATATATATATTTTTTAACAATTGTAGTGTACAAAATAATTGTAATCTTTATTGGTTCATACTTTCTGTGTTGTTATTGTTTAATTAATTTATCATTTATAAATAAGGTCAAGTTATTGCTCTCAAGAAATGTTCCAGTGATTTGTTTCTTTTATTCTTAAAAGTAAAATATTTTCCCATGAATGATAAAAATTGGTTACGGTCACTTCTATTTAAATAAAAATATTCTCGCTTTTATATTTATATAATATAATAAAAACCTTAGGTTGGATGAATTGTAATCCTAGAATTTCTTATTTCATTAGTATATTATAAAATGAATACGAAATATTTTCTTATATACTATTTTACTTGAAGACCCTTGATAAAATTTTTAAAGCAAGGTAACATTTCTCCGCACTTATTCTTACGAAAACAATGGCATTCTTTCATAGAGGAAGGGTATTCTCATTCATGTATAGATTGTATAGTTACATTCAAAAAGCTATATTGGATGATTTTTAAAAAAGGAAAAAAATAGCATGTCAAAAAATACAATAAATATAATTATGTTAAGAATATTAAATATATGGATGTCTATTGACTCATATCTAGACCAATTTACTCTTCTAGTCAAACTGATATAAAGAAGAAAAGAATACTTGACATAAAGCAAAAGTAAAAAAAGACAAGGGCATAAAGAAGATATATAGTAACTATGGTCATGTAACCAGGGTTAACTGTAAGTATGGTCATGTAACCAGGGTTAGATTACTCTATATAAAGGCTTGTAATATATTGTTTCAAAAAATTGAAGGAGAACTTCTCTCTAGAAATTCTATCAAATTTTCATGAATCCTATCAACTTCTCTTTTATCACATATATTTTTATAACACATTATCAGCACGAAGCTCTAACGAATGTATGATCTTCTCTTTGTTTCTTTGAAGATTTCATTTACCTTGTTTTATTTGATAGATCTAGGATAATTTGAGTCACTATATGGAATTAGAGAGATACTTTTATCGATTGTTATATAATATCGGGTTCCATAGCTAAGATTGGAGATCGATATTGTTTTTATATCATTTATATATTATTTGCAAGTCCTTTTATATTATTATTTTATGGCCAGAAGCCATACACATATGATTCCTAAAATTATATTACCAAAAATCATATTGTTTTAATCTTTTATGATATGATACAATAAGAAGCCATATCTCTTTTCCTATTATATGGCCAGAAGCTATATACATCTTTCATCTTATTGTACGGTCAGAAGTCATATACAACTTTTATTTATCCTGAAGATAACATTTTAATTCCTCATCTTGAGATTAATTGGCCTGAAGCCATGAGATTAAATGGCCTGAAGCCATATAAGTTTTAATTTTCTTATCTTGCCTTATGAATTATTTATTGCCTTTATGAATTTATGATTATTTTTGTTTAAGATATTATATTGCATGTTTACATTTTATATTTTAATTATTTTCATTTATTTCTTTAATTAGTGTGAACCATAGCAAACCTAGCAAAACATGAAATTGTGCTCTTGATATTACTGGAAAAAATTATTTATCTTAAAAGTTGGATGCGGAAATTCACTTGAATGCTAAAAGTCCAGAAAACACAATCAAAGAAGGGAATCATGCATCCAACCAAGATAAAGCCAAATCTATGATTTTTCTTCGCCACCATTTATATGAGGATTTAAAAATTGAATATTTGACAGTAATGAACCCACTTGTTCTTTGGAACAATTTGAAAGAAAGGTATGATCACCAGAAGATGGTCATCCTCCCAAAAGCTCGTTATGACTAGATGCATCTGCGTCTGCAAGATTTTAAATCTATAAGCGAATATAACTCAGTCATGTTTAGAATTACTTCTAAATTAAAGTTATATGGAGAAAATGTTACTGATAATGAAATGCTAGAAAAAACATTCTCCATATTTCATGCATCCAATTTGCTCCTACAGCAGCAATATCGTGAAAAGGTTTTAAGAAATATGCTGACTTAATTTCTTGTTTCCTTATGGCTGAACAAAATGATGAGCTTTTATTAAAAAATCATGAATCCCGTTCAACAAGCTCAGCCCCATTCCCTGAAGTGAATGCAGTAACAAATAAATTTTATTATAGCCGGCCGTGGCCGTGGACGTGGGCAGGACCACAATTGTGGGTGTGGCCGTGGTCGATATTATGGTGGTTCAAATTCCTACCAGAAGTGGGAAAAGACTGATAAGAACCAAAAAGTGGAAAGCAGTAGTCATAATAAATATGCTGATAATCCATGTTATCGATATGGTGGCAAGGGTCATTGGTCTTGTACCTGTCATACGCCAAGGCACCTAGTTGATCTTTACCAAGAATCAATTAAAAATACTGGTAAAAAATCAAATGTTCAAGTTAATCATGTTGATCAGGGCGAGAATTCTGAGTATAGCGATATAGATAATAACTATTTGGATGTTGCAGATTTCTTAATTTAATTTGAACTATTATGTTTAAAATTACTTCTATCATATGTATTAATTATGTTTTTATGTTTCTTCTAATGAAGAATGAATCCTATTAACATCAATCCTGAAGATTTATGTCTCGTTGATAGTGCAACAACTCACATCATACCCAGACATGATAAATATTTTTCTTCCTTAATAATACGAGAAGCCAATGTTTAGACTATATCTAGTAGTATAAATTTAATTGAATGCTTCAGAAGAGCTAATATTTTTTTACCTGAAGGAACAAAATTATGCATTGATAATGCATTTTATTCTACCAAGTCTAAAAAAAACTTATTGAGTTTCAAAGATATCCGAAGAAATAGATATCATTTAGAAACAACAACTAAAAATAATCAGGAATATCTTGTCATCACAAATATAGTTGCTGGTAGAAAATACATATTAGAGAGTTTTTCTATTTTTTCTTCTGGTTTGTATTACACGTGTATAAGCACAATTGAAACACATGTTATTGAGAACAAAAGTTCACTAATGCAGACTAGAAGTTTGCCAATTCAAACCAGCAGTTTGACAATGTAAACTAGAAGTTTACTAATGAATTTATTTTTTGACATGACCGGTTAGGCCATCTTGATTCAATCATGATGCGACAAATAATTGGAAATTCATGTGGACATACCCTGAAGTGTAAACAAATACCACAACCCTATGATTTCTTATGTGCTGCATGTTCTAAGGGAAAGCTAATTATTCGCCTCTCACCAAGCAAATTAGAAAGTGAGCCTCTCATATTTCTAGAACGGATACAGGGAGATATTTGTGAGCCAATATACCCACCATGTGGACCATTTAGGTACTATATGGTTTTAATTGATACATCAACTAAATGGTCACATGTTTGTTTATTATTTGCTCCATTGATTAGATTAATAGCGCATTACTATAATTATCCTATTAAGAAAATACGTCTTGATAAAGTTGGTGAATTTACATCACAAGCTTTTAATGAATATTGTATATCCCTTGGAATTGATGTTGAACATCCTGTAGCTTATGTTCATACGCAAAATGGACTTACAGAATCATTAGTTAAAAGGTTGCAACTAATTGCAAGATATTTACTTATGAAATCTAATCTCCCAATTTCTGCTTGGGGCCATGCCATTTTGCATGCAGCAATGTTAATTCGCATTAGACCAACAAGTTATATAAAGGTTTCCCCCTTACAAATGGTTTTTGGTTAAGAACCTAATATTTCCCATATAAGAACTTTTGGGTGTGCGGTATATGTGCCTGTAGCACTACCACAACGCACCAAAATGGGTCCTCAAAGAAGGATGAGAATATATGTTGGGTATGAATCTCTATCAATTATAAAATGTTTAAAACCATCTACTGGAGATTTATTTATGGCGCGATTTGCCAATTGTCATTTTAATGAATCACTTTTCCCAATATTAAGGGAAGAAAACAAACAGCTGGGTAAAGAAATTAGTTGGAATAAATTATCATTGGCTCATTTTTATTCTCGTACAAAAAAATGTAAACTAGAAGTTCAAAAGATAATTCATTTACAAAATTTATCTAATCAAATGCCAGAAGCATTTACTGACCCAAAGAAAGTGACAAAGTCAAATGTCCCAGTTGCTAGTGCTCCTATTAAAATTGATATACCCGAAGGACAACCTGCTATAAATTAATTTAAAGCACGCCTGAAGTGTGGTAGCCCCATCAGTTCCAAAGATAAAAATCCTTAAAAGAGAAAAACAGCAAAGAATATAGATAGTCAAGTCGAGGATAATGAAGAAGAGTTAATAGCTCTAGAAGAGCCATTTCCTGAAGAGATATTATCTCTTATATAGATATCTCCAGAAAATAATGTTGTAGTCCTAGAAGAGACCCAGGTACCTGACATATGTGAAAATAATGAGATTTCAATAAATTACGTTATGAATGAAATCCGATGGGATCGAAATAAATTCAACG
Organism: Inga oerstediana; assembly: GCA_963210345.1. Lineage (NCBI taxonomy): Eukaryota > Viridiplantae > Streptophyta > Magnoliopsida > Fabales > Fabaceae > Inga > Inga oerstediana. Next base: position 12,599,592 of record OY723405.1, on the reverse strand, counting down.
TTGACGACATCTTTATTTATCATATAACATATGATGTAATGAATGATAATGAGGATCATGAACCTAAATCCATTAATGAGTGTCAACAAAGAAAAGATTAGCCCCTATAGAAAGGTGTCATTAATGCAGAATTAAAATCATTGACAAAACAAAAAGTATTTAGACCATTAGTCCTTACACCTGAAGATGTAAAACCAGTTGGATGCAAATGGATTTTTGTACGAAAAAGAAATGAAAAGGGCAAAATAACTAGATATAAGGCACATTTTGTAGCCCAAGACTTTACACAAAGGTCTGGTATTGATTTTGAAGAAACGTATTCACCAGTAGTTGATGCGACTACTTTTCGTTATTTAATTGGTTTAACAATAAATACAGAAATTGATTTACATTTAATGGATGTTGTGACTGCCTATTTATACGGATCACTTGATAATGATATTTATATGAAAGTTCCTGAAGGACTTAAAATGCCAGAAGCATCCGATTCAAGTTATCCAGAACAATACTCAGTTAAATTAAATAAGTCCTTGTATGACTTGAAGTAATCAGGGCGCATGTGGTATAATCGTCTTAATGAGTATCTGTTAAAAGAAGGATACAAAAATGATCCGATATGCTCTTACATCTTTATAAAAAGATCTAGCAGTGAATTTTCTATAATTGCTGTTTATGTTGATGATATCAACATCATTGGAACTCCTGAAGAACTTCAAAAGGCAATTAATTGTTTGAAGAAAGAATTTGAAATGAAGGACTTGGGAAGAACAAAATTCTGTTTTGGATTACAGATCGAGTACCTCAGAAAAGGGATATTTGTATATCAAAAAACTTATACAAAGAAGGTTTTAGAGAAATTTTACATGAAAAAATCCCATCCATTATGTACCCTAATGGTTGTAAGGTCATTGATATCCACCCCTGAGAAATTAGTGAAGAAGGTAATGAAGAATTACTTGGTCCAGAAATACCATATCTTAGTGCTATTGGAGCACTAATGTATCTTGCTAATCACACACGTCCTGATATATCATTTGCTGTTAATTTATTAGCAAGATATAGTTCTTCACCAACACGAAGGCATTGGAATGGAATAAAGCACATTCTTCGTTATCTCAGAGGTACCATAGACATGGGGTTATAACACTCAAATGTATCCAACCATGAACTGGTTGGTTATGCAGATGCTGGATTTTTGTCTGATCCACATGATGGTAAATCACAAACGGGATATCTATTTACATGTGGAGGTGCAGCTATTTCATGACAATATATGAAACAAACTATATCAGCCACATCATCTAATCATGCAGAAATTCTAGCAATACATGAAGTAATTCAAGAATGTGTGTGGTTGAGGTCAGTGATACATCATATACGTACAACTTGTCATTTATCTTCTGAAAAAATGATCCCAACAATTCTATATGAGGATAATGCTGCATATATCACTCAACTTAAAGAAGGTTATATCAAAGGCGATAGAACGAAGCATATTTCACCAAAATTCTTCTTCACTCGTGACCTTCAAAAAGATGGTGAAATAAATATCCAGCAAATCAGTTCAAGTGAAAATCTAGCAGATTTATTCACCAAGTCACTTCCAAGTATAATCTTTGAAAAACTTGTTCATGATATTAGTCTTCGAAGACTCAAAGATCTCAACTGGTATTGTCAAGAGGGGGAGTCGATACACGCTGTGTTCTTTTTCCCTTATCTAGGTTTTGTCTCACTGGATTTTCCTAGAAAAGTTTTTAATGAGGCAGCACTCGACGGTGTATTGATGAATGATGTATTCTTTTCTTTGGCTAAGTTTTTATCCCAAAGGGTTTTTCCTAGTTAAAGTTTTTAATGAGGCACATTCATAATGGATATCAAATGGGGAGCGTTATGAATATTAAATATATGGATATCTATTGACTCATATCTAGACCAATTTACTCTTCCAGTCAAATTGATATAAAGAAGAAAAGAAGATTTGATACAAAGTAAAAGAAAAAGAAGACAATGACATAAAAAAGATATAAAATAAACATGATCATGTAACCAGGGTTAAATGTAACCATGGTCATATAACCAGGGTTAGATTTCTGACTCTATAGAAAGGCTTGTAATCGATTGTTTCAAAAAACTGAAGGAGAACTTCTCTCTAGAAATTCTATCAATTTTTCTTGAGTCCTATCAATCTTCTCTCTTATCATATATACTATTATAACATGGTTTTTGTAGCATTTTTTTTATATATATATAATGAATATTCTGTTTCACTTAAAAAAATACGTCAACTATACTTAAGTCCTCCAGTGCCGTAGCGATAGGGCGGAGTTTAATAGCAGACGCTGAGGCGATTGGAAACACTGACCCAGTGAATGAGAAGGGAAGATACAGATCGAAGCTTGCGAAGAAAATGACAAGTACGAGGTTTGTTTTGTTTCTCCTTGCGGTTGCCACTCTCTCCGTACCTGTACTTTCCGATCTGATCCTCGCCAAAGTCGAGCGTCGCGTAAGTGATTTTCGCTTGTCAATCATTTCGATCTCATTACCCATTTAGGGTTTGCGGTTCTTGTCTTATTCAATTTTGCTGGCTTACTTCCCCTGACCTTACCAGATTTCGATATTGCAACTATGAATTAGATGTGCCGTGGGTCACAACTCAGAAGGATCAATACGGACTTTTTGTCTGTTTTACTTGTTATATATCATGTTTGATCCCACTCGATTACATTTGTACCATTATTTATCTCTGCCTCTGTTCCATATCTTTGTGGATTAAGTAACGATAGAGTGGAATCTAAAACGTAGGCATGTGGTACAATTTATATGAGCTATTTGACATATTTAGTCTTCTTCAAATGCACTTCTGCTCATCGGGTAGACATCCCCGATGTAGTTACACTAACTTTTGGTCTCGTGATCCTTTATGAATGCTGCTGTTATCTAGATTCTTAGTTTTTTTAACTTTTACACGGGTGGAACTTTATCACTTGGATTGAAGGGGATTTCTTCTAGATATTTTTTCTTCTTCAGGAATTAAATCTTCATCTTGTGCAATATGGCCATCGCTTCTTGCCTGTTAATCATTCATTATCTTTTAGCATTTCTAAAGCTCATGATCATCGTTGATGTCTACCTCTGACTAATTTTTTTTCTTTTGTTTGTAGATTGATTTGACCTCACAGATTGTGCGCATCACCACAACACTAAAGGTGCCTTACTAGTATTAGATTTTTAATTTTTCATTATCTGTGTAATTTCTTGATTCTTACTTAGATTTTCTGGATATTATTGGTATCTCTCTCTGAAAACAGAGTAAGTTACCTTTGTTCCTGTTTCGCAAAGTTTTCTGCAACTTAAGACAAAGCCAAACAGGAAGGTAATTAAGTTTATGGAAGAAATTTAATCTAAGCTGCAGCCAGAAACTTGTCCAAATAAACAAATTTGGTGTCTTGTTCTTTATCTGTAAACATCAGGCTTCAATCAAACTTGAAGCTTGAAAGAAAAACTGCTGGGAAAATTACCACCTAACAAATGTAATTAATTTTACTTTGACGCCTGTGTTTCCTTTTGAAATTTTATTTTCCCCATCTTTTACCTTATGATTTTTTTCAATCTTTTTGCAGGCGGAGAATACAGGATCTGATCCTGTGTCTGAGGTTTTGTTGACCTTTCCTGATATCCAGGAGAATCACTTGGCATACTTGACAGTGACAGTTAATGGAGGGAAAGGAAAAGCCAAATCATCTTCTGGGGAAACTTTACCTGTTGAAGGTGTCCGCCCTGAAGGCATGCCTCCTTCCTTGACCGTTTACTCTGTATCTTTACCCAAGGGGCTTGGGAAAGGCGACAGCTTATTGTTGGATGTGTTGGCTGTTTTTACCCACTCATTGCAACCAGTTCCTGAGAAAATTACTCAGTCTGATATACAGCTCGTGCTTTTCCAAGAAAGTGCTCACTATCTTTCTCCATATGATGTCAAGGTCCAATCACTTAGTGTTAAATTGCCTGATGCGAGAATAGAGTCTTATACAAAGCTAGAAAATACAAAGTTACATGGTTCTGAAATAAAATACGGACCTTATGAGAATCTCCCCCCATTCTCATACTTACCAATAGTCATACATTTTGAGAGTAATCATCCCTTTGCTGTTGCCAAAGAGTTAATCCGAGAAGTTGAGATTTCCCACTGGGGCAATGTACAGGTTACAGAGCATTATAGTCTTGTTCATGCTGGTGCTCAAAGCAAAGGAGAATTTTCAAGGTCACCTTGTTTCTTTGGTTTTGAATTGGCTGGTTGTTATGTTACTTGGACATGTAATAATGAATCATTTCCGCTGCAGGCTTGACTATCAGGCCCGGCCGTATGCGAGAGGCGCATCAGCTTTCAGGCGTCTTGTTGCAAGGTTGCCACCACGAGCTCATTCTGTGTACTACAGGGATGAAATTGGCAACATTTCAACTTCCAGTTTATGGGGTGACTCAAAAAAGGTAAATATTCTAATCCTTTTTTATTTTTATTTTTTGCTCTTTTTTTTGAAAGGCCTATGCTAACCTTTGCTTAAAAAAATTAGATGGAGCTGGAGATTGAACCTAGATACCCAATGTTTGGTGGCTGGAAGACCACTTTTACCATTGGATATGGCTTGCCACTTGAGGACTTCTTATTTGCAGTGGATGGGAAACGTGTCCTTAATATCACTTTTGGTTCACCTATGAGAGAATTGGTGATTGATAATCTCTTTGTGAAGGTAAATGAGATGATTTTATCTTGACAATATACACTTTTAATGTTTTGTTTCATCTTTTATGTTGAAAACTGATCTCGTTGTGGAGAGTCTATTATTGTACAAATTCACATTTCACTTCAACATTTTCTTAGCAAGAAGAGAATGCAGGGCAAAATGAATTTCTGGATATGAAATATTAACTTGGTCTATGATTATGTTGCACCAATATAAATGTGAATCAAGCCAAATAGCTTCATCTTTTATTAATTTATTCCATTTTCCTGCTCTTTTCCCGATTTACCGTAGTAAAATTTTTTCTCTAAACTTTTTACTTTGTATACCTGGTACTTCACTTGGTTTTTAATTTTAAACTGACCTGGAATTACTTACAGTGTCATGTAGTCTTAGAAGCATTGCTTATAATGACCTCGTGGATAATAGTTCAATCTTTATGAGTGGTGCTTTTAAATTACAGGTTGTTCTGCCTGAGGGTTCTAGCGAATTCTCTGCATCTGTTCCATTTCCTGTGAAACAAAGGCAGGAGGTATTGTCTCTTTGATATCTGCTGGTATGCCATCAGTTACCCATTCCCTTGGTTTGGTTTTTAAGCCCCTTTAGTTCATTACTTTCAGACAAAAATTTCCCACTTGGATTTTGTCGGTAGACCTGTTGTTGTGCTGGAGAAGAACAATGTTGTGCCTGAGCATAATGTTAATTTTCAGGTATTGCTGATGCACCTTTTTCTGCTATGCTTCACATGGATCATTTTTGTTTTAAGAGCGCTATAACTTACCATATCTTTTTGACTGATTCAGATTTTGAATATCATGATAAAAAGTTTTGATCATTTTAGTTTCTTAAATTTTTAATTATTGGATGGAGGTTAAAGAAAACTAATGTTAAATTAAATGGACAGTTGATGTGAAGGACAAAGATAAACACATAAACCGGTAACAGCTTAATTCAATAAAGTTGAGCATAATTGAAGAGAGCTTAATCCAGTAGCTGCAAGTATACTTTTACAGTCTGAGAGCTGAAAAACAGGGGTTAGAGGGATTTCTAAATGAGTGTTGTTTATACATTGTGGTTAGGCGTACAGCTTACTGACTTTCATGGATATTATTGCAGGTTTATTACAAGTTCAACTGTCTTTCTATGCTTAGGGAGCCCCTGATGTTGATTGCTGGGTTCTTCTTTTTATTTGTTACCTGTATTGTCTACATGCATGTAGATTTGTCAATCTCCAAATCATCGCCTACTTATTTGGCAAAGCTCCAGTGGGAGGAGGTAATTAAATTATGAAATTATCATCCCATAGAAAATCTAATATTTGCAGTTAAGTATAGTGCTTATATTCTGGGCTTGGTGTTTCACCATTCAGGTGCAGTCAAATATCCAGCAGCTGTGTAACATCATTAACCGTTGCTTGACAACAAATGACAAGCTAGAAGCATCTTTACGAGATCTTTCTAGGACAGGAGATGTTCAAGCTTGTAAAACAACTCGAAAATCAGTAGATAGCTTGCTGAAAGAGTTATCAAAAGAGTTGAAGTCTGCGTTGACATTTTTGCAATCTTCTCCACAAGCAGCTCACTTACTACCCAAGGTTTTGTTGAGAGTGCTTTCTTTTTACATATCCTTTCCCACTTGATTCATGGTATCTAATTTTATCGTCTTGCTTGCAGGTTGAGGAACTAATTGCAAAGGAGAGGGAGTTACAAGAGAGGCTAATGGCGAAACACTCAACTGTTGTAGACTGCTATGAGAAAAAGCTAGGCGGCCGGGAAATTGAAAATCGGATTGCACCACATCAGCAGAAAATTACAGCTTTAAGGCTAGAGGTTGATGATCTCTTGGAGTTTATTGATGAGGTTTGATAATGACTAGACCCCCCGATTTTGAAAACGCTGTACTTGGGTTAGAATGTTATATTTAGTGCATCATGTATTAGAAGTTCGGTGTCGAAACATCTTTGATAAGATTCGCACTTTTTGTTATTAGACTTAAATTGAGTCTCACATTTCGGGAATGCTTGGTAGGTTGATAACTCACTCTGAAGACTCCACCTCCTCCCGGACAGGTTAATATTATGGCAGAGGATCTCGTGTCTTTGTTAGGATTTTATTGATTCCTCCTTGGGTATTAAAATTTTACAGATACTTTGTTTATGGGCGTAAATTTTTAGATCTTTTTTCTTAAAGGATTTGCTCTGGGCCTGTGACAGTGAACCAATAGCTGTTATTAAGTTCATGAGTTGATTTCAAATTTACTGTTTTCTACGTATATATAGTTTATAAAATTGGGTCAATTTGCTTTTAAACTTGTGTTAGTGTCATTTTCATGTTTCTAACTTGCAAAATCATGTTAAATCCCTTTTTGACTCGTGCTAAAGTTTTTAATTTGATTATGTTTAGTGGTTTTGTATTTGAGCCTTATAAAAATTTCTTTATTAAGTATGATAAATTATGAATGTAGATGGATTTGATTTCAATTATTTGGCTTTTAAATTTATTTAAATCAAATTGTCATTTTTTATATTTAAATCATTTAATTATACAATTTAATGTTTATTTATTGATAAAAGTAAACTCTTACGAGTTCACAATTATTGTTAAATTTGTAAGTCTGACAACATTGTCTATAGCTTTTAATTTGACTAGCCAATGTAATGTGTAACATCCTAACGATGTGTCGAAATTATCTGCATTGAAACCTTGTTACTCTTTTAAAAGACAGCAAAAGGGGAGTACAGACCTTGTGCCCGTTTGGTATGATGGAAGAGTTTTTGATGGAAGTGGAAGTGAAATTGAAAGCAGAATTAGAAGTGGAACTCGAGATAGAAGTGAATTTTAAAACATGTTTGGTACAATGGTGGTAGAAGGATGGAAGTGAGATATAATTTTTAATTAAAATATCTATTTATAATATAAAAATACCAAAATACCCTCCCAAAAAAAAAAAAAAGAGAAAAAAAAACACTTCCTCTTTTAACCCATGTTAACCGCCGTCCCCCACCATCATCATCGGAAAAGCGACTTACTGAACACTGAAACAATGAATTGAAATCGCACATGGCTATAATCAAAATTGGAGTTAACAAAATTGCAGAAAAAAATTGAAATTGGAGTTTGCAAAAAAAAAGCAAAATCAGCCAGAACCAAAATCTATAGTCTCAAAGTTCCCTGAAAACCATCCTTGTCACAGAAAAAAATCAAGATCGAAGTTTGCACCATTAGACAGACGAATCCAAATTGTGGAATGGAGAAAACAAAAAACAAAGTTCCCTGACAACCATCCTCGTCGAAGAAGAGTAAGACGACGTTGGATGTCGTGGAGGGTGGGAGATGAGGATGCTGGAGATCATGGAGGATGGGCAACAGAGGTTCGAATGACTTATGCCTCATTTGATACAATGAAGCGATGACGATGAAGCAATGCCGGAGAGAGAGGAGATGATGAAAAACAGAGATTCAAAAAATAAAAATTGAAGAAATTAGATTCAAAAAATTGAAATCGAAGAAAGAAATCAAAATCATAAACAGTGAATAATCCCAAATCGTCGATGCTACGACGTCCGCTGTGTTCCATCGTGATGTCTACTGATCGTGTTTTCAAAAGAGGCGAAACCCAAATAATCGCGAAGTGCGCCCGTCTCCGCCTCGACGTGGGCTCGTCTACGCCACGATGTCTGCTGTCTGGATCAGAGAGTGAAATGTGAGCTTCGACTTCTTGAATGCAAAATAGCGTTTTTGTTCGTATTGGGGCGGGGGCAAGATGGTCCAAATGTTTCATAATTTGGGGCAAGGCGGTCCAAATATTTTCACTTCCAGAGAAGTGAGATAACTTCCATGGGTTATCCTATGGAACTCACTTCCATCATTTTTTATGGAAGTGACTTCCATGTGGAAGTAGATTCCCACCAACCAAACAGCTCAATGTGTGGAATTTACTTCCATTTCCACTTCCCTTGCCTCAATTCCCTCTTACCAAATGTAGCAATAGGGTTTGTTTGGTACGAGGAGGGGGAGGAAAAATGAGTGGAGAAAAGATTTTTTTAAGTTAAATTTTAAAAAAATAAGAGAAATAGAGTTACAAGTTTTAATTAATTTTTCTTAATATTTATCTTATATCTTCTCTTTATGAAAATTTTTTAATCCCACTTCTTTACTTTTTCAAAATCCAACCAACAAAACTTTTCTCTCCCTTTCGAATCCCTCGTAACAAATAGACCCTTAAAAGGTCATTTGTTCTCCTTGGGACTTCTGACTTCACAATCTACCTCTTCACATTAATCAAGCATATCTTCTATCGAGCACATAAATAATTTTGAAAATCTAGAGTCAGACACGCTACCATTGCACCACGCCACCACGTATCCAAGTTTTTGTCAAGGGGGTGATCGAGTCATATTAGTAAATAAATAATAATTAAGGGTATATTTAGAAAGAATAAAAAAAAATCCAGACAGACACAAACTCAGCGCATGATAATTAAGGGTGGTTTTGTTTAAGTTCTGCATCTACTGATGATATTCCTATATGGTGATGGACTTGTGATGGTAATTTTACTCTTAAGCTAGCCTCTTCTCAGTATGGGTGGTTGAGGTTGGCAAAAAAAGAAAAAAACAAAAGGCATGTTTGTTTTAGCGATCAGATCGCTTATAAGCTGCTTTTCATGTAAATCGAGACATAACTCTTCTCACATACTTACCTCGTATACCGTAAATTACGATTGAAAAGCTGTTTTTAAGCATTCCAATCGCTAATCCAAATAAGCACAAAGTATGAATAGTTGAGAAGGCATCTTTGGGAAACTCTGTGTGGCCTAACATTGCCGTGTTTTCTTGTGGCTTTGCTAAAATCATAACAAATATGTCAAGATCTCAACGTTTGATTCACCCCACGTTGCCGTGTTTTCTTGTGGGTCTTGGTTCAGTGTTTACAGCAGAGGTTTTGGGGGGTTTTGTGGGCGTTAAAACTTGCGCGTGCTCAAGGACATAAGATTGTTATCATAGAAAGTGATTGTAGGGACGTGATTCAGCAGCCTATTCAATTCATCAGTGTCTTGGGATTATTCAGTCATTGTCGACATCCACCAGCTGTTGGAAAGAGAGTGGTCTATTGAAGCCATAGCAGGGTTCCCTACAAGAATTGTAGGCATAATGTTCGTTTGGAATAGTTTATTTTTAGACAATAAGTGCTTATAAATCATGATTCACGGTATACGAGGTAAGTATGTGAGAGGAGTTTTATCTCGGCTTACGTAATAAAGACTTATTTTTTAAGAAAACGCTGAAATAAACAAACCTATTTATAACGTGTTTGCACATTACCATCGTCATGACATTTGGTGCTCCATCATTGCTGTCCATCCTTCCCTCGTGAAAAAATCGTGGCATGTTTGTGTGAACGTAAAATTAAGGGAGAATTGATTTATTTTAAATTCATATCGTAAGTTTTTTTTTTTTTTGAATTACAGTGACAAGAGCGAAGAGCTCTTGGGGCCACGCGGGCCGTAAAGAAAAACAGGAAATATCAAGCTACGATCTATGGCGCCCAAAAGAAACTCAGTTGAGATCAGCTAACATAAGTGGCGCACAGAAATCTGGTGGAAACTTCAAAAGATACAGTTCACTGTTTAAATCAAGTGCTCGTTTTGCCAAAATGTCAGCACATTTGAGTGCTTCTCTATGACAGTGATGAATTTCTAGTGCTTCTCTGTGTCAGCACATTTGCCAAAATATCGTAAGTATTTTTAATGATATAAATGTTTGAAACGGGTGTGGTGGGGTCCCCTCACACTAAACATCACTCACTTTCTTTTTTTTTTTTTTTTGCCAATAAAACAGAATATATTAAAATCAATCCAAAGTTACTACAGCATAGAAAATAAAAAGAGCAACCTATAAACTAAGGACACAAGGTAAGGATTAAAACATACAAGCATAAAATCTAAACATAAACACATAAGGCAATAAAAGTTCCACATTGTATTAAGAACATAGAGCATAATCGAACTAATCATCCATTCCATCAGAGGCCCAATAGGCCAACAGCTGTGACAGAGGTCAGGGGACCCAGCATAAAGGGCAAGACCATCTTGAGAAGCTTTGACAAGCCACACGGTCGCCAAGTTTGCTTCTATGAGAATCCATCCATACAGGAGGTTCCTGACAATTTTCCTTGAGGCAATATAATGCTCAAGGAGGTCAACAATCAAAGCACTAGCAAATAAAACATGATCAGTTTGACAGTAAGTGAAAGAAACACAATTCCAGCCCACTGATGAACAGTGTCGCCATACCCACTGAATAGGCATCCATTGAAGCCAATAATGAACAGTGTTGAGTAGTGCACTGAACAGGCAAATGTCTACCCAAGGAAGAACAGTGTGTATAGACCCACTGAACAGACTCAAATTGATAGTTCTATCATCTACAAGCCATATATAACGATACAGAGCAGCACATATAGCCATACTACCATACTCCACTCCCATATCCAAAACACCAGTACCATAGAATGTAGGGGTAGGAGGATTAACCTCTGATTTTCTTGAATGATCTAAAAATCGCCAAATCCCGTCCATCCCCTTAGGTAGTTGACCAATTACATACTTCACCACCCAGCCCCTGATCAATAACCTTAACCAACCAAAACCAGTGTATGAATCTATCATCAACTCCCTGTTTTTTGACCAAGGATCAGTCAATCGGTCCCTTTCCCCCCCATATACCTTCCACACTATTTCCATTAAGACAGGGGCATCATCCTGATTACTGGAATTTGTCTTATAAATTCCACTGCCCAATGGAGACTTACAGCAAAACACCCAGGTATATAAGGCAAACCCAAATTCCCCCAATATCAAATTTTTTGAACAGGACACTAAAATTAACATAGAGAAATCAGCAATAGGCCAAACTGTCCAACCAGAATCAAGTTCCAAACCTAATCGGCCATTGTAGGGGAAAGAAGAAACCCTAAGCAAAACACTAATCTCAAATTCTAAAGATCGACCAGATAATACCTTTGAGTGCTTCCATGACATTGCTGTAGGTTTACGCAGAGCGGTTGCACATTCCCACCTACTAGCCTCCGTCGGGCTCGTCCTCTTGCTGCGGAGGAAAGAGATCCACCGATTGGATTTGTTCATCACCGGCGGGGGCCATGGCGGAATCCATCTTCGATCCTCGTCGGTCTGTTTCACTGAGGTCTGAGGCCTACCAGCCTTCTCGTGTCCCACCTCGCTCCTTCCCCGCTCTCCACCGCCGCCGGTCTCAGTCCCAACCAGCACCGCCCCCAGCCGCGACGTGGGGTTACTCAAGAACTCACCCATAACGAGAGAAACAAACCTTACTGAGAAGATCAGACCCTTCCCCTAGCAGCGTTCGCCGTTGCCCGAGGAGATCCGCACCAACTCGAAGGTAAATCGCACAAATGGCGAAACCCTAACAGAGGGAAAAAAACTCGCACGAACGGCGAAGGCAGCGTAACAACATCACTCACTTTCATATTTTATTATAGTCACATGTATTTATCTATGAGAATAATTATATTTGAGGCATTAGTGGTTATTGAATGTGGACACCCCTGTTAATAAAAATTTGAATTTTGATTTACTACATTATAAAAAGCTAGACAATTTCACTTGACTCAATTTCTATTAGTCGCTAACCTCCATATTCTAGCATCTCTCTAAAGTCTTAAACTACATGTTTTTTTAGCTCCTTGAGATAATTTTTACAATGGAAAGGAAAACAAATATATGTATAATAATGTGTGATAAATAATAAACTTCAATTAAAATATATGTCGTGCTTTTACTTTAAAAAAAAAGTAAAAAACTATAAATGGGCCTGCTCAATGCGAACTTCCCACTAATTCTAAATACAGACCCACCGCTATGGCAATGCAAGCGGCAAACGTATGGTTCTCAACCTTCATAGTTCTACTCACCATCCTCTTGCTCCGCCGTCTTCATCGGCGGACGCCCAATCTACCGCCCGGCCCAAGAGCATGGCCCGTCATCGGAAACCTCAACCTCATAGGCCTATTCCCCCACAAGTCCCTCCATGTTCTATCCCAAAAGTACGGACCCATCATGCACCTCTGGTTAGGCTCAAAGTCTGTCGTCGTTGGCTCCTCAGCGAAAATGGCTAAGGCCTTTCTGCAAACCCACGACGGCTCCTTAGCGTCGCGGCCGAGAACTGCGGCCGGTAAGTACACAAGTTTCGACCACTCCAACATTATCTGGGCCCCATACTCCCCATACTGGCGCCAAGCCCGCAAACTCTGTTTTACCGAGCTCTTCTCTCCCAAAAGCTTGGAGTCCTATGAGTATATCAGAAAGGAAGAGATCAGAATCATGGCAAATCAACTGTACAGTTCTTCGGGCAAAACCATATTCTTAAAGGACTACCTCAACCTTTTCAACCTCAACATCATAAGTCGCATGGTTTTGGGGAAGACATACGTTAACAAAACCGAAAATGCTGTTATTACGCCGGATGAGTTCAAGTGGATGCTAGATGAGTTTCTGTTATTGAATAGTGGGTTTCTGAATATTGGGGATTTCATTCCTTGGCTTGAATTGTTGGATTTGCAGGGATATGTGAAGAGGATGAAGGTCGTGAGTAAGAAATTTGAGAGGTTTTTGGAACATATATTGAATGAACACAATGACAGAAGAAGAGGGATTAAGAATTATGTTGCCAGGGATATGGTGGATCTCCTTTTGCAAGCTGCAGATGATCCTAGCCTCGAGGTCAAGCTTCAAAAGAATAATGTGAAAGCAATTACTCAGGTAAGTCCACTTAGTGACCTAAATGTTTTTATATTTATGCGCCCTTAATGTAAGTCACTTTTTAGGCTTTTTATTGTTAGATATTTTTTATATGGATATTATATTCTATATTAATATTATATCTTATATTATTATTTGATATATTTTATATATTATAAATATGAGATATTATTATATTTATTATTAATATTTGATTAGATTACATTAGATTTGATTAGAGAGTCAGACTTTAGCTTTTGGTTTGCTTATATAAAGGCCCATATATACTCTCTTTTGTTCAAGGGATTTATAAAATTTAGAGGTCTTTGTTTTCTCTTTACTATAATCCTTAAAAAGGTTAAGGGTCAATTTTTTCCTGAAAGTTTTCACTAAGAAGTAATTTGTTAGTTTTAACTGTTAGTTGATAAAATATACTGAGCTGGTAATTCATATGTCATTTATGTCATTTTTGCATGAAGTCCATGTATTCTTTATTTAATCCTTTTTTAAAGTTAGATTTAAAACTTCTGGGGCAAATTTACACTTTAACAAAAATAACTTAGATGACATGTAGATTATCAGCTCAATATATTTAGTCAACTAATAATCAAAATTAACAGGATAACGGCTAGGGCAAAATTGCTTCCCAAAAAAATTTTGAGGCAAAATTGCCCTTCAGTAAAAACTTCTGCGGCAAAAATGCCTCTTAACCCTCCTTCAAATTATATTATATCTGGTATTAGAGCCTGGTTTGCAGCCATGAGCAAACTTGCCAACTTGTGATGCATTTACATCTCACATGCACTTATATAATATGACATGCTTTGATTAAAAAAAAAGTACTCAAAGCACTAGAAATATCTCTTAGAAAGAGGGAAAGGAAGCCAAAAACAAACCTCAATCTCTTGACACAATCGATATATTCTCATCACTATCTTGGCCGGCCCCAACATCTTAGCCGCCGCCGCCACCATCTTGGCCACCATCCATAAAATTCTTCAATTTCTTCTTGGCATCAGTAAGCTACTGATTCAATTCAATCGAGCTTTCTTTACCTTGGTCTTCATATATATGAATATGTTTTTTCAGTTTCATCCTTGCTTTGACCTTCTGTTAAACGAGTTGAGATGTTTTTTCACATCTTTTTCTATCCTTTGGGTTCTTACATTTTGAAATGCTTTGTCATTATCAATCGATTGATAAGCCTATCAAATTTATCAAGTGACCAATCAACAGTTTGATTGGCCTGATTTAGGGTCAAACATCTTGATCTTGAGCTTTAACGATCCTTTTCAATGGATTTACAATTGGTTATACTCCAATTTACTCAATCTATCTTCTAAGGGCTCCATCGCAAGAAGGACACTCACACTAGAAGAATAGGAAGAATGGAAATGAATGGACAAAGCAAAAGAACATGGTATCAGAGCTATAATTCTTTTTTATTCTCATACTTGCCATATTTATTCCACCTCCATCTGATGCATCGCCACGCACATGTTCTTTCAATCTTTCATGGTATTAGAGTTATAGTACATTGATTTTTCTTAAAATCAATACAACATTCCATTAAGTAGTAGTTACCACACCTTTTTATAGGTATCTCTAGAAAAGAGGTTATAATTCTCCACTCAATCCTTCATATAAATGACTTTTCAACACACACATCTCTTCATTTTAAAATATTCCAACAAAATATGTAAGTTACCCGCTAACTATTAAATAAGGATATTTCTAAAAATAATTTTTCATCTATAACATTTTTTGCCAAACATATATAACATATTAATTCTAACTATTTTTAACTGTATTTTTGTCCTAAATAATTGGTTATATTGTACTTATATATAAAAAATACTAGAGGGAGTGTTAATTTAATTAGTTTAAACAGCTTTTAATACTATCCTTTGTATTTTTTTAGACAAAATATTGTCCTTCAATTTTTAATTATACTGACTTCCAACATCACTTTCACTCTCTTGACACCCTTGTTAGATACAATACAAGTATATATAGAAGAAAAATGTTTATGCTCTAAAAATATGAAAGATAATTTATACTTAGAATCACCACCTCCTTCTAAAAAGTATGTAGCTTATATTTTGCATCAGTGTAGTGAAGAGGAATATTCTGATTGACCAATGCTAAAAGCTTGAAGGTCAGATTTATTAACCAAAGCTATCTTTCTAATCAATATTTTCTTATACACGGTATATATGGCCTCAGGATCTTCTCATAGGGGGGACGCAGAGCTCTTCTATAACAGTGGAATGGGCAATGTCAGAGCTTCTTAAAAAGCCACAAGTCTTGAAGAAGGCACAACAAGAGCTAGACAATGTGGTAGGTAGAAACAGATGGGTTGAAGAACAAGACATGGTCAATCTACCTTACATTAAAGCAATTGTTAAAGAAACAATGAGGTTACACCCTGTGGCACCCACACTGATCCCAAGGGAAGCCCGGGAGCACTGTAAAATTGATGGCTATGACATTCCCAAAGGCACCCAAGTGTTTTTGAATGTGTGGGCCATAGGGAGAGACCCGACAGTTTGGAGCTGGCCCAATGAGTTTAAGCCCGAGAGGTTCATTGATGGCCCGACTAAGGAGATTGATGTGAACGGTCATGACTTTGAGTTGTTGCCATTTGGGGCTGGAAGAAGAATGTGCCCGGGCTATCCTCTCGGGCTTAGGGTGATTCAATCAAGTTTGGCGATTCTCGTTCATGGGTTCAGGTGGAAGCTAGCTGGGAATATGGAGGGGCATGACTTGAATATGGAGGAGGCTTATGGGCTTTCCGTTGCCAAGAAGGTCCCTCTTGAAGCCCAGGTTGAGCCTAGGTTGACTCTTCATCTCTATTCACTGGATTAAGTGGATCTATATATGTTTTATTTTATCAAAAAGGTCCTCTTGAATATGACTTGAATATGGAGGAGGCTTGTAGGCTTTTCATTGCCAAGAAGGTCCCTCTTGAAGCCCGGGTTGAGCCTAGGTTGACTCTTCATCTCTATTCACTGGATTAAGTGGATCTATATATATTTTATTTTATCACCTAATTGTTAAGTAAGAATTTAAATAAAATTAGCTGTGCAACTTGATGTACATCAACTGGTATGTGTTATTCGATTGAAATGAAGCTTTCAGATATTGAAATGTAATTTTCAGGTATTGAAATTTAAACTTAAAATATTGTTTGTCAACCTAGCAACTCACAGTCCATTATACAGGTGCCGGCCTTTTGATTTTTTTTAGACGTATATGAAAAAATAATAAAATAGTATAATATATTAGGTTGAATTTAAATATTTGAAAATCATAAATTAATATAATAAAAGTTGCTATAGAGAGAAATTGAATGTGATCTATAATCGAAAATGATGCTAAAGCGTGATTCTTCGTTAAAAGCAAATGAAGGAAGGACATTAGCCGCATATTTGAATAGCCTTTTCATTAATTCCAAACTAGGTTGCACTTCTCACCAATGTTTTAAAAGCCGGATCGTAAGTCGAGTCGGAAAGGTCAATGGGTCATGATTCAACCGGTTGGAACGGTCGAGCCGTTCGGTCGGACCGGTGACGTAATAATTAAATTTAAAAATAATATATATTATATATTACGATTAATCTTCAGTCCAATTTCATATGAAGTTAATAAAGTCATAAAATACCATTTAAGGAAGACCATTAAATCAATCATCAACCAAACAAAATGTATTAACAATAATGATTTCATGACTTGCCAAATATTGGTGGCTCTTGATTGATCCAAGCATGAGTTTCTTGAAAGGCATTAGACCATACCACTCTGATCCTATTTATAAGTTTTTTTTTACAAAAAGAAATGATCCTATTTATCAGTTTAGTTTCAGTGTAATAAATGAGATTGTGATAATTTTACCCCTATTTATTGTACAAATGAAGAAATAATTTAAAGATAAATAGAGAAGAAAGAGTTGAAAAGTACCCATTCATAAATGAGGGTATAGTCATAAATTTACCCCATAATCATTGAGTTAATTACCTCTCTTTGGTATGTGAAATTTAGTTAAAATGAACTTATAAATACAACTAGAGTGGTAAATGTCATCAACATCTTGAGAAAATGAACTAAAATTAAGACCTTCAATACAATCTCAATGCTTCTAATTTCATCCTTAGCTTGAGGATAAACCTCATTGCCTTTTTCTTCAAAAGCATTTTTATAAAATAGTTTGTAACAAACCAAATTATTAAAATTAGTAACATATAATATACTTGGCAAAAAAAATAGTAACATATAATATAAATAAAATAAAATAACATGTCTAAAATTTATATGCCTTTTTTATTATTTTTCAGCATCAAATATAAAAAAAATTGCAGAAAAAAAATTTCTAGCTTTTTTATTGGATTGGATGGTTTTTTAAAAACCGGTTCGGTTTCCGGCTCAATAACGGTTGACAGCTCAAAACCGGCTAAACAACGGTCCAAAACGGCTCCCTTAGAAAAACGGCTCAATGCATAAATCCGACCCGCTTCAATGACCGGCCGACGATCTGACCGGTCCAACCGCCCGGTCCGGTCCGGTTCTATAAACAGTACTTCTCACCCAATATCAGAAGAATAAACCAACAATCTTCTTAGTACTTGCTTGAGAAGCACAAAATTTTATAAGTCATTTGTTTTACAAAACGAGATAAAATTATTATCACATACTTATTTTAATGTTGTATAAACATTTTCAAAAAGCTAAAATAAACATACATTTATTCAAAACAGCCACACCATGGCCAATCAATAACTCGTGCGTCAGGAGCTCAAGTTCAAAATCACATATCACTACCTTCCCCTCCCTCCCAAATACAGGACCCAATCTATGATGCAAATAAACAACAAACTGAGTCATACATTTAGGATCAAGAGTATTCATTGATACATATCATGCCACACATTTTTAGCAAGATCCATTTAATTAATCTAGCAGTTGAGGTTCTGAATGATCAATTATTCTAGTCATGGTAAGTCTCTGATGCTCAATTCATTTAAACCTTTATATATTCATTAAGAAATTAATATTATTCGTTGCTATTATTTTCAATTCCTTATTTATATTGAAATCAAATGATATACTATTAGAAAGTAAAGTCAGCAAAAAAGAGCCGGCCTTCACAGGTTAGGGCCTAAACGGGCTGCTCTGTTTAAGCCCGACTAAAAGAAAACAATCATTTCTTTAGGCTCGGCCATTGAACATAAGGATCAAGGCTAAAAGCCCTTTTAACAACCCTTTCCTATTTTTTTTCAAAAATAAAATAAAATTACAACAATGAAAGTTTTAATTTAACGCATAATGTTGTATAAACAGTACGCATAATGCAGTAAAACAAACACAATGTAAACTGTTATTCTCGTACCACAATTATAAATAATTAATGAGAAGACTTGACAAAAATAAAAAAACACTTCTTATAAATATATCTTGAAAAATATAAGTAGTTAACAAAATAACAAGACAATATATGAATAAAACAATTACTAGAAAATGAGTCAAAAACAAAAAAATTAGTAAAAATACTTATGAAATAAAAAATATTTTTTTGCATTATTTAATTTTTAAGGTTCCTAATACAAAATGGACTTATAAAACTTAACTATAAAAAAAGATAATAATAACTAAATATTTACAACACTATTAATTAGACAAAAAAATTAATAATATTAGTATTATCTTATAAATATTTTTAAAAAATAAATAAACAAACAGGTCTAAACAAGGTGGCCTTTGACTCTACATGCCGGTTCTTTTAGGCCTATTTTTTATTTTGAAGCAAAAATCTCGAATCTAACCCTAACAAATTCAGGGTTTAAACGGACTGGTGTGACAAATTCGGTCTATTTTCCAGGCTCCATTAAAAAGTCACTTAACTCTCAAATATTTAAAAATATAAATACAGTCCGGGCAAAAAAAATTAAGTT
Organism: Inga oerstediana; assembly: GCA_963210345.1. Classification (NCBI taxonomy): domain Eukaryota; kingdom Viridiplantae; phylum Streptophyta; class Magnoliopsida; order Fabales; family Fabaceae; genus Inga; species Inga oerstediana. Next base: position 12,580,136 of record OY723405.1, on the reverse strand, counting down.
TTTCAAATTTATTCCTCGTATTAATCTGATATGGGAATTTTGGAATCTGGACGAGCCCTGCGGAGTTAGTAGAAACTGCAGCTTCGTGAAACAGTTTGAGGATAACCTGATCCCGAGCTCCTGGAAATGGGATCGGCAACAATTTGGGGGTTGAGGTTTGAATGGATTTCTGTCGAGGTAAGTAGTCTGGTCCAGTCGTTGATTTGTTGAGAATTAGCGAGTACGTATTCATCAGTTTGACAATTCTATACCACTGGCTTCAATCCAAATATAGGCTAAGAGTTGCATCCACAACTGCGTCTCTAGCTCCTGCTCCGGCCGTCGTATTTCCCAATTCCGGAGAAATGAGATGTCCACACGCTGCGACGCGAGCCGACGACACCTTTGGTTGAAACCTAAATTCTTGGAAGCTACTGCGATTTCCGGTAGAGAGACTAGGGAACAACATTATTATGTAACTCATAGTTGCTTTGCCAAAATTCATGAAGTTGTTAGATCCCCCCTCCCCTTCCTGGTATGCTAATGCTAAGCCTTGTGTTGAATAATTGCTGCTTGCTAGTTGGTAACATTTGCTTCTCAACCAAATTCCTTTTTTGAACAGACGAATTCAACTCCAAGCAAGTTTGGGATTTTGTTATGTGTTGCCATTGTTGTTCTGGTTACGGCCGTCCGAGCGTTTGTAGTGAGGAAGTCGAGATACAAGCGTCCTGGTTCCGTCGCTGATCTCGTGAGACGTGGCCAGCTCAGATACGATTCAAGAGGCATGTATGATTCTATTACCCTTTTATCTTTCAACATTTTGAAACATTCATTATCGTTTATCATTATGTTGGATGGATGCTTCCAAAATCATAATCATTCAGATCAAAGCCTCTCAAGTATGACGACCCATTCAATAACCCGTTAGTAAAGGTTAGCAAAAGCAAGTCAACAGTTGAGATGTGTGGTAAACTTTACCGCTTGGCCCCAGTGACTCTTACTGAAGAGCAGCAAGCCATCCACCAGAGAAGGAGATCACGGGCTTATCGCTGGAAGCGTCCTACTATGTTCCTTAAAGAAGGAGACTCTCTACCTCCCGATGTTGATCCTGACTCTATCAGGTGGATTCCTGCTAATCATCCTTTTGCAACTACTGCTACTGATATTGATGAGAACTTGGCGCAAACCAATGTCTATCAAAAGCGTGGAGTTCCTTTACGTATTCAGGCAGAACATGAAGCCCTCCACAGGAAGCTCGAAGCCCTTGAAAATGTAAGCATTCTCTAAGTTATGACACAGGCAGGGGAAGCCAGATAGTTTTAAATATCTGTGAAGTTCTGGGTTGTGAATATGCTGAGTTATCTTTATACAGTTGTTTTTTGCGTTTAGATTTCTAGCTACAAAATATTTGGTTTTTGTTTTTCCACATCGAACTGCAATTCCACCTGTATTGAATGCTCACTTTAATTGCTCCATTGCTACAGAACCAAGCAAAACATAGGTTTCCTATTTTGGATTATCAAAACTAGAGCATTTGAGTCTTCGCAGTAAGTGTTTGTCTGTGAATACTTCAAGATGCCTTCCAGTAAATGCCAAGGTGATGGTTGTTGCATAGGAAACTTATATATGAGAAATTTTAGCATATGTGCGGACAATTCAATATTGTGTTGTATAAATCTTAGACAATACAGGGTTATCTATCTGAAGCTATAACTTATGAAAAAAGAGTTTTCAATTTCTTGGAACCAAAAAATATTTGCAGCTGCAGCTCACTAAATCTTAATCTTTACATCAATTTGAATTATGAAGCCAGGATGGTGACTTCTAACTTGCCAAAAAGTTACCAGGTTTTGGTTTCTCTCTCAACATTAGTCCATTTGTATGGAGCTGCTCTCTTGAATTTATTTATAGACTAAGCATATCATATGTTTTACATATCGTTTTATATTTTGGTTGTGACAAAAATACTTGATGTCTACAATTTAGCAGGCCTTTTGTCTTGTGAGCTTTTCTTGTTTCTTGAAGTGTTTCTCTGCCTTATTTGTTGTCTGACTGAAACATTTTTTCCCATTTTGCAGGAACAAACACTCAACAGGTTGATGATGGATCCTACCAATGGTCAAGATTTTGAGAGACCATTGAAGTCCAACGTCAAATCAAATGCCCAAGCAGAGAAGACCTCCATTAACAATCAGGTGAGTGACCCAGATAAAGTTGAGAGCCCATCAGCATCTGAGGAAAAACCGGGTCCGTAGTTAGCTTACCGCTCATCTGCCAGAAATGCTCCAAGGTAAATCTTCTTTGAGGGAAGTAGTGAATCTCCACTTAACATAGATTTGAATTTGCTCCAAAATTTTGCCCCGTTGACCTGGTAGCTTCTTCAGTAGTTGCGAGTTGTATAGGCGATGACTGTAAATACTAAAATATAATTGCGTGGCTTTCGTATTGTCAAACCTTACTTTTATGCAGATTGCAATATATGTAACTTAAGAAACTGTATGTGCTGTTGTGCACTCAGCTTCCTACTTCTGCACTTATTCCAGCCTCACCACTAACATATTGAGTTAAAAAACCAATTGTGGGCAGAGGGTTTGGAATATGCTTAATTGCGACGGTGATAGAAGTTTGAGTGGATTCTGGAATATGCTTTATTGCACCCTGACACGAGTCTTGATGGTACTCGCCTATGTGGTCAGCATACTGATGGACTGAACACCGTTTTATACTGAGACACTCGGACAATTCATCAAACATGTTCATATGGAAGAATATAATCGTGTGCATGTGAGCTAGGGCTCATTATATCAGATATTATACTTAGTGCTTGTTTGCGTCAACTTACTTTTAAGTGATTTTGATTTTGCGCTGTACTAGTTAAATGTGAGATGAGTTTTATTTCATAAAGCACAAAATTGTTATTTTTTTTCCAGACATCTACTAGATGACTAGAACTTCTATTTTGTGATAACACAATTCCCCTGTTATGTGATCTATTTAAATTCCGTGGTCTCAATTTAAAAAGTATAAAATTGGGTTTCTTGTGTGTAAGGAATATCTAAACTAAATAAAAAATGGCATTAGTTTCTGTTTGGAAAGTACTGCTTTCGTTTTGGATTTAAAGAGTTTATCTTGATTTGAGCTAGACGTACTTTTTTTGTGGTTTTTTTTTTTCCTTTTGGGGAGGATTCCTTGCTTTTTTCCTTGGATCGTAGTAGGAAGAAGATTAGCCTGGGTGTTGGTGGCTTCACAGGAGGCTATCAAATGGTCCCCAGGGACGAAGAATGGATGCATGACGCGGAGAAGGAAGTCCATGGTATTGGAGAGAGTAGAACCAAAGAAAATGAGAAGGCAACAGGGTTCCATGCAGAGCATAAATGGAGGTCTTTCAAGGAAGCAGTACTACAGGATCGGGGTGATACAGAAGAGGAGGAAGATTGGTGGAGTGGGGATGGGTGGAAGGATCGTATCAAGGTCGAGATGACTGCCTTGGGTCCGAATGTGATCTTCTCGATGGAAGAAAAGGATAGGTTGGCTAAGCAGTGGCATAGTGCACTGATAGTTAAGCTGCTCGGGCGTATGGTAGAACCCGTTTATTTTGCAACAAAAATTCAGCAGTTCTGGGCTAACAATGGGGATGTTGAGCCAATCGATGTGGGTGCTGGTTTCTTCGTGGTGAAATTCAACGATAGAAGAGATTATGATCTTGCACTCACCGGAGGTCCATGGCTCCTATTTGACCACTATATTTCGGTGCAACCGTGGAAACAAGATTTTGATCCTGATGAAGCGGTGGTGACTAAGATTGCTGCGTGGATTCGGTTTGCGAAGCTTCCTTTGGATTATTATGATAAAGGAGCCTTATTTGTTTTAGGTTCACAGATTGGAAAGGTAATTAAAGTTGATGTCGCGACGCTAAAGAGGAAGAAAGGAAGGTTTGCTAGACTTTGCGTAGAATTGAATCTAGCTGAACCATTGAGGCCGTTCATATTGATAAATGGCAGAGTCACCCGTGTACAGTATGAAGGTATACATCTCATTTGTTTTAAATGCGGGAGGTATGGTCATGACGCAGATCATTGTCCACATAAAGAGGTTGGTTCCCAAGCTACTGAGATGGGAGTAGGGTGTGAATCCGGAGAACAAGCTGGGATTACTGAAGCAAGCCAGGAGTCTTCGGTTGGGGTTGGAGGCAGGAATGATCATGGGAATGGAGAGTGTAGTGGGAATAAGGCTATGGAAGGAGTGGGTTTTGATAATTGGACCTTAGTCCAGCGAACACGAAGACAACGCCGGCCAAACGGGGCTGCTGGTATATCGGACAGCCGACCGGTTCTGCGTGAAGATCGTCCACGCGGTGCTTTGGTTGATCGGAGACAAGCTGTTTCGGATAGGCGAGGCGCACGATTTGCGGCGTTGATTAAGGAAGAAATGGTGAGTGATTATAGAAAGTCAAGAAAGATGGAAAGGGAGCCTTTGAAGGAGATAACGAACGAAGATACAGCGGTGGACGTAACTCAGCCGGAAATTGTGGAGAAAAATGCGCTATATTCTGGTCTTGTAATTGATGTCCAGAGTCAAAGTGGGAGTGGGACCAACCAAGAGAATAAGTGCAAATTACCGCTGGAAACGAAGGAAGAAGACAAGAAAAAGGAGGGGACAGCGCACATGGGTGAGCAACCGCTGGAGATCAAGGAAAAAGATAATAAATTGGAAGGAAAAGCGCTTTTGGGCAACTCTACGCTGGACATAAAAGAAAAAGCCAAGAAAAAGGAGGGATCATCTAATATGGGTGTTATCATGGAGGCCAAAACGCGGCTAGGATTGGTGAAGAGCAACAACATGGAATTAAGTAGGAGTGGGGCCAAAACCGATGAGCAAGCTTATATTGGGTCAGTGTCCACTAAGCCTATAATTCAAAATAAAAGTATGATGCAAGTTGATGATATAGCAAGGAAGAATCGAGAGAAGGAGCAAAGGAATATGAACGAGATGAAAGGGAAGAATGAGTCTAATGTGGGGGCTACAAATAAATGGGATCCTGGAGAAGGCAGTAACACACAGTTCTGTGTACGCCAGAATCCTATTTTGGATGATTTGGGTGATACAGAGATGTGTGATGTGGTGAAGTCCAGCGTTCAGAAGCAGTAGCTTGGGGCCTAAAATTTCTTATTAATTTTTTATGGATTATAATATATTAATTTGGAATTCTCGGGGTACTGGGCGCAAGTTTTTTGCAGGTTTGATTTTTGAGTTAAAGCGGATATATCAGTTTGATTTTTTAGCTCTCCTTGAACCAAGGCAGAAGGGAGAGAAGGCAGGAGTGCTTAGTAGACGCTTGGGCATGGAAAATGTGGAGGTAGTCGAGGCAAATGGCTTCAGTGGTGGAATATGGTGTTTTTGGAAAAATAATGTTGATTTCAAGGTAACTTTTAAAGATTCCCAGGTTCTTCATGGGGTCTTTAATGAAGGAAAGAATTCGAGATGGGATTTATCGGTGGTGTATGGACATCCAAACTACTTGAAGCGTAGAGATTTATGGAGGCAACTAAGTTTAATCCGGGATAGTGGGTTGACGAAGTGGTGTGTGGGGGGTGATTTTAATGCAACTTTACGGGATGCAGATAGAAGGTCAGTATCAAAAGCACCTGGTCGACATGATAATTTATTTGTAAAATGATTGAGGGAAAGTGAGATGGAAGAAATGGGTTTTCAAGGACCAGAATTCACCTGGAGGAGGAATGGATCGGCAAGCAGAATTGATAGGGTTATAGCAACGAAGCAATGGTTTGATATGTTTACCAGTGTATCCTTGTTGCATCTTCCACAATATAAGTCTGATCATTGTCCGCTTCTAATGAGATGGGTGAGAGGACCTAGATGTAAGCAACGGAAGCCATTCCGGTTCTTTGCGCCCTGGGTTACAGATGAGTCCTTCTCTTCTGTGGTGGAGAATTCATGGAGGTCATCTAGATCTTGGGAGGAAAATATTGCTGGGTTCAAAGCGGAGGTCACAGAATGGAATGAGAAGAGTTTTGGGAATATTAATCACAGGAAAGCTTATTTGCTCCATAAATTGGAAAAGTTAGAGGAAGGACCAGAAGGGGATATTAAAAGGAAGTTGGTGTGGGAAGAGCTAGAGCAGTGTTTGGTTCAGGAGGAATTAATGTGGTTGCAGCGTTCCCGATGTAACTGGTATACTCAGGGGGATAAAAATACGAAGTATTTTCATACAGTTACGAATAGTCGTCATAGGAGAAAGCAAGTGGAAGCCCTTAAAAATGATGATGGGATATGGATTTATAGCGAGGAAGACCTCAAACGAGAAGGAACTACTTTTTTCCAGAATCTCTACACCGAGGAACAGAACCAGAGTGGAGATGTTAATTTCGGTGGTACTTATCCATTGATTTCTGAGAATTTGTTACAAATGATGGGCGCGATGGTTACGGAACAAGAAGTGAAACAAGCAATGTTTAGTATGGGCCCTCTCAAAGCCCCTGGTCCAGATGGTCTGAATCCGCTATTCTTTCAAAACCAATGGAATACTGTTCGGGAGATGGTGGTGAAAATGGTTCAGGATATCTTTGATAGGCCCAATGAGGTTAGAAGGGTTAATGGGACTTATATCGTTTTGATCCCCAAGATTGAGATCCCCCAGTGCATTAGGGATTTTCGGCCGATCAGTTTGTGTAACGTTATCTATAAGGTTGTTACAAAAATCCTAGCAACCAGGATGAAGAGGGTTATGCCGCAAATCATTGCACCAAATCAGTGTAGTTTTGTGCCTGGGAGACAGAGTTCTGATAATATTATCCTTGCCCAGGAAATTGTGCATTCGATGAAGAAAACGAAGAAGAAACAGGGATTTATGGCTTTGAAAATTGATCTTGAGAAAGCGTATGATCGTGTGCGTTGGGATTTTGTGGTGGCACGGTTACATGAATTACAATTCCCATCCAAAATTATTGATTTAATAATTGCATGCCTTACTACCCCTGAAATGCAGATTATGTGGAATGGCAAGCCTGGACCAGCTTTCAACCCGTCCCGCGGTGTTAGGCAAGGTGATCCTATATCTCCATACTTGTTTGTACTTGTTATGGAAAAATTGGCTCATCTTATTCAAGCGGAGGTGAACGAGATGAATTGGATTCCGTTTAGGTTAAAGAAGCATGGGGTGGCAATTTCACATTTGTTCTTTGCTGATGATCTTTTTCTGTTTGCTGAGGCTTCTCTTGACCAGGCAGCAATTATTAAAGCTTGCCTAGATGATTTCTGTGCTGCATCAGGGGAAAGAGTCAATGGAGCAAAGTCCAGGATTTTCTTTTCAAGGAACGTCTGCCATAACAGGAGAACGGAGATCAGCGATTTTCTTGAATTTACACCGACTGCGGATCTTGGTAAATATTTGGGTATTCCTGTACATCACGACAGGGTGTCGAAGCATACCTACCAGTACCTAGTAAATAAGATGGAAGACCGTTTGAAGGGTTGGATGGCGAATACCTTATCAATGGCTGCCCGTCATACACTTGTCTCCTCAGTAGTTTCAACAATTCCCAGCTATGTCATGCAATCAGCATGGTTACCAGCAGCTACATGTGAAGAAATTGACAAGAAGTGTAGGGGTTTCCTGTGGGGAAGTTCTGGTATGAGTAAGAAGCCTTCAATGGTTAAATGGGATGAAGTGTGTAAGACAAAGGATGTAGGAGGCCTGGGTTTACGTCATGCTCGAAAACAGAACGAAGCCTTCATGATGAAGCTAGGGTGGGGTCTTGTGAAGAGACGGGATACATTATGGGTGAAGTTTATGCGGGAAAAATATAAATGTGGGGAAGATATTTTGCCCATCATAAATAATGCGAGGGGTGGTTCTCAAGCATGGAAGGGGATAAAGCATGTTTGGGAAAGGGTACAGCAAGGAGTCGGGTGGCGGATAGGAAAGGGTGACCGAGTGCTTTTCTGGACAGAACCATGGCTTCCGCATTATGATAGTCTTGTGAGTTATTGTGTTAGAGATATTCCGGATGACATGTTAGTGGAGCCTGTGTGTACATATGTAACCGCGTCAGGAGGGTGGGACTGGGCGAAGTTTGATTCATTCTTACCTTACTCAGTACTTGATGCCATAAGGAGGGTCATACCGTCTGCTCGAGGAACTGAGGAGGATATACCCATATGGAGGATCTCGAATAGTGGGGAGTTTACTATTAAGTCAGCCTATGGAATAGTGGCCGGGGAGCAGATTTCACCTGATCGTGGGTTATGGCGAAGAATATGGAAATTGCGCACTCCACAAAGATGTAAAACTTTTCTGTGGATGGCAGCTCGCGGGAGATTGATGACGAATTCATGGAGAGCAGTGTGTGGAATGCAAGAACAGCAGGATTGTTTTTTGTGTGCAGGGGTGTCTGAGAGTGTGTTACATGTACTTAGAGATTGTCGTATAGCGAGAGGTTGTTGGGCAAGGATTTCAGATTCTCCCGCGCAGAGTAATAAGTTCTTTGAGTTTATGGATATTACAGCTTGGATAAGATGGAATTTATTACAGAGAGAAGAATACGAAGGGGTGAGCTGGCAGGTATGGTTTGCAATTTTTTGTAGGCAGCTGTGGCTAAATAGAAACTCTGGAGAATTTCAAGGTCAGACCTCGGGGCCTAATCAGTTGATAGCTCAAGTCCGAGCTCAGACAAGATGGGCTGATGTGACGCTATGTAAGTCTTCTTGTGAGACAAGAGTAACTACATCATGGAAACCTCCATATGTTGGTTGGGTTAAAGTTAATGTGGACGGCGCATGTAGTTCGGGAGGGGATCGTGCGGGGTGTGGAGGGATTGTGAGGGATCATGATGGCAATTTGCTAACTGGATTCATGTATGGTTTGGGTAGAGGATCTAGTCTTCATGCTGAGGTGTGGGCAGTAATGATAGGGCTTAAGATGGCATGGGATGCGGGGAATCGGCGACTAGTGATAGAGTCGGACTGCTTGGAGGCTTTGGAGCTGATAATGGGTGGCTGGGAGGAAGATCACATGGAAGCTCAGTTACTCGGGGAGATTCATGGTATGTTAGATAGAAGCTGGGATGTATCAATGGATTGGTGTGGACGAAAATCTAATCTTGTGGCGGATATTTTAGCTAAGGAATCACTGGGCATATCTACAGGGCTTGTTTGGTTTCGAGAACCACCAGACTGCATTCGTTCTACGTTGCGTTCAGATATAGGTGTCTCGTAGTTTTTTTGTTTGTTGTTGTGTGTTTTCTTTTCCTTTTTGTATTTGGTTTGTTTTTTTCATACTATTTAGTTAAACTGTATGTCAATCAAAAAAAAAAAAAAAGTATATCTGAGGGAGAAGCATTCATACCATACCATCTTTTTTATTTCAAAGGTTGATTTTATTATCATAATCTTGCATGCTTATGTTGCTATATTTATTTTGCGCAGGTAAAAGAATCAATCACAGGGAAATGATGTATTCAAATTTCAAATTTATTCATATGCTCGCGATAAAATAAATCATAAGGAATTATTTAAGTAAAGGTTTTTTGGCCAATAGTTTAAGTAAAGTTTCAGTGTTTGGTATTTATATTTTCTATTAGTGATATTCGAAGAAAAAACTAACGCCGTGACCCGTGATAGCGAGTATTGCTTGAGTTTCAAGTCTTTAGGGAGGGGGAAACAGTCGTTTGGCTTAAGATTTTTAGAGTTTTATATCTAAAAATTTAAATTGCAAAATTTCATATGAAAAAATAATACATAAATAAGTTCCACCTCGTCCATGAGGAAGATGCTGCTGACAAGCAAAAATGTTCAAAGACGAAAGATAGGAGGAATTTTACCCTAAGCAACTAAAATTGCAGAGTATCTAACACATAGACATGTATCACTCGTTCTTGGTAGTAGCAGCTTGTCTTGCACCAACAGCAAAGAATTCAGTGATGACTTCAAGGGGCATACCCTTGGTTTCTGGAACCTTCAAGAACACAAATACCCACGACATGCAGCACACAACAGCGTAAATTCCAAAAACACCAGCGAGTCCAATGGAACTAAGCATCACAGGCAGTGTGTAAGTGACAATGATGTCTCCAATCCAGAACACCAATGCACACATGGCAATACAGAGCCCACGGACCCGTGTGGGGAAAATCTCTGAGCAAAGTATGTTTGGAATTGGTCCATAGGCACTAACAAAGCAGCAGAAATATATTATAACGCATGCAGTTGATATTACAGCATGCACCACTGTCCCAAACTCCGCTATGTTCCCAACCACCAAAATAATGAGTGACACTATCAGCACGGGAATTGTGCAGAGTAGTAATTGCCTGCATCAACAAAGGAGTTACTTATTCCCAACAAATCACAAGTCAAGTATACACAATACAAACACAAAAGAAACCTTTGTTTTTAAATGTATATATCTGGATCTTATTGAGTCTTTCTTGTATACAGTGCCTGGATCAGTTTACAAAGCTAAAGATTCTAACTTCCTCACAAGTTTGTCTTTGGGGAGAGAATCTTTTCTACCACCATAATGTCAGTTGTGAAATGTAGGGCTCGGTTAGGATTCTGTTGAGTACCAGATTGAAAGGTATGGGATGCTAATGATGCTGATGCTAATCTGTTGGGTTCTATCAGAAGCATTTCCAAGAAAAATAAGAAGGAAGATCGGAAGGAAAGTAAGAGCATACCTTCTGCCTGATATATCCATGAGCCTCATGGCTAAACCAATACTAGGAAGCATCAACAAGGTTGTGAATGCACTAATAAGAAATGAAGCAGATGTTGAGCCGAGGCCTAAATCTTCAAGAAGAACTTCAACACCTGCCTCTTCAAGGATTTGGGGAGTGTAATATAGAACCCCATTTATTCCTGAAAACTGCATAAATATATTTAGTACTAGATGTTAGTCGGTGATCGGATGGCACAAACCAATAGAAAAAATGCTGTGTACGTAAAAGGCAAAGGAGAGATTCGAACTGGAAGAATATGATTATGCAAACCCTTTTTTTTTTTTTTAACCTTGGATTATGCAAACCTGAACAAACAGGCTTCCGAGTTCCAAATAACATCGTTATAGATTATAACCTCGTATTTACTGTAACCACGTATTACCTGCTGAAGTAGTTGAATTCCAACACCAACGACCAAAGCATGCTTAACTCCTGGTTCAAGCAGAGCTTTCCATATTGGTCCTACTGAAGCAGTCTTGGATGGGTGAACCATAGCTGGCCCAACTGGATGCTGATCAATGAGTTCCCTGGAGTAAAGAGCAGGCTGACTTACCAAGGCAGCAGCATGGACAAGTTCACCCTCACCAGGAGCATCTGCGCCAGGAACTGATGCAAGGGATCCACGTCGAGATCCAGGACCTCCCTCTTGGTGCAAATAAATCCTTTTAAATCCTCCTTGTTTTTTCCCATCTTCCCCTTCTCTCTCAGACCATTTCCATGCCAGCTGCCAGCCACCACCAATGCCAGTACTACCAACTGCATCACTTGATCCTTGCATGAGACTACTGTGACGCCTCATGCTGCTCAGGATACTGCCATGGGAAGGAGGAGGAGGCATCTCCTTTTCCATACTTGTCGTTTGTCGTGATATTAGAGGGCTATGCAGATTGTCATCAGAGTCCCCGGCAGCATCTGAGGCATAGTCTTCACCTTCTCTTTGAAGGCTCTCTTCATCCCATTGTTCATCTTTAATTGGAGGCCCAGCTGTGCTGAACATGCTTCCAAAATTTGGGAAAAGCATGCTTCCTGTCTCAGGGAGCTTCTCATGTACACTGCCAAAGAGAGTCACAAGAGGGTCCATGAGAGGTATGCTTTGGTTGACAAGGCTTCCCTGACGGGATGCTAAACCAAGAGAACTGTTTCCAGTGACAGGTTTTGCAACCCAAGAGAGGCCTGCTTGAGATCCATATAACCGGACTTTATCTTTCTCTGTTGTCAGTTCCAGGCCGTTAGCTGCTTCATCAACAGGGCCTATAATATACTCTTCTATGCTTGTTTCACCTCCAACGACAAGACCTTCCACCAGCAATGCCATCTCACCTGCCAATAAATTATGATTACGCAGGATCAGATAAATCCCTCTGAGAAATTAGCATGATTAAAAAAAGTAAAGGTGATATGTGAAAAAAGAAATTGGATAGGCAATGAAATCACAGAGGACTTGAGCAAATTAAGCATTTACAACAGATAATATTTGATTTTATCAAAACTTAGCATGAAATCTACTTAAAGTTAGAAATTGAAAATCATATGCAATCTTGCAGTGTGATCACCTTACTCTACAGTGACATTACCACATTCATGTACTTCATGTCTGAAATCTTGCACATATAAGAAGAGCTATTGTGTTGTGAATTTATAGTTTCAATAAAAGCAGAAAAGCTATTGTGTTGTGAATTTATAGATTCAGTAAAAGCAGAAAAGCTGTCTTACCTTGCTGGGTTGCTTGCATGTCAAAATGGGGCAAAAGCCTTAAAATGGTTCCCCATTTATGACTAACCCACCAAAACCATTTACTTCATATAATTATAAGCAAGTAGCAAATATAAGAATTATGGTCTCAAAAGCAGAGCAAATATGACACAGCAAAATAAAGTTGTGATTTATTTTGCCATAACCAAATGAGAAAGGAAAAAAATATATATTAAAATTAACATATAAAGTAAATCTTGAAGTAATGCAAACATCTCCTGACTAATGGCTATAATCCAAAATGATTACAGAATGTCATAATAATTATGAAATGAAGTAAGCTTCTCCCAAAACTACACAAAACTATCTATGGCCATATGTACAGGTACAGACATACCTGAGACATCCTCCATGCCCCGTAATCTTTGAAGAACTTTTTTGGCCTCAAGCATCTTTCCTTTACTCACTAACCACCGAGGAGACTCAGGCAAGAAAAATACCGTTAATACAAAATAGATGAGGGAGGGAATAGTAAGAACCCCGAGCATCAATCTCCAGCTAGGAGAGGCTAACAATGACATGCCAAAAACCATACAATATGATAAAAACATGCCTGCTGAACCACTGAACTGTGGAAGTGTATTTAAGGATCCCCTTATATCAGAAGGAGCAGTCTCAGATATGTAGACTGGCACAAGAGTAACAGCAAGACCAATCCCAAATCCATCTAGTAGCCTTGCTATGCATAATACATAAACATTTGGGGACCACAACATCACCAAACCACCGAAAAAGTAAAGCGTTGATGATATTATCAACATTGGACGCCGGCCAAACCTATCTGATAAGGAACCAGAGCAGGTTGTAATCAATGTTGCTCCAATGAGGGACATGGCTACCACAAGTCCTTCAACAGTTGATTGCAAAACAAGATCCTTCTTAATGTAAACAATGGCACCTGAAAGAGGAGAAAAATGCAAATAGCTCACTAAAAGGTCGATCATTGAGGATAATGTACGACGCAATGTATTGGACACTGTCTATTGTGAAGAATAAGTAACTAGTTGTAACTATGCTGGTATTGGCTTGATAAACATTTATTTGCTTTATATATGAAAAGGGAGAAAACATTCAGGTGAAGGCTTAGCAGTATCATGGCAAACAAACAGGAAGGTAGTCAAACGCAGAGCTGTAGCTTTGGAGAAATTTTTCTGCTGTAGCGCTGAAATATTAGCCTTTGCATTTATACTACTTTTTTTTTTTTTTTGTAAGAAGGGGTATTCGTCTTAGTAAGGCGTCGAAATTTGCTTCTATACACGTGGCTGCTCCTTCGATTCTAAAGCAGCCTATGTTGGTAAAATTACTGACTATTGTTAAGCTGCCTTTTTAAATATTATTAGTAAAAGAAATTCGAAAGATGAAGAAGTTGAAGGGAAGCCAAAAGGAATCAGTACCAGCAATAGTAGCATTATCCCATCCTTGCAGAAAATTACCAATAGAAGCCGCAATAGCCACTAGCACGGATCCTTTCATTTTCAGTCACCGATGAATTTAGGTTTGCAGCAGACTGTAAAGTAACCTGCTAAGAAAATACGAAAGAACACGAATCAACGACTCACGTACTCCCACTCCGACACCGAAAGAGAACAGAAGTTAACCTCTCGAATTTCGACCAAGGGAACGCGGTGATGAGCTTAAGCTTGGCATATCAAATTTTCATAAGCGGTGACCGATGGCCACCGCCACAAACATGAATTATGTGCTCAAATTTACACAGTACAACTAACGAAAAGGAACATACCTGAGAACACCGATCGCTTACACTGCAAGCTCGTCTGTAAAGAGACGAAAAGAAAGAGAGATTGAATGCTTGGAGTGGAAGATTGAACAAATGAAAGAGATGCTAAAAGAGATTAAATATTCACGATTTCTTGCTTGGATATTAAATAAATTTACAGATTAAAAGGAATGAAGATTCATGATGAAGAAGCATGAACTGGCTGGTGGCTACTGCTGCTGCTGAAGCGATGGAATCTGCGCGTAGAGACAAAATGAGCTCCAGATCAGGAACAAGACGAGTCTGGCTGATCAAGAATTAAGGGAGTATATATGTACATATATCTCCCTCGACTCTCTCGTAAATCACCGTCAGTTTCTATAACCGCCCAATTGAAAATTGCAGCATTAGTGCTCATTTCCTCCTTAGCATTTACGAGAAAGTGTGAACTGGGAAAGTGTGGGTTCTGGAACCCCTTTTAATAATATAATTTTGGAGTCGTTTGGTCGCTTGATACTTTTACTCTAAACAAAAAAATTTTTGGCCAGTATTGTAAACAATTTTTTTTTTTTTTTGGGACTAGTCTTCTAAACAAATAGTATGCTCTCAAGTCTCAACCACAGTTAAGAGTTGAAAGTAAACTACCTTTATACAGTATTAGAAATATTTTCCTCTTAGAAAAATATTATGTTACCGAAAAACTTATCATTTTAAAAAATTAGTTTAACCACCTCACGTGAATCAAAAATATTAATTACAAGATAGTTATAACATTAAATACGTAAAAAAAAAATTAGCCTTCCAAATACGCGCAAATGGCTATACTACACTAATTAAAACGAATTGATTATTTAGATTTTTTTTATTATATATAAGAGTAAAATCAGGAAATAAATATTAAATGGTTAAGGTGTTGTTTTACCAACAAAGTTGTTTCTTATAAGCATTGGACAAAAATATTAATAAATAATTTAAAATTGTGCAGATTCACTAAAACCTTAAATATCATCAAACGTCCATTAAATTCACCGAAATTAATTTAAAGTAAAACCTAACTGACATTTCATGAAATTTAACGGCTTAAGTGAATCTGCGTCATTTTAAATTATTTATTAATATTTTTGTTTCTTTCAAAGTTTATTTGTGCCAGACGCTCCTAAAAAAAAAATTTGCTGATAAAATTGCACCTTAACCTAAAATTAAATGTTCTTATTTTTTTCCCTAGAGAATCATTTTTATAATAAATGTTCTAAATATTATGAAACTTGACTTATATTTTGAATCAAACCAAATTAAAAAGAAAAGACTTGTATTATGAATCATAAAAGGAGTATATAAAAGATGCATAAAGTAAATATAGAGTGGTTGAGAGTTTGGTGAACTCTTGCAAGTTCAAGATAAAGGGCTGCATGAAAAATCAAGAGCCAATTCTTTTCAATAAAAGGGAGATAGAAAGACGAGGTGAGATGGAAGCAACTCATTCATGTGAATCTCATCTGATCTTCATGTTTCTCAAACATATCTAGCTCTTCGGGGAGGGACTTGAAAAGAAAAGAAAATATTAATCTGGGAAAATCTTAAAAAAAGAACTTAAGATTCACAAAATTCAAATTCGAGTATTTCCCAAAAAAAAATTGAGAATCATTAATCAAGTTTTGACATTTTTTAATCAATTCTTGTGAAAAAACCTAATCTGACATTTAATGATTTTAAAGTTTTTTTCAGATATTCTCCCTGTTAATAAAAAATTTATTATAAAGAACTCAATATTTCTTCAAAAAAAAAAAACAGTCGTGTGTTTAAATCTTACGAGTCGGGGGAAAAAAATCTTATGAGGGGGGATGAAGTTGCATGTCACTTCCTTAGCATGAACAGTAAAACAGCCAGAAACTACATAAAATTATGGAGCATGAGACAATAAAGTCAAAATAAAGAAACGCACGTAAAAATATATTTGATATGTCACCTAAAATGAGTTTAACAAATCTAATTGATGCGATAAATATTAAGTTTCAGCCGCTCAATTAAAAGTTGGCAGGGGGTGGGGGTGGGTATAATAAGTGGTGTTTGATGATTTAAAATGTATAAATAAATTAAAATTTCAAAAAACAGAAAGAGACAAATAGACAATATCGAGATAATTTAGTTATGAACACAGATTTTCAAAATAATTAAAAAAATGTAACAGGATGCCATTTGCTCGGGTATTTTAATTTTTCAGTCGCCTTCAATGATTGGCATATCTGTTTGGACTAATTTAACCTCTCACTTTCTCAAAATTTTCAAAGCTTGCAACTGGCGCCTGATCGTGATTAAGGAGGCCAAAATGGTAAATTCGGATGGACTCAAAGATACTGTGCGTCCAAATGATTGGAGTAATTCGGAAGCAGACAAGCAACCAACAAGAGAGAGACAGTCGACGGATTCTTAAATCTACAAGTAATTTTTACCCCCTCTCCTTGTTCCAATTATAAGAAAAATTATTTTTTTAAAAAATTAAAAAAATTAATTAAATTATTTTAGAGTATTTTTTTTAAATTAATTAGTTTAACTAATAAATTAATATATAATTTAAGAATATATAACATATAATATACTTAAGTAACTTATTTAGCTTATTTAATCTCTCCAAAAAAAATTAATTTTATCTTATATGTAAAACCGGAGTTAGTAGTTTTTACTTGGGACCCACCTGACAATACATATGCTCCTCCATGTGCCACCTGGATTCCCAGATTACCGCCTCTTATTGGCACTTTCTTAACACAACTAATTTGTCAGCTCATGCATGAATCATGATTGCGTATTATTTAGAGGCAGAGCACCTTGCTTTGCATGCTCCATGACATTCCTAATCATCATTGTTATATAAATTAAAATAAACTTTTTTTCCAGCAAAAAATTAAAATAAACTAAAGCTACTGGGAATTTTTTTTTGTCTTTAGTGATATTATATAAAATTATTGAGACTATTATTTAATACGAGAGTAAAATACATTGACTACCTCTCTGTTTTACCTAAATTACACAAACCCCCTTTATTTTGAAAACGTATATAGACTTCCCTTGAACTTAAAATGCAAGTTACAAAAACATCCCTTACATATTTGATATTTCATTTCCATCCATTCAACCGTTAGTTAACCTTTAAGTTTAACTATTAAACATTTATTTTGACCAAAACACCCATTTTTTAATAAATGAATAAATATTTATATTTATCCAAAAAATAAATTTTTATTCAAAAAACTAATTCTAATACATGTATGTTCAAAATTTTCAATATATTATAATTTTTTAAATTTTTATTATATTATAAAATCTTAGATTTTAAATTTTTATCATATTGAAACCTATTTATTTAGTATTATTTTAAATGACTAAAAATATGCCTTTCAAATAAAAGGCAAAAATAAAAAGAAAGAAATATGTTTTATTCACAATATGTTATTAATAATGTAAATTTGATATAGTATATGGCATATATTAATTTTAAAATTTAATTTTTTAAATACATTTTTTGTATGAACATTTATAAACATGTTTATTTTAGTATGCATCTATTAATAGGATTAATAATTTTTTAATTAATTTTTTTATGTTTACATTAATTAAATTAATTAAGTATTTATCTTAATATGAAAAAAATTTAACATATAACGATTTACAAAAGTAAAAGTTAAGTTAAGAAAAATAAAAAAAATTCTTAAATTACTTAAACAATTTTAATCAAAATTAGGAAATTAATAACGATGAAGGATAAATTAGTAAATAAAAATTATTTTAATATAAATTTTAATTAAAAAATAAAAAATTTTAACGAAATTAACGGTTTGGACTTAAGTATATGTTTTCAAAATAGAGAGAAAGTCCATGTAATTAAGACAAAACGTAAAGGATGTTAGAGTATTTTACTCTTAATATTACTAGCATTGTTGCAAAAAAAATACTCACTATCATTAGTTAAACAAATTGTGGAACCACGCACATAATAAAAGTTAGTTGAAAATCTCTTTTTTCTTTTAAATATTATTGATAGATCAACTCCTGTAAATAAAATTAAATCATTTTTTAGAATTAAAATTAATTAAATCCGACAATAGTCACATTTAATCTAATAAATAAAATTAAATAAATAGTAAAACAAAAAAAATCCAGACGTTACTAATTGTAGGCTCATAATGATAAATAGTAGTATACCTTATTATATCAATTATATATATGGATAGAAATTTGGATTATTATTTTTATGATAAAATAAATGTAAAAATATATTTTATTTTCTTCTTGTCATTATATTTTTGTCTGCAACTTGACTATTGTTCCTTAACAAAATGAATTTCAAAATTTAGACACCAATGTTATTAAAATCTCAAATCTCATAGACCTTTTTTTAAAAAAAAAATTGATGGAATTTTTTTTAAAAATATTTTACCCACACGATATTTAACATTTTAAAGTTGTGATTTGTTATAAATTTAGATTTAGATTTGAAATGGTTTCGATGGATATTTTAATTTATTTGGCGTTTTCTTTATTTTCTTCTTCCTCTTCTTTCTTTTCCCCCGTAGGTGGGGAATTGCATTCGGTGTTTAAATCGCAAAACTAAGTTTATGGTCATCACGAGCATGATTGGTGTTCGAACGAACAAAGTAAGCATCACATGGAGGTCACGTGTCGTCCACAATGTGGGCCTAGCTTAACATGCCTTGCCAGTATCCAACACTCGTGGGGCCTCGAATAATATCAATCTGCACTTGGGGACGTATAATATTAATACGATTACCTCATGTATTAATTTATAAGATAAATTGATTTTTTAGAGAGATTAAAGAAATTAATAAGTTATTTAATCATATTATATGTTATGTATCCTTAGATTATATATTAATTTATTAGTTAAACTAATTAGTTTGAAGAAAAAAATAAAAATATAAATACTCTAAAGTAATTTAATTAGCTTTTTTAATTTCTTCAAAAAAATCAACTTTATCTTATAATTAGGACGAAGGGAGTAATATTTTATCTTCATAAGTGGTGTTGAATCGTTATTATTACTATTATTTTTATTTTATTTTAATTTATTCTCATATAGTATCGTTTTCTTCAAAAGAAAAAAATGATTTGACGTGAAGGATTATTCTTTTGGCCAAAAAATACTTTATTTATTTTTGGGAAAATCACTGGTAAATACTAAATAAGTAAATTAATTGCTCTTTGCCACTAACACAAATGGGATACCTAACTGTCATTAAAATTGAACTTAAAAAGACAAAAAAGCCCTTAGTTTAGTTTGAAAAGATCACACGAGGCAGAAGCAAATGATTAAAGTTTATGACAGTGGGTTGTTCAGTTATCGTGTTTGGCGGAGTGCGGTGATGCGAGTCTTCTGTTGTTGCCGTCGATCGCTGTGGCGTCCACTGGAGGTCCATCACTGTGGAGTCGATAGATCACTTTAAAGCCCTTCTTCATATTTCAGTTTTTGATGGAGGCGATGATTTCTATATTGCTAGTGGAACTTAGTATTGTGCATTGCTGTGTGTGTGAGTAAGGAAATAGTAAATATAATTGAGGGTTCCTTAGATATTGAGAGTTTGGCCATTATTGTGAAGTTTTTTATATTAGTTTATGGGAGTTTGTATATTGTGTATTGTGTATCGTGTATTGCGTGTAATCGATTTTGTTACCTGAATGTTGCTGGAATAATGATTTTGCAATGGAGATTCACATGTGATAGCCATTATGTGCAATTGATCTCCCGTTTTGTACACCTACACCTATCCCTGAGTAATTGCACATTATGGAAGAGTAATTGCATATAATGGAAGATCATTGGCACAATGGATCATCCTTTACACATGAATCAGAAGATCCATTGCACAAACGGAAGATCAATTGCACAAAATGGAAGATCAATTGCACAAAACGGAAGATCATTGGCACATCATGGAAGAATATATGACAATGCAAGATCATTGGCACAATGGATCATCCTTTGCACATCATGGGAGAGTATTTGCACAAAACGGAAGCTCAATTGCACATCATGGAAGAGTAATTGCACAAAACGGAAGATCAACTACACAATATGGAAGATCAACTGCATATCATGGAAGATCAATTGCACATAATGGAAGATCAATTGCACATAATGGAAGAGTGATTGCACAAAATAAAAGATCATTAACACAATGGATCATCCTTTGCACATGGGAGAGTAATTGCACAAAACGGAAGATCAATTGCACATTATGGAAGAGTAAATGCACAAAACGGAAGATCGACTACACTATGGAAGATCAAATGCACGTCATGGAAGAGTAATTGCACAAAATGAAAGATCAATTGCATAAGACGGAAGATCATTGGCACAATGGATCATCCTTTGCACATAGGAGAGTAATTGCACAAAACGGAAGCTCAATTGCATATCATGGAAGATGAATTGCACATCATGGAAGAGTAATTGCATATAATGGAAGATCATTAGCACAATGGATCATCCTTTACACATGAATCAGAAGATGCATTGCACAAACGGAAGATCAATTGCACTTCATGGAACATCAATTGCACAAAACGGAAGATCAATTGCACAAAACGGAAGATCATTGGCACATCATGAAAGAGTATATGACAATACAAGATCATTGGCACAATGGATCATACTTTGCACATCATGGGAGAGTAATTGCACAAAACGGAAACTCAATTGCACATCATGGAAGAGTAATTGCACAACATGAAAGATCATTGCACAAAACGGAAGATCAACTACACAATATGGAAGCTCAATTGCACAGAATGGAATATCAAATACACAAAACGGAAGATCGTGTTTTGCACACAAGGAACATGTTGTGCACGTATGTCAAACTTTATCGACATTTGGATGATCTAATGTTTAACAAAGTCATATATATACAGACAGTTTAGTTTGTTGCAAAACGAAATACAAACATCCCTAGTTAGAGTAGTTAAAGCATTAATGACACTTTGTCTTTTTCTTATATCTCTAAACTTCAATGTTATGCATTATCCATTCCCGATGTTTGTTCTTCACATGGGTAACTAGCCACCACACCACATCCACCCTTTTTTGATCGATGTCTTCCTAAACATAAAAGTTTTAAGTTAGATCCAATTATATTGTAGCATGTAAAGTAAAAATTTACTCACATTAGGCATTGTGAAATTGTTCCACTCAGGCCTTCTAATATTTTCCCACATTTGCAGCCACAATATCACATACATGCCACAGTCCCATCTAGACAGAAATAAATAGCAAAACATTAACATACAATGGATACATCTATACATACCAGAGTATCCAACAATTTCACTAACTCACACATTGCTCTGCTTGTGTGCAGATTTTTAAATTGACAGGGGTAACTCAAAACACATGAACTTGAAAATGCACTCAACAACTGCCTACACCAAACTGCAGAATTTCCTAAAAAAATATATGTTGTACACAGTTAGCAACTAATTGATAAGTTGAAAATAAATGTTCTACACCATTGGGGAAATATAAAAATATTTGGCTAAGATACGACATATTTAATTACAGAACCTGTTAAAAACCAGCATTAAAAACTTTGAAAGTGTAAGTAGCAATAAAAGACAATGCTGTCAGAAAAAGTGGCCAAAAGTGCACAATGATATTTTTGAAATTGTGAAACTATCATGCAACATAGTTATACAAAGATCCCAGAAACATATGAGCAAACACCAAAATGAGTTCAAACAAGAAGGAGAACAGAAACACTTGCCAAATGTCTGTTACATACCAACAACAAGTTTTGAATTGACATGCTTTGCAGAAAAGATAGGTTATTTAGAATCCATATTAAGTTGTAACAGAGAAGCACCATATGAACAAAGCATAAACTTCATAATACTTAATCACATTAAAATATACTTATAACATTCTTAGATAGATTAACTTAAAATTCTCACATTATATGTATCTATCTTGTTAAGTGAGCTAGAGCCACTAGGCTTACATGCTCATATCCTTTGTAGCCCAATCACATGTGAACACTTGGGGGTAATGAGTAAGATCAGGATCCCAAGTAATCTCTCTTTCTAATATCATATATGTTTCTAGATGGATTTAATTCAAATCAATGCAAAGTATGCATGAAAGTCAACTGGTGAGCTAAGAATTTAATGATTTGGTTCACTTCTAATTTGACTGGTGAAGGGGAGATATAAGCAAGGTTTAATATTATGTAAATCTTATATCAAACTAAAGCAAATATTAACAAGAGAAATTGTTAGATCAGCTTGGTTTATTATTCTGATTTTCAATATGATATATCAACCCCAACAAGCCCCAACACTTACCCTTTATGCTATCAAATTCTTTTATCAGCCTTGCTGTTGGTCTGTCTATAAACTCTCTTTCAGCAACATTAAATACAAAAACACCATTTAAGTCCTACAAATTTTTCTTCTCCCTCTGCAAAAAGCAAAAAATAAAAACTAATGAGTTGGAAGGGGAAAAGGCTTACATAATTGAAACTTGACTTGCTACCAAACAGAAGTGTAAAGCCATGCACAAATCCTGATTTTGTCATCCAGCACAGTGAACCACAGTCTTAAGAGTATTCGTCATGGGTTGATTTGAAGGTTCTTAATGATATATCACGAAGCATAAAAGGAAAACAGAGTACAGTATAGTTCAAACAGTCTATGACATCTAAATATACTCCCATTATAATAAGCCTGCTCCAATTACATTTTGAAAGGGTTCAAGACAAGAAACTCAGCATAGTTTCAACTGAATTTTATCTCTTTAGAGAGCTCTACTAACTCTGAAATTCACTTCTTTATAAAGGAAAATTCTTCTACTAAACCATATTAAATTCAAAAGCCCCATCCTGTTGGTTTATTTTAGAAAGCACCATATAAGCATGAACATTGCTAGTAAGTAAGGCATTTTAAATTATCTCACCGGATTTTGGGAGTAGGAAAATCCCTAGGGTTCCAAGCTTCTTCACTACTTGCCCAAGAATAACCACAGACGGCAGAAAATGGTGGACGGCGTCCGAAGGAGTGTGGAATGCAAGAACAACCTGATGACGCGGGGAACAAATTAAAATCGAGATGCAAAGGCAAACTGAGCAAATCATTCTCACCAGATTTTGGGAGTAGAAAAATCGCTAGGATTCCGACCTTCTTCACTGCTTGCCCGAGAACAACCACAGACGGCAGACAATGGTGGACGGCGTCCGAAGGAGTATGGAAGGCTTGTTTGACGAAGATTGGATCTGCTACACTGTACTCAAACACCAAGTTCCTCTGCCTTTTCTCCTTCCTCCCTCCCGCCTAAAATGTTGTCGTCAAATAAGGGCTTTTTAGTCTTTTTAAGTTCAATTTTAATGACAATTAGGTATCCCATATGTGTTGGTAGCAAAGAGCAATTAATTTGCTTATTTAGTATTTACCAGCGATTTTCCCTTTATTTTTTTGAAATGCACAATAAAACTTAAATTGTATTCACACTATCTTTGTTACTTGCCCTTATAATAACTGTTTGGATTATTTTCTGAAATATAGTTTTTACGATTGATGAGATAAGTATGTAAGATGAGTTTCATCTTGGTTTGCAAAAAAGAATTTTTAAAACCGCGGTTTAAATATTTCCCAACCATACTAGATCAGTATGGTTTGAAAGCATTTCTGTTCAACTTCCTTTTTCATCTTTCTCATCATTTAAAACTTGGTTAAAATCAAAACTAGTTGCTCTGCACAAGGATGGGAATATGGAAGTGGTGACCCTTATTATTAAGCTTCTTTCAACCATTTAGTTTAGTCATTAAGGATATTAGATATGCATCCTCATTGTGTTATCTGGCTTTTAAAAAGGAACCTTGCATGCCAAAATCAAGAATTGTTTAGGAGATACCAATGGTGCAACTGTTAGAGCATATTGATATAGAAGGCTGGAGTATCTTTATCGAAAAATATAAGAGAGGAAGGAATGGATTTATTTAGTCTTGGATTTGCTTCGAAGTCAACTCTCTTTAGTGTGTGTTTGGATTAGCTTTTTTTTAATAGTTTTTACGATTTATAAGGTAAGTGTGTGAGAGGAGTTTTGTCTCGGATTACGCAAACCATGATTTGAAACCATGGTTTTGATGTTTGCCTAGTCTTTCATTTAGAGGAAACAGCCTCATTAATCCCATCTTGCACTACAATGCTTTAGAGCAACTTTACTATGAATCAAGAATTGCTCCATCTAACAGCAATCTAATCTAACAGCAAAACTCTTAAAATTTTCTGCTTCAAGAAGAATTTGATGCCTAAGAAGGGTTATAGTGAACACTCGTCCAATGCAATTCAGTCGGATATAAATTTTTATCTAAAATGTTTTGATTTCTTTAATGTTGTGTGAGTTAAATTCCTTTATTGTAATGTTTTTAATACTCTACAATCATGCCGTGCTTACTTTTAATCATTTAATGCATTTTGATCTCTTACCCCAAAAAAAAACCATCATTATATGTAGAGTATTTTTTTTTTTTTATCAGGAATATGCAGAGTAATTTTAAGTTGGGCATTCTGTGACAGAAAATTTAAGGTCGAACATATTTATTATTTTTAAATATTTTTTTATTTACTCTTCTATTTAGTCCTATATATAGGCAAGGGATAGAAGGTTTATTTTAGTTCTATTTATAAGTCATATAATTAATATTTTGATACGGATCTATAATTTTATCTTTTATTTATTACTATTATATTGATTTTATTTTTTTATATATATTAAATAGGAATAAATTTAGAAAGTTGTCAAATTTTAAGGTAGGTTTAATGAAGTTTAAAATTTTTCTTAAACTATATAAAATATGCTGGAAGTAACTTATAAATAGGATGATAGTTTTGTAAAATAGTTACTCCATGTTCTTAACCAAGAGGGACCTTTATTAAATCATGAACAGTAGTAATAAATAATTATTTAAAACACGGCAGAACTTCAAACATCAATTTTTTGGGGGAAAAATCAATGAAGAGCATTTATAAAAAAAAATTAACTTGTAATTGTAACCGATATATTGAAAAAATATTATCATTCGCTGGCAAATATATATATATATATATATCATTCTTCTTAATACCGGTGAGATATTAATTTTTTCCTCTTATAGTATACTCTTAATTAAGAGTGACTCTACACCAAATAATGCATTCATTTATTTTATTCTTAATGCCTGCCTTTAATCAATGTTACATCAATAAGTGGAGGGAGTTTAGTGGTCGCTTTCATTTTAGTAATTATAGATGATGATGAATGTTTGATTATGATAGAATCAAGACTGGGTCCTATTCTCATTTCTCCCAGACTCCCACCAAATCCTGAGATCCCTGATTGCGTCACTACAAAGCATAATCGCCTCCCAATAATTAAGGAGAATGATAGATACTTTGCCGTTCTCCGTCCTACTAGTACCTCCTGTTTCTAATATAAGGTTTATTAATAAATTTTAATACAAATTGTACTACAGTCTAGATTATAACTGGGAATACGGCCAGCCCGCGAGTTGCGGGCTGACCCGCACCAAACTGTGGCCTGCACGGTGCGGGCCTGTGCAGCCCGCACTTCTGCGGGCTGGCAAAATGTCAACCCTAACCTGTAGTATGCGGGTGCGGGTCAGCCCGCGGGCCCGCTTTTTTTTTTTTTGTGAAAAAAAAATTCATATTTTTTAAAGAGGATTGAAAATATGAGACACATATATACAAGTAATTAAATTTACCTTCATAGTATCAATCATTTCTTTTATAAAAATTTAAAAACATAATCTAAAATTTAAGAGATAAAGTTATCAAATTTGTTGAAGTTTATAAACAAAACATAAACTCATCCTCAAGCAACCAAGATATAATAATTTTGTTTAAAGAAGAAGGGAAGAAGCTAAGATTTTTTCTCTTTAGATTGGGAGATATCAAGATAAGAGTGGAAAACTTATAAGTTTTGTAAAATGATTATATGTAAATAAAAAATTTTACGGGCCAACCCGCGAGTTATGCGGTGTGGGCCTGTGCAGCCCGCATTTTTATGGGTTGAGATTTTCCCAACCCTAACCCGTCAAAACCCGCGGGCTCACGGGTTGAGCCCATATTACCAGCTCTAGTCTAGATGTTATACTTAAAATAGGAGTAGTATAATGTATAAATAATTAAGTGATGTAAATTAATAAATTAGTTAAGCATAATAATGTGTATGAAATGTAATTTTTTTAAATTTAACTTTCTTTATAAAGATAGCCGATGGGAGAGAATGAACGAAAAAATAAACGAGGGAGATTTATAATTAATTAGGAAAAATTTTTAAAAATAAAATTTTCAAACAAATACAATGTTTAATTTATAAGAAGGACCGTTTTTATCCCTATCACAAAAAGTTGTATTTATATTTAGAACAGGTGGGAGTAGGCCACAGCAGACTAATTTAATTACAAATACATTTAAATGAATCCTAAAACAAATTTACAATTTAAACTGCTTTATAATTAATCATTTTTTATTTTTTAGATCAAATGTTTGTTGTTGATCAGCATGTAATGCTCAATCGTCCCCACATATAATGTTGTAATGAAAACAATTATAATTCAGCTTCTTCTTCTTTTTTTTAACGACATTATAATTCAGTTCTACATTTTATAAATGTCGAAACATCTTTTTATACACACAGCTTCATGACCTTAAGAAGCTGAACCACATAATAACTGCTGCGTCCGATGGTAAATGTAAGATTTAATTGATTTTTTTTTTGAAGAGATTAAAAAAATTAATTTAATTATTTTAAAATATTTATTATTTATATTTATCATTTTTTTAAAAACTAATTTATCTGACATATAAACTCACAAATAATTAAAAGAATTATAATTAAATACATTTGAAATAGCAGAATCCAAATCCAAACATGTACTTTTAACATATTTCTAATACGGTCAAAATGATTAATTAAGAATCTATGAACATTATAAATTTACCCACAATGAATGCCTTTCAATTTTTATCAACCCCTTTCCTATCTCTTCAATCAGGAATTCCTCTTTCTCCCCCATCTTCTCTCTTTCTCTCATCAATCATCATCAACGACCTCCTACCATCAGAAAGAATAAAAATCTCAGCAAGAAGCTTAACATCATCCTCTTTCAATGCTTCCAGAAGACAGTCTAATCCTATCAAATTTGCACCTTTTTTTTTTTTTTTGTGTGAAAATCCTGCTCATTCTAAAATCGGGCAATGTTGATGGTAGGACGTTGAAGCTCGGTCATTTATTCTCTCAGATGGTAGGAGGTGATGGATAATTGGAGAGAGAGTGAGATAGAGGGATTTCTAATTGAGGAGAGAGGGAGGGGTTAATAAATATTGAAGGACATTGGGGTAAATTTACATGGTTCATAAATCCCTAATTAATTATTTTGGCCTGATTAGGAATTTGTTGAAAGTGTAAGCTTGAATCTGAATTTTAGTATCTCAAAAGGATTTAATTTGGATTCTCCCTAAATAATTTAATTATGCACAACATATGATATGATTAAATAGCTCATTTAACTTCCTTAATTTCTTCAAAAAAGTTAACTAAATATTATATTTAGGACTTAAGGTAATACTCCCTCCGGTCCTAATTATAAGATAAAGTTGACTTTTTTGGAGAAATTAAGGAAGCCAATTAAATTACTTTAGAGTATTTATATTTTTATTTTTTCTCCAAACTAATTAATTTGACTAATAAACTAATATATAATCTAAGTATACTGAAAATATAAATACTCTAAAGAAATTTAATTGGCTTCCTTAATTTCTCCAAAAAAATCAACTTTATCTTATAATTAAGACCAGAGAGAGAGTATTTAGTATGTTTAAAACTTGTGAACTCAACCTCAGTTTTTTCAAATATGACTGGCAGGTGCTCATACATAGCTTAGCTCGCTTTCATTAACTCATATCACATATTCTTTAATGTCATATCTTAGAACATTCATTGTTAATGACTAATTTTTTTTCCAAGTTTACCCATATTTTATTCTCTTTTTTAATTAAACAGCCTGTGCATCGTACTGAGTAATCTGTCTGGTTCTTAGAAATCAAGCATATTAAGGAGTTCATTGTTGTTCATGAAGCAGGAGTACAATTTAGTTAGGCTTTGACAATTTCGGCAAAACAATCCCATTTGCTGGAAGTAAATTTTTCCCCTTTTGGCCAATATATGACTTCGGGTAGGCGTCAACAACATTAATAGCATTTCTGTTGTTTGATGTCCTTTGGAATTTAGTACCGTAACGCAGTGGCAACCACCTCAACGTAATTTATAGTAATTTAATTAAGAAGAGGTAGTCAAGCCATAAAATTTGTCTGAAGATAGAAGGAAGATTTTAAGTTTACCCACATTTTAAACAACGAATTACATCATGAAAAGCAAAAAAAAAAAAAAAAAACACACACACACACACACACAATTCATCAAACTGTAAGTAGGGCAATCTTAGAAAAATATAATCAATACATAATTTAATGACATATAACAATAATAATGACCATTTATTCCTTATAAAAAGTGTCTTATAATAAAGACTAAGGACAACATGCTAAAATGAAGTTGGCATTCTACAGCCGATAACAATCCAATCAAATCAAAGTCAGGCTAATTTGCCCATAGCAGGCAATTTGAATAATGCCCTTACTGGGCAATGGCATTCTTGACAATGTTGCAATGAGGAACTAAAAGATGAACGAGGTATTTAAAAGAAACATATCTGCATGCTTTGGTTTTCTTGAAAAGAAAAAGATGAATGGGGATTTCAATTTGACTGTTGAAAATCTGACATATTCTTCTCCTCTAGATTGGTTCAAAGAAAGGGTTGGAAAGAAAAATAATGAAAAATATTTTGTCACATAAGTGTTTGGTTTGTATTGAAAAAGAAAATTGGTCGATAGGAAAATTTTTATTTGATTTGAAAAAAATGAGGTAGGAAAATAGCCAAAAAATCATTTTGCCCCTGAAATAAAATTATTATTTAAATATTCATGAGACCCACACATCTCACTCACCTTTTTATGATACATTCAAGGTCACATTAAGGGATTTTTATGTCTTTAGGCATTTTTCCTCCACACTTGAAAATTGGTTCCCACCAATTTTGGTGGAACAACGTTTTAATTATATATCTGAAAATTGATGGGCTCAGGAAAATATTTTCCCACATGAAAATGCAATCAAATGCCCGCCGCCATTGAAAAATCTCAATTTTCCATTTCCTTTCCTCAATTTTCCTCCAACCAAATGGCCTCCTAGTTTTTGAAATTCCAGATCTACTGTATAGTTCATTAACTGGTCATTACTTTAATAAGTATTCATTTCAGTCCACAACATGGGCAAAGTAGGGAAGAATTTTCAGTTCAAAGCATATTTAATGAGTCAATTATATTTTTGGGAGAATAACAAAAAAATACCATTTGAACTTCAAAATCCTCAATTAGTCATTTGATAAAGATTTACGTTGTCAATCCCATTACCATTTTTGTCAGCGGAATTTTGAAGTTCAAATGATATTTTTCTGTAATTTTCACTATATTTTTTAGTTTTAATGAATTAGTTAAAATGAATTAGATTGTGAATTAACGAGAGTGTAAACTATGACATGACTCATGTAAGTTGTAACATTATCGGATAATAATAGAGTCTAGCTAGGAATGAGCATATTATTGGCGATCTCCATATCTTGTTTCTTTATTATTACTACAGCTTTCCTATCAAATTCATCATTCAAACTTGTTGGATTCAAGACTACATTAATCCAAAGCCTTAAGTATTTTAACACCCACCATGAAGGCATGTCTAATTATATTAGTTGGTATACTTTTTTTATATGGATATATGATCAAATCAGATTCAAATGTTGTAAGTTCCAACTAGAAGTAACTCTTCCAATTATGTTTTATGTATTCACAAATATTCAAACTAGAGACCTCGTATTTAAGCAGTTAAAACCCCCTCTATTATGAGCAATGGTGGTATATTAGCCGGAATATTTGCGCCAACTTCTACTCTTTGATTTGTAACCTAATGTCATTTGTGCTTTAAAATTGTAAGTTTATGTAGTAAAAAAATAAGGAGAGAGAGAACTAACGTACCGAGGTGAATCTATGTTCGGATTTGGGTCAAAGTTCCAGTATTCCATAATTGTGCCCACACAATTATTAGACTACTAGAGTGTAATTGTAATTTGCACAGCGGATCACCAGAACAAGAAAGATGGTAGGAGAGAAGAGATTGCTAGAAAACTCAATAGCAGGAGTGATTTGTAATTGAGGAGGTATATCCTATTTATAGTAGTTTAGAATGGACACTACTTAGGAAACGTATGCACTCCTTCCTGTCCTCCAAGATAGTAATTACATTAATTGATTCTCAATTAATTTCCTAATTATGGTGACTTGTTCCTCAACTAACAATCTCATAATTAATACTGACTTATTCCCTAATCTTCAATTAATGCTGATTTGATTCTTATTTGATTAGGCTACTTATATCCTAATCAAACAGTTCGGCCCATTAAAAGTAGACTTGGACCCAAAGTCCAATAGTTTAACATGGAAATTCAAAGGGACAATTGACTTGTGACCACTGCACTCTTGTTTGCAACTTCAAGTTTTTTATTGGGTTAAGGTGTAATTTTACTAATAAAGTTTTTTTCAGGGGCGTCTGCAACAAATAAATTTTGGAAGAAGCAAAAATAAAAATAAATAATTAAAAAGGCTGCAAATTCATAAAAACCGTTAAATTTTAATAAACACCGTCAGGTTTTATTCTCTTATAATTTAACGATTGTTTAGTGAAATTTAATGGTTTTGGTGAATTTTCACCTTTTTAAATTGTTTATTAATAGTTTTGATCTTTCCAAGACTTATTTATGCCTGATGCTCCTAAAAAAAACTTTATTGATAAAATTACACCTTAACTCTTCTTTATTTTAAAATAACAGTTTTGTCTTTAATTTAGAATCAAACGTATAACGTATAGAGTTTTTAATTTAAAGTCCCACAATGTCACGTTGCAAAATTGTTAAGAATGCCAACTTCCTTCTAGTAAACATCTAAAACCTGAAATGCCATTAACGTTCTGCTTCATGTATAATAAGCAGAATTGCAAAAGATGTCGTAATTTCCTCTGGGGTAGTAGCTCTGTTTGTAGGAAACCCCATCTAGTATCCTGGGACTTGGTGTGTGCACGTAAAGAAAATGGAGGCCTTGGTCTCAGGAAAGCTCGTCACCATAACCAGGCATTCATGATGAAGCTTGGATGGAATATGATTATTAGACAAGACTCGCTCTGGGTCAGGTTTTTACGTGAAAAGTATAAAGCAGGCAATGATATTATTCCTAGAATTGAAAAGCGTCGGTCGGAGTCAAGCACGTGGAGGGGTATTCGTAACAATTGGGAGAAGGTCAATGATAGTATTACTTGGAGAGTTGCAAATGGAGAGAATATTTCTTTCTGGAACGATGTATGGGTGCCACATTTGGATAAGCTTCAGAATTTAGTAACTCGAGAATTGCCTAGAGATGCTTCTGTATGGAGAGTAGCTGACTGCATCACTCCCTCCGGACAATGGGATATGAGTAAGTTTGATCACCTACTCCCAGGACATGTATGTACCGCTATCAGAAGGGTTAATATCCGTCAGCTAAATGGGGAGGACTTCCCAGCATGGAGATGGTCTTCTGATGGAAATTTCTCCATTAGTTCTGCTTACAAATTCATGGTGGGTATCCCACGGGCTCACAATAAATACCGATGGAAAAGTGTTTGGAAAATGAAGGTTCCTCAAAGGTATCGTACTTTCTTGTGGCTGTGCTTTCATGGACGTTTAATGACGAATATGGAACGGTTGCATCGTGGTAGTCATCCGACGGGTAATTGTGAAGTATGCCATAATGCACGTGAGTCAATACTCCACGTGTTACGGGATTGTCCGACCATTTCTGAATTCTGGAATAGTTTCTTATCGCCGGATTGGCGGGATCTATTTTTTGGCATATTGGATAGAAATAACTGGCTTGCATGGTGTATGGAGAGAAAGGAGGTTGTTCAGGGCTTCGAATTTCGTCTTTGGTTTACCGTCTTATGCAGATATATCTGGTTGGCTCGTAATGATCGATGTTTTAATAACAATACTTGGAGTACAAAAGCCATTTTAGCCCGTGCTCGTGCATGCTTAACATGGGGTAATACAAGCCTGTGTAAAAACCATATTGAGAAAGAGAGTTGTACACTTTGGAAAACACCTCCGCCTGGGTGGGTAAAGATTAATACTGATGGATCCAGGAGTGACATCTTAGGGATGTGCACTTGTGGTGGTGTACTGCGAGATCAAAATGGTGAGTTTTTGATGGGGTTCATGTACCGAATTGGCCAAGGGACGGTGGTCTCAGCAGAAGCTTGGGGTGTATTGTGGGGTCTTAAAATTTCCTGGGATAGAGGATACAGACAAATCTTGATTGAAAGTGATTGTAGTGAAGTTTTGGAACTTATTCAATCAACGGTGTCTCAAGAACATCCAGATTTTCATCTTATCATGGAGATTCGAGCGTTGCTGGATCGTGACTGGGAAGTTGAAATGTTACATTGTAATCGTGATGCCAATACAGTTGCAGACGCTATGGCTAAGGAAGCTTGGAATATGCCGATAGATCTCCATATCACTGAATCGCCTCCGTTTGTAATTACGAGCTTATTACTTACTGATCATTATAGTTCTAGATCTTATGTTGACTCAGGAGGATAGCTTTTGAGGTGTTTTTGTAGTTTTTTTTTTCCATGTACTATCAAAAAAAAAAAAGAGTCCGGAGTAAAGATTTTGCGGAAAAAAGAGTAAGGATATTGTGGTATTTTCACTTTTCTCATATTACCCCTTTTGATGAACTAGAGGCTTTCCCATAATTAAATTAAATTAATTTCTTGGGACCCATACGTCACTCTCCCCAAATTAAATGCAAATTCAAGCGTATGTCGTAAGCAATGTATTAAAACTCAGACCGGGTATTTAACTGGTTGGGGTACTGAGTCAGATCGGGGTCAAACCGGAACCAAACCGGTGAGAAATTAAAGATTTTAGGTTTATAGTATGAAATTCTAAAGAAAAAATATAATTTTTTTAAAATAAATTGAAACCCGGACCAGACTGATCCACCAGCTAGTTCACTGATTTCCTGGCCAGACCGATCCGAATTCCTGAACCTAGGTCATTAGCACTCACCACTCAATAACAACGAGACATCATAGTCACCACTCAATACCTGGTTTCTCTTCGCTGTTTTTCCAGTCCATTGCCTCTCTCATACTTTAAACGGCATCGTTTTGTGTGTGGAATGAAGTCTACTTAAATGCTGAATCAAATCCTTCACTTCTTATATATGCTGTTGGGAAAAAACCCATGCACCTCAAACATGTGACAAAAAGGGTTGTAAATATATGATAAACAATATTTATTCTTTTAAGAATATATAATAAATTTCATTTTTTTAATGATTTAAATGGAGATTGAGGAGTTACCCATCTATTTTTTAATTAGATACTTATCTAATCCTATTAATAAGGCACTTACAATATATTTTAAAAAACTATGGAAAAATTCAAACCTCATAAACAAGGCAACACGGTCACCCCTCAACAACAAGAAGGCATCACGGTCACCACTCACCAGGAACCACCCAACGAGGCATCTCTCTCACCTGACCCAGCGCGAAGCGTGACTCCTCACACCGAGGGCGTGCCGCCATGTGTAAAATTTTTGGCCTCTAGATTAGGTCACTGGTGCAGAAAGTTTGATAAAGAACAGAAGAAAGAGAACTGACACCACTCTGTTGACAAAAGTGTTAAGGGAATTTTGCATGAGAAATTTTTATTTGAAGGGTAATTTTGTACCAAAAGTATAAATAGGGAAATTATTTTGCTTTAGTCATTATTTTAATTAATTTTAATTATTAGTTGATAAAATATGCTGAGCTGACCATCCACATATCATCCATATCATTTTTGTTAAGATGAAGATTTTTCCTGAAAATTTTAAATCCAACATGAAAAAAAATAAAGAAGATGATACATTGACTTTTAGGGCTTGTTTGGTATGAGGGGAGGGGAGGGAAAGTAGACGGGAGGAAAAAATTTTTGAGATGGATTTGAAAAAAATGAAAGACATGGGGTATGAAGTTTTTAATTAAGTATTTTTATTTTTTAATCTTACATATTATATATGTTAAAAATTTTTAACCACATTTCTCAAATTTTCTTAAATCCAACTTATAAAAATTTTCCCTCCTTTCTCTTCCCCTCCAAATCCCTCATACGAAACAGACCTTATAGACGGTCAGCTCATTATATTTTATTCACTAACGATCAAAATTAATTAAGATAATAATTAAGACAAAATTACTTTCTTTTTAACATTTTCAGGAAAAAATTACCCTACAATGAAAACTTTCTAATTAAAATTATCCCATAACCCTTGACAAAAAGGTACTAAGAACAAAACTGGTCATTGGACTCCTCGAGGCGGTGGGTCCATTGTCATTGAACCAATGATAATTAAAAAAATAATTTAACTAAAATGCAAAAAAGTATCTATTAAACAATAGGGTTAAGATACAATTTTCTTCAAGGGAATTATGACATAAATAAGTTTTTGAAGGGGAAAAAATGCCAATAAACAATTTAAAAATGTGTAAGTTCACCAAAACCGTTAAATTTCATTAAATGTTGTTAAGGTTTTCTTCTTTTATAATTTAACGGTCGTTTGATCAAATTTAAGCATTCTTTTAAAATGTTTATCGGTATTTTTGCTATTCCAAAACTTATTTATACCGGACGTCTCTTAAGAAAATTTTATTACTAAAATTACAACTTAACCCTAAACAATATAAAAAAGACTAAACCAATTTAAAAATTTGAATTTTACACAAAGGATTGGAGGTGCATATTTTAATATATTTTTTCATCTCCTTCTCTTCTTTCTCTCAATAAAGTACTTTAATCTTGAAGTTTTCGCGTGTTATCTTTTATGCATTTTTTTGAGATTTTTTAAAAAATGACTCATGTCAACGACCACCCAACAGGTTACCCAGGGGCAAGCCATACCGAGTTACCTCCTTTCTAGTTTTGTAGACTGCTCGGACCAGGCGTGCGACCGGGGTCACCAGCTTCCGGGTTAGCCCGGTTGGTCCGATCCATATTTTAGTGCTATGATGATGACAAGCCCAGCCAACATTTTTGCATTTTCTTTATTCTGCACCACTGATCCAATCTAACAGCTAATAGTTGGCCACGTGGAGAAAGACATTCAGTTCAAGATATTATTCCTGCATGGAGTCCACATCCCTTGACGATTAGTAGTAGCTGTGTCTAGAGGAGCCGTGATCCTTCAAATAAACCAGCCAAGTTCATAAAAGCTAACCAATCATCCTTCATGTGAAGTTGTGATCAACCTTAAAAATAGTTATTTCCTTTTCCAAGCATTTATTTTGATGGCTCCTCCTTCCTACTTCTGCACCAACCAATCCATGAATTTTCCCCCTCGAAATTATCGAATCTAAAACAAGGGAAAATTTGGAAAATTTAAATGATCATTGATAGACCACAATAATATTGTTTGATCTATATAGTGAGCTTTATTTAGTGTGATAAGATTTATTATTGTTGTCACTCAATTTGTTAGATGTTAGTAAAACGGTTCAATCCAAGTTACTCAATTTTCAAGGGATTTATAGAAATCACATCTTTTGTTGCAATAATGCATGATTATCTTGTAAATAAGTGCTAATCCAAGCATGCATCAGCCTTGGACGTTCAACAAGTAAAATTGTTGGATACGTTACATCTGGTATGTTTTGTTAAAGATTAAGGCCCAAAACCATTTTAATGATTTCCCAAATAGATTTATATCCTTTTAATTGTTGGGGAGCTATATACCCATGCAATCTAGATTTATTAGATATGTAGAAGTGAAGATCAGATGATAATATTAAAAGGTTGAAATATACTTTTAATCCTTTAAATTTAGATAAAGTTTTATTTTAGTTTTTTAAGTTTGGAAATAGTGTTTTTAGTTTTTTAAACTTGACACTGTTAACTCCACCGAATAATGCTGACTTTAAAAATTTAAAATGCTGACTCATTAATTTAATGCTGACATGTACACATTTTAATTCTTTTATATAAAAGAAAAATCAGGAAACATTAGTGGTGACCTTTGATTAAGAGGCAGTGGCACCGGCTAAAATTTTCATCGAGCTTCTCGAGAAGAAAACTTGAGAAAAATAAATAAAATAGCCAAAATCAATCAAAGAAGACAAGAATAGAATCCAAATAGCAAATCAAATTGCTCTTGTTTTGTCGATCCAGCCCCATAAGCCCTTAGATCTTGTTTGATATGTGT
This sequence comes from Inga oerstediana, assembly GCA_963210345.1. Taxonomy (NCBI): domain Eukaryota; kingdom Viridiplantae; phylum Streptophyta; class Magnoliopsida; order Fabales; family Fabaceae; genus Inga; species Inga oerstediana. The sequence continues at coordinate 12,543,498 of OY723405.1, read as the reverse complement.
CACTGAATTTTGATGGACTGGGATTGAGATTACGATTGATGTTTTAAAAATATGTTTAGTACGAAGTAATAGTTGAAGGGAAAAATTTCATTGATCTTATTTAATAGGGGAGGTGACTTTAGGTACTTCCAATCCTTAGTTACCTATAATCCCCCGTACCAAACGATATATTCTGATTAAATTCATAATCTAATCTCAATCCCTACCTTCCAGTACTTCATGCTAAATAGGGCCTTAGGTTTGACAATAATAGAAGGTCAAGGCAAAAAAAAAAAAAAAAAAAAAATCTAATCACACAAAATATATATCAAAAGAAGATAGAAACAGAATAGAGAAAAATCAGACCTAAACAAATCTAGATGATGACGATGACAAATGAACGAGAGAAACCTAACAACACGATTTGATTCCGTAATTAATTTAGATTTGGACGAGAATAAGCATTGGAAGGCAACAAATTTCTTTCTTCTTCTTTTTTTTCAAAAAAATAATTGTTGGGTTTGTTAGGGTTTCCCTCTCCGGTGGGGAATTCAATACGAATCAAGAAAAACCTATGAGAGCTCACATGTCACACCGCAAACAGGAAGAGAGAACGAGTAACAAAAGAAAAGGGCGAGAGAAAACATTTAAAACAATTTTTTAAGAATATATAATTAGATTATTGAGAAATACTTATATATATTTTAGGAGTGTTAGTTAAAGTACAGATGAGATGATTTTCTGAAATATATAAGTATTCCCCTTGGATTATTAGTAGTATAAGATTAATATGTTAATATTGAATTATTGAGTCAGCATTTTAAATTTATTAAGTAAGTATTTTCCATCAGTAAAGTTAACGGCGTTAAGTTTAAAGAATAAAAAACACGAATTTTAAATTTAAAGGATTGAAGTGGAACATTGTCTAAATTTAATGCACTAAATACATACTTTAGTCTATTAAAAAAGAAGTGAGGTGGTTACTTTTTATATGTGTAAAAATAATAGTAACTCCTATAGTACGGTTCTCAATTTTGTCTTCTCACTGCTATTTATTGTGTTGTAAATGTTGTGTAAGCTAAGGTGTATTAAAAAAAGGGTTTCTCTAATATTATTGAAATGTTTTAAAATAATATATGTGTTTTGAGAAGTCATGTCTTTATTAAATTAAAGAATTTATATTGGTTCATAAATAAACACGGTTTATAATTTAACAAATGATTTTAACTTTTATTTGAAAAGGTATGTTTAAGAAACACCACTTTAAGACATATTCATTGTTTATGAATACCTTGATACTGACACCATTTGTAGAATAGAATAAGAAGCCTCATTTATCTCTGTTGGGTTATTTTATCTTTCATCAGTTTTACTTTTTTATATCTTTATAAAAAGTGTTCATTTAATTTTAAAGAATATCGCTTCCTATCAACTGAGAGGGTCGTGGAATAACTCTTCAAACCGAATATTTTGTTGTTTCTTTAAAAATCTAACCAACATATTGCGTGTTATATTCGAAATCTAAACATGTGAGTCGGTTGGGGTCGGTTGTCGAGTTGCTTTATTGGAGTCCCATACGCACCAGATTCCTTCAGAAATCATCCCATTGACTTAACTAGCGGCCATGTTATTATGTCTAGAGGATCCTACGTCCTTCCATTCAAGGGCTTCACGCACCGTTTTCTAATTGGGCCACATAGAAACATTCCATTTACTACAAGCCAAATCCACCCATGCCAACCTACACACGCGACAAAGATAATAAATTAAATACCTAACAAAGAGAAAAAGCAAGGTTCATGAACCGGATCGGGTACTGAATCAGCAGGGATATTAGGTTAAAGGTCAAATTAGAGCTAAATCAGGACTAAACCGGTGAAAAATTGAATATTTTAAGCTTATTAATATAAAATTCTAAAGAAAATTTTAATTTTTTTTAAATAGGAACCTAAACCGGACCTGTCTACAGGCCGGTTTGCCGGTTTCTGAGCTAGACTGGTCGGTCCGAGTTCATTAGCCCTAAGAAAAAGACAATACTAAACAGAAGAAGAAAATTAAATTCTATTTCAACCTAACTAAACAACTTTTTTGGGAATTATGATCTTGAAATAAGTCTTGAGATCTTCAAAAGCTTTATGGAAGGGTTCAAGTAGATCGGATGTTAGTTTTGATTCTCAATATAAGATCTCAATCTATTTTATTTTTTAAATTTATGATTTTTTACTATTTTTTTCCTATTAGAATTTGGTCTTAAAAATAATATCTTAATTTATTTTTCTCCTATATTCATCATTTTCTCCCAAACTAATTTACTTAACTTATAAACTAAAATATAATCTAATGTTACACAAGAGTATTTAAATTAAAGAGATCATGTCATATTAGTTCAAATTAGCCAATTTATTTGATTTTCTTAATTTACCCAAATCATTTAAGTAGCTCTTGTATTAAAAATAAGAGTAAGTATATTAGCTCTGATTTCATTCAAATGAAGTATGAAGTTGAGTAAGTGAGTATTAGTGAATATATGAATATGGTTATGATGACGGAATGATAAAAATATTGCGGGGATAGAGAAAGTGGAAGTGGACGGAAAGATACAGAAGGTGGTGGTGACAGGATATGCACACAAGAACAGCATTCTACCACTCTAATTTTATTTATAAATCTTTTTTTTTTAAAAAAATAATCTCATTATAAGTTCGCTTTCGGAGAATAAATATGATTTTTACAATTTTGCTTTTATTCACTGTAATAAAAAAAAGTATTCATGTTGACTCTTGAAACCATTTATAAACGAAGGCAAAATTAGAAATTGAGCCCATAATTAATGAGTTAACTAACTCTCATTAATATGTAAGAGTTAGTTAATTGGGACTTATAAATGAGATTAGAGTTGTGAAGCCAATGTGGAGATGAGGCCTCAAGGTTTTTTGGTCTACTCAGAACGATCTTCTTGACGCTTATACTTGTGCCTTCGATGCTTTCTTTCCACACCTTGAACTTCTTCTAGCTCTTTTCTATTATTCTTTTTCTTTTTTCCCCCTTCTTACCGCAAAACCAATTTCATTTATTCTCTGTTTATTTTTTCCGGGATGGTTATAGTATGCTACTCTTTAGTTATATATAGTAATCACATGTACTTTTTGGCTCCAGAGAAAAAACCACATGTACTTCGATACAACAGATTGTGATCAGCACAGGGTTTTTTTTTTTTTGGACATAAGCACAGGGTTTTATTTGCAGCCTTAAACTCATTATTATTTATTACTACTCGCAGAAGCCACAACAAAGACAGTGTTATGAAGAGCACAACGGATATTAAATATTTCTAATGAAAAAAATTGTATGGAGTCAATAAAAATAGAAAATAGAATGAATAACAAAATAATAAATGAAAACATAAAAATTTAACATGAAAAAATTTCCCTTTTAATGTGAATAAGAGCAAACGACTACAACTAAAACGAAAAATTTCACTATCTTCAGAAAGAAATATAGTGTTTAATGTTCTAATACAAAACATTTGACAGGATTGTTCTTATGCGAAAGATCTCTGGCGGCAACCTCTCCATCATAGGAACTTCCCCAATTTTTTGCTATCTAAAGAGGGACTTGGGCAGAAATGAAGATGGAAATTGGAACCTTTATTGTGGTGTCACCATTTGGAAACTCTGGCTATGGAGAAACAGTGATATATTTGAGTCCGATTTCACTGAACCTCTGGAACCAGAAAGTACTATCATGCATATATGGAAGAATTTCACTCGTGGTCAGGAAAGTGATTGTTCTGTTAACTCATCTACACCCCACAGACTTGTTTGGCTTCCACCTAGTCATGGCTGGTTTAAAATTAATGTTGATGGTGCAGTAACTTCTACTAACAGCAAGGCAGGATGTGGAGGAGTTATTAGAGATCATAATGATCACTGGGTTGCTGGTTTTAAGCGTTCTCTTGGGATATGTAGTGCTTTTGAGGCAGAAGAATGGGCTATTTTCAAGGGACTGCAACTTGTTTGGGATTTAGGATTCAAAAGGATTATTCTTGGATCAGATTCAAAGAGTATTATTGATTTGTTGGGGAAAAAAAACAAATTGTAGCAACCTGTGCAGCTTGCTGATGATCCAGATTAAGAGATTATTAATATCCTCATATGGGAAGAAAAGCTACAACATATACCAAGAGAACAAAACCGTCTTGCTAATGCTCCGATAAAGGAAGGTTTATCTGACTCATCTTTACTAGACTCGTGTCCATCCCGTTTGCAGACCTTAGTAGAGGATGATTGTTTATGACAAGAAGAAATGGAGACTCATTTAATTAAGTTAGAACCAACTCTTAAACACTCATTATGGTTCACTGCGTGATGGATTCAAATGTCAATTGAAATAATATTTCATTATATTTTCTCATTCCAAATATCTGAAAAAAAAAGATCCAAAAATTAGCAATTTATCTTGTGTAGCTGACAGCAGCTGGATGTAGAACTGGCAAGTCGTCCAACGCTTAATCATTGCAATTTATCTTACGTAGTTGACCCGTAAATTGGTTATGTTTATATACACACGTGCGCGCGCGCACGCACTGAACTTTCAACTAACTAGGTCTCTCTGAATTCTTGAAGTTTATATCAGAAACTATATTGAGTCCTTATCAATGGATGATCTAAGTTAGAATGACTCACAGGCTGTATTGTGGAGCAATATAGAACAAGAGCTTGAAGCAAGCTTGAATACGAGCTTTCCTAATATGCTGTGATGTGTAGGTGCTCTCTCTATTATGTTTCCTCTCTATCTCTTACTTTCTATGTTCAGGAGGGGTGATTGGTTTAAAATGTATGGCATTGCTCTCTATTATATATATGAGCTTATGTTTCCTCTGATCTCTTGACCTATGGAAGCTTAACCCCAATTCTGATTGTCTCTGTTTTGAGCTTTGACCTATGGAGACAGGCACTGTGACATCCAGCACCCTGGCCTTTTTTGTAGTGATGAATATATATTATAGAAACACAGGAATGCAGGGGAGAACTATGCTACGCAGGATTTGAAATTTCTAGTTGTTGAAATTTGTGTTGAAGCAGTAACCGAATCACACCATTTAATAAAACAGTTAAAATTAGTTAAAAATTATAGGTATGTGTCTGAATTAATTTTTTTAAAATTAAATATGCCCTTATTTATGAGGAGTGACTAAACAAGTAAAAGAGATAAATAGAGTAAATATAAGTATCACTAACTTTTTCATCAATGTAATATATATAATTAATGAGGTAAAAAAAAATTCATTAAATGTTTAGATAATCCTTATTGGGCTTTTATAGAAAGGATGAAGACAATTTAAATTTTTGGCTCTTATAAAAAAGACAAAAAGAAGTAAAACACTTAAATTCCGTGCCCGGGGGGCTTGGTCCGGTGGTTGAGACAAGGGAGGCAAAGATTCCCTCCCGCCACCTGGGCTCGATCCCTGGGAAGTCCCTCCCAAGGGGCGCCCCGGATTAGTCTGCACCTTCAGGTGTGGGATACCGGGTGAAGAAATTCAAAAAAAAAAAAAAAAAAATTCCGTAAAACTCTTATGCATGCATGGTTTCTTGTGTTGAAGTAATCAGATGAGAACTGAAATGCTCCCTCTGATTCTAAATATAAGACATAATTGATTTTTTTAAGAGATTAAGAAAGTTAAATAAGTTACTTAATCATATCATATGTTATATATCCTTAGTTAGGTTATATATTAGTTTACAAGTTAAACAAAATATTTTAGAGAAAAAATGATAAATATAAATATTTTGAAGAAATTTAATTAGCTTCCTTAATCTCTTCAAAAAAAAATTAAGTGGCAATCATGTGATGTATGCATATGAATTAAAAGTAAACAAACTCACAAAGGTGGCAAAAATTTAAAATGGAAACGAAATAACTCCAGAAGTACTTGAAGCAAGTTTTTAAAAGGGAAAATCCCCTTTAAATCTATTTGAAATACCTAAATTCAAAATCAGGCATGCACTTTGGACGAATCTTTAATAAGGCCTGTGACCTAATTAGAAAGTTCTAAATTTGCTGATTTTACTAATATATCCTTCTGTTATTTTTTCCAAGTCTCACTTTTTTTAAATAAAATCTCTGTCTCAATCGCTCCACACCTCTCCTCTCCCCCATCCTGAGATCTCGTCAAGCGATTCTCCATCAAAGAACTCCCCTGAATCTGTAGCCTGATAGCTACTAGGAAGAAAAATGGCGATGTTGAAGAAACTAAGAAAGATGAGGCAGACTTGGAAAAAGGGATGGACTGAAAAAACGGCACTAATTGCAATTAATTTCATTCCATATCGCAGGATAAGCTTCCCAGGGACGCTGAATAAACTTTTTTTTTTAATTGGTCAATGGCACTAATTTCGTTCATCATCGCAAAAGAAAACGGCAATACAACTGATAGTTTAAAGCAAAAATACCAGAGAGAGAGAATAGCAAATAACAAGTAAACACCAAGAGGTCTAAAAGAAATGAAAATAGTAAGATTAACAATTGTGATCGAAAAATTGAATACAATTGGTCTTTTTGTTTAAAATCATTCCACATACATCCCATATACATCAAGTAACATTAGGGTTAAAGAGAAATTGTTAGAACTTACCTTTTAATGGTGTTGCAAGTCGGCTAAAAAAGGAGATCCCAATTATTCCAATGATTCAAATGAGCGTAGATTATGACGTTAGAGTTAAAAGTATATGGGAGTTTACAAATTAAAAATCTTCATTTTTTAATTGAATAGGGGCATTATGGTCTTTCAACAACCTTCTTAAATCTCTCACAGCCTGATTAGGAATTTGTTGAAAGTATAGGCCTAAATTTAAATTTTATTATTTCGGAAGGATTTAATTAGATTCTCCCAAAAATATATATATTACTTATATATTTATCGATTTTAACTACTTTTAAGTACGTTCTTGATAAACAAAAAAATGGTTATTTGCTACTTCAAGTTGACCAGTTGGCTAACCAGTTAGCTAGCTTTTCAATCCTAGCATTCTGTTTGATTTGATTGGTTAGTGAGTCTCCTCAACATCTCTTCACTCTGAGTCCATTTGACTGATTATCTGGTGAAGTGCTTCGTTTAAATTGTGGACAGAAAACACACTATCTCCAAATTGTTTTTTCTGGTGTGATAGCTAATGCTTAGTCTTTCAACCTTTTGTTTGCAAACTCGCTAATTTGTAGCTATTAATGCTTTATCCTTTTAACGTTTTGTTTACTAACCTAACTTGGACTCAAAATATCGAAGACTAATGTGAGACTTTACAATCTACCCTTTAGAGAGAAGGGTCTAATACTAGTTTCTAATACTATTTATAACATTCCTTTTACAAACCCTCTAGAGTGCCAACTAATGTTCCATTATTATAGCATTATGTTCGCAAACCCAAGTTGGGTTCAAATATCTAAGACCGATGTGAGACTTTACAATTCACCTTTTGGGAGAAGGGTTTGATACTATTATATGAAACTATTTGTAACGTTCCTTTCACAAACTTACTGTTGTGGCTACTAATGCTTCGTCCTTTCAACATTTTGTTAACGAACCCATGATTGGCTCAAATATCCAAAACTGATGTGAAGCTTCATGATCCACCCCTTTGGGAGAAGGGTCTGATACTAGGCTCTGATACCATTTACCCATTTGTGGAAGGGTCTGATACTAGGCTTTGATATCATTAGAATGAATGGCTATGGATATTGTGGGAAGGGATAGTGGAACTTGTTCGCTCATATATAGTAAAAGAAAAAGTCTCCTTGAGTAAGAAAAAGTCTAATTTTCTATCATTCCCTCAAAAGATTATATTTTCTTTCCTTTTCCTTTTTATTCTTGATTGCTTGTAAAGAAAACAGAAACTCGATCTATGCAGTAAAATTCAACAAGTATAGAAAACTTAGAAGAAGAGTCATTGCAATTTTTCTAGAATGGATTATGAATTTTTAAAAGTTTGAGGGTTCCCATATGAATAGGATATAACCCATATTTAAAGAGTTAAAGAAGTTTGTCAATTCTAGAATGAAAAATGGAACAAAATTGTCTCAAATTTGTAACATCCCAACAAGTGCTTGGTATCATTCCTTCTACAAACCCACTATTGTGGTTGTTAATGCTTCGTCCTTTCAATGTTTTGTTTATAAATCTAGTTGGGAGAAGGGTTTGATACGAGGCTTTGATACCATCTACAGTTTTAGGAGAAAGATTTGATACTAAGCTCTAATACCATTTGTAATAGGTCTGATACAAAAGGTATTTTTAATCCATTTCTGAAATTTCTTTCAGTAATTTTCATCTTTTGCATCCTTTCATTTCAAGGAAGAAAATTTATTCAAAAACTAATATAAATATACTTGTACCATCCACCGCTTTGGGAGAAAGGTATGATACTAGGCTCTAATACCATTTATAGTAGGTCTTATATAAAAGGTATTTTCAACCCATGTCTCAAATTTCTTCCCGTAATTTTCATCGTTTGCATTGTTTCATTTCAAGGAAGAAAATTATTCAAAAACTAATATAATAACTTTTAAAAGTATTATTTTAGGGGAGCACTACATTGCACCGCTTTATGATTCAAGTTATCTAGTGTCCTATGAGAATAGTTTAAAGGTAAAAAACCCCTTTATCCCTTATTATGTATAATTTGTATGCAAATTGGTCTACACTTGACGTTAGGTTTAAAAAATCCGGTAGGTCACACATATTGCAAAACAAAATAATATGTAGTATACTATTGGTCATGATATGCACCGCCTTACATTCAAATAGGCATTGACATTCATTGTCTCCACAACCAACATTTTAAATAAAAATGGCAACACGCATTCAGTGCAAGGTGTTACTCCTTGTACAGAATTCACATCCATTGACAAGTAGTAGCGGGAGGAACAGTGATCCTTCAAAAAAAACAAAAGGCAAGCACGTTCATAAAAGCCAACCAATCAATGCTTCATGTGAAGCTTTAAAATATTTTCTTCAATCCTAAATATAAGACTCAGTTGATTGTGTATCAGTTTATAAGTCAGACAAATTAGTTTGAAGAAAAAATTAAAAATATAAATACTTTAAAGTAATTTAATTAGTTTCCTTAATATATTTAAAAAAAGTCAACTAAATCATATATTTAGAACTGGGGATAATAGTTATTTCTTTTTCCAAGTATTTATTTTGATAGCTCCCCTTTTCCCCAACGAGGAATTTTCCACTCAAAATTGCTCAATTTAAAGTAAGGGGAAAATCAAAATTTTATTGATAGAGTGCAATAAAATTGTTGAATCCATATAGCTCACGTTATTTTGTAGGATAAGTCTTCTTCTTGTTATTCGATTTGTTGGATGTGGGAAGGTTTGATCATGAAGCTTGTCTTACATGGGGAATAAGATTTATTGTTGTCGTTTCTCAATTTGTAAAGTATTTATATATAGAGTTAATATAATATTTGATTCTTATAGTTTTTTTCCATTTTGATTTTAATTCCTATAATTTTAAAGTATAAATTGTGGTCCCTCAATGATTTTTCCATCTAAAATGCTAGTCTTATAGATTAAAAAACTATATATGCCCAAACCAAAATGAGAACGAGTTATAACGGACCAAATATTATATAAATCACATCCTTTGTTGCGCTGTAATGCATTATTGTCTCGTAAATAAATGCAAATTCAAGCATGCATCAGGTTGGCCGTTCAACAAATCATCCCATTCGCTTAACAGGCAGACATGTTACTATGCATTAAAAATCAAATCTAACCAACGAGTAGTTGGCTCAACTAGTAAGTGGGTTTGAGCCCCCTAAGAACAAGAATGTGTGTTTGAATCCCAAGAAGCGCTCTCATTGGGAGAGGGGACAACCCCGCCTATGGGGGCGGCACTCCTACCCCTCGAATCCGGATTAGTCGGTTGCCAATTGGCGTAGGATTACCGGGCGGTCTTGTTACAAAAAAAAAAAAATCAAATCAAATCTAACCTTACCAACCTAGAAACATTACAAAGATCATAAAGAATAAAGACCTAACAAAATGAAAAAGACAACACTAAACAGAGCAAGAAACTAAATTCTATTTCAAACGAACTTTATTAAATTGATCTCTCCAAAAATCACCAATCAACTGATGACCATCCGACGTAGCCAATTTATGTCTACGTTATACATTTAAATTTAACTAAATTGACCAATTAAAATTCAGTAAAAATACCATTAAAATTATGTTACAGTAGTCAATCCCGGTTATTGCCAAATTAGATAATTTAATTAGATATTTTAATGCAAATAATGTTAGTTTTGTCATAGTTTGATGGATTTTTCTGTTTTTGTTACTTATTTATTGTGTCACAGGATGGGTTGCTATTTAATAAAGAGGACTCCCATATACATTAATTAAGAAATTGATTTTATTCGGGATACTTCGGCACAACAACTTCTTCCAGGAGCTTTGATCTCGAAGTAAGTCTTGACAACTTTGGTAAAAGTTCAAGTAATTCGGATGTTAGTTTTAGATTTTGATACAAAACATCGATTCATTTTGTGTTTTAAATTTATAATTCTTTTTCTAATTTTTTTCGGTTAATTACATATATTAAAGGGTTTTTAATCAAGAGGGTAATATCTAATTAATGAAAATGATTAAAAATGAGAACTTTAGTGAAGCCAACATACATTTTTTTATAAATAAATAATTTAAATAACTCAATTAATTTTCTTAATCTCTCTAGTTTAGTTACCAAATATATATATATATATATATATATATATATATATAATAGAATGAAAATAATGATCTCATTAAAGTCACTTGAAAATCCTTGAATCAAAAGAAAATAATATAATGAATAGGCCGGATACTAAAATGTAGTAATTTAAAATTAAACGCATAATGATTTGTGGATTATCAAAATAATTCCTTTTAAAATCGCACACCTATAAAATAACCAACACAATATTTGGTTCAAACTTTAAAAACATTTATTGAATCATCATCCTCTGTCGTCTTGTTGCAAATAGAGATCAATTCCGATCCGCTAAATCAAATCCATCTATCATATCTTATTACATCACATGATATATAATGTAACCTGAAAAAAGTTATTAATTCATCTATTGCTTATACTATCCTCCCTTCTGTTTTTTTATAAGAACCTAAAATTTGAATTGTCTTGATTTTTTTTATAAGGGCCTGACAAAAGCTAACTGAGCATTTAATGAGTTTTTTCCCATTTTTGCCCCTTATTAATTATATATGTATTGTATTAATTAAAATGTTGGTGATGTGTGAGAAGTATTTACATACTTTAGGAGTACCACCTCATCTGTATTTTGACTAATTAAAATAGAACAACTTATTTTATTTTGATCCTATATAGCGGATGAGTCATCTAAAGAAATTCAAATTTTATAATTTTAAAAAACAACTCACAAGAGGTAATTGCATCTTTTGCTTTTCTAATTATGAAGTTTATGTTTTTAAAAATAATAAAATATGAATTTTTCCATATGACTCATCTGTCATGTAGAATTAAAATAAGATGAGTTGTTGTATTCTAATTAGTCAAAGTACATATGAGGTGGTGCTCATAGAGTATATAAGTATTTCTAGGTGACACATATACTTACTCTATTCTCTCTTTCACTTGCCCCTAATAAATAAGGACATGCTTGGGAAGAAAAATTATTTTAGATATATTAATTATTTTTAAATAATTTTAACTGTTTTATTAAATAACATAATTCGGTCATCCGGCACCAATATATAAGATAGAAGTGAGTATAACATATTTTACATAGTCATCCCCGAACTCTACATGACATTGATCTAATAACTCTCTAGTTGCACTAAAAGAATAAAAAGAACCAATGAGGTTTGGCACAGTTGGTTAAGGTCTTGCCACGCCGATCATAAGGGAGTGTGTTCGAACTCTCTGACCGATGGGGAAACCTCATTGGTAGGCGATCTCGTAAGTCCCTTGTAAGCGCTCGAAGAGCCCTGGAGCCGTGCCCTACCCTTGATAGGGGACTGGTGCCGAACCTACCTAAACTTTTTACTATAAAAAAAAAATGAAAAGAAAAGTGAGGGAAGGAAGAATCTGAAAATTCGAGATTCAAAGGAGAGTACAGTTCAAAGGTAAAGTGATCGGGTTATGTGGATCCCAAGCATGCCCAGCTATTATTATATATAGCATCGTATGGCTTTTTATTTTGTGGACAACAAAATGAGAATAAAAGCGAAGGGAATATCAGAAAAAGTAACGAAATATTACAATAAAGCTGAGACTTGAGAGAAATATATGCATGCCAAAATATACCAAACTTGCTGCTTGGTTCATTATCTTGTCTGCATTATCCATACATTTACAACGTTTCTATTCTCTTTTTCTCTTTTTTTCCTTATTGTAAGCTTCCTTTTCTTTTTATTCATAACTACATGCATGTGAAAACGATATGAATGAATTATATAGCTGAGTGAGATTAGAATTGACGTGTAAAGAATGATGAATATAACATGCCAGATACTAAAAAGGAGCATATATATACATATTGTCTCCTTGAATCCTTACTTGGCTAATAAGTATTATAAGCACAAAAGTGGGGCCCTGCATTGTCCCAAAATTAAAGAAAGAAAGAAAAAGCAAAGTTTGACTCGTCAAACCCAATCATTTCAAATTCTCCCTCCTGTAATTGCTTCGCCCTTTGCGCAGGCTTGAAGCCTCGGAGTGAGAGCAAGCTTCAAAATTCTGAACACAAACTCTTCTTTTCTCAGTAGTGTCGTTAATCGTAGGCCTGGTTTCTTTGAATAAAGAAGCACGAGGTTACCTCGATCACTTAAAAACCCAAGACAACGTACCTGCTTTATATATCTGTTGGGTTTCTGGTTCTTGATTATATATAGGAGTAATAGTGTAATACACTGCCCCTCTCACCACCCTGTGTGTATCATAACTCAGAATCATTATTGCTCCTTCACTTTATAGCTGCTTATCATCGCTGTGATCTGTCTCTGAACTCTGAAGTTTTCATGGAGGTAAGTACACTATTTTTCAATCTAGACTAGGTTGTCGGGCATGTGTTCAGTTTTAACAGAATGATTCATCAAAAGGTGGCATCGTCATCATCATCATGTAATAATGATTTGTATTTGCAGAGTGTGGAGTTGAAGGTAGAGATGGTAGGGATCCATGAGAAAAGACTAAGGAAATGCCTTTCAAAATTAAAAGGTTTGGCATGACTCATCTGCAAAATCTAATTTTTTTTTCATATTACTCCTTCCAATTCCGAGAATTAATTGAGGGTTCAATTTGATCTTAAATATAAGATCTCAATTTATTTTATTTTCTATATATATTCATCATTTCATGAAACTAATTTACCTAAGTTATATATAAACTAATGTATGTTATGATGTTACACTTTTTCAAATCAACCAATCCATTTCATTTCATTAATTTACCTAAATTAGTTAAGCAACTCTTATATTAAGAAACAGAGGAGCATGTTAGCTCAGATTTCATACAAATGAAGTATGAAGTTGAGTTGGTGAGTATTAGTGAATATAAGAATATGGTTATGATGATGGAGTGATAATAATATTGCAGGGATAGAGAAAGTGGAAGTGGACGGGAAGAGACAGAAGGTGGTGGTGACAGGGTATGCACACAAGAACAAAATTCTGAAGGCAGTGAGGAGAGGAGGCCTCAAGGCTAATTTCTGGTCTACTCAGAATGATCTTCTTGAAGCTTATACTTGTGCCTCTTATGCTTCCTTCTCTTTCCACTCCTTCAACTTCTTCTAGCTCTTTTCTCTTCTTTTTCTTTATTTTCCCCCCCAAAACCAATTTCATTTATTCTCTTTTGTTGTTTTGCGGGATGGTTATATGTTGTTACTCTTTAGTTATTTATATAGTAATCACACGTACTTTTTAGCTCCAGAGAAAAACCACCACATGTACTTCAATATATACAACAGATTGTGATCAATACAAGAGTTTTTTTTTTTCCAGCCCTACACGCATTATTATTCCTCAAAAATGCGTACTCATTTTTGTCCATAATATATGACACTTTAACTGATTCACAGATTCACAGATTCACAGGAAATAAGAAGTGACAATTAACTCATCTAATATGTTCTAAATTAATTATTTTTTCATTTTTACCCTCATCAGAAAATGTGCTTGAAAAATTAACGAGTGGCTAAAATTGAAAATGAGTATTAATTATAAGAACAAGGGAGAATTACATTTAGGTCCCATGGAAGAAAAAAAATGAAGAAATGGTCCCTATAGATTGCAAAATGAAAAAGTGGTCCCATTAACAACTCCATGAGCTTGTATTGACAACTCGTTAACAACTCCAGGAGCCTGTATTGACAACTCCATAGGACCATTTTTTCATTTTGCAATCTATAGGGACAATTTCTTTATTTCTTCTCTTCCTTGGGACCTGAATGTAATTCTCCCTAAGAACAAAACTAAAAAAATGAACATTAAGTATTTTATAAATGACTTATATATTTTAAACTAAATTATTCTTACAAAAGCGCCCTACATTATGGAGTGGACGACGTATTTGTTATTCCATTATTGCCTTTCCTCTACACTATACATGTCAAACTAAGGTCCAAAAATTCAAACATACATACGGCCGACCCATTCTACAAAATAATCCATTTCATCAAAACAAATGAATCATAAGACTATTGGATTTGGGTCTCGTGATGGATGGATCCATAATATCATGCATTTCCAAGCCCCAACAATTGTTGACCCTCAAAAATGAATAACAGATAAGTAAAATATTCCTGGTGAGAGGGAACAGACTCCTCCCATCTATTTATAAAAACTTAATAATCAAATTATATAATTTGAGAAAGTGGTTAAAATTAATAAAAAAATAATAAATATATCTTAAATAAACTTTTTTTTTATCAAGTATGCCTTTATTTATAAGAGATAAATAAGAAAGAGAAATAAAGTAAATATAAACATTGTCATCTTTTTAATTAATGCAATAGATATAATTAATATGAGGAAAAAAAGAAAAAAACTTATTAATTGCTTGTATAACTCTTGACTGCTCTTATAAAAGGATTAAGTTAATTTAAATTTTGGGTTTTTATAAAAATAACCCCAGGGAATATCATTAAACTGAAAAAGGAGTACAAGACAATTTAAGTAAACCAAAACATCCTGTTGGAAAAGGTGCCCACATTTAGGATCTGTTTGATATGAGGGATTAAATGGAAAGAAGGGAGGGAAAATTTGGGATTTGGAGGAAAGGGGAAGGAATGAAAAATTTTTATAAGTTGAATTTTAAAAAATTAAAAAAATAGAGTTACAAAATTTTAATAAAAAAATATGTCAAATAAAATAATAAAAAAAATTAATTAAAAAATCTTAATCTCACTTCTATAATTTTTTAAAATCCAACAGACAAAAATTTTCCTTCCGCCATTTTCCCTTCCCTCCTCTCATACTAAATAAGCCTTTAATGTCCCATGATGCTTGAATAGGATTATTTTTTAATAAAAGGATACGTATGCTTAAAAGAACAAACAAAAGAAAAAACACGAGGGGAAAGAAGAGACGAACTGAGACAAAAACCGCCAAAAGTTAACCACAATCTAAATTTAAAGCATCACACTCCTTCAAAATCAACTGCTGCAACTAGTCTAGCGATCCAATTCTCTTAATACGATTCGTTCAATAAAGCTTTAACAACTCAATCGAATACTAGATTAGTTTTCGTAGAAATCCTCAAGTTAGAATGGTTCCCAATTAAATTATATCCACTAGTGCGTGGATAGATAGTAGTTCAAGATGATTCTACTATGGTTAATAAATCTTGAATTCTGAAAACATTGGCGCTCATGAAATAAATTGAGACAGGAATTTGGAATTTTTAGAGCGGGAATTAGGGACTTTTAACGCAACCACCTAATATTTGTCAAACAGTATTCTGTAAATGTCAATGTGTGATTGAGAAACTGTTAATAAAATAACAAAACTATGATAATTTGGGGCAGAATTGGTTTTGCGCGTTACCAACGAGGGAGAGATAATTTGGGGCGATACTTTTGATGAGTTGACGAGGCGAGGAAAATCCAAAGGCGACTCTGAATCTGAATCTGAAAGAGGAAAAGGAAAGAGAAGAGATCGGAAAAGAGAAGATGCACTTAAGCGAGAATGAAGGTATAGAGGACAACACGTTCGTAGTTACAGGTGGACTCGGATTCGTCGGCTCTGCTCTATGCTTGGAGCTTGTTCGAAGAGGTGCTCGCCAGGTTCGAGCATTTGATCTCCGATCCTCTTCTCCTTGGTCAAATCTTCTCAATCACAAAGGAGTCCTTTGCATTCAAGGTTCCTCTTCTTTCTTTTTAGTTACCCTTTCCTGATTCCATTCACATTCTTATTCTTCTTCTCTTAGGGTTTCGATTTCTCTTTTTAGTCCATTCCTATTTTAATTTCATCGTTCTTTTGATTCCCGCCCTTGAACTCGTTCATAAGTCATCATTTGTCATTTTTCTCTTTGTTTATGATAATGTGCTGTTCCCTTTCCTGTTTGGTTGCACTTGCATCATTGTTCTGTCTTCTCATTGTTATGTCAAATATCATCGTTTTGAGCTCTCGTGATAAGCCCTGTCCTTTACGCATTCACTTCTACCACCTTTAGTCATTACACGTGAACATATGTAATATATTTAATTATACATATAATTAATCTATTGGACTAATCAGGGGATGTTACCCGAAAAGAAGATGTTGAAAGTGCCCTGCGTGGGGCGGATTGTGTTTTCCACTTAGCCTCCTTCGGTATGTCAGGGAAAGAGATGCTCCAATTTGGTCGTGTTGATAATGTCAATATCATTGGTACTTGCCATGTTTTGGACGCTTGCCTTCTCCATGGCATCAAACGGCTTGTCTATGTTAGCACATACAATGTTGTTTTTGGCGGTAAGGAGATTATCAATGGAAACGAGACTTTGCCTTATTTCCCAATCGATGACCATGCTGATCCATATGGACGCAGTAAATCAATTGCTGAACAATTGGTTCTAAAGAACAACGGCGGCCCTTTTAAGTAAGTTTTTGCTACCAGCTATATTACTGTGTCTGCTGGCAGCTTGTGTTAGAATGCAGCAGGATCACTTGTACTTAAAAAAAGATTGAAAAAACTTGGTCATGAACTTTGATGCTGTAGTAGTCATAATTTTTTCTGGCATTAACTAATTGAACGATGATTTTGGCCATTGTCTTCAATTCCTTCCAACTGATGGTTACTATATTATTGACTGAGTTGCATGACTTTTTAATTTTGTAAAGGAATGGGAATGGGAATTTTTACGCCTGTGCTGTGCGTCCAGCTGCAATCTATGGACCAGGTGAAGAAAGGCACCTTCCAAGGATCATAACCATGGCAAAGTTGGGTCTGTTGCTGTTCAGAATTGGTGACCATAGTGTTAAGTCAGACTGGGTTTATGTGGATAATCTTGTGCTTTCTCTTATACTGGCAAGTATGGGGCTTTTGGATAATAATCCTAGAAAAGGAAAACGCCCTGTCGCTGCTGGCCAAGCATACTTTGTATCTGATGGTAATAATTTATTTATTTAATGTATCTATTGACAGTATGCTGGAATTTTAAGAAACATCAGTTGACACTTCTTTGCACAGGTTCTCCGGTCAATACTTTTGAATTCATCCAACCTCTTGTTAGAAGCTTGGGCTATGAACTACCAAAGACTTCCTTAGCAGTGGGTCATGCTCTTTTGCTTGCAAAGTTTTTTTGGGGACTCTATACGATCTTATACCCGTGGCTGAATCGGCGGTGGCTTCCTCAGCCATTTATCCTTCCCTCTGAAGTGCACAAGGTCGGTCTCGTATTGTTCTTACTATATTAGTTGGGAATTGTCGTCTTTTCATTCTCTTCTTGGATCGCATTTCTCCTGTAAACACTGTAACGAGCTCTTGTAAATTGCAGAGTAACTATCATGATTTGCCAATCATTCAAGTTTTACATTACTCTCTCTTCTTTCGTGTTGTGCTCTGGCAGGTGGGGGTTACCCATTATTTCTCTTACCTTAAAGCCAAGGAAGAAATTGGTTATGTTCCCATGGTGACACCTAGAGAGGGGATGGCTTCAACCATATCTTACTGGCAAGAGAGGAAAAGGAAATCACTGGATGGGCCAACAATCTACACATGGCTATTTTGTGTCATTGGAATGATCTCACTATTCAGTGCTGTGTACTTGCCCGACGTAGGATTTGTGCCACATCTCAGATCCCTCAGCCTTTTGATGTTTCGGTCAATGTGGTGCACCAAGCTGGTGTTTCTTCTATCCGTAGCTGCACATGTGTTTGAGGCCTTGTATGCTTGGAGCCTTGCCAAAAGGGTCGACCCCACAAATGCAAATGGCTGGTTCTGGCAAACTTTCGCCCTTGGGTTCTTTTCGTTGCGTTTTCTGTTGAAGAAAGCAAGGAAATAAGCTTTGGGTTCTACTCCTTGTCGTTGGGTGTTTAGTTGTAGAAAGCGAGGAAATAAGATTGGACACCCTTACATGCCCTCTCTGATGAATTCTTACTACAGTGAATCCATTTCCCAATTATCCTTCTCTGGCCCAGCAGAGACCCGTGATCTGGTGAAAGCATGGATATCCAAAAAAAACCATGTTTAAACAGAAATGAGGACTGAAAGCAAGAGAAAAATTAAGTACTTCGATTCAAAATAGGATGGGTGTCTTTTAATTTTCAGTTTAAGTTTTATCAAGTGTACCTTGTATATAAATACGTAGTGATCAGTTCATCCAATCTATTTTAGTATTTTGATCTTTACATTTGTACGTAAAGTTATGTTGTATTTTTTAAAAAAATTTAAAATACAAGTTGATTAAAATAATATTTTAAATACGTATGTATAGAAACATAATTAAGAATTTAATAAATTAGTCGATATAATTTACATTTATATTATTTTAAATTTTATTACTTTTAATATAATTTAGTGTTTATATATGTTCATTTTAATTTAATATTTTTGTAAGACTAGAGTATATGTTTGCTCATTTATATTTGCATGAAATTTCGATTTAATCTTTAAGTTTATAAAGTAATTTTCAGTACTTTTTATGTTAACGCCATTAACCCTAAATTGCTAACTCAGCAAATTTAATGCTCACTCAACAATATTTTTTTGGGCCAGCAATGCTCACTCAATAATTAAATATTGATAAATGATGCTTAAATTTTTATTCTTTAATAGTATAATTTTATATTTTAATGTTAAAATAAAATCAAAAACTGAAAATGCCTCTCTCCTATACCACTTTTCCGATCAAACAACCTACACAAAGCCTCCATAGCAACCCTCTCCGAGTCATTCCAAAGATAAAACAGATGCCCCAAATTCTCATTGACGACAAAGAATGTCAAAATATCTCGGCATGCAACGAGCAATTTCAATACAAACCGCCTCACCCCCTACTTTATAGCTAGTTCCTTTGGCTAAATATTTAATTGCTGACTCAGCATTAAATTCGCTAAATCAACATTGTCCAAAAAACTAAAAATATACTTTACAAATATAAATGATTAAACTAGATATTCGTGTAAATATAAAAAACCAAGCGTATACTTTAACACAACATATCTTTTATATACATTTTAAAAGGTGATTTTATAATTTTAATGTATCAGCTTATTAATTTTAATAAGCTTTTTAAAATCTTTTATCCCTGTAAAATATGATAAAATTAAAAAATTGAGTTAAAAAAAAAAGACCACCCAGTCATGATAAAACCTTCCATACATATGGCACAAACAGTAATGTAATATAATTATTTTTTCACCATCTAATATATGTATGTGTGCGTATATGAAGCATTGCGGTGAAGATAACGAGATAAAAAACCCTCAAAGTTACTGTTTTCTCAAAGAGCGCTGTACATTTCGACCCAAAAAAAAAGGGTTAAGTTGCAGATTTACTAATGAAGTTTTAAGTAAGGGGTGTCAAACACAATTATGTTTTAAAGGATGTAAAAATACATATAAGAAATTAAAAATGAAATACCCACCGCAAAACCGTTAATTTTGATTTAACGCCACTCAAGGTTTTCTTCTTTTATAATTTAACGCCGCTAGGTCAAATTTAACTGTTTTATAATGGATGTTCTATTTTTAATTCCTTATATGTATTTTTATCTCCTTTAAAATATAATTATGTCCGACACCTCTTACTTAAAACTTCACCGATTAATCTGCATCTTCACCCAAAAAGAAAGCACTACAGAGAGAATGGGAAAAAAACTTAAGCCCAAGGGATAGCTGGAGTTTTAAGAAATTGCTCCGGGCAATTTTTTCAAGGTTGGAGAAAAGTTTCTCACCCCTCCAAAAATTTTTTGGAGGGCGAGCAGGTAGCAGAAAAAGAGCAAAACTCAACCCTTCTTTCCATTTTTCAACCAAACAATTGTATCCCTCACCTCCCCTGAATTAAAAAAAAAAAAAAACCACCAACCAAACAATCAAACAAAACCTAACCCTATATTTAGATGGAAAAAAAATTATAAGAGAAAAATATTAGGAAGGAAAACTCCCAAAAACAATAAATTTCTTTACCATTCTTTAAAATTTTCATTTCTAATATTCTCTCCTTTATTTTCCATCTTCTATTCTCTTCATCCAAACATAAAGTAAAGGATATCCAAATTATAGGTCAACCGCCTCCGGACCATTGAAATCCATTTTGCCAGTTACATTTACATACTACAGGAAATTAAATCAGATGAGTACAGCGCCCAAGCAAACTAAAACTAAGACTAGTCATCAGCCTTTGTTGATGTTAACTTCTTCCGTGTGCTCTCCAGTTTTCGGTGTTGACCGTCTTTGAAATAGAAGAGTAAGCTTGTCAACGTAAAGCATATTCTTTATTTGCTCCAACTGTAGGCGTTTTTTCTCCAACAGCAGGTCTAAATCTTCAAAACGAACAAGTTTGTCGAGGATATTCTTCATCTGCACAATACCCAATATTTAGTCGAGAATTCTTAACTTCAATAAACACAATCAACATAAACCTTCACATCATATATGAACCTGAACATCTATAATAACAGAAATTGCTTTTTCCAAATCAGAATCCTCCTTCTCAAGCTGTGCATTTGCTTGCAACCGAGTCCGTTCAAACGAATCACATGCACTGCCCCCATTAACTGCCTTATCAGTATCTGCACAAACATAAGCCACCATTTTCCCCAAAATTAGTTTGCAGGACTACATTCCTCACTAGCGTGACAAGCGCAGCATAGAATGCTACCACATGATTCAGTGCACAATGTGAAAGTTTGTAAAAGATCAGCCGAATAACCCATTTTAGAAATAAGCCCCTTTGTAAATTGAACGATCAAATCCCAGATACGCCTCAGCTACAGATGGCAGTACCATTATTTTCAAACCTCGTAATTTTCAGCCTAGATATTTATCATTCTCACCTTGCAGTAACATATTCCTTGGAAATGACGGATATTTTATTCTAGCTGCTTTGTAAACCTCAGACAGAGTTTTCACTGCAGCTTGAGCAGCAGCCTGTGCAACCTCAGCCCCCACTAAAGCAGACAGGAAAGCAGCCTGCAAGAATTTTAAATGTACTACAGTTATTGAAGATTAAGCAATTCATTTTCATAAACATTTCTTTGATCATAGACAACGGGAATTCAAATTTAGAGATCATTCTTCAAGGTCACAGAACGTGTTAGATACTTAACCATAACCCTCTCCCTCCAATTTCAGCACTCCAGTAAAACCAATAGATTCATACTACTACTACGATTCTATGAATACGTATTTTGAGATTAGATCCCAAGTTGAACCCTGACAAATAGAAATGAACGCAACAAAAGGGACTTCAGCGGAACCACCAAGTAAGCTCTCTTTCCCAGTGCATATTCCAACATCCGCTTTATGTTATTCATAAAACATCAACAAAAACTAGTTTTAGGAGAAAAAATTGATCTACAAGCACGTAAGGTTATTTAAAAAGTCCAAGCCGTAGAGGCCCACTCTGAGTCTCTTTGTGGGTACTGTACATGACAAACCTCTTCCCTCCCTCTCCCAGCCATGGAACATGATATTATTTTTGGCTACTCATATATTCATATCTTGAGAATTTCAAAAGTACTGGCAAGAACAAATAATTTTCAAAAGTCAAACCTATACTCCCAAATGACAAATGAGACATAAAGGACAAAAATGTCCAACTCTTAATTTTGTATTTTGACAAAACAAATCAGTACCAACATACCATAGGTCCTATATGAATCTCGATTTTCATGTTTTTTACATAAACTCAGCAATTGCTTCTGAAATATTTGACCTGAACCAGAAAAAGTACCTGAGCCATTATAGGGTTGCTTGCATCTGCAAGAGGTGTTAGACGCAATCTTTTACTTGGTTCGGCTGCACCAATACTTTGTAGTCCACTGTCATCATCGATAGGTTCCTCTATTTGATTGTCTTTGTTGTCGCTAACACCAGAATATTGATAATTTCGAAATTCCTCCCCAAATGGAAGTTTGATAAAATGGACAATGCAGTCCTTCTCAGTCCGACCACCAACATGCTGAGCAACCCTCTTCCAGTCATCACCATAATGCATAATGGCCTCCAGAAGATGCAAAGTATCCTTGTCTGTCCAATCCATCCTGGTCTCTTCACTGATCTCTACTCGCCTAAAATCTGAGGAGCTTACACCAACTCGATAATTGCCACGGACATAACATCTTGCACAGAGAGTCAAGTTATACTGGGAAACAATAAAGAGAACATGGAAATTAATTGTTGTCCATTGCTAGAGCCTAGATCAAGAACTATGAACCATTGAAGGAACAACATAGGAGCAATACTATGAACAGTTATCATCACAGAGACACAGATAAGAGAAAATGGATTGGGAACATCATCTTCAGTCCATGATAATTTTTTCCTGCCTAATCGAAGAGCTGAAAACCTTGGAGACACATGACATCTGAGAAGTTTATCAAACTCTGAGTGCACAACTTGCGTTTCTGCTGACAAAAAAAGAGAGTAATAGGCAACCAAAGGATGATCTACTGTTGCAGTGTTATCCCTTCAACCGTACATATGCAACTACTGTTGTTCTGTATGTACACATGGAACCACATATTTGGTTCTTTCTCCACCGCAAGCCTAAGTAAGAAGAGACGGCCATTTTTGGGAGGTGGGGGGCAAAAGTGACTAGATATTTAGGTCTTTGAGAAAAGACAATACAAATAATAAATACTAGCAGAGATGTTACCCAAAAAAATACTAGCAGAAAAGAAACAAAGCGGATTGTAAGTGTCTAATGCAACCCTTTCTGCTCCATGTCTAATGCAACAACAACAACAAAACGCAATATTGTATTAATTATGGACACATGAACCATTCAATATTTAAGTTGATCTAGGAGCCTGTGAGGAAAAATGAAACCCGTGAAAAAATGGGGCAGAAGCTGAAATATAAAAGGAAGTAGATAGCCATGACCAGTTCAAAGATCCAATCGCTCATATCTGCCCACAGTTTACAAGATATCTTATTTTTTAGTTGCATTACATACGCACAACAGAAACTTGCATTCAGAATCCGGGACAAAATCAAGAAATGTTGCAATAAGCATCGCAGTAATTACTAAGAAATTTAAATTACGATTCTGCAGGTTCAAAATAAGTTAGGTGTCACCTTATCGCAAGCAAAGCAAGCAATGGTACAAACAGCTTTGCAACCACTGCAGACTCTCCTGGAAGTCTCTCGAATTGGAGCTGATGATTCGTTGGAATTAGATCCAGCGTCGGGCTTGGTCTCCTTGTCTTCCCACTTCAGGGGCTTTGTCAACGCCGAGGATGGCTGGTAATTGATCAAGCCCCATGCCTCCAGGAAATCAAAGACCCTACGGATGGAACCAACATCCCCTACAAGAGTTTTCCTGACATCGGTGAAGGTAATCTTTCTAGTAGGATTATCTCTGAAATTCTTGACAATGGAATTCCTGTAGTACTTGTAAACCCTAGGATTCTTGGAGTGTGAAGCAGACTCGAAAAACTCAGGGAGATGCCGAACTTCGCATTCGTGTATGCCATTCCATGAAAACCACCCTGTGGCACAGGAAAATTATAACTCCATAAGTAATCTCTTAACAGAATCACAGAAAATAAAAAAATTTAGGACTTCCCCGTAAGATGTGAAAGAGGAGCTTAACTGGAGTGGCTGGGAACGTGGATGACGTTAACCTCGGGAGAGGGGGAAACCGACGCCGACGCAGTGTGGCCACCGTCTCTGGACTCAGCGAATGAGGCATCAGATGGACCTTGTTTCGGCGGGGGCGTTTCCACACTATCAGCCGGTAACTTCGTCGCCATGATACGACTCTGGTCCTCTAGTATCGGGACGGCTCCCGCTCAGCCCTCAAAACTCAAAAGTGGCTCAGGGTCGGCCCGCAGGTTGTAATATTCTTAGGAGCATTATACTTATTAAGCCTCAAGGGAAAAAATAAATAAATGAAGAAATGGTTCTCGAAGAAGATTGTAAAATAAAAAAATGTTTCTATTAACAATTCCATAAACTTGTATTGACAACTCTATGAGACCATTTTTTTATTTTGCAATCTTCAGAGATCATTTCTTCATTTCTTTCTTTTTTAGGATTTGAGTGTAATTCTTCCAATATTCTTTTATTAAATTTCAATTTTTTATTTTAAAATATTTAAAATAAAACAATAAATCTTATGAAAACGCTAATTCAATTCAAATTGGCCAAATCAAATAGTTGTCATCAACACGACAACACTTATGTTAATAAACCGTTGTTCAAACTTTAAAAGAACCAAAACTAAATAAATCAAACAAATCGCATACTAAAAAGTTAAAGAAAAACAAGAACGAAACAACTTTTCTTTGTGTAGTATAAAAAATAAAAGAACTATTTTGATTAGTATTTTTCACATAATTTTTGTGCAAGAATTAACTTGCATCATTTTAAAAACCGAATCAAAGAGTGGGAGGGAAAAACAAAAGATTGGTATTAATGTTCAATTCAAACTTCTCACACATTTTATAATCAATTTTCCTTCTTTTATTACTTAAATATAAGCCTCTTCAGGTGTTTTTTCTCCTTCACTTCTTTATACATTCCCAACATTTTGAAGCATAGAAATTTCAAGCTAACATTAATAAATCATATTTTACTGAAAAAAATTATTACGGGATTAAAAGGACTGGCCCTCGACACTAAAGGGCCAACCCTTTTATTTTCGACTTTACATGAGATGGTCCTTTTAAGCCTGATTTTGCTTTGCACCCTGTAAAATACAAGCCTAGTCCTTGGCTTGGGTTACCTCGTTTTGACAGCTTTCATCCTATTGTGACAGATGTATTATAAATTCTAAATTAAAATAAAACTTAAAACACATTTATTTGTTTTTAACGCATCCATAACAGGAAAACTATACTAAAATATATAAAAAAAATTAATAGATTTAATAAAATGTGTATTAAAATATCAATAATAAAACAATTATACAAAGGTTGATAAAAACAATACAAAATCCAAAAGTAGCCTAATTGTGCTTATAATTAATGTGCCTTTTTGTAAATTTCATACTATGCAAAAATATATAAGAAAGGATTTTAAAAATTAACAGAATTGTACCAAATCTAATTAAATTAGTGAAATATATTATAAAAATTTATAGAACAAACAATCTTGAACTAGAAGTATCAAACATTCAAAAACCCACTTAATTGATCAATGCAAAAATTCATAGGTTGTTATTATACTCTCCTCACTCCACTAGAGCAAATATGCACTTGCATATTACACACACCTCTAAACAATCAATGAAAGATGGATAATTCATTTTCATCTCAATATTT
Organism: Inga oerstediana; assembly: GCA_963210345.1. Lineage (NCBI taxonomy): Eukaryota > Viridiplantae > Streptophyta > Magnoliopsida > Fabales > Fabaceae > Inga > Inga oerstediana. The sequence continues at coordinate 12,517,585 of OY723405.1, read as the reverse complement.
TACATGGTATCAGAATATGGTTCGCATGATATCCAAATGGTAACAAATGAGATGACGGTATCAGAGCATGGTACGCCTGGCATCCAAACAATATCAGACGAGATGATGAAAATATCAAACACATCAAACATCAATCCTTCTCGAAAGATGGGTATAAGAAATAGAAAGAATGAGAAAGATACAGAGAACGGAGAAGAAGAGAAACTGAGATATTCTATATATTCACACTATTCAACCGTGCAGAGATGGTTACAAATATATAGGAGTATGTGACGTGCTTACTCTAACCAGAGTCCTTAGTCAACTAACTAAAGTTGTTAGACCGTTAAGTTAAGTAACAGGTCAACTGTAATGGTAACAACCTAATAGATCCCTATATCTATTTCCTAATATCGCCCCGTAAACTCAAGGTGTCATGAACCTTGAGTTTAGAACTCAACAAATGAAACTATGAGGTAGGCAACGGCTTAGTAAAAATATCAGCAATTTGATAGACAGAAGGAATGTGAGTGACAAGTGATTGTCGTTGCAGTACTTTCTCTGGGACAAAGAACAAGTCTAACTCCATATGTTTTGTTCTATGATACAACACTGGATTTCGTGAGAGGAGAACAGCGCTGATGTTGTCACAAAGAATATGCGGTATGGTTGTTGACTTGGGCAAGCGCAGTTCAGAGAGAAGACTCTACAACCATAGTATTTTTGTTGTGACATGAGCTAAACTCTGAAATTTTGCTTCTATGCTTGATCATGAGACAAGTAGTTGCTTCTTTGCTGCCTAAGAGATGAGATTTCCACCAAAGTATATACATAACCCTAAAGTAGATTGCATGTTATCTAGATCATTACCCCAATCTGCATCACAAAAGGCCATAAGTTCAAGATTCTTGAACTTGGAAAAGACTGGACCATGAGTTGGAGTGCTTTTAAGATACCGAAGAATAAGCTTAACCGCACGCCAATGTTTTGCTTTGGGGTTTTGCATATACTAACAAACCTTATTAACACTGTAAGCGATGTCAGGCCTGGTGTTAACTCTTAGAAATTGACAATATTTCAATACATTTTCTTCTCTTTTTCCCTACTTTTGGGTTCAAAATGTACATTGAAAGAAGTGTATAGAAGAAAATGTGCATGTCAAAGTATCAAGCAAAAATCAAAGGAATTCTTGTTATATTTGTGATTTAATTGATAATTTATAAATCCTCTCTCTTTTGTAGCAGGATGAAGACAAGTTTTGAAGCCCTATAAGAACCAAGAAAAGAATAAAGGAAGTGAAGCAATGCAAAGATAAAGGAACCTCTGCAACTGGCCTCAGCAAGTTGATAAACTTGCCATGGCAAGTCATCCCTATTTGCTCTCTGTGTAACTGGCCTCAACAAGTTGGAAAACTTGCCGTGACAAGTGCTCTTTGTATGCTCTCAGTGTAACTGGCCATAGCAACTTGACAAACTTGTTGTAGCAAGTCAAGAATCTGAAGAAAAATTGGCTCTCTGTGTAACTGGCTACGGCAAGTTGACAGACTTGCCGTAGCAAGTCCTGAAAAAGTGCAACTGCGTGTTTTGATGTCAGAAGCTATGAAACACTATTTAATCTAGGGAAGAGCGCCGAAAACACACACTTTACACCCTGGGAAGTTGAAGCACGCAAGAAGACACCTTGGAGAGGGGATTTTAGAGAGTTTTGGAGCTTGGGTGGTAGTTTCAAGAGAGATTTTGTGACTTCTACCTTGGTTTCATTTCTTTTCTTCTCTTTTCCCTTTTTTTATGGTTTATTCAATTGTTATGCTTAGTTTTTCTGTACATTTGGACATAAGTAGCTAAGTATCTCTTCTTTTAGGATTGTTGTGAACCCTTGTATGGATTAAGTACTCATTTCCCCTTTACATTTGTGATTAATGATGAGATTATGTTGATTTTACTCTTTGCTTAATGCTTCTCATTGATTAGCCACCAATGAGATTGTTGGGTTCACTTGATTGATGCTTGAGAATGCTAGATTGAGTGTAGAACTTGAATTTGATTGTGTGAGAATTTGAAATTTTTGAATTGAATGGATAGTTTTGTGAATGAGATAGAGATACACTCATTAACCTCATATAGCCAAATAGGATTTGAAATGAAAATCAGGGTTTAATTAGTTAATTAAGAGATTAATGAATTAATTGAACTAAACACCTATTTGGAGACTTGAGAGAGCACTTATAGGTAATTTAGTATCATTGGCTAGTATAATCTTTCATTAAGTAGCATATATTGGGGGGATTTGAGTGAGTGCTTTTGAAATACAAGAGGGATAAACAATCCTAGGTTTTATTTAATACTTGAATTTAAAGAATCATTCATTTTTATAAATTTTTAGTTTAAAAATAGTTTTAGATTTCTTTTTCACCTCAACAACATGTTTTGACTCAATTTGATCAATTTTAAATGATTCCATTCAATCTAATTAAACATATGGTTACATTAGTTAGCTCGTTTTCGTCATAGTCCTTGTGGGAACGATCTTTACTTATCACTTTATTACTTAAAGCGATCCGTGCACTTACAGTAGCGAACACTTGGTGATTATGACATATTGAAGACCTCCAACTAGAGAACGATAAAGCTAAGGATTAGGAAACTGAAAAGGATCATTACAGCAAAGTTTTCAGAAGCTGCCATGGGTGTGACAGCAGCTTTGGACTGAAGCATACCAGCTTTGCTAAGAAGATCTATGATGTATTTCTGTCGAAAGAGAGTGATAACATTAGAGTCATGTCTTGTTACTTCAATGCTAATAAAGTAGTGAAGATCACCAAGATCTTTCAATGCAAACTCATTATTAAGCCATTGTTTGAGATGATCAATATAGGTAGTGGAAGTACCAGTGATAAGAATATCATCAACATAAACAAGCACATATGTGACATTGGTAGAAGATTGTTTAATGAAGAGAGATGGATTACATTTGATAGAGACAAAACCAAACTTGTGAAGAGCATATGTCAACCGTTGAAACCAAGGCCTTGGAGCTTGTTTAAGGCCATAAAGACTTCATTGAAGTTCGCAGACAAGTGAAGGATCATAAGACTCAAAACCTGGAGGTTGAGTCATGTAAACTTCCTCTTCTAGTTCACCATTAAGAAAAGCATTGTTGACGTCTATTTGAGATATAGGCTAACAGTGATGCAATGCAATTTTGAGAACCATACGAATGGTAATGGGTTTAACAACTGGAGAAAAGGTCTCATTGTAGTCAAATCCATGATTTTGATGAAAACCTTTAGCCACAAGCTGAGCCTTATATTGTTTTATAGAACTATTAGGATTTTCCTTAACCCGAAGAACCCACTTACACCCAATAACAGGTCTGTTGGGAGGTGGTTGCACAAGTGTCCAGGTAGAATGTCGTAGGAGAGCTTGATTTTCCTCATTCATAGCTTGAGCCTAGTGAGGAATTTGCAAAGCCTATAGTGGACTGTTATGAATGTACCTTGAGTCTGAGTCTGGAATTTAGGCAGAGAGAGCCTTTGGTTTATGAATACCATTTTTGGCTTGTGTGACTATGGGATGTATATTTATGAGAACAGGGTGAGAGGAAGGAGAGGTAGGCAAAGCAGGAGATGAGCTTGAAGAGGAGGAAGAAGACATGGGTGAGGAGTGAGACGACCGGAGAGAAGAAAATAAAGATGGAGATGGATGCAGTGAGGATGAAGAAGAGGTTGAGGCAGAAGATGGTGTAGCTGCATTTCCTACAAGAGGAACTAAGAGAGATGGTGAAGAATGGGAAGTGGGTGGTAATGAGAAAGAAGAAGAAGATAAGACCATTTTAAATGGGAACACAAACTCATTAAACCTGACATCATGTGAGATATATATACGACCATTAGGAGCTAAACACTTGTAGCCACGATGAGATAAGCTATATCCTAGAAAAGTACATTCAATAGAGAGAAAAGAAAACGTGGGAGATTGTCTAATGACGAAGAAGAGGATAGCATGAGTAGCCAAAGACACGCAAAAAAGTATAATCGGGTTTGTGATGAAACAACTTGGTGTAGGAAGCAACATGATGCAAGGCTGAAGAAGGAAGTAAGTTAATGACATAGACAGCTGTGAGGAATGCATCTTCCCAAAATTTATAAGGTAAGCCAGCTTGAGCCAACAATAATAAACCAATGTCAACAATATACCGATGATGTTGCTTAACAACACCCATTTGATAGTGAGCGCAAGGACATGAATAACGATGAATAATTTCATGCAAAGTCAGAAAAGAGTCAAGACACCTGAATTCTCCACCACCATCAGTTTGGATAGATTTGATTTTAGTATTCAGTTGATTTTCCACCATGGCCTTGAATCGAATAAAGTTGGAGAGTGTATCATATTTGGATTTAATAGGGTAGAGCCAGCAGAATCTTGAATGATGATCGACAAACGATATATAGTAAAAGTTTTCATTAGTTGAAGGACAAGGGGCAGGACCCCAAAGAGCAATAGAGATAAGCTCAAAAGGTCCGTGATGTACAGTGTTAGAGGCCTGTATAGGTAGTTTATGCAACTTTCCCAAACAACAAGCAAGCAGAATGGTAACAACCTAACATATCCCTATATCTATTCTATAATACTGGGCAATTCATTGTCATTTCAATATTTTACATGGGGATTAGAGCATGGTCCACCAAATATACAAAGGATATCAAACAAGATGATGGTATCAAAGTATGGTATGCTCTAAAAATTGGAGCCAAACTAAGACATCCCTAACTAACCATTTCATTGGAGATTTGCTTCCAAATCTTCCCAGAATCTTCCAAAGGATACCAGGACTGCAGCTTGATCAGCGTCCTAACCTCAAAGTCCATTATTAGGTCTGATTAGGCGGCAGGTCCTGCTGCGGTGAATTTTGCAATTAACTGAGAGTAGCCTCAATCTCTAATAACTTGCTATCCATCTCAATAAGATGGCCTTCCACCCCTCCCATGGCTTCCGCAAAGACAATACGGAATGCTTCAATAATCCACTTAATTCATCAATGCAAAAAATTACAAATTGTTATAATACTCTCCACACTCCACTAGAGCACACAAGTTCTTGCATGTATACATACATACATATATAATTCTATACATAAATATATGCCTATAATCGATCAATGAAAGATGGACATTGCATTTTCATTTTAATATTTTACATAGTATCAAAATATGGTTCGCATGATATACAAATGGTATTAGACGAGATGATAGTATTAAAGCATGGTTCACCTGACATCCAACCGGTATCTAATGAGATGATGTAAAGGTCAAACGCATCAAATATTGACCTTTCTTGAGAGATGGGTAATTCATTGTCATTTTAATATTTTACATGGTTTTAGAGCATGGTCCGCTTGATATCCAAACGGTGTCAAACAAGATAACAATATCAGAGTATGGTTTGCTCTAAAAATTGAAGCCAAACCAAGACACCTTGACTAACCATTTCATTGAAGATTTGCTTCCAAATCTTCCCGAGATCTTCCAGAGGATGCTAGTACCACAACATTATCAGCGTCCTAATCTCAAAGTCTGTCATTAGGCCTAATTGGGCGGCGAGTCCTGCTACGGTAAGTTTTACAATTGCCTGAGAATAGCCTTAATCTTCAATAACTTGTCGTCCATGACAGTGAGATGGTCTTTTTTCCCATCCCTCCCATGGCTTCCTCCAACACAATACGAAATGCTTCACTAATCATGGTCACTACTTCATTAGCGTTGTCGACGTCGAGGGCGCCATTATGTGGCAAACGGGGAGAATATTCTAGAGAGCGACATAATGTAGTACTCTTACTATATTTGGGGAATTGATATTGATCTTTCAAGAGAGACCTATTTTTTATATGTCATTCTTTTCTTAATTTACTCTATATCTCTACAATAATCAAAGAAGAGAGAGAATGTGGGAATTAATGAAAATAATTCAGGTATTTTAGAAAACGCATGTCGAATGAACTAACTTGACTAATGTGATAAAATTAGGTAAATAAGTCCTATGTTTGTCATTCTTTTCCTAGAGCAGCTCTTTCGATCACGAGTAGAGTCCCTATTGGCCATTTGGTTTAAAATGTGTTGTCATATTTCACCTAGATCCGGCCGAGGATGCTAGCTGTGAAACACCAACGGTATGGTATCAAATTAAATGATGCAAAGATACGCATCAAGCATCAAAACTTCTTGATACAAGATGATGAAAATGTCAGACACATCAAACATCAATGCTTCTCAAGAGAAGGGCAATTCATTCTCATTTCAATATTTTATTAGGTATCATAACATGATCCGTTTGGATGTCAAACAGTATCAAACGAGGGCTTCTTGAGAGAATGTAGATAAGGACTAACAAAATGTGTTTAACCCTTGATAAAAATTAAATCACTTAAAAGAAACAACCACTGAAATAATTAAGCACAAACGAACAAATTTTACAGATAGAAAGTAATTAAATAAAAGTAATTAAATACGATCATTGGCATAAAATAATATAGCTGAATTTTCAGACTTCATTTAATGATTTAACAGTAGAGGACTTTTTTACGGAGTGCTAAATAACTTTCGCTATAAAACAAATGCATATTCCAAATCATCATATTACCTAAATCAGGTGTGAAAATGTACTTCTATCAAATCGGCAAAGATTCCCGACTCCCTTTCCCTGCACGTTTTGTCGTCTGAATCTAGCTTTATAACTAGACATCAAGCTACCACACACACCTGCCTGAAACAAAATCAATCTTTTCGGATGAAAAATCCCAATTATACTACCCTAATTTTAAGACAGATTCCAGCAAATACAAAATTACACCCCAAATTTCTGGTAGATATCCTATCAACTACTATACACAAGAATCGTATTCAGTGAAATTGATGATCCATTATCACAATTCATAAACATTGACAACTATCTACAAACTCAACACAGGACGAGACTAGGAAAAAAAATCATATTTCTACATGGCTGCTAGAAACCTATTCCAGCACCCATTGATCCAATGCTACTGCCACTCTTCCTGAGCGCTAATAGCATGGGTATAAATACATTATATAAATGTCCAAATGGAAATGCAGCCTGCATCTTCCAGTTTCCTTCTCTGCCATCTGGAGCACCTCCGACCCAACTTGATGGTGAGCATGACTAAATATAACCTGCACATTACGATTTAGTGAGAGCTAAGAGAGTTTAGATTATCTTCTAGGAATATATTGTGGAAAACAAAAAAGATTAAGGGAATAGATTGTTTCAAGTTATTCTCCCCACCTTATACTAAAGCCAAGGTTTTGGTGGAAAAAATATTTGGGCTACTATTGAGTGTTTGGGATTCAGAAATGATGCAACTGTTACCACCTAATTTATTATCTTTTCCCCAAAAAAATCCAATGCAGATAAGTTTGCCTTCAATTTGTAATAGGCAGAAAATGAGCTAACTGTACCTCTAGAATGCAATATATATAACTTGCAAGGCTAGATTGGAAGCCCGCCACACAAGTAGCAGATCCACTGCTCTTAGTCCTGCTGCAAACTAAGGATACCTACAACAAATAATAATCCAAACATAAGCTCATCTCCAAAGCACAGACAGCTACAAGGATGCAAGTTAAAGAACCCACCTTAATCGCCCCTCACCCAGCTGCTTGGTCAGGACCAGTTCCTTGCATAAACTGAGAAGGCGCAGGGACAATAAATTGGGGTTGTCCTGGAATTGGCGGAGCAATTCCTGGAAAAACCAAAAATGTTTACCGATCACATTCTGCATGGCACTTGATTTATGAACTGTTTCTCATCAATGATTAAAAGATGGGTAAAGAGTATCTGAATGCCTATTTCTTGACAAGTATAACAAGTATCAGTCAATCTTCACACATTTAAGAGCTCAACTACCTGAAACTCTAATTTGCCTCTATCATAAAAACTCCCATATTCCAATTTTTATCAGAAGATTACCATATCCTTGCTCTAACACAATCACCTGGGTCTGGTTACTAACACTATCTACCTTAGCAATGCTTTAATTTGTTCACCCATCCATGGGATGACATGACAACAGCTTAAAAACCTAAATTGTTCACATATTATCACTAGTTTAAACATACTATAATCAGCTCAAGTGTTTCCCAGTGAGGCTTAATTCTCAGATATACGAGTTTATATTTCTCATTAAAAATTCGCCAAGTAATGCATTCAATGAGCAAACAAGAAATCGAAATAGCGTTAATTAAAGTGAGCCACATGAAAGTAACATCTAGGTTCAAATAGCAACAGAAACATAAGACCTAATTCACATAACGTGTCAAAAATATATACCACTGGGATATGGTACTTGAATGGTAGGCATAGGTGAAGTAGTCAGGGCATTAACATTGGTTCCACCATAAGGTACAATGTGGTGGCCAGTTACAGCATAGCCCTGCATTCCAGGATAACCATGACTACTGGGAATAGCCTGACCTAATTGCCCATAAGGATAAATAGTATTATTCACTGCACCAGGCACTCCATATATCTGAACATACTGCTGGCCCATATATGGGTTGTACAAACCCTATAAGAAAATATGCCAACGGCAGGAAAGTCAGAAACACAAACAAAAATAACAATCCTTCCTAATGCTGGTAAAACCAAAATAAGGGGAAAAAAAGAAAGACCTGTGGATATACATATTCAGGTCCATATGCCGTATACCTGCAACAAAAAAAAAAAAAACCGTGATGTTTAAAAGATCACCCTTACAGCATGATTCTGGAGCAATGCATTCTGGTGCAGGTTGCAAATGTGGGTAGCTGCAACTCAGATATATGAAGATAAGTTTAATACACAAGTATTTCATTTGAGACTGAGACTTTCAAGTGACAATAGACGACTTATTACCCAGTCTCTCCAGATTTTCCTCTATATTATTACATTTTCCTCTCTATCATTACCCTTTCTTGTTCAATAATAAAGTGCTGCAGTACATAACTCCTGCAACTATCAGAGTTTACATTCCTGCAATTTCCGATCACAACATAGTAATAGTGTGCAAAGACCTTAATGATGCTTCGTGTTGTGATTGGTTTGTGAGATTGCCCCATAAGAGAAAATTGAGGGTAAACAAGTTTTTGCAGAGATATGTAATCAGTTAACCTTATTGGTCACCATCATATAGTAGCCAGTCTTGTGTCTAATTGAAGATAACAACAAAGTATGAAAATTAAAGAATGGAGACATCACACAGATAAGAAAATACGTATAAAATGTAAGAAAAGCAAGAGAATTGAGAGGAAAGAATGTGCTACTCACCCATAATGAGGATAAACCAATCCTTGCTGATAGTTGTAAGAAGGTGGTTGCTGATAGCCAAAACCTCCAACATAGGCACCTCTGGCTGGTTGCACATTTCCAATGTAAGCAGGAGCTGGCCTTGCCCGTCCTGTAAAAGAAAGAAGAAACAATGGCATAAAAGTAACTGATATAAAGGTGTGCCCTGAACTACTTGCATAATTAACAGACACCATAAATTATGGAAAGAGAATAATGTTTGTCTGGCTAGTGTAACTATGTAAGCAAAACGGACAAAATTTCCAAAAATAGGGACAGCACAAATAGAAATTGCACAAAGCCATGTCAAAGTTGGATTTCAACACCCTCCAAAATAACCCCAAAAAAAATTAATAATGACAAAAGTCCAGCCAACCAAAAACCACCAGCATCATGAATACATGGGCAGCGGGTAATGCATTCATGCACTTTCCATTGCAAACAGAATTGGAGTGTTCAAACTTTCAAATTAATGGTAAAAAAACAAATCCAATGATATCTGTCTGATTTATACCCATGGTGCGGTGCCAGTAGAACACTGCTCCTAAGAACATTTAATGATGCATAGAATCAATTATCAGAATGAACAATTATAAGATAAATGGCAGAAAATGAAGCAAAGGTATTTTAATTAGCAGTGTGAAGTATACCATATGGAAGAGGAGGCCACGGTCGTCCAAGCGAAGCCAAGTTACAATTGGCCCTCCTTCCATCAATGACAGGAGTTGGATCAGCACAGGCTCTTCTAGCAGCCTCAGGATCCCGGAAAGTCACCTATACCCTCCATGCAAGTCAGAATAGAAATCAAGTCATTCTAAAGTGAATTAGAAGATGTTTTTTGTGCGTATCATTATTTGTAAGTGAGGTGACATGCATTAACCACGACTTGCTAACTTGATGAGGAATGATTAAATGAAGTAACACATGCAATGATGACAGCTCTGAAAGCAACAGAAATAATTGAGATCAAACATGGGATCGTCAAAATTTCATGCGTCTAGTATATAAGATGTAAGCACTTGAAACGCAAGGAAAAACGAGCACTTAAACTGAAAATAAATGAAGTACTCACAAAACCATAGCCTTTGGATCGGCCTGTATTTCTATCAGTGATTACAACAGCTTCAAGAATGTCGCCAAACTGCTCAAAGTATCGGCGCATGGTTTCGCTCTGGGTCTCCCACGCCAATCCTCCAACAAATACCTTGGTAAAAGTGGTATCACCAAAAGGGGAGTTTATTGGTTGAAATCCAGAACTTGAATTGGATCCAGGCGTGGGCGTATGACCCGGGATCTGGTGGTATGCCATGAATGACACGAAGGAAAGTAGTAAATAGAAGAGCAGTATTGAGATTGCTAAGGATATAGATTCCCTAAGCAGAAAGGTAAAGGAGGAGTGGATGGACACGTAACCACATGCTAAAAGAGAGAAAATGCGGAAGAAATGTGTGGGGGATCCAAGGGGTTTCAGAGAATTGGAAGGTGGAAGAAAAAGAATAAAAGGAAGAGATCGAAGAGAACTGTAGTGGAATGAACAAGGCCAAGGGTATAAATGAAGACTAAAAGGTAGATACTGGATAGAAAGGTATTCGAGAAAGAATATAAAAAAATTGCATACAGGAAAAATGAAAACAAAACCCTAAAATTGATGATTTGATGAGGTGGGGAAGAAGAAGGGGTAAAAGTAAGTAGGTGGTGGGAAAAGAAGACACACGGAGAGGAGTTGGAGAGGTTGAAAAGATATGATCACTAACCTGATGGTAGCATAATAGAGATTAGAGAGACGAACTAAGTCCTGGACAAAGAGGTTAACGAAAAAAGAAGACGAAGTTCTAGTTAATGGAAAGAGGACGAGGATTACGAAGATGGTAAAGAGCAAGCGAGATGACCAGTACGGGATCGCATGGAATTCGAAAGAGGCTCATTTTTATTTTGCAGAGGATGAGAACGAAGAGCCCAGAGACGAAGATGGCAAGAGGGACAACGCATTTAGAAACCCTTCTCGCACAGTGCAATATGTTATTTTCCACCTAATAAATTTGTGCACAGTTAATGATAAACATGGACATTTGAGTAAGGTGCGCAACGTAGATGGCAGATTCTTACTTATGTTTGGTTCCCTACGTTATTTATATCTGATCAATTAAATTATATCCAATAAAATATGTTCCGGGCTAAAAAAAAAAATCAAATAAAATATGTTCACTCTTTTCAACATAGGGGTATTATTTATACATTAGTTGGTAAAAAAAATTATTTATAAATTAACCAACAATTACTAAAATACTATGGCCAAAAAAATAATTACTAAAATATTGTTAGGTTATTATATAATAGATTAGTTCTTAATATAGGACATTTCTAGAGACTTGATTTTAATTTTAAATATAAGATTTTTTTTTATATTTCTCAATTTTTTCTAATTTATTTTTGGTGATGGCCTTCAATAATATTAAAGGAAGAAAAGAAATAAAAAAATTAAGAAAAATGATTATAATATTTTAAAAAATGCATGTTATATAATAATTAACTTAATTAATTATTTTATTATTTCAATTTCAACATCATTGTTTCAATTAACTAACTCCTTTATCTAATTAAATTGAGCAAATATATCTTATATTCATGACTAGAGGGTATAGCTGGGAATATGGGTCAATCCGCGGGTTGCGGGCTGGCACGCACCAACCCGCTGCCCGCACTTCTGCGAGCTAGCAAAATGCCAACCCTAACCCGCAGTGTGCGGGTTGCGGGCCAGCCCGCGGGGCCGTATTTTTTTTTCCTGAAAAAAAAAATTCATATTAAAAAAATTCATATTTTTTAAAGAGGATTGAAAATATGATACACATATATATGAGTAATTAAATTTACCTTCCTAGTATCAATCATTTCTTTTATAAAAATTTAAAAAAATAATCTACAATTTAAGAGATAAAGTTATCAAATTTGTTAAAGTTTATAAATAAAACATAAACTCATCTTTAAGCAACCAAAATATAATAATTTTGTTTAAAGAAGAAGGGAAGAAGCTAAGATTTTTTATCTTTGGATTGGGAGGTGCCAAGATAGGAGTGGAAAACTTATAAATTTTGTAAAATTATTGTATGTAAATAAAAAATAAAAAATTTTGCAGGCCAACCCGCGGGTTATACGGTGCGGGCCTGTGCGACCCGCATTTTTGCGGGTTGGGATTTTCCCAACCCTAACCCTTCAAAACCCGCGGGCTCACGGGTTGAGCCCATATTACCGGCTCTACGAGAGGGGTATATAACAGTATTGAAATAGCAAAAAAAATATTTTAATAAAAAATAATTAAAAATATAAGACCTAACTTTTAAATTATTGTAGATCGAGTGTTCTTCAATTCAGGACAGTACAGTCAGAGTTCCATAAAAAATTGTTGGTAAAAAAAGAGAAACGAACAAATAATGTCACGCGATAATAAATTCAATGTCTCTCCACAAGAAAAATAATAAGAAATTCGGGTAATTTCCCTCACTCTCCAGACATAAACTTCATATTTGTCTTACTGTTCTAAAGATGCCATTTCAATTTAGATGATATGTTCGTAAAGAAATGACGAAAATTTGCGTTCCAAAATCTTCCCTATGGTCCTCGAAAAAGTTTCCTTGTCTGAAACATTTTTAAAAATATTTTTTTTGCTTTAATATTTTCTAAATAAATAATCTTGTCTAATTGTTGAATTTTATCATTGGAAGTTTTAAAAGTATAACTGATTTTAGCTTGGTTTATTAATTTATACAATTCTGTTAATAGATCATTATAATAAGATTGGAGAAAGAATAACTTAATTTATAATTATATGATGTGTTTCAAATTATATATAATATATCAAGGATGATAAAGATCATTGGGAAAATTCCAAAAAACTATATTGAAAATAGCAAAAGTACAATTCAGTACATTGAAATTGCAAAAGGACAATTCAGGCTGTGTCAGACGGGCAGAGGAATCTGGCATTTTGAAATTTCGGCCAAATGACGAAAATGCCCTTCAGCCCTCAGTCGGAATAACAACATAGGAGTTGTTAATGGCGAATCCGGAGTTGTTAATGGCGAGATCGATGGTGTTATTGGCCCTGAAATTTGTTAAGTGCGAAAGAAGAAAATGGAGTTGTTAATATCGAATCCGGAGTTGTTAATGGCGAGATCGGTGGTGTTATTAGCCCTGAAACTTGTGAATTGTAAAAGAAGAATTGAAGTTGTTAATAACGAATCCGGAGGTGTTATTTCCGAGGATCATGTTGTTATTTTGAAGTGGGCCTAAAGTGCTGAAGGGCATTTTCGTAATTTGGCTGAAATTTGAAAATGCCAGATTCCTCCTTTTTCTGACACCCGCCTGATTCGTCATTTTTGAATTTCGATGTACTGATTTATCCTTTTTATATTTTGAGTGTAGTTTTTTGGAATTTTCCCAAGATCATTTAGGTATGTCTGGTGTGAGGGATTTGGAGGGGAAGGGAGGGGAGGGGAAATTTTTATGAGTTGAATCTTAAAATATTAAAGAAGTGGGGTAATAAAATTTTAATAAAGAGAATATATAAGATAAAAGAGTAACAAAAATTAATTAAAAATTTTTAACTCCATTTCTTTAATTTTTTTAAATTCAACTCAAAAAAATGTTCCCTCTACCCACTTTCCCTCCCCTCCCCTCATATCAAACAAGCCCTTAAAGAAGTTGGCAAAAAAAATAGAGATCATTTAAGGATGGAAAGCTATTTTAACAATTTATCTACTAATTTAAAAGAAAAGCATGGACTTGATTCGAACACGCCATAATTGATCAAATTAAGTGTACGAGTATTGCTCATGTTTTTTAAAAGGGATGGCTGTTACGAATCATAAATTGTGATTAAAAAACACAAATCATGTTAAAATAAATTAATATTAATTATAAAATTTTCTAAAAAAATTGTATCATTCAAAAGTTAAAATATGAGTAACATTATATAAAAAAAAAAAAAAACATGCGTAACATTGTTTGTTTTACTGTAATGCGTAAAAACGGGCCTAGTCATTATTTGTACGTAAAAATATGCATTATCCTTCTGCTGTGCAGTCAACTTTGTGGCGCCAATGTATGGCCGAAAAACAATTTTTTATGCCAATGATTTGCTTATCAGGGCCTGGCTTCTTAAGTGGGATATTCACCCCAGTTATTAATTATATATAAGGAAAAAAAATTATTGCATGACATAAAAGTATTCAAACAATTAGTAATTTAAATTTTGAACAGAGATGTTTGTTCAATTAGAGCTGATTGATCAAAAGTTCAAAACATGAGTCCGCATGGCGTGCTCATCCAAAATATGAGCATGGGGTGGGACCTTTTTTTATTTTTTTTAAACATTTTTTTCCGTATTTTTATTTATTTAAATTAAATTATATACTGCACTTTAAAATATTGTTGTTATCAGGTATCTCAAATTAATTAATTTCTAATTATGCATTAAATGTTTTTCTTGTAATGTCAGTATGGAGTATTTTAAAAAAATAAAAAATAAAAACCTTTTATAAGGGGATGAGCATTTCCTGCTCATCCTTTGAATGTGGATTCTCAAAACATACTATCTATACCTCCCCCCCAACTCTTTCCACTACCTCCCCACTGCTTTTGTAGTTTCTTTGGGGGTTATGGTGCAATTTTATTAACTAGGAGCCCGTTTGGTTCAACCCCATTGTATGTCTGCAATGGTAATCATGATTGCATTACCAAGAGAAGAGTGTTTGGTTGCTTTTTAGCATGGTAATAGGGTTTACCATGGTAATGATGATTACCAAAAAATTGGTAATCCTCATTCATACCTCCCCCCTATGAATCCTCATTACCATCCCATTGCATGGTCTAAAAAGTCCAATTTACCCTTTAGTTTCCCTTGTCTTTGTTTTACTTATCTCATTTCACTTGCCGCATCACGTCACAACTGCCACCGCCACAACCTCTTCCTCTTCCACCGCCGTCACCTCCACCCTCTGCCGCCACCACTACCTCCTCCACCCCCGGCCCTCCGCCCACCGCCACCGCGGCCACCTCCTCCTTCACTGCCACCCTCACCCCTGCCACCCGCCGCCTCCGCCATCAGCCCACCACCATCTCTTCCACCCCCCACCACCCACCGCCACCACCACCTCCTCCTTCGCCGCCGCCGCCACCGGCCCACCGCCCACCGCCGCCTCCTCCTCCTCTACCGCCACCCCCGGCCCACCGCCCACCGCCCACCGCCACC
This sequence comes from Inga oerstediana, assembly GCA_963210345.1. NCBI lineage: Eukaryota > Viridiplantae > Streptophyta > Magnoliopsida > Fabales > Fabaceae > Inga > Inga oerstediana. The sequence continues at coordinate 12,502,021 of OY723405.1, read as the reverse complement.
ACCTCCTCCTCCACCCCCACCGCCCATATAACTATTTTTCTACAAAGATTATATTAAGGGGTAAAATAAACTTTGTGTAATATATTAATTTTAAATAATTGTTAAAATATTAACTCATTGCACGTTGCTTAAAAATCAAACCAAACACTACCCCTGTAATTAATATTGTATTGTATTACCATTGCATCGCATTGCACTGCACCACAGGATGTAATGGGATCGAACCAAACGGGCTCTAAAGCTTTTTTTAAGAAGCGTCTAGCATAAATAAATTTTGGAATAAGCAAAAATAACAATAAAAAATTTAAAATGGTGTTAATTTACCAAAACCGTTAAATTTAACTAAACGATTATTAAATTATAAAAGAGGAAAATCTTAACGACATTTAGTGAAATTTATCGGTTTTGGTGAATTCAAATCATTTTAAATTATTTATTGGTTTTTTTAACCCTTTCAAAACTTATTTATACCAGATATTTCTCAAAAAAAAAACTTTATTGATAAAATTGTACTTTAACACTTTTTTTAAAATATGTGAGTTAACTAATCTTGTGGCATCTTCAATTCCATAGTCAATTGTCTCTCTTCCCTTAAGCTCGCAGCCACCATCTTCATCCTCCATGAAAGAAAGCAGCATCGTTAAAGCTCTCATGAAGCATTCCTCCACCCGCATTTTAGCTCAATATTCAAATAAATTCCCATCATAGCAACGCCTCATGGCTTCTTTAGAAAGAAACGTCGCTTCACTGCGTCTAGCAAGAAGATACAGTACCTCCATTTAAGTAAAGCCAAAAGCTGAAATATAATTGTATCCAAAGACAGTTCACAGGAGTGGTAAAAATAACGAATGGATACACCACAAAGTTAGTGAATCTAGACTAATATTACTCAAAAACATCAATCAATTTTTGAATCAATGGAATTGTAATTGACATCATTGACATGATAGGGTCTAGGATGTCCATGCAACTTACAATCATGATATCGGATAAGTTATTTTTCAAAATCTATTTTCTTAAACCCTAAACTATAGTTTGAGTAACTGTGAAACCACAGTTTCAGAAGTTTTTTTTTTTAAGTCAAGACAAAACTCCTCTCACATACTTACATCATAAATTTTAAAAGATATTTTCTAAAATATAATTCAAACAAATTAGTTAATTCACATACTTTAGAGGAAAATGACATCGCATGGGGTAGTAGAGAGGTAGTCATAGGAGAGAAAGTAGACCCTTCTATATTTTTTCGAGGTGTGATTTTACTAAGGTTGAATTTAGATTAGTTTTTGGGAAACATCTTTTAAATAAAAAGTGAAAAAAGTTATTTTAGAAAACAGATTTTGGAGAACAGTTTATGAAAAGGTAAAAGAAAATAGTGTCTGAAAAACCATGACTTTAAACTCCAAAACCATGATTCTACAGAATTTGAGAGTGTTTGTGTAATTTATTTCAAACCACAATTTTAAGGGTTGAAAGTTATTTGGATTTTCTACGAGTACTTGACAACTTCACTTTTAAAATCATGGTTGGAGCTAAAATTAAGTAAAAAAATAAATCACAAAATGAATTTTTGTTCAAGAATCAAATTTCACTGGAACTCTTCCGTTCGCGGTTTAAAACCTTGTCATATCCCATATTTGATGAGATATGATGAACTGAAACAATATTCTGTGAATACATTGTCATTTTGAATCGCATGGGAAGAGCAAAAGAAACATCTTAAAATGATATTTTGATAATTCACCATGAATTTAGGACTCCGTCGCTCCAAACTCACATCTTATTTTTAAGATGAAATACTCATATCTTAGTTTTAGGTAAAAAATCAAATCTTATTTATTTTTTTATTTGAACTCATAAATCACAATTGTAAAATAAATAAACAAATTGATTTATATTTATATATCATATAGGGCTAAGGTGTAACCAGCACCTAAAACATTTTTTCAGGTACATCAAGTTCTTTATAAAGTATTTTGTGGTGTACTTATTATCCTAAAGTATTTTTACAGGTATGTTCATCATTCTAAAATATTTTTTGTGCAACTTTTCACTTGACAATTTAGATAATTTAAGGTGTTGAATACACCTAAAAAAATAATTTATGGTGTTATGCGGACTTGAGAAAAACACTCGAGGGTGATAAATGCATAAGAAAAAAATACTTCAAAGTGCTAAATGCACCACAAAAAATTTTAAGTCACTAGATGCATCTAAAAATATACTTTAGGGTATGGATAACCCTATAATATGAATATTATTTTTTTAGGGTTAAAGTACAAAAATACACATGAGCTTTTATCAAAAGTGCATCCAACACCAAATGTTTTTTTTAGGAGCAAAAGTGCCCATAAGCTTTCAAAATGGGTGCAAAAGTCACATAGCCCGTTATCTTAAACTGAAGTCTATTAGCTTAAATATTTTGCTGCCAGGTAGAGAACAAGTGTGATTTGAAGCATTTGACTGAGCAAATGTGGCAGGGGTTTCATTTCTCCATTAAACACACATATAACTCCACCGACCACCCTATTCATAATATCACTGTCATCTTCATTGTCACAGCTAACACCAACCTTCATCTCCAACACCATCACCCTTATCAACGTCAGACACCAAGCTCAGACCAGCCGGTATGTTTCTGCAACTTCTGGCCCTCATTCCGGTAAAGCTCTTAAATTTCCAGCGACATCTTTCTTTATTTTTATTCCACCATTATTGCTCCTCCATTCCTCATTGTCACACCGTCAAATTCTCTGTGATTTTTAGCAAGTGTTTTGTGAGTTTCAGCTGTGTTTGCAATTCTCCTAAGGAGTTGTGCATTTTCTGGAGAGTTTCTTGATTTTTCCAGCCCCCATTTCTGGCGAACCTCACTTCCTGCGATCTCTACTCCTTGTTTCTCATTGCTGCCATTGTTCTAGCCTTCCAAGCACCATCAACTCAGTCGCGTAAGCACCTTCTGTGTCAATTCAGCAAGTTTGTAACTTTCCAGTAATTCTTGAACTTTTCCGGCGACATTATCATTTCCGACCCCAACTCTGGCGAGACCCAGTGCCATTCCTCCTCCACTGTGTTTCACCATCAACTTCCAAGTCTACCAAGAGCTCCAGACCAGAGAGTACGTGATTTACGCTTCAGCTCACAATTGTTTGCACTAAGGAAAACTTGTTGGTGAATATAGAAAAATTCTACAACGTTTTTAAGTCCCCATATGGTTGAAGGAACTGGACCAGAAAATTTGTTTGAAGAAAGGTCTAAATTTGTTTGTAATGCTTTAATCGAACTCCGTCGTCGCTAATGCAGTTGAACTCGCCTCCCCCAATCTCGTAGCCGAGGTCTCCTGCTCTCTGAGTCCAACTCGACATCATCCTTCCTTTCTCAGGATTTCATTATCCAATACCCTGTGATAACAACCTTTGGTTCAATTTCCTTTAATTCCCCTTTTCTTTTTCATTTTTGTTATTTATTTTTAGTTAATATTCAGACCTCATTTGCCTTGCCATGTCAACATCTCATCCTTGCAAGTTGTTTATTATTCCTCCACATCATGCTCCTAGTCAGCATTTTTTGTTAACAAAGTTAAAAGTCACGGTCAATATTCTTAAGATAACGGGCTATGTGACTTTTGCACCCATTTTGAAAGCTCATGGACACTTTTGCTCCTAAAAAAAACATTTGGTATTGGATGCACTTTTGACAAAAGTTCATGTGTATTTTTACACCTTAACCATTTTTTTTATAAACTATAATATAAATATTCACACCTGTGCGAGTCACTTGTCCTCTTTCCTGAATTTATTTAAAATTATATAGTAATAAATAAACAAAGAACAACGAAATTTATTCAGGTTTAAATAAAAAAGGAACAAAGAAATTTATCCAATAAAATGAGACTTTTTGAGTTTTTTTTGTTGACAAAACTGTATTAACTTCTCGTATTTAGTAGATCCACTTATGATGTACGTCAAAGTGTCGGGGTTGCCGTGCTTCGCATAATTCATCAACATCGGGAGCAGTTGCCGCCATTCAATTTTTCCCAAATTCACTAGTGTTCTAGTTTCTGGGACTTTCTTCTCCGCCGGTTAGGGTTTTTGAACCCTAAAAAGCTTCAGGGATGAGTAAGGCTTTCGCAACTTCATTTTTCTAATTTCTTGATTCCCTTCAAGAAAACCATTCTTCGAGATCCCAATAAGTTGAAAGTCGGCGACTATGGCTGAGCACCTGGCTTCAATCTTCGGCACTGAGAAGGATCGCGTCAACTGCCCCTTCTACTTCAAGATTGGCGCCTGTCGTCATGGCGATCGGTGTTCTCGACTCCACAATCGCCCGACTATTTCGCCAACCCTTCTTTTGTCGAACATGTACCAGCGCCCCGATATGATCACGCCCGGCGTTGATGCCCAGGGCCAACCTATCGATCCACACAAGATCCAGGAACACTTTGAGGATTTCTACGAAGATATTTTTGAAGAGCTCAACAAATTTGGCGAGATCGAGAGTCTTAACATATGCGATAACCTTGCCGACCACATGATCGGCAACGTCTATGTCCAGTTCAAAGAGGAGGACCAGGCCGCTGCAGCATTAAAGGCATTGCAAGGACGTTTTTATTCCGGCCGACCCATCATTGCTGATTTCTCACCCGTGACTGACTTCCGGGAAGCCACTTGTCGTCAATTTGAGGAAAACAATTGTAATCGCGGTGGATATTGCAATTTCATGCATGTGAAATTGATTGGAAGGGAGTTGAGGAGGAAGCTGTATGGGAGATACCGTGGGTACCGAGGAAGTAGAAGCCGGAGCAGAAGTTTGAGCCCGCGTCACAGGCGGGACTATGATAGACGCGAAAGAAGTTCTCGTGACCGTGATTATCGTGGAAATGGGCGACGGAGCAGGGACAGGCATGATAGGCACGACCATGACAGTGGTAGGCGAAGACACGGAAGTCCAAGAAAGAGTAGGAGCCCAGTGAGGGAAGGGAGTGAGGAACGCCGAGCTAGGATCGAGCAATGGAATCGAGAAAGAGAGGAGAAAAATTAATTTGCACATGCTTCATGACCTTCACAATATTTTACGTGTTCCTTCTGGTAATCATTCTAGGATTATGTCTCTTATGTCTGAGTATTTTGAACACATAATGGACATTTCCGAAGCTTGCATTATCATGGTTACGTTTCAGTGTCTGTTGAGGTAGACGTGTAGCTGTATGAAACTTCTAGTTATGTAGGGGTGTATCGCAGTGTTCCATGCTTTGGGTAATACCTTGATCGCCAGTTCTCTACGAGTTTCAAATATATGAGATTTGTTGCATTGGAACATATAAATATGCTAATGTGGGTAATGGATTGGTCATCTTGGTCTCCTTAACCATATGACCAACTTTACGTGTAATTCCTTCCATTGACTTCTTCAAACAAGGAGGACCATCATCACATGCATAACTAATTTTCTAGAACGGGATGCCTTTTGAGCTGGCTAAACTGCAACCTTAACAAGCATGTCTCTGCTCTGCTCTTTCAAAATGTTCTCTAACAAACATATAAAATTTGAAATTTAATATTCATCCAAAAGGAAGGGAGGTGATGGCCAGGGCCCCTATTGGTCCCCCTGCCTCTGACTGGCTGAATCTGAGCTAATTTCATGATACCTTACCTATTCCATGTGATGGGAAATTGTTTTGCCCAGTAATGAGCTGCTAAGCATACACTGGCAGAGTTGGAATCTATAAACTCCAAAGTGTAATTTTTGTCAATCGAAACTTTGACATGCACCAAAAAGTAGGATTATGTTCTGTATTTTCATTCCTACTTCGTTTATTGTTAGAGAGTTTGCTATCACAGTTTTCCTTTGAAGTTCCAGATAGGAATTCAGAAACAAACACGTGTCTGATAGTGAAAGAAGACGATTATGTTTCTGCTTAACATGATCCATTTGATGCTTGTTTGAATATGTTGTTCAGATCATACATAGTGTGATATGAATCCACGACCATTCCTGGTATATTCCAGAAGAAAACGTGGGCTGAATTAAGAGCAGGATTCCCAATTTATGTTTAATGTTTATTCGATGTAGGAAAATGTTTAAGTTGGTTATGAAGTCATAGGTAGTGGTTGTGAAGTAGTGCAGAACGTGGGTAGGCGGTTTAGAGTCATAGGGGTAGTTATTTTCATGTATGCAGGGTATTTAGCTGTAGGAGAGTCTTGTATCAGCATGATCTGATTATTATGAATTGAGATTTCCCTTTTCTCCAGTCTCGAGTTTCAGATACTGACTCAAGACCTTCTGCTTCTTTTTATCTCTCCTTCCCCGTCTAATTTCTCATTCCTATTTGCTAGTTCTTACCAATTTGGTATCAAAGCAGTTCCTTCCTCCATAGTGTAATAGAGATTTTGTTGAAGATGACGATTGAAAACTGGAAATTGTTGCTAGCTTTTTCTAAACTATTTAACCGCCTGGGCTGGATCTGGGTTTTGGTTATGCTACAAGGGGCATATATTTGCCTACTGTTTTGTAATGTTATGAATTTCCATAGGCAAAAAGGGGAAAGTACTCTGGTAGCATTTAGATGGAAGCCTATGCATTTATGGGAAACTAACCCATAAAAATTTGCTTGTGACATGTAAGGGAAAAAGTCATGCCACCTTGATGCCACAAGAATTACCTGCGGCCACCCAATACGAAACTCATTCTATCAAAACTTCTTTTCAGAAATTAGTCATTGTAGTCCTGATTGATATATTATTACTCATTTTATGCTCTACCTGCATTTTGTCATTCAGTTTGTAGTTTTCTGACTGTGGCTAATGCACAACCAGCTAAATGGAAGGAATTCTTATGTTTTGATGGTAAATTAACCGAAGTTTCTCCTAAGCCGTGGCATAATTCCAATGGTTTTCTAGTTCCCACTTCTGTTACATGAGTAACTGGGTAAATAAGAATTGGAATGCCTTAGCCTTTTTTGAACCTGACTTTTAGCTTGCATCCGGTTAGCAGTTATGTTGTTGCAACATCTAGGAGTGTTCTAAAGATTCATACTCACTCTAGGTTGGCTATTAGCTCCAGAATCTGACTCTTTGTTCATTTCTAACAATAATCCTTTAGCAGCTATATCCTTATTGATTTTAGTTCTTCCCTTGTACTTTCCTTTCTGCCCCCTCTTTCTACTGTTTGTACTGCTGTATAATATTGAGCTGTTACTTGCATGTCTTTTTCCTTGGTGGTTTGGGACTAGGGAATAGATTATGCTGGTGCAGCGGCAGTTCTTGGGATCTAGGAATTATGGTTCAATGATTAACAAGTTGGGACTTGAGGCCGGGGCTGAAGTGCGTGTTGAAAAATTGCATGGTTCCATAGTTTTTTCAGAACGTTTAATCTGTACGCAGGGGATCCTTAGCCTCACATTTTGGATCAGCCTGGACTGCTAGGTCCACCTGTTGCTTTAATAACATGCCTTCTTTGTTGTTTCTTCAGCGTATGAGCATATAAACGTATGTTTGGGGGCAATAGCTAATGCAGTACAAATTCCACACAAAAAGGATGATCACCTCTGGTTTGTTATCGTCATTTGATTTCTGTCAGGTTATCATGCTGCTTGGACTCTCCAGATCTTAGGGGGGTAATATGGTTTCCTATAATTATATAGTACTCTTAACCGCAAGTAATTTAGCCATGCAGCATTACGCTCATGTTTGTTAGTCTTTTCCAATGTAATCCTTATCAATTTGGTAACGGAGGTTTATCTGGATTTGGAGCAGCAGTTCATAGGCATCTGAAACCTGAGGTTAGTCCAGAATACATTTGAGGAGCAGTCTTATGTTCCTAGTCCTTGTTAGAATACTTACTGTAACAGCTGCATTTCCCTTATTTCTGAGTTGCTTTTGTCTGCGAAATGTAGAATCTTGCAGCTTATAGGCCATAGCTGGACTTATTGAAGTGTAAAGTAGCAGATCTATTGAGTTGTTGAAGAGATTTTGATGGGTTTAATCGCCAAAATGGAAGCAAAATGGGTCTTCCCATTGTTCCTAGTTTCAATTCCGAATGATAAAGGGTTTGTTTGTTTTGGCGATTGGATAAGTAACTTATTTTTACTTAAACTTATGGAATCTTAAGATTGGAAAAAAGTTAGATTGGGTAAAATGATGAGTGTTTGGATTAGTGACTTAAAGTAACTTATGTAAAAGTGAATGATGTTTGATTTGACTTTTGCAAAAGTGACTTTTGTATTAATTAAGAGAAAAAAATTGAAAAAATTATGAAAAAAGAAAAAATGATGTTCTTCCCTTGTACTTTCCTTTCTGCCCCCTCTTTCTACTGTTTGTACTGCTGTATAATATTGAGCTGTTACTTGCATGTCTTTTTCCTTGGTGGTTTGGGACTAGGGAATAGATTATGCTGGTGCAGCGGCAGTTCTTGGGATCTAGGAATTATGGTTCAATGATTAACAAGTTGGGACTTGAGGCCGGGGCTGAAGTGCGTGTTGAAAAATTGCATGGTTCCATAGTTTTTTCAGAACGTTTAATCTGTACGCAGGGGATCCTTAGCCTCACATTTTGGATCAGCCTGGACTGCTAGGTCCACCTGTTGCTTTAATAACATGCCTTCTTTGTTGTTTCTTCAGCGTATGAGCATATAAACGTATGTTTGGGGGCAATAGCTAATGCAGTACAAATTCCACACAAAAAGGATGATCACCTCTGGTTTGTTATCGTCATTTGATTTCTGTCAGGTTATCATGCTGCTTGGACTCTCCAGATCTTAGGGGGGTAATATGGTTTCCTATAATTATATAGTACTCTTAACCGCAAGTAATTTAGCCATGCAGCATTACGCTCATGTTTGTTAGTCTTTTCCAATGTAATCCTTATCAATTTGGTAACGGAGGTTTATCTGGATTTGGAGCAGCAGTTCATAGGCATCTGAAACCTGAGGTTAGTCCAGAATACATTTGAGGAGCAGTCTTATGTTCCTAGTCCTTGTTAGAATACTTACTGTAACAGCTGCATTTCCCTTATTTCTGAGTTGCTTTTGTCTGCGAAATGTAGAATCTTGCAGCTTATAGGCCATAGCTGGACTTATTGAAGTGTAAAGTAGCAGATCTATTGAGTTGTTGAAGAGATTTTGATGGGTTTAATCGCCAAAATGGAAGCAAAATGGGTCTTCCCATTGTTCCTAGTTTCAATTCCGAATGATAAAGGGTTTGTTTGTTTTGGCGATTGGATAAGTAACTTATTTTTACTTAAACTTATGGAATCTTAAGATTGGAAAAAAGTTAGATTGGGTAAAATGATGAGTGTTTGGATTAGTGACTTAAAGTAACTTATGTAAAAGTGAATGATGTTTGATTTGACTTTTGCAAAAGTGACTTTTGTATTAATTAAGAGAAAAAAATTGAAAAAATTATGAAAAAAGAAAAAATGAAGGACTAATTATGGAAAAAGAACTCATTGGCAACTTAATTGCTAAATGGGATTTCGGAAGATATCTACATTTGTTAAAGTAGCATTCTTGGTAATAAATTGATCTAAACCATCCAATGGCGACAGTGTTACCATAAAACATACTCAAAATTTGGCAATGGTACAATTTTAAATAAAATTATATCAAATTCTAATTTAAATTGGTACACTCCGAAAGTCTTTTCTATTGTGCACCTCAAGCTAAATTTTATAAATTATATATCAAACTCGAATTTAAATATTAAATCCTAACTCATATTTTCACATAATTCAAAATCTAACAAAATAAACCGATTAAAACCTCAATAATACCTCCAATAATCTAAATAAATTATTTAAACTAAATTTAATGGGTAAAAACACTATATAGAAATTAATTTATGACATGTTTATAAAAAAAAAAGTGATTATAAAATCATAAAACAACTAAATAATAAATCTAAACTGATTAAAATTAATTATTAATTATTCTCTACATTTCTACAGTCATATATTAACAAAACTCAAGACTTGCCTAAACTCTTATTCTAAAGTATTCTCTAATTAGCAGAAGATTACTATCTAAAGAAAGAGAAAATTATTTAGAATATTTTTCATAAAAGAAGTTTTGTTATTAGAAGTGATTTTGAGTACCTTCCCTAAAAATATGAAAATACTCCTATCAATATTTTTTTATACACACAGGCACATAAGCTCCAATCAGCTTCATTTTGAGGCTTATGACTTTTTCCAACTTATGACTTTTTTCATCTTAAATCCAATCGCTGAAACAAACATCCATATTTAATCAAAACATTGTTCAAACCCAATTATTACACTATTCAAGTCCGATTGCTGGAGAAATCGCCCAAGCAAACACGCTGAAAATAGCAAGGCTTCCATGTTTTGAGTGGGTCTTAAAAGTTATGTTGGAGTTCGCGGCATTGATTTCCGTGCTTTAGCCCAAAAACTCAACTGATGCTAAAAGTGTATCGGTTGGCGCACAATGGGCAATGAGTCATGTGTGAGGAAGAAAAACTAAAATGAAATAAATATTAATAAAAAGGTTTTAATTGGTAAAAACAGAGAGATTGACGCCTTAAAAAGGAGGAATTAATGGGTGTCGCTTTTTATTTTTATAATTTTAATTTTAATATTTTCTTAAAATTCATAAATATATCTCATTAATTGTTTCTTAGTATTTATATTTTTTCTAATAATACCTTAACTATTCTTACAGTTTAAACCAATTAATTAATAAAAAGGTTTCAATTTGTGGAAAATGAGAGATTGGGCCTTGAAATGAGGAATTGATGGGTGCAAATTTTTATTCTTATAAATAAGAGGATGAAGTATTTAATTTTATTGTCTTAAAATTATCATAATATATAATTATAACGGTTAAGTAGCAAATCTGTCCCGGAAGAATACGCTTAAGAGCAATGTTGCCCTGAAAGTTTTTTTAGGTTCAATGTTGCCCCGAAAGTTTCAAAACGTAGCAATTTCGCCCTACACCGTTAAAAAATGAACGTTAACAATTAAAAAATTGACGTTGAATGGTAACTTTTTAATGGTATAGGGCAAAATTGCTACATTTTAAAACTTCTGAGGAAACATTGAATCTGAAAAAACTTATAGGCCAACATTGCTCCTGGGTGTATACTTCTGGGACGGATTTGCTACTTAACCCTAATTATAATATAAAAATTCATGTCGTTTTCTGCAATTTTTATGCAAACTTGTTTTTTAAATGATAATCCAAACAAGTTTCAGTTTGAAAAAAAGTCACTTATATCACCATCAGTTCAAACATAAATCACATTCACGATCTGACTTTTATTCTACTTTAAATTTGTAAAACTAATTAAAAAAAGTTACTCCTGCTGTTGCTAATCCAAACAGGCCCTCTATAGTCGTCTCTGATAGGATGAGCAAAAGCAAACCGAAACTGAACCTAATTCGGTTTTTTCGGTTTGATTTTTTTGATTAGTCGGTTTTTATTGGTTTACAACTTTGGTTTTTTCGGTTGTTCGGTCATCAGTGCAGTTTTCTAAAAAAATTCGGTTACAACTAAACCAAAATTTGCTTCAGATTGCGTTGTTTTTCCTACCTAATTATATAAAAAGCATCAGGCAGGCCCAAGCTTAAAAGCCCATTTCCATGTCCAACTTAGTTTTGTCCAATTCGGCTGAACCTGACCTAATTTTGTAAAAAAAAAAAAGGCCTAAAAAACCTAATTGACTAATTGTTCAATTCAAATCTCATTCATTACATTTCAAATCCATCCTCTCCTCACTCCAGTCTTCACTCTTCAGCTTCTCCACTTCGGAAGGAGCTTCTTTCCTTTACCTTCCCATCCCTTTCCCCTCCTTTGCCACCTTCATCACCGTTCGATCTAGATCCAACGGTTCATATTTAATATTACATAAAATATTATTACAATTATATATATATATTTAAAAATAATATTAAATATGAACCGTTGGATCTAGATCGAACGGTGATAAAGGAGGGGAAAGGGATGGAAAGGTAAAGGAGAGAATCCACTTCACTCTTCAGTCTTCTCTTCTGATTCTGAGTCTGAGTTCGGGTTCGTCCATGTCTGTGGGTCTGGGTCCTCTGACTCTCGACTCCTCTGTCCTCCCGTGCTCTTCTGCTCTCGACTTTGGACACTCGAGTCTCGACAGCCGAGGGTGGAAGCAACATTGTCCGTGGAAGCGTCGCCGTCAGTCAAGCAGCCTCCCTTTGCCCTAACCCTCAACTATGTCGCCTCACCGTCTGTGGAAGCGTCGCTATCTATCAAGCAACCTCCTGTCTTCCTCAACTCTCGAGCTTCAGTTTCTGGTAAGCAGCTCAGTTTTAATCTCTTGCTTGATTGCTCCTCTAATTTTAATCTTTGGAAGCCAATTTTTTTTCTTCGTTTGACCATTTCTGTCTACACTGCAAGTCTGCAATGACGATTTTTTTTACTTTTTTTGAATAAAAATGTACCTTTTTCACTTCTTTGTGTTCATTTTTGTCTAGAATAATTTTTTTTTTACTTTTTTTGAATAAAAATGTACCTTTTTCAGTTCTTATGTTCGATTATGTCTGGAATGAAGAAATTTTTTTACCTTTTTTGAATAAAAAATGTACCTTTCGGAAGAAGGCACCTTTTTCACTTCTTGTGTTCATTTTTGTCTGGAAAGAAGGTACCTCTTTCTGTATTTTTTGTCTTAGAGGCACCTTTTTGTAGGTTTTCATTTCGTTCGGCTTCATTTCTGTTCAGTTATTATAAATTTCGTTTAATTATTATGAATAATAAGAGGCTTCATTTTGTTTGATTATTATAAATTTGTACTTCAGCTTCATTTCTATTCAGTTATTATAAATTTGTACTTTAGCTTCATTTCTATTTAGCCATTATAAATTTCGGTTGATTATTATGAAGAATGAAAGGCTTCAGTTTTGTTCAGCCATCATAAATTTCGTTTGATTATTATGAAGAATAAGACGCTTCATTTTGTTTGATTATTATAAATTTCTTCTTCGGCTTCATTTATGTTCAGCCATTATTCCATATACTGTAAAATACACCAATACTTTGGTCAAAGTACTGATAGTTTTATCTTATTTTTCAAGAACATGATTTGAAAATATGGAATACAACTTTATAGTGTTAATACTATATTTATTCTGATATATGAAGGGGGCATTCAGGAGCAAGGCTGAATTTGAGATATATCAATTTTTTTTTATGTTCAATATGCTTTCTTTAAGCTTGTATTTTGAAATTAGCCAATATAAAGGCAGACCTCCAGTGCTGCTCCAAACCTTCAATCTAGTAGTAGTAATTCTTTTGATATATAAAGACAAACCTCCACAGCTCCACTTATGCTCCAAACCCCCATTCAACTAATTGTAAATTAGCTTACAGCATTCACTGTTTTTGAATGATGTTGAAATGGTTTGATACATGAGTTTGATTAAGTAAAACAAGTATTAAATGCTTGTGGTTGAAATTTGAAAATCATCTTTGGTTTGATACATGAGTTTGATTAGGTAAAACAAGTATTAAATGCTTGTGGTTGAAATTTGAAAATCATCTTTGGTTTTCTTGCTTAAAACTGTTCTGTACTAATTATTTTTTCTGTTAGAGTTTTGCTTGAGTTGTAGACTTGCAATTTGTTTGTATTGGATAAGCTTGTAGCAAAAAATAAAAAGCCCAAAAGGCCCAATAACCGAACTATATCGAAATTAGTCGATCATTTTGGTTTCGGTTATTTCACCATTTCGATTTCGGTTTGGTCACTAAAATGATTTATATTTAGTTATTCGGTTTTTTCGGTTACTACCGAACATCGAATGCTCACCCCTAAGACTCTCAGAGATATCTCCACTATGGCAAGTTCAGTTCATGAAGGCCTTGAATTATACTATTCAAACCAAAAAGCAGGGCAAGTTCTTGTTGACTCTCACGACTTCAGACTGCATCATTGGCGAGGAAGTGAAAAATGGTACCTGTTAGTAGCGTGGTCGTTGCTAAAGAAAAGGTGTCTTTCTACTGGACTAATCAGGGATATACGACTCTTTATTGTTCGTAATTGCTGGTTTATATTCTTTTTTTTTAAAAAAAGTGGGTGCTCAAGCATGGGTAATTCACCTTATAATTTTAAATTCCATTTGGTTCATTGACGTTGAGCTTTATAATTTTGTAAATGGCGCCATTGAATATATAATTTTTTCGTGATTGAAATTATTGGGTGATAGTTAAAAAAAATAGTACGGTATGTTTATACATTCCAAATTAAATTTCGTTGCTTCAATTTTTTTTAAAATATTTTAGTTACAAGTAATTTTACAGAAGCTTTATCAGTGTGGTTTTTATATAATAAATCATATATAGTTTGAATTAGGTATGCCAAATTTGGTTAAAAAAATTAGGTATCCAAAACTAAGTGTGTGTTCATGTGTCTCTAAAATCATAGTTTCAGAAGCACTTTTCTGTAAATCGAGATAAAACATCTCTCACATACTTATCTCGTAAATAGTAAAAGCGATTCTCCAAAAGCTAATTCGAACATACACTAAAAAGGGAAAATTGTAGTATGCTCCCAAAGAAAAAAGAGAGGCTAAATTATGTAAAATCCCCTTGAACTTTGGGTCAATCGCTCATAACCCACGACATTTCAAAGTATAAATTTAACCTCCTTGACTTTTTATTTTTTAACTATTAACCCACTGCCATTAAGTGACTATTGTGTTTCTAACTGAAAATGTCACGTTAGATTATAAGATGACACGTGTCATCCTACATGGCATCATGTATAAATTATTAATTTCATAAAGCTCCTAAACTTTGAATTGTTGCAGAGAACCCTCCTAAACTCTGAACAGTTGTAGAGAAGCCCTTTGAACTTTGATCAATTACAAATAACCCCTTGACATTTCAACATTTAAACTGAGTTTTATGAAATTAGTAATTTATACAGGATGCTACGTGTCATCTTATAATCTGACGTGACAGTTTCCGTCAAAAAGATAGTGGTCACTTAATGGCAGAGAGTTAATAGTTAAAAAATGAAATGTTAGGGGGTTAAATTTAAACTTCGAAATATTAGGGGAGTTATATGCAACTAACACAAAGTTCAAGTGGGTTTTATATAATTTAGCCAAAAAAGATAATAAAGTTCCCATATATGATTTGCTATTTAAAAATTTTGAAGGAATCTTAGTGATGTATATTCGAATTGTGAAATTATTTATTTGTAACAATTAACAAGTCATAATATTATCATTGATAAGTGTATGTGTCATATTGGTAAATCATAGTATTATCGTTGATATATGTACATACCATATTGACAAGTCATATTTTAGTTGACAAGTCTATATCATATTGACAATGGGGAAAATTGATAATTTCAAATTTTAAATTTATATTACTGAGGTCTCTATTTTAGATAGTAAATCATATATTAGGACATTTTTTATATTTTTCTGTTCCTTGAAACGATGCTGCGATTTTCCCAACTAAAAATGTTTTAGTGAACATGGACAGCTTCCAACAAGCAGTCCAAGCTCTTTCGAACGTAACGAATATACCAACTTTTCAACCACACACATTATTTCAGTTGGTAAGGTCTATCCAAATTTACGGTGGAGGGAACTCGAGTTTTTGGTGTTAACATCAAATCCTCATTGGTCTCGTTGGCATTTGTAAGGCTAATTATAAGTATTTTATAAAATTGTGAGACTTATTCTAGAAAGCTTAGAAATCTCTCTCATTAATACTCTTTTGCAATAGAAATGTGTGAGAAGAGTTTTGTCTCGGGTTGCGCAAATATAGGTTTGATAAATTACCAAACACTCACTTAATATAGGACATATTCAAAGAGTTGATATCTGTCTTAAATATAAGACATTTTTTATATTTGTTAATCTTTTTCTAATTTATCCCTATTGATGATCTCTAAACAATAAATAAAGAAGAGAAAGAATTAAAAAAAAAAGATTAAGGAGTATAGTTTATGTTGAAGATGGGAGAGGGTAGTTTTGAACTTCAAAAAAAAAAAAACTTTTATGCCATTAGCCTGCAAGTTATTGGTTGAAACCTGAAACTCTGCTTCCAAAAACATTAACACAGCCTTAGTCTTTCTATTTGGGCCTGTCCGGTATTGGTTTGAACTTTGAACTTTGAAAAAGTGCGGCTGCTTTCTTCACCTGAACATTATAATTTATATTTATAATGATTATAATATTGAGAGAAATAAAAGTACAAACTGAAAGTTAAAAAAAAAAAAAAAACACGAGCATCTTGCTTCAAAAGCAAGCCGAGCTGCTGGGCCCCATGGCCATTACTAGATATCCCGTCCTAACCATGGACCCGGGCATATTCTCATGAATGTGCCGGATGAATTTTACCAAGGTAAAAAGTTCGTGGGTCTGGAAGCTCAAGCTTTGAATTTGAAAACCAATATGGTGATAGTAAAATAAAACCCACAATTTCGGATTCTCTCCGTTGAAATTGGCAAGCTTCTTTCCTTCAGAGCTGTATGGATCAATCACAGGAATGAACAAGCTTCGAAGTTTCCAATTTGACAAATAAAAATAAACGTCGTGTATCTTTCAAACAAGCTTCGAAGTTTCCAATTTGACTTTGACGAGAAATTGCTTCACAGTAAATTGGAACGGTCATTCCGTTCAACACCAATTTGCGGGAAATAAGGGAAACGGAAAATCAATGTTGTTGTACTAAAACGCGGGCGTATAAGCAGTGGGCTTGGTTGGGTTGGTTCGCGGTATCTATCTTGCGCGTTTTGGGTCGTTTTCTGCGTGTAAACCTAAGGGCCTGTTTGGTTAGAGGAGAGGGGATGTGAGGAGATGAAAAATAAATCCCTCTTATTATTTAATATAAAAAATTAAAGGGGAGAGCCCTTCTCAAAGAAGGGGTTCCAAATTCCTCCCATCCCCTTATTTTTATTTCCTCTAAATTGAAGAATTTTAGAAGAGATGGAAAATGAGTCTCCCTTCCCATTTTCTCCCTTTAAAACAAACAGGCACTAAAAATAATAGAATAAGATTTAAGATAAATACAACTGAGGGAAGGATGAAGCAGAAGGTCAAGCCAACTAACACTTTCAGGAGTAGTAGCTCAGAGACTTAGACTCAGGAAGGTCAGTATACCAGCTCGCTTCTTCATGGATTCCGATTACGGTATTCCCAGAGAACTCTCCGATCTTCAGAAGTTCAGATCTCTCTACCAACCAGAACTCCCTCCTTGCCTTCAGGTTCTCTCTTACTCCGCTATTTTCCCTTTTTCGCTTATTTCACTTTCGAGCATCTTTCCTTTTATTTCTCTTTACGCGATCTGACCATCGGCATCTTTATTCCCTACGTTTGTCCTTGGTTCTGTCTTGATGTTTAATATGGTTTTTCTTTAGATCTTTTCTCATGGTTGGTGAATTTTATTAAGAATATAATATTAGATCGCATTTTCACTTATGTTATATGTTTTTTCCTTCAAAAAGTAGGTTCTATTGTCATTGATTTCATTTACGGATGAACTCATTTCTTTCCTGGCCCTCGTTTTTACGTTTTGAATTATCAAACTTGAGTATATTCCTTTTCTTTTCCCGTCCTCTTGCATGCACTCATCGCTTCCTTGCGTTTTTCATTGGTATATTTTATCTTTTTGCTCAACCATTTATTTCATTTTATCTTTTTGAATTATTTTATCTTTTGCTCGACTTGTGCATTATGCAACTACTCTGTTCCCTTGGATTTTCTGTTTCCGTTGGTGAGAAATGCTAATCGTTTTGTGCTAAAAGCTTAAAATAAATGGGCTTATATGATCTTATTATGCAGGGAACCACCGTCAGGGTTGAATTTGGTGATACAACTACAACTGCAGACCCAGTTGATGCCCAAACTATTAGCCGCTCATTCCCGCACACTTATGGACAGCCCTTGGCACATTTTCTCAGGGCCGCTGTAAAAGTCCCTGATGCTCAGATTATAACCGAGCATCCAGCTATTAGGTCAGCATCTATCCATCATTCTGATAGTTCTTGTGGTTCTTTTTCATAGTTTTCACCATAGCATTGTGATATCCATTTATTCAATGTATGCATATTTGCATTGTATATGCTCATGTGCTTTAGCTGTTCATCGTATGTATCTGTTTTGAACCTTGTTTATCTTACATATTATGCTATGACAGAGTGGGAATAGTTTTTTGTGGGAGACAGTCTCCTGGAGGACACAATGTTATTTGGGGTCTTTATAATGCTCTCAAAATTCACAATGCCAACAATGTCTTAATTGGATTTCTGGGTAAGTTTTTCACTTGGTCTTAAACTATTTATCTTGAATTGGAAGTCCTATCTCCTGTTTCAGTTATTTTGATATTTTGTTTCTTATATGCAATGTTGTATAATATGTCTTTTCTTGTTCTTCTTTACTGCCTCTTTATTTCAACTGGTATTTTTCCCCACTCTTTCAAATATTTGTTTTTGCCCTTTGGTTTTGGAAACTTAAATGTGAATTAGGTGGAGGTTTATTGATTAGGATGGTATGACTGAACCAATAGCGTAACATCCTACTTCCAATGGAAAAAATTTGTGATGCTAGAATAAAAATTAAAGACTATTTTATAAAGGTCTCATGGATTGTGAAATGAGTTTCAGGTGCATTGTAGTGAAGGGCATAAGAGTTGTAATATTGTTGAAATCTTGGATCGAATTTCAGGATTTAGGACCATACTAATCTATATTATTTCCTTTTTCTTCACTTGAAATATGATAGATATATCATTGATGGTGAATGTAATAAGTTAGACTAGTATGTTTGTTGGTAAAATTTTTTACTAGGCTATCATGCACTCCTTTCACTCCGCAGGTGGATCAGATGGCTTATTTGCCCAGAAAACTCTTGAGATAACTGATGAGATTCTTTTAACATACAAAAACCAAGGTAGATGGTGGTAAACTAAAGTCAATTTTATTAGTCATTCGATAATAAGTTGGAAAATTATTATATTCTTACTGTTGTGGTTCTTTAAGGTGGTTATGATTTGTTGGGACGAACAAAAGATCAAATTAGAACAACAGAACAAGTTAATGCTGCACTCGCTACATGCAAAAATTTGAAACTTGATGGACTTGTCATTATTGGGGGTAAAGCTGATTTTCCTTAACTTTCATGCACAGTTGCCATTCCATTTTGAACATAAGTTCCTAATCAGTTAAACGTATAATTTTTTAGGGGTGACCTCAAATACAGATGCTGCTCAGCTTGCAGAAACATTTGCTGAAGCAAAATGCTCAACAAAGGTATGTCAATAGTTCTGGATTTTTAATTTTATTCACATGGATGCAAATCTATTTCTGAAGCCACTTGGATTATTTCTTTGTAATTAATTTATTTTAAAGTTTTTATGTTATTTTATAAGGTGTAGTTGAAATTGAGTGCAATTTCTGCGTTTATTGAATATGTTAATTGGAATTCTGCAGGTGGTCGGGGTTCCTGTAACTTTGAATGGAGATCTTAAAAACCAGTTTCTGGAAACTACTGTCGGTTTTGATACAATATGCAAGGTATTTCACCAATCATGGCTAGGTGTGGTGTTTAAAAATGATTCTAAGTATTAAAATGCGAATGGAACTCAAGAATTTTGCTTCTCTGACAACATTATCCTGTCTTTTCTGTTACTTCTGGCGGTAATTGCTTTTCTCTGAAGTGTGGTAGATTTCACTCTGCATGAACATGTGATGTTTCCTCTTTTTGTTTTATGCCACCTTTTCTTTCTATATGTTAATTCAAACATAGAAAACATAGACATTGAAGCTAGTACTTTTTTCATATTATTGTGCCTAATTGGGAATTACATGGAGAGAAGAATGTGCAAAAATGGGTTATCTTTTAATAATTATTGGACCATTGTGTGTTTAGGTGGTCTATTGTTACTCACCATGTTAATGATAGAATTTTATTATTACTTCCCCATCCGAAGAAAGGAAGAAAATAATTGCTGTACATATGGGCCATTGCAATATACTATAGACGGTTCTTTCATTCTATGAAATAACGAGCAAATGAAACCCTGTAAAACTTCTCCTTCTCTCCTATCTCAGGTGAATTCTCAGCTCATCAGCAATGTCTGCACTGACGCTCTTTCTGCTGAGAAGGTAACAAATCAAATGCCTTTTCCAGTATTGTTTGTTATTATTTCTATGTCAAGGGAAACATTGCATGGCACGTTTAAAAACATTGCTTATTTAACCTGATCACCTTAGTGAAGCCTGAGTAATCACCCTGTGAATATTTAAGTTCCCTTTTATTGCTGTTTGAGTGAGTTTGAGTGTGTGTGTGAGAGAGAGATAGGCCTGTTACTACCACGGTCTATTTTAAAAGAAACAAGAGGTAGGTTGTGAATGTTGGGCCTGATAAGAGACATCATACAAATATGCATGAGGGTGTCAAGGGAGTGAGAAATGATGAGCTGGCTGGTCGCTGGTGGTGCAGAAAGAGAATTGGAGGCAGAGTAACTATGCCATATGCGGGATAGAAGAGAGAAAGTGAAGCTACTTGTACTGGAATTGGGAATCTGTAGTCTGCGAGACGTGTGAAGTGTCTGGGAATTGGTTTGGAGTGCCCTGGCCTATCAAATAACGGGGAGTTTCTAATATCAGCACTTAATACTAAGAATGCCTGTAGGTTCCTACCAATATATATATATATATATATATGATCATTGTGTGTTCATTTCTGACCTAATTTTCATTTTCCAGTACTATTATTTCATCCGTCTCATGGGCCGCAAGGCATCTCATGTTGCTCTGGAGTGCACCCTGCAGTCCCATCCAAATATGGAAAGTATCGTTATCTTGCATCATTTAAGTCTAATGTCGATTTAGTTTCTGATGGTAAAATTTTACTTGGCATGCTCCATGCAGGTAATTCTTGGTGAGGAAGTTGCTGCTTCAAAACTTACGCTTTTTGATATTACAAAACAAATAGCTGATGCAGTTCAGGCTAGAGCGGAGCATGGTTTGCATTATCTGGTTTCTCTCTCCAGTTTTTTATTTTCTTGTATGCACTATCTCATACTTACGTTTTTGGTTCAGACAAGTATCATGGAGTCATCCTGCTGCCAGAAGGGTTAATAGAGAGCATTCCTGAGGTGTATGCACTCCTAAAGGTAAATCGACATCACAACAGACCCAGATGACAAAGAAACTCTCATTATGAACATTTGATATAAATATTAATGAATGTTTCTTTATATTAATCTGTCTCCACTTTCCACAGACTCTTGTAGACCATTGAAGAATGTGACTGTTTCGTTTTTTTTTTTTTGAAGTGAAAATTACAGCTTTTCTTTTCCTGTTGTAGAGGATGAACCCCTTAATCAGTTTTTGCTAACAGATTCTTTAATTTCAGGAAATTCATAGTCTACTCAGACAAGGGGTTGCTGTTGACAACATATCTTCTCAGCTTTCACCATGGGCATCTGCTTTATTTGAATTCATGCCACCATTTATTAGGAAACAGGTTGACTCAAGTTTTGGTGTTGGAAACTGGCTGTTAATTAATTGCTTTGGTGAGTAGTAAGAGGGTAAATCTAACTATGATCTATAATTCTGTAGCTGCTCCTATATCCAGAATCAGATGATTCTGCACAATTGTCCCAGGTAATTATGGTTGGGTTCTCTTTTGTTCATAGGCATTGCTACTAACTTTGCTAGTCTTTAAGTTCCTGTATTTGAACAAATGACATGCAGATTGAGACAGAAAAACTACTGGCATATCTTGTGGAGGGAGAGATAAACAAGCGTGTGGTATGGTTGCTTGATCTGTTCTCTGTCCTCTGTCCTCTGTCATTAATTCTCTTTACATGACTGAACTGGTTTCCCAACCTTTTTTTGGCACCTGTCCGGAGTTTTTATGTTTGAATTTAGTACTCTATTATTTTTCTCGTTTAAATGCAGAATTTTATTGTGGTAGCATAATTTTGCTAACAGAGAGTAGTAAGAGATGATAACTGAATAATTCCAGTAGCTAAACCATGTTGTAAGTAAGCCTTATGGGCCTGTGCCTATCTTATCAGTTTCTTTTATCTTCTGAATTTTCCTTCTTGTTACTACTGGTAAACAATAAAGCATTTTCTCCATGAATGGTAGTTGTTTTTGTTATTGGATCTTATTGCCTGACATGTTTGTTATTTCAATCTAGTGTGATTCTTGGATTCTTTTTTAAACGTGATGGGGAAAGCCCACTTTTGCTTGGATAGTTTATATTACTTGTCAGAAACATGCGTTTGGGTTTCTTTTGCAGAAAAAAGGCACATATAAGGGGAAAAAGTTTAATGCCATCTGCCACTTTTTTGGTTACCAAGCCCGAGGATCTCTGCCATCAAAATTTGATTGTGACTATGCTTATGTATGTTGATCAGTTTCCCTTCATTATCTGCGTTTGGCATGTTCTGTTAGTGGATTGCCCCATGTTATTTATATGTATTTTGTACTATTTCAGGTTCTTGGACACATCTCCTACCATATACTTGCAGCTGGTTTAAATGGCTACATGGCAACTGTAACTAACTTGAAGAATCCTGTAAACAAGTGGCGCTGCGGGGCTGCTCCGATCACAGTATGTCTTGAATTCTTTTCTTATTCTTGCTAGTGTCTGATCTACAGTTCACTAACGGTGGGATAATTTATAATTTATTGGATGATATAAAATGGTTTCTGTTGTGGAGAATGTTTACTTGTTTTGTCTTTCATGTAATGCACTTTTAGACTATGATGACGGTGAAGCGTTGGTCTCCAAATCCTGGAGCCGTATCAATTGGAAAACCAGCTATTCATCCAGCTAATGTTGAGTTGAGAGGCAAAGCATACGAGTAAGTCTCATTGTCATTGTGTATTATGTTTTGTGTATATGTATTCAAATATACCAAGTGCAGGTTTTTAATCAGTTTTATTAATGTCTGCTGCTTGGTTTAATTTCTTGGTAGTCATCATTGGGCTTGCTCTAATTTATTATCTTGGTTGCAGGCTGTTGTTGCAGAACGCATCAAGATTTCTTATGGATGATATCTATAGGAATCCAGGTCCACTTCAGTTTGATGGTCCTGGTGCCGATGCCAAGGCTATCACTCTGTGTGTTGAAGATATGGACTACATGGGCCGCATTAAGAAACTTCAGGAGTACCTTGACAAGGTTCTAACAATTCTATAATTTAACAGACTGTATTTTATTGTCCAAACGTACTAATGAACTGTTTGACTGACCCAAACCTCATTGATGTGCTGTACGAGGAACATATCGTTTTTCATAAATGATTATTAGTTCCTCTTTGGCATGATTTTTATAAAGCAAACCTCTTCATCTACATGACTTTTTTGATCGAAAGCTAAGCTCTGTCTTTGATATGTCTGACACCCAATGTGCTTCTCACGGTTTTTCTCCTTGCCTCTTCAGGTTCGTACGATTGTAAAGCCTGGATGCCCTCAAGATGTTTTGAAAGCAGCTCTCAGTGTGATGTCTTCTGTTACAGAAGTTCTAACTACGATGTCTCAATCTTCAGCGAACAACATGCCTTGAGCCTTCATGGGTATTAGTGGCAGATGTATTTTCTCCGAAAATTTTCCATGATTGCCTTGGCCCTTTTCTTTTTTGGTCTTTATATTAGTCCTAGAGGTTGATGGCTATAAAGATTTAGATTCTGATGCATTGGGTGCGTTTCAATGTCAAGTTTTGAATTCATTCGGTAATTATAAGCGGGATCCTAGACCTGAGGGTTCCATCTGGCATTTTTTTTTTCCAAGTTTGATATAGCTTGGGGATTGAGATTATTTGTCTTGTGGTCACCCCAAAAGAATTTTCTTGTTCTTTCATCCTTATTGCTCAACATGGATGTTTGTTTGTCGCAATCGTAGGCCAAAATAACAATGTAAATCAGGAATTTGATAAACGTCCCAATTCGATTCGAATAAAAGAACCTTTATATGGGTAAGTTGGAACTATTTTCCAAAAGCTAGCTAGTTGGTACAAACCCTTGAGTTTGAAAATAGGTGCTGTTTTGATTATTATTATTTTTTTGTATAAAATAACGAATACTGTCATTATCAGTTTAAAATAGATATTTGGACGTGAGATAGGAAAAAAAATTACTCTATTAATATTATGGTTTATATCAATTTTATATTATATATTGACGATAGAAAGCTTCTGAAAAAGTAGAAAGCAGTCAAAGCACCTTCAACTGCGACATATTCCCCATTTATTATTTAATCGGGAAATCTCGTGCAAAACCAAAAAAGGTTATCTTAATTTGCAAACTTCCAAATTCCTTAATTCCGTTCCATTGGAATTTTCCCTTATTACAAAGGGAACCAAAGCTTAATAAGATTTTAGCCCCTTTTTATCTCAATCGACAGACACCCTAAAATATTTTTTTATATGCATCAAGTATTTTATGATTCAATTATCTTTCAGGAACAATTTTACGCTATGTTTATTCCCAAAAAGTCCGTTATTTATCTTTCATGTTTTTAGCACTCAATATTTAAAGATCAACTACCCAGTTCATAAAAAATTGGGGTCCGTTTGGATCCATTAATCTATAAATATAATTTATTATTGATTATTTCATAATTCTTTTTTATATTTCTTCTGTTTAAGTAATCGTGCTTCACTGGTTAACTAATAATATTTCCTTCTAACAGCATATTCTTCAATTTCAAGAGATGTAACTTATTTCTATCTTTGACTACTTTCTATGTGATTTTTTGTTAGGTAGTAAAAGGGTTACAAAATATTCTTTTAATTTTACCATCACTAAATTCTCGTGCATTGGAGAGTAAGCTTTAGGATTGAAAACATTGAAGATAAGTTTAGGAAATATTTAATATGACTACTGAAAAATTGCAAAACTGATTTTAGAAATTTTCAATATAAGTATTAAAAATATGGAACATGAGTATAAAGAAAATATAAAAAAGAGTGATAAAACACTTAACTTCAAAAATATTTAAGGAAAAAATTGCACACAATATTTTAGAATACTTAAAAAAATCATCGAGCTCTTGATGAACAACAAAATACTTACAAATATTGACATACCTGAAAATATACATCAAGATGCTAGATTAACCTTAAGCCTAAATTTAATTGACATACTTTTCTTGTCATATTTATAAGGCACTTCCAACATGTTTCACATAAATAAAGAAAAACCTTAAACTTCATTAACTTTACTATAAAATTCAACAACTTTCCAACTTTATCTCAATTTACATTATACGCCATGAAAATAAAATCAACAAGATAATAAATGAAGGATAAAATTGTACATTCATATGAAAAGTCTCTCTCTTCTTTATAAATAGGACAAAAAATTTTCTTCTTTCTCTTCCTTATATATACATAAGATGGTGGATTAACCTTAAACCTAAAATCAATTGCTTCTCGCTATTCGTCTAGAAGCCTCCAACCCTATTGATCCAGGTGCAGAAGGAGGAGAGACTTTTGTACCTCGGCTTAGTCCACTTGGAGGTGTTGATGACGTGGTGATGCATGGGATTGAGGATGTACAGAAGGGGCATATGTCTCAATAATTCCTGGTTTGTTTGTGTTCTTTTATTCTTTTATTAATTTTTTAATGATTATTATGACTTGGAATACTCGGGCTGCCGGTGGTGCCTCCTTTCGAAGGTTAATTAGTGATGTTGTTGCCAGACATGGAGTTAATTTATTTGCGCTGTGTTGGAACCCAGACAGCTAGGGTTAAAAGCTAAGCTCATTGCTAGGAAGTTGGGATGGATGAATATGCACGTGATTGAAGTGGAGGTATGTGGTTGTTCTGGGATTCTACATTAAATTTCTCTATTACTTCTTCAGGGGATCAATTTATTCATGGGGTGGTTAATAAAGGTACCAGGGATGAGTGGTCTCTAACTGTTGTGTATGGGCACCCAAATATGGTTATTAGACGTCAACTGTGGCAGTCTCTTGAGGGTATTAGGAAATTGACTATTGGAGGCTGGGTTGTAATTGGAGATTTTAATGATGTTTCTCGTCCCGAGGAACGCTGGAGTAAGAATAACAGGACGACTGTTGGTATTGATAGGTCATTTCGGAATTGGCTTATAAGTAGCGAGTTACTTGATATTGGTTTTAATGGACCTCAATTTACTTGGGGCAATCTGAATAGCCAGAGCAGAATAGACAGAGCCTTGGTAAATAACTGCTGGTTTATAAATATCCTAATGCCACAGTAACACATTTGCCTAAGTATAAATCTGATCATTGTCCGGTGTTGGTTGATACTGAATCTCATGTTCTTACGCCAAAGAATCGAAGGCCTTTTAGATTTTTTACACCTTGGGTTATGCATGATGATTTCAAGAATTTTGTTCATTCACACTGGGGGGTGGACGATGACTGGTGCGGATCTGTTAAACAATTTACGGAGAATCTGAGATTATGGAATAAAGAGGTTTTCCGCAATATATCCTACATGAAAGACAGAATATATCAAAGATTAGATGGGATTAATGCAAAGATGGCTTTGGTAGGTTTCTCGGGGCACCTTGAAAAGTTACGAGGGGAGAGCTTGAGAAACTCTTGGCACGGGAAGAAGTCATGTGGCTTCAATACTCTCGAGCTAATTGGTATGTGGATGGTGATCGTAATACTAAATATTTCCATTCAGTGGCTAATGGCAGACGGAGAAGGAATAAAATTGAAGCATTAAAGCTTGAATCTGGGGAATGGACATATAATGTAGCAGAAATTATGAGTTTGGGAAGCCAATTTTATGAAAATTTGTATATACTGAAACCCATAATTATTATGGATCTTTGGTATTCGGATGCACTTATCCTGAAATTGATGATGTAAATCTACATATTCTGGGGAGATTGGTTGAAGGTCAAGAGATTAAAAGAGCTTTGTTTGATATAGGGCCGTTGAAAGCTCCAGGGCCAGACGGATTCAATCCGCTATTTTACCAAAGCCAATGGGAAACTGTAGGACCGTCAGTGATTGAATTAGTGAAAAGAGTGTTCAATGATCCGATGTGGATACGACAAATCAATGGGACTCAGATTGTACTCATACCGAAGGTGGAACATCCAGAGACGTTTCGCGATTTTCGTCCTATAAGTCTTTGCAATGTTGTTTACAAGATTGTTATGAAGGTTATATCAAAAAGACTCAAGGCAATCATGCCTTTGGTGATAGCCCCGAATCAGTGCAGTTTTGTTAAAGGGCGTCAGAGTTCGGATAATGTTATGCTTGTGCAGGAGATCATTCATTCTATGAAGTCCTTAAAAAGGAAAAAGGGTTTCTTGGCCATTAAGATTGATTTAGAGAAGGCTTATGATCGTGTGAGATGGAATTTTGTCTGCGACTGTCTAAAAGAACTCAAGAATCCTGAATATCTGAGTAAAGTTATTCAAGCTTGTATGTCGACGTCTCATTTGCAATTGCTTTGGAATGGAGAAGCTACTAATATGTTTTGACCTTCCAGAGGGGTTAGACAAGGTGACCCAATATCGCCGTATCTTTTTGTTATCATGATGGAAAGATTGGGGCATCTTATACAAACGACAGTTGAAGAGGGTGTTTGGCAACCGTTTAGGCTCTCCAAACGAGGTTCTCCTGTCTCTCATATTTTTTTTGCTGATGATCTCATTTTGTTTACAGAAGCAGATCTAGATAACGCAGGGGTTTTAAGGCTATCCTAGATGACTTCTGTGACATTTCGGGGCAGAAAGTAAATGCCAGAAAATCAAGAGTTTACTTCTCAAAGAATGTAAATCATATAAAAGGCAAATAAATCAGTGAGTTTCTAAATTTTACTCCGACGTCAAATCTGGGGAAATATATGGGAATGCCAATTTTACATGAATGAAGATTAAAGGCAATGTATAGTTTTCTCCTGGATAAAATGGATGCTCGCCCAGCCAATTGGAAGTCTAACATGTTATCGATGGCTGCTAGGCATACTCTTGTGTCGTCTGTTATGTCGGCTATGCCAACTTATGTTATGCAGACAGTGCCTCTTCCTTTGGGACTTTGTGATGAAATTGACAAACGTTGTCGTAACTTCCTCTGGGGTAGTAGCTCAGCCAGCAGAAAACCTCATCTAGTTTCCTGGGATATAGTGTGTGCACGTAAGGAGGATGGAGGCCTAGGTCTTAAGTTGGCTCGGTACCAGAACCAGGCTTTCATGATGAAGCTTGGATGGAATATGATTAATAGAAGAGATTCGCTCTGGGTCAGGATTTTGAGAGAAAAATATAAAGCCGGTAATGATATTATTTCTAAAGTTGAGAAGCGCCGGTCTGAGTCTAGTACGTGGAGGGGTATTCGTAACTGTTGGGACAAGATCAAAGATAGCTTAACATTGAGAGTTACCAATGGACAGAACACTTCTTTCTGGAATGACATATGGGTACCGCATTTTGATAAGCTTCAGAGTTTGGTAATCAGAGAATTGCCTATAGATGTTACTGAATAAAGAGTAGCTGATTGTATCACTTCATCCGGACAGTAGGATATGAGTAAGTTTCATCACCTACTTCCAAGCCATGTATGTACAGCTATTGCACGCGTTAATATTAATCAGCTAAATGGGGAGGATTTTGCAGTATGGAGATGGTCTTCAGATGGAATTTTCACCATCAGATCCGCTTACAAATATCTAGTAGGCACCCCACAACCTCACAGTAATAACTGGAGGAGATGTGTTTGGCAATTGAAAGTCCCTCAAAGGTACCGTATTTTCTTGTAGTTGTGCTTTCATGGTCGTCTAATGACAAACATAATGCGTTACCAGCGAGGTAGTCATCCGACGGGTATTTGTGATATATGTCATAACTCACGCGAGTCATTACTCCACGTTTTGCGGGATTGTCCTTTCACTTCTGAATTATGGAAAGGATTCTTACCGTCGGATTGGCGTAATCAATTTTTTGGTTAGTTTGAGAGAAATGACTGGCTTACATGGTGTGCGGGGAGAAAAGACGTAATACAGAGATTCGAGTTTCGTCTTTGGTTTACGGTACTATGCCGACATATCCGGTTGGCTCGTAATGAAAAATGTTTTAATAATAATACTTAGAGTAGTCAGGCCATATTAGCTCGTGCTCGTGTCTGCTTAACATTGGGTAATACAAGTTTGTTTCAAAATAAGAGTGCAGAAAGGAATCAACAACAGTGGATGCCACCACCGCTTGGGTGGGTGAAGATTAATACTGATGGATCTAGGAATGACAACTTAGGGACTTGCACGTGTGAAGGTGTGTTGAGAGATCACAATGGTGAATTTTTGATGGGGTTTATATATCAGATTGGGCAAGGAACGATAGTATCTGCGGAAGCTTGCGGTGTTTTGTGGGGACTTAAAGTTGCATGGGATAGAGGATACAGACAAATCATGATTGAGTCTGATTGTAGTGAAGTAATGGATATAATTCAGAGCAAGATATCTCGGGAACACCCTGATTTTCAACTTATTGTGGAGGTTCAAACGCTGCTGGATAGAGATTGGGAAGTGTAAATTTCACATTGCATTGGGATGTTAACACAGTTGCAGACACTATGGTAAAAAAAACTTGGAAGATGGCGATTAATCTTTATATCATATATTCACCCCCTGATGCTATTACCACCCTTTTAATTAATGATAACAGGATGACATTTCATGTTGACTCAGGAAGATAGCTTCTGATGTGTTTGTAGAATATCTTTCACTATCAAAAAAAAAAAAAAAAAATTCAATTGCTTCTCCGCCCAATGTGGAAACCGGAAAAATGCTACAGATCCATCCATCCTCTTTCGGTTTTAGGGTATAGACGTAACAAAAGTAACAATTTGACGACCGATATTTCAAAATAAATTGAACTTGCAGAACTCATAAATTAACTACCAAAGAAGTCAATCGGGAAGCAAATGCGCAAATATAGACCTACCAGTCATTCATGTGTTAAAAAACTGGCACTCTGAATATTTGAAGTTGCATCTACGACAGCATGGTGATTTCTGAAGGGAAAAAAAAAAACCACTAATCGCGCATGCTGGATTAACCTTAAACCTAAAGTTAATTGCTTCTCTGCACAATGTAGAAACGGGAAAAATGCGACAGATCCATCCATCCTCTCTCTCTTGTAGGGTATAGACGTAACAAAAGTAACAAATATATACCTACCACTCATCCATATGTTGAAAAACTAGCACTCTGAATATTTGAAGTTGCATCTACAATATTAGCATGGTGATTTCTCAAGCAAGTTAAAAAAAACCACCAATCGTCCACGTTAGATTTATCAAGCAAATTCCAAAGTAGACAAACTACAAAACCAAAAGTCAGGCCAAGAAACAAAAGAACTGCTACAAGAATACGGCCCTCTCTTTCTCTGCCACTAAGCCTCATCGCCACCTGCAGCTTCCTTGACATCAACAGTGAAGTTATATTCCTGATCACAGCCCATGTAAGAATCACTCATCAAATAAATAGTATAGGATTTCTTTCCAGGTTCAGAGGGAGCAGCAAAATCAAGCTTTGCTTTTAACTTCCGTTGAAGGGAAACCCTTTTAATCGCAAGCAACAAGTTATTCTTAGTATCACCAACAACAAGCCACCATCCCTCCTCCTTTTCTTTGGCATACCTGGGAGCAAGAACAGGTCCTACTTCTGCCTTACCCTCAAGATCACGTTCAAGAGTCACTAGGACTGTTACTTCCTCCCCAGCCCGCACCGAGTCACTTTCCAGTACCTCATATGACATATCGATATTAGGGAAACGATTGCAAAAAACGGCAATATCCTTCAGCTGCTGCTTTTCAGACATCTGCAATAGTTCGCACCTCTCCTCATGCTCCATCTCCAGTAAATCAAACACAGATTCAATTTTATTCCCAGGGTTCTCCTGGCATCTCTTAGCAAGCTCCTTTGTGAAGTGAGGGATCTGTAGAAGCATAGAATCAGTATTCCACAATCCCTGTGTCACCATTTGACTAACTTCCATAGCAAGAAGAGCCAGGCTCAGCCAACCATTGCTTGAGATCACATCAACCATTGCTTGGAGGAGTCTATTTGCAGAAAGAAGCACTTCTCGCTGGTCCAATGCAAGATTCCCACCTATAGGTTGCCTGGAGAAGTGGGCCTGAAGTAAAGCATTAGCTTTGATGTGGGGATCTGTAACTTTAGGATTGTCAAAAGAGAACCTCTGGTGATTGATTAACCTCCGAACCACCTCTTCCTCCCCAGGACGTATTGGAATCTGAGCATACTCTGAGGCAGAGGATAAAACCTCCAGCAGACCCTTCATCCTGGTTTTAGATGTCAGAGAGGAAGAAAACCGTTCAATAGTTGTGTAACTGATGTAATAATATGATGCTATCATCCCAAGATTGAGGGGAGAAAGGTCCATGTCATCCTCAATTGCAACACATTTGCTCGCTTCCAAGTCACTCAGTGTATTTTCCACAAGTTCTGAGAGGTGATCAGAAAGATGCCTGTGACTAACTCCTTGTAAATTGTAATAGTTGGGATTTTGCGCGAGCCTCCTGTACATAAAAGTCCATGTAAGATAATCAACAGCATCTTGCTTGTTCTCAATAATTCCAGCAACTATTTCAGCATTCAGGTTATCATGTAAGAAGTGATGAAGATGACTTTCAACAGGGAATGCTTCATACAAGAACTTCTTGTAGTACTCCTTTCGGGGTGCATGACACAGGATCACACATTTTCCTGAGTTGTCAATCAGCGGCCTACTAGCATGACCCATCATTTGCAGAAGATCAGTAACAGGGTAATCTGACTGTGCATTTTCTCGTCCCTCATAGAATTGAGTACCCATCACAACTACCAAATGGGCTGACAATGTCACTCCCCAACACAATGAACTGCTCAAAACACAGACCTGAATACACCCAGCTTTAAATAGCGATGTCACAATTTCCTGATCCGTGTCAATTAAGCCCTCATGCAAGTATCCCACTCCTTGCCGTAAAGTGACTTTCAACATTTCATCTTTAACCCTGTCAAGGATAGGTTCAAGCTCTCCTAAAGACCGCAATAAGAAAGGCTTCTCTCCACTGTCTGCGTTAGAGTATGTCATCAGATCCACAGCTGTAAGCCGCACATGCTTCCTTGTAGGTACAAATACAAGAGCAGGTTTCCCATTCTTGGCATGTTGAACAATTGAGGTATAAGTTGGTTTTGTCATTGCCTGCATCCTTGCCTCAAAATTAGCAATATCTATCCCCTGAATATGTATTTCCAAAGGCACAGGACGAACACCGGGGGGGAAATTAAAAAGACCATGAGATGTAGATCCAATCCACTCTCCCAGATCTTTTGCATTTGCAAGAGACGTAGACAAGGCAACAATACGGATCTTGTTTTCAACTTGACTGGCAATATATCTCATCCTGGAGACAATCACCTCCAAAACAGGACCTCCCTGACCCCCAATTAAGTGGAGCTCATCAATTATGAAGAGACTAACTTGCTGAATATGTTTCCTTTGTTTCCACCGGCGGGATAAAGCATCCCATTTCTCTGGGGTACTGATAATAATTTGACTTTTCTCAAGACGCTTCAAGTCAGTTGCTGTTTCTCCTGTCAATTCATTTACCTCCAAATTAAGAGCATGTTTAAATTTACTCTCCCAATCACGAAGGCGCTCCTTTGCAAGAGCTTCAATTGGCGCAATATAAACAACACGCATCACACTATCAGGTCCCTTTTGAAGATTCCTCAAAATAGCAAACTCGGCACAAATGGTCTTCCCACTCCCTGTTGGAGCAGCAACTAAGACATTGTCATCAGAATTATACAGAACTGTGAAGACTTGTGTCTGAACAGGATTAAAATGCTTAAAATCCTGATATAGAGCTTCGTATGATGAATTTCTCAGAGCAGAAACCGGCAGTGGCTGCAGATCCAATAACTCGGTTGGTGGCGGATACTTTTCAGGCAAGATGAGGTGCCTGAAAGAAACAGGTAAAACAGTTTGTGAACCAAGCCATCTATCTGACACAACACGTATAAAGTACTGAGGTGGAAGTGGTTCATAAATTGGCACTGTGAAATTGAGTGTGTGGTCCTCATCAATAAACTGTTTCTTTAGCATAAAATATTCATGATGAAGAATATATTCCCCATCATTATCCTCCACAATCACCCAGAATGGCTCAACATATCCATGAATCCTGTCCTCCCACATAAAATCTGGAGTTATCATGAGCTCAACCCTCAAAACAGTGCGAGTAATTGGCTGAACATGTGCTGCAAGATTCAATTTTGGAAACTGATGGACAAATTTATGAAGAGTCCTTCCCATCTTTGGTGCTCGAATGAGCTCACCAATTTCCTGAGATGACAGGTCATAATACCTTTCCCAAGATAAATCTTTCTTCTCCAACTTCATCAATATATCATTAGGGATACCGTTAAATTGACGAAGAGGTGTTTGAACACTCCACATCCTCTTGTTTACCATCTTGCACAAGTTCAATGCCTTCTCAGCCAACTGTGCCCAACCTCGTTTCAAGACAATCTCAAAAAGTGCCCTCAGAAGTCGTCCAGCACTCTGTAAGAAAGAAAATAACACAAAAAGAATTAACAAACGTGCATGCATGATGGCCAGTAAACAGAGGACAAGATAATGAAGTTAATTCACCGAGAGAGAGATATTTTGCATCAAACCTCAATTCCAAATTTTAACTTAAAGGGAACAAAGTTTTACCTGGGTTATAAAAACCATATCAGATGTCAGAGAGAGTCCTTCAAGCTTTAACTGGGAGATGTATGCTTGCAGCAGAACGTTGATCTTTGCACTAGGCTCTTCGAGGCTTTCCTTGATGGGAATGGGGACACGATCCAACAGTTTTGCGAGTTCCATCTTCTCATCCTGCCTTACAGTCACATACTTAAATTCTTCACTCAGTGAGAACAATCGACAAAGCTCTATATCACCCATTGTAGGTTTCAAATGTTCATTATATGTGGATATTGTTCCATGAGTTATGTAATAATAACTTGCAATGCGACCCAAGTCTGTGACCTGGAAATATCCACTTTTTCGATCATACTTGACCAAATTATTTTTATCTAAGATAGTTGCAGCTGTATGAATCTGCAAAAATTTCAACGAGATAACTCAATATCAGTCACCATAAAGATGAAAAATGACTTAACGAACATTATTAGCATGCACCCTGCGTGCATGTATGCATGTAGCAGAATGGTTGTTGAAATCACACAATTTGAATCACAGGAATGGTGTGATCTCAAATAAATCCGGTACTTACGTTGCCTGGAATGTATCCAAGTCCTGACTATCTTGCGCCATGCACAGCCCACTCACGGAAATATTTCTACTGACTTATTTTAATTCTTTAATCTACTGTGCGGAGTTGGTTAAGCAATCCATTTTTAGTACAGGAAGATCTACATGTACCTCATTTTGGAACCCTAAACCTCTAATATTTATGCATCACCTTACTGAAAACTAAAACGTTAGCAGAACATTTTGAGTAGGCCATATGATACCATAGAACATACATGATAAGCATGTATCATGGCTTTGAAATATAAAATCATTAGATTATATTTAGTTCAGGAAAAAATGAATTCAGGCAATTTAATTGCCCGCAATTTTAAGCAATTTATCATATTTTATGCCATCAGTTATTAGCATTGCGCTGAACATAGTAGTTATAAGATTAGGAAACTACATAAAGACAAAAATAAAATGTTAATACTACCACAAAAACCCGGACACAAGCCAAAAAAATTGCAAACAAATTTGTCTTGTCCAAATAATAACAAACAATGATAACCAAAGAGTACGGTAGAACTTACCAGATCAGCCCTCCTTTCCTCCAGTGTTATATCCCTCGTGAGAATATCAGGAGCCAAACCATAGAGTGAAGGATTTCGTATCATACGTACATATAAATAAGTGTATCCAATCCAATTACATGCTTCTCTGGCATTTTGAACAGTGCCAAGAACAATTTCTGCATTCAACTGATCAGCCAACTTAGAGACAAACTGGCTCTCAATAGGGAGTTGCTGGTTCATAAGGGACAGATAATATTGCAATTCATTGTGGTTAGTAATAATTATTCCCTCTCCATATGAGTCATACTGGGGCCTCCCAGCACGACCCAGCATCTGCATCACATCAAGAGGACTGAGTTCAGTCCAGGAACCCTTTTCTGGATTGTAGATTTGTGTCCCTTTAATAATCACAGTATGCGCAGGGAGATTTACACCCCAGGCAAGAGTTGCAGTGGAAACTAAAACTTGCACATGTCCATCAGCAAAGAGATCCTCAACAAGCTGGCGGTCAGTCCTAGTCATGCCAGCATGATGGATTGCAAAACCATATGGGAGGAGATCTTTAAGATCATTGCTCTTCACAAGATCAGTATGAGTATGGAGAATCTCCCTGCTAGCACTATCTTCTTTAAGAAACCTACCGAGTGTATCATTCGCAAGAGCAGCATCTCGGATAGCACGAGCTGTCTTGGCAGTTTCTTTCCTTGAATGGACAAATATGAGAACCTGATGCTTACCGGCTACAGCCATAACTTTCTCATAACAGATATCATTCATCAACTGGAATCTCTGAAGAGGCTTCTTAACTGTAACTCCAATGTACTGCTGAGAAAGTGGAACAGGTCTATAACTATTATCAAAATAAAACAACCCTTTCTTGAGATCAACACGTAAAAACAATGCCACATCTTCATAATTGGGAAGAGTAGCAGATAATCCCACCAATCGAATATGTTCCTTTGTTGTTTCAATCTGCCTTACAGTTCTAGCAACAATACTTTCAAGAACAGGTCCTCGATTATCATGAAGAAGATGAATTTCATCAATGATAAGAAGTTTTACAAATTGCGTGTAAGTGCGATCACCAGATTTTCGAGTAATTATATCCCACTTCTCAGGAGTTGTGACAATTATTTGGGTTTCTTCTATCTGTTGGCGGGTCAATGACTGGTCTCCACTAAGCTCTCTTACTTTGACATCATAATCCTGCAAACGATTAGACAAATTTCCAACCACTTCGGCAACAAGGGCTTTCATAGGTGCAACATAAACAATTTTATAGTCATTATGGTTAAATGAACCATCAGAATTTCTGTGCAGTGCAATCTGCTGAAGTATAGTGAGAACAGCAACATTAGTCTTCCCAGCCCCTGTTGGAGCGCAGAGAAGAATATTGTCTGGATTAAAGAGGGCAGTCTCATAAACCTTACTTTGTACCCTGTTCAACTGAGTCATTCCCTTAAAAGCCGGTTGTGCCCAATCAGGCATGGCAGATATCTTTATAAACTTCTCATTGGAATCAATTGGCTTAGCTTTCAATGCTGGTACATGAACTTCTTCAAAACCCTTGCCGAGATGCCTATAAGACCCATCTGGAAGGGGACACTTCTTCTTTGATATAAATGAACCACCGCGTTCAAAAGCAAGGCTATCCAGATCAAGCAGTTGGCGCTGACCTTTTAACCAACCACTCTCAACATCCCTATCAGCAAGCCCACTCCTCCCTATGTCCCCATCTCCGGTGCTCTCATCCTTCAATCGGCGTGCTTCTTCTCTTATACTTTTCTCCAAGTTCTTTTGCCTCTCCTTTGCAGTCGCTCTTGTAGCATGCAACTGCTCCACTATTGAGGCCAACTCAGGACCTAATCCCATCATTTCCTCTTCAATTTTCTTCCTCGCATCCTGGTCTTCTGCCCTAGCCAAACGAGTACACCACACAATCTTCAGCCGGTTGCGCAGTAGGAACTTAACAAGGCTGAATTTGTCAAACTGAAGATGGACTAACAGCTTGGTTTCCACCTCCCTGTCGTCACCTTCAGCCAGTATCTTAAGCACCTCTTCTGCAAGTTTCTGGCATTGCTGCGGATCAATCTGCTGCTCAAAAGCTTGAGATATTTTCCTTTGAAGCCAATAAGCATCAATGTCCTGAACATTGAGGCTCATCCCCTCGTTTGCTTCCTGCATATCATCATCATCTATACCACCACCCATTTGCATACCCCCGGCACCATTTGGTTCCACAACATCATCATCATCCTCTTCCTCCTCTTGCACCATATCAAGATCACTCTCCTCTTCCTCTTCCTCGTTCTCCTCAAACTCAACTGCAACACCCACATCATCATCTAGGGCATCGTCATCATTAGCTGTAGCAGACCCGGGAGCATCACCTCCCTCTTGATAATCCGTGATAAGCCTGCCAATGGATACAAGCTGATCAAATATATGGTTGGGGATAGGGTTTAAAAGCTTCTCGATCTCCTTCTTCTTATCGGGGTTTTTGACAGTCTCGTTCTTCAGTACAGCCAAAATTTCGTCAGCAGCGCCACTTACTATACTCAGTGGCTGCCCACCCAGCTGTTGCTGAATTACACTAAGCATAGCCTCATACGCAGCTCTAGTTTCCTTCGTTTTTGGTTGATAAACGCCTTCCTCTGTGGAATTCAGGACACTTTCTTCTTGAAGCCGGCGTCTCTTGCTCTGCAAATTGGGAGGAGGTTCTGCAAAAGGGTCACGTTCTTTCTTCTTCTTCTTCGATTTCTCAAGCTTCTCGTCTAGTTCCGGCGGCCTGCCAATATAAGCCCTGTCACCAAAGCTTTTAGGGTCAATCTTGCCCCACAATGATTCAGGCTCCCCAGTCGGCTCATGAGTGTCCCGAGGTCGAGTGTCTGTAGTGAGGACTAGACTCGAGTTGGCTCGATACTCGTATTGCTTGAATCTAGCGTGTGCCTCGGCACCACCACCCAGATGCGACATGTTTTACTATCGAAGAGAAACTCAGAAAAACCTAATTCAAAATCCTCAGATGAGTTAGGGAAGGTTATTCAAATCCGGCAGAACCCAAAACCCTAAGATGAGCATTCAAAAGTATGATAAAAAATTATTTACCAACCGATGAATATAAGGAAAAAAGATAGAGTATTGCCAAAGAGAGACCCACCGTTGTAAACTCTCCACAATCCGCCCCCAGGAGGATGAAAAAATAATGAATTAACGGTTAACGCTTATGACTGTGTAAGAGGACGCTTACACCGCCTTCGTC
The DNA here is from genome assembly GCA_963210345.1 of Inga oerstediana. Lineage (NCBI taxonomy): Eukaryota > Viridiplantae > Streptophyta > Magnoliopsida > Fabales > Fabaceae > Inga > Inga oerstediana. The sequence continues at coordinate 12,463,977 of OY723405.1, read as the reverse complement.
CGACTTCACTGTACATAGTTCAGCGACGACACACCCTGAAATCTCCGAGCCCTAAGACGGTTCGGGAACACGTGGGATTGCAAGGTTGAATCCGAAAACTTAGGTTATGTATTGGGAAAATTTTCAGAAAAATATATTTAAAAATCTTAAATTAGTGATTCCAAACGAAAAAAACATCTATGAATTGTTCCTCAAGTGTAGTTTATATCTAGCCTATTATAAGAAACAAAATAGATTTGAGATTTTAATATTTTGAAGAATTTTTTTTAAGATTTTTCCTATATATTACCCCCTACTGCCTATTTTATACTCCCTCTGGTTCTAATTATAGGATAATATTTGAGAATTGATCTTGATCCTAATTATAAGATAAAGTTCTAATTTTTGTCAATTTTTTTCCAAAATATCCCCTATTGATACTTTCTCAATAATAATTAAACACATTAATAATTTAATAAGAGTAGATCGGAAGTTGTTGAGAAAGATTGACAACGCCGGATTGTGTGAGAGCTTGGAGAAGTCGTGTGTGAGGCAGGAGAGATACAAGAAAAAATAGAGAATCAACGTAATTGGATGTCATTTTAAATTTTAAATAAGTGTATTTTATAAAAATAAATATGATTAACTAATTTAATCATTATCCTTAATTTCTCCAAAGTTAGGTAAATATGTCATATAATTAGGACAAGATGGAGTATGTATTTTTCAAGGTAATGTTGGTCACTTTTATAAGGATATTGATAAAAACGGAAATTAATATGCGGGTGAAGTTTAACATGATTAATTCGGGTATAAAAAGTTTAATATGATTAATGAGGGCAAGATTGAAAATCACCTAAATTTAATGAAAATTTTAACATTCTTAATTGTTTTTAATGGTACTATGCTACCAAGTTAAAAATATCTAATAAAAAGGATTAGGAGGAGGAGTCAACGTATCATCTTTTAGTAAAAAAAAATCTTTAACTATAGTTTTTAGGAAGTTTGTGGAAAAGTCCTAAATAAGCTTAATATTTATGCCCCATTTGATATAATAGAATAGTTTGTAATGGAAGTAAAAGTTGAATTGAAGGTGAAATTGGTTTTTAAAGTGTATTTGGTATGATAATGAAAGTGGAGAATTATTTTAATTTATTATATGTCTTTATAATATAAAAAGACTCATATACCCTTATCCAAAAATAAAATACCAGTCCAAACCTAGACATTAAAACACTATTCATCATCACTGAAGCCATGGCTACCATCCGAAAAGGCAGCCTCTATTGGGAAATCAGGAAACACGATCATATACAATGTAATCCAACCCATAAACACTCAGTCTTAGTAATAATATATCTAAATGGCAATCAATCTCAATGACAGTCAAACCCATGACATCAGGATTTTGAAAAAATTATATGAACCCCCACTTGACATCAAAGATGTGGAGATGGAAGATGAGAGAAGCAAAAACAAAAGACGAGTGGGAGGGTAGCTGGATTTGAATGAAGACGAGAGGGGGAGGGCTGCTCGATCGAGATTAGTCCTTAGAATCATGAACAAAGACGAGAGGGAGAGGGTCGCCAGTCAAGCATTGTCGCGTGAAAGGGGAGGGTTGTCGGTCAAGAGAAATCGAAAAACTGAAAACAAGATGAATCAAATGTTATGCTTAAAAAACTAGAGATCAAACCCAAAGAATGTGGCTGGCCGGCGACATCGACGGACTTTCATCAAAGAGGATGATTCTGGTTTGAGGAGGTTGGTCCTCCGTGGTTGTTGTCCTTGCCCTCACCGTATCTCGTCGTCCTTGTCATCACCATCACCTTGAGAAAGGAAGATAGAGGCTGTCAAGTCAGAGGTTGAAAAGAAAAGAAAGAAGTGGGAGGGGAAAAGTTGGGGATAAACAATAGAACATATAATGGTCAATAAATCCCACTTTCATGGAAGTAAAACCAGTGCCTTAGAGGGATGATGGAAATCACTTCCATCATTTTTTATGGAAGTCACTTCCTTGAAAAAGTGTCTTCAACCATACCAAACACACAAATATTAGGTTCCACTTCCCACCCTCCCACTTCCATGATACCAAATGGGGCATTAGGAAAAGAACCAAACTTCCGACATGAAAGAAAAGTTGCAGAGGCATGTAAGAAAATATAAATCAAAATGAAGAAAAATTAATAATAAAATAAAACCGACAAACTTTTGGTCTTCATGCTTATATCTGACAAACTTTCTTAAATCAAATATCAATAGTTGAAGGAACGAAGGGTGCAAACACTCTAAATAAGGCTAAAATATAATGTCTTTTAAGTTTACATAAGGTATACTTTTAATCCCTCGATTCATAAGGTATACTTTTGCTAACGGAAAACATTGACACAAAAAACTTACATGATGATTGAGTAATTAAATGCTAATATTAATCATAAATTTAATATGTGCAAATTGCAAAATATCTAAAAACCTAATAAAGCCGTTAATACCAAAAACTTGACTATATTTAAAAATCATAGTTTAATAATCTAAATATTAAAACCTCGATTTTTATTTGTAGATGTTTGTCGGTTTATTTTAGTTTAATAATTTAAATTTATTATATTGAAAAATTAAAAGTCAAATATGTTTTGTCAGCTACACAGTCATCACTTCAATTTGCTGTGTCAACGTTTTTCGTTAGCAATATTTATGATATTAGAAATAAATTATCAAAATTATACTTTATAAAGTTGAAGGACCAAAAGCACACCTCATATAAAAACTTAAAGGGCTACAAGTATAAAAGTGCCCCACGATAAAGCATTCAATGAAGGAACCGATATAGAGTTGGTTTGATAATGTAAGACCCTATTAGACCCTTCTGAATCTTGAGTTCGACTTCCAAAGAAGACACTTATATTGAAAGCAGTAGTCACGAACCCAAAACCGGATAATAATATATAAAAGAGTTAAGGTGCAAATTTATCAATAAACTATTTCCCTATAGGCATAATTAACTATGTTTGGGGGCAAAAGCAAACATAATCAATTTATTTTGTAGTACTTATAGCAACGCGGTTAACTGGAGTTAACTTCCGTTACTATCTACACTATAAGTCCCGTCGGTCTTCTTACTCTTTACTGTTTTAATATATTTTTAGAATTATGTGCCTTTTTTGGATGGGAAAACATCACTTAGATCTCATCGAAGCAATTTTATTTCAGTTAACCTCAAAATATAACCTAAAATTTTTTTACAAGGCAAACATGGGAATGACTAACATTTTTTAACTCCCTGAATTCTTTTAAATCCCTTTATTTTTTTTATAAATATATTTATTTATCTTGTAAATGCTCATATTTATCTTGTAAAACAATTTTAAGTGATATCTTGAGTTGACTGAAATAAAATTACTTATATGAGATCTAAGCAATATTTTTCCCATTTAAAGGAGGCACATATTTCAAAAATATATTAAAATAATAGAAAGTAAAATCATTAGTGGGACCTATAGTGTCAAAAGTAACAAAAGTTAACTGAGATTAGCGACGTTACAGTAAGTGCTACCAAATAAATTGATTATCTCTACTTTTACACACGAAAATAGTTAACTATGTTGGACGCCCATAAAAAAAAAAGTTCGTTGCTAAATTTGCACATGAACTCTAAAAAATTATTCATTGAAGGATTTCAATAAAGATTAAACTTCACTAATATTTTTTGATTAATAATTTAATTGATTAATTTTTTTCCAATAAATTAATTAATTAAGGATATTTGATATTTCAATAAATACTAATTTTTTACAAACTTTCATGGGTAATAGATAAATTAATTTAATGAACAAAGTCAGCGGCGTGGGATTCACTAAGAGCCCGTTTGGTTCAACCGCATTGCATGCCTGCAATGGTAATCATGATTGCATTACCTAGAGAAGAGTGTTTGGTTGCTCTTTAGCATGGTAATAGGATTTACCATGGTAATGATGATTACCAAAAAATTGGTAATCCTCATTCATACCTCCCCCCTATGAATCCTCATTACCATCCTATTACATGGTCTAAAAAGTCTAATTTACCCTTTAGTTTTCCTTATCTTTATTTCACTTATCTTATTTCATTTGTCGTATCACATCACAACTGCTACCGCCACAACCTCTTCCTCTTCCACCGCCGTCACCTCCACCCGCCGCCACCCCCGGCCCAGCCACCGGCCCACTGCCCACAGCCACCGCTGCCACCTCCTCCTCCACCGCCGCCCTCACCCCCGCAGACCACCGCCGCCGCCGCCGCCACCACCACCACCACCTCCTCTATGGCCACCGGCGCACCGCCTACCACCACCTCTTCCACCCTGCCGCCCACCGCCACCACCACCTCCTCCTTCGTTGCCACCCTCACCCCCGCTGCAGCCACCGCCGCCACCGCCGCCGCCCACCGCCACCTCCTCCGGCGCCGCCGCCGGCCCACCGGCCACCACCACCACCTCCTCCACCACCCCCGCTGCTACACCACCACCACCTCTTCAGCCGCCGCCGCCGCCAGCCCACCACCCACTGCCACCGCCACCACCTCCTCCTCCACCCCCGCCGCCCCCATCATTGCCACCACCACTACCTCCTCCTCCTCCATCCCCTCCATCATCGGCTTGTAACTATTTTTTCTATAAAGATTATATTAAGGGGTAAAATGGACTTTGTGTAATATATTAATTTTAAATAATTGTTAAAATATTAACTCATTGCATGTTGCTTAAAAATCAAACCAAACACTACCCTTATAATTAATATTGCATCGCATTACCATTGCATCGCATTGCACTGCACCGCAAGGTGTAGTGGGATCAAACCAAACGGGCCCTAATGTGTTTCTTAAAACTTTTAGGTCAAATAATTCTTGACCATGAAAAATTATTCTTTTTTCTTTTTTGCCAGAACCATGAAAAATTATTCAAGCTTTAACCACAGAACATGGTATAATATAATAGTTAAATTTTAAAATAAAATACTTTGATCAGCCTTCTGTTCTGCTTAATGACAAACCTTCTTTATATTTTAAAAATATGCATTTAATAAGAATCATTAACCTGTTAAAGAATATTTTTAAAAAAATTGTAAAATATATTTTTTAATTAAAATCCATATTAGAATATATGTTATTTACTAATTTACCCCTCATCATAAAAAATCCCTAAGTTATATATCACCATTAATATTTATTAATGATTTATTTAATATTTTTACAAAATTTTAAAAAATTAAGTAATTTTTTACTTAAGAAATTAACAACTTGATTGAAATCTATATAATTCTTTTAACAAACACATGCTTGTTAAAATATTTTTTAAAATTTTGAATTACAATATATTAATATAATTATCTCTTTTTTGTCAACTTAATATAATTATCTCAAAATTGTTTCATTTTATAATTTAATTGAATATATATTTATATATGATTGTAAACATTTTAGGCAACCTATTTATGGTAAAAATTACATCACAAGCAAGTTAATAAATAAATGAGATTAAATATTTAAATTTATTGAAATATAAATATGGGAAAAAAAACATAAAAAGAACTTTGAAATCACAAAATTCAAAATCATGTATTTCCCAAAAAATGAGTTGTAAATTGCTTATTAAGTTTCATCATTCCCTTATGAGTTGTGAATTACTTATCAAGCTTCATCATTCCCTTATCAACTCTTAATAATAAACCTGATTTAGAATTTTACAATTTCAAAATTTCTTTTCTATCTTTTTTTCTATAAATATTTGTAATTATAAAATTAATTGACTTCGTGATATGGAAATCAAACAACCTGAGTTGCCTTAACAACAAATTTGAATAAGTTATTATTAAATAATATTTATTTTAGGGAAGAGCATTTTAGTCAATTATAAAAAAACATCAACCTTTGATTATAAAAAAAAAAGGTATATTTGAGTATAAATAAATTACTTATTACATAGTTATAAAAAAAATACAAGTTATGTAATTACGGCATATAAATTATTTATAAATTTAAAAGATTACAGAATATATATTATCAAATTTTAGAATAATTTTAAAAACAGATTAACTTACTTAATTTCATCAATTTTTCTGAACTGGGACGGTGGTGCCAAATGTTCCTTGACTTTACTCGGGGATTTAGATTCTCTCCTTTTCTGTTTTGGTTCGTTCTCATTCTTTTCTCTTAAAATATGTTATTTTGGTGTAAAATATATAAGCTCCTCACTTTTTTTTAAAAATAACATTGATCATCTTAAAGTATTTTTTAGTATCAGTCAATTTCCTAAAATATTTTTTCAAGATCCTAAAAAATTAATTCAAGATACTAGATAATACTGAAAATATATTATAGAGTACTTACTGATACTTAAAAAATACTTCAGAATGATCAATATTGTTTTTTAAAAAAAATGAGGAATTTGTATATTTTACACTAAAATAATGTATTTTGAAAAAAAATGATGAGAGCGAATAAAAAAAAAGAGGAGAGCACCCGAATCCTTTCTTGCCAGGTACTTGAACCTTATCGAGTATGAGAACTTGGAAATTTTTTTTGCTCAAAGAGTATGAGAACTTGGAAAATTGGAAAAAATAGAGCCAAGGAAATAATAATAATCCCACTAAATTCTCTCACTGGGCCACGCCATTTAACCTATCCCATTAATAATTAATAATAAAAGATTGAAAATGGTATTTCTAGTCACCGCCTCATAAAATTCCCTTTTTAGCGATGTTATTGCCATATCCTCTCCTTCTAGTCTCTTTCTTCTACCTCTGACCCATACCTCATCTCTCTCACTCCTCTCTGTTTCCCTCACCTCTCCATCCCCAATCGACCACTCAAGTGAGCAACCCAATACACTGATATTTTCTCAATCCTTCCTTCAATTTTCTATTCTCTTATTAGTTTTCAAATGTTCTTTCTGCTCATTCTAATGGGGATTTCATTCTTCTGTTTCGTTCCTGCTAGCAGATTGGTATCTCATCTGATTCAGGTTCTTCTGGAGCCGGAGAGACTGCTTATCGATAATCATCATCAACGAACAAGTATTCCAAGTGTTTGACTCTCGCCGTAATGGTATTTCTTATCTTGTCGTATTCGATTTGACCTCGCACCATCTCTGCATCCGATTTCTCTGATTGATTTTCATGCTGAAACGTTAGTCATACATGGTTCCGATTCAGGTGAGCCCAATAGGTAACTTTGAGAAGGCCGATATGGGTCCTCCATGGTTGAAACCAATGCTTAGAGCAGATTACTTCGTTACCTGCTCAATCCATGGCGATTCGAACAAGAGCGAGTGCAATATGTTCTGTTTGGAGTGTATGGGAGACGCCCTCTGCTCATATTGCCTGATTCATCACAAAGATCACCGTGTCGTGCAGGTTTGGCTTTAGACCTAGCTCACACCATTAATTTTTGTTTTCTTTATTCAACCAGAAGTGTCTGAACCTGAACCTAATTTGTATCGGCGATTATTCAAATAACCGACCTATGTATGTGTGTAGATAAGGAGGTCCTCGTACCATAACGTGGTGAGAGTGAACGAGATTCAGAAGTATATCGACATTTCCTGCGTCCAAACTTACATTATCAACAGCGCCAAGATCGTATTTCTGAATGAGAGGCCACAGCCACGACCTGGAAAGGGGGTAACTAATACTTGCGAGATTTGTGGCAGAAGCCTCCTTGATTCTTTCAGATTTTGTTCCTTGGGTTGTAAGGTGATTCTTCTTTAATCTCAATTGTTTCTTTGCCATCTGAAATCAGATGAGGTATATATGTGTGTTTCTTGGTGTGGCAGCTCGGAGCAATGAAGCAGGGTCGCTCAGAACTCACATTTGCGTTGAGGGACAAGAACAACAAGGACATATTAGAGTCTGATGAATCCTCAACTCCTAGGAAAATTCGAAGAACTCATGCTTTCAACCGTTTGATCGTGGATGATCCAACCGTTTTTTACAGCCTTGGCAAGGAGAGGTCTTCGGCTTCTGAAGAAGACGAAGGCAACAATGGTAGCATTTCTCCGGCCACACCTCCGATTTACAACCACCATAATGCCAGGAGAAGAAAAGGCATACCCCACAGGGCCCCGTTTTAAATAAAAACCAAACACAAACGAGAAGATGACGATGAATGTGGATAGGTATAAAGTTCTGTTCATATACTGTTAGATAGGTTAGTGCCCAGAAGAATCGTCATCATAAGTAATCAATAATCTGTGTGTTATCTTATAGGAATAGGAATGGGATAATACAAATTAAGGGAAAATAGATTATAGCTAGCTTATTGTATATATGCTAGAAACAAGGTTTGTGTTAATCCGATCATTGTACAGGGGATAAAGCAGACCTTTAATTCTCAAGATTAGCGATATGGGAAGTGCTGGCATTGCTGTTGTAAAATTACAGGTTAATAAACATCTATCTGTATATTGCTTGTGTCACATAAAGGTGTTTGTAACTGAAGTTTGCCTTTCCTGGTCGAGCTTATCACTATCAAGCATCTGAGTCTTGCTCTTTTTTTTTTGAACATCGTGCGTGAAGCATCACCAAAACGAGAATCTTTCCGTTCCACGAAAAGGGATCGGATTCACTTTTACATGTTTGTTTAAAACGTTTAGATTCTGAGCAGTGTTTCCCAAAAATATTCGTGGGACTGACTATCCACAATCCTGCGCCGAGAGATCAGATATCCCACAGCATGATTCGGCAAAAGAATTTAAAAAAAAATAAAAATAAAAATTAATTTTTGGGTATGGGTTGCTTGTTGACATGAAACAAAGGGGAAAAAAATCGAAGGATCGACATGTTTGGAAGTGGAAGGAAAGCAAATGAACGATGTGGAGAAGAGGGGGTGGTGGGGATGAGCCAGATAGGAACACACGGCAACGCAATGGAGGGACTAGAGGACAAAAGAAGATATCGATGTCGTAATAATCGCTTTCATCTTTTTGTGTGTTTGAAAAATTTTGTTAATTGCTTATATATATGGAGTACATAATAACATTAAATAATTAAAACAAGTGGGTTATGATCAATGAGAGCCGTAAAGAATCTGAAACATGCTGGGTGTGACTCCACTCTCTATCTATTCTATCGGTCTATCTTAGCCCCACTTTTTCACCCCCACTAACCATATCTTTGCTAAGAGGGCTTTTTCTATTCCATGAAAAAGAAAATTTAGTCAAGTTAAATTTCACTGACTCATCAAGACGGGGACAAATCATAACAATTAGATAGAACTTATAAAAATACTTATGGATTATCCATTAATAAAATTTTCATATCGATAAGTTTTTAAACTTGCATTTTTATAAAATATGAATTGTATTCGTATGAATTAAATCACTAGTTTCGTTGGCAAGAGATTTTATTTACCTACGAGCTTGATTTGATCCTTGCCTGCCATTCCATAATGTTTTGTCCTTGATTCAAAAGCCATGATTTCTCTCATTCATGTTGTCACGTCTGCTTTGCATTTGCATATATCGAATGCCATATTATTTGTGTGCGCCTGCATGTGAAAATAAAAATTAATAACCATTCCATTCAATATATATAATATTCATTATGAGTACCAGATTAAGCTGATAAATATAATCTTAACTATTAACTATATCGAATGCCATATTATTCGTTTTTTATCAGATAAAAATAATCTAAATATAAGAAAGAAATAAGGAAATCAGTGAAAAAATGACTGTTAAAAAATTTTATTGGTCAGACCTAAATTCGAGTACCCATGCACATACAAAAATAGTATATACTTCTAACTAATAAAAATTTTAAACAATAACTTTTCACCCATTTTCCCGAAAATATGTGAAAAACAATTGTAATTTTATAAAAACCATATGTTTAAACAATAAAAATTGTACTAAAATATTATGATACTCCTATATAAGTGCATGAGTTAACTGAGATGTTGAATTGATCTTGAATATATGGTTTCAATTCATTTTATCTCCTAAATTTATAATTTTTTTAAATTATTCATATTGATTTCATATATTGAATGAGGTTTATTACAAATGATTAAGGGATGCATTATATAAATAAGCGCATTTTTATAAATAACAAACCCAACTATTTCTTTTTTAATAACACTCAACTAATTTTCTTAATCTATGCATTGTTATGTAGTTCATACATTTATGATAGAAAATAATATCTTTTTAAAATCAAATATATATCAAAAGATTTACTACTAATAAAAGCCTCATCAACTAACACAGGTTGGTCTTAATGGAATGAGTTTTGATCATTTAAGTACTAGGTTTCAAGTTTGAATCTATGTGAAACTATAAATACAGAAAATACCTTTTGAATAATCACCCCAATTAATTTCGACAGTACTCAAATATAGCTCAACACGTGTTTAAAATAGCTATTTAATTAAATTGAACAATGCTCAAACATGATCAAGGTAAATGACCAATGCCTAGACATGACCAAGTTAAATGACCATGTTTCAAGAAATAAAAACGAACCTTGGTCAAATTCCCTAGTTAAATTAAACAAAGCAGGAGATAGACGGAATAATTTGGCTGGGCTACGCTATCTCCGAGGAGGATGCTAGAAAGAAAGAGACTTTAGAAGAAGGATGCTTGAGAAGGTCGTTCATTGTTGTGAGTGTAGAGTGTAGACACGTGCTCCCATCGGTGTGCCCCACTCGAGGTCCGTCGCTTGTCCCATGCGTAGTAGCATCCTTACGGAGTGTTTGGTTTAAGGGAGGGTATGAGGGAAAGGGAAAAGGAGGGTGGGGAAATTATAATTTTAGATAAAAGAAAATCAAAATTTACCCTCTCATCTTTTAAATTTTGGGTTCCCGCTCAAAATTTACTTTCTCATTCTTTTTAAATTTTGGATTCCGGCCTAAAATTTAAATCATTTCAACCCAAAAAGGTAATTTACTCATCCTCCCATTCCCTTCCATCCCTCAAACCAAACACACCCAATGCGTCCTACTCCACCATACCCCAAAGCCTCTTTTTTTTTTTTTTTAATTTGAAAACACAAAAATTAAAAGGTTCCTCCTCAAGGCTTAGCGGTAGAAGCTGCTTTTATATAATCCACATTCTATGCTCATAAAAAAGATGATCAAGGGAATGCTCAGCACCCTCATTTTGGGTTTTTTTTTTTGAAAAATAATCCATACACTAAAAATTAATTAACTTAAGATATTGGGTGTTAAAAAAATATTTCAAATATTGAGTGCTACTCGAAAAATGTTTCAGGATGTTGGTGTTGCAAGAAAAATATTTCTAAATGTAGGATTAAAAATTAATTAATTTGAGATACCGGGTGACAAAAATGTTTTAGAGTACAGGATATAATTTAATATAAATAAATAAGAATACATAAAAAAAATGGGTCCACCCCAAAATTGGGGTATGATCATGCCCGGCTCATCTGCACACCTGCTTTTACATGGTAATTTATGGTGTACGAGGTAAATATGTGAGATAAATTTTATCTCAATTTACATAAACATATTTTTCAAACACTAACTCAGATAGACCCTTAAAAGATAAATGGTTGTTACCCCTCTTAATAAACGGACTTCCCACCCTAACCTCCTTTTTAATATGCTTACTCGTGTCGAAATCCCAAGAACATGTTATTTAGTACATATATGAATATTTTTAAACTCAATAATACATTTGAGTCCGAGACGCTTGAAATATCACTTTTGCATGTATATTTCAACATTATAATTATTACACGTGACTACAAAATATTCGTGCTGTCTTTTATATGTCTTCTTTAATCTCTCTTCTTGCTTAGCAAGGTTAAGTTACAAGTTTTCAATAAATAAAAATGTTAATTATCATCAGCGATGGATTTTTTTTTCCTTCTAAAATTTAATGCCACTATAGCATAAAAATTTGAAAAAAATTGTTGAAAAATCCCTTGTTGCAAAATTTATCACATAAAGATAGTTAAATACTCATGTTTTGAGCAAGCGCAATTGCACAACTCTTTTTTAAATATGTGCAATACATATTTAATTATGTGTAAATATATTCTGTTTTATATATATGGAAATAATAGAATGCGAAGTTCCAGATTCTCTGCAGTCTACACTCTTTGCTATAAGGAGAATGAAAGCAGCCCATGATTATTAATGAAAACTATTAACTTAGCAAAGTTAGGAAATAACTAAGAATAACACGTTACCTAAACAAGGAGACTGTCCTCTACCATCTTCACCAAGTTCCCTAATTATATACTCCATCTCGTCCTAATTATAAGATAAAGTTGATTTTTTTGAAGAAATTAAAGAAGCTAATTAAATTACTTTAGAGTATTTATATTTATATTTTTTGTCTTTAAACTAATTAGTTTAACTAATAAACTAATATATAATTTAAGAATACATAACATATGATATGATTAAGTTACTTATTTAATTTCCTTAATCTTTAAAAAAATCAACTTTATCTTATATTTAGGACGAAGGTAGTAGAAGAGAGATTATTCTAGAGTGCATGTCAAAAGAAACTAAAAAAAGACATAATTTGCAAGAAAACACGCACATCTATCAACTTATTTACGTTAATGATGTAAAGACACTTGCCGATTATGGTGATGGTGAGGTCTTGTAATACAATCACACTAAACTCATTCGCCAAGTGTCTTTTTTTGAATCGTGAGATTCTGAGCTTGAATTTTTATAATTGAAAAAACTTTAAACCCGTCGAAAAACCTGGAAAAACGGCACACACTAAACATTAGTTTGGCAATTTGTTCTAGTTCTTGACAAAGGAAATAATTTTGTAATTTTTTTATAGGAAAATAATAATAAAAAAACAAACGGAGGAATGGAAGAAAAGGAAGTGGCTGAGAATCGCTTATTATAGAAGGAAAAAACTAAAAAAAAATCGTTTAAAATGAATTGAATTACCTGGCTGTGACCTCTCTCTCAGCACGTGGAATCCAAATCCCACAGGTCTGGGGCTCGAATCGGACTTAGAACCATGCCGATGCAGGCCTCGTCACTGTGTTTTGCAACCAAGGTTCCTCTTCGCGTTAAGTCGCAGCAAACAAATCCGACCAAGTTCAAAGATCTCAGCTCCATGGCCGAAGCTGCTACTCCCAAGTGGGCTCAGAAAACCATTTCTCTGACTCCTCACAAACGTGGCTGTCATCTCATCACGTCGAAGGTGAGCTAATCATCAACTCCATTGAATCCCCTTTCTGTAAAACCCTAACTGTTCGTCTTCTAATAATTTTGTCCACGCTCTTACTTCCGGCGTTCATGTCATATATTCCTTTTTCTTTGGCCTTTTGCTCGCTTAATAGATTTTACCGTGAATCACGTCCCTTTAGCAATAAACTAAATCATGCTTAATCAGGTGGGAATAACTAATGCTGGACCTTTTTGTGACAAAAAATGGAACTAAGATATCTTATTCTTGCTATCATCGTTGAAAAATGGCATCTGAAGCATCTGAACGTTCTGTCAATTTTCTACTTGTTCTGACATTACGGGTTAATAACTGTCCTGTTAATAGAATTTATATCATCAACAATCTTTCATGTATTCATGTGTTGCTGTCAATGGGATTATTAACTTGCCTTGTTGCATGAGCTTGTTGGCTTGTGACTTTTATGCTTTTACATCTTGACCTTATGCAGGACTCCGTCCTTCATTAAGCAAATAATCATTGGTTACTTTATTCTAACAGATAGTAAAAGAAATTGAGCAGGACTTGTCTGGATTCAAGTGTGGCCTAGCACATCTCTTCTGTAAGTACATGTACGATTTGTTTCTCTCATTCGTGTATTTTTTATAGTGATTGCACAGACTGATCTTTTAGTTTTAATGAGGAATGCAGTGCAACACACTAGTGCTTCTCTTACCATCAATGAAAACTATGACTCTGATGTTCGTGATGATACAGAAAGGTTTCTCAATATTGTAGTTCCTGAGGTTTGTTTGTCGTCTGCTTTTATTGCTATACAGCAATATGTATACTCTTGTAGTAAAAGATCATAATATGTATTTCAATGTCTTATGTAGGGGCCATCTGCACCTTGGAAGCATACTTTAGAGGGTTAGTACTGATTTTTAATTTACCATTATGTTCAAATTTTTCAAATTTTTGAAACTGCTTTTACAGTGCATTTTAATTACATGCTAGTTAATAATGGTGAACTGAATTGACATAGAGGACACTGTGAATTCATATGATTTTTGTGGCAGTCTTCTATAACCTTGAAATTTTGCAGGCCCAGATGACATGCCAGCTCATATCAAATCATCAATGTTTGGTTCCACCCTCACGTGAGAAATACTCCTTGTTCAAGTTGATTATCTATTCTGAAAAACTATCACTGTTATATTATTTAATGATATTTTTGTATTGTCAGGATACCAATTACAAATGGAAAGCTAAACATGGGGACATGGCAGGTAACCAAAATGATTTTGCAATGATTTATCCAAAAATTTTCTTAGTTAAGATGAAACGTATGAGATTTTATCATAAGTTTGTTTGGTTTAACTACCCCAAGGTGCAGGGTGCACTTTATAATAAAATGCTTCTAGATGACCAGCGATTTTTGATTACCTGTTAGAATTTCTATGAACCTAGAACTAATTATAATGGAAATAGAACTAATTATATTTCTACTTGTGATGACATTAAATTTGTTTCACTATCTTTTTTATTAAGTGCTCTGCTTTTGAAAATTTCTAAATACTGTAATCCAATTAAACGCACTAAAGGGCAAGAATTGCCCACATATCACATATCTTGACCAAATATAATAAAGTTTAGTAGCTCCACCTTGAATCTCCCTCTGCAGATCTCTTACTTTCTCCCTAAGTGTCTTCTACCTGTTATCTACACACAACCAAACTGCGGGAGCCCAAAGAAAGTGAAAGTAACAGGACTTGTGACATTTGTTTGAGGGATGGAAAGACCAATATTGCCTTCTTGGAAAGGAAACCAGTAGACTTACTGAGGGAGAGTGTAAAGAAAAAGAGAGGGTAATTGGAGACGGGGAGAAAATATGACTTGTATTTTTTAAAGTTAGTGGAATTAGTTAATATGATTTGTATTTTTTAAAATGTCTTAGTCATCTTCCTCAATTCCCCCATTCTCTTTCTTTATTGATTATTGTTGAGGGAGTATCAATAGGGGTAAATTAGGAAAAGATCGACAAATATGAAAACTTTGTCTTATATTTAGGATTAAGATCAACTCCCCAAATATGTCTTATATCAAGGATTGGAGGAGTATTAAGGAAGAGGAAAATGGGCTGAAACATTCATTGCTGAGCTGGGCTGAAAGCCAAATACCGTTGATGAGAACTTTCAATGTTTCATAATGAAAGCAGGCTTCTTCTTAACATTGTGCGTGTAGAACATGCCATGTGCCACTGCCATTGGCACTGACCTTTAATCTATATGTTTTCTGCATCACCACAGCTGTGGCACATGGTGATTGCCACCTTATGCTGTATGTTGCGGTGCTTTGCCATGTGCCAGTGTAATTCAAATAAGGACAAAACTTGGATACAGTTTTGATATCAGGGTTATCTCAAACATTATAATATCTAATTATCTTTTATTAATTATAAGTCACATGATTTGGCCTTTCAAAATGCTTCTTCCCCATGTTAGGGACTTTACCGGAGTCTCTCTCTCTCTCTCTCACACACACACATTGAAAATTAGGACCTAATCATATTGATCCACTAGCAATTTATTGAGAAAAATTAGGATGAAATTATCTGTTCTTCTCTGCTTAGATTTCCAAAGTGAAAGTACTAAATAATAATTTTTTATTATGTCATTGAATGTCCTTTGTCACATACTACTTTGTTGTTTATGATATGATGCCTGATGGAGACCTGGCCAATATTAAGAACCATGATATAGTTACCATCCAAACAAATGTTAATAGATGATCTCACAGTTTGAATAATGTCTATTTTAATTATCCTAACTAAAAAAAGTAATGCTTGTTATTCTTCTATCTTGCTTAAGGGCATATGGCTTTGTGAGCATCGGGATTATCCTACCTCACGCAGAGTTGTTGTCACTCTGAATGGAATATGAGGTCCCAAGATATGTTGTCCATCCCTTGCTGTATCTGTGGCAAGGACAAACCTGAAGATATGTAGCAGATTGTGTAGATTACCTTTACCCCCCCCCCCCTTTTTTTTTTTTTCAATTTTTGTACTTTTGAACCAAATGCTTTTACATTACTGTGGCCACGACTTGAATTCAGTGATTTCATTTATCATATTGATCGTGGGAGTGCATGTCAGGGCTGTGTTCTCTCACTCCGTGAAGGTCTAAACCTAGTGCGCCCCACCAGTCAGAGATCGATTTGCATGTATGAGGTCAATGAATGGAAATTAGAAAATAATACTCCTTCGATCTTTAATATAAGACATATTTTGGAAGTTGATATTAGTCTTAAATAGAAGATAAAATTTTCATATTTATCAATTTTTTCCTAATTCCCCCTATTGATGCTCCTTTAATAGTAATAATGAATGTGATTAGGGTACTTTAGAAAATATATGTCATATTAATTAACTTAACCAACTTTCATTAAATGAATCCTATACTATCTAAATCCTAATATCTCTTCTTAAATTTAGATGAATGCATGCAGAAATCATTTTATGGACTTGGATTTAAAATTTTGAATTGAAACAAATCTATAGGCAATTATAGAAGGCACATATTATAAACATTTACTTTATTATTATTTTTCGTTTTAAACATTCGAATCATGATCAAAGTATCGAGTATAACTGTGATGGAATTTCCAAATTCTGCAAATGTGGCTATTATCTTTATGGGAATCTTGATATATTGTTGGATTTAAACCCATTTCTTTCAAACTAAATTTGGGCAGATGCTCATTTTTCCTCTTTCAAGAGTGAAGTGGTCTTCATCAACTTCCTGTTGATGATTTCCTCTATGTGCAGCGTTACAGTGCAAGGATTTTTCATAGTGTGTATTACTTGTTCAGGTTCTGTTGTTGGAATTTTTACTCTTTGTTCGTGGTTTGATGTCTTTGTTAACAAGGATGGTTTCTTTATCCCCCGTTTGATATGGTGGAATTGAAAGCATGGAATTGGAATTGGAATTCAATTCCATGAGTTGTGCATGTTTGGTATAAAGAAATGCTCATGGAATTTAATTCCACATGGAAGCCAAATGGGGCCAATTCCATCAAACTCAATTCCACCCAAATAGCTAAGATTTGCAATTCCATGTCTTCAATTCCAACCTTGCCTTTTCTCTGATGAAACCCAGGTTCAGGAACCCGGATTGGATCGGCCGGTCCGGCCCGGAAATCGGCTAACCGGCGAACCGGTCCGGTCTGGGTTCCAATTTTTTAAAATTTTTTTTATATTTTTCTTTTATAATTTCATACTATAAGCCTAAAATTTTCAAAGAAGAGGGATTTTTTATTTTTCAATTATAAAGGCATTTTGGTCTTTTCATATATAAATTAGGACTCATTTTCATGATATATCAAACATTTGAAAAAAAAATAAAATGGTGCAAGTTTTCGGGAGGAGAAGGTTCTGGGCTTCTCTGAATGATATTTTTTTGGAAAAAAAAAATTTGAAGGACATTTTGGTCTTTTCACCTAAAAATCATATCTCATTTCCATGACATACCAAACATACTTTTACACCTCATATCCATTTCCATATCCATATCCATATCCATTTCCATTTCCATCAAGATTAATTACATCGTACCAAACGGGCCCTTAGGGTCGGTTTGGTTCGACGGAGGGAACGGGAGATGGGGGATTTTAATGGAGGGGAGGGGAGGTAAAGGGTGGGGAAGGATTTTAATATTACCTTGTTTGGATTAATAAGAGGGGGAGGGAGGGAAAATATTTTTATATGGACAACTTTGCCCTTATTTTGTTTGAGTTGTTTTAAACTAATCAAAATAGATTAAATATGCTTTTAATACATAATTATATAATAATATATCCTGTTATAAAATAAAAAGAGATATAGTCTCCAATTTACAATTAAAGTGATTCCATAATTATAAGAGATAATGGAGGGATAATAGGAGATAATGGAGGATATCGATATCCACATAAATATTATATTCATAACATATCCAATAATTATAATTATACTTTCAATATATATCATAATATTTTTAAATATTATTTTGATAAAAAATAATTATAATTATGAATAATATAATATTATAATTTTTATAAGAGGTTAGGACAAATTGGGGATATTGAAAAAAAAAGCATGGGCAAAGTGATCAAGGTTTGACAAAATGTTGCTTCTCCTCTCCAAATTCCTCCAATTTGAAGAGGGGAGGAGGTTTTGAGGGGAGGGAGGGGAAAATTTCAAACAATTTTCCCTCTCCTCCTAAATTTTTAATCTTCCCAATCAAGAGGAGGGGAGCAATCCCTCCCCTCCCCTCAAACCAAATAGACCTTTAGAGTAGTTGTAGTAGTGGTGTTTGAAGGTTGGTGTCAAATGGAGTACTAGGTATCAGCATAATTCTAAAACTACAGAATCAACTGGTTTCAAACTGGGGGAGCTACATTCAGAGCAAGTACTCCAACAGTTTGGAGGATATCTTGAGAAAAGGTTTTAGCATTAGTGTATCCTATGTGTACTCTAGTTTATTCGAAGTATCCCAATGGTGTAATGCCATCGACCTATTGGGAGAAAGGAGGAAAATCACTTTGATCTCTTGTTTCGGAGAAATATGTGCCTCACGAGGAATAAAAAGAAACATATTCTATAACGTCGTGAAGACGGTATAGAATATGTCTTTGTCTATGAATTAGTAGGAGAAAAAAAGGATGAGGTGTGATTCCTTACCTAATCTATATATTGAGGTGATGTCACGTCGATAGCCTTCAATTGAAGATTTCAGGAGCGACGAGGGACTGAGGAAAGAAGGCCTTGTTTGGTTGGGGGATTTTTGGAGGGGAGGTTAGGGTAGTGGAGGGTAAAGGTGGCAAAAAAATTTTTTCTTCTAGTGCTCCATTGTCCACTCCCTCTTCTCTCAACCCTCCAAAAGTGAGGTGTTTTGGGGGTGGAAAATTGTTTCCAATCTTAACTAAACTACCAATAGTAATTTTTTCATATTTCATACCCTCTACTAAGAATTATTTTTTCCTCTTCACCTTCTCTCTTCTAAGTTCAGCGGCTGTTGTCTCTCTTTGCCTCTCTTTTTTCAGTTCTGCCTGGCTCCACTTCTTCCGACGGTTGTTAAGTCAGTAACATTGCATACTCTTGAAAACAATGTTGTAATTTACATTTTTATTTTTTATTTAAAAAAATAAATTCCTTAATTAATATTTCACAAGTAATGAAAAAGTAAATCTTGTGAAATATTTTAATTTTATTAATCTGCCAGCTAATATTTAGAAAGTGTCAAATCAGTTTATGAGTTGTATTTTAATTAGTTAAACTACAAATAACGTGACAAATTAGGTTGATACAAGAATTTCTCATCTTTCCTGCAATCGTATTTATTGTCGCTTGGTCTTTCATATTATTGATTTTAGCCAGCATGTTGAGATTAAACTTCCCTCCTTCTGTAGAATTTAAGCAACGCAATGTATCATGTACCACAACTACAAAGAATCATTTCTCAATTAATTTATTTATATTGTCTATGATTTACTCTAATTAGTAATTATAGTCATAGCAAGTCCAGTATTTATATGCATTTGAGAGGTTACTTTAGTAAATTAATAGGCGATTTTGAAAACTTACGAGCACCTTAACCAAAATCATTTTCCACCCCACACAAGACGAAACCGATGGGAGCATAGTGTAAATTGAAAATTACAGCATTGAAATACAAAGAAATAAATAATTAAATGATAAATCAAAGGAGTAATCAAAGTGGAGCGCGTAAATCGTAATCGCAACAGTTGAGAAATGAGTGGAGGTTGCTTTCAAGTATGAGAAAGAAGATAATGTGGGAGAAATGGATTTCAATTGGATTTTATTGGGACACATGGACTGTGTCAGATCCAAAAGCAACATTGGAATCCATCTAATGGGCCACAAAGGCCCAAAAGGTTTATTGCCTCGCGGCGTCACGCACATAACTTGGAGGAAAGAAGGGGAAGAGAAGGAGTGGTGACAGGGATGGAAGCCATGGATGGAGGGATCAGGAGAGAGAGACGAGGAATCGGAAGAGGAGGATTTTCTTTGCTTTATTTAGGATATTTTAGTCTTTTCACAATTGAATTATATTACCCAAATATCCTACCGTGATTGCCTGCAAATTAGATATTTCAAAAGATTTTTGGGTCTTCTTTTCTCTAGCTTGGACTTGAGAGCAATTTTTCCTTAATATTTTCACTCAAGTTAGGATCAGTCAATCTGTTTCTCTACATAGGGTATGTTGTTTTCATGCTTCAACGTCTTATGTTGCAGGGCAACCTTATCATTTTTTTGGGTTAACATGC
The DNA here is from genome assembly GCA_963210345.1 of Inga oerstediana. NCBI lineage: Eukaryota > Viridiplantae > Streptophyta > Magnoliopsida > Fabales > Fabaceae > Inga > Inga oerstediana. The sequence continues at coordinate 12,443,540 of OY723405.1, read as the reverse complement.
AAATTTGCTTTGAAAGTTTTTATTAACGAGTAATGTTGTTTTGAAAGTTTTTTCGAGTTTAATGTTACATCGGAAATTTCAAAACGTAGCAATGTTGATCAATACCATAAAAAAACTAACGTTGATCATTAAAAACTTGATGTTAATTGTTAACTTTTTAATGAAAAGGGGCAATATTACTCTATTTTAAGACTTACAGGGCAATATTGAATATAAATAACTTTTGGGGCAAAATTGCTTTATTTTAATATTTCCGGGGCAATATTGAATATAAAATAACTCTTTTTGTTTTTTTAAGATTTTAAACTTATCATTTTAGTTTAATATCGTTTATTTATTTTTTCTAAGAAACCATTTAAAGTTTTGTAGCAGGATTCTCAAGGTAGAGTTTTGGGTTGTTAAAATATTTCAATTCAGTGAGTTTCTGGTTTTATTTGGATATTTTTTTTTTGGAAAATGTTTATAATATTTTAATGTGATAAATTCTGTGAGTATGTAATTTACATTTTACAGAATGAAAATGAATCTGAAAATGATTTTATTTTTTCATATTAGATAATAAAATGAATCTAGTGTTATTTTATAGCAGGATTCTCAAAGTAGATTTTTGGTTGTTTAAATATGTCAATCACGTGAGGTTTTTTTAATTTTATTTGGATATTTATTTTGAAAAATATTTATAATTTTTGAATTTGATAATTAGAGTTTCCATATAATATTTTGGGTATGTTATTTTTGGATTGAAGATAAATCTATAAATAATTTTATTTTTGCATAATGGATTATAAAATAATATGACCAAGGGATTGTGTTTGGCGGTAGCAGGACCATGGATGAATGAGAGGAAACACATGGCCCCTTTGGTTCACGAAGTGAATGAAATGCAATGAAATGAAATGAAAATTACATCAATTTATTATTAAAGAAAAATGATGTATATACATAAAAATATTTGGTTGAATTACATTGAATATGAGAATAATATAATAAGAGACAAAATTACCCCATTCACATATATATGTATAATATACATGCTGGGTTTATAATAATTTTTTCATTTTGTGCCATGGACAAGGTGGATTTATAATAATTTTTTAGCATTTAATGATAGAAATATTATGCAGTGTAAAGATTGGGTTCAAAATAATTTTTTAACATTTAATGGTGGGAATATTATTTAATGGATATTTTAATATTTTTAACTGTGGAATATAATTTTTTTAATGGTAGAATATTTTTTTAAAATTTTATATTATTAATTAATTTTTTAGTATTTAATAATGGTAATTATTTAATATTTAACGTTTATGGGTGGGCACTTTAGTCAACTTAAATAATAATAATAATGTCTTTTTTGCTTGATTACAAGATGTCTATAATCCTATTCTTAATTCTAACAGTATAATCCTGATATATACTAATTATATTAAGATTACAAAACGTAATCCTATTTACATTACATAAACCCAACCAAACATCATACTCACTCCGGTCCTAATTATAAGACAAAGTTGACTTTTTTGGAAAAATTAAGGAAGCCAATTAAATTACTTTAGAGTGTTTATATTTTTAGCATTCTTATATTATATATTAGTTTATTAGTCAAATTAATTAGTTTGAAGAAAAAAATAAAAATAAAAATACTCTAAATTAATTTAATTGGCTTCCTTAATTTCTCCAAGAAAGTCAACTTTGTCTTATAATTAGGACCGGAGAGAGTATTTGATTTATTGTATCAGAGTATTACATTTAATCCTCTTCCATGATATCAAACCCAGGAGGCTAATAAAGATCTAAGGGTAGAAATTAATAACGATATTTCATTCTTTTTAATTGTAATATCATTTAGCTAAATATGAATCATACCAAAGAAATTTACCACGAACACCATTCTATTCCATTGCTTCTACCCTTTTCAAAGCTACAAAGACTTGAAGAATCTTTATAACAAATGACTAACTGTAGCAATAATCCATTAAACAGAACATAATCAAAAGTTCAGGAAATCCATGCTCATATCCTCGTGTCAGCTTTACACCTAGCCAGATACAAAACTTCTTTATCCTCCCGCAATTTAAATGTCGCACACCTATATATATATATATATATTCATATTAGCGTTACAGAACAATAAACTATACCAAAAAGATAAAATCCAAAACAAATATATATTACAAGCATTATAACCCAAAATCAAATGTCATTTAGATAAAAAATGTGCTAGGTTAATTACCTTGAATGAACATTGAGCACTTCAATATTGCCGTCTTTCACAATATCCTTGAGCCTGATGAGATTTGGAACATGAAAAATTGGTTCCAATTCAAATGATGTCCCATGAACCTCCAAAAACCGGCATAAATGCTTTTGAGGATCATAATATATAAATAATCCCGAAGGATGATAAATCAAAATTCCAAGACCTCCAAAAACTACTCTTGGCTGATATAAATGTTGCCCATAATGGAAATCTTCCATATTAAAGCTGAGAACTTCAGTCCAAGATTGGCCATCACCATACTTTTTCATAGTCCAAAACCTAAGACGCTTTGCATTCTCGTATGGACCACATATGTAGAGACTTCCCTTTAATTCTCCAAAGCTAATATGAGTAGCATGAACAAATATGATGGATGATACCGCAGAAGGGCAAGGGAATGGATTTAACGTCTCACTTTCTAAGTCAAAACATAAAATTGATACTTCCATAAAATTATAAACAAGCCAATGAAGCGAACCATTCAAACAAGTGGGATATTTAATTTCATACCAACTGCCGCCATGATATTTGATGCTTCTCCATGATCTAGTCCCTAATGTGTGTATTTCAACAACTCCGCTCTCACCTAAAACAGCGTTTGGCATTATTTGTATCACCTTATATTCGTTAGTCTTCTTCAGATGACCAAGTCCGGCGAAAACACGGTAGCATATCCTCAGTCTCTCAGATTGTGGAAGTCTTATAAACTCTCCTGTGATTGGGTTGCAAACAACAAGTGCCTCTCGGACACATCGGTTGTGGTAGTGACGAACACGTAAACTTCTTTTGATAGGATTCCACAAGCAAAGTAGGCCATTGCAAGAATTCACTACATTAAACTTGTCATCTTCTGGCTTACAGGCAATATTAGTCCTTTTCTTGCCCCTCTTTCTCGCCTCAAGCATCGGGTGAAGCACCATTTTAGAATCACGAAGAGGAAGCTTGAACTTAACCTCAAGCTTCATGTGATTGTGACAATTGGGTCTGGGAGAATCCTTACACGAACAAACATGGTCACAATCATTATCACTGGACAAATTCTGCGTTTCATTACTCTTAAAATCATCAAAGTCAAGTAGATGGAGAGTTCTTGAGACACGTCTAGAATCGCTAGTGCGCACCAAAGCAGTGATAGGTGCACACTCAAAATACAACTGAGCTAGACGTGGGTCTGAGATAATGGAGTGCCAACTCTTGCATACACACTTGCAAATCAAAACCGACTTAATTGGAAGTTTGAGTAGAATGTTGTTAACAATATCATAAGGAAGATCGCCCAACGTAGTCCCACGTGGATGAACTTTTGGGTCATCAACTTCGCCTCTAGTTTTTCTAACGCCTTTCAATGTTTGAGATCCTACTGAATCCCTTTTTCTTTTCAAGGCCATCTTGAAAGGTAAAGAGGAAAATATAGTTGAAGCTGAGGGACTTGCGCCCAAACCAAACGGAAAACTAAGACCAAACAACAAGTTCATATTATAGCTAGAAGACACAACTTGTAATAAAAACTAATTTGATGCATTAATTAGACAACGACTTGACAAGAGAAGGAAAAATGGAGCTTGAAGAAGATTGAATGTGCAAGTCACGAATGTGATATGATGTGATGTAAGTAAAAGACAAAAATGATCATTAAATTTGTGTGAAAGACCTATCTCTTTAAAAAGAGAGCTAAGAGCAACAATTATAACAATTAAAATCAAAATCAAAATCATAAGCATAGTTAACATACTATTAACACATGTCTCAATTATAAACTTGAGAGTCAAATTGGATAAGAGAGGCTCTGGATACAAAAGTGACATATATAAACATGTATTATATTGCACTATCTAATTACCATAAAATGCACTGGATTTCAAATCTATACTTTATCTTCAAAAAAATTGGCTAACAAATTAATTCTAATTTTTGACTAAGTTCTCTTTTGTCTGTTGTTGATTGCTATGCGATCTCCTCTCCTAGTAAGATTTAGGAAGTATTTTTGACTAAGTTGCAGTGCCGACTAACTTATCCCTCAGCCCCCTTCAATTCCGTGCCATATGAATAGCTAATTAGGAACCAAATTTCTTTTAAAAAGAATCAAAACAAACATAAAGATACAGTGAACACGCTCATAATCCAGCCAAAAAAAAGCGAACCAGAAACTGAATAAGATCAAACCATATCTCTTCTGCTTCTTCAAACTCTTCCCTTTGTAGCTTGGCTCTCACTCCATTCAATACCCCTCTTCTTTCTTATATATACACAAAGAAAGGAATCTCCCTACACATATATTTAGAAAATAAAGAAATATTAGCATTTTCATTTTGACTTTCTATCATTATTTCAGCCGCATCTTTTCATTATATATATATATATATATATATATCACAAATAATCATTTAATTTTGATATGACATATTAAGAAATCTGAGAACCATAAAAATTATCACTATTTTATCTTATATTCTTTCAAAACTTAAAGTGCAAGGCGCTAATTAGAATAGTGATGATATTATTTGCTATTTTCCAATCGAGTAAAGATTAGATGATCACCTAAATTGTATGCATGGACCATCTATGACAATACATCTCAACTATAAACTTGCAATCAAATTGTAAAATAAAAAGGTCAGAGTTCTGAATTCCTACTATAAGAGGCTATACAAGAAACAAACAATAGGATGACCTTATTAATAACTAGACACATAATTCAGGTCAGATTCACCGGTGCTCTCACATAGAGATTAGATTACTAGAGCCACCTCGAAGAAAGAGGGGGAAAAGATAACCAGCAAGCTCATTCGTTGAGGTAAAGTATAAATGAAGAAGCCACCCTTTATATATTGAGGCAGGTGAAGGATATTTTTAAAAAGGTATCGTTCCAACTTCATTGGATGCCATCGAAAGGACAATATTTTAAAACGGTAACATATATTCATATAATTGGAATAGATTTATCGCAGTTTGTCCCGATATCTCAATTAATGAGATAATACATGATTTGAATATTTGATTTATTTAAAGTTTCCCTAATATCTGATTCATTAAGACTGTTCATTTTTACTATATATATATCCCATCCACATTTGAATTTTCCTTACAGCAGAACCATTGTCATTTGTTTTTACTTGAGTTCTATGAATTTACACAATCCATTCAATAAAAGTCCTTTTACTACTTTACTTGTAACCATCTCGTAGCTATCACAGTTAACATCTAAACATCACTCAGTCAATCAAATCCATAAACTTCTTTTTTCAAACATTTCAATGAGCACATTATAAACCCTAAATGCCAAAACAATAACAAAAAAACCTTATCCCATTAGGTAGGGTCAGTAAACCCTAAATGCTAACACTAGCAGATTTCATTCCAACTTCCATACGGTTTCCTTCAAATGTATTGAATCACATACTTCATATGTATTTCAAGAATCAATTTACTAACGTTTAATAGTCTAAGTTTTAACCCAATTCCTCTTCTATACCATTCTACAAACACCTTGCGTGTATTTCCAAGAACAAGTCACAACACCACACCTTGCGTGTAGTTCCAAGAATAAGTCAAAGTCACATTTGTGAAAATTGTGAAAAAATCTTTCATTGGCAATTTATTTGTCAAATGGGACCTTCGCGTGCAGATGATCTTCCGGGAATACAGAATATCTTCCCTTGTGTGCAGACGAACTTCCTTATGTACAATATTCTTCCCTATACGTGTGCAAAAATCTTCCCTTGTGTGCACAAAATCTTCCTTTATGTGCAGAATATCTTCCCTCCGTGTGCAAATGATCTTCCCAGGTCCCATTTGGTAATTAAGTTGCCAATGAAGTCTTTTTTCACAATTCTTCCAATTAAATTCTTACAATCATTTGACTCATAAATAAATAGATCCCATGTTAATTTTTTTTAACAGAAAAAATAGATCGCATGCTTGTTCTCATGCAACCATTAAAATTTCAGTCACACGCACGTCTAAATAAACTCCAAACCCCCCACCCCTTCCCCCCTCATAGCTTAGTTCTACAAAACTCCCAAGCGTCATTCTTTTAACACAATTCAACAAACACCTTATAGGCATTCAAAATAACACAAATAAGCAAGCATCTTAATTCACAAGGCAGAAATCATAAACTTCCAAGCATCGACATTCAAACAAATTCACCAAGCTTATCAAATTAAAATTTTAAGCTTATATAAATTTCAACCATCCTTCTTGCACCAGACAGCCACAATACACCAAAAATTATTATAACTTAGCACATACCCACACACCCCACGGCAGCCACACTAATTCAAGAAAAGAGAGGAACTTTCATACGTACCACAACACCCACCCACGTATATAGAGCAGAGGCGTAGTAACAGACGAAGGAGACTCCTGAAATCACACTCACAGCAGCGATACGGGGGGAGAAAAACGCAACCCCACGCACCCACAGCAGCTAGCAGAAACGATGAAGAAGAAGGAACGAATTCCGCCGGCACACAGGCCTCAATCGAACACCCTCATACGACCAGACGGAAGGGGAAGCAAGATAAACTGAGGACGGCGGTAGGGGATCGACAAAAAGGAACCTAAGCTAGGGATTTTACTTCAGACAAGGCGCTGAAATTTCCCTTCCATGCCAAAATACGAAAAGATGACTGATATATCCTTATTTGATCAATATAGTGTGTGTGTGTGTATATTGATATAGGGCGCCAAAATAAACCAGTCTCTGACAGGTGGCACTACAGAGTGCATATCATTCCGCAAAATAGGATCTAAATCGGGAAATATACTACTAAATGGATGGACAAGACAAAGCCCGCTTTGCTAGGAAGTCAGCAACCATATTGGCATCGCGAGATATCTGACCCACCCGTACGATCCAGTCACGATCAAGCCATCTTCGTATTTCTTCGATGACCGTGAGCTCCTTATGCTGGTAGTAACTATTGCTGGTAGTAATAAGTTCCACAATTGCAGCCGAATCAGACTCCAAGACCATTCTCCGTTCACCACGTTCCCATGCATATTCCAGCCCTATAAGACATGCCCAAAGCTTCGCTGATACAGAATCGCCATGGTTGAGGCACTGCATAAAGCCTCCCAAACAAGTACCATCGGAGGTCTGCAATGCACCCCCGCAAGCTGCAACTCCTGTAAACTCAGAAAAGGCCCCATCCATATTCAGCTTGCACCAACCAGGATCTTGGGGGTGCCAACAGTGTGAAAGAATAACTGTGGATGAGTCGTGGGCTCTTGTTCCACGTAGTTTGACGCTGGCATCCTGTAAAGAATTAAGGATAGCCATAGCTTGAGCAAAAATAGTATTATTCCGTGTGATTCGCTGTTCACAATTCCTCGTGTTTCGGCGTCTCCAGATTAGCCAGCATGAATCGCAAAAAACCGCGGCCAATTAACATGATACCCTGGGTCAGAGAAGGATAGATTCTTCGCCACCCAATCCTTGCCTTCTAGTCGAAAAAAATGTCTTCCAAACTTGGCAGGTACAACTTGGGACCAATACCTGCAAGCCTCATCGCAGTCACGGAGTACATGCGTACAACTCTCCACTCTGTCATCACATAAGTCACAGCATTCATTTGACGTTAAATTGCGTTTCATCCGGGCTTCATTGGTTAATAGTTGGTTGTGGTATAGCAGCCACATAAAGGACTTGCATCTCTGGGGCACCAATAATTTTCAGATTTTACTCCACGTTTTTTCAGTATTACTTCCATCTTCTTCCAAGATATGATAGGCAGATTTAAGAGAAAAATCACCATCGTTAGTTCCTCTCCATTTCACGTTCGGCCCGATGGGTCACGCACACGGTTAGCCTCAGTAGCATCCCAAGCTAACTTTATGCCCGACAATGAATTAGAACTAGGGGTGTTTATTAATTTTCCGTCTCGGTCTTCTCATCCTGATCCTGAGCAAATCAGGATCGGAAAATCCTGTCCCGAAAATTTTGAGATCGGGATCAGAAATGAGATTTTCTGATCCCGACTTTTTCTCAATCCTGAAATAATATATATTATATATGTTTTTTTTTAAATTTTGTAACTAAAACTCAAGCAAGCACTGCACTATCACTAAGCATCGATATTTGACAGTTCCACACAGTTATTAGAAGTTTTAAGCCTAATTTCCCTTCCCCCCTCCCTCTGCTTAACGGAGACAGATGTACCATTCCCGATCACTTATCCCCTCTCTGCCTAACGGACGACGATGCTCTGATCACTCATCCCCTCTTTGTATTTCTTCTCTAAATCCCTAATTTCCAATTATCAGATTATCCTAAAGCTCCCTGAAGGCTTATGCACATTACCAAAGGGAAATGGCCACTACAAACGCTATCTCCTTAGCCTCTATTCTTCCTTCTCTCAAGCAGGTGCCTTTCTCTATCTCCATTTAATCATTTCATTTCTCTTTGTTTATAGGGAAATAAAGGAATTATTCATGTATATTCAGTCTGGTGAGGGATAGTCTATTAGTCTCAACTCTCAAGGATTAATTCAATAAATTATTCATCTTATTGTTTGTCACTTTGAATATGATTTCTAAAAAATTTAGCGTGGCTTTAGCTTCTGTTACAAACGTGAATTTTCACGCGTCTCTGAGGAAGATTTTGGAACTGTGCAGGCATATGTTGTAAATTTGGCTGTGTTTGATTCAACGGAGGTTAGGTTAGGTGAGGGTTATTTAAGTTAGGTTAGAAGAGATTATAATGTTGTTTGGTTCAAGAAAAGGGGAGGGGAGATTTGGTATTTTGTTTGGTTCATGAGGTTAGGTTAGGGGAGTTAATGATCAGTGGACGAAAATGCCCTTCTACATATTTTCCTTCTTCTTTTACAATGTATTTATTAATAATAATTATTTGTAAAATTATTATTTATAAAATAATTATTTAACAATTATATACACTTCTTTCACATATTCTTCTCTTTTTATAATACATAAAAAGATGAGTTATAATAAAAAAAATTGGATTTAAATTAATTAAAGACCATAAATATATATATATATATAATATAAATTACTTTTAAAAAATATCCTTGTTTATAGGAAAAAAGGTGAAAAAATAAGTATTTAAAGCAGTGAAACTAACTATTAATTAATGGTAGTAGAAATGATCAATGATAATACAAATTTTAGACAAAATATAAATGATTCATCCAATCCTAAAAAAATATTCTCCATTTTGGATCTATTTTATTTGTCTTCTTCTATGCTTCCTCCATGATTCAACCTTTACAAGCAATAAATACAAAAATGCAATTTAAAATATGAAAAGCAAGTATATAAATGAACAGAAAGAGATTTAAAACAATTAGCCATGCGAATTAATAATAAACATATATGAAAGTAGAATGTAGTAAAATCGATGTCACCAAAGAATCAAATCCTTGTTTTGGGTTGTTTACATTTTGCTTAGCAAATCCAGGGTCAATAACATAGAAAATCCCATCAATTGTCAAAGAAGCCTCAGCAATATTAGTTGCCACAACCACTTTTCTCTTCCCAGGAGGCGCAGGATCAAATATCATAAATTGCATTTCATTAGGAAGAGCACTATAGACAGGTAGAATAATCAACTCCAGAACATTTTTACCCAATCCTTTCATTCTCTCAAAAAGAGATTGGCAAGCAAAATCAATTTCCTCTTGGCCAGTCAAGAAGAGAAGGATGTCTCCTTCTGGTTCTGTCAAATGAATTTGTAGGACAGTGATTAATTCTTATACATTGAAGAGATAATTAGATATGTTGCACATCAACTTACATTATTACATAAAAATATGAAGCTTCCATATGGTTAGCAAGCTACACAGTCCTATATTACTAATTCTTTCAAAATATACATATGGTGAACAAGTGATTATAAAAAATCATTGCTCAATGAGCAAGATATTATAGCATCAAAAGTCTCCAAAAGGTTATCAAACTATATTGCTAACATCAAAAGTCTATAAATGGTTAGCAAACCTAGGGAGATGGATTGAATGGCTATGTTGGAAGGAAGATGGATTGAATGTAGAGGTTTTACGGAGGAATAAAGAATTTTTGCATGTGAAACTATTGAAAATCAACTGCCCATTATGGTTTTGTACTGTAGTGTATGCCAATCCACAAGGAAATAGTAGGGAACAGCTATGGAGGTTGTGGACGGGATTAGCCAGAGAAACCCAGGGGCCGTGGATGCTAGTTGGTGACTTTAACGACATAGCATCTCCTAATCAAAAGAGTAAATGTGGTATTGATGAACAACAGAACGAGGGGCCAAACCCAGTGAATGAAGTAGTGGCTGCTAGATATATAAAGAGTACGTGTTTCTGAGTGAACCAAAACATAAATCAATAAGGTTCCCAATTCCATTCATGTAAGTATATTCTATAACATAGTAAAGATATGGAATTAAGTAACGCATCAGTGTTCATCAAAATATTTGATTGTTAAGGATATAAGATGTGTTCTCAACATCTAAAGTTGAGAATATCATATTGTCTTATTTGACCGTGTCTTTACGTTTTGGGGTTAAATGTAAAATATTTTTAATCCAAGAATTACAGTATAATGCAACACTCGGGTCGTCTTACTTGAGGAACGTTTATTGAACTACCTAAGTAAACTAATTATCATGCAAATAAAATTAAAACAAGGGGAAAATGATTTTTGGATTTTTGAAATTAATAATTAAAAGAAAATGCAATTGTTAATTAAAAGCTAATATAATATTTTTGGTATTTTTCTTATGAAAATGGAAAATGAGTAAAAGTGAATGGAATGGTATGGAGTGGAAAATATGAATAAAGAATGCTCTTGGTAATGAAGAAGTGACAATCATTGCTCAAAAAGATTATAGGAGTTAAAAATGCATTAAGTCTTGAGAACAACCTCAAGATAACACTTGAGTCCAATATTCCCAATTAATAGTAGCTCCTACAAACATAGCTAACTACTACCTCTTGAAATATTGTTAAAAACCACTTAATGTGCAATTAAAATTGGAATAATGCAACATGAGTCTTCTTGAATTTGAGTGCTAAACAACCCCTCAAGGATACAAATCAACCACATTAACTAGACAATAACACGCTAATTAACATAATCTCATTGCAACCACAAAGAAATTCAAACATATATAATCTTCACATTGCAAAATTCAATCTCAACTATAATTATCAAACCAAAAGAGACAATTAACATTAATCCCAATTCCAAAATCACATATATAAAAATTCCTAAAACTAGGCAATCTAAATATATATAATTTTAGACTAATGGAATGATAACAAAACTCCCCTTTATAGTCTAATAAGCTCAGGCACAATTCATCATCACCAAGAAGCACAAATGAATCAGCCTCTCATTCTGTTAAGCATGGACAAAGCTTCTTCACAATAACACCAATCCATGAGACAAAGAAATGACAAATCTGAATCAATGGTGGTTCACGGTGGTGCTTTGGTTTGGAAGAGATGGACGTGATGAGCAACTTGGGAGGCTGTGGTGATGATGCTGGATGTGGGAGGCTACGGACTGAGAACAGAAGAAGGTTGGAGGTGTTATGATGCAGAGCAGAGAAGCGTCGGTGGTGGTTATGGTGGTTCGACGAGAACAGAGGAAGAACGAAGGTGGCTGTGGTCGGAGGTGAAACCAGAGCTATCGGTGGTGAGCTGTGATTCCATCGACGGCAGGAAGTCTTAGACGGTGGTGGTTCATCCGTCTCTTTCCCTCTCCTCTCAAACTATCTCCCACTCTCTCAAGCTTTCTGGTTCTGTCTTTCTGGCCGTGACGGACGAAAACAGAAACGGTGGTGGAAGTTGTGAATGTCGCCGGCGGCTTTGGTGATGGAGGTGGAAGCCACCGGCGACGATGATGGTGATGCAAGGTGAAGAAGATGATCCTCGTCTCTTGCGGCGCTCTCCAGCTGCGTTCTTGTCTCAGCTCTGTTTCTGTTATCTCTTCTCGGGTCTGTTTCAATATTGGGCCTTCGTTTTCAGCTTCAGATGCAACAAGCCCAACACACAGTGGCCCTAGTCTGCTGCGCAATGATCTCGACACAGAGCTTCGAATCTCCATTCTCGCCTCCGTCTCGGATCTGGGCTCAGTTCTTCTGATGCAGAAATGGGAATAGTAACCCTGGTCAAAACGCAAGTTTTGACCAGGGACTTCAGTGAAAAGATGAAAACTTCTCTGGAGGGACTTAGATGAAACGTTTTGAAACAATGATGGGATGAACTGAAATTTATGAAATTCTGGGGTACTTTTATGTATTTTTTTCTGGTCTTCTCCTTCACTCTTTGTAATTTTTACAAAATTCTTGGGCCCTTTTTTGTGATTTTACCCAAGCTTCAAAATAAAATTTTGGCCCTCGAGATCTCAAAATTTCTTCCTTCACACCTGCAATGCAAGTTTAAGCTCAAGTAGCATCAAAAGTTCAAGGGACAATTGTATAAAAACATAATTAATAAATTTTGACCATTTTTGCTCCTAATTCCCATTAATTCAAAATAATTGTCCCTAACTAAAATTAATGCTTAATAATGCAATAATGTCCTAGAAAATACATTAAAACCCTAAATTAATTATGAAAAATTCATATAAAAATATGGTTCAATCATTGTCATTGTGAACAGATGACATTGGTATGGTATGATGTGATAAGATTGGTGGGTTATGATGTAATTTGAAAATGCAACTTGTAGGATGGTTATCATGAATAAAAAATGCAATGAAGCATTTTAGTAATCCCTCTAGCTCGAAACATCTTATTTTGATAATATATTTCTCGAGCTTATGCATTTATAATGCAATTATGAGTATTTCAAGAGTATTTTACATGATTCCATCCTCCTATGCTTATAGGAAGTCCTAAGAAATATAACTGCATTAAAGGAGGCTTGATAGGCATTCAAGTAGCATCTAAAGATTGGCAAACTGAAGCATAACCCATAAAATAATCCTTTGGCCCACTCAATGATAGCACAAGAAAATGTGTTTGGAGAACAAAGAGATCCACTCAAAGAGTTAAAACAATCTCCCACATTCCAAAATGTAAATCAAGTTACCGAAGAAAGTTTGAGTAAATCAGAACCACATCCACATCACCATATATTATTAGTTAAAAAAACACGGTATAACTGTGATGAAAAAAAAGTGGGAAACATCATCGTTAGACCATTAAGATTGTGGATTTAGGAGGATATGGATCTTATAAAAGGAAGAATTGGGTTCAAAAATCATCCCTTCACCAACAAGCCACCGATACATTTTTATAATCTTGGACCATTTATTTTTGCAAGTTGTTGGCTTGCGTTGAAATCCCATTGTATTAAGAGCGGCTGACATATCAGCCCATATTCTTCTACGATTATCCACGGCATGTTGAACTCACAGGTCTACAAAGGCATCGATCTCATCCTCCGTCCAGGGCGGCGGCTGATAGTCTGGCTACTGCTACGGGTCTAGAGGCTGTTGGTCCGGTGGCTGTTGCGGGTCTGCCGGCTACTGGCCCTGAGTTTGGTGGACGATAGCTTGAATGTCAGTTATTTTGCAATCCATCTCACAAAGACGAACTTCCATATGTAGTAGTTCTTCTCTAATAACGCGCCTGAACTCTTCCATAATTGACATTGCTGTATTACTAATCGTAGCCGGGGCCGCCATCAGAGGACTAGTAAAGTGATGAAGTGACGAAGGTTAACGACTGTTTGTTTTCTTCTCTGTATGGGGAATGCGTGTCTAGGTTTCATAAAGTTATAACCCTTTGAGTGTGTTTGGTTTTAGTATAGGTAAGGTTTATTTAAATTAGGTGAGGTTTATAACTACAATGAACAAAAAGTGGGAAACATCACCGTTAGACCATTAAGATTGTGGATTTGGAAGGATATGGATCTTATAATACCATTTATAACATTTGTAACATCCTAGCATCTCGCTTTCTATATTGTCCGCTTTAAGGCCTATCACCGCTCACGACTTTAAAACCTGTCAAAAGGGGAAGGGGAATGAGGCGTTGAGATGTTACAAGTGGTATCAGAGTCAAGCTCGAATCGATGTGGGTTGATCCTCCCCAGTTGATGTGGGAGATAACACCCACCCACTTTTGGGCCCAGTGGTTTCGGCTCTGATACCATTTGTAACATCCCAATGCTCCACTCTTGATATTGTCCGCAGCTTTGGGGGCCCGTCACCCTCACTACTTTAAAACGTGTCAAGAGGCCCCCAAAGTGAACAATATTGAGAGTGAGGCACTGGGATATTACAAATGGTATCAGAGCCAGGCTCGAGTCGATGTAGGTTGATGTGTGAGAGATGACGCTAGGCCCAAAGGTTGGTGGAGTGTTATGTCTCACATCAGTTGAGGAGAGAAACAAAAGACCCTTTATAAAGGCATGAATACCTCCCCTCTCGAAGTGTTTTAAATAGGTGCTCAATGGCTCGCTCTCGATATTGTCTACTTTAGGGCCCCGTCACCCCTCACGGCTTTAAAACGCGTTGAGAGAGGGAGGTATCCAGACCCATAAGGCATCTTTTATTCCCTTCCTTGATCGATGTGGGATATAACACTCCACCCACCTTTGGGCCCAGCATTCTCCCTAACACATCGACTTGAGCCTGGCTCTGATACCATTTGTAACATTCTAGCGCCTCGCTCTTGATATTTTCTGCTTTAGGAGCCTATTACCCCTCATGACTTTAAAACCTATCAAAAGGGAAAGGGGAATGAGGTGTTGGGATGTTACAAGTGGTATCAGAGCTAGATTTAGGTCAATATGGGTTGATCCTCCCCAGTCGACTTCCCACCTTTGGGCCCAGCGTTCTCCCTGACACATTAACCTGAGCCTGGCTCTGATACCATTTGTAACATTCTAGCGCCTCGCTCTTGATATTTTCTGCTTAGGAGCCTATTACCCCTCATGGCTTTAAAACCTGTCAAGAGGGGAAGGGGAATGAGGTGTTGGGATGTTACAAGTGGTATCAGAGCTAGGCTCAGGTCAATGTGGGTTGATCCTCCCCAGCCAATGCAGGAGTTGGCTGGGGAGGATCAACCCATATTGTTTCGAGCCTGGCTCTGATACCATTTGTAACATCCCAACACCTCGCTCTCGATATTGTCCGCTTTGGGGGCCCGTCACCCTCATTGCTGTTCCGACAAGTGAACAATGTGCTCGAAAAAATGATATAGGCTACTAGAATAGTATCTCTGGCCACTCATATCTGCTGATACATCACGCCATATATTTTCGGGATTATCAAATAGGTATTTAACCCCTAGTTCTATAAAGCCCAGATCTCATTCTTCGTCCATGGGTGATGGTTGTTGCGTTGTGGGCCTAGCGGTTGCTAGCCCTGCGGCAGGAGGACCTGAGGTTGGCGGACGATATCTTCTGTGTGTGTTATTTTTCATCCATCTCAGTAAGATGGTCTTCAACATCTCAAAGTTTTTCCTTCAGAAGACGGCAAGACTCTTCCACTATTGCCGTTACGGCATTAACAATGGTTGCCGGGGCAGCCATCAGAGAGTACTCATTAGACTCCAAAGCGACGGAGTGTATCGCTGTCTATTTTTGTCTATTTAGGGAATTTGGGTTTGGGTCTCATAATCCTTTATCTCCTTTTCTTTTCAGAATCTCATCTCGATCCTCGGATTAAAAACATAGATAGTTCAGATTTTATATTTTATAAATATATTATTTTAAACATAAATAAATAAATTTAAATTGTTAAAATTTGATCTATATAATTCATAACTTGCAAGAAAAAGAATTTAATAAATTAAATTATAAAATACTACTATAATAATAGTTTTAAAAAATATTAAATATGAAACAACTTTTTTTCATCATAGCTATACTCTCGTGCATGACAGTATGGTTCTTTTTTAACTAGCAGTAATATGAAACTGTCATGTTAGTTAATATGATGTTTTCTACTAGCGCAGTCCTCTGCATCCATTTGTAAATGCATTACATCTTCCTAAATTTGGTCCCATGTCCCCACTTTGTTGATTAGGAGATGCTACATCTTTTAGAACAATTAACCTCACAATTGAGTCAACAAACATAAAATTATAGCAATTAAAAGAAGAAATCATCATCCATTAATCTATAATCAAACTAAATAATTCAAAACAAAGGTTTAGCTATATAAATTGAACATTCTTATGATCAAAATAATAACTAACCAAAAACAAAATAAAGAAGAAAAAGGAAAGGAGAAACAAAAACTTAAGGTCGAATTTTCATCCATGTGATAAATCTTCTACATCTCCAATCTTTAATCTCCCTCCAATAAAATTCTGAGCTTTTTTATTGCCGTCACCAACTAAGAAAATAGAACACACCGTCTTTTCTTTACGCCTCGCATATATATAGAGATATATTGCCTCCTCCCAAGAATTCCAAAATAGTGTTGTTTCTATCAATGAAAAGAAAAGAAAATCATAATAATGATAATAAATATGGATCTTTTTTATTTAAAAAAACTTTCCATTTTATTTATTATTTCCTTCATGAATTTAAAAAATTCTATTTTAATTTGAAATCCAAAAATGATGCATCCCATTGATATCTCATAAAATCTTATGAAAATTTTCTTTAATTTATCATTGATGACTTCCCAAATATATCAAAATATCTCTCAAATCTATTAAAAATGGGAGGTAATCTTGGAACTGACTAAAAAATGGTTGAAACTATAAGGACTTACAAATTAATTATCCCTTTTAGAAAATATACGTCAAATTAACTAATTAACTTAACTAATCTAATCTAATCTAATTCCTAGCAAAATAAATAAATAAAAACTAATCTAATAAAATTAGGTAAATGGGTTTTATATTAAGGACAAAGATGTGCTACTTGACTCTAGTAATTTTTGTAAGTCTAGTTTACCTAATTATCAATTAGCAAGCAAAATTAGTTAATACATTAAATATATCTTAAGTTGATAAATTTTTCTAATTTTACCCTCATTAATGGGGATAAAAAATATTTTATGCTTCACCTCTTTCTCCTCTCTACATTTAGTATGAGCAAAATTGTAACACTATTACCAATGGACGCTCGGTCGAGTTGGTAAGGACTACGGCCGGCACCCCTCAGGACGAGGTTTCGAATCCTGGGGGGTGACAGACGCGATAATTAACGCAGCCTCAAAGAGGTTGTCCCATCGGTACCGACCTACCCCCGTAAGGGCTCCTCGGTTGGGGTCCGGATTAGTTGGAGGACGGGCAATGAACCCAGAATACCCCCCAGATACCGGATGATTTATATCAAAAAAAAAAAAAAATTGTAACGCTATTATTAATTATTCTCTAGGTATATTTATAATAAGTACAACAACTTTTTTCCAAACTGAACTTGTAAAATGAACTTGTATTACCAGAAATGTTGTGGAAAGTGGAAACCTTTTAAATAATCATGTTTATTTTGCACATTTGATTATCAAACTGCCACTCAACCCTATTAAATTTACATTTCATTTATGATTATTTATTATTAATCATCAATTGGCAATCTATCTTACCTTTAATAGTAGGGCTGAAAGTAGAGGTCACAATATGCCACGACATCCCAAATTTTTCTCTCTAATTAAAAGCGTCCACACTTGTTGAGAATGCCTGTGAGAGCTATCGTTTCCCAGCGTTTATGCTTTGGGAAAACTTCATTAAAGGACCATAGGATAAATCAAAGACCAAACATTTAGAAATTTTACTGGAGAATTACGGACCAAAATGAAAATAAGTTTTTTCTTTTTACTTATAAAATTATTTTCATTTTGATCCTTGATTCTGCAGTGAAATTTTAGAATATTTTAACCCTTGACTGAAATTAATTCAAGTGTTGAGAAATCCTATGGAGGATTTCGGTTTTTAAGAAATTATTATATTGAAATAATATTATATTTACAAGTATTTTCCGTAACTTTTCTTTGATATTAAATGTTTGGAAATCCTATCCTATTGAGGATTCTGATTTTTTAGGGAACTACAAAGGAACAAACTTATGTAGCATAAAAATATTTTAGAACTTAAAAAATAATATTTAGTTATTGTTTAGATCATAAAATATTTTAGAACTCAAAACATAATAGTTAGTTATTGTTTAGATCATAAAAATATTTGTCAGAAAACATTTTGAAAGAATAATTTGTGAAAATGCGGATGGCAAAAAATAACTTTAAATTGTGCTCAACATATTTGTATAAATTAAATCAAGGAAAATAGTTAATCCCATCTGTAAGTTGTATAAATTCTTTCATTAATTTGCAGCTCATAAAATCAATCAATCAATTATATATAGCTAGAAATCAAAATTTGATATTACTAAGTTGCATAATCCATTCATTAAGTTCTAACCCTTTTAGTTAAGAGCAAAATTTGCCCGTCAAACTAATGAAACTATGTCTCTTGAGTTAACTAAGCATCAAGGCATGACCAAGGTAATCTATATCCTTAGATGTTCAAATTGGGAAAATAAAAAAGGCAAGAACCTATCATGAATGTGTTTGTGTGTGAGTATACAAGTATGTCATTGCAAAGTAAGGGAAACTACTAAAACTTCCTCAACAATGCGAGAACATCAGGCCACCTCTAAAAATTGTTGCCACTCAATGAATCGGAGATGTGGCAACTGATTGGGTAATACTAGTGTTTATTTTATTTTATTCTATTCGTGGAAGACAAAACAATGCATATTCATTTTAAATATGACTGTTATACTGATTTGAGTCTACATTTTAACGGAATGACTACATTTTAATACGCTGCGTAGACTATTACATTATAAAATATTTCATTGTAAACATGACACACTATGGGGTTACTTTAGTTAAAATATATGGCAAAATAGGACAAATGAGCATGAAGTTAAAAGATATCACAAAGTAGGACAAATTTTGATATTTGAATTTGTACAAAAATAATCATTAAATTCTGAACGGCCTTAAATGCTCAAAACTAACACGATGATTATGAAATGCCATTAAATGAGCATATCCTAGATATTGTTCAACTCAGTAACTACAATTTTCAGAATTGAAGATAGATATAAACATGATGGTTGGTTTCATTTAAACAACAACAATTGGCTTGTGGTTAGATTGAGTGAAAAGGAACCCAACCCTCTTCAATAAATATCGAAATTTTGAACATTATAAATGGGAAGAAAACCCTTGATCAGATCAAACGATACCCAAATATGATCTTGTAACACTACGATGCCAAATAATATATATCAGATAAATGTATTATAAATAAACAAAAAATGAATGAAGATACAATGCCGGTGATGTCATAATCAGCAGCAGCAGCAGCACGATAATAGAAAGGAGCCAAACTGTGGTATAGTTCTTGGCCTGCTGTGTCCCATATATCAAACTTCATTGTGCTTTCATTCAATGACAACACTCGCGTGAAGAATAATGCTGCTCCTATTGTTGATTCCTGTCCCCAAACATATATATATATATATATATATTTCAAACTTCTTCAATCACACACACACACATATATAACATTATTAATTAGCCCGATACTCATAAATTTGCCCCCTCAAAAATCTCAGAACCAAACTTGTCTTCCCTATTCCCATGTGCCCAAGAAGTACCCACAGACAAATTATTGTGTGTGTGTGTGTGTGTGTATAATATTTAGTTTGTGGCACAAAGAAAACTGATTCCCTCATACCAAATCAGATAACTTTGATTAGAAATTGTTTATGTCCAGAATCATCATACAGTAGAAATATGATTGTCTTTTAATTTCTCCTAATCAAAATGTGTATCTATATATATATAGTCTTGGCCATGATCAATATATGAACCGAAATCAAGCCTTCTACTTTGACACGAAGAAAGGGAAGCCATAACGACCAGTTTAGCCTGCAAACTCTCGTTTCTGGTCCTCGCCATTGCTGAGCACAGACGACAAGTCTTGATGAGAGTCAACCAGAGAAAGCTGTATATATAAGAAAGGGAAGATCAAAATGAGGATGATGCAAAACATCACTAAACAGAAAGATATGAGCCTTTTTGTTCTCTACACTGAATTTGCTTTCCCTTTGTAGAAAGAAACAAAAAGACAGAAAAATGAACTGAAATGCATGGAAAAATATATTGATAATAAATCAGATCAATTTTAAAAGGAATACAAAAGGAAAAATATGTAAATAGAAAAAAAAGAAAGAAAGGAAAAAATGTGCTTTCTTTTGAAAAAATGAAAGAATACACACAAATAAATTCACTGCTGTTGTCACCAAAGTAAAAGAGAACTTAAATACATCTTTCCCATCCATACTTTCATCAAGTATACCTGTGCTTGTTCATTATTGTCAACAGTATCAAGAATTCCAAGCTTAGTTTCAAGATTTAGCTCCAATATTCTATGTATTAATTTGGGATGAGTTGTGTGTGTAAGCATTGCCACATTGTAGGAACAACAACTCCAATGGCATTAAGGAGGCGTTGACAGTAGAAAGCATCAACAGCTTTTTGAGCAGCCTCTGCAGCTTTGATTGCCTTTTCAAGGAGGAGAATATTCTGTATGTTACATGTCACACCTTATAGTTTGTTGAATGCTTCTTCCAGTGTCTGAATTAAGAACATAAATCCAAAAAGAAGTACATGATAATTAAGCTGAGGTGACAAGTCATCCGCTTGAAAAAAATTTCATCACCAAAAGAGCTTCTTACCTTGTTATCTTTGTACTCCCCTTCATCTATAGACTCCATCGATGTTGCCTGGTGATATGCATGAGGCTCTAGAAACCTGGCCATCTGCTCCAGTAAATTAAAATTCAGTATCTATAGTGGTGCCGCTGATGGGGCTGACTATTGTTCAGTCCTCACCAATTAATGCATTCAAAACACTACTTTTGCCAACATTAAGTCTACCCACAATTGAGATTGCGGGAACATAATCTTTTTCATCAAGATTCTCTGATTCCTGTAAAGAGCATTGATGATAAATAATCAATCAAAAATCTGAAGTTGCCAAAACAACATGAAAAAAATATCAGTAGCATGGTGGTCAAGATGCCAATAAAGAGGAAGGGAGCTTTCAAGTCAATGCATTATCATTCATGCTTAGTGATGAAGGCATTTCATAAAATATGACGGAGAAATTTGTCAAATTAAATAAAAAAAAAGTTGTTAGAAAATATAGATAGTAAGTTCTCCACCTTATCATGTTCTAGTTTTTGTATGACTGTCTCCCTTGCTCTTTCATCTTCTTTCTCTGCCTTTTGCAATGCTACATGTCTGATAACCGACATGCATAAGTGGAACCAGGTAACATCTTTATAGAACCAGAGTAAAATATGAGCTCAATTATTAAATATAAACATACAGTTGCCTTTCATTTTTCTTCAGCAATTTGCTTCATCTCATTGAGTTTCTTACCTGCTTGGATTCTGTCCTGGAATGAGAGCAGTAAACGATTACATAAATTAATCTTGACACAGTTAAAGACTATTGCAAGACATAAACACAGGACTAACAAAAATCCTAACTTCTTGATTATTCCACCGAAATGGGTTGAACTACTAAAAAATTTATTCTGATCTTCACAAATATTTGAAGCTTATTGAATTATGAACAATAAGTTATTGTGTAGTTGAGAAATTATTAAATTAAAAGCATATGCCTTTTCCCTTTATCTCCAGTGTCTTTTCTTTCTCGAATTAGATCCACTATCAGAAATGGAAAACAATAAGCATGAACTTCAGAAAATCTTCAAGCAAATAACAGCCTTACAGAACTTGCAAAAGAAGTGATACCAATGTATTTATTGTAGTTTGCGAGAAATACAACGTTCATGTACTCAAATAATACGAAGAATCCTAAACATAAATGCCAGCCATGATTATATTGAACACTACTCTTTAGTAAGACACAGATTAGCATTGTAAATGACTTTATTGTTCCAATGTCTTCACAGTAGTCCCTGAAGACAAATGTTTAAACAATTGACACTGGGCTTGCATTGTTATCATTGCCATGTGCAATGTAATGAAGTAGTAACAACAGATAACGATACGCTGGGTTTATTCCAAAAATTTAATGCAAGAGAAGAAATAAGGCAGATAAATACATTATGATCATAATCATATTAATAAGCCATAATGCAAAACTTGGATAAGTGGAGGCTCCTAATTTGAAGAACTAAGGTCGAAGACCATGTTGATAGCTTCCTGGCAGTGACCAGCTTTAGTAGAACTATCAGGGAAAGAATATAAAAAATTACCATTTCTTTCAAAGCAACTCCCTTTGGTTTTTTTTCTGAAAATTGAATGATGCGGCCTCTTCCATCTACTTTGACCAATCCATAAATGATGCATGACTGAAAAGCAGAAAATTTGCAATGAATCTTAGGAAAACATAAAATCTGAGACATGATTTAGGAAACTTGCAACAGAGTGCAGGAATTGTAGGAAAGAAAGTTGACATAAAACAATAATCAATGAAACTTATATTGAAAAATAACTTGGGTAGAGTGGCAAGTTACCTGGAATGTTTCTCCCTTTTTCTTCGACCACATCTCCTTGCCTTCTTCATCAAAGATTTTTATGTTCCTCAAATGCATTCTTCGATCTCCCTGATACTTTTGCTTCATTCCAATTCGTTCTTGATATGCAATTCCACTTCCTCCATTTTCGCTCTGGATCTGTGAGCATGTGAGGTATTGGAGAGAAGTTTCCGAGGTATGACTTTGTTCAGGGCTTTCCTCCAATCATCAGCGGTGGCTTGGACGGTCGATTTCTATGCCAAGGAATTTCCTCTAATCATCAGTGGTGGCAACGTTTTTCTGGGATGGATGGTCGGTGAAAGAGGAAGTTCGAGAGAGATATATGATGGAGGAAGTTGAGAGACTCTGGTGGAAGAATTGCAAATTTAGTGAACACCGTAGAGAAGTAACCGAGTCCGCATTCAATGCTAAGCGATCTCTGAGCACTTAATGCTCATCTCCAAAAAAGGTCACCGTTTGTGCAAGTGATGCAAGCATAGGCGTTGAACTTGGGAGTTGAGATTTGAGAAGGTTGAACTTGGGAAAATTACAAGGTACGTATTATAAGTTTTGTTATTTGCACCCTACCCTAAAACAGGAAATTCTTTGGCGCTCAATCGAGGTATTCAGGAGGAACAGGTTGTTCCAGCTCGATACCATCAAGAATTTCTGACTATTGCATGGGAACAGGCGAGTTGCAGCTTACAATCCGAACTGAGGACGGGATTTTGGAGTTAGCTCACCCTCGTGGGATCGCGATCCTTTATCCCGGCCATTGTAGCACGTGTGTCGCCCAGGGCATAAGGGGCATGATGACTTGACGTCATCCTCACCTTCCTCCGGCTTATCACCGGCAGTCTGCTCAGGGTTCCAAACTCAACGTTGGCAACTAAACACGAGGGTTGCGCTTGGACCTAGTTATTTAATTTAGAGAAGATAAGAAAGCTAAATATTAATAGTTAATTATAAAATATGTGATATAATTATCAATACGGAGTTGGTCTAATGATATAAGCCGTCTAAATCTTATTAACAGTATCTGCTAAGCATTTTATTTTCCTAACACATGTGTTTTCTCTCAAACTCAAACACAAGATTTAAAAGAATTTAATTGAGACTTATATTGTTAGACTAACTCTACGTAAGTGCATGTCACATATGTTATAATAAACTAATTTATTTAACTTCTCTAATCTCTTTAAATTAGATAAGTAGGTTTTATATTTAAAAAAAAAGGGAATATATTTTAGGGAAGGGTGCAAATAACAAAACTTATAATACATTCCTTGTAATTTTCAGAAGTTCAGCCTTCCTATCTCCCAAGTTCAACGCCCATGCTTGCAACACCGACTCAAACGGTGACGTTTTTTGGAGATGAGTATTAAGTGCTTAGAGATTCGCTTGTCATTGAATGCGGACTTGAAGTAACGAACCCCCGTCAAAAAGGTCTCCACTGACCATTCTTTCACTCACTTTCTCCACTTAATGACTCAATCAATCATTTGATCATATTTTAATAAGTAGGATTTAAAGATAAGGATAAAATAATATTATAATATTAAATATAATAAAAATATGTAATTATAATATTATTACAAAACATTAAATCTTACCCATTAAAATATAATATATAGTTTAAACATTAGGTGAAGACAAATTGAAGAGGGAGGATAGTGGAGATCGGAGAGAATCCTCTCCCACCAAGAAGCATAAGCGTGTGGACTCATCGGAGCCCACTCAGAAACTGCTAGAAATTCAAAAGTGGAGACACACCTTGCAATTGAAGGAATCGCTAAAAACACCTATCTACCCGCTAAGGGATATATGGGTCCAGATTCCCTCAGCGTGGTTTTCCTCCTCATCTCTCAGAAGTTTTAAATCATGGGCGTCCAATTAATATAAAAACTAGGAATGCACCATGTCATCATCGAGCTAATCTCTCTTTTGGCCTTCTCTCCTCTTCTGTTTCCAACTCCCAAGCCTTGGCTAGCAAACCATCTCCCTCACTATTCATCTTCTTTATGAAATGACTGATGAGAAATATATGGGAGGTGATACCTTAAAAAAAATTAATGAAATAAATGTAGGAACTTGTTCTATATAACTTTATAAAAATACTCACTTCTTCACTCTAAAATCTGAATCACTTTCATCAGTAGGATATGAGACCAACTAGTGGATCTTGCTTGGGGTGATGATGGCCCTGTACCACCCACCATGGTGGTTAATTCTCCACTTTACTGTTGCTATTTTCTTCCACAGAAGCTGGAAGATTGAAATCAAGAAAGTCTCTGATTCCTGAACTGGATTCTCTATTACTAGTGACCCTTCAGCTGCAAAATGAGATCTCTCGGGACCACCCAAAGCTTGCCCAGATGGATAAGTTTTGAGGCAAATCGGACACTTGTGTACTTTGTTCTTCTTGGATTTAGTTGTAATTTTTTGCAGTCGAGTTCTATTGTAATCATCTCATCTTTATGCTCGGGATCGAGACGGGAAAATGTTGCGCACCCCTAATTGAAGCAACATGTTCCGTACATTTTTGGTTTTCTACAAAGAATTTAAATTAAAAAATACATAACCAATATATATATAGAGCTGGTAATTCGGGTCGGGCTGGTGGCCCGACAATTTTAAACGGGTTCGGGCTGCCGAAATGGCGGCCTGATTAAAAACGGGCTAAACGGGCTCAGCCCGTTTAGCCCGCGGGTTGGCGGGCTGGCTCGCTTAAATTTTTTTAATTATTTTTTTATTATTTTCTCAAATATCTTTGGTCCCTTAGCTCATTTCCTTTGATGATGTGTTTAATTAATTCCTCATACCTTTTATTTGACACTTATTTTCATATTATATTTATTTATTATACTATTATTAAATTAAAAAGAGGTGTATTTATATAGTTTTGTGATGTAAATAGATGAAAAAAAGAAAAGTAAGAATGAAATTGATTTCTTAACACAAATATATAAAAGAAAAGAAATACGATATAAGCGGGTGAAAGAGAAAAAGATTAAAAATTTAAAAAATAAAATAAAAAAAAATTGGCAGGCTGGCGAGCCAGCCCGCCTAAACGGGCTCGGGCTAGCAAAAGCCAGCCCGCGAAGGGGGCGGGCTGGTGCAGCCCACCCCGCTGCAACCCGCAGCCCGCGCGGGCTGGCCCGCAACCCGCGGGTCAGCCCATTTTCCCACTACTATATATATACATATTGAAGTATTTATAAAATTAATATTTTACTTGATTTGTAGTGCTTTTCAAAATAACCCTTCTTTCTACCACTTCCAATCCCTTTTGGCTTTGCTCTTTTGGGGAAGAATTTGGCTTGCATCTTAAGATGCATATTAATTGTTGGCATCGATTTCTGTTTTCTTTTCCACATTATTGTTTTTATTCAAATTACGAAGACGTTCTTGTACTTGTTGAGATCTATTTTTGACAATATCCCACGTGATATTTTGAGTTTCCTTGTGATCTTGTGAGACCAATACAAGGTTAAATCTAAGCTGATAATGGAATTGTTGATGGAGATCCAATGATTAAAGGGGATCACCAAGAACCAAGAAGAAGACTAATTAATTTTTTTAGTTATTTTATGTTTTATTTATTAATTTTATTATTCAAAAGAGTCATTTTGTATTTTGTAGATCATTAGGAAGATTTTATATATCTTTTAGATATTTCAAATTATCTAAAGAATCTTTTAAATTTATTAGTAGATTTGTTTTTAGGATATTATTCTAGGATATTAATCTTTTAAGTTGATTAATCTTTTAGATTTGTTTTTAGGATATTATTTTAAGATATCCTTGAGTTCCCAAATAGGGATCTTAAGGATATTATTAAAATCTTATTATTATCATTGATTTAATTACTTTTAGATGTCATCTAATCTTGATCAATATCTTAAAATATTTTTTTAAAATTGTTGAATCGTATTAGGATTTAGAAAGTTTCTCTATTTAAGGGTTAAGTTGTAGTCCATTATTTTCAGATTTGGAATTTGGAATAAGAAGTTTATTTTGCAAGTTTACTTGTGACTTTGTATTCAAGATAGAATATGGATAGATTGCAAAAGTCTAATCAACTTTTGTGGGTCTTTTATAACTTGGGATCTTGAGACGAACTCCTCTATTTCATTATTTTTCGGATTTAATTATATAAATCCCGCATCATTTGGTAATCAGAGCTAGTGGAATGCCACACAAAAATTCATGTGAAGGAGACTCACTTTGTTATGAGTCCCACATCGGGAAGCCTTACAAGTGTAGTGTGGTTTATAAGTTCAAGGGCCTCTCCCTCCCAATAGGTTAGTCTTTTGGGATGGGCTCTCCCTTTGGGCTTGTGATCATCATATTGGTGCTTTCGTTGAGAGCCCGATGTTCACGGAAAGGGCTACCCACGGAGGGTTCTGACCGGCAAGAGGCCGAGTGAAGTGCCGTGGTATAGAGCTGCCGGGGACGTCGGCTCTTAAGGGGGTGACTATGTTATGAGTCCCACATCGGGAAGCCTCACAAGTGTAGTGTGGTTTATAAGTTCAAGGGGCTCTCCCTCCCAATAGGCTAGTCTTTTAGGATGGGCTCTCCCTTTGGGCTTGTGATCATCACATTGTCTACCCACGGAGGGTTCTGACCGGCAAGAGGCCGAGTGAAGTGCCGTGGTGTGGAGCCGCCGGGGACGTCGGCTCTTAAGGGGGTGACTATGTTATGAGTCCCACATCGGGAAGCCTCACAAGTGTAGTGTGGTTTATAAGTTTAAGGGGCTCTCCCTCCCAATAGGCTAGTCTTTTGGGATGGGCTTTTCCTTTGGGCTTGTGCTCATCACATTGTCTACCCACGGAGGGTTCTGACCGGCAAGAGGCCGAGTGAAGTGCCGTGGTGTGGAGCCGCCGGGGACGTCGACTGTTAAGGGGGTGACTATGTTATGAGTCCCACATCGGGAAGCCTCACAAGTGTAGTGTGGTTTATAAGTTCAAGGGGCTCTCCCTCCCAATAGGCTAGTCTTTTGGGATGGGCTCTCCCTTTAGGCTTGTGATCATCACATACTTCCAATCACTCGTGGAGAATTTATCTCGTTCGTGAATGCTATACGAGAAGAATTTCAAAAACTTAGCTTGAAGATGGACGATAGAACAACGTCGTCCAATTCTAAGCATTTTAAATATGACCGTGAGGGACCAAAGAGAGAGAAACATTCCTCTGATAAAGGATCTGACTTAGGAGTCAAAATAAATATTCCTTCTTTAATTCCCGGGGGAAGCTGACCCAGATGAGTACTTTGAATAGAAACAAAAGGTGGAGCAAGCTTAGCTTGCACACTTCATGATTAACCTGAGGTGAAAAAGGTAAAATTGGCTGCACTTGAATTCACTAACTATGCTAGTCTTTGGTGGGATTGATTACAGATTAAACGGAGGACTCTTGGGAAAGGCCCGATACAAATGTGGGAAAAGTTGAAGGCTGCTATGATAAAGACATTTTTTCCAAGTCATTATGATAGTGAGATGAAACGTAAGCTACAACGCCTCTATCAAGGTTGGATGAGTGCAGAAGAGTACGACCATGAGATGTAACTCTTATGGATGAGAGCTGGAATAGAAGAAGATGAGGAGACCACTATGATTTGAGTCTATTGTAATGCAAGGTGGATATTAAGTTTATGCGCAGATTGTAACAATATGTTATACCTCATTCGTTTGAGAGCAATCTAAATTTTATCAATGGATCAGATATGACAACTCTAATTATCACAAAAATATTGATTCACTCGGGTAAGTAATAAGATTAAGAAGAATAAAATTAGGCTCTGGGTTCTTTCAGAATCCTTTTTTTCCTTTTCTTCTCAAAATCTCATCTCCACCCTTATATTTAAAAAAATAGATGGTCCAGATTTCATATTTTATAAAAATATTATTTTAAACATAAATAAATAATTTTAAAATGTTAAAACATGATCTATACAATTCATAACTACAATACAAAAAAATAATAATAGAGAAATTAATTTATAAGACATTATAATCATAGTTTTAAAAAATATTGAATCTGAATCATCCATTTTTTTTATCTAAGGGTGACAATGAGATTTTGAGAAGAAAATGAGAAAAAAAATTATGAGAGGATCCTCTTATTGAAGTGGGCAAAGTCAATAAAACACATTCATTGGGTTCATTGCCGATAGAAAATGGAATGACTACATTTTAATACGCTGCATAGACTATTACATTATAAAATATTTCATTGTAAAGATGACACACTATGGGGTTACTTTAGTTAAAATATATGGCAAAATAGGACAAATGAGCATGAAGTTAAAAGATATCACAAAGTAGGACAAATTTTTTATATTTAAATTTGTACAAAAATAATCATTAAATTCTGAACGGCCTTAAATGCTCAAAACAAACACGATGATTATGAAATGCCATTAAATGAGCATATCCTAGATATTGTTCAACTCAGTAATTACAATTTTCATTTAAACAACAACAATTGGCTTGTGGTTAGATTGAGTGAAAAGGAACCCAACCCTCTTCAATAAATATCGAAATTTTGAACATTATAAATGGGAAGAAAACCCTTGATCAGATCAAACGATACCCAAATATAATCTTGTAACACTACGATGCCAAATAATATATATAAGATAAATGTATTATAAATAAACAAAAAATGAATGAAGATACAATGCCGGTGATGTCATAAACATCAGCAGCACGATAATAGAAAGGAGCCAAACTGTGGTATAGTTCTTGGACTGCTGTGTCCCATATATCAAACTTCATTATATCAAACTTCATTGTGCTTTCATTCAATGACAACACTCGCGTGAAGAATAATGCTGCTCCTATTGTTGATTCCTGTCCCCAAACATATATATATATATATCACACTCTCATACATCTATCAATCTTTTATATATATATATATATATATATATCAAACTTCTTCAATCACACACACACACATATATATAACATTATTAATTAGCCCGATACTCCTAAATTTGCCCCCTCAAAAATCTCAGAACCAAACTTGTCTTCCCGATTCCCATGTGCCCAAGAAGTACCCACAGACAAATTATTATGTGTGTGTGTATATATATATATATAATATTTAGTTTGCGGCACAAAGAAAACTGATTCCCTCATACCAAATCAGATAACTTTGATTAGAAATTGTTTATGTCCAGAATCATCATACAGTAGAAATATGATTGTCTTTTAATTTCTCCTAATTAAAATGTGTATCTATATATATATAGTCTTGGCCATGATCAATATATGAACCGAAATCAAGCCTTCTACTTTGACATGAAGAAAGGGAAGCCATAACGACCAGTTTAGCCTGCAAACTCTCGTTTCTGGTCCTCGCCATTGCTGAGCACAGACGACAAGTCTTGATGAGAGTCAACCAGAGAAAGCTGTATATATAAGAAAGGGAAGATCAAAATGAGGATGATGATGATGCAAAATATCACTAAACAGAAAGATATGAGCCTTTTTGTTCTCTACACTGAATTTGCTTTCCCTTTGTAGACAGAAACAAAAAGACAGAAAAATGAATTGGAATGCATGGAAAAATATATTGATAATAAATTAGATCAATTTTAAAAGGAATACAAAAGGAAAAATAAGTAAATAGAAAAAAAAAAAAGAAAGGAAAAAATGTGCTTTCTTTTGAAAAAATGAAAGAATAATAGAAATAAATTCACTGCTGTTGTCACCAAAGTAAAAGAGAACTTAAATACATCTTTCCCATCCATACTTTCATCAAGTATACCTGTGCTTGTTCATTATTGTCAACAGTATCAAGAATTCCAAGCTTAGTTTCAAGATTTAGCTCCAATATTCTATGTATTAATTTGGGATGAGTTGTGTGTGTGCTAAGCATTGCCACATTGTAGGAACAACAACTCCAATGGCATTAAGGAGGCGTTGACAGTAGAAAGCATCAACAGCTTTTTGAGCAGCCTCTGCAGCCTTGATTGCCTTTTCAAGGAGGAGAATATTCTATATGTTACATGTCACACCTTATAGTTTGTTGAATGCTTCTTCCAGTGTCTGAATTAAGAACATAAATCCAAAAAGAAGTACATGCTAATTAAGCTGAGGTGACAAGTCATCCTCTTGAAAAAAATTTCATCACCAAAAGAGCTTCTTACCTTGTTATCTTTGTACTCCCCTTCATCTATAGACTCCATTGATGTTGCCTGGTGATATGCATGAGGCTCTAGAAACCTGGCCATCTGCTCCAGTAAATTAAAATTCAGTATCTATAGTGGTGCCGCTGATGGGGCTGACCATTGTTCGGTCCTCACCAATTAATGCATTCAAAACACTACTTTTGCCAACATTAAGTCTACCCACAATTGAGATTGCGGGAACATAATCTTTTTCATCAAGATTTGATTCCTGTAAATAGCATTGATGATAAATAATCAATCAAAAATCTGAAGTTGCCAAAACAACATGAAAAAAATATCAGTAGCATGGTGGTCCAGATGCCAATAAAGAGGAAGAGAGCTTTCAAGTCAATGCATTATCATTCATGCTTAGTGATGAAGGCATTTCATAAAATATGACGGAGAAATTTGTCAAATTAAATAAAAAAAAAGTTGTTAGAAAATATAGATAGTAAGTTCTCCACCTTATCATGTTCTAGTTTTTGTATGACTTTCTCCCTTGCTCTTTCATCTTCTTTCTCTGCCTTTTGCAATGCTATATGTCTGATAACCGACATGCATAAGTGGAACCAGGTAACATCTTTATAGAACCAGAGTAAAATATGAGCTCAATTATTAAATATAAACATACAGTTGCCTTTCATTTTTCTTCAGCAATTTGCTTCATCTCATTGAGTTTCTTACCTGCTTGGATTCTGTCCTGGAATGAGAGCAGTAAATGATTACATAAATTAATCTTGACACAGTTAAAGACTATTGCAAGACACATAAACACAGGACTAACAAAAATCCTAACTTCTTGATTATTCCACCAAAATGGGTTGAACTACTAAAAAATTTATTCTGATCTTCACAAATATTTGAAGCTTATTGAATTATGAACAATAAGTTATTGTGTAGTTGAGAAATTATTAAATTAAAAGCATATGCCTTTTCCCTTTCTCTCCAGTGTCTTTTCTTTCTCGAATTAGATCCACTATCAGAAATGGAAAACAATAAGCATGAACTTCAGAAAATCTTCAAGCAAATAACAGCCTTACAGAACTTGCAAAAGAAGTGATACCAATGTATTTATTGTAGTTTGCGAGAAATACAACGTTCATGTACTCAAATAATACGAAGAATCCTAAACATAAATGCCAGCCATGATTATATTGAACACTACTCTTTAGTATAAGACACAGAAATAGCATTGTAAATGACTTTATTGTTCCAATGTCTTCACAGTAGTCCCTGAAGACAAATGTTTAAACAATTGACACTGGGCTTGCATTGTTATCATTGCCATGTGCAATGTCATGAAGTAGTAACAACAGATAACGATACGCTGGGTTTATTCCAAAAATTTAATGCAAGAGAAGAAATAAGGCAGATAAATACATTATGATCATAATCATATTAATAAGCCATAATGCAAAACTTGGATAAGTGGAGGCTCCTAACTTGAAGAACTAAGGTAGAAGACCATGTTGATAGCTTCCTGGCAGTGACCAGCTTTAGTAGAACTATCAGGGAAAGAATATAAAAAATTACCATTTCTTTCAAAGCAACACCCTTTGGTTTTTTTTCTGAAAATTGAATGATGCGGCCTCTTCCATCAACTTTGACCAATCCATAAATGATGCATGACTGAAAAGCAGAAAATTTGCAATGAATCTTAGGAAAACATAAAATCTGAGACATGATTTAGGAAACTTGCAACAGAGTGCAGGAATTTTAGGAAAGAAAGTTGACATAAAACAATAATCAATGAAACTTATATTGAAAAATAACTTGGGTAGAGTGGCAAGTTACCTGGAAGGAAAACATAAAATCTGAGACATGATTTAGGAAACTTGCAACAGAGTGCAGGAATTTTAGGAAAGAAAGTTGACATAAAACAATAATCAATGAAACTTATATTGAAAAATAACTTGGGTAGAGTGGCAAGTTACCTGGAATGTTTCTCCCTTTTTCTTCGACCACATCTCCTTGCCTTCTTCATGAAAGATTTTTATGTTCCTCAAATGCATTCTTCGATCTCCCTGACACTTTTGCTTCATTCCAATTCGTTCTTGATATGCAATTCCACTTCCTCCATTTTCGCTCTGGATCTGTGAGCATGTGAGGTATTGGAGAGAAGTTTCCGAGGTATGACTTTGTTCAGGGCTTTCCTCCAATCATCAGCGGTGGCTTGGACGGTCGATTTCCATGCCAAGGAATTTCCTCTAATCATCAGTGGTGGCAACGTTTTTCTGGGATGGATGGTCGGTGAAAGAGGAAGTTCGAGAGAGATCTATGATGGAGGAAGTTGAGAGACTCTGGTGGAAGAATTGCAAATTTAGTGAACACCGTAGAGAAGAAACCGAGTCCGCATTCAGTGCTAAGCGATCTCTGAGCACTCAATGCTCATCTCCAAAAAAGGTCACCGTTTGTGCAAGTGATGCAAGCATAGGCGTTGAACTTGGAGAGTTGAGAAGGTTGAACTTGGGAAAATTACAAGGTACGTATTATAAGTTTTGTTATTTGCACCCTACCCTAAAAGATTAAAAGATGCTCCCTTTTATCTTGAGTATTGGACCTACTTATTTAATTTAGAGACGTTAAAAAAAGCTAAAGATTAATAATTAATTATAACATATGTGATATAATTATTAATACGGAGTTGGTCTAGTGATATAAGATGTTTAAATCTTATTAACAGTCTCTTCTAAACATTTTATTTTCCCAACACAAGTGTTTTCTCTCAAACTCAAACTCAAGATTTAAAAGAATTTAGTTGAGACTTATATTATTAGATTAACTCTACGTAAATGCACGTCACATATGTTATAATAAACTAATTTATTTAACTTCTCTAATTTCTTTAAATTAGATAAGTAGGTCCTATATTTAGAAAAAGGGAATATATTTTAGGGAAGGGTGCAAATAACAAAACTTATAATACATTCCTTGTATTGTAATTTTCAGAAGTTCAGCCTTCCTATCTCCCAAGGTCAACGCCCATGCTTGCAACACCGACTCAAACGGTGTCGTTTTTTGGAGATGAGTATTAAGTGCGTAGAGATTCGCGTGTCATTGAATGCGGACTTGAAGTAACGAACCCCCGTACAAAAGGTCTCCACTAACCATTTTTTTAATTTTATGACACAATCATTTGATCATATTTTAATGAATGAGATTTAAAGATAAGGATAAAATAATATTATAATATTAAATATAATAACAATATATAATTATAATATTATTACAAAACATTGAATCTTACTTATTAAAATATAACACATTGTTTAAACATTGGGTGAAGATAAATTGAAGAGGGAAGATAATGAAGAACGGAGAGAATCCTCTCCCACCAAGAAGCATAAGCGTGTGGACTCATCGGAGCCCACTCAGAAACTGCCAGAAATTCAAAAGTGGAGACGCACCTTACAATTGAAGGAATCGCTAGAAACATCTATCTACCCGCTAAGGGATATATATGTCCAGATTCTCTCAGCGTCATTTTCCTCCTCTCTCAGAAGCTTTAAATCATGTGCGTTCAATTAATATAAAAACTAGGAATACACCATGTCATCATCGAGCTAATCTCACTTTCGGCCCTCTCTCGTCATAAAGAAGATGAATAGTGAGGGAGATGGTTTGCTAGTTTAATCAACTTTAGTGGGTCTTTTATAACTCAGGATCTTGAGACGAATTCCTTGAGAGTTTTAGTTGATCAAATATTCATTATTTTTCGGAGTTCGTTATATAAATCCCGTATCATTTGGTAATCAGAGCCAGTGGAATGCCACACAAAAATTCACGTGAAGGAGACTCACTTCCAGTCACTCGTGGAGAATTTATCTTGTTCGTGAATGCTATACGAGAAGAATTTCAAAAACTTAGCTTGAAGATGGACGATAGAACAACGTCGTCCAATTCTAAGCATTTTAAATATGACCGTGAGGGACCAAAGAGAGAGAAACATTCCTCTGATAAAGGATCTGACTTAGGAGTCAAAATAAATATTCCTTCTTTCCCAGGGGAAGCTGACCCAGATGAGTACTTTGAATAGAAACAAAAGGTGGAGCAAGCTTAGCTTTCACACTTCATGATTAACCTGAGGTGAAAAAGGTAAAATTGGCTGCACTTGAATTCACTAACTATGCTAGTCTTTGGTGGGATTGATTACAGATTAAACGGAGGACTCTTGGGAAAGGCCCGATACAAATGTGGGAAAAGTTGAAGGCTGCTATGATAAAGACATTTTTTCCAAGTCATTATGATAGTGAGATGAAACGTAAGCTACAACGCCTCTATCAAGGTTGGATGAGTGCAGAAGAGTACGACCATGAGATGTAACTCTTATGGATGAGAGCTGGAATAGAAGAAGATGAGGAGACCAATATGAATCGCCATATAGATGGCTTACGTCTGGAAATTCGAAATGAGGTGGAGATGTATAACCACTTTATAGATAAAGAAGAGTTGGTGCATAAAGCCTCCAAAATTGAAGAGAGATTGAAGGCTAGACATGCTAGTTCGAGTTTAGCCTAGAGAAGAGGGAGGAGCCAAAATTAAAGAGCGTACGTCATCACCAAAGGTAACTCCGACCTTAAATCCTCTTTTAAATCTAATGACATTGGTTGCTTTAATTGTCAAGGAGTTGGGCATGTGAAATCTCAATGTCCACACAAGAAGACCATGATCAGTCTTCAAAACAATGGTCATGAACACAAGTGCTCAAGTGAAAGTGACGATGATGATATGCCTCCATTAGAAGATTGTTCTGACGAAGGTGGTGAGATAATGTTAGCCCTACGGGGAAAATTATTAATGACAATGCGTGCTCTACATGTGCAACCAAATGAAGATCCTATAAAAGAGCAATGTGAGCACATTTTTCATACTAGATGTGTTGTTCAAAATAAACTATGTAGAGTGATCATTGATGGAGCAAGTTGCACCAATCTAGCTAATATTTTGCTCGTTGAAAAATTAAATCTCCCTACTTTACAGCATCCTAAGGTATATACTCTTCAATGGCTCAATGATAGTGGAGGTGCACGTATAACTAAGCAAGTGTTAGTCTCATTCTCTATTGGAAAATATCAAGATAAGGTCTTATGTGATGTATTACCCATGACAGCTAGCTAGTCATATCTTATTAGGCCGCCCATGGCAATATGATAAAAGAACTCAACATGATTGTTACAAGAATCAATTCTCCTTTCAACACAATGGCAGCAAAGTGACATTGGTTCCTCTCAAGCCAACTCAATCTTATGAAGACCAACTGCACATAGGGAAAGCTTTCAAAGAGAGAGGAAAAGATCATAGCCAAGATTCGAGGATGAATCCTTTCAAAGGGGAGGGAATGATGGAGATCCAATGACTAAAGGGGACCCACCAAGAACCAAGAAGAAGACTGATTAATTTTTTAGTTATTTTACGTTTCATTTGTTAATTTTATTATTTAAAAGAGTCATTTTGTATTTCCTAGATTATTAGGAAGATTTGATATATCTTTTAGATATTTCAAATTAACCAAAGAATCTTTTAAATTTAGGGTTAATATGTAAATTTGCCTCAAAGTTTTTGCTATAGAGCAATGTTGCCTTGAAATTTTTTTTAAGCTTAATGTCGCCATAAAAGTTTTAAAACATAATAATGTTGCCTTATACCATTAAAAAAGTAATGCTGATCGTTAAAAAATTCACATTAACTGTTAAACTTTTTAACAATAAGGAGCAACATCAAACCTAAAAAAATTTCTAAAGAAACATTGCTCCTTAGCAAAAACTTTTAAGGTAAATTGCACCTTGACCGATAAATTGTTAGTAGATTTCTGTTTAGGATATTATTCTAGATATATGAGTTGTCAAATAGAGGTCTCTAGGATATTATTAATATCTTATTATTATCTTTGATTTAATTATTTTTAGATGGCATTTGATCCTTGATCAATATCTTAGAAGATCTTTTTTTAATTTTTGAGTCATATTTGGGTTTAGAAAGTTTTTCTATTTAGGGGTCGAGTTATAGTCAGTTATTTTCAAATTTGGAAGAAGTTTATTTTGTAATTTTACTTGTAAGTTTGTATTTGGGATAGAATACAAATATATTGCAAAAGTCTGATCAACTTTTGTAGCTAAGGATCTATAGACAAGTTCATCTAGGATTTTAGTTTATCAAATATCCATTGCTTTTCAGGTCTTCTTATACAAATCCCACATCAATTGCAATATAAATTTTTGGATCTTCACCTGTTGCACGTTATCCTTCTCGTTGACTATCTATAAACTTTGCATTCTTTGTCCATTGCTTTAAAAAGTATTCATTTAATACTCTTATCACACAATTAATGTTATAAACCTCAATGCATATGAACAATGAATGCCCATAGATTCAAATTTTTTGCAACTGTAAGTAACTTACTCATTAGAGGAATCAAATTACACAATCCATCTCTGACTCTTTTCCCTCAACTCACAACTCATAATAAAAAAGATCTCCTTCCCTTTTCATTTCTTTGAACAAAGTCCCCACTCCATCCAAACATTCCTTTCCAAACAATTTGAAATTTTTTTTAGTATAAACCTTTGATGCATGATATAAAGTCTTATTCCTATTGATAGCACAAGAAGGAATGCCTTCACTATTGTAAAAATCTTCTTCACTTTCAAAACTTCTCCATTTTTCTATCATCTTCCTAAAAGCCATGAAGGTCAAATCTTTTAATCATTTCTTCCCATGTGATTTCAAATTCCTCTTCTAAGTCACATAGCTTCATGAACTATTGAAATAATTATTGAAACTCCTAGTTAGAGTTCAAAGAACCTAAATGAGATGGGGCATTTTTAGATATATGCCACAAGCACAAGCGATGTCATGTATTGTAACACCTCAAAATTTATATTCACAAAAAATATTGTAAATATTTGAAAAATTCAATAAAATGATGAATATTCATAAATTTGGAATTTATGAATTTTATAAATGTTCATTTTCGTGAGACATTGGGCAAAAATAATTATGGAATTAATTTGGGTAATTTAAAAAGCCCAATATTAAGGTCCAAAGTAGAGGAATATAAGAAAATAATATTTGGCCAATATTAATGTTAATTTTGGTCATATGATATTAGAAATTAAAGGTAAACAATGTTTCTAGTGAAGTCGTCTATACGGTAGTGAGTTGGTTATGTGATTTTGGAAGACCAAATGATTATCAAAAATTATGAAATTTTACAGGATGGAAGTGGATGTCACAAGCTTTAATTTGATAGATCACATGAATTATTTGAAGCTATATGTAAAAAGATATGAATTTTTGAAGTTAGCACAGAAAAACTGGAAAGTTTCTGGAGCAACATCCAAAGATGGAATTTATGGGAATTGTGCCCTTCCAAATGGCTAAAGTCTATATTTTTTTCTTGAAACTAGACTCGATAAGGGTTCCATAGCCTTTGGAATCACTCCAATTCAATTTTTCTAGAATTAGTTATGATTTTCCAAAGTTTGAGCGAAAAATCTACCAGAAATTTCTGAAATTTGAAATTGTTGGAAATTAAATTAATAATTAAATATAATATAATATATGATATTAAATATTATCTCCTTCTTTCCTCCAGCCCATTTTCGTGCCATTTCAAATCTGAACTAGAGAGAGTGTGTGTGAAATTCTAGAGAGAGAAAGAGAAGAAAAACTTGCAAAGGTAAGTGATTTCTTCGGTAAATCGGTTCCTAACGCGTATAACTCCGACCCTAAGCTACTTCTCTTTGTTCTTTAAGGTTTGGAGGCTAAAAAATCTGTGGTTGAAGGGTTAGGGTTTCAGCTATATTGAAGAAAAGCTAATAGGAGCTTGAGGTAACTTTCAAACCTTTGTATATTAACTATTCTGGTTGCTGTGGGCAATTTAATCAGTGAAATTTTGCCGGATTGCCATTGGTTTTAAATTTTGGAAATGTGTGTGCATAAGGGTTATGCTGCCCAATTTTAGTTCAAATGGTTGTTATAACTCAATTAGATGGTTAATTAAGTAGTTTGGGGTAGAAAGGGATGCGTTTACGGAGCCGAAATCACAAAACCCCGATTTTCTTGGAGAATACCATAATTTCTGCTAGGGATGTTAGAGGGCCTTAGAGTTGAATTTTCAATGATTTGATGGTTCCATTGGATTTAGGAGGGAAAATTATGTGGGGTTACAGTTGGGCACTTTTCCGGAAAAAGCCGAGAAAGTATAGTTACGAAAACGCCCCTTAAACCCTGAAAATCAGGGCTATCAAGGGTATTTTTGTAATTTGACATTGAATTTGGTAATTTTGAATCTGTAAATGGATTCCTTGGGTGAAAATATGTAAGAATAGTCTTAATCAAAATTTCGGGAAAAGTGCAACCAAGCCGGGTACGGTAGGGCCGGGGTCCCAGGGGCATTTTGGTAAATTTTCACCATTGGCTAATATAACCACAATAAACACTATAGAAGTATCTAAAATGATACATGAATAGGTTGTAACTTATTTCTTGTACATTTGATATTTTAGGACTGAGTTGGGGATTTGGAGTTAGCACGTTCCACGAGGAGAGCATCTCGAGGTTAAAAAGGGTTGAGGTAGGGACTACTATCTCTCATATACTATGTGACTATTGTATGTTATGTGTTACTGTATTTTGTGATATAAATGCGTGCTAGAGGCACAGTACCTGATTGTGGTTCGGTGCCCAGCCAAGATATATCGAAAATCCTAGCTGTGGTCGGTAACTCGGCTGAGGTACATGTAGGGGTTCTAACTCGATGTTTAGCCCTGAAACATGTGTATATATATGAATCGAATCGAACTTTCATTTTGTTTAATATGGTGCATTGCATATTTAATTTTCACATTTTATATGTCGATAGTATGTTTATACTGGGATTCTTCAGAATCTCACCCCTTTTTCTAAATCAAAATGTATTAGCGGGTGCCAGCGGTTCAAAAGGCAAGGACACAGTTAAGGAAAACTGACAGGCACGTTTCCCGAGTCATAGCCGATGGTTATATTTAGCCTGTACTTGGAATATTTTGGGATATTCTGTACATATTTGTAATTATTAGTGAATTTTGCTATGTTAATGTCTGTCTGTAAATAAATACTTTTATCAGTATATATGTACTTTTCTGTATGCCTGTGGAACTTGGTCTCTATTACTCTGTGAATATCGAAATGGAAATGGGTGTTGACATGTATTATGAAATAGCTTCTCAATTGCTTTAGCCATGGCAACATTTTGATTAGTGACAATACTTTGTGGTGGTCAATTTCCCATAGATTTTAGAAATTGTTCAAATAATCATTGAAATGACTCTGTTGATTCATTCATAAAAATACACAACCAGACAAAACATTTTGCTAATGATGATTTATCCCAATAAATGGTCCACAAATTAAATCATACTTATTTGTACAGTGAGTTGTGTCAAAAACCACCACAACCCAAAAGCTATTATAATCAATTGCCGATCTCCCATCCCTCCAAAAACATTCATCAAACGTAATTCTTGATCAAATTGAACATTGTAATACAACATTGGATCTTCAACCTGAAGACTCTGTAAGAGATCAACTAAACTTTTTCCATCCTCAGCTTTTATTAGTTTCAATTTTTGCAAGGAAGTTCTTTGCTTCAATTGATGTCAACTTTTCTAAATCCAAATCTTATTTAAGTACTTCTCTTAAGAAGGAGAGTCCTGTCAATGATAATCAAAGTAATGATCTCTTTCTTGGTGATTTCCCAAAATCTCATCCAAGTGAGTCTCCAAAAGCTCCATCAACTTTTAGCTCTACTCATCCACTACAAATTTATTCTAGAAAGAAGGCATCTCAACCAATGCATGTTCAATCATCTAAATTTGTCACTAATGAGACATCAGAACTCTCTTATGAGAATATAGAGGTAACTCCATCTCCTCTTGATATTTCTAAAAGCCATGATGTTACTCCTAATGATTTTGATCTACCCATTTCCTTGAAAAAAGGAGTTCAAAGCTATAGTAAACGTTCTTTATACCCTTTATCCTCATTTCTTTCTTATGATAAGTAGTCTTGCAATCACATAACCTTTCTCCCCAATTTTCAATCCATTTCAATATTAAAAACCTTATATGAGGCATTAGCATATGCTAATTGGGTCCAGGCAATGAAAGTTGAAACGAAAGCCCTAGAGAACAACAAAACATGGGATCTTGTTCAATCACCGATAGGAAAGAAACTTGTTGGATGCAAATGGATCTTTACTCCCAAATACAATTCTAATGGCATTTTAGAATGGTATAAAGCACGGTTGGTTGCGAAAGGGTATACTCAGACCTATCAGGTAGATTATGAAGAAACTTTTGCTCCTGTTGCAAAGATGAATTTTTTTTCATATTCTATTATTTTTGGCTGCTAATCAAGATTGGAAGACACTGCAATTTGATGAAAAAAAAATGAATTTTTACATGGTGATTTAAAGGAGGAGATTTATATGGAGGTTCCACCTAGTTTTCTCTCTCAACATGCTCTTGGTATAGTATGCAAACTTAAAAAGGTACTCTATGGCTTGAAACAGTCACCAAAGGCATGGTTTGAGATGTTTACAAAATCCATAGTTTGCATGGGATATAGTTGATGAAGGAATTTACAATTAAATATTTAAGAAGGCTCAAATATTTCTTGGACATTGAGGCTGCTCATTCCAAACATGATATCTTTATATCTCAACAAAGGTATGTTGTTGACCTTCTAACTAAAATAGGAAAGTTGGGTTGTAAGCCAATGGGTACACCAATAGAACAAAATCACAAGCTTTGTGTGGCAAAGAAGCAGACTTCCAAACCAAAGAAAAGTAAAAAACCTCGTAATCCACAAAAAATCCTCTTGTCAGTAAGGAATCTTATTAAAAACTTGTTGGTAAGTTGATTTATTTAGTTCACTCAAGCCCTAATATTGCATATGCAGCCAGTGTGGTCAGTTAATTTATGCACAATCTCAAAAAATCATATCTACAGCCAATATATATCGAATACGCAACACCTAAATGGTACTCCAAGCATAGGAATTT
This sequence comes from Inga oerstediana, assembly GCA_963210345.1. Lineage (NCBI taxonomy): Eukaryota > Viridiplantae > Streptophyta > Magnoliopsida > Fabales > Fabaceae > Inga > Inga oerstediana. The sequence goes on along the minus strand of OY723405.1, from coordinate 12,401,573 downwards.
TGTTTATAAAGGGAGAAGATTGAAAATTGAATCATACATTGATGCAGATCATGGTGGAGAGGTTAGCGTACTTTTCTTGATTCAAATCTCATTACATGGAGAAACAAGAAACAGAATGTGGTATTTAGATCCAATACTGAAACTAAGTTTAGAGCTGTAACACTTGAAATTTGTGAATTGTTCTGGATTAAAATTAATGTATCAGATCTAAAGATTAAATGGGAAGGAACAATGAAGCTCTTTTGTGACAACAAATCTATCAATATCGCTCATAATCCAGTTCATCATGATCAGATTAAACATGTTGAGATTGATTGACATTTTATCAAGGAAAAATTGAAAAGTGGCCTAATATGTACTCCATTTGTTCCTTCAAGAGATCAACAACAACAACCATAATCTCACTAGGTGGGATCAGCTATATGGATTGTACAACACCATTATATACTATCAAAAACCAAATCTTTATATAGATTATTAACTAAAAGATCATGTTCTAAAACGTCATTGAGTATTCGCTTTAGTCTTCCTTGACTTCTTTTTAGAGAACTTCATATTGCTAGATCAACCCCTCACCGGCGCACTCAATGACTTTCTTTAAACCTTAGAGAGATCAATTGGCAGATATTCTCACAAAGGGATTATCTACTCTAGTAGGCACTTTAAGAATTTAGAATCCAAGCTGGGAATGGACAATATCCACTCTCTAGCTTGAAGGAGAATGTTAAATGTTGCAATTCTAATAGTTACAACTAGATAGTAATTGATAGGTAGTTGACAGATATTAATTGGTAAATAGAAGTTAGTATATATAGCATTTAACACCATTGTAAAAACTCCCCATATAAATACCCATGTAAAACTTGTCAATGAGATCATCATAAACATTTTCCCCCTAACAAACTCAGAAATTACTTTTGGCAACAAAAGAACACTCGCCAGAACACAAATTAGCAATAAATTGCTAATTTCATGCTGATACATAAAGAATCTACTTTGCAAACTTGGCGCAAATTGCTCACATGTTCAAATCTATACCTTCATATTTTGTACAACTCAATACACCCGCATAAACAGTTTGTACCCAATTTGTCAAAAGTGTTGGTGTTCCCGCAACTGGGTATAATCCCAAATGAGCATATAAATACATCATATGGTCAAAACAAAACTAGGTATTCCAATATGGTTTGAGTAAATTTAAACTGCATTCACGCAAAACATGAAACTGGACTTGTCAATTGCAACTTCGCTGGATACGGGACTACATTCATTGATCAGCATGTTCTTGACAAACGCCTGATCAGAGCATTAGTTAGATCCAGGTTAGAACAGTCCATCTATTTAGAGAACCCCAAGAGAAGAGTTTCACTTACTCTATTTTTTTTTTTTCAAAAGCAAAGAAAAAGAAGCTTTAAATTAATACAAACAACCATGGAATCTGTTTCTTCTCTGATTCACTAAATCCTAGCCATGCCATATCCCATTTCCCCTTCTTTCTCGTAAGCTTCTGCCCCTTCTGTAGTCAATCTCTGCATCAGAGCAAGACAGCCCCATTTCATGTTTTTTACTGACTCGGGATGACCCCATTTTAGAGAATACATCAGTGGCGTTTCCTGGCGTACTCGCTCCGGAACAGCTGTTGTTGCTATGCCTTTGGGATTTAATATCTGAGACATGCATAAAAGGAATATTTGCTTATTGGGATGTAAAGAAAATAATGCGATTAAGTTGAAGCAGGAACTCTTGAACAAAATTATCTTCCACCTAAAAAGCCATTTGTGATATCTAGTAGTTTAACAAAATATACACAGATGATCAACACGCCTTGCATAAATTTAACCCCTTAAAAGTACCACAGCACATCAAGGATCCAGTCACTCAAATGACTCTAGTTTAGATGGAACTTAATGCAAATTAATTTACGAGTTTCTCTATTGTTTTAACAAGTAATGAAATAAATAGATCAGGTAAACACAGGATACCTTCATATCCTTGGCATGCTGGGAGCTGATTTTGTCCATCCGTGGCAGCATAGCCAGATTCTAATCTGAGACGACCCTGCGAAGCCACTGGTGTCTCCTGTGATTTGAATCCTTTCATCAACGGAGACTCTGTGCTTTCTTCCATAGTTGACTTAGAAGAGGTGAAGGGAGTCATAGTAAAAGGGTCACCCATTACATCAGAAATCTCCACATATTGAGGGGTGGTGATAATTTCATCTGCACTGAAACCAAATGATGCCCGGTAAGCTTCTATTTCTTCCACGTCTTGCTTTGGACTTCTAGAATGAATATTCTGATGTCCATTCCCACCAGTAGATTGAACATCCGAATCTTTGGAAACACTTAGCCTCCCACCACTATGAGGAAAAGGAGGATTTTGGTCCAAATAAAATTGTGCATAGGTAGCAGGGCAGAAGAAATTTGAATCTTGGGATGCCATTGTAACACCATTAGTATCTTGCCCAGAGAGCCTCCGAGACCCAGGACTTTGATATATTCCATTTTTGGGAGATAGTAATGGATCCCACTGTGGAGGGAAATCCCGTTCGGGAAAAGAAGATGATAAACCGTCACCAGAGTTCCTTGATTTTGGAGATAAAAGGCTACCAGCACTGGCAGGACTTCCAGGATACAGTGAATATGTAGCTTGAAGATCATTTGTAGTGATGTAGTTAGTCTTGTCACTGTTCTTGAGTTCCACTGAAGAAGAAAGAAAATGAGCAAACGGTACATCTGGGGAAGAGGGAGTTGTTAAGTGAGCTAACTCAGGTGGAGGAGTGAGGGGAGCAGTGGATGGCTCAGTAGTGAAAGTTGAAAAGACAGGAGGAGAAACTAGTTGTGTATCATGAGCATATGGTCCAGTGGCATACATTGTAGATGAAGGACCTCCAGGTGAGTTGGCAGATAGTGACAAGAGACAGCTAGGTGACTGTGCAGTCGAAGGAAGAGCTGAATGTGTGAAGGATGTAGGTGAAGAAGGCGGGGCGAGAAGAGAAGGAGCTAGTGCTGTGGCTTGATTTGTCAACCTCACTGCTGGAGGCCCATTTGGCTGGGCAGTTTGGCCATTGTTCTCCGGCATGCGACTTGCAGGTACAATACGCTTCCCTCCTTTCTGTGAACCAAAACAAGAAAAACTCCAGCATCCTCCCCATCTCTTTCGCTGTCAATACAGGCATCACACAATTATTCAAACGGAGGAGACCATTTACAAATGGATATGAAAAGAAACAATATGTTTTGAGGATTTCTTGTGAAACATTGATTTGCTTGTCAGAATTAAACTGGTCAAAAGCATTTTAAGATGAACAGATAAAGGAGTACAAATAGAACAAAAATATATTTGGACCAATATATTTATTTCAAAAGATTGGATCTCTTCTAATTTTGCAGGTATCAACAATATATAAATATTGAAATCAAGTGATCCAACAGAAACAACAAAGCACAGATCAATGAAAAGTGCATTCAAATGGGCATTTATACCATTTTCAAAAACTTGACGAGTTTGGAATTGGGACTATCGATCTAGTCCGATTTAACAATTCAATTTAACCAGAGAAGAAATAAATAAAGAAAGAAGAGCAATTGCACATAAAAGAACCAAAGTAGAACGCTCTTCAACTTAATTTCCAAGGGATAAATCTCTAAAAATCCTCTACTAAAGAAAGTAGGAGGAGCCTTTCAAAGTTGAAAATTCGACCATCAGATCCATCCAAATGTAGCTCGGGAACGAAGAAATGACCTTCGATTGAAGAGAAACAAAGTGGGGAGCAAGACAACATCAGACCCTAAAGAGCAAATTGACAGCTGTAGAAGCTCTTATCGCCCACTACAATCCCCAAACAGAAGACGAACCAGGGGGAAAAGTGAAAAAGAAGAAGTTGTTCTCAGGAGCAAATACAATTATAGCCGCTTAATGTGAGATCTGAGACATACACATGCATCTAAGAGTTAAAACGGGCACAAGAAAACGAAGAACGTTATCCAATCGGAAACAAACAAAATTGGAGTTAGGTTTTGCACCAAGTACCTAAGATCTAATCCCTATAGTCAATCCCACAGGGATAAAGCAAGCTGGAGTAATCAAATTTCAAGTTAAAGCATGATGTGAGAGATTGAGAGCAATACCCTTTCCTGTTGAGGAAATCTATTTTGCTCGGACCCCATCAGTATTCAGTACCAGGGCTTTTTACACTGAGCTGGTAGTGGTTTCCAGTTTCCAATGTCAGGGTTTTGTGAGGACACTATAATAATTTAGGCGAAGAAGATCATTCTCTCACACTTCTTCATCACCGCAAGAAGCTGACACCAACTGGACTTTTTGATGCGGGAAGAAGGAGATTACATGAAGAATATTTTTCATAATTCATACGTTCGTTCAAAGGACAGAGAAAGACAAAAGCGAAAAAGATTGGAGCCTGATGAAGATAGGGAAAAAGTGAGAGCGAACCGGGACAGACAAGACAGAGTTGCTTTGCTTTTCTTTTTCTTTTTTTTCCTTTTTCCCTCCACACACTTTAATCCTTTTTTTCCTCTTTATTATATTTTTTAGCCCAAAGACAAAATGTATATTTTACTTCAATTTCGTCTTTTAAAAAATATTAAATTTTTATTATAGTTTCTTTCGTATAGTCCCACCCATTTCAAGCCCCCTGTATGTTTAGTATTTTGATGATTTATTATCACCACTTCTTTTTTTATAATAGTATTGTCCATATAATAGATGTGAAGGCCCGTCGTATGCTTTTTTGTTAAAATTATTAAATTGTCTTATACTACGGAAGATATTAAAAAAATATTTTTTACATTTTAAAATCCACATAAAACAAACGAGATCTTTGATGAAGATAACAATTATTATTTTTTATACATGTAACAGTTATCTGTTAAGACTTAAGGATGTCAAAGTAATTACATTTTTAATTTTTTCGCTGAATTCTTGACGAACATTGAACAATTTAAATAATTGTATATAAAATTATTCATAATATTTTAGTTCTAGAGTTGTATTAGAAGCTTTAAATTAAAATGACATCACATTCAGTAGGAATACATCATGATCATTGATCACGGCGATATGGATGGATGGACACTCATACTGATGAAAGTGTCATTCAGGATTGTGATGTATAAGGATAACTTGTTGACCTCGCTTTCGGTTTTGATTTGATACTTAAGACCAGATTAAGGTAAAATTTTTAAAATATAATCCTCTTAATTCATGATAATAATTAAAATATTTTTTTTTTTTTTTGAATTACAAAGATAATTAAAATATTTTAAAAGATTATTTTGATAACTCAAAACAGTTCATACTATCTACTTCAACTGCCTAAAATCTAAAATATATATTTTTTGGCCTGTAACCATATAAAAGGAATGGAATTCACTTAATTTTTAAGGAAAATATTTTCGACTTAATTATGCTTACTCCTCTAAATGAAGTGTGCGTTTGGAATAGCTTATTTTTGGGCAATAAGTGCTTATAATTCGTGATTCACAGTATACGAGGTAAGTATGTGAGAGGAGTTTTTTCTCGGCTTGCGTAATAAGGGCTTATTTACTGTGCAAAAAGCTTAAACAAACATGCACGAATTTGATACAACCAATGTGATGTAGGACAGGTCATTCATTGTCAATCAAATCACCCGTTAAAATCTTCACTAAAAATGATTAAGCAAATAATTATGAAATGAAAATTTCCTTTAACGTTAAGCAAAAAATTTCAGTGAGTATGGATTTTTGAGCATTCATATAATGTACGCCATTGCAAGTACAATACTGCAGTTGGCTACCCCTCTTAGAGCCCTGTTAAGTACAGATAGTGTGTTTTCCAATGCCTGCTAAATCGTTGTTATTAGGGGTGTTCATGAATTTTCCGTCCCGATCTTTCCGTCCCGATCCTGAGTAAATCGGGACGGGATGAAAATTTCGGGATCGGGATAGGGAATGAGACTTCCCGATCCCGAAAATATATATATACACATGTATATTTTTTTAAAATATTTAAGAAAATAAAATCAAATGTAAAATAAAATGTGAAAATCCCTAACACCCTTAAGGTAATATCTTCTTTTAATTTATTTAGTTAATTTCATTTATTATTTATTAAATAATTCTAATTTTTTGTTTTTGTCTTTATTCTTTTTGCAGCTGAATCGACAACTTTAAGTATGTATTGGACTAATTATATATTTATATTAGCTTTATTTAGTACAATGTGATATTAGACAAATTATATATTTATACTAGACTAAAGGAAACACAACAAAAAATTTAATATAGAGATTTTTTTTTAAAAAAAAAAAAGCAAATCCGGGATTAGGAAATTCCTGATCCTGATCCCTAAATTTCTCTATTTTCAGGATCGGAAATGAAAATCATTCCCGAACCCTTCTCAGGATCGGAAATGAAAATCATTCCCGAACCCTTCTCAGGATCGGGATCGGGAATGACATTTCCCGATCCCGTCCCGATCCCGAACACCCCTAGTTATTATCACAATAATAACAATTATCTCCCTTATTTCTTTAAGAAAAAAACATTTAAATACGATTTTTGAACTTCAAGATCTTAAATTAATTTTATTAGTTATAAAAATAATATAATTAATAAAAAAATATAACAATTAATAATTCAAATTTTTAGAAAATCATTTATTTAAGATTTTGAAATTCAAATGATATTTAAGTATCTTTTTTTTCTTATTTTTTTAAGTAAAATAGAAAACATATATATTTTTTTCATAAATGATTTTTTTGCTCTGTTACTCAGCGTACCAAATTAAAACTTCTCTAAAAACGACACATAAAACACAATACACATTGATTCAGATTTAAATATAAAGCGCCGTTGTTTACAGTAAATCACTGGTGGGTAGGTGTATGAAATTGTCAGGATAAGTACACCAAACAAGAAAGCCGCCCTATTCATTTTTCTTCCCTCTTTCTAAAAAATCTGCTGGCCAATGTTGCTTTAGAAGTCAGAGGATCAAAATTCATAGACTTCAAAACACAAGGCAAATGATGGGTGTCTCAAACAACAAAGATAAAGCCTCTTTAAGGAGGAGAAAACAACACCAAATATATCGCCAAAATCATCAGACTGTAGGTGGGCCCTTGATATATATGATCTGCCAATGTAGCCCATCAAACATAACAGCAAATATTCCCAATATACATCTTTGAGACATAGCAGCAACCTTGTAAATAAAACTGTCATGCCTTGTGGTTGATCTCTGTTCTTTCACTGGCTGGGGCACAAGAGCTCGGAAGTTAGAGAAGAGGCACAGCTTGGTATAAACTTCCAACTTGGCTATACCATCTGAATGGAGGGAAACAAGGAAACTGTGTCTTTATGGCGTTCCAATGGAAGACTTGAGCCTGAACACGTTTCAGGACTTCCAGCACCATGTAATCATCAGAATTCTTATCTTTCACAAAATTGTACATCGACTATCACAAAATCCACTGTCATCTGAACAATCAACCAGAAAATTAGTGGTGTGATGCAGCTAATTCTGCCAACTGTTTTGCACCAAGATGGGACACGAGATCAATTGAAATGAAATGACTTTGTAAATTAGTGAAATCTTCTGCTTTGATATTGTATGTTGATTGAAGTTTCTTGGCTTCACAGTCTGCAGCTTCAGCTTCTGCGAGTAGGAGATTAGCTTCTTCCACATCACCCATCTCCAATGCGGCAGCTTTTTCCGCTTGGGCGGTACCAGCCGTCAAAATTAGCCTCTGAAATCTGGCCATTGCCAATTCCTTTTCCTTCAATAGAATCATTTCCTCGGTCTCCTGCAATTGCTTAAGGGTAGCTTTGATTTCTTCCTCAAGCTTCTTAAGATTTGATTTGCTCGTGTCCATGTTTATCTGGATGCCCTCTTTTTCAACACATAGTGACTTGGCTTCGGAGGCTATCCGTGCAGCCTCCTTAAAATTTCTAGCAGCACTAGCAACTTTCTTCTCTGCTTCAAGTTCTGGGACTCTTTTATCTATGAAAATAATCCTCTGCTTTAAAGATGCTATATCTTGCTGAATGCTTGATTTTCTTGAAGATAGTTCCTATAAACACCGTAATATTTGAACAAAATAGCTATCAATATATTTACATCAGAAGAAAATTTAACCTCATCAGACTTCAAATGAACAAGCAACCAAGTCATTATAAGGGTACAATGTTAAAAAGCATGAATTCAAAGTATCACCGAATTGATTACATGAGAGCCAGATCTGGCATTTCAAGCCCATATATAGTCATGCAGCTTAACTTGTGCAGTAACACAAAAAAATAGTTTATCACATAGCAGAGGTGCCTAGCATGACGATGGGATCTTGGTGATTATTCCTCTCACTTAAGCTGTGTAAACAGATAAAAAACACGAGAAATTAGTATAAGAAATAACCTGTAAGGATGCTCGAGCAGCAGACCCGTCCTCGTGGAGCAATTTGACATCTTCAGAATGCTTTTCTTCATTGTTTGCAAGCGTCACTTTTTCCTCCCTGGATTTCAATATAGATGACATCAGATTTTTTCTTGCACCAACTGCTTCACGGTATCCTTTTGCTTCTTCCTCAGATGTCCTAGCAAGTTCCATTAGCTTTGCTCCTGTCCCTTCTTCCTGACTGAGAAAGTCATCAATTTGCTGCTTCTTTAGTGACAAAGTTTCAGTCTCTGAGCTCACTTGAGCAAGGAGAGATTGCAAGTTATCATACTTAACATCAATGCTTGACTGAATGTCCTGAAATCCAGAAACCACATTAGATATTTTCTTTTCTACAGCTTCAATATGAGAGTCATTTTCTGCGATTTCCATTTCTTTTTGTTTGACTAGAGAAAGAAGCTTTTCCAGCTCATCCATTAAGATGTCCTTTCTCTTACAAAGGTTCTCTTTTTCTCTTTTATCATCCAGGATTGAATGCTCAATAGTGTTATTCAACTCCACCCGAGCTTCAGTTATAAACTGTGATTCAATCTCTAGTTCCATCTTTCTGACCTCCACGGATTCAGATAACGAAAGCCATTTGTCCATTTCTATTGAATGCATTGATGATGCTTTTGTCAAGGTGAGATCTGCGTTATTTGCAGCATTCTGAGAAAAAAGAATTATAAGCATTAGAGGGCCACCAGAAAACACGATAGATTTAACATAAATATCCCCACGTTCTCTATTCTACAAAAAAAAAAAATTGTCTAGACAGATTACTAGTACTCTGTTGTAGGAGAATATCCAAAAACAAGGTTCAATATATGCAAAATCAAAATTGATAATTGATTCCCAGCATTCTTGAGATTCCATATGTACATTATTAGATAACAGAATTATGAGCAGTTTAACTTCATAGAAAGTTAGAATTGTTATATCCTCAATATATTTCCAACAAATCAATGCAGCAACAACAAAACCTTAATCCCACTAGATGGGGTCGGCTATATAGATCAAACGACGCGTACGTTTTATAGCTAGTTCCAAACCCAGATAAAGGATGAGGGTTGTGTTAAGCTCTCGACAACCAACGTAGAACCTTGTCGAATCTATATGAATATGGATCAACGAAAAAATTCTAACACAACAATATCACATCCATTTTAGTTTACACGACTCGACCTGGTAGGGCAGTCATAAACTATTAAATTATGATATATGCTAAACTAAACATCTTGTTCTTCTGATAGTTGTTGCTCATGGTACTTTGCTATATAACTTATTCCCATGTTCAGGCTTTATATTTATCTATATGGAAAGGATAACTGTTCTAACCCTGTGTGAGTTGACCATTCTCAAGAACCAAGAAAAGTCATGGAACTCTCAGTAAAAAATTGACAAAAAATATGGCAGCAAATTTGAAAACAGGTGACACCAACTGACAGGAAATTGTATTTGACCCTAATTTTTATCACCAAGGGCAGATTATCCACGCCAATGGTTGTCAGAATAGAAACGTAATTACAGTGAAAGTTTTATGTTGTTCGGTTGTATCTCATTTTAAGTCTGTCAATCTCTTTCAAGCCTTAAATATCAGTGATTCAAGTAAGATTTGGATATTTCAAGAAATTACCTCAAAACTCAGGTCCTCTGAGCTCATTCACGGGATTTTCCTAGCATTTGTGTCATAACTCATAGCCCTCTGTAACTTATTTTCAATCATAAGCCCTAGGTTCCTTTATAAAAGTGCATCAACTCAAGATTTTGCATAGTCTGCTCATCATACAAGTAGCATTATCTATATTCCCAAAATCAAAACCCAAAATCCAATCCAGCAATTTTTTAGGGAAAATATTCAAGAGTTTGTATATTCCATTCTTTTTTGGTAGGATATAAGCCACGAGTTCTCTGCAGACATTATCGCTTCTCTAGAAGTTTGATTGTACATTCCACCAAAGCTAATGAACAGTGTCCTGGTAGATTTTTAAATTATGCAAGATAGGGTGTAAAGCATTTTTGTCTGTAACAACAACGATAATAATAATTGTGGATTAATTTTAGATAAGAGTGACCTAGAAAGGCATTAAAGTAGTAACATTGTAAAAAGAACTTAATTTTACATTCTTCTAGACGTCCTTGGTTTTTTGTACTTACCGTCGCAAACTGCTCCAGTAAGATTGCACATTCTTCTTCAGCAGCAATTTGGGATTCAAGTGCCTGCTGCATCTTAAAATCTACAGAATCTATCAGCGCATCTGCCTCCCTCAATGAATTCATGCAAGCTTGTTTCTCCTTCTCAGCAGCCGAAAGGTCTTGACTGACCCTTTCAGCCTTTTCAAAATCTTCAGCTTCACAGGCTTCTTCCAACTCCTTTTCAAGTTCCATGTACTTGACAGAAGCAAGATTCGCATTCTCAACGGCTTTTCTTCTATTCCTGATCGAATCCTTACGGACAGCAGAAACAGTGGCTACCAATTGACGGGCATTGTTAAGCTTCTCATCTATCCGGGCCTTAATTTGCCGAAACTCTGACTCAGACAAAGAATCATGATAAGCTTTACTTCCCAGAGTAATTTCTTCTTCTGTCTGATTAGAACTAATCTCAGATTTGGAATTATCGTGAGAAGATTCACCGGCTGCCGTGCTGCTCTTTGGGGGACGGGACGGAAGGGCATCCACATCAGACGAGGAATTGGCGTTTTGCAAGACGCCAGGGGTTTCAGAATCGATATGACTAGAAATCGGAATAGGATGTTCAACTGGCGGAGAAGGAAGATGAGGCAGATCATTGGAAAGGATCTTTGGGGGATAGGACGGAAGAACATCCACATCCGACGAGGAATTGGCGTTTTGCAAGACGTCAGGGGTTTCAGAACCGATGTGACCAGAAAATGGAATATGAATTTCAACTGGCGGAGAAGGAAGATGAGGCAGATCATCGGCAGAAATGTCTCTACCATATCCTATCCTCAAGCCGGCTCGCTTTTTCCTTCTGGAGCTCAGTCTAGTGATAGTTGTTGTGGTGGAAGAAGCACCAGCAGTATCAGCGGTAACTACAGATGAATCTGTGCCTGCGGATGGTTGAGAGGATTGGGATTGGAGGGGAAGCTCAGGTTCAGCTCCTTGAGAATTTTGGGGGGAAGTGACGAGTGTGAGGTCGGAGAAGAGATTCTCATCAAGGGGCTGCGAAGAAGGTGATGGTGCGATAGTAGATGTTGCAGGAAGATCATCTTGACGATGTTGAAGACTGTCATCAGTACGATCGTCTTGTTGATTATCTGGGCTGGGGTCTTCTTGGGAAGGATTAAACAGGACCATCCCCTCAAATAGCGAATCGATATCATCATCTCCATTCCCTGCCATCATGCAGACTCCCAATTCACAAAAAATCTGAGAATCTGTTTCTGATGGCTAAACTCAGCCAAACTGGAAGTCCAGGGCCGATTTCAAAAGAAACTTCGCTTTGTTGTTTCTTCACTGCTATTTCTGTGTCATTATATAAATTCATAGATTCTTGGGATCAGAAGTGCAATTTTTATTACATGGGCAGGGGATTTATAGTAAATACTTAAATACAATAGGGGTGTAAGTGTAACTTTCTCTGAAAATCTCAGAAAAATACATTTAAAGCAAGTTTAATATCACAAATTTTAAATTAGATTTATAGGAGGAATAAGAGATTTGCAAATGTTTTAAAATGACTAATCTATCCCCTATAGCATTTGGGGAACTCAAATTATATGTATACTAAAGTTAATTGTCATTCTTAAGTTTTCATTTTCTACATCTAAGTAGTCAATAACACCTAACATGTGTGGTTTCAAAATATTACCTATAAGTTTGTTGGTATTTGGAGATCTCAAATTGTCGATATGTATTTTCAAGTTATCAATTGCAATGCGTAATCAACTAAGATATAGAGAATAATAACTTAAGAATCGCAATTAGCAACTTTAGTATATAAATTAATAACTTGAGCTCCCCAAATGCTATCAGAAGTAGATTGATCGTTTGAAAATATTTTCAAAATATTACCTACAAGGTTGTTGGTGTTTGGAAAGCTCAGGTTGTCAATATGTATACTAAAGTTGTTAATAACAATGCATGATCAACTAAGATATAGAGAATAATAATTTAAGAATCACATTAGTAACTTCAGTATACATATTGACAACTTAAGCTCCCCAAATATTGTTAGGGCATATTGGTCATTTAAAAATATTTTCAAATCCCAAATTCCTCCCCATGTTTGATTTGGAATTTGTAATATTGTACTGATGATTTATCTTTTCTCTATTTTAAACGGATTTTTATAGGATTTTCCCTTTTTGTTTTTAGTTAAAACACACAAGCACATATTTAAAAAGGTATTTACTATTATAAATGATTGCAAATTGCTCTTATCAACAATCTTGCCAAAAAGAAAACTTTTGGGGGAAAAACATCTCATGTGCAGACCTCTCTAATTTCCATCCCTCTCTTTTCATTTTTCATAATTTATTTAATCAAAAGCTACAATTACAAACCTTCTGAGCTCCGTCTATAGCCTTTTTATCCCTCTCATCACACTTGACCAACAATTTTGCAGCTCTTTTTGCAAAACCAGCTCCTAAAAAATCATCTCATCTTCCAGGATTTTCCCTCATACAAGAACCGATCCCTCACTCCCAATCACAATAAGGTCCGTTTGAAAGCAAAATATGTAATCAATCATCAATAAATCCTGAATTATGTCAAGCCACATAAATATCGATCATCAATAAATCTTAATACAAAAAACTTTGTTATGTAATCAATAAGATTTACGGACGGTAACTTATTTATCATAAAGAAATGTGTGCAAAACACCTAAAAGCAGGCCAAATAATGTAATGAAGCGAAGAGATAGTCAAGAGGCGATTGATATTTGTCATCATCAATGAACGGATTTTTCATCTTAATGGAGCCACCATACTCATCTAGCAATTTCTTGGCAAGCCAAATAATACAAATAAATAACCTCAACATAATGAATATTAGCGATTATAATAATGAAGGAACATTGCTAAAGAACGGAAACCCACTTTCTAAATGGACGTGTGTAACCAGATACACAGAAACCGTTACTGCCAAGTAAACTAGACAAAAGAAACAAATCAAGTAAAACACATTAACATTGCCTGCGATCCCTTTCTAACAAATCATACCACCAAAACCTGATTCATTCTACGCTTTGGTCTCACCAAGTTCAACGTCCTTCAAAGGCTTCTTTTCTACCTCCTCTTTTAATAGTCTGATTTCTTCTTCTGTCAAGCTGTTTTTGACATGGGAGATGGCCTTGGCATTTGCCTGCTTTTCAGCCTCTACAGCCCAACTGTAAACTACCATGCCAACAATTGCAAGAATCATCCCCATGATATTCTTGAAAGTTAGAGCCGAATCGAATAGCAGCCACCCCAATGTCAGGACGCATACGGTTTTCATGTGACCTAAAACCTGGAAGGAGGTGGCTGAGAAGCGTCCGATGCAGAGGTATTGGCTCAAATTGCAAAATACAGCAAGTGAGCATGAAAGAAGAATGAACGACTGCAAACATTTTACAGCAACGTAAATAAATCATTTTTAACACTATCTGTATAATTTGAGAGAAACACACAGAATATGGCAGAGACTTTGTTCAACAAGGAGAGAGCATGACTACTTACAATTGCGCCAGTGGACATCTTATAGTTGGTTATCAATTTGCCATTAAGGAGGTAATCAACAAATGGACCAAGAATAAGAAGAGAGAGGGCTTGAATAGGAGCTGTCTTACTCAGCAATTCAAAAGATCCAATTGAATATTTCTTTTGTAAAGAACCTATTGTCTGTTACAACCATGGGGATAAAAGAATCAGTGATATAAATAGCGTATATGCAGCATGTAAAACGAGAATTGGTTTTTCATAATACTTTCTCTACACTCAGTTAACGATGAAGTCTATGCGCATGTCCAGAGAAAAAAAGGTGTTTATAAGATCTAATGAAGAATAATAATGATGCTCAGCCATGACTCTCAATTTAAAGAAGTTCCATCTATCATTCACCTCTAATTACAAGAAATCATAAAATACAAATGGCATGGGAAAACAAATGATGAAAAGAATAAATGTCATGTTACCAGCATAGTTGAGCAGTGTTATTACTTACAATTTGCTGTAAAGATGTTGATAAAACTGCTGTACAGGCACACATGAAACCTTTGTAGTTAACTTTTACATCAGTTACAGTGCAAACACCAACACCAATAACTACGACCAGGACTGAACACTTCACTTCCTTTGAGTAGTGCTTGTTATGAAGGATCCATTCCATTATACAAACCACCGGAATCATGCTCAATTTAGATATCTGTAAATATAAACAGAAAGAAATTAATAAACGGAAGATGGAGGCAGAGAAAATTAGAGACAGAGGGTGATCAGTTTTGGAACTTAGAGGTTAGAACACAAGGGTAAAAGCTGGGAATCATGGGGATGGAAACAAGAGCCTGACAACAACTTTTGGGAAAATTTTACGATACCAATAGCTTCTTTCACTGTTTTCATTTCACAATAGCATTTCTTTATTTTATAGTAAGATTCTAATTAAGGAAAATATGCTAATGTAGTCTTAAATTTAGGGTTTATAACAGTGTTTTTATTCGAAAATAATTACTATTAAAAATGCCTTTGTCATCAATTCAAAAACGTACTGTTCTAGTACAGCATCCAAATGAAAAACAGCTTCTACTTCTTATTAGAGATTTGCCAAAACGAGGATCTATTAAAAAAAGATCCAAAGGCCTATCCAAATGAGCCCTTGATTAACAACCAATGTCTATATGATTCAGTTTTCGGAAAACTTGCATTGATTATGCTTATGAAAACTAACAATGTGTATCTCTTTGGTTAACTGGAATCTGAGCGTGTAAGATTGACATTACCACTAGCACCAGCGATAGATGAAAGATGTATTCCTTGGTTAATAACATGTAGATCAATCAAAACATACCACCAATTATGAAAGGCTTATATAGTTTTATCCAGTATATGTTTGATAAAGATCTGTAATGGTTGACTATCCAGATTATATAAAGTGAAACATCTAATGCATTAAAAAGGATGGAAACTTTAAACATCAATCAGGAAAATTGTAAAACAGACAGATTGAGACAAAATACAACTATAAAGATAACGAAGATAGTAGTGAATACCATATTTTCATTAAAAAAAACATTGTAATGCTCGTCAAAAAATCATACCTGGTAAAATCCCACAGAGTTTAGCATGAGGCTGAAGTTCATCCCTGTAATAGACATATTGGCAACCACTGAGAACCACAAAAGCTCCCACAGAGGTACATGCTTTGACGCAGAATAACCAGTAGCATTTGACACTAGACCCACGAGAGCAGTTACAGCAAAGTGAAACCCCGTTAATGTAGTGGCTGGAAGAGCAGATGAGAGGAGAGAAAGTTAATAGATCATAAACCTCATACAATCATAAGTTCATAACCCGTAGGCGGAAATTGTAGCATATAACAATATAAGAAGTTAACACCATGATAATAGCCTGCAGAACGAACTTCAACCGCATAAATAATATAAATAGAAAGCACATTGTAAATCAAACGGGAAAACAAAAGAACTGCGACGGAATCTAGATCGCGACTTAAGAATAGAGTAGATCCAGTGAGTGAAAAGATCAAATAATGTCGGGGGTAGAGGCAGGGATCTAATACTTTTAGATCATAACAGGAAAAAAAAATCATAGTCGAGAGGAATGAGGACTGACCAAAACCGAAACCATAACCACCGCCGGACATGAGCTGTTTGTTGGCCATAATAAGTCCAACGGAGCTGACAACGTTCATGGCCCATGCTCCCACATCAGAAATCCCCGACGCTTTCTTCTCGTTCTCCATCTTTTATCGCGCGCGGAGGATTCCAAAAACAAAACAATTCGGATTGATTCAAACCGAATAAACACGAAAAAGAAAGAAAAATCTCCAAGGAACCACCGCTGCACCGACAACAGATCTGAGGAAGACTAGAAAACCCGACGCGGCGGAATCAGAGAAAGGAGGAAGGAAGAGATATGAATCTGTGTGGCACACAAGTAGCCAATTTGAAGGGCGAAAATGGGAGAAAGTGACAAAAAAATTAAAAGAATGAAAAAGGAAAAATGAAAGTTGATTGAGAAGGAAGAAAAGTGAGGGAGGAAGGATTTAAGCTTTAGATTGGAGAATTCAGTTCCGGTGGAGGCAGCCGCGTCTCTCTCCTCCCACAACACTTCCTCGCAGTTTCTGGCTCACCGTCACATTCCGGTCTCTCTCTAATGTGCTTACTGATCTTTGTATCTCTCCTTCTTTGTACATTTCAAAATAGATCTACCACCCGTAGATTTGTGAATTTCAAATCCCCTACCACCTACATTGCCCAATTGGAAGACGTAACATTATTATCTAGGCTTTTTTCCCCAAAAAAATTAAATTAGTCAACTACCGAAAAAATATACTGATCATAAATGATGGATGATACCATTACTAATTCACAACATTTTCTCAGATTTTGTGCAGCGTATGAGAAAATGTATCTGATTCAAATTGACTAAAAAATTATTGATTCCAGTTAGGCAAGGCATGTTTTAAAAGGTCAATAAATATTATGCGTGTTTTAATTAAAACAATGTCAATTACTATCAATCACGGTCAATGTCACTTATAACAAATATTGCCATTAATTATTATTTTGTATCTAATTATATTAAATAGTTTTATAAATTACAATATTTGGGCTTGTGCCATTCACCTCAAGTCCACTTTTTTACGTGATTAATATAAAAGATATTTATTTAATTTGATTAAATTAAAAAAATTAATTAAATTAGTTAATATGATATATATTTTCTACAATGGTCTAGCCATATTCATTAATTTTCTCTCCTCTTTAACCATGTTGAGAGAGTATCAATAGGGATAAATTCGAAAAAGATTGACAAATATAAAGATCATGTCTTATATTAATAACCAAAATCAATTCTTCAAATATACCTTATATTAAGGATCGGAGGGAGTATTTCATAAGGTAATACATAATTTGTCAGTTACTTCTCTCCTTTTTTTTCTAGTGGGGTTGGATTAATATTTCTTACCTAGTTTAAAATGGGAGGAGCTTAATTAAAAATCGATAACTTGTGACCTGTGATTAAACCAGTTTATAGATGAATGTGAGAGTTGTTTAGGGCCAAACAATTGCTTTTGCTTCTTTATTTTCACTTTTGTTTCATCTGCGTTTGAGGGTGTAAAAGAAAGTGAAAGTGAAAGTGAAAGTAAAAGGAAGACAATCAAAAGAAAAGGCAAATTAATATGAATATTAAAAGGAGTGGGGTTATGAAATAATGGTTGCACTGAAAATAAGTACCATAATTTAGGCGTGGAAAAAAAATTACACAATGCATTGAATCAGTTATAATAATCGTGTTCAATGTCTGACCAAAAAAGTCATGTTAAGTGGGCTAAATCTAACCTACATACAATAGAAAACTACACTAATTTAAAATCTTAAATCAAAACTGTAATTAAATTATATTTATTGCCATTAATACCTCATTCAAACTCATGATTAATCATCCCGCAAAATGATTTGATCAAGCGTGTGTTTGAAATAGCAATCTTTTTTCTATTTGGCTTTTTATAATCTTACTTTTGATAAAATTCATACTGTGTAATGTAATTTATGTTTGGATTGACGAGTGTATAAACGACTTTTGTAAAAGTAAAACTTGTTTGGATTGACTCAAGTATAAGTGATTTTTATAATAATGATAAGAGAAAATGAGTGGAAAAATATTTTAAAAAATCAAGCAAATATTTAAAAATTACTTTAAAATATTAGGTGCTACTTGAAAAATATTTTAGAGTTGGTGGAACTCAATAAATCAGTATTATAAGTTTTGGGTACTCTTTACTACTAAAAAAAATACATTAAATGTAAAATTGTAGTCAGTCTCTTAAGACTGGGTAAGGGTTAAAAGCACAAAAAAAAATATTTTAGAGTAATTTTTGGAGCTGAAAAAGTATATTAAGGGTAAAATTACAATCAATCTGATAGCACACTGGGTACAACTGAAAAAATATTTTAAGGGGTTAAAAGCACTAAAAAATATTTTAAATTAATTTTTGGAACTGAAAAAGTACATTAAGGGTAAAATTATAATCAGTCTGATAGTACACTGGGTACAACTGAAAAAAAAAAATTTAACCATCCCGCAAAATGATTTGATTAAGTGTGTGTTTGTAATAGCGATAGGAAAAATTGCTTTTTTTTTTATTTGGCTTTTTATAATCTTACTTTTGATAAAAGTCATAATATGTAATATAATTTATGTTTGGATTGGCGAGTGTATAAATGAATTTTGTGATAATGATAAGAGAGAATTGGTGGAAAAATATTTAAAAAATCAAGTAAATATTTAAAAATTACTTTAAAATATTATATGCTACTTGAAAAATATTTTAGAATTGGTGGAAATCAATAAATCAGTATTATAAGTTTTGGATTCTCTTTACTACTAAAAAAAATACATTAAAGGTAAAATTGTAGTCAGTCTACTAAAACTGGGTAAGGGTTAAAAACACAAAACAATATTTTAAAGTAATTTTTTTAGCTGGAAAAGTATATTAAAAGTAAAATTACAATCAGTCTGATAGCACACTGGGTATAACTGAAAAAATATTTTAAAGGGTTAAAAGCATTAAAAAATATTTTAAAGTAATTTTTGGGGTTGAAAAAGTATATTAAGGGTAAAATTATAATCAGTCTGATAGCACACTGGGTACAACTGAAAAAAAAATTTTAAAGGGTTAAAAGCACTAAAAAATATTTTAAAGTAATTTTTGGAACTGGAAAAATGTATTAAGAGTAAAATTATAATCATCTAATAACACACTAGGCACAATTTAAAAATAAAAAAATTTAACGCATATCGCCCGAATCAATGGCAAAAAGCTCCCCTATGAGCTTATTGTTAATCACACGAATTTCTCGTTTTTTGGCATCCCTTCTCAATCGTGCGATTTGCCATTTAATCATGCGATTTGGCCGTAAAAAGGCATACCCAAACACACAATAATGCTAATATATTGTCAATGGTGATGATAAAGGACTTTACCCATAAGGGAAAGAGAGCAAATTCAAATTTCGAAAAAATCATTTATTAGGAAAAGCAAAAGTCATTTATGTTCTAAACCTTGAAAAGGTCATACACATGATCATGTTTGTATTGGTAATTGGATTACTTATAAACTGTTTTTTATATAAATCAAGATAAAACTTCTCTTATATACTTATCTGTATACCGTAAATCATAATTGAAAAACTGTTTTTAAGCATTTCAATCGTTGTTCCAAATGAACACATATACTCTCAACCAAATCAAAAAATAATAATTTGATCAATAAGACAATTTATTAGCTCAAATTAAGTACGGATAAGAAAATCGATGGATAATCAACCTTCATCAAATCACATATAATTAACAGAAAATATGAAATTTACAATATATTTTAGTATATTAAAATATCATGATAAAAGTAACTCATTTTAAAGTTATAAAATACTTCTCCAGTACCTAGGATATACTTACCTAATTTTATTACATTAAAGAAAATAGTTAGGTTAGTTAATATGATATATATTTTCTAAAATATCATAATTATCTTTCTTAATTCCCTTGTTCTATCTCGTTTTTAATTATTGTTGAGGGAACATCAATAAAGATAAATTGAGAAAATATTGACAAATATGATAATTATGTCTTATACTTATGATAAAAATCAATTCTTTAAATATATCTTATATTAAGAACAGTGGGAATACATAATTTATCATATATCATATGAATACAGAGTACTCTAATAAAGCCTGAAAATTAAGTTTTAGAGAGTAGTGAATCACGTGGTTCAGTTATTGTCATGCATTATCTGGAATTGTTTGCATCACTTGATAATGAAATGAATTTATTAGACAATAACATATTCTTAAATTTGTACACTTATAAATACAAATAATTAATATAAATCGTTCAAATAAGTGATTTAGGCTTTACCAAGTCCCATGACATAAAAGACAATTTTTTGACCGAATTTACAATACAACTTGACACACATTTAGTTCTTATTAGTTTTCAAATACGATTTAGTTTTCTAATCAATTACTACATGTAATTGAGTACGAAACATTGGCTTGGTCTTCACTCAAATCCTATTCTGATTCAATCAAGTCGGATAAATTCATCGTTAACGGAGTAATTGATACAAGTTTAATAAAATTTTTGCTGGTAAAAAAAAAAAATTTAATAAAATTTGAAACAATTATTTAGAGATGACGTTTGTACTTACCTGTTCGATGCGTGGAGTACAATTTGTCTAAATATAAATCACTTATACCCTCATCCTCACATGTCAAAAAATACATGAAATTGATAAAAAAAAATTATATTTGCCCTTACTGATTTTTTTTTTTGGGAGAATTGCTCAAAAATATTTTGGAGGTAAATCAATTGTTGATTGCTACCATGAAAAATCTGTTACATATAACGGAAGATATTTTGCACACAACGAAAGATTGTTTGCACATTTATATGGAAGATTTTTGTACTCACGGAAGATCGCTTGCACGCTTAATAGCGATCAGCAATTAATTTGCCACAAAGTATTTTTGAGCAATTCTCCCTTTTTTTGTCTCTATTTATTTTACAAATGGTTTTCACATCTCTCTCATCTTTCTCTCTTTCCAATAGAAATTAAATAGAGGTAAAAATGTAAAATTGACAAAATATAATTAATTATCCTACAAATAACTTATATTTTGAACAAATTTAGACACACAATAATATATATATATATATATATTTTTTAAATAGTATTTTCTTTCTTTCTTTTGGCCAGATTTTAAATAACATTTTCATCTCCATAGCTTCAACTTGAATATAACTCAATTCTTAAATTTTAATTTGATATAACTCAATTCCTATAATTTTGATTTAGTTGAAACTCAATTTATCAATTTGAATTTATAGCAATCTAGTCATTATTAGTTTTAACCATTTAAAACTTTAGTTCATAAGTTTTAAAGAAATAAGTTTATGCGGATATTAAATAAATTAGTTAAGCTAATTATATATTAGAAATGTGTTTTGATTTTTTCTAAAACCCATTCTTTAATCATTTTGTATTGAAACTACTGGGGATAGAATCATGGAAACTTCCTTATTATATTTGCAATCAATTAGAATAGGTTTTTTGGATATAAATTTAAAAGAAAAAGTTAATTAATATTTTATATTTAATACTAAAGTGAATTCCCTAACTCCCCTGAACATTTAGGACTAGAGAGATCAATTTTTTAAATAGGAAAAATAGGGATTGAAATACTCCAAATAAAATTTAGGGTTAAGGATCATTTTTGCCCCGTAAGTTTTCATCAAGGGGCTATTTTACCATGGCTTTTATTTCAGTTAATTTTTACTATTAGTTGATTAAATATGTCAAGCTAACAGTCCACATGTTATCAATGTCATTTTTGTTAAGATGTAAATTTGCCTCAAAATTTTTAAATTTAACTTTAAAAAAAGATGAAGTAGATGACGCATAGACTTCCAGCGCAAATTTCACCTTAACAAATGATGTGGACGACATATGGAATAACAACTCAACATATTTGCTTATTTGGTCAACTAACGGTCAAAATTAACTAGGATAACAGCAAAGGCAAAATTGCTCCATTTTTTATACTTACGAGGCAAAATTGTCCCTCGGTGAAAACTTTCGGAACAAAAATACCCCATAGCCCTAAAATTTTAAGGCACAATTTCATCCTACTTAATAGTTAAAACTACAGAAAATAAGATTTTAGTTTGTTTTTTTATTTTTTTAATTATGTGGCTTTATGTAAATAATCAACAACCTTACTTTATAAACACAATTTAATAATCTAACAGAATGAAAGAAATTATAAAAACCATTTGACTCAATTGACATCAAACATATTTTTATGTCTTGATTTAAATAACAGGTTACGACCTCAATCATTTATAAGTATAATAGGTGTGTAAATTGTGTAATATTTTTTATAAGAACGATTTTAGTTAAAACTATCAAGTACTTCTATGAGTGTATTTTATGTTTGGAGGCATTATCTGACTTGATGAAACCTCAGGATCCAACTCATATAAGCTTTTTCTTAATGGAAATAAAAAAAAAAAAAGAAAAACAAAAGGAAAGAAATCAACGTGAGGGGAAGATGAAGGAGAATAAAATAGACTCACAACTTTGGGCAATGGAGCCACCGACACTACTCATGACTCATCCACCACAACTAAAACATGTCACCACCACTTATGTGTTCCTTTCACGTTATTTTCAAAAACTTTCTAAAATACACCACACCTATTCGAACTTGATGTGTCCCTCTTGAATTGTTTTAAAAAAGGAAGCCTTTTTTTTTTTTACTTTTGTGTGTAGGAGGATGCTTGTGTATTTAACGTTTAGATCTAGTTTATACTTGGATCAGATGGAATATATTTTGATGGTTGTTGATATGTACATATCTAGGTTTGATTAACATATAAAATGGAACAAATAATATAAAGAAAAAAAGATACCAATAATAGTGGGCTGACTCTAAGGAACTTTATACTCCCTTCGGTCCTAATTATAAGATAAAGTTGACTTTTTTGGAGAAATTAAGGAAGCCAATTAAATCACTTTAGAATATTTTTATTTTTATTTTTTTTCAAACTAATTAATTTGACTAATAAACTGATATATAATCTAAAGATACTAAAAATATAAATACTCTAAAGTGATTTAATTAGCTTCCTTAATTTCTCTAAAAAAGTCAACTTTATCTTATAATTAGGACCAGAGGGAGTAATATCGTTCAATCAAATATTTTGAAGTTTAAATTCAGTGGATGAAAAATGTTAGGATAAATATCCGCGTACAATCATATGCTACAATAATACTCAGACATTACATGATACTATCATTGGAACCAATTTTAATGCCCATTATACTGATGAGCATTATGGTGCTCATTGTTGTAATGAGATTTGCATCGTTTAAATACAGTTTTAACAATAAAAAATCAAAATTTTTCAACTAGTAATTTTTAAGTAAAAACCATTTTTTGAAAAAGTAATAATTAAGATGTTATCTTAATGTAGAGTTTGTACATATCAAAGTAATTTTATTTTAATAATAAAAACAAAATTTAATCTAAACCATCTCGAGCATGTCTATAGCGATGAGTTTTTGGTGCCTATCAATCCATTTAGCACTAAAACCCATCCTCATACGAGACGTTATGTAATCCTTCCCAAAAAAAAAAAAACAATAGTGAACAATAAAGGATAAATCACATTGAGGTTGTAAAAGATCAATTTAATATTAATTGGGTTATAAATGTTGATTCTTTTTTTTTTTTTTTTTGCCTTCAAATATTGATTCAAACAACTGCATATATAGGGTGAAAGTATTAATTGCAAATCATGCATTTGAATTTAATAGGCTGCTGCTAGTAATTTACAAATGGGACTTCCTCCTGGTCTGCAAGTGTTTGAATAATATAGGAAAAATTGCTTAAATAAAATTTATTACTTGAAAATATTTAAAATTTGTTTAAGAAACCACATGTGGGTTGCAATTTTTCTTCAATTTTGCGTAACATTTCTTCTATTATATGCAAAATATTGACACATAGCTGGAGACATGTGACACACATGACACATCTGAAAAAAGAGCTACACAATTAAATACTTGAGTTTTTAGTTACTTTGGGCAATAAATTTTACCATGAGAGATTTTTTAATTTTCCTAATAATATATGTAATTCATCTTTTAACAAAATTTTTTGGACCCGATTATTATTAAATTATTTGCCTGAGACCTCGTATCATTTTTCATGATAAAACACCTGCAAATATTCTAAATTTTTATGTAGCAAAATTTTTTTCTTTGACCTGGGCTGTGGATACCAAACTAACCTTTTTTTCCCCTTGAGATTTTTGAGCACAATTAAATTTGTGAGTGTTTGGGAAGATCCCAAACCTAGGTTTGCGCAACCTGAGACAAAACTTCTCTCACATACTTACCTTGTAAATCGAAAAAGTTATTCTCAAAAACTAATCCAAACACACACTTAAGTGGGATTTTTGTACATATCCATAATTTGCAATTCTAAATTTTTAAACAAGTAATTTGGGGGGGGGGGGGGGGGGAAGACAGACACAAGCTGGAGTTAAGCCGTCACTGTCGTGAGAATAATTGGTCTAAGAATCTTAACAGTTTTATGTTTGTGAAGCCAATCATAGCACACATCTCTTGTTCTTTTGTTAGGTCCAGCCAAATACTTGAGCTCTCTCCATGACGCAAAAATCATGGAAAGCACAGAGCACATGATGGGATCATATTTTTAAATTTTGAAATTAAAAAATTACTTATTAAAAGTCAGCTATGGAATATTCCTGTTTTCAAACATGGCTACTTTTTTTTTTTATGCTCCTATTGTTATTATTTTAATAGTTGCTGAAGTGTGAAAAAGTGACATGATAAAGAGTTAACTACACGCTAAAAATAAAATGGCTTGGACCCTTCAACGGGAAGAATCATTACGACAAAATTGACTTATGTGAGAGAGAGAAATTTGACAATTTCAAATCCTTTTTTAAAAATTGTGTTCGAGAAGCACTTTGCTTTTTATTTACTATTCCTCTCCATTGGTCATCGTTTTGTCACCTCAAAAAATAAAAATAAAAAACCTTGTTTGAATCTGCTTATAAATTTTGGCTGTGAATATATTATGGAAAAAGCTTCTTGGGTTTCATGTGTTGTAGGGTTAGGCATGTTTTTGAAGAATGGGGTGTTATATTGGTTACTTTATTGTTGCATACTATTGTTTGGATTGTGTTCGCTACCTTATTGAAGCTATTTTGGGTCTGTTTGGGAACCCATTTAAAGGCTAAAAAAGCTTATTTGGGGCTAAAAGCCTCAAAAGCTCATTTGGTGTGTTTGGAAAAGTGTTGGTGATGGCTGGGCTTCTGCAGAAAATGGAGTTTTTATCATATGGAGATCAAAGTTGCTTTTACTCAGATGGAAATAAAAAAAAGTCACTTCTGCCACCGCCAATCCAAACACAAATCACATCTATAATCTGACTTTTTTTCTATATGACTTTTTCAAAAGCTCCTTCTTCAACGCTAATCCAAACAGACACTTTATCTTTTTATTTGGTTGAATATGATGTTCTAGTTCCTGTAGACTTATTTATGATTAAAGCTGATGGCTAAAGAATTCATATTCTCTTGTTCATGTTCTTTTTTCTTGCATCTAATAATTTACTAGCCAGTTTTTAACTTTGTAAATATATAATTTAAATAATTAATTTGTAAATATTAAAAACATTAGTTATTTTTTAATAAATGCATATTGGTTTCTAAAATTACAAATTTAATTAAGAAAGGTGTATTAGTTTCTTAAATTACCTATTAAATCATCAGCATTGAAAATTATTCCAGATGGAAACTCCCATAATAAGTACGATTAATAGGCATAATTTGAAAATCAAATTATGAACTCTGGAAACAGTAAATTGAAACCTTACATTTAATATTAAAATAAAAGAAAAAACCTATTAAAAGAAAGTTGAATTATCCAAATTCTAATTTGAGTCACTAAATTTAACAAATCATATATCAGGTCACATGGAACAAAGACGGATTTAGAAATTGGGCCAAATTACTTACATGCCCCTTAGGTATTAAAAAACAAATTTAAAAACAGAATATACCTTAGAAATTAAAATAAAATATTTATGCTGGAAAATCTTAGATCTCTCTCCCTCCATCCATATAAATGTAATCTTGAAACGCCACCAAATGACTCGCTAGTCAGTTGGCACCCCCTTGATCTCACAAATGCTTATGATCAGTGATAAGTTTCAGAGATTCCTCTTCATCAATGTCGACCATTTGTTCGCCCTAATAATAATTTACTGTCATTGCATCTTTACTGTTGCTTTTATCACATCCGCTTCCACCGCTACTTCGGCCCTTCTTCCCCTTCCAACCAGTGCTCCTGAACTGCCACCACTTCTTTCACTGCCATTGCATCGATGAGTGGCTCCAATCACGCAAGACTTGCTCATTGTGCCGAAAGGCCGTCGATCTGCCACCAAAAATCACGTCACAGCATGAAAATACCAAAATGACAACCGGAGAAGGTTAGTTAGAGAATTCATGGAATGTAAATCTTCCTCTGCCAATTTGGTGCCCGAAAACACGTGGCAGATGATGGAATTGGGAGGAACAGTAAAAGAGATTGCTGAGAAAGAATGGAGGAGGATACTCTCAGAATCCTTTTTCTCATTTTCTTCTCAGAATCTCATCTTTACCCTTAAATTAAAAATTAAATTAAAAAATGAATGGTTCAGATTTAATATTTTCTAAAACCATGATTATAGTGTTTCATAAATTAATTTTTTCATTACTTGTGTTTGTATTATAGTTATGAATTGAGTAAATCATGTTTTAATAGTTTAAGTTACTTATTTATATTTAAAATAATAATTTTATAAAATATTAAATTTAGACCATCCATTATTTAATATCTGATGGTGAAGATGAGATTCTGAGAAGAAAAGGATAAAAAAGATTCTGAGAAAAACCAGACAAAAAAAAAATCATAGCTGGAATCAACCTATCGTCAATTTTTCTCTTTTAATAATTAAGGGGCATTGAGGTAATCTGACCCAATTTCTAAATTCCTCTTTACTTCATGTGACCTAGTTTATAATTTGTTAACTTTAATAACCCAAATTAAAATTTAAGCAATTCATCCATCTTTTAATATAATTTTCCCTAAAATAAACTTTTTTACTAGTTCTTATATTTAGGATTGGTAGAATATCTTTTACTAAACGCAAATCATTAAATATATTTGCTGCAAGATTGCATGGCTGATGAATTGTTTGGTGGAACAAGGTCTCATCTTGGTGATTTTTCCCATCACCAGAAAATGACTTCATAAAAAACATCTCCACATAAAAGACATCTAAATGTTACTTTTGAATTTAAAATGTATACAATACTATTGATTAACACCCCACATTAACAACAATAGGTCTGTCTTTACTCTGAAATGTGGATCCCCATCAATATTCTATTATTACAATAGGCATTTCGAAACTGGTCTAAATCTTGGCACTTGAATGACTTGTAATTTAGAATTCATTTATTTGCAAAGCTTATTATGACAACAAAATAAGGATAAAAAACACTGCATCTTTATTATCATAGCCTTAAGATAGATAATAAACATACTTAAAACTTCAAATTCATATATCATTAATGGTGAATAACGGATAAAAAGAGTGTGCTCCTACAAACATGCATCTCATAACTTCAGATTCACTAATAAAACTTTTGTACACAATCTTAAGCACAATACGAGATTCATTGAAGAATCCAAACATCATAGCATCTCCTTAGAAAGGAGGTCCTAATAACAAGGCCACCTACGCCTAAGTGAGAAAAAATAAGGCCATCCATTCCAATCATACTAAGAATCAACAATACAAATCTATAAAGTCAAATCAGAAGAATATGATCGAACAAAATATACATAAAGGTGCCATACGGGCCAAGACATAAACACATACACAAACACAAGGAGCATCAAAATCCCACGTATATCAATCCCTGTTGATTGGTCTCTGGGCACCAGGGGGTGCTGTTGGCCTGGGGAAGTTATAGTCCATGAAAGAGCCTGCAAATTGAGGGGCCTCCACATAGGGACTCTGCATTATCCAATCCAAGCAAAATGGGAAAAATCAATATTATATGAGGTTAAGATTTTTTACACCATTGTTCAGATGTATTTAAAAAAGTCATTTTTGATTTATTCAGTAAATAAATTTCGGTTGGTATCTTGCATTTTCAAGCATACAAATTACTAGGATAAAAGCAACTACCTCCGATCTTTAATATAAGACCCAATTGACTTTTTTGGAGATTAAGAAAGCTAAATAAATTACTTTAAAGTATTTCTGTTGATCTTTTTTATACCAAATTAATTTATTTAACTTATAAATTGATATATAATCAAATCACATACGGCATATGTTATGATTAACTAACTTATTTAACTTTATTAACCTCTTCAAAAAAGTCAATTGGATATAATATTAAAGACCGGAAGTAGTATTATATCACATAATAATTTCGTATTTGTTATACAAATTGAACTTTATTTAATATGTAAATACATTAATTTACAGAAGTGAAATTCAGTCCCTTGTACAAAGAAATTAACAAAACGGAACTGTCGCATGCTCTAGGCATCTTGATGCAAACCAATCTTAGGCATCTATATCAACTATACTAAAATAAATAAATATCATAAAAAAAAGATGTTTTGATGACAGTAAGGGTCTCCTAAATTTCCCCTAATTTGTATAAAGAATGACATAACAAGACAGGTAATGGTAATGAATGTACCTGAAGCACAGGGACAGTTTGTGATGAAAAATCAGGATTTGAACTTTTTTGAGATGTACCAGGAGAACAACAGTCATCGCTTGGTTCCCTACCATTCAATTTATGTACTCCTGGTTCATTAGGTGCATTTTCACCCTCATTTCCATCGGTTGACTTAACTCCCTACATTTCAAGAGCATTTTCAAGATTATTTCATAATCAATAAGCAACTTTACCCTACATCCAAATTGAGAATAAGAAACAATTCATCAGTAAGCGGCTATAAGTCACAGAAAAGGGGTTGGGAAGAGAAATACCTGAAAAATTTTACCAAGAGCTTTCAACCCCTTAGCTCGTGCACGGAGTTCTTCTTTTCTGACACTGTTGTCTTGGAGAACCTAAGGTCGAGAGCACAGATCATCTAAATTAAACTCAGGATTTAACCCTGTATTATGCCAGGTAAAATTATGATGAGGAATGGTGAAAACAACCATTTGACAGACACGGGATAGAGTAGCCTCAATGTCAGCAACATTAAGCTTCCACAATGAGTCAGTCATTAATTGCTTATGGGATCGCATGTATTCTTCTAGCTCTTCTTCAGTGTAGTTCCCTTCTGCATTTAGCTGCTTCTTCATATCCTCCTGCAGCTGGATCAGAGCAATTGCCCCTAAACCACCATGAAGAAAATAAATATATCAGCTTTTAGGGCATACTTATTACACATAAGCAATTGACATTTTAAGATTATGCACTTTGTCCAGCTATTTCTTCAGAATCTGAAACAAACAGCTTTTACTTATATTTATCTTTTTTCATACACAAAAGGAATATTTCTTTAACAACTATATTGTCAGTTAATTTTGATTTGATAAGTTGGGCTCTTTTTTAGGGGAAAAAGTTATTGACCAGAAAAGAGAATACAAAAACATACAGAAAAAGTGAAAAAGAAATCTTCCTAAAAAAATACAAAAACTTAGACTGCTCTAGCTCATGAATGCTGCCGTTCTTTATGAAAATTCACGAGACAAACCCCATTAAAAAAACATCAGCCGAAACCCACATAGAGGAGGTAAAAATCCTCTCCCAAAAATGTCAACTAGAAAGGATGTCCTTAGACAGAAGCCTTAGTGCCTTACTAATGCATTGCTAACCAAATAGCCGCTTACTGTTGAAAAATTAACCAAGAAAAAGCAATTTGGATAAAGAGTAGTAACAGTATTAACACCAAAAAAATGTTGGAAGTGGCAAGTTCAAGGGAAGAAAATTAGAGAATTACAAAATAATGACATCATATTAAGGGTAATCAAGAGACTGAAATCAATAAATTGTCATTAAAAAGCCAGTAAATTTTTGAAGTGTTGAAGCCACTAAAATTTGCTGACCTGTAGCAGCTGTAACTTGGGACTTGATGAAGTGTCCTTTGTTTCTAAACCACTCAGCAATGAAAGGCACACCTAAATAAATTGCTTTCTTCCCTAGCTCTTTAGCCGCCTGCCTTGCATATATGTAGCCAATGGTATTCAACATATCAACCCCATAAGCTGTAGAATGAACAGAAGAATTATTCAGCAGGGACCTCAGTACATCAGCAAAGGATTTTGGAAGATACTCTCCAACAAATTTATTCAAATGCTCAATATTTAGGCAAAGTTAAGCTTTTTCCATCTTCAAATTTATTCAAATGTTTCAAAACACAGTTTGATTTTGGGAACAAAATATGAATCAATTTCAATCATTTGTAAGAACCCTGCTTTGATATTTGCAATGAAAAAAGACCATCCAAATATGCAGCAACCTTGAATTCTTGATGTGTCATTCGAAGCCACATCAATTGTTAACTCATTGAATTCCCTGTAATCTTGGGAGAACCATTAGGCCATAGTACCTGCATTGGATAGTCGTGACACTTCATCTTTTGCATGATTGGTGAACTCCAATTTGTTTCCTTGGACATATTGGGTTAGTCTATTTTTGAGTATCTCTGCAAGCTTTTCTTCTCTTTCTTTCTGAACAACCTGAAGGAAGAAGGAATCTGTCAAAACACCCAGTGAATATAAAAAGTTTGCACCTAATGAAAGATGAAAAAAAACCAACTGCCAGAAGAACAATGAAGAGAGAGAAGGGGAAAAAAAAAGCATTAGAGATTAAACAACAATCTAGCTCCTGCTTACATAATGCTGAAATTCCAATAAGAATAGCAGCCAACAGAGAGAATTTCGCAGCAATTTCTCACAAATCTAGATAACAACTCAAACTGCACAATAAATTCTACCCATCCATGCAAGTACATACATCCACTATGTATCCCTATAACTATAACAAAGCATTAAATATTCTTATCTTCAACAAATCAAATGGAATCGCAAAATCTCCAAAATTCACCACCACAACAATTCCTGCAAAAAGTTTATGGGGCATTACTAGAGGTTTGCTACTCAGAGGGTGTTAGGCAAAGTTTGTTGAATAAAAATGGTTCAAAAGTTGCCCAACTGATAGAGCAACACTACAGCCACTATGCCCATTTGGGCGTAAAGCATGAGGTTCAAATGTGCAAGACTAGTGGGAAGCAATGGTGAGCTAGCTGACCAGGTTGAAAGTTTAATGACAACACTCGAGCAAAAATTGTCTCAGCCACTATTTCTTTGTTCACAATTAGTCAAGATAGAGGATGAAAAAAATATCCTCTTATAACTAGGACAACAAAACAGCTATTCCCTCCGATCCTAAATATAAGACAGAGTTGACTTTTTTGGAGAGATTAAGGATGCTAATTAAATTACTTTAAAATATTTATATTTGTCAGTTTTTCTCCAACCTATTTTGCCTAACTTATAAAATGATATATAATCTAAGGATATACAACATATGATATAATTAAGTAACTTATTTAGCTTCCTTAATTTCTCCAAAAAAAATCACTTTATCTAATATTTAGGATCGGAGGGAGTAATATTTTATTACTTATATAGATTCCTCATTGCAGCATAAAAAAAAAGTAGGTGATCACCTAAAAGCAGCCATGATGTCAAACGATGAAAAAGTATAAATATGTACCCTCATTTTCTCTTGCAACTTTTTAGCATCAAATTGTTCCCCTTCACTAAAGATATCCATTGATGCCATTGATGCCATGGCTAATTGGCCTATGTACTCCTCAAAAAGCTCACTGCCAAAAAGCATGGCGAAGATTGCTGCTGGATCAATAATGGCATCACTGCAATGAGAGGAAAAAAGCAGTTCAGAATCAGCAGAAGACCGAAAATGTGGCACACCTTATAAATATTGATATTCAATAGTTCATTTGTATGTTGAGAATTAAATAAAAATAAAAACTAACGTTGAGATTCCACATTTTCCATGAGTATCATAAGCTTGTCTTTGATTTGGGTCACTCAAAACTTGGTAAGCCTCACCCAAAACCTAAAACCAGATTAGTAACATCGGAAAATCATTATTAGTGGCAACAGAGGTTGATTAAAAACAGGGCAATCCAGGCTATATAAATAGATGAAAGAATAGTATAAACAGCCAAACATTAAACTGTGAAACAAAAAGTATGAATTCAGCATTGGATAATATAACATATTTAGTTGAAGCCTTACATACACTTGTCTAAGCTGGGCGATTTAGAAATAGGAAACAGCAGGGCTACAAAAAGGTCATTCACATTAAAACATGAAGGTTATGCTGTTTAATGCCAGTAACAATTCAACATTGACAGAACACAAAGTACAATATTAATGTTGGTGCTGAAAAAGGCCCATAGGGCCCAAACCCTTTTTCTGTTTATTAAAGAATGTCTGTATTTTGTTTATTTTTTTATTATTTTATGTTCGGCAATAACGCTAGCAGTAGCTTAGGCGATTCAGATGGACTCTCCTGTTATTGTTGATTCTGAAAAATCTCAACCAAATCCTAGTCGCTCTAGCCAGGGTTTTTTGCGGCTATAATTGCATGAACTGCTACGTGAAAAAAAAGAATCCTTATAAATACGAACCTACTCCAATATTCGGGTTCACTTTAAACACTTAACTTAAGAGTCATATTTTGAAAATTAATGAAAAGCCCATCTTTCCAGCACACAAAGACTGATTTTAGAGTTAAAGATACCTCAATTTCTCTTGCAAACATCTTTCTACCTCACCTCTAGATCTTTCCTAAAAGAGTGAAGCTTTTCTAAAGGAGAAACTAATAATTAAATTTTGTCAAGGAGGCACCAGGTACATATCTAACATGGAACTATAAGTCATTTACACATTTGGTTGGCTTGATCATCAAGCTGAAATTTCAAGTGTAAATGAATACTACAATGATAAAGAATATGTTTATCAACAATTATAGTGTTTGACTAAATCAAAATGGTCAATCTTCGCAGGAAAATTTGTTAGATGAACAATAAATACTCCCTAAACCTTCTCAACAGATAGTAAGTGTTTTTTCATGGCCTCCTTTTTATTATCATCAAGTTACAAGGAAATCCATCTCATGCGGCACTCCAAACCCTTAAACATGTCCATGATTTAATGCTATATTAAGTCTAAGCTCAATTATCAAACCCGGCTATTTGGCTAATGATAAAAGTTGGCATCTTGTACAACTGAAGGCACACCGAGCATCATTGTGCAATATAAAAAGAACAGAAAGAGGCAGTATAATGGTGGTGAAAAAAGAGAGGCTTTCATCCTACATTTTCCACTAGAGCTTTAAATTTTTTAATTACAAGTTTTTTTGGAACCCTCCATATGAACTCTTTTTCACAATCCAATTAACCAACTCACCAAGCCAGAAGTAACATGTTTCTTATCATTCCAACTCATGACACGCACATATTTCCAACCATCAAAAGGATTTGCTGCACATATCCTTGACAGCTATAGGTTTGAAATGAAAAATAGCAGCCTTGCCTGAAATTTTTGTGCTGCGTTGGGGTCATTTGGGTTTTTATCTGGATGTACTTGTCGTGCCTGCAAGCCCAGGACAGAGAGAATTCAATAACTTAACAGATAAAACTATCAATATACTAGTCACAGTTCAATGTGGCAGAACTGAGACTGACGGACCATTACCCCATATCCCGTCCACAAATCCGCCATTTTCTACCTATTAAGGCGGATAACTGGGGTTACACGGATCTACAGAAACATACGTTGCAATTTAAGTAGCTCTAAATAATCCAAAATATTACAGACAACAAGAGAATCAACTTATTCATGGCAAGGTAAAGGATTGACGAGACAGACTCTCACCTTTACGTAATAAGCCTTTTTAATCTCGGCCTCAGTTGCCGTGGGACTGACTCCCAGCACGTCATAGTATTCGGTCTCCTTCACCATCTCAAGGTGAGTGATTGATATTTCCCTATGAGAAAACGCCAGGAACGATCAGATCTTCACAGGTCAGGTAAAAAAATGATACGAGGAAGAAAATAAGACAAACAGAAATACAAAAATCAGAGCAGGCAACACGAATTAGACTCCTAATCCGTACCCACCACACCCGAAATCACAATCCGAAAGCCGCAGGCGTTGACTGCGAAAACCGCGTAATTCGTTTGAACTATGATGTAAAGTATATCGGAAAATTTCACCACCTTCACCGTCGTGTACAAATTTTCAGAGCAACTTCTCAATAGTAAAAGCCTTCCCCCGTTTGCTTGGGCATTGTGTTTTACAAAGGTTTATGGTCAAATTCCCGAGCCCGCGTGGCGAGTCATCTACCCTTTTTTCCTTGGTTCGAGCAATCATAGAAGACCCCGACAACTTTCATCGCCTCTGAGTCATCACCTCATCGACAAGTTGTATTTTGTTATCTTGTGGCTCGGAATGAATCGCCTTGGCTTCGAGCAGGGCAGTATTATTTCTACTTTGGAGAAGCAGCCTTCTTTCCTTTCAGAAACAGTACATACGGACGTGTTTGGATTGAATTGACCCTTAGCGTTTGGATTGATCATACGCGTTTGGTTGAGTTCCTTATTTGCTAAGCCAAAAAAATAATAAAAAAACACTTTATAAAATGTTTTTAGTTTGATTAGACCGGCGTTTCCGTGCTTAGAATTTGAAATTTTGGTTATATTATTTTTTTATATAAAGTGACGTTTATTTTTTAAGATTTGTAATTAGAATTATTCTGAATTTTACAATTAGCATTGAAACAATGAAACTGACAAAGAGTGACATTGTAAAAAAAACAAAACATTACAAGTCCTTTTTCTTTCCTTAGTTGTTATTTTAGTTTTAACTTTGAATAATTGTTGATAACTTTGACATCTCCTATCATTGAGCCAGGGTTTAAGGATTAGGACATGAGGCTCAAGATAAATGAATAAGGATAGGATTGGGATTGAAGATGTAAGATATACGATTTAGGAGTTAAGAGTTATGAGTACAGTTAAAGATTTAAGGTTTACAAATTAAAGCTTGTATGTAGGGTTTATAATTTATGACTTGGAGTTTAAGATTATAGTTAGGGTGTGCGTTTTAAATTTCAAAAGTTTATAAATTTCATTGTTTAAGATCCAAGGCACATGATGTAGAAGTTGAATCAATGAACCGTTGAAATTATTATTCTGAAAAAAAAACTATAAATAATGTTTTTTTTCACCTTCCCATAAATTTTACCATAACACACACCTACACATTCAAGTTTGTAAGCATATTAATCCAGAGTAATGTTTTGTTCCTTATTTAAAGCGAGGGTAGCTTAGCAAGAAGAAAAACAAAGCATGCACAAAACAGTGCACAGAACGTAGCGGTTGTGGCAGACAAAGAGCAGGGGATAGTGACAGAAGTGATTACTGTAACATTTAGGGGGTGTTTGTGATAGCGTTTTGAACAGTCAAAACGCACTTATTACGCAAGCCGAGAAAAAACTCCTCTCACATACTTACCTCGTATACCGTGAATCACGAATTATAAGCACGTTTTGGACAAAAATAAGCTCTTCCAAACGAGCACGTCGGCGAAGCAATACACAAAACAAACTTCACTTCCTTCGTCTGTTTTATATATATATATATCCTCCACTTTCTTCAGTCTTCAATCTTTCATTTTTGCAAAGGGAAGAAGAAGAAAACAAAAAACTTCTGAGATTCTCTTGTAACATGATTATCTTTATATATTCAGAATCTGCACTCAAAGGCTCAAACTCAGTTCCAATTTAGTGAAATGGGTCTCTGGGCTTCTTTTCTCAACTGGCTCCGCAGGCAAATTGTTTCTTGTTCATCCCTTTTCGATTTCCCATTTTTCTTTTGTTCTGCATTTCTCCCTTTTGTTGTTTTGCCGGAAAATAATTATTCCCAGTTCCTCGCCTGCTTTTTCTATGTTACCATTTCAAGGTGGTTTGCTTACTTTTCTAGCCCGCAAGTAAACACCTATATTTAGCCATATGCGACGTGACGAAGAAAGTGTTTTGTTTTGTCCGACAGAATCAAATTATATCCTTTTCATAGGTTGTCCATTTGTTGTAAAGTTGATGAAATCTACAACTGTAGAATTAACACTATAAAGTTACAATTGTAAGAGGCTTAAGTTCTATATCAGCTTCTGCATGTTGAGCATCGTTTCAAGTTCTATTATTGCAGTGGCCTTTGAATAACACAGTCTCATCAATCCATCTACCCATCTCCACTACTACAAAATAAGGGTTTAGTGGCGCCCAATCTATGACGCTTACCCCACCAAGCTCCGGCCAAGGCCCTTGCCAAGCCCAGTTGGTTTTGTTTTTTTTTTTTGTTGGGTGAACCACCCTTGGCCGGCGTTTGATGTGGCCCTTGATTTTTATTTTTTTGGTTAAGTCTAAATCGTATCTTTTTGGTTTTTTCGGCCCAAGCCTCGTTGGTTTTGACTTTTTTTTTTTTTTTTTGTGAACCACATTGGCCGGTGCTTGGTGGGCCAAGCGCCTGAGCTTGTGGCTCACATTGGCCGGCGCTTGCCACAACAAGCGCTGGCCAAGGCCTTGGTTTATTTATTTATTTATTTTTTGACTAGACCATATCTGTTTCTTTTTTTTTTTGGTGAACCACCATTGGTCGCGTGTGTCACATCCCCATAATTCCACCGCCCCGTAGGCATGGTCCTCCGCTATAGGATCCCCCATGTGATTGCAGGTGAATGACTTAATGGTACTACGTCTCGCCAAGCACTTGAACTTATCCCCAGGTTGGGTGTTCGAGTCGTGGGGAGGCGAAAGGAATGCGCAGGGGGAGCAAATATTCCTTTGAGTCCTTCACCTGCGGCTGCATGGGGGGATCCCATGGCGGAGGACCGTGCCTGTGGAGCGGTGGGATTACGAGGGATGTGACCGGCGTTTGGTGCGCCAAGTGCCGGAGCATGGCCCATATTGGCCGGCGCTTGCCACACCAAGGGCCGGCCAAGGCCCTTAGTTTAATTTTTATTTTGGCCCAGAATGTATCTGTTTCTTTCTTTTTTTTTGTGAACCACTATTGGCCAGCGCTTGGTGGGCAAAGCGCCGAAGCTTGGTGGCCGACGCTTGCCACACCAAGTGCCGGCCAAAGCCCTTGCCAACACCCTCTTGCCAATTTTTTTATATGCTTCAGATTGAAAGGCTGACAAGGCTGCAGTCTTGTCCCATGCGCAAAAGTTATCTTCTTTATTAATTTATATATCATCTAGACTAATAAGTGAGCGAGAGATCAGACATTACGCGCATAGAGAGTGAGAGTGAAAGATAAGAGATACTACCATCATAGTGAAGAGATCACAGAAGGTGATCGAGCTTCGATCATCACCTTCATTCCTCCTTTATATGCTATGGATGTGCAAGCTGATTATTAGCTAAGGCACCCCGTTAATTAAGGTAAGCTTCAACACCTTATTTTCTTATTTAATTTATATGGTTTTGGCATTAATTATCTTATTATCTTTTACATCCATTTAATTTGCCAATGCTTTAATTTCCCTTAGAATAATTTCAATAAGGGGAATTTAGATTATATTTTCTGTATTTTAACTTATCTATTTTTTTTTTGTTTAATTACAATGCAAGCAAAGAAGTTGGTATGTGCGTAGTTTCACTGTCACCATTCATTTCTTCATCACTTAGCTTTCACATGAATAATAGAGACAATAATAGATATTGTACTTTCTAGTCTTACTTTTCATTTGTCTGACTTAATAATAATAATAATGGTAATCACTATTCATTTATCTTACTTTATATCAATTAAGATTACGTTTGAAGGCTAATAATAATAAGGCGTATAAGGTAAATTAAAACAAATATTTGTGATGCAATGGTGCTTGTACAGCAAGTGTCATAGCTCCCTTCACCATTTAATTTTTTTATATATTGAATGAATGATATGGTGCTTAGCCATGTTCTCTAACCCGGACTGGCCCGGCCGAACCGGCCAAGAAACCGGTGACCCGGGCACGAAACCGGTCCGGGTCAACTTTTTTATTTTTTTTTTTATTTTTTATTTTTTTAAAAAAAAAATTTCCTTTAGAATTTCATATTATAAGCCTAAAATATTCTATTTTTCACCGGTTTGGTCCCGGTTTAGCTCCGGTTTGACTCCGGTCTGACCCACTAACCCTTGACCCAGTACCCCGACCGGTTCACTGACCGGTCCGGGTTTAATTACCTTGGTGCTTAGACACCAAGCGCCGTAGCTTTTACATACTTTCTATGCCGCTTAAGGTAAAAGCGTCATACAAAGTG
Source organism: Inga oerstediana (assembly GCA_963210345.1). NCBI lineage: Eukaryota > Viridiplantae > Streptophyta > Magnoliopsida > Fabales > Fabaceae > Inga > Inga oerstediana. The sequence continues at coordinate 12,362,925 of OY723405.1, read as the reverse complement.
TACAAATTTGCCACTCCCGCCATTATCATTGTCTTTTTGTCTTTCTCTCGTCCTCCTTTACTCCATTTTTCAGATCTAATCAGTCCCCACATCGTATTTCTCGCGCGTCCTCCAGCACTCCATTTTTCAAATCTAATTGGTCCCCACTATACCTTTCTTTGTCCATTGTCCCCAAGCCCTCCTCTCTTTGACGACTGCTGTTGGAAGCTTCGTTGGTCCCACTTTTTGTTTTTTCTTGTCTCCGTGTGCGCATTTCTTCAAAAAATTTTGGTCACACACTTCCGTTACAATACAAAGCTTAGTTACCCACATGATTTGCTTTGTCTCAACCTCGTATAAGAAGTTTTCCAGCTCCTAAGTTTTCTTTAGATACATTTTCTTCTTCTTCTTCTTTTTTGGTAAAATCTTTCGTGAATATTATATGTGCGCTCAAAATTTTTTTCATGTATTTATTTAAAGTTTCAGCTATCTTCTTAAAGCTTGGTCTCCTGGTTGTTTTTTTCCCTCTGTCTCAGCCTCTTACAGAAGTTTTTGCTAGTTTGTAAGTCTTGAAATATATATTTTGTACAAAACCTTAAGTTGTATATTTTCATGCACCTTTTTAAATTTTGGGTACCTGAAGTTTTGTCATCAATTTAAAATAGTTGATTGCGAAAGATTTCTTATGTGTCCTACTAATCCTTGAATTAAAGGAGTAGTGAACTAGCTAGTCAGAGCATTAAATATAATTGAACTATGTAATAGTCTTTTAATTTATTTTTGTTGTGAGTTGTGAAAAATTAGTATGATACATGCTGCGAGAATTAATTGGTTGATTATTTGTGACTTTAATAGTGTTTAATACTTGAAAAACTTTAAATTTGATGATGTTATGCTGCCGAATTTTTTTTTAAATAAATGGCAAAAGATAAAAGTAATTAGTAACTGCAAGAGGCAAACAACTAACTACTTGTAAACATATGTTTGAAGGTAAAGATTGATCAGTCAAGGAGGTCAGTCAATACGTTTCGAAATCGACATCTATCATGCAATTATAGATGATCGTGTCGATGATCGTGTGCTGAATGATGTGCTTACTTGTGATTGGCTTGGTGTGAAGGCCATCAACATATGGATTAGGTACTTTATCATCATCGTCTATCACTGTTATTATTATTATTCATTATTAATTTTTTTTAGGTTTTAATGACATTGTTTATTTTCTATAAAGGCACTTGTACCACGATATGTTACTACACACGGAAAGGGCACATAGATTCGTATTTGTCAACCCTCACCTCCTTTGCTAACATAGATTAGATGTGGAAGCACTATCTAATGATGTTAGGGACATCTTCATGCGACGAGGCACCCCTAATATGCTTTTTATCGTGCCATACAATCTGGGGTAAATTATTTGCAATAGTATTTTAATGTATGTTTTTTTATTCTTCCACTTTTATTATAACATGATTGTCGAAGTAACATCTTTAAAATATTTTAGGGGACATTGGACTTTGATTGTTGTTCGTCCAACGTCACCTGGAGTCCCCAGGATTCACTATTTGAATCCTATAAAGATCGGTTCTCTAGACAACTAGCTTGGTTTAAAGATTATAATCAATAAGTAAGTGCATGGGTGTATGTATAAATGTTTGTCATTATTGAATTACCAGAATTAATCAATCATTGCTTGTTTTGTTAGTGCATTGACCGCTTATCAAAGCAACATTAGATTGACCTATTCTACATGCAAAGACCCAGCCAGTAGCTATCCCTGGAGGAAGATTGCAGTACTTATATATATATATATATATATGAATTTAATTACTCCAATTTTGTTATTAAAAAATATTTCTTTAAATGTTTACTTAACTATTTCATTGTATTGTCAGTGCCCATTCCAACCAAACAACAATAATCGTGGTTATTATATTATAAAATTTATGAAAGATGTAGTTACTCATGATAACATTTTTGTTCCTACACAAGTAAGTTCTTTTTACTTGCAGTTACTGTGTTTTAAATTTAATTGAAAAGTTTCTAAGTTAATTGATTTTTAGTAATTTTAATTTTTTTTGTGCATGCTTTTTATATAGTATTATGAAGATGAACGTTGTGACCAACTGACTGAGCAACAAATAGATGAAATCATTAAAGAATAATGTGAATATATGTTTAAGGAATTAGTTAATATCTAGGTATGTACTTAGGTTGTTTCTTACATATTCATCTTGGTTGTATATGAATTAGTCGTACATTAAAATTATTTCTTACTTACATTCTATACACATAGGTACTTACAATTAGTTGCTCTTGTTTGTTACATTGTAATCAAATTACATGAGTACTGGTTTTATGAATTAATTATTTTGACTCGAGTTATTATTTCATTCTAATTTGGTGTGATTCTGACTTGGGTTTTTACTGCTATGGATTTATAAAATGTAAATTGTTATGGATTGAATGCGGGTTGAATACGTATTAAAAAAAAAGTACCTCCAATGACGCTTTCCAGCGGAAGTGCCATTGGAGGTAATATACCTCCTATGCCGCCTATCTCAAGAAGCATCGTTGGAGTAGTTTACTTCCTTTGGCATTTCTCTGAATAAGCGTCATAGCTTTTTATTAAAAAAAATGAAATACTCAAGCTATGACGCTTCCATATATTCAAGAAGAGTCGTAGTTTCTTTTAATGACGCTGGAAGCTACGATACTTCATAAATGCCAATATTCTCTAAATTAAGCACTATAGCTCGTATTTTTTTTAGTAATGCTCTAATTATTATTGGGAACGCTGTGTGTGCGTGTGGATAGCGCAACCGGTTTACTGGTTCTTCCAAGTGCGTTTGGCATCACAATAGAGGCATCTAAACTAACTTTTCTGCTTCAAAAGCTGCTTTGAGATGTTCAATTATTTTAGGCATAGCATGGACCAATGACTCACTTCTGAAAGAAAAGCTTTGACCAATGACTCACCTCTGAAAGAAAAGCTTTGATCAATGAGTCACTTCTGAAATAAGAAAAAAAAGCTGGGATGCCACCGCAATGAGAGAAAGGAAACATTGGAGAGAGAAGGCTCATGAGTTGCTGGTAGATAAGAAAGAGAGGGGTCCTTGACATAAAATATCCAACTAAAATCACTCTTAAAGACCCCTGCTCACTGTTTTAGGGCTTGCTTGAATTAGCGTTGTAAAAACACATTTACTTAAGTTGAGATAAAACTCCTCATACATACTTATCTCATACATTATAAATCATATTGGAAAAGAAACTTCTACCTCTAATTCAAACAGCCACTTAAAAAATTAATCCAAACATCAATTACTTTATAGTAGTTTATACTACTTAACTTTTACTTAAACTTCAGCTTGTAAGGCGGTTGAAATAAAAGTCATTTATGTTAATGTTAATCCAAACAAGCTCTTAATTTGTCCACATTTTTGTGCCAGCTTATATTTTAAGCAGGAGATGGAACTGTCCCTCGTAGGCCTTCAGAATGCATGGAAGACATCACTTGTCAGTGCAATAGCTGTGAGTCAGTGAAAATCCTAATTTTCTTTTGCCGCTTGCTGATAATAAATTCTCAATATTTTGACATCAATGGTTTGATCATGTTCACCAGGCGGGAGGAAACAGTGAAAACATGATGCCAACTATATGTATTTCTTCCCTTTCAATAAAATTTTTCTAGCATATTTGAGCATTGCACAATAGAAACTTGTTTCCTTGCTATGAAACCCAGATTGGGTTCAGCATGAGAAAAGTGAAAAAGGGAAATGTGACCATAAAGCTTTGGGACCCTGGAGGACAGAGGAGATTCCGAACAATGTGGGAACGTTACTGTCGTGGGGTCTCTGCTATAGTGTACTTCAATATCTAAATATCCTCTCTTTATAAACTTACATAAGGCTTTTGTTTATAGACTTGCGGAAACACATACATGTTCATAGTTGAGTACAGTAAGCTTTGTAAAGTGTGTTTTGAACTGATAGAATGTAAAGGCAGGTATGTGGTTGATGCTGCTGATGGGGACAGCATTCTGATATCTAAAAGTGAGTTACATGACCTCCTGATGAGACCTTCTTTGTGTGAGATTCCTTTGCTTGTTCTTGGCAACAAAATTGACAAGTCAGAAGCACTAGCTAAACAAGAATTGGTAAATCAATTTTGAGTTAACAGAACTTGAAGAACTGTTTCTATTAATTGTTGCTCTGTTCTGTTTCCATATCTAAAAGGTTCTTTGGATTTTCATCTTGAATCATTTCAGAGGACTCGAATCAATCAAAGACAGAGAGTTCTGCTGCTACATGATTTCATGTAAAGATTCCACGAACATCGATGTTGTCTTCAACTGGCTTATCTAGCACTCCAGAACTGTAAAATGATCCCATCGTTCTGGCCACTTTTTTCAACTTTTGATCATCAAGAATTTAGGATTATCTGTAGGATATGGTTTGTTGTCAAGTAAATGTTCCTGTAAATTCACCAACTACAAAGTGTATTTCATGCATAGTTCACAAATGTACCACTAAATTGATGAAATTATCCACCTGGTTTCTTCTCTTTGAAATAATTCCCAAGTGATGGTAAATAAAGACATGTAGTATATAGCTGGGAATACGGGTCAGCCCGCAACCTGCGGGCTGGCCCGCACCAATTGTGCAGTCCGTATTTTTGTGGGCTGGCAAAATGCCAACCCTAACCCATAGTGTGCGGGTTGCGGGCCAGCCCGCGAGCCCGCATTTTTTAAAAAAAAAAAAATTCATATTTTTTAAAGAGGATTGAAAATATGAGACACATATATATGAGTAATTAAATTTACTTTCCTAATATCAATCATTTCTTTTATAAAATTTTAAAAACATAATCTAAAATTTAAGAGATCAAGTTATCAAATTTGTTAAAGTTTATCATAAACTCATCCTCAAGCAACCAAGATATAATAATTTTGTTTAAAGAAAAAGGAAAAAAGTTAATATTTTTTCTCTTTGGATTGAGAGGTACCAAGATAAGAGTGGAAAACTTATAAGTTTTATAATATCATTATATATAAATAAAAAATAAAATTTTTTGCGGGCCAACCCGCCAACCCACGGGTTAGCTCACATTAACCCGCGGGTTATGCTGTGCGGGCCTGTGCGGCCCACATTTTTGTGGGATGGGATTTTCCCAACCCTAACCCGTCAAAACCCGCGGGCTCACGGGTTGAGCCCGTGGGTTGAGCCCATATTACCGACTCTAAAGTAGTAGTTGAAGGCAAGCTGAAAAGCAGAGGCAAAGTGCTATTTTAAAGACCACAATCTTTATTGATAATCAAACATTCATATTTAATTAAAACATGCAAATGATTACATGATAAGATACAGTTTATCTAAATCCTTAATATTCACAAACCATGATGCTCAGAGCCTGCTGGTGACATAAATAACGGTTCGCACTTTAGGCGATTTTGGAGCATCTTTAGGGACAATTACAGTGAGAACTCCATTTTCGACTTGTGCCTTGATCTGATCAACCTTACATTTTCTGGCAATACAATTGCGCAAGAAAGATCATCAGGGTGCTTTAAAAAAAAATCACATGAAATCATGTAGCAGCAAACCTCTTTCTCATATTAGAAAATTAAGGAATATGATTAGAATGTTTTGAAAAAAATATATCATATTAATTAATTTGATTAACTTCTTTAATCTTATCAAATTAAATAAATAGATTTCACGTTAAGGATAAAAAGGAGTACTCTCAGGCAATATTTTATTTTTTAGACACGGCATCTCAAATTATGACACTATAAAATGTTTTGCGTTGATTAGACACGCGTTTCCGTGTATCGAATTTAAAATTTTGGTTATATTATTTTTTATACAAAGTTACATATTTATGATTTATAATTTAATATGAATTTTTATATTTAGTCTTGAAACTGACAAAATAAAATAATAAAAAAATTTGTTCATGTTAATTTTAGGATTTCCTCTTTGATGGGTGATGGAATGGACGGGTGGAAATATTTTAAACAAGATACTGTTTTATAAGTTATTCTTTTTTTCACTTTTCTTTGCTCTAATAGTGACAGAAAAAATCTTTTAAAAATAATTTTAAAATTATGAAAAAAATAAAAAAGGTGTTTGAATATTTAAAATCTAAGAAAGGTGTAGGCTTAATTTGTCTTTTTTCAAATTCAAATAAAAGGACACATTTGCCCTTACATTTTTTTTATTAAAAAAAAATTACCCCACCGCAATAGCCAAAGCTCGGCCGCCTGGCCGCCGCCCACCCAACCAGAGCTCTACCTAGCGAGTGACTAGTGAAGCTCCAATGGGAATATTCCCTTGAAGTGGTGGGGCTGGGTTTGAGCTCCACCACTTGTTTGCATAAAATATTGATGGTCGTTGGGCCATCAATGCTATCAAATATAATTAATGCAAACAAAAATATATATATTAACATGTGATTTTTGATTTAAGTCCATTAACAGGTTTAGATAAGGAATTGATAAGTTTAGATAAGGAATTTGTAATTTTCTTGTTTTAAGTAAAATATCCACTTACCCTTTCGGTCATTCACAAGTTCAAAAAAGGAATTTGTAAGTTTAGATAAAGAATTCACAACCTAAAAAAACTTAAACCCTAAAAGCAAACTTATGTCAACGAATTAATACCAAGCAAAATTCTGATATTATTTTGATTCTCTAAAATATTAAAAAATAATCAAAGTATTTAATTTCAAAGAGAAATGAGGAGTTTTTTTTTTCCAAAAAAAGGGCATGAATGATATAAACAACTAAGTCAAGCATTCTTCATTCTAATTTTGTGTGTATATATTTTCATGAATTTATCTTGTATTGTATGTCTTTTCCAAAATTTATATGATGTGTGGAGACAACAAATATAAGAAATCTGGCTATTTATGTGTGCACAAAAGAAAACAAGTTGATTAATGATAAGCTTGTACTTTAAACAAATATATATTGAATACTTGTATATATTTGAAGGTATTTTTATATAGAAAAATATAGTAATTGTGTTGTTTATATTTGGGAATTGCGATGGCTTAGTATTGTGGGGAAAGCTATGAATGATAGCTGGTGCCAAATATCAAGTTGGAACGCGGCCGCTGAATTTGTAGTCTTTATCTAAACTTAAGAGTTCTTTATCTAAATTTGTGAATGATTTGAGAGAATAAGTAAATTTTTTACTTAAAAAACGAAAGTTATGAATTCCTTATCTAAACTTGTCAATTGCTTAACTAAACTTGTGAATTTGTTATTTACATTTGTGAATTCTTTATCTAAACTTGTAAATAGCCTAAGAGAGTAAGTGAATTTTTTTACTTAAAAAATGAAAGCTGCGAATTTCTTATTTAAACTTATCAATTCCTTATCTAAACTTGAAAATTTCTTATCTAAATTTGTGAATTCCTTGTTTAGACTTGTGAATAGCTTGAAAGAGTAAATGAGTTGTTTACTTAAAAAATGAAAATTACGAATTCCTTATTTAAACTTGTCAATTCCTCATATGAACTTATGAATGACCTAAGAGGGTAAGTGGATTTTTACTTAAAAAACAAAAGTTGTGAATTCCTTGTCTAAACTTGTAAATTCCTTATTTGAATTTGTTAATTATATTTAATAGCATTGGTGACCCAATGATTACCAATTTTTGTGCAAACAAGTGGTGAGGGTTCGAACCCCACCCCCAGAATATTCCCACTAGGGCTCTGGTGGCCGGTCGGCTACTTGAGCTCCTGCCAGCCGCCGGAGGCATTGGGGGAATTTTTTTTAAATAAAAAAAAAGGACAAATGTGTTGTTTTCTTTGAATTTAAAAAAAAAACAAATTAAGCCTTACACCTCTTTAAAATTATGAATATTCAAAATACATTTTTATTTTTTCATAATTTAAAAGTTCTTTTTAAAGGATTTTCCCTTATTAAAAAAAGTCATTTTCTTGCACCGGTTATTTTAGTCTTAATTTTGAATAATTGCTGATAACTTTGATATCTCCTATTATTAAGCCCTCTGGTAATAGAATGGCCAATGAATTTTAATTATATTCATTTTTTTTCCAGTCCATTTGTCTTGAGCCCACTATCTCTCTTAAACTTTCAAACACTCCACTCCAAGGTTACTGGTGTTTTCCTAGTTAAGTGTTTAAAATCAGGAAAAAGATAGAAAAATAATTTTGAATTTATAAAATTTTAAATCAATTATTTCCCAAAAAAAATGAATTCTAAATTACTTATTAAGTTTCGTCATTTCTTTATCAACTTTTGATAATAAATCTGATTTAAAATTTTATACATTCAAAATTCTTTTTCTCACTTTTTTCCGATAAAATATAAGGGTTGGGTGTGAGATTTTGGATTGCAGTCCAGCAACAAAAAGGTTCTGGCATTGACTTTAGGTTTATTCGGCCTAGGGTTTAAGGACTAGGGTTCAACCTTCCCATAAATCTTACTCATGTGATATTTAATATAAAACTTAATTAATCAATTTAAATAAATTAAGGATATTAGTTAAGTTAATTAATATAAAATGTCTTTTTAAAATACCATAATAATCCTCATATATCATTGGTTCAGGCCTGATGTGTGAAAAAATTATGTTAAAATTTTAATCCAGTGCTTAGGATCAAGGGAAAAAACAGAGAGAGAGAGAGATCAAGATGGAAAAGAAAGGAGAGACCCTCTCAAAATAAATACTGTGGGTGAATAATGATTTTTTTTCCAGAGTGAATAATGATAATTAAAGTATGATATTGCATATCATATTTTGAAAATAAGTCATATTTTTTTACACATGGTATTTGATATTAGTAGGTTATTTTGCAACCTAATGAGTAATGACGGTTCAAACTCCGAGGCCTTGGGCCTTGATCATTTAAAAAAAACTATTGGGCCTTGACGTCTAGCACCACGCTCATCCCAATATAATTCCCAACGGTAGTTTTATTTTAATTAATTACATTTTTAAACTAAAAAAATTACTTTTCATTTTATTTTATTAATATTAGAATTAGAATTAAAAAGCTTTGATGCCACCGCAATGAGAGAAGGGAAACATTGGAGAGAGACGGCTGAGCTGCTGATAGTATGATAGAAATTCTCTCATGTCTTAAATATAAGAGAAAATTAATTTTTTTAGAGATATTAAGAAAACTAATTAAATTAGTTTAAAATATTTATATCTGTCATTTTTCCTCCAAAATATTTTGCTTAACTTATAAATAAATATATAATCTAAGGATGTATAACAAATGATAGAATAAACAACTTATTTAATTTTCTTAATCTCTCTAAAAAAATTAACTCTATTTTATATTTAAGACTGAAAAAATAAGAAGAGTGGTCTTTTACAAAAACTAAAATCACTCTTAAAGACCCTGCCAACTTTTTTTTTTGTTAAAGAAAGTCAATCCAACTGTTAGCTTTCGCCAAATTTAATTAATATTTTATTAATATTAGAATTAGAGTTAAAAAGCTTTGATGCCACCACAATGAGAGAAGGGAAACATTGGAGAGAGAAGGCTGAGTTGCCGATAGGGATGGAAATAGGTCAGGTCAGGTCAGGCTTTTGTTTTAACAGGCTAGGGCTGTTAAGGCACAAACTAGCCTGAGCCTGGCATGTGGCCTGTTGAAGGCCAATTTTTAGGCCTGGGCCTGGCCTAGCCTGAAGCCTGTTAAGGAGGCCTGAATTTTTAAAATTTTTTAAGCAAACCGACAGGCCTACAAGCCACACTGTAAAACAGGCTAACAGGCCACAGGCCGAAAACAGGCCTCCTTAACAGGCCGAAAACAGGTTAAAACTTACAGGCTCAGGCGAAATTATCCTTTAACCCTTATCTGATTTATTTTTAAAAATATTTTTACAAGCTCAGGCCGGCCTGACAGGCCTTTCAATAGGCCTTGGCCTGGCCTATTAAGCAAATCAGGCTTTTATTTTGACCTTGGCATGGCCTTTTAGCCTGACAGGCCAGGCTACAGGCCCTTAACAGGCCGCCTGGCCTGCTTGCCAATAGTCTGATAGAAACTCTCTCATATATGGAATGTAAGATAGAATTGTTTTTTTTTAGATATTAAGAAATTTAATTAAATTAATTTAAAATATTTATATTTATCATTTTTCTTTCAAACCATTTTTCCCAACTTGTAAATTAATATATAATTGAAGGATGCACGATATATGATATAATTAAATAATTTATTTAATTTCTTTAATCTCTCTAAAAAAATTTAATTCTATTTTATATTTAAGATCGAAGAAAGTAATAAGAGAGGTCTTTTACAAAAACTAAAATCACTCTAAAAGACCCTGCTAACTTTTTTTTAAAAAGAAAAGTCAACCCAAACATTATCTTTTGCCAAATTTAATCTCAAGAAGTAGGTGTGCGCAACATTTTTCCGATCCCAAGCAAATCCTGTCCCCGAATTTTGGAACGGGAAAAATTATTTTCCAATCTTGACTTTTTCCCGATCCTAAATATATAAATGTATATTTTTTTAAAATATTTAAGAAAACAAGACCAAATGTAAAATAAAATATAAAAATCTCTAACAACCTCAAGGTAATATCTATTTTTTTAGTTTATTTAATTTATTATTTATTAAATAATTCTAATTTTTTGTTCTTGTTTTTGTTTCTTACTTCTTTTTATAGCCAAATCGACAACTTTAAGCATTTATTGGACTAATTATATATTTGTATTAGACTAATTTGATATAATATGATATTAGACAAATTATATATTTGTACTAGACTAAATAGAACATAACAAAAATTTCAATATAGAGAATTTTTTTTAAAAAAATAGAAGTCCGGAATCGGGATCAGGAATGAAACTCCTTCCCGAACACTTTTCGGGATCGGGATCGGGAATGGAATTTCTCGATCCTGAACAACCCTACCAACAAGTTCTTAGTTTGTCCACATTTTTGTGTGGGATCTGGCCTTCCTCCTTTTCTTTTATTCTTTTTTTTTCTTCTTTTCTCAATCTGGACCGTTAGATTAAGATCTTACCGACCTAGAATTAATATATTATATAATAAAACAAATGTCTAGACCATTGAGATCTTAATCCACCAATCCAGATTGAGAAAAGAAAAAAAAAGAGAGAGTAAGTGAAAAGGAGGAAAGCCAGAACCTTTGCGTCAGCTCATATTCTAAGAAAGAGATGGAACTCTCCCTCCTAGGCCTTGAGAATGCAGGGAAGACATCTCTTGTCAGTGCAATTGCTGTGAGTCAGTGAAAGTCCTGATTTCCTTTTGCTGATTGCCGATAAATGACTAATATTTTGACATCAATGGTTTGATCATGTTCATCAGGGAGAGGATACAACTATATATGTATTTCTTCCCTTTGAGTAAAATGAAACATTGCATAATAGAAACTTGTTTCCTTGCCAAGAAACCCAGATTGGGTTCAACATGAGAAATGTGAAAAAGGGAAATATGACCATAAAGCTATGGGACCTTGGAGGAAAGGGGAGGTTCCGAACAACGTGGGAAGGTTACAGTTGTGGTGTCTCTGCTATAGTGTTCTTCCAATCTCTAAATATTCTTTCTTCATAAACTTACATAAACACATACAGGATAATGGATATCAATAAACAAGATATAATTTTGTTTTGACCAAATTTAAGGCTTTTGTTTATAGACTTGCAGAAACACGTGCTTGTTCATATTTGAAAGGCAGGTATGTGGTGGATGCTGCTGACAGGGACAGCATTCCGATATCTAAGAGTGAGTTACATGATCTCGTGATGAGACCTTCTTTGAGTGAGATTCCTTTCCTTGTTCTTGGGAACAAAATTGTCAGAAGCACTAGCTAAACAAGCATTGGTAGATCAGTTGAGTTACCAGAACTTGAAGAACTCATTCTATTAAATGTTGCTCTGATCTGTTTCCATCCTTGTAAAATAAATTGGGGTGTGTGCGCGTGCGTGTGTATCAAAAAGGTTCTTTGGATTTTCATCTTGAATCATTTCAGTGGACTCATGTAAGGATTCCACAAACATCGACGCTGTCATTAATTGGCTGATCAAGCACTCCAGAACTGTAAACTGATCCCTGGTCTTAAGTACTTTTTGATCATCAAGAATTTAGGTGTATCTGTTGGATATGGTTTGTTGTCCACTAAATGTTCCTGTAAAGTCTATTGAGTATATTTCATGCGTTGTTCTCAAATGTACCACTAAATTGATGACATTATCAACCTGGTTTCTTCCCTTTGAAATAATTCTAGTGTTCATCGATGAGCCAAGTGACGATAAATAAAGACAAGGAGTAGTTGAAGACAAGCTGAAAAGCTGAGACAAAGTGCTATTTTAAAGACTATAATCTTTATTGGTAATCATACTTTCATTTTTAATTACAACAGGCAATTGATTACATGGTAAGATACAGTTCATCTAAATCCATAATAGTCTCAAACCATGATGCTCAGAGCCTGCTGGTGACATTCACGGTTCGCACTTTAGGAGATTTTGGGGCATCTTTAGGAACAATTACAGTGAGAACTCCATTTTCCACCTGAGCCTTGATCTGATCAACCTTGACATTTTCTGGCAATTCAATTGCGCGAGAAAAATCACGCTTACCTGTTCCCCTCTCGGCCACATGCCAAACAGAATCTCTCGCTTGATGCTCCTCTTTCCCACCTTCACCTTTGATGTGCAAAATATTCCCATCCTCAATCTGCACCTTTATATCATCTTTGGTGAACCCTATACTCAAATCCGAAAGACTCAATAAGTAATTTTGCTGAATCCACACCAACCTCATCAAGATTCTAATACATGGAATAAAATTGAAGAGTGTAAGATTGATGCTAGGTACCTGGGACGTTAATTTTGAAGATGTGAGCAGAAGGAGATTCGAGCCAATCCATAAGAGCCGTTGATCCTGACCATTCTGGGAAAATCGGAGGGCTCCAGAAGAATCGCCCGAAAGGGGAGCTGAATAAGCCATCGCCCATAGCTGAATCCTAGAAGAAGCTCGAGATGGTAGACTTGCACGGAAGGATGAGGAAGAAGCTCAAACACTGGAGAAATTCAGTTGATTCTGGTTTTTATAGGAGTTATCGCCACTATCCAGAATGTTCCTGGGATCTTATCTGCTGCAATGGCACAGTGTGAAGAAGACGCCGGACCAAGATGATTCAGGAATCAGGATGTGAGCTCTGGAGAGAGAAATTAGAAAGCAAGCCAGTTTAGTGGGCTGGTCTCTATTTGATTTGGGTTTTGGGTTTCACTGATTTTTATTGGGCTTTGGTAATCAAAAAGTTTGTGGGAATAATTAGTTTGGGTTTTTGCCTGCTAGTTTATTAGCTTAAATATGAATATATTTTATAATGAGTTCTTTTTTTTTTTAAACTTTACCATGTTTGAATTTATGATCTTGCTTAATAGATATTGAATTTTAGCCACTTTACCTAATTATTATAGTTGGCTGGATATAATACTTTATTTACGTAATATTTTTTAGAGTTAATATAATATTTGATCCATTAAATTCTCCCTTATTTTGATTTTGCCTCCTTAAATTTCAAACTATAGATTTTGGTTCTTCAAGTTTCGTTTTATTTAAAATATTGGTCCCTATAACTTATTAAAAACTTGGACCATTTTACCCCCATAAGTACCAAAACCAATGGTTTGAAATTTGAGGGACCAAAATCAAAATAAAGGCAAACTTAAGGGACCAAAGATAGTATTAACCATTTTTTTACCCAAGATACACTTAATTTCAGAGTATGATGCTTCATCACATTGTTGAGGAGGGGGAACTACGGGGAGATCATATTGACGGACTGAATTCACAAGTTACTTATTAAAAATATTTTTAAATTTATCACTTATATGTTACCAGTTGGCAGTGGACTCACAGTTATTTACCATTCACATGATATAAAATTTCAATTAAAAAGATATTTAACACTATTTACTATTCAAATAATACAATTTATTAGTTAAACTGTGAGTATTAAATGTTACTAGTCCTTAAAAAAACAATTGGTTTTTATATTAAGAACTGAGGGGTATTAGTGAATTTGATCCTTTACCTTAGAGGTAATTTTCCCAGAAATTATAAGATGTCAAGCGAGAGGTGACCTGCGTGTTTATATATCTCTTCATTTTACTACATGACAGCCCTTCACATGATGAAATAACTCTTTGTAGTTAACTTTCATCCGAATTTAAGTGCCTATTTAATTCTAATACCTGTTTTTTTTCTCAGAAACAATTTTATAAAACAATTTTTAGAAACAAGTGTTAAAAATAAAAAAATAAAAAAAAAATATATTTAGATAATTATTTTAAAAAATTTGTTTTAAAGTGATATGGCGGTGCGGTTACCGATGGTAACGTGTCGGTAATCATTACAAGTATTGTAGTATCGATAGTAGATAAGTGACGGCCCCAAAAAATAAAAAATAAGAAAACAAAAATAATAAAACATCTAAAATCTGTTTTTGTCTTTTAGTTTTTAAAAACAATTTTTTTTTTGTTTTTAAAAACAGTAATTGTTTTAAAAAAAACAATTTTTAAAAACAAAATCAAGCAGCCCCTAAATCTCTTGCTTTGGTTCGATTGATTAAGAGGCGCTTAATTTTATAATTATATGAGTTCAAAGTTAAAAGGGTTTCTCAATGTTTGTTTCATTGAAGTTTACATGTCATATGTACGTCATTTGGAAACAAAAGTCTTATCGCTCAAAATTAAAGAAAATGACGAAAAAAAAGAAAGAAAGAAAATTTTGGGTAAGAAGGCAAAAGGCAGGGTGAAAACTGAAAAGAACACAGCAACACAACTCAACTTTGCTCTGAATTATACAAATGTAGTCAAAGCTCTATTATTCTAACTTTTTTTGGCACCATCTTTGGCAGAAAAAAGAAACTATTTTCACGTCACCCAAAACACAAAACGAAGAGTTTTTCTCTCTCGGAAAAGAGAGTACTTTGCCTGGGTTTGTCAGTTTGTGGGTGGTGGAGAGAGAATAATAATTAATGTCTGGTAAGATACGAAACTGATAATAATATAATGGAACCATGAAAATATGTAAATGTGTGATTGCTTAATTGTGAAGAAGCTTTAGATGGCATCCACCTGGAGGCCAAGTCACAGACTCCATTCACTGATCATTGACCAAAAGACACAGCTAAAGTCGGGAATTCGGGCCGAGCCCGTTTAGGCCCGAGCCCGTCAAGGACCGGGCCTATGATTTAGAGGCTGAAAATGGAAGCGGGCCTAAAAGGGCCGGTCCTGTAGGGCCGTAAGCCCTGTAGGGCCAGCCCTGAAGCCCTGCGGGTCGGCCCTTTTAGGCCCATTTAATATTTTTTTAAAATAAATTAATAAATATAATATCATTATATCAAATTATCAATATGAGAGACACCTAAGTTCCTAATAGAGTATTAATAATAGGCAAACACTTATTAATTATTTTGATTTATTTTATTTTCTACGATGTTTTATTCATTTGAACTTAAAAAAAAAAGGCTAATTTAAACATTAGATGATTATTTTAACTAAAAATTTATGAATTTTAAAAATAATGTATACCAATTTAAAGCAAAATAATAAATAAATTGTAAAACTTTAAAAAAAAAATTGAATTAAAATGAGTTTAAGCCCGAGCCCGTGAAGGGCCAGCCCTATAGGGCCGCGGGCTTCAAAAATATGGTACTTTTTAGGAAACGGGCCTAAACGGGCCGGCCCGTTTAGACCCGAGCCCGTGAAGGGCCGACCCGTTTTCCCAGCTCTAGACACAGCCCAGAAAAAGACGAGGAAGAGGCAAAAGTACTGATATAAGCTTTCACTGTTTAATTTCTCAAGGTCATGTGAATATATATAAGTCTTTTTTTAATAAAAAAATTTGATCTTATTTATAAATTCAGTTTCAGGATAATAATTGTATTTTATATTTTTTTACTCTTATTAATTACAATAAGTAAAAAAAATTATTCATATTGATTTTTAGAACTAATCATAGATAAAGATGAAATTAAAAATTTAACCCATAATTAATAAGTTAACTAATTTTTCTTAATATATGAAAATTAATTAAAAAAATTTATAAATAATATCAAGTCATATACAGCAACTAAAGTGGATTGAATCAGAATGTCTTGTCTGGCTTTGTTATCCACCAAGCATTAACAACGACAATGTAATTCATATGTAGTGTTTGATTGGACACACAGCGAAGTTACATTATTGTTGGTGACAACAATATGTTGAAACTTCCCATCATGCTATTCCGTTGAAGAATTGAGAGCACATCACTAAACCCCCACTAGACACATTCCGGAACTTGTCCTATGAATACTTAGTTAGTTGGGTAGGAGCTAAGATGGTTAATTTGAAATAAATTCCATGACTGATTTCTATATATATTTAAGATAAGAGAGAATACTGTAAGACCTAAAAATGAAGGGAGGATGACAGTTGAATCTCTAACAAAAGTATATATTCTTCTGGTTGTTAATATATATATATATATAATTTAATTGAAAAATTGATGTTCGTTCTAAATATATACATATTTTACATGTTTATGAATTTTGTTTTCAAATTAACCCCTCTTGATATTTTATCAATAATAATTAGAGTAAAAGAGAAGATATGAAATTAAAGAAGATGAATAGGATATTTTACGAAAAACATATCATATTAACTGATTTAACTAACATTCTTAATTTATTCAAATTAGTTAATTACATCTTGTATTATGGACCAATATTGGAGTATTGTATGATTCAACTTCACACAAGTTTTATACTGGTACATTAATTTTATAAATATTTTTCCTAGTTTTAACCTTGACATATCATTAGTTTAATTTATTAACCAAACAAACGTTGACATTAGAATTATTATATTACTCCCTCTAATTCTAATTATAAGATAAAGTTGACTTTTTTGGAGAAATTAAGGAAGCCAATTAAATTACTTTAGAGTATTTATATTTATATTTTTTTCTTCAAACTAATTAATTTAACTAATAAACTAATATATAATCTAAAGATACTAAAAATATAAACACTCTAAAGTAATTTAATTGGCTTCCTTAATTTCTCCAAAAAAGTCAACTTTGTCTTATAATTAGGACCGGAGGGAGTAACCAGAAGATATTTTATAAAATAAATTAAAGGGAGTAAATTGAAATTTTGTATCGGATTAGATCTCAAAGTCGCATTTTTTTTGTTTTGTGTTTTTTCGACACTCAGTTGCAAATTTCCATTAGCTGATGAGGTTTCTCCAAAGTGCTTATACATGAATATTTCAAAACAAAATCATCATTTCCACACCATACTTTTTTACCAAAAAGAAAATCTATATACTAACTAATTAAGTAGTTAAAGAACTTCCAAGTTATTGTGATGATGATTGTGAGTAGTGGAAGTACCCTTTCTGGACAAAAGGTCAACTATTCACAAATAATGAAGGGAAGACGAAAGCTTATATGGGCTATATGGTATATACAGTTAACAATTAAGTATATTTCGTACATATCTACAGCAAATACATATAAAAAATTAGATATTGAAAGCCATTTATACGTACACGCGTAAGGTGACAAAAAGTTTTTTATACCACCCAACCTCTTGTAGTATATATCGTGCTCATGCATGATCAAATTTTGTTAGAAAGTACCTAACATCTAATATTACTAATTTGATTTTTTTAAAAAAAATTGTAATACTTCCTTGGTCTGGGTTCGATTACTTCTTGGATAAATTTCAGTGTATGATTACTTCCTTTTTTTGGCCGAAAGTGTATTATATATGAATTTACAACCTAGCATTTAGGTTAACCGAAGAACTGCACGCACACTCTTTAACAAAAAGAAAAACCAAAAAAATATTTATTAAAGAAAGAAAGAAAGAAGCTTTAGATAAAGATGTATTTATAAAGCAAAAGGAGAATCATATGAAAATTCAGTGTCCCAAAAAGATGAAGAGAGGTGCATATACCAATGATACACGATAAAGAGAGAATAATATGACTTTTATAGGCTTCATGCAGCTTTACAATTAGAGAATAAATATATATAATACACAAAGATAACACCCCACTTTGTTAAAGTGGGAGGGCAAATTATAGAATATTTTGATCTCTCGCTTTCCTTCTTCTTTTGCATTCACTGCAATAAGTTCCTCCACGATCTCTTTAATCCCTCTTTTGAAATCTGATTTTTTTTTTATTTAATGGGGAAAAAACAAACAAACAAAAGTAATATAGGGGAAAAAAAAAGAAGCCACCAAAAGCAAGCCGATGGATGAGAGGGGCTGATAATTGGGCAGTTTGACAATCTTGGATTGCTTCTTTATTTTACTTACCTGCACGGGAAATGATAAAACCAACAGTATTAAAAAAAATGTTAGAGTAATGCTGTATCAAATTTGTAAAAAAGAAAGAAAGAAAGAAAGAAGAAAATAGGAAGAAAGAGTGTGAAATGAGGAATTAGTAGTAATTACCACGATCTGCACAAAGCTTCCTCAAGAAAGCAAGGAAAATGATAAGAATGGCCACTCCTGCTAATAATCCTATGATTATTGCAAATGTCTTCTCTCCTTCTCCGTTTGATTTCTCTACATCGATCACGTTACACTAATCAACACATCAATATTATTGCTCATATATCTCAAACCAACTAATGGATAACCTATTTACAAATGTACGATATGAACACGTATATATAGTTTGGTTATCTAATAACATGAAAGTTAAGGAGACTGCAGGTTTAATTTCACTTATAATTTCATACCGTTAATATCTTATCAAGTTTAAGAAAAATGGACAAATAGTTCATTGCCTTTGGTGAATTCTCTTGTTGTTACACTCAACGTTCTTTACAATTTACTTTTTATTTTTTATTTTTACACCAGTACAAAGCATAATACTATTTCACATCACAGTTCACACCACACCCCAAGATTTTCTGGTTCAAAGGAAGAGTAATGGGAGGAAGAAGAGGGCTTGCAGAGGTAGCGTGATTAAATGGGCCTTACCATGGGCTTTGGAGAACCCGTGGGACCCACCAGTGGAGTACCTCGCGTAACACTTAGCCAAGAACATGTCCCCATAATCCGCGGTCCCACAATCATTTTTCACCCGTCCGATCGCCTCCCCCAGGCAATCCTGGCACTCCGCGAAGCTCAGATCCCCGGTACACTGGGCCATACCCTGAACCTTCCCCGACCCGCCAATACGAAATGGGCCACCGGAACCCGCCAACGCGGTTAGCACTGCGTCCCTGCTCGACATGGCGTCCGAGTTGTACCCGACGGAGGGCCCACACTTCTTCAGCACCACCGTCTTGTCCTCCACGCCTAAGAACGTGGCGTTGTCATACTTGACGTAGCAGCCTTCGAGCTGAACGGCTCCGCCGCAACGGTGCTCGCAGAGGACGCCGGCTCTGGTGACGGCACGGGCCACGCAGGCTGCGCAGTCGGGCATGGAGAGGTCGCCGCGGCATTGGTAGAGGCCGTAGACGACGTCGGGGGCGCTGGAGCCGATTATGGTGTAGTTGTTGTAGGCGGAGTAAGTGGCGGAGTTGACGAGGGAGGTGAGTAGCGAGTCAAGGTTTGACTCGTAGGCCGAGTTGGGAGTGAACTGTTGCTGGGTGCAGCCACCGTAGAGGAAGGAGTCGGTGGAGGCTGAGACTGACGAGTTAGGTGAGAAGCAGAGAATAACGGTAATAATAACGAGGATGAAGATGGAAGAGGGTGAGAAGAAAGGGCTTGTTTGGGCCATTTAATGAGGTTAATATGTGTGTTTATGTTATTGTGTATGTGCGTGTTGTGAAGAGAAAGGTGGATGGGAACTATGAAAAGGGGTGAGAGTAGGAGAGAGAGAATATTGTGTTGGTGAGGTTGTAAGCAAATTTCATGGAGGAATAATGGAGAATAAGGACCTATGAACTTGTTTAAGGACTTGCTTTATATAGGCAAATCCCCTAGCTTACCATTTCATATAACAATTGCCTCTTTGGATTAGCGGTGGAGAAGAAATTTTTTTTACAGATGAGCTTTTAAAAAAGTCATATAGAAAAAAAGTCAGATTGTAGATGTGATTTGTGTTTGGATTGACGGTGGCAGAAGTGACTTTTTTTTATCTCTATCTGAGTAAAAGCAGCTTTAATCTCCATCTGGTAAAAGCAGTTTTGATCTTCATCTGATAAAAGCTCAATTTTCTGTAGAAGCCCGGCCATCACCAACGCTCTCCCAAAAACATCAAATGAGCTTTTAGGGCTTTTAGCTCTCAAATGGGCTTTTTATCCTCCAAATGGGTTCCCAAACAGACCCTAAATCATTAAAACAACTTCCACACACTTGTTGCGGGGCCTCTCTCTCTTTTTTTCTTTTTTTTTTTTTAAAAAAAGTGATATGCTCCCTCCTATCCATAATATAAAACACTTCAACTAATCCATCAAAACTAATAAATGATAATTAATTCATTGAATATGTTTTAAATTGAAATTTTTTTCCAACCGTTCCTATATTAAGGTTTCAAATGAGAGAAAACATACAAAAAGTTACATTTAATAATCATTAATTACATAGGTAAAATTCTTGAGCAAAAAAAATTACATAGGTAAAATTGATAAATAAATATTAATTATTCTCCAAATGACTTATATTATGAATCAAGGCATTTTTACTAGAAGTGACTTATATTATGGAGCGGAGGGAGTGTGTGTTAGTGTTGTATGTATTTCAGCAGTTTTAGGCAACATTTTAGATTCTAATCTTGTGAGTGAAAGAAAGAAAATCACTATGTCTTATGCCTATATATAATCTGAGTTGCGTTAGATATGTCATATGAGGTAGTTTCAGGTCAGTATTGCTTTCAAGAACTGATTGCTATTTTTTTTAAAAAAAGAGAGAGGTAAAAGTACGTCTGATGTGTATGTATTAATTTTGCCCGTGAAGTGATGATCATGCTAGAGCAAGCATTAAACTTTTGTTGATATATTTTCAAGTAGTATATATAAATTATTAAATGAAATTTTATAGTTGAATGAAAAACCTTAAAACCTTGGCGATTCAGATAAATTTATCAGAAAAGTAAGAAGGGAACCAATAGCAAAGATCTGTTGTTTCTCTTTTCTCTGCAACACGCTCCACAATATATAATGCAAGTCTAGAGTTATCCACCACTTTTAACTTTGATGAGTTGATATTGATTATTAAATAATATATAATATTTTGAGAAAGAGTCTTTACGGCCTACCCATGGCTAATTAAAGTTCTCGAGAGTGGTAAACGAGTTTTAAAAATTTTCTGAGATCATACCAAAAAAATTTAAAAAAAAAGACTTTTATAAGGCATTAAGAAAGAGGGTAACAACTTTTATCTAGTGAAATGAAAACATCAAAACAAAAGGTCTCTGGTTTTAAGAGCAGAGACATGCCAAATTAGCACAAACTAATCAACTTTTTTTTGGGCGGTGGGTATGGGACGGGGACTCGAATCCTATGTTAACCGTTGTCCACATCATCCTTTATCCCCCTATGCTTTTCCCGTAAGACTTTACAAATTTCCCATGCAAATTATAATTATCCCTAACTGTAAATGGAGTCTCAAAAGACCTCACCAAAATGCACAAACACAATCAAATGATAGTTCAAAATATAGAGATACAACGAAGAAGCTTCAAAAAGCTAAAATTCTATTTGTTTCAATCACATTGCATCTCTACTATGCAATGTAATATGAGACAATTGAGTAGGGAGGGAGGAAATGATGCAAAAAAAAAAAAAAGGATTAGGGAGTAAACAAGACTTCAATGAATGGTAATGAATATTCATAGAGTTATGTATAAATAGAGATTACCACATTTTTATAATCATAATTACCATGGTAACCTTATTACTAGATTAAAGAGTAAACAAATATTCTTTTTGTTGATAATGCAATCTAATAACTACCATTATAAGCTTATAATGGGACTGAACCAGATGTGTTTAAAGTGATTTCACCATGCATGTATCTACCGAACTCATCGTAGCCTTAATTTGAAACAAACAAAAAACTATTTGTATATATAAACAAATCATCAGCTCAATAATTACAACATAAGGGCTATATATATATATATATATGGACTGAAAAAGCAATCAAAATGGTGAGTGACTAAGAGTCTGGAGCACTTTGGTGATTAAGGAGAGAACACTTTTTGGAAAGAGGACAGAACAAGACAACTGTGATAGCGCACTACGCCTACCCTCACCTTTAATCACCCTTCATTACTTCATTTTCCACTACTCAACCAACCTTTAATTTGCTTCACCGCCTATATTGCCCCATTGTATATGTGTACAGACATATTGGTTAATATCAGAGAGAAAGATCATAATTCAACTGATTCACTCTTCAAGTTTGGTTTCATAAGGTCTCTCTTGATCAAGTGAACTTAAACACCAAGAAAAGTGAGGCCTCTAAAATTATTTTTTCTTTCATTTCTATCTATATATGTTGCAGTTTGAAAGTTACATATATTTGGTCCCCCACTGGGTATTGAATAGTATGTATCCAAATCATTGATAAAAATTACAGAAGAAAGAACTTTGCTTGATACTGTTTCTGAACTCGAAACTTGAATAGTTAAAAGGGTATAGGCTCATGGAGATGTGATGGGCATAGGATAAAGGGGTAGACATAATGTTGGAGAAGAAGACAGTTGAGATTTAATGCGCAGAAACTATGGTTTCACAAGAGATCAAGACCAGATTTGTGGTCAATTTTGATGCTTCATCTGTTGGTCTGTTACATATGGATACTTGACCAAATGCATGAAGTTTAGGGGAAGAAGAAGAGTGAGTTTGTGTGTCAAATGGAAGAGGAAGAGAGACGGAAGAAAAGACTGTTACCTTCAGGTTTTGTCTTAATGAGTTTATGGTGTCCTCGTCTTTGTAATATGCACGTTGGGCTACATGTTGCCCTTCTCGTCCTACTTGTCCTACACATCTTTATAGGCTAGCCCACACTATGTTTGGGCAATATCAACCAATGCCCCTCCTCATTAATTTGTCTTATAATTTCATAAAGTTTGAGCCTAAAAATACCACAATAATTTGATTTACAATTAAAAAATTCAAAGGTATTCAATTCTTATTTATTTGTGAAGGCTCATTAGTCAAATATGAAAAGGCATCATACATCCAATATGCATTGCACATTGGCAAACCTCTGGCCTTATAAGGTAAAGAGAAAGTTTTTCTTTTGCCTTATAAGTGTTGGATTTTGGGCTCTCTTCCTATATACAGAAAAGCTTATACTTGAACTGTTCAGTTTGATGTATTTCTCATTTTATGTATTTCCTATTTTATGAAAGGAAAGGAAAGCAGAAAAAAATATGAAAGAAGGAAAAAAGTGAGAGAATGAAAAAAAAAAGGTTTCCTAATTGTTATGTTGTTTATCAGAAAGAATATTTTCTCATAGTTTCCTAATTTAAGGTTGTATCTCGCATATTTAAATGGAAAGGGAGCTAATTAGGTTTTTCGTCGAGGCTAGATAGATTGATGAGCTCGGGGAAGACCAGAGTAGTCAAAAAAGTCTAATTATATAGCCATATGAGAGAAAAGAAGAGCAAAAGGAAAAATACATGTTCAAAAGACAATATTGGTAAAACGACGATTGTGCTCTCGTTAATTGTTGGATCGGGGTGAAATTTGGTCAACTAGTTTGACACATGTGGTTCGTCATTTTCAATGGTAAGATCGTTGTTTAGAGGCCTGGTGTAAGAGAAATCTTGTTCGTGGTCAAACACTTTTTCTAGGCACTTTTAGCTTCATTGTTCTCTATTGTAAGTTTGTGGTTTTTGTTGTTTGGCTGGGTGGTTACATATGTTTGTGTTTATGGTTGAGACTCTCTTGTATCCAATTTTGATCATAATGAATCATATTTTTATTGATCTAGATGACCCGTGGTTTTTATCCTTGAATTGAGAGATTTTTCACATCAATAATTTTGGTGTCTCTCGTGCTATTTAATTTTTACTATATATATATTTATTTGTTTCCTCATAAACTTTTGCAAGTGATAGAAATGTTTAACATCCGCTGCGCCCTTCCTAACAAGTTTGATTCTCATAAGCTTACATCTAGATATTTGATTAACTTTGTAGGGAGAGTTTTGTTGGGTCATAAGATATCACTCCAATGTGGAGCCCAAGTTCTAATTGTTTAGTTTTATTTATCTTTTATTTTTATTTTATGTATTTCATATTTTATATGTTTCCTATTTTATTAAAAAAAGGAAAGGAAAAAAATAAATAGAGAACCCTAATAAGGGTTGTGAAGGCTGTCATATTTTTATATGAGGAAAAAAAAGAAGTTTTTTGATAGCTTTTTGTGATAGAAAATATTTTTTACAGTTTTTTAGCTTGAGCAATTTTGATCTAGGTGACAATTAAATGGAGATTTCTTGTTAGATTGATATGAATCTTTGTTTTTTTGGTGTGTGGAGGTTCTAGACACACAGAGCTTCATTCTGGGAGGTCAGATCATCCATTGGAGTGTTCTATCTTCCCTAGAATTTTCGTGCAGGTTTATTGCAGATTTTTCTAAGCAATTTTGATCAAGTCAACGATCAGACGATGATTTCTGGTTCCATTGCCCTGAAATCTGGTGCAGGTGTTGAGACATTTAGATATTGAATCTGAATTGTGGAATTGTGGATTGAAGCTTTCTACCTTCTCCGAATTTTATGTGAATGTTGATATATGTTCCGTGACTGCAGCCAATGTTTTAAAAGCCGGATTGGATATTGAGCCAAAAAGACAAATGGGTCACGATTCAAACGGTAGAGAATTAGTTGGATTGTCTGGTTAAACCGGTGACATAATAAATAAATAAAAATAATATTATATACAAATTATGTATGTAAAAAATAAAATTTCAAATTGTTTATAATTTGAATAAAAAATTTAATAATTTAATTTAATAATTTCAGGCTATGGTAGTATTGAACATAAAATTAATTTAAATTATAAAATTTTAATTTATTTTTAATAAAATGAGTTCATAAACTAATTTAATGTCTAACTTATTTTATATATTTTTAACTAATAGTATATATATAACAGGTATGCATTTGCAGAATTATATAATAATTAATATAATATAATACTTCCATCCTCCCCACAAGGCCACAAATGAAATGGCTGCTATTTGTCCCAAAAAAAAAGAAAAAAAGAAATGGCTGCTAAGTTGTGTTCAACGTCGCATAAAAAGTTAAAAACTTGTCTGTGTTTTTTTTTTTTAAGTCATACTGTCACTTACGTTTTTTTAAAAAAAAGTAAAAATTAGTACACAAATGTTTGCTAAGTTGGTCTTCATCTGACGCAATTTGTGCAGCCGAAATGACTTCGCATATGAGGGTCTATAATTCATAGGCAGTAGGTGCAGGGTGTGCGAGAATGGGAAAAATCAAAGAGGCAAAACCCATTTAAATCACTTTAAATATCAAGCGGCCTGGTGCCTCGAAGAAGATTTCTCTGATTTAGTAAATGCTGCTTGGCTTAATAATGGCTGGGCTTCTGGTTGCAACGATTTTCAGAGTAGGGCCTCTCAGTGGAACATAAATGAGATTGGCAGTCTCCCCAAAAAGAAAAAAACTTTAATCAAGCGTTTGGAGGGGGTTGACCGGAAAATCTCTGCACGCCCTCATCCGGGTTTACTAAAGCTGGAAGCAAAGTTATGGAAGGAGTACATTAAGGTCGTGAGTCAAGAAGAGCTACTTTGGTATCAAAAGTCAAGGTGCAAGTGGCTAAAGTATGGAGACAAAAACACAAGTTTTTTCCACTCTTCCACGGTGGTCAAAAGAAAGAAAAGCAAAATTGACTCGCTTCAAGATGCTCAGGGAAACTGGACTACTGATCAAGAAGAGCTAAAAACGTTAGCCCTTAACTACTTCCAAGATCTTTACTCAGCGGATAATGAGGTTCAAAATGTATCTGACGGGCAAATTGATTTCCTATCTCTGGATGACGCCCAGCTTGCTCATCTTCAAAAGGATGTGTCCGCGGTAGAAATAAAAAATGCAGCTTTTGAGATGGGTGTTTTTAAAGCGCCAGGACCTGACGGCCTTCAACCCCATTTTTTCCAGACCCAGTGGAACATTGTGGGTCCCAAGATCTGTGATCTGATTCTCTCCATTTTCAGAGACCCTAGCAGGGTTGAAGATATTAACCAAACTCACATCACGCTGATCCCTAAGGTTGAAAATCCCGCGTCAATTAAGGAGTTCAGACCCATATCTCTTTGTAATGTGAGTTACAAAATCCTTAGCAAGGTTCTGGCAAACAGAATGAGATCTGTGCTGGACTTCCTGATTCATCCCACCCAATGCAGTTTCATTAGGGGCAGGCAGAGTTGTGTTAACATAATTCTGGCCCAAGAAGCGATCCACACGATGAAAACGACTAGAAAGAAGAAAGGTTATGTTGCCATTAAGGTGGATATAGAAAAAGCCTTCGACAGGCTCGACTGGAATTTCCTGCAGTTCAATCTCCGTAGTCTGGGCCTAAGTGATCATTTTGTAAAGCTATTGATGTTGTGCGTCTCCTCTCCAACAATGAGAGTGATATGGAATGGATCTCTCTCTCTCTCCCGTTCAAGCCTTCTAGAGGTGTGAGACAAGGTGACCCTTTGAGCCCCAATCTTTTCATTCTTTGTATGGAAAGACTGAGTCAGCAGATAAATAGGGCTGTAGAAGAGAGAAGTTGGAAACCTCTAAGGATAACCCAATCGTGCCCGCATATCTCCCATCTTTTCTTCGCAGATGACCTCCTTCTTTTCTGTGAGGCTACCTCTAGCCAAATGGAAAAGATTAGAGACCTGATGGGTTTCTTCTGTAGAGTTTCTGGTCATAGGATTAATCTCCAGAAATCTAAAATCTTCGCTTCCAGGAATGTTCAATTCCACAGAGCTCAGCAGTTAGGTCAAATCTTGGGAATTAGTATTTCTGGGGATCTGGGCTAGTACTTAGGTGTTCCTTTACTTCACAAAAGAGTTACCAAAATGACCTTCGCCCCTCTGGTATCTAAAGTGCACAAGAAGTTATCCTCCTGGAAAGGCAAACTCTTGAATATGGCGGGGAGAACCGTCTTGATCAATTCTGTCCTCTCTACTCTGCCATTCTACCAAATGCAAACTACTCTGCTTCCAAAAGGGATTCTGCAAGATCTTGAGAAATTAAATAAGAATTTTTTCTGGAACCAGGGGCAAGATAGCAAGAAAATGCATCTCATTTCTTGGGATAAAATTAAATTAGACAAAAAGGACGGTGGACTGGGTGTCAAAGACCTTTCCAGCCAAAACAAAGCTCTCATTATGAAGTTATGCTGGAATCTCATTACTAGACCTAACGCCCTCTGGGTGAAAGTTCTCAAAACAAAATATGGCTGCGGGGATAATGAAATTCCAAGAGTTGAAAAGAAAAAGAACCACTCTGCAGTCTGGAACACAATTTCGTTCGTTTGGGATTCATTCAGAAAAGCAGTTGGAAAAAAGCTCAGAAGCGGGCAGTCAACAAATGCTTGGTGGGATATATGGACAAGTCTTGATCAGCCACTTATTTCCTATGTGGATAAGAATCATGAGCTATTAAATCCTGAGGAAGTGGTGAAGCAATTTGTTAGTCTGGACGGGAGATGGAATCTCCAGAAATGGAGCATGTTCTTGCCGAGTTGGGTGATCGAAAGGATTAAAAAAGTCCCTCCTCCTTCTCTGACTGGTAACGATTCATTCTGGTGGAGGGAATCTTCTGATGGGAATTTCAGCGTAAAATCAGCTTATTCTATGATCTATTCGTCGCTCTCGGAGCCAGCTGATTCGTTCTGGCAAAGTATCTGGAGATGGCCTATTCCGGAGAAAGTAAAATTCTTTATGTGGCAATTGTTCCAGGAGAGAATTCCCACGAATGCCATTCGTGCAAAGAGAGATGGGAGGTTAAACCCTGAGTGCCCTTTTGAGTGCGCTTGTGAGGAAACAGCGATACACATACTGAGAGATTGTGAGTTTGCTAGTTCTGTGTGGTTTTCTTGTACTAACCCCATTTATCACTCTGTATTTTTCTCTGGTAATTTACAGGTTTGGATCAAATGGAATATGCAACACTCACCGGGAGCTCGCAAGTATTCACAGTGGCCCTGGATGAGAGTTTTTTGTTCAATATGCTGGCAAATTTGGAAGAATAGATGCAGCAAAGTTTTCGAAGGAACCTCCATACGTCCACACCAACTACTGCACAGAGGACTTCATTTCCTACATGAAGGCATAGAGGATGGCCGCTTCAAACACAAGATATTTCCAGTCCCAGAGAGATACTTGGAAGGTTGGAGTGCCCCACCAGAAGGATATATTCGGATCGACGTGGACGCTGCGGTAGATGAGCACAGGAATTCAGCAGTCGGAGGAGTGGTACGAGACAGCTCTGGTACTTGGATTTGCGGATTTCAGCAGAATACGGGGTTCAGTCTTGGCTCAACAGCATCGGAAATTCAAGCTATACGTATTGGCCTACAGACTTGCAAACTCAGGAACTTCAGAAAGATCAAACTGTTCACGGACTCTTTGCAAGCTATTCAACTGTTGTTCCATATTCATGGTCAGTTTCACCCGCTTCAAGATGAATTGGAAGAAGTCAGGAATGAAATCTACAGGGATTGTGATCTAGAGATTCACCACTGCCACAGAGAAGGGCTTTAATGTGCCGATGTTTTGGCGAAACAAGCTCTGGACTCGAATAACGACTTGTCTTTTTTGCATCATCCACCAGATTTCTGCTTGCCCCACTTGTTAGCAGATATCTGCTAAGATTTCGGATTTTGAAAAAAACTTTTCCTCGGTTGTATTATGTTTCCTTTGTCTTTTCGGCCCGCGTGGCCTCAAGAGTCTTTTTGATTCTTGTCATTGTAATTCAAAAAAAAACCCATTTAAATTTTTTTTTTAAAAAAACATGAAATGCCAACTTGCATCGTATAAATCAAACCCGTCTTCCATATCAAATGTTTTCTCTCACCTCTTCACTCCCCAAGCGTTTCAGCCGTTTCTAGACTCACGAGATCAGAACCTCCAAGCCGTTTCTGATAGAGGCATCGACAGACCATGAAAGAAGAATCCGGATCCTCTCCCTTTAGTTTCCCATCCCTCACCTCTCCTTTACCCAAAACTCACCGTTTTGTGTGGAAAAAAAAGAGGAGAGGTTTGGACCTTTTTTTTTTTTAAATATTTAGCACTTTAAAATATTCTTTTCAGTGACACCAAATATCCTAAATGATTTTTTATGCATCTAGCACCTTAAAGTTTTTTTCTAATTATAACAAGCAATCTAAACTTAAGATGCAGAGTGTTGATGAAAAAAATATTTCAGGGAATTAGATGTAAAAAAAAATTATTTTAGAATACTTAGTGTTATTGAAAAAATTATTTAAGGTACTAAGTGAGTTAAAAATTAATTTATGATACTGGGTGTTACTGAAAAATTACTTTAGAGTATAGTTTGATAGACAGTAGTTACAATTGAAAAAAAATATTTGAGGGTCGTCAGTGCATCAAAAAATATTTTAGAATATTGGGGGTCACTGAAAAAATACTTTAAGGTGCTGACTACTATTTTTTAAAAACAAAAAAGATCCCAATCTCCCCTTTTTTTTACACTCAAAACGATGAGTTTTGAGTAAAGGAGAGGAAAGAGATGAGAAAGCAAGGGAAAGAATCCGGATTCATGAAAGAAGGCATGAAGCTTATATTTTTTCATTACTTTCATATATGATATTTATCATTCTTTGTATAAATCAACTTTATTTATGGTTAAATATTAGGTTTGGTTTGATTTCTTTTCCTCCCTCCCCCTTCTTTTCAAGTTTTTCCTGGTTTCATTTTGGTTGTTGCCCACCCTTCCGGTTTTCAGTTAGCCGTTATGGCTTTCGGCTTTTTTACGGTTTCAGGCTCAAATCTCGGCTTGGGATGGCTGAATCCGGCCTGACCATTGAAGCGGGCTAATGCTGAAAAATGGCCCGTCTTATTCTCCGGTCGACGGTGGGACTAATCCGACCTTCTGGGCCTAAAAACATTGACTGCAACTTTAATATTTGGTGATTTTCAGCACAAGCGGATTGTATCTTCTCCTAAGAGATACGTATTTTATTACTTTATTTGCTCTTTTATTTTATTAATATAATATGTTGGTAATTTTTGTGGATGAGGTGAATTTGTGGTCATCCTATAGCTGAACTTGTATTAGAGTTTTAGAACACTAAACATTGTATTCCTTTTTGAAGATAGTGAAATTTTTCGCTCTGGGCTATGGTCGTTTACTCTCACTCTCATTGAGGGGGAGATTTTTCTACGTTAATTTTTTGTGTCTCCATTTATTATCTTTCACTCATTTTATTTTCTATTTTTATTAACTCTATACGATCCTTTTCATCAGAAAGATTTATTATGTGAACTTGTTAAAATTATTGTATAAGTGTATAATTGTACCCTGATTCATTATTCAGTTATTTTTAATGTCTATGTTAAAAAATGATAAAATTGAAAAATTATTAAATTTTAATATATTTTTTTATTTCGATAAAATAAGTTAGAAATATTTTATAAATAAGATTAAATGAGTAATATTGAAAAAATGTCAAAATACAAAATGATGTGGGGGTAGGCTAGACGTAGTAGTTAGAAAGCACTGGGGAGTCTGAAAACGGATACCCTGATTCATTGTTCAGTTATTTTTAATGTCTGTGTTAAACAATGATAAAATTGAAAAATTATTAAATTTTAAGATAAGGCTAATAAATTTTAAATTTTTTTATTTCGATAAAATAAGTTAGAAATATTTTATAAACAAGACTAAATGGATATTATTGAAAAAATGTCAAAATACATAATGATGTGGGGCAGGCTGGACGTAGTCGTTAGAAAGCACTTGGGAGTCTAAAAAGGGAAAATTGTGCTTGTGGACTAACCTAAGGCCTTGTGCGACCACAATTACACGGAGCCCATAATAGTTGACAGTAATTGTTGGGCCGTTATTTTTACTTTCTCGGCGACCTCGTCAGACTGCTCTTTGAAAAACTAATGAAGATTAATAAACAAATGGTTATCTTTATAGCTGATACCATGTCATCACACGTGTTTTTAATAAAATCTTTATTTTGAGGAGATGGGATCATTTTTTTCCTAAAAGCGAATAGCCATCATTTAAATGTGATATTTGGTATTTTGATGAACTATGAACAAATAAGATAAGGGTTTGAATTAATAGTTTATATGCATATATAAAAGGGCTAATATAATTATTGATCATTAGTTTGATCGAACTTCTATTTTAGTTATTATCCACTCAAATTGTGATTTTTTATTCTTAAAGTTTCTTCTACCTAAAAAGGTAGTTCCAATAGTTTCATAAAGAGTTAATATGAGTTTAACGCCATTAAGTATAAAGACCAAATCAAAACTTGTTAGAAGTATAGTTTAGTTATGGATTTTGTACTTATAACGAGTTTTGATTTCAATCTTTATAGTTAACATCATTAAATTCATTCTAAGTCTTCATAAAAACTATAGGGATTAAAATTACAAGAGACTAATATAAAAATTTGATCAAATTGTAAGACCAATAATGATATCAACCTGTATAAAAATAAAAACTATTAGGCTCTGTTTGGTTTGACGGATGGGAGGGGACAGGAAGAGAGGGATAGGAGGGATTTTAATATTACTTTATTTGGATTGATGAAAATGAAGGGGATGAGAGTGATTTTAATGTTTCCTTATTTTGTTCATAAGGGAAAGGGAGGGGAATTATTTTCACATGGACAACTTTACTCTTATGTTATAAGTGATTTTTTCCAAACTCTATTAAATATACAATAAAGTTTAATGATAAATAACATTTTTATGCCCTAAAATATAAATAACATTGAATATAATTATATAAGGGAGAATGATAAAAAAATACCATTTGAACTTCAAAATCCTATTAATAAGAAGAGTAATGGGATTGAAAAGAATGATAATGGGATTGACAACACAAATTTTTGTCAAAGGACTAATTTAGAATTTTGAAGTTCAAGTGGTATTTTTCTGTCATTCTCCCTTATATATGCATCTATATCTATATATATTTAAAATTATATTTTATAATTACAGTTATATGTATATGTATTCAACGTTGGCGGGAAGCTGTAAGTTCTTGAAACCTTCCATGTTCATATCCATCATTCCACTATGTTAATTTAGGAAGAGCACCCTTTTTTTTTTTGTCAGGAATATTGACTCTGTTTTTCATTAAGATGTCGTCGGGCCCCACGATTTTTCTTGCTTATAAATAATGATAATAAATTCAAATCATATCTATAAGCAAGAAAAATCAGAACCAGCGACTCAGAATTGGTAGAGAGAGAGAGAGAGTTTGTGATGAATGAAAATGATGAAAAGTAATTGTGGGTTATCATAAAATTAGAGGGGCACTTTTATTTAATCTGAAAATTTTTTTTCAACCCCCTCTCCAAATTCCCCTAATTTGGGGGAGAGGTTTTGAGGGGGGTTCAAAAAATTTTCCCTTCCCTCCTGAATTCTTGATCTTCCCAATCAAAGGGAGAAAATCAAAATCCCTCCCACCCATTCCCCTCCCCCCCTTTCAACCCAAATAGAGCTTTAGGAGACCCTCTTGCCAATCTCCATCACTTACCTATTGCCGACCTGCTAAGCTAAATAATGCAAGAGGCTTGGCGGAAAAAAGTTTGACTTTTCTTTATGTGAATGATTTTGACCTAAAAACTAAACCAACTTTACGTACATTAAATTATGAGATAGATGTACATGATTTGATTTTAAAAAAGAGGATAAATTAGAACTAAAGAGGTAGTTGGATATCACATCGAGCCTCCTCAAAAGTTATCTTCTCTTAGATGATATATTTACTAAAAGCTTTGTCTGAGTTGAAAAAAATTATATTTTCAAAGTTTATCCACAAAAACTTAACCCCTTGAAGCCCTGAATTAAGTTCTGTAGTTTTCTTAAAAAGAAATTTTCTCGTGGAGTGAACCTGTAGGCTTTGTTTGGTTGGAGGTTAGGTTAGGTTGGAGTGGGGTTGATTTTGTTTGGTTGGAGGTTAGGTTAGGTTAGGTTGGGATAAAAAAGTGGTGTTTGGTTGGAAGGAGGTTAGGTTAGGTGTTGGATGTTTTTTTGTCTTCTAGTGGTAACCTAACCTAGGTTCTGAAACCTCCAAAATTGGGGTTTTTCCTAGATGAGAGAATATTTGTCTTCAATTGTGACTAAATTGCCCATGACAATTTTTTAAAATTCCAACACTGCTCTCACTTGACCTCCTGATTCAACAAACTTTCCAAATAATAATAATTTTATAAATAATTATTTATATGCTTACACGAATAATTATTTTATAAATAATTATTATTAATAAATACATTATAAAAGAAGAAGGAAAATATGTAGAAAGACATTTTAACCTCCTCTAACCTAACTTAACTTAAATAAACCTCACTTAACCTAACCTTCGTTGAACCAAACAACATTATAACATCTTCTAACCTAACTTAAGTAAACCTCATTTAACTTAACCTTCGTTGAACCAAACAAAGCCGTAATTGCACCTAGAACCAATAGAGGCGAATCAAGCTACAAGAGAAGTTTAGTGAGGGAAAGCAAAGCCATTGAGTTTAACAGGTTTCTAGATTCCGACCACTTCATGCACTTTCTAGGTCAATTACAGCGCCGTCAACAAATTTTTCTTTTTTGTTTTGTCTTATTTTTACCTTTTCCACGCACACATTCTCGAGATGAAGGTACCAAACTTGAAACGTAATAATTCGAGAAAGACTAAATTCCATGTTGGATATACAAATGGAAATGTCTTGATTAATACTAGAACTCATACACAGGTACATTGAACATAAAATTCCATGTTGGATATACAAATGGAATTGACAATTCACTCACCTACTAAATTCGGCAGGTAATTCCAAAAAGCCAAAAAAGGCAGCTCTAAATCTATTCATCCACCAAATTCACATATATTTACAATTCAGATTTGAATTGTCTTGGAGCCTTTAGACGATTCACGAGTCTGTCTAATGCATCTTTCATCCACCAATGCCTACAAACTTGTCTTGCCTCTGCCACACTCATCTACACACACACACGCCATAACAAATCCAATCAAAACCTGCCTCGTTCACAGTTCATAAACAAATATAATAGATTTAAGCGTTACAAGTTCATACCCATATTCTTTCACGCACGTTTTGCTCTGGCCAGAACTCTAATTGTTCTTGAACAAGAAGAGGGAACATGTAGCCTTCATAGAATGAATCATGAGTTTTGCTCTTGAAACTCCATTTCCCCAGTTTACCCTGCTCCAAACAGAACAAGACAATGTCCAAAAAAAAAAAAAAAAAAAACAGAACAAGAAAAAACAGAACAGAGCATTTCAATTAGTTGGATCAGGGACTTTAATGGATATTTTATATTAATTAAGTGAGGACAAGGATTTAGTTTAGAGCAAATGGGCTTACCCCAACAATGCCTCTTACACCAGCTTCTTCTATGGTCTCTCGCAAAGCTGCCTCCTTTTTGGATTCGTCTTGTTCCCAGCCTCCCTGTTTTTGGTCAACCAAAGTCAATTTTTAATAACCCATATAGAAACAAGTATATTGTGTTGCGTGCTGTGTCTCTCTTGGCTGTGCTTTATTGACTTATATTTCCTTTACCTTTGGAAATAGCATGCCGTTGCCTTTCTGTGAACTGATCACAAGAACTTCCAATTCCAACTCTTCTGACTCCTTCAAACAATCTTCTTCCTCAAATTTAAATCTGTATGGTATACACCTGCATGATCATGTCGAAAATACCCATCAGTTAGAAACATCATAACCATTATCCTTCTTCCTTCTGTTTCTTGTGTGCTCTAACAAAATGGTAAAGAAACTAAAGAACAAATTGGTAAAGAAACTAAAGAAGATGCTGTATTTTACAGAAAGAGACGATCTTTTTTTCTGTTTAAAGCTTGAAACTGTAAGAGGAACCCTAGATTCTGTGTGGAGATAGTGTGGATGAGAGAGAAAGAGACGAACCCGACGACTTGACGACGGCCTTTTCTGTAACGCTGCAATTGCCGGCCGGTACGAGAGACCAATGCAACGGCATTTTCTTGGGAAACGAAAGCCACCATTTTTGAGAGAAACGAGCTCGAAAAACACAAAGGGTACTGAAATTAAAGAAACAGAGAAATCCAAAGTGTGTTAGTGTGTTGTGTGGGGATGATTGGCCAAGAAGAATCTCATGATATGGTGATGGTGATGGTGATTAAACAAGAGAGATGGGATTGGAGAAAGAAGGAAAAGAAGCACATATATAATGGTACAGAGTAGGGGGGACGTGTGGTTCGAGGTAGACACGTGTGAATGACGTGACACGTGTGTTCCAAAGTGAAATCATTACTCTAGATAGGGTGGTGCCGTAAAGTGGATCAATTTTGTTTTTCCTTTGTCTTGTATAAGAAATAATACCAAAAACAGAAAAATGAAAGACAAAAAACTTAGAAGGGGTTGGCCAAAAAGGGGGGAAAAATGCTTAATAAGTTTCCTTCCAAGATTAAACACCTTCCAATTAACTAAGAATTAAGACTTATGCTTATCCAAAGATTAAAAAATAGCAACACTTATCCTAAAGGCCACTCTTAGTGAATCTTACCCTTTTCAATTAAGAAAAATTATATGAGGTGTCAACAAAATTTTCTTATAGCAAATAAATAATATGTAATGATAAGTTTTAATATACGAAATAATAACAGGTTTATATTACTCTTATGTTATTGGGATTTTGTAATCACATAGAGATTTTTTCTTTTAATGATCAGTTTTTTTGTTAATTAATTATGGTAAGAAATAATATTATAAAATTATTCTAGGATTTAATTATTAGAAGGGAAATTAGAAGAGGTTTAAGATATTGATGGTCACACTTTTGGACGCAAGTGGTAATGGCACACTGTATTTGCTTTCTGAATCCGATGAGCAGTGACTTTCAAAAGATCATTCACGGAGGCTCATGTTCAATTCATATTCCTCATCCTTTTAATTATTTGTTTTTCATTTTAGTGCTAGTTTGGAATAATTTATTTTTAGATAACAAGTATTTATAAATCATGATTCATGATATACGAGATAAGTATGTGAGAAGAGTTTTATCTCGACTTGCGTAATAAGGACTTATTATCTAAATATAAGCCCAACCAAACATACATTTCTACGGAGCTTTCATGCAAAGAAAAAAACTTTTGTTTTGGATAACAGATATACCGGAGTATCTATTTGACGTGAAACCTTATCTATCATAATAATGGCTAGAAAAATCTTATCTGATTTTTTTTTGGCCATTATGTCAGATTTTTTTTTGAAATAACATCATATAAAAAAATGGCCTAGGCATGGGGCTTCATATTTTTGGTCTCCCTGTGTGAGATTAGTGTTATCCGGTGTTGTACTCAAAAAAATAAAAAGCCTAGGTGGTATTTTTTGTGGGCAAAAAAATAATTATGAAATTTATATCATGACTCAGTGTTATTACATTTAATTTATTCATGATCCTACACTAAATTAAATTAGTACCATCAAGCAGACAAGCATAGATTCACAAGTCTTCAACTTTGCAACGCAAGCTAACCAAATTTAATTCTGAATTTAATAATTCACAACACATCAGATTCATGCCCCCTCCATTATTAAAATTTTATTTGATTTTAATATTTATATTGTCACCCACCAAAGAGCCCACCTTTCTAGAAAATTTTTATCAAAGCAGAAAAAAAAATTAAGCCTTCATTTTCTCTGGCAAAATCATTTGAAAAAATACTTCATTTTCAGCTCTAATATTATTGGTGAAGCGTGCATGCATGTTGCCCTCTGAAAATGTCGTATTTGGCATTTATATTTCTCTCTTTTATTTATAAAATTAAATTGTTACATAATATTGTTCTTCTGCTCAATGTGTGACACGTCTCGAAAGTTGATTGGTGGAAAGCTCTGAAAATGACTAAAATAATATTGGTAATCACCCATGTTAGGCCCCACCTTGGTTTGTCTTTGAATTTCATGCACTCCTTATTTTTTATATGTTTTATTTGTGACATTATTTTAGGGAAATATATTATTACTGTATTTCTTTTAGAAGTTCTGTTCAAGTGTTCATCATTGACTTTAATATGGGAACCTCGCCGAAATTTACTACTTTTTCGCCAATTTCATTATATTTTACCTTATCATTGTTTATAGTGTTTAATGCTATCATATTTTAAATTATCATAAAGTTTATAGGGTTAAATATGTCAGTATGATCATATTGATTAGGGAAGAAAGATACTTCAAAGTAAATTAATTGTTATTGAAGAAAATGCAAAAGTTGGTTTAAAATTCTAAATATTTTGCTTCCGACATTGTTACTTGATATGTCACTTCAAGGTCACTTTAAACCAAACCTTTCACCAAAATCAAATAAGAAGTGTCATATGAATATAAAGTATAGGTTACCCTTAAGATTGAAGAACACGTAAATAAGGTAAATTTTAACAGAAAAGTTAATAATTCGAAAATTACTTTCCTACTATTTTAATTATTATTACTTTCCAACTATCTCTATAACATAAGACTGAGTATGGATAAATCAAATTTACATTACATAAATATCTTTATACATTTAAGGTTAGAGAAAAGAGCTAATCTATTAAAACGTGATGAATTAATGTTATAATTTTTATGAGGAGAGAAATACCTATAATTATTAATTTACAATATCTCAAATAGGATTAGGAAGAGTATTTCTCACAATAAAGGCAGCTCTAAAACTATAGCTGGGAATACGGGCCAGCCCGCGGGTTGTGGGTTGGCCCGCACCAACCCGCAGCCCGCACTTCTGCGGGCTGGCAAAATGCCAACCCTAACCCGCAGTGTGCGGGTTGCAGGCCAGCCCGCGGACCCGCATTTTTTTTTTGAAAAAAAAAAATTCATATTTTTTAAAGAGAATTGAAAATATGAGACACATATATACGAGTAATTAAATTTACCTTCCTAGTACCAATCATTGCTTTTATAAAAATTTAAAAATATAATCTAAAATTTAAAAGATAAAGTTATCAAATCTGTTAAAATTTATAAACAAAACATAAACTTATCCTCAAGCAACCTAGATATAATAATTTTGTTTAAAGAAGAAGGGAAGAAGTTAAGATTTTTTCTCTTTGGATTGGGAGGTACTAAGATAAGAGTGAAAAAGTTATAAGTTTTATAAAATTATTATATATAAATAAAAAGTAAAAAATTTTGCGGGCTAACCCGCCAACCTGCGAGCTGACCCGCATTAACCCGTGGGTTATGCGGTGCGGGCCTGTGCGGCCCGCATTTTTGCGGGTTGGAATTTTCCCAACCTTAACCTGTCAAAACCCGCAGGCTCATGGGTTGAGCCCATATTACCGGCTCTATCTAAAACACATAGAGGTTTCGTTTTTGAAACTTTCTTAGTCTCACGTACACAACAAAGAGACAAAAATCAGCAGTGTTTTTGAAACTTTCTTAGTCTTTTTTTTTTGGTCGAGAAACTTTCTTAGTCTCACGTACACAACAAAGAGACAAAAATTAGCAGTTGATTAGGGTAACCTAATTAGTTTTCAGTTTGGCCGCAAGCAAACGTGGAGGACTCATGATTTTAGGTTTGGGTCTTGTCGGTTTCCTTCTATTGACATTGCATTTTTCTTTGATCATCTCATGTTTTTGTTTTTCACTTGCTTTTAGTTTTTGACTTTTTTGTCAATTTCAGAAATCAGAAGAAAAGGCGAAAACGACTGAATCACAAAAGGAGGCATTATTATTGGCTTTAACCGTCCATTTTAGAGAGGGATTAACCGTCCATTTTAGAGAGGGATTAACCGTCCATCTTGTAAGAACATTATAATATAATGCTAAAATAAACAAGTGAGCACAAAGTGCGATTTTTCTTTTCTTTTGACGAAGACATATTGATTTTGGCCAATACTCCAAATAGTCTTGACTCCTCGTGATATTAATTAAGTTGTACAGTTAACGAGAGATTTTTTTTACCAAACTGGTAATTTTTTTTAGTAATCCAGACTGGTTAATTTAGATAAATCAATAGAAATTTTTCTTGGAAATAAAATAATTTCATCCACTCCAGAGCTGTTCAAAACTTCAAATAATGACAGTTGGATAAAATGAAGGTATGGAATCAGACTCAAATCATCCAAATCCAAATATTTTTAAAAACCCAATTTAATTGAACCTCCACTTTGTACTCTGTAGAATATAATAAACTAACCAGAGTATTTTACTTAAATATGCATTCATTTAATAATAACCTCTACATTTAACGTTGATTTTGATGACTAATTTTTCGACACTAGAGTGAGAGGATGTTGCTCTCACCAAATCCACATTTTTTTCCTTCTAGAAACAAGGTCCTTTTTTCCCCTATCACTCTTCTAGAAATAACGTCTTTGACAATTGGTTCTTCATATCCTTGGTGCTTCAATAGAATCTTACCTTTGCTATTTACTTTCAACAATCAATAATGACCTGACTTACCAGAATCATATGCAAGTTCATATGTACCCATAGCTGTTATCTGCCTGTAAACCGGAAGATAGCATTTTATTGCTGGATCCACCTTAAGACTTGTCCCCTTCTCGATGGTCAATTACTCCAATCATAGTAATGGAATCCGAATCAGAAACTAGCCAACCGGCAAGTAGATCAGTACGGTCTGGAGTTTTTTTTTTAAATAATTTTTTTTTTAGAATTTCATATTAATAAATATAAAATTTTCAACCTTTCACCGGTTTAATATCAGTTTAGCTCTAGTTTAACTTTAATCTGACTTACTGATCCAATACCCCGACTGATCTGGATTTAATTACCTTGACTCCAATCCATGATTTTGTTTTCTCCACAAATCTAAAGATCAAGTAGCTAATCGTAACATTTAAACACAATTCTTTTATCTATGTACGCAAGACCAAGCCACATACGATTAAAATTATCCCATTGGTTTCTAAGAACCATCATCGATATAGAGGATTACTCAGGCAATTACCAAATAGTTGGCTTTTTCTCACTCCTACTATTTTCATTTTCTTAAAGGTTAAGGTATAAATTTATCCTAGAAATTTTCATTTGAGGGACAATGTTACCTTAAAAGTTTTCTTAAGTGCAATGTTATCCAGAAGATTAAAATTTAGTAATGTTGCCCCTACCGTTAAAAAGTTCACTGTCAACGTCAATTTCTTAATAGTCAACATTAGTTTTTTAATGATATAGGGTAATATTGCTTCTCAGCGAAAATTTTCAAAACAAATTTACACTGAACACTTTTCGTAATGATATCTCATGCACTTGGTGACTGAAATCTCACATACAGGAGTTCACATAAGAAAAGGGTTACAATAAGAAATGGGAAGGGTAATATAATATAGCAATTGCGGACCACCCCATGATATAATTTACAATCTCACTCCACCCAGTGCAACACTATTTTACTAACACAAAGTTGTAAAGCAGACAACTTGTTAGAGCAAACTTGTACAAACTTGAATACTAATGCACTCTATAGTAAAATATCTGCAATCTAAACGCTCATGTTATATGTTACAACTTACAACAAGATGTAGATATGTTAAGGAAAAGGCATGGAAATTACCTTTAGGAAATGCCAACCATCTCTAGTGAATGGATTCATCAGAATCTACTTCTGCAGATGTCAAGTCAGACCGTTCACCCGTTTGGTCTTCAATTTCATGGTCTTCTAATACTGAGGCAGTCATCTTGGTCAGCGCCGCAGTTTTACTTGCTCTCTGCGACCGACTGTATGCGGCGCGATGGGCGGTGGTGGGAACTTCAGAAGCAGGTGAGACTTCTACATCATCCTCCGAAGAGTCTTGCTCAATCCTCACTTTTCTTCTAGAACGTGTTGCTCTAGTTGTTGGGCGCGTGGCTGGTGTCTGTGGCATAGCAACAGGCCCAACAAGATCTAGGTCGAACTCAACTTCCAATTTCCCTTCAATAAATCAAGTCGGTGAATGAGCATGTAACCAGCACAGAAACGAAAGGGGTATATACTAAATTCAGTGGTTCGTATGAAGCTTAGCTTCATTTCATAAGGAGTATTTGATGTTAGACGTCCAAGATTCAGATCAGGACCAGCATGCAGATAAGACATAGTTACTACTTACCACAGCATCCATTGTTTTATTTAAATTGGTTTAGTGTCAATAAAGTTGAACAAAGGCTTGGCACAATAAAAGACTTGAGTATTACCCAAAATGAGATTAACTTCGGCTTGCGACAATTCTTCATCTGGTTGTTTGTCTAGACTCATGAGACGTTCCGCCATACGCTTCAACTCTTTTACAAGGTCTTTCTCTGACAATGCACTTTCAACCACGCGACTTAAAAGCATCCTCATGAACTTTATTGGCCCTTGTTCTGATATCCGGAAGCGAAGCATGACAAGTGTTCTGGCTAATGCCGACATATATGACTTCTCAGCAGCTGTCTTCTTCGAGTGAAAGCTTGCCACCTCAACAAAGGAAGTAGAGGGTAAGAAGAAATAAAAAAGAGGGAAAGAATCGTTAATATTAATGTAGAATCCTGCAACGTATTCCTTTACGGCCAGACTACTATTTGAACGAAAAAGCAGATGATAACCAACAATCACTTGGGAATCACACAACTATACTGCTGTTACTCCTGAGTTTGTAGGACCGCGAGGAAACAACTGGTAACGGAGAAGCTTAACAGAATGAGGAAAAGCTCTCAGAGATTGCATGATGCGGTGATCTTTTTCATGAACCCTTACGAGTTTCAACGTATATACACCATAAGGATTAATGACTAGGTTACATAATA
This sequence comes from Inga oerstediana, assembly GCA_963210345.1. Classification (NCBI taxonomy): domain Eukaryota; kingdom Viridiplantae; phylum Streptophyta; class Magnoliopsida; order Fabales; family Fabaceae; genus Inga; species Inga oerstediana. Next base: position 12,321,003 of record OY723405.1, on the reverse strand, counting down.
GCTTAATAATTTAAATCTACGAATTAAGTCCTAGAAAGGTGAAAGTGAAATCACAATAATACCACGGTTAGTCAAGAAAATAAATGAAGAGAAAGCTTTAGAATATTTCAAACAAAACTTAGAATTCTCTGAAGGTTACCTCAATGGCTATGCGTATTGCAAGCCCTTCCTCGTCACACTCGAAAGGAACTTCTGTACTATTATTTTCACTTTCTGGTTGAGTTTCTTCAGTGTATAAAGGGAGCTGTATCATCTGCAGCATAAATCGTGAAGCTTGAACTGCACGTTTACGCATTTGAGACACCACAAAACTAGAACCTCCAGAGTTGCCATAAATTCCTGGCCACATTGAACGCATGACAGGAATGAAAGCTTTGGATGTGCACTTCTGCACTTATGCCGATGAAATAATTAGGGCCTTGGGTATAACAATCAAGATAATAATAATGACTACAAACACAAGACACATTTTGACGTGATAACAGCAATGCTTGCCTTGTGATTGGCTGAGAGACATGGATAATGCTCAAAAAAGACAGATAGACACTGCTTCATCCTGGTCAAACAGTGAAAGAGTCAATGTTAATTACCTACCAGAAGACAACAAAATTGGAACGTGGGAAGAAAAAATAGCTAGTGGCGTACAAACTACCTCTGTGATTCTGTTTCATCGCTGAAAAACAAGGTAATGAGCTTCGATAAAAGCACAGGATGCAAAGAAACAGGTACACTTGGATAAGACTGACTTAGGAGAAGTATTTTCGCAAACCCCTCTCCCAGGACAGCTTGAACGCACTCATCTTCGTTGCAAGTCGAAAGATTGCCCCAGTCATCTTTTTCAAACCCTCCATATAAGAGATCGAGCATTCCAACATTTAGATCGCCTTCTAAATCAGAAAAGTTCACAGGACTGAAAAAATTCTTGTCAGACTGGATTTGGTTTGCATGGTCGTGCATCAACAACCTGTCAACTTCTTGAGGACCATGCCACATCCCAATATCAAATAATGCTTTGCACGCCTCTGTGCTAATCGGCTGTGGTCCTTTAATATACGAAACCCTTAGTTGCTTTACAAGTTCTTCACTTGGTATCCGCTCCAACAGCCCAAAAAGCCCAAGACATCTGACGGCAACCCTTTGCACATCTAAGTGAGCATGTCTTGCCTGCAGTTCATTGTTCATATTAGAAAATAGTTATCAGTGCCGCCCAACAATCTTCTCATCAACATTTAATATTGTTGTTATAGTTCATGGATTTCCATCATCCGTAAGAAAACAAGTAAAAGAAATGCCGAAATGAGTAACGGATCCTCCAATGTCCCAATTTTTCAAAGATCATCGTATTATTAATGGAAAAGAAAAGGGGAAGAAAGCTAAATGAGAAAAACTCGGTTACCCCCGGAAGCAATAAAGATTGCAATAGTTCAGTAGTTTTGCTCTGAAGATAGCGGAATGACGTCACATTTTTCAGCAATAGGCCAGTAAGCGAAAGGCTGTGTATCCACTGCACACAATCTGCCGTTCTCTCCCTGCAGGGTTGAGCTAGCTCTTCTATGATTGCAAGAACAACTTCTTCAAACTCACCAGGAGCAGCATGAACTTTCTTTGCCAAACTGGCTATGGCTTCAGCCCAATCGTTGTCTCCCCCAAAATTTAATCCATCTCCTATAACAATCACATTCCCTTCATCATCATCCTCATGCTCAAGAGGCCTGAGCATCAGTTCCTGCAGAAACGCACTAGCAACCTTTCTATTTGTGGCATCAGAAAAATCGAACATGGTACCAAGCAGAAGTAGCTGTCTGCATGCGAAGCGATGGTTTGGTCCTGCGAATATCATATTTCAGATCAATTCAGCATGCAACGAAGAGTTGAATGTATCATACCAGTGCTTCAACCACGTAAACTATACCCACCAGCATCATTGTGAGCTCTGACTAACTCTATGTAATCATTAACTGTTGCAGGAAGAATTTTTTCCAGAAGATCATTTTTATCTGATGCTTCTGCTGCATATACTTCTGCTTCAGTGCCCGTCGTAGAGGCAGCTTCAGAGCCTTTGGCCTATTATGGTTCATGTTTAAATCGTTACTGGTTAGGAAAAGAAAGTTGCAGCTCTAGTATTGCAGTTAAAATGACTATAGTTCAGTAACTAGAACAAATGAATTGCCCAAAATTTTTATAGACAGAAAAACAATCTGACTTTTTAATTTCTCTCGATAAAATTGTTAGCAATATTTGAAATGCCAAGAGTCCTGTAAACGTGTGTCAGACTGAAATGTGTAAAATGCACATGAAAAGAAAGGAGAGTCATTACATAATCAAGTGAAACAAAGATTTGCGGAAGGGACTAGACTTTGGCAGAGATTAATACCTCCGTCAGTGAACTTTCTAACAAAATTTTGAGGGGTAAAAAATCCCTTAACAAGACATATCATGTTACTTTGAACTGTGAAAACTTTATGCTTATTCGTCAAAATGAAATGATTTCATACTATGCCCCCACTCCTCTCTTTGATCTTATACAAGAACTAAAGGTAAAGAAATATGGGATACAGATATACCCCTTCCAACTCACATTTGCTTCTGACTGCAAATGCTTGCAAACAATTCTCCAGTAAAGTGCCACCTCTGCTTCCATCAGCTTAATATTTGGCGGGAAATGGACTCCGCTCCCTAAAAAAGATAGAGAATCAATGAAGAAACGGTACAACGGCTAAGCAGGATTTCAGTATTGATTCTCCTAAACTTAGCTGTTAAATATATCACAGGCAGGTTCTAAAATAGTATTAAGGAACTATATAAACAGAGGCCGCATACCTACCACTTTTTGTTGATTTCATGACAAAGCATTGAATCTCACACATCAGAGATAAATTCATTTCACATCATATTATCTAATGTTCATGTATTCACCATCATAATTAGCATGTCTTCCCAAACAACAAATATCTTTTGAATAATGGGACCATCTAACAAGAATAAATGGCGAAACAAGTATACGAATCTTAAGAAGCGTAGCTAACCTTCCGCATTGTCATTGTTTGGGGATATATACTGCTGAATGCTGGAACCATTTTCCAGTTTAAGGAAACCAGCTTTCAGAAGCGCCTCAATAACTGACTCACTAACTGATTCATAGGTTTCAACATCAAGATATTTGAGAAGTTCAAAAGGATCACCATTGCAGCACTTTGTAAGCCATTCATCTTTCATTAGTTTGAAACATTCCTTTGAGACAGCACTAGAACGGTCAGCTAGTCCTCTCCGAAGAATTAACGTCCTCAGTTTGATGCTACAAAAACCAAAATTAACAAAATGTTAAAAAAAATAAAAAAGAGGAAAGATTGCAATTGCTAAAAGAAAATATCCACTCTGGTGACATAAACTATAGGGTTTACAAAATGAAAGAATAGAAATGAAATGATGCTGCTAACGTTCATTATTTATAATGTCAAATTGTTGATAAAAATGAGAAGTTTTTCAAGGCGTAATCAGGGATGACGGATGACGTAGTAAACTATGAGTATATAACATTAAACATCTAGACAGGATAAATACAAGGTGGAAGGATAGGGGATTATTCTTCCTTGACTGCGCCACGCTTACCTTAGGCTTTGAATCGGAAATTTATTAGCAAGAACACAGTATGCTGACTTGCGTACAGATTCACTCACGTCCAGGGTACAATCAACGATGACTTGAGAGGTTACACTAGAAGGAGGTAAAGATAACACGATCATTTTACGAACATCCTGCACGGTTTCCAACATTAATTAAGGTAATACAAGGTCTCCTACATGTATGGGGGAATAAACCATTAATTATCACTAGCATCAGATTAGTGAAAAGCAAGACACTCACCGCATTCTGCTCCAATGGAAGCACCTCGAGAAACAAATCAAGGATGTCTCTATTATCAGAGTCATTCACAAAGCGTGAAAGAGCCCTTACTGCAAACGTACGGATGAGAGGTATCTTGTCTCTTACCCTCAACTTCATGCATTCTATCACTTCATCCCATAGGTCATCACTCACTTCTGCGTCGTCTGGCAACCGCAATATGATCTGCAAAGGTGTGTATTTAATATAACAAAACCAAAAGTAAGATACCAGAGCAAGCAGAAGGCATCCGTTGGATATACCCATTGATTACTCATGATTAGTTGTTAGCACTGATAATTTTTCATAGCAACTTTTTCCCCAAGTATCTAGATAATGCATCAACACCGTTGTCCTTGTCATCACCGCCATTATTATCATTAGTAATAGTAGTAGTTTTAAAAATGAATATTTACAGGCGTCCAGCGGATTGAGCCACATACTCGTAAATGCAGTAGCAGAGTAAATCTCCAGAAATAAAATTCTGATAAGCTAAGTTGAACTCTGAATTTATCATAAAAGTAACCATTCACCATCTTGCGTCCAGCTCCATGAGAACAAAATATCAAAAATATGAAAATATAAATAAGCATCACCCCATACCTCAGAAACTATCTGACATGCTCGAAACCTCGCGGTCTTGTTGGCTGCTGCGGCTGCAACCAGTAGAAACTTGAGAAAATGATCCAAAAATTCATCGTAAGTGGAATCATTCCCGTTGTCACGGACACTGGCGAAAACAGAGACAAAGCGGACTACTCGTTCAGCGGAAGCAAGGCGCTTCTGGAAATCAAAAAGAGGGATTAGGGCTGTGGAGAATGCAGAGAAGAATCGGGGAAGGGAATTCGATTTTGAACGGAGAACGTAGAGCTCCTTGAGCTTTCGATTGTGGGTGGCGTACGAGGTTCGGGCCTCATCCAATATTTTAGCAATTTTCTGTGTCAAATGCTTCTTCTCTTCGTCGATGTTTCCCATCTCTCTCTGAGCTCTCCGAGGTAGTTGGAGCGGAGGGATCTGAAGATTGAAAATTCAGAGCGTCGTTTGGTTTTTTGAATATGAGCGGGAAATTGCATATATCAAATCAATTTGGGCCCATATGGAGGCCCAATAAAGAAATCCCAAAGTGAAGAAGTCCAGTGTTGTTAAAAAGCCCATTATGTATGAAAATTCAAATGATTCCACATCAAAAAATCTACAATCATACAAGGACATGATTGCAGTGACCTATAAACATTGTGATCAATTGATTCAACAAATAAAACACAGTGGAAGTTAGATAAGCCTAAGAATAAGGATATACCTCTATACAAAAAATTGGATGAGTTGGCCTTTTGTTCCTTCCTCTTGTAGTAGTTTCTTGTTGATAAAATCACCTGCAAATCCTTGTTGTTGGAAGAGCTAAAAAACAAACAGTTAATATCCAGATGAGAGAAGCTCTAAGGCATTAAAGAGCTAGGTAATTCTGATTAGAAACTTTCTTCCATTGCATATATAAATTGGATCGATTGCCCTTAGAAACAAATCCATGATTGACAATAAGTAGTTCGTCCAATCTTATATATATATATATATATATATATATATTGAAAAAAATAGTTCTTCTTTGTGAAGAGATTTGTAACACTTTACATAATCTTATCAACAACTTATCAAATGCGTTGTCTCTTTCTCTCTTTTTTCCCCCTTTTTGGTCAAAAGTAAACATTGGAATTGAACATCGAAATGCCAACTTATAACCAGAAGGATACGAACTTATCTATAAAGCTTGTAAAGAACATGAATGCATGCTTATTGGGCAGAGAGATATGGAATATGTTCCTTATTATAAGAACTTATAAATAATATATATATATATATATATATGGAGCATGCATAAATAATGCAGGTTTAAATGTCATATCAGTTACGTTCGTAGTAATTATTAAGAACTTTAAAGATTTGGGATCTGTGGTTCGTATACAAGCAACTCTAATAGAAGGCCCTTGCCTGAAAAAAAAAAATGAATAAGAATAAAAGAATAACTGAACAAATGGTCCAGGAAATATATATAGAGATTGGTTTTAGGGATAGAATATGTTCTTTATTATCATCATGACTGTTGGATGGAAAAAAGGAAAAAGAAAAATGCCATTTTTGAAAGAAACAGAGAGAGTAGTGTGTTTGGACCATTGGAGTCCCATACAAAGAACATTCGTTGAAACAGTCGCAAGCATCAAGCCACAATAATAGTGCTAGCTGGAAAAAACAATCTTCTGACCACTTTGAATCTAGGTTCTAGGGTTAAGGCTGAACGTGACAAAAAGCCATTTTGATGCTTTCAAGAGAGTTTTGCAAGATATGGCATTCGTAGGCTAAAATCAGTGTAAGTAATTTACAAGATTGATAAAATATCAATATGTTTAGGGGTAGGGTTTTCTAACCCACCCTATCTAATTTGCGACTAGCAAATAAAACTCTTCTCACAATTCCAAGGGCCTGTTTGAGAAGTATGTTCACACAAATCGAGATAAAACTCTTCTCACATATTTATCTCGTATATCGTGAATCACATTATTTTTTTAAAAAATTAAAAGTACAAGCGCAAAATAATAAAACTAATAATCTAACACTACAAAAAAAAGGTATTTTGTAGCGGTTTTACCAATCAAACTGCTACAAAATTCCAAATGTCGCGTATTTTGTAGTGGTTATTAGGTCGTAATCGCTACAAAATTTCAAAGGTCCCCAAATTTGTAGTGGTTATCTTAGAACTGCTACAAAGTTTAGCCGCCCCTAGTGATTTGTAGCGGTTATTGAAATAACTACTACAAATGTTCCACCTATTTAAACTCCCCTCCCTCCTTCATTTCTCCGTTAGTTCATTTTGTTTCCTGAAGTTTTTCTGAATGTTTTCTTTAGATTTGAGCATTCAGACGTTTGTGAAAAAGTTTTTGCTACAATATTTCTTAGTATTTGTACTTGAGGTAAGGAGATAAGACGTATTTTATTTATATTTGTATTTTTATTATATTTTTGCATAATAATGTGACTAAAATATTTGTTTTTGAATTTTTATAGTTGATATGACTTCAAGAGAGGATAGGGGGAAGGCACCTGAGGTCCCCAGACCGATTTTGCGGGGTGCCAGCAGCAGAGCAGGGTGCAAAGGGAGGGGGCAGCGCGGAGGAAGGGCGATCGCGGCATTTCAGCCTATCCCCCCCACAGGAGTCGGCCTTACTACAGGCACTGCAGACGATCCCACAGGAGACGATCGCACCAGAGGTGCCTGAGTTTGGGGGGCAGATATCAGCATCGAGGACTACGACGAGGATGACTTCGAGATCCCGATTGGGCTTAGGGAGATGGAGCAATTCCTCGATGAGGAGGAGGTTCAAGAGCAGAACAACCCACGAGGGTTGTCTTCGTGGTCTACTGGGTTTGAGGTGCAGGTCTAAGGTAAATAAATTTTTTTATTATATAAATTATTTATTTAAATTCGAAATGTTAAATTTGAATTACAATTTATCTAACGTGCGGTAAATTGTGCAGATAAGCAGGGGAACGTGTTGACGAGAGGCTGGACATGGCCGGTCTGAACAGCATGGACCGGACACTGCGAGTTATAGTGCCGTGGAATGAGGGCACGGACCAGCCCATCGACAATGGGGGTCAACTATTCAACTGCTTCTTAAACGACTTAGGCGCTAATTGGATGCGGTTCCCCCTGCACTTCAGGACGTGGAGGCACGTTCCGAAGGGGTCCAAGGACCAGGCTCGGGAGGAGGTAGTTCAAGTAATTAATAATATTTAATTAATATTTTTTTAATAGGATTTTTGTAATTTTTGATATTCAAATAATTTTTTGCAGCTTTGGTTTGCCGTCCGGGCCAACCGGAAGAGGTACACCCTCGTGAAGATGGGTGACGACTGGAGGAACAGGACGAACTGTCTCTTCCACAGGGTGGATAAGGACGGGACGATGCCTCTGGAGCAGCTGATCGAGAGCGTCCTGGACGGCGTGCCGTTGAATGATTGGGCGAGTTTCGTCCAGTTTAGGAGGAGCGTTGAGGGGCAGGTAATGTATTTATTAGATTATTTATATATAATTTTGTAATTGTTAATTATTAAATTATAATTTAAATGTAATTAATTTTAAATGTTTTATATTGTTTTAATACATTTAATATTGTTTTTTTCCCAGGCGCTTTCTCATAGGAACACCAGGATCCGTGGGCAGCAGACGATCCACCACACAGCAAGATCGAAGACCTTTGCTGTCACCTACAGCGAGCTGGTAACTTTTCAAAATATTACTGACTTTTAGCTGGTTATTTCATAATAATAATTGAATTATGTAATTGTTTTAGGAGAGGAAGGCACAGCAGGAGAACCGTTAGACGGACTATGGGGAGTTGTACGCAATCACACACAGACACTGTGACGGGACTCCTATCTCTCAGCAGGCAGAGGCGGCCATTGTAAGTAATTTCATTATTATAATTTTTATAAAACCAACATAATAATGAAAAATGTTAATTAGTAATTGTTTCATAAAATGGCAGGAGCAGATGCAGCAGTCGCAGGCTGAGCTGCGAGAGACCCAGGTCGAGGAGTCACAGGGGTCAGTGGACCCAACGGCTCCTTTGAAGGCGGGTCTGACTTAGGCTGAGTACCCCGGACGTGTTCAGGGAATGGGGATAGGCGACAGACATAGCATGGTCTACGGCAGGAGCGCCGCCTCTGAGGCTGGCAGCTTTAGAGGGGTTAGACATTCGAGGGACGAGTCTGTTGAGCAGTTGCGGTCAGATTTGGAGCGGACACAGGTTGCAGTGGCTCAGCAACAGCAGCAGATACAGCAGCTGCAGCTGCAGCAGATGCAAGAGCATGCTGATATGATCTACGCTCAGCAGACGCAGTGGCGTGATATTACGAACAGCATGCTCGAGCGCGGATGGAGTCGCCTGTTCCCGGACGAACAGTATCCACAGGTTCCGCCTGTCCCTCGGTTCGTCGTGTAGCCTCCTCCTCCTAGTGATGATGATGGTGCGGTTCATTCTGCCAAGCGACCCGATCCAACAGCACCTGATGGGGCCCCACCTGAGGGAGCACCAAATGATCAGCCCCCAACTACTTAGTTTAGGACATTTTTTTTATTTGTTGTTGAAACATTTGTAAATAAATATATATAATTTTGTATTTTATAACTTAAATTCTTATTGTGTTTACTAAAATTATATTTATATTCTTAGACCGCGTTATTGAATTTGTGAATTAATTGCAACAATATCATTTATATTTCTAAACCTTAAAAAAAATAAATTATATATATATTTGTAGCGGTTCTACAATATATAACCGCTACAAATAAAATTTTGTTATATTTGTAGCGGTTTTCTTGGCAAAACCGCTACGAACATACATATAATTTATTTTTTTATATTTATAAATAACGTTCCATATTTGTAGCGGTTTAATAGTAAAAACCGCTACAAATACTCAACATTTGAATTTTGAAAATTGCCGCCTTTGTGCAAATTTGTAGCGGTTATGTATGTATAATCGCTACAAATTTAAAACTAATTTTTCCATTTGATTTCCAACGGCTTTAATATTAGTAGCGGTTTGATACATATAACCGCTACAAAATCTCAACTATTAAATTTTGAATTTCCCACCACTTTGTGCAAAATTCCAACGGCTTGAATATTAGTAGCGGTTTTATACATATAACTGCAACAAATTTGTAGTACTGTAGCGGTTAGTGTAGCGGTTTTTCAACCGCTACAAAATTTTAAACGTTGGAATTTCATAATATAAGGTTCCAGGCATTCGTCATTCTCTATTAACTCATCTTCTTCTCTATACTTTCTTCTCTCTCACTAGTAGTTATGGATAAGTCATGGATTAGGTTGCCGCGCAATTCTCCAAAATATTTGTACAGATTAAACAATTTCTTTGACTTCGCATTCACTTACGCCAGCTGTAACGACAAGATCGTCTGTCCGTGTCAGAGATGCAAGTTCAAGAAGTGGCATGCACGAAATGTTGTGAAGGAACATTTGCTTCTAAAGCTTTTTCCTGAGGACTATACGTTCTGGGCAATTCATGGTGAGAAGGCTGGCATTAGATATGATGATGCTCTTCCTCGAAGTTCTCAAGTAGGCGTTCAACTAGATTAAGATGATCATGTGAATGATGTCGTGCGTGATGCATTTGGATTTCAAGGCGACAACTTCAATGAAGAAGTGCACGGTTCTGAGCCAGTGTTTATGAGGAATGAAGCAGCTCAGGATTTTTTCAGCTTGATGGATGAAGCAGATCGTCCTTTATATCAAGGTTGCCAAAAATAGTCTAAATTATCTTTTTGATCAAATTGTATCATATCAAGTGCTTGTGTGGAATCACAGATAAGGGAATGTCGATGTTGCTCGAATTATTACAAGATGCATTCCTCGACGCTGAGATTACCACAACATTCTACGAGGCCAAGAAGATTATCAACAGGTTGGGGTTGAACTATCAAAAGATTGATGTATGCCCCAACGATTGTATGTTGTATTGAGGAGACGATTCCAGTAGGGAGACTTGTAAGAGATGTCACACATCGAGGTACAAGACAATTCGGAAGGAGAAAAAGCAGATGAAGAAACCTACAAAGATTCTCAGGTACTTCCCTTTGAAACCTCACCTACAAAGATTATTTATGTCATCTAAAACTGCGGAGCACATGAGGTGTCATGCCGTTGATAAGAATGAAGATGGTAAATTAAGACATCCCCAGGATGCAGACGCTTGAAAAACGTTTAACAATGACTTTCCAGATTTTGCGACTGACCCCAGAAATATTCGGCTTGCGTTGGCAACCGACAGTTTCAATCCTTTTGGGAATCTTAGCACAAGTTACAGTATTTGGCTGATAGTCTTAGTTCCCTACAACTTACCCCCTTGTATGTGTATGAAACAAAGCTCGTTCATTATGTCTTTGATCATTCCAAGCAAAAAGGCACCGGGCAATGACATCGATGTGTATCTCCAACTGCTTCTTTCGGAATTGCTTGACCTGTGGAATGTCGGCTTGGAGACGTACGATGCTTACGGTAAGACTTTGTTCAACTTGTGTGCAGCTTTGATATGGACAACGATAAGTGACTTTCCTGGCCTTGGCACATTATCTGGTTGGAATATGCATACCGAGTCGGCGTGTCCAGCTTGCAATTTTGACTCTGACGCAGTGCGCCTTCCCCACAGCCGAAAGTGATGCTTTATGGGGCATCAGGGGTTTCTTGATGGAACGCATAAGTTCAGATTGCAACAGAATCGCTTCAATGGAAAACCAGAAAAAAGAGGACCACCTCATATTTTTTCCGATACAGATATCTTATAGCATCTTGAGCATGTTGACTTTGAGTTTGAAAAAAGTGACGATTCAGCACAAACTCGCCAAAAGACGCGCAGGACTTCGACGCCGCAGCAGTGAAAGAAGATAAGTATTTTATTTACGTTTTCATAATGGAGATCTAATTTACTTCGCCACAGTCTTGATGTCATGCATATTAAAAATCATGTTTGCGACAATGTGCTCTATACGTTGCTTGACAAACCCGGTAAGACAAAAGATTACCTTCAAGCGAGGAAAGATTTACGCGACATGGGAGTTCGTGAAGACGCTTGGCCAGATGAGCATGACAAATTTCAACCGGCAAAGTTTACTCTCACAAAACCAAACAAGGAAGTCTTCCTCGCGACGTTGAAGAAATTAAAAGTTCATGATGGGTATTCAAGCAACATTTCTTGATATGTTGACTTACAGGCTCGAAAGGTTGCTGGCCTGAAGAGTCATGACTCCCATGTTCTTATGCAGCAGGTACTCCCTCTGGCTATAAAGAATGCACTTCCTCCCGACGTTTCCATCGTTTTGGTGGAACTTTGTTCTTTCTTTCGGAAGTTGTGTTCTAAGGTTTTGATCATTGAGGAGCTCGATCAACTGCAGTCCAAAATCATTCTTACGCTTTGTCATTTGGAGATGATCTTTCCTCCATCCTTTTTTACTGTGATGGTTCACCTTACAGTTCACCTCGTTCATGAAACAAAGCTCGCTAGACCAGTACAATATCGATAGATGTATCCGATTGAGAGGTACTCATTTTAAATATGTGCTTTATTCTTCATATTTAATGTTTGCTAGTCGTCCTTTTCAGCATTTAGTATCAATTTTCTCTTCTTTACTTCGTAGATTCCTTGGGAAATTAAAATCTTACGTAAGGAATAAGGCGTGGCCAGAAGGTTCTATAACTGAAGGCTATATAGGGGATGATGTGCTGTATTTTTGTTCAAGGTACTTTGATGATCTTGAGATGGCTTTCAACCGCCCACCTCGTGACGATTGTCCCGAACCTGCGCCGACATCGGGAGAATTTATCCCTTATGTTGGTAAACCAGTTTGAGCAACTGAGAACTTCAAATTAACAGCAACTGAGAAGTTGCAAGTACATAGACATGTCTTGATTAATTGCACTTAAGTTGAACCTTTCATACAGTAAGAATTGTACATTCACATGTTATTCTATATCTTTCGTAACATTTCTCACTTTCATTTCACTATCGCCTTTCCATTATTAATTATAGGGAATTTAGAAGTCGTGTTAAGCATCAACTCAGGATCCGTACACAAACATCCTCGGAAGTTAATAGGAGGGTCCACAGGGAATTCCCGAGCTGGTTTGCACGCAGAATACTAAATGACCACAACTCACACTCACCAGATTTCAAAGCTCTCGCAATTGGCCTTCTTGATCATGCAAAAAGATTTACAGCATACAATGTCAATGGTTTTAAGTTTTGCACGGTTTCACGGGATCAAGGATTGCAAACTCAGAATTCAGGTGTTTATGGCACATTTGGGACAAGGAGTTATGCGAGTAGCAGTGACGCCAACATGCAGTTCGGAGGCGTCCCTTACTATAGAAAGCTTCTTGATGTGGTCGAACTTAATTATCAAGGTCGTTTCACCGTGACGCTGTTCAAGTGTTTGTGAGCAAATACCACTACTTCTCGGGGATTGACAATTGACGACTTAGATATCACATCAGTCAATTTCTCACGGCCGATTCATACTGATATTTCTCAAGATGATGAGCCTTATATTCTTGCTTCAGAGACACATCAGGTTTATTATGTTGAGGACGAGAGGCACAAGGATTGGCACATGGTCGTTCATTTAAAGCCACGAGACCTTTATGACATGGGTGAAGGCGATAACATCGCCTACGAGAGTGAGTAATTTCAGCCAGCCGATTTTGAAAACTACTTCCCTGAAGGCGATGACAATTTACCCCTACTGCGGTGAGTTTTTTTAAGTCCACATCATTTAAATTAATTTTTCTAAATTTAATAATACATCCCTGACAATAATTTTTCTACACAATTTCTGTAGGGATGGCGACGATGAGTGATCAAATTTAAATTAAGTTTTTGTCTTTAAAAAAAATTGGAAAAAAAATTTAAAAAAATAAATTAATATTTGTAACGGTTTAATAACCGCTACTAATTAAAAACCATTACAAAAATAAAAATAACCGCTACTAAATAAAAACGCTACAAAATGGATACATTAACCGCTATAAATGATACGTGGATCCCTATAAATACCCTTACCACAACTCATTTCAAACACTCCCCCATTTCTTTCCACCTTACATTTTTTTCATTTTCTCTCATTTACAACTTCTTTTGTATGAGTTGAGGAGCTGAACAATACGATCAAATATGATAATAAGTTTTTAAAAAAAATTTCAATACTTCTTTCCTTTATATAAAATTTATTCTCACTATTTTTTTCTAGATATTTTACAACTTTATTTCATTTTCATACACAATTACATTATAGTAAACAACATAATAGTTCCTTATTACCTACGTATCCTTAATAATATTATCAATACAATTTTTATACTAATCCAATTAAATTAAATTATTCCTTTTAATTTATAAATAAGTTAAACTATTGAATAATAAGCTAATTAAATTAGATAAACTAATAAAAAAATAAACTATTTAATTTAATATTTAAAAATAAAAACAAATGATCGTATTTTTAAATTTTTTGTAGCGGGTCTTAAACCGCTATTAATTAACGCGCTTTTTTTAAACTGAAATTAATTTTTTTTGCGCTAATTTTGAATTTTCATGAAATTAGTAGCGGTTATATAACCTCTACAAATTTCATAAAAATTCAAAATTAGTAGCAGTTTTTTAACCGCTGCAAAATAGAAAAAAAAATTTCATTTCTCTTTTCCCACCTTCAAAATTTCAGTTTTTTATTTTTGTAGTGGTTATATAACCGCTCAAATATCTCTGAAAAAAATTTCACTGATGAAGATGTTGTAGCGGTTAGGTTGAACCGCTACAAATTATGTAGCGGTTATTTTCCTTGAGTAGCGGTTTTATATAACCGCTACAAAACCTCTTGCAACATACGATTTAGTAGCGGTTTTGCTAACCGCTACTAATGTTGTTTGTAGCGGTTAAAACTGCTACTAATATAAATTTTTAACCGCTACCAAATCACGTTTTTTTTTTAGTGTAAGCCCATGGCCTCTCTTTGTAACAAATCCAAAATGCACGGAGGCGGTGTCATAAAGCTAACCAATCCACTTGCAGCGCCTAGCGCCTCTTTGGCCAAGGTGACAGCCACTGAATCACGTATACTTACCCGTATACCATGAATCACGTTGTAAAAACAACTTATACCACTAAGTCAAACGGACACTGATTAGATGAAAATTTAAAACTTACAATCCCATCATCTGGGGCATGTTTGTTTTAGCGATCAGATTGCTTATAAGTTGCTTTTTACGTAAATCGAGACACAACTCCTCTCACATACTTACCTCGTATTTCTTTCATCGATTATTATGTGTAAACATTTGATTGGTCAATCCTTATCATAATTGTCACACTAATGCAAGCATATTGCATGTTTGTCATATATATTATATTCAGTTGTTTATATTTATTTTGTATTTTTTGTCCTCAATAAACCTCCTTGAGGCATTTGAATCTAGTCATCTAGGGAGCCTGCTGCTCGCTGACGCCTCTGATTCCAGGAATAATATATACTCCCTCCGGTCTTAATTATAAGATAAAGTTGATTTTTTTTGGAGAAATTAAGGAAGCCGATTAAATTACTTTAGAGTGTTTATATTTTTAGTATACTTAGATTATATATTAGTTTATTAGTCAAATTAATTAGTTTGAGGAAAAAAATAAAAATATAAATATCCTAAAGTAATTTAATTGACTTCCTTAATTTCTCCAAAAAAATCAACTTTGTCTTATAATTAGGACTATATATAAGGTCAACTTAATTATATATGGCATTGTTTTATTATATAGAACTGAATCCTTATGCCGTTGATTCATATGTAGAGAGTCTAATTAATTGCAATTTCAGCATAACTCAACCACTCAAGTATAATTAACGTGGAATAATCCCTCTTGCCGGTGCCATACGGAGGAGATGGTATATACAAAGTCGTCTTAATTATGTGGCCTCAGCTGAATCTGATAAAGCAAGTATTATGTGACGTCAAACTTGCCGCGGCAAATGTATGACTTCCTCGTTTTTTAATCATCCACATTAGGAATTTTCAATATATTTTATTACAAAAATCCATTAGTCTCCTAAAGACAAAAAATTGTTTATTTTGATTTAGGAACGCTCGTTAACAAATAATCCCTCTAATTCTAATTATAAGATAAAGTTGATATTTTTGGATAAACTAGTGTTAACCCCCGTGCGTTGCACGAGAATGTGAATTCTGATTAATAGTATATTGCAGGATTAATTTTTTATGACTATAATGAATTTATTTGTACATTTATAAAACTAAATTTTCAATTCAAAAATGCATAAAGGGTGATTATAATCATGCTTATATATCACATTTTGAGGGAACATTTTTTTGGAGAATTTATTATGCCTGGTGTGTCAACAAAGTGTCAATAAACTTATAAATGGAAGGATATGTGGGGGACAACATTTGATAAAGAAGAGGTAAAATACCTACAATTTCGGTTTTTTACTAAATATATCATCAAAAGAATCTTTCAACAAAAAAATGAATCTTACATGATATTTTGAAAAATTTCTCTATAAATCACATTGGTTGTCTTGTTGGTGGGTTTCTTGTCTGAATCAAGTATTAAAATCTTGATGCCGTCCATTGATTTAACCATTGACAAAGCAACATATAACTGACCATGTGTGAAGACAGGCCTGGGTAAATATAATCCGACATTTGCCATTGATTGTCCTTGACTCTTATTTATTGTCATAGCAAACGATAGTATGATGGGAAATTGCCTACTCGTCAATATGAATGGGAGTTTAGATTCTGATTGATTCATATCCATACGATGAATTAGAACCTCTTGACCTGTACTTGTACCATTAAGCACGATTGCTTTAATAAAGTGTTTCCCCAGAAATGTGACCTTCAACCTGGTTCCATTACAGAGTCCCGCAGCTTGATCTATATTTCGCACGAGCATTATCGGAATGCCAACTTTCAATGCAAGCCTATGTGGAGGTAAGCTAGAGCATTTTATTGTGTTCAAGAATTCTATAGTGTACAACTCTTAAAACGATGCATAGCCTCGATCTGCTGAACTCACAGAATCAGAGCTAAAATATTCAACAACGTCACCAGGCAATAAAGCACACATGCAGTCATTGATTTGCTCTACAACTTCTACTGTTGGTGACAAAATAGCCCTATTAGTAAGATATTCAGAATCAGATAAATGATGGAAGAGATCAGGATATTTAGCTTTGATGATCGATTGCAGAGGATCATGACAGTCTAGAATTAAGAAATGTTTTGGTATTTCTATTTCTGATATTCCATCATAGGGCAAACCAATCTGGTTATCACCAACATCTAGAAGCCAGTCTGAAAATTGCTTCAGCTTTGAATTATCTTTAGTTGAACTTGAAGATAACCGCATGTTCTTGGTAAGTTGGAACAACTTACAATAACCCCATAAATGAGAAGAGTTTATGCTCAAGTTGACAATATCTGTACGATTACCTCTTAGAACCACATGCAATATTTCTCTAAAGTCCCCTCCCATGACAATACATTTACCTCCAAAGAGACGATTACACTTCATTATATCTCTAAATGTTCGATCAACAGCTTCTACGCAAAATCGTTGAACCAACAAAAATATGGCAAAGTTTGATTGGGAGATGTAGGGCAACCTATGGCAAAGCTACACTGACTTATATAAGGTCAACTTAATTATATATGGCATTGTTTTATTATATAGAACTGAATCCTTATGCCGTTGATTCATATGTAGAGAGTCAAATTAATTGCAATTTCAGCATAACTCAACTACTCAAGTATAATTAACGTGGAATAATCCCTCTTGCCGGTGCTATACGGAGGAGATGGTATATACAAAGTCGTCTTAATTATGTGGCCTCGGCTGAATCTGATAAAACAAGTATTATGTGACGTCAAACTTGCCGCGGCAAATGTATGACTTCCTCGTTTTTTAATCATCCACATTAGGAATTTTCAATATAATTTTATTACAAAATCCACTAGTCTCCTAAAGACAAAAAATTGTTTATTTTGATTTAGGAACGCTCGTTAACAAATAATCCCTCTAATTCTAATTATAAGATAAAGTTGATTTTTTTTGGATAAATTAAGGAAACTAATTAAATTACTTTAAAGTATTTATATTTATATTTATATTTCTTTCTTCAAACTAATTAGTTTAACTAATAAATTAATATATAATCTAAGAATATATAACATATGATATAATTAAGTAACCTATTTAGCTTCCTTAATCTCTTAAAAAAAGTTAAATTTTTCTTATATTTAGGACTGGGGGTAATATTAAACTTCCCAGGTTAAATCGATGGCAGGCTTAAGGGGTAAAAAGTTTTATTAGCCTGTGATTTATGTTAGTTTCCCAATTTTTTTTTAAATCCATCACGCAAATTTCACTTTTTTTCTGCCAACAACATGTGAATTTATTTTTATGTTACTTGGCCACAATTTTTTTTTATTAAGATGCATTAAATAAAATGACACACTAACTTCATTTAGAAATTTATTTTTTGCCTTAAAGGGTTTAGTTAAGATAATTTGAGGAAGCTCTAACATCACAATAATAAACATTTTGAAAGATAAATTAAAATAGATACAGTAATTGCCCATTGAATCATTGGAGAGTTTATGAGGAATTGTTAATTATGATATGACCATGAGTATAATTAATTTCCAATTGCATGTTCGGTGATAAAGATATTATGTAACCTCTGAATAAACATATATTATGTGACGTTGTATTAGACGTAGCACTCAGTTCTTTTATACTTGAAATTAACTAAAACAAACGCTTGCTTATTGCATAGAGTTTACTTTGAAGAATAACTTGCACATTTTATAATGAATATTATTTTCAACAGAAACCAACATGCCATTATATTATATATCATCTATATACACTATTCAAGAATCTTCTTAGCAATTTCAAAATTTCTGGAAATGTTTAATATAAATACTCCCCCGGTCCTAATTATAAGATAAAGTTGACTTTTTTGGAGAAATTAAGGAAGCCAATTAAATAACTTTAGAATATTTATATTTATATTTTTTTCTTCAAACTAATTAATTTGACTAATAAATTGATATATAATCTAAAGATACTAAAAATATAAATACCCTAAAGTGATTTAATTGGCTTCCTTAATTTCTCCAAAAAAATCAATTTTATCTTATAATTAGAACAAGAGGGAATACTTCACATTGTTCAACTCGAGCTATTATTGTGTGCGTTGAAATAAGGATAGATAAATACAGACGTGCAAGGTGATGTCATGGAGCTACAGGGAATCGCTAGGAAATCTATTTTTCCCCCCTGAAACATTTAAATATCTGCCAGAGAAATTGACTGCATTAAAATGAATATATGTGAAATTGTGACCCTTCGTGATTTTTTTTTTTTTAATTTGGTTATAATTGGGCGTGACTCTTCATGGGTCTCAAACACTATGTTTTTTTGGCTTAAAAAAAGTAACAATGTGATGGGAGAGACTTGGCAACATTGTTATTAGATGGTTTATATTTATTTTTTATAGCAATGGATAATAGTATTTTCGAGAAAAAAATATTAAACACCATTTTTTTTACCATGAATTCTAAACACAAATAATTGCATCCTGCAATTATCAATTTTATATATACGACATGTAGGTGAGAGTCAATTCCCATTTATTCTTGCACAGTTAAACTAAAACACGAAACATGCATGTTTTGCAAACAGAAGTTTTTTGGGGGGAGATTAAAAAAAAAAAAAAGTTCCCTTGAATAAAGGAGTATATGGGTATATTTCCTATTCGGACTTGCTTTTAGGGACTTGAGAACAAAAATAAAGTGAATCATGTGAACAAAATAAATGGACAGCTTATAGATGGATTTAATTTAAGAAACCTTATTTATAAGTTACTTCAAGTGCATGTTTTACTGGAATTAAAAAAACTTTAGATGTAATTAATTTTTATCTTAATATTTAATAAATTTTTAACTTTACCCTTCTCATATCCAATACTCCCTCCGATCTTATTTATAAGCAATTTTCTCTTTCATATAACTGATCCTTTTTATAAGCAACTTTCATTTTTTGTTTCAAAATGTAAGTTTCTTTTTCTTATTTTACCATTATTAAATAATCATTCTTTCTCATATCTTATACTCATTATCTCTCATACTTTTTATCTCTTCTCTCTCATATACTTCTTTAATAAATATGGGTATATATGAAAGAAAAACATGGTATGTTTGACATACTTATTGTTTTTAACTATCAGTTCGTTTTACTCAATCAAAGAAAAAGTTACTTATAAATAAAACCGGAGGGAGTAATATAAAGTTTAAATAATAATAAATGGATGATAAAATTATATATTGATGTAAAAATCTTGATTATGTAACTCATAAATAGAGAGAGAAACAATTTTTTCCGTTTTATAAATAGGATCATAACAGTAATAACATAACAAGTAGAACATGTCACAGTTGGCAATAAGATACAGTAGTATATAATGTTTCCCGAGGATACACATTTATGACCTCAATTTGTGCTTGTGCATGTTCATTTGCCGCTGCTCATCTATTACCCCAATTTGTTATTCTCACGTTATTAATTTGCACTGTTTACTGTCATGTTTGGTGCCTGAATGGTTGGTGGTCTTCTCTTCCCACACCATAATATATATTCCACCAACCCCGTTGGCCACACCCACAAAAATATTCCACCAAACCCCCTAATATTTTCTTAAACATGCATTATCCAAATAATTTCAGTCTAATAAGAAGTTAGTTTAATTTATAACTCATAGGTTGAAATCTTATTGCTAATGTGAGGGTTTTGTCATATCTATAACTGGTATTTAAATTTAAAGATATATCTTGATGGTTAACAAGTGATCGAGACATAATTCATCAAAACTTTCTTTTTAAAAAAAAATATAATAATTGAAGTTCATATAAATGAGACTAAGATAGAGTGAGAAGAGCTTGATTTTTTCATATAAGCACAAGTACATCCTCCTAATTGAGATAATCATATTTAAGACATTGTTTGGCACTAGATATAAATACCTCTTCTATTAAAAATTTGAACGTTGGTTCACGCTTTATAAGAGATAATTGTACCTTCCACCTGATTCAATAATCGTTGGTGAAGAGCTTGATTTTTGTTAGCTTGTTTGGATTAACTTCTTAGAAGTATTTTTATGCAGGTCAAGATTAAATAAAATTTCTCACACATATTTATATGGTATGCAATAAGATTATTTTCAAAAAGCTAATTAAAATAAGTTTTGGAAGGTGGTTCCACTTAGACCTTAAATTTGGTAATTGAGACTAAATTCAATAGTTCGGAAGCCCTTTAGATTTCATTCTTTTTGAAACAAGTCCTTTTGCTAGAAGTTTTGATTGCTTGGTAGATCTGCTGATACCGTGATACGACTACAAAATCTTTGGTTATTGAAACTCGTCTCATTGCCACTTTTTATTTAATGGATGGATTATTTATTAGAAAAACTGTTGACCAAATTAAAAAGGGAAAATCGCTGGAAAATACCAAATAAGTAAATTAATTGCTCTTTGCCACCAACACAACTGAGGTACCTATCTGTCATTAAAATTCAACTTGAAAAGACACAAAAGCCCCTCGTTTAGTTTGGAAAGATCACACGAGGCAGAAGCAAACGACTAAAGGTTATAACAGTGGCTTGTTCAGTTATCTTGTTTGCCGAGTGCGGTGATGCGAGTGTTCTGTTGTTGCCGTCGATCACTGTGGCGTCCGCCGGAGGTCCATCACTGTGGAGTCGATAGATCACTGTGAAGCCCTTCTTCATATTTCAGTTTTTGATGGAGGTGATGATTTCTATATTGCTAGTGGAACTTAGTATTGTGCATTGCTGTGTGTGTGAGTAAGGAAATAGTAAATATAATTGGGGGTTGCTTAGATATTATGAGTTTGGCCATTATTGTGAAGTTTTTGATATTAGTTGATGGGAGTTTGTATATTGTGTATTGTGTATCGTGTATTGCGTGTAATCAGTTTTGTTACCTGAATGTTGCTGGAATAATGATTCTGCAATGGAGATTCACATGTGATAGCCATTATATGCAACTGATCTCCCGTTTTGTGCAATGGATCTTTTCCATACGTGTCCAATGGCCATCCACGATATATGCAAAGGATGATCCATTATATGCCAATGATCTTCCATTATGTGCAATTATCTTCCGTATTGGGTATTGTTGCTGGAAGTAATAATTCTTTTCTTTGTTGGGAGAAATGCCGAAAAACACCTTTGAGGCAAATTAATTGTTGATTGCTACCAAGTGTGCAAGCGATCTTCCATTTTGTGCAAACCATGTTCCATTTGTGCAAAAATGTTCCATATAAATGTGCAAACAATCTTCCGTTGTGTGCAAAATATCTTCCGTTATGTGCAACATATCTTCCATGGTAGCATTCAGCAATTAATTTGCCAAAAAGTTATTTATTAGTTTGGGTTATATTGCTTGCTGGTTTTGATGAAATTGAGTTCAAAGGCATCGTGCAGTATTGTCTTTGCAATGTTGAATGTTTTGGTAAAAAATCTTCATTGAAGTAGTTTGACTGTGCATGTTTGAGTGCATATTAGTTTATTATAGGGGAAAGTATAATTACATATTGACTAGTTTATTATAGGTCAAACATATTGCAAAATTCAGATTAGTTGACATTAAAGCCATATTGTTGCAGGTCTAGAGTTAATGTGATGAATAGAGTACAAAAGGAAATTTATTGCTTCTTCCACATAGGTGAGAAGATTGTCATTGATCAAGGGAGGACTCAATATGTGGGTGGGAGAGCAAATGGAAGAATGGTAAGAGAAGGAATGTCGCTCAATGAGCTTAGAAGAACAATATGTTCATGTCTTGATATTAAAGGCAAAACATTACAGTTAAGGGGCACACTGTCAACATTAGATGAAAACACTATTATAGACATTGAGGATGATGAAGGAGTGGAACAAATAGTTAAATTTAATGACAAATGTGCACATTTGTATATAGTTGAAGACGTTAGTGAGTTGATTGATGATGAACAATCAATGATAATTTCAGAAAGGTAAATTACATGAATATTTACTAGTGTTTTCAAGTGGTAGGGAAGAATGAGTTATTAATTGACAATAAATTTTGATGTAGGTTAGAGACCATAGAAGGATCAGATGGGTTATGTATTGTTGGGTCGTCATCAAGTAGGGTATCAGAAGATCTTCCATACGTAATTCAAAGTGCACCTACACCTATCCCTGAGCATAGTGCTGAGAAGTGGAAGGAATTGCTTTCAGGTCCTCCCAAGAGGTTTACAAATGTTGTTGAGTTCAAAGAGGCACTGTACAAGTATAGTTTGGCACACAAATTTGCATACAAATATGTGAGCAATTGTGCAAGTAAGATGATTGTGAGGTGTAAAGTGGAGGGGTGTCCATGGAAAATTACTGCATATCAAGTGGGGGTGGGAGAGTGTAGCTTCTTACGTGTGGTAACATTTGTGGAAAAGCATAATCACTCAGCACAGGATAATCTGATCATACATCACAAATCGACTGCCACCTTGACTGCTTCCATAATCAAAGATGGATTGAGGGGTTGTTTAGAGAAACCACCTCACGAGATAAGGCGTGAGGTTTATAGGGAATATGGTTTATCAATGTCTTATGATCAAGCATTGAAAGGTAAAGAGAAAGCATTGGCAGAGATACAGGGAGAGCCAGACCAATCATACATGTTGATTTCTTGGTATTGTAGAAGACTAATGGAAGTTGACCCAAGGACAGTGGCAAAATGGGAAGCATTTGCTGACCATACATTTACCAAGTTATTTATCGCATATGGATGTTGTGTGGAAGGCTTCTTGGGAGGATGCAGGCCAATTCTGTATGTTGATGGAACTCACCTCAGTGGGCCGTACCGTGGGACCATGTTATCTGCTTCAGCACTTAATGCTGATAATCAGCTATACCCTGTTGCTTATGCCATTGTGGGTGGAGAGACTAATGATGATTGGACATGGTTTATGCAAAATGTGAAAAGTATTTTAAACTCTATTGAGGTGGTCATTGTATCAGATAGACATAATGCAATAATACATGCAGTCCGATATGTGTTTGGGAGTGAGAGGCACGCCTATTGCTATAGGCATGTAAAGGAGAATTTCAGCTCAGAGTATTCAAAACTTCATAGAGGCCCGAGAAGAAATACACCAATCAAGAAGGAGGATGCTTTGAAGATGCTGGATGGGATTGCATATGCTAGAGTTCCTTGTGACTTTGAAAGAGCTATAGGCAATATGGGATGTTTTAATCGGGAGTTGTTAAAATGGCTACAAGAGCATGGTGATATTGAGCGTTGGGCATTGTCACAATTCCCATTCAGAAGGTGGGAGAATATAACCACTAATTTGGCTGAATCCTATAATGCATGGCTTGTCAAAGAGAGAAAACATCAAGTGTTGACATTGATAAATGAGCATAGACAGAAACTAGCAAAGAAACTATTTGCTTCCAAGAATGCAATTTCAGACTGGAAAAATGGAGTCGGGCCTAACATAGAAGCAAAGTTGAAGCATAATGTGTTGTGTGCAACAAGGATGGAGGTATTACAACATTCTTCACACACATTTGAAGTCAAGGTAGGAGAAGTTATTGTTAGTGTAAATCTTATAGCGAGAGGATGTGGTTGCAAGGCTTGGGAAATGTCTGGTATACCATGCTCACATGCTTGTGCATGCATCAAAGTGGTAAATGGGAATGTTTACCGATATGTGGAAGCATGTTACTTAAGTTCAACACAAGAGAAGATATATAATACAACAATGACTCCAATTAATACACATGACATGCCAAAGTTAAATGAGTTGCGATTTAGTGATTATGAGAATGAAATATTCTTGTGGCCCCCAACGACAAGCCGTCGGCCCGGGAGACCACGAACAAGTAGAAGGGAGTCTCAATTCCAGGACAGAAAAGTGTATACATGTTCTAGGTGCGGGCAGGAAGGGCATACTCGAAGAAGGTGCAGGAACCCGAATCCATATTGACCTCGCGTTCTTCAAGTATACCAATGACTTTGTGTTGTCATTGTAAATATTAATCTTGTATATATATATAGTAGCAACATAGCCTGTGCTCACTTTTTGTATGACATAATATGAATGTCTTCATATTTCAACCATACGTTGTAAACATCAGTTCCATTACTATGCTAACTTGCATTATATGATCATTTGGCACGTATGGCAAAAATTCCTTCCACAAAATGGGAGATGAATTGCACATCATGGAAGAGTAATTGCATATAATGGAAGATCATTGGCACAATAGATCATCCTGTACACATGAATCACATGCATTGCACAAACGAAAGATCAATTGCACTTCATGGAAGATTAATTGCACAAAATGGAAGATCAATTGCACAAAACGGAAGATCATTGGCACATCATGGAAGAGTATATGACTGCAATATCATTGGCACAATGGATCATCCATTGCACATCATGGGAGAGTATTTGCACAAAACGTAAGCTCAATGGCACATAATGGAAGATCAATTGCACATAATGGAAGAGTGATTGCACAAAATAAAAGATCAATTGCACAAAACGGAAGATCAATTGCACATTATGGAAGAGTAATTGATCAAAACGAAAGATCAATTGCACATTATGGAAGAGTAATTGATCAAAATAAAAGATCAATTGCATAAAACGGAAGATCAATTGCACATTATGGAAGAGTAATTGATCAAAATGGAAGATCAATTGCACAAAACGGAAGATCATTGGCACAATGGATCATCCTTTGCACATGGGAGAGTATTTGCACAAAACGTAAGCTCAATGGCACATCATGGAAGATCAGTTGCACATCATGAAAGAGTGATTGCATCTAATGGAAGATCAATTGCATAAAACGGAAGATCAATTGCACATTTTGGAAGAGTAATTGCACAAAACAGAAGTTCAATTGCATATCATGGAAGATCAGTTGCACATCATGGAAGAGTAATTGCATCTAATGGAAGATCATTGGCACAATGGATCATCCTTCACACGAGTCAGATCCATTGCACAAACGGAAGATCAAATGCACTTCATGGAAGATTAGATGCACAAAATGAAAGATCAATTGCACAAAACGTCTGATCATTGGCACATCGTGAAAGAGTATATGACAATGGAAGATCATTGGCACAATGAATCATATTTTGCACATCATGGGAGAGTAATTGCACAAAACGGAAACTCAAATGCACATAATGGAAGAGTAATTGCACAACATGGAATATCATTGCACAAGGAACATGTTTTGCACATATGTCAAACTTTATCGACATTTGGATGATCTAATGTTTAAGAAAGTCATATATATACAGACAGTTTGGTTTGTTGCAAAACGAAATACAAACGTCCCTAGTTAAAGCACTTAAAGCATTAATGACGCTTTGCCGTCTTCTTATATCTCCATACTTCAATGGTACGCATTAACCAGTCCCGATGTTTGTTCTTCGCATGGGTAACTAGCCACCACACCACATCCACCCTCTTTTGATCCATGTCTTCCTGAACATAAAAGTTATAAGTTAGATCCAATCATATTGTAACATGTAAAGTAAAAAATGAACTCACATCAGGCATTGTGAAATTGTTCCACTCAGGCCTTCTAATATTTTCCCACATTTGTAGCCATGATATCACATACATGCCACAGTCCCATCTACACAGAAATAAATAGCAAAACATTAACATACAATGGATACATATATACATACAAGAGTATCCAACAATTTCGGTAACTCACACATTGCTCTGCTGTTGAACAACTCCAAATCTAAAATCAAATGCAGGCTTATGTCCAAAGAGATCATGATTCTGGTGTGCGAGTAAATCACAAAAATGTTTGCTCTGACAAATTGCAAAGTTGAGAGACAGTAAGTTTGTGCATGACAATAAAACAATTGCACACTTTGATTAGATGTAAGTGTCAATACCACTTTGTGTCCTTTATCGCGCAGCTCATGTAGTGCAGATGCGCCACCTGGAGCATTGTAGTTGGGCAGCAATGAATCAAGTAAATATACCGTTAATTCCTTCTTCACAAACACATAACAAAACCAATGATTATCCCGAACCACAGGTGCAAACACAAAATCACACTCTGAGATATTATATCCCACTTTGTCAGAGTCAATGAATTTTGTATTATTGTCGATCTTCCAACTTTCAAGATCTGTCAACATGCGATCCTATGGAAAAAACCACAACCAATTTCAGTAACTTACATTGTCACATGTTACCCATCCACCAAATAACATAGGAAATGAAAACATAACACATTCTCACCATGAAAATCGGCTGGAATATATAACGTCTAACACGTCCCCCATCACAATCTTTCTGCTCTTCGACCAAAACATTCGCAATAAGTGTTACTACCTGCAATGACATTTCGTTACAGGTTGCCTATAGGGTTAACGCTGCTTTGAATTAAATACTAATACAGTAATTACATGAAAGCAAGTATCCGAACTTACACATTCGCTTATCCATCCCCGACGGTTAAGGCATAACAATTTAGTTTTTCGTAGATAGAAGTCTTTAATTTCTACATAGATTTCTTGACCAACCACGGGGTTTGTCCTACGAGTACAGTAGTCATACAATCGCTCTTTTTCATTAGGCCTTCCTGCCTTCCCTATTTCTGACAAGAATGGTGAATGTATTGCGGGTTTGATTATTCTTTGAGACCTTCTCAGAGGCACCCTATCATCGAAGCCTACATCGGGAACTTCATGACCAGCAACTTGAACTTGGCCATGGCTGCAACTTGCATTGTCTTTTATCCCTTGACTTTTATCCTCACTGTCCCTTCTTTGCACATCAACCTCTTCAACTTCCATATGGTTGTCACTTTCTTTGTCATCCCCAACAATGTTCACCTCTTCGTCGGTATGCCTTCTAATATGTTGCTCAAATTGTTTTTCCATATGTAACAACTCAGATGCAACAGTTTGAGCCACCTTTCCCATAATTCTACAATACATTTGTCTTGTTATCTGCAACAACAACACATATCAGCAAGTATAATATAAAACTGCCAAATATGCTACCAGAATATCAATTGTTAGCTCACCGATTCTTTAAATATTGTTACTTCTGGAAGGTGGAGTGTGTAGTCAGTGTCATGTTTTGGTGCGTCGCCCTCATGATTTGAGTTGGATCCTATGTCATACGGGACTGGTGGCACACATTTGAATAGAATCCCTTGCTCACTCTCATACTCCCGTTTCACGACTTCCTTGATCTTTGCATCGGTTCAAAACTGAATGGCATGGTTAGGCAATGGCACATCTTCGGCCAGCAACGGAAACACTTGGAAAAACATTATCTACAGCAACATAAGTCATTTTACAACCACATCATAAGCATTCAATTTTAAACAATGTCAAAACATTATAATACCTACCATAACAAGATAAATGCAACCTCCAATATATTTGCTTCTCACCCCTTCTTTTAATGCATTCTTGTACTCTTTGACCTCATTCATCAAGTCTGTGAGCACAAACTTACACCAATTGTAACCACCCAAACTTGTCATATCAGCACAAATAATTTTCAACAATCGATTGCTAATGCCTCCATTTTTTGGAGGAGATATTAACGTCCCTAACGTGTACAAAACCAACAATGGCTCGAACATTTCTTCTTCCTCCCTTGAAGTTATCAATTCCTTTATGTCTGACAACCTTTTTCTTGCAAATTTTTCCTTCAACTTCACAAATTGCTCACTTCTTGTATCAGCTACCTCTATGATATCACTCCCTTCATTAGGCAAGCCAAGTAAATCTTGTACATCCTTTGCAACTATTTGCCTCCTACGGTTTCTAATACATATTGAATAGGTTGCGGGGTCAATTGCTCTAACCAATTGACTGCACAGTGCATTAGGAATTTGTGTACATGTGACTTGTAATAATTTATCAAAACCAATTTTTTTAGCCTTGGCCCTCAACCTTGCATCACTTCTCACAAACTTTGCCAATTGCACAAATTGTTTTAGTGACGCTCGTGTTCGCACCTCCCCTTCTTTGATTGTAGGAGCACATCCTATACGATCTCTATCCTCCTTTGCCTTTTGGGCATACTTACTCTTTTCCTCTGTTGACAATTTTTTCCAGGCCTCCCTTACTTCTTGATCTGCATCTTGCATTGTCTTGTGTTTTCCTTTCCTCGTTTTATCCGACCAATACTCTCGCTTAAACACTTGTGCTCCATTCAACCTTGGCTTCACGTCTTTCCCTCCCTTCCTTCCTTTCCCCACTATTCTTTTCACCATGCTTGTGTACAGATTTTTAAATTGACAAGGGTAACTCAAAACACATGAACTTGAAAAAGCACTCAACAAATGCCTACATCAAAAAATCTGCTTATCAATCTATTTTAATGTGCAATATGCAGTAATTCCCAAACAGCAGAATTTCCTAAAAACCAGCATAAAAAACTTTGAAAGTGTAAGCATCAGTGAAAGACAATGCTGTCAGAAAAAGTGGCCAAAAGTGGACGATGATATTTCTGAAATTGTGAAACTATCATGCAACATAGTTATACAAAGATCCCAGAAACATATGAGCAAACACCAAAATGAGTTCAAACAAGAAGGAGAACAGTAACACTTGCCAAATGTCTGTTACATACCAACAACAAGTTTTGAATTGACATGCTTTGCAGAAAAGATAGGTTATTCAGAATCCATATTAAGTTGCAACAAAGAAGCACCATATGAACAAAGCATAAAAGGAAAACAGAGTACAGTAGAGTTCAAACAGTCCATGACATCTAAATATACTCCCATTATAATCTCATCAGTTTAGGTTTTTGGAGCACATTGCACGGGTGCACGTTGATAGTATCCTAGTGGGATAAGGCTTGTTTTAGTTTTTTTTTTTGTGTGTGTGTGAGTGAGAGAGAGAGAGTACCTTCATAAGTCGTGATGACTAGGTATCATGAAAATGTCCATGGGAAAGTGTAAACCTGGTATTATCCTTTCAAGGATTTTAATGGATGTAATTGACTAGTGAAATTACCCTGCAGATTTGGAGTCTAAAGCAGGACAAGTATTTACATGATTTGAAGGAACATGTTAAGGTATGCAAACATGTTGGCAGGCATATAGTTTTTTCATGTTTCCTCTCAAAACTATTCTCAACAAAGTTATGGTCCTTTAGGAGATATATACCATTCGATGGAGTCCTACTGGCCCTTGTACAAGCAACCCCAATCAGCCATTAGTTCTAGCAAGGTAAATATGCTTCTATTCTAGTACATGAGCTTGGCATTAGGGTGAGTGTGTGTGTGAGTAGTTTCTTGTGAATACTCTGTTTTACAGCCAACTGAATCTTATAGCTGGGGCTATTTTCTTTTAAGCAGTGCCTCTTTCGACTCTACAATAATGTTGTGGGATGTGGATCTAGGAAAAGTGCTCCACAGCTTGAATGGTCACAGGTGCGTAAACTAGATCACATTGCAACACACACCTACTTGCCGTTATGAATGTTAGGAACGGATGCATGCATACATTTATGCTAATTCATACACTAAAATTGAATAAAATTTGTTCTGTCTTTACCGTTTTAATTTGGACAATGCATTGTTGTATTTATCACGCATGCAACTTGCCAAATTTCACATAAATGAGCCCTCAGATTTTTCAGCCCACCTATCTATTCATCCTCCACACAAACGTTGAAATGGAAATGTTTGAACAGGATAAGAAGACTTATTTACCACTGGTGGGCATTTAAGTAATCCGAAAGAAAATCTTTCATATAAGCCTGATTTTCACAGAGAAGGGAAAACAATATAAAACTGAGAAGTTCAGCCGATACAAAGTTCGCCATTGTTGCCAGAATCAGTTAAGGTTAATTTTTGGGCACCATCGAAATAAGTGGAAATTGGGTAGTTTAGCAGAGGGTTCAAGACAATCATCCCTGAAACTCTCAACAAATAATCACAAATGAGGTAATAAAACATACACAAGGTCTTAGGCGGACAGTGCTCGACGCTCGACGGCGGACTGTGCTCGACGCTCGACGGCGGACAGAGCTCGACGCTGGACGGCGGACAGTGCTCGACGCTCGACGGCGGACAGTGCTCGACGCTCCACGGCGGACAGTGCTCGACGCTCCATGGAAGGCTTGTTTGAGTGAGGAATATTGGAAACTAAGGGCTCCTTCCTCCGTCCCGCCTAAAATCATGTTGTGAAACCAGGGGCTTTTGTGTCTTTTCAAGTTGAATTTTAATGACAGATAGGTACCTCAGTTGGGTTGGTGGCAAAGAGCAATTAATTTGCTTATTTGGTATTTTCCAGCGATTTTCCCAATTAAAAAATCTAATTGCTGTAGGTTATATTAATTTCAAGAAGATTATTATTATATTACTCTAAAAACTAAAGAATTTTGTTTTGATTAGAGAACTAGGATTAATCATTCTACAATAAAACATGTCTTCTATATATTATATTTTACAGTCTAGCCGCTAATATCATGTACGTCATGTCCCATTCATAAAACCTTGATTCTATTTTTACATATTTTCATATAGGATTAAGGTATAAAAATACCCATAAGCTTTTATCAAAAGTGTATCTAACACCAAATGCTTTTTAAGGATACAAAAGTACCTATGAATTTACAAAATCAAAGCAAAAATATCAATACTGTTAAACTACCTTAACATATGCTAAACATAATATAAAAATATCAAAATGCCCCTCAACTCAAAAAACAAAAAAAACAAAAAGAAAAAAGAAAAAAAAAAGCCCTCGCCCTTCCTCTCTTATTCATCCTCCATTTATTCAATCCTCTAACAACGACAGTCATAGAATATTTTCTCTTTTCCTTCATAATCATTTCACTTGCTCTCCTAAACTCCTTCCTGAAACCTTAACATGGCCTATATACTAACCCATCTGATTGCTTCCAAAAGTCCGAGTCCCCTATTTCATCATCATCTTCTTCCCTTCCACTCTTAGAGGAATAAGTCTCAAGCCTGGATTTGGAAACATACCCATTTGAGGAAATAACACCGAGTTCCGATTTTAAGTGATACCCATTGGAGATTAAACATTTGGGAGAGCTATTGCACATGCGTAGGGATGAAAAGAGACAAACATGAGAATGACAAGGAAGGAAAGGAGAAAGAGTGAAAATGCAGAACAGCTTTAAGTGAGCCACTATAGTTCTTCTTTTAGTAGAATGGAGTTGGAAATAAGTATACCAACACAACAATATATGTTTTTTAGCATATAAGATCATGATTTTTTGAAGAAATTGAAAAGCAACGATCCATTAATTTTTTTTGGCCAACGAGCACCTATTAAGACAAATAAAAGAAACTTGTCTTTGTTGTGTTCCTCGTTTAGTAAAATAGAGCTTGAAATAATTTGTGTGCGCTTACTGATCACCACATCGTGAATCACCATAGTTCCTCGTTTATAGCATAGGGTTGGGATAATTTGTGTTTAGAGTGAACCACCTGATTCACCAAGAACCACTATCAGACAAGGCAGATTGCATACAAGAAATTGAAAGAAAAAATCTGGGCGTCAAAATCTCTCCTCCCAGATCGACCCCTTCGTGTTTCATTGCCAAGAAACCCATAACTTTCTTTCTCTTCCAAAAATTGATCCCTCTATCCTTCACCTTCTCCATCTCCTATCGGCCTCCCCGCTATCATGGCACACATCCTCTTGTGGTGGGTCGAATTTGAACCACCGAACATGTTTTCATCATTCGAAGCCTCAAATCTACAAGATGTTAGGAGAGATGAGAATCACTGAGATCAATAGTGGAGGATAGTTGTTGTTGTTCCTACGAATATGTTGTTGTTGTTGGTGGAGGCCGCCGCCGCCGCCCCGCCACTAGCATCTGAGAAGAGAATGGAGAGATGGAAGAAGGGAGAGAGTCAAGGTGGAGGTGGGAGAGATAAGGGGAGGGCAACATGAGAAATTAAAAAAT
Source organism: Inga oerstediana (assembly GCA_963210345.1). Classification (NCBI taxonomy): domain Eukaryota; kingdom Viridiplantae; phylum Streptophyta; class Magnoliopsida; order Fabales; family Fabaceae; genus Inga; species Inga oerstediana. The sequence goes on along the minus strand of OY723405.1, from coordinate 12,288,472 downwards.
ATAGACAATTTTATTTTTTAAATAGTGTGGGTCCCACTAATAGAAGTTGGCTTCTTCTAACTGCAGTGTCACTTTTACTTCAATTTTATAAATTCATGAGTACTTCTGCACCTCTAAAAATCATTTGGTGTTGGGTGTATTTTTGGTAAAAGCTTATAGGTATTTTTACACCTTAACCTTTTTATATATATTTATTCATTTGACTTGTTTTGTCACCTTTAGTTTATTTAAACAATCGAATCTGATAAAAAAGATAATCTTTTTTTTTTTTTTTGCCATATGATAAAAAAGATAATCAATGCAAATATGATACTTAGATTTGAAATAAACATATTCAATACTTTAAAGAGTCTCTTTTTGTTTGTCTCTGAGAAGGAAGCACAAAATGTAAGTTAATTGAAATTCTAAAGTAGCTAGCTGATCACCAACAAATTATCATAATGGTGGATGGTGGATTTCATAACGATTATATTAATGTATATACGATATTAATATTGGGTACTAGTAACATTTAAGTTGGCCTTCTCTTCTATAATTAGAGAGTCACGGTGATATTGTTTATTATCCACATTAATATTAAAACCATATGTGCAGCATCTGTACTATATTTGGAAAGGTGTTAGAGTTAATTACTTAAAATCAGACATATTTTGAAAATACATGTCTGAAATTAAGTTGAAATTTCAATTTAACTTAATTTAAAATAAATACATTAAATATATAACCCTAAATACCTAACGTCCCGTCATGCTAAAATCTCTAAAACAGAAACCGAAACTAGCACAGGCCCACAAAAATTACGGGATTCACACCCTCTGTTTTTTCTCTTTCTTATCTTCTTTTATAAATTTCATCGGCATATCCTTAAATAAAAAAAAAAAATGAATGTTTGATACTTAAAATTTTTAAAAAGTATTATTATAATATTTTATAAATTTAAAATTTTTCCCAGTTTCTCCGTACGGCAGTTATAAGAAGTCAAATTTTAACAGTTGAAACTTGAAAACTATTTATTTATTTTTATAATAATAATTGTACATAATATTAAATTTAAACCATTAATTTTTTTCCCTTAAGGATCAAGCTGAGATTCTTTAAAAAGAATTTCGGTCAAAAAAAAAAAAAAATTCTTTAAAAAGAAAGAGAAAGTGAAAATGGGGGGAGGATCCCTAATTATTAGTTCGTGTTATAAAAGTATGTGTTATAAGAAAGAAGATTAATAGGATTCAAAGAGAATTGATAGAATTTCTAGAGAGAAGTTAGAGAGATGTTATCATTCAGTTCAATTGAAACAATCGATTACAGCCCTTTATATAGAGGCAGAAATCTAACCCTGGTTGTATTACCATGGTTATATTTAAATGACCATGGTTACTTTATATCGTCTTTATGTCCTTGTCTTCTTTTCTTTATATCCTTGTCTTCTTTTGCTTTTGCTTTGTGTCATGTCTTCTTTTCTTCTTTATGTCAAGTTGACTGGAAGATTAATATGAGTCAATGGACATCCACATATTTAATATTCATAACACTCCCCCTTGGATGTCCATTATGAATGTTCCTCATTAAAAACTTTAACTAGGAAAAACCCAGTGGGATAAAAACCTAGCTAAAGAAAAGAGTACATCATTCATTGATACACCGTCGAGTGCTGCCTCATTAAAAACCTTTCTAGGAAAACCCAGTGGGACAAAACCTAGATAAGGGAAAAAGAGTACAACGTGTATCGACTCCCCCTCTTGATAATATCAGTTGAAATCTTTGAATCTCCGAAGACCAATATCATGAACAAGTTTTTCAAAGATTGTACCTAGAAGTGACTTGGTGAATAAATCTGCTAGATTTTCACTTGACCTGATTTGCTGGATATCTATTTCACCATCTTTTTGAAGATCGCGAGTGAAGAAGAATTTTGGTGAAATATGCTTCGTTCTATCGCCCTTGATATAGCCTTCTTTAAGTTAAGCGATACATGCAGCATTATCCTCATAGAGGATTGTTGGGATCATTTTGCCGGAAGATAAATGACAAGTTGTACGTATATGATGTATTACTGACCTCAACCACATACATTCTCGACTTGCTTCATGTATTTCTAGAATTTCTGCATGATTAGATGATGTGGCTGATATAGTCTGTTTCATAGATCGCCATGAAATAGTTGCACCTCCACATGTAAATAGATAGCCCGTTTGTGATTTACCATTATGTGGATCAGATAAAAATCCAGCATCTGCATAACCAATCAGTTCATGCTTGGATACATTTGAGTAGTATAACCCCATGTCTGTTGTACCTCTGAGATAACGAAAAATATGCTTTATTCCATTCCAATGCCTTCGTGTTGGTGAAGAACTATATCTTGCTAGTAAATTAACAGCAAATGATATATCAGGACGTGTATGATTAGCAAGATACATTAGTGCTCCAATAGCACTAAGATATGGTACTTCTGGACCAAGTAGTTCTTCATCACCTTCTTCACTAATTTCTCGAGGTCTGAATGGGTCTTTATCCACCATCAAAGATCTTACAATCATTGGGGTACATAATGGATGAGATTTATCCATGTAAAATCGCTCTAGGACCTTCTTTGTATAAGTTTCTTGATATACAAATATCCCTTTCTTGAAGTACTCGATCTGTAATCCAAGACAGAATTTTGTTCTTCCCAAGTCCTTCATCTCAAATTCTTTCTTCAAACAATTAATTACCTTTTGGAGCTCTTCAGGAGTTCCAATGATGTTGATATCATCAACATAAACAGCAATTATAGCAAACTCACTATTAGATCTTTTCATAAAGATGCATGGGCATATCGGATCATTTTTGTATCCTTCTTTCAACAAATATTCATTAAGGCGATTATACCGCATGCGCCCTGATTGCTTCAGGCCATACAGGGACTTATTTAACTTAACTGAGTATTGTTCTTGAGAACTTGAATTAGATGCTTCTGGCATCTTAAGTCCTTCAGGGACTTTCATATAAATATCACTATCAAGTGATCCATATAAATAGGCAGTTACAACATCCATTAGATGTAAATCAAGTCCTGCATCTACTGCTAGACTGATTAAATAACGAAAAGTAGTCGCATCCACTACTGGTGAATACGTTTCTTCAAAATCAATGCCAGGTCTTTGTGTAAAACCTTGGGCTACTAGACGTGCCTTATATCTAGTTATTTTGCCCTTTTCATTTCTTTTTCGTACAAAGACCCATTTGCATCCAACTGGTTTTACATCTTCAGGTGTAAGGACTACAGGTCCAAATACTTTTCGTTTTGCCAATGATTTTAATTCTGCATTAATGGCATCTTTCCATAGGAGCCAGTCTTTTCTTTGTTGGCTCTCACTAATGGATTTTGGCTCATGATCCTCATTATCATTCATTACATCATATGCTATATGATAAGCAAAGATGTCATCAACGTTGACTTCATTTCTATCCCATCGGATTCCATTCATAACATAATTTATTGAGATTTCATTATTTTCACATATATCAGGTACCTGGGTCTCTTCTGGGACTACAATGTTCTCTTCTGGAGATAATATCTCTTCAGGAGATAGCTCTTCTGGAGCTACTAATTTTTCTTCATTATCCTTGACTTGACCATCTATATTCTTTGCTCCTTTTCTTTTTCGAGGATTTTTATTTTTGGAACCGATAGGCCTGCCACGCTTCAGGCGTGTTTTAAATTCATTCATAGCAGGTTGTCCTTCAGGGACATCAATTTTAATAGGAGCATTAGCAGCTGGGATATGTGACTTTGTCACTTTCTTTGGGTCAGTAAATGCTTCTGGCATTTGATTAGCTAAATTCTGTAAATGAATTATCTTTTGAACTTCAAGTTCACATTGCTTTGTACGAGGATCAAAATGAGCCAATGATAATTCATTCCAACTAATTTCTTTACCCAGCTGTTTGTTTTCTCCCCCTAATGTTGGGAAAAATGATTCATCAAAATGACAATCGGCAAATCGTGCCGTATATAAATCTCCTGTGAATGGTTCCAAACATTTTATAATTGATGGAGATTCATACCCAACATATATTCCCATCTTTCTTTGTGGGCCCATCTTAGTGCGTTGTGGCAGTGCTACAGGCACATATACCGCACACCCAAAAATTCTTATATGGAAAATATTAGGTTCCTGACCAAAAACCATTTGTAAGGGGGAAACCTTTAAATAACTTGTTGGCCTAATGCGAATTAACATTGCTGCATGCAAAATGGCATGACCCCAAGCAGAAATTGGTAGATTAGATTTCATAAGTAAAGGTCTTGCAATTAGTTGCAACCTTTTAACCAATGATTCTGCAAGTCCATTTTGCGTGTGAATATAAGCTACAGGATGTTCAACATCAATTCCAAGGGACATACAATATTCATTAAAAGCTTGTGATGTAAATTCACCAGCATTATCAAGACGTATTTTCTTGATAGGATAATCAGGGTAATGTGCTCTTAATCTAATCAATTGAGCAAGTAATCTCGCAAACGCCAGGTTACGAGAAGATAATAAGCAAACATGCGACCATTTAGTTGATGCATCAATTAAAACCATATAGTACCTAAATGGTCCGCATGGTGGGTGTATTGGCCCACAAATATCTCCCTGTATCCGTTCTAGAAATGTGAGAGACTCACTTTCTACTTTGCTTGGTGAGGGGCGAATAATTAACTTTCCCTTGGAACATGCAACACATGAAAAATCATGGGATTGTGGTATTTGTTTACACTTCAGGGTATGTCCACATGAATTCCCAATTATTTGTCGCATTATTATTGAACCGGGATGGCCTAACCGGTCATGCCAAACATTAAATTCATTAGTAAACTTCTGGTTCACATTATCAAACTGCTGGTTTGTATTGACAAACTTCTGGTTTGCATTATTGAACTTCTGGTTCTCAATAATATGTGTTTCAATTGTGCTTATGCATGTGTAATACAAACCAGAAGAAAAAATAGGAAAACTTTCTAATATGCATTTTCTACCAGCAACTATATTTGTAATTACAAGATATTCCTTATTATCTTTAGTTGTTGTTTCTAAATGATATCCATTTCTGCGGATATCTTTGAAACTCAATAAGTTTCTTTTAGACTTGGTAGAATAAAATGCATTATCAATGCATAATTTTGTTCCTTCAGGTAACAAAATATTAGCTCTTCCGGAGCCTTCAATTAAATTTATACTACCAGATATAGTCTGAACATTGGCTTCTCGTATTACCAGGGAAGAAAAATATTTATCATGTCTGAGTATGGTGTGGGTTGTTGCACTATCAACGAGACATAAATCTTCAGGATTGATGCCAATAGAATTCATTCTTCATAAAAACATAAATAAAATTAATACATATGATAGAAACAACTGTAAATAAAATATAACAGTTTAAATTATATTAAGAAATCTGCAACATTCAAATAGTTATTATCTATATCGGCATACTCAGAATTCTCGCCTTGATTAACATGATTAACTTCAACATTTGATCTTTTACCAGTATTTTTTATTGATTCTTGGTAAAGATCAACTAGGTGTCTTGGTGTACGACAGGTATGAGACCAATGGCCCTTTCCACCACATCGATAGCATGGATTATCAGCATATTTGTTATGCCTACTGCTTTCCCTTTTTTGGTTCTTATCATTCTTTTCCCACTTCTAGTAGGAATTTGAACCTCCATGATATCGACCACGACCACGCCCACGGCTGTAGCCACGCCCACGTCCACGTCCATGTCCACGTCCACGGCCACGGCCACGGCCACGGCCACAATAAGATTCATTAGTGACTACATTCACTTCAGGGAATGGAGTTGAGCCTGTTGGACGGGATTCATGATTTTTCAATAAAAACTCATTATTTTGTTCAGCCACAAGGAGACAAGAAATTAACTCAGAATATTTCTTGAAACCTTTTTCACGATATTGCTGCTGCAGGAGCAAATTGGATGCATGAAATGTGGAGAATGTCTTTTCTAACATATCATCATCAGTAACATTTTCTCCACATAATTTCAATTTAGAAGTAATTCTGAACATAGCTGAATTATATTCGCTTATAGATTTAAAATCTTGCAAGCGTAAATGCATCCAATCAAAATGAGCTTTTGGAAGAATGACCAACTTCTGGTGATCATATCTTTCTTTCAAATTGTTCCAAAGGACAAGTGGGTCCATAACTGTCAAATATTCAGTTTTTAAATCTTCATGTAAGTGGTGACGAAGAAAAATCATTGATCTGGCTTTATCTTTGTTGGATGCCTTATTCCCTTCTTTAATCGTGTCTTCCAGACTTTTGGCATTCAAGTGTATTTCCGCATCCAATTTCCAAGATAAATAATTTTTCCCGGTAATGTCAAGAGCCACAATTTCAAGTTTTGCCAGGTTTGCCATTGTTCAAACTAATTAAAGAAATAAATGAACATAATTAAAATATGAAATGTAAATGTGCCATATAATAACTGTAAATTCATAAAGACAATAAATAATTCATAAGGCAAGATAAGAAAATTAAAACATGTATGGCTTCGGGCCATTTAATCTCATGACTTCAGGCCATGTATGGCTTCGGGCCATTTAATCTCAAGATGAGGAATTAACTATTATCTTTAGGATAAAAATTATACATGACTTCTGGCCGTACAATAAGATAAAAGATAAAAATATATATAGCTTCTGGCCATATAATAAGATAAAAGATAAAATATATATAGCTTCTGGCCATATAATAAGATGAAAAATGTATATAACTTCTGGCTATATAATAAGAATGGATATGGCTTCTGGCCATATTATTAAAACATTACGACTTCTAGTCATAATTTCAAGAATCAGATATGTATGGCTTCTGGCCATAATAACAATAATAATAATAATAATAATAATATAAAAGAACTTGTATATAAAAACAATAACGATCTCCAATCTTTAGCCATGGAACCCGATGTTATATAACAATCGGTAAAAGTATCTCTCTAATTCCATATAGTGGCTCAGATTATCCCAGATCTATAAAATAAAACAACGTATATATAATTACTAAAGAAATCATAAGAAGATCATACCTTCTTTTAGAGCTTCGTGCCGATAACGTGTTATAAAAGTATGTGTTATAAGAAAGAAGATTGATAGGATTCAAAGAGAATTGATAGAATTTCTAGAGAGAAGTTAGAGAGATATTCTCATTCAGTTCAATTGAAACAATCGATTACAGCCCTTTATATAGAGGCAGAAATCTAACCCTGGTTGTATTACCATGGTTATATTTAAATGACCATGGTTACTTTATATCGTCTTTATGTCCTTGTCTTCTTTTCTTTATATCCTTGTCTTCTTTTGCTTTTGCTTTGTGTCATGTCTTCTTTTCTTCTTTATGTCAAGTTGACTGGAAGATTAATATGAGTCAATGGACATCCACATATTTAATATTCATAACAGTTCGCACTCTTTTTTAAGTATTATTGAATTCTTTTCCTTTTAACTTTACTCTCCCTTTTTACTTTTATGGTAAAAAAAAAATCTCCCCTTTTTTTTTGCCCTTTAACTTAACTCTCTCGGACATAAAGAAGTTGATTATTTATTTTTTATTTTTAATAAAAATGTTTAATTTCATTCCTCGCTCTATAAAATCAATGCAGCACAAGCAGCTATCGCCACCGCTCACGTATCACATAGCCCTGATAATCTCTCTGCTTCAAGCTTGAGTCTCTTTTGTTTTGAAGATGTCTCTGCTCTCGGATTTGATCAACCTTAACCTCTCCGACACCACTGAGAACATCATCGCTGAGTACATATGGTCAGTGTCTCTTTCCCCTCACACTCGCTTACTCTGTTTTCTGCACTTCCAAACAAGCACAGCTTAGCTCTTCTTGCTCGTTTGAACATGAATTAATCTGTCTAGATATGGTCTATATCATTATTCTCTCAATGGGTTCGATTTTTCTTGGCTTCTGATTCTTCTCTTTCTTGGTCTTCATTCTCTGTGACGCTCGTCTTAGTCCCCTGCTTCTTATTATGTTGTTTTGTTCTGTTTTTCGTTCTATATCGAACGAAGTTCTCAGTGGTATGAGTCTCTCTTTTAGGAATGATCCTTGGTTTTGGCAATACTTAGCGATGAAGAATTTTTTACTTTGTTACAATTGGTAAAAGAGAATTTCCTTTCAACAAGATGTTTGTAAACTGTTTGCTCTTTTGTTCCTTAGAGTAACTGTAGCCTCAACTCATGCGTGTACTGATGTCAAAATGACGTTAAATCCTTGCCCTGAGTCTGAACTAACTTCTATGTTCATCAAACTTTTTCTTTCTTTTTTCCCTTTTTATCTTCTTTAATTCAATTCTGTTTCTAATATGATAGGATCGGTGGATCTGGCATGGACACGAGGAGCAAAGCAAGGGTAATTTACCTATCCATTTATTAGTTAACTCAAAAAAGAAAAGAAGAGAAGAGAAATCTCAGTTGTTTTGTTTTGGCTGTATTCTTATGTAAATATGAAATACAGACTCTCTCAAGGCCAGTCAACGACCCTTCAAAGTTGCCCAAGTGGAACTACGATGGTTCCAGCACAGGCCAAGCTCCTGGAGAAGATAGTGAAGTGATCTTATAGTAAGCTTTGCCTCCTCAAAAGAGATCTTTCTTCCCTTGTTTGGGACAGTGCATTACTAATATCTTTGTTTCAAATTTTGGGCAACAGCCCACAAGCAATTTTTAGGGATCCATTCAGAAGGGGTAACAATATCTTGGTGGGTTATCTTTCTATCTTTCTTATTAGAAACTGTTTTCATGGTGTAGTTCTCATTCTAACCTTTTTAATTGTAATTGGCATTAGGTCATGTGTGATGCTTACACTCCTGCTGGAGAACCAATTCCCACAAACAAAAGACATGCAGCTGCAAAAATATTCAGTCATCCCAAAGTTGCTGCCGAAGAACCCTGGTATTATTTGTCGCTTAGTTCTTTATCCAAAATAGAGATTTTCCCAAAAAGATTTCTTATTTCTTTGATTTAATGCCTTGCTTTGAATAATTTGGAAACAGGTATGGAATTGAGCAGGAATACACTTTGCTCCAGAAACACATCCAATGGCCTCTTGGCTGGCCTTTTGGTGGCTATCCTGGACCACAGGTCACAAATTTCCTCTCTTTCACCTAACTCATAAAAACTTAACTTTTCCTCTTTCTTTTAGCTGATAATCTTTTTGATTAAAGTATATAAGGTTATTACCATTTTTTGTTTCCATCAGGGTCCATACTATTGTGGTACTGGTGCTGACAAGGCTTTTGGGCGAGATATTGTTGACTCACATTACAAAGCTTGCCTTTATGCTGGCATCAATATCAGTGGAATCAATGGAGAAGTGATGCCTGGCCAAGTAATTTTCAAACTATAATTTAAATACGGAATTACTCATTCGTAAATTTGCTTCTTCTTTTTTTTCGCAGTTGTTAATTCAGTTCATTTTTTTAATGTAATGTAGTGGGAATTCCAAGTGGGTCCTTCGGTTGGTATCTCTGCTGGTGACGAGTTGTGGGTTGCTCGTTACATTTTGGAGGTGACACATGACTACTAACTTTCCTCATCAATTTCTGTATTTTTTCCTTTTTTTAAGAAAACTCTGTTATCTTGTGCATTAAATGCAGAAACTAACGTTTCTATTTTGTGTCTACGTACAGAGGATCACTGAGATTGCAGAGGTGGTTGTTTCGTTTGACCCCAAGCCAATTAAGGTTCAATAATATTCCCCTGGACATATATGCTTTATTCAAGAAATTAAAATTAACATTGAACTTTAAGTTGATGTCGACTGGCACCTCTGTGATTTGGTTTCTTACAAAAACAGGGCGATTGGAATGGAGCTGGTGCCCACACAAACTTCAGGTGAATCTTGTTTCTCCTTTTTCCTTAATATACGACATGTTTAATTATATTAACAAAGTTAGTTAGGTTAGTGAATTATAATAACTGTCATGTTATTTGTCTAAAATACTCTTATTTATGATGGTTTTTTACTTTAACCATTATTGTAAAAGAAGAATCTACCACCTTGTTAAGGAAGTGTTAAAAAGGGTAGTTTGATGGAAAATAATAAATATAATTAATAAGTCTTATATTTAGAACTAAGATGAACTTTTCAACTTCCTGATTCAGTGTTTAGCTTTGATGGTTAACAAGAGAAGTATATAACATTTTTGCAGCACCAAGTCAATGAGGGAAGAAGGAGGGTATGAGGTGATAAAGAAAGCAATAGAGAAGTTGGGGAAGCGGCACAAGGAACACATCTCAGCCTATGGAGAAGGCAACGAGCGTCGTTTGACAGGAAGACATGAGACTGCTGACATCAACACCTTCAAATGGGTAAGCAACATACAACAAAATATGACCTTATCATCTTCATCATCATTATCGTACTTCACAAGAGAACCAAAAATGCAACGATAATAACAGATATGTTAACTTGGGGGAATTTCTGGGCAGGGTGTTGCGAACCGTGGTGCTTCAATAAGAGTTGGAAGGGACACAGAGAAAGAAGGGAAGGGCTATTTTGAGGACAGGAGGCCAGCTTCCAACATGGACCCTTATGTGGTTACGTCCATGATTGCTGAGACAACCATTATTCTGTGAAAACCATGGGATGCTAAAGAAACCTGAATGTGTTTCTTTGATTTCTTCATTGTGTTTTATTAGGATCAGCTTTGTCATCTGATCATGTCTGGTTTTCTGGCTTATCAAGTACCAGCTGTTTTAGGGGAGTTTAATGTTTCTTTCAATCCCCTGTTCCATGTGCGACAATTTATTAATAATCATGAAATGAATTTGCCATGTTCCATGTGTGGTAAAAAATGGCGACTTGGTAGTTTTGTGTTTTGCTCGAATTATTTTTAGGCTGCTGTGTGGTTTTTTTTTTTTTAATTTATGGCCTTATCACGCACAACAATGTTGTTGGAGAAAAAAAAAAAAAATCCACACAACTAAACCCTCTAAAAAAGAATGGTTTGTTGGACTTATTTCCTTTGGTTTCATAGTCTTGTTGAGTGATTTGGTTTTTATGGGAATTCTTTGAGACCGGTTTAATTAAGTTTGAAGCATAAACTACATCAAATTAAATCCGAACTGGGCGTTTGTGACCTAAATCATTTTCATATCTCTATCTAAATTTTAAGGTCCCACGTTCTCATCTGGAACGTCAATATGGGCCCTGGTCTGATATAAGGAAAAAGGTACATAACGCCGAAGAATAAAATTGTGTGGAAGAAAAAAATTAAGGACATGTTTAGTTTAAAAGGAGGGGATGGAGCTATGTGTCAAATCAATTGAAAAAGAAAGTGAGGGTGAAGAGAAATCATGAGAGAGAGTGTTAGAGCGAGAAAGGGTGAGAACTCAGGTGAGCTTCGGATACCGGAAATAGCTGGTGATAACTCAACGACTGAGAACCGAGAAATCTCGAAGGAACAAGCGGATTTGTTAGCGAAGAGTATTAAAAAGATGTCAAATAGCCCCATGGGGGGGATAAGGATCCCAAGAACTTTCAGATGGTTATAGATGAGGAAGTTCAAGAAACAGAACATCAACAGCAGAAACAGAGCAAGCAGGCTTTACAAAAGACTCAAATCTCATATAAATCCAAGCTTTTGGGCAGTGACATTAGTGTGGAAAATAAGAGTTTTGAGGTTCTCATGGAGGAATGGCTGCGTGAGGAGCGTGATAATGCCCCAGAACTATCGGAAGCAGAACAAATCCTTCTACAGACATTGCCAAAGCTAAATATGCCAGATGAAAGATTAAGAGAACTTTGCTGGCCGTGGAAAGATGCGCTTATAGTGACTGTGCTAGGAAAAACAACAAGCTTGGAAATGATGAAAGATAGGATTGCTTGGCACCTCAGAACAAAAAAGTTTGAACTCATTGACCTTCCTAACAACTACTATGTCTTCAGATCCGATGATCTTGAACTGGGTAGGAAGCTTTTGTTTGACGGTCCTTGGCTCATTCAGGGACATTATCTCGCGGTTCAAAGGTGGAGTCCCAATTTCAATCCGTATTGTAATAGAATCAGGAAAGTGGCAATTTGGGTGAAGGTCCCGACCCTTCCTATCCATTGCTACTCGACCGAATGCATGTGGGAACTGGGTAACTTGATTGGAAGAACATTGAAGGTAGACTTGCACGCGTTAGCCCACAGCAATAATACAAACACCACAGTGGAAAGGGGGAAGTTTGCTAGGATTAGTGTTGAGGTAGATCTTAACAAACAACTCCAGTCTAGATTTTTTATGAGATCTAGAATTTTCACAGTGGAATATGAGGGATTAGAGACAATTTGTTTCAAGTGTGGTAAGTATAGTCATAACTTAGAAGAGTGCCCTTTAGTAGTTCAAAGAGCCACGGTTTCTCAGGATGATCAAATAATTCCAGAACAGCAGCAGACCCAGAGACACAATCGTAATTTAGGGATTCAGTGCATGACCTTACCAGACGCGAGCTCGCCGGAGAAGAGGCCTCTTGTGAGCGTTCTAGGTGTTTCGTCTGAAGAACAGTTCGGTGCGTGGATGAAAGCGAGTAGAACCTTTAGGCACAGACAGACGAAACCTTTTTCGGACGGCAAGCATGCGTAGTTAGGTCCAGCGGGTGGGAAGACCAAGGAGAATAATCTCAGGATAGGGTCCAGATATGATGCTTTACAGATGGGTATTAGTGGGGATGACCATGTGAGTTCCCAGAAAGTGTCTGCAGTGAAGGAAGGTGTGAAAGAGTGGAGGAAAAAAGAAGAGGGTGAGTCAGGCGCTAAAGAAGAAGGAATGATGGGAACTCATGGAAAGAATAAGGTGGAGGGAGCAGGTGGATTTGCCGAGGTGAGACCGAGGAGCACGATTATTAAAGGTAACATGGGGGAGGGATCCGGGTCGAAGAAGAAGGGAGAGTTGGGGAAAGAGGGGACACCTGGCAGTAGTAGAAAGAAGGGAGACAATAAAGGTATAGTGGACCAAGAAGGAAGGAATAATAGGCTGGAGGGTAATGCTGTTGGGCCAGCCTCGGTGGAATTGATAAATGGGCCGAACTTCAGAAAGGATGGGATTCAGAAGGGTTTTATTATTGGTTTAGAGAAAGGTGGTATTGGGCCGAATTTAATTGGGAATCAGAGTGGTTCACGTTTCGCTGAGGACAGCCCACTTGTGAATTTGCAGAGTAGTAAAAAAAAGAACCTCCCTCCCCAACCAAGACTAAAAGCGCCGGAATTTAAAAGAAAAGCTCGGATTCCAACACGAGCTCATAAAATTGTTTTTGGTTCAAACTCTAAATCGAAATCTTTGAAGCTAGATCATTCTAAAAATCAGGAAGGGGAAGGACTCGTCTCTCTCGCTGGAATGAATCAACAAGAGGTATTAAGGGAGAATGAGGAAGCTTTGAACTTGGGTCCCTTTCCTTTTGTGGCTTCGGGAGACAATGACCTTACTAGGAGCGAACCACCAGAATTTATTTCATCTTCTCTGGAGAAAGAGTTTGTAGCTGAAACTCCGGAGTTTAAAGAAGATGGGGCTCTTGCTCAGTTGAATAATCTGGGAGAAATGGAAGCAGGACAAGGAGATATTGCTATGCTACAAGTAGCGTCTCTTGAATAAGCAGATGAGTTTTTTTTGTTTCGTTTCCTTTGGTTTATATTATTAATTATGAATTTCCTATCCTGGAATTGCCGCGGTGCGGCCTCAAGAACGTTTCCCGTTCGATTAAAAGATCTTATCAGACAGAGGGAAATTGATCTAATCTTTCTGTTGGAAACGAGAGTTAGTGGTAGAAAGGCGGACAGTGTGATGAGGCGGTTGGGTTTCTCTAATTGGATTAGAGTTGAAGCAACGGGGTATGCGGGAGGTATATGGGTTCTTTGGAATGATGACCGTGTATGGGTTAATTATTTATCTTCCTCTACACAATATATTCATGTGAATGTTAAGATTTTGGGAAGTAATAATGATTTTTGTATCACTAGTGTATATGCTGAACCCTCCCGGGTTAAAAGACAAACCCTCTGGAGTGATATTGTTTCGATCAGTAATTATGTTTCAAGCCCTTGGTTTGTTGTGGGTGATTTCAACTCTTACTTGTCGGTCTCGGATAAATCCGGAGGATCTCTTCCAAATTTTTTATCTATGCGTCAATTTGCAGATTGTGTTCATAAGTCAGCTTTAATTGACGTAGATTTTGTAGGGGACAAATTTACGTGGGAGAGAAATTCTTTGAAGGAACGCATTGATTGGGGCTTTTCTAATGTTCAATGGAATAGTCTGTTTCCCTTGACAAAAATTCATCACTTAAGCAAGTTTGGGTCCGATCATAGGCCTCTCCTTGTTAAATGTCTTCCGGGAAGAAGTTTGAAGTATCCCAAGCCACCTTTCAGGTGTCAAGCAGCATGGTTATTGGAAGAAGGTTTCTCGGAGGTGGTTAGAGAAAGCTGGAGTTCAGGAAATTGGCAGGAAAATTTAACTGATTTCAGCAAAAAAGTTCAAATTTGGAACAAGGTTAAAGTGGGGAATTTTTACCAGAAGAGACGCAAAATTATTCAAAGGCTTGAAGGTATAGATAGAGCAAGATCAAGACGAGATAGTCAACATCTTCTGCAGGTTGAACAAGAACTTCAGAAAGAATATAGTAAGGTGTTGGCTCAGGAAGAGTTGTTGTGGTTCCAGAAATCCCGGTGCAAGTGGCTGAGAGGGGGTGACTAAAATACAAAATTTTTTCATGATGCAGCTATGATTAGAAGAAGGAGGAACCGGATTGATGGCTTGAAGAATCAGGAAGGGGAATGGATCTTTGAGCAGAATGACCTTAAAAGAATGGCTTTGGACTATTACAAAGCCTTGTTTCATAGTGATCTTAACAATTTTCAACCCCTTGCCACAATCAATAATTTCCCTAGATTGTCTACAGCAGAGATGTGAGTATTAAATGATGATGTCTCTGAAGCAGATATTAAAGCGGCTGTCTTTGATTTAGGGGCCTTTAAGGCACCTGGGCCTGATAGTGTTCAGGCGTTCTTATATCAAGAATTTTGGAACCTTATGCAAAGGTCGGTTTTGGCTTTGGTTAAAGATATTTTTACCTCCCTATTGAATGTCAAAGGTATAAATCATACCAACCTGGTGCTTATCCCTAAAGTCGAGGAGCCGGCTTCTATTCAAGAGTTCAGGCCTATCTCCCTTTGTAATGTGAGTTACAAAGTGATTACCAAGATTATTGCCCAAAAGCTAAAGTCAATCATGGGCAAGGTGGTTGGGCATCATCAAAGCAGCTTCATTACAGGAAGAAAAAGTAGTGACAATGTTATTATAGCTCAGGAGGTGATTCATTCAATGAAGAGTACAAAGAGAAAGAATGGATGGATGGCAGTGAAGGTGGATCTGGAAAAAGCCTATGACCGTTTAGAATGGGCTTTTATAAATGATACATTGAGGGCTACTGGGATGGATAGCAAACTAAGTGAGATCATTATGGCTTGTATCACCAACTCCTCTTTTCAAGTTCTTTGGAATGGTGAGCCTACGGAATCTTTCACCCCTTCCAGAGGTATTCGTCAAGGTGATCCTATGTCCCCATATATATTCACCCTGTGCATGGAACGTTTGAACCATATTATCCAAGACGCGGTGGATGAAGGAGAGTGGGAGACTATACACTTGAGCTCGAGAGGGCCAAAGCTTTCCCATCTTTTTTTTGTGGATGATTTGATTCTTTTCGGGAGAGCTTCTATCTCTCAGGTTGATGTGATGCTGGAGTGCTTGGAAAAGTTTTTTTCAATCTCGGGTCAGAAGATGAATAGAGCTAAAACCAAAGTGACCTTTTCCAGGAATGTTCATTTCAATAGGGCTGTGGGGTTAAGTCAGAGACTGGGGGTTGGATTAACGGGGGACCTGGGGAAATATTTAGGTATTCCTTTACTTCACAAGAGAGTATCTAAGTTGACTTTTGCCCCAATCATAGAGAAGTGTCAGAAGAGGTTATCGGGGTGGAAGACCAAATGCTTAAACATGGCTGGAAGAACTACTTTGATTAAAGCTGTGCTATCATCTATGCCTTCTTACTACATGCAGACCATGCTTCTTCCTATAAATGTATGTAATGACTTGGAACGGCAGAGTAGAAATTTCCTTTGGGGGGAACAAGATGGAGTCAGAAAGATGCATTTGGTTTCGTGGGATGTGGTTTCTAAGGATAGGAAGCAAGGAGGTCTTGGGATCAGGAACCTTAGATACCAGAATCAAGCATTCTTAATGAAACTTTGTTGGGGGTTGTTAAATAAACCTGAGGCGTTGTGGGTTCGGGTTCTGAGATCTAAATATAAATGCGCTAATATAGAAGTGCCGGAGGTGGAGAAGAAGGCTAATTCTTCCCTCACGTGGAGGGGAATTTGTTCGGTTTGGGAACATTTCAGAAAGAGGTTAGGGAAGAGGATTGGTAATGGTCGAAATACCTCGTTCTGGTTCGAAAATTGGTCGAGTATAAATTGTTCCCTTATTGATCTGGTCCCGGGTTTTGAAGGTTGCATAGATCGTAATGAGAGAGTTGCTGATTATGTCCAGAGTTATGGGAATTGGGATACTCGGAAGCTTCTGAGTTGGTTTTCACCAGCGATTATCGACCGAATAACCTGCGCTCACCCACCCTGTGAGGAGAGAGGAGAGGATATGTTCTTCTGGAAACCATCTTCTGATGGTCGCTTTTTAGTTAAATCTGCATATTTTTCTCTTTTTGCAGGTACAAATGGGAGTGCGGAGTCTGTATGGAAACTTCTATGGAGATGCCCGGTTCCTGAGAAGATCAAGTATTTCACTCTTTTCACATGGTAGGACCCATACGGCTCATCTTCGAGTTAGCAGAGGCGTTCCAGAATCAGACTCATGTCCGTTCTCCTGCAACCAGATAGAAGATTCTATGCACCTGCTTCGGGATTGTTCGAATGCTATAGAGAGATGGAAAGCGGTGGTAAATCAGGACCATTGGAGTACTTTTGTTTCTCTTAGGGGTATAGAATGGATCAAATGGAACCTGTCGCATGAAGTGGGTAAGAGTTTCACCAAGAAGGTTAAATGGCAAACTCTGTTTGGGTATATATGTTGGGATATTTTGGTAGCAAGATGTAACAAGCTTTTTGGAGAACCTAGGCTAGGTGAAGATCATGGAGTTGTTTCTTCTTTCTTCAGAGCCTGTGCTGATCAAGATCTCCTATCCTTGGGTGTTTTTGCAAATTTGAGCCAATCTTCAACTCAATCTAGGCTAAATGTGTCACATGATTTCTTTTCCTTGGAGGTAGATGGTTCGGTTATGAGAGATGGGAGGAGTGGCTGTGGTGGAGTAATTTGGAACCGTAACAAGCAATGGGTTTGTGGTTTTTCTTGTAAGCTAATAGTCGTTCCTCCGGTAATTGCAGAACTTATAGGGATGATTCATGGGCTGCATTTATGCTGGTGGAGGGGTATCTGTAAGGTATGTCTCTTCTCTAACTGCATAGAGGTGATCAATCTAGCAACTAGGGGATGTGAATATGAATATCCTTTCAGAGATGTCGTGGATGAGATTAGGAATCTGATTTATAGAGACTGGCAGGTTCAGTTTATGAATATTCCACGGGAAGACTTGGTCCTGGCTGATGGTTTGGCCAGAGGTGCGCATGATATTGTAGGCAATTTTTGTATCTTTGATCACCCACCACCTATTAATTAAGAGGTGGTGATTGATGAAAGAATGTAGGCTGTTTGTAAACGCTGATCTGCTTTTTGCGTAGTTCTTAGTTTGATGTCCAGTATTGTAATCAAAAAAAAAAAAGGGAGGGGATGGAATAGGAGGGGGATGGACGGGAGGGGATGGGAGAGGAGGATGGAAGATCATCTTGTTTGATTTGGTTAGAGGGAGAGGAAGGGAAATGTTTTTTAATGATCCTTTGTTTAGTTTAAGAGGGGAGGGGAGGGGAGATAATATCTAATTTACTATTTTATCTTTAAATATTAGTTTATATATTTTTCCTTATATAAATGATTTAAATTAGTTTACACCTCAATATAAATTATATAATTTATAAAAAACAAGATGAAGATATAAAATGGAAATAGTTTCATTATGTAATTATAATTACACTTTCTGCAAATGTTTCAACCAGATAAAGTTCAAATATTAAGAGGATAAGATTTAAAAAAATGGTCCTTAGTGTTGGGGCACCTTTGCAGAGCTGCAAAAAAAAAAATGCAAGGAAACACAAAAGATAAATTGTTATGTTCAGTTCAAGATTTGCATGAAAATACAAGATAACAAAGATCCAGTTTTGAAATATTACATTTGACTTGCTTTTCTTGCAATATGCCGCCTACCATTTATTTCTTGAGCCATCAAAACTCCATGTCCCTGGAAAACAGTTTTCTCTAACTTAGAAAAATCAAACCAAGTGCGTGGAAAATTTGGATCCCAGTTATTTGGCGGCTACAGCAAGTTCTTTGGTGATATTTTTATTTTGGACTCATGGTATAATTGGAAATATGAAAAGATCATAGAAGCAAAATAGTCCCAAATTTTTTACTCCCTCCAAAACCCCCAATTTAGAGGAAATCAATTTAAGGGAGTGGGAGGAATTTGGAACCTCTTTTTTAGGCTCCTCCCCTACTACTTTTTATACCAAATAAAAGAGGAAGTCATTTTTCTTCCCCTCACATCCCTCCCCTCCAACCAAACAGCCCTAAGTCAACACAATCAATTACAAGATAATCCTATCACAATCCATCGTCAATAAAAAAGCTTTTAGGGTAGCGAACCAGCAAGCGATCATCTGGGGGCAACATCTCTACCTTGATTCTTCGTCTTCTTAGCGTGGGAAGGTCATAAAACCTGGATTAATTTTTATTATACTTGATACAATCGTAGTTTAGATCTTCGATTATACTATCTACAATTAACTGTGTTAGCTCTGTTTTGCTGGAAATTTGAACGCTTCTGTTGAGTGTCCCTGTCCAGTAGGTTCTGTAGCCTTCAAGATTTTTTCGTTGAGCTGAATCCTCTTGTCGCTGAACTCTAAATATAAAAGATTTGACAATATTTAAGCTCTTTGTTTAGAATGCTAATTAAAAGTTGCTATATCTATAATTGATCATTTGATATAATATAGACATATTTATTTAATTTGATTAGATTAAGGAACATAGTTAAATTAATTAATATGACATGCATTTTCTAAAACACTTTAGTATCTTCCTTAATTCCCTTATTTCGTTATCCTTGATTATTGTTGAAAGAGCATTAATATGGAGCAAATTAGGAAAAGGTTAATAAATATAAAAATTATGTCTTATATTTAGGATCAATATTAAATCCTCAAATCTATTTTATATTAAGAATCGGAAGGAGTAATTACAAAATATATATAGATATGATGTGAGATCTCCATAGCTCCTCACTAGAATGAAATAACTTCTAGAGTAGTATTATCTCATGCCTTCTGATATAGTTGATGACACTAAATATGTAATCCATATACCGGGATGAAGATAATGATGTACTACCTCCAATTTAAGATCTCGTGAGTTAGTAGTGCAATTTACATTATGCAACCAGAGGTAGTACTAAATGGTTTGTAGTTCAATCATACTTTGTTTTTGAAGCCTGATAAATCGTACCTAACAGGTTTCTGGCAGCATATACATCTATCTGCAAGAGCCAAGCTGAGATGGATTCTGATTCAGAGACAGTGGTGCACACTGGAGGGTGCCATTGCAAGAGTGTGAGGTGGAAATTAGTAGCTTCTCCTAATGTTGTGGCATGGGATTGTAATTGTTCAAACTGCTACATGAGAGCCAACACACACTTTGTCGTGCCGGCCGAAAGATTCGAGCTTTTGGGAGATTCAGACAAGTTTATCACAACCTACACCTTTGGCACTCAAACTGCAAAGCATACATTCTGCAAAGTCTGTGGCATAACCTCATTCTATTACCCTCGCTCAAACCCAGATGGGGTTGCGGTTTCATACAAGTGTGTTGACCCTGGCACGCTTAAGAGTGTTGAAGTCAAGCATATTGATGGAAGGAATTGGGAAGAATCGGTTAATCGATCAGGTATCTCTGCTTATTCAAAGGTGCAGAAGTAAATCTTTGTTGTTATGGATTGTAATCTATTCCCAGTTTTTTTTTTTTGATACAAGTAATCTATTCCCAGTTACTGTCAAGATTTTGTGTGTGGTTGTAACAAAAATAAGATCACATTTTTATGGTCAAATATGCGGGAATATCTAGTCATTTCAAAATTGTGTGGTCTGAAATAAACAAATGTTGCCTTTTTCCGTTCTTGACAGGGATTGTGCTGACAAACTTGATTCCCTTATTTTTAGGCTGCTGAGTGGTTTTATTAATGACTCTATCACATCACAACAATGTTGGTTAAATTGAGCAAACAAAAATCCACAGAATGGTTTGTCTGACTTATTTCGTTTGGTTTCATAGTCTTGTTGATTGATTTAATTTTCATAGGAGTTCTGCAATGCTCTTAAAAAAAAAACTTGACTTCAGGAAATAACTCAATGCAATAAAACTGAGCAATGCTTGAAAGGAAATTCCAAATACAAGCCTACTTGACAGTCTCAAAATAAGATAAAAGAGGAGCTACTGAGTTTAAGGAAATAAGAACAAGAAATATAGAGGAAGGGACATCCACCAAAAGTTGCAGAAGAGAAGAAACTCCATAGCCACCATGACCATACATGGCCAGAGCTCAGAGGGTGCGTGAGTCACCAAATTCAAACTCCATGTTTGTGGGATATACTAGCTTCGGTCTCTAATACAAGATATCATTTATAGTACAATTTACATTATAAACAAGATCTTATATTACGGATAGGAGCTAGTTTGTGGCATAGACCAACCCAAGAGTTCTTATTCAATGCATGCATGTGATCGAATATTTTAGGTTTCCATTTAAGATCATCAGAAATTGTATATGCATTATGTTCTAGAAGATTTTGGGCTCTAACAGATTCAATGAAAGCAGAGAAACCAGGAAGATGACAACTCTGAAGCTCAAGAATTATAATGCATATTTGGAAATAAAAGAAGAATAGTGATGTAGGACCTAGGATCATATACCCATTGAATCATCACTACAAGAATTACATATGGCCCTATAGATACAAATTCAATATTTGCTACTACATACCTGCTCTCCTTATATTAAAGATAGGAAGTAATATTAAGTGAGCAAACCCATAGCATATAGATTGGTCATATCCTGCAAGACATACAAACAAGAATATAATTGCCGTACCACTTTTAGGGCATGTTTGTTTGAGGTGAGGGTATGTTACCTTATTTCGTTTGTCAGAGCGGAAGAGAAGAGAGGGGATCCTTTGTTTTGTTTAAAGGGAGGGGAGGGAATTAAAGCCAAAATTTTAGTTTCCCTCCCATCTCATCTCCTCAAACCAAACACACCCTTAAGATCCAAGTTCTCATAATAGTGTAAACAAAGTTAATGCAGTATCATTAAACTTAGATTTAAGCCTTTGCCAGGGAAACCAAAACTTGCTGGAGAAGAGAAGGACCGATACCTGTTACCATCCGTACCGAACGAATGTCTAGGAATAGTACTTGAGAATAAGCAGCTCTCTTGCTCAGCGATATAAACTTGTCTAAAGTTTCTATTCTCTGTGCTTTTTGTGTCCCAGCTAGTAATTTCAAAAAAGAAAAAGAAATTGTGAAGATAAAAGCTGTTGGGATAGCGATCCAGCAAGGGAACATCTGGGGTCAACATCTCTGCCTGGCTTCTCTGTCTTCAATTGTGAAGGGCAATTCATATATTTACAGTAAGTTCATAAAACCTGTATTAATTTTTATCATGTTTGATTCAATCGTAGTTTAGATCTTGAACGCTTTTGTGGGGTGTCCCTGTCTGTCTGGCGGGTTCAGTAGCCTTTAAGATTTTCGTTGAGCAGAATCTTTTTGTCGCTGAACTCTAAAAATATAAGGTTTGACAATATTTAAGGTTTCTCTGTTTTGAATACGTAGTAATTGGTCACGGCAAAAAAAAAAAAAAAGAATACGTAGTAATTGGAAGTTATACTCCTCCTTATTTATTGCTAGAATGAATATTTAAATATAAACTTCTAGAGTTATCCTCTTTATTATTGCTAGAACGAATTAACTTCTAAAGTAGTACTCCATCGTAAAATATAAACTTTATTTTAGATTTATTAATATATTTATTGTTTCTCTCACTATCCTCTTTAGAAATAAAGGCATAAATGAAAAAAATGCATATTTATTACTTTTAAACCAATTTTAACTATTTTTTTATAAATGCAAATAAGTGATCTGAAACTTTTAATTAAAGATGAAGGGAGTATACATCATGCCTTGAGGTATACTCCCTACAATACTTTTTATAAAAAATATTTTCTCTTTCATAGGATAGGGTGACCCTTATTGACCTTTTCATTTTTATCTTATTAAATATATATCATTTATTACTTTTCTGCAACTCATTATCTCTTATGTACTTTCTTTATAAATAAGGATATAATTGAAAAAAAAAAATACATACCTTACCTTGCACATTTAATTCTTTTAATTAACAATTTGAACATTGTGATAGTCGTTGTTTATAAAAAGGAATGGAGTAGTTGACAACACCAACTTGTTTGTTTTTGTTTTCCGTTTTTTTTTCAAAACAATTTTATACTTTTTTTTAAAATAAGTTTTGAAAACAAAAAAAAACTATGTTGGGATAATTGTTTTTAAAAAATCTGTTTTTGAAGTGACTGGCGGTGGCCGTTGTTGATGATGACGTACGGTGGTCAGCACCGGTGGTGTGGCGTCGATAGTGGGCAGATGTCGACCTCAAAAAATAAGAAAAACATAAACCCAAAAAAAAAACTAAAAATTGTTTTGATTTTTTATTTTTTCTAAGTAAGTTTTATTATTTTTTTGTTTTTTTTAAACAGAAACAAACAGACCCATATCTAATCCCTGAACTGTAATGAAGATAATGAAGTATTAAGTGAATGTTTAGGAACACTTATTTTTTGAATATAAGTGCTTATTACGTAAGCCGAGATAAAACTCCTCTCACATACTTACTTCGTATACCGTGAATCACGATTTATAAACACTTATTGTCTAAAAATAAGCTATTCCAAACTAGCACTAAATGATAAATCATGGCTAACAGGTTTCTGCCTGCATGTACACCTGTAGGAGTCAAGCTGAGATGGATTCTGGTTCAGAGACAGTGGTGCACACTGGAGGGTGCCATTGCAAGAGTGTGAGGTGGAAAGCAATAGCTTCTCCTAATGTTGCGGCACGGACTTGCTGCTGTTCATACTTCCTCATGAGAGGTGGTAAATTCTTCGCCGTGCCGGCCGAAAAATTCGAGCTTTTGGGAGATTCAGACAAGTTTATCACAACTTACACCTTTGGCTCTCACACTACAAAGTATACATTCTGCAAGGTCTTTGGTATAACCTCGTTCTATTACCCACGCTCAAACTCAAGAGTGTTGAAATCGAGCGTTTTGATGGAGGGAATTGGAAAAAATCATATCATCGAATTGGTAACGCTTCTAATTCGAAGGTGCAGAAGTAACTCCTTGTTACTCTCAATCAGTTATGGGATTGTAGTCTATTCCCAGTTACTGCCAAGACTGTGTATGGTTGTAACAAAAATAAGATCTTTTTATGGTCAAAGGTGCAGGAACGTGTATTCATGTCAAAATTGTACTCAAGTGTTACCTTTTCTGTTTAGCATCTTAACATAAATATCTTTGAAGCTTGTCTCTGTCGCTGTTTATGCTTGGTTAAATTACAAAACAACTAACCTTTATGCAACTTCCATCACTTTCACATAGAGCATTTACCCCTAAAAAGAAAAAAAAAAGAACTATGGGTGGGGGTTGGAGTGAGCTTTCACAATCAGTTGGATGAAAACCCAAATGTACACGAGTTTTACATAGTGGCGCCCTTACATTGCATGGAAGGACAAAAGTCTAAAATAATTTTATTGGGTACTTCCAACATCCGAGAAGCTTTGGCCAACCAGTGGCTTACATGACCAGGAAACGAAAAAACATGAATGGGCATTTCCATTTGGACAAAAACAATATCTAAACTTCACTTATTCGACAGCAAAGCACTGCATTGCGCCATTATCTTTGATGCCCTGGTTATTGAATCAGTCATGTAGAAATTCTCAACTGCACTCCCAAATGGCGTCGTACTGACCTTCTCAGTGACATCAGGTTTAGGCAAAGATGCAAAAGCGGCCGGTTCTCTTTCATCCATGTGCACAAGATTTGGTGCAACGGTTTTGATTCGGGCACGGATGGCACTGATTGTATCATAAGGCAGCCACAGTCCAGCCACCTCGGACAGGGCCCGAATTACCTTCCAATCATCCCTGGCATCACCGACTGTTGGAACTGCAGGCAACGTTTGTTGAACACATCCTTCAGTGTTTTCATATGTACCTTCCTTCTCACTGAATGCTGCCGCTGGCAAAATGACATTAGCACGATAGACACCCTTGTCCCCATGGTGACCTTGATACACAACAAAAGCATCATTAGGGATCTTCTCCAAGTTCGCATCATCAGCACCCATCAAGTAGACAAATTTAGCAGACTCGAGGGCTTTTTCTGACCGGGGAACAAGTCCAAGATCAAGTGCAGCAGCCTGAGCAGCATGGAGAAGCAACACATTAAGGCCATTCCAATCAGGCCTGATGAAGTTTCCTTTTGTAGCAATGGCTTCAACAGCGGCGAAAACTGCATCCTTGTCCTTCCTCTCAAGAACCCCACCACCAACAATGACACATGGGTTTTTGGCATTTGAGAGAGTCTTCGAAAATGGGTGACGACCCTCAGCAATGTCAACGAGTGTTTGAGGATCAGAACCAAGATGTTTGTGATCATAATTGAAATCAGTGACAGGCCCAATGTAGCCAACCTTGGCTTGTGTTGCTTTGACAGCCTTTCGTATTCTGGCATTAACCATAGCAGCTTCTACTCGTGGCTACAAATTCAACAGTGAATCCATAGAAGATAAGAAGACATAATTGACACCAGAAGCAACACAATTCAACATGTTTTTTATTATTTAGGGAAATTAAAAATTACATTTAATGGACAGATATATACCTGAGTACCAACCAACAAGAAAACATCCGCTTTCTCAAGACCAGCAATGCTGGTATTCATAATATACCCTGATCGCAAATCAGCATTAGTATCTATGCCAATTCCTTCACACCACACATTATCTGATCCCATCCTGTTAATGAGATCTTTTAGTGCCATCATTGATTCAGCATCAGAAAGCCGACCTGCTATTCCAACAATTTCTTCTGGTTTGATCTGGTGGGCAATTTCTGCAACCACAGCAAGGGCATCACGCCAGCTGACAGCCTTAAAGCGCCCATCAGGTCCACGAATCATGGGATCATTAAGCCTCTGCCTCTTCAAGCCATCATAACAAAACCGAGTCTTGTCTGAAATCCATTCTTCATTTATGTCCTGCATTGATGAGCAGCACAATCTTTCACGCAAACTGTGAACAGAAATGAAAATCCCCACCTCCCCACCAAATAAAAAACAGAGGTTCCATCATTCAAAACAGCTCTAAGATTTCTCAGATAGCAACACATATTAAACAATTTGCCTGAACTATATGTTATAAGCTCAACCCGGGAACTTAACCACAAAGGGCTAACCATTCTTGAGGCTGCTCACTGGTTATTCAAAATTATAAAATGCAAGAACCTTAGAAGATACATGATAAAAATGCATATTTTATAATAACTCAGTCCTGGGATACCACATGATTAATAGCCAATCACACTCGAATGAATTAAAAATCCAAGTAACATCAAAACAGTAGGTTCGCTTAAAACGTCCTCTCTTGGTTCCATCATCCAACAAAAAAAGGTTTTATTCTCATAAACAGAGATCTACTCACGATGCTGGCAAATTAAAAGATTGACATAGAGCAATAGAACAATGCCTATAACTAAATGCTTAAACCTACATGTATTCAGTCCGATGAAAAGAGAAAATTTGTTTCCAGGCCTTATATAGGCTTCAGTGCGATGAAAAAATCACTCTAAACAAGAGAAAGAGAACCCACATTGAGGGTTGAACTGTTTTTCTCACAACACAATGTATACAAGGTTTTAAGAAAATGACCTAGAAAGTCCAAGATTGAGTCTTTAAAATAACAGGGTCATTTTGGTCAAACTGACCTATGCCGGGGTTTCTAACCTTCACATTACTAACTAGTGTAGAGGTTAGAACTTCCTTTATATTACTTTTTGCTGGCCCATTCCCAGACTTGATTGACAGGATTTAAATTTAAATTTCTGTCATCCTTAAATAATTTGGTGAAGGAAAACAAATGAGCATTTTGTGATCCCTAGTCCCTACGGCTTGACTATGATCAAAGGAGATGTGGCTAATGCCAACCGTCAGAAAGTAACTAAAAATTAATAATTAATCATTTTTTGTAATTCTTCTTCAACCGTATATAAATTCTTCCTACTGAGTTTACAGGCTGCCATCAAAGAGTGAGAAGTCATCACGCTTAAACCATTGAAAGCGGCAATATCATAATGCAGCAGTTTGCACGACATCCTTGAGAGCAAAAAAGATATAGACACGACTCAGCAATGAACACCCACATGATCTTTTACCCGAATCTAACCTCATTTAGACGAGGAACAATTCGCATGACTTCAGGTCCTCTGCTATCAATTCGAATATTAGATCCAACAGCATCCGTAACATCAATGGTCTCTGTTCCCTTTAACTCCCAATTCCGAGCTTTAAACGCAAAAGGTTTTGAGGTAAGAGCTCCGACAGGACAGATATCTATCACATTACCAGAAAGTTCACTCGTCATAAGCTTTTCAACGTAAGTTCCAATCTCCTCTCCACTGCCACGACCTAACATGCCAAGATCCTGAACTCCTGCAACCTCTGTTGCAAACCTAACACATCTGTTGGTCCAAAGAGACATTCAATTATTTTACACATCTGCTTTGTAACAATCATAATGACTATTAATTCATTTGAAGTGGGACTAACAACTCGAACTGAGATTATTAATTCTTACAAGACCATTTCTACAACAAGAATGTCAGTATCACTTAAATCATAGAAAAATCCTACACTTTTTTAAAAGAGTACTAAGCTATAATTAATTTCATACTTAAAATAAAAGAAAGTTTCTAAAATTTTGCAGATGACAATAATCAGATTAATGGTAGAAGTACTACGCACAGCTAACCTTGTACACTGAATGCATCTGGTCATTACAGTCTTCACCAAAGGACCAAGATTTTTATCCACCACAGATCTCTTCACATCAGTGAAGCGACCACGATCGGAGCCAAATGCCATTGACTGATCCTGAAGGTCACATTCCCCACCCTGATCACAAATTGGGCAATCCAGTGGATGATTCATCAATAAAAACTCCATCACTCCTTCTCTAGCTTTCTTTGCCACAGGTGTGTTGGTCTTAATTTTCATCCCTTTGGACCAATATCTCATTAGATTACATCAAAAACAAAAATCAAATAAAAAGGACTTGCTGGAACCCCAAATAAAAACCAAACTTATGCACGAAACAAGGGAGCAAGCGTGTGCACACACTTAAAAAGTCGAAATTTAAGCTAAGAGTAGTTAATTTTTAGAATGAAACAAGAAAAAAAAAAGATTGGAGAGAATAGCTAACCAGGAAGAGCAGGCATGGCACAAGAAGCAACAGGCTTGGGCGATTTCTCAACCTCAACGAGACACATACGGCAATTTCCAGCAATAGACAGCCGACTGTGATAGCAAAAGCGAGGTATGTCGACCCCGGCAATTTCACATGCCTGAAGAACAGTCATACCCTTGGGGATTTTCACAGGGTACCCATCTACGAAAACTTCAATGGCATCCTCAGGATTGGGGAAGTGGACCCTGGCTCCGGCGACCGGCGTCCGCGGAGGGAGATCGACAGCTGGAGGCTCCGGTTGAGCTTGTGCCGCCGCACCTTCCGGCTTCTGTAGCTCCGGTTTCGTAACAATGGTTCTGAGAAGGAAGTTTCTAGAATTCGGAGAATGCAGGATCCTAGAGGCGGGTCTCATAGCTTTGGAAGCAAACAAACCCAACCCCATTTTCAGTTTCGCCTTTTTCTCTTCCTCAAAATAGTTACCTTCTCCAGTGTCCGATTTGACCCTATGACTCAAGGATCTCTGTTCGTTTGAGTGTTTATCGGAAGAATAGTATTTTTCAGTAGAGGATGTGGCCAACGAGGACGAGGTAATGCAGATTGCAGGCTCAAACCTCAGTCCTTTCTCCAAGGAGAAATGATCGATAGATGGATGGTCCGACCCTCCGAGATCGGATTCGAGTCTATCTATACCTGACCCGTATGGCTGTAGTCTTGCAAGACGTCTTATTTTTTATTTTTTGTGGCGTTTCCCCCTTCATTTTTTGGGTACATGTTGAACGAAGAATTGAAAACACATTCCTCTATGTTTTCATTAGATTCTGGGCCAAACAATGCTTTAATTTGACTTGGGGAAAGGCCTATTAACCCTTTCCTTAACAATGCCTCAAAGGTCAACGGCCCAAAAAAAGAAAAACAATGCGCCGAAGGAGATCATTCTCATAGGAGAATTCATGTGTTTGGCTAAAAAAAATTAGTATATTATAATAAAAAATATTTATTATCAGATATAATGGCTGTAGTACTGTTAAGATATTATTATATTTTATATTAATATTTGATATATTTTTATGTTAAAATATTATATATCCTATATTAATATTTGATATATTCCATATATGTTAGAAGTATATTACTCCCTCCGATCCTAATTATAAGACAAAGTTGACTTTTTTGGAGAAATTAAGGAAGCCAATTAAATTACTTTAGAGTGTTTATATTTTTAGCATCCTTAGATTATATATTAATTTATTAGTCAAATTAATTAGTTTAGAGGAAAAAATAAAAATGTAAATACTCTAAAGTAATTTAATTGGCTTCTTTAATTTTTCCAAAAAAATCAACTTTATCTTACAATTAGGACCGGAGGGAGTATTAGATTTAATATTTGATTTAGATTTAATATTTGATTAGATTTTAAGATTAGTCTTTGCCTATATAAGGATTCTTATACGTCTTCTCTTTTATGCAATGATTAAGTATTAAGAATTCGATATTCATATTATTTCCACCGCACCCGAATCCACAAATGTACTTTTTTTCCCCAATTCATTGTGAATTAAATCGAAATGTACGGGTAAGTTGGCTAATATATCAAATAATTCAAAATTCATGTCAAAATTTTTCGACAATCCACATTAAATTGATTTGAGTTATCTAGGCACCCTGTGAATCACGTATGGAAACTGTCCTTTTGTGCTTTTGTAATGAAAATTTCATGAACATGTATCAACAGACAATGATTTTTTTTTTGGGTTAAAATAATGGTTGATTGTTATAATTTACTTTTATTTTAGTTTTGATCCTTATAATTTAAAATCAGAAATTTCAGTCCCTATAATTTCTTTCCATTAAAATCATTAGTCCTTATAATTTAAGAAGGATTTGGGCAGGAATTAACAGGGAGAGGGGTGTCTCCGTTGATTACTCTCTCCATTAAATGTATCTATCATTAGATCAACTTTTAATGGTTGAGATTTATCATGGTAGACTTTTATTATAATAATATTCTTTACATATTGTTAAATCTCAACCATTAAAAGTTGATCTAATGGTAGATACCCTCAATGAAAAGTAAATAGGAAAAAAAATCAATAAAGACATCCTTCTCCCTGATTGACGGTGTTAAATATGCTAATGTGTCGCTAACACTATCAAATATACTAACGTAGTTTGATGACTAACAAGATGATATGGCAAAATAACTATAAACTTATAATTTAAAAACTTTAAATAATAAAAACAACAACTTCTTCCTCGCTCTTTCTCTCTCCCTCCCCACTCAAACTTGTATTCCTCAAGCTTCCATACTTTTTGAGCTCATCATCTCATTCTTTCATGGAACCCCACTAAGCTTTGAGACCTTACCGGAGAAACGTACTGAGACTCTTCTGGTTGTCGGAGACAAGCTTGGAATTATTAGTTTTGGGGAGCTTGCCGTTGTTATAAGCAGAGTCCATTAGGTTTTTGAAGAGGTCGATGACGGAGTCAACAATGGACGATTCGACCTTGAACCCGCCTTCAGGCCATGATGGTGGGGACGACATCATCCTCAGAGCCGTCCATGCACTCCCATGGTTGGTCAGATTATAAGGAATGAGTTTTCTCAAAGATTTTGGGAATGAGGCTGCCACCAATTCCGTGGATCCAACTGGCCGCCACCAATTCCGTGGATCCAACTGGCCGACACCCATTTCAATCTTGTCACCACCGAACTCCGACTTGTTGATTTTGCCATTGATGACACAAAGCTTGAACATGTCCCTGGAAGCAAAGGTTGTGTAAAGCTTATTGGATTTGGTCAATGAATGAATAGTGAGAGTAAGAGGAGTCCAAAGGTCACCGCCATTATTATTTTTATCTTTGCTACTCCAATTTGAAGAAGTGGGTTTGGTGTTGGGAGGGTTGATTTGTAGAGAAAACTCTGGCTGTGTTGGGAATAGCCGCTGCCACCGTCATTTACTCCAAAACGAAATTAATAATGCCAATCCATTGTTGTCTTCTTCTTTATCATTGTACCTAGGTTTTGAGACTTCCCAATTACATGAGCTGAACAAGAGCTTGAGGAACGTGAGTCCGAGTGAGGAGGGAGAGAGAAAGAGAGGGGGGAGATACTTCTTTTATGAGAATACAGGCACGTGAAATGAACTAATGACATAAGAACCAGACGTCCTTCACCATAATATGCCGAATGCTATCTGGAGGAATTGAGAAGCTCACAAACCCAGTCCGCATGGGGAGGGCTTCCTTAGCAAGTGCATCAGCCATGCCATTTGCCTCGTGCCTACACCATGTAACCTGAATCTACTAGTCCCTTTGCAACAAATTCTTAATCTTGGTAAGCACCCCCTAGCTTCCTCCATAACATTCAATATGTTGTAGGTCTTCTACCAGTTCCTGACAGTCCATCTCGAGAATCACGTGACGGTATCCAAGATCCCATGAGAATTTTAACCCCCATAAGACTCCCCAAGCTTCTGCCAAATAGCTCCCGTCTGCATCCAAAGAGCAAGTGAAACCTTGTAACATCTCCCCTACATGATCTCTTACAATACCGGCATAGGTAGAATAGTTCGTCGCTTTGGAATAGGCAGCGTCAACGTTAATTTTGACACATCCCTCATTCAAAGGTTACCAATCATGTAAAGATTCTGGTGACCTAGCCGCAATGCTAATCTTAGATTCCGCCCACTTAGTGCATGCACACACATTCGCCTTGATAGCCTGAGGGCTGTCTGACCTCTGCTGAAACACCTCTGCATTCCAACTCAACCAGATTTGATGACAAGCTAAAGCAAACCAACACTTCCATTCAATACCGTGAACTTCAAATCCCTGAGAAAGGTTCTAACAAATCCAACTCTTGACATCCTGGGCCATGAAGAACTGTAGTAGAGAAGTAGTTGGAACTACCGACAACCAGATGGCACATGCTCTCTCACAATCACGCAGCATATGTAACACCGTCTCATTCCCAGATTGACATAACGGGCAGTCGGCTGAACTCATCATCCCACATCAACACTTATTTACGTTTGTAAGAATAATCCCGCGAAGACACAACCATAAGAAGACCTTGCAAAGTTGAGGGACTATTAGTTTCCACACCACTCGCCATATCTTCTCCTTCGGCTGATCACGTTGCTGTAGTCTCTGATACGCAGTTCGCGTAGAGAACTCTCCAGGCGCGGCCCACTTCCACGTTGGCAGATTGTCTCCATGGTGGCGACTAGACAGGTTCAAGATCATCCTGACCACCCCCACTGGAAGATGAGCTTTGAATTTGTCCCAAAGCCAGACCCCCTCATTCGACCAATACTCACTAACTGTGCCTTCCAGCATGTCCTTGAGGATAGCAGTTGTAACAAGATACTCTAGCTTTTTAACACCGGGCAACCAAGAATCTCGCCAAAAATGAATAAAGCGCCTATCACCCAGCCTCCACTGTGAACCAGCCCTCATGTCGTCCCAGCAACTCTTTATACCCTTCCAAATGGACGAACCAACCCTCTTCATGTTAATGCAGGGCAGGAAGTCACCTCTATATCTATTCTTCTCACGCAGAAACTACACCCAAAGCTTGTCACGTCGCTTGATAAGGCTCCAACCTAATTTTATCATGGACGCATTATTCTGGAGGCTTGCCCAACGTAACCCCATGCCCCGACCTCCTTCTTCGCACACACATCATCCCAAGACACCAAATGTACCTTCTTGTTGACCACGTCCTCACCCCACAAGAATTTATGGCACCTCTTATCGATATTAGAACACATTATCATGGGTAATTACGCAGACTGCATAGTGTACGTCGAGATTGAGGCAATGACTGACGATACTAAGGTACTCCTAACAGCTAGTGAAAGACTTCTCGCCCCCAAGAAGCCAACCTTGTATCAATTTTGTCCAAAATAAACCGGAAGGTGTTCCTGGTAACTCGCTTATGATGGATGGGCACACCAAGGTATTTCTCAAGATCAGGGGTAGGTGTAAATCCCAGGAAGTTACTGATTTCAAACCTACGAGAATGATGAACCTTCGACGAATAAAAGATGCATGACTTTGCTCCACTGACCCTTTCCCCCGAGGCCTCACAAAAATCATCGATGCATGCTTTAATTATACCAGCCTGTTCTGACAAAGCCTTCGCGAAGAGTAAGAGATCATCAGTAAAGAAAAGATGAGAGATGGCCAAACCATTCTTCTTTAGTCTGAACGGCTTCCAGTTATCTGTCAAAACTTTGCTTTGTATCAGGTGAGCTAGTTTTTCCATGACAAGAACAAATAAGGACGATGAAAGAGGGTCCCCCTGACGTAAACCACACTAGGGGAAAATCTTTCACCAGCCATTCCATTCCACATTACCTGTATTTGTACTGAGCTTATATAGTGGTATATAAGGGAAATTACATTTTCAGGGATGTTCAATTCCTTCAAGCATCTTACTACAAAGGACTACTTAACCCGATCATACGCCTCTTCCAAGTTATTTTCATAGCCATGAACCCGTTTCTTCCATGCTTAGTTCTCATAGAATAGAAAATCTCCTGTGCCAAAATTATGTTGTCGGACGCTTGACGACCCGAAACGAAACTACATTGGTTTAGGGATATGACATGAGGCAAACAAAGCTTGTTTGATTTCAGATACACAAGGCGTCTAACCAAAATCAGTTATACACAAATCATCCAGACTAGGAAGCTCCCTCCAAAATCTACAGTATCTAACCCACTGGAATCCTCTGTAAACAAGGATTTATAGTAAAGGGTGCCCATTTCCTTTTCTTATCTTGGTCATAAGTCCAAGTACCATCATCCCTTTTCAGGGCCTCAATCATGTTGCAGTGGCGGCGGCTGTTCACCATAGAGTGAAAGAACTTAGTGTTCTTGTCACCATCTAAGTACCAGCTACAATGTAACCTTTATAGCCACATCATCTTCTCTTGGGGCAGGACTTGTTCCAATTCCACCCATGCTGTATCCCTCTCAGCCGTGATACTAGCATCGTCTGACTATTGCATTTGTCTGTTTATTCCTTCAAGGTGGCGAATAAGTCGGCACTTCTTTTTATTCATATCACCAAAGACTTCCTTGTTCCATACTGAGACATCATTTGCAAATGTTGCCATATTCTCATCCCAAGATCTAGAAGATACCCAAGATTGCTTAACCACATCATTAAACCCATCATGTGCCACTCATGGGGCAAAAAAATGGAACCCTCTAGAAGGCTTGTGTTTTTGTTGAACGCCATCTAAACAGAGTTGTAAAGGTGTATGATCTGATTTAAATCTTGGAAGATGTGTCACAGAAGCATGAATAAATGAACTATACTAGCCAGCGTTCACCACAACCCGATCTAATCTACTGTAACTACCTCCTCCACTCCAGGTATACTTGGGGCCAAAAAAGTCCAACTCAACCATACCAGTGTCCGTCACCCAGTTTCTGAAAGACCTATCAGCGGGAATTCCGCCACATCCCTTGGAGATACGTTCATCTTCCCTTAAAGTAGTATTAAAATCACTACACGTGCACCATTTCTGTATACCTTATTAACCTATACAAGCAAGTTGTGACCAAAGAGCATGCCTCTTCCTCGAATCAGGATGCCCATACACCACAGAGAAATGTCACTCATATGTTGTTCCTTCATTGAGAACCCCATGCAATACTTAATCAAGTTTAAACAAGACCTTAAACCCGATCCTGTTAGACCAGAAACACCAGATACCTCCATTATAACCATCCACCTCCACTACTTCACAACAATTAAAACCCAAACGCTGCTTGAGACATTCTGCTTTCTCACCTGTTTGGCGAGGTTCAAGTAGTGCCAAAAAACTCAGATCATATATTCGCTTCATATATGTCATTAATTGAACAAACCCCTTGTTCCTGGTACCACGAGAATTCCAAATAAGCATATTAAACATAATAAAAGGAAAAAGAGGTATATAGACAGGCGCGCAATAGAGAACTTAATCATCGCCTTGAGTTTCGTCTGATAGCATAGGATGCATGACTTCATCCGTAGCACCTGTGAGAGGGTTCTAACGCACGTGGAAACAGGAGTTGCATGCTGAACCTGGGTCAATCGGGCTGTCGCTCCCTTACAAGGAAATATGAGGGGTTATGGATATCGCAATCTGAGTCGTTGTATCATAGGCGTAGAGCACGTGGGAATGGGAGTTGCATTCTGAACTTGTGACAGACGCGGCCCGATGGGTTTCAGACGATTTAAGCACTTTGGAGCCCACGGTTAGATTATTCTTGAGGCCCACTTTATCTTTCATAGATAGATAAAAGTCCATTGTATCATAAACTGGCTTGGACTTAGGCACATTGACTGGGAGCTGGTCATTAGAATATTTATAGCTTTTACGTGGTTTAGATGGAGTCGGTTTTGGCAGCTTATTCACCAAGGCACGCGTAACAGATGGCCCCGAGATATTCTCCCTAACTTCCTTGTTCAAATCTTTCTCAACCACGGTAAATCTAGATCCCGATGACTTCGCCCCACCATTATGCCCAATAGTTCGACTATCACGCCTCTTTCCATCCCCGTTCACCGGACGTTTCATTTTCCAGTTTCGTTGTACTACTATCCAGCCACAGTATTGAGTGTTCGGTGATCCATCAGTCGAGACCCTACCATCATGTTGGCTTGTCTGTGCTAGAGTACCAACAATGGGCTTTACCACTGAGCAACGGCTCACATCATGACCGCATGTACCACAGTTGAAACATATAGAATGGAGGCCTTCATACTCTATCTTTTTTCTTTCCCATTCACCATTATGCTTGGTTGCAATGGCTTCGTCAGGTCAAGATGGACACAGATGTGAGCAAACCTCCCTTTCGTCTTCTGCATAGTATTCATATCTACTCGAACAACATGGCTAATCTAATTACCGATGACGTAAAGGATCCCTTTTTCTTAGTAATCTAGTGGCAATTGGGAGACATAGACCCATGCCGTGATTGTTAAAACCTTTTCCTTTGCTGGTGCAAAGTCTTACTTCCAAGGCTGAACACTTATATAGTGATCAAAGATCAACCAAGGACCACCAGTTAAAGCCCGATCATAAACCTCCTTCCTCGGACAAGGAACTAGGAAAAATCTCGAACCAACATCTATGGTCCTGACATCACCCCACAACTGTTGCAACTTCCTCTGAAGGATATCCTCCCTCACCATGCGGCCTAACATAGACACGATGAGAGTGGTCCTCCACTTATCTGCTAACCAGGCATTATAATCTGGGAGGAGTACTATATTCGGCCCTGCAAGTGTTGACTCCACCCTAATATCCAACCTCCAACCTTCATTACTCCACCAATCCTCCTCCTCCTCCTTAATTTCGTCCTCCAGACCTCCCCCACCAGTGAAGGCTTGTTTATATGACTTCTTAATAATCTCCTTATGCATCTCCTCCTTACTCCCTGTCTCTACTGGGTCATCTACCATCCAATCTTCAGCCCGTGGGAAAACTGCACGATCATTAGACGTCGTAACCTCCCCTGTCCACACTTTCTTCTGGTTACGACTGAGAACATCTGCCTCCTCCGGAGTCGACTCCATCTCACACTTCTTTAATCTTATCACTTTTTGAATATTATTAAAAAGTTTGTGAAAAAGGGGAGAGATACTAATAATCTTCTTGTTAACAAGAAAAGTTCGGACTTAAATATGGCAATTCAATTGAAATGCCAAATTTAGTATTCACCTTTTTTTCAGTGAGGAAAGGGAGAGGGAAGAGACACCTAAAAGAGAGAGAGAATGCTTCAAGGAGTCTGAAAGGAGGGGGAGATAGAGAAAGAGAGGCTAAGGGAGTTGTTTTATTATTTAAATGTTTTAAAATTATAAGTTCATAATGATTTTGCCACATGCTTGATAGTCATTAGGACACCCGGCATATTTGATGATGTTAGTGACATGTCAGCAATTTAACACCATTAAAGCCCTTATTAAATTATAGGGACTAATAATTTTAACGGAAATAAATTATAGGGACTAAAATTTATGGCTTGAAACTACAGAGACCAAAATCAATATAAGGGTAAACTATAAGGACCAGATATAGACACCTTACCAAGTTTTTTTTATTTATTTATTTTGATACAGGTGAGGTCAGATGCCCGAAGTGAAGATTGAAGACATAGATAAGCCCTCCGATCTAAAGACTAGTCCTCCTGAGGTATCACCGAAGTGGATTTTACCTCTCCTAATCAATGATTTGAAACCCGGGCCGGATTAGACAATTGGACCGGTCCGGCCGTTACCAGAACACTTTACCGGCTTGGTTTAAGGCTTTGGGCCGCCAGAGGAGTTAAGCCAGTTTGAGCCATTTAGAATTGGCTTTTGAGCCGAGAGCCGGATTTAAGCCGGGAACCTGTGCGGCTTGAAGGAAACTGGACGGTTTGAGAAGAAGAAGCTCCTAATATAATCTTTTCTATGTACACGGGTTGATTCAAACCACATCACGTTAAGCCTCCAAGCTTTTATTTTTTATTTTTTGATAGGCAATATACATGAAACATGAGGTCACAACACAGTTGGGCTAAAACCAAAAAATAGAAGATATTACACCCAATGGCTCCAGTTATTCTTTTGGTCTAAACTTGGGGGCCCATTTTCATAACTTCAAAAATTTAGGATCGCTCAACATTTAGGGCCCGTTTGGTACAATGGAATTGATTTTGATGGAAATAGAAATGGATGTGGATATGGAAATGGAAATGAGGCTTAAAAGTATATTTGGTATGTCATGGAAATGAGTCCTAATTTATATGTGAAAAGACCAAAATGCCTTTATAATTAAAAAATAAAAAATCCCTCTCCTTTGTAAGAAATTGAAAATTTTAGGCTTATAGTATGAAATTCTAAAAGAAAAATATAAATTTTTTTAAAAAAAAAATTGGAACCCGGACCGGACCGGTTCACCAGTTTCCAGGCCGGACCGGACCTTTCAGTCCGGGTTCCTGAACCTGGGTCTCATCACAGAAAGGGTAAGGTTGGAATTGAAGACATGGAATTGCAAATCTTAGTTATTTGGGTGGAATTGAGTTTGATGGAATTGGCCCCATTTGGCTTCCATATGGAATTAAATTCTATAAGCATTTCTTTGTACCAAATATGCACAACTCATGGAATTGAATTCCAATTCTAATTCCATGCCTTCAATTCCACCATACCAAACAGGGCATTAGGGTTGGCGATAATACTCATTCATGTTCTTAATATAAGATCTAATTAACATTTTTTAGAAAAATTAAAAAAACTAAATAAGTGATTTATTCATATAAATTAGTTTTGATATAAAAATGATAAATATAAATACCTAAAATAACTTATTTAGTTTCTTTAACCTCTCAAAAAAATTTAATTGGATCTTATATTAAGAAACAGAGATAGTATATCCCAATATAATTCATACAAGCATTAAAGCATATTTAACTACTGCCTCCGCTAACTTACATGACCCAAACAGGTTCACCAAGGGGGTTGAGTCTAACCAAAAGAATTAATCCCTTACAACATAACAAATCAATATTTGAATTCTCGTTGGGAGATATGCTCACATTTAGTGTCCGACAGTGTCTCAAATAGGACTGCTTTCAATACAAAAATCCGAGTATCAAGGCAAAAACCTTACATGACTGCGCGTACAGTTTTTTTTTGCATGCACTACTAAGTTGAATGGCGTTAAACTTTTTTTTTTTTAAAGCAAAATGGCATTTAACTTTTTTTCTATGAAGGTATTTCCGAGTCACTTTGGATTTAAGATTAATTTTCTAAAAGCTCAAAGTATAGAGAGTTTTGCCTCTTCCTACAAGTGCGATTCCTATAGCTCGAATTTATGTCTCCTATAAGGTGAAGCTGCTCACCACCCTAACTAATATTTTATTGGTAAATGGCATTTAATTTAAGTAAGGGTTAATGAGAATTTTTATTTTGTAAATATATTTTAAAAAAAGAGATATGGGCACCCTAAAAATATTATAAAATTACATGGAATCTTTTAAAATTAATGTGATATTATATTTGTTGTACTAGCAATTTTAAATCCAAAGAGTCTTTATAGAACCACGCCAAAGGTCAATTAACTGTTGATTATTAAAAAAAAGTAGTATTATATTGATTTGAGCGAAAGTGTAAATTTAACAATAAACAATATTATTATGTGTATTCATAGGAATTATTTATTTTTGATTCACAAGATAGTAATAATTAATTATTTCAGCAGTATTTTTAACAACTAGATTACCCAAATTGTTACTTATGGATGCACATAGCGATATTGTTTATTGCTATCAAAATAAATGATGGATAAAGTCATTATTAAAGTTGTTATCAAAACAATTGATTATTACTACTATGTGAACTGAAAATAGATAGTTCTTATGGATGCATATAGCGATATCACTACTACAAAAGGATTTAGTGACGCACCTCTTGTGGCATTTCTTTAAAGAAGCGCCAAAGATAGTTATTTTTTAAAAAAACAAAAATATTTAGAAGCTAAAGCGCTTACAATTATAAGCGTCATAGTTGACGTTAAGTTTCGATGACGCTTGCCTAAACAAGCATCAAACAAGGCCTTCATCTTTTGGGGGAAAAAAATAAAGTGCCAGTTATGACGTTTGCTTAGGAAGTGTCATAGCTGGTATTATTTTTTTATAAAAAAGTAAGTAACTTGTATGATGCTTCCGAAGGGAGCACTTTCCAAGGCCTCGTCCGTATTTGAAAAACAATAAGTTATTCCTTTTCACTGCCTTTACTTCCTTGACATTTAAAAATAAAATGTCCAAAACTTTATTAAAAAAGTGGGAAGCTTTGGCGCTTAAGCTTCTCTTTTATTTTCTTATTTGAAGGGAAGCTTTGGCGCTTATTAAGGAAGCGCTAAAGCTTTTCTTTTATTTTTTTTATAATAAAAAGTGAGAAGCTTTGGCGCCTCCTTAGCTTCCCTTTTATTTATTTTTTTGTTTTTTAATAAGAATAGGAAGCTTTGGCGCTTTCTAAAGTTTCCCGCTTCTTATTAAAATAAAATAAAAGGGAAGCTTTAAGGCTTCCTTGAAAAACGACAAAGCTTTCCTTCTTACAAAATAAATAAATAAATAAAAAGGGAAACTTCCATAGGGGTAGTTAACTGACTTTAAAGATGGGCACTACCACAACAGCTTCCTTTGTCCTCTCTTTCCCTCTCGATCTCGTCTCGTCTCAGGTCTTCCTCCCTTACTGTTTGCGCCATCGTTGGCCTCTCCTTTCCTACTTCTCATGCTCGGATTCTCGCTCTTAGGGAAAGAATCACATATATGTATCAGATATAGTAACTACTTTGGTTCTTTGCACTTGGGGATTTTTATATGAGCACTTAATCTGATTTGGAAATGAATAGGAGAGATCTAGTAATCTTATGTTTCATTAGGCTTTCGTTCTGTTCTGTTTTGAGGATTTTCATATCATTTGTGGTTTAAGGAGTTTCTGATGAGCGCTAATTCTATGGCTCAAGCTCATTTCATATTTAACATGTTTTTGATAAAGAAGCGGCAAAGCTTCCTAATGGCTGATTGTTTTTTATTTTTTATTTTTTATTTTTTTAATAATGTCCCAATGACCACTTTGTGGCCTTGGCAGACTTGCCAAGGCCACTTAGTGGTTATCCAGAGAACTATCCTAATATACAAATTATCTTCAATAAGTAAGTGTATGAATTTATGTGTAAATATTTGCGTGTAATTATTGAATAACTAAAATTAATCAGTCACTATTTGTTTTGTTAATGCATTGACCGCCTATAGAAGCTAGGTTGGATTGAGCTATTCTAGATGCAATGACTCGATTAATAGCTATACGTGGAGGAAGATTATAGTACTTATATATAAATTTACTCAAATTCTGTTAGTCAAAAATTTTTATTCAAAAATTGACTTAACTAATTCATTGTATTGTTGCAGTGCCCAGAATTCCAACCATATAATAATGATTGTGGTTATTATATTATGAAATTTATAAAGGATGTAGTTACTCATTGGCAAAATTTTGTTTCCATGAAAGTAAGTTCCTTTACTTGCAATTGATGTTGTGTTTTAAATTTAATTGAGAAGTGTCTAAGCTAATTGACTTTTAATGATTTTAATTCTTTGTGTACATGATTATTTATATAGTATTATGAAAATCAACGCTATGCTAAGTTGACTGAACATCAAGTGAATAAAATCATTGAAAAATGATGTGAATATATGGTCAGACAATTAGCTAATTTAGGCATGTAGGTTCTTTCTTGTTTTGTCTATTCACTTTAAAATTAGTTATACATTATAATTATTGTAATACAATACATTTTGAAGTGATTTTATAACTTAATTAGTTATTTGTTTTGCATTATTATTTCAACATCGTATTGTAATTTGTCTGTTTTATCAGGAAAAGAAAATAATTAAGAAAAATTATTTAAAAAAAACAAGACCTCCTTTAGTAGTTAAACATGAAGAGCCAAAGGAGGGGTTAAAGGATCTCATTTGGCGCTTGATAACCCAACGCCAAAGGAGGGTCCTATGCCCTCCTTTGGCGTTTAGGATTTGTTTGGTTTGATTGGGGGGAGGGGAGGGGAAGAATTTCAATGTTACATTGTTTTGTTTAAGAGGGGAGGGAATGGAAATTATTTTCATACAGATAACTTTATCCTTATGTTATAAGTGATTTTTTTCAAACTCTATTAAATGTATAATAAAGCTTAATTGTGAATAACATTTTTATGTCCTAAATTATAAATAATATTTAATACAATTATATATATGCACACACACATATACATATACAAATATATATATATACACATACATAATTAAAAATGGCAAAGGGTACTTTAGGTTAATGACAAAATGTCATAGATATTTTAGTCCAATGGGTTAGATGCTTTAACCTCCCCCCAATTTTGGGGGAGGAGGTTTTGATAGGGGAAAATTTTAAAAAATTTTCCTTCCCTCCTAAATTTTTAGTCTTGCCAATTAAGGGGAAGGGAGCAAAATCCCTCCCATCCTCTCAAATCAAATAGAGCCTTAGGATCTATTTGGTTTGAGGGTAGGAGAGGGATTGTGCTCCCCTCCCCTTGTTTGGCACAACAAACTTTTTAGAAGAGGAGTGGAAATTTTTTGAAATTTCCCCTCCCTCCCCCTCCAAATTGGGGGGTTTGGAGGGGAGGCTAAAAAAATTATTGACATTGGAAAAAAATACCCATCACATTTTATGATAACACAACTATTCTTGGCCATTTTCATTCATCATATATTACCAAATGTTATTTTAAAATATAATTTTAAATACATGTATATGTATATATATTTGTATTAAATGTTATACAGATGTTATTTATAATTAAATTTTATTATATATTTAATAAATTTTGAAAAAAATCACTTATAACATAAGGATAAAGTTGTCTATGTGAAAATAATTTTCCTCTCCTCCTCTTCTAAACCAAATAAGATAACATTAAAATATCTCCCTCTCCTTCTCTCCTTTCCATTAAAATCCCTCCCCTCCATCAAATCAAACAGACCCTTAAT
The DNA here is from genome assembly GCA_963210345.1 of Inga oerstediana. NCBI lineage: Eukaryota > Viridiplantae > Streptophyta > Magnoliopsida > Fabales > Fabaceae > Inga > Inga oerstediana. The sequence goes on along the minus strand of OY723405.1, from coordinate 12,246,164 downwards.
GATTAAGGGCCAAAGGAGATCTGATCCTTCTTTGACGCTTGTTAATTAAACACTAAAGGACGTGTATAGGTATTTATTTAAAAACTTAATTTCCAAAAATGATCTATGGCGCTTCTATAAATTCAAGAAACGTCATAGGTATTTTTTTTTTTTTTGATTGACATACAGTTTAAAGAAATAGCATGAAAAGACAAACCAAACAAAAAGGAAAGAAAACACACAACAACAAAAGAAAACTACGAGACACCTATATCTGAAAGTAACGTAGAACGAATGCATTCTGGTGGTTCCCGGAACCAGACAAGCCCTGTAGATATACCCAGTGATTCCTTAGCTAAAATATCCGCCACATGATTTGATTTTCGTCTACACCAATCCATTGATACATCCCAGCTTCTATCTAACATATCATGAATCTCCCCGAGTAACTGAGCTTCCATGTGATCTTCCTCCCAGCCACCCATGATCAGCTCCAAAGCCTCCAAGCAGTCCGACTCTATCACTATTCGCCGCTTCCCCGAATCCCAAGCCATCTTAAGCCCTATCATTACTGCCCACACCTCAGCATGAAGACTAGATCCTCTACCCAAGCCATACATGAAACCAGTCAGCAAATTACCCTCATGATCCCTCACGATCCCTCCACACCCCGCACGATCCCCTCCTGAACTACATGCGCCGTCGACATTAACTTTAACCCAGCCAACATATGGAGGTTTCCATGATGTCGTTACTCTTGTCTCAAAAGAAGACTTACATAGCATCACATCAGCCCATCTTGTCTGAGCTCGGACTTGAGCTATCAACTGATGAGGCCCCGAGGTCTGACCTTGAAATACTCCAGAGTTTCTATTTAGCCAAAGCTGCCTACAAAAAATTGCAAACCATACCTGCCGCTCACCCCTTCATAGTCTTTTCTCTGTAATAAATTCCATCTTATCCAAGAGGTTATATCCATAGACTCAAAGAACTTTGTACTCTGAGCGGGAGAATCTAAAATCTTCGCCCAACAAACTCTCGCTATACGACAATCTCGAAGTACATGTAACACACTCTCAGACACCCCTGCACACAAAAAACAATCCTGCTGTGCTTGCATTCCACACACTGCTCTCCATGAATTCGTCATCAATCTCTCGCGAGCTGCCATCCACAGAAAAGTTTTACATCTTTGTGGAGTGCGCAGTTTCCATATTCTTCGCCATAGCCCGCGATTAGTTGAATTCTGCTCCCCGGCCACTAGTCCATATGCTGACTTGATAGTAAACTCCCCACTATTCGAGATCCGCCATATGGGTATATCCTCCTCAGTTCCTCGAGCAGACGGTATGACCCTCCGTATGGCATCAAGCACCGAGTAAGGTAAGAATGAATCAAACTTCGCCCAGTCCCACCCTCCTGACGCAGTTACATATGTATACACAGGATCCACTAACATGTCATCCGGAATATCTCTAACATAATAACTCACAAGACTATCATAATGCGGAAGCCATGGGTCTGACCAGAAGAGCACTGGGTCACCCTTTCCTATCCGCCATCCTACTCCTTGCTGTACCCTTTCCCAAACATGCCTTATCCCCTTCCATGCCTGAGAACCACCCCTCGCATTATTTATGACGGGCAAAATATCTTCCCCACATTTATATTTTTCCCGCATAAACTTCACCCATAATGTATCCCGTCGCTTCACAAGACCCCACCCTAACTTCATCATAAAGGCTTCATTCTGTTTTCGAGCATGACGTAAACCCAGGCCTCCTACATCCTTTGGTTTACATACTTCATCCCATTTAACCATTGAAGGCTTCCTACTCATACCAGAACTTCCCCACAGAAAACCCCTACACTTCTTGTCAATTTCTTCACAGGTAGCTGCTGGTAACCATGCTGATTGCATGGCATAACTGGGAATTGTTGAAACTACTGAAGAGACAAGTGTATGACGGGCAGCCATTGACAAGGTATTCGCCTTCCAACCCTTCAAACAGTCTTCCATCTTATTCACTAGGTACTGGTAGGTATGCTTCGACACCCTGTCGTGATGTACAGGAATACCCAAATATTTTCCAAGATCCGCAGTCGGTGTAAATTCAAGAAACTCGCTAATCTCCGTTCTCCTGTTATGGCAAACGTTCCTTGAAAAGAAAATCCTGGACTTTGCTCCATTGACTCTCTCTCCCGATGCAGCACAGAAATCATCTAGGCAGGCTTTAATAATTGCTGCTTGCTCAAGAGAAGCCTCAGCAAACAGAAAAAGATCATCAGCAAAGAACAAGTGTGAAATTGCCACCCCATGTTTCTTTAACCTAAACGGAATCCAATTCATCGCGTTCACCTCCGCTTGAATAAGATGAGCCAATTTTTCCATAACAAGTACAAACAAGTATGGAGATATAGGATCACCTTGCCTAACACCTCGGGACGGGTTGAAAGTTGGTCCAGGCTTGCCATTCCACATAACCTGCATTTCAGGGGTAGTAAGGCATGCAATTATTAGATCAATAAATTGGGATGGGAAGTGTAATTCATGTAACCGTGCCACCACAAAATCCCAACGCACACGATCATACGCTTTCTCAAGATCAATTTTCAAAGCCATAAATCCCTGTTTCTTCTTCGTTTTCTTCATCGAGTGCACAATTTCCTGGGCAAGGATAATATTATCAGAGCTCTGTCTTCCAGGCACAAAACTACACTGATTTGGTGAAATGATTTGCGGCATAACCCTCTTCATCCTGGTGGCTAGGATTTTTGTGACAACCTTATAGATAACGTTACACAAACTGATCGGTCGAAAATCCCGAATGCACTGGGGAATCTCAATCTTGGGGATCAAAACGATATAAGTCCCATTAACCCTTCTAACCTCATTAGGCGTACCAAATATATCCTGAACCATTTTCACCACTGTCTCCCGTACAGTATTCCATTGGTTTTGAAAGAATAGCGGATTCAAGCCATCTGGACCAGGGGCTTTGAGAGGTCCCATACTAAACAATGCTTGTTTTACTTCTTGTTCCGTAACCATTGCACCCATCATTTGTAACAAATTTTCAGAAATCAATGGATAAGTACCACCAAAATTAACTTCTCCACTTTGGTTCTGTTCCTCGGTGTAGAGATTCTGGAAAAAAGTAGTTCCTTCTCGTTTAAGATCTTCCTCACTATAAATCCATATCCCATCATCCTTTTTAAGCGCTTCCACTTTCTTTCTCCTTTGACGACTATTCGTAACTGTATGAAAATACTTCGTATTTTTATCCCCCTGAGTATACCAGTTACATCGGGAACGCTGTAACCACATTAATTGCTCCTGAACCAAATACTGTTCTAGCTCTTCCCACACCACCTTCCTTTTATTATCCCCTTCTGGACCTTCATTTAACTTTTCCAATTTATGAAGCAAACGAGCTTTCCTGTGATTAATATTCCCAAAACTCTTCTCATTCCATTCTGTGACCTCCGCTTTGAACCCAGCAATATTTTCCTCCCAAGATCTAGATAGCCTCCACGAATTCTCCACAACAGAAGAAAAGGACTCATCTGTAACCCAGGGCGCAAAGAACCGGAATGTCTTCCGTTGCTTATATCTAGGTCCTCTCACCCATCTCATTAGAAGCGGACAATGATCAGACTTATATTGTGGAAGATGCAACAGAGATACGTTGGGAAACATATCGAACCATTGCTTCGTTGCTATAACCCTATCAATTCTGCTTGCCGATCCATTCCTCCTCCAGGTGAATTCTGGTCCTTGAAAATCCATTTCTTCCATCCCACTTTCCCTCAACCACTTAGCGAATAAATTATCATGGCGGCCTGGTATTTTTGATACAGACCTTCTATCTGCATCCCGTAAAGTTGCATTAAAATCACCCCCCACACACCACTTCGTCAACCCTCTCACCCGGATTAAACTGAACTGCCTCCATAGATCTCTATGCTTTAAGTAGTTTGGATGTCCATACACCACCGATAAATCCCATCTCGAATTCTTTCCTTCATTAAAAACCCCATGAAGAACCTGGGAATCTTTAAAAGTAACCTTGAAATCAACATTATTTTTTCAAAAACACCATATTCCACCACTGAAACCATTTGCCTCGACTACCTCCACATTTTCCATGCCCAAGCGTCTACTAAGCACTCCTGCCTTCTCTCCCTTCTGCCTTGGTTCAAGGAGAGCTAAAAAATCAAACTGATATATCCGTTTTAATTCAGAAATCAAACCTGCAAAAAACTTGCGCCCAGTACCCCGAGAATTCCAAATTAATATATTATAATCCATAAAAAAATTAATAAGAAATTTTAGGCCCCAAGCTACTGCTTCTGAACGCTGGACTTCACCACATCACTCATCTCTGTATCACCCAAATCATCTAGGATAGGATTCTGGCGTACACAGGACTGTGCATTACTGCCTTCTCCAGGATCCCATTTATTTATAGCCCCCACATTAGACTCATTCTTACCTTTCTTTTCGTTCATATTCCTTTGCTCCTTCTCTCGAGTCTTCATTTCTATATCAACAACTTGCATCATACTTCTATTCTGAGTTATAGGCTTAGAGGACACTGACCCAAGATAAACTTGCTCATCGGTTTTGGCCCCGCTTATACTCAAATCCATGTTGTTGCTCTTCACCAATCCTAGCCGTGTTTTAGCCTCCATGATAACACCCATATTTTTTGTTCCCTCCTTTTTCTTAGCCTCCATGATAACACCCATATTTTTTGTTCCCTCCTTTTTCTTAGCTTTTTCTTTTATGTCCATCGTTGAAATGCTCCTAAGCGCTGTTACCTCCAATTTCTTATCTTTTTCCGTGGTATCCAGCATTGGCAAGCTCATGTGCGTGGTCCCCTCCATTTTCTTGTCTTCTTCCTTTGTCTCCAACGGTGATAAGCACAAGTTCTCTTGGTTGGTCCCACTTTGAATTTGGACATCATTTGCAAGACCCAATAATGGCGCCTTTTTCTCCACCATTTGCGCCTTACTTTCTTCCACAACTACATGTTGATTCGTTATCTCCTTCAAAGGCTCCCTTTCCATCAAACTCCTTGACTTTCGAGAATCACTCACCATCTCCTCCTTAATCAACGCATCAAAACGTGCGCCTCACCTGTCTGAACCAGCTTGTCTCCGGTCGCCAAAAGCTGTGCGTGGACGATCTACATGCAGAACCGTGCGGCCGTTCGGGATACCGGTAGAAACGATTGGCCGGCGTTGTCTTCTTGTTCTCTGGACTAAGGTCCAATTATCAAAACCCATTCCTTCCATTGTCTTAGTCCCACTACTCTCTCCATTCCCAGTTTCATTCCTGCCTCCAATCCCAACCGAAAACTCCTGGCTTGTTTCCGTGTTCCCCGCTTTTTCTCCAGACTCACATTCCACACCCAACTCAGTAGCTTGAGAATCATCCTCTTTATGTGGACAATGATCTGCGTCATGACCATACCTTCCGCATTTAAAACAAATGAGATGTATACCTTCGTACTGAACACGGGTGACTCTGCCATTGATCAATATGAAAGGCCTCAATGGTGCAGCAAGATTCAATTCTACGCAAATGCGAGCAAACCTTCCTTTCTTCCTCTTCAGCGTAGCCACATCAACTTTGATCACTTTTCCAATCTGTGAACCTAAAACAAATAAAGCTCCTTTATCATAGTAATCTAAAGGAAGCTTAGCAAACCGAATCCACGCAGCAATCTTGGTCACCACCGCTTCATCAGAATCAAAGTCTTGTTTCCACGGTTGCACCGAAATATAGTGGTCAAATAGTAGCCATGGACCTCCGGTGAGTGCAAGATCATAATCTCTTCTATCTTTGAAATTCACCACGAAGAAGCCAGCACCCACATCAATTGGCTCAACATCCCCATTCTTAGCCCAGAACTGTTGAATTTTTGTTGCAAAATAAACAGGTTCAACCATACGCCCCAGCAGCTTGACTATCAGTGAACTATGCCACTGCTTAGCCAACCTATCCTTTTCTTCCAGCGAGAAGATCACATTCGGACCCAAGGCAGTCATCTCGACCTTGATACGATCCTTCCACCCATCCCCACTCCACCAGTCTTCCTCCTCTTCTGTATCACACCGATCCTGTAGTACTGCTTCCTTGAAAGACCTCCATTTATGCTCTGCATGGATCCCTGTTACCTTCTCATTTTCGTCGGTGTTATTCTTTCCAATATCATGGTCTTCCTTCTCCGCGTCATGCATCCATTCTTCGTCCCTGGGAATCATTTGATAGCCTCCTGTGAAGCCACCAACACCCAGACTAATCTTCTTCCTACTACGATCCAGAGCATCATGCTCCTCCGACGTCGGCGCCGGAGGCACTCGTTCTCGACTCCTCTCTCTCTCTCTTTCACCCATCTTTCTCTATTTTAAATTACAGTATTACTTTAACTGCCCAACTTTCTTTGAACACTTCTTGAGTGCTATAATATATTTTAAAATAAAAGCCGTTAAATCTCTCTTTTATAATAGTATATTATTTATTATTAAATTTACACCTTTGCTTTGTTGATTTTTCTCTACCTCGTATATGTAATTCCTACTCTCAACATATTTAAATCCTAATTCAGCCTGCACGTGAACCATGAATCCATGAAACTGTGGAAAACTGGAAATAAGAAAAACGCATAACCGGTCGCTGAGTATAAGTAACAGCATTTATCCTGTAAAACCGCTGCTATTTGAATATCAACATTCACGACTCCATGCGTAGCTGTATCCACAAAGGCAGCCAACGGATATAAGAATTGAAATTCCAAATGAAGTTATTGCCTTTTTGACAAATACTCCTGGGCACTCCAAATAAACAACGTCCACATTTAAAAATATCCCCGCACACATTAAAATTGATACAGTATTATCACAAAGTAGTGCTACTTATTTAAAATAAATAAATTCTAAAGAATCTTCTGTGGACCGCAAGTGGAAATAATTGGTGAGAATAAATGAATATAAGCAAAGACTGAATGATTTGGAGCATTGAGGAGGACACTATACGCGTTACTGGCAGGGAAAGCAACCTTCGCATTACTTCTAAGGTTGCTAAACCGACAATGTCGTTGTCTTGTTTAGAGAATTGAAGTTGCAGAAGAAACCACGGGCACCAAACCAACTTACGTCAAACTCGACGTTTATTTATGGTGTTTAAAACTCTAATGAGCATCTATAAGAATTTGGAATCCGATTGACTCGTTGAAATACCTATACGAAACCAGAGCACTGATGAGGACCCTGATCATGTTACACAATAAATACACTCACTGCTATAAAAAACACAAGTTATAACACTTAATTTAAAGAACACTATGACGCTTGAAAAGCTCTGTAGCTACCAACGCCATTAAAACAAGCTACGACACTTCCTAAATATATAAAAGCGTCATAGTTTGAATATTTATTTATTTTTAAATATAAAGCTACGGCGCTTTCTTGGGGAAGCTCCATAGGAAGGTGGCACTTCCTATGACGGTTCTTCAAGGAAGCGCCATTGGACTTCCAATGGCACTTCCTTGAAGAAAAGGTATCCAAAGTTTTCTTTTTTAAATAATTTTTTGTAATTATTTTATATTCCTGACGGAAATATCCATTTATAATATAATTTATAGCAAAATGAAATAACATAGCGCGTATATATCTTTTGTAATATTGCGTCTTTATATATAAAGTATAAAAGAATTCCAGCATTTAAGTTGTTTAAACTTGAGCTATACATATTACTTATACGGAGGATTAAACTAAGTATTATTATATTTGTAAGCTCAAAAATTAAAAAATTTATAATGTATAGAAAGTTCAAAAAGATAGAGTTGACACTTCAAATAAATACCTAAAAAAAATTATGAGCACACATATAAAATTCATGACAAATTTTAACTAAAAAGAAAACATAAACTAAATGTTGAAAAAAAAAAACACTTACACGCTATGGAGTTTCTGAAGGAGGTCAAGACAGGAAAAAAAACACATGAGAGAGGAAGCTTTGTACTGAAATGGAGTTATGGGAAATGATGAAGCTAGAGGAAACGTGGGAAGATGAAAATGAAAATAAGAACGACGGGTTGTAAAAATTAAATAGCACCCTATACAAGGTGGGAATAGCTGCGACACTTTTCGTCAAAGCGATGTAGCTTCCCAACATTAAAAAAAAGACTATATCTAAAACATCAGACATAATTGTGCCTTGAATATATTCAAAACACCACATAGGCGCCTTGAATATATATTCAAGGCACTGTGCCTTGAATTCAAGGCGTCTTGGATGGCGCTTGATGTTTAAACCCCTTGAATATATATTCAAGGCAGTGTCTTGGACGACGTTTGGCCATCTAAGGTAGGCTTTTCATTAAAAAATAATATAATAGGGGTGATTTATCTTTTTGACCTCTTGTATGACGCTTTCTCAAATAAGTGCCATGCAAGATATTAGATAGCTATATGTGCCACATTTTTTTAAAAAAAATAGAAGTATCCTTTGACATTTGTATGTACAAGAGATTTGTTTTTAAAAAAATAAAAGCCTTTTATTCAAGGAATTTATTTTTAAAAAACATTGCACTGCACTGCCACAATAATTTTTGATAATTATTTTATTTTCCTGTTTGAAACCTTCATTTGCAATCCAAAATCTACAACAATTTACAATATAATCCATAGCAAAATAAAATAATATAGCACGTATCTTTTACAATTTTCCAATCTTAAAAAATTTAATTTTTTTTTTAAAAAAAATCCCCCGGCCTTACAAATTCAAGACCCCAGTGCCTTGAATATAAGGTGCCTTTAAAAAAGGTCAAGCGCCGTCCAAGGCCCTTAAATATATATTTAAGGCAGTGCTTTAGATGACGCTTGGCCTCCATCTAAGGTAGACCTTTTATTAAAAATAATAATTTTTTTAATAGGGGTGATATATCTTTTTAACCTTTTGTATGGTGCTTTCTCAAGCAAATGTCATACAAGATACTAGATGTCACATTTTTTTAAAAAAAAATAGAAGTATCCTACGGCACTTGTATGTGCAACAGATTTATTTTTAAACATATAAAATCCTTTTACTCAAGGGATTTATTTTTTTGAAAAATTGCACCGTGCTGCCACTATAATTTTTTTATAATTATTTTATTTTCCCGTTGGAAACTTCAATTTACAATCCAAAATCTACAATAATTTACAATACAATCCATAACAAAATGAAATAACATAGTACGTATCTTTTACAATTTCCTAATCTTAAAAAAAAATTAATTTTTTTTTTTAAAATGCCCCCAGCCTTACAAATTCAAGACCCAGGAGCCTTGATACCTTGGAAGTTCCATCTAATTTTTGACTTATTACGTAAAATCGAGATGATTTATTTATAAGTTTTGACTTTTAATTTTTTTTTTAAATTAGCCCACTTTGTATGGCCTTTGAAGCCACTTCCCATAGAAAATATTTTTTTTAAAAAAATTACTTTACGTAATAAGTTAAATATAAAAGACATTGAACAAATTGAATAAGTAATAACTAATAAAATTATATTTATAAGCTTAAAAATTAATAGGACACATGTGTTAAAGGCATATATGCTTCCGCCATATCATATATATATGCTTTTAATAGCGCTTTTTAGAGAAAATGTCATTAAACATATGTACCTAGCTACGGCGCTTGTCCCGATAAGCATCATATAAGGTGTCTAATTTTTTTTTTAAAAAATAACTCATTGTATGGCGCTTCCTAAGGCAAGTGCCATAGAAGGTACTCAACAGCTACGACGCTTGACACAGAGAGCGCCATAGCTGCCACATATATTTTCTTTTTTAAAAAATAGATGTCTCCTCCAATGCTTGTTTAAAGAAGTACCATAAGATCATCAATGCTAAATCTCTATTTTGTAGTAGTGACTATAGAGAGGAAGAGAATAGAACCTTATTATGAGAAAACCTATTAAAGGGAGAAGAGTAATATTTTGTGTGTATTATATTCTGACAAGCATTTTCCCTTAATGTCACATTCTATGTATATAGTGTATATACGGTCACATAGGAATTGATGCAAACCCATTAACATACGGTTATATGGCACTAGATATAACATTTAAACTGCAAAAGATATATCTCTTTATAACTTGTCTCTCTCTATGATAGCTCCTCTTGAATTGGGTTTGAACCTTAATCCACTAAAGATAAACTAGTATATTCCAACAACATCTAAACCAAATTCACTTAATGAGGCTATCTGGTTACTTGTTTCTTTTTCCAACTATCACGTTTCTATTATATATATCCGCTCAGCTATTTTCTTTTGTTTAGTGTCCGTTTGAGCTAGCGGTAGAAGCTGTTTTTTCAATTTGATTTACAGTTGATGAAGTAAGTGTGTAAGATGAGTTTTTTCTCAACTTATGTGAACATGCTTTTCAAACACCAATTTAAACAGGCACTAAATCTCTATCCTCTACGTTCACGTTTTGCTAACCATCAGTTTTGGTGTTCAAGTTTTATAGTTATTATTCCCACGTCAAACCATCTCATGCCGCATCAAAATTTGTGACTTCATATTAATTGTATTGTGTGGATGCTATAAACAAATGTAATTAGAGAAACATACTAGAGAAAATGAAGAATCTTATATTAACTACATAAGAGCAACTTGCTCATACAAACTATAACCAACTGGGTTTAACAATAATCATCTCTCACTTGAGGGTGATTAACAACTAACCCTAACTTTAGGGATCTATGAAGGACTTCCCTCTCTAGAGAGAGAATCACATTAACCTCTCTCATATTGTGGATCTCGCTATCCAACACACTAAACCATATTAACTAAGACCCTTTATATAGATTAAGGTTTTAACCAACCAACTAATCACCTTATATTTCTAACACGCTCCCTCAAGTTGAACACTACTTATCTCAAAAGTGCTCAACTTGAACAACACAAACTAGAGGGTGTAAAGTGATTTAAACCAAATTATTTTTTATCTACAAAATAATACAAATATTTCTTCCCAACACTCCTCTCCATGTCCATTTGCTAATTCACTTTTGAACGGCTTCAATCTGTAAGCTTCTACAACCATTGACTCACATATTGTAGTGCCACCCAAGCATTGACCATATTCCTTTGCTTCTTTTAGAACCTAGAAGCGCTTCTTCAATAGCCCCACATTGAACCCAACAGCAGGAAATGTAGTTACAATCTCTCCAAGCTTGAGCTTTTACTAGATGGTCTTTCTAGAAATATCCATGAGAATTTGCATTTCCCTTTTGATAGTCACAATGCCTTCAACCTCTTCATTGTTGCCCCCTCCAATTAAGTATCTCACAGGCTCATTCTAGAACTCCTCCTTAGTTGAACACTGATTATATCACCCCCTACGTTTTTCTTAACTGCTTTCACCTACTCTCCCAGCTTTGCAAAGTTAGCAGATTGACTCATATCATGGAATGAACAAAATCGGCACCCATAGGATAATAATAATCTTTGAGTAAAATGAGAAATAGGAAGCCATAGAGAACCATGAAACCAAAGCTTTGTTATGCAACTCCCTGAACATTGATCAAGGATGCCCAAATTCCAGGAAGAGCAACACGAGTTTAGAACAAAGGTAGTGGGATAGGTTAGAGCTATTAGCACCAGCAAAACGTTGACCTCATTGGTTAAAGGGAATCAATTAAAACCTAGCAATGAACCAAGAAAGTAGCAAACCTCATCAACAAAAGGTTACTATTAGCCACCTACTATCCATATTAGCCACAAGAGAACTGAACTTTTTGTTCCTAATTGATTTTTCCTTTAATGGGCTTTGCTTGCTTGACGTTACAAATCTTGTTGTATGTTTTGAACAGAGGGTTGAAGAAGGACCAGCGATACTGACTATTACTCTCTTGGGGGGGGGGGGTTGGAGACTTGACCATAAGCATACACCTTAGAAGATCCTTGATTGTGATCAACTGGGTAGGTTTCTCACATGTCCCTATAATGGTGAATTATTTGCTTGATTTCCTTATGACACATTGTATTACCAAAACACTGAACGACCTTATCAAGCTCTAACGAACTCAAAAGTTTGATTGCTTCATTATAATTGTGCTCTGTGAACCTAAAGCTTCCATGCCAAAATCTATAACCCCACCTACCACAAACCAAGAATGGCCATAAGCAACTCCATGAAGTAAGCGAAGATCTATTAAGCAAGCTCCCACATATCCATGATTTCTCTACCACTGAGAAATTTAGAACCCCTTTTAATGCCGTTAATACAGAGTAAATGGTCGTACCCATTACAATGAATTATTCCATGCAAGAGATGACTCTGATTATCAAGAAAACCTTCAGTCAACAGTTTATTACCGGCAGTGATAATGAAATGGTACCTTCTCTTCGATACAAAATGGTTGCTCCAGCTTGTACATCTACAATGATCACAGAAGAGGTGCGAAGAGTGGTAGACATTCTCTTCGATGGTGTAAAGAGGGGTCATACAATTTGATTTCTCGTGAATAAGAATAGTTGTCCATAGAGGCATGCCCTGGATCTAAAAATCTTCAAGCTCTCCACATTCTTGAAGAAAGAGACGAATGTCATCCTTAAAAGGTCTGTTAGGACTGATGGGGCAACCAGGGTCTGTGAAAGAGGGAAACCTGAAAACCTTGGGTAGTCTCTTTCTCTTCTTACACACTTCACTTTGAGCTTCAAGATTACCCCAAGATTTCACTTCGTTGATCTAAGAAATTTTCATGCAGAAACCAATCAATACCAAAGTCTCAAGAAGTAATATCAAACGGAGCTGAGATGACTGTTGATTCTTTAACGGTGAAACAACACCTATAGTAGAGTTCCAAAGATCACGGAATATAAGAAGTTTTCATGGATGTGAGTCCCCCATCACGGTGAAGAGCGTAAACATCAACGGTAGTGGATGCATAGTGGTGAAGATCGAACAACGGCCAATCTAGAAACAACAAAGAGAAAAATCTTCAAATTTGAATGAGAACCTTGAACAAAAACCGAACAGAAGAAGGAATATGCTATAATTTCAGAGAGAATAGACGATCTTGAAGGCCTCAGGCATCCCTTCCACCGGTGCGTTCTCTGGTGGCTTGTTCTGTCACCGATCTTGAACATATATTCTCGCGACGGTGAGCAAAGTGGTGAAGAATATTTTACTTGAAAAAACAATGAATAACTCTCATACATTAACCAACTAGGCCAACCTGGCCTTATCTCCTACAACATTTATCATGCCCATACGTGTGTATATATATAGGCAACCAAGTTACTAATTCTACCTTACCTAACAATAACTGCCCACAGTAAGTAACACTGTGACCAATACAACATAATAAATAAATAAATACAATATTCTTAACACCCCCCCTCAAGTTGGGGGCTATACACATTAATAGTTCCTAACTTGCCCATAAGACGCTCATGACTCTCCTTCCCAAGACCCTTAGTAAATATATCTGCTTGCTGTTCTTTACTTCTCACATGCTCTAGAGTGATAAGTCCTTGCTGTAGCTTTTCTCTTGTAAAGTGACAGTCTATTTCGATGTGCTTGGTTCTTTCATGAAATACTGGGTTTGTAGCAATATGGATGGCCGCTTTGCTATCACAAAAAACTTGTACAGGTTTAAGTTTACTCATATGCAGATCTCCCAGCAGTCTTCTAACCCATACAACTTCTGACACAGCAGCTCCTAGTGCTCGATATTCAGCTTCAGCTGAGGATTTGGAGACTGTATTCTGTTTCTTGGACTTCCAAGAGATAGGGGATCCTCCAAACTTGACTATATACCCCGTTACTGATCTCCTGGTGTCCGGACAAGTTCCCCAATCTGAATCCACATAGCACTGCAGCTGGCTATCTCTGGTTGCTGAAAGTAAGATTCCTAGGCCGGGTGTCATTTTTAAATATCTGATCACTCTTTGTGCAGCTTGAAAATGTGATCTTCTAGGTACTTGCAAGTATTGGCTCAAGGTCTGCACAATGAAGCATATATCAGGTCTGGTTAATGTTAAATAAGACAACCTACCTATCAATCTCCTATAGATAATCGACTCGTGCAGTCTTGGATCATCATCCTCCTTTTTAGGATCGACTCTCAACTTGATATTAGGTTCCACTGGTACTGCAAGAGGTTTTGCTGCACTAAAACTCATGTCAGAAATTATGTCAAGTGCATACTTTCTTTGATTGAGGACTATACCTCCATTAGTTTTCACTACTTCTATTCCAAGAAAATATTTAAGTTGACCTAGATCTTTAATTCTAAATTTATTGTGCAGGTACTCCTTAACCTCATTGATCCGTTGCACATTGTCTCCTGTGATTACTAAGTCATCAACATATGCTAGAATAAAAGTAGTTTCAGTACTAGACTGTCTAATGAACAAAGAATAATCATACTTGCTTTGTCTAAACCCCCCCTCAATTAATGCTTGAGTAAGCTTAGCGTTCCATTGCCGCGATGCTTGCTTGAGCCCGTACAAGGATTTGGTAAGTTTACAAACTTTATTTTCAGGATTACCAAATCCTTGAGGAACTCTCATGTACACATCCTCATTTAAATCACCTTGAAGAAAAGCATTGTACACATCCATTTGAAATAATTCCCAATGATTCTTTGCAGCAATGGTAAGCACTAATCTTACTGTTGCCATTTTTACAACGGGGGAAAATGTCTCAAAATAGTCTATCCCTTCTTGTTGACTATATCCCTTAGCAACTAGCCTCGCTTTATACCTCTCAACATTACCATCGGCACCATATTTTACCTTATAGACCCATTTACAACCTATGGGTCTTTTACCTTTGGGGAGCTCCATGAGTTTCCATGTTCTGTTTTCTTCTAGAGCTTTAATCTCAGCCTTCATTGCATCAACCCATTTAGGGTCCTTTGCTGCCTCTTCAAAAGTACTTGGTTCAACATTAGCATCAATACTAGATAGGATAGCTTTGTAATCAGATGACATGTTAGTATAAGACAAGTAGGATTGAATAGGGTAATTTACCTTTCGTTTACCTGCCTCTATGACATTACTGCAATCAATGGCACACACATAGCCTACCAATGCCCTGTATGACAGATCACCTCCACATGCATAATCCTTGAGCCATGATGGAGCTTTTCTCTCACGAATAGGTCTAGGTATATTGGGTTCTGTGTGTGCATCGCCAGTGTCATCATTAATGGTATCTAGTGGAGGATTCTCATCTAATGGTGCATGCAAATCATGAATTTGTGGGATAGGAATGGGGCTGGAAGTTTCTGTTTCATACTTAAAGGGATCAATCAAAGCATTAGAAGGATCAGTCATAATATTGGAACCCCCCTCTTGATTGATGCCAAGCATGTCTTTAAAAGGAAAACGATGTTCATGAAATGAGACATGCCTAGAGATGCAAAAAGATTTGGTATGAATGTTATAAAGTAGATACCCTTTTTGATTAGGGGGATACCCTAAAAAAATGCATGGTTCAGCCCTGGATTGAAACTTGTCATGAACCGGTGAAGTGATGGCAAAAGCTAAACAACCAAAAATCTTTAAAAAAGATAGGTCAGCTGAAGAACCAAATAAAATATCAAAGGGAGTCCGATGTTGTAAAACCGAAGAGGGCAAATGATTAATCAAGTAGGCAGCAGTTTTCACAGCCTCTCCCCAAAATGGTAAGGGCACTCCGGAGTGGAAAAGAAGGCAGCGAGCCACCTCCAATAGGTGGCGATGCTTGCGTTCAACCACTCCGTTTTGTTGGGGCGTATAAGGACAAGAAAGGTGATGAAGAATACCATGAGCATTGAAGAATTGTTTAAGATCAGCATTAGTAAATTCAAGTCCATTGTCACTACGCACAGATTTGACAGAAACAGAAAATTGAGTACGTGCATAAGTAATAAAATTTTTAAGATGTTGAGAAGTATCACTTTTATTGATCATCAAAAATATCCAAACACAACGAGAGTAATCATCAACAATGGTAAGAAAAAATCTATGACCTTTATAAGTAGGCCGTCTATAAGGACCCCATATGTCAACATGAACAAGTTCAAAGCAGCGTTGGGTTTTCGAATCACTAGAAGGAAAAGGTAAACGTGTTTGCTTAGCACGAGTACATACATCACATTTACTAATACTAGAGATAGGGAAATCAACAGTGGGCAATTCTAGATGTCTTAGTTTCTCTAAAGAGGCATGTCCCAGTCGGTAGTGCCAAATATTGTGGACTGTGTCAATGGATTCATTCTGTTTATTATGCAAAAGCGTATATGACTCCTTAGGTGTGTCAACTAAGTACAATCCATTATGCATTCGGCCAATTGACCGATTCCTCCCATTGGAGATTCCCTGCATGATGCAAACCTTAGGATAAAATAATATGACAGATTGTGTATCGTGAGAAGGTCTAGAGACTGAGATGATATTAAAACAGCAGCCAGGAGCATAAAACACATCAGTCAACATGATATCAGGGGACAGGCGAATGGTGCCAGTGTGTGTCACACGCATTTGCTCACCATTAGGCATCTTAATTTTTCTAGTGGGCCCTGAGTAAGCTTTAACTGATTCCAACATATGTAAACTACTAGCCATATGGCATGTGGCGCCTGAATCAATTATCCAATATAATGTAGACACAGAAGGAGGTAAAGCAGTAATCTGACCTGAAATGCTCTCCTCAAGGTAATCAACAGCACCGACAGCTATATCATTATGTTCTTGTTTAAGGATCTGGAGAATTTGGGCATATTGTTCCTTGGTGATGGGAGGTGGATCGGTGGCTGTGTCAGGAGCTACAGATTGTCGATTTTGAGAATTGGAGGGTACCACAGACAGGCTATTAAGTGAAGCTTCCTGTGGTGATTTCCCTTTGAAATGTGCAGGGAAACCAACCAATTGGTAGCAGCGTTCTCGTGTATGGCCTCGTCGTTGGCAGTATGTGCACTGATCCTGTGAGGACCTTCCGCGGCCTCTGCCTCTGTTAGTGCGACCACCCCTAGCAGCAGCCATAGTAACACCTTCCACGGGACCAGGGGAGTTATAGGAGGCCAATCGCTGGGATTCATCCTGAGAGACAATAGAATATGCCTGATTAAGGGTAGGTAGTGGACTCTGAAGTAAAATTTGCGTCCCGGCATAATGATGGCTGTCATTAAGTCCCATAAGGAACTGTAGAAGGCGCTGTTGCTGAATGGCTCTAGTATATTCTTGTGTGCTTGAACACTGACATGAGGGGAACGGGACGAGGGAGTCATACTCATCCCAGAGATCCTTCAGTTTGGTGAAGTATTCAGAGACATTCATAGCACCTTGAGTTAGACCACCAATTGCCTTATGGAGTGTGAAAATTCTTGTCCCATCTGCCTTATGAAATCGTTCCTTCAGTTCTAACCAGACAGCACGGGCACTAGTAGAGAATACAATTCCTGTGGTAATTTGTTTGTCCACCGAATTGATCATCCAGGAGAGAATGACAGAGTTGCACCGATCCCATAGGTCCCGGAGGGGTGCAGGTTGCAATTCCCAGGTACAAGTCCCGTCAATAATGCCCAACTTGTTCTTGGCTGAAAGGGCAATACGCATAGACCGGGACCAAACCTCATAGTTTTCACACCCACGCAAAACCTGAGAAACCAGAGTCGTGGCTTGTGTATCGGAAGCATGAAGATACAAGGGATGGGAAAAATCAATAGCAGAAGGCGCAGAGGAGGAGCTATCGTCGTCTTTCCCCATAGGTGAGCAAATCAGCACAGTGTAGAAGAAGAACGCAAGATCAGGGAAAAAACGCTCAAGTGACGAAAAAAATGGGATTACCAATCTTAGTAACAAGGGAATGGTGGAGAATCGGTAAATCTTGAATCGGTGATGGAGAAAAGCGGGCTTGAGCAACAAAGATCAACAGGCGTCCGGCAAGAAAGAACCGCGCAACGCACGCAGTGGGTCTTGATGATGACAACAGCAATAGTGAGGACGGAGAGGAGAATGGCGAGTCGCGACTGTCAGACACGAACGGCGAAAACAAAGATCGCTGGTCAAAGATGTGTGAGGCAGAGATCGAAGAAGTGCAGCGATCGGTGGGCACATTAGGGCTTGGGAAAAACAGTACGAGCGAAGAGGAATCTCGACATAACGGGCGGGGCAACGGAAGGAGACGGGCGGCCCAGCATGTGTATCCCTCTGAAGCTCAAGAATCTTGAAAGAAAAAAAAAACGGGGAAGAAAGAAAGCATCAAGATGTGGGCCACGTCTTTGTTTTTGGGCCAGAGGAAGAAGATATTACTGGGGCAGAATTCTTGAAAAACCTCACGACACCGATGGCTCTGATGCCATGTGAACAGAACTAGTCCCAGTATATTTTACTTGAAAAAACAATGCATAACTCTCATACATTAACCAACTAGGCCAACCTGGCCTTATCTCCTACAACATTTATCATGCCCATACGTGTGTATATATATAGGCAACCAAGTTACTAATTCTACCTTACCTAACAATAACTGCCCACAGTAAGTAACACTGTGACCAATACAACATAATAAATAAATAAATACAATATTCTTAACATACTAGAGAAAATGAAGAATCTTATATTAACTACATAAGAGCAACTTGCTCATACAAACTATAACCAACTGGGTTTCACAATAATCATCTCTCACTTGAGGGTGATTAACAACTAACCCTAACTTTAGGGATCTATGAAGGACTTCCCTCTCTAGAGAGAGAATCACATTAACCTCTCTCATATTGTGGATCTCGCTATCCAACACACTAAACCATATTAACTAAGACCCTTTATATAGATCAAGGTTTTAACCAACCAACTAATCACCTTATATTTCTAACAGATGCGATGATTCTAGCTATTTACGATTTTATAAGCATATAATCGGTTGGTACTTTTTGAGGACGAGAGGGAAGAGTTAATGGAAAAGGATGGAGCAAAAGCTAAAAGTTTCTTTTATAAAACGACAATTTATTAAAGAAACAAGCAAAAATGTTACAGCAAAAAGATATTGGACTTATATTACAATTAAAAAGTAATACAATCCAGGTAAGTCCAATAAATATAACAGATATATAACTAAAAACAATTTTTAAAAGAAAAAAAGAAAAAATTATTAAAAAGAAAAGAAAAGAGACTTGAGTTTTTAACATAGGATCTAGTTAGTAAACATGTAAATTTTATCTTACATTAAGAAGTGGAAGTGCTTCCTCTGATCCTTATTATAACACACCAACTAACAATTCTCACAAATCAATAAAAACAGTTAAAATAATTAATTTTATTCTAAAATTTAAGTAATTTTCAATATTACCCCTGCTAATTCCACTAAACTCTAATATTATATTAATGATCACTCTCACCCACTACCCTTATTAATTATGGACATACATGAAAAAAAATATTTAATACTCTTTAAAAATAAGCAAGTGTGCCTTATAAAAATCATCAAATATACTTATTAAATAATGCCTTATAATAAAAACAAGAGGGAGTAGTACATGCCGTTAAGTAACAAGGCACCAGTATGATCCTACCCTTTTTATTTTGGGGTTGACCTATCAATGCTGAATTTGGTCGGGTCAAACTAGATCAACGGCGTAGACGGCCCTGAACTCATAAGGTAATTGTTCAACGAGACACAAATTAAAGGCGCATACCTACAAGGCCAATTTAATGCCATCCAACTTCTGTTCAATGCTTCATCACCAACTTCTCTCACCTCACCAGCAAAGGCTGGTATGGTAGTTGTTAGTGAGGATTGGGTTTATAAGTATCATAAGATTGTTAGTTTAAATACTACTGATGTGAAAACCTTATTAATTGGATAATCTATAATTAAGTACCTCTGAAGGTTTTTTTTGAATTGAAAAGCATGCATACCTTAATCCAGGTGAGCTCCGGATCTAACTCACATAATTTTTTTATTAGATACTTCTCTGGCCTCTCTCAATAATGTGTTTGGCAGTTTGGCTTATCCATCAAATGGTTTTCACAAGTGTATGTTTTGTTTATTAAAAAGAACAACGCCTAGATATTCGAAACATTAATAATTGTGTTTGGTGGCATTTGAATGGAAAAAGGCTCTAAATTTTAGTGGATGGATGACCTTTGATTTCCACTATTTACCATTTTGTGCTATCTTTAATTTCTTTTAGAACCTTGAATTTCTATATATTTATATCATGCATCCACTTGGTGCTTCTCCACAATAATATAATAATAATTACGCAAAACACAGAGTGTTCCTTTTCTTTATAATTAATAAGCATGGTGTAAATTGCAACCCCTTCCACTCGCTGTGACTTTTTAGGCCTCACCCAATGACCACTATATATATATAGGGCTATTTTCTGCTTAGTTAGGCCGTCCATATTTATCCATTTTCACACTATGTGTATTCCACGTAAAATAGCTTGATCAAGTAAATAAAAAGAATACAGCAACAATATATGTTAAATATCTATACACACACAGTCTTCATTTGCCCGCAGTTTTTTTTTTTTTTTACTATCTATTGTTAAATTACTCTTCTCAAATAACATAGCATGTGCATTAATCTGTTCAAATTCAACTTTGATTTTTTTTCTTCTAATGTTGCCAGAAGGATTTTATGAGTTGATTAATCATAAGGTTTTTTCCAAGCTAAGTGATGATGAAACATTGATTTGCATAATGCTAGCAACCTATCACATGGTTATATTTGTAGGGCAGAAAGAGAATTCAAGTTATCTCGTTGAATTTATTACATGAATGTGCGATTTTACTTTAATTTATTGTTTTTCAACTTTTTCAAATATATTTTTTTCATTGTTACCAATATTTTATAGGAGTAAAGTTAAAAACTTCTATTAAGTTTTAAAACAAAATCAATAAGATTTAATGTCTTTATTAATTATAGTTAAACACATTGAAAAGTCACTCTAAATAAAACCAAATGAATAAGTGCTAGAGTGTGGTCGAACAACATTTGTATATAGTTATGCACAAATTTATAATGCACATACACCACATGAGGGCTATAAGCACGGAGGGAAAATAAAGCGATAATTTGAGTCAAATATAAAAGAAATACTTATATATTCTGATAACGTCTCTTCATTTATACTTTGATTAATTAAAATATAATAACTAATTTTATTTTAATCCTACATGTCGAATGAGTCATATGGAGAAATTCAAATTTCATGATTTTGAAAAAACATAAATTTTTTAATTTAGAAAAATGAAAAAGCGCAATTCCCTTTCATCAACCCTAAAATCATAATATTTGAATTTCTCCTGATAAATTATTTATCATGTAAGATTAAAATAAGATGAATTGTAATATTTTAATTAATCAATCTATAGACAAGGTGACGCTCGTGAAATATATAAGTATTTCTTTAAATATAAAGTAGCATGGGGACAGCTGAGTGGCCAAAATAAGAGACTTTTTTTTTTTTACCGGACAAAAACAAGAGACTTATGGCACCCTAATTATTTTAAAATACTTAATTCAATGTGGTGGGTTGGTGCATAATTCTCCCTATCCAAAACAAAATCACTTTCAATTACATCAGAAAAACGAAGAGACAGCCGTGAACTCATTAAATGTCTAAAAAAATTTCAATTTCACTTATATTAAATAAGGCTTTAAAGGAAAACGAAAAAATACGCTGAGTCACGTTTAAATATTAATTATATAAAAAATTAATAAATAACTATTAATTAATATTTTTTGATAAAAAATATTAATTATTTTCAGAGTGAATAAATTATGCTTACAGAAAATCTATGAATATTTTGAACTAAAGTGAATGGAGCATTCAGCATCAGCAGTCACGAACTGATAGGTCACAAGTAGGTAGTGATCATCACTTTCATTAATAATGAGGTGCTCCTCGTCCGCTCAAATTGTCGCCCTTTCTGTGTGGCTGTCCTTGATTACTTTTATGGCCGCTTTATACTAGTTGTTATTATTATTATTATTATTATTCATTGGGGGCGTTCCCAACATATATTTCAGATGATTTAAAATATAAGATCTAAAATTATGAAAGGGTGTATTTTTTTTTATATAAGATCCACCTTATATTTGTCTCATCATTTAATACTTTTGTTTAGTTTTACCCTAATTAATTGTATATCTTTCTTATATATATTTTTTCACTCATTCTCTCTTCCATCCACCCTCTTCATAAATGGAAATTTTTTAGAAAAGAAAGTTATATTTTTCTTATATATCTATTGCCTTTAAATAAATTTAATTAATTTTTTGAATTATGTAATTTAGTTATTTGATTCTTATATAGTTATATTTTTCATTGGAAGAGGCAGTAATTCCCTTTTATATATATATATATATATATATATGAAGATATACTTCCCATTTAAAGACCATATACTAGTGAAACAAAAAGGGGGGATATGCCATTTATGGAGCAGTCTTATGTAGACTCACTCAATTTATCTAGGGAAGGGCAAACGGATTAATTAATTTGATATTTTAATTTAGTGGGTGTTTGATAAATTATCAAAACCTAGATTTATGTAACCCGAGATAAAATTCTTCTCACATATTTACTTCGTAAAAGTTATTCTCAAAAGTGAATACTATCCCACATTTAATTAATGTAATCAGAAAGTAGGATGCTTTTCTAGAACGAATTTAAAAATGTATACACAGAGACTTTTCGAAAAGGTAACTGCCTTTAAACCAATTAAATAGAGTTTTATTTTTAATATCCTGGGCATTTATTAGGTCAGGTAATGTTTTTTAATTTGAATATTAGGTCAAGTAATTAACATATATTTATTCCAAAGCTGCCATTGACACGTTGATTTACTTATATCATGCTCGAAGTGGAAGTGGACCATTTGAGGGGAACGAGGAAATAGACAGTACTCCATCCGGTCTTGTCTGTTTTTTTATATGAAATATTTTCTCTCATAAAAATGGTTATTAAGATAAATCTTCTCAGCTTGAAATTTTAAATTAATTTTTTTATTTTTACCTTTATTAAACACTTGTTACTTATTATTATTCTACAATAAATTTTTATCAATTACCTTTCATATGCAATTTTTTAAAATAAAGGTATAGTTTAAAAAAAAAGTATAAAAATTTTATATTTATTATTTTTATTAACATCTTAGAACACGTGATTTTAATAATTATTTTTTATAAAAAGGACATGTGAGAAAATACTAACAAATAGTGAAGGAGGTGTAAGGAGTAAAGACTAAGTGCATGTGTTTATGTCTTTTGTTTTGTTTTTTTTTTTTAAGTTACATTGGAAGCTTCTCGAATCTTAGTAGTTTTGTGTTAACCTCATATCCCCTCTCATTCTTATTATAAGCTTCATATTTTTCAAATGGGTTTAACTTGGGCCTTTGTACAGACTATACTTTAGAAATGTTTAAACGTTATTTAATACTATTTTTTCATTTTTACTCATAATTAATTATATGTCTCCATTATAGCTTTTCTTCACTCATTCTTTCTCACATCTGTTTTACTTATTCCCTTATCACTTATCATCTCCATAAATATCACTTATCATCTCCATAAATAAGGGTGTCTTATGAAAATAAGATATTTTTTTACATATCTAATGTCTTTAAGTAACTAATCTTAACAACAGTTTCTATTTGAGCAATTTAGTTATATGAAGCAACAGTGGTTGTATTGATAGATTAATCATGAAATATATAGACAATGTGTAATACTCCGAAATTTGGGATTTGAGGCTTGAGAATAAACATAAATTAAGTGGACTACTAAGCCCCAATTTAGTATGAGCTCAAATTTATCCCCTACTGATTCTTATATCTTTGGGATATTAAGAAAGTAAAATGGTGAACTTTGGAGAATATAATTATGTTTTCGATGAAATCGCTTATGAGGTAGTGAGCTTGTCATGTGATTTTGAATGATCAAATGATGAGCAAAAATTATGAAATTTTACAGGATGAAATTATACATCCTAAACTTTAATTTGATAGGTCATATAACTGAATTAGAGCTATATAAAAAGATATGAATTTTTGAAGTCAACACAGAAAAACTATGAAGTTTCTGGAACAGCATACAAAGATTGAAATTCTAGGAATTTTGTGATTCCATCTAGCAAAAATATATTTTTTTTCCTTAAAATTAGACTCAATAAGGGTTTTATAAGCTTTGGAATCACTCTAATTTGATTTTTCTAGAATCAGTTATGATTTTTTGAAGTTTGGGCAGAAATCTGCCAAAATTTTGTAAAAATCCGAAAATGGAAAAATAATTATTAGATAATTATAATATCTCATAAAATCATATTTTATCATCTTCCTCCTCCAATTTTCGTCAGTTTTGCTGCAACAAGAGAGAGGAAGTGTAGAATTTTGTAGAGAGAGAAGGATAAGAGAAACTTCTACGGTAGGTTGATTCCTTCGGTAAATCTCTACCTAATGTGTATAACTTCGCTCCTAAGCTATTCTTCTATGTGGATTAAGGTTTTGAAGCTCAAATTTTAGTCTTGGGAGCTTAGGGTTTTCAGCCAAGAAGAGGAAAAGCTAGTGGGAGCTTGAAGTAACTTCCAAACCTTCGTATATTGACTATTTTGGTTGTTGTGGGCAATTTAATCGATGAAATTTCGCCGGACTGTCTTTGATTTGAAAATTGAAAATTGAATAGGCCTAAGTGTTATGCTACCCAAATTGATACTAAATGGTAGTTGTAACCTAATGGAATAGTCAATAAGGTGGTTAGGAGTAGAAAGGAATGCGTTTATGCAGCCGAAACCGAAAAATCTCAATTTTTTCTGGAGAACACCATAATTTCGATCAGGGATGTTTGAGGTCCTTAGAGTTAGATTTTCAATGATTTGATGGTTCCATTGGATTCAGGAGGGAAAATTAGGTGGGGTTACATTTGGGCACTTTTTCGGAAAAGGCCAAAAAAACACAATTACGGAAACGCCCCTAAAACCCTAAAAGTAGGGCTGCCAAGGGCAATTTTGTAATTTGAAATTGAATTTGATAATTTTGAGTCTGGAAATGGATTCCTTGGGTGAAAATATGTAAGAATAGCCCATGTCAAAATTTCGGAAAAAGTACATCCGAACCGAGTTCCCGGGGGTATTTTAGTAATTTTTCAAGATAGACTCATATAAGCCCCAGAAATACTATGGAAGTTTCTAAATGACATATTTGGAATTGTAGGACCGAGCTGAGAGCCCGAGTTGTTGGCAAGCAAATCGAGGAGAAAAGCTGGAGGTAGGGGACTTACGTTACTTGCATGTAATTGATATATTTGCTTGTGTAATGATGTATGTGATTCCTTTACTTAATTGTGTAGAGTATATCTGAATAAATGAAGTTCTATTTCTGTTTTCGCCGTGGCCATAGTCTTGTTGTATGAAACATTGAGCATGCAGAAATGTCATTATAGGGTATACACCTAGATAAAGCTAACATGTCATACACATAGCATCAATCATACATGCATTATGGTATCTATTTTCTACTGAGATTCTCTCGAATCTCACCCTTCCCTACCAACAATTTAGACAGGAGACAACAAAAGATATGCAAACAACAATGCAGAGTACCGTACGAGGGGATCACAATAGTATAACGAAGACAGGAAGAAGTCTCCATTCCACTGGGATGGGTTTAGACACTCTAGTAGCCTTGTACGGCTACCTTAATCATAAGTATCATGTACAAACCCCTATGGGAAATTTATGTAATCATGCACATATTATTCGTATAGTTATACTATTCTTGTGTTGTCTACCAAATCGCGTATCGTTTTCCGCAAATACTCTGATAAATGTGAAGATAAAAAGAGGGCGTGACACAATGTTTCTGCTTGTATATTAATAAAAATATTTATATAGTAAAAAAATTCTAACAAAAGCTTATGTAATTTTGTATTAGCAGTTTAACAATAGTTGGAAAAAAACTCATTGATATTTCAACAAAGATTTTTTTTGGAAAAAACACTAAAACACCACATGTTTTGAAACAGGAGGTAATTGTATTAGTTAATAATAATGTCGGCAAAAAGTGTGAAAGGGGAAAAATCATAAACAGAGGTAATTGTATTAGTAACAATTGTCATTTTAATTGAAGCTTTTGATGATAAAAAATTTAAAACGATACTACGTAATATCTTTTTGGAACATACAACAAAATAAAAACGTAATCACTAAGGGTCTGTTTGGTGTGAGGGATTTGGAAGGGAGGAAAAATTTTTATGAGTTGAATTTTAAAAGATTGAAGAAGTGGGGTAATAAAATTTTAATAAAGAGAATATATAAGATAAAAGAGTAAAAAAAATTTTTAACCCCACTTATCTAATTTTTTTAAATTCAACTCAAACAAATTTTCTCTCCGTCCACTTTCCTTCCCCTCCCTTCAGACCAAACAAGCCCAGTGTGTTTGGTTTGAGGGGAGGGAGGGGAGGGGTGGGAGGGTGGGTGAATTACTTTTTTGGGTTGAAGAAATTTAAATTTTGAGTGGGAATACAAAATTTAAAAAGAATGAGAAAGTAAATTTTAGGCAGAAATCCAAAATTTAAAAAAATAAGAGGGTAAATTTTAAGTTTCTTTTATCCAAAATTGTAATTTTCACACCCTCTCATCCCCTCACCCCACCCCCCTTAAACCAAACATACCCTAAAAAGTCATGGCAACAAATGGGCAGCATGAATCTATTTTCATTTCATACATTAAAATTTATCATTACATGCTGCTTATTTTTTATTAATTATTTTACTGCATGCGTTACTTTCTTGTGACTTTATAATAAGTTAAATTTGAATAAACCTTGTCCTTGTTCGGCGGCGAAGGGCCTCCACTTTCTATGCTCACCATTATTCAATACAAATCTGCAACTTCCCACTCTTTTATTTGTTTGTGTGATGGATCCGGCTGATGGTGATGGTCGATTCTTCGGTTAATTAATAATTAAGTGTCAAAATCCCATTTAAAGGAACATTGGCTGTCGTCAGATGAGTATTTTATACGATACCACAAGTCAGCGATATAATAGACATTAAAACAAGTGTCTAATGACAGCTATGATTAAAAAAACAAATATTACTCCCCAGGAATTATTATATGCTCCATCTCTTTCTGGCAAAGGAAAAAAATTGCTCCATCTCTTTCATATTCATAAATACTACTTTCATTCCTAATTATGAGATAAAGTTAACTTTTTTTTTTTGAGAGATTAAGGAAGTTAAATAAGTTACTTAATTATATCATATGATATATATCCTTAGATTATATATCAGTTTATTAATCAAACTAATTAGTTTTGAGAAAAAAATAAAAATAAAAATACTCTAAAATAATTTAATTAGTTTCCTTAATCTCTCTAAAAAAAAATCAATTTTATCTTATACCTAAAATCTGAGGAAGTAATTAAATATAATGCTAATTAACTAGGAACTGTTGTTATACGTATCACAGCAGTTACTACTACATATATATTCCACACTAATGAAAGACAAAAATAACTCAGTTAAGATGTGCCCCACGTTTTAAAATATTTTTTAATAGCGCTCAGTTTCTTAAAATAACTTTTGTACTTTTAGCATCATAAAATATTTTTTAATAGTACCTTATTAAAAAATATTTTAAAATATAGAATGCACAAAATATTATTTTAAATACCAAGTGCAACTGACAAAATACTATGGAATGCTGATGCAGCTCCACCTAGAATAATTAGGTCTTTATTGTAGTTATAAAGTACGTGTACTGTTCTGAGTTACAAAGTCAAGATCGAGACTTAAAAATGATGTTTATTTATTTGAAAGAAAAAAAACTTAGCCACTTAAACTTATACATTTAAGGAGAATTCAATGACAGTTGTGCCTAACAATTTAGCTGGAAAAGATAAATATAAATAACAAATGTTAGTTCAAATAGTTTTAGATATGAGATTTTTAGTTAGTTGCAAACCAGGTGTTTAATTCCCATATGTCACTCCTAGTATTTTAGGATTGACAATTTTGTTTTTTATTAGATTAAGGATTTTTCCCTCGAAGTTCAAAGGATAAAAAGTTATCATATATCTTAATAAATAAGCTTATTGAGATTTAAATTTGTGTTTTCTCCTTATAGAAGTGATGCCCCTTATCATCTTAACCAATATCTTATTGATAATTCATATTTAAAACTGTCTATATTGACATGAAAACTGAATTTTTTAGCAAATCTTTTTTATCTCCCTATTAATGAATTGAAATGTTAGAGCTTAATTGCTATTTTCCCTAGCTATGTTTAAAGCATATTGCTCTCCAATCAAACTAGTGTATGTATATATTATTCTTGCTTTGGCATGTAATTAACTGTTATTAATAGTTATTGTATTTTTTAATTGAAAAATGATTTTTTTAATTTGATTAAAAAATTTATTAAGCAACGTGTTATTTGACCCTAACCCATATAGATTAAACAGAGGGATGGGTGTAAGTGAAGATAAGGAACTCAAATTCTCGTAAGGCATAAAAATTTAATAACACCCTCTCCCTTTAATATAAAATTTACTTAACTAATTTAGATAAATTAAGAAAATTAGTTATTTGTTAAAACTGTATGCTGTCAGCTTTATAAAAAAAACCCTATTAAATCATTTAGAATTAAACCATCAATTGATACAAACTCTTTAAATACCACAAGCAATGAATAGGGACAATTTAAAAAATAATGATAAATATAAGAAACAAAATATACAGATGTCTTATAATTAAAACTTTATCTAATTCTTAAGTAGTTTTTTATATTAGGGTCCGAAGGAGATACTACCTCCGGTTTTAAATTACACTACAAACTTTGTTCTATATTTATGATCGGAGAGAGTAGTATACACATGTGTATCAGTGTATTAACTTTATTACAAATTGAAATACTCAATTTGTTTTTCTTTGTTTTTAATGCAAGACATTTCTTTTTTCCTTCAAGAAGGAGTACTCGTATATCATAGAGTAATTCGTTTTCTTTGTCTTCTCTTAAATATTTATGTCCTAATCCAAGTAGCCAACCTCGCGGTCCTCACGCTCACGTTTTATGAGCTGTTTGCTTGCTATCTTTCACGGCGCGTCATCTTCAATTTTAAGGCATTAATTAAATAACTCTCCCTCTCTCTCACACACAACAAATCAGGCAAATCTCAATTACCAAATGCCCCCATTTCACATATGTATCGAATTTAATTATCAGAGTCAAACTATTTTGCCAGCGGATAAGGACATAAATCTTTACTTTTCCCCTCATTCAAAACGATTAATTTTTAATTATTTATCAACGATCACAAAACGTTCTGAAAGGAAAGAAAATAGAGAAAGAAAAGGATGCGTAGTGATGTTTACAAATTTAAATCCTAAGAATTATCATTCAAATAATATGTGCAGGTTCTTATCTTCTTCACGTTAATAATTGTTGGTGTTGATAAGTTTTGTTATTCTTAGGCAGATAGGACCAACCGTGGTCTCGGGGGTGTTTGGTTGGCTGTTGTGTGATTGTGAGGCTCAAATGAATTGAAATTCAGCTATACTGTTTAACTACACGTGGCAATTAAGTGTTTAAAAAAAAAAAAATCTTCATCATTATCATCTACGTGTACAAATAAAACTACAATTATTAATTATACCATAGATTCATTAATATTTTATATTTATATGTTTTAACGGTGTAATTATTTTCAGGTAAAAAAGGTGTGATTATTTTAATAATTAAAATTATTATATTTTAATGGGTGAAAATAGTATAGACACCCTAATATTATTTTCTAGTAGTTTCAATATCTTAAATCTTTTTTATAATGTATTCAACATTGTGATACTATTTTCTTGGTGCGTCCACCAGCACCTCCTAATGCTATTTTTGATATATATATATATATATATATCTAATAATTTAATCTTATTTTTGGTCTAAAGTACTACATTAACTATAAATAAGATTAAAATATTAAAAATATCATAAATAAGATTAAAGTGATGAATGCTTATAAAAAATAATGTTAGAGCCTTAGAGGTTGGACTTTTCACCAATTTAAAGTGTTATGCAATCCCAAAAACAATTATAAATTAAAATTATTTTCAAGCAATCTCATAACACTTTTTTAAATTGATCAATAAATTTATTGATTTTTTTACCTATCATAAAAAAATTACTTACTGCTTCCTTAATATAAATAACATTTTTTGGGTATCTGAAAATTGAAGTTACTTTTTTCATTTTTTACCTCATTAAATATAGGGAGAATTATACTAAGATCCTAAGGAAGAAGAAAAATGATAAAATGGTCCCAATAGATTGCAAAATGAAAAAATGGTTCCATGGAGTTGTTAACGAATTGTCAATACATGCTCCTAGAGTTGTTAATGGGACCATTTTTTCATTTTGCAATCTATAGGGACCATATCTTCATTTTTTTCCTTCCTTGGGACCTCATTATAATTCGCCCTTAAATATATACCTTTATATTAACTATCACCAAGGAACGAAAAACCGGACCGGTCAATAAACCGGTCACAGCACAGGTTCAAAGGTTAATGGGTTAACCGGGGTCTAACCGATAGTTGAACCGGTCATATTAAAATATTATAATTTATCAGTGATAATATATACTAATATATTTTTAAACTTCTATAGATAAAAATAAAGATTTTTAGAAAAAAAATGTTTAAAATCTATTAGTATTAGTTATAATATCTATACTTATATAAATATATCTCATTTCCTATAATTATTATATCTTTTTAAATAATTTTTTTCATTATTTTCTTCATTTTTAAAGATTTTTTCTTTCTTTATCTATTTTTCTCTTCATTTTAGTCTTCAACTTTCCATTTTACCCTCAAAAAACACAAAATAAAAATTTGGAAAATTAAAAAAAAAAAACCGGGTCAACCAGTTGGACCACCGGTTTTAACCGGTTCTGACCGGTCCAACTGATTTTGACCGGTTCAACCGGTATGACCGGTTTACTGATCAAACCAGACCGGACCAGAGACCGGTTCCCGGTTCAACCTGTCCGGTCCGATTTTTTGTACTCTGACTATCGCACATGCATTGCTACTCATCTTCTCTCAGTTACTATTCTTAAAAATAAGGGTATATTTAGGAAAAGAATTATATTTCTTATATATTTATTAATTTTAACTTTTGAGTTTGATATATATAAATAGTTATTGTGAGACACTCTTTTCAGTCCTAAATATAAGATAAAGTTGGTTTCTTTTAATAGATTAAGGAAGCTAAATAAGATATTTAATCATATTATATGTTATGTATCATTAAATTATATATTAGTTTAGGCAAAATAGTTTAAAGAAAAAAATAATAAATATAAATATTTTAAAATAATTTAATTAATTTTTTTAACATCATTAAAATAATAACTCTATCTTATATTTTGGTGAAGACGAGGGAGTAGTATATATAGTATTATGATTCAGACGCGGGTAACTTTTTATGTTTTGTGAATTACATGTGCGGCTCTGAGAAAGTTCGGGAGGAAGGCGGTGATAAGAAACGGGTCTGATAACAGTCGGGTTGCGAGTATAAAAGGAGCCTCTCTTGCCAAATCTGTGCAGTGTATACGCAAAAATTCAAATCTTACAGTGAGTAACAGTCCAATCAAATATTATTTGATCCTTCGATCAGAACCTCAATTTTCTGATCACGACGTCGCTTTGTTTTCTCGTGATCCAGAGCTTCACACACCACTCTTCTCCCAAATGCTCGTGACCCTGCATAGGTGTCTTGTGGAGCCTCCCCTGCTTCTCTTTCACCTCTCTGTTTCTTTCAATCATTTATTTCAAAGTTTCCTGTTACTATCAACAGGCCTTACGATTTGCATTCACCTTTTCCCTTATATTTCTTCCGTAGAGCACCCTGATCGCATTCATCTGAAGATCGTCAATCGAGTTTCGATCATCTGGTTTATATTGAAGCAGACAGGTTAATTCAGTAGAGTTTAGAAATGGCTGGGGATAGGGTTACAGAGGAGGCGGTGAGGGATGAAAGAGAGGAGAAAAGGAAGCGAATGTTCTCGTCTTCGAGATCGTCTTCTTCTTCGTCGTCGACTTCCGATGACCGGGAATACGAAGTTCAGGACCTGAGAGACAGGTTGAAATCGTCGAGAGGAAGCCGATTCCAATTGATCGAGGACGAGTTAAAGGAACTCAACCAAAGGAAACTCAGTCGCTACGTCCTTGATGGCATCCGAGGCTTCTCCAAAGATTTCATCATTCATCCCGAGAAGAGCAGGTTTCCCTTCTCTCTCTCCATATCTTTCGATAATCTATTTACATATATTTTCGGTTAATTTTTTTTTAAAATACAGGCGGTGTTTCTCTGTTTTTAACTTTTTATTTATTTTAGAAAAAAAAAAAGCCTCCAATCTCCATAGTCCATTCATACTCCGGGCGTGCCGGAGTGGATTTGTCGATTTGGGGGAAATAGCGGCAACCAACTTTCAAATGGAGGGAGTGGCACACGTCACTCCATCCATCTCCTTCCACGTACCCGTTTTGTGGACGCGGCTTCTCTCTTTTATTGTTACCGTCCGCTGCCTTCCTTTACCTCCTTTACCTTTCAAGTTTAAACTGCGCCGTTTTAGCGTAAAACACAGCACCCAGTGTTTTTTTTTTTTGAAAATCACTATTTAACATCCTGATGTATTTTTTCAATACCGTCAGTTTCCTAAAATATTTTTTTAAGATCTTAAAATAATTTTTCAGTATTATCCAGTATTTTGAAGTATTTTGAAAAACACTATTCAACATCTTGAAATATTTTTTCAGTATCAGTCAGTTTCCTAAAATAATTTTTCAGTATTATCCAGTATCCTAAAGTATTTTTTTTAGTGTTAATCAATACTCTGAAATATTTTTGGTGTAATATTTTAGGATGTTGAATGCACTAAAAATTAGTTTATATGCACCAAAAATATTTCAGAGTACTGACTGACATTATCATAATATTGAAAAATTATTTTAGGATCTTACAAAAATATTTTAGGAAACTGACTGGTACTGAAAAAATACTTCATGATATTAAATAGTATTTTTCAAAATACTGGATAATACTGAAAAATTATTTTAGGATCTTGAAAAAACATTTTAGGAAATTGACTGGTACTAAAAAAATACATGAGGATGTTAAATAGTGATTTTCTAAAAAAAAAAAACTGGGTGCTGTGTTTTGCGCCAAAACGGCGCAGTTTAAAGGTAAAGGAGGGCAGCGGACAGTAATAGTAAAGGAGAGAAGCCGCGTCACCATTTTGTGGGGACATTTGGCCCCACAAAGCATCTGGTTGAATCTTTGACTATTTTTTTCCTTGGCGAAGAAAGATCGGACGGCTGAGATATTTTAAGGCTGATGATAAGAAGTAATCAACTCTTTTTTTTATTGAATAAAGAAGCAGTCTAACTTATGCGTACATATCTACACCCCTTGGAGATCATATGTCAGGTTAGTGATACGTAATTAAAATCGGTTTTTAGTGGTTGAAAATTATGAAATTAATATTTTCTTTTTTGTTAAAAATGAAATCTGCTTTATGAATGAAAATTTTGGCAAAAAGTGAAGTTGGAATGAAACATGGGGATAAATGGGTGGGTAAGCAATCTATTTGTAATAGATTTTAACTGATAAACAGGGTGAAAAAATACCGAAATAAAAAGTTGCCCTGGGCGGAGCAATATATACAAGTAGGGAAACACGGCTGTGCTGTTATGTAGATGGGAGCCACGAGACCTGGAATTAAAGTACCGTAGTGTTTCTCTTTGTAGGGCGGAACCTTGGTGGTAGTTAAAGGTCAAAGGGTTCGACATCGGGACAGTCTGAATTGTGAATTCTGAAATGCTGGAATATGATAAGAAGTTTTAATTAATAGTTCATTTTAGACCATAAATATTGCCATGTGTTACTAACCATGAAGAGGAAAAAACTATGAAGAAGCTCCTAACAAAACTCGACCGTGTTATTTATGACAGTCTTTTTTTGCGAAAGAAACATATGCTTCGTCGCCAAACATATTTTGAATTTTTCATTTCTTTATAAAAACCAAAAAGAATAAAAGAAAAATAAATGTTAAACATAAAGGACGCTGTCAGTCATTTATTTTAGAATCCCACACAAAAGAAAAAATAAAAAAATAATCCTTGAAGTTGTGAATGGACGCCCCTCAACTTGTTAATTGACGCTTCTCGACTTATCATTAACAACTTCAGAGATTATTTCTTTATTTTTTCTCTTGTGTGAGACTTGAATGTAATTGTCCCTTTTATCTAGAGGTTTTCGCTAGTGACTCTTCACTTGCTGCAATCTTCACTTGCTGCAATCTTCACTTGCTGCAATCTTCACTGGATAGCCATGGACTGACATGGTTCGATTAATATAATGAGTCGCAAAATTTGAGAAATAAAAAATTATGTGACATAATGCTTGTCTTTGCAAGGGCCAATTTGACGTGAGGACTTACTTATTGTTTTATATGTGATATGTTATGGAGGATTTATTTTTGGCCACCGTAGAAAAAATATTAATGCTTTCAAAGTTTGAAGTATGATTGCATGGTTTCAAACAAATGGAAAGTTATATGGTTATAAACTGATATTGGATTGGCGACATGGCAGGTGGTATCCAACATGGAGAAAATTCATATTGTGTTGGGCAATATACTCATCCTTCTTCACCCCAATGGAGTTTGGATTTTTTTGTGGGCTAGACAAGGATCTCTTTATACTGGATATAATTGGCCAAATTGCATTTCTTGTAGATATTGTTGTACAATTCTTTCTGGCTTATAGGGACAGTCAGACCTATCGTATGATTTACAAGCCATCCTCTATAGCTTTGAGGTGAGTGATTACTAATTTTAGTGCTAATTATTATGCAACAATTTAATTTACGCTTAAGGATGAAGTCCTTAGTTACTATGACAGCTTACCGGTTACTCTCTTTGTTCTTGCAGATATCTAAAATCTAGCTTTATCTTTGATCTTCTTGGATGTATGCCTTGGGACATCATCTATAAGGTTCTAATTCATGAACAAAAATTTTTGAGTACTAACGTTTTTTATGCCAATTTGTTTCATTAATCTACATGTTGTGATAATGGTATCAAACACTGGTATCGACACTATTATCAGATATTGGTGTTAGACACTGTTATTAGATATTGGTATCAGACACTAATTTCATATACTTGTTTCAAAGTCAAAAAGGGTTTGAATCTCACTCTTATTAACATGATCAATTTAAATTAATTTATTATTTTGTTTTTTCATCTAGGCTAGTGGAAGAAGAGAAGGTGTAAGGTATCTTCTTTGGATAAGATTATATCGGGTACGAAAAGTGACTGAATTTTTTCAGAGCATGGAGAAAGACATACGTATCAATTACATGTTTACTAGGATTGTAAAGCTTCTAGTCGTTGAACTCTACTGCACGCATACGGCTGCTTGCATCTTCTACTATTTGGCTACCACACTACCTGCATCTCAAGAGGGTTACACATGGATAGGAAGTTTGAAGTTGGGCGACTACAGTTATATGAATTTCAGAGACATTGATCTTTGGAAACGTTACACAACATCTTTGTATTTCGCTATTGTTACAATGGCCACTGTTGGTAGGTTGCTAATGGTTGGTTATTCGCTTCAATACATAAAATCTCTTTTAGACTTTCCAAATAGTGTGCAGTTATATTTTTCTTAAAAGTTTTGTAATTAATTTAGTATTTATCCTTATAATATATTTTTGTCCTACACAGGTTATGGAGATATACATGCAGTAAATATGAGGGAGATGATATTCATAATGATATATGTTTCATTTGATATGGTTCTTGGTGCTTATTTAATTGGTAACATGACAGCTTTAATAGTTAAAGGATCAAAAACAGAAAAATTTAGGGATAGAATGACGGATCTTTTGAAATATATGAATAGAAACAGACTCGGAAGGGACATTCGTGAACAATTAAAAAGCCATATGCGCTTACAGTATGAAAGTAGCTACACTGAGCCAGCTGCCATTCAAGACCTCCCCATCTCAGTTCGCTCCAAGGTATTATGAAAATGAATATGATCTTGTTAAAATCATTTAAACATGATATATCTCTTATTCCTCTATTATGCTTTTTGATGGTTTTTTCTATAATTAGTTTAGGTTTTGTTTATTTATATATTTTTTGGTTCTCCTTGCAATGTCTCCTTATATTTTATTTGTTTATCTATTTTTGTTTCATAAAATCAAGAATTTATTATGTCTCCCAATTTATGAAATGTGAGCTTGAAACTTTCACAATTGCACCAAGGATCTCTTTATACTAGGTATAATTGGTCAAGTTGTATTTTTGGTAGACTTTGCTGTGAAAATTTCAAGGTCCCATTTCACTTTAGTACTCATCAATTGGTATCAGATATTGGTATCAGATCACATAAATATCCATCTATTGGTCTCAGAGCCCAGGCCGAGTGTAGCCACAAGAAGTTAGCTTTACAGGGGCCCATTAATGGATCTAGCATTTCATGTAGGTTTGATCAAACATAAGTGCCCATGAATTAGTATTAGAGATCAATATCAAACCACATAAGTAATCATCAATTGGTATTAGAGATCGGTATCCGACCCAGGGCCATGGAGTGTAGCAATAATATCTACAAGAAATGCAACTTGGACAACAATGTCTTTATAAAATGAGTTTGATTACATAATCTAGGATCCATACTCTTGGTGTTTATATTTAAAAAGTTGGGTACCAGATTTGGTTTCAATATAATTTATTTTATTTTGTAGATATCTCAAGAGTTATATTTGCCATATATCGAGAAGGTCCCTCTCTTTAAGGATTGCTCTTTAGAATTTATCAATCAGATCGTAAGTATTTTCTTCCCTATTTCTTAGAAATTTTTCCTACATGTTGGTACAAAACAGCCATCATTAATGTGTTAAGCTGTCTTTTCCTTTATGGACTTGATCTGCCACAAATGAAAATGCATGAGAATTTTTTAGAGCTCTTTCTGGTGAGTTGCTACATGTTGCATATAAATGAATAAGAAAATTTGTAAATTTAGAAGTTTTGCACCTTCGTTTTTTCAGGTTATGAGGCTCCATGAGGAATTCTTTCTCCCGGGAGAAGTGATATTGGAACAAGGAATGGTTGTAGATCAACTATACTTTGTCTGTCATGGTGTGCTGGTATAATATCTACTTTTAGAGTATGGTTGGATTTCTTTTTTAATACCTTTTTATTTTCATTTTTTGTAGTTAGTTAGAGCTTTTAAGTAATTTATTATTTCAAAAGTTGGTTAGTACACCTAAATTGTTATGCGACATGTTTGTCTGCACTGAATATTTCTTTTCTGTTTTACTTGTTTACGTTTCATCTACTTTTGTAAAAAGCAATAAGCATTTTTCAAACATTCAGAAAAAAAAGTTATATATTTGTGTGGTGACCAAAAAAGAAGCATATGTTTGTGCTGAATACCCGAACTTATTTTGGCTGCAGGAGGAAGTAGGCTCTAGTGAAAATGGATTTGAAGAGACTGTTTCACTTTTAGAGCCGAATACTTCATTTGGGCATATATCTATTCTATGTAATATTCCTCAACCATATACTGTTCGGGTATGTGAACTGTGTAGGCTTCTGCGGCTTGATAAACAATCATTTACGGATATCCTTGATATATACTTCTATGATGGGAGGAAAGTATTAAACAATCTTCTAGAGGTAAATAAATAGCTAAACACTTGTTATTCCTATATGCCCCTCTTTCTATTGAATCGAAATTTAGCAAGTAGAATAATTATAAAATAATTTGAAAATTTTTTGCACTCTAATCAAGTCTCTAATAGAAGTATTAATTTACATCTACAAAATAAACTTTTGTTGGTCACCATAATGAACGACTATATATTACATAATTTTTAGGGAAAAGACTCTAGTCGAGGTAAGCAATTGGAGTCAGATATCACATTTCATATTGGAAAGCAAGAAGCTGAACTTGCTTTGAAGGTCAATAATGCATCTTTCAATGGGGATCTAAATCATCTCAAAGGATTGATTCGAGCTGGAGCTGATCCAAACAAGACAGATTATGATGGACGGTCCCCCTTGGTGAGTAGTTTGACACTTCTTATGATGTCTAAATTATCTCAATGGATCTAGATTTCTAGGTAGGGTTCTATCCAACATAAGCACCATTTATTAGTATCAAAGATTGGTATTAGAGCCAAGGCCAATCTATTAGTATCAGAGCAAAGGCCTAGGAGTGTACACATCAGGAAGTTAGCTTTCCATGGGTACCCATTAATGTATCTAGATTTTTAGGTAGGGTTTCCTTCCCACCTAAGTACCCATCGGTTGGTATCAAACCCAGGGCTATGGGTGTAGCTATAGG
This sequence comes from Inga oerstediana, assembly GCA_963210345.1. Lineage (NCBI taxonomy): Eukaryota > Viridiplantae > Streptophyta > Magnoliopsida > Fabales > Fabaceae > Inga > Inga oerstediana. Next base: position 12,207,751 of record OY723405.1, on the reverse strand, counting down.
ACATCAACTTTCCATGGGTTGTGTAATGTAGCCACTAAGTCCCATCTTGATGGCTATCCATTTGGGTTGGTTGTCCCATTTCACTTAAGTACTCATCAATTGGTATCAAAGTCAGGGGCATAGAGTGTATCCACTAGGATATCGGCTTTCCATAGAGTTTCACCTTAATAGGTAGCTTTTAAAATTAGGTTTCTTATTCTACTTAAGTACCCATCAATTGGTATAAGAGTCATCTCTGAAAATTAGCATGTTCTTTATCACTTAAAATATAACTGTTGACATGAAAATACTTAATATGAAATCCTTTTCTCATAGCATCTTGCAGCATCTAGAGGATATGAAGAGATCACCCTTTTCCTTATCCAAGAAGGTGTAGAAATCGATAAGAGAGGTAAGTCTTAAATATAAAAAAATAAATTTGTATTTATTTACTCATTGAAATTGGTTTCTAACATTGTGCGAATAATTATTTCGGTGATTTACATAGATAACTTTGGGAACACACCCTTACTTGAAGCTGTAAAGAATGGACATGATCGAGTTGCTTCTTTACTTGTTGGACAAGGGGCTTCTATGGACATAGAGGATGCCGGTAGTGTTCTATGTAATGCTATTGCAAGGGGAGATTCAGATTATCTCAAAAGGCTATTAGCTAATGGTATGGATCCTAACATGAAAGACTATGATTATCGAAGCCCTCTTCATGTGGCTGCAGCTGAGGGTTTATTATTAATGGCAAAGTTGTTGGTAGAAGCTGGAGCTAGCGTTTTTATCCAAGACAGGTAAGATTACTCATTTTGTATTTTCCTGTTTACATGATCTATGTTAACACATAGAGAACTTGGCATAACAATGATTGCAGTTATTTTATGAACATCTATGCCCTTAAATGATGTATCATTTACACCCTCAAGCACTAAAATTCATATGTTTACCAACAAAATAAAAACCCTTCTAATTGTAAATGACAGTTGGATTTTTTTAGCACATATGAATATGCCTTGATGATATTTTTTTATCTTCTATATGATGTTAAAAATAACTTTCTAAAAACTAAATATTTTATGGTTTAAAAGTATCCAGTCTTTTCTACAATGTTAACATCAATAAATTCACCTAGTTTTTTAGCTTTTAATTTCCCCCGTTTCCCTTTTTTTCTAAATGCAAACTTTTTCATTCTATTGGCACTACTTTGCTAGGATTCACATCTTCGATCTTGGGATTAAACTTATCTCTCTATGCAGATGGGGAAATACCCCACTTGATGAAGCCAGGATGTGTGGAAATAACAATATAATCAAGCTATTGGAAGATGCAAAGTCTTCTCAGTTGTCAAAATTCCCTCATCTCTCCTCAGAACTTACAGGTTTTGACAATACTCTATTATTGTTATCTAAAATTTGGCCTACTACAAAATATAAGATATAGGAATTTTTTGCAAATATTTTTTTTTTCCAAATATGTAGAGCTAACGAACAAAAGTAACAACTCTACTCATCATTGCTTTATCTAGACCATCATTGCCGTAGTAACTTGAATGCTGATATTTCTTTTTTTTGTTTGCAGATAAATTTCATCCTAAGAAATGTACAGTCTTTCCGTTCCACCCATGGGATCCAAAAGAACATAGAAGACATGGGATTGTACTATGGGTTCCACACACAATTGAAGAGCTTATCAAAACAGCAGCAGAACAGCTAGGTGTTTCCAGTGATTGCTCTATTATTCTATCAGAGGATGCTGGTAAAATCACTGATGCCAACTTGATTATGGATGGTCAAAAGCTGTATCTAGTCCATGAAACACATTAAAAACTTATTACGGCTTTTATGGATCAAACAATCATGTATTTCCTTGTACATTATGTTGTGAGAAATCATAGCTTTTAGTCATACGGAAATGTATCTGCATGCTGCATCTACTTGGAACCTGTTGTGAAGCTGAAATTGCATAATGCTGTCCTTCAGGTGGTACCGCAATAAGCAACTAGTCAGCTTGATTCCTTAAGTATAATTCAATCCCACTCTTTTGCTATGACTTGACAGTTATTACTACATAACATTCTTTGAATTATGCTCCCTAGTTGATTATCACCCCGATAGGTTAATCAAAATATGTAGTGCTAAATTAGGTCTCGCTTATTCTAATTGATCATGCGCTATATCAAGTAAATACACTACTACATAAATCGGGATATATGACGGTTCTTAACTACCAAGCATAACAGTTCCGAACCATCATATATGCGGGTGTTATAAAAGCTCCATACAGATACATTACAATTTTAAATCGTTATTTATTCCAGAGTTATTACAAAAATTATAATATAACACTCATTATGTATTGAGGTTTTGTGAAGCCATGATATACCCATTGTAGTGATAATAATTAACGGGCACACGTAAACAACTGTTATAATATATAGTAATACTTGCATAATATATAGCGATTCCAATTTAACAACTGTTATATCTATTAGCATAAATAACAGTTTTTAGGTAACAATAATTATTTATAGAAGCTATGTTTTTTTAAAAAAAGATGGGGGCTGTGGAGTTTTGTTTTTGAGATCCCCCTGCATATTTATTTACAGAATGAATCACAATATATATTTACATTTTCATTCATGTACAAAAATAATATAATAAATCAGAATATATTTACAGATCCCCCTGTTATATATCTATTAGCATAAATAACAGTTGTTAGGTAACAACAGTTATTTATAGAAGCCATTTTTAAAAAAAAAAAAGATGAGGGGGGAGGGGTTCTGCTTTTGAGATCCCCCTGCATATTCATTTACAGAATAAATCATAATATATATTTACATTTTCATTCATGTACAAAATAATATAACAAATCAGAATATATTTACAGTCATTTATGTACAAGTATACACTATTAAAACCAAAACATTAAAACAAATTAAAAAAATCATCAGTATCTATAAATTTACAGTCATACTATATATTATTTATGTTTCAACTGATGTTGCACATATGCCACCAACTTTTCCGCTATTTCTTCCATTTGAGAGTTAGTAAACATCGTGTATGAGGCATTAAAATACTGTGCAAAAAGGAAATAATAGATAGAAGTTAGATATTGTAATATATAGCTGACAAAGTATATATATGAATGAATTGAGCATATAATATATTTTATTTGTATCCATATTTTCAAGATCGTGTGTGATTATATCCTTCATGTATTACATCACACAGTACCCACAATCACTGCTCATGTCCTGTTGCTCTAGGCACTATAAAGAAATCAAAAGAAAAATCTGTCAATCATTCAGATATATAAACTAAATGTATGCTTTAATTTAATATTATAGTCATTGGTGAATAATATATATACCTTCGAATGCTTCCATTGGAAGGTGTATCTGAAGTGGCCGTCGGTGAGGTTGCAATTGTTGCAGTCCAAACCATTCTCCTTGCGGTACCTGTACACTACTCTGAGAAGATACAATAAAAATTTGTATATATAGAAACATGTATGCTAAACTGAATTATAAGAGATGAATGGATAACTTATTGATTGAATATTTCCTACATGTATGGTCTCCTATCTGGATCCCAGCCCATAGAGTCATAAACCAAATCTTTTTGTGAATTGGATTTACCATTATGAGCATTCATTGCTCCTTAAGTATAATAATAGATCATACCATTAGGATAGTTACAAAATAAATAAAAACTAATTTAAGTAGAGTTAATGATGTTCCCACCGTTAAATGTAAGGCGCAAAGAAGTAAGTATCCATTCTGTTTGGCGCCCTCCTGATGAATACTTCCTTTAGAAACTCGTGTGCTATTGTTTGAGATCTTCTTTTATGTCGTCACCTTGGTTATTGATTTGGTCAGGGCGGATGAACTTGATCTTGTCCTGGAGGCCGAGGGGACAAGGTAATTATGGTACAGGTGCCTGAAATTTCGAAATCAATATATTAAAATGTAATCAAAGTTTTAAGCAGCCAACTATTCAATCAAAATTGAAGAAATACCTCATAAAGAAGTTGACAGAGCTTGAATTTGTCATGTCCTTGTTCAGTACCTCAAAAACAAGCTCTTGGCTTACAACATCCTCTTGGTCTTCTTGGTTGAAGACCTTTCTCTCAAATTTGATATGTGTAAATGGATCTGAAGCCAAGATCTTGCCAGCTAACTCTTGGAGGGTCTTCCGGACAGATTGACTAACAAGTTTATTCTATGAGGAAGACTTCTTACTAGATTGATCATTGAAAGTATGATGTTTGCTCTTCTTGGACTGAGTGAGGGTATTAGAAGTGGGAGGGTTGGACTGATTAGGGGTCTTGGAAGTGTGGGCTTAAACTGTTTTGGGGGTTTGGACTGATCAATAGGCGGCTTGAACTAGTTAGGAGGCTTTGATTGATTGGAGAGCTTGGACTTATTGGTGGGCAGCTTCTTTTAAGCGACTGACTTCTTTTGAATGGGGGGCTTCCATACTCTAAGTAGATGGTGAGACCATGCAACGAAGCTTCCTGTAACCCCTCCCACTATATCTGTGTCTTTGGTAGGTATAGGGAGAGGGTAGTTGAGGTTGGTGTTAGTGTTGATTTGTACCTTCACATGCTCAGGAGAGATAGACTCATTATGAAGCGTGTTATCCTCCAGGCTGTTGAACATCTAACCCGTTGCAACTATATGATGTCCAGGGCTATCGGCAAAACACTCAACATTCACAGAAAGGCATCCCCCTATGTTGTAACTTCTCGGGACATTGCTTGTTGTGCATTTAACAATGGGTTATTAACCCTTTAACAATACTGTTAATATTGATAGTTAATTGAAGGCATTACTTCCATGAATTGGGAACTAATATTAATACTTACCATATTTTATCTATGATCTCCTTCACCTGAGGATCATCATAATAGCTATCTTTATTTTACCTCGCCACTAACCAAAGTTCATGATGGGGAGGTCTACTACCATATACATGCTCAGCAGCCAACTTTCAGCAATCCGAGCATGCCCCTTTCATCTTCCCTTATAAGGATACTTATTGTTATCCGCCCTCCTCCTATTCACCCAACTTAATTCCTACGAAAACACACATCTTCAAGTTAATATTAAACAGATACATGTAGGTCTTATGAATTGAGAATAACAATTACCTGGAATGTTGGGTCGTGACATGAGTGACAAGATTTCTCCAATTATTCGATTTGATGGTGGACCGAAGGTTCCACAAGAATGACTTTCTCATCAGCTTCTTTAGGATTCTACAAATACGCCTTTGTCAATACATGACGAAATGTGCGCAATGAATTACCTGCCTTCTTAACAACAAATTTCCAGATGTAATCTCCGTCTATATAATAAGCAGATCACAAAGTACACAATTTAAATTAACATTTTTTACAAGTACATAACAAGTAATTAGCAGGCATATATACCTTATCCTGATATTGTCCTAAATAATGCTTGCATAATCTCTCTGTACCATATGCTAGTTACCCGTTGTGATAGGAATGTTGGTCTTTGTCGTTAAGCCGATGTAGCTTTTGAAGTGCTACGGCTCAAGAGGTTGACCATCATTTTTCCATGTCACATGAAATTTTTGTCCCAAAGACTTTGCTTAGTTCAAAAAAGTCAAGGCGCAATGACCCTTCTTTATAATATCGCGCATTCGTTCTAATGCTTGCTGGGGTCTTGTTTCTGGGTGGCATGTGGATGACATCAATACCATGGGGAATGATATTGGAAGTAGAGGCACAATCAGAACTAGGGCATTTCAGTGCCATGGGAAGTAGAACTGGCCATTTTAATTGGAAAACAAAACTCATTCAGTCAACCACAGTGAATAGAGCAATAGGGTTTACAAAAAAACACGATGCACGACTAATGTCAAAACCTACCTAGGCAAGGCGAGTGAAAAGTAAGGAGAATAGAAAATGCAGAATGGAGAATGTAAAATGTAGAAGAGAAATCATACTTTAAAATAAGAAGAACAGAGCATGCGAAGGAATGTGAACAAAAAAGTGACTTAGGGCAATCGAAGTGACTCGAACGGCTGTTGGACCGAAGTTCAAAGAAAGTAGTGGAGGATGTAATTCACCTGGATACGATGTCGACGACCAGAAAAGTCAACTAAAGTTGTGGGGTTCCAAGGATAGTGAGTAACGCTCGACTAAAGACATGCGTGTTAAGTGTAAAAACTTAGGAAAGAAAAGAGGTGTGGGATAATGGGTACATCTTTTAAAAGACTTGACGAAACTTGCTTATGGTCATAAGTTTAGAACCATTATGAAAGGTGGCCTTTTCTTATAGTTCTTAATTTACAGCTGTAATGAACCTTTGAACGAAAGTCCATGGTTTTAACATCACAGTTGTTAGGTTTTGTAAAAGGTGACAGTGATTTCTTAATAATTGTTAGGTATTTGACATGTATTCTGAAAAGTGAAGGGTTTTACATAATAACCGTTACTTATTTGACTTTTTTTAATAATTTTTAAAGTTGATTATTCTACCCCATAGTACAAACAAAAAAATAAAAAAAATGAGAGTTTGAATAAACTAACAAAAAATGCCTAAATTAGTAACGGTTATTTACTAATAACCGTGAAGAGAATTTTTTTTAAAAATTTTTTGGGCTATATTTCCCTAATGATTAATTTTTTTAATATTCAAAAAATAAAAAAAGTAGTATGATTGTTGTCCTCCGCCTCCTCCCCCTCGCTCGGCACATCATCGGCGTCTAAGGAAGGAGATGAAGGGTCTGACTGGAAATGATCATATACAACCTAATTGTGATGAAGGATGAGGTCCAACTTCCTGTTCAACGTCTATAGCAGAGCCTCCATTTCAGAAGGAGGCAGAGGAGGAGGTGGAAGAAGAGGATGAGCTTATGGAGGTGGTGGTGATGGTGAGAAAAAAAATAAAATAAAAATTCCTACCCTTTTGAATGTCTTAGGAGTTGAAGAGTATTGAATTATACCTATTTTGAATGGAAGAGCATGTTTAAAATTAGGAATTAGGTCATTATGAAAAGTATGGTAGGTTATCTTGAAAAGGTAAAAAATGAAAAAGAAAAAAAGGGAAAAAAAAGAGATGCGATAAGATTCTGCTCCGCTAGTTTGAGTTGTGTTTAGTAACCAAGGGTCTTCATCACCAATGTTGATCTTCACGTCAAATGGCCAATAAGAGCTATGAGTGTGTCAATCACCAATACACGGGTTCGTGTCAAAAGAACATATATATAATATCTCAAGAGAATTGAAAAAGAAAAGGAAAAAAATGAATGAAGACAAAAAAAAGAGAAAAGAAAAGTAATGACTCAGTTCAAGTGTGGTTTGGTTTCTTTCATCATATTTTCTCTGTTGCACCATTCTTTTCATCCTCTAAGATAGGGCTAATCAAAAAACCCGGTGGTCTAGGTAACCCGGTCCAGTAGGAACAAAAAATGGTCCAAGCAACTTCGGGCAGACCAGACCGGACTGATCTGTTTAAGCCAGACTGGACTTCAGGCTAAGGTATCAGACCCCTTGGACTGGTCTAGTCTGGCTCGAATTTTTTTTTGAAAAAAAAATAAACAAATTCACTACGCTCTGCTTCAAATTTCAAAGACAACATTTCTTTTTTTCCCCAGTATTCAAAGATAGCATTTTGCCATTCCGCATTTGGCAACTTGCAGAAGTGAACAACAGAAGCCTACTAGTTCTCAACGTCTCATCTTGGTCTCGCGGCGTCTTCGCCACTCTGATCTCAACGTCTACAATCTCGGCTCTCCAGATCCGGTCTCGTCTCGCTAGCTGCTTCTTTGGTCTTGGCCGACTCGGTGTGTAGGTGAATCGCCTCCAGTCTCGGTATCGCGGCGCTCCGATCTCGCCTCCAGTCTCTCTCTTGTATCTACTTAGCCGACGACCTGACGTCTTGTGTCCGATCCTCGTTGAAGTGCCTTTTCTCAGCTCAAAGGTGAGAAAATAACTGTTCAAAACCTTTTGGCTTATATCTATTGTCATATACAAGTATGAGGCAACTCCCATTTTCCAATCCGGCGCAAAGGTCTTGTGTATAAGCTGCATTAGTCTTCAAGTAGCCTCCTCGTCCCTCTGAGTTTGCTCATAAGTTGGACAAGTGCCTCAACAGCTATAAATAAATCTTCTAACGCCCACGCCCAAATGATTGATAAGCACTCAGATTTTTTGAAATTGTTGGTTACTCTGGTTACGATTCGATTACTCTGTCATTTTCCTCTATCCATTGTTATCTAAGATGTGCTGAAATTTTTGGTTATTCTGTATTTCTGGTTACAATTATTATTCCATTTTTCATCAAATCCTCTATTGGATCTTGTGTTTCTGTGTAAAATAATTATACGTTGCATTTTTTGTTATTCTGGTTATATGTTTCTCTATAAAAACCTCTACATTTATTGTTTCTCTGTAACGTATAATTATTTTACGTATTATTGTTTCCAGGTAGTCCACTAGACCTGGTCTGGTCCAGCCCAAGCTCGGGCTGGTGCTGGACTAGACTAGACCTTGGGCTGACTTGTTCAGCCCGATGTACTATGCAGACCAGACCTCGGGTTAAGGCCTAACTCGGTTTGGTCTAATCCATGATCAACCCTACTCTAAGATATTCAACTTTGTTTTTCCAAACACTATACCTTTTATTTCTTAACCTTAGCCACATTACAACCTAATAAAAGTCCTTTTGATTTATGCTTGTATTCACTTTGCTAGTAGTGGAGAACTTAGATTCTTGTTAAGTCTATGGAAAGAGTACTATATATAGTAGATTTGAGTGTAAATACAAGCCTATACACTTTTGAGTGATGAGTGACATACACATTAACCTTAGTGAGGGATTTCTAGCTTATATTCCCCTTTGTCAAATAAATTGTCATGATATTTGTTTTCTTAAGTCTTGAGAAAATCACTTGGATAAGAGAGGTGTTGAAATGTTTTGTTTACTTTTTGCTTGTGATTGAAACATTCATTTTTGAAGTTTCGTTTTGTTATTCTCCCTTAGTCTTGATTTGTTTTGCCTAGAAGTGCAAATGATAAATGTGGGGGAGTTGATAAATCCCAAATTTAATATAATTTATCCCCCCTTATTCATTTATTTTGGGGACTATTTTAGGCTAATTTGGATATATTAGATAGTATTTAGATTATTAGCCAATTTTAGGAAATAATATAAATTTAAATTAACTATGATATTATTAAACTTAAATTGTTAATATTTTGATTGCATATCTTGTGAGTGGATAATATTTTTAAATATATGATAGATAATGATTTTATATAATTCTTGCAGGGCAAGAAAAAGTGGATTAGAAGATCTACGGTGTAGAATTTTTCTTAGAAGTGAAAAGAGAATTCAATAATTAGATTTTATTGATCTACGTAAATTTTAATGGGCTCAAATTTAAACCACCAAAACTCTATCTTTCTCCCATTAATTGACCTAGCTACTGCCTTATTAAGGGACACACTAACAGATGTCGCAAGGAGCTCTCTCTCTCTCTCTCTCTCTCTCTCGCAAGAGCACGCACTGACACGCAGGAGGAGACGGACGGCCACACATATATCATTATATGTAGATCAGCTTCTAACGGCCACGTGGAGAGAAGAATAGTTTTCGTCCTTTTCTTCCCTGTGACTATTACTTCCAGCGATGGTGGAATACGAAGAGATTGACGAGGAGAGTTCCATGGTAGCTTAAACCTTCTCAGAGGTAATTTGACAGGAGTATGGGGAAATATAGAACCTAGGATTTATATTTGAAAACTATAAAGGAGTGCATTTTTTTTTTATCAATTTATTTCAAGACTTAAGATTATTTAGTTTTAAATTATTTTAAATTGTATTAGTTGAGAATAAATTAATTTTAGATTGTAGAAATATCTCTTTTGAATTGATTTGATATTTTAGAATATTTTGTGTTTAAGATATTTGCTGGAATTTTTGTTTGTAAATTTTTGGATTTTCAATTAAATTATTAATTGAGTTTTCATTATTAATATAATTATCAATTTAGGTTTAACTTCTTGATTGTTTAATTAGGTTGGTTAATTGTCGAATTGTTTAATTAGGCAATCGTAAACATGATTCCCAAAACTATCTTAAACTATTTTGACTGGTTTTAATGAATTTAATTAACTAGCTCTTATTTCATTATGAGTTTTCTAGCGGAGTAAGTATTATTGAATTTGAGGGTTTCTCATGTTTCAATTAGGTAATTAAATTTATTATTTCCAATTTTTCATCAACCTCCCTTTGGTTTAATTAATTAATTTGGGCTAAGAAAGCTAACTCTATATAAATCCTAAGTTGTTCCCTTCACCGTACCTGAGGAAAACCTTTGTTATCTTTTCTTATTTGATTTTCTTAGATATTAATTTATTTCTTTTCCTTAGGATTTTAATTCCCCTTTTTATAAGAAAAGCCTCCCAAAAATTGCATTTACATTCATTTATAATAGTTTCGTTCTCATATAGGTTTTAGAGTCATTTGCATCTTGTATTTTTATGACCTAAATTCAATTTTAGAAAAAACCCATAGATTGCTCCTTGGGAGAATGACCTAGGTTATCACTATATTGCATTAGTAGGTTGTCCTAGTTATTAATTAATTGCTTTAACGACAGAAGCATACATCAATTTTGACTTCCCCACACTTATCATTTACACTCCTGGGAAAAACAAATTAAGACTAAGGAAGATCAAGAGAAAACAGAGCAAAAATTTCAAAAGTGAAGTCTAATTACAAGCAATAAGCAATCTAAAGCATTTCAACACCTCTCTTATTCAAGTGATCTTCTCACGAACCAAGAAAACAAACATCTTGACAATTTATTTGACAAAGGGGAATCTAAGCTAGAAATCTCCCACCAAGGATAATGTGTATGTCACTTATCACTAAAAAATGTATAGGCTTGTGTTTACACTCAAATTCACCCTATCTAATACTCTTTCCATAGACTTGACAAGAATCTAAGTTCTCCATCACTTACGAAGTGAATGTAAGCATAAATCAAAAGGACTTTTATTATGTTGTAATGTGGCTAAGGTTAGGAAATAAAGGGTACAGTGTTTGGAAAAACAAAGTTGAATATCTTAGAAAATAAAAAGAATGGTGCAACAAAAAAAAAACAGGATGAAAGAAACCAAACCACACTTGAATAGAGTCATTACTTTTCTTTGCTCTTTTCTTTTCTTCATTCTTTTTTCTCTCTTTTTTTTTCAACTCTCTTGGGCTGTTATATATATATATATATATATATTCTTTTGACGCAATCCTATGTATTGGTGTTACAAAGGTGCGGGTACTCAAACATTTATAACTCAATAGCACCAAGATGCTACTAGCACGCTCATAGCTCTTACTGGCCATTTGACGCGAAGATCAACATTGGTGATAAAGACCCCCCGGTTACTAAGCATAGCTCAAACTAGAGGAGTGAATTTTATTGCATCTCTCTTTTTTTTGTTTTTTCTTTCCTCTTTTCCTTTTTTTTTTCAAGATAACCTTCCATACTTTTCACAATGATTAAATTCCTAATTTTATACATGTCCTTCCATCCAAAATAGATACGATGCGATGCTCTCCAACTCCTAGAACATTCATAAAGGTAGGATTTTTTTTTTTGCAGCTATAGGTGCAGATAAAATGGAAAAAAACATATAGACTCAAATGGGTAAAACAAAGGATATATGTATGAAAAGGATGAGCTTTTTGGCTTATTTGGCTAAAATGAAATGAATGCCTTTATCGTTTTTATGAATACACATGCATCAAATGTGGCTTCAAATAAGATTCAAGTCAAGTTCTAAATCAAGTAGAGAGATAGGGGGTACACACTGAAAAATTACATTAGGCTCAAAATCTCACTAGGTATATATATGATCACTAGCATAAATCCACTAAAGTTAAATCCATTACCACTTAGTCTATTAACTCAAAACATGATCAATCACTTTTCAAATCAAGAATGCATCATACTGAAGTTACTTAAAACTTGTAATTTTTTTTTTTCAAAAAAATTTCTTTCTTTTCTTGAAAACAAGGAACAAAAACCAAGAGTAAGAACAAAATCCCTCCTCCGCACTTAAATCTTGCATTGTCCTCAATGCAAAAGATAGATTTAACAAATAACAACAAGAAATGCAAGTAAAAGAGTAAGGAAGGAATACGACCAGACTATCAAAAGATTGAAGACCAAATTGAAGTAGCATATCTAGCTTCTCTCCCTTGTCTAATTATAAGTCACATGAAAGCACTAGTGGTGTTCGCTTCCGATGTTCAGCAAATATCTCCCTCTTTAAGATCCTTATATAATACTTCAACTCAAGTATAAAAGGTGTCTAGATGGAAGGAAGCAATCCATATACCTACACAAAATCATACCACCAAGAAGTACCTTGTCCCATATGGATATACTTAATAAAAAGGGACTTATCAAGAATTAGGGAAGATCCCAAGAGAAATTGATCAATAGAAAGTATTGGAACTTCTGTCATACCCTTATCTGATTTTCCATCATATCAGAGTGCTTGCGAACCATTCGGTGAGCAACACAAGAATAGTGTAAAAATACTTATATATAGTACATGATTACATTGAGGAATTCCCTTCAGGATTAGGTAATATATACAATTTCTCAAAATATTCATAAGTAAAAACTATATATAACCATTGTCTTTGTCTCAAAAAATGTGCCCTTTAGTTCCTATTGTCTATATCCTTGCCTTTCAAGCCGCTAGCACCGCTGAGACATTTTATTTATAAAAAGGGGTGAGATTCCAGGGAATCTCAGTAGCAATATACTATCAAATATATAAAATGAAAAAATTAAATATGCAATGCATCATATAGTATAAAATGAAAATTCATATCTTCATGTGTACACAATGCTCAGGGTCAAACAACAGCTTAGAACCCCTACGAATACCTCAGCTGGGCACCTAACCATAGCTAGGCAATATTCGTATACTTTAGTTGGGCACCTAACCACAACTAGGCAATGTACCCTAGGCGTACCTCAACTGGATACCTAACCACAGCTAGGTAACATACCTTAGGCACCGAGTTCATATCACGTAATATAGAACATATAGCATATTAACCATCACATAGTGTATGAGAGATAATAATTACTACCTTATCCCTTTCTCGCCTCGAAATGTTCGCCCCATAAAGCGTGCCAACCTCATGCTCCCAATTTGGGCCTAAAATATCAAATGTACAAGAATTAGGTTAAAACCCATTCATGTATCATTTTAGGCACTTCCATAGTGTTTATAGTGGTTATTTTAGCTTATGGTGAAAATTTACCAAAATGCCTACGGACCCTGGCCCAGTCCCACCGTACTTGGTCAGCTGTACTTTTTCTGAAATTTTAACTATAGCTATTCTGACATATTTTTGGCCAAAAAGTCCTTTTCCAGATTTAGAATTATCAAATTTAATGCCAAAAGATGAAATTGCCCTTAGCAACCCCTATTTCAAAGTTTTAGGGGAGCTTTCGTAATTATGCTTTTTCGGGCTTTTCCGAAAAAATGACCAATTGTAACCTCACCTAATTTTCCCTCCCAAACTCAATGGATTCATCAAATAATTAAAAATCCAACTCTAAGGCCCCTTTCTTGCTCTGGCCGAAAACTTACATTCCCCGAGAAAAATTGAGGTTTTTCGATTTCGACTCCGCAGACAAGTTCTTTTCTACTTCTAGCCACTTTATTAACTATTTAATTTAGTTACAACTACCAATTAGACCCAATTTCGGTAGCATAACCCCTAGGCAATGTCAATTCCAAAATTTAAAATCAAAGACAATCCAGCAAAATTTCACCGATTAAATTGTCCATAACAGTAAGAATAGTCAATATATAAAGGTTTGGAGGTTACCTTTCGCTTCCTTCTGACTTTTCTCAATGTGGCTAAACCTTAGCTCTCTTCAATACAAGAAATTGAGCTTCCAAACCTTAAAATACATAGAAGAGTAGCTTAGGAATGGAGTTATAAACGTTAGAAACCGATTTACCGAAGAAATCACTTACCTTTGTAAGCTTTTCCTCTCCTTCTCTCTCTAAAAATATGAGCTCTCTCTCACAGACTGAAATGGCGTCAGTTTTGGGGAAGAAGATGGGAAATGATTTTATATAATATCTCATAATTACATAATTAATTAATTTCCAAAATTCCCTCATTTTCAGATTTCTAGCAGATTTTCTTCCTAAATTTTGAAAAATCATAACTAAATTTGTAGACATCATATTGGAGTGATTCCAAAGGATTTAAAACCCTTATTGAGTGTAGTTTTAAGAAAAAAAATATAAATTTTAGCCAAATAGAAGCATACAATTCCCAAAATTTCAATTTTTGCATGTTATTTCAGAAAATAATCAATTTCGTTGGGTAAATTTCAAAAATCCATAACTTTTTGTATACAGCTCCAAAAATTACCTATAACCTATCAAATTAAATTTTAGGATGTCTACTTTCATTCTGTAAAATCTCATTATTTTTACTCATCATTTGTTCATCCAAAACCACATGACAAACTATCTGCTTCACAGGAGATTTTACTAGAAGCATTATTCGCCTTTCAATTTCCAATATTAAATTCCTAGGCCATGAATATTCACCATTTTACTAAATATATTAATATTTATAATAAATTCTTGGTGAATAAAAATTTGGGGTGTTACAACTTCCAAATATTTTGAACAACCCACAAAATCAATATGACTCTCCTCAGTAAGAGTAAAGTTCCTTACGGGATGAATTAAGTGATCACTCAAAATGGTTTTACCATGATTGTTCAAATCATCACTCAAGACAAATTCCACATGTGAAATATCATGATGCATTATGCTCTTACTATCTAAATGCACATCCAAATTAAGGCTTCCGCCACACTTATCCATAATAGAATCTCCATTAACAATAGTCATGTCAAGATCATGAGTAGTATCAATAAAATCAATAGAGATATTACTTTTATCATTCAAAGAATCATCACGATTAGTGTTAAGCAAGGTCTTTAATCGTTTGGAATGGGGCTTCATTCATTCTACTCTCACTAAGGTCGGCATACAGGAACTATTGCTGAACCTTATCATGTCATGCGTTTCCTCTGCATCCATGGCGGTCAAGTGGAACGGGTTTGTATCTCCCTCGTTCCGTCCTACTCGCGGTGTTCGCCAGGGAGACCCTCTCAGTCCCTTCCTCTTCATCCTCTGTATGGAACGGCTTGGACAACTGATCCATAAAGAAGTCATTCAGGGCTATTGGAAAGGCCTTCGATTCAATCGCCATTCCCCTGTCATATCTCATCTCTTCTTCGCTGATGACCTCCTTTTATTTGGTGAAGCTACCGAGTCACAGATTGCCTTAATGAGAGATATCATGAAAGCTTTTTGTGAAGTCTCTGGACATAAGGTTAACTTAACCAAATCTAAAGCCTTCTTCTCTAGGAGCATCAACTTCAACAGAGCCTTACTTCTTTGTCAAGATCTAGGCGTTGGTATTACAGGCGACTTGGGGAAATATTTGGGTGTCCCTCTTCTTCATACTAGAGTCACCAAAACAACTTTCTATCCCCTTATTCAAAGAACGAAGAAGCGCCTTACAAGCTGGAAAGGTATATTCCTTACCATGGCCGGGAGAGCCGTTCTGATAAAATCTGTCCTATCTGCTCTCCCCAGTTACCAGATGCAAACCATGCTTCTCCCTAAGGGAACCCTAAGAGAAATAGAGAAGGTTAGCCGTCACTTCCTATGGAACCAAGGTCAGGAGGGTAAGAAAATGCACCTTATTGCATGGGATCAGATTAAACTTGATAAAGATGTCGGTGGCTTAGGCATAAAAGACCTGCAAAATCAAAATGCTGCCTTTATCATGAAACTATGCTGGGGTATACTGACCAAGCCCGAAGCTCTCTGGGTTCAATGTCTTAAGAGTAAGTATGGATGTGGTCAGGGAGACTATCCTACTGTCTATAGGAAGACCATCTCCTCCTATGTCTGGCGTAGCATCACTACCGTATGGGAGAAATTCTACCAGGGCGTAGGCAGAAGGTTAAAAAGTGGGAGAACATGCAATGTATGGTGGGATCTTTGGACTCCTATTGACGAACCTTTGATCCACTTTGTAGACAAAAATACTCATCTCTTAAACCCATGTGCGAAAGTTTGTGACTTTGTTCTGGGGACTGGGGGGTGGAATGTTCCAAAGCTTGCAGAGTTTCTCCCGTACTGGGTGGTCGACATTATTTGCCACACTCGACCGCCTCATGACAGTGGGAATGATATTTTTTGTTGGAGAAGTTCTTCTGATGGAAACTTCAGTGTCCAAGCTGCTTACAAATTTTTAGTTGCCCAGCGGGAACCGTATGGCCCGAGCCTGTGGAAGAAGGTGTGGAAAGTCCCTGTGCCAGAAAAGGTTAAGATGTTTCTATGGTAAGTTCTCCACGAGAGGCTACCTACTAACTCGCTCAGAGCTAACCGAGGCTTAACTAATAGTGATGAGTGTCCATTTCAATGCCAGAGAACTGAGAGTATCATTCATATACTTCGTGATTGTGAGATTGCTCGTGAGGTGTGGTTATATTTTATTGCTCCTAACCATCGTTTTAGATTCTTTTCTTCTGATTTGCAGGTTTGGCTCACCCAGAATATGTCCACAAATATGGCCATGGATCGATTCCACCAGTGGTTATGGCCTAAGTGGTGCGAACCCAAAAGGGAAGATCCCACGAACCTACAACCAATTCCGAAATATACACACCCCAAGAAAGCTAAACACAGATCGACGATCCACTTGAACCCTTGAACACGAAAGAACAAGGACCCGAAGTGTTGGAAAACGCCACAAGGTTGATCAAGCCTTGATAAGTTTGTTAGTTCTAAAAAGAACCCTTAGAGAGAATCCACTCTCAAGAAACAAAGTGCAGAAGTGCAACTTTCATTTATGATTCAAATCTGAATTGTGTCTTACAAATGAAGAAGCACCAAGTATTTATAGGGAAATATGTCCTAATTGTAGTAGGTGTAAATCTGAACATAGAAAATACAAATTGTAAAACCATGTGCTAGGAAACCTAAAAGTCTAATAAAATAAACACAAAAGTCTAATACAATCTAGAAGAAACTTGAAAAATCAAATACAAATGCTTAAAGAAACCAAAAGTCAAATCTTCCACCAACCCCTTGTTGATTTTCGCACACCTAACTTCAAGAATATGTAATCAGCAAATTAAGGCTCAAAATGTGCTTATTTAGGCCCAAATGAGCCTCCCATATGTAGTACTAGGTCCAAGCTCTTTGTTTTGAAGTTTCCAAGCCCAAAACTTGATTAACAACTCCATATTTAGCACAAAGGAACTTAGTGACGTTTTTCAGCATCTTTGTTTTGTAAATCAGATTTATTGATCCAATTGCCATTTGATTTACAACAACTTCTTCAATCAGCCCAATCAATGCTTCCTTGAATATTTTAGCTTGTGCTCTCATGACTTGTTGAGTTGGAATTTGATAATGATCATTTGAAACAGAAGAGACGTCACTTGAATTTAAAGGGACAACTTGTTGATTCTGGATCGCATCACTAAGGCGTTCAGTCTCATTTGTTGGCTCCTGTAGAAGACTAGATGCCAGGGAGTGATGGAAGGTACCCGGGCCCACCCGAACGAAATTGTCCATGGTGTCATGTTCTTGTTGTCGGAGTCCGGTCTATATGATGCCTTCAAGCACCAGGTTTTCCAGCTCAATGGCGATGTTGAAGAAACATGGCACCCTCCACCGGAAGGTGCAGTTCGTCTCGACATGGATGGTTCAGTCAATCACCAGCGGCTGGCAGCTTGTGGGGGGTTGATACGTGATGCACAAGGCCGGTGGCTCCTTGGATTCCAGCAGAAGTTAGGATTTATTCCCTCCACCACAGCAGAATTGCTTGCTTTACTCACTGGACTCCGGATCTGCAAGCAACACAATTTCTGCAGGGTTGTTGCTTATACAGATTCCCTCAAAACCTATCAGTTGGTAATGCATGATGGGGGTCCTAATCACCCGCTAAGATCAGAGATTAATGCCGTCAGGGACTTGTTATACTCTGAGTGGGATATCGAGCTCCGATACGTGCCGAGAGACATCATCAGATGTGCTGACTTCCTAGCCAGGCAGGCCCACCAAGTACAGGAGAACTTTGTCATTTTGTCAGCGCCACCTACTGCGTGTGCAGCCTTTATGGCTCAAGATTTGATCTATTGTCTTTAATTGTATTTTGTAACTTTCAAGTCTTTCTTGGCCGTCTGTATTATTAAAAAAAAAAAGTGTTAAGCAAGGTATCTTTAAAATCAATAGTGTCAGGGGTTCCGACAATAATCTCTTCATCAACCTCACCATCAGAATCAATAAAATTCATAGAACTAGAGGCATGGGAATAAGCATCAATGCATGAATCACAAGGTTCAACATGATTTGAATCAACAGAATCAGTCAATTCAGAAGCAACATCAGTACATGCATACTCAGCTACTTCAAATCATCCCATCATTTGAAGTAGTAGAAGAAGAAAAAGGGAATAAATCATTAGAAGGTGAAAGTATATTACCACATGGAAATTCACTCTGAACTTCTAATTTTTCACTTTGCAAATTGCTAATTGCATTTGACATCTTCTTAATTGAATTTGTAAAGTTTGAATCTCTTGCCAACGTTGCAATTCCCATTCTTCTTGTTCTCTGCTTCTCTTATCTAGCCTATCCATAAAAAGATTCATCATAGTTTCCAACTTATTTTTTTAGCTTTGAATCTTCTTCTTTAATAGGCACAAATTGATTGAGAAATCCAAAATTTGAGTGATCATACCATCCAAAATTATATATGTTCAAGTATGGATCATAAATGTGTTCAACATCATAGTCATAATGATACGACATAGAAGTATAAGAATTATTTTCATAAAGTGAAGCATTCCAAGCCATCATCAAGTTCAATTTTTTTTAAAAGATAAGATTGAGTTATGCAATAAACAACTATCTAAGAAATCACCTAAAACCTCAAACCTAATGACTAACCATTGCTCCCCGACAACGACACCAAAATTGATGGTGTTTATGTCGCTAAAGCAATCAATTAATAACTAGGACATATTACTAATGCAATATAGTAGCAACCTAGGTCATTCTCCTAAGGAGCGTTCTATGGGTTTTCTCTGGAATTGAATTTGGGGGATGAAAAATGGAATGGAATGGATCTAAACTAAAATGCAAGATGCAAATGACGTTAAAACCTATATGAGAACGAAACTAACCTAAATAAATGCAGATCCAATTTTTGGGGGGTTTTTCTTATGAAAAGGAGAATTAAAATCCTAAGGGAAAAAAATAAACTAATATCTAAGAAAATCAAATAAGAAATGATAACAAAGGTTTTCTTCAAATACAGTGAATGGAACAACTTAGGATTTACATGGAGCTAGCTTTCTTAGCCCAAATTAATTAATTAGACCAAAGGGAGGTTGATGAAAGATTGGAATTAATAAATTTAATCACCTAATTAAGACATGAAAAACCCTCAAGCTCAATAACACCTAATCCACTAGAAAACTCATACTAAAATAAGCGATGGTTAATTAAATCAATTAAAAACCAATCACAATTAATTTCAAAATAATTTGGATATCTTGTTTACTATTGTCAAATTGAACAACTAGACAATTAACCAACCTAATTAAATAATCAAGAGGGTAAACCAAATTGACAATTAAATTAATAATGAAAAATCAATTAATAATTTAATTGACAATTCAAATGTTTGCAAACAAAAGTTCCAGCAAATATCTCAAACACAAAAAATTCCAAAATATCAATCCAATCTAAAAGAGATATGTCTATAATCTAAAACTAGATTGTTCTCAATTATTACAATTCAAAATCATTTAAAACTAAATAATCTCAAGTCTTGAATTAAAAAAAATAAAAGGAAATACATCCTCTTGTAGTCTTCAAGTGTAAGCTCTTAAGTTCTAACTTTCTCCTTACTCCTCCCAAGTTACCTCTCGGGCTAACTCACGCTTCCATGGAAATTGTCCTCCCTCCAAGCTTTGGCCAAGTCACAGACATGATGATTGATGGCGAATTTATATGTGGGTCCGTGAGTGCTTGTGGAATCAAGCTATGAGGAGGGTTGAATGCTATACAAGGTATTAAAACTCAGATCGGGTATTGAACCGGTTGGGGTACTGGGTTAAGGATCAGTGGGTCAGATCGGGGCCAAACTGGAGCTAAACCAGGATCAAACCGGTGAAAAATTGAAGATTTTAGGCTTATAGTATGAAATTATAAAGGAAAAATTAAAAAAAAATAAATTGGAACCTGGACCTGACCGGGAACTGAACCGGTTTACTGGCTGGTTTGCCGATTTCTGGGTGATATATCCCAATTTTATCATAATATTTAATATTATATTTAGGGATTTTATCATTAATTTTTGGGCTGAATAACATTTATTATGATTAAATTGAATTAAAGGTGAATGTGTGAAAATAAATCTTAAAAAGATATATTTGTTATAATCTTGTGATTGCTCTTTAAAATTTGAATTTTGAATGAAGATATTACAAGATATCGATTTGAATTGTAGGTCACATTGGAAAAGTAGGAGCTGAGGGACTAAACAGTAAAGATGTATAAGGACTAAAAAAGAAAATAAGATTCTACATGTGGCTCCAAAGGAATTCTGACAGAAAGGAGGGTATCTTTCTGCAATATTAGCTGTCACTTTCATAGGGGAAAATATCAGAGAGACTTACAGAAAAGTACCCCGAATTTACAAAACACTAGTTAGGTCCCAAAATAAGAAGATGCCGGCGAAACTGATTCACTTGGCCATCAGAGAATATTACAGAATAGAACCCTAAATTTCCAAAACTCCAGTTTGGTCCCAATGTCCGAAAACCAGTGTTCTTCACCTCTGAAACTGATTTTTTTTCCAGATTCTTATACAGAATTTTGCGAAAAATCTGATTTTAATATAATCTTGAAAGATTTTGCCCCAACTTTGAGGGGATTTGACCTAGATTTCAAATAGCAAAAAAAAAAAAAAAGGAAGAGCTGAATCGATCGCCAGGGGAAGAGAGCCACAAACGAGACGGAGAACCTTCACGAGACCATCATCGACAGCCGCAGGAAACTCACACGGACGCAATGGCAGATGTGGGAGAGGGAGAGAAGAGACAATCATCACCAAGCTTCACCAACACTTTCATCTTCTTCTCCTTCCATTATCTCATCTTCGATGAATTCTTGGTGCCTTCAAAAAGTTGCAGCTGTGATGAATTTCATGATAAGAGGCTAAATTCTTTTGAGCTTCTTGGACATGAAAAATTGGTTTGAGCTCTAGAGATACATTCAGGAAAGTTATTTGTTTTAATCTTTTTATTTAACTGTGTAATGGATTTCTTAAGTTATGATTTTATGTTATGTAGTTAATTTACTGAGATTGCGAGTTGTTTATCTTAGTAGTGATTGAACAATTGTGATTTAGATTGGTTTATGTGGTTTGAGATTTAAATCTCTATATTTCCTTTTGGTTTAATGTGGTTGTCTATTCTTTCATAGTTTGAATGAGTATTATGACTATTTAGATCTTGTTTGAATATCTCAGTTGAGTGTTCATTGTATAGAGGAACAAGTTGTATGAATCCAATCCTAAATTGCACACTAAGTGGTATTTAATAGTGTATTAAGAGGTAATTATCCTGCTAGAGTTCTAGGGGTAATCACTAATTAATATCACTAGACTTAGCGAGTTGATAAGGTTTAATTTTTGACTTAGTGAGTGGTTTAACTCCCAATTCAATTTAAGCAAGGATAACCTATATTCCATTTTTCCAAGAAGCATTCATCATCAATTTGTTTAAATCATAATTTTATTAATTATCTCAACAATTTCTCAAAAACCAAAAAAAAAAATAGTGGTCTAGGTTATTTTCTATTATTAAAAAGAAAAAAAAAAATTTAATTTAAAACCCATCTTAATATTTTTGTCACTTAGTTAAATTAGGAATTAAATAAAAGGCTCCTCAAGAGAATACGACTTGAGTTGTGCCATTTACTGCATAATTTGGTTTATTTTGATTTAACCTGAGGCGACTAAAGACTTTAAATCAACAAGCCGGACTGGCCGGTCCGGTCTGAGTTCCTGAACCTGGATGCTATATGAAAAGGTGGTTGTGGGAGTACGTGAGTGCGTGGCGGAAGAATTAAAACAGAATGGAAGATGAAGGAGAGTATATGAAAGCTTGAGAACGAGTGTTAGCTCTCCAAGGAGAGCGTCTTCAGTATCATCCCCTGTCTGTGAGTGCGTGATGTCCTTATGTTGGCGGCTAGGTTAATTAATGGAAGGAAGAGAGGGTTTTTGGGGTCCAATCTTGAACCCGTTAAAATTTAAATAGCCCAATAAAATCCAATCATTATATTCTCTTTTAGCTTCTTAAAAAAATCCTGTACAGTAGGATCTTCTAATATGTTTTTCCATACCCTGCAAGAATTAAATAAAATTGTGATATGTCGTATATTTAAAAATAGTATCCAATCATAAGATAACAATCTAAATATTAATAATTTAAACCCAATAATATCATAATCAATTCAAATTTAAATTAATTCCTAAAATTGGCTAACAATCCAAATATTATCTAATAAATCCAAATTAGCCTAAAATAATTTCTATAATAAATGAATAAGGTGGGATAAAATATATAAATTTGGGATTTATCAATGGAGGAGGAGGAGGCGGTGGTGGAGGAGGAGGGTGAAGATGACGAGGGGGAGGAGGCCGAGCATTGGGATGAGGAGGGCAAATGGAAAGAGCTATCTAGCATCTAACCATGATGAGAGAGAGAAGGATGAGGCTATGAAAATGTGTTTGTTAGAAAGTACTATAAATTAAATAAATATCTCGTTCTAAAGTATTTAACTTTAGGAGAACTAATAATTGGTGTTGGATCAAACAAGATTTTGAAAATATGCTTTTTAGATTTGTACTTAACATAACGATTGTTTATTATGAAATGTTGTTTTTGTCGTTCATGCTTTATAGCCAATTGACATAACCGTTACGTATGTGTTTTCTCTGATATAAGGTTGGAAGACGAATCGTTTGTAAATGTTACATGATGGTTGTTTTAAAAAAACTGTCATTTTTGTCACTAAATAAATGACGGTTATTAACTATAACCGTTAGTTTTGTGTTTTTACAAATTCCATCTCGAAATACATGACAGTAAACATAATTAACCGTTATTTTTAATCGTTATGTATCTTTACGTGACCTTCGCCACGACATACATTACATTTATTAGTTATAACTGTTATATATTAGGTGTTATAAATACCCAAATCTCTTATTGTAATATATAAAAGAAATGTTATCTTGTGAAACGTAACAATACTTTTTTTTAAAGGCAAACTACGTGCCCATGGTGTTACATTTATGTTGTACGAGATAATCATAGGTTAAGCCGAATAAAACAAGAATTCAAATATACTCTTTTAGTCTTATTTATAAGAATCTGATAACTGAATTACATAATTTAAAAAAATAGTTAAAATTAATTAAAAATAATAAGTGTGTCTAAAATAAATTTCCCTTTACAACTATGTCTTTATTTATAAAGGGGCAAATAAGATAGAGAAATAGACTAAATATATATATCATTAACCTTTTAAATAAAGTAATACATATAATTAATGAGAAGTAAAAAATGGAAAAAAACTCATTAAATGTTTAAACAACTCTTATTAAATTCTTATAAAAAAACTAAGATAATTTAAATTTTAAACTCTTTTAAAAAAGAACGGAGGCAGTACCTTTTTTTAGTTTAAGAGGTTTAGTTATGACTTAAAAATTACTTTTCATTTAGTATGAAATTGAATCCGATATATTATTAATCTTATTTACAGACGAATCAGCCGCATAATGGTTTTCAAATTACAGGGCTAAGTAAGCTCAGAGTTAGAAATCATTGAAGCCCCTCGAAGCTCCCAATCACCTGCTGTTCCTTGTGAAAAGGAATGGGGAAATGAATTAACGGACCTCATATTATATTAAGGAAAAGTTATCCATAAATATTTAATTAAAAATTTATTTGTTAAATCAGATTTTTTGTATATAGGAAATATTGTTTGAACATAAGGAAGATATATTACACACAAGGAAAATTTTTTTGCACACTGAAAAGATTGTTTAAACACAAAAAAACATCTTTTACATATAAGAAAAATTGTTTGAACACAATGGAAGATCACATAAGAGCAATGTAATCATTTTGCTCCCTATTTTATTTCTCTTAAACTACGTCAGCACTTCAAATTTCATTTAATAATTAATTGTGTTCAAACAACCTTCCCCAGATGCAAAAGGTCTTCCCTTACATCCAAACAATCTTCCCCATGTGTAAAAGATCTTCCCTTATGTTCAAACAATCTTCCCTGTATACAAAAAGTCTCATTTAACAAATAAATTTTCAATTAGATAAACAATCTTTCCTATATATAAAATATCCGATTTAACAAAGAAATTTCTAATTAAGTATTTATGGGTAATTTTTGCTTTAATTAATGGAAATATTTCAGCTGAGTCTATTTAATGACTCGGAGAGAATGAACTATAGCATATGAATAGTAACATAATAAAAAAACATGCTCTTATTTTAGTTCTACAGAAGATGGTAAAAAAGCACGTGCTGTTATGCTTAATTTTAGTTCTCTGGAAGATGGGAAAAAAACACGTGCTCTTATTTAATTTTAGTTCTATTGAAGAATGAAGATGATTAAAAAATCGTCCTCTTATTTGTCGATGCTGGTAGTGGTACACGTGGCCCCCATGCAACATATCCACCTGTCACCAACGGCAGCTTACACATTTCACCCCCGCGAAGGACAATCATGCCCGCAGCACTTCCACCTGTCACCAATGGCGAACAGCTTATACATTTCTCACTCGTGAAAGGACAATTATGCCCGCAGTACTTCCACCTGTCACCAATGGCGAACAGCTTATGCATTTCTCACTCGTGAAAGGACAATTTTGCCCCCAGCGCATATCCACCTGTCACCAATGGGGAACAGCTTATGCATTTCTCACTCGTGAAGGGGCGGTTATGCCCCCAGCAAAACCTCTTCTTTTGAATCTCTCGTGGAGCGCGGCAAGTCTGAACGACTGGACCCAGTCGTTTTAACTGAATCAGTTAAGAGTACTGAGCCTTTTCTCTCCTTCCCTTTCTTTCTCTCTCCCTCTCTGCTCTCTCTCTCTCTCTGTATGCACGCCTACGAGGTTTATGCATGAAAGCTTTTCAGAAAGAATCAAAGAAGCGAAGCCTTGGGGTAATCTTCGAGCTCAAAGCGAAGCTTTAACCATGTCATTCTCTCTCCTTGAAGCGTGTAAGAAGAGAAAGAGATTGCCCAAGGTTTTCAGGTTTCACTCTTTCGCCGACCCTGGTTGCCCAATCAGTCCTAACGGACCTTTTAGAGATAACATTCGTCTCTTTCTTCAAGAATGTGGTGAGCTTGAAGATTTTCAGATCCAGGGCATGCCTCTATGGACCACCGTTCTTATTCACGAGAAATCAAACTGTATGACCCCTCTTTACACCATCGAAGAGAATGTTTACCACTCTTCGCACCCCTTCTGCGATCATTGCCGATGTGCAGGTTAGTCTCTGACTCTGAATCATTCGTTCCTTAATTTCGCGTTTTTCCAGTTTGGGGTCTGTTTAATTTGCGTTTAGTGATCTGGGTTGGTTTTATTTGCCAAGAATCTTGACTCGTTGAGGGTTTTGGTGGTTTGCGTGTTAGCTTTCTCCTCTGTTTCGTTTAGTTCTCTCTGTTTTTGATCCTGATATGGGTGAGTTGTTTATTGAGATTATGATGGCTAGGCTGGAGCGGCCATTTTGTATCGAAGAGAAGGTACCATTTCATAATCGCCGCCGATAATAAACCGTTGACTGAAGGTTTTATCGATGATCAGAGTCATCTCTTGCATGGAATGATTCATAGTAATGGGTACGGCCATTTGCTCTGTATTAATGGCATTGAAGGGGGTTCTAAATTTCTCAGTGGCAGAGAAATCATGGATCTGTGGGACAGGATCTGTACAATTCTTCGAACAAGGTATTGGAGAGAGCACTAGGCCTATCTTGATTCTGCATGAATTTCTCAAACATTTTGAGAGTCTTAACTTTGTGGAGTTTCTTTCAATGGCAGGAAAATCGCAGTTGAAGATACATCAAAGAAGCGTTCAATGGATCTTCGCCTACTTCATGGAGTTGCTTATGGCCATTCTTGGTTTGGTAGGTGGGGTTACAGATTTTGTCGTGGAAGCTTCGGTGTCACGGGGCACAATTATAATGCAGCAATCGAACTTCTAAGTTCATTAGGGCTTGATGAGGTCGTTCAATGTTTTGGTAATGCAATGTGCCATGAGGAAATCAAACAAATAATTCGCCATTATAGAGACATGAGTGAAACCCAGTTGATTACAATTAAGGATCTTCTCAGGTTTATGCTTACTGTCAAGTCTCGGACTCCACCTGCACCCAAGAGAGTAATAGTCAGCATCACTGGTCCCCTTTCTTCAACCTTCTGTTCAAAACCCACAACGAGATTTGCAATGTCAAGGAAACAAAGCCCGTTAAAGGAGAAATCAGTCAGGTACAAAAAGTTCAGTTCTGCAGT
Source organism: Inga oerstediana (assembly GCA_963210345.1). Taxonomy (NCBI): domain Eukaryota; kingdom Viridiplantae; phylum Streptophyta; class Magnoliopsida; order Fabales; family Fabaceae; genus Inga; species Inga oerstediana. The sequence goes on along the minus strand of OY723405.1, from coordinate 12,181,029 downwards.
GGCTAATATGGATAGTAGGTGGCCTTCAAGGCGACTAGAATACGCAGCCCAAGTGATAGTAGATGCTTTGAAAGAAAACAAAGCAAATAGTTCAGGTTCTAGTGGGATGACTAGGCAAGATGTGAGAGATGCAGCTAGGCTCCACATTGGTGACACAGGCTTGCTGGATTATGTGCTGAAATCACTGAATAATATGATTGTTGGAAACTATGTTGTTCGTCGAATGGTCAACCCGACAACTCGAATCCTAGAGTATAACATTCATGAGAATGGAAATGGGTCTAAATCCCCTCAACCACACCCTGGGCTAAAGGTTTTTAATCCTATAGAGCCTCCACCAGCAGAGTCAGAACAAGTGCCAGGAATTGATGTTTACAGTGATGTAGCTTATCTGTACAAGAATGTCCTATTGGGCTTCCCAGATTCAGAACAAGTAGACTTGGCGGTTCAAACGATTCTAGACAGCAGGCATTTTGTGAAAGAATGGTTATTAATCGATGAAATAGAGCAAGTCTTGACATTCATATGCCACTTGATGCCCAACTTTGTTGGTGAAAAACCAGAGTTCATGAACAGGGAAGTGTCCCCAGGTGAGATAGTGACAGTTCCACTGCATGCAACAGTTGGAGACTTGAAGCAAGCAGCTGAGAGTGCTCTGAGGGATACTTATTGTATTGCAGATGGACTCATGGTGCTAGAGATAGCAGAGTTGGCGGGAATAAGCGATGAGGAAGTGCTTTTTGGAGTAGTAGAATCTGGTGTGGATCTGCGTATTAGGGGAATTGGTTCAAATATGCTGACTCCATTGAAGTATCAGGGAGGATCAGACACTTGGAAGGTGAGATGTGAATGTGGAGCTCAAGATGATGATGGCGAGAGAATGGTGGCTTGTGACGTGTGTGAGGTGTGGCAGCACACACGGTGCTGTGGGATCGATGACTCTGAGACTGTGCCACCATTGTTTGTGTGCTCTGCTTGCTGTGACTCACTTGTACCTCCAAGGGTTGATTCTGCCTTTTGCAACGATAATAGCATGGACTGTGTATGTGCAGATGATTTTCTGATCTCCCCAGAGCCTAGTAACCTTCTGGGATATGGGTATGGGTACTGAATAATGCAGCAGATTCATTTTTGTTTTTGTCGATTCATTTGATGATTCATTCAAATACTTTTGTAAACTTGCGTTTGGAAATCTGTTCAATTCTTGTATGTAAAAATAGAAATAAGGAAAGAAATGGGTCCAAGACTTCAGGCGCGTAGAGGCAACCTCTGTTTGTGTACATTGGCCAATGCCCGCCTGTTAAATTCTACGGCTGGAAGAGTAATAAATAATATATCCGAGCATTGTATAGATTTTCAGGACAGAGGCTTCTTGTATCTGATTTTGTACATCTCCTATCCCTGATCTGGGATTATCAAATTATCTTGTCAAACATGTACCTATAAAGGTCTTAGGATCACACGACTCTGGATACCACAGCAGAAAAGAAACTGAAGTTCATTAATTATCTTGTATAATACCAAAAGAAAAAAACACTCTAGTTTCTAATATAACTCGACAGATTTTCCATTACAATTGCTGAAAGCTGAAGACTTTCAAATCATACCAGTACAGAGCTAGTTCTGCATATTGACAAATTTAAGTAAGACAAGACTAAGATTAAATTCCTGATGACATAAACTAACTTAAGTAAAACAAGACTAAGATTAATTATCCTGATGACATAAACTTGATGGTCAATCCTGTCTATATTATATAACGATATATACAAGTCACCATCCACTTGAGGGTTGAGGCTTTTAGAAGAAGGGAGCCCTACGGGGTGTTCCCTTTCTTTTGTTTGTTGGCTTCTGGGGCTCAGAAGTTCTCTTTTTCTTTCCCTTAGAAGGACGCCGGATGGTAATGAAGGGAGGAAGTGAATCATTGGGCTTCTTTAAAACAGCTTGAACCTGAAAGTTTAGATCAAGAGATAACAAGTAGTATGCCAGTGATAAAGTTCAAAACAGGGTAATCAATTTGCAAGTGATTGTCAAAGTACTATCGTACCTTGCATGAAATGGAGCAGTAACGATACAATTGAGAGTCAGTCAGCTTTCTATCACAGATCTCACATAATGGCTCAGTATTTGATGCCAAGCCCCCACGGGGAAGAGGATTCAGAGAAATAACCAATCGCTTGTTGCATTTGTAGGTCTGCTATCAGGAAGGGATCAATATTAAAAACAGAGCAATTAAACATGTTAAGATTGACTTCTCTGTTTCCATCAGTAATTCACATTTTAAACATAACCAAAAAGGGATTAAGGGCCAGTTTGTTTAAAAAGAAAAAAGAAAAAACAACAAAAAGTGATTTTAGTTAAGTCTAACATTTGAGTTGTCGAGAGAACATTGAACATATCATGAAGGTTTTGTTGGGAAAAATCTATTTTTACCTTTGTAAGATAAGCCATTGAGTTTTTTTCAACACATCCCTCGTATGTTTAATTTAAGTTCTTCCAGAACTCCCTTACGCTCTCAACAACTTTCTCTTGTTAAGCCTAGCTAAAATTATGGTTTTTTTCAATCTTAAACAAACCGGCCCTAGGTGAGGTATAGACATGCATGCCTGACACCACTCAAAAGCTAAAAAGTAGGGTGTACATACTTCCAGAAAAGAATGCGGTTCAGTCCATTGACTGATGGAATTCTCTCTTACTAATTGTCACCAACTAACTGACCCGGGTTTTCCCACTCATATGGAAAGCAAAACTGTAAGATAACAGCGCAATGACAAAATAATGTTGGGAAGGACCACCACGAAAGAATATTTACTTAAGCTCTGTAATGCAATTAGCAAAGTATCAGATCTGTATTATGTTTGTTTTAATCTTACATGACACCATCATAGTGAGTGTTAATTGCTCGCTATTATCTTTCACACTATTATACCAAAATCAAATGACATGAAGAGTAAGCTTTAATTAACAACTAACAGTAATCACTTCAGAGAAATCAAGTCTACCACACAAGAGTTGGATCAATACTTGAAAAGTTTAGCTAGAATACTACTCAAGGCAAGGTAGGATATCATACCTGAATTTGTGAACAGTCAATGTGCTTTTCAACAGCAGCTACGGCAACGACACATTTGTAGACATGTTTATAAATGTTAAGCATCTTGTGGCATCGATGTATGCCCAAAGACACACAATATTGGCAAGCAGACTTGTTGCAGGTCATACAGTACTTGTTCAGCTCATTCCTGTACATAGGATGAGCTGCACAAGAATCAAAGAAAGTTTTTTTCAGAATAGGATTGAGCCACTTGGGCTTGGAGAGCCTATGTAGGGCCACTTGTTCAACCTGCATATGGAACCATGTCAGTTTACGGGGGAAGTTCCAGAAAGAAACTAATGTCTATCTCATCATTATTTTCCTAATTTTTTTAACCTGGATTCTTTCTATTTTTCTCCTCAAAAAATCAGTGTCCTGCTCAAGGGCTAGGGTCTTGTGTTCAAATAAAGGCTACCTATTCTGAATTAAAGGCCTAATACAAGTGATACAATCAATTTCTATCACTTATTCCAGTTATTATAGCTTGTTTCCCTTAATAAACCTCTATACATTTGAACGTTATTAAATGGCAAAGCTACCGGATACTGTCTGCAGGGGACAACAAGTATAACTAGATAAACTAGAGTATTAATATAGCAGAGTTTGGAAAATTAGTCAGTTACTTAAATCTTGTGTTTCAGCTTCTGGATTTAAACAAAATCAGCAGTGAGAAGATGTGCATGCCACTCTTCAAAGCAAGATGATCAGATGCTTAACATATGGTAAGTTTATTGGATTATTTGATACAGTATGATGTCAATAATCACGATATAATAAACATTATACATGGAACTCAATAGAGATGAGAAAATGAGCATAAAGATTGTTAGAAGTTGAAAATCAAATTCAACATCGTATACTGCCAAGAAGCATTTAATCAAATGCAATCATTTTCAATAATTCTTTTTTGTCGTCACTCGCGAAAGTTCGTTGAAATGCTACAAATAAACAATAGATAAATAAACGGTTGCATTTAACGGATTTAACCATTTTTGAAACAACAAAAGGACTAAACAGTTGGTCGATCATAAGGAAATATTTACACATGGAACAAACGTATGAAATTTTCTATCTGCTTCTGAAAAGTCACACAGTTTTGTTATATCCAACATCATGTTTCACTTTCTTTCCTTTTTCGGATGAATCTTGATTTTATAGGATAGCCAACTAAGAATCAGATTTTGGCCATTCTAAGCTACTTCTTAGACTATTAACCAGTTTAGTAGCATTTTAGAAGAGAAATTTTGATATTATTTAGCTTTAATGATGATTTCCCAATCCCCGAAAGAGTTTTCCCTCCATAAATTTTTACTGAGAAGAAATAACTTTGTATCAACCCATTTACCTGGTGGGTAAAGGGATCTAATCCTTTTCACAGAAAATAGGGAGAAGGAAAATGTTTAAAATTATAACTAAAACATGCAAAAGGGATAGAAATGTTTGATTTATACTGCTTAAATCGACATGAGGAACAAAGAGGCAACCAATCACTTTACCTTGTCCTCTTTGATGGGGGAAGAAGCACTCTTCTTTTTCATCTTGCAATTTTCAAAGGGAAAATTGATTTACAATCTTAGAGCCAAAGGATACTTGAGGAGATATCCAGATCCAATTCGACGAATTTGATCATACAAGAAAAGGCTGAGAGGAAAAGGAAAAGAGAGGCAATCCTAGAAACTAAGTTGTGATACAATGCCTGCTTTCCTATAGCCAGTTCATTTTATAACTGAACAATGACTGACGGAGGTGTCCGGTGAATAGAGGCCCTATTGATGAAATCAAGGCACCTAAGCTAATCCACTTTTCACATTTTCCAGTAAATAAGCAGGACAGGTGTTCATAAATCAATGAAACTAATCTGCTTCATTACTCAAAAGAAATTTGTCTCTAGTAGAATTCAGTTATCAACTTTATGACCAAAACTATTACCCTTCCTTAGAGAGATTGTATAAAAATACGAAGGGTGCCATTCTATGAATTATATATTTTTATAAATTAGAGGATACAAGAGTGAAACTTCATTCAGTGGCCATAAATGAAAAATTGGCAAAGAGCATCTTGTGATTTATGTTGATTTTCATCAGCAAAGTTAGACCACAGCAGAAAAGGACAACGCGTTTGAGTTCATTATTTATTCAAGTAACCTGAATTTCAGGATTGATCATTGAGATACGTTAGTAAACATTAAGGCGTTTACACCAGAAATATTTCGTATGAAATGAGAATACCAAATCCCAACAGATGCTTACTAGTTACTACCATATCATCAATTGCAATCCTGGAGTCTTATTACGAATCAACATTTCATACATTATTATCATTCATGACTTTGCTGCGAGCAATTAAACAAAATATGTCAACTCTATGAGTTCACACTAAATGCAATTTACTTACCCTGGCTCAAACTAAGGTGTGTCTTGGCAAAACGCCATTTTGGCCTTTATCACCTTAGTGATTTCAGTTGCGTCAATGGCGGAAACAGAAGTCTCCATTGTTGTCTGCTCGGAGGAGGAAAGAGAGAAGCAGTGCGCAGAGGCATTAAGGGCGAAATTTAATGAATTAAAGAAAGACGATATCCTAAGTCAAAGGTAAAATGGGTGAAGATGAAGGGGAAAGAATGGAGCTTTATCGTGCTCGGAAGTTGTAGGTGTAGCAACTCACTGTTGCTCTGCAGAAGAACACTGGATGGAAAATTTTTCAGGAGGAGGAAGGAGAGTAGAGAGAGAAGACGACAGGTGATTGAGGGTTTTCTGCGGATGAGTCCGAAGTAGTCGGAGGGAGATTTATTTCTCCAAAATAAATTACTAAAAAGGCAAAAATCAGTTATTTATTTAATTATTCTACTTTGTGAGAGAAATATTCTAGAAATTAGAAAATAATACTCAAAACTCAAAAACAAAATATGATAAATAAATTTTTTTAAAAAATTATACTCCTTCCGATACTAATTATAAGATAAAGTTAACTTTTTTTAAAAAAAAATTAAGGAAACTAATTGAATTACTTTAGAGTATTTTTATTTTTATTTTTTTCTTCAAACTAATTAGTTTGACTAATAAATTAATATATAATCTAAGAATATATAACATATGATATGATTAAATAACTTATTTAACTTCCTTAATTTCTTCAAAAAAAATCAAATTTATCCTATAATTATGACCAAAGAGGTAGTAAGTACTTTCAGAGCTAAATGTGGAGTCAAGGTTAAAAATACCTATGAGCTAAAAGTGCATTTAGTTTCATATGCTTATAACTTAACACTGTTGCATATGAATTTACAAAAACTGCGTGAGCTCCACTACAAAAAAGTTTCTGAATGTTTACACCTTTCAACAAACACACCTTAGATAAAAATTCATAGGTATTTTTTATACCTTTCACTCCTAAATTTATTAAGGAGTTTTGGGGATTTTTTTTTTTTTTTGATATTATATCATTTGTTATCAGCTACCAACTATGAGTTGGTGAGTTTTTGAGAATTTACATTAGGGGTGTTTAAAGTGTTTTGGTCCCGGTTGTCCTAGCCCGGCCCCGGACATTTTATCCTAGGAATTTTCTATCCCAGCTAGGACCGGGATCTAAAAAAACCGGGACCGGGATCACACCTTATGATCCCGGGAATTCCTGGTCTAGGTTTTTTTAAAAAAAATTTTTCCTTAAAAAATAATTTATTCTTTTATATTTGTATTTTTTACCCCATAAATTAAGTTATCATTTGATAAAATGTATATCACACATTTAGTTAAAGTTAAATCATATATATCGTGATACTAATCCTAATTATATAATATATAAAGATAATAACAAAAATGATGAATGTGGTGATAATAATAATATATTATTCTTCAATTTTAGTTCAATTTGTGTGATTTTTATGACTTTATTAGGTGTTAAATAATCACTTCAAATACTAGATTATAAAAAATTTAACTAATATAATTATATTATTGAAACTGAAAATTCCCGGTCCCGGCTACCACCCGGAACGGGAATCAGGAATGGGTGATCTCGATCCCGTCTCGGGATTTGAACATCCCTAATTTACATTTGCTTAGAAAAGTATTACTTACTTTAAGAAAATTACAATTATAATTTTAAACATTTTGGTAATAATTTTTCAAAAATAATATTTAATCATAATGATTCGATTTTGAAACGTTTTATAATTATATTTTGTAATTTAATTACCAGAGTTTTGATTCAAAATTTTTGTGATAATAACAATTTGTGATTTAAAAAAAAAACATATGTGAGCCAGTCTACATTGGGCCTCTTGATCTCCACATGCCGGCCCATTTTGAACCAGAGCAATGAAGGAAAGCAGTGATTCTGTGAAGCTGAGTTTTCAAAACACAATTACATACAATCCACCGACAATGTTCTCAAGTTGGAAACAGTATTTATTACTTGTTTGGAATAGCTTATTTTTTATCAATAAGTGTTTATAAATCGTGATTCACAGTATATAAGATAAATATGTGAGAGGAGTTTTATCTCGGTTTGCGTAATAAGGATTTATTTTTTAAGAAATCGTGATCCCAAACATGCCTTTAAACTCATCGTCCTATGAGTTATGGCTCATGAGTCGGTTTCTTAATTTTTAGGTGATATTATGCAACTTATTTTGTATCCGGTTGATCATGACATTAATGGACTGACGAGATGTAGTGACAGTTGTATGAATGAAAAATATCCCCTGTAGAGAAAGAAATATGAAAAAGAATATATCATTCTTATATTAGTATTTTGTGAATAGTTTAATTTTTTGGCAACAATTGTTCTGATCTCGTAAAAAATAATCATACTTTTAATTTTGCTCGTTAATGAAAATGTCTGACGTGTGTTACTAGACGATGGCATCACGTTAACCCTTAAAGATAGAATCCTATTATTAATTATATTTCCTTCTTTTATATTCTGCAATATTCGTTATTACTCAATGATTTCCCGTTTGGTAAGATCCTCACGTTTATTGACCAAAAGAAACACATCAATCGTATTAGGTTCACTCTTCACAGGTTTCCAAATTTGACTAGATATGTACTATCGACCATTGACCCAGCAAAAGATGAGTAAGATATTCTAAACCATTCTTTATAATTTTATTACATACTTTTTTTTTTTATAGTTTATGCAATGGACCATTTTTGGCCTTCGGTGCACCCACCTTCCAGGTATCCGGCGTTAACCTGAAGGCCAACGCCGGATTTACCGACATGGGCCCCTGACAACCGACTAGTCCTGGCGCCCCCAATCTGATAGGCCCGACAGGAATTCACCTATTTGAGGCGCCCCAGGGAAGAGAGCTCCCAATAGAAATTCTTTACACCTTCCGTTTCCTGGGATCGAACCCAGGAACGAATTGGTGTGGCGCAGATGCCTACCCATCTGCGCCAACTTCCATTGGTTTATTACATACTTTGAATTGGTTAGGAAAGACTCTTTCATTCATTTGCATGACTATTATTTCTTTGGCCAAGTGTACATAAAAAATGGCGATGAACTTGAGGCATATTTAACTCTATACATAGTGTTCATCATAATTATAATTTATTTTTTATAATTTTTCACCTAAGAAAATACTTTAAAGTGCTAAATGTGGTTTATAAATTATTTATTCAGTCCTATTTTTATCTTATTTATATATCATATCATTAAATTTTTTAAGTGAACGTATAATTTTATCTTTCATTTATTATTATATAAATTTTATACTCTTGATGTAAAGAATATATTAAATAGAGGTTGAGTTGAAAATTTGTTAAATTATAAGATAGAGTACAATGAAGCTCAGTGTTTGTCTTTATTACGGTGAAATATGTTAAAATAACTTATAAATGGAATTAGACGAGTGTGTCACGCGAGCAACTTCCAACTGAACAAGATAATACTGGAATCCCTGTGGATAATACTAAATACAAGATAATTATACTTAAAAAAACACCAATAGTGCAAATTTACAATAAGATTTCCAGATTGTTATTGCATTATAGATGTATAGTTGTCACGTCAGAATTATCCTCACATGCACGTCCTCTCTCTTTTCCCTATAACAAAGTGCTTCTAAAAATATTTGTTAGTTCATAATATAAATCACTTGAATAGTTATTATTGATTATTTGTTGATTTCACCCTTATACTTAATGATTAAACACTTCTCTTCGTATTTTTTCTCTTCTTCAAAAGAATCAAAACCTTCTTAATAAAATTAAAAAAAAATTATCAATTTAAAACATATTTAATAAGTTAATTATTATTTCTTAGTCATGTCAATAAGTTGAAACTTCTGAGCAAAAAAAATAAGTTGAAACTATCCTATAATATGGAAATATATCCAACTAAGTAATTTTTGTCAATGAAACCTACCACCAGGCTGCACCCTCATTAACTCATCATTCATGTTGCATATCTCGCACATCAAATTCCCAGATTCTCTAGATTATCCTTCAACCATTTTCACACACATGGTATGATATTAATATGCATGGTCTATAACAAATTAACTTCCTTCGTTGATGTACCCACACAAATACATATCCTTTACACAACCATACGAAATATTAATTTTTCTGAATATTTTTAGAATTGTAACGTGTAGGATTTAATCATATTCTTAAATATGGGTCAATGTACAAAGTATCTAAAATAATAATTACTGCGTAATAAATACCATCAATGAGTTACTAAAATATTAATTTCCACCACACCAAATTGGGCTATAAGTACCATTAACTGTTTGGGGTAAGAATCACACACAACAGAAACATTTTTCTGTTTCCATATTTCTTCTCATTTAGCTTTCTAGTCTCAGGGTCTTACACACTGTCATGACTAGAAAGAAGGTGAAGCTGGCGTTCATAGCGAACGACTCTGCGAGAAAAGCCACATACAAGAAAAGAAAGAAGGGTCTGATCAAGAAGATCGACGAACTCACCACTCTCTGTGGAATCGAGGCCTGTGCGATCCTCTACAGTCCGTACGACTCTCAGCCGGAAGTTTGGCCGTCGCCGTTCGGGGCCCAGCGCGTGCTGTTGAAGTTCCGGAGGATGCCGGAGCTGGAACAGAGCAAGAAGATGGTGAACCAGGAAGGGTTTCTGAAACAGAGAATTCTGAAAGCGAAGGAGCAGTTGAAAAAACAGAGGAAGGACAACAGAGAGAAGGAGATGACTCAGGTGATGTATCAGTATCTCAGTGCAGGGAAGGTTCTTCATAACATGACGATGATCGATCTCAACGATCTGGCTTGGCTCGTCGAGCAGAATCTGAAGGACGTTAACCGGAGGATCGAGGCGTTGGATAAGAGGGCTCAGAGTCAGAGGGCGGCTGACGTGGCCGCAATGGCGGCCTCTGACGTGGTGGTGAGGGGCCGAGATAAGGCGAAGGAGGAGCAGGCGGATGGGATGGAGGTGGCCGCCGGCGGGAACGGGATGTCGAAGCAGCAGTGGTATACGGAGATGATGAATGGTGGTGCTGATGAAACGATGCCGTTTGGAGACGTGAGTCATTCCAATGCGTTTTGGCATAATAACTATTTCCCTTGAAGAAGACAGACGTGCTGTGGTTTATTGTCGTTTTGTGTTTTAATGTTGTCCTATTGTGTCTAATTTTCCATTTTAAATTCGTGTGTTGTAATCACGGTGTGATGGATGGGTCAGCGTGACGTGTTATAGTACTGTTTATAATTTCAATAAAATACATGTCCTGTGTTTGTTTAATTTCCACCTTGAAATTTACTGGTTAATTATGTGGAATTAAAGACTGGAGATCTGGAAGTATGTAGAGTCAACGTGGTATTAGTCTTATGCTGTGTTTATTTTTTGAATGTATGTTCCAGCAGTTACAGTTTTTTCCCTCTCAAATTTGCTGGCTATATGACTTGTGTGGAATTAAGACTCGGGATTTGAATTGAACATAGTTTTTCTTTTGTGTGTTTACAACTAATAGATTGCTGGAAAACCTCTGAAGACTTTTTCACTCTGTCAAAGTTTGAATCAGCCTAACAAAAACTATGGATGTGAATATGGAGAGGGTCGTCTTAGATGAAAATTTTAATCATTCATATTTAATATTTTACAAAATTATTATTATAATTTAACCAAAGAAATATGTAAATAAATTCAAACTGTTATTAATATTTGATCTTAGCGGACCATTTAAATTTAATCTAAATAGTTAAATAGTTAATACCAGTAAACTATTATTAAAATGCTACGTATGCGTTCGTAAAAAAAATATTAAAATACTACGTATTTTATAAAGTAAACTATGTTTTAAAAAAATCACTACAATTGTGAGTTTTTGGGATATTAACCGTTCAAATTTGAAGGAAGGTATAATAGCATGAATCTGTTAACGTGATTCTTGCTTGACAAGAAAAAGTCTTGCCGTGTACTTTGTGTGTGTGTGTGTTGGGGCGGGGGTTACCTGAATACCTGTTTAGACCTCTTAACGAGGAAGCATCTTCATCATTTGATTCAGAAGCGTTAGTTTTAATTTGATATGATAATCCATAATTACAATATAATTTTGTATACTGATTTTAATTAAGACTATTATCAAGCCACCAAAACGGACTGGCTCAGTCGAATAAGAGAAATTGAGTTTGACTATTTTTTGGGTAGCAGCTAATAACAAAAACTTGTGTTGCCATCTTTCCTCAAACTTATCTCTCTACTCGAAAATCGAAATAACTCATGAATATTATCAATGTCGAGAAACTAAAAAAGAAATTGTTTTAAAAACTGTTTTCAAAAAATTATTTTTAAAAATAAAAAATAAAAAAATTGTTTATAAAAACTAAAAAACAGTTTTTAATTGTCTTTTTTTTTTCTATTTTTTATTTTTGAGACCACCACTGATTTACTATCGACATTACACTAGTAGTAACGACTATCGCCACATGACCACTGGCAAATGCACCACCGCATCACTTTAAAAACAAATTTTTCAAAATAATCTATCTAAATAGAATTTTTTTTTTTAACTTATTTCTAAAAATTGTTTTATAAAACTGTTTCTGAGAACAAAAAACAGAGAACATAATCAAACAAGTCAGTAAATATTCAACAATGAATTAAGGAACAATAATCTTGAAGGCAATTAACTAATGATTATTAAGGGTGTGGATAAGATAATACATCATCGTTATTATCAAGATTAGCTAGCCACAACAATGAATTTGCATGGTTCCCGGACCGGAAACCGCCGAACCGGTCACTAGACCGGTCCGGTTCCCGGTCCGGTCCGGGTCCCAATTAAAAAAAAAAAATTTTAACTTTTTCCTTTAGAATTTCATACTATAAGCCTAAAATTTTCAATTACTCACCGGTTTGGTCCCGGTTTAGCTCCGGTTTGGCCCCGGTTTGACCCACTGACCCTTAACCCAGTACCCCGACCGGTTCAATACCCGGTCCGGGTTTTAATACCTTGCGAATTTGAGTATGGTGTGATGATTATCCAAATCTATACATTAAATATAAGAATCATATTTGAAATTAAGAATATGATAATGAAGTGTTTAAAATGGAAGCAAAATTGTGGCACCAGATCATATATATCCCAAATCCAAAACTTTGGATGACTGACCATATATAATTTGTATTCTTTGTATCTAACAATGTATCGCAAATTTGTACAATGTTTCTCTGATGAATCTATACAGAAAACTAGCTAGTCAAGATGAATCAAAAGGGCTTCTTAAGATACTTCAAATCCAAAGACGAGTCAACACACTCCACTGCATTCTTGTAAACATTCAACATCTTCAACAAATCAGTGGCCTTTCCCTTGGTTTTCTCTTCACACCCAACCTGCAACAAAACCAGAACCTTCTGAAACGCTCCCACTTGAAGTGCCTCCTTCACCATATCTTCGTCCCTCTTGTCACAAAGTTTCCAAAGAATAGAAACTCCAAATTCAGAAGCCAACCCAGAAACCCTCAATATCTTCTTCACCACAAGAGGCAAAGTCAACACATTAGCCTTGGCCACTTCCTTCCCTTCCTTATAATCACATAAACAATCCAACACTCCCAAAGCCTTCTCACATATCCCTCTATCTCCATCCACTAGTGCTTCAAGCAACAACGTAACAAGGCCTAGTTCAACACATCTTTTGATGATCCTCTCTTTCTCAATATTTGATGAAGAAACCATCTGAAAAATTGCCTTCAGGCTTGCTTTTGTCGCAGAAGGACCTACAGGTTCTTTAATCATCTTCACTAAAGCTTCGATCACACCTCCGGTTTTTGCTAGAGGCTCTATAGGTACTTGCTTCAAAACCAACGCTGCGTTTTGCCTTGATGAGAGATCGTTGCTGTTGAGGAACCAAACCATGCAACGTAATGAGGCTTCAGAACTCAACATTGACTGGGTTTGAATTTGAGTATAACTATGTTGTCCCTTTGGAAGAATCCATGTTAAAATCCCAAGAATCTCATCTAAAAGGCCTATATTTTTCTCAATCGAAGTGTTTGAGAAAGAACTGAAGGCGTTGGCTAATGTAGTTGCGGCTCCGCTTTCAACGATACACTTCTTGTTCCTCTCGCTCTCTTTTCCCCAAGTCTTGATTTTACCGACCAACTGTTGGCACTTGTTGTAATCTCCACGCTGTGTAGCCGACATTATTTTAGTACAGATCTCTGAAACCTCGTACTGTGTCACCGGGATTCTCGGGGTGGGGATTCTCTCGAAGCCGAAGGAACGATGTTCGACGCACCATTCTTGGATCATTCTTCGAATGGCGTGGTTGGGGATCATGTCGAAGGTGGTCAGAGGCTGATTGGTGACGGGGCACGTCCGGTTACCAGATTCCACCCACTTCTCTATGCTGTCCCGGTCGTAGGTGATTCCGGTGGATAAAGTCACCGGATCTGACATCAAGTCCAGAGTGATTGGACACCGGAAGTGGGTGGGAACAACGACGTCGACGTCCACGATGTCCAAGTCTCCGTCGTTGGTGTTGGTGGCGCCGCCGGGAAGGTCTTTTCCTTTGCGGGCACGGCAAAAAACCCTTCTTCTGGACCAAGATAAAACCATGTTTGATGTTTGAGAAGAAGAATTCTGTGTGTTTGGAATTTGGGTTGGAGATTAGATAGATAGATGTGAGGGGATCCTAAGCAACTTGGGGTGGTTTTATATATGGGAGGGCGAGCGAAGGAGTTATTAAGATAGATGGTCAAAGGGAGTGGGAGGGAGAAGGTTGAATAGGGGAAGGTTGACCGTTGAAAGTAGGAAGATGAGGTTGGACGTAGTAGTAGTAGGAGAATATAATTTTACACGAGGTTTGTGAGTGATAAATAAAAGGAACTACCTATTTCTAAATATAAATATAAGATAAAATTAATTTTTTTTAAAGAGATTAAAGAAACTAAATAAGTTATTTAATCATAATATATATTATATATTCTTAAATTATATATTAACTTATTAGTCAAATTAATTAATTTAGAAAAAAAAAATAAATATATAAATACTATAAAATAATTTAATTAATTTTTTAAATTTTTCTAAAAAAATCAATTTTATTTTATATTTAACACACGAGGGAAGTAGTTTATTAGTCACTTACTATGGTTTAGGGATGTGATTGAGCATGGATCAAGGAAAGACGACTGAGATGACGGCGGCAGGGTTGAACTTCAACGGCCTGTGGCGCGCTGCTTATTCGGACTGATTCAGCTGGTCGGTGGGTGCTGACCCGCTTGCGGTTTTGGACCGACTTGGGCTCGTTTGGTTTGGCCACGTAAGTCACACCTCTCTCTCTGGAATATTCCCTGGATCCTTCATAACGCCGTTATCTTAACCTTTACATCGGATGATTTTTTTTTTTTGCCATAACTGATATACGTCGTATATTTTTTAATGCCATGTACCGGTGTTTGACGTTTTTATCTGAATTCTATTATCAGATTATTAGAATAGTTCATGTTCTGAATTCTATTACCAAATAAATGGAGCAGTCTATAACTGTCCCTTACATTATATGTATTTTTTTTTGGGACTCAAACTTAAAACTCAAAAAGATTTAAAAAAATCTTACACTACTAAACCAATTTTTTATACGTGACACACATCATATTCTTTATATAACTTTTGAACTCATAACCCCACATTTAAGGTCTCAAGAGAACTGTTAAATGTCAGTTATGTTTCAAAATTACTACTAACATGTCACTCTCTTATAATTTGAGAGCATTTATCAAAATAGAATTTTACCTTTTTATGGAGTAATGTTATACAACTATATATTGGGCCGCCAGTCTATCCAGAATTGACTTTCAATATTTTGGTGAACTGTGCGAAGTCGCCATCTAACACCTCAATTCCAGCGAATCAATCCCGTTCTCAATTGAAATATGTATATATGTGGTCTTCAGTATTAGATTTAACGTTCAATTCCAACGCACATGCTTTGAATTTCAACTTGCTGCGTTAGGAGTACTTAATTCACATGTTCCGATACATTTGACCATATATACCTAAAACATGATAAGTTTAGAAATCGTCCCTACATCTTTTAATATTACTACATAACACATTTTTGTAAGTATGGGTTTGATATTATCAAACCCGTGCTTGGGCGTTTTCGATTACTTGTATAGCTTTTATTCAATATTTGAGTATGTATTACTACTATATATTACGTTAACACGACAAAATGATCCATTTGAGAGATGGGAAATGTTACATTTGGGAAACTAATTTTTTAAATAAATTAAGCAACAACAGTTCCATAGCAATAAATTGGAACAAAATTAATCTTCTTTTTATTACTTCGTCCAACTAATAGACCATTGAGTTGATTGGCTACGACTGGATAGACCAACTTGCCGTTTATGTTTGTTTGGCGATATTTTGAGTTGAGCCTGTAGTAATATATATTCATAGCAATAATATAAAACAAAAACGTACCAACGGCCTTGAGTTATTGTGTTTAGGTAACATCAAAATTATAGTTTCAGAAGTTATTTTTTATAAGTCGAAATAAAATCCCTTTCACATATTTATCTCATAAACTATAAAAATTATTCTCAAAAAATTAATTAAAATGCATACTTATATGAAACGAGTTAGAGTTACTCACCTACTAAACTCAGTGAATCCAGAGTTGAATATTAGCATTGAAAAAAATATAACACGCCAAAAGCATTTATGTGAGGAAAGTTTGGAGAGTGAGTGGAGTGGTCCCCAGTTTGGTCGCTTTTGTCACCACTAGAATATATGAGAATCGTGGCCACACAGACCCAGAATCAAAGGAGGACTATAATATAAATCATGAAGCATACAAATGAGATTTGATAAAATGCAAAAACCACCACACGAGTGATGGTGACATGCACGCAGGACGCAGCACATTGGCGCGCGGCATTCTATTTATTTGGTTGGGTGATTGATAACCTACTATAATAAGTTTATGTATATAAATCGAGATAATACTTTTTTTATATATTTATCTTATATATTGTAAATTATGATTGAAAAGCTGTTTTTAAAGACTCTAATCGTTATTCTAAACTAACACAATATTTACCCTCTTCCCTTTTTGATGATATAGTAACGTTAACCTATCTCAATTTAGTTTGAAGATTAATGGATATTTGAGACTAATCTAGGTCAAGTGAGGTATGACATAAAAAACGACAAAAATTTACCACAAGTATTTAACGCAGTTACACTTTTATAATTTAAAATTAAAAAATCTAATTAAATTGATACAACCACTTATATGTAGCAGCGGCGGTGCCGGAGGCCAATGTAAGGAGAAGGCATGTTGTATCATTCTATTTTATTTGAAAAAAATTAATTGCAATGTGAAAAAGATGGCGTTGATGGGTTGGTTCATGGCAGGCGAGCGTTTGGAAAACGACAACGTTTATTTTGGGGAAATTTCCAAACAATTACATTGAAAAATGAAAAAAGACAATTCAATACATTGAAAATGAGAAATAACAATTTAGGCGGGGTGTCAGACGACAGAGGAATCTGTCTTTTTAAAATCTTGGTCAAATTACAAAAATGCCTTTTAGTCCTTAGTCGAAATAACAACATAGGAGTTGTTAATGGTGAGATAGATGTTGTTATTGGTCTTGAAACTTATTAATTGTGAAAGAAGAAATTGGAGTTATTAATTTCGAATCCCGGGTTGTTAATTAAGAGATGAGTGTTGTTATTGACCTTGAAACTTGTTAAGTGTGAAAGAATAAATTCGAGTTGTTAATATCGAATCCGGAGTTGTTAATTAAGAGATATATATTTTTATTGGCCCTGAAACTTATAAAGTGTGAAAGAAGAAATTAGAGTTGTTAATGTTAAATCAGGCGTTGTTAATTAAGAGATAGATGTTGTTATTCCGAAGTGGAAGAATAAAGTAGAGTTGTTAATGTATAATACAATGTTGTTAATAAAGATAAAGGAGTTGTTATTAGCCACGAAACTTGTTTAGTGTGAAAGAAGAAATTGGAGTTGTTAGTGTCGAATCCGAAATTGTTAATGACAAGATAGGTGTTGTTATTGGTCCTGAAACTTGTTTAATGTGAAAGAAGAAATTGGAGTGGTTAATGTCGAATCCAGAGTTGTTAATTAAGAGATATATGTTGTTATTGGCCCTGAAATTTATTTACTATGAAAGAATAAATTGAAGTTGTTAATGTCGAATCCGGAGTGTTTAATTAAGAGATATATATTGTTATTGACCCTGAAACTTATTAATTGTTAAAGAAGAATTGAAGTTGTTAATGTTGAATCCGAAGTTGTTAATTACGAGGATCATGTTGTTATTCTGAAGTGCGGGATGAAGGGCATTTTTGTAATTTGACTGAGATTTCAAAAGGACAGATTCCTCTGCCGTCTGACACTCCACCTAAATTATCCTTTCTCATTTTCAATGTACTGAATTATCATTTTCTATTTTCCAATATCTTTTTTTGAAATTTTCCCTTTATTTTGGTCAAACTTAAAGGTAGGTGCTTTTGTGGCCTCCTGTCGCCTTCCTCACCTGCACCAATTTTTTGTTTTTTGACTATTCTTTCTTCATCGTCCACACATCTCAATTACAATTTTTATGTTGCCCACTCTATGCATATCTTTCCACGTTTGCTTATTTTTTATTTTTTAAATTGTTGAGAAGAACATGATTTGAAAGAATTTTCAGGTAACACATACAGATCAAAAGCATATATATACAATATCAAAGGGCACAGAACAAAGCCTTAAAGTTGATGGGTTACCATTTGGAAGGCGCATTCAACAAATTTTAATAAGTGAGACACATGCATGTATAACAATATCCTCTTAATATATGAATTGAAGTGTTGGGTGAGTTGGGTATGTTAGGTTATAGTTAATCTTGACTGACTTGATGTGTTGGTACAAGAAATTTGCCTGACTTCTTCAGTTGAGTGTGTTCACCTACTCTAAAACTATCGTTTCAGAAGCACTTTTCTAAAAATTGAGATAAAACTCCTCTTACATACTTATTTCATAAACTGTAAAAACTATTCTCCAAAAATTAATTCAAGCACACACAGAGTCTTTCATGTACTGTACATGGCATTAATCAAATTCAAGAATACTGTGAATTCCTGTGCATTACATCATTTTTCTTTGTTTTTTTAATTTTGTTTGGTACAAGCAGAGTGTGCTGGGTGCATCACTAATTGGTTCTCTTCACTTCGATGAAACTTGGGTCAACTTTGGTGCCTTGTGATCCTGCTTGGGCCTTCGTCTTGTGTAGTGGCCTTCTATTCAAGAATTCTGGTACAAAGGTGGGTTCACTTCAGAGTGTTTGGGCTTATCATTTAGAACAAGGGGATAAAAAGTTGGCAGGGAAAAAAAAAAGAACAAGAGGATAAAAAAAGCTGGGAAAATTATACATGTGCTCCTTTAACTTTATACATCATTTTAGTGTGGTCCATCGACTTAAAAAAGTGTATTTTTTATTCTTTAATCTTATCCATCGTTAATAAAAAAAGTGTTAAAAGCCTATATTAAATTAAAATAAGACTTTATAAAATTACTAAGGGTTAAGGTGCAAAAATACCCATGAACTTTTCTCAAAAGTGCATCCAACACCATAAACTTTTTCTAGGTGCAAAAATACCCATGAACTTCTCAAAATGGGGCAAAAATGTCAAACCGTTAATTTGTACAAACGTCCGTTTTGTGGGACCCACAATTTTAATTTTTAAGGTGCAAAAATACCCATGAACTTTTCTAAAAAGTGCACCCAACACCACAAAATTTTTTCTGGGTGCAAAAATGCCCATGAACTTTTCAAAAGTTTATGGTGTTGGGTGCACTTTTTAGAAAAGTTCATGGGTATTTTTGCACCTCAAAAAATAAAATTGTGGGTCCCACAAAACGGACGTTTGTACCAATTAACGGTTTGATATTTTTGCCCCATTTTGAGAAGTTCATGGGTATTTTTGCACCTAAAAAAAGTTTATGGTGCTGGATGCACTTTTGAGAAAAGTTCATGGGTATTTTTGCACCTTAACCCTATTACTAATTATTATATACAAAATTGTATAATGTATATAAATAATATCAAAAAGGCCAGATCTGTAGGTGAGACATTTAAAGAAAAAGCCTGACATATTTAAATAAGTAAACCTTTAAATAGAACTTAAGCATGATCTCTTTATTAAATTGGTCAAGTCTTACAAGGCCTTAGTAAGATTAAGCTGTAAGTTCTTGTTAAAGGCTTTTATTTCCATCTCTTTTTGCCGACTACTAGATTGAAAAGGAAACACTTCATTTATAGATAAAGCACTCCCAAGATGATACATGGAGAACCAAACGTGGCCTATAGCATCCTTTTTATCATTCCGTGCGCTTAATGAAAGCCATCCTCATCACCTATTATCCTCCTGATTCTAATATACCTCAGTCTTTGGATAAAAATATATTCATTTCTATGTTGAGTCCCCTTGTGTGTGTCGGTGAAGTTTCTAAGTACCACTTTAAATTTAAGTAAGATATAGAAGTGGATAAAGGACTAGAAGCATATGTTTAACGCAGGTAATTAAAATATTAGAGATCACAAGTGGGGACCAGTTGGGGAGGCAAATATTTGTGGAGGCCAAGGTGGATGAGGAGAGGCTTCTTGGGGAGCTCTCCAAACTGCTCTGCGCGGCGGAAACATCAATCTGTCTCTCACTGCCATAACACTCCTTCACGTGCCTTCTCTGTCTTCCTCAACCCCTCACCCACTTAAACTACTTTAAACACTCATTAACAGGTGTTAGTCTAATCAGAAATGGCTTTAACTGTTTAAACACAAGGCCTGTTAGTCTTATCAGAAAGAATTAATCTTGACTGTTTAAACATAAGATCTTAAGTTTGAATTTATATAAATATGAAAAACGTTTTTGAGAGAGTTGACTCCACACTCCAAGTTTAGGCGACAGCCATATAAAAAAGTTTCAAACTTTGTCCTCACTACACCTCCATGTGTCTATCCTACGATGTTTTAATGCTCGTCCCCTCATTTCTTTCATGTCATGGATTCGCATACTAAGGTACGATGTTAGGTGGAGGTGTGTTACCTTTTTCTTTTCTTTTCTTTTTTAATGCCGCGTGTGGAAGCACACTTGTGATGCCTTTGTCAAAAATCACTAATCTGCTTTTGGACATATCTGCTTAGACCGTTCACGGGCTAATTCATAGGCATGTCCCAGACTAGGCCAAATTTTGCTTTGTTTGAGATAAAACATTGTATTACCACCTTCCTCTGCTTTCTCTATCTTTTCTGGCGTTTAGAAACACTAATCCCATTTCAACATGCGCCTTAACCCTCTGACTCCTTCATTATATTATTGTTATTTCTGTGTCTTACTTTCGCTTAATTTCATACACCCACACACACATCAAAAAGCACTTTTTGTTTGTGTAGGAGTATATGTGCTTCTTTAGTTCTTTATAAGCCCCCTGCCTCGTCAGCCCCGTCGCACAAAGTAGTTCTTTCTCTCTTTAAAGTTGATATTCTTGCTTCTGGGTTCTCTTTTTTATTTGAGCAATAGTGTGTGTATAGTATTTTTAGGCCAATGCAATATGTGTGAGTACTTTAAGGTATAAGGATTGCGATGGAGAAGCACTGTCCTGATTCCTGACACCACGTGTAATAGTAATATACTCCTACAATAATGTTGCACAAGTTCTCTCTGCAAACTGATGGACTGAAGCTTCTTCTGTCATCTAGCTTCAAGTTCGTGCATTGTAAAATGAAATGATATCGCCAAGGTAGCGCAAGATTAAATAGTGGCTCAATGTTGGCCAATATTTGTGAGTTGTTGCCCGACTGGTAGTTCCGCGGGGAGTGAAACTTTATTAAATAATGTATCCTTCATTCGTCAAAAGGGAAATCATGTTGCAGAAGATATATACGTCTAATCCGGATTTTTTTATGTGACCATTTAACCTACGTGTTAGTTGTTCAATCCAAATTTTGATTCAAGGTCAATGGGTAAAATGATGTTTTTCCCTGTTTTATTGCATGCTTTTGTTGGAGCATTCCACAAGTCCGTACAGGTTATAGTGTGAAAAGAACATTACTTGTCTGGCCGAAAAAACAGAGGGGGCAAAAAACTATTTTGCTTGTAATATGGCCATTTTTAAGTTTCATTATGGAGTATATCCAATGACTTTCTTGATTTTGAAAGGGAAAAGTGTTGTGAGGATTTTGCGTGTTGATACCTTAGCCTAAGGGACCTCGCGAGAATTAAGCAATTGACGAGAGCACTCGCAAGAATAAAAAAGATCAAAGATTTGGTTTTATGGTCATGATGCTCCTATATCATCGTGCGTCGAATAATGGACCATTGAGTTATCTTCTACAAAGGAAAGGTCAACTTGACGATGGAGAGCGAAAGCCATTTGGTGCTTCATATCCTCACTCTCATTACTTGATTGGTTAACTGATTCAGATTAGTTATCTTTTTGGCTGAAAGTAAGCTCACAAGTTTAAACTATAGTCTTTGGCAGGCAAGGTGTTTGAGGATATTCCCCAGAGAAACCCTTTTTCTAAAAGGGTAATTAGTGAAATTGTTGCTATGATGGAGGCTTAGATTTTATCATGCGAAATAATTGAAACAAGATTCACCATATCTGGTAATAACGATTAGAGCTTAGGCGCTATACATTTGATGATTAGCTGCTTAAAACATGCTTTGCTTTAATGTTTTAATGATTACTTGCTCCCACTGTTGTCTCATCTCACTAAACGGCATCTTAAGCCTAAAGACTACAAGAAACATATAACTAGCGAGGAAAAACTTGCAATAATTCAATACAAAAAAAGGGGTTTGTTGAGAAGGATATGTGCTGTATTATTTGGTGAGTGGGGTTGTTAAAAATAGGAGAGAGAAATGATGTTGTAGGTTGGTAGCATAGTTAGGACTCTATGGGGATGAATAATTTGTGTTGTGTTCTGTGAATAAGGTAAAGAGAGTGGTTGTGCTGGACGTGATGGATGAAGCAATATGAAGTTATGAATGAAGAAGGTGACCCCATGCATGGTGGAGTTATGTGCAACACTTGCGAAAGGAGTGGGGTTGAGAGAGAGAGAGAGAGAGAGAGAGGTTAGAGAATCTCTGGAGGTAATAATGGCTATTGGTTCTATTCTTTCTCATGTTATGTACAATCATATCCTTCTGAACTAGTTGTAGTTTGGACTTTATATTGTGGGGGAAGCGGTTGTTTCTACCAGAAAGTGGCACATAACCTTATCTTTTGTTAAATTTTAAGATAACATTATTTTCTCTTTTTCTCTCTGACTTCTTTGACATCCCCTCCGTTGTCCCCTGAACCTTTCCCACACTCACTTCTTACCTTTGCTTTTCCATAATTAAACATCAATGCCCATCATCTCTGTCTCTGTCTCTGTCTCTCCCTCTCTCCCCCTTCCCCCTCCTCATTCACACTTTTATTATTATTCCTTTTCGGTGATATTTTATTTTCTTTAAAAATCTCTATGTTCTCACATTACCCTCTTATTATTGTTTCATTTCAGAAACATAGAAAGCCACAAACTTGTTTTGTCTTCTACTGGTAATCAGCAATACGAAGAAAAGAAACGTTAGAAGTAGATGCCTCCAATTCCAAAGCACTTTTTTTAGGTATTTAAGGAGCAAGCTAGTTCCACTTGATCTTGAGACTTGAGAGAGGGTAAGTTTTCTATTAAGTATTACTCTTTTCTTCACTGTCATCCCTATTTATAAATATTTTATTGTTTTAGCTTTTCTTGCCTTCTATATAATTAACACTGGATAGTCAAAATGGTTTGTGGATTCTACCAGTTTTGCCTTATTGCCACACCACTCCGCTCTTATCATTTCGACTAGCACTCTAAAGCAACGTTGATCTCTGAATATCCCTTGTAAGACTCTCATAAATCTGTTCATATATAATTACAAATCCAGATAGAACTCCTAGAATCTGCAAGGACTGTCAACATTTATCTGCATGCATTTCTCTGTTTTATAATATATAGCCATAATCTCACCTTATTAGTATTGCTGTTTCCTTCTCTATTCTGTGCGCTTTCATGATCGCTCTCTTTCCCTCGAGAGTTCTGTTTCTTTACCCTGGGTGTAAAAGATTGAAACACTCTTGTGATGTTCAATCTCAGAGTCTTGTGGTTTCTTGGGACATTTTCTATTAAGCTCCTTGCAGGATTTTGGACTGACTTAAGATCAGAAATAAGCAGGTCTCTAATCAGAGTAATCAATGAAAGGAATTTGATTTCCTGAATCATTGGTTATACTCAAGTCATATTGTAATGTGCTCACGCTAATTGTTATAGATTTATAGTTCAGGGCTTCCCCCTTGCTATTTTGCTCCAGTTCTTCCCATGTTTGTGCCAGAGCAGGCTAGATACAAAGCATATGGGTCAAGATTTAGTCAGGAGCAGTTCCTTACAGAGAGAACTGTTAGATTCTCTCCTTTTTTTTTCCTTAAGAATGAAAAGGCAAGCTTTAAGCTTGATGTTACACATGAGCGAAATCCGAAGAGCGCGCTGTTAGATTCTCTCATTGAACTGGCATCCAACTCTAGTTTCGCTTTCAACCTTTGGTCACACATTAGAGCAGATTTGAAATGATCGAATACTTTTTGCTGATCTATCCTTAAACGAGTGATGAAAACCAGAATATTCTCTGGGGCTTTATAGATGGAACATGTGTTGCAGATAATTAAATCATTCTTTCTCCATGGCATTTATTAGTGGATCTACCATGATTCATGAATTCAACAATTCTTAGTCCTCCTCCAGTTTTGTTGAGGAAAAACTGAAAATAAAAAGAAGTTCATGTAGGAGTTGCTTGTTTTTGCTCCTTGCTTTATATCTGACAATCTTTTTTAGTTTCAATAAATTTCATCTGTTTGAAATATGAACTGGATGGCATTTCATTGCAGGAGCGGGACAGAATAATTCTTTTGCTGCAACTCTGAAACAGATCTGGTTTTGATGGTTAATTTGTGAAAACTAGGCTACAACTCAAGCACAGCAAAGTCATGAAAAAAGCAAACTTTGATCTTGAAGTGGAGGCCTTCGCAGAAAAAAGTGAAGTTGAAGTCAGCAGCCAGATTGCTTCCGATATATCCACTCAAGAAACTATTGCAGATCTTTGTATTGATCATAACCTGTCCAACTCTTCCACCCCAAGAAATCCAACAGAGATAATTGATTTAAATTCAACTCCCATTTCACTTGACCTGACTCTCAACTTAAACAGTAAGCCATTAGCGGTGTCAAGAGATTCTGTGCGACGCTCATTGTCTAGCACTAGTGAGAGTAGCAATGAACCTGCCTCTCAAACTATAGAAGCGACCATGGCCAGAATTTTTACATGCTATTACTGTCAACGCAGGTTTGTCAGTTCGCAGGCTCTCGGGGGCCACCAAAATGCACACAAGAGGGAAAGATCAATGGCAAAGAATGCTGTGAGGATGGGTTTTTTCCCTCAGAGGTATCCAAACACTCTGGCAGCCATCCCTCTTCATGTTCCTCCCAGATCATTGGGCGTGAAACCACACTCTTCACAGCACTGTGGCTTTTCACGAACAATTAAGGTTCAAGAGATGAAAAACGATGAAGGATTTGAGGTAGGATATTATGGTCAGCCAATTTTCTTTGGCAATAATAAATCTGAACTTGTTTGGCCTGGTAGTTTCCGTCAGATGGCTGACATAGGTGATGATCACAAGAATTTTGTGCTGACTGAAAGTTCTGATATGAGTTTTAGGGAGGTGAATCCACCAGTAGACGTAGAGAAGCCCACCCCAGATTTGACATTAAAACTTTGAAGGGATTGTTTGCTTCTCAGATCTGGCTCTGGTTTATCTGCTTAATTGTTATGATTATTGTACAGTAGTACACGCAGGGCCATGATTGTCAGGTTTATGTTAGAATTTCTGTGTTTTTCCTTTAGTTCTGTTAGGATGACTGGTTTTAGGCTTATGGTGTTTTGTTTAGTATGTTTATGTCGCATAAGAGCTCCAGGAGAAAAAATGGAAGCTTCTGTGTTGTGTGTGTCTTATAATGTCTTGTGTTTATCATAAGTACCGAGCTTCCAGTGTGCTTTGACAATTCTATTTATATCAAACCATGAGAGAACGCTTAAGAATCAAAATTAAAGTGAAGCCTTAGAGTAAATTTTAGTCTTATTCGGTCATTCATGGACTCATCTTTCTGGAGAAAAAACTCACTTTGAAATGTCTGTGTCAGGTATCAACAACCTTTTTGACACTTCTTGCTAGAATTTTTCCTAGCTTAACTTTTGACACAGAATTAAAATGCATTTATCCCATTATAATCATGATGTAAACAATGATAATTTCATTTGTAAGTATGTAAATAATTATATGTGAATATTTAATGACACTAAATTAAATATTTTTCACTTTCTTAATCTATAAAAAAACAGATTCTTACAATAATTTGTGTTGCTGCCAATTTAATAATCATAAAATTTATCCTCATATTATCTGCTCCAAATGAAATACTATCACATCAAAACTTTCATTTTAATCATGACATTAATTTCAATATTATTACATTAAAATTCAAAATCAGAAATAACGGCGATTTTCTTTTTCAGAACTAAAGGATTGAAGCTTAAAACTCCGTTCTTGTGTTTATGTTAATGCTCCGAATACTTTGCATGTAAATCTCAATTTCAATATTTCATTTCTCTATATTTTTTTTTGGCAGCTTTTACTCTATATTATTCAATAATTAATTTTTTTTTCATTCTAATTATAGTTCTGTTCTAATTGTTGCGGGAAAAAAAATCGGGAAAAAAAAAATCAGGAAAAGATGTAATCTTTTATGCCTAAACCTCTTCGCGCGCTTTTTGATTTGTGTAATTTCACTTATTAGAAGAAAAGAAAACGAACCGATTAATGATTAATGTCTTCCAAAAGACTTGTCTCTTCGTTTTGGCCTAAACAGACTTGTCTCTTCTCATCTGTACCAGTTTCCCTTTTAAGTATTAACAGCCCTCACTTTTATCAAAATTAGTCCTCCCAAATTAAATGGGAATCGCCTTAATCTCTGCGGTACGATGATGTTCTGTTCCTTTTGTTTCAAATCCTTTTCATTTGATTTTGAAACCTAATGTTTCATTATCTTTCATGATGTAACTTTCTTTCTTTCTTTTTTTAATTTTCTACTAATGAGAGAGACAACACACTCTGTTTTTGAATTTTGACTTTTCCCCTCTTGTTGCTATCACCTTTTCATTTCCTTTTCTTGAACTCCAAGTCTCTTAGTTTTTCATTTAATAAAAACAAAAAGAAATAATATATCCTGCCACACAAAACGATCAAAACGTAAGACTTTTGGGTTATATAAATCTGTGTACTGCGTCCAAAAATTTGCAAGAACTGTAGATGAAACAAGAATCGGTACTGTAGTACTCTGTTTTACGATAATGCAACCTTAGAATAAAACATGCATGTATTTGATTTCCTAGATTGATGATGGTTAAATTCAGGATAAACTGAAATTTGAAAAGACTAAATGATATAAATCTATAGTTTAAAGTTCTTTAATATCCCCCTTTCTATTTTATTCTGTGTTTTTACAAATTTTGGTGATGAAGTGGTTGAAGATTCAGTCTGAAGAAGTTGTTAATAAAGAACAGAGTAGTGATTTTCATTTTCTCATATTCATATGAATTGGGATTTAACACTAGTTTTGGTTTCATCCCTCGATCATAATTATAAAACAGATTCAAAATGATAGCCTCATATATTGTCCCGTTTCAATCAAACCAGTCTAGTAATGCAGATTTGGTTATGGGATTTCATTGATGTATTTCGTTTTTGCCGATAATCAAATAAAATCTTCTTTCATGACGCTTTACTAATACATCTCCCATGATTCATGAATTCAATATTACTATTCTGTTTAATTTCTTTAAAAACATTAAATTTGACCGCTTATGATATGAAGCGACGGCCAATATCTTTCTCGACGTCTTATTCTAACTTTTTATTATTGAAGATATTCACTCTGTTTGTTTTTATCTAATTGCTTTATCACTCTGTTTTCTTCATCTATTGCTTTTCTCACTGTCTTTTCTTGAACCCCAAGTACCAAAGCCATGCCAAACCTTGTTTCTAAAATTCTGGCGCTTGAACTTGATGCAGAATTATCAAATCTTGTCCGTGAATTCCCACATGGGTGGTAACCATGGTCGCGTTCTTCTGGTTTTTGTCATGCTCTGTTTCTTCACAACATGCGAGTCATCATGGAACTGGTTCTCGTCATCATCATCAACCTCGTGTGGGAACAATTGTGGAACAGAAACAATGAGAGGATCAGTAGCAGAATTCTCAGTGGAGGCTTTTAATGACAGGAAGGCAATGAAGCTATTGGAGCACGCAAAGGAGAAAATGATGAGATCAAACCCGTGTTGGCAAAGAGCATATAGGGATTTGTTTGCAGGGTGTTCTCAGATTTTACCAGATGAAGACATGCGTGCGAAATTTGCTTGGCAACTCAGTGATTGCTTCCAGAAAGAGACTGGTCGTCCTCCTCTTCCTCATTGTGATTTTAAACCTCCCATGTCTAAATGTCTCAAAGATCTCGATGATGATGTTCACAAGGTCTATCTTGAGTTCTATCTCGATACCAACACCCTCTGCCATCAGTTACAGTGAGTTCTTCTTCTTCTTGTTTTTTTTTTCGCACACTGTTTCATCAGTTATGGTAATTGTAGTTGTTGTGGATTTTAATGTTATAGTTTTTCGAAACTGAAGTTTGTGGTGATTGATTTGTGTGAGTATATAGTTTTTTTTGAAAATCTTACTTTATGACGAGTTGTGAATCTTTTTTGTTGTTTAAGTTACTGGTATATAGTTTATAAACTTTGAAATATGATGTTCTTAGTTTATGTTTTTTTAAAGTATAAAAGTTCACAAAACATAGTTTTTCATTTTAAATGTCAAAAGATTATCTAAAACTGTTTCGAAATTAGATGCTTCTGCTGATTTTTCTTTATGGTTTGTTAATACAGCCTTTTTGATTTAGAAAATAGTATGATTACTTGTTTTTGTTTTGAAAGAAGAGTGCTTCTTTTTTTCCCCTCTCTGTTTCATCTACTATCGATGTACGGACTTTCAGTGATTTCAAGTGTCCTGTTAAATTACTTTTTCTTGTAAATGAGAGAAGGTACGTAATTTTTTTTTTTTTTTTAGAGTATGAACGTTCCCAAAACATATATTTCAAGGTTAAAAGTTGAAAAGATTATATTTTATATACAAGTGTTTTGAAATTTTGTATATATCGATGCTTTTTGCAAATCTTGTTCGTCATTTGTTAATTCGCTTTTTTTGATTTAGCACATGGTAGAAAAGTTCACAGAACATTATTTTTAATTTTAAAAGTTCAAAAGATTATCTAAAAGTGTTTTGAAACTAGTATAGATGCTTTTGCTAATTTTCTTTGCCGATGGTTAACAGTTAAAAAGTGTTTTTGTTTTGAAAAAAGAGTGCTTTTTTTTCCTACGTACTGTTTCATCTTTTTTTTTTTTTTCCCTTTTCTTGGAAACTCTTCTCTGCAGAACTTAGTTGTTGTTTTAGTAATACAACTTTTAAGAGTATAAACGTCACAAAACAGAAGTTTGAATGTTATAAGTTCAAAAGATTATTTACAAATGTCTCGAGATTTATATAGAAGTATTCGAGTGAGTGAACAATTACATTCGTTTAACTTTTCAATTCGAATATGAAATATTTTATTCATTAATTTCTTGCAATGTTATTTTATCATTTTTTTTGAATAAATAGTTTATCAGTTTCGAAACATAACCATCTGGCTATCTGTGCTTTCTTTCGAAATCCTACTTTACAATAGGCTTTAAATTTAAGTTAGAGTTATAGTCTTCATAAACTTTGAATTTAAATTATCTAAATGTGTTTCAAAATTTACACAGATGCTTCTGCAAATTTTCTTTGTCGATTGTTTATTACACCCCCTTTTTGATTTAGTAAACAGAATCAATCACTGTGTGTGTGAGTTTGTGTTTTTTTTTTCCTTGTAAAGATGTCTTCAAGTGTTTCAAGAATTTAAGTTACTGGCATGCATGTTTATAAACTTTGAAATAAGATGTTCTTAATTTATGTCTTTTTAGAGTATAACAGTTCACGTAAATATAATTTTTAGTTTTACAAGTTCAATCGATTATCTGAACGTGTTTCGAAATTAGATGCTTCTGCAAAATTTCTTCGTGGTTTGTTAATACAGCCTTTGTTTTTATTTAGAGAATGGTATGATTACGTGTTTTTGTTTTGAAAGAAGAATGCTTTTTTTCCCACTGTTTGATATACTTCTTTTTATTTTCTTGAGGGTCACCTCACTCTAAATTACTTTTTCTGTAACTGAGAGAAAATACGTAATTTTTTTTTTTTGGTTTTTAGAGTTCATAAACGTTCAAAAAAACATAATTTTCAAGGTTGGGAGTTCAAAAGATAATAAACAAGTGTTTTGAAATTTATGTAGTTGCCTTTTGCAAATCTTTATTGTCTTCTGTTAATTCGTTCTTTTCGATTCAGCCTATGGTTTTACTGCATGTTTTTTTGTTTAGAAAGAAGTTTTAGAACGAGTGATTATTTTTGAATAACTTTTCAATTCGAAGATGAAATATTTTGTTCATTAGTTTCTTTCAATGTTTTGAAATTTTGCATAGATCCATGCTTTCGCAAATCTTCTTTGTCATTTGTTAATTCGTTCTTTTCTGATTTAGCAAATAGTATAATTGTACGTTTTTTTGTTCAGAGAGAAGTCTTAAAACTTTCGAATAACTTTGACATATACATACACACATATATATAGTTCACAATTTTCAATTTTAAAATCTCTTCTGCAAAGTTTTTTTTTGTCTTTTGTTAACACACCTTTTTTTTTTTGCCCCGAACAATAACAGATCTCATGCCTTCAAACATGAAGTAGAGAGGCTCATCACAGACCTCAAGAACTCTGCCAATTACGTAGAAGACAAACTGGACACCATCTTCGACAAATCCGAGAATATATTACAAGACTACAAGAAAGTCCACGAAACTATTGATTCGATGAATGCTCACACACAACAAATGGATGAAAATGTTGGGACTTTGGTAGATCGTACGAATGTTTTGATGAGGAACTCAGAGAGTATATTTGAGGAGACGAAGAAAATAGCGGAATCACAAACAGAGTTCAAGGAAGTACAAGAGGAAATGAAGGTGAGATTGAAGGAAGGGATGGAAGTAGTGAGCGAGTCATACAATAAATTAGGGGAAGAAGTAGGGAAGATAAGGGAAGAAACAGTGGAGACACAGAAGGAGATAATAAAAGTGGGAGAAACAATGTCACAAGAGATGCAGAGTCTTCATAAGAAAACAGAGGACATAACAGAGTTAGCAGGCATTTCATTGGACAAACAACAACACCTCATTGATGGTCAAACCAAAGCACTTAACGACCTCAATTCATTATCTGAGTTTCAATCAAAAGCTATCCATGAGACCAGGTTCCCTTTTTTTTTTTTTTTTTTTCTTTTCCTTCTTCTTCTTCTTCATCATCATTCATTATTCAGCATTCTTCATTCATCATCATTACTATTATTGTTATTATTATTGTTGTTGTTCTAGGAAGGGGAAAAATAGACGGGGAGTTGCCTTTTTTTTTTTTTGGAAATTTTTTTGTTGGTTGGAATTTAAGGACCTGGTAGTATTATTGTTGTTGTTGTTGGGGAAAAGTACCGTTGTGTACTCTTTCGTGGGATGTGCATAGGGAAAAAAAAGTAAACTGGTTGCTTGAAAATTTAGGTTTTCCTTATCAATAAAAAATTTTTCTGACAGGGACTTTTTTTTTTTCCAACCGATTTTTCCTTTTTCTTTTTGAAAAATCTCCTTTTTTTTATTATTCTGAGAGGAAAAATCGGGGAAGAAGTCACCTGTTTCTTTTTTTGTGATTTTTTTATTGGTCGTAATTAGGATTTGATATGTTTTTATTATTATTATTATTATACAGTAAACTGGTTGCTCGAAAATTTAGGTTCTCCTTGTCTATCAAAAATCTCCCAGACAGGAGCTTTCCCCCCACCGATTTTCCCTTATTCTTTTAAAAAAACACTCTTTTTTTCCTCCCTGGGTTCTTGTCTCAATTTTTTTTTTAAAAAAAAGTGTCTGCCGACTCTTTCTGCAGGGTTACATATATTAAAAAACAACCGGTGCTCAAAATTTAGGTCCCTTCGCATCAAAAAAAAAAAAAAAAAATTTAATCAAGCACCTTTTTCCTACCGATTTTCCCTTATTCGTTTTTTTTTTTTTAAAAATCTTTTTTCCTCCCAATGTTGGCTGATTTTTTTAAAAAAAATGTGTTGGTACAGGATGACCTTCCAACAGCTCACTGAATTTGGACACAAACAACACAAAGAGGTTCTTAAACGACAGGAACAACTTGAAGGACTTCATGATCGTTTAATGACAAATTCTATATCAATACTTACCGCTCAAGTAAGCCATCTAAACTTAAAACTAAACTGACTATTTTTTTTTCCAACTTTTCTCTCCCCCCCCCCCCCCCGAATCTCAAGTTTTATTTTTGGTTTTATGTTTTTTTTTTAATATATGTTGCAGGAATCTTTTCAAACAAAGCAGGCCAGCATGCTTACTTCATTGGACAAGATATTTTCTCTGCAAAATGCCATGTTTCTGGAATCACGAGTGATCAAAGCTTTTATTGTTTATTTCGTGTCCATCTTCGTCATCTATATGTTGACCAGTACCAAGCAGACGTACAGTATAAGGCCCTGGCTGTATATTGGTAAGAAGGATGGAGAGAGAGCACTTTAAATTCTTGTTGTTGTTATTTGGGTAGTTTTTTAATATCGAGTTTAAATATTTTGGAATTTTTATATGATTGATGGGTTAATAATAATAATGGCGAGGGATTTTGTTTGTTTGTTTTTTTTTTCTGTGATTGTTGGGCAGGGCTTTGTGTTGTGTTCTTGGTGGAAATAAGCATTGTTCGTTTTAGCAATGGTGATGACTTGGAACGACAGGCTTGGGTTATTACTTTGATCAGATCAGTTTTCACTATTGCCGCTTCTGCTCAACTTCTTTATGCCATTTTCACTTACAAGTAAGCTTTACATAGTTCATATCGTTTTACCTGTTCACAAAAATTTTCATATTATATATATATATATATGTATAAATATTTAACAAAATTATTTGCCAATTGTGCAGAGATTATGAAGTTTTGAACTATCACTTGATTCAAAATCTAGTTGAGAAGGTTAACAACATGGAACGACGTGAGAAATTGTGCTGGGTGATGGATGATGACGAAGATGATGATGATTTGGATTGGAGTCAATTTATTGAGAGTGATTTACCAGAGGAGGTGAATTTAATTGAAGATCCAGATTTTGAATTTCCATCAGAAGAAGTTGGGGAGAATTCAATTACAGTGTCTTCAAAAAGATACAATTTACGTAGTCGAAGAAGCCATTACTGTTGATTTAATTAACAGGACGAGGACTTATGTAATATGTTTTTTTTTTCCCTTTTGGGCTGATGTAGACCTGAATAATTTGACACGTTTACTGTATTGAGGATCTATGGGCGAATAATTTTAAGACTTTTATAATTAAATTGAATGCACAAAATAATTTTAAGCTTTTTTTTCTCTTGGCCCTGAATTATTGCAATATATATATATATGTCATCGATGATTCTTGAGGCATAGAAAAACTAATATAGACCGTTGCATTTTTTATCTAAAAGAAAGTTGTGATTATTATGGTTAGTTGTGCACATGTGCACTTGTAACCAAATGGTAATATAATAAAATTATATGTTATAAAATAATCAAATTAAAAAAAAAAGAAGCATATCCAGGTGGTTTTAAATTTTTGTTTTATTGCTTTGGGCCTGCCTGTAACAAAAAAAAATGATTAGAACGAATCAAAAAGGCTTAAATTTCAATTGGACGGTAATTCCATTGTTCAAAAAGGCCTGCAACCTTGAACGCAGAATCGTAAGTTTTGGGGAAAAAGTTTAGAAAGAAAGCTAAGCAGATTGCAGATTGCAGATTGCAGATTGCAGATTGCAGATTGCAGATTGCAGATTGCAGATTGAGAGATAAATATCAATGATGTCCGAATAAGATCATTATTCATTATCATATATAGAAGACCCTCATCTTCGTAGGTGCAAGTTTTAAATTAAACATCTGTCACGGCCTTAATTTATGTTTCCAACATAAAATTTGTGACGTTTCTAATTTCATTAATTATATATTTAACATTTTCTTCCATTCATTATTCATCGGCACTGTACCCTACAAGTCTTTCATAGATATAATTTGTTGTGTTTAACATGTTTCAGAATTTGGTGGTTATTATTATTTTGGGCAAATAATTTGTTGGTTATATTTCAATGAGGAATACTTAATTAAAATAACTGTTTTAAAACTTAAACAAACAAGCCTTAATGCCGTAAAAATTATTGCATTATCAGAGATAATGCAATATGGTGTGAGAAATACTTAATTAAAATCACTGTTTTAAAATTATTGCATCATGTTTCAGAATGCACACTTTGAATTTATTAGACTTCATCAATTTCATATTTTAATTGTGGTGTGAGAAACCATTGATATCGTGTGTGTGTGTGTCAGGGAAAAAAAAGTATATATATATATATATATATGTCTCTCCAAAACATATATAATATTGTTATATCCATTTGTCTATATATGTTAATTATAATTAATTAGCTTTGCACATATTTGACTAAAAACTAAATCACAAAGGCATAATAAATCGTCTAATTCATGTATCTTTTTCTTATCTTATATAAGAGTGATCCTAATTTTCCCATCTTTATTTCATCTGAATCAATTTAATTTGCCTCCTCAGCAATAATAAAATTAATTAAGAATCTAATCAAGTAAACAAAACTGCTCGTGAAGTCAAAATAGACGTTGAGAAGAAAAAGTATACATGTAGTAGGCACTTCAATATTCTCTTCTCACTGGCAATATATTATGACCACCTTTCTCCATTTGAAGAACTAATTAAGATGATAAACTTGTGGCAATACGGATTTATATATGTAGTGAAAAATTAGGCAGGTCCTTTGCCATTCCAATCTGGTCTTTCCTAATGTAAACTCCAAGTTTGGATTCTTATTGCAATCTATATTAACATTCCAAGTTTATTTCTCTCACACCAATCTCTGTTTTTTTTAATAACATTGCAGAGCTCATCATTAATTCAAATCGAAACAGAAAGGCTCATCACAGAACTCAATAACTCAGCCCATTACGTAGAAAACAGAGTAGACAAATCATAGAATATATGACAATACTCTTCATGACATTCTTGATTCAATGAATGTTCACATACAATAAATGGATGAGCTTTTGTGATTGTGGAAAATTATATCGTACGAAAGTCTTGATTACGAAAATAAAGGGTATTGTTGGGCGGACGAAGAAAATTACAGATTCATAATTAGAGTTTAAAGAAGTCCGGGAGGGAACGATGAGAAGATTAGGAAGGGATTGAAATGTTGAATGATTTAGGGCAAGAAATAGGGAAGTTAAGGAATGAACCCATTGAGATTCAAAAGGAGATAATTAAAGTTGGAGATACAGTGTCACAAGATCTGCAAATTCTTCAAGGTAAAACTGAAAATGTTGCGGATTTGACTTGCATTTCGTTGGACAAACAACACTGATGGTGTGAGTCGCAATCAAAAGCAATCATATGATTTATCATCATAATTATTTTTTTTTGAAAAAAAAAAAACTCTTTTTCTCCCTAGGTAGTTATCTCAATTTTTTTCTTCTCTCCCCCCAAATTAAAAAAAAAAAGTATTTTGTCGAATGACCTCTTAACAATTCAGCTAGAGGTGGTAAAACGAGACTAGCCCAACCCAGCTAAATTTTAACACAAGAATTTTAATCAAATCTAATAAATTTCCGTTGAATAGGAAAAAGGAAGAGCATGAATTGGATCTAAATTTAATTACTAACTTATAAAAAAAATGGTTAAGGTGCAAATTTGGCCCAGAAGTATTCACTGAGGAGCAATGTTGCCTCGGAAGTTTTCTTAAGTTCAATGTCATCCTGAAAGTTTCAACACGTAGTAATCTTCCCATACAATTAAAAAACTAATGTTGACTTTTAAAAAATTGACATTAACCATTAAATTTTTAACAGTAAAGGGCAATATTACTCCATTTTAATACTTTAAGGGCAACATTGAACCTAAAAAGACTTTCAATGCAACATTGTTCATCAGTGAAAACTTCTAGAAAAATTTGCTCCTTAACCCTAAAAAAAATTATTTTAAAAAAATAATGTGAAAATAATTTCATTTAAAAGTAATATAAATATAAACAAAATTAAATTTTTAAAAATAAAAAATGATGGAAAGATGGTTTTTTTTTACAAAAAAAAAAAGTGAGTTAGGTCTCGGAGCTCACCAGATAAGGGCATGCTTTCGAGCTCAAAAACCACTTATAGAGTTACTTACAGATCATCCACCAATAAAATGGGATGAGGTTTTAACAACCCGTCAAAGTACTTGCTGTGGCAAGCAGGTATGGCTCATGGGTTAGCCCGTATTCTCGGCTCTATGCATTGGATTGGGATGTAGACAACACCATCTTCTTCTACGACAAGAACAACTTTAAGGACCACACGATCTTTTAATAATAAATTCTAAATCAATTGCTACCCAAGTAACTATAATTAAACTAACTACTTTTGTTACTTTTTTACTCTTAAATATCAAGTATTTTTTTTTTTATATTTTATATGTTTTACGAATCATTTGAATCAAAGCATGGTAGCATGTTTACCTTTAGAAGATATTTTCTCTGTGAATGGGTACGTAGACATACAATACTAGGCTATTTGATAAGTTTTGGGTTTAGGAGATGGAGTGAATCGTATTAAGTCTTTGGTATGATGGTTAGCACTTTATTCTTAATATTTGGGATTTGAATCTGTTGACGAACTTCTACAAATGCACCGTAATCTGAGTCACGTTCAAGGACGCTGTCCTTAAGAGTTATTCCGTGACCACCGGCTGACTGGAAGCAGCACTCCCCAGGATAAAACGGATTCTTCCTGCAGACACAGGGCGAGCAGAACAGCAAAACGAAAACAACTATAAGGCAGAGAGAACAGAGGAACGTCAGAGAGGAAGAGAGGGCTCGAGATGTCAGAGCTCGGTGCCTGAACCTCTTGCAGGCAGTGCCTTTTATAGGCCTCCATTCATCTGAACGTTGGGCAACGTTTTAATCCACATAAACACCATTAAACCACCGATTACACAATAATAAAACCACATGATGAGGCCGTTTCTGAACATTGAAGGACCAAATACGTTTTGGCAATTAAAATATCCGTTTGGCAATTTAAAATATTTAAAATCTGACCCATGACCTCTATAACTGAAATATTGATGCATTTGATAAAAAGTGCCCAGTCCGCATTTAATTCACGTGCGGGGGGGGGGGGGGAATCGCCGGATTTCCACTACGTTTGCCTCTTGGTGGCCCTTTGTTGTGCGAGTGAGCCCACTCTTCCTCTTAGCCCATTTACTAGCCCAACTTCACAAGGTGTAATATATACACTAGCATTCTCTCTTTCCCAAACAATGTGGGACTTGTTCCATTTGACACACCCACATGTAGCTTGTATCTCCAACAATCCCCCACATGTGTCAAAAGGAACGCCTTTAGTTTAGTTGCACATACGGGTATAACCATTGTATCTAGTGGTCCTTTGAACTTAAAACTAGACCTAGACAGTAAACACTTAGTACACAGAGGTGTTGGTAGTCCTATGAACTTAAAACCAACAACTCTTAGGTGTATACTAGAGGTATTAAAAGTCAGGTTATACCCCCACATTTCGCTGTTAACACGGTTTTGCATGTTAAGACGGCCATGCGCGTGCCTGGTTTATAAAGAATGCTCTAGAGATTTTGCCACGATCTCATAGGAGCGGCCCCACTCCACATTCGTAGAGATGATTTCATTAAATGTATCTGCAATGAGCACACCATTCCGTAGAATTATGAAATCATTAAGAGCTTTGCTCATCCTCACCAAAATGCATTCTAGCACATTCTCGGTATCATAGGAAGGGACTAATAATTTACTTTAGTGCTAGCAGAACTAACTCACGACTTGTTCTTACCCACTGAACCTCCTTCATGGGATCACCAATCACAGAGGTTGGGTTGCCATCGCTGTTAATTTCTTATCGGCTTAAGTCCCATTCCCCTCGATGAATCAAGGATTTGTTTCCTTCCCAGGGGTTTTGTAAACAGATCCGCAAGGTTCACAGCTGACCTTACATAATCAATTGAGATTACACCATCTTTGAGCAGCTGCCTTATTATATTATGTCTCAATCGAATATGTCTACTTTTACCATTAAAGGTTTTATTTTTAGCCGTAGCTATCGCAGATTGGCTATCACAATGTAAAGACACTGATGGTGTTGGTTTTTCACCTAGTGGGATATTCGCCAAGAAGTTTTTCAACCACTCAGCCTCACTACCAGTCAACTCCATAGCTATAAACTCAGAATCCCTTGAGGAACTAGTTAAAATAATTTGTTTGAATGACTTCCACGTTATGGCACCACCACCAAGAGTGAACACATAGCCACTAGTGGATTTGCTCTCCTCTGAATCTGAGATCCAGTTAGCATCACTGTATCCTTCCAATACAGCAGAAAATCCACTATAATGAATACCATAATTCATGGTACCTCTCAAGTATCTCAATACTCTTACCAGAGCCTTCCAATGCTCATTGCTTGGACAATGAGTATACCTGCTCAATCTACACACAGCATATGCTATGTCTGGCCTGGTATAGTTCATTAAATGCAACAGACTCTCAATAATCTGTGCATATTTAGATTGAGCAATTGGTTCTCCTCTATTTTTCTTTAAATGCACATTAGGATCATAAGGAGTGTTCATAGGAGACTCACTAAACAGTTCAAACTTTCTCAAGATTTTCTCAATGTAATGTTCCTGAGAAAGTATGATACCATTATCATTCCTTATGATCTTTACACCCAAAATCACTTTCGCTCCACCCAAATCTTTCATATCAAAATTAGAAGACAGAAAATGTTTTGTCTCAAGCACAACATCTATGCTACTACCAAAGATAAGCATGTCATCCACATACAAATAAATAATCACACAATCATTATTTACAAGTTTTGTATAAACACATCTTTCTTCCTCAACAGTAGAGAAACCGCCACTTAACAAAACTTGATCCAGTTTTTCATGCCATTGTTTAGGCGCTTGTTTCAAACCATATAAGGATTTAACAAGTTTGCAAACTTTATTTTCTTGCCTAGGAATAATACACCCTTCAGGTTGCACCATATAAATCTCTTCTTCTAAATCACCATTTAAAAAAGCTGTTTTAACATCCATTTGATGAGTGAAAAGCTTATGAATAGAAGCTAAGGCAATTAGGATTCTAACCGAAGAAATCCTAGTTACAAGAGAAAAGGTGTCAAAATAATCAACATTTTCTTTTTGAGTATACCCTTTTGCTACTAATCTAGCTTTGTATTTTTCAATAGTTCCATAAGGAAAATACTTTTTCCTAAAAACCCATTTACAACCAATAGGCTTTGCTCCTGGAGGCAAGTCTACCAAAACCCATGTTTTATTTTGATTTAAAGAATCAATTTCAGTTTTTATTGCTTCTTTCCAAAAAGATTTATCTGGAGAAGAAATAGCTTCATAAAAATTTTTGGGTTCATCTTGCACCAAATAAGTATAAAAATCATCTCTGAAAGAAGTTTGTTTTCTTTGTCTTTTACTTCTCCTTAAATCTTCAACCAAAACTTCATTTGAATTTTGTTCAGAAGGAGCAGAGAAATTTTCAACTCTTTTAGGAATATGCTCAACCTTTAAAGGAAATATATTTTCAAAAAACTCTGCATCTTTTGTTTCAACAATTTTGTTATGATCTAAAACATCGCTTTTTAAAACCAGAAAACGATAAGCAGCACTTTGTTGAGCATATCCAATAAACATGCAATCAGAGGTTTTAGAACCAATTTTCCTCTTTTTAACATCAGGTAGAAAAACTTTAGCAAGACACCCCCACACTTTCAAATACTGAAGATTAGGCACAAAACTTTTCCATAACTCATAAAGTGTCTTTTTAGTTTTCCTGTTGGGTATTCTGTTTTGTAAAAAACAAGCAGATAACAAGGCTCACCCCACATGTTATTACTTATTAGGTACTGCAGAACTTACAAGCATTCATCATTTCTTTTAAAGTTCTATTTTTTCTTTCTGCAACATCATTAGATTCAGGTGAATAAGGAGGAGTTACTTCATGAATTATCCCTTCTTTTTCGCAAAAATCATTTAATAATAAATATTCTCCTCCTCTATCTGACCTGACCCTTTTAATCTTTTTATTTAATTGATTTTCTACTTCTGCCTTGTACAAAAGAAATTTTTCAAAAGCATCATCTTTATTTCTCATCAGATACACTTTGGTATATTTTGAAAAATCGTCAATAAAGGTAATATAATACCTTCTACCACCTCTAGTCTCAGTTTGCTTTAAATCTCCCAAATCAGAATGAATTAAAGCTAGCAACTCAGTTTCTCTTTGAGTAGAAAAATGTGGTTTTTTAGCTTGTTTAGTTTCTGCACAAACTTCACACTTTTGAAAATCATCTTTAGTTTTAGAAATCAGCCCTAGATTTTGTAGCCTCTTAATATAAGATTTATGAACATGTCCTAATCTAGCATGCCACATATAATAGGAATCAATCAAGTAAGCAGAAGAAGATGCATTCTCATTCATTTCAGAAACACTAAGAACAAACAATCCCTTATTACAATAGCCCTTCCCAATAAGAACATTATTGTTCTTAGTCATGACAATCTTTTCAGATTCAAAACATACCCTAACCCCAGCTTTCCCAAGCAATGCCACAGAGATTAAGTTAGCTCTGACCTTAGGTACATATAGCACGTCATTCAATGCCAAGGTCTTTCCAGATGTGAGCTTCAATACCACCCTCCCTTTTCCATGAACCTTAGCGGTTCGGGAGTCAGCCAGATTAACGTGGTCTTCCCCTTCTTCAAAGGAGGTAAACATCTCTTTGTTTGCACAGATGTGCCTGATAGCTCCTGAGTCTACCACCCATTTCTTCACATCAGAGACAAGAAGGGCTTGTGACACCACAGCAACAATGATTTCTTCATCACTGCTATCATCTCCTTCAACCAAATTCACATTTGGCTTAGGAGGATTTTCACCCCTTTGAGAGTTATCTCCCTTAGCCATTTTTCTGCACTGTGCTGCATAATGACCTAGTTTTCCACAAACAAAACAATTGCCCTTCTTCTTCTTGGGGTTAGAGTCTTTGGGCTTGTAGTAAAGTTTCTTATTTTTATTATTTTTGTTTTTGGGATCATACCTCTTATTGTGCGGCTTTTCCTCAACTAGGTTTGCTTTAGCAGCCATTTCCTTACCCTTTGCAGCTTGTATTGCCTTTCTATTGGTATCTTCGATAATGATATGAGTGATCAGATCATTCAAGGACAACTATTTCTGTTTGTGTTTCAGTTGTTGCTTGTAGTTATTCTATGAATTTGGCAGCTTTTCGATCAGTACACCGGCCACGAACTCATCTGGAAAATTGATCTTCTCAGCCTTGAGCTCCTCATTCAGCTTATGGTACTCGTTGATATGGAGCTTTATGTCTTTTTCATTTGT
Source organism: Inga oerstediana (assembly GCA_963210345.1). NCBI lineage: Eukaryota > Viridiplantae > Streptophyta > Magnoliopsida > Fabales > Fabaceae > Inga > Inga oerstediana. The sequence continues at coordinate 12,139,635 of OY723405.1, read as the reverse complement.
CATTTCCCACTTGTAAAAGTTTCCTATCACGAACTTCTGTTTTCTAGCATCCTCAGCAGTATACTTGAGGATAAGTGATCCCCATATCTCACTTACTTCTTTATAGACATGGTACACATCAAACAGATTGTTAGATAAAGTAGTAATAAGAGTGTGTCTGCAAACCTTGTTGGCATAGGCCCAAACATCCTTTTGGACTTGGTTAACATCTGGGGATGGTGCTGATTGTGTAAGCGCATCGCAACTCCATGCATGTCAAGAACAGTGTAGACACGTTCCTGCCAGTGTCTGAAGTTCTTCCCCTCAAACTATTCAATCTTGGAAATTTCTGGAAACTGCCTGGGCATAGGCACCGCCATCGGAATAGGACCAGAACCAGCATTGTTGACTCCGGGAGCAGCAGCACTGTCAGGTTGAGCACCAGCTTTGGAACCAGCAGGAGGAACAGAAACAGAAGCCATATTAGCTCTTAAGATTGTTGACAAACTCCTGCAAATGCACCGTAATCCGAGTCACGTTCAAGGACGCTGTCCTTAAGAGCTATTCCGCGACCACCGGCTGACTAGAAGCGGTACTCCCCAGGATAAAACGGATTCTTCCTGCAGACACAGGCGAGCAGAACAGCAAAACAAAAACAACTATAAGGCAGAGAGAACAGAGGAATGTCAGAGAGGAAGAGAGGGCTCGAGATGTTAGAGCTCAGTGCCTGAACCTCTTGCAGGCAATGCCTTTTATAGGCCTCCATTCATCTGAACGTTGGGCAACATTTTAATCCGCATAAACACCATTAAACCGCCGGTTACACAATAATAAAACCACATGATGAGGCCATTTCTGAACATCGAAGGACCAGATACATTTTGGCAATTAAAATATCCGTTTGGCAATTTAAAACATACGTTTGGCAATTTAAAATATTTAAAATCTGACCCATGACCTCTGTAACTGAAATACTGATGCTTCAAAACTCAGATGCCTCAAAATTGGGTTTTTCCGGTAAGCTATTTTCATAAAAATAAATTGTAGATTTTTCAAAAAAAACATTTGATAAAAAGTACCCAGTCCGCATTTAATTCACCCGCAAGGGGGAAAATCCCCGGATTTATACTACGTTTGCCTCTTGGTGGCCCTTTGTTGTGCGCGCGAGCCTACTCTTCCTCTTGGCCCATTTACTAGCCCAACTTCACAAGGTGTAATATATACACTAGCATTCTCTCTTTCCCAAGCAATGTGGGACTTGTTCCATTTGACACACCCACATGTAGCTTGTATCTCCAACAGAATCTTCACGGATTCATCATTTTTTTATGACTGTAGGCCACCTGCATGGCCGGACCTAATCTATACCCCTCCTATACCATAGATGTATTATTCCTCCTCTTAAAAGAGGTTTATTCTCAAACATGTGTGATAGAAGTGAGATTTAAACCTTGCAGGCTTTGATGCCAAATCCAAGAAGTATCTGAACCCGTGCAAACTTTGATACCAAATCCAATAAGTATTACTTCTAAAATTTGGTATCAAAGCCTGCACGAAACCAATATGTTTACTCTTTTTTTGGGGAAGATGTTTTTTCCCCAAAGTGCCATGTTTTTGGAATTAAGGTTAATAAAAACATTTATGGTTTATTTTGCAACTATCCTAGAACCTACAATACTAGATTGCGATTATATATTGGTAAGGAGCGAGCACACGTAAACTACTACTATTATTACTGTTATTTGGGTTTTTTTTTTAAAAAATTGAGTTCAAATATTTGTGAATTTTACATGATTGAGGGGTTTATAATGGTGAGGGACTTTTTTTTTTCTATTTTTTTGTGGTTGTTGGCAGGGCTTTCTGTGGTGTTGTTCTTGGAAATGAGCATTGTTCGACTCACTACTAATGCTGAGCAACAGGTTGGCTAACATTGATCAGATCAGTATTCATGATCGTCGCTTTTGCTCAACTTGTTTATGCTATTGTCACTCACAAGTAAGCTACTCTTCTAATCATATTTATAAGACAATAAGAATATATTTTTTGGTCAAATTTATAAGCTATGTCATTAAATTATTTTATATGAATTTACAATTTTACTCTTTGTTTGTTGTGTAGATTGTCATTCTCTTGGAAATTGTGTACTTATATAGGGATAAAGTTGAAAAGTTTTTTAATTTAAGGTTGAGTTAATAATGTTTAACGTTTTTTCCCCATTTTTTTGAGTGAAATGTGGTATAATTATGTTATAAATGGGAACAAAGAAACCCCGACAGATTAGATCAGCTGATTGGGGTTGTTCTAACTTAACAATGAGTCTCAAGTTCAAGGCGTAAGAATGCAACACGTACACCCTAGGGGCTAGGGGGCCCAACCTTAATGGTTCCTATCATGCCTCGATTTGGATTAGTTCGAGGCTGTTGATGAGTCTAAAAGATGGCCTACTCTGAGATACAGGGTCCTTACGCAAGAAAAAAAAAAGGAACAAAGAATATACACCAACATAAAAATCTTTACTACTCGTGCGTGCGTGCGTGCGTGCGTGCGTGCGAGACATAATTTTTTTTTGGTTAAATTGTGCAGATATTATGAGGTTTAATGAATTGATTGATTCATACTTTTGCTGGAAGTGACAATGAACTTCGGATTAGTGAGTATGCCAAGACTTTGAATGTATTTTACGACTAAGTAACATGGTTGAAATATTTGACCTATGTCATGAAAGCAAAAAATCATGCAAAAGTACCTACAAATTAACACACTATTATGTTTATTGCTTAGAAAGGCTGGTTGGAATAGACCAAATCAAAGCAAGTGGGTGTCTCATGTGTTTCAGATCCATACGTACGTCATGAACTATTGATGAAGCAAAATAAGATAGTTCGCAATGCAAGCTCTAGCAATTTAGCCTATTTTCAGTCTTCATTTCTGTGTAGCCGCCTTAACTATCTCATACGATTTTTTTTCCCAAAAAAAAGTCTAGGGTGTGCAGGTGTACGTAGTCAAATTTAATTTTTTTTATATTTAACTAATTATTATACTGTCTTCATGCTTGTTTAATTTTGAAGATCATACGTACTAATTAAGTAGGTTATTGCACATATTTGATTTATCACTAGATCACAAAGGTGAAATATTGATAACAATATATTATCAATACATCCTCTAATACATGTATCCCTTTTTTTATCTTATATACGAGTCACATATACACAAGTAGATCTTTATTATCTATCCCACCTTGATTTCATTTGAATCGATTGGCTTCCTAATCCCCTCACCAGTAATAATAAAAGTGAGAATCTAATTAAGTAAACAAAACTGCTCATGAAATCAATAACTTGAGAAGAAAAACCAAAAGTAGTAGAAGTATACATGTACGTAGTCGGCATTTTAATTTTCTCTTCTCGTTGGCAATAATCAAGAGTCAAGACCACCTTTCTCCATTTGAAGAACTAATTAAGATGTTATCACAAGAAGAAACTAATTAAGATGACAAACTTGTCACCATGGATTATATATATATATATATAATGAAAAATTAAGCAAGTCCTTCGCCATTCCAATCTGGTCTTCCTAATGTAAACTCCAAACTTGGATCCTTATTGCATTCTGTATTCACATGCGTCAAACTGTTCTTCAGTAGTAGTCGTGCTTCGCTTGAATTACATTCCTGCACCCATATTTAATTTAATTTGCATCTCAGTGCAAGTAATTAGTTTTCTAATTAACATATATTTATATATAATCACCTAATTAATGGGAAACAAACCTGAGTTTGATGGCCTGATCTTGATGTTGGTTGTGAGTGGAAGGTAGTTTTTCTGAGACCATCCATATCATAACAATTATTCTGTGGCAATGCCTCTCTGCTGCTAATTAATTGAAAAAGTACCACAAAAATAATGAACTAATTCCATCAATTAAATCACCATATTATATATATCTCCACTAATTCATCTAATGGAAGATATATATCATTTGAAAAGTAATACTTGAGAACTATAGATCGTGTGTGTGTGTGTGTGTGTGTGTGTGTACATCTGACAGAAATGGAAACAATTGTAGATATTGATAAATTGAAGAAAACAGCGTATTACTTTCGTGATCTTATACCATTTGGCTACTTTAGCTAATTTTACACCAAAGTCGACTAATTACTTGACTCAAATATGAGTACACCATAATCATTTGAATGTTGAGAACAATATAACTAATAAGAAAAGAACAACTTAAGCTCAAACTCAGAAAACAAAGACAACCCTAGCTATTAATTAGAAAGAGATATATATATATATATATATATAATCTGTGTCTATCAAGCAGTCAAACAAGTGTGTAAGAAAATATGCTCAACGACGTCTCTTATTAATTGATATCTTGATGTTGAGTCGGAAAGTTGCTCTACATCGCTGTTATGTAAATTATTGAATACAAGACAATATACATGAAACTTGATCATATAATAGCGCAGAGTGTAAATAATTTTGTTCGGAAATGTTGATCTATTTCTAAGCACATTTTGTTTCTCTTCAATTTTACATGCCAGAAATTACTCTTAGTAACTACTACATACTCTCAAAATCTAAACAATCTAGTCATTTTCAACCTAATGCTTTGCCTGCCAAAGTTTCACCAATCTCCTGGAGAATAAATCGATCTATATATATATGTATGTATGTATATCAGCTTGAAAGTTCAAAACTCTATATACTAACCATGCCCCCGCTTTTTTCTTCCTCGTAGAAATATATACACAACATCTCTTCGCACACCCAAGCAATGCCCAAACTTAAAAACTTAGCAGAATATACCTAATTGTCGTCTATGTGTGTTTATGGACATTTTTTTGGGAGAATTTAGTAAAGCTTCCATACGACCAAATTTATTTCAGTCAACCCCCATAATATTTTGAAATTTCATTGCACACCTAAAGACCAAGATGAAAATAAGTTTTGCAACTAAAAAGACAATAATGCCCATTGCTTTATTTTTTTAAAAAAAGCTTTGATTATCGCCGGAGCTCTGGCGACTGGTTACCAGCAACCCCTAGGCTAGGGTGGCCACCGCCGGTCAGCCATTGAAGCTCCAGTGCTAGCCGGTTGGAGCTCTGACCATCAGAAATAAATGTATTGTTCATATACTTATTCCACCTGTTCATCAGGAATAGAACACTTGCAAATGAGATTTGTTCAATTTGTGTAGTTCATATGTATAAATCACTTGTTCACGAAAGTTAAACACTTGCAAATAGGACTTGTTCATGATTTAATGTTTTCTTGTTAACCAATTAATTGGTGTTGTTCATCATGTGACATGTGCCTATTTCACTTATTCATGAGGAGCATGACACTTGCAGATGAACAACACAAATTCAATAAATCCCATTTGCGAGTGTATAACTAATCATGAATAAGTGGAATCCTCATACTAACAATACAAATTAATTTGTTGTGGTCAGAGCTCTGGTCGGTTGGCAATGGCCCCTCTGGTCGCTGGTCGCCCAAGTTCCGACATCAATCAAACCTTTAAAAAAAAAAAAAAAGCAAGCGGTACTATTATCTTTTTACCTACAAAACTTATTTTCATTTTTATCCTTGAGTGGATAGTGAAATTTTATAATGTTATGGTGGTTGACTGAAATAAATTTAGTCATATGGGAATTAAATGAAATTCTCCCTATTTTTTTCCAGTTAATGAGAAGTTTTGCCTGTACATTGTCGATGATTAGAAAACATTTGAAGGAAAGCACATCTATGGCCCTCAAAGTATAGGTATTTATACAAGATCAAGGAATTAACGAACTATAACATTTTTGAATTCTAGACAGAATTTATTAATACTGTCAAATAAGCATCAACGTAAACACACGCATATCTAAATGAGAGAAATCAAAAGTATATGCAGCAATACGTGTATATTGCTTGGGTGCCTTTTCTTATAATCGTTTCGTTATGTCTTGTGAAGCTTTGCTTTATGAAAATTATCCAATTTAAAAGCTACAAAGCTGATGTGCGATATATTCCTTAAGGTACAAAATTTGTGTGTGTGCACGCACAAAAGAAACAAAAGAAAGAAGAAACCCAAACACAAGTAAAGCAAAAGCTGGGACAAGAACCCTTTTTTACTCTACAATAAAATCTTAAAAATGGTGTGGACGTTGAGTTGCATTGATTTCTAAAGAGATACCATGCAAAAGCAAAATTAAAGCAAAAGCAAATCAGATACTCAATCTGCCATAATCAGAGTAAAATATGTACCTCCATGCAGGAAAATACATATAAAGCAAGCAATTTTTTAAAAAAAACTAATTAATACAAAGAGAAATACAATTAAGTGGGGCATACCTTGAGGAATTACTCCATAAAGTATTAGAAGAAGGATGGTCTATGTCTTGTTGCACAGACCGATCTGCTCGGCCTCTTTGATTGGAAAAATGACTAAGACCGCCAAGATCGGCGTTGCCACCCATCGGAGACATGTCATCTTCACCAGATCCATCTGATTGGCCTGCAAGAAGGCAAAACCATTCAATATATATATATATATCCAACTTGATTGATTAATGCGCATACGTACAATGCCGCTAATCGATCTCAATGACAAATTAGTACGTAACTTATAATAAGCTGGTATAGAACAAAAATAAATATAAATTCTGATATGCCTTTTGGAGTCGTGTATGCGTGTCATCCCTGTTAAAGCTATAAAATGGTTTATAAAGGCGAGAGACAAAGGAAAGAGAGAAATATGCTTATGGTATAATTAAAAGTTAGATTAGAATACATAGAGTACTGTGAAAAGAACAGTGTGTTTGACATTTTCACTTTCCCTTGTTTTTTTGAATGATACGTATTAATTAAGGTGTGTGTTTTTTTTTGGCCGGTAATTAAGGTGTGTTTAGTTAAGATAAGACTATTAAAAAAAATTTTAAAAAATAGTGGAAGATTAAACAATAAGAATTATCACCTGATGAAGCAGCAGGCTTGTCAGTGGTCTTGACTGTTCTATACATCTGGGAAAACAAGTCATAGCAACCCATATTACGAATTCATTTCCTCAATTGATGCATTTAATGTAATCGGAATTACAAAAGGAAAAAAAAAATATAAATATAAATATAACATTATAACAGATTCCAATTTGGATCCCTTCTCACTCTAATTCTTTGGGGGAGTGGGTTTGGTCATTAATCACGAGGAGAAAGCAGGTTGATGGGTGACAAGATTGAATTATTGGGAAATGATGAGAGTTTTATTTTTGGTTGGTCTGTTAGTGTGTTGGTCTCTGAGACAGCAGAGAGAAGGTGTGTTTGTGTGCAAGGTAAAAGTCTCGGAAGTTGAAGGAGCTTCTATTACCACTACTGTGTCGTCTGTGTTCAAAGTTCAAACACATTCATTGCTTCCTTTCTTTTCTTCATCGGCTTCTGTGCCCCTAACCATATCCCTATACTAGAGAGAGAGAGAGAGAGAGAAGGGTATTGGATTGGAAGCTCAGAGTCGTTGAAAGCTGTATGTATTACCTGCAAGTGGCTTTTAACATGAGCTAATGTGAGATCTTTCACATCCATCAGCTCCAGAACTGACTTTGGAGTAGCTCCTGTTTATAAATATAATTCACCACCACCTCAACATATAAGTTCAGTCCTTTTCATCTATCTGTTAGTAAAACCAACAAAAAAAAAAAAGTATATTTGGTGATAAACAAGAGAGAGAAATAAGCGGAAAGGAGATCGTACTTTCATGGCCGCCAAGAAGTTGAACGGCGTGAACGAATCTGGCATGAAGGGTGGTAGTCCAACGCATTCTGGGAGCTCTCATGCTTCTCTTGGAGGGTAGTTTCGGCATATATCTCGATCTCATCATGAACCCTGATGAAGATGTATTGGCCTCTTCACTATGATGATGATGATGATGAGAAGCCCCTACCCCAACTCCATAGTGTAACTGGCGGTGATGATTATGAGGTTTGAAATTAGACGGCGACCCGTTTAAGACCCACATCGGATTATCCAAACCCGATACTCCTCCCATGGTATGATTATTATGATTATGATTATAACCCCAAGAAGAAGAAGACAAAGAAGAAGTGTTAGGAGGATGATGCAACCACATCTTGTGATGATGATGATGATGATGAAGATCCTTGCCTGTGGGATGGTCCATGGGCAAGAGAGGGAAGCAGCGGTGGTGGTTGTGATACACCGGAATCCCCTTGATGGGTCTCAGGCCGACATCGGACGGTGGCGGATTATTCATGTGGTTGAAAAAGTGAGAGGCTGTCGTGGGGTTGTGATTTTGAGGATGAGAATGATAGTAAAGAGGAGGAGGTTGGTCTGTGAAGAAATTGGGGGCTAGAGAGAGATCAGTGCGAGCTTGATTTGCCAAAGGAGGAGGAGGAGGGCTTATGTGAAGGGAAAGATCAGGAGGAGAACATGTTGTGGAACTGGGCTCGATGGCTATCCCTTGTAAGGGCATCTTTTTTTTTTTTTGAGGGACTCCGCTTACTAAAGTTGCCAAGAGAGCGAGGGAAAAAAGAGTTGGGGATAGCAGAAATCGAAGTCCAGTGCTTTAGTTGAGGAGCTGGTTGTTGCAGCAACAGAGACTCGTTTCTTTTTAGCTTTTGCTTTTTTTCAGAGTCTTTTCTTTGGCCTGCAAAAGAATCTGGAAAGCTAAGGTAGGAATATAGCGAAAGAGAGGGAAGAAGTGGGAGAGATATGGAAGGAGAAAGTAGCAGAGAGAGAGAGAGAGAGAGGTGGTGGTGGTGGTCCGTTTTGTTTTCGTCGCGTCGAGAGTATATGTCGGAAAATGACACTTGCTAAGTGAACAAGAAGGAGAAGAGCAAGAGAATGAAGGAGGAAGACAATGGAAGATCTCTCTCTCTCGAGTCAAATGTGATGAGCAAAAATGTACCAACAAGATGTGACCACTTTGGATATTTCTTTACCCGTAGACTACGGGTTATAAATTATACTAGTACTATTACACTGATTGAAAGACGCCTCTCTCTCACTCTCTCTCTCTATCGTTTCATAAAATAAATTATTCGAAAAATCAACCAAACACTCTCGCACTCTCATTTTCTTGCTTGAATGGGAATGTTAAGCTTGCCCAATACCTTTTTGGTTGTCACAAATTTCAAATTCTCCGGCTACTTTGATGTTTATATCTTTCGATTTAATTTTGTCATGCTCTTTGCACTAATAATATTCTGAATTCAAATATTAAAAAAGTACCTAGCCCCGTTGACCTAGGTCAGATTGATGAAGACTCTTTATTTCCTTCATTTTGTTTGCATCTTCCAACATAATAACCCCTAGATTGTAGATTATATTACACATGACATATTATAATATAATTTACCACCCTCTGTAAACCATTTTATTTTAGGGCAAGTTTGTATTTTGCACCCTGATGTTGTTTCTTTGCCGCATCTAGCATCCTAATCCTTTTTATGGTCCATCTATTGATATTATTTTTTAGTTACATCTAACAGCTTAATCTTAGGGTGAAGGTGCAGAGTTATCAATAAAGTTTTAAGCAAGAAGTGTCAGGCACAATTATATTTTAAAGGGGGAAAATGCACATAAGGAATTAAAAATGGAGCATCCACCACAAAACCGTTAAATTTGACCTAACGACGTTAAATTATAAGAGAAAAAAACCCTTAACAACATTAAGTCAAATTTAACGGTTTTGTGGTGGATGTTCCATTTTTAATTCCTTATATGTATTTTTGTCCCCTTTAAAACATAATTGTACCTGACGCTTCTTGCTTAAAACTTCATTGATAAATTTACATCTTAACCCTTAATCTTATTTATATATGTTTTAAAATATTGAATGCACTATAAATAAGATTAAGTATTTGACTTATTGGGAAAGTAACATTAGGCCAGATTTAGGATGTATCATAAATAAGATTAGGATCCTAAATATAAATAATAAATAACATTAAGGTATTGAATGTTACTTCACCCTTTATTTTATTAAACAAATAATATTAAATGAGGGTTTCGACACCAAAAAAAATCCTATAGTACGAGTATCTTTTACCTGGTGTGATTCATGAAGAAACCTTGAGCTAGCATGAACCAGGGAAAAGGATGAGAGTAGGGTTTTTCAGAACCCTAGGCTAAATCGAAGATAATCATAATTTAATCATTACAGACAATATAGGATCTTTAACTCATTATCGGGAAGAAACCCATCTCATTAATGGCAGATGACACAGCAGAGAACAAACTTTTGGGTAATGGGGTGGGGGTGACTTTTTAATTATATCAGTCTAATCTTTTTTATAAATTTTTTTTAATCAATTCTCATATATCAATGAGAGTTAGTTAATTCATTAACTATAGGCTAAATTTTTAATTTCATTCTTATCTATAATTAGTTCCAAAAGTCAACATGAATAAATTTCTTTTGTTTATTGCAATTAATAGGGATAAAAAAATATAAAATGTATTTACTACTTTGAAACTGGACTTATAAATAGAATCAAATTTTTTTATCAAAAAGAATTTATAAATAGGATCAAAGGGTTAAAATAGTGGTCAATTTAATTAATTAATTAAAAAGAATAAGAGAGATTCATTATATTTTTTTGTGCGGAATGCATGCCAGCATTGTTACCGAAGAAAGCAGTACTAATTCGTTGGCCAAAAAAAAAAAGCAGTACTAATTCAGAGGCAGTGTTTGGGTGGTTCATTCAATGCACAATTGGGTGCTCATTAAATGCATCCCATTTTGCTTCTTAATTAAAAATTAGTACTCTAACAAAATTAATTAATTAATATGATTCTTCCCTTCTGAGTTCTGTCTCTTCTCTGTCTTTCTTTTTTTCCCCTCTGCCATCTTTTTCGATGTCTTGTTGCAGCAGAGATGTTGTTTACCCGACAAGCATCCAGGAGTAGTTAAACATTTTACTTAAATTATATTATTCGTCTTATAAAAGGAAAATATTTAATTTCCTCAGCCACACCATTACTTTGGCATGTTCAGCTCTGTCTTGGATATATAGTTGCATTTATAGAGTTCTCAATCCATCAGACTATTTTTATTCAGCAGTTTTTCGCCAATCACTTTATCATCACAAATCATATAATCATGTTCCCGTGAAAAAACGACAAAAATTGGCATGCATTTAATTATTATTCGTTTATTTTCTATTGAATGTCTTATTAGCCCAATTAATCTTGAAATTTCTCTATTCCTTTTATCATCAAAACGCACATTGTATTATTTGTATACAAGACACCCAAATAGTTCAAGGACCCTTTATGAGACTCTCGACCTCAAGTACTTACTCAAAACTCAGATTTCAACTCTGGTAATTCTATAGCAACTGGAAATTAATAGAGTACTATGTCTAGCTTCATTTATACTCCTCTGGTTCTATTTATAAAGCAGAAAGAAAAAAAATTTGTTGGTTATGCTTATAAATCACATCATTAATTTTTTCATATGCATGTACAATTTTATTCTTTATTTATTATTGAGTTTGTTTCATTAAGTTAAAGTTAGTGAAGTTTAAAATTTTTTCTTGATTTGTATGCAACATGTTGGGAGTGATCACTTATAAATAGGACTAGAAAAGTATTGATAAAATAAATATATGATGTATCTATAATTGAATTAAGATGAAGTGATGAGTGAACGAAGAAAACGTTCATTTAAAATATAAATTAAATAAAATTGTATACATTGGATTTGATTTTCCATTCTTTTTTATTCAACCAAACGTGGGTGAAAATATATGATTATAGCCGGCAACTAGATTTATATATCAGATCAACATTTGATCACTCAAATATGTCAATTAGATACAACACTACAACTTTGGGCAAGGTTGTTAGATGCAAACATATATTGTCGAACAGTTTTTAGAAGCTTTGTGGTTGCAATTTGTGTGTGTTTGACGCTTGAAAAGTTATTATATTTTTTTGTCATCACTGTCGGATTATTTTGAGCTTTAATTTGCTTAAAACCAAACTATTTCTTAACAAATTTTATGTATATACAAATTTCAATTACATGGCTCAGTGTTCTTTCTACAATATAGTCTAAACCAAATTGACAAGCGCCATATATTATAGTCTAAATCAAATTCATGTGAGAATGATCTAGGAAACAATTATAACTTAATTATAACAATTATGTCGATATTAATATAAACACATTATTCACAAAATCATGAATAGTGTAATCCATCCCTTAAAATATAAATCTTAGTTAATCGAACATAATCTCTTTGTTCCTAACCGTTGCGTGCAAGGAAAGTGTCCAGTGTACTTCTCAACCTATATAATACAATGCAATACACTGCACCGACAAGTTTTCGGCCCCATAAAAGTAATTAAATTCGATTCTCTTTTATTTTACTTCCTCCGGTTTTTAGTATAAGAAATATTTGAGGAGTTGACCTTGATTTAAATATAAGACACTTGTATCATATTTGTTAATATTTTCTTAATTTACTCTTATTGATATTTCCTCAACAAGAATTAAGGAGGAGAGGAAATGAGAAGATGATCAGAGTGTTTTAAAAAATACATGTCATATTAACTAAGCTAACTAACTTTTCTTAATATAATCTATTAAATTAGACAAATATGTTTTATATTAATGACCGGATGTAATAGTTATTTGCATAAGTAGAAATCATTTTCTACAAAAGGTTTCATCTTTATAATTGATTACATTCAATAGAAAATGTTGATTAAGAGATTGCAATTTTAGGGATTAATAAAAATTGTCAAACTTACCCCCTGAGATCAATGGCCTGATCAGGGTAAAGCCTTTGTTGATAGTCATACGACATAATTTCATAAGATTACCAACAGAGAATTTTCTGAATATATATTCATCTTATTATATCAACAACAATATAACAGTTAGAACAAGCCTTGTTATCTAAGATCAGCTATATGAATTCCACGATGTTGTTATGCTCTAAGAATAGTTGATTAATAAGAAAAATTATTTTAATTAATCAATGTGCAATACAAAGTTTAATTAGTAAAGTTTAGTGGCACTCCATATTATTTATGGGAATGATGGGTGGCTACCTTGCATTTCTTTTTCATTTTACTAATTGTTTTTTTTCTTTTGTTCCGACAAGAAAAAGAACAGGAACGGAATTTTACATGAAAAAGAATAGCCATTAATGAGTCAGTTGTATGCAATGAGGCTGCATTTTTCTGTAATCTATATTATTTGGTGGGTCCACATAACAATGGTTGGTTTCAGCTTTCACATATACAATTATATAATGCTTCCTTTTCTAAATCAGTTTAATTTCCTCTTTTGTTTGATCCTTTGAGCCAAACTTGGCCCTACATTTTGTACTCTTTATATGTTGTTTAATTATAAAGGTTATACTCAAATAGAGGTTGAGTCTGGGACAACCCAGAAAATTATTTAATTTGGTCACAAGATATGGTAATTATATCCAAGACTTTAAATCTACGTTTAACCTTTCAAACCCTTACCGTCGAAGTCAATCTTACTTTTAAAAAAATTAAGAAACAAACTGTATAGACAATTTCAATTTCTTACAAATTATCTAAGAATAGCTAACAAAATGGATGTATAACACATATTATTAAGATTATTTATATGCACCTTGCATCTCAATTATTTTGAGGTTATATTACTCCCTTATAGTAATATGGAATCTTTTAGATAATCATTTTCCACCTTAGTCAATACCAACATTGATGATGTATGAGATGGTTTAGTCTAAAAATAATAACTTTATCAGTTTTTAAGAAAAGGATACCCAAAATCCAACACTTAAGTGTGTGTTGGGAAATTGCTGCCAAAAAAAGTGTGTTTGGGAAATACTAAAAAAAAACACTTTTTGCTTGCAAAACTATGGTTTGAGTTTAGGGTAGCCAATCAGGTGAAAAATTTTAAAAAGTGCTTTCTTATTTAAAACCATGATTTGGGCCCTTAAAACCATGGTTTCATAAAAGGTTTTTTTTTAAAAAAAAAAATTTCAGCCTTTTTTTTTCAGAAAATGTATTTGAAACCATCCAAACATCTTATCAAAATCTTTTTTTTTTTTTTGCAAAATCAATTCTGCTCAGACTCTATTATTTAAAATTACTTTTATCATTTTTTTTTAGATATTATTCTCCAAAAACTAATTCAAACAAATTTTTTAAATTTATGGATTCTTAATTCATTAGAGTTATGAATATATCCTGGGCAATTCATACTCATCAATAAAAAGACCCTGAATTGAAATCTCTCTCTCTCTCTCTCTCTCTCTCTCTCTCTCTCTCTCTCTCACAGACTCCTCTCGTCCTCGATATTCCACCATTCTATATTAAAACCTTTAACTGCAACATCGTAGCTATTTCTTTCTTATTAACCCTAAGTTAACACTTTTCAAAAGTCAGATCATCATCACTAAGAGCCTTGAGGATATAGGGAAAATGTGAAAGCATATTAAGCAAATTAAAGTACACCCAAATGCTCTTCCATATATGTGATTTTTTATTGTACGCATGCACTCATCAAACCCAACTTTTGTAAAAACAAGTTTAAAGAAGGACGAGAAAGGAAAAAAATTTGAAGCTGAAAATGAGCAACCAAACCACATGTCACAAGCGTATACGTCTCTTTTATAGGAAAAAATTCGCTCGCGAACGTCTCATCGCTCAGAAGCTTTAATGCCCTATATATATTCATACTTTAATATAGGGATTTGGGTTATATTAATTAGAATGGCATATATAATATATGTATATATATTTTTTTCGTTTTGGAAGTGATTTGTTCAATGCTTGGATGAAAGGTGGTCGTAAAAGTTACTCAAAAAATGGTATTGGACACACTTCTTTGGGTCCATTCTCAACGGAGATTTTGCCACTTCTCTCCTTTGATTTGTTAACACATTATTTCCACTGGTTTCGTCCCACACTAGTACTGTACTACGATCTCCTCCAACCACACCTTCATCATCTTCGTTCTCTATCTCTCACACCAACCACACTCGTGTGTGTGTGTACATGTGAGTGCATCCTAATAATTAACTTTATGGAATTAATTAGTCTATATAATGGGTACTTAAAATTGTGTTGTGGGGAAGTGGTGATATGTGTGGTTACTGATGCAAGTTCGAGTCTTTCCATCTTTAATTTAGGGATATATTAATTAATTGTTAGAGCTAATCAATTATATATGGACATACATATATATATATATATATATATATATGTAGAAATTAGAGAAACGTTACATTTTCAAGTGATTAGAAAAGTACAAATCAATTGTCTTTGATAATGGGGCCATGAATTTAAATAGTCTGTTTGTGCAAAGAATGACTTAAGAACGCGCTGCAAATATCAGCATCGTTAGTTAGCTATTATGTCCTTGGCTTATTGTACAGAATGTTTTTAATTAGTTCTTTTGACTCGATTTATACTTTAGAAGAATAATTTAACAATGCTATTAAATGACAAATTATATTGTTATATGTGAATAATCATAAGCGTGTATATATATATATATGAGCCTACTCAATATTTGAAGTAAAAGTTAAATTATAACATAAAAGTTATATCATGTCTATAGGCTATGACAATTTTTTAGAAAACATAAACATACTTAGAAATTATCATAAGCTATTGGCATGCATATATAAAAAAAACCAACTTAAGACCAATTTCATTTAAGTATTATTAATTAGGTGGATAAAACACTCACTATGTTAATAATATTGAATAACAGATAATTGTATACCCAGCGTCATGTTTGCATATTCATTTGCATATTTTTAAAAGTCTGCGTGCTCTATCTTGTAAGGGCATTCTAACTATTTCACAAGAATTAAGAAAAGTAGTTAAAAGTAGTTTGTATCATTGAAAATTTGAAATGATAAAAAATCATCACTACTTTCCCATATTATCCTCCAATTAAAATCAACATATCTTAATTACTTTTAAGTTCTTTCTTGTGCTCCAATCTCCCTCTACGTTACAATTAATGAGGGAATTTGTAGAAAAGAAGAATAAATGGCTATTAAATTTTTGCATAAGGTTTTATATTTTAGGAAGAAAGACAGAAAAACACCGTCAAAATTGATAAAAGACAATAAATATGTTAGATTTCAATAAATCTAAAGGAATTGATTTAAAATTTTGAAATGTTGTAAAATTTGAGAAATTATCTAACTATCCTTAATTTTTTTAAATAAAAAATCCCCAATCCCCTTGCCGCGCTGCTGGAGCTCCAGTAATCTGGTTGAAGATTGGCCGCTTGGAGCATTGGTGCCCAACGACCAGTAACCGGAGCTCTGGCAGCCTAATATTTTTTTTTTTTTTTGAATTTCTAAAGTAAAAATTGTCAATATAGATACTTGAGTTGTTAATTGCGATACTAAAATTGTTAACAGTGACTTAATACACACACACACACACACACACACACACATATCTTTTAATTTCTCAATCAAAAGTCATTAATATGAATACCTGAGTAGTTAATAGTAATACTAATTTTAATATCGTTATTAACAACTCAAGTATCAATATTAAAGACTTTTACTTGAGAAATTAAAAAAAAATTAGATCACCAAAGGTCCGGTGAAAGCTATTAGGAAATATTTAATGAATACCCCGTTTACAACTTTAGTATTGCTATAACTATTAACAATTCAAGTATCAATATTGACAACTTTTACCTGAGAAATTCAAAAAATATATATTAGGTCGTCGTTTACAACTTTAGTATCGCTTTTAACAACTTAAGTATTTATATTGATAACTTTTGTTTGAGAATTCAAAAAAAAAAATATATTAGGCTGCCGGAGCTCTGGTCGCTAGTGAATGGTGACAGCTGCTGCCGCTAGTCATCGATGTCAGAACTCCTACGGCTGACAAGGTTTTTGAGGATTTTTTATTTTAAAAAACTAAAGATAGTTAAGTAATTTCTCTAATTTTGTAAAATTTCAAAATTTCAAATCAGTTCCTTTAGAATTATTGAAATTCAACACACTTATTTATCTTTAACCAATTTTGATGATATTTTTTTATCTTATTCCTTATATTTTAAACCACATACCTTCAAGAATGGGTTTTATAATATGTACAAGAGGCAGTAATTTATAAGCACCGGAGCGAAGGGAGTATCCCGAATCCTACCGACAGGGTATGAATATCTATCTAGAGTAAAAAACAATGGCTCGTATTTTGGCGTACGATGCATTTAAGAACGCACTAATATTCACGTCAACCATTTGAATTAATTGGATCTTTAGATTTCGTTGTACATCACCAGTCTAGACTTATGACTAACTGGACATATTAATTAAAAAAAATTATGTATAGGTTATATCTCAGCATGAAAATTGAATTCTAAAATTCCAGAAGATTTAATTTTTTAAAAGCTCACTTTTTAAATATTGAAGTTTGACTTGTATAAATATACTTGTATGTGGCACAACTCAGACTTATAAAAATCCACGTTTTACTTGTATATAGAAAATTTTGTTAGAACTATCTGTATTTAATTTTCTTACATGAAATTATGGGTAATTATATTTTTCCTGCTAATTAATAATCAGAAAAACTGCATCCATTAAGTAATGAAATAGAAGACCTTTGATGTGTAATATTGCTTGACTGATCTTCTTTCATCTGTTAATCACAATATTGCGGGATATTGATTGTAAAATTCAACCAAAAAAATGTAATTTTCTTTATTTTTATTGATATGTTATTAACCTTTATTTGTCTCTCTACAAGTAAATTAAACCATGCAAAAAGCTAACAAATTAAAATACATAATTGGGTTGCAGTGCTCTGAAACAGCTAATTTTGCTGTGTTTCGTCTTCTCAAGCTAGGGTTTCCTGTCTCGAATTTTCCTGAGTCCTCAAAAAAGCCAGTTGAGTGAGATCAAATCAAAGCATGGGCATTTTCATTTCTTTTTTCAGTACAATAATATACCCCACATCCAACCACTACAATTTGTCCCAACTTCAATGCGATTTAGGGACGTTTGGTTTCTACAGTTATGTAACATTCATTGACACCCGAATATGCTATATATATATATATATATATTATAGCCCGCACTTAATTATATTTCGCACACTCACAATTTGGGGGGGGGGGCATATAATTAAAGTCCTATAAAATTCAAATATTTGATTCTTCTCTGAGGTTAAATTTCTTCAATTATCACCTGACTTTTTAGCAGAAATTAAAATTGAAGTTTAACTGCAATATTTGACCCTTAATATCTTCTCACGTCACAAGACACAAAATGGAACACACACACAGACACAACTTCGTATTAGAAGTATGTATAATTGTATATAAAAGCTTGGATTCGGTTTGGACTGTAGAGGTCAGATATTTTCTTTATTTAAGGAGAATAAAGCCCCAAAACGTCCAAATGATAAGCATCAAACGTTACAGCAGCATGTGTTGTTGTCTCTTTGATATACACCTTTCATAGGGTAAGTAAGAATCAACATTATAGGGCACACTTTAGATTAAAAAAGATTCTCATTCCATCAAATTAATATTTGATTGGTAGCTAGCTAGCGTTTCTTCTGAAATTGGTATAACTTGGTTCTGTTCTTTGTCAATGTGGAAGTGACGTCTTGTGGTACCCAAAATATCAACTCAAACCACCCCTCAATCCTATTCAAAAGTATGGAATATTCAAACACTACTTCTCAAACTCGAGCTTATTTGGATTGATAATTATTGGAGTATTTAAAAATAACTTTTCAATCATGATTTATAATTTATTATATACGAGATAAGTATGTGAGAAAAATTTTATTTCAGTTTGCGTAAACATATCTATGATAAGTAGTTCCACACAAGCACATCCCGCGTTACCTCATTTATAAAAAGGTACAAATTGGAAAGCAACAGTTGATGGAATGAGACCAACATGTTGGTTGAATAATTAGTTAAAGGTATTGACTTTCTCTATCAATTCCAGACATTACATACAGACCGCGTATTACGAGGAACATGTACCTAAGAGAACTAAAAGTATCTTTATAATGCAAGGGAAAAAAACCATGACGGCAAAAATCACAAAGAAATATATATAGTCCAGGAAAAAAGAGATGACTAGCTAGCTTGTTTATTAGTTTAATTTTATCAGCATGAATATGAAGACATGATATCTTTCGTATAAAAAAGGGAAAATAAAGTGTTATATTGCAGAAGAACGTGGACATTAATGATGGCTATGTGTAATAATTAGAAGGTAGATGAACATCCACCTGAGACTCCTGTCCATGCCATATGCTAGGGTCTTTTTTTAATTTTTTAGTTTTAAACTGAAGAAACTAGACGTGTTACTATTATTCTTATACTTTTTTTTTTATATAAAAAAATTTAGGTGAGTTGGGTTTAGGGGCTCATTAGAGCTAGGCATACCTTTAGGCTTAAAAAATGCTTATATGGGTACTTACAGATCACCCACCAACAATATTCTCACATTAATGGGTTTCGAACTCACAACCTTATAGTTTTGAGCTAATCGCCTTATCAATTTGACCAACCTTTATTGGCCAGAGACCTAATAGGTTTCCTTGTTCATAAAGACACGCACTATGATATACTGTGACATATGTAATTAGAAAATCAGACACTTCATTTATAAAAGGGCTATTCATTTTCGTGGATGCAAGCCATCTATCAGACATGACTGGGGTCTCCAAGAGCTGTTCCCAACTCCCAACTATACCAGATTTAATTATTACCAAATAAACATGTTTTCTTCCACAAAGGTACATTCATAAATTTCTTGTTCTTGCATTTTCAAAACATATAATCTAAGTTCTGATATGGGTTTGCATGTATATGGACTAACTTTTCAATTCATATATCTTAAAATTGCCCCATTTATATATTTCCTATTCATTATTCTCTATCAATACATATTGGGTTAAGGTGCAAATTTGTCTCGGAAGTTTTCGCTTAAGAGCAATGTTATCTTGGACATTTTTTTGGGTCCAATGTTGCATCAGAAGTGTTAAAAAGGAGCAATGTTACCCTTTATTGTTAAAAATTTAACAATCAACGTCAATTTTTTAATAGTGAACATTAATTTTCTAACAGTATGGAACAATATTGTTACGTTTTGAAATTTGCGAGGTAATATTGAACACGTACAAAAAATTTTTTGGGGCAAATTTACACATTAACTCATACATATTTAAGGAAGAACTATAACACAAGTTGGGGATTAATCCGAAAATTTCAAAGATCTAAGCATACATATTTTCAGAAATCTAACATAAATCCAATCATACTTTTGAAAAAAAGCTACAACAGAATTAAATGATTGAAGTAGATGTCTCAAGGGGGGAAAACACCACCCCTCTTTCTTTATTAGCTTTTCGTTTTGGCCCCACTTGTGTCCTTCATCTTAATACAGCTTTTTTTGGGGGGGGGGGGGGAACTCGTTAGCTTCTCCATTATTTCTCTCACTAGAAAGCAGTATTGAGATGAGATTGGAAAGAAAGAGAAAGAGAAAGAGCAGAGGAGTGCTTTTGTGATTCCCAAAACCAAAAAGAGCAATATAGGAAGGTCCTTCTTCATCTTTCTTTTTTTTTTTTTTTTTTGGCCTGGTCCACTCTTTATTGTGACTTGTTAATTGCTTTCATTTTCACCAAAGCTTACAGCCTTAGACCCACCTAACCCACTATCAATAATCCTATAACTTCATTCACTACTATATGTGCAGTGTGTGTGTGTGATCCTTTCCATCCACATCTCTCTTTTCCTTTTTTCCTGCCTGCATGAAGGAATATTATTTTTTAATGTCCTTTCTTCTATGAAAAAGATGCTAAATCTAAAAGCATATATGCACATAACATGTATATATATACATGTAAAAGTGATGTAATTAATAAAAATCCTAGTAGTCATGGGACCAAGTTTCCCTATTAAATAAAATGCTTAATTAGCGGGTAGCGTTACTCAATCCTAACCGTTGATGAAGTTAGAGTCAAAGAGCAAAGAGGGGGAAGAAGGTGGCCGTTGATTGGGTGATTAGCGCTCCGTGCTAAGTAGAGTTAAGCACTTTGCTTAGTAAGAAAACTAGGTCCGTAGCCTTGCTGTATGTACACCTCAATCCTTTTCATAGATATTCTCCTAGGAGTGTATGGGCGCTCTTGTAATTAGTCTACACAGAGTACGCAAAGTAATTACATTATTGAGAAATGTCCTAAGTAAAGAATGTAATCATTGAAAAGTTTCACAAAAAATTAGTAGCATGGACCTATTGTCATCTTCTGTATTGAAATTTGACTGTTTGATATTACATTCTGCTCACTTATTAGTTATAGAACTTTCCAGTGATTATATTTTTTTTTTGGGATCTCATAGTGATTTTTCATAAATTACTTACCCCAGCCACATAGTTATTTGGAAGTATTTTCCATCAAACGTGGATGCTTCTCAACCTCACAAAAGGCATCCTACGTGCATCTGGATCTTACACCACAGAACAACAAATTGGTCAATGCTAAACCCGTACACACACATGCACAACATTTATGTATATAGCACCTAGTCACCACGGATCTAAACCCTAATCGGGGACACCTATATGTATGTTTGAGCAAGCTTATGTACATGAAAGAGATCCAAGCTAAGCTCTAATTTATGAAAGAAAGAAGTCACTGACTTCACCTAGGTTTGGGCTTTTGCTGTGCTTTCTTCTCTCTGTGTTTTTCTATATAGTAAACAAATTGACTTGGATTAACTGGACCTGCGCGTTTTACTTTAAAACTTGATCAATTATATAATTAATTCCTTGAAATTATTGAGAGGAGAAAGGTCAAATTTGTATCACCCAGGGTCAAAAAAAGTTGCCAGATTTGTTGGGCATACGTACTTTGAGATCCCTGATAGGGATATAATATTGAAAATGTAGTTTGCCCGTGGATGTATATATCTGCTCATTTTCAGAATATGTACCTGAATTAGTAGGACAATATATACTGGCATGCATTAACTATGAAGATCAGAAAATGAATGTGTCATCTTCAAATATAATGTTTTATTACAGTTTACACACAATTTGATTCCGACATACAACAATCACATGACACTGATTTTCCTTCTTCTTCCTACTTCTCCTTTAACTATATGAACAAAACCAGAACCGATGACCGAGTAGACTTTTATTTTTGGCTCAACTAAATGAACAGTGGCCATATTTTTTGCTTGACCAATCAAGATGCTTGAGGTTTAACTAGCTACATGCATTCATACTACAACGAATTTTATTCTCTCTCTCTCTCTAGCCCATACACACAGAGTTGCGTACATGTATTTGCAGAGCCAAATAGTGTTCTTTTTGTACCTTGTGTTACTAGCCAGATGTCTCTGCTAAAACCAAACCAATTTGAGCTATATAGGATGATCTGAATATTATAATATATTTACAGAATAATATATCACTGAATTCGATCTGTAGCTGTCATTCAAAACGCAGTTCCTATTGATTTAATTAATGCATCATGATAGAATTGGTCATTATTATTAAATGTATGATTCCCACGTGGTGTGATTAGAGGATTATTCACAATTATATAATAAGTGAGTGGTAAATCCATCCAAAATTTTTGGGGTGTGATTAATTAATTAATAATTAATGTAAACTCTTAATAGTCATGGCTTTCCAGTACAGCTGTATGTGGTTCTGCATGGTTAACTAGCATATTGTTCAACTCTCATATATCACATAATTTCAAAGGAATCTTTGAAAATGTACTGAACGAGAAAGGGGGATGTCTGGTATAATTACATGGATTTTGTTGGTAGAAAGAACAAACGCCATTGTTGCATTTTTAACTTTGAAACATGAACTTTTATATTTCTTTCATAGGGAGCGTAGTTCAAATAAAGAGTTTAAAATGTAAAGTAAATGTTCTTAAATAGCTATATTCACTGGAACGGAACAATACAAAAAGGGACAAGCTAGCTTTCTTGACAACTTGATGCACAAAAACCTTAATGTCATTCCACTGACTATTTAAATTAAGGGTTTAAACTACTAATTAAATAAAGTTAGTAAGGAATAACCTTTTCTGAATTTCATTGATAAACTTTTGGCCCAAGATTTTGTCCTCATGAAGTAAAGTACATGACACAGAACTAAATAACAATTATTAATTAGATGGGGGAATAACTCGACATTCTTATCCTGCAGATTCCAATTTCATCCAAGTTCCATAAAATGAGGGGTTTGACTGCTGTATGCTTTAAAATAATAGTTAAATCATGAACAGATATATAGTGAAAGCAAGCCTGGCTTAGCTATACATGCTTGATAGAATACATAGTTGGCTGGCTAGTTTATTAGGTTGGCATATAGCGAAGCAAGCTATGAGGAAGCTAGACACAAAAAGCTAACAAGTAAAAGTCATGGAAAGGCAGGAAAATCAACAGTAGCATCATTGATTAACTTTGAAAGAAGAAAGACATGTCAAAGTCCACTTTTGTTTCGTGACATGAGAGGAATTAAAGATAGGAAAGGAAAATGGGGTCCAAATATTTGACAAGAGAGAATATAGCGAAGGCTGAAATGTGAAAGTCTGGCACACCAATATAATGTACACACCACTTGCACACCCACTTTTTAAATTCTTTATATATATATAGATGCCTGTTTATATCTTTCTCCTTTTTCATGTTGTGTCTTTTTAAATATACCATAAAATAAGTGTAAGAAAAATACAACTGAGATGATACCAAATTGTGGGCAGGTTGAGACGAGACAGGAGTGAGATATAGAAGTAACAAAAGAGTACGTTGAAGGTGACATATGAAGCTCTGAGATATAGAAGGGAGAGATGGCCTAGTTTTGAGGGAGATAGTGACCCTAGTTATAAATGAACTATGGGAATTCCTATAAGGTTATAAGAAAATGATCTAATCACTCAAAAATTCGATAACAATTGATAAGCATATAATGACAAATTTTAGTATAAAAAATAATATTCTATTCAATCCTTTCTGTAAAAAGCCCAAAATTTGAATTTTGTTAACCCTTTTTATAAGAATCTGATATGAATTGTCTTAATATTTAATGAGTTTTTTTTGTTTGTGCATCTCATTAATTGTATATATTGCATTAATTGACTAGTTGGTGATATTCGTGTTTATTCTATTTCTCTCTCTTACTTACTCTTATAAATAGAAGCATATTTAGAAAAAAAATTATTTTAAGACATATTTATTATTTTTAACTAATTTTAATAATTTTCTTAAATCATATAATTTGATTAACAAGCTCTTATAAAGAGGATCGAACAGAATAATATATTTATATTACTAAATTGTTATTTATATTTTCTAATTATTAAATCCATGACCCCGTAATAATTTTTCCGACCAGCAAGGATTGCCAAGTTGGCAGATGGTAGAAGTGGACAAAGGGTGCTGTTTTTGAGTGGGCAGAAAAGAAAAGAAGAGCCTAGTTGATGTGAGATGGAAGTAAATGATTTTGTAATCGATTGGTTTATGATTGATTTTCAACCCCTATATATAAAAAGTAAGGGAGAGAAAGAGGATCTTTATCTTTACTTTCACTTTTTTCCAACTCTGACACTCCCCAAAGGTTAAAAAAAAAAAAAAAAACTCTGACACTCCCCCAGAAACATGACGAGATTTTATGCCATTCATCATCAATTCATCAATAGGTTTTATACTTTTATGTAAGTAAATAACCTACCGTGAGTCATATGTATCACAAATTTGCATTTCAAAAACTTTGCCTTAATTAACAGCAGCCAACAGATTGCAGGTGGCTCAAGTGGTTCGGCATTTAAGCCCCTTCTATAAAATCTCGGGTTTGAGATCGGTGAATGGAGTCTCTATTGGAGGGAGAGCTTTACACCTAAAGGGTCCGACCCGGCTCGAATCCGGAGTAGTCGGTTGCTCGGGTTTATTTGGCCCAAAGAAGACCAAGACCAAGAAAAAGTGCCGGATATCGGATGCTTTAAGCAAAAAAAAAAAAACAGCAGCAAAAAAAAAAAACTCAAAAGAAACCGAATGGTTTGTTGCGAGTAGGTAAGTTGGCTTCGTCATATCGTTAGTACAGTTATTTGGCAATTAGTTAGTCACTGTTGTGTGTGTATTTATGGTGCAAACAAATCATCAAAAAATTGATTCTCTTCATCGAAGAAATTTTCCGTGAATTATTGTTCATTCTCAGTCATGAAAGTCTATTCTTTCATTTATGTACTGCAAGTCTTTTTAATTTTTTCGTTTCTGTACTCACACCGTGATCATAAAACAGAACTAGTTGTTAGTATTGGATGACAATTAGAAAAAAGTATTATAAATGTTATAGATATATATGTGTGTGTGTGTGTGTTAATTATGGTGGAATAAAAAGGGTGTGTTGTTACAAAAATAGTGAGAAACAGAGCCGAAAGGGATTCTGACATGGGCCATAGAGAAACTGACTGAGACTGTGTTGTGTAAGGGTAAGCCCCCCGCATTTATAGCATCTGCTGCTCTTCTCAACGATTCCTATCTTTTCATCCTTACTCCATAACCGCTTGTGAGTTCACAATTATTGTAGCTCCCACCATCAATTAGAGTTTCCTATTACCATGTCCACGTAAATTTATTGTAAAATTTACGTAAAAATTATTTTTATTAATCACATTAAAATTTAATATTATATTAATTTTAACTCTCGACATGTATAAAAAAAATGTTCAATTCTCATTGGAATTATCAAACGTCTGATAAAATTGACAAAAAATACTTCTTAGAAAAACATGTTATAAACCGGACCAGAGGGAGTATGTATCAATTATAATTATAATAAGATTATAATTCATATGTTACAAGTGAGTTCAGTCCTTGGATTCATGCCTTTGTGCTCAAGTGCTTAAAGATGTACTCCTATAGCTCTTAAATATAAAACAGATTTGACTTTTTTTAGAGAGATTAAAGAAACTAAATAAATTGTTTAATTATATAATATGCTATTTTTGCTTAGATTATGCATTAGTTTATAAGTTAAGTAAAATGATTTAAAAAAATGATAAATATAAATATTTTAAAGTAATTTAATCAGTTTTCTTAATATCTCCAAAAAAAATTAATTTTATCTATGTAAGACTGGAGGGAGTACTTACATATCGCTAGCCGGTAAAGTTCTCATATCAGTAGCAGAATTTGAAGTCATGACCTTATAGCTTATAAATCAATTCTTTCCTAACTGAACAAATCACCGTTGGCATTCACATGTAGGATTTTTCTAAATGGCTAAGAAAAGGTTTCAAGGTAAGTCCACTAAACAGACCAAAATGGACATGCTTATTGGACTTGGCCCATCAACCTGTATCAATGGACTCGCCTGTAGGCTCGTATATTTGTCCACTTTAGTTCAAGCCGACACCATCAAAACTTCAGAGTCACAGGCATCGGCTCTAGTGATTAAGAATTAACAACTAACAAGCACAGAAGAAAAACGTGCTCATTGCAATGGCCACTACCAACATGCTTATTCAAGTCGTGCATACATTTTGTTTTATACTCCTCTGGTCCTATTGGCAAAGAAAGAGAGAGCATATTTTTTTAGTCCTATCTATAAAATATGTCATTAAATTTTTTACATAAACACACAATTATACTCTTCATTTATTATTATTTTGTTTGAGATTGTTTGGCTGAATAGGGATAACGTAGAAAAGTTATTAAATTTTAAGGTAGAGTTAATAAAGTTTAAAATTTTTCTTGATATGTTTAAAACATACTAGAAATGCTTACATGTAAGATTAGAGGAGTACCGCCAAGGATTGTGATCCTTCACTCACAGTTCAGCTCAGAAGAAAGCGTAAGAACAGAGGAAATATGCATCTGCCTCTTATCCACAAGGGCTACCATCTTTCCGATTAGATTGTTGAACAAGACACTTGATGACCTTTATCACACCATTTCTGCTGGATTCAGGAATTGCCAACGCTTGTTCTCCTAACTTGCAACACAATTCCATTTCAAAGCTAAGACCCCAAAAAAGTGTCAAGGCTATGCATCAATTGAGCTAAGACAGCCATGAATTAGCTAATGCTGACACCAATGAAACAAAACAGAACAGGGTGAATTTTTGTGATTGAATTCTTCTAGGATATCTAACATGGCTTCTACCAGATCATCCACAAATCCTAGTCCCATATTTTTTGGTCCAAGCTTTTCCAATGATAGGATCCATACATGCCTGATGCATCCTTAAGACTACAGTATATTGCAGCTTCTGAGCAGTCCTGCATCTCTTCCTCATCTACCACAATTTACATCTACTAATTCCAGAAACCATTTATTTCCATCTGTACTTTATTTGGCTTTACAAGATGTATATCAGAAGTTGTTCCTCACTGAATAAAGCAATCAAAGCAAGATTCTTTTAAGCAAATGACATCATACTTCCAATAAACCATAAGAAACAGAACAAGCATCACTCACCAGAAGTTTCGGATAGGGATCAAGAGCTAAAGTTCAAAGTTCTGTTTAGCGTTCATCAAAACCATTGCATTACGTTTGCTAGTTTTTCATGGCCTACGTAATTTCCAGAAATATGAATTCGCTGCATCAATGTAAACCAATAGGAGTCCGTCCAGTTTGCTTCAAATAGTGTCAAATGCTACTCATTGATTACTTTCTGCTGCTCCTTATGTTGCAGCAATCTTTTCCTTTTGGCACAAAGTCATACATACGTTTAATTCAGTAACATCATGATCCCATATATTGCAATCAATTGGATTGGCGAAAATACATCTAACAACACGACACAAGAGGCCCTTTGATATTCCCTCTTTTCATATTACAAAAACACCGGAAAAAATAAATTCAGCTAACATAAGGATTGATTTAATCTGACCTAAAATTTTTGCAAAAGCTTACAAAGCAAACCCCTTCAAATACTCAGGATCACGCTTGGCCCTCTCCTGGAATTTCTTAAACCACCTGTCCAGAATATCCATAGGGACGACCAATCTGGACCCATCCACCCCACAAAAAGACTGCATAAAATTGAACAAATTTTCACCTACTTTCAATGCTAAACGTTCAATTTTCTTCTCGGCGGTGACATCCAGGGACGGCAACGATGCCAGGTCCTCGACGGAGACCCCAATTTTCGCCGAGAGTGGCTGCGCGTCCGCCGTCAGCTGCAGCTGGCCGGAACCCCCAGGCTGCGGCCACGGCAGCGAGAGCACGGCGGACGGGCGGGCTATCGTGACAGCCCCACAATAAAGGAACGGCGATCCCGGCGATTGGATGTAAACAGCGAGAGCTTTATCGGGAGGAAGTGTGAAGTTGTTCAAGAGGAAAATGCAAACCTCGCGAACTTGATCGTATGCCTCACCTGCGCAGGTTAGCAGAAAGCATTAAAATTTGGGGAGAAATGGAATTAAGTTAACCTAAGCAGTGAGAAAGATGTGAGCTTACCGACGAAAGTGTTCATGTCGAGGAGCCAGTGAAAAGTGTCGATTTGAGAGAAAGTGGAGATGTCGATTGGGAAGCTGCGGTTTGGGAATACTACTCCGAACATTTTGTCTCAATGTTGTGATGGAAGATCAGAGGCAAGGCTGCTTCAGAACACAAGACACCAGGATCGACACAAAGAGGCGAAGAGTTTGAGAATGTTGTATCGGAGTTGAACCGCCTGGAAGCTGAGACGATGGAAGTATCCAGCATAATCTAGATCATCGAAGAAGATGGATCGGAAGAGCCGCGCCTTTTCCACCCTCATCTGGAGTTTCTTTTTTTTAAAAAAAAAATTAAGGAAAAATAAATCACTGCAAATTCCTAACAAAAAATTGCAATGACTGAAAAATCTCACTAATGAACAGTTTTAGAAAAAATTCTATTTTAATACCATTTAAACTTATAGGTATATTAAAACATGGAAACAAAATATAAGTTAGGGTTAAGGTGCAAAAATACCCATGAACTTTTCTCAAAAGTGCATCCAACACCATAAACTTTTTTTAGGTGCAAAAATACCCATAAACTTTTCAAAATGGGGCAAAAATGTCAAACCGTTAATTGATACAAACGTCCATTTTGTAGGACCCACAATTTTATTTTTTGAGTTGCAAAAATATCCATGAACTTTTCTAAACAGTGCACCAAACACCATAAACTTTTGAAAAGTTCATGGGTATTTTTGCACCCAAAAAAAATTTTATGGTGTTAGATGCACTTTTTAAAAAAGTTCATGGGTATTTTTGCACTTCAAAAAATAAAATTGTGGGTTCCACAAAACGGACGTTTGTACCAATTAACGGTTTGACATTTTTTCCCCATTTTGAGAAGTTCATGGGTATTTTTGCACCTAAAAAAAGTTTATGATATTGGATGCACATTTGAGAAAAATTCATGGGTATTTTTGCACATTAGTCCTATAAGTTATAAGGGAAAGTAAAAAAAAAAAGTATATGAAATTTTAAAATGATGTGCTTACATCAAAACACCCCCATTTAAAAAGAAAAAAGAAAAAGGGGAAAAAACCGCTGACATCAAAGCTGGCAGGCACCAGCTCGAAAGAGAGGGGAACTTGCCCCTTTTTTTATTAAAAAAAGTGAGGGTGATTTTGATAAAAGCTAGATATTTCAAATTTGTTCGTATGATCTAAGTGTCCTTGTCATTATTAAATAGATATTTTAAAGATTTTTAAATTTAAATAGTATTTAAATAAAATTTTCTCAAAATGTTAAGGTCGGAAATGAGAATATATACATACTCCAGTCCTGACTTATTGTTAGGACATTGTAATTAGTGCATTCTTTGTGAGACCTCAAAATAATTTTCTCTAAACTTGAATTGCTTTTATATTTTTTGCTTTTAAAAATCTCGCCAAAACAGAATATAAAAAAGTTTATCTATCAATTTTTTTCTAAACAAAAAAAATCTGGAGAATGTGCAAATTTAACAGTGAATACTCATAAGAATTAACTATTTTCGGGTGTAAAAGTAGATATAAACAATTCATTTAGGAGCAGATATAGTTACGCCGTTAAAAAGACTTAACTTTCATTATTTTTTGCATTGTGAGTCCCACTAGTCTTCTTTCTCTATTGTTTTAATATTTTTTTAATGAAAAAATATCATTTAAACCTCATGAAAACAATTTTATTTCAATTAATTCAAAAAGGTTCTAAAATTTCATTGCACCCCCTTAGGTTAAAATGAAATTAAATCTTTTCAATGAAAAAATATTAATACCCTTACTTTATTTTTTATAAAAGCATTTACAAAACAAATAAAGGGATTCAAAGAAAATCAAGGAGTTTACAAGAATATTTTAGCTATTCATAAGAAAAATAAGAGAATTTACAAGACAAATAAAGGTATTCACAAAATAAATAAAGGGATTTAAAAAAATTCAGGAGATTAAAAAAAATTTACAAGTAAGATATAGGCATTTACAAGACAGACATGTAAATGTCCTTGATCATTCACATGTTTATTTTTGTAAATATCTTTATTTGTCTTGAAAATACCCATATTTATATTATAAATATTCTTATGAAAAAAATAAAATAAGGGTATTATTATATTTTTACCAACAAAACTTAATTTCATTTTGACGTGAGGGAGTACAGTGAAATTTTAGAATCATTTGGGGGTTAATTGAAATGAAATTGTTTTTATGGGGTCTAAGTAATATTTTCCATTAAAAAATATAAAAATAATAGAGAGAGAAGACTAATGGGACTCACAGTGCAAAAAGTCACATGTTTAGTTTTTTTTTTTTTACATAAGAGTTTAGGTGAGTTCGTCACCGGTCATCCCATTAAGGTCAAGGCACGACCCTAGAGCTTAGAGAACACTTACAAGAGATTTACGAGATCGCCTACTAAATAAGCCCTCACAACCACAACAGCAATCGAACTTGCATCCTTTTGGGATCCAAGCCCGTTGCTTACCATCCGTGCAAAATCTCATTGGCAAAAAAAAAAAAAAAATCACAGAAGTTAAGTTTTCTTAATGGTGTTACTATATCTACTCCCAAATAAATGGTTCATGTATACTTTTACACCCAAAAATAATAAATTTTTATGGGTGCTCGTAACAAAATTGTTCATTGTTAAATTTGTACATGGCCATGAGAAAATCGATGAATAGTTACTGTTTGAAAATTTTTGTTGGTTAGAATGACTTGCATTTGAGCATTGATACTTTTTGAGTATGAAATTTTAGTACAAAAACATGTCTAATCTTTTTAAGTAAAAAATATTTAAATTGGAATATTTCACTGGTTTTATAAAGAAACTTACTCATAGTTGGAAATTAAATTTTACCACATTAATAATAATAATAATAATAATAATAATAATAATAATAAATTATTATTATTATTATTATTATTATTATAGAATTCTAATCCTTAATATAGGAATTAGATAACTAATTTGTAGATATTAAGAGAATTAGTTTTTCTAGCAAAAAAATATTAAGAGAATTTAGTTAAGTTGGTTATTTATAATAAATATAGATTGATTTTTCTAAAATACCCTTTTTAATCATAACTACTGGATTAAAATTCTTTTAATATGTATAATTAATGTGGATATTTTGGGGGGAAATTATAAATTTAAAATATAAAATTGATTGAAGTTTTATATCTATGATCAAATCTAACCTTTGACTAGCTCTTACGCTAGAAAATGGAGCGACTAATAATTTATATTTAAAATATACTATTTAATTCTATTTTGACCCTATCTTCATCATCCTCTTCAATTGAAGCCTTAAAATTAAACTACGTAAAGCATGTGTTAGGTTGATCATCACATTTGGATTGGGAAGAATCATGAAGCAGTCGCTGGAAAGCATGAGAAGAATGCGGATGCATATTACCCTGGAAATTTGATAGAAACAGAAGCACAGACGCATGAAAGCCAAAATATGCTTATCACTCTTTACACATCACACTGTTTTTGGCCCTGCTTATCACTGCTTGTTAAGACTTGTTCATTGTTTTTTTAATAAAAAGACATAATGATATATTAAAGACAAAAAACTTAAAAGTGTGGCAGAAGCAAACTAGTAAAAAGAAAGGTTACGTGAGTGTTGGAAAAAACTGACACAGGGTAAAGCAATCTTAGCATTGAAAGGATATATAGACTAATGATTCTAAGCTTGAAATGAAATTTTTTTTTTTAATGCAGATGATACTCAGGTTGGTATTAGATGTGAAGAATGAAAAACGATGCATTCAGAGTAGAGGTGACACTTCAAGTAAAAGGAATTGAAGATAGATCAACCACTTTCCTCCACCACAAGAAACTTTGAATGGGAGTGTCACAGTAACAAATTATGCCGTGAAAGTATCTTTGATAACCATATAAAGGGCCTCGTCTTTGTTTTACTACATTGGCAATAGGATCGTCAAGTGTGAAATGAATAGTAGCAACCACTGTGTGAAATAATTGCCCATGTATCATTGAATTTCTAGTATTCTACACTGACTCAGAATTAATAGGAGGAGAAGATAGAGAGGGCTCCTGAGAAGGGAGATAATCAACAAGTTTTGAGAATGAAATAGAACCAGCTATATCTTTTATAATATATTTAAGAGGACAAGTTTTCCTTCTTGCTAAATAGAAAGGGAAAAATGTGAAGGACAATAATAATATTACTAAATACTACCTACCTACCTACCGTCATAAATATAAAACCATATTAACTTTTTTAAGAAAAATTAAAGAAATTAATTAAATTATTTTAAAATATTTATATTTATCATTGTTTTTTCAAACTAATTTTTATGACTTATAAACTGATAGAGTATATAATTTAGTGTGTGTTCGGCAAGCTCTGAAACTGTGGTTTCAGAATCATTTTTTCGTAAATCGAGATAAAACTTCTCTCACATATTTACCTCGTAGATCGTAAAAGCTATTCTTCAAAAGCTAATCCGAAATCACACTTAGTCATACACAACATATGATATAATTAAATAACTTATTTAGTTGTATTAATTTCTTCCAAAAAAAAGTTACTTAGATCTTATTTTAAGACTGGAGGTTGTATCGCTTTATTTAAGAAAAAAGAAAAATAATTTCCTATCCTCAGTATATGGGGAGGGGTCCAGTTATATTATAAATCACTTTTAGCTTTTGGGGTCAATAATTCATCATCAATCAATATTTAGAAATCATAAATAGCGGGTCTTGCTCAAATTCCATATAATAAAATGAACCAATAATGGGGCCTTTTGTTGCAAGTTGCAGATTCCTTACATGTTGAGGAGATATTGTGAGTAGTAGTTTTGAGTGGCCAGGTTCATCAAGTTAAAAGAGAGTCATTTCACCAGTCAAGAATGAAAAAGGCATAGTAATATGTTGATCAAACAGTTAAAGTCAGTGTCATGAGAGGATTATTACTATGACTCATTTTAAAATATTTGTCGTTCTAAAAACTTGAAGTAGAAGCATGAATGGAGGAAGAAGTAGGTCGATTTTCGAATCACAAACCTAACGACTTGGATGACATTTCGCTTACCCCTATAACAGTATCTTCCCACTCACTCCCATTTCATTTCATTTCATTTAGTTAACGGCTTCAATAAGAAACATCTGAAAGCAAGCTAATCACCCACCTTTTCCCTGTCTTTTCTTTCCCTTTCCCCTGGTGGAATTGACATTGACCCCTTTTCAATTCCTCCCTCCTTCACACTTCCTCCTTCTTTCCACAAATACTACTACTTTACAAACCACACGTACACACACACACAAGTATTTAGTTTCAGATTCTTTATTTCAGTTGAAACATTATTCCATTCATAAATGTTTAATACTGAATCCCTGCAGGGTGCTACGTTCTGGTGAGCACACTTGGATTTGATTCATGTAAGCAACATTTTTTGCTACGATTAAGTTGCGTTCAGTCCCTTTAAAGTAATTTTTCAGGAATACTTGGTGGTCATAAGGAAATTTTTGGCACATCCAACACCCTGAATTGTTTTTCTAGTAGCGTTCAGTATTCCAAGTTTAGGGTATTTATTGTTACTAAGAAAACACTTCAAAGGTAATATTGCACAAAAAAACTATTTTAAAATGCTGAGTGTTGTTGGAAAAATACTCTGGGGGTGCCAAAAGCACTAAAAATTACTATGCAATGCTAGATCAAAGGCGACCTAATGCATAAAGTTCCTACCAGGTAGGGTCCAGGGATAGTATGTACGTAGCCTTACCTTCACAAGAGGAGAGACACTTCATTATTTGCCCCCATGACTTCTAGATCACAACGCAGCAATCTTTATCATTGCTCCAAGGCTCAACTTTTATTATAGGATACTGGATGCTATTGAAAAAAATACCGCAGGGTGCAACATAACCCTTTTTCTTTATATAAGAGATTCAAAGCATGTTTGGGATCACGATTGGAAATCCCAAAAGTACTTATACATGTAAATCGAGACAACACTTCTCTCACATACTTACTTTATATACTGTAAATCATGTTGAAAAACTATTTTGAAGGTTCCAGACGCTATTCCAAATAAGCACTCAAACACACAACATATAGTCTTATGCAAAAATAAGTATACTACTCTTGGTTGATAGTTATTGTTGAGGTGTCGCTTTTGAAGCATTCAATTCAAGTTCGAATATAATATATTATATTGGAATTGCCTGTGGTACAAGCCATCATTGATTACAATATTCATAAAAGGATGACTACTGTAATGAAGTGAACTATCGTCAGTGTCAAATCAACCAACAAACGATGTTATTCTGTGGATTATATTATTATAAAGGGAGAGCTCGTGTGCTTTGATTATTACTTAGCATGAACCTGGACTTATGTCTTGCTTACGCCTAACACAAATCGTTAAAGGATGACACAGTGAGTTTGTGTTGGGTTGACGGCTTCAACAAGAAACATTTGAAAGCTTGCTTATCAACAACCTTTTGGTCATCTCTTTCTCTGCACTTTCTATACTGCTTACTAGTCTTTGGCCTGCAAATGAAAGCAACCCACAGAGTCACTATGTGCACTTCAGTATCTAATACAGAAGACACTGTAATAACCAATGATACGTGTGAGCTTTCCATAAAATTCAACCTCCAAATTGAAGTTTACTCCTCTATTTGAACCAACAACATCTGGGATTGAAATTTGACTTATATGCTAATAACGAAAAAGTCAGATAATATGTATTTACTATATCCCAATATAACTTGATGGGTATATACATATATATATTGAATGACAACACAATAGTATTCCTCATTGGGGTAAGCCACATAGGCCTCACAACAAAATAATGATCACAATGAGTGAAGAAAAATACAACACACCATTATTGTACTGATGAAGTACTTATAGGGAATTGTCTGAGGTGTGTTTGATGTAAGAAATTTGATCCCTGCTTCCACTCTTTTTCCTATTCCTTAGGTGTCTTGATGACTATGAACCTAAGCAAGCAAAAACTGCTGTCAAGTTAGATGGCATTACAAAAGTTGAAGTTGTGTTTTCCTTCACTTACTCTCAATATATGTCTGATGCCATATTGAATCCGCAAACATTCGAATTAGAAGTTAATACTAAATTCGGGTATTAATGAATGCTCCATAACTCGTGTGCCTTGTAATTAGAAGCATGAACAATGATTTGTTTTCCTTATTAATTAATGTGGCTGCTTTCATAAGTTGGTAAGCCTCCACTTAACCAACTGATAACCCAGTGTTCTCCATCTTATCATGCCATAGTATTACTTAGACCATATTAATTACTAGTGGGAACAAGTGAATATATGTCTTACTTAAGCCAAGAGGAATTTTGAAGGAACACAGAAGGGCTATGACAAATATATGTGTGAGAGGGAGGTTTAATCAGAAAGTTTGGTACAAGATAAGCATGCAAATCCAAAACGCATGCTGGTGATGTGGCAACAGAAATGGAAAAAAAAAAAAAAACAGAAAAGAATGAATTTCAGACATCACTCACTAACCTCCAAACTTAGTCTCCCATTATATATATAGCCCCTCAGCCCAGTACTTGCTACACCCTCATCATCAAAATCCACTCGAAATGGAGAAAGCAAACACTAAGTCTGCTTTGAAGGTTTAGATTTATGCTTCTTCTTCTTCATCTCCATGTTGTTCTTCTCTTTTGTTTAAATTACAAGAGGATTAATATAATGTACTGATTTCTTCTGGTCTTTCTGTATTTTTCCTTGTTGTTTCTGCTACTGAAGTTTGTGAAGAATACTTCACGGTCTGCAGCTGAATGGAGCAGTACAAACTCTGCAGGAATGGTGAGCAGCCAATGCCACACTAGTTCATTCCACCTTTCACAATAATCTCTTACTAAACCAAACCTTTAGTTAAATTTTTTCCGTGAAAGCTGAACTTTCATGCAACGAGGGGTTTTGAAAGATTTCTTAATATCTTAAGAGTCTACAAGTTGTGAAACTTTCAACCCCTTCATTTTTGAATGATGAACGTGAAAGAGCAAATTAAAAAACCACTAGGTTGTACTATATCTGAGCATAATCTCTTGCATGCTAGCCAAATATCCATGTTAATCATTAAGTTTCTGATTCAATATCCTTATTATTTCGTGAATTGAAGGATTTGTAAAGTATCAATACCGCAAGCAATAAGAGCTAGCTTTCTAAAAAGGCTATATAATTAAGAAGGCCAAGAACACTGAAGTCTGACACAAATGGAATACAACAGTAAAACGCATATCTTTTATCCTTTTTTTTTTATATAAATAATAGGTTAACTCTTTTTTTTTTGGCTGAAGATTTTTGGGTTTATTTAATTAAATATATTATGTCTCCTTCTCTCTTAAGCAGAGAAAGCTACATTTTTGAACCTTCACCAATAAACTTTTCCACTTAATTTTTAGACTGTTGAACCATGCAATTACTTTCCAGGCTCAATCAAGTACATTCCCACTGGATGGGCCCCATTATGAAAAGACAAGGGCTCTTGCCATTTACAGAATATTATTCATTATTATTGCTTAGCTTTAACATGCTCTATTATTTCCTCTCTCTCGCTCTCTCATCTATCTCGCTCTTATCCAGAGACATGATTCGATATATTATCAAACACTTCCATGATTTTAGCTTTTTTTATGCTTCAATCATTTGTCTCACTACCTAAAATAAACAAACGATGGGTGTTTCACAGACAAAAGAAATCAAAGAGAAG
Organism: Inga oerstediana; assembly: GCA_963210345.1. Classification (NCBI taxonomy): domain Eukaryota; kingdom Viridiplantae; phylum Streptophyta; class Magnoliopsida; order Fabales; family Fabaceae; genus Inga; species Inga oerstediana. The sequence goes on along the minus strand of OY723405.1, from coordinate 12,102,467 downwards.
CTCCATGACAAGAACAAGCAGGTAAGTAAATAGCTCATGGAAATAATCAATATAAACTTCATCAAGTAAAAGTTTTTGACTTTTTTTAAATCAAAGCTTTCTTCTCTCTTATCTCAAGGCTTCAAGAAAGTCTCCTCCCAAAGAAAACACAAAACCACAAGAGTTCAAACTCCATACCCAAGAAAGAGCTGTCAGACGTGCCATGTTTAACTATGCAGTAAGATATATCATTGAACTCTATCTGATGTGAAAGCCAATTAAAAAGCTCGAAATAGATTCTATGTCAATAATTAATGCTTGAGGTAAATTTGCATGCAAGCGCAGGTCACAACAAAGTGCTATCTCATGGAGATCCAAAAGAAACGAGAGGAGAAGTTGCTGAAGGTAGTTAAACTAATAGTATAGTTTATATGTAATAATATTATTTAAAGAGAAATCTGTTGAATGAATTAATTAATAAAATGTGGAGCAGATGATTGAAGAGGAAGAGGTTCGTTTGCTGAGGAAGGAGATGGTCCCAAGAGCTCAATTGATGCCATATTTTGATAGGCCATTCTTGCCTCAAAGGTAAGCTTTTCCTCGAGCTTATATAGATGAATGATTAATGAATATAAGAAATGAAAGTATATAAAATTCTTGATTTACACATGCACGTAATAATATAAATAATTTGAAATAATGCAGATCAAGCAGGCCATTAACAATTCCAAGAGAGCCAAGCTTCATAAGCAAGAGATGGAGCTGCGAGCCTGGATTTGAGTTCTACAACTTGTTTCATCATCCAGCTCTCATGATGAAGCCCGTCAAGTAGAAAACTGTTATTTTTTGTTGGATTTGTGGTGGGTTGTGTGAAACCGACGACTATGTAAAATGTACTTTTGTATGTGTTCCTTTTGTATTCTCGCATGTTGTACACTAATCACACGTAGACACAGCATTTTTGTACTATACCATGTCATCATCATCAAATCATCAACTAGGTCCACTGCTACTACTTCTGCACTTGATTTAGGTGAAGATGCCTTTCACGGTTTCACTGTATCAATATCAAATAAAGATGGTTTCTGCTTTTCACTTTCTCTCTTCAATATTTCTTGTTGCAGCATCTTTAATTTCGACAACATTTTTGTTGGTCTTCTTATCTTAACTTTTACAAATCTACGCACCAAGAAACAAGGTAAGTTTAGCCCAACCAACTCCGAGCTCGCTGGTGATACCATCTTGATTTCGTCTTTCACTTACTATCTTTTATCGAGTATGATGAGTTCGAACCAGCATGGCCGAACCAGGAAATCGATGAAACAAGATTAGTTTAGATAAAAAAAAATTATATAATCATAAATTTTTTTTTTTTTGCTATATATCACACATACATTGCAACCTCATGCTTAAAAAAGTCTCTTAAGGAAAACGCTTGGTGTCAGTTGAGCTTCAGGGCCCCAACTCATATAATCATGAGTATTAACCACCACAAATTTCTTAGCAATTAGTTTAATGATTTTTTCTTTGGTTACAGATTTTATGTTTTTGCTAATTCAGAGGCCTCTAGCTAATACATCACAATATGGGAGGAAAGACTAATTGCTAATAAGTAACTCACTATAGATATTAGTTAAAATTAAGTTCCTATTAGAACATCATTCAGATTAATTAGGATCATTACCTATTACCTATTCAGATTATTGAGATCAATGATTTATTAAATTAACGTATTATATAAAAATAAAATTAATAAGTATGGTTGCTTTATATTCAAATTAAATTAATTTGCTCTTTCAAAAATAAAATAATTTTTAAAAAAATATCATAAATCCCGTGAAGATGCGTATATAGATTTTATGCATTAATAATTTGTAGAAAAAATGAGAGGAATTTACAGGAGATTAAAGTTTAAGAATAAGAGATGAAAAATAGAATTATGAAGCGGATATTAAAATTGGGGGGTGACTGATTTTCGGTTCAGGACGGTTCGGGTTGACTCGACCGGGCGAACATCACGCGTGATATGATATCATATAACATAGGAAGCCACCTTTCTGCCTTTCCTCTCCGTCGCGTTCCAGGATCGATTACCGAATCGAGCAGCAGAACCTCGGGACGCCGCTTATAAGGTTCACTGCCTCGCCTCGCCTCGCCTCGTTTCTTCAGCTCCGTCCTTCTATTCTGCCTTCGAAATAACTCTTTTCCTACGGTGTTCATTGGTGAGTTCCCATATTTTTGCCTCAATTTCTTTTGCATTTTGAACTCGATTTGATGTGCGTTTTGTGTTTCCAATTGTTGTATTCAAAAATCGAAATTCTATCCTGTACCCGATTGTGAATTTTGGTAAAGATTTTTCTTTTCATTTTTTTAATTTTTCATTCTAGGGTTCTTCCCGAACATCTTCCCTCGTACCGCGCTCGTCATCTTTTCTTCTTTTCATTTTTCCGGGTGTATGAAGTTTCTCTTCTCTAATAATTTGAGCTTTTAAAGTTCTTTTATATGAGATTGCTGCCTTTCCCCACTTTGTTCTTGTCATGGTAGTGGTTTCGATGAATCATCTCACTATAGTTCTTTGCTTTTCCCCATAAATTAATTAGTAGTCAGTTATTTACTACGTTGGTGCTAAAAGTTGAGAACTTTGGTCTCTGTGAACGTGTTTATGTTGTAAGTTGCGTTTGCCATGGAATTTAAGCCAAAGGAAACCCGTGTTGTAATTGTAATCACTCTATGAGTAATAAATAATGAACCTGGTTTGTTAATATTTGTTGTTTTATTTTCTGATTTGCTGCAGGAATGAGTTCATGAAACCTTCATTGCCTATCCTTCGTAAGAGTTGACGTTGTTTAAATTTCATTCTTGGAGCTCAGTACATTTTGCCATCCATCATGGAGATACAATCTTCTGGCAAGCCAATAGATTCTCTACTTGAGAAAGTCCTTTGCATGAATATTTTGTCGTCTGACTACTTCAAGGAGCTCTATCAATTGAAGACATACCATGAAGTCGTTGATGAGATTTACAATGAAGTTGATCACGTGGAGCCTTGGATGACAGGGAACTGTCGTGGTCCCTCATCTGCATTCTGTCTTCTCTACAAGTTTTTTACTATGAAGCTTACCGTTAAACAAATGCATGGACTGTTGAAACACCCTGATTCTCCTTACATAAGAGCTGTAAGTATGGCCCCTTGCAATTTATGTTGGCCATTTGTGTTTTGTTTTATTTTAAATACTGAAAATGAATCAATACTTTTACTTCTCTGGATATCCTGTTTAATACTGAGTTCAGGGGCAGGAAAAATTATTTTTTACCCTATAATCACATTAACACTAGATGTAGGCATGGTTTTGTGTTAAGCATGGCTCATCCCCTTGAGGTGTCCCTGTTGCTGCTATATGTCTCATCACATTTTGTTCAACACCTGCGATCATCACTTCTCTGTCCATCTTTAGCTTCTGTTTCTGGTTTTGTTCATTTATGACTTAAAAAGGGCACTCCTTTTGTTACTTTCGGAAATTACTTTATCAATATGCCTCCTCTTTTTCTAGTTAACAATTACCTCCTGTATTAAGTTGCTGTTACTTTGGAACAATACTGTATGATACTGGTGTAATGTATTTTATAACTACACTAGCTTTTTAAAAAAAGAGGATGTGATATGCTCCTTCCGGTCTTTAATATAAGACCTATTTACCCAATTTGATTAGATTACTTAAGGTAGTTAAGTTAGTTAATATGACATGTATTTTCTAAAACACCCTAGTCATCTTCCTTAACTACCTCCTTCTCTCTCTTCCTTGATTATTGTTAAGGGAGCTGAGGGTAAATTAGGAAAAAAATGACAAATAGGGGAAATAGGTCTTACATTTAGAACCAAGATCAACTCCTCAAATAGGTCTTGTATTAACGTCCGGAAGGAGTATTTAAATTGTAACTACAGAAATTGTGAAGCTGGATTATGCATCTAACCTGAATCATTTTATACATATTTGAAAAAGATGGATTTCATTTTTTCAGGTTTAACGGGTACATTCACGTTTAGAGTAGGACTGTTGGTGTAAAGGATGCATGTGATATTTCAAACAGTTTTTCTTTTTAATTGTGTATGGACGAGGCTTATGGATTTTACTACTAAAAGCCAAAATAATTTTATTTTACTCTAGTTTAGTCACTTCCTTTATACTTGTATGTGGAACTGCATTTACTCAACATGTATGTCATGGCTCTTGAACTGAAGTTTTGTTCCAATTTGATGTATTCTGCTTGTTATCCAAATAAAGAGGCTGCATTTTGTTGCTCAGGAGTAATTTCTTTTTCTTTTCAAGGTTCTTGCTTTTTGCACAACATTATTGTCAATGAGATTTTATGCAATTTTACCTTGAGACCTGATTATGTGTATTTCATGTTCTATATTGTTCCTAATATTATTTACAGATTGGATTTCTCTATTTGAGATATGTTGCTGATCCAAAGACTCTGTGGAAATGGTTTGAGCCCTATGTCAAAGATGATGAGGTATTTAGACTTGTATATGATCTTTGGAACTCTTGGAATATTTTGTTACTTGCAGATTGTTCCAAATATTGGGCAGTGGTTTATTAGTGCAATACCAGTCAACTCTTGGAATATTGCCTTGTCTGCATCATCCAACTTTTTTCTTGGTGTGGCATCTTTGGAACTCTTGGAATATTTTGTTACTTGCAGATTGTTGCAAATTGAATTTTTCCTCGTACATGTGATTTTATGCTTATAGTATTAAATTTGTCAAAATATTGCCTTGTTTCAAATTGAAGTCTAATTTCACTTTGCATTGGAGTTTTTCAAGCATAAAAGATTCCAGCCAGTGTGTAGGATGTCATGCATTTGATATGGTAATTTGTTTTTCACTATCTAGTTATTGATTGTGCGATGCCTGATCTGGTGCCGCTGGACAAAGATAAATTTGCTTATTGGGTTGGAACAAGCTTGTCAAGACTTTAGTACTTACATTCATTGTACATGTGCGCATATGATTTTTCCCCTGGTATACAGTTACTAAATATGTAATATCTTGCCCTTTTGTTTGGATAATAATCTGCCCTGATATTCGTTTTCACTGAAAGATAGTTTCTTGTTGTGTGGTATGATTTGGCTTGTATAAAATTATCTGGTTAATGTAAAATGAGTTTAATTGGTAAAATTGGAGCTGAAATCAGAGGATTATAATGAAGGATTTTGTTATCACTAATTTTTCCAGGGGCTTTGTGTGCGCCATATTCATGCTGTAACGAAAGTGACTTGTATTAGTTCTGCATCAAGCATTTTCCACTATTTGCTATTTTAAGTAATGTGGCGTGGCATCTTGGTAATGAGAAATGTTCTCGTTTATGATATAATTTTTAGATGTTAACTTTTCCCAGTAAGTTGTATTTGATTTGGCCTTTGCCCCAATTGTGATTCAGTGATGCCATGAATACTGTAAATTTACTGCACAAAATATATCTTGAAGCATCCCCATTTTGAGGATAACTATTAGAATTACTTCTTGCTATTATATCCAAATTATCTCATATTCAGTTATGATTCTGTATGTCAGAAATTTTCTCCTGGATCTAATGGACGCATGACAACAATGGGTGTCTATATCCGTGACTTACTCCTTGGACAGGTTAGTTACCGTTAACTATTCCAAACTATATCTTATATGAGTTTGCTTCCTGGTTTAATTTCTTCGGTCTCATGGGCTTTCCTTGTGCTTGTAGAATCAAATATCTTTGCATGATAGTCAGCAAAGTGTACCCTTATCTCTTGATCTCGAGATTTTTAAATGTAATGTCATACAATAACAAGGAAAAGAAAAATCATTTGACTCACTTTTGACTAGTTAAACTGAGATTTCTGTCTTCAGAGCTCTTCTTCCAGAATCCAGCTGCATCACAAGATTGCAAAAGAAGCTATGTTTCTCGTCATCTCATAATTTGGAGTAACGGTCCTATGAGGTGCTTTCAGTATCTTTTGGACATAAGACTCATATACCTACAAGTAATTTTTTATTAGAATTAGCAAAGAATTTGTCGTTTTTTCTTGTGCATCTTAATGCTGTTTTATTAAATGCTCTTGTGACATAATATGCAGGGTCGTCTATGTTTTTAGAAACACATGTCTAGGGTCTTCCAGTACAGTCTTTTGAAAATTCGAATATGGTCAAGAAGTTGAGTAATATTTTGTAGTTAGTTGCTTGTTTTCGATTTGTTTCCTTTTCCCTGTTCATCATTACCTCTTTACCTTTTTTCTCTTGTTTGGAGTGGGCCTATTGTACATGTCCCACATTTCAAAACTGTATTTTTGTATCATTTGAAAACCCTTGTCAATCCATTCCTTGCAATATGTGAAATCCGGCCCACACCAACGTTCTGCTCTACTTGGTACTGCACTTTTTCATATGTTCTATGTTTTTTGAAAGTCCCTGGTAAATTTGTTCTTTCATTTGAAGAAAAAACATTTTCATATTACTAAATCATTTTTAATTATCAATAATATATGTTCTTATAATTATAAAAATAATTTTTAAATTACCACAATTAGAATAAAATATGAACATAGTTATGACTCGTGTATTTTTTACATTCATTAATTTTTTGAAAAAAATTATGTGAATAAAAATGTTAAATTATTTATACTTTGTATTTGTCATTTGCATACGTTTTATATTGTCACCTAGGCTTTTTTAGCTATATTAAGCAGGCCATGTCATATTCTGTTCAACTGCTCTAGCCTGACAATAGCTATATGTCTCATCATGTGTCTGATTGGTTGTGGCTTTTTGGTCCATTGATGGTCCAACTCTTCCTAAAATTCTCCTCTAGGTTCATCTTCTTATGATTGTTTAGATTATACAGAAAAAAGCTAGTAATAGGAAGTGAATTGGCTGAATTTCTTGGCTTGAATTGACAGTGCCAGCTTAGAAATGGTGAGCCACCATTTTAGATACAAGACTCTATCATCACTACATGGCTAATTAGACATCCAACTTGTGATTGACGGTGTCAAATGAAAATTCTTGTGTTTTTGAATGGAGAATCTTCTCCTTTTCATGACATTGTTTTATTATCAATAGGGATAAATTAGGAAAAGATTGAAAAATATGGGAAATATGTTATATTTAGGACTAATGTTAACTCCCCAGTTAAGCTCTACAATAACGACTGGAGGGAGTAATATACTGCCCTTGTGCTATGCTCGTGAATTTATTGTCGTTGTAGCTAACTTAGCCATTTGTCTAGTATGATTGAATATACATACATCACAAGTCTACCATTTATTGTGGATGAATGATTTCTATCTCACTTGTGGTAGTTTTTGTCTGGTATCTAATTTGTTGGGCATAATGATTTAACATTTTGCACAAGGTGCTATTATACGCCAGCATCATTGACTGACTAGAATGTTACAATTATTACATGTAATTTTATTATTTTATTTTGACCCTGAGCCCCATTCATGAGTGTGTTCTACTTTTTCAGTACTACTTTGACACGCTCTTTCCCCGCATCCCTGTTCCTGTATTGCGGCAGATTGTGGCTAATCTTGAGAAATTGAAGCTCCCTACCACACATTCTGGTTCAACTGGAGAATGCACCCGCCATGGTTCTGATGAAACTGCCCGCAGACCTCCTTCTGTGAAGGCTGCCCTCTCGGTCTCTTTTGGCCAGCGGGCTCCACATCGTGCTTCAACAAGGGATTCATCCCCTATTCGCCGCACTATACCTGGTCCATCTCATGAGAGAAATGGCAGTGAAGAACGAAGGTCTCCTAGCAACCGACGTTGCGGAAGCCGTGAATATTATGAAAGGGATCGGGATAGGGACAGGGACAAGGACCGTGATCGCTCTCAATCTAGGGACAGAAACAGGGATCATGATCGTCCTCGATCTAGGGACAGAAGCAGGGATTATGATCGTGATAGAGACAGGGACAGGGACCGGGAGAGGGACAGAGAAAGGTACCGAGACTGGGATAGAGATCGAGAGAGGGATAGAGACAGGAGGGATAGGGGGCGAGAAAGGGATAGGGAGCGGAGTTATGATTATGATAGGAGGTCTAAGTATGGAGAGAGAGAAAGTAGCCGGGATTATGATTCTAGAAGGCATGATGGTAGCAGGCACTATCGAAGTCGGAGTAGGAGCAGAAGTAGAAGCCGGAGCTTGCAAGCTGGTTCTGCTCGGTTTGAGTCCCATTCTAGTCCACAGAGGGACGGAAGTAAGGATAAGACATCTGCTTCCACTAATCTAGCCAAACTAAAGGATATTTATGGTGATTTAAGTGATAATAAACGTGATATCAACACCGAAAGAATTCCTGGCAGGGATAATGGAGGCGAAGAGGTAATTAGACTTGGCGGTTCTACCTGGAGGTACTGAAGCATTTCTTGGAACGCTAATCGTGTTAAATGTTGGATTACTTGTTACCAAAAAAGCATATTGGACCTTTCCCTTTGTAGCTGCTTCTATTTGTTGACAAGAGATTTAGACTGACTAGAGCTATATATTACATCACATTTAGTATGACGAGGGGGAGAATGTAATATTAAAATTTAATCATAATTTTCTTTCTGGTATGCTGTTTTGTACGTTTTAAATTTTGCAAGTAGAGGTCTATTTTTTATGCACAAGATGCACAAGGTTGAAGGATTAATTCGTAGAAGCTTCGGATAACTTTCTTTGTGTTGCCCTTGACATTGTCATGGAAAACGCATGGTGGAATTTACAGCGTTTTTCTATATTTAAAATGAAAATTTTCAATGAAGTGAATGTTAAATGAAAATAGTCTGTTTTTACTAGTAGTGATTGTGCCTTGCCTTGGTTAATGGTTTCTTCAAAATGTGTCACTGTTTATCTCTTCAATACCGCAGCGCACAGTTACTCAAACATGGACGATCTATGATTCTGTAACCTCAAGTTTACAGCGTAATACAGGTTCACAGCTATGGCTGAATGCCTCCAAAAAAAGGAGGAACGAATCATTCGAAATTCAGAAGAAAAAAATTGTCAGGATGAAATCAACGTAGTGCAGGAGGACTGAAAAGTAATCATGTGCTTTTGTATCGCCAACAATTCGTTCGAGTGATACAACTATACCAATCAATAATCTAGTTTCTAATATCATCTTTCTAAGTACGGATTGAAATTATGATTAGAAGAATTAAAAAGAAGACCGACTTTGAGCGGTGGTCTTATAAATCTATTCCTGATTTTCTGTAGTTAATCTCTATTAACTATAGGATGTATGAGAAATTTCTGTATTTGAGCTTCACTATTATGCAAAGGAGACTGGTGTGGTGGGAGCCGGTGAATAATGCTACTCACACTTGATAGAGCGATAAATGTGGCGGACAAAGATTAAAGAAGCACGAAATCCGGTAGTTCCAAGCATGAGGAAGAAACCATAACAAACGCAAGCCATGTAGCCGAAGAAGAATGAGGTTTGCATGAAACCATACATATCTGATCTCGCATGATAGTAGTACAAGCAGTAGCCATATATGAACAAGCCTGTTGATCCACCACAAAGAAAGGACCTAGTTTCATCCCAAAAATGCAAAAGTTAGTGTATCAAGAATTTGAAGAAAGGAAAAGAAAATGGGAGAATTATTGTGCGGTCTCAAAAGTAAGCAGCATGCAATAATAAGATCTGATACAAAAAATAAGAAAAATATTGCATTCTACTAATTTGTTGAGACTTTTTAGATATTAAATTACTTATGTGGGACTGCATAATAATTCTACCAAAGAAAAAGCAGTAACCATACCTCCACCACCATTCATGGTCCTCAGCAGCAAGCTGAAAGTATGTCAATGCCACAGTGATGAAAGCAGTGACAATAAAGAGAATGATGAATACAATGAACAGAATGCTGTATATGGTGTAAATCCTGTGACCCCAAACGCTAGCAAATATGTAGTAGAGTTCAATGTAAATGGCACTGAAAGGCAAAAACCCTGCCATAGCCATCTGAGGAAGAGTCCTCTGGTACCATGGTAGAGAGGGGATCTCTCTGGGATACTTTGTGGTGCGACAAGGAGCTTGAAACTCTGATCTGCTGTTCTTACCAGCAACTCCACCCAATACTAGTAATGGTGAAGTTACAAGAGTCCATATGAGAAAAATTACAACAATCGTTCCAAATGGGAGTGCTGCTGTGGAGTTATAGGCCAGAGCAACAGTATTAAGAAAGCAGAATGTCAAAAACAAAGGTCCAGTGAACAGGCTTCCAGTTAACACCAAATTCCTCACCTAGCAAGCCACAGAACCAAAATTTTATAGGTTAATATGATGCATTTGGGATTGTAATTTCTGCTGAGGAGTTTCAATTGCTAGTTGGATGCAAAATCCAGTAGGAAAACTATGCCATCATAATGAAATTGTTTTATTATTTATGATATGCAAGTAATCAATGTGATCCATGAGGAAACTCATGTTGAATCAAGTTTCAAAATCGGCAAACTAGAATAAAGACAGAATCATTGGCTGGAATATTCAATGACATGGAACAAGAAACAAAGAGTCAATAACAAAATTATGTACTAACACTGCACTAAAATAAGTTAGGAAGTGTTAGAAGGAAGCACAAATGATACATAAAATCTGAAAGTGAGAATTCACCCAGTTTTTCCCTTCGATCATGCAATAGAAGGAAGCTGCAGAGTAGCCCGCAATCCCAGAGGTTAGAGCATATATGATAACTAGTGCGGTAAACAGAGCTCCCCTGTTGTATGGATAGAAAACACCAACTAGAGCCAGCATAAAGATAAAGATTGCACTGAGAACAGGAACGCAGATACATGTTACAGAAAAAGACGAAAAATACAATTCGAAGAATAAAAACTAAATCGAGGCAAGATGAGCACTCACAGTGAAAATAGCTGGGTGCCAGTTCCAATGGCTGCTGCAAACAAAGACTTGCATCTTGGGTACCTGAACACATCACCATGAATGTATTTCCATCCTCCCTCGTCTTGGTCATCAGCCTCCTCCTCATCATGTGCAAACCTATCATGTTTACAATTGTGGTTATATCAAAATTCATGAATTAGAAGAATTCAATTCATGAGAGCAGGCAAGGCACAGATTAATTTAATTGGTGAGAGTGATTCTTACTTAACAAAATCATTTTTAAGTATACGGATGAGAATTGTGGCCAGGAATCCAGTCAAGAGGAGAACAGTCACACAGGAATTGATGATTGAAAACCAATGAATTTCCAACTGATGTGGCAATGTAGAAGCCTGTGAGTATTTCTCCATTCTCTTCTCGAATGGAATGTCTGTTTGAATCCATTTGACAGAATAAGTGAAGTCCACATCTACCTCTCCGTCCTCTGTCAGGTTCACTAGCGCATTTTGGTCACTACGTACTATAACATCAATGATGCGATCCTTATTGTAAAGGATTTCAAAATGAAGGTGCTTAAAAAGATAAACTTTGGACTGGGTGGGGTCATCTTCTTTGCCTTCTTCATTGTCAAATTTTCCTAGGAAGCCCCAGATGGGCAAGTCATCATAGTACATTTGGAAAAAGTAATCCTTCAAGACAGCTGCTCGGAATTTAGCAACTTCTTTCCTTGTTAGCTTCTTTCTGCAAATACTCTCAGGTTCCTTATCAACTAGGAAGGGCAGTGTATAAGGAGCAACGACTAATCGATCCCCATTCAGAACTTCTCCAAGAGCTTCTTTCTTTTCTTCAACATGAGCTGCATTAAACAACTATTAATTACAAATCGGGGGAGGACCAAAATAGAGCACTAAATGTGAACAGTATCAGTAAACCAACCTGGCACGCAAAAGGGAAGGTCAAAATATCGGTATGTTTCACTGTGGACATAAAATGAAGAGAAGGAAAAAAATTAGCAAAGTCATCCTCTGTGAAGGAAAAATACATACAACTCACTTCTTTTGAACAAGATTTAACCAGGCAAACAATGAAACACACATGCCACCCATATGTCATATTACCATCAAACATTTCAGGTGTCTTGGAGGTCTAGTTCCAACAAGTTTGTTACCCTGCTACCCGTTGAACAGAGATTACTTCAACTTCAATCTCTTATATATTCTCATTTAGATAATTAGTTAATGCAAACAAACATGAATTTAGGATTCTCTGTCTTTTATTTATTGCAAATCAATGGACTAGAAGACTTAATTCAAATATGAATCTAGATTAAAGCTCAATAGGAAACAAAAGGTAAACACTCCTTGCATTTTCGCCACCAGTAATTAGCAATGAAAACAAACCAAACCTATCCATCTGGTGTTAGAGATCAATTTATACGGTTTGAGATTTTACAGTCATGATGGATGTAGTCAGAATTAAAATCAAGCTGCTCACGTAGCACTTACGTCCTACTTACCAGAATCCCATCCATTCATAAACCAAATAACAAGCATCTGGTGGTCTCAAGAGAACCAGAATTGAACGCATTAATTTGATGGTTGCCACCATTCATTCAGAGTAATATAGTTTAATCAGTCAAATCCGCACCGTAAGATCAAGCGGATTAATGCATCGTATTTATGCATTAACAGGTGAGAAACTGAAAATTCAAATAATAGAGCCCCTAAAGGAAATCATTCAGCGCGAAGTTAAATCATCAGTATTTTTGCGGGGGAGAATTGGGATTGAAATGAAGAAATTGAGAGTGGATTACCTGGGATTGTGGAAGGGTCCCACCTTGTTGGCGTAAAAGGGAACGTAATCACCCGCTTTGTAACGATGATCCGATTCATCAGATGTGACATGAGATACACAGCAGAGAATGAATATGGCGGCAGCCAAACACAGCACTGACATTCCCATCAATGAAGCGAGAGAGAGAGAGACGAAGAATCTCTGCAATGGCTTCTGCCAGTGCCCACCGGTCAGGGAAATAGATGCATGAGAGTGGTGGGGGAACACCAATACAATCACAAACAATGGAATCTCCACGCCTTCACCATAACTACGGTCATTTCTTCTCACAGTTCCTATTATATATACATTTGACTAAGTGTGTTCCAAAGGGCGTGGGAAATCCTCTTCGTGAATTGCCAAGAATTTAACCAGTAGCGACAATGACGTGCCTAATGAGACCCTACCAATTTACCTTCAATTGATATTGTATAGATCTAGACATTGATTTTGATACTAGTGGAAAGAGTCTTGACAGCACCAAATTTCAAGATCGAGCATATATGAATGCAAAAAAACATTGTTCCAAAAAATTTAACTCACTAAGATAGCCAATTGGTCATATCAAAAAATAAATGGATAGATCTATTTGTATTTGACAAATATTTGATGGATACAATACACTTTGAGGTGCAAGAATATTATATTAGGTATCTTAACTTTGTTGGAAATTGGGTTTGGTCCATCCTTGGTGGATTAGGCCCAAAACCCAAACACATTAAGTTTTAAGTTTTGGGGCAAAATAAAATACCCAGACAAATGTGGGGTATTTATTTATAATTTTTCTTAAGGGTTCAAAATTAAAACCTGGAGGGAGCAGTTCCCCGTATATTTTGGAGGGAACAGTTGTTTGAGAAATAGACATGTGTGCGTGCGTGAATAAGGACACAGAACACAGAACAGACAACACATAGAGAGAAAAACATCCTCTGAAAACTCTCTTCTCCACTCTTCCATTCTTGTGCATTTGCTGTGTGATATAGTCAAAATTCTGGTAATTCGACTCACGTAGGTACCGGAAGAACTCAAAACGACACTTCAAGTACGTCTGAAATCCGATAAACTTAATTTAATTGGCTACTGTGTTTTGCTCTTTCTAAGATATTCATTTCATGTGGATTCTACATTTGTAAGGAAATTTTAATAGATCTCTTTTTTCTTTTTTGGCCATTTTAATAGATCTCGTTCTTATCTTTATTACTTTAGTTTCACTCCAAGTCAATTATAATTATAACTCTGCTTAAAAAGGGCGGAAGCTAATAAAAGTATATTCATTAATGATACATGTGGGTTTGTTTCTTGCCTCACTTTTTTTCTTCCGTCTCATGTACAAAATAATTATATTAAATTAATTCATTAATATAAAATAATACAATAATATTTTATAATGTTCAAAAATTGGTTAGGGGTTATTTGGTTTGAAATAATTAAGTAGCTACGGAGGAGAAGCCTAACTCCTTCAAAAAATAGCGAAATCCATTTTACTTAGTTGGCTGACAGTTTTAACTTTACAAAAAGTTAAGCTTCATATTTTACTCACAATTAAGAGAGTAACTTACAGAACAATACATAATTGAGTCTCACCTCCTTGGCATTTTGTCTTTCAAATAAAATATATTATAACATTTTCTAAGTTAATCTTATTGAATTTTACTTTTTAGATGGAAGGACGTATTTTAAAATAATTTATAAATACTTTACTCAATTTTATAAAGTGTTTTTTGAATAAAAAAAGTAGCAGTATTATTGAGTAATTTATAATCCCGATGAACAACACAGGTAAGGTTAATACAAAAAATAAATTAACATAGTACTTTTCGAAATATGTCCAAAGGATTGGATTTTTCGTTATCAAGACACTACATATGCTCGGACGGTAACGAGGTACTGTAATTATTGATATATCATTGGATCGGGTGAATCCAATAATAAATACATGGTGAAGGTTAAAATAGTGGCAATAAATACATGTGAACATCATCTACCTACAAATTAGATCTATTTATTGCTCATGAAGTCATACTCATTAGTCTTTAATACTTCTGTACTAATTATAAGATAAAATTGATTTTTTTAGAGAAATTAATGAAGCCAGTTTAATTACTTTAGAGTGTTTATATTTTTATTTTTTTCTCCAAACTAATTAATTTGACTAATAAACTAATATATAGTCTAAGGATACTAAAAATATAAACACTCTAAAGTAATTTAATTAGCTTCCTTAATTTCTCCAAAAAAATCAAATTTATCTTATAATTAGGACCGGAGGGAGTATAAAATTATATACAAAATTAAAAAAAAATATTTATAATTAATCTTTAAAAACGTCCTTATTTTTTTTAATAATGATGTTTCTATCCCCTCCCCAATTAACTATACCAATTAAAAAGTAATTTTAAAAACTTATACAAATTTTTAATATTTAATTGATTTTAAGCTTTAACTAATTTCTCTTAGGTCCTGCCCAAAAAAAAAAAAACAAGCAAACAAACAAACTAATTTCTCTTGGCCAAAGACAAGCCCGCTCCCTTGTCGGTAGGGATTGCTTTGTTAAATAATTGATATTTCTGATCTCATGCATGATTTCTTTTATGTGTTCTATACGTTATTTGTTACGTGTGAAATTAATATTCACGATTGGCAAAAAAATTAATAATATTCACATCGGATTTCAATGTTGTGCCTCTTTAAAAAATTTATTGGTAAGAAAGATATAAATTTAAGTACAGATAATTATACAAAATACTGAATTTTTTTTTGTATAAAAACATTTATCATTCTTGTTATTAAAATCTATAAAAAGAAACTTTTACCAATTTTTCCTATTTTAATTGGAGAAGATGGTTCATTATCAACAGTCACGCCAATTGGAGGATGCTGACAATAGTATTATTGTCTGGTAGCCTAAATTATTCTTTTGGCTTTTCTTTTTATCTTTAAAATTATGATTTTGATGCCGTAGGACCTGGAAACTGGAATTCCAATTATATAATCTTTCAACGAGAGAAAAGGGCACTTTGACTAAATTGTATGTGTCTATCGGTTTTTTTTATCATTATTCTTTACTGGTGGTTTTTTTTAATCTCAAAACGTGTATTCCTAGGAGGCACCGAATCTCTTATACTTCATTTTTGTTCGTTATTTTGTTTTCCTTATATGTAATTATGTATATTAGACTGAGTCAAAAATAATAAAGTAGCCTAAACGTGGGCAGGTACAGCTCAATCTTCTATTGCGGGCTGTTATTGTCAAAAACAAGGACATTTTGAATTAGAATTGGGAATGCACGAAAATGGCCTTCTAGATTAAATTAAACTTGAAAATTACAAATATAAGGGTATAATATACATTACATAATTATTTTATCAATATAAAGATAATAAATCAATAAATAAAAGCAGAGCGAGCGAAAAAAAAGGGGTCTTGAAATGGGTTGGGATTTGACCAAGCCAACTTATCCCTTTTTTGACACGTTCACCCCATATATTTGTTCTATTTTCAATAATTAAATAAAATTGAAAAAACATTTGTTTAATCTTCCTCAATGAATTCAAAAATATATTTATGAGTTGTACTTAGTAGGCAAACAAAACTAAGCAATGTCTTATTTTCATGGTTATATATTATATCAACAACGTGATAAATATTAAAAACATAAAAAATCAATTGATTCTGTCTTAGCAAGTGTAGATTAAGATCTATTCCGATTTGGATGTTTGTTAGAGCAGAATTTTTCTTCCATGAGGTAAAATTAGGAGCATCTTCTACTACTACCAGGCAAATTTTCCTAGGCCAAAGAAAACAAAGAATAAATATTTCTGAACTTACTTTAATCCTTGCACAAAGGATGCTAGGATCATATTTGATGATGATTTTTATAAATGAGAGATAGTTTAATACAATATCTGATTATTATAATTTACTCTCATTTTAATTTTAACCTTTATAGTTTCAAACCATAAGTTTTAGTCTCTCAGTTTTCTTTCTTTTTCAAGCGTTAGTCTCTATGTATTAATGAAAATATGGATTATTTTATCCTTGAAAGACCAAAACCTATTATTTGAAAATATGGGGATTAAAATTAAAATGCGGGTGAACTATAAGGACCAAATATTATATTAATCCTCAAGGATTAATAATAAAAATATAACCTTGAATGGCATAAATTATGCTAAACATAGATCTATAAGTGCAGTGTATAAATTGTGGAATTAAAAAACTCAAGAAAAGTCTCATAGTGTTGTGGAGGTGGCAGGGGCAGTACGAGGCATAATTGAAAGCAGTGAAAGAAGCGACATTCAAGGATCATGCATCCTCTTACTTACGCATCATTCACCAACTCAATACTATTCCATTTCTTTTTTTTTTTTTTAATCCAAACATGTACGTATTTTCATGACATTGTCCCAGAAAAAGCAAGTTAATTAAATTTGCTGGGCATAAGATCAAAGTATAAAAACAGCTAGCAGCAATATCAAACCCTCTTCTTTAAGATTATGGACTGAAGTCTCAATTTTGAAGGGCATGATTCTTCACTCTTATAAACTATGCAGGGTTTGGCTTGGAGTTTTGTACAGAGAGACACTAAGACATACTGATATATATGTATAATACAAGATGATGGTCTGAGCTCAACCCTTGGTTCTCATAATGGTAATGGAACCTCTGCCTTGGGTGTGAATCCTTGTGAGGGCTACCACTGCCTTCCCTGACATACCAAAACCGCGAGCTGAGAACGATGATGAAGAAGAAGTCACAGAATGTGGTACTGGATGTGGAATTGGCTTTGTTGGACTCATCACTATCTGCTCATTTATGTCTTTTAGGGTTGTTTCCCCTTCCATTCCTCCACGCTTCACCAACTCAAATGGGTATGCTATTTTTTTCCATTGACTCTCTGCACACACCATGCAAATGCATCATTATATTATCTTTCAAACAATAAGAAGGGAA
This sequence comes from Inga oerstediana, assembly GCA_963210345.1. Taxonomy (NCBI): domain Eukaryota; kingdom Viridiplantae; phylum Streptophyta; class Magnoliopsida; order Fabales; family Fabaceae; genus Inga; species Inga oerstediana. The sequence goes on along the minus strand of OY723405.1, from coordinate 12,084,827 downwards.
GAAGAAAGATAAAGGAATATTAAATCAAAAATAGTGTCCTTTTTGTTTTTGATAAAATTTCTGTGATATACTTGAAACTGAAGCATCATTTTCATCTGAGTCTCTAGAAGCCCAGCTCCTCTGAGAACTGTCATCTTTGATTATTGCTCCATGCATATCATTCTGTGATGATGATTGAACCCTAATATTTAATTCTTGACTATCTGCAAAATAATAATTAGCATAAATGACAGTGGGGTTTTATATCAGTTACTGTTGTTGGACAAAAGTAACAATAGAGTGTTCCCATTACTAGTCAAATTTAGGTCTGATCATTTATTGCAAAGAAAATATAGGCCACAGAATCAGCAAACAACCACCCCTTCCCAACCGTCAAAGGCAAAGACCAATTGATTTGTCTCGTGAACATCAGCAACGAGTTATTACTCAGAATGAAGCAACACCGAAGAAGAAAGAAGCTAAGGGCTGCTTACCATCAAAGAGTTTTTGGGCTGTTGTGGCAGAACAAGTTGAAAATAGATTCGTCTGGTCATCCAAACATAGGGCTTCCTGTAAATGATCAACGTATTATATCAGATTTCCAAGAATATGAAATTTTATTAATGGAGTGTGTTGGTCAGGCAAATGTAAAGAGCATAAATTTTCGAGATACAACCTTTTGATCCTGAAAGTAGGATGGTGAGTTTTCTTTGTTGAACCAAACACCCCAACCAGAAATAGCATCTTCAAGGTACCCAGTAGTAGGTTCAGACAAAAGCCAGGATTCTGCTGCTGCAGCATCTGGGACGAAGCAAATTAAGATTACAAACAAGTAAAACTATAAATTAAAATGAAAAGGGGCAAGTGAAATGGATAGCAATAGCATACATACCCCGATATATATCAGAATGAGTAGGTTCAGACTCCAAATCCATGGAGGCTGAGCAGTGAGAACACTAGCTGGTGAGGTATGACACAGCTCTCTGTTATGCAGGGTAATTATTGAATGCTTAAACTTTCATATATGTGAACAAAAAGACGACTGTATTTCACCTTTTTGGCTCAAGGAAAAATTATTGTAATGGGCCCTATGAAACGCTGAAAATACCCACCTACCTAACCTTGCATTTGTCAATGCAGAGCAAGATAATAAATGGGCCACATTAATTAAATTATTAATATTTATGTAATAATAGGAGTACTACAAGTTTTTGGTCTAATTATATTGAGGAGGGTCTATTTATTTTCTGAGAAATGAGTACAAGCTTTTTACTCATCTACCAAGTTGTGCAGCCTTCCTAAATTGTATACTCATAGTTTATACAACAAGAGTTACAACATAATTGTGCTCAAGGTAACTTTCTTTGATGTCTAGAGTTTCTGGGAATCATATATTTGTTTTTGTTTCTAATATGTTGACTTACAGAGAGAGATATTGTTACCCTCAGAATTGTATGAAGAGGCTAGTGGAAGATAGAAAATGTAGAAACAGTAGTGGACACGTTCAAAGCATCACTATCTTGGCTTCTTATTCGTTTTAAATTCTCTTTCTTTGGTGCGGAGACTCAAAGTAGCCATATGACTGTCTTTTTTTTCTGATTCGTTGCATTTCTGTGTCTTAGGTAGGTTTTTTCTGAATGTTGCTATTCTCCTCCGCCAGAGAAGATGAGGACCAAGAAAAGCTGCCGGCTAGATTTTGAAAATTGGATATTCTAGCCTTTCATTTTTGAGTGTTGATTTTCTGCCATTGATTGAGCTAGTAGCCAACCTACTGAAAAAGCCTTTGACTTTCCATTCATGAATAGATTTGAACAAGCATTCAAGTTGAAACTATTAAAAAACCAAATCTTCCCGTTTTTCTTATAGGAACACTCTTGTATTTCATGCTCGTAAACTAAAGTTTAATCACAGAAATTTTATCTAAAATGTAATGTAAAAGTAAAGTATTGAAAACCGGATCGGACACTGAACCGGTCAAGGTACTAGGTTAAGGGTTAGATAGGAGTCAAATCGGAACTAAACCGGGTTTAGACTAGTGAGTAAGCAAATATTTCAGATTTATTTATATGAAATCATGTATAAAAATTAATTAAAAATAATTTTTAAAAAAATTAAAAAATGGGTGAACAAGTCCGTACGGTTCATCCACCGGATCGGACCAGACCGGACCGATTGGACCGCCGGTTCTCGAACTGAACTGGCCGATCCGGTTTTTAATATCCAGTGTAAAACAAGGCAAATATCCTTTTGGATTGTTTTCATTATTAAAAATAAAATGGGAAAGAGGGAGGGGAAGGAGATAAGAGACATTATCTATTATTGAATCTAAATTGGATTTATGTGAAAGGAAAATGGAGGGAAAACAGAGGCGAAGATGAAAGAAGGTTCAATTTGGTAGAGTTGGCAAAATATGATAGAAAGAAACAAAGTGACGTCCCTGTCCTAAGTGCTTCATCCTCATATAAAATGCCGCGTGGATGTTGAATCCACATCAAGTGGGGTCCAATTCCCATTTCACCCTTTAAGTGCAAAACAAGAATCCCAATTTGTTGTCTTTTGCCTCTACCTTGTCTCAAGTTTAGGTACGTATATGTCCCTTGTTCGTTAATTTCCCCTTGGAAAAAATCAGTTTGAAACTATTGCATTTTCATACAAGAGAAAGGTCACGTATGATATGCCAACAAAAATTATTTAAATTCATAAGATTCTGTCCTATACCTTACCTTAAAAAAAGTGTAAGTTCAAATTTTGTTGTCAATATGAAGATTTTATTAATATAATGTACAACTTGTAATTATTTTCATTAGAAATCATGCATGAGATGCATACACCTACTATTTAAGGGAAGACAGTTTAGGTATTTCCTTTCTGAAGAAAATAAATGCCCAATATGATATTTGAGAAACATAACAGATTTCATGAGACAGAGTATGATCCAATGAACTTTAAATATCAAAACAAATAAGGCAATGTAATTAATTTGGTGCAAATTTGGAATCTTTTCTAGAAAGAGGAGGAGAGAATAAGATAAAGAAAGAAAAGAAGTAGAAGAAATCTTTAGACCAAGTCAACATTCAAGTCGTTCCTGCATCATCATTTAGAAATATTACTATTGTTAAGCATCTTTTGAACTGTGAGGCATATTATGATGTCTGGTAATCCAACATACTTTTTGGTTCAAAAATGAAAATTCCAAAAAGGTCGAGGGGTAAAGAATCAGATGCTATAGAATTAACATTTAATAGAGCATTTGTCCAAAAAAAAAAAATTTAACAGAGAGGTAAATGGTATTGGTAGGACCTGCAATGAACAGATGTTAGTTTCTGGGTTACTCTATTCGGAAGGCAAAGGTTGGATGTCACTTCACTCTGCAGCAAGGTTAAGAATGCGGATCGGGCACTGAATCGATGGGGGTATTGGGTCAAGGGTCAGTGGGTCAGACCGGAGTTAAATCGAGAGTCAGACCGGGGTCAATTAAAAATATATATATAATTTAAATATTCATCCATACCATTTAAAAAACTACATAAGAGTTTTTTTCTAACCAATAGTCCAATATAACCTTTTAAACCTAATACCCACTGTTTAGAGAACCGGACCGGACCGGGCGGTCGGACCGGTTGGACCGTCGGCCGGTCATTGAAGCGGGCCGGATTTATGCATTGAGCCGTTTTTCTTAAGGAGCCGTTTTGGACCATCGTTTAGCCGGTTTTGAGCCGTCAACCGTTATTGAGCCGGAAACCGGACCGATTTTTCAAAAACCGTCCGGTCCAATAAAAAAATAGGAAATTTTTTTTTCTGCAATTTTTTTTATATTTGATGCTGAAAAAAAATTTAAAAAATGGCATATAAATTTTAGACATGTTATTTTATTTTATTAATATTATATGTTACTATTTTTTTTGCCAAGTATATTATATGTTACTAATTTTAATAATTTGGTTTGTTATAAACTATTTTATAAAAATGCTTTTGAAGAAAAAGGCAATGATGTTTATCCTCAAGCTAAGTGGTATGGTCTAATATCTTTTAAGAAACTCATGCTTGGATCAATCAAGAACCATCAATATTTGGCAAGTCATGAAATTATTATTGTTAATACATTTTGTTAGGTTGATGATTGATTTAATGGTCTTCCTTAAATGATATTTTGTTACTTTATTAACTTCATATGAAATTGGACTGAAAAAAAAAGTAAGAAAAATGTCATTTGGAGCTTAAAAAAGCAAAGTTTTTTTTTTTTTTAAAAAGAGGCAACCCATGAATCGGCCGGGTTGCACCGGTTCACCCTGGGTTGACCGGGTCAACTCCAGGTCAGACCGGGTCGGAACAGTATCGGTTTACTAGCTGAACCGGACTGGCCAGTTGGCCGGTTTCCGGTTCGAAACAGCCGGTCCTGTCCGGTTTCATGAACAATGCTCTGCAAGGTGATGCCAATTTCCCCTTCTTTTTTCTTTTGTTGTACCTTTCCTTCCTATTTACTAGCTGCTCAATCTAATCCTAATTATAAATAACTAATTTATAAAAATTAAGTTAGTTAAGCTGATTATTCATAAAAAAAATATATTTATTTTTTAAAATGCTCATTTTAATTATTCGTATTTGAAATATCCTTTTATAAAAAAAAACCTTCTTAATATGTGTAATCAGACTAAAGAATTTGGAGGGGAATTACTCCCTCCGGTCCTAAATATAAAATATAATTGATTTTTTTTAAGAGATTAAGAAAGCTAAATAAGTTATTTAATTATATCATATGTTGTGTATCCTTAGATTATATATTAGTCTATAAATTAAGCAAAATAATTTGGGGGGAAAATGATAGATATAAATATTTTAAAGTAATTTAATTTTTTAATATTTTTAAAAATAAAGTCAAATTTATCTTATAGTTAGACCTGGAGGGAGTATATATCCAGGAAATAAAGTGATAATATTATGTTAATTCATTTTTAGAGTATATATATAATGTACCAAATTTACATAAAACATGAACAGAATTAAAGTCCAAGCCATTGATGCAACTGTGTTCCTGTTAACACAATTGACATTTAACTGATTCTTTAAATATCTAGTAAAAGATTTAATTGTTGATGGTATATTTGGATAAGGTTTTTTCAGCACTAAAGCGTTTTCGGAAAGTTTACCGTGTGAATACCTGGCCTACCCAAAAAAAAAGGAATATTATAATGTCCCACGCCTCCTCTCTAGCTCTTTCAAGAACATACCACAACGAATAATTTCAAGAACCCAACAGTGTAGCCGCCACTTCCCCATTATATAACAACGAGAGATCCTTCACCTCTCTCATCAGTATCATCAATCGAAAATGGCGAAGTCACGCAGAGTTGGAATTGCAATGGACTTCTCTTCCACAAGCAAACTTGCTCTGAGATGGGCCGTTGATAATCTCATCAGTCAAGGAGATCTCATCATCTTGATCAACGTTCAACCTCCCAAATCCGATCACACCAGAAAGGAGCTTTTCGAAGACACTGGTTCACGTTAGTGCCCCCTCTTGCTTCTACATGCCCATAATTCTTAGTTCTCTTCTGTTTTGCCTACTGTGTTGCTCTGTTTGAAGAAATGTTAATAATGGTTTTTTCTGGGTTTGCAGCTCTGGTGCCTCTAGAGGAGTTGAAGGAGATCAATTTCACGAAGCAATATGGTATTTCCAGAGACTCTGAAGTTTTGGATATCCTTGACAGTGTGTCAAAGACCAAAGAGGTATATTCCCATTTGAAACTGTTGCTTGCTCTGTTCTTGATCATAGTTTTCTTTTCTTAGGCGATAATATTGGTATGTTTTTTGTGATATGGAAATTGAAACAGGCAAAAGCAGTTGCCAAGGTATATTGGGGAGATCCAAGGGAGAAGCTGTGCGTTGCTGCTGAAGATCTTAAGCTTGACTCTCTAGTAATTGGAAGCAGAGGATTAGGCTCCATCAAAAGGTAATAAACACTATCTCAATTTTCATGGAAATATAAACATTTGAATTTTATGATTTCATAGAGTGGCTTCAATCTGTTTGATTTCATCCGTGTTTAATGTTTCTTTCCAGGTTGTTGTTGGGGAGTGTTAGCAACTATGTGGTCACAAATGCCTCATGTGCCGTCACTGTGGTTAAGGGGAACATTTCTTCCAATTCAGGGCACTGATATCATCATGGATTGTGTTTGGTTTGTGTTTCTTTAAAGCAAATTCATAAAAAGGTTTGATTGAAAGGTGCTTGTGAACATAAATATATGTACCTTTGGCTTTTCATGTACTGATAATAACAGTGTGTGATTTAAAATTGTCCAAAAAGAATTACTTTAGTGATAGTAAAAGTCCTGCTTGTTTATTCTTCTACTCTACTCGTGAATAATCTAAAACAGAGCAATTGCAGTAACACGAAACAGAAAGCAAGCTCGGAATGTATACAAAATTTAACAAACACCATTCATCTTCTCGTTCATCTTCTTCCTGTCGGACACGAACTTCCTCCAGGCCGTAGTGATTTCCCTTTGGGTCTCGAGTTCACTCTTCTTGATGACGATATGGCCGTTTTCTGCCATCTCCGCCGTGACATTGACGGTGGTGCTCACGACGGGCCGGCCGGGGAGCAAATCGAGCTCGTGCAAGACTTTCTGAATATCAATGACGAGACGCTCGGCGAATGTTCGAGAAAAATCCTCTCTGATGACGACGCGGAGGACGGTGACGCTCTGAGCGTCGGGAGGCATAGTATAGGCCGGAACGATCCAGCCATAGCGCTTCAAGAAATCTGAGATCTGGAATTCATTGAAGTGGCTGCGATCCTTTAAAGTGAAGGCCACTAATGGCACTCCATCGTCTTTTGATATAATGTTAAAACGCCCTGTTTTCTCCAATCCCTCTTTCAGCACTATCATGTTGTCTCTGCAATTTTCCATCACGTTCCTATATCCCTGCATATATATATGTATGTATGTATGTATAACCACTCAATACAAGTAAATTACAGCTCAGATCTTACAAATGACATGGTTCTTTTGGTTGTTGGTCACAGTACCTCATAGCCCAAGCGGATGAGCTGATAGTACTGAGCAATGACTTGACTAGAACCTGCATTGAATGAAGATCATATCAGAGGTTCAGTTTTATGAGTGAAACTGAAAATGGTGAGAATTTGATCATTGTATGTGAATTATACCTTTGGAGAAGTTGAGGGTGAAGGTGGGTTGATCAGCTCCAAGGTAGTTAATGTGGAAGATGAGGTCGTCAGGCAAATCTTCCTTACTTCTCCAAATGACCCAACCGATGCCTGCGTACACAAGTCCATACTTGTGTCCACTAACGTTGATGCTCTTCACAAGTGGCAACCGAAAGTCCCATTCAAGGTCTGGATATATAAATGGTGCGATGAAGCCTCCACTCGCTGCATCCACATGAATTGGTGTATCCCATCTGCCGCAGTATGAGTAGTTTCATAGCTCAATTCAAGTCCAAGATTAAGTGGCTGTTTCAAAATCTATCATAGCTTTGTTTTAAAAGTTACAACAGATTACAAGTTTCCAAACATAAGTGAAGACTTTAATTTGTGTACTAAAACAAGATTATGAGGTGTAAGAAAAGGGAAAGAGAAATACCCAGTTTCATTATTCTTCTCAATGAGTAGATCATTTAAGCGTTTGACATCTTCGAATTCTCCATTGAGGGTGGAACCGAGGATGGCAGCAACGCAGATTGTGTTCTCATCCACCATTTCCACTGCCTTTTCAGGATCCATTATGAAGTAATCTTCCCTCAGCTTCACCTCTTTCAGCTCCACCTCAAAGTACCTCGCGAATTTCTCCCAGCAAACCTTTCACATGAACATAACATAACATTATATACAGAACTTGATCAATGCATTCAAAAAAACTTCTAAATCGATCCAATAAATGAACAAACCTGAACATTAGCACCAGTGACGATATTGGGTTTGTCAATGGGCTTGCCCTCTGCTCTTCTTCTGTTCTGCCATTTTCTTTTGAAAGCCAAGCCAGCCAACATGATGGCCTCCGATGAGCCAACTGTACCAACACCCACCGCAGGTTCTGATTCTTGAAGCGGTGCATTGAAAAGATGGGCTATCATGTTCACACACCGATTCTGCAACATCAAACCTCAGTCGTCACTCAACACTGCTAATACAAGTTACCTAGGGCACAAATTATAAATGCTTCTGGAAAAAACATTATTAGAAAGAAAGAAGAGGAAGATGCCTGCAGCTCGGTGGTGACTGGATACTCATCCATGTCGACGTAATTCTTGTTGATGGCGGACATGATGAGCTTGTCGCACTCAGGCTCCATCCAGGTGGTGACGAAGGAGGCGAGATTGAGCCTGGGATTACCGTCGAGCATGAGCTCGTCGTTAATGATCTGGTACGCCGCCTCCTTGGGGATCGAATGCTCCGCCATCTTGAACCTCGGCAGCGGCGCTCTCACGTACCTCGACGCGAACGTCGAGTGGACGGAAGCTTCCGTCTCTGTAGCTGTCTTCGACAGAGCCATCGCCAACAAACACACGAAGAGGATCACAGCGAGGGGAGAGAGAATTGAATTTGAAATGAGATGGTACAAATGAAATGAAATGATATGATGAAGAGGAAGAATGAAAGAGCGGGAGTGTTAATGGAAAGTGCAATATAATGAAGCGACATCTTCGCAAGAAAACACGATTCAAACAAAGTCTAAGCTCTATACATGGAAACCCCTATTTCTGCCCCACTTCCTCTTTCATTGTCTGATTCTCCTTTTATTCATTCGTTCCTTCAATTCAATATTGACCAAATTAGAATAAATCATGAAAGAAAATTACATCAACTTATATACCACGGGAGTTTTGATATTTCTAAAGATTTAGATTGATTATATATATATATATATATATGGGATTGTGATCATTTAAAAAACACTTTGCATAATTCATCAAGGGAGTCCGATTTTGATGTAATTGGACGTTGAATAGCAAATAGGCATGTCTACGACCAGTTGTCCCACCGCCAATATCACCCACCATGTTTTTTGAAACCGGCATTGACATGTTTGTGATCTTCATTACAATGTTGCCATAATTTATAAAAGAAAATTACAATTGAACCTCTAATGTGTTTGCATCTATCATTTGTTGGATGTTTTATTTATCAATTACGACCCCGGTTCTAAATATAAAATAAAGTTGATTTTTTTTAGAGAGATTAAGGAAAATAAATAATTTACTTAATCATATCATATGCTATGTATTCTTAGCTTATATATTAATTTATTAGTTAAACTAATTAGTTTAAAGAAAAAATATATAAATATAAATACTCTAAAGTAATTTAATTAGTTTTTTTAATTTTTCTAAAAAAATTAACTTTATCTTATAATTAAGACAAAAAAAAATATTGTATTGAATCTGAATATTTAAATTATATTAGAATATTATAAATGTGCAAGTTCGTCTGTAGACAATACAAAGGTACATCGATGCGTTTATGAGATTCTCTAGTTTCCCCCGAATGTCCCATCGAAAGGAAAGTATAAAAGAAAAAGAATAATGAGCTTAAATTTCGGGAGAGATAGGCGTTGTTTTAAAATATGTACATATTCTAGAATGCTTAACCAGAAATGGGATGTCATTTTGAATTTCATGTATAGAGACTTTGGGGGCTGATTGAGAACGCGGTGAGGAGGGCAAAAGGTAAGGTATAGGAATGGAAAATTGGAAATAGTTCAGGTTCTTAATAAGGGCCTACAATTTAGTCTATATAAAACCTAATTTAATTTATTTAATAAATAGGTCAGACTTAAATTAAGGGCTATTTAGATAAATAGGTCAAGCATATTTTCATAAAGTCTAGCCCACAATAAATTTATAAATTATTTATAAATTTACCATCTCAATCTTAATCCTAAGTTTCACATTCTATCATCGTTCATACACACTTCAACATTGCATTCACATCAATCATGCACCCTTACCTCTCTTTTGTTTGATTGCTCTAGATGACAATGCTAACTCACTCCCTCTCCCTTGATCTGTGTTTTCCATTAAAGCATCATAATTGCTATGGGTTTATTTTAGTATTAAATAAAATATTATAATCTTAGTAAGAAGAGTTTGTTCCTGTTTACGTGAGAAAAGTAAAAGGTAAAATTTAGTTTATCTGTTGCTTATTATGCTTGGTTGATTTCAGAAAATATTTCATTAGTCAACAAATTATTAGTTTTTTTAAGGGAAAATCGCTAGTAAATACTAAATAAGCAAATTAATTGTTCTTTGCCACCAACACACATGGGTTACTGAACTTGCATTAAAATTGAACTTAAAAAGACAAAAAAGCCCTTAGTTTGACAAGAAGATTTTAGGCGGGAGGAAGAAGAAAGTGCAGAGCTTCTAAATCCCTTCTTCATCTTCCATTTTTGGCATTCTGCAGAAGTTCAGCGTTGTCTCCCCTCACTCAGCCGTCTCCTTGGCTTGTGTCCGTAGGCAGTGTCGTCTTCGGCTACTCCTTCAGCGGCCGCCATTTCGTTGGCTCGTGTCCTTCAGATCTGTCGTCTCCAGGTGCTCCTCCAGCGGCCTGCGTCTCCTTGGCTCGTGTCCTTCGGCAGTGTTGTCCTTGGCTCGTCTTCCATGATGTGCAATTGATCTTCCATGTTGTGCACCTGATCTTCCGTTTTGTGTAATTACTCTTTCATGATGTGCAATTTATCTTCCATTTTGTACAACGGATCTTTTCCATACGTGCCCAATGGTCATCCACTATGGAAAAAATCCATTCCACAAAATGGGAGATCAGTTGCACATCATGGAAGAGTAATTACATATAATGGAAGATCATTGGCACAATGGATCATCCTTTACACCATAGAAAAAGATCCATTGCACAAAACGGGAGATTAATTTCACATAATAGAAGAGTAATTGCACAAAACGGAATATTGATGCATATCATGGAAGATCAATTGAACATCATGAAAGATTAATTGCACAAAATGGAAGACCATTGGCACATCAAGGAAGAGTAATTGCACAAAATGACAAATTATTGGCACATAATGGATCTTCATCCTTTGCACATAGTGAGGATGACCATTGGGCACGTATGAAAAAGATCCGTTGCACAAAACGGAAGATCAATTACAAATCAACGAAGAGTAATTGTATATAATGGAAGATCATTGGCACAATGGATCATCCTTTACACCATGGAAAAGATCCATTGCACAAAATGAGAGATCAATTACACATCATGGAAGAGTAATTGCACAAAACGGAAGATCAGATGCACATCATGGAAGATCAATTGAACATCATGAAATATTAATTGCACAAAATGGAAGATCATTAGCACATCAAGGAAGAGTAATTGCACAAAATGACATATCATTGGCACATAATGGATCTTCATCCTTTGCACATAGCGTGGATGACCATTAGGCACGTATGGAAAAGATCCGTTGCACAAAAGGAAAGATCAATTACAAATCAACGAAGAGTAATTGCATACAATGGAAGATTATTGGCACAATGGATCATCCTTTACACCATGGAAAAGATCCATTGCACAAACCGGGAGATCAATTGCACATCATGGAAGAGTAATTGCACAAAACGGAAGATCAGATGCACATCATGGAAGATTAATTGAACATCATGAAAGATTAATTGCACAAAACGGAAGATCATTGGCACATGAAAGAAGAGTAATTGCACAAAACGACAGATCATTGACACATAATGGATCTTCATCCTTTGCACATAGCGTGGATGACCATTGGGCATGTATGGAAAAGATCAGGTGAATGAAGGAGGCATTTAGGTTGGAGGAGCAAGCGACGACCGCTTGAGGACTAGGCTCCGGCGCCGGCCATTGGAGGAGCAGCGCGAGACAACACTGCCAAAGGACACGAGCCAAGGAGACGCCGACCCCTGGAGGAGCACCCGAAGACGACAGATCCGAAGGACAAAGACGGCGGCCGCTGGAGGAGTAGCCGGAGACGACACTGCCAACGGACACAAGCCAACGAGACGGCCGAGTGAGGGGAGACAACGCTGAACTTCTGTAGAATGCCGGAAATGGAAGAGGAAGAAGGGATTCAGAAGCTTTGCACTTTCTCCTTCCTCCCGTCTAAAATTTTCTTATCAAATTAAGGGCTTTTTTGTCTTTTTAAGTTTAATTTAATGCAAGTTCAATACCCCATGTGTGTTGGTGGCAAAGAGCAATTAATTTGTTTATTTAGTATTTACTAGCGATTTTCCCTTTTTTTTATTCATACTTGCTCATATAACTATCACTAGACATTCTTTTCTTTTCCTTATTAGGCCCTTCTATTATGACGATAATAAATGTTAGGTTTTTAAGACATAATGTAGGATTATAAATAGACTTGAATGATTATACATAAATTTGGAGGCGTGGGTTCTAAAAGTTATTTAAATGCTTACATTTTAAGTATGCCTTTAAATAAGCTTCAAACCTTTTAAAAGCCTAGGTTCAAGCCTAAAAGAGTTTACATACTAGTTCAGACCCAGACTCGAGTTTTAAATTTTTATTGCAGGTTTATTTAGGTAAAACCTAGTCTAACCTATTTTCACCCCTATTAGGATAGGAGGGAAAAAAGCACGGTGGCCCCAATAGATATTTTTGGAAAAGCATTTAACTAGGTTCAAGTTTACCATAAAGGTGGCTTTTTGAATAATAATAAAAAAAAAAAAAAAGCACCACCCATGACGCTTCTGTGAGTGAGAGGCCAAGCACAGTGAGATTTTTTTTCCCTCCCTTTTTGGCGCTTGTATCTTATTTTCCTTTACAATTATTTATAATTTTTTTTATTTTGATACATTTATTTATAATTGTGTTAGATATAATATAAATTTTTATGCATTTATAAATTGGTGCACTTCCATCCTGAGCAATAACTGCGCGTTTATTTTAATATTATTTTTTAATTTCATTTTTATTTATTGAATAAATCTAACAAAACTTTTTCTAATATCTACAGAAAAATTTTCAATAACATATCGAATTTTTTTATTTTATAATTATAATTATATTTTAATTTTTAATTTTTTATCTGAAATGATCACAATATATACCTATAATATATATATTATTTAATAAAATTCATATCCTTTTCAGTTATTTTACATCTAAACTCTTTAAATAATTATTTAAACAAATTTCAGTTTGAAAAGAAGCCGCTTCTGTTACCACCAATCAAAATATATATTACATTACACTACCTAACTTCTACCCTAACTCAAGTTTTCAAAATTCAGATTAAAAAAGATTACTTCGCACCTTATCAAACAGACCCTTCGTTACTTGTTAGAGGCGTTGATAGTTTAACTAAATTTGATCAAACTGCATTCGATCATAAATGCATCTTTACTAGTTCTCTTTGATTTGAAAGAAACTAGCAAGTTGAAAAGACTTCCTTATAAAATTATTATAAATTTTGAAATAGTCGAGTTGAGAGACTATATATGTTAATTATATGTTGAATAATAAGGCAAACACGTAAGCAAAGCAACAAACCAGAAATAAGGGCAGATCCATTTCCAAGGAACCAATAAAAATTACACAAGACTATATGTTTTTGCAACTAGGGCTAATGACCAGGCCCATATCTTCCAATCAATGCAAAGAGGGAGGAAAAGGGCCCAAATATGAGAGACCAATGATTCTTTTCCTTCCATTTTATTTTGCCCCCAGAATATAGCATTAAGCTATTCAGCTGAATGACCTCCTCCTGTTCCGCAAACCTGACCCATCTGAGACTGCCACGAAAACAATAGCTAGTTAGCCAAATTTTCATTAAATCAACATTGACTCCCACACAAAACTGCAACGAGGCCCAAGAAAAAACAATTATTGTTCTGACAGATAACATAGAAAAACGTGGTAAGTGATAGACTGGTAAATGCATGCATTCGGTACTGTCCACCAACATTTCAACGTTTTCTGCGGGCTTTGAAACAAAAATATTATTGCTTCAATATGAAACTAGAAAGCAGCTTACCAGACTAATAGGGATTAAGCAGAAAGTTTTGCTTTAAGCGCATTTGCCACAGCATCGATGAACTCCTCGGTGTTCAGATAATGCTCCCTAGAAAGCCTGCTCGCACATGAAATTTAGAGAGAGAAATCAATCTATGCCTTCTAGAAATGCCGAATTTGGCGCATATTGCAACCAAAAAAAAAAACAGGTAGCATACTTGGATCCATGAAGAATGAGTGCCAAATCCTTGGTCATCTTCCCAGATTCTACCGTTCCGATGCAAGCAGACTCTAGTTTTTCAGTGAAATCCAAGAGTCTGGCATTGTCATCCAACTTTGCCCTGTCAATAAAGAAGTATTTTAATTCCAGGCGTCTAATACAAGGGGGAGAGGAACAAAGCACTCAACACTGTAATGTAATTGCAGTTAATTACCTGTGGGCTAGACCTCTGGTCCAAGCAAAGATGGAAGCTATGCTATTTGTACTGGTTTCCCCTCCCTTCTGATGAACCCTGAAATGGCGTGTAACTGTACCATGGGCTGCTTCTGCTTCAATGGTCTTTCCATCAGGGCAAACCTGAACCCAATCCGTACTTTCAGTTTTGTACAAGCATGAAAATACCAATAAGCCTCGAATGGGCGTTACCCAACCAAATCATGAAGAACAGGAATAACAAATCAGAGGTCGGGAGTGAACACTAGCTAGAAGAGAATACAATATCACTCCAATGTATCAGGAATAAAATAACACTCACCAGTACTGATGTCATCAGACCCAGTGATCCAAAACCTAAAACAACATAAAAAGGTATTAGTGACCGAAAGAAAAGTAAAGTAGAGAAAGAAAATAACAAAAGTAAATAAAGGATATCATACAAACCTTGAGCTAAGAAATCACTTTGGACATCTCCATCGTAGTTTTTGCATGCCCATACATAACCTCCTTCACTCTTGACAGCATATGCAACCATATCATCAATCAGACGGTGCTCATACCTTCCAGTCCATGAGATAAATACAATTAGATAAATGTATGATACAAAATACTTTTTTTGTTCATTTCCAATGTCAGAGTATTTGTACGTTTACCATATACCAGCAGCCTCAAACTTTGATTTCCAGCTGGCCTCATAAACTTCTTGGAAAATGTCCTTAAATCTTCAACCAATAAGTGAACAAAATTGTGATTAAACGGGGCAAATTAACACAAGGCCAAATCAAATGACTGCAAAACCATAATTGCAAATTTGTTGCCTGAAATGAAAATAAATAACAAACTTTTGCATACCTTCCATCGTACTTCTTAAGGATTGTATTTTTTGTGCTAAGATATAGAGGCCATTTTTTCTGATAAGCAGTTGACATGGAAGCCTCAGCAAATCCACGGATAGACTGTAACCATCAAAAGAAAAGGGAAAAGAACGAAAAGAGCATTAGTAACCTGCAAAATCAGAGAGCGTTACTCAATCAAACCAACAAAGGGCAATGTAAATCAACCTCATCAGTGTTATACATGGCTAATGTAACACCCCCTTCACCAGTGAAGTTATAAACCTCTAGTTCAGTCTTCTCACCCTGCCCTTCTGGTACTGCAAGAATAAAGAAAACACCAGTAATATTACTAAATACTAAAAATATAATAAATAGATACTAGTTCTCCAGGAAGTAGGAAGGAATGACATGCAAGTGACGAACTAATAGAAATTAAAATGTAAAGCAACAAATTTATGATAACAAGAAAGACCCATCTAAAACAGAGTGTATACCAAACACTAGCTTCAATTGGCCAGGTCCTTTAATAACTGTGTCAGTGGCCCGATATTGGTCACCAAAGGCATGCCTTCCAATGCAAATTGGCTTAGTCCAGCCTGCCAAATTGTATCATTAGAATAGTTGCACTCCAAAAATCAAGAAGCAAAAGTAGCACAACACAAAATTCAATATTAGTACCTGGAACAAGACGAGGGACGTTTTTGCAGAGAATTGGCTCTCTGAAGACAGTTCCTGGAAAAATTTTGCAACAGCGTAACCAATAAGAAACCAACGTAAATTGTCACCCACTAGATAGAAACAAGAAACATAATAATTTAGTCCCTAGCATTTAACATATAATAAACACTGAATGAAAGTTCAATACCATTCAAAATGTTCCTAATTGTGCCATTTGGACTCCTCCACATATGCTTCAGGGCAAACTCCTTCACACGAGCTTCATCTGTTCATCAAAAGACCACAAATCTTAGTGTTGCCGACATCTATAACCTACCCTTAAGTTGTTAAATTCCTGAACAAGCCATAAAAAACATTAATTGCAGGGCATTTCCGTTCTCGTTTTTGTCAATGTATGAATGTGAATCTATGAATCCCAAATTCTGTCAGGGAAAAAATAGACCCAGCAACAATACCTGGAGTAATAGTTGCACACTTGATTGCGACATTGTACCTGTATAGCAGTGAGCAATCATTAGGGAAACAAGAATAAAATAATACAAAAAACATAGTAGAGATATATGTAAATCCAAAATTTAAAAAGTTATCACGCATATACTTTTTGCATATCACCCAAAATAAATTGCATGCATAACATTCTTTCTAATCCTACAATATTCAAGATAAACTCGAAAAAGAAAATTATTTTAAAATCAATCCAAGACTTCTGGCTTAAACAACCCCAAAATTTTCAAATGATTTTGAATTACAAAGACTAAACAAATTATAGATGCAAAAGTAGAACGCCTAGCAAGTCAACAAATAATGTAAAGAACATACTTAAGAGTAGCTTCTGCACTTTCAACAGTAACTTTATCATCAGTCTCATCACGGTAAGGAAGGCCTAAGTCAAAATACTTGATGTCCAGCTCAAGAAATGGAAGAATGAGCTGTCAGAAAAAATTTAAGATTAAGTCATGATGAACCCAAAAACGTATCCTGATTGTCACATTAAGAGCAAAGGCGATCAAACAAATCACCTTATCCTTGATTGACTTCCAGATAACTCGAGTCATTTCATCTCCTGCAGCGCAGCAATTAGAGAGAATGCTGTGAGAAAAGTACGGATTTCGGAATAGAACAATCAACAATGTAATCAGTCATGCAAGATATATGGATCAAATTAAAAATACTGTATTCGTATACTAGCATTCCATAATATGTCTCAATACAGAACATAGTCCTCCACAAGGCCAGTTCTTACTTTAGAATTGGAAATCGAATTTCAGTGAACGCTTAAAATACTATTGACGTATCCTTCGAAGATTATAAACAGGCACAAGAAACATATTGACCAAACCAGATCAACCCCATCTAGAAAATATCAACAAATTAATGGAGATTGCATTCCGAAACCGCTGATTTTACCGGATGTGAGCAGATCAAATATTCACGAAAAGAAATCGGCAAACGCAAACTTTTTTATGCTGCTTAGCTCAAACAGAAATTCGTCCATAGATAAAAAGTAAACAGAAGGAAAAGAGAGACTAGCCAATTTCAAGTGAAAGGAAAATAACAATAGAATGGATGCCTAGGGCCACGATTCATTAAAGTAAAAAAAGCATGAGAATTACTCCATTTCAAAAATATCTCGAAAATGCAAGGAAAGGGGGTGAAAGAAATATATTAACGCGTCATGGTTCACAGAATATTACAAGAAAAAGGTCATGTTTAAGCCAATAATAAGATAGAGAGACATCAAAGAGTAAGAGAACGGGAGTGAAACGATCAGATCCAAACGTACCGTCCATCTCAACGATGGGATTGGCGACCTTAATCTTCTCGAATCCCATTTTCCACTTGGTATCTGCGCTAAGGAACCTGGTGAAAAGGCGAAAGACGGAGATGTGAGGACAGTCTCCGCCGGCGGCTAGAGAATGAGAGTAGCAGAGAGAGGCAGGAGCTGGTAGGTGAAGCGTTGAAAAGAGCGACGAAAACGCAGTTCGGCGGAAGAATTAAAAAGGAGGCCCAAAGCAAGAGGAGCAGGGGAATTGGAGCCATATTTATTTTCCAATGGCCTTAATACCCTTTCATATCTATCAATTTGCCTCTTTGCCACCACGTTCCATTGGATCGCAATATGATTTTTCTAAATTAATTTCCATAAACTCCCTCCTTTCAGGTCTGTTTGATACTTTGATTCAATGGAGGGGAGGGGATGAGGGAAATTTTAATATTATTTTGTTTAGATTGATCAGGAGGAAGGGGAGGGATTTTAATATTACCTTGTTTGACTCAGGAAAGAGAGGAGGGAAATTATTTTCATATAGATAACTTTATCCTTATGTTATAAGTGATTTTTTCCCAACTATATTAGATGAATAATAAAGTTTAATCATAAATAATATTTTTATACCCTAAACTATAAATAACATTTAATATAATTATATATATATATTTAAAATTATATTTTATAATTATAGTTTTATATATATATATATATATGTCAAAAATGACAAAGGTTAATTTTGGATTAATGTTAAAATTTCATAGGTATTTTAGTTCATGAACAAAGCTATTTTTAGTCTCCCCTCCAAATCCCCCAATTTAAGGGGGAGGGAGGAGGAAATTTTCAAAAATTTCCCCACTCCACTTAAATCCATAATCTTGGCAATCAAGGGGAAAGGAGCAAAACCCTCCCCTCCCCTCCCCTCAAACCAAACAGAATCTTCATGAAGAGAAGAAATTGTCCTTTTAATAGTCAGGAAGTTTGGAGAGGAAACTCCATCAATTTCCTCCCTGTTTGATTTAATGTAACTATCATTATATCAAATTGTAATGATTAGGATTTAATATTATATAACTTATTATTATTATAACATCAAATATAATAAAAACATAGCATTGTGAATAGAATAAATCTTAATTATTAAAATTTCATCTAATAATGAATATATTAAACGAGACTATATTTACATTAAATTCTTTATATCCGTTACCTCATGTTCTCCAGTTATATACTCATATGATTAATAAAATTGATTTTTGGCCAAAAAAAAAGTTCTCCAATCACATTATGTGTCCTAGTATTTTTTTCTATGGGTTTAAAATTCAATGATAATAATATAAAAATAGGACACATATCCAAATGTAATTGAAGAACTTGAAAAAATGAATATAAAAACATTGACATAACTATTTTTCCATTAAATAGAAAGAGAAATAAATGGAAATATTCCTTTCCCAATAAAATTTAAGTCATCAAAGTGGTGAAAGGTATTTTTTTAATATGGTTATTTGCCTATATCAAATTCTAAAACACATTTCACTAAACTTATGTTTGGATTAACATTTAGAAAATTGTTTTTACGATTTATGAGGTAAGTAGATAAGAGGAGTTTTTTCTCGACTTATGGAAAATGACTTCTAAAACCATGGTTTTGTTGTTTTCTAAATGTGCACTTAATATCTGACGATAGTAAAAACTAAAATGTACTTTAAAGACAAGAAATTTTATACTTACATTTTACTTAAATTTTTAACAAGATTTGGAGTTTTTTTCTGCTTTTTTCCCCTTTAGTCGATATCCTTTTTAAGCCTTAAACCATCCATCACCATTTGCCATCATTCTCTATTTAACGACAATGATGACGACGAAGACAACAATAAACAATGACGACGACGACGGGAGTAAAGCTTTTATCCTACTAGGTATGGTTAGCTGCATGCATCGCACGATGCCATTAAACTCTGTCAAAAATCATATCTTTAAATATATTATTAACCAACAGATCCCCCTTTATGACCTTATTGAGTGTTCATTTCGACCTTCCTCGACCTCTTTTTACAAGACTCCAGATCAACCCTCCTCACATGTGCACTCAATGGCCTTATTTAAAAATGTTCAAAACACCTCAAATAGTTTTCTTCCATTTTTTTTTCAGTAGAAGCTACTCTAACTCGTTTGCGTATATGAGCATTACAAATTTTATCTTTTTTTATATGACCACACATCCATATCAACATCCTTATCCCGACTATCCCCATTTTATATTCATGTTGTCCCTATAAAACCTAACACTCATTACCATATAGCATTGCTGGTTTTATAGTAGTGTGATAAAACTTTCCTTTTACCTTATTATATACTTTCCTGTCACAAATAACTCCAGTAGATTTTCTCCATTTATACCATCCAGCTTAAATTATGTAATTAACATCTCCATCCATTTGACTATTTTGTTGTATAATTAATCCTGTATATCTTAACTTTGTCACTTGTGGAATGACTTACCTCTCCAATTTAACTTCCACTTCACTTCTACCTTGTCTCTTGTCAAAATTGTAATGTATATATTCAGTTTTACTTATACTCAGATGAAAGCCCTTCAACTCTAGAGTTCATCTCCATATTTCAAGTTTAGAATCAATTTCATCTCTGGATTCAGCCAACAGAACTATATCATTCATAAAAAATATGTATTTAGGGATTTTGTTTTATATAGGCTTAGTTAAAACATTTACCATTGGGTTAAACAAATAAGGGCTCAAAGCTGATTCCTAATGTTAGTAAATCTTTATAGAAATATCCTTTGTATCACCTTCAGACTTTCTAACATTAGTTGTAACCCCCTCATACATGTCCTGAATGGATTTGATATATGCAACCTGTTCCAAGGCTTACCAAAGTATATCTCCTGGCACACGGTAGTAAGCTTTTTCCAAATTAATGAAAACCATATGTAAATCCCTTCCTTTGCTTCGTTACTTTTCAATTAGCCCCCTTAATA
Organism: Inga oerstediana; assembly: GCA_963210345.1. Taxonomy (NCBI): domain Eukaryota; kingdom Viridiplantae; phylum Streptophyta; class Magnoliopsida; order Fabales; family Fabaceae; genus Inga; species Inga oerstediana. The sequence continues at coordinate 12,064,134 of OY723405.1, read as the reverse complement.
AATAAATTGCTTCTATTGTGGACCTTTATGGCATGAATCCAAATTGGTTCTCAGCAATATCAGTCTCCAACATTAACTTGTGTTCAATCACCTTTTCTCACAATTGCATTGTATGACTCATAAGCTTAATTCCTCTGTAGTTTGCATAATTCTGAATGTCCCTTTTATTCTTATAAATAGGTATCAAAATACTTATTCTCCACTCATCAGACATTTTCTTAGATTGTAAGATTTCATTAAATAACTTAATGAGCCACAGCACACCCTCTTATCTAAATATTTCCAAACTTTAATAGGAACACCATCAGGTCCAATAGCTTTACTATTTTCTTAAGAACTTCCTTAAACTCGTCAACTTGAATCCTGCGGTAAAATGACAAATTGATATCACTTTCTCAAGTTGTCAAATCTTCCAAGTCACAAAGTGACCTTCCCCCTCCATCATTTGACAGTCTATAAAAGTAGGCTTCTCACCGATTCTTAATATCTCCATAAGTAACCAAAATTTTGCCTTCTTTGTCCTTTATACATCTCACTTGGTCCAAGTCTCTAAATTTTCTTTCCTTGTTCTGTGCGATCTTGTAAACTTATGCTCTCCCACCTTTGTCATTAACTCCTTATAAAACTCCTATATGCTTTATTATGAGCTTCACTAACTGCTTTCCTAGTCTCATTTTTGGCCAAACGATATATTTCCCAATTTTCAGCATTACTATACTAGTGTATGACTTTAAAACAATCTTTCTTATTATTGACTTTCTCTTGGACTGTCTCATCCCACCACCAAGACTCCTTATGTTACTGACCAAAACCTTTTGATTCTCCTAAAATTACTTTAGCAACCTTATGGACTTTTTTATATATATTTTCCCACATAATATTAGCAACTCCATGTAACTCTCACTTCCCCTTCTTCAAAAGAGTTCTCTTAAATATATCATGTTTCTCCCCCTTTAATTATCACCACCTGGCCCTTAGATTTAAAACTTGCCAGCGCTTTTTTCTTATACACTTAATACTTACATCAATGACCAAAACCCTATGTTATGCTGTCATGCTATTCCCAGGGATCACTTAGCAGTTAATACAAAGTCTTCTATAAGGATTCTTTACCAAAAAGAAGTCAATTTGTGTATTGGCAACTCCCTCTTGTATGTTATTAAATGTTCCTCCCGCTTCTTAAAGCAAGTGTTAACAATTTTGAGGTTATATGCAAGGGAGAGATCAATAATAGATTGACCTTCATTATTGAGCTCCCTAAATCCAAAACCACCATGAGTTCTTACATGAGGTCCTGCCTCCTTACCAACCCATCCATTAAGATCTCCGCCAATAAAAATCTTTTCTAAATGCTCTGAATTAGCCCCTCCATATCTTCATAGAACTTTTTCTTAAAATGTGCTTCTGCCCCTACTTGAGGTGCCTATGCATTGATAATATTTATAGTATCCTTCCCAACAATTATTCTTAAGGAAATGATTCTATCTTTAATCCTCCTAACTTCCACTGCATTTTTCCTTCATTCATGATCAGCGATTATACCAACATCATTCCTTCCATTGACGTTTCCTGTGAATTAGAGCTTAAAACCATTAGTTTTAAGAGACTTTTCTCCTGGCCATTTAGTTTCATGGAGGCATAAGATATTAATATTTCGATCTTTCATTACACCCGCCAACTCCCAAGATTTGTCATTCAGAGTCCCAATGCTTAAAGTGTCAAATTTGATCTTGCTCTCATAAACTAGCTTCTTTAGCCGCCTCCGTTCAGATGTAAGTGGTAGCCCTACTCATTCAACACTATATCTGAGCGATGATGCAACGACTTTCATTTACTTCTCACTTTACTCTTAGTCATACAACGCATTACTTACAAGCAACAACCTAGTATTAGCATAATTTTTTCATTGATCCATGTCCATTCTCCATTATTTGAGCCTTCATCAAAATTCCTCATAACCTCGTAATTTCAAAGTTAACATGGATGGTGAATGTGAACACCCTATTTTGTCAGGACCTCACTCAAAAATATGAAAAATGAAAAAAAAAATTCCTCCCTAATCCTGGCGCATCTAAATTAATAAGTAAACAATATTGATAGCGATTGAATTGTAATTGAAAAATGATCATCCTTAATGATGATTGTGTTGCAATTGAGGTTTGTAATAAATAACAACAAATTTCAAAATAATTCATCTCATTGATGTTGATCGAGGTTTAAATTAGGAAATTTAGTATGGAGTCATTATGGAGGGAAAAAAAAGAAATTAGAAAAACAAAAATATCTCTTATGTTGATATGTTTAAATTAGGAAATTGCTTGTGGGGAAAATGTAAAAATATTAAAAAACAAAAATAAAAAAATCTCTCATTGATGGTGATTGAGCCAAGTTAGGATATTTTATCAATAGAAAATTATAAAAAATTAAAAAAAAAGGAGCATTTATGAGAAAAACCCTACGTTGAGACTATAAATAAGGGAGTAAGGGTTGAAGCAAAATACAAAAAATATTTGGAAAGCAAAGACACAAGAAAAGATAGAGGAAAAAGAGGCAAGACATGGTTAGAGGTGCTTAAAGAAAATGAAATCTATTGTTCATCTTTTGTTTTATCTTGTTTCTTCTCATGCCCCAAGGAAAGCCTATACTCATATAGTGCTTCTTTGGAATAGCGATTGGAGTCTTTAAAAGTAACTTTTCAATCATGATTTACGATATACGAGATAAATATGTAAGAGGAGTTTTATCTCGGCATACTTAAACAATCACTTTTAAGAATCTCAAATGTGATCCCAAACAAGCTTTATAGTCTGGTGTCACGCATGTGATGCCTCAACACTAATAGTTGAAGGGTGGATTCCAATATGATGAGAATTGATTCATTTTCTTATTGTTTATCATTTTCCTTCTCTATACCAAAGGAAAGCCTATATCTATATGGTTATTGTTACATATGTGAACCTCAACACCAATGGTTAAAAGGTGGAGCCTAACATGTATGAGTTAACCCTTTTTTTTTCCTTCTTTTATTTATTTTCTTACTTTGATTTTTATTCTTCCTTCTCCTTCTTTTCACCTATAAATCTTTTTCCTTTTCTTTTATTTTTTTTTTTTTGTATTTTGAAATTGGACATATAAGTACTTTGATTCTGTGACTCTTGCTGTCCTTGATCTTTTTGTTGGATTATGCGCTCATTTGTGAAAATTCACATCGCATGAACATATTTGACCCTTCTGATTGATTGTAATACGAGCTATTAAGCCACGATTTGCATTGCCTTAATTTTTAAAGACAGTATGCTTCTATGTGTGGAAATCTCATCACTACAAGATATTTGGCCAACACCATGGGTTTTGGAGGATGTTTGGCAGACTAAGCTTGACTGGTAATATAAGCTCACTCAACTATTATCTTTTAACTTGATATATGTTACTCCCTCCGGTCCTAATTATAGGACATATTTACCTAACTTTGGAGAAATTAAGGATAATGGTTAAATTAGTTAATCATATTTATTTTCCTAAAATACCCTTATTTAAAATTTAAAATGGCATCAAATTACGTTGATTCTATTTTTTCTTATACCTCTCCTGCCTCACACACGACTTCTCCAAACCCTCACACAATCGGGTGTCGTCAATCTCCCTCAACAACTTCCAATCTACTCTTATTAAATTATTATTGAGAAAGTATCAATAGGGGATATTTTGGGAAGAAATTGACAAAAATTAGAATTTTGTCCTATAATTAGGACCAAAATCAACTCTCAAATGTTGTCCTATAATTAGGACCGGAGGGAGTACAATTTATCATGAGTAAAAGTGATTTTATTAGTTTTTATGGGAATCAAATTATGGCATGTCTCTTTTAAATGAGAAAGATGATTTTGAATACATGTTTTCATAAATGAAAATAAAATTGAAAAGCTCTCTTTTATGAAAAGCAAATAAAATTAATTTCAAGGGGTTTATACTGTGTGAGATTTTTAGAACCTCCTCAAATAAAAATCGATTATTCTTCAATGTGAGATTATGGAAATCTCTTCAAGAAGTTTAATCTAAGAGCCTACCAAAAATCTTTCTCTTCTTCAAATAAAAATAGAAGAATTCCTTTCATAAAGAAAAAACACAAACCATCAAAAAATAAAATATTTTTTCAAATAAATTAAATAAAATTTTTTTCTAAAAAATACACATGCCTTTTACCTTCGAACTACGTGGATTTTCATCCCTCTAAAAGGTACGTAGGCCTTAGGCCCTCTTTCTAGATCAAGTTCGATTTTGTGAATAAAAATATTTTCCCTTATTTTCCTTTTTGTAAATAAACCTTTTTTCTTTATTTTTCATTTTTTTCCTTTTTGTAAGTATTTTATTTTTAGTTCTTTTATGGGTAATTTTAATAAAATTAGAGGCCATATTTATTTTTAAATAATTTACTTATGATAATTGTTCTTATGAACGAGTGTTGTGGAATGCCTAACACCTCCCTTACACACAATCGATTCTCAAACCCTATCTGATTTTTTGTGGCAACTCCATATTTATTAAAAAGGCTTCCATTTTTTCTTTTTTTTGTAAGTATTTTATTTTTTAGTTCCTAACACCTTCCTCACACACAATCGACTCTCAGAGCAATTTTTCATTTTTAAAAAGGCTCCCAAAATTGTCATATTTGGTGGTAGCTCCATATTTTTTAAAATTTTGGACCCTACAGTGAATTATTAAAATTAAGCATATTATACCAACAAAGGTTGCTCCAGTTGATAAGTGGGTTGATTTATAACTATAAGGTTATGGGTTCAAATCCCACGAATATGAGGACCTTGTAGGTGGGCGATCTGTAAATACATCTGTAAGCACTCTTTAAGTCCGAAGATATGCTTTGGCTCTGGTGAGCTTTCGGAACCCAACTCACCTAAAATTTTTTGTATAAAAAAAAGTTAGCATGTTATTAAGTATTACCTTATGTTGCTAATATAAAAACTAGTTAGAGATTGGATTTGGTTTTAAATATAAGGCATCAATCCATTTTACTCCCCTTATTTATAATTTTTTAAAACTATCCCTCTTGATTAAGGGTTTTTGTTAAGGAATAATTTCAATGTAATTAATTTAAAAGGGTATTTTATGGAAACCAACACACATTATTAATAAATAACTAATTTGACTAATTTTCTTAATCAACCAAAATTAGTTAGGTAGATATTACATTAAGGAGAGGAGTTGGTAGTTGGTACCATTAAATTATGCATTATTTGGTAAGAGGTAGTGGTTGTAGATGCAAAGTGCCACCCTGATGTGTATGTTTGTCTAAAGGCCAAATCCGAAATAATGAAAATTTTAGAGCGATCAAGATATGTTCTATTGTTGTTAAGTCTTATATCAGATATTAAATTCTATTTAAACTAGTCTATTGTTATATGGCTCCTCAAGTAAATGAATTATGCTATTTAACTCTTCTGATAGATTCTTGTTGTGTTTGCTATTTCCTTTTGCTTTCACCTTTCTATGTTTGCTATTTATCAATCAATATTGTTCACATATGTTTGTATATTTTTAACTTGATCAAAAGTATCTCAATAATAAAGGATATCCATATTATATCATAATTATTTTCATGATCTTAGGATTATAATTTGACTTATGATTTATATTTAAATTTAAATTTTAAAAAACATATTAAATTTGATTAGTTAACATATTAAATTATCATTTCAAATATATAAGGAATATCATATATAAGTGAGGTATAGGAATATCATTTCAAATATCATATATAAGGAATATCATTTCAAAAATTATCATTTATAACTTAGGAAATAATAACTTTGATATCTAAATAATGCACTGATAGCATATTTGTCAACATTCAATTAGCTCACCTCATTTTCCCTCCTGAACCAAACAAAAAACTTATTTTCCCCTTCTCTCCTATTTAACCAAACAAAGCTCATAACCTCCCTCTACCTCCTCCCATCTCCCCTCATTTAACCTCCTCTCCCCTCTATTAAACCAAACAAGGCCTTAAGGTTTTTTTTCTTTGTTTCCGCAATTAAACGTGTTGATTAGCTTTTCTCCATCATCACTATTGATTAAAATTTTAATTGTTCAGGTTTAATATTTTTAATTTTATAAAATTATTATTATTACAAAAATTTCTGCAGCATTCTTGAATTCTTTTTTTTTTTTTTTGTCCTTTTTACAAGAGAATCGACGAAGTGTTGTCCCATTTAAAACTTCTTTGCTTTCTTTAGAAATATGTGTTCATCAGTGATCCGAAAAAAAAAATATGTGTTCACACCCATATATTTTGACGAGGATAGATTACATTTACATTGAGAAATGGAAAGACTTAATCCAAACGAAAAAAAAATTATATTGATTTTTTAAAATAATATTAAAGTATTAAATTAAAACGTATTTTTATGAACTGAGTTTATTTCGTTTGTCTAATATAGCTCTAATTATTTTCTAAAATGTCCACTTCTTTTTTTTTTTTTGGCCAGAATCTAAAATGTCCACTTCTCTAAATTAGATTTGAAAAAACTCGCAGGGGAGATACTCTTTATTTTTGTTTTTTTAAAAAACACTGCTTGTTTATACAAAATAATTGTTTGATTAGAAAAATATAATTTTTAATCCTTAATATTCCTCAAATATTTATTCGGTGCATTGATTTTCCACTCAAAGCACTTCAGTTCTCATATTTTATTGATTTAAAGATTATTATAGAGATTGAGTTGTTCTGAATCAAAATTTATGGACTGAAATAATTAAGAAAGGTTTAAAGGATAAAAAATTATTATCTTTACATTCAAAAAATATGTAATTGTGGATTCGATTGCATAAAATTTGCACCACTTTGTCTTGTAAATACTCTATTCTTTTATATAAATTACACACACATGTAGCATAAAATTGATGGGAAAAAAGGAAATAAAAATAGTTTGTCATATGAAATAAAAATAGTTTGTCATAGAACAGTGTTTGTTCTTATCTATAAGGGTCATTGTTTAAACTTTAAAGCACCCATCACAACAACAAAATAGGGAAGCAAATATATCCACACACAGAAAATGCTAAAATATTAATTATAAAAAATCTCAATGATAATTGAGCATTAAAACCTTTCATCACACGCTCTGCAACTTGTCAATACCAATTCCTCAGTTGTTATTAGATTTATGATAGTGAGATCGATGGGGAGACGGGGGCACGGGGGACGTGAGGCTTGTATCGAGCCTCACACGTGGCACTAATTGGATATGAACAAATAAGAATGCTTCCCACGTGACAACAAATCTCAATGGATAATGTTTCCATGTCGGCAAATATTGGTCCCTATGCTTCTTTTCTTCTTCTTTTTTTATATGCGTTAATTAAATGATAATGTTTATTTTATAATATGTTATACAATGACTTAAGAACACAGAAAATTACATTTAATTTAATTCAAAAAGATGGTGTCTATCTTATGTCTGTAGTTTAAATGTTTGGGCATGTTATGAGTTTTCACATTCACAATTATTTTTCTCTATCATTTTCTCAACAAAAAAAAAAAATCCTAGGCACGTATCTTACGGGGCACTAGTCTCATGGTGAAATAATAAATATTTATACTAGTGAAAAGTCTGTATTTAAAAATTTTATGGAAAAAGATAGAAAAATACCATCAAAATTGGTTTTTAAAAAAAGTACGTTGAATTTTAATAATTCTAAAGGAACTGATTTAGAGTTTTGAAATGTTGCAAAATTTGATAAATTACCTAACTACCACTAGTCTTTTTAATAAAAAACCCTCAACACCCTAGCTGGCTGCCGGTGACCGGCGGTGGCGGGGACCATCTCCGAAGCTCCGGTGACCTTGCCAACGACCGGCTGTCTTTCTTTTTTTTAATTTCTCAAGCAAAAATTGTTAATATATATACTTGAGTTGTTGATAGCGATGCTAAAGTTGTGAATAATGGCCTAATATATATATATACATACATATATATATATATATATATACGTATATATATATATATATATATTTAATTTCTCAAGCAAAAGTTATCAATATTAATACTTTGAGTTGCCAATAGCAATACTAAAGTTGTAAACATGGTGTTTATTGAATATTTTTTAATAACTTTCACTGGAGCTCCGATAACTAATATTTTTTTTAATTTCTCATTCTAAAGTTGTTAATATAGATAATTGAGTTGTTAATAGCGATACTAAAGTTGTAAACGGGGTATTTGTTAAATATTTCCTAATAACTTTCACCAGAGCTACGACGGCTTTTTTTTTTTAAATTTCTCAAGATAAAGTTGTTAATATTGATACTTGAGTTGTTAATAGCAATACTAAAGTTGTAAATGGTTATTTTTTTGAATATTCAACAAATATTTATATTAACAACTTTAACCTGAGAAATTCAAAACACAAATATTAGCCGTCGAAGCTCCGGTGAAAGTAATTAGGAAATATTCAACAAATACTCAATTTATAACTTTAGTATCGCTATTAAAAACTCAAGTATCTATATTAACAACTTTAGCCTGAGAGATTAGGGAAAAAAATATTAGTTGTCGGAGTTTCAGTGAAAGTTATTAGAAAATATTCAACAAATACCCCGTTTACAACTTTAGCATCACTATTAATAACTTAGGTATCCATATTAACAGCTTTTACTTGAAAAATTCAAAAAAAATATATTAGGCCGTCGTTTACAACTTTAGTATCGCTATTAATAACTCAAGTATTTTTAATGACAACTTTTGATTGATAAATTCAAAAAATATATATATTAGGCAGCTGGAGCTTCGGTCGCCATTGCTAGAGCTTCGGCGGCTGGTCGCCAACAAGGTCACCGGAGCTCCGGTTATAGCCGAAGCTGCCGGTCATGGACACTAGAGCTCTGGAGGCCAACAAGGGTTTGAGGATTTTTTATTGAAAACAAATTTAGGGTAGTTAGATAATTTTTCAAATTTTGCAACATTTCAAAATATCAAATAAGTCCCTTTGGAATTATTGGAATTCAACATACTTATTTTTTTTTACCAATTTTGATGATATTTTTCTATCTTTTTGCCAAAATTTTATTGGCTAGAAAGATTTAATATGTTTTTATACACAAAATATCAATACTTGAATTCATATCCAACCCTTCTTATTAATAAAATTTTCAAACAAAGACTTTGTACCAATTTTTTTTTGATTTATTATTGTGAGGAATCAGCCAATCAGCCCTCTGCACCCGATTGGTAAATAATTTAGGAAGTTACGTGAAGACATTGTACTCCTGCGCTAACACTCCATTTTAATTTTTCATGAATGCTCATAGTAGTCCACTATTGTTGTGAATGTGTTGTCAGTTATGTGTGGGATGTAAAGGCACTGCTTCTTAGACAACCAAGGTTAGATAAGCATTGAAACTTTGTAAGGCAGAGAAATATATTGTATTGTGTTTTCATTTGTTATTCATGTTAAGGGGAAAACAGAGATGCAAGAGTTGGAAATGTTAGCCCCACACATCCACATATTGTACTTTGGAAAACTACCACCATGATGCACCCCACACCAATTCAGAGCTCACTCAAGAATGAACCCCCCTCACCCAGGTGGTGTCAACACCTGTTTCCATTTCGATAATCGAAGAGTAATAAAGACGGAATTCAATGTATTGTGTTTTCTTTTGTTATTCATGTTAAGGGGAAAACAGAGATGCAGGAGTTGGAAATGTTAGCCCCACACATCCACATATTGTACTTTGGAAAACTACCACCATGATGCACCCCATACCAATTCAGAGCTCACTCAAGAACGAACCCCCCTCACCCAGGTGATGTCAACACCCGTTTCCATTTCGATAATCGAAGAGTAATAAAGACGGAATTCAATGGGCATACAGAAAAGTACAATTATATTGATAAAAATATTCGTTTACAATCCCAACATCGTTCGTCAACGAAATACAGAAAATACAGCTGAAACTTTAATATTTACAGAATTCCCCAAAATATCTAAACATAAACTAGTTATAACTACTATCTTGTCCTCACCTCGAGACACGTGCCAATTACTTCTCGACGTCTACGCCTTTGCCTTTCGATCCACTAGCACCCGCTGAGATGTTTATTTAAAAATAAGGTGAGATTTCGAAGAATCCAAGTAGAAACATGCTATCGTTCATAGATAATATGAAAATTAAATATGATATATGCCATATATGCACCAATTAATGAACAATATAAACATATCATATGTATGTATATATGAGTAGAGCCCAGCCCCACTAATTTGCACCGGTTGGGTTCTCACCAACTCTAGTGTAAGTGCCTCTGACACTTCTGGCTCCTCTCTCGGCAAATTATGTTGATTAATAAAGTACATTTATAACAATGGCATCCACACAATCATATAACTATGACATGATGTATAAAGGATAATGTTCCTACCTCAAAGCTTTGTAATCCCTTTTTCCGGTGTGTCTCGTAACGAGTGTCGTTCCGGCTTTCGAATTGGTTCTAAAATATTAAATGTACCAAAAATATGTCATAACCTATCCAAGTATCATTTTAGACTCTTCCATAGTGTTTCTTGTGGTCAAATTAGTCTATGGAGAAGATTTATTAAAATGCCCCCGGGACCTCGGCCCGGCCCTGCCATTACCAGCCACGTTTTTCCAAAATTTTGACTAAGCTATTCTGACTTATTTTAGCTCAAAGAATCCATTTATGGGCTTGAAATCACCAAATTCACTGTGAAATTATGAAAATACCATTGACAGCCCTTATTTAGGGATTTCAGTGGCGTTTTCTTAATTATGCGTTTTCGGCCTCTACCGAAAATGTGCCCAACCCCACATATTTTTATCCATTGAGTTCGATGGAACCATTTATTTCTTGAAAATCCAACTCCTACTACCAGTTCCGGTCCTGGCCGAAATATTGAAGGAAAAATAGAAAAATGAAGCTTTGTGTTTTAGCTTCTAAAACTTGTACTCTTCCACTTCTAATCCTTGGTTAACTTATTTAAACACTTCTTAATCATAATTTAAAGGATTTTGGGCAGCATAACCCCTTAGGGTTATAGCTTTTCAAATTTCATAACTCAACCAAAAATCACATAAACCAAACAACAATTACCAACAACAACGTTATACTAACATAAAGTTGAGATTGGTATAATTACCTCTTGATTCTTGGTGTTTCTCACTCTAGGGCGTCCTCTCTCTCTTCTCCTTAACCTTGAGATTAGCTTGCTAACATGGTGATTTATGGAGAAAAAGAGATTAGAGAAGCTATTATGTAAGAGAGGAAGCTTTGAACACAAGAACAACATTCCTACCTTAGACTTCCTCCTCCTTGAGCTCTCCTCTTCTCTGTAATTCTCCAAAGGAACTCACAAGCTCACTCTCCCCCTTTTCCTTGTGGTTGGACGAAATATGGCCAAGAGGAAGGAGAAAATGTGTGTTATTAATTTGTTCTCCTTTCTTCCTATCCATAGATCTAGTCAATGGTTGAGATCATACCATCTTACATGCACCATCCCTCCAACCACACCTCCCACCATACCTTCTTACTTTATGCCATCCCTCCTTAACTTTATGTTATGCCTTCACATTATTTGGGTCCAATTAAATTGGGACTAGATTTCTTCTAGTTACACAAACCATACACCCTTCTCTTTACTCTAACTAAACCCATTTCTTCTCCCTTATTTTCATGGTTGGACGAAATTTAGGGTGTAGAAGAGAAGAAAATGTTTTTCATAAATCACATAATTCATATAATTGTATTATGTATAATTCCTCCTAGTTTCACAATTTTTGATTTATTCCATCAAAGATAATCCAATTATGCATTTTCCTTTATTTTTCTTGATTAATTGAAATTAACTTCAATTAATTAGAAAATAATTAATCTTGGGCTAAATTGGCGAAATTATGATTTTGCTATCGCCTTTGTAATTTAATTCAATTATTGGATTTATTTGCCCATATCGTTATAAATATGAATATTTCAAAATTCATAAGATCCAAATTCATGAATATTCACCATTTTATTGAATTACTCAAATAATTACAATATATTTTTTGTGAATATAAAATTTGGGGTGTTACATGTGACAATCGTAGCAACAAGAAGGCCAAAATGCGAGATAATCCAATAACTGACGACATGATGGAAGCTGAGTGCAGTGTAGTCGCAACGATTCAAGAGAGCCACACCTTGGTAACCCAAATTGAAGAATTCGTTCCTAACACGCAGGATTTCGCAGCAAATGAAGACCAAGCTGATAGAGCCAAAATGAATATTGATAACACTTCAAATGACAAGTCGATTCCCTCCTTCAAGGAAAAGCTTCTCAAGACTGACTAGGAAGCTACAAAAGACAATGAAAAGGAAAAAGAGCTGATACTCAGACAGGGTGATGTCACCATTAGATTAAATGGAAGCATTCCTACTGTGAACTTCGCATCGTATGTTTTGGAGATTCTGAACAAGAGGATAGGATTTGCAGTTGTTGTGAAACTCTTAAGCCGCTTAATAGGCTACAGACAACTGCGAACACAAATAAAAAATATTTAGACACCAACTGGGAAATACCATCTCACTGATCTACATGATGACTACTTTCTTGTTAAATTCAAGGATGAACTAGACTTTCAAAATGTCCTTGTTAATGGGCCTTGGCTTATTTATGAACATTATTTAACAATGCAACCTTGGTCACCTGCATTCAAGCCACAGGATTATAAGATCAATCAAGTTGTTGCTTGGATTAGACTTCTAAAACATTACCACAAACATGTTATACGATCTATAGGAACGGAGAGGTGCTAATAGTAGATTACAAAACCGACTCTGATGATCGAGGGAAGTTTGCACGGCTAGCGGTGCTTCTAGACCTTACAAAGCCCCTCACTTCTAAGATTCAGGTCAACAGTGAAGTTCTTTATGTTGAATATGAAGGGCTACCCACTATTTGCTTCAACTATGGTCACTACGGACACCTCGAATCCTCATGTATAGCAAAAACTGCTGCTACAAACGCAGAACAAGCAGAGCCACCAGTCGATCAATCAAAGCGTGCACACTAACCCCCACCTAATACGCGTGAAATCAACCTCTATGTCTCCTGGATGCAAGTACAGAGAAGGCGTCGAATCCTTAAGAGAGGAGGGAAGCAAGACGTAGGATAAGGGCAATCAGGTTTTTCCACAGTCTTGTGATTCGATGTCCTAACTGAGGCAAATTCGCCTGAAGAGCCTCAGCACCAAGTGTGCGACATTATCATATCCTACTAACAAGGTGAAATAAACTTGGTTAGACAAAAATCAAAGGATCATCAAAAGGGGCGATCAAAACAGGAAACATAAAGACAAAAACCAGATGGGACCCTCTACAGATAGCAACTTCCAATCCACGTCTTACAAGGCACTATAGGAAGGCACCACTTTGGATGGGAATTGCAATTCTGCCATCCTCATTGAAGATGACTGATTGCCCCAACGTAAACAAGGAGGTAAGACCAACACCATTACCATGGGCCAAACATCTTAGTTACGAGCTCAAGTCTCAGACTTGGTCAAATTCCCACTACTAAGAAAACCACCAGACCCAACTACCCAATGTAAAGGGATTAAGATCTCAACTGGGCTTCAAGTTCACAAGATTGAAGCCAAAACTCATATGAGACAATCTAGTCCATCAATCAAAACAGTGAAGGCTATTGCCCAAGAGATGCAAAATGGACCTAGCAGTGAAGACATCAATATGCTTATTGAGGGAGTTGATTTCTCCTCTAATTCCTCCCTTTAATTGTTTATTATGTCAATAATTACATGGAATCTCTAAGGAGCCTTTGACAAAAGGTTCTCATCCATTTTTAAATCCTATATTGCTAATTATAAACTTGACATTTTTGTTATAGTGGAGCCTCAGATCTCTGGCCGGAAAGCTAACCGAGTAATAAGTGGACTTAGTTTTAAATACTCTTATCGTGTTGAAGCTACAAGAATTGTAGTTGGGATTTAGATATTATGGTCTGACAAAGTGAATATCAAAATCCTAGCTAATCATTCCCAGTTTATACATATGGATATTCAGTATATTGATAAGAATATTCATTTTCTGTTCACTACAATTTATGGCAGCCCCCAACCCCATCTCTGGAAGCAACTGTGGAATGACCTCTTGGATTTAACTCTGGGTCTATCCTAACCTTAGTTGTTGGCTGGTGATCTTAATGCTACGGTTAATAGTGATGAACAAAGAGGAGGAGCAACTCGAGCAACCTCTGGTTGTAGTCACTTCAAAGACTTCATTTATCAACATGGCTTGCTAGATTTGGGCTTTAATGGGTCAAAATTTACTTAGAGAAGGGGCATGGTATTTGTGAGTCTAGATAGAGCTTTATCCAATCAAGCTTGGTTAGACCTACTCAGCGAAAGTCAAATTAATCATCTCCTAAAAATCCTTTTGGACCACCGACCTATCCAAATCAATCTGGGTTTTCATCAAAGACTCAATGCACAACCGAAGCCTTTTAAGTTCTTGGCATCTTGGCTCTCACACCCAGATTTTCCCACATTGATTCAATAGAACTGGGCTAGAGCAACAACATTATTGAGAACATTTATTCCTTTACCGAGGCAGCACAACGCTGGAACATTAACATCTTTGGGTTCATTAGGGTAAGGAAAAAACGGGCTTTGGCACACTTACAAGGAGTCCAGAAGAAACTAGAAGAATTTTCCTTCTCTGAATTTTTGCTAAATCTTGATCAATCCCTGCGGGATGAGTTTGAAGACACGTGTCTTCAAGAGGAGCTATTGTGGACTCAAAAGTCCACCTTTGACTGGATTTGCCTTGGAGATAGAAACACCTCTTACTACTATACAAAGGCCATTATGCGCAGAAGATGGAATGCAATCACAAAGTTAAAAATTGATCAAGGAGAGTGGATCACCGAGGACAAAGAACTGGTTGTAATGGCAACGGATTTTGTCACAAATCTCTACTCCCTTGAAAACCATGAATTCGTTCCCTTGCCGATTACAGGCTCTTTCCTTGACTTATCAACTTCAGAATATGAAACTCTTAATAAGGAAATCAATATAGCAAAGATAAAAAAAGATGCTATTTGAAATGAAGCCTCTCAAATCCTCAGGTGTTGATGGTTTACACGCACTATGTTTTCAAAGACAGTGGAACATTGTAAGTGCTAACTTCCTATCCCTCGCTCGGCAATTATGGTTAGGTGACCCTCTTCCACCAGAACTAAACCAAACACTTATAGCCTTAATTCCGAAAGTGTCCTAGCCTCGTTTAATGAGTGAATTTTGGCCTATAAGCCTATGTTCGGTTGTTTACAAAACGATTACCAAAGTACTCTCCAATAGGTTAAGATCTATATTACCAAAAATAGTGGGACCCTATCAGACTAGCTTTGTACAAGGGAGGAGCACTATTGATAATATTATTGTCTCACAAGAAGTGATTCACTCAATGAGGCAAAAAGAAGGGAAGGGTGGTTGGATGATAATCAAAATTGATCTAGAAAAAGCTTTTGATAGGTTGCGATGGGACTACATTGAAGATACCTTGAAAGATGTGGAACTACCTAAAAGATTGGTTAAGCTCATCATGACTTGCCTTACCACAACCTCAATGCAAGTACTTTGGAAGGGTAAGTCATCGGAGATATTCAACCCGCAAAGAGGTATAAGAAAAGGAGATCCTCTTTCTCTATATATCTTTATTCTCTGTATGGAGTGCTTGTCTCAAGTGATCACATCTACAGTTAGGAATGGATAATGAAAAGCAATTAAATTGGGAAGGAGAGGTGTTCTGCTTTCACACTTTTTCTTTGCCGATGACTTAATTCTTTTTGGACATGCACAAGCCATGGTAATGAAGACAATCCTACAGGCTTTTTGTGTATCTTCTGGGAATAAGATTAGCCACTCCAAGTTCAAAATCTACTCCTCTAAAAATGTATCTAGAATGACCAGCAGAGACATTTGTGCAGATGAATTATCAACAAACAGAGACATTAGGGAGATACTTGGGCGTACCTCTTATCACAAGAAGGGTTACAACTAGTACCTATAAATACATCCTAGAGAGAGTTCAAGGCAAACTGCCAGGATGGAAGAGTAGGTCCCTTTCACTTGCTCGGAGAATCACATTAGCCAAGTCGGTATCATCCACCATCCCTTTTTACACAGTGCAGAGTACTCTCCTCCCCATTACATGCTGCAAAGATATTGAAAAGGCTATTAGAAGATTTATATGGGGATCTTCGAATCAGCAACGTGGCATCAACCTCCTCAAATGGAGTGAGCTCTGTCAGCCCTTAAAGAATGGCGGTTGTGGCCTTCTCAGACTTCATTCTCAGAATAAGGCCTTCATCGCCAAGTTGATCTATAAATTATACTCAGACCCTGAGGCTCTTTGGGTTCGGGTTCTGAAAGGCAAATATGATATGGAAGCTACTGAGCACGGACTTGTTAAAAAGACCTCCTCCCAGCTATGGAAATCCCTTATAAGAAATTGGGACGAGACTTATCACAATATCAAATGGAACCCTGGAGATGGACGACGAACAAGGTTCTGGTCTGACTACTGGGTCAGCCACTATGGGGCCCTCAAACTTGTGTTGCACAGACCAATCTGTAAGACTGAGCTTAACAAACCTATATCTGATTTTATTGATGACGAAGGCCAATGGAAATGGAATTTATTCCAGGACTATTTGCCATCGGATGTTCTCAAAGCCATATCAGAGACTAGGATTGCTAGGCAACAGAAGGACCAGAGTTGTTTTTGGGATCTATCCACCAATGGCCTTTTCAGTTTCACTACCAAATCATCCTATCGCGCAACCGAATCCTCCAACTAGAACGATCCTGAAGACAAATGGAAACAGCTATGGAGGCCTCCAGTAGCGCAGAGATTTCGAACCTTTTCCTGGGTATTGCTAAAAGGTAAACTACTTACAAACACTGATAGATATAGGAAGGGGATGACCCCAGACCAGCGCTGTGGTTTATGCCATAGTGCAGAAGATATAAATCACGTCTTCGAGCACTGCCCACTTGCTTCAAGCGTATGGAAAAAGTTCCTCCCATCTGATATGTATTTGGACTTCTCTCGCACAGACCTCATCCCATGGCTCACAGACCTACTACGAAACTCAAAGATGCATTTATCCTGGAAGATTGGAATATTCATTACTTGTTGGAAGCTGTGGCAGTCCCAAAACTACACGGTATTCAAAAATGAGGTCTACACAGTTGAGGGTCTGTTAGCCCAAGTAGGAGCAGTAATTAGCCACACGACAGAGTTTTGCTATATTTAATGCTCTAGTGTAAATCGCTTAGTTTATTAGCTCAGATATTTTTGCAATTTAAAGCTTTTGCAGCATGTATCTTTCCATTTTACCATATACTGTACAGCGCTAATCAATGAAATGAAATACCTTTCATTCAAAAAAAAATCGTGGGAGATATGACAAAAATGCAATGAGAATTAATTGGGAAGGAGGGGAAGCCAAGAAAAATTCAATGTACAGTGACTGTAATGCATAAATATGTGTGTGTGTGTGTGTGTGACTTATATAGAGATAAAGAGAATGTGTTGTGGGGGATAAATGTGGATATACAAATCATTCACCAATACTATATAGAGCGTGTATATATGGTCTGGTTAGTATCACATGCATATCGAGGTATAGATGGAGGAATGATTGAGTGGCAAAAAGGTAAAAAAGAGGGGGCATGAGGGGTGCAAGTGGAAAGGATGAGAATAAAGAGAGGATGAGGAGGCCCTTGGGTAAGGAATGACGTCAATCGCATTTTAGTCAGCCTATTCAACTAACTGCCTCACTCACCACCTGTTTGGATGACATTTCCTCTACGGAACGCTAGATGGATGCACATGCGCGCATGACTTTCTTGCAGGGTTGTGTAACCCGGACCAGCCGGTCCTTTTCCAAAACCGGCGAATCGGCCGGTAGATTGATCTGATTCCCGATCCGATCCAGGTTACAATTTAAAAAAAAAAAATTTATATATTTTTTTTAGGATTTCATACTATAAGCCTAAAATTTTTAATTTCTCACCGGTTTAGCCCCGGTCTGACCCACTGACCCTTAACTCAGTACCCCAACCGATTGAATACCCGATTTTAATACCTTACTTTCTTGCAGCAAACTCCGTTCACCTCAATGAGTTTATTGTGGCATTCTCAAAATCCGTACCAAAAAAAAAAAGGATTATGTCAATATGGGTCCGACTGGGCTCACCATTGGACACCGACCCAAATATGGAGCGTCCCCAACATCGTCACTGCCTCCCACGCCACTATGCTCTCCCTCACTTGCATGGTGATTTATTCGGCAACGAAACTCGGTCTCCGGAAGCAAGACTACACTGAACGGACCCGTTTAAACGGTCAATGACTGTTTGAGTAAGGATTTATCTCTCCAAACGTTAGCCGTTATATGTTTTTCTTCTCTTTCGACCTAATTCTTGACGCACATGATCAATTTCAAAATGAGTGCGAGCTGCTAACTGCAAAGACCGTCCCTCAACATAAAAATTTTTACAACGAGTCTACTAGTCAGCTTTTTTACTTCATAGAAAATCACCAGCGAATCTAAAAGTGCAGACAGAAACAGAATCAAGGACAACATTCATTCTTTTATTATTTTCCTATCAAACTCGTAGCAATACCCAAAAATAGCATATACCGTCAACATTGTATGTAGTCGGATTCGGATACACCTCAATGCAAGCAGATCTAAAAGTTCAGACATCCTCAAGGGCAACTGCCTTTTTTTAAAAAAAACTATTTCCCTACCAAACTTATAGCAATACACAGTGAAATAGCATATACGACCAAGATTGGTATGTGTATAGTCGGATACAACTCAATAATGCAAGCAGCTTGCTCAAAGATCCTCAGGGCCATTAATTTCCTGCAAATAAAAATTCAACCATTATGCCTGCTCAGAATGATAACATGTTAAGAATAAGCACATATAACGCGTTCTTTACTCGCAAAAAAAGCACACATATTTAGTGAAAAACCTTGTCTGCGAGTACAGCTCTGTCTGGTATTTCCAGCTTTACTCCAGGTTTTGCAATGACACTCACTTTACCCTATGAAGCAGCACCAGAAAGATAAATAATTTAAAGAACATTCCAACAATGTGATCAGAGATTATAATTTGAGTTTTGACATCTGAAACAATGCTGGGATCATAAAAGAATACAATGCAACTTTGATTATAGCTTGTAGAATATTTACGGATGCACTTAAGTAATGAGGTTTCTTATTTTTGCTGCTCAAATAATTAGAATACAAATTTCAACGTGGGAATTAGGACAGCTATATGCATCATCTCTCACCCAAAATACAGCCGAAATCATAGAGGCCAAGACCAAAAAATTACAAGGGAACATTTCCAGCACCAACAGACTAGTTTTCAAATTATTACTATTTTTTTTTAGAATTTTTACATTAAGCATCAACGAAAATCTTCGAGAGAAAAAGACTCCACATGGTGGGATTATATTCTATACCTTGAGGGTAACACCTGCTTCAAACCATACATCGCCTGCCACTTTAAGACTGTCAAGATTGACAATGCTAGGAATTGACTTGAACCGACTCAAGAAGTTGCTGACCTGTCAGGAAAAATGGGAAAATCAATATTGCTGTAACCAACAAAGACAAATAAGCAGTGATAAAAATCTTCACCTTCTTAAATTCTGGCCCCAGTTCAATAGAAGGGTTTGCAGGATTTGCCCTAGCTTTGTTCTGGATGACAAAGCCATCTTCCAATGTGTAAAGATCTGACTGTAACACAGGACAACAACTTACTTTAGACAGAAGCCTCAAACCAGCCTACAAGTTTCCACATCTAGCATCAGAATACAGAAACTTTTATCACCTGGACAAGAAGCAAATCTGAAGTTGCCTTCACTGGAAGGAATCGAGATCGAGGCACATTTATCCCAATAGCCCGGTCAAAGAACTGATGAAAAAAGACAAGAAAATGAGCACTAGATATGGCTCAACATTAACTGTTTAACAGCATGGTAGTAACATGAATTACCCTTATCGCTGCACCAGCTGCTGTTTCCAACTGAAGAACTTTTACTCCGTCAACTTCCTAAAGCCCAAATAACTTCGTCAGCAATTTTCAACATGAATGCTGCGACCAACACCAACGTCCATCCAACACAGGGAACCGTCCCCCCCCCCCCCCCCCACACAAAAAAAAAAAGCTTAAGCTATTTCTTGCAAAAGATGAATTATCACCTTGGGATTGGGAATAATTTCCATCTTCAGAGCATCAGCTTCAACAAGCCTCTTAATTGCTTTTAAGTTCGCCCACCTGCAGATCATATTCTTTGTGAGTACTATCCCATGAGAGTATCATTTCTACAACAATCAGAGAAACAACAGCTAGGAGCCTAGAAATTAGGATAACGTACAGGTTATTTGTGTTGAAAATTTTGAACTTCTCTATTGACTTGAATTCATTGACCTGCACATGTAGACAGCGTTATAGGTTAATGGCACAAGCAGGGAAATTATTCTCCATCATACCAGACATCTATTGACAATCATGCTCCACCTACAGACAAGAGAAGCTTGGTCGATAATTCTCTTTTCTAACAAAATGTAATTGAGAGATGAACGCTTTCCATTCAACTAAGCATCTAATAAAAAGGAATCCATTACAGTTCGTAATACATTTCACTTAAAGGTTATTGATAGCACCACAAAATATAATTATTTAAAATCAATCATGTCGATGGCATCTTAATCAACACACTGATGTGAAAAAGGTAATGAGTTTAAATTGTTCGGTAATCTTCATAGCTTTATTGATTAACTAAATACTAAATAATTTTACAATTCCCTACACCAGTTTTTTTTTTGGGGGGGGGGGGGGGGGGGGTGTGGGCAGGGATAAACGGTATCCTAGAAATATAAGACAGGCAATGAGCCTATCAGTGCAGAGATAGGCCACCCGCTATGGCTTCAGTAGCAGGAGCACTAATGATCATATGGGGTTTTGGTCCACCACTTCTCCTCCGCAACTTAGTTCCTATGGACTTCATTGTATAGTCAAAAGAAAAAGAAAATAAAAGATACAGTCTTAGTAGCTTACGTGCTCATTTGGGACTTGTGCAATTTCCAAGAGCTGCACCACAAAATGAACGATAAAATGTCATTTGATGCTGATGTATTGGATCTTAATCAATCTCATTTTTCGAATATTTTCTTTCAAGAACACAAGCCAAAGAAAAGGGGTGCAGATATGTCAGATTCTGGACGGATAATACACACATGGAAGTTGATATAAGGAGGTTTTGGTGAAAATTTGTAATACTCAGTGCTGAGAGTTATTCAAACAAATCTAGGCCAGGAAGAGACAAGCCAGCGACAGATACATGCCTGAACCCTTCCTTCATAAGAGATCAAAGTGCCACCCTTTACATCAGCCAATGTTTTTGGAGTAACCTGTGCAACATAAAATTATGTACAAACGATGCTAAGTCTGATGATGAGAAACAGTTAGTTCACGTTAACAATCTATTTTTACCTCCATGCAGTATTCATTCTTGTTCTGGATCAAATGATTTAAGATTTCTACACGAACTAGTTAAGGATACTGATGGCGCTAAAGATACTTTTCATGGGTAATTAATAAGATATATGACCGAAAATAAAGACTTAAGTAAGGATACTCAAGTCAACTATGGCACCCAAGTTATCAGAATTGGCAACGAACACATACTCCTTACCCTGTAAAATAACAAAGAAAACACACACACACACACACACACACACAGAAAGTAAGACAATGACAATAATTACTAATAAAAACAGCAAACAAGGTCCAGCAACAAATAAATTGATTTCTGATGTCAACCTGTGATAAAAGAGCATCGAGTTTGCCACTGTTTGATAGTGAGGAGAAGACATCCCCATGGCCAGGAGGGTACCTATGAATGAATGAATTATTCATAAGTCAAACTTGAAAGTCTATTACCGTTGACATCCTCAAGATTTTAGTCTTGAGTAGGAACAATAATACAAGAGACAAAATGCACAAATGAGGTCATACCACCCATCTCTGCCTGTTTGCCCTTTGGATGGCAATGGCAAGAAGTCATCAATAACCAATCGGGGATATTGGCTCTGCAGAAGTATGAGGAATAAAAAAAATTAAGCCCACACAAAAATTAAAGCTAAGTCCAGAGAATCCAGAAATACAGCAAAAAGTCAGAGATAGTCATAACAAACCTGGTTAAAAGTATGGATTTCGATGTTTGAGTTTTTATATTTTTCAACAATCTACAGAAAGAAAAATTGGTCAGTTTACATAATTCCATAATTCTACTTATAATTCTACACAGAAAAAGAGGGTAAAAGGTGAGGACCATGCACCTTGAGAGTGTCATCATGAGTATTGAACGAGTTCATCAGAAGCAGAGGAACGCTGCTTCCATACTTGTAATTGAGGTTCTAGAATGATAGGAGTTATCAGAGGAAAGGACCAGATGAAGAAAACATGGGGACAAAAAAGTTATTGCAAGGAAGGACTAGAAAATAACCTCAATTTGGATGACAATCAAATCAAGAAATGTCAACCCATCACGAACCTCGATGACAGATCTGCAATTATAGGCCATCATAAATGGTGACATCAGGAAAAAACAACCAAACTAATTTATATTGCAGGAAATCTCCTCACTAAATCCAAGACATAAGACTAAACGTTACATCTCTCCATCATTTCTATAATCATCATGTGGACAAAAATTTACAATGATTTTTTAAGTGAAGGGATACATAAGTTTCTCTAAAACAAAATTCCATCATCACTTTATTGATTACTATAGGGCTACAGGCTATAAGTTGAAGTATCGAGGACATGTAAAAAAGCCATACCTTCTTGTCTAGCTAGAAAAACACAGATTATTAATCACACAGCTAATCTTGATCTTGACCTGAAGCTTCTGGCGGTCCAGACTATTTAAAAAGAAAGAGGGGGAAAAGAAAATGTGCGTGTCTGTGTGTGATTCAAACTATGCTTACTTTGGACCAGTACAGCCCATAGTTGTGCCCAAGCCTCCATTAAGCTTCAGCACCACAAGCTTGTCCAAGAGATTCTTAATCTCAGATGAACCTACATCGATTTTGATTTCTATAAACGATAATATTGATTTAATATGCATGAAATTGACAAAAGCAAGCAGAGCAAGATGGTCACCATCAGGAGCTGGTGCCAAACTCTCGTAAGGTACAACTACTTCATCAGTAGGCGTCTGGATCTTACTCCATTCAACATGCTCCGCTTCGCCACTTCAGTGCATTTTAAAAAAAACAAAGAAAAAAGAAAAAAAGTATCATCAACAAAATTTATAAATCAAAACATCTTTGCTAGGTGGCAGAGTGGAAACACCTAGAGATCAACGAAGTGCAAGCACAGATACAAAGGTTCCTAACAAGAGATTCACCTGAGATAGCGAGTCACGAGATTGATGAATCCAGTTTTCTCATTCTCACTGCAACAGACATCAAAATTCAGCGATCGATATAAAGAAAATCCGATTGCGATCCAAGATCGCAGGCTTTACGCGCATGATTTTACGACAAGGAACATGATCCGAGTAACAGTAACAAGAAATGATGAAGCTATGCCCGAAAAGAAGAAGAAGAAGAACGAAACAATTGAAGTCAAGAAACGTGAGACCTGATTTGAGTCAATCCAGCAACAGATGATTTGAGCTTAGAGAGATTGTCGGTATCGGCGGGGCCGAGAGTGGCAGTGGCCATTGCTGTGGAAGCTTCGAAAGAACGAAAGAGATACGGGGCTCCGTGGGGAGATGAGAGAGTAAGGATAGAGAGTGTTAGAAGGAAGGATGTAGAAGAAGCGAAAGAGAGTGGTGTGACGATGGAGCTCGCAGAAATCGACACCAAAACAAAGACGTTTGGCAGTTTTTGATTTTTTGGACATTGGAATATGCAGTCGAATATGAAATGTTCTAAAACAGTGGCGCCTATTTCACGCCAATCTAAGAACTCACAGCCTGGGGGCCCGGCCCATGGATTTCAGCCCTCTGATTGGGCTCTATTTTTAACTTTGGGCTTGATCTCGGGCGGCTCTTGCTCATGATATAGTTTGTCATCTCCCTATATTTCTGTTTTTTTTTTCCCGCCATCATTTCTCCATATTGATTTTTTTTATTTCCTAAAATCATAATTCCCATGAGCTTTTGATTTATTGCTCCTTAATTTAAATTCATGGCATATAAAAAAAATAAAGACCAGCCAATAAGCGTTCCTATTAAAAGTTGAGCGATGTGTGTATAATGATAAGGACACGAATAACAAAATATATATATGGGAAGTACTTATTTTATTTTCACCTATTTTATTTATATCTGAGTAATTTTAATTATTATTTTTGTTATGTGAAGATTAATTTATAAATAGTTTTAATAATTAATAATATATTATATTTTTTCGATGAAGAGTAATATATTATATACATAGACCTGATAACTTTATTTATCTATTAACAAATATAAAATAATAGCTTATCCATTTCTTGTAATAATGAATTATCTGCTTAGTAAAAATTATTAAAATAATCAATTTGATATTTATATAACTAATAAGTATAATCATGTTAAATTTAAATTGAAAGGATGGGAACCAACAAGATGTTGATTGAGATGGTAAGCGGTCTAACCCCGTAAGGAGGAGAATACGTATGTAAGCTTAAATGGTAACTGTGCAATTAAATGTTATTAATCTTAAATTTAAAATATGTGTAAATTGAAAGATATCTAAAAATCAAATGAAGTAATCAATATCAAAACCTCAATTTTATTAAGAATTTTTAGTTTGATAATCTAAATATAAAAAAAATAGTTTAATAATATAAATATTAAAACCTCAATTTAATTTGTAATTATTTGTCAGTTTATTTTAGTTTAACAATCTAAACATATTATATTAAAAGATTAAAACTTAAATATATTTTGTCAGCTACACAGTCATCACTTGAATTTGCTGTGTCAACATTTTCTGCTAGAAACACTAACAATGTTAGAAATATAAGATCAAAGGTATAATTTATAAAATTAAATGATGAAAGGTAAACTTCATGTAAAACTTAAATGACTAAAAATATACTTTAGCCATATTTATATACGGTATGACTTGCGAGCAGTAATACATGATACATTTTTCATTATGCTGGATTATGCTAGTTCAATCTTTGATGGATTAGGGAGCAAGTTCATTAAAGTAAACGGGCGAGACGCTTTTTCTTCGTTGTTAAAATAAAGAAGAAGAAAATTAATTAATTTGAATATTGTCAATATAGCCGACGAGGTGAATTATTGACTTACGGGGATAATTGAGGATCAATTTTCACTTTCTTTTTTTTTTTTAAGAAACGACGATATAGCCGACGAGGTGAATGATTGACTTACGGGGATAATTGAGGATCAATTTTCACTTTTTTTTTTTATAAGAAACGATTTTCATTAAGTCAATAAAACGATAATACATCATAAATTTGCGATCGTAACTGAACATGATTGCAGGGAAGAAATGACATAATGAGAAACATTTATCACCTTGCTCACCTGGTTAAAATCAAATAATTCTAGTAAGGATTTTTCCACTTGTGCAAGAAACAATGTAACTTCCAATCATTTTTTCTTTTTCCCATTCTCTCCCATCAAGACTTATCTTAAAGAATAGTTCTCTATTTCCTTTGTGTTAGTTTGTCGTGTCACGTAATTGAAATCCTGATCAGGGCTACAATTCCATGTGGGTAATTCGATCACACAATTGGATTTCAGGCATGCCCTGAAATCCTTCAAATCATGCGTCATATAAACTTTGTATGATGAACCACAAAATTCCTTGCATGTCTTTTAAATATTTTGGTGGTTTTTTTTTTTTTGGTGAAAGATTTTTGTAAGGGGTTAAACTTACCCACGATTTAAAGACAGGGCACCTAACCTAGATTCATGGGGACTATCATAGGCCTATGAAGTACACACACCTCCACCCGTAGCCTGATAGTATACTCACTTCACCAAAGTTAAAGGAGATGCCTCCCAAACGTCGTGACTAGAATCACAACTAAATGGTACTTTCCAGGGATCGAACACGTTTCAAATAATCGTATGTCTCATCTCTTCGCCAACTGAACCTACAAATGATAAGCAGGTTGTAATATCCCGAATTTTGGGATTGGAAGCTTTGGAATAAGCCTAAATTGAGTGGACTACTAAGCCCCGATTTAGTAGATGTCCCAAATATATTCCCTAATGATTCTAATATCTTTGGGGTATTAAGAAAGTAAAATGGTGAATTTTGGAGAATATAATTATATTTTCGATAAAATCGCCTATGAGGCAGTGAGCTTATCATAAGGTTTTGGAAGACTAAATGATAAGTAAAAATTATGAGATTTTACAAGATGAAAGTATACATCCTAAGCTTTAATTTGATAGGTCATATGAATCAATTAGAGCTATACACAAAAAGATATGAATTTTTGAAGTTAGCCCAGAAAAACTGGAAAGTTTCTGAAACAACATGCAAAGAATGAAATTCTGGGAATTTTGTGATTCCATAAAGTAAAAGTCTATATTTTTCCTTGAAAATAGACTCAATAAGGGTTTTATAGGCTTTGGAATCACCTCATTTCGATTTTTCTAGAATTAGTTATGATTTTTCAAAGTTTGGGCAGAAATCTGCCAGAATTTTGTAAAATTCGAATTTTGGAAAAATGGTGTAATAAGTAAATATCATATAATAAATATCATTCTTCTCCTTCCTTCAGCCAAACCGTGCAGCACAGCTCTGAAATAGAGAGAGAAAGTTGAGATTTTAGAGAGAGAAAATGGGAGGAAAAAGCTTACAAAGGTAAGTGATTTCTTCGGTAAATCGGTTCCTAATGCGTATAACTCCGTTCCTAAGTTTCCTTTGCATATGATTTAAGGTTTGAAGGCTCAAATTTGGAGGTTTGGCATCTAGGGTTTTCAGCCACTTTGAGAAAAGCCAGTGGGAGCTTGAGGTAACTTCCAAACTTTCATATATTGCTTATTCTGGCTGCTGTGGACAATTTAATCGGTGAAATTTCGCCGGATTGTCTTTGGTTCTAAAAAATGGAAAATGGGTTTGTGGGGCTGTTATGCTGCCAAAATTGATACTAAATGGTAGTTCTAACCTAATGGAATAGTCAATAAAGTGGTTAGGAGTAGAAAGGAACGCGTTTACGGAGCCGAAACCGAAAAACCCCGATTTTTCCCGGAAAACCCATATATTTCGGTCTGGGCTATAAATGGGTCTTAGAGTTGGATTTTCAATGATTTGATGATTCCATTGAGTTCAGGAGCGAAAATTAGGTGGGGTTACAGTTGGGCACTTTTTCGGAAAAGGCCGAGAAAGCATAATTACGGAAACGCCCCTAAAACCCTAAAAGTAGGGCTGCCAAGGGCAATTTCGTAATTTGACATTGAATTTGATAATTTTGAGTCCGGAAATGGATTCCTTGGGTGAAAATATGTCAGGATAGCCCAGGTTAGAATTTCGAGAAAAGTACAGCCGGACCGGGTACGATGGGGCCGGGTCCCCGGGGGTATTTTAGTAATTTTCAAGATAGACTCATATAACCCCCAGAAACACTATGGAAGTGTCTAAATAGTACATTTGACATTGTAGGATCGAATATGGAGCCCCGAGCTGTTTGCACGTAGATCGAGGCACGCGTTTCGAGGCGGAAACGGGTTAAGGTAGGGGACTTACCTTTCTTGCATGTATTTGATATATTTGCTTGTGTAGTGATGTATGTGATTGCTTTACTTGATTGTGTAGAGCATATTTGAATAAATGAAGCTCTGTTTCTGTTTTCGCTATGGCCATAGTCTTGTTGTATGAAACATTGAGCATGCAGAAATGTCATTATGGGGCATACATCTAGATAAAGCTAACATGTCATACACATAGCATCAATCATGCATGCATTATGGTATCTGTTTCCTACTGAGATTCTCTCGAATCTCACCCTCCCCTACCAACAATTTAGACAGGAGGCGACAGAAGATATGAAAACAACAATGCAGAGTACTGTACGAGGGGATTATAGTAGTGGAACGAAGACGGGAAGAAGTCTCCATTTCACTGGGGTGAGTTTAGACACCCAAGTAGCCCTGTGCAGCTACACTAATTGTAATTATCAGGTACGAATCCCTGAGGGGAATTTTAGTAATCATGTACTTATTATCAGTATAGTTATGCTATTCCTGTGTTGCCTACCGAACCGTATATCATTTTCCGTGAAGACTCTGGTAAAGGTGAAATAAAGATAAGGGCGTGACACAGGTGGTTTTTACTATATGATTGTATATATCAACATTTTGCAATATCATAACATATGAGTTTAGTTTATGATAGGAGGAGACAGTGGGGGTCCTAGAATTATAAGAAACATGATCATTATCAACTTATCAAGGCATCACGGGATTAAAATAAAGTCACCGGATTATATATGATAAGAGAGAGAGGCATGAAGCATCAAATTAAAGGAGGACCAGAGACCAGTTGGGGTTGAGAATATTATTATTATCCAAAATGGTTATCACCCAACAAGAGGGGTCTGGTTGGCTTGAACTTCATTCTATACGAATCATGGCAAAATCATGTTGTAGTCCTAGATTCACTGCTCTTTTTTCTTTTTTCTAATTTGAAGAACGCATCTGAACAAAATAATAAAGAAAAAGTGTTGAGTTGGAAGGGAAATGAGAGTGGAGCAAGTGGTGGGCTTTTAGATTTTGAAAATAAAGGTGATGCTGATACTAGTACTGTGTTGTGGAACTGTGATTGGCTACATATCATTCAACATGGTACCGTTTGTCGTCCATTATTTCTTTGGTTTTCTGTAGTTTAAAAAGTGGTGAAGCACCAACGCTTTAGCGACTCCTCTCGTGCTTTGCTTTCGCTGGCTTCAACTTAATTAGCTGCCTTCCAAGTCAAAATAAAAAGCACAAAATAGCTGCCTTCAAGTCCAAGTTAATAATTACGTTACCAACTTGTTGTATCTTGCCCATTTGGTAAGATATTGGTTGGTAAGTGATAACCTACATATTTGTAAGTTCAAATCTGCCCACTGATGTTATAATTTTGTTGGTAAATAATCTATAAATGATCTCTTATAAGCACTAATTTATTTTGAAGACGTATTCTAACCTTGATAAATCCCTGAATACCCACTCAGATGGATTTTCTTACACCAAAAATAAGTTAATTATTACACTTTTTTGTTGGACACAATTTATGCCAGTACTGTGGCTTTTAGTTCAGTTGTTACATTAAATATTGCCCTCTCGGTTCTGAATATAAAATAAATAACTAATTTATATAAATTGAGAAAATTATAGCTAAGTTAGTGTGTGCTGGTTTATCAGAAAAATGGAATTTGTGCCCAGAGGGATGGTTTGTTTGTTTGGAAAGGTTTGTAATAGTTCTTTCTTAATAAAATGCAACTCATAAGGACTCCGTTAGTAATTAGAGCCGGCTTCATGTAATGACATAAAATTCGAGATTTACCACACAATTCCATTTTTCATAAAGCTGCTTGCGTTTTTTTAAGCTGTAGATTATATTTTTCTTTTTATGGATTGTTGTGAGGATTTTAAATCGATGAAGTGTTAGCGTGGTTATCTCTAATAACGATAAAGAAGCTCAACAGTAATGTTGAGATTGAAGGATCATATTGAAGTACAGAGAAAATATTAGTATTATTGATTTTTAAGAATAAAAGAGAGTACAGGGAGATCTATATAAGTAAGAATAGACTAACTCAAACCCTAAAATCTATTATAATCCAATTAAATCATAATATCTTAAAGATATATTTTAAAAATATATCTTTAATATATAATCTTAATAAATACTAAATGATATCCCTAGTAATATAATTAATTAATATTTATAAATTTGATATTTTCAACACTCCCTCTCAAGCTGGAAGCAGCTTGCACATGCAGCAACTGATCTTCAAGAAAACAATGATCCGTAGCCTAGAACTCGAATAACAAATAAAGAGTACCAAATCAGAGTAGAAGCAACAACAAACGGTCTTACAAGGGACCAAACCAACAACAAACGGTCTCACAAGGGACCAAACCAACAACGGGTGTTTCACCATGGACGAACACCAAACGATCTCACAAGGGACCACACAAGGGACTAAACCAACAACGGGTGTTTCACCATGGATGAACACCAAATGGTTTCACAAGGGACCAGAGCAACAACGGACGTCTCACCAGTGACAAACACCAAACGGTATCACAAGAGACCAAAACAACAATCAGCGTCTCAATAGACACGAATACTAAATAGTCCAATACTCCATATGTCTCACCAGGGATGAACACGAAAGGTCTTACCAATGACCAAATCAAAAGAATGCAGAACGAAACCACCGGGGTAAAAGAAAGAATCCTAAGGCCAAATCAAAAGAATGCAGAACAAAACCATCGGGGTAAAAGAAAGAATCCTAAGGCTCTGATGCCATATTAAGATTGAAGAATCACATTGAAGTATAAAAAAAATAATAGTATTATTGATCCTTAAGAATGAAAAAGAATACAATGAGACCTTTGTATCGGCAAGAATAAACTAACTCTAACCCTAAAATCAAATCAAATCATAATATCTTAAAGATATATTCTTAAAATATAATATTCATATCTAATCTTAATAAATACTAAACGATATCCCTAATAATAATAATTAATTAATATTTCTAAATTTAATATTTTCAACAAATATAAATAGATATAAAATTCATGATATAAGTCTTCATTTATATTGTTTTTAAAACTCACGCGCACGTTTCCAACGAATAATAGCTATAGCCATCAAGGCAGGCGCAATAAAGAATTTTAGTTCCATCGCCGTCAACTCGCTCCTACAGAATAATAATTGTCTACTTTTGGCTTTTATTCATAAGATAAAATTACCTAATTACCTAATTTTCCTATATTAATCAAACTATTAAACTAATTTACCTAATTCGTGTCTTAAATATATTTTCATTTTTTTAATCTTACCTTTATTTAATGCCCATTATTTCTGTTAATATTTAATAGAAGATAATGCATAATAAGTCATTTCAATATGCTCAAATTTTATAATTTATCTTGTGAATGGAAATAAATTACCCTTTGTCACTATTTGCCCAGCTAACACCATATATGTACTTAAGTATTTTTTAATATGAAGGTTGCAAATTCAACCCTAAAACATTAAACATAAAATTAGTTCATAAGTTTTTTTTTTCGTTGGCTGTGAATGATGACAAAAAAAAGGTAAAAAAACTACTACCCTCTAAAACTATTCTATCTTGTGAATAAATATAGGGAGCACTATTTGTTTTATCACATGGGAGCACGTGGTAAAATTTACTCATCAATAATAATAGACTTTTGGGGGAAAAAATGATGATTCTATCAGATTCAGATGGTTACATGTTCTTCCGTATTTGAACATCTGTCTACTTTTTATTGAAAGGTCAGAATTTATTTTAGATGCCCTCACATTCTAATGTGAAACCAAATATCATTAGTGTGATTTAAAATAACAAAATTAATATTACAATAATCATATAATTAAGAAAGTGCCAAGTGGAATCACCAGACATAATTGGCTATGAATATACGTACGATATAGAAATGACAAATAGTTATGCAAATTTAATTTGAGTCTTTAGGTTGACTTCATTCATTTATGACCAACTATGAGTTTAGCATTTCCCCCCGTAAATATCAAGCTTAGAGATATAGTAGTACGTCGGACATGCACATTTGAGTCATTGTGAAAAGTGAAAACAATATCCAATTCAATGAATGTATAGATTAAGGACAGTGATGTTGTTATATTCTACCTGCGGTTTTAATTATAAGATAAAGTTGAGTTTTTTTAAAAAATATTAGGAAAATAAAATAAGTTATTTAATCGTATCATATGTTATGTATTATTGGATTATATATTAGTTTATTAGTCAAAGTAATTAGTTTAAAGAAAAAAATAAAAACAGAAATACTCTAAAGTAATTTAATTAGCTTCCTCAATCTTTCCAAAAAATCAACTTTATTTTATATTTAGGACCGAAGGGAGTAATTAAGTTTGGGGCATGCTTTTATCTGGTGACAATGATAGATACTAGGGAGATAAAAAGCAAAACTAATAATGCCGATGAAGAAGCATCATATGACTTAGTGTTTGTTTGTGTTAACTTATTTTTTACTTATAAATCATGATTTATTGTATATGAGGTAAGTATGTGAAAGGAGTTTTATCTCAACTTACATAATAAACACTTATATTACTAAAAAATAAGCTCTCACAAACTCCCTTTTAGCAATTAGCATCCTAGTGAGAACACGAATTTAGAACGGATGATGAAGAATATATTTGTTCTAGGGAAAAAAACACAGAGAGAATAAAATTATATTGTCGCCCACAAATCTTTTTGAAAAGAGCTGATCTTCATCTCCCTATATATATAGAGACGCTTTATTTACTTTAGAATCATGGTAATATATAAAGATAATAATTATTCTAATTCCTCTGGCATTTTTCACTCATCCAAAACACTTTATTCTCGTGTCTGCATTATAGGTGGTTTACTTGATATCAGATATACTAAATTCGTTCGCCTTTAATTATCTGTCCACTTGGATTCACTTCTTTCTCGAGTATATCATTTGCTTTATTATATTCGCTTCTTCTCCTTTTTTATCTCCTCCCGTCTTCTTCTTAGACTGATTTTTTATAGTCAAATTTAATACCCCATTTGGTCATAAGCAGTTATTTGTAATATATGCATGTTGATTTTTTATTTAAAAAAAATCATCTTTAACCATTATCTCACAGCTAGAAATCCTATTTCCAAGGCCTTCAAGCCCATTTGCAAGTGGGACACATATACAAATAAAACAAAGTATGGTCAATGTGTGCAATTAATCCTTTTATATCAAAATGAAGCTATTAATCCTTATCTTTAATATAGGGCTTAATTAACTTTTTTTGGGTAATTAAATAAAATTAATTAATTAATTAATCATAATATATATAAATCATTTATTTAGTTTTTTTATGCTTTATAAAAAAATTAACTAAATATTATATTAAGAATCAAAGATATATATAATTATGTGCCCGTTACATCATGTTACATCGTATGGGGTAGGGCAAGAGAAGGAGGGGGTGTAGATATTTTCGGGGATATATCATAAAAGGTATAATTCCTCAGTCTTTAAGTATTCTAAAAAATCTCAAGTCTTTTACTCTTTCTCATTCATTGTATTTGCTGTCGTATGAACGCGTTTCGCTTGGGCCCTTCCATCAGCCAATCATGCGAGGTATGCATAAAACTTTTATTAGAATCAGATGTATGGTCTAAATCCTTCACCGACCAAAAAAATAAGTTTAACTTGAACTATATTCAATTTAGAAAGAGAAGAAAAAGATATACATTAGGTGCTGATATTTTATCATGATAAAATCAGTGAACCACGCCAGCCATAAGTCAGTTACATGTGATTTATTATCAAGAAAATTAAAACGTGATAAATATATGATTTCGTTTCAATTTTTTTTTTCTACTCATATTATAAGCTACAAAGAGATCTGCTAATAAAAATATAACCAGTATTATATGTGTGCCGTGTGCGTGTATTTAATCCTATTATTGTTTAGTTTTACCAAAAAAAAAAAACAATAGGTTAACAGCGGAATTTTACCATTATAGGTTGTCTTTAATTAATTAGTGACGAAACACTAATTAACTATTTTGTTTCTTGTAATTCATTAGTTTTTGTTTGGCTACTGCTGGTTTCATACTTTCATCATTCTTTTAAATTTAATCTAATCTTATTATTATTTATAATTTTAGGCACTCTTATTAAAAATCATAAAAATTTGGTATTAAAAATCTCAATAAACAATATATGCATACAATATAATTTTTTTGTGAAAAAATAATATATCATTTTAAATACACTGCACTATTCACAATGAATAAACGGTGTGGCTAATTCTTAAAATTATTCCCAAATCAGGCTTTTTTGCACATTGCATGAAGTTGAGAAATAATGTTACTATTCATGTTCCATATATTTGTGATAGTTAGAAATAGCGATTAGGGTTTTTATAAATAGTTTTTTAATTATGATTTAAAATGTAAAAATTTTATCTTTTTCTTTTTTTACCAAGATAAAAATTTTATCTTAATTTAGATAAACAGGTACTTTTTTTAAGTGTCGAAAAGAGAGGAACATGACACCAAGGTCTTGTCTCTGGTAGTTTGGTCATTTTCTTCGTAAGGAAGAGATCACGTGAAAAGTGGAGGATGCCCAAAGGCGAAATATCCCTGACACAATTTATAAGATGTGACATATGAGTGTGACATATAAATATAAGGAAGCAAACAAATGAAATACGCTAAAGACATCTGTGACAGTGTTCACTAGTTCAAAGATTAATCTTGACTTTTTCCCTCTCAGTTTGATTCACTCGGATTACTTTCCTGCGTTTTATATTTAGGGAAAATTTCTTAAAAAACATTGAAAATTTAAAAAGGATAAATCAGAGCTTTCAATTATCAAAATCTCATGTTAGTATAATGTTAATATAGTGGAGAAATATAAGATTATAAAATCTTGACAAAAAGACGCTCTCGCCTTTAAGCCCTTCATCTCTCTCAACTCAGAATAATCTGGCCAATTATTTTTTTTGGCTTTCTTCCACCAACTGATCGGTCCAATATAATTCAGAGAATGAGTTTTGAGTTTTCGGTGTTGACCAAGGGCTTGTCTGGCGTGCTTCAGTCGCCTTGCTTCTTGAGGACCAAGGGGCAGTGGGAGCCGATAAAGCCAGTAGCTCCGTTGATGAGGAGGGATATGTCATTGGGTCGACGAGGGGTGTGAATTGCAATATAAAGTTGTGAAACAATAAAATGAAGTTGTTAATATAAAATATGATGTTGTTATAGGCACTAAAACTTGTTAATTTCAAACTTATCACTGGCATGTGTTGGTTTTTGAGATACGAAGTTGCGAAATAAGAAAGTGAAGTTGTTAATGTAAAATATGGTGTTGTTAATATAGAAATAAGTGTTGTTATTGACCCTGAAACTTGTTAATTTCAAACTTATCCGAGCATGTGAACGAGGAAAGGCTTATGGTGGATACCTAGGCACCCAGAGACAAGGAAGGGCGTAATAAGCGACAAAATGCTTCGGGGAGTTATACGAAGTTGTGAAATAAAAAAATGATATTGTTAATGTGAAATATAATATTATTTTTTTCAGTGAAATGAGATTATTTTATTACTAACACATATTTACATCGAGAATGAAGCAAACAGGACTACAAACTTCCAGCAATTAACATATTACAAGAAGTAAACAAACTAGTCAACTAATTAAGAGCAAGTTCCTGGCGGAATCCATTCACGTGAGCAGTGCGTGTTGTCAAGGATAGGACTTCGTTTACAACACGGTGGGCGTAGGGGGTTTCTCCACAAAATAGCTGTTGATTCCTTGCCTCCCATAATTTCCAACACAGGATTCCGAAGGTGATGCACCAGAGCAAATATTGATCTTGTGGCCTTCAATTCCGTGCAATCCATTCTTTATACGGCACATGGTAGAACTAAGCCATATTTTGCTTGGGCACAAGTAAGTTCCAACAAGAGCGGGCGAGTTTACAAGAATGAAATGTGATCTAAGTTCTCTGTCCTATTTCTACATAGCTCACACCGGTCACTTTGGGTCATTCTTCTCCTTCATTGCTTACTGTTCGTAAGTAATTTGCCATTTAGAACTAGCCATAAAAAGGTTCGTACTCGTTGGGATCCTGGCCACTTCCATGCTAAATTCTATTTTGCATCCTCGTCATCCCATTCATCCGCTTGGAGTAATCGATAAGCTAGCCTCATTGTAAATTCATGATTGTTCGTTTTATTCCACTTTCGGTGATCAGGGCCTTTAGATTCCTTTGGTGTATTAGTTGCTGCAATTTGCTGCAGAATATCTCGCGGCAACAAACCTTCAATTAGCTCCATTTTCCAATTTTCTTCATCATCAACATAATGTTTCAGAGATTTTTGAAGAGCTTCATCTCATATAGGAGCATAGGAAAGATTGGATAGTGGGCCCAAATCTCCTATCTAGTGATCAGTCCATAATTTGATGAGTTCCCCATTACCAACTTCCCAGGTTAAACCCAGCTCCATTGTTCCACAGATAGTACTGAGGTGTTTCCAGAAATAAGATGTAGAGGTTATTTACCTTTTACATTTGCCACCCTCTTGCCATCCATACTTAGCATGGAGAATTCTCACCCAGAACAAATATGGCTTAGTTGTTATGGCATAAGCTAATTTCATGAGAAGAGCTGAATTTTGGCCCTATAAATTTTTTAATCCGCACCCACCATATCTTTTTGGTTGGCACATATCACTCCACCTAAGAAGATGGACGCTTCGGTGATAATCTGTGTCTCCCTATATGAATTGTCTTATCAAAGATTCAATCATTGTGCAAGTGTTAATGGGTATGCTCGTAGTTTGCATAGCATAAAGAGGAAATTGATGAGAGGACCGATTAAGCAATAGTGATTCTTCCTGCAAGTGAGAGAGATTTGGTCTTCCACCCAGTCAATTTCTTTTGAATTCTTTCTATTAAGTAGTGGTAGGTCTCATTGGTAACTCGTTGGTATATCAGTGGAACACCCAGGCATTTACCTAAATTTTCTATTTTTTGGAAGTCTAAGCTTACACATATAGAGCTCGCCACCACTAGGGAAATATTCTTAGAAAAGAAGATTCAAGTCTTGGCTTCATTCACCTTTTGCTCAGATGATAAGCAAAAAGCAGCAAGTACTCCCTTTATGAGGGTGACTTGGGATGGATCCATCGTACTAAACAAGATCAAATCAAAATATGGTATTGCTAATATAGTTGTTATTGGCCCTGAAACTTTTTAATTTCAAACTTATCCCTGGTATGTGTTGGTTTTTGAGATATGAAGTTGTGAAACAAGAATGTGAAGTTGTTAATGTAAAATATGGTGTTGCTAATATAGAGACATGTGTTGTTATTGGCCCTAAAACTTGTTAATTTCAAACTTATCCCTGGTATGTGTTGGTTTTTGAGATACAAAGTTGTGAAACAAGAAAGTAAAGTTGTTAATATAAAATATGGTGTTACTAATATAGAGACATGTGTTGTTATTGACCCTGAAACTTGTTAATTTCAAACTTATCCCTGGGTATGTGTTGGTTTTTGAGATACGAAGTTGTGAAATAAGAAAGTGAAGTTGCTAATATAAAAAATGGTGTTGTTAATATAGATACATGTGTTGTTATTGGTTTTGAAACTTGTTAATTTCAAACTTAGTTCTATCAATAGGGTCAATAACAACACCTGTATCTATATTAACAACACTATTTTTTATATTAACAACTTCACTTTTTTGTTTCACAGCTTCGTATCTCAAAAACCAACACATACCCAGGGATAACTTTGAAATTAACAAGTTTCAGGGACAATAACAATACTTGTTTCTATATTAACAACACCATTTTTTACATTAACAGCTTCACTTTCTTATTTCACATCTTCGTATCTCAAAACCCAACACATGCCAGGGATAAGTTTGAAATTAAAAAGTTTTAGAGCCAATAATAACATATGTCTCCATATTAACAACACCATATTTTACATTAACAACTTCACTTTGTTATTTCAAAACTTCGTATATCAAAAATCAACACATGCCAGGAATAAGTAACAAGTTTCAGGGCTAATAACAACACATGTCTCTATATTAACAACACTATATTTTATATTAATAATTTCATTTTTTTGTTTCACAACTTCGTATCTCAGTTCACACCCCTCACCAACCCAATGACATATCCCTCCTCGTCAACAGTGCTACTGGCTTCATTAGCTCCTACTAATCCTTGCCCCTTAAGAAGCGTGGCAACTAAAGCGCCAGACAACGCTTGGTCTCAATACCAAAAACTCAAAACTCGTCCTTTGAATTATATCAGACTGATCAGTCAGTGGAGGAAAGATAAAAAAAATTAGCCAGATTATTCCAAGTTGAGAGAGAGAAAGAAGAAAATGAAGGGCTCAAGGGCAAGGGCATCTTTTTGTCAAGATTTTATAATCCCAGATTCTTCCTCTGTACTGACACTATACTGACATGAGATTTTGATAATTGGAAGCTTTGATTTGTCCTTTTCTAATTTCCAGTGTATTTTTCTGAAAATTTCCCTTATATTTAATTCTTTTTTTTTTTGCATTTTAAATACTTTTTTTTATTTCAATATACTCACAGTTGCAATATTTGAACATGTATTAGTATTAATTATTTGTAAGTTACTCTTTCATGTCATAAATATAAGACATAGTTAACTTTTTTTAGAAATTAAAGAATGTAAATAAGTTACTTAATTATATCATATATTGTGTGTTATCCGTTTATAAGTTAGAAAAAATAGCTTAAAGAAAAAATGATGAATATAAGTATTTTAAAGTTATTTAATTAATTTTATTAATATTTATAAAAAAAACCACCCATATCTTATATTTAAGACATGAGGAATATATGATTGTTCCATGATATAAAAGCATGCTATTTTTGCATGCACTCCTATCCTAGGCCTGTTTCTCACTCCACCAAAATTTTGTGAGACCCGACTTTTTTTTTTTTTTTTTATTCTCAACAAAGAAGAAATTATTCATATGAAATTGTATGTCAAAGAATTAAGAAAAGAAAAGAGGAATCGGGTATATATATTTATTTGTCGTATGTAGTTCATAGGATCAAAAGAGTAGGGCAGATATTGAGTGGGGGAATATATGAAATGTCCCCCACCCATATAATGTCATGGGGCATTGGGATAGAGACGGAAAGCGAGTGAAACTCACCCCGTGCGGTCTCTTATCTAGAGCATCTTTGAGAATGATCTTAAATATAATGATCGAAATTATTTAATCTCCTTTTCGGGAAAAAAAATTATTTTATCTTTTAAATTTATAATTTATTTTCTAATATTTTTATTGATTATGCATATATGCATTAAGGGATTTTTATTAAAGGATAATAATGATAAAAGAAGTTATTTTAAGAAAATAATATAATTTTTTTATAAATAACTAATATAACTAATTTCATTAATATATCCAAATTAATCGATCAGCTCTTATATTAAATATTAAACATAGTGTGATTTTTGGTTTCATTGGACACTTCACAATCTTCCAAGGCAATAAATATTTATCTTTCATTCAATAATAAAATAAAAATTAATAAGATATTAGAATATAGTGTAATTAATAAAAAAAATATGATACTTTTGATTATTTTATTTTTTTTTATATAAAAGAAAATGACTTGAATTTTCCATTATTGAGAGGAACCTATCGTGTTCGGAGCTGACACCTGGCACTTTTTATCTATGTCTCTGGTGGTCCACTTGATTGTCTCTCACGCTCCCAAGTGGGAGGAAAACTGAAAAAGGGAAAAAAGAGTAAAGGAAATTTTGGGCGGAATTTAGAAATAAATTGAAAAAGAAGTTAAAACGAGCGGTAAGGATTAAGGAAGGATGAGGATCCATGCACACGTGGCGGATTACTACAAGTAGGGCGGCAAGTGGTGATGACGTAGGGAAATTAAGCAAACAAGAATGCTGAGTCGTTTGGTTTCCTCTTGCGCCTATCCATAAACTCTTGGCCCCTCCTCACTCTCCCCTCTCTTTCATTCCCTCACTTTTTCAAGATATTTCAGCCTTACATATCTTCCTTAAATATCTTCTTGTTATTATCATTATTATTATAACATAATTGAAATGAAGTTGAAATAGAGTAACCCTTGGCCTCGGTCACACTCACGCCACTTGCAACTTCTCGCTAGCTCATACGCTGCTCGCTTCCTCTGCCTCCCCCTTTTCTTTATTTTTCATTAATCTCACTGCTACAGATTTAAGTATGTATAATGTTTAATATATAATTATTATAATTAATAAATATCATATATGTAGAGGTAGAGGTTGCATAAGGATATGTAATATTCAAACCTAATGGTTAATTATATGTATCATCATGTATTGTGAGGCGGAATTTACGAAAACACAAAAATAACAGTTGTAGTTAATAACCATCATTTAGTTAGTGACAAAAATGACGATTTTTTTTAAACAACTGTTATATAATGCTTATAAACGATTTGTCTTCCAACCCTTATATCAGCGAAGATAAAACATAACAGTTTTAAGAAACAACAATCATTTAACTCTTTCATAACCCTTCATAACATTTGGACCTTCAAAGTCATAACTCATCATAACCCTTCGTTATCCCGCTAGACCTTCATAAGTCATAAGTCATAACCCTTCGCAAATTCAAGACCTTTATTTAAACTCAACTGATCCTTGTGATTCTTACTATTTTTCTTTATCAGTCTCCCCCTTCTTTCAATCGTGTTAAGATCCTAAGGAACTCCTCCACCCCCTCCTCCTCCTCCTCCTCAAGGCTTGTTGGTGGTAACAAATGGCTCAAGTACTAATGATCTTAACCACGTTGCTCCCTTTGCCATAGCCGTGGCTCCAGCCCCTCTGCCAATCCATCTATTGTGCCGAATGACAAGATGAAATAAGAGAAAAGAGCATTGAAAAAGGATCCTATTGTCATAAAGGTGGTCCAGAAAGTAAATTAAGAGAGAAGGGAAGAAACTTACTTCAGGTAGAACAAGAAAGGTCAAATTTTGAAATATGACAAAGTTCACAATTTGTCCTTTCTTGTTCTATTTCACAGTAAATTTCCTCCCCTCTCTCTCGTAATTTGCTTTTTAGTC
Source organism: Inga oerstediana (assembly GCA_963210345.1). Lineage (NCBI taxonomy): Eukaryota > Viridiplantae > Streptophyta > Magnoliopsida > Fabales > Fabaceae > Inga > Inga oerstediana. The sequence continues at coordinate 12,023,151 of OY723405.1, read as the reverse complement.
CTCCTTCATGATAACAAGACCCTTTCCCAGTACTCATTTCTCTTGTGTCATCTTGTCATTTGGTGCAATAGATAGATTGGAGGGGGCGGAAGCACCGGTTACAACGGAGGGGGCGACGTGGTTAGGATCCTCAATACTTGAGATGCATAATAATTATTTAATAAAACCCATCACTTAATAGAAGTTTAAAAAAATAAATAACAGTGGTAATTAGTAACCGTCATATTTTGTCCCACAAGAACGACAGTTGTTAGGGAAAAACTGTCATGAAACAATAAACGCTGTGATGGTTTGAAACCTTTCCCCTTCGACACGCTAATGATAATACTCTGACCCGGCCTCTATCTCCCTGCTCCGTTGATGAGAATGATGATGGGGACGAGGAAGAGGACGAACATGACGATAAAGACAGCAACCATCCTTATCATCTTGTTCGTCCTCCTCTTCCTCATCCTCATTCTCATCATCGGAGGATGGAGATGAAGTTAAAAATTAATAGTTCACGGTTACTAGTTAAGAACCGTAAAGTATTTTTTCCAACATACTTAACGATTATAATTAATATTGTGGTTGATTATGCAATTTACAGTAGACACCAAATATCATGGACAAATGCAAGAGAACTTTTGATTCATCATCTGACAAAAAAGAGAAAGATAAACTCATTTTGCCAACAAGTATTGAAGGTCTCATCCACGCAACCTACGAGCTCCATCATATGGTTCAGGTTTACTTTTGAGAGCAAGGACGCATGGACCAATCCTTGAAGGAACTAACCTCTCTTATTTGCTCTTTGAATGAGAAGGTGGACAAGTTATTGGAGAATGATGAAGCTGATGATGCATCAAAGTCTTAAAACATCTTCGTAACTTTTTATTTTTAGTTCGTTTATTTACTTTATCTTTTTTTTTTGTTATAAAATGATGGTTGCATAATCAACTGTTAATTTTTTTTCAAAAAAGTGTATACATTACTATTATTAAGTAACAATCGCCACTAATTAGAATACCATCAAATACATTGTAGTTGTACTTTATAACTGTCATATATTGTCTCACAAGAATGACGGTTCTTACAATAAAACTGTCATGAAACTTTAGATGAACAAACAAATAATTTGCTTTTCAACTTCATATCAGAAAAGCAACATAATAGTTTTTCAACTAAATAATTGTCAACTAAATAGTCCAAACATTTCCCCTTTCCTACGCTCATGAAGAGAACACTCTGTGATTCTTCGTTCTTTGATGGTCAACACGAAAACTAAATACCCTTTCATTACCCACTATTGCGCGTGACTACTCCTCTTCAACTTCCAACGTGTGCGATGATAGTTTGAATTCGTCACTTTCAATCTATATAAACTTTCAATTTCCATATGTTTATCGCTTCCTATGTTCTTTTAATTATCAAGATAAAACGTCATGCTGAATACTTGCTATAAAGTCCACGACATCCTCCTCCTCCTCCACCACCTTCCCTTCCTTCACAACTACCACCACATCTTTTTGCCCCTTCTCCTCCTTTACAACCTCTGCCTCCGCCTCAAGTGGAGGCAAAGATGCAATATGTAGAACGCATTGACCATGCAGTAAGGAGGATGACCGGATATTTAATGTGTATGAACAGGAAGGTCAATCTCATTCTTGATGAGTATGGGATTGGCCACCATGATCATGCCATACTCCCAGATTATTTAGGCCACTCTTCTGGTGATGAGTAACGTGATAATGTGTGGTTTGCTATGAATTTAAGAAACTTTTGATTCATTCAAGTTGAAAGCAAACCTCAGATCATCTATCAGGCTCAGGCAACTAGTAATTAGAGGGTAATATTTTTTTGTTTCGTTTTTATAAAATATAATTATCTGGGCACTAGATGCCCAAAAAATCTAAAAAATAATAATAACATACCTCAGGGTTATTAACTTATAATTGTGGTGTGTTTGTGTGTGTGTGTGTGTTAAAACAATAACATAACTCACGGTTATTAACAAGGAACCATAATAAATATATATGGATAAACAACAATTTTATTAATACAACTGTTTTGTAAAGTCTTCAGCACAACAACCCAAAAAACACTACCCATCATCTTCTATTTAAGCGTTTGAAACAGAACACATTTGACACTTAGTCTATTTGAATGAAACCCTCTAACATCTTAACCCTAATACTCCTATTGTCTTTTTCAGCCGTCTAGAGTCATTTTCAATCGAGCAATGATGACTCCCTATTTTTAGATAATTTTAAGACAAATTTTAATATATTTGGGAGTCATTTATAATAAAACAAAGGGATTTTAGTCAAATTTTGATAAGATATCGATTTAAAAAGATTTCATTATAAATATCAAAGTTTAGGATAAAAATAATGATTTTGATATTAAAGATAAAAATAATTATATTAATAATAAAAATAATAATTTAAGATAAAAAATAAAAGATATTTCAATTATTGTTGTTGTTGTTATAGCATTATCATTATTTATCATTATCATTATCTATTTTTTTTATCTTTTTGTTTGATTTTATTTTGCTAGAGAGATATTGCATGAGGATCTAGAAACGTGACCTATATATAGGGAGCTAAGCTTCTTCAGGAAGAGAGGAGGAGAACACATGTTCGGATACAGACGAAAGGAGAGGCGTTCGGGTTCGGTCATCATCTTCATGAGAGGACAAGAGGACTGTGGAGGTGGCTAATTTGAAGACCGGCAGCACCACTGGATCATAGGACACTGTGGAGAATTGGGGGGCAACTGGAGCCAAGGAATTGAAACTTAGAATGGATTTGAGGCTTAGTCTTTTGGTTTTATTAACTTCTTCTCTTTCTTTTCAGTTAACTCTTATTCTACTGTGGATTATTATTACTTTGATTTGGTTTTGGTTATGACTATGAATAACTAAATTTCTTATTCTATGACTGCTTTAAACTATTAGATGGATTAAGACTTATTTATTTATTTCTTTTATTTATTAATGAAATTTATGTGTTGATTTTACCTCTTGCTTATTGCTTATGAGTGATTGGCTACCACTTAGATTGTTGAGTTCAATTGAGTAATGCTTGAGAAAACTAATTTAATTGTAGAACTTAGATAAAATCTTGCTAGACTTAAAGTTCAGGGGTTAAATGGATGATTTGTTAATAGGGTAGAGATATATCTTTTAACCTAGTATTGTCTAATTGAGGTTAGAGTTTAATGAGTGTTTTCTTTAACTGAGACAAGAGATTGTGCATGTTAATTGGGAATATAAAATTGGTTTTGACTTGATAAAGCTTTATCAATTAATTTTGAACATATGACAAGCATATGTCTTCATTATCAATTTAAGATTTAAGTTAGTCTTATGAAATACAATAAGGATAAGTAATCCTAGGTTCCTCTGATCTTATGGGAACGATATTATTATACTACTTGTGGTGATTCGTACGCTTGCGGTTAAGCTAGACGGCTAACAAGCCGCATTGTAAAAAGGCTTCCTTTTACTTCTTAGCGATAGTCGCACTAGTCAATACCTTCACACTTGTCTCAGAGATTGCTGAGTGAGTTGCTTTTGCTTGCCTTAACTCGTGTTTTTATCGTTTGTGAGCCCTAGCTAGGCCGTACTCTTCTAGTGCACTGTTCTCCTTGTTCAATTGATGTATCTTTATAAAGTCACGACGCAATAAAGCATTTAAGGTAACATTAAGTTGCTTTTGTGAAAGTTATTTGTTTTTTGAAAAACCCATTATTGCTTTAATCGAAAGTTCATTTCCTGTTACAAGAAGTTGTCAACCTATTACTTTGACTAAAGGCTACTTTATTGATTTTTTTTTTAAGTAACTTCCGGACATATGATCCCTGAGAAAAATACATCTCCTCTTTTGGAAGTATTCGCATCTCCAGAAGTTACTTCAAAAAGTTTAATAGGTTTGATGAATAAACTAATTCATGTGTATCGATGAGAGTCATACAGGAATAAGCTCTGTAAATAAAGTAGTTCAGATGTACTGAGAGTCATACACGAATAAGCTTTGTCAAAAAAATAGTTTAGGTGACATATTGAATTTATTGTTGTGAAGTTATGTTTTTTTTTTTATATCTCATTTTTGCTCTGATTGAAGGTTCATCTCCTGTCTTTCTATTGAGTAAGTGGCATCAAATTAAACGCCATGAAATTTAATATTGTGTTTAATCCTAAACTCTTCAATGTGATAATTTATGAGCTACTTGGTCTCGTCTCTATATATATATAATAGAGAAGTACTTCTCACATCTAGTAGCGATACCATTTTGATAAATCAAGATTTTATAGGCTTTGTGACAATCGCACTCCTGATCTATATATATAATAATGTAAGTGTTTACCTATACTTTGCGTCTCTTTACAATTAAGTCTGGAAAGCAAAGGAAAATTGGAGAAAAACAAATATCCCCATCAGAAATGGCGCAAGGATTATATAAACCCTTAAACTTAGAGGTGGGAAAACGGCCCAACCTGGCCCATTTAGACTCGACTCTCATAAAAAATTTCTATTCTAAAGCTCTGCCCATTTACTTATGGGCTTAAGATCAATCCGTGGGCTTCAAGCCCGTTTAAGTTTTGTTTTTCTTTTTCTTAAAGAAATTATATTAAAACACTAAATTTTTTAATTTAAGACAAATATTTTTAAAGTATTAAATGTTTTATCTTTTTATAATAAATAGAATAAGCGATCATTTGCCTTAAAACAAAATCCTTCATGAGATAGATACTTTAATTCTTATTTTTCAATTTGTGTTATTAGTTTTTTTTTTAAATATAGTTTGCATAATATTGAGACATCTTCAAATACAATTAAAAAAATTGTTCTCTTTGTTTACATTACATCAATAAAAAATGATTCTTTCAATATCTCATAAGGATAAATTTCTCTGGGGAAATATTAAGAACCAAATTTAAGATTCTTAAAAATTGAGTAATATTTTTTAAAAAAATCAATTAGAAGACTTTTAATTAATAATAATATCATCAACAAACTTCTCTTAGCTTTTTAATGAGAATATAATCAATTTTTTCCTTTAATACTTTCAAATAGCAACACTATATGATTTGAAAAACATTTTCAATTTTAAAAAATCATTTTTTTAAAAAGCAAAACTCAACTTGCAGTCATTTAATAAAAATTTTAAAAAATTGGCGGGATTAAACGGGCCGTCCCAACTACTATTAAAGGCTCTAAATCATAAGTTCAGCCCTTGATGGCCCGAGCTCGACCTGATTTTTCAACTCTACTTGAACTCAAGTGTTTGCATATCCCTTCCTCCGCCGTTTATGATAAGGGTATATGTTTTTTTCCCAATGTCTTTTGCCTTCCAGGGTTCATTCTTGTTAGAGTCACAATTATATATAAGTCAACGGTTACATTATCACTTATATATGTCAACAGTTACCATTGATTCTCCCCACAAACTCGGAATGTCTCGATCTAATTCAAACTGCATAGAAATTCAATGTGAAAGGTACTGTTGTTCTACTCCCTCCGGTCCTAAATATAAGACATAGTTGATTTTTTTTTTTGAGAAATTAAGGAAGCTAATCAAATTATTTTATAGTGTTTTTATTTTTTATTTTTTTTCTCTAAACTAATTAGTTTGATTAATAAACTGATATATAATCTAAAGATACATAATATATGATATCATTAAGTAACTTATCTAACTGGCAAAAAAAATTAAGTAACTTATTTAGCTTCCTTAATCTCTCCAAAAAAGTCAACTATGTCTAATATTTAGAACCGGAGGGAGTATTATATGTACAGAGGAGGTCAACTAGTTTATAAACTCTCACTTGAAGAGTCTTAAATCCATACATCATAGTTAATATATAACACTTGTCTATGTGAGATCGTTATTAAATTTTATTAAAAGTCACTGTTCTTATATACAAACCGTTATGTATGTTACTGAATAAATAATAGTTGTAAAATGAAACTGTTATGTATCATGCAAGCATTAGAATATATTATGATGATTGTTTACATATGATCTTTAATTATTATCACAATAGTGGACAGATCATTGCCACACTAAACCTTAATACATAACGAGTGTTATATTATAACTGTTATAATAGATTTGGAATAAATAATGGTTCAAAATTGTAATGTATCTGTGTTGAGTTTTTATAGTGTCTATATATATGAAGGTTTAAAATCATGATTTATGACAATTAACCGCCATATATCGCATTAGGGTCTCTTCCAAACCTTAAAAAATTTTTACACGCACACAGACGAACACAGACACGTTGAAACGTCATCGTTCAACGGCGTGGCACCAGACATAAGCACGAAGTCCCCACCAACGCACATGTAGAAAATATTTTATCTTAAAAAAACATGCTCATATATGTTCTCATGTATATAGTCTTTTGGGTTAAGAGCCTAATTTTATGCTAAAAGTTTTTGTCGAAGGGTAATTTTGTCTCATAAATTTTAAAAAAGAAACAATTTTATTTTAGCCATTATCTCAATTAATTGATTAAATATACTGATCTGATAGTCCATATGTCATTCACGTCATTTTTGTTAAGATACAAATTTGTACCGGAAATCCATGTATCATCTATTTCATTTTTTTTCAAAGTTAGGTTTAAAATTTCAAAGGAAAATTTGTACTTTCACAAAAAGACATGAATGATATGTGGACTGTCAGCTTAGCATATTTGGTTAACTAATTGTCAAAATTAACTGAGATAACATCAAAGACAAAATTACTTCATTTTTAAAACTTTTAAAGCAAAATTGCCTCCGAAAAACTCTTAGAGCAAAATTGGTCCTCGATAAAAATTTTGAGAAATAAAATTGACCCTTAACCTAGGTCTTTTTAACTAAATTGTTTCATTCAAAAAATAATTAAAATTAATTAAAAATAATAACTATATAAAAAATATGCTTTATTTTCCGAATATACCCTGCTTTGTGGTTGGATGAAGTAGAGTTTGATAATGATAAAAATGTACAAGGAATTTAATGAAAGGTAAAATGGATAAAAATAATCCTTGACACTGTTCAAGATGGTTTTATAAAAAAGCCCCGACCATTTAGAAAAAGAGGAACTCATACCTAAACACTTACCACTCTGGTCTTATTTATAAGTTATTTTTGACAAAAAACTTTGGTCCTACTTATAAGTCCATTTTCAGGATAATAAATGAATTTTATACTTTTTTACCCCTATTAATTGCAATATAAACAAAAGAAATTTATTCATATTGACTTTTAAAAATTAAAATCAATCATAGATAAGGGCGAAATTGAAAATTTAGCCTATAGTTAATGAGTTAACTAACTCTCATTGGTATGTGAGAATTAGTTAAAAAGAACTTATAAATAGGATTAGAGTGATATCAAACTATAATCCTCTAAATAATACATAGCCTCTGGATTCTCTTTCTTAGTCAAATAATCCAGCTTATGAATAAATAAAATTTTCTCTTGTTGATAACTGTCTCGCATATTTCCTATGCTTTGGCTACCACTCTTTAAAAATGGCTTTTCAAAATTATTCTTTTAAAAATTTGACAGTGACAGACAGCCACTTTTATCTGTTCACTCCGAAAAATTGAGAATCCTGCGTGACATCTATGCAGCATTCCCTTAAATTATAATTTTTCTCACTTTCTGACAGTTTAGTTTTCTTATTTCTATTTACAAGCATTATTATTTTTTAATGATATTATCATCCTTCATTTAAATTTTTCACTTTTAATTTGTATAAATATTAAAGAATAATATGAATCTTCACTAAATTATATGTTAGAAGAAAATGATATATTTATTAATTTTAATTAAATATAAAAATCTTCGAGCATCCACCGGACCTCGAGGGAGTCCGAGCGTTCATCAAAAGTCAAAAGATCCCGAAAAAAATGCATTTCCCAAATTATGAATAGAAGCGTCTATTAATATCCGTACTTTTGCTGCTTATTATTTATATTTAGAAAAATTTATGAACCATCCCACTTATTAATCTGTTCAGAAATCGGGCAGATACTGGACAGGCTTGTATTGCGCACTGATTAGTGGTACACGTGTCCTCGTATGTCGCGAGCATGATCCATCCAGGGCACCTCCTGTGAGTACTGGCAGGAGCATGATCTATGACCTACCAATAATTAAAAAAATGAAAAAGTGCACCAAAGTTCAAAAAAGTGCAAAACAGACACACATTAGGCCGCCACGTGTCGAGGATGTCTCTTGACAACAGCCACAAGATTTTAACGAGCTGTCTAGATTTCGATGAGGGGCACGCAAACAAGGGGTTTTTATTTTTATTTTTTTATTTTTTTTTGCCCCAAACAACGACAAAACGGAAATTCAACATCTGACGTGGCAACCCCTTCTGGTGCGCTTTTTCGCTTTTTCTTCATTACAAAGTTCAGTTTTCACACACCCCATCCCCTCTCTCTTCTCCAGCCTCCCTGTTCTTTTCCTTTTCCTCAACCTTCTCTGATTTTCCTCGGTTTCTCTTCTTCTTCTCCCTCTTAACTCTGTCACTATTTCTCATTCCTGGGTTCTGTAGATTTCAGACCTGTGTTGCTTTCTCTCCTGATTCCGATTGTTTTCCCGGAAAAACTGTTCCGTGTGGTTTTGTAGGTTTTTTTTGGTAGGAGGGAAATAGGTTTCGGATGGATTTTGGTTAACAAAAGATTTTTCTTTTTGTGTGGGTGGAAAAGTTTATGTAAATTTCTGGGATTTGTTTCTGCGATCAAGCTCTGGTTGATGCCTTCGATTAGTAATTGATCAACAGATCTAACAGTTCGAGGGTAGAAGAAGAACACTGAATCGTGTCCAGGTTCTGAATCCGCTGAAATTTGCTGCTATGGCTATTCAGGTATGTAGTACTACAGAAGTTTCTGCTCTGTAATTTTATTTTCGTTAAATATCTCTTGATTGATTCTGTGGGCTCAATTTTCTTGTAAAATTCTTTTTCTCATTTTGTTTTGGGTAAAGCAAAAGAACGAGGAATCTATTTTGAAAGATGATAAGATTTCTTCTTTCAAATGCCAAAAGTGCATATATTCCATAAATCGGTCACTATTGGGAATTTTGGGTGTTTCCTTTGGGATTTTTTTTTGGCCAAAGTTTCCTTTAGGATTTGTACAAACGATTTCTGATTATAATTAATTAATTCTAGCTAATTACTTTAGCATCAGAAATTTTTCCTTGTTCTTCTTGGTAATTAGATTGTAAATATTTGCGCTTTGGATTTTGGACACAGGATCGTAATGAAGTTTCTAGGTACAATGGTCTTCCGCTAGAAAACGGAGGATCTCTGAGTTCTGGACTAGGTTATGCTTCGCGTGTTGAACAAAAGGATCAGATTTCTCGTGGAAAAGAACGCTCTCCAAAGGTTCAATCTTTAATCCTCTGTTTCTCACGTTTTATAGTTATTTGATTGGTTAATTGTTCGTGTTTATGATCTATAAGTAATCCATTTTGTGTCTGCTTCAACAGGTAAGGAAACCATACACCATCACGAAACAGAGGGAGCGATGGACAGACGAAGAGCATGAGAAATTCATTGAAGCTCTGAAGCTCTATGGCAGGGCATGGCGAAAGATTGAAGGTAACATTTAATTTCAACTTTCTATATGCAATCTGGTTATTTCCGGGGAAAAAAAAATCGAAACTTGGAAGATAAAAATTGCAAATTCACTCGATATATACTTGTAAAGAAAAGAAAGAAAGGATTATAGGTGTTCTTGGTCGAAGTCTTCAGATCCTTTATTTTTCGTAACAGAACATGTTGGCACAAAGACAGCAGTTCAGATTCGAAGCCATGCTCAGAAGTATTTCACAAAGGTCTATTGCTTTCTCTATTGTTATACAAAATTCCTATTCAGATATGAAAGAAAGTTCAAATTTTGATGGCCCCCCATTGATTTTTTTGAATCTGAAGGTTGTTCGCGAGTCTAGTGGGAGAAGCATAATAAGCACAGTGGAGTCCATTGAAATTCCACCTCCACGACCAAAGAAAAGGCCTTCTCATCCTTACCCTCGCAAGCGGGTAGTGTTTCCTAATACAGCAATCTCCAATGAAGGCAAGGCACTGAGGTCCAATTCTCTCAAGTCATTAGAATCTGATCAAGAAAATCAGTCTCCAAAATCAGTGTTATCTACGATTGGCTTAGACACTCCTGGCTGCTCGGAACCAAATGGAAGTTCATCTGAGGAAGATGGTTCTGCCCCGAATGCTGATTCATCGCTTGATCCACAAACACCTCTGGTATTTCCTGATCTAATCTGTTTGATCATCATCATCATCATCTATAGCAATAAAAAAAAGACTTTATATAATATGGCTGTGTGTTTGTTCTGTTCAGAAATTTGAGCTTTTCCATAAGGAAAGTGTTTATGCCAAAGAAGACGCAGCAGAGGAACCTTGTGGTCGAGTTGTTAAGCTTTTTGGGGCTAATCTTCTGGCTATAGATAGTTGTCCAACAAAGAAGAATTCTTGTATAACAGAAGCTCCTGCTGGTTTTACTTCTAGGAGAACTCTAGTTGAAGATAAAGTTGAAAAGGAATTATCTTGGGGTGGTTCAAACATGACTAGCTCTGTAAATAATGGTGACATTATTGATGAAAACCCAGATGATGTTGAAGCCAGAAGTCACATGCATTTCTCTGGAAAGGGAGAAAAATTGAGTCTTTTTAGCGACTTGATAACACCCAGAGGACCCTCAACCGTATCTGAATTATTGGTGAGGTCTAAAGGGTTTGTGCCATATAAAAAATTCTTAACAGACAGAGAAAATCAGCCCTTTCCTATAACAGCACGGGAGAGGGATGGCCAAAGCATTCGCCTTTCATTATAGGTCCTCACTCCTCAAGCAATCCCCAGAAAAGGAGGCTGAAATTTTTGACTTGTTTGATGCATTTTTCAGCTGCTGATTCTCCTGGTGTTCATATTCATAAACCTGTCTTTTTCTACAAGTAATTTCGCAAGTGACCTTTTTTTTTACCCCCAAAATATTACTAGGTAGTATAGTCCATGTAGGTTCTTTTTGGTATTTGTTGGAATTCTTTTTTCCTACTTTGTACTGTAGATTATGTAGTATTTTTCCCCAGTTGTCCATGCAAATTACAAGGTAATAAAATGATGCTACTATATTATGCTTATGCATGCCTTAATGAAGCCAGTTCAAGTTTATTCAATGGATGTATTCATTAGTTGGAGGCTGGAACTGAGTCTCTAGATCACAAGAACGACAGTGAAAATCGATGATAAGACCCAACATCCGATTGCTACTCGATCATATAGAGAGGGATACAAGGGAGTGGCGAAAAGACATAAAAAGGGGGATAAAAGGAGGCGATACTAACGGTTCAAAGGATTATCCTTAGGTTCTTGACTGTAAGTAAAAGGAAGGGCATATGAGTAGGGAGTGTAGGTGCAGCTATGGGTGCGTGCAGTCTTTTCTTACTTTTGGCCCCTTTTAAGGCTTAGTTGGGTTTGGTTACAGAAATATTTTTTTTAATCTAACTTTTATAAAAATAAGATAGAATAAAAATTAGATTGTAAATGTGATTTGTATTTGGATTGACGGTGTTAAAAGTGATTTTTTTTTTTTTAGAAAAACCAGACTTTTGAGCTTTTTCTCAAAAAATGTTTTTGAAAAAAAAAAAGTTTAATAGCCAAAACACAAATCCAATCCCCCAGTTTTCAAAAAGGCATAAGCCACCATAACTTTTTTATCCAAACAGGCACTTAGTCATCTCTTTCATGAGGGAGGGGAGCAGAGTCTTTTGAAGTTGAAAGATGAGAGGAAAGTCTTGCCTCTGGAATGCCAATGTGGGCTGGAGGAAGATCTTTTTTCATCATTTTATCTTTTCGTTTTAGTGTAATTTCTTGTGTCCCTACTGTTGTAACTTCATTCAGTTCTTGCTTTATCCAAACCAATGTCATTTAAACCTGTAACACATGGTAAGAAAACTGTTCATCTCAATCAATCAACATGACACCCTATCATCGACACCATTCAATTCTCAAGAGGAATAATATTATGACTTAATTCAATTGCAGCTTGGTTTTGCCTACTGGTTGAGTTCCCTCTCACTTTTCAGTGTTGTTTTTCCTGCCCGCTCTCTTGGGTTCTATACTTCTATCATATTGTTATACTATTGCAGTGTTGTTTTGCCTACTGGTTGAGTTTCTGCTAATTTTTCAGCGTTGTTTTTCCTGCTCGCTCTCTTGGATTCGATACTTCTATCATATTGTTATAGGGTGTGTTTGGAACAGCGATTGTCAATTGGGCTTGTTTCAATTGAGCTTGTTGTGATATTACTTTTGATAAAAGCTAAATTATGTAATGTGATTTGTGTTTGGATTGACGATTGTCAATTTGGCTTTTGCAAAAATAAAAAAAGTGGTGTGTTTGGAACAGCGATTGTCAATTGGGCTTTTGTGATAATGATAAAAGAGAAATGTAATTAAAAATTATAAAAAATTTATAATAGTTTAAGTTGGGAAATTAGACAATTAAAAAATGCACAATCTAATTAGAAAAATATTACATAACCAATTGGATCACATGTTCCGTACAATTTGATTTCTAATTGAGTCACGAATTTGAATCATTTCAGAGGAAGATCGCCTGCTATAATTTGTCGTGGAAGATTGTTCAACTATACTATTATTATCTACATCAACAAGATTCCCAGCTTCACCTTGGCGAAACACTACGTCTGCAATATCATTTCGCCTAATAAAATTATGTAGGGCCATTGTTGCACAAACAATGCGGACTTGTGTCTGATAGCTATACTTGCGCATATTTTGCAACAATTGAAATCGATTCTTCCACGTTCCCAAAGTCCTTTCAAGCATACATTCCTATGTTAATTATCTGCTGTTATATTTGTGAGATTGCTTTGCTTTATTGTTTTAAACATGCCTTTACAATATTAATAACAATATTAATTGATGTACCTTTTGAATAAAAAAAACAAAATTACTTCATTAAACAACTCCCGAATACTTACCCTGAAGATACTTTTGGGGGGGAAAACATCTTTTTAGATTTTACGCCCTTGTGGTCACGGAAAAATTGGAGAGTACTTGGTGGACCCCACATGCTTCGTGGACGTACGGCATATAATTTTCAAGCAGATGGGACCCACGAAACCCCCAATACTTGACACGCCCTACTCCCCGCCGCTACTCGATCATATGCCACCTAACGGATATATCTGATCGAGCTTTTGATAAAAGCTCCAGTATTGAGCTTGTTCCAAACGTGCATGTACAATGGTTATTTTCTCAAAAGCTTAATATCTAATCTTATCAACCAAACATGGAAAAAAAAATCACTGCTGGCAATTGGGCTTTTATATGCCCAATTGAGCTTAAGGGTGTCCAAAAGCTGCAACCAAACACACACTATAGTGTAACTAATTAACAATAGCCCAAGACCTTCTAGTCCTCACCTGATCCACGTATTATATGAGGGCAGAGCTATTTGTTATTGGGTTCAAATTATGGGCCCAATGAACGCAGAGCAAATGTCTCGTTTTGACTTGTTATGAAAATTCAGGCCCCAAAATTATCAGTTGCTTCAGCGTAGGTTTAACCGTTTAACAGCAATTTGTTTACCAGGAGGAGGCGCAAATGTCATCCGCATGTAATGATGTCAATTTGCTTCCGTATTGGCCAAGAAATTACTCTCTCCGATCATAATTATAAGATAAAGTTGACTTTTTTAGATAAATTAAGGAAGCTAATTAAATTACTTTAGAGTATTTATATTTATATTTTTTTCTTCAAACTAATTTGTTTAACTAATAAATTAATATATAATCTAAGGATACATAACATATGATATAATTAAGTAACTTATTTAGCTTCCTTAATTTCTCCAAAAAAAAGTCAACTTTGCCTTATAATTAGGATCAGAGATAGTAATTTCTTTGATAGGAAAAAAATTTAGGTGAGTTAGGTCTCAAGTTTATCAAGATTATTGGTGGTAGCACCTAAATTCTTATGCAATTAAGTGGATCTTCCACCTCCTCCCTAATACTATGTAGATCTTGTTGATAGCAGTTCTTGCAGAAAATTGGTTGATTCAAGTTGTGCCTAAGAACTTTATCCTTAAAAGCTATTCCATAACTACTAGATCCTTCCCACCAAAAGAATTCAATAAGGAAGAACACCATAACAGAGAAGAGAGAAACCTGAAAGCTGAGAGCAGGTATGCTTTGAACTTCAATCTCATGTCGCTTTTTATAGGCCACAAATCACCATATCATTGAGCACATTTAAACATATTTAATGATGATGAAGTTGTCGGTTAATGCAGTTTATGACAGTTATGAATACAATTATCGGTTTAAATGATCATTAAGTGCTTAATGATTATTTAAGATGATTAATGTGTCAATTATAGATTAATGAAACAGAAACGGAAAAACAGAACAGAGAGAATGTGAACGATGAAACAGAACAGAGAATGTGAACAAGCAGCCAACGTTGACATTGCATATGATGTATGCACTGACGTTGAGGGGTTGGTGAATGGTTGCCAAAACTGACTTTTGCATTATTTTAAGGAATTTATAAGGTTATGATTTTAGTATAAATAGGTGTGAGATTTTCATTGTAATGCATTAAGAATTTGAATAAACACATTTGAGTTTGGTTTCTATACCATTTTGGCATCAGAGCCTGGTTCCAGAGGGAGAGAAAACGAGAGAGTGAGGAATAGGATAGAGAGAAAAAACGTTGGGAAAACAGGGTGTGCGAATTCCATCCTGCCGACCTTTTCTCGAAAATCTGACCACACCATCGTGTTCAGAATTTCCCAAAACCCAGAACAGGAGTCGGCCACCCCCGTGCAACGCCGTCACGCGCCACCACCGGAGACCCACGCGCCATCAACGGAGCCCACGCGCCCAGAGGTTGAAGACGGCCAGTCAGCTGCCACGTCAGCACTGTTGACCCAGTCAGCACCACGCTGTCCAATCAGATTGCGCCACGTGTCAAAAGCGCCACGCCAGTAGCACCGTCAGCCTTGCCACGTCACCTAGTCCAGTCAGCATCCACGTCATCGGTCAACGCCACGTGGACCAATCACGGACTGCCACGTGTCACTGTAGCCACGTCAGCATACGGTCAGCTTGAAATTTGTTAAAATTACCATTTTGTGCCCTAAATTTTACGATATTTACATTTTGACCCCTAGAAAATTGCCAAAATTGCATTTAGGTCCCTGAACTTTAGGAAATTACATTTTGACCCCTAGATTTTGCCAAAATTACATTTCTGACCCCTGAACTTTAGGAAATTACATTTTGACCCCTAAATTTTGCCAAAATTACATTTCTGACCCTTGAACTTTAGGAAATTACATTTTGACCCCTAGATTTTGGCAAAATTACATTTTAGACCCCCCAACATCCTGAAATTACATTTTGACCCCCAAATTCTGCCAAAATTATATTTCAGACCCCCAAAACTTCCTGAAATTACATTTTGACCCCCAGATTCTGCCAAAATTAAATTTCAGACCCCCCAAACTTTCTGAAATTGCATTTTGACCCCCAGATATTGCCCAAAATTACATTGTTGCCCTAATTACCCAAATTTCCTATTTTACCCCTGACTTTTCGATATACACAAATCCTTTCCCTACCCTTATACCTTATACCTCATAAACTGCGTACTCAAAGTCATAACCTGTGAGACAAACTGCAAAATGCCTCCAAGACGCAGAAATAGACATGAAATTGAGATGGAAGAAATGAGACACCAGATTCAAGAACTAGAAGCCACTATAGCAGAACAGCAAGCCTTGCTCGAAACTCGTAGAGGCCACTTAGAAGATGATTTGAATAGCCACAGTTTGTCATCCTCTGACTACCGTCATCATCCTCGCCAACAACCATTCCGCTTCAATGACATTAAGGTAGACATTCCTGAATTCGAGGGAAGACTCCAACTTGACGAATTCATTGACTGGCTACAAACAATTGAACGAGTCTTTGAGTACAAAGAGATTCTAGATGAGTAGAAAGTTAAAATTGTTGCCATCAAATTGAAGAAACATGCCTCCATATGGTGGGAGAATCTCAAAAGAAGGCGTGAAAGAGAGGGAAAGAGCAAAATACGAATGTGGGACAAGATGCGACGCGAGCTCTCACGTAAGTTTCTTCCAGAAAATTATTATCAAGATAATTTCCTTCAGTTACATAATCTCCGCCAAAAGGCTATGTCTGTAGAGGAATATACCAGGGAATTCGAGAAACTTATGATGAAATGTGATATACAAGAAAGGGAGGAGCAAACAATAGCTCGTTATCTCGGAGGGTTGAATACTAACATTGCCCATCCAGTGCAGCTCCAACAATACTGGACTCTAGATGACGTCATTCGTCTAGCCATCCGTATTGAGAAACAGTTCCCCAAAAGGTTTCCGTTTCAACCGTCTTCCTCCACTGAAATTCCTTTTGATCAACATGAAACACACATGCATCAGCCTACACAAATGCATCAGCATAACTCTTCAAACAAGCATACACAAGAATATCAGTCTAACTCTTCAAGCAAGCCTCCACCAAAGGCTATCAAGGAATTTAGCTCCAAAGCACCTAAGTGCTTCAAATGCCAAGGGTTCGGTCATATCGCTTCAAAATGTCCTACCCGCAGAGTGGTTACTATTATTGAAGGGGAAACTTTTGCAGTTTTTGAAGAAGAAAAGGAGCTCATACCCGACAAAGAACCTGCCTTTGATGAAGAGCCAATTTTTGACGAAGAAGTCATTCCTCCTGATCAAGGTGAAACACTTGTGATTAGACGAAGCTTGCATACAGCCACAGTCAAAGAAGAGCCTTGGCTACGTCACAACATTTTTCATACTCGTTGCACCGCTCAAGGTAAAGTTTGTGACGTCATTATTGACAACGGAAGCTGTGAAAATGTAGTCTCTAACTACGTGGTAGAAAAGTTACAACTACCAACTCACAACCATCCGTACCCATACAAGCTCCAATGGTTCAATAAAGGAAGTGCAGTCAAAGTGTCAAAACGATGCCTTGTTACTTTTTCTATTGGAAAAAGGTATCACGATGAAGTTTGGTGTGATGTTGTTCCGATGGACGCTTGTCATCTTCTTCTGGGAAGACCCTGGCAATATGATCGACGAGCTCTATACGACGGTTATGCAAACACATATTCCTTTCAGAAGGATGATGTAAAGATTCAGCTCGAACCATTGCCACCAGATAAACACATCAAAATCAAAAATAAGTCCAAGTCATTTTTACTTAAGCATAAGGTTTCGGATTTATCTCCATTTATTGATGATGATGTTTTTTGTGACTCGAGGACGAGTCTTGTTCAACCCCGGGAGAATGAAACAGAAACGGAAAAACAGAACAGAGAGAATGTGAATGATGAAACAGAACAGAGAATGTGAACAAGCAGCCAACGTTGACATTGCATATGATGTATGCACTGACGTTGAGGGGTTGGTGAATTGTTGCCAAAACTGACTTTTACATTATTTTAAGGAATTTATAAGGTTATGATTTTAGTATAAATAGGTGTGAGATTTTCATTGTAATGCATTAAGAATTTGAATAAACACATTTGAGTTTGGTTTCTATACCAATTAATTAGACGGATATTTTATCTAAGGAAGGAAAATTGCTGGATTTCAAATTTGTTGGCATCCTGTGGCCCGTTAGTATGCGAGTAAGCTTATTTCTTCTCTTGGTAAGGTCACTTGTTATTAAAGAATCATATTCTTTGGTAAGTCCATCGAAGATCACTTCAATGTGATCGGCATCACTAGCTGGATGGCCGATGGCCGATGCCAGCGAGTGCGTCAGAGATCGATTTGATCTTCAGAAGATATTCATTAGCAGCAAGACTACCTTTCTTGACAATTTTAAGCTGCGATTTGAGGTACCGAACCTTTGCTCGTGTTTGAGAAGCAAAGTGATTGTGGAGTTTCTCCCTAATTTGCAGCGAAGTTTGACATCCAACGATTCAAGTGAGCATTACATCAGTCATAGGACACGATAACCAGGACGCAAGGAACTGATCCTAACGCTCCCAATCTTGATACATAGGATTGATGCGATAGCCTTCGGGATCCTCATCACTGGTAAGAAACTTGATCGGAGGTCTCACTGATTTATCGATGAAGTTTTGTAGATAATGACCTCAAATGGCCAAAACTACTTGATGTTTCCAGATTAAGAAATTGGTCTCATCTAGTTTGATAGAGACTAGGTGCGAGAACGTGACGACTTCATGCTTAGACTGGGTAGAAGAAGATTGAGTTGTTGATGATGACGACATTTCCTCAGAATCTCGAATGCTCTTATACCATAAAGGATTCAAAGGAAGAATGAGTTTAGAAGGAATAGATGAAGAAGATAACAGAGATGAAAATGAGAGAATGATTGTATTGATTGTATAAGCTGTAATATCTGTACAGTATATATAAGTCAGAGATCTGGCCACGTATCCATTGACTTAATTACAAGTTAGTTACACTAAGTATAAGCTTAACAGATATTAGTTACATCTGAAAGACTGAAACTACTTAACTACTCTGTCAGTTATTACTTGTATCCCACATTCCCAAGCAATATAACCCCTCCTTTGTCACAAGGGACAGGGCAGTTTTTAGGCTCAGGGCCCAGAAACAAATTTCTCTTTCAGTAGCAAAACGAGAGAAAAAAATAATTGAAGAATTACTATGATGGATCCTCTTGGTCGGTCGTGAAGAATACGGCATTCCTTTTGATGGAAAATTTTAGTAAAAGACACTCACGAGAAAGTCGCGACTTTGAAGGTTAGCGAAACCAATAACCTCCAACACTGTAAACCTTGAAGCTATCACCCTTAACACTAAAGTATTACTCTATAAATTATATCCCTCTCTCATTCTCTTATCATCATACAATTAACCAACAAAGGAAACTAAAAGAAATCAAATCAAAGCTAACATGTCGAAGGCAGTTGTTCTTTTGGACTTCTGGGCAAGTCCATTCTGCTTGAGAGCCAGAATCGCTCTTGAAGAAAATGGCGTGGCTTATGAGAGCAGGGAAGAAGAGAACTTGCTTGCACAAAAGAGTAAGCTTTTACTCAACTCTAGTTATTTAGAGCACAGAAAAGTTATTATTTTTTATAATTCTCTCCAAACAAATAATTGACTGCCTCTAGTTTTTTATGAACAACTCTCTATGTTCAGGAAATTGTGTGTTGATTTAAGTATAGCGCATCAACCATTCTTCAGCATCTTCTAAATTTCATGAAGTAAAAACTTTCCCCTCTATGCAGTACTTGTTTACCGAAGTCCAGTATCAACCTTGAATACAAGCCTCGGGCCAAAAAAAAAAAAACTTGAATACAAGCCAGTCTGGTAATGTATGAACAATGTGTGAGGTAAATATGAAACAAGTCATGAAAAGGAAAAGTTAATCATTTGGTCCATACAATTTTGTTTCAATAGTAACTCAGTCCTTAAACTAAGTTTGACTTAATACAACTTAGTATTTACAATTTAACTATTTAAATATTAGTCCCTAAGTTTAAAAGTGACTTTTGTCCTTATAATTTTATTTTATAAAATATAGGGACTAGTTAAAACTATAAATTTGAGTTGCCCTGAGTCAAGCCCATATGGGTTAACTTGTATTAATTTAAAGTTTATGGACTAAATTATAATTGAGTTAAAACTAAGGAAATATAGATGATTGATTTTCGTAGAGAATGTTTAAATATAGGGTTAAGGTGCAAATCTGCCAATGAAGTATTGTCCGAGGAGCGTCCACCACAAATATCTTTTAAAAGGGGCAAAAATACCAATGAAGTTTTAAAAAGGGGCATCCACCACAATTTCCGTTAAATCCGTACTAACGGCGTTAAATCATAAGAGAAGAAAACACCTAACGGCGTTAGTACGGATTTAACGGAAATTGTGGTGGATGCCCCTTTTTAAAACTTCATTGGTATTTTTGCCCCTTTTAAAAGATATTTGTAGTGGACGCTCCTCGAACAATACTTCATTGGTAGATTTGCACCTTAACCCTTAAATATAACATGGGACTATGGGAGTAACATTCATTCGTAGCGTAGGCCTCCCACAACACTAACTATTGGAGGCTTAAGCAGAGTACTTGCGTGCCTTACCCTCCAACGCTCCAACAGCTTATCTTCATATATTTAGAGCGAAAATCTCAATTCTCATTATTAGATATTCCATTAATTTTACATATGTTTATTTAGAGAGATTTCCACTCTAATAACTCAGATAATTTTTTTCAAGCCGTTTTTTACTATGTCAAATGGCAGAGGTTATAGTATAAGAAAATTATATTAGGCAAGGGCCTCCAAGTTTAAATATATATTAAGATTTGATGGTTGTCTAATCTATATCATAAAAATAATTTCAAGGATTGGCCTTTATGATTTGCCATTAACATGGTCTAGAAGTTCAATCCAAATAAATTTGGTATCAATTGGAGGCCTAAGCAAATTACTGGTGATGACTGAGGACTATTAACAGGGTGGGTTGAAAAAAAAAAAAAAAAAAAAAAAGCTGGGTGGGTTGTGTATGATTCTATTATGTAATTCATTACATTCCATATATAAGAATTTTCTTGAACGTAAGCAAAGTAAGTTTAGAAATATACTTTTGATTTCCTCACTTCACCAAATTGTTTAGATTTGATTTACCCAATTTCAATTTCAATTTTTTTAATGTTTTTAATTTATAAGTATGAATTTTAAATTTGAAAAAAAAAAATTATCATTTTTTCCATTTGTAACTCATCAAAATAAAAATAAAAATTACTTAAATTTAATCTTAATAAATCGAAATCATACAATGGGATAGATTAAAAAAAGATATAAAAGGTAAAGAAATCCGATAGGAAAAAGGTAAATTGACACTCGATCACAAGAATGATGCAACTTTAATTTGTGGAGTGGTGAAACTAAGAACATCCGACATTGCATGCATATAGAAGATATCACTTTAATGCCAAAGTCTTCCTCTTTAAATTAAAACCCCACATTCAATACCAGAAAACTCATAGATTAGAAGAAATCTATCATGTCAAAGCCAAGTGAAGTTGTTCTTTTGGACTTTTGGGCAAAGTCCATTTGGTTTGAGAGCCAGAAGCCCAGAATTGCCCTTGAATTAAAGGGTGTAACTTATGAGAGCAGGGAAGAGAACTTGTTAGGCTGAAAGAGTGACCTTCTTCTCAACCCTATTCACAAGAAAGTCCCTGTGTTACTAGACATTAATGGTCAACCTGTAATAGAATATTCTTCAAACATTGTTGCTTACAATATTGATGAGGCCTGGCCTTCCATACCTTTGCTTCCAACCAACCCATATCACCATGCCCAAGCTCACTTCTAGGCTGACGGCATTGACAAAAGTCAGAAAATAGTAGGTTTCTACCATGATTTAATTTAGGGTTAATTGTATTGTTTGTCTTCACAGTTTAATTGGATTTTTGTTTTAGTTCATGCAATTTCATATTATTGGTTTTGGTTTCTATAGTTTTATAAGAATTTTGCCTCAGTTTGACAGTTGGTCCCTATATTTTTAATGAGTTTTAATTTTTGTCCCTATACTTAAGTTCATACCAAAGCTTTATATAATTATAGGGACTAAAACTGACGATTTGACCTATAGGAATTAGAACTAAAATTTGATCAAAGTATGAGAACCAACAATGATATTAAATATTAACCCTTTAATTTACTCACACGAATGTTCTTCCTCTCTTCTACGCTGAATTTATAAACTGCAAGCTTGATAAGCTGTGTGTGTTTGGATTAGCTTTTTTTAATAGCTTTTACGACTTACGAGGTAAGTGTGTGAGAAGAGTTTTGTCTCGGGTTTCGCAAATCATGGTTTGGAGGATTGCCAAACACACTAAATCGTATTCCTTTTTTTTTTTTTTTTGCCAACAAGCTAAATCATATTCATTTGCATATAATTCTCTCTTAACAAATAACTACCCCCTAGTGTTTAATAAAGTTGTCACTGTTCATGAACTTTGTGGAATGATTTGGGTGTAGGGTACGCATCAACGCCACCTTCCAAACCTCATGAAATAATTTTTCTCTCATTTGATGAGTGCATATTTATCGAAGTCCAGGACCACCCATGAATAAAAACTAAAAAGCCAGTGACATTATATTGACTTTATTTTCAACTACGTGAACATAACATGACAAAGGAAAAATAAAAACTGGTTTACAAATATGACTGTCTAACTATTTTCCCCCTTTCTCTTTTTTACTCTGACTGATACATGCACGACAAATTCCTTTACCCTTATTATTATCATTATTAAATTTTTGGATCGTACGATCGACAGTCCCGTTGCAAGCTGTAGCGTAAAATGGCAAAAGAAAATAACAGTTGAATAATATAGAATATGAAGATTTAAAACTGCAACATTGGGAACAAATGTTACTGTGAGGCTGACAAGGGAGAATCCAAGACCAGAATGAAACAGAATGGCCAGAACGATGCATAAAGAAGCTGCAATCATATCATGTCTGGGTGTAGCAGACAATTTCATAGCCATGGAACCCACACCTCGGACTCTCACTTGAGAAACTAACAAACATGCCAATATTATTCATCACTCATACAGGCCTGCTACTGCAACAACATAAGTCCAACTCTCTCTCTATCTCTCTCTTACACAAACAGTGGAAAGCCCATGTTTTTGTAACTTGTTCCATAGGCATGCGCTTGTCTAGGCTGTACATAAATAATCTATTCATGAATGTCTAACAAGCCTACAGGGGGGAAAAAGACAGTTCCATTCAAAACTTGCTCTCATACCCTCGATAATTATTACTTGTTTTGAATATATATATATATATATATATATAATTTTGTCCAAAAAAAAAAAATATATATATATATATATATATAATCTCTAGCTTGTGTCATCAATACAAAAAATCTTTATTAAAATGCTCCCTTCTGTAATTTTTTATTGAATATAAGATAATGTTAACTACTTTTTATGAGATTTGAAAAAAATATTGTTTGTTAGTTAAATTAAATATCACAAACTTTTATAACTTTCCAAATTTATTATTTGATCGGTCATTGAGAAGAGGGAGAGAGGGGAATGAAAAAGCCATTATTTGTAGAAGAGATGGGGATTTTCTTTTCTTTTTTTTGTAATTAATCAGAAATATTGAAAAAGATCCTATGTTTACTGTTAAGAACCAATTATACGGTCTTATACTTAGAATCGAAAGAAGTATTATTTTAATTTAAAGTTTTAAACAAGTTCATAGTGAGGATGGTTTTCAAATCGAATCCAATTGTTAATCACTAATTTTTTTTCAAATTTTTTAAGGCTATCCTAAGTAATTTATTAGAAAATTTACTTATTGAACAAAATTTTGTAATTTTTTTGGCTTCAAGTAGCTTTTTCCGGCAACAAATGCATCTTAAACAGATTGGTTGGTATATGGAAAATCTCAATGATTAAATATTGGATTAATTTAACATATTTTAATTTAGAGATACTGTTACTCTAAGAATTCAGATAATTTTGTTTAAGTCGCGTTCTTTACTAAGTTACCTTGAACCGACTATCCTAAAAGACAGTCATATTAGGTGAGGGCTTCAATGTTTAAATATAATATTTTAAGTTATAAGTTTTGATGGCTGCCCAATCTATGTTATAAACAAACAATTTAAAGAATTGATTTTTACCACAAGGCCATTCACATGGTCCCAGAAATCTGATCCAAATAATTTTTGTCATTATGTCAGCAACAGGTCCAAATTTCAACCTGTGCTGTGTTCGAGTTGTTATTATTATATTAACAACTGTTGGATGATCTTTCTTGGCATTTAATCAGCAAAGCAATTAAGTGGTCAAAACTAAGTAAGAATTTCTGTCCTTAAGTAACAACCACAGAACATATTATAATAATATTCTGTACGTATAATAGAAGATAGACAGGTTGAGAAGAAGTCGTAACTAGATACATGGGATTTCACATGAAAGACAGGTAATTAATAGTCAAAGTTCTGTGAAGCATGTATATATAACTGAGAGAAAGGTATAAAAAAAACGGTAATTGGAGACATTAATCCACTAAGTGACATGATTAAGAAAAACCAATGAAGAACAAGTTAAGACAGAATCTTTTGAACGAGTCCAATACATGATCTATCGCCAAATCGTTCAAGTGGCATGCTGACCTCAGAGGAAGCATCCTAATAAACATGTCAAACCACTCCCTTTTACCACTAATTCTTATTCAAATCACAATATTACTTCCCTAGAATGATTTACTGTGCTATGGTCAATCTTGATTCAACTTCTCTGCCAAAATTATCTCAAGTCCTATGTTTCTCTCTCGTAGTCATTTTCATGTACCAAAATCATGAACTTTTATTGTTCTCTTTTACCTCCTCTTGAGTCACTGTACCAACTGACCTTGGACGATGCTGAATCTTCTTCATCCTGTTCAATCTATTTTAAGTGCCTACTGATATTTGATCTGTGTGTGTATATATAGGTTTTCTGTACATGCAGAATATATTCATAGGGTTGGGCCAAGTATGGTAGAGAAGAGACCTATCAAATCGTTCAAAAGTGAGTCAACATATATAAATGTCCCAATTATTCGTTCATTTGTCAATCATTTCTCTTGAGTTGGCGACAGTACTACTCCCTTGGACTTTTCAACAAAAACATGAGTTGGTATAAAATATAATACTAAAAGATTCATATATATAGGTCCTAAGAAACAGCTCAAACGCTGTACGCGTGTGTTAATTGGAGGCAAGATTCATGGTGGGTTTATACCACTGTTCGTGAATCAGGATTGTTCCGGCCCAGAAATTGGTGGGAAAACTGGTCTGGTCTTGGTCACTATTTTTAAAAAAAAAAATTAATATTTTTTTAAAATTTTATATTAACAAATTAAAATCTTTAATTTTTTATCTGTTTAACCCCGATCTGATCTACTGACTCTTAATTCAATACCTGACCGATTCAGTGCCCAATCCGGATTTTAATACTGGTTTATACAGTGAACGTTATGGCAATTGGTTGCCCCACACAAGTTCCATGAAGTCACTATTTGAAATAATAGAGAGAGGAATTAAATAAGGTGTGTGTACACACACACATATTTGTGTGGATGAGACATTGTGTTACATAGTTGTGATGTGGGTGTATAATTCTATTACGTACGTACGTATATCACTAGTTTATGGGGAACGAGGCTTTGTTGCTGACTTGCTGTTGTGCCGGTTCCACAACCGACCACCTTGTCCTCCTTGTGTCCACATGGGCTCACTCCTCTAAAATGAAACTTGCCTTTTTCCCAAATTTATTCTATTAAATAGTAAATAAGTAATTAAATAATTCTCTTATGGTTTTGATCAGCTCAACTCCAAACACACGTACAGGACAGTAGCAGTCTTCGGGATTGTTTTTGAGATACTAATTAATATGTGTAATGCCATGGGTACGTGCAGCTGCAAACTATATTTTGATCAACCGAATAAAGAATTAAATGAACATATTATATATGTATAGAGAATTTTTTAGAACGGATTAACCAAAAGTAATTAATATGAAACACACTTTAGACTTTCCTCACCTCTCTAAATTGTTTACATTTGATTCAGACAATCTAAATTTTAATTGTTATACTTTAAATTGTGAAATTTGATCAATTTGAAAAAAAATAAAATAAATCACTTAATTAAATTTAATCTTAAAAAATTGAAATCTTACAATGAAATTTAATAGAAATGTAAGAAGGCATGTTTCTGTGTTGCTAATAAATTAAAAGATAGAGTTGAAAAGATAATTAGTACTCCTATAGCTAGGTCTTAATGTAATTTATATCTAACTTGGACAGAGTAAGGAAATTAACTAAATTATTTAATTATAATATATATAACATGATATCTCTAAAATACTTTTGTGTAACATTAGGTTACATTTTAATTTATAAGTTAGACAAATTAATTTAAACAAAAATGATAAACATAGAGATCAAATGGAAAAATATCTTATATTTAGGACAAAAATTCACCTCAAACTAAGTTATACAATAAGTTCGGACAAGAAGAGTAATAATGAAATTATACAATCTTTGTACATTATTATATAAAAATATAAGAAACAAGTCATGCTATTTATGAACAATAATGTGGCTGGATGTAGATTTTATTATTTCGAGTATTGATTCATGGATCCACGTCATAAAGGGGAGATGATAATTTTGTCTGTAGTTTTTTCCTTAGAGCGGTGGTTCGTGCTTGTATGAGGGAGCAAGATTCTTATATCCTTTTAAGGAATACAATTTAAAGTGACTTTTTGAGATTTCAGACACTAATCCCTTTTTATATTTAGTTTAGCGTACGGGTTGTGCTGCAGAACGCCGTGCATCACGTTGTGTAATCATTGTTACTAATTTTGTTAATTATAATGTTTGTTTGGAATAGCTTATTTTTTGATAATAAGTACTTATAAATCGTAATTCACAGTATACGAAGTAACTATGTGAGAGGAGTTTTATTTCGACTTGCGTAATATAAAGACTTATTATCTAAAATTAAGTGATATCAAACGAGCACATAGTATATTTGGTGAGCTCGTTTAATTTGACCCCTGCTTGCTAATATAGTAATAAGAAATACACACACATATGCATGATATATACGAACTTTAATAAATTATACTATCGCTATTTTAAATATAAGATACTTTTATCTAACACATACTAATCGTGAAAAATAATTAGGTCTGAGTTATTAATAAACTTTTTTCAAATACTAGCCCAATTACAATTTATTGAGAGAAATTTGAAGTCTGATGTAGTGTTTTTCTATACTTTTAAAATATGGGTAAAGTTAGAAATATTTTTAATTTTTAAATAAAGTTAATGAATCAATTGTTATGATAAGATAGTTAAAAGTGCATGGGAAAAAAAAAAGATAGTTAAAAGTGATGGTATAATATGGAGCGGAGGAGGACCTTCAAGTCCTCAGTCCTCTCCTCATTCCTGTATCAAATGAGTTCTCATTTCAAGGTTCAATGGTATAAGTAATGAGAACTCCTGTGCTTTTGATACTTTTAAAAGTTAATTTATGTGATGAATTGGATCACCCGGCTCATCAAGACTATAATATATATTTAGATTCAAAAAGTGTTTACAGAAGTAATACTTATAGATAGGTCATCTATCAATAAAATTCTCGTATCAACAGCAGGATTTGAACTTACAGTTATCTAATTGAATAAACTTTGTTGGGGGGACATGTACACTAATATCATCGTAATATCATGTAATTCTGCATGATATAATGGCTGGAAAACTAATTTCCCTCTGGGCAGCACAAAAAGGAAATGGTGAGTCTTCTTGGCCGGCCATAAAGAATATGCCCTTCCTATGGGTGGCAAATTCTATGGAAATCGAGTAATACAATTAAGGCCAGGAAAATTCAAACAAGGAAAAACAAGATAACATGACACTCACGAGAACTATGCAACTTTGTGGATTGGCGAAACCGAGAACCTCCAACGTTGTTAACCCTTGAAGATATCACTTCAATACTAAACTATTCCTCTATAAATTAAAGTGTCCCTCCCATTCTCTTATCATCATACAATTAACCAACAAGAAAATTCAAAGATCAAAACAAAGCAAACATGGCGGGAGCAGTTGTTCTTTTGGACTTATCGCCAAGTCCTTTCTGCTTGAGAGCCAGAATCGCTCTTGAAGAAAAGGGCGTGGCTTATGAGAGGAAGGAAGAAGAGAACTTGCTTGCACAAAAGAGTGAGCTTCTCCTCAACTCTAATCCCATTCACAAGAAAGTCCCTGTCTTGCTTCATAATGAGAAGCCTGTGGTGGAGTCTGCAAATATTGTTGCTTACATTGATGAGGCCTTCCCTTCCAAACCTCTGCTTCCAACCAACCCATACGAGCGTGCCCAAGCTCGTTTCTGGGCTGACTATATTGACAAATCAGTATGTTTCTCCCACATTTTTACTTGTATGAATGTGATCCACATTTACCAACACAAAGTTAGTCTAACTACCTATTGGATCCTTCTGGTTTTGAGTTTGAATCCTATAAAAGACACCATGTATTGAAAGGGGCAACTATAAATTCTGAATCAGATATACTGGACGGTAACATCAAAAAAAAAAAAAAGTGATCCACGTTGAATTTAAAAAACCATAACCCTAATTTTATTTTTTTTGGTATTGTTCAATAGGTATTTGAAACTGGAAAGGGAATCTGGGTAAGCAAGGGAGCAGAAGAGAGAGAAGCGGCCGTGAAGAGCTTGATTGAAGTTGTAAAGAACCTAGAAGGGGCTCTAGGTGACAAAGATTTCTTTGGCGGTGATGCTTTTGGGTATGTGGACATCATAGCATTGGGTCCAACCTCATGGTTTGATGCTTATGAGAAGATTGGGGGATTTAAATTGGAAGACCATTGTCCCAAATTCTCATCCTGGTTGAAAAGATGCTTGCAGAAGCCCTCTGTTGCCAAAACCTATCCAGACCCTGAAAAAGTTCACCAGTTTGTCCTCAAATTAGCTGAGATCTTTGGTTGACCCCAGAAAAAGTTGCCTACGGGCATGAATGAAGAGAGAGAATTATAAATTAAGGTCTAAATATCAGCTTTCTTAGACGCCAAGACTAAGTGATGACAAAGTATGGTGATTTAGCTCAGCCTCGATGTTGAATTATCATCAACTATTCTGTGATTAACTGATTATATAGTTAGTCTTGCAGTGGTAGGGTATGTAGCTATTTGGATCTTGTTTATTATTCTCTCCAGACAAATAGTGATATCTTCCGTTTCATGAAGATGTTAGTGTTCATGAAGTTGTAGTTTGATTTACCTGTAGGCCATCAACCATGCATATTGTGTCAGCATCTTCCAGATTTCATGAAATAAAAATGCATCACTTGATGCACTACTTTACTGAAGTCCACATTTAGCCTTGAATAGAAGCTAGTATTCTAATGGTATCTTCAACCCACTTTTAACTTTAGACTACTCTCTTTCAAAACTTAGAGTATAAGGTATTTTCGTTTCTCCCATCAGGTGTATTTCTTGAAACTGAAATTTGTGTTCTCCAATTTTATGAAAATGAGGTCACTTATCACCTCAATCAATAATCTGCTGCTGTTGATATTTTTAACAACTTGTTTAAACTAGATGAAAGAATATGACAAGAAATTGCACCCACTCTTGAGTTTGAAGCCAATCTTATTAAATATAATTATTATAATATTTTTTATAAAATCCGTTTTAAGTAAATCATTGATCAACCTAGCTACAAGGGTTACGTTTGTCATACAACAGGCTATATATATATATCTCACAAACACACACACATTTTTTCATGTAAATAAAAATAAAATAATCAGAGGCATGAAGAGACAGAGACAATACAAATGACATATATAATTAATGCACAGGACAGGGAAAAGAACTTTACAGGTCGAAAGAAGCAAATGCCTAATGGTATACAGTTTATGGATTTCGAAAACGTAAAATAAAGGTCAATCCGCCGTAACGTTTGAAAAGAAGGTCTGAAACTTGAACAGGGAGCGCTGCATATGCAAAGTATCAAATTCAAAGGTGTCATATATTTATGTGTGCGCGCTGGCTGAAGGATGGCCAGTTGAAAATGACTTCGCCGGTTCAATATAATATACCCCTTACTCTTTAATATATCATACATTTATTTAATTTAATCAGACTAAAAAGTTTAATTAAATTTGTTAATATAATATATATTTTTTAAAATATTTAGTTATTTTTCTAAATTCCTTATTTCCCCCTTCTTCTAGATTATGGTTGAGGGAGCATCAATACGGAAAGTATTTATAAATATAAAAAATATATCTTATATTTATGATCAAAATAAACTCTCCAAATATATCTTATATTAAGGACCGGAGAAGAATTCTTTTAGAAAGAATTACTATACAAGATCACATAAGCAACTTAATTACTAAGTGAGTGTTTGGGAAACACCCAAACCGTGGTTTTAAAAGCTATTTTTTGCAAGTCGAGACAAAACTCCTTTCACATACTTACCTCGTAAATCGTAAAAATTATTTTCAAAAGCTAATCTAAACACATACTAAAAATCTTTCGAGGTATCGATATGTTATGATGACTCGTTATATTGCATTATGTTCACTTATTATGAGACTTTCTATATAAGAAAAGATAAGATTCATTATGATTGTATACGCAAACGAGTTGGACTAGTATCTATAGCAAAGAAAATGATAGAAAATTGTTTGAGGTGGTTTGAGCATATTTAAAAAAGACAATTGAGTGCGTCGGTGAGAATGGTTAAACGAACAGTATGGAGTTCTCTAAAAAGAGAGGTCAAGAAAGATCGAAATGGACATTTAATTAATGAGATAATAGAGTGAGATCTTTTGATTAATAATTTATCTAAAGATTTGATTTTTGATAAAGCATAATGACGTTATGTATAATCTATATCACCGACCTTACTTAATGATAAGACTTTGTTGACTTTCTAATTATCAGATTGTCTAGGTGGGATTGCACAATAATTCTTCGACTTTGAATTATTTAGACCTGTTAACATTGTCTGGGCGAGAATGTCAAATATATAGGTTTAGAAAAGCAAGTACATGATTAGGGCTAAACCTATTGAAGCTTAGGAACAAACCATATTGGGCTGTTTCAAATAGGGGCTGCATGCTACTTAATCTTCGTTTTTGGGAAAAGAATGATGGGAACTAAACGATCTACATTCCTTTCATTTATTCGGTTGGTTCCAAATTTACATCTAATCACTTAAAAGGGTGGCTAATGCTATATATTTAAGCGCATATATTGGACATATATGGTCAATAGGTATATTCACATTGACACACGAATTACAAGACAATCATTTTTGCATTTTTTTGATGGACTTTCCTGTAGTTTCATATTCCAGATTTTTTGTAACTTTTGAATTTAAAACATTAGAGAAAAAATTAATTCAGATTTTATTTATTTAATGTTAAAAAAGATCAGCCTATTTGTCGATCTACCTTGGGGTGCTTATTTGGTCAACAAGTACAAAAAGCCAATGTAAACATTCAAAATTATTTTTCTTCCCTTCAATTTTAATTTACTAAACATTGGGAAGAAAATAATTATAAGCAATTTAACTTTAAAAATTGGGTTAAGGTGTAAATCTATCAATGAAGTATTATCCGAAGATTGTCCACTATACATATCTTTTAAAAGGGTTAAAAATACCAATAAAGTTTTAAAAAGGGGCATCCACCACAATTTCCGTTAAATCCGTACTAACGGCGTTAAATCATAAGAGAAGAAAACCTCTAACTGCGTTAGTACGAATTTAACGGAAATTGTGGTGGATGCCCATTTTTAAAACTTCATTGGTATTTTTACCCTTTTTAAAAGATATTTGTGGTGGACGCTTCTCGGACAATACTTTATTGATAGATTTGCACCTTAACCCTAAAAAATTTGTTTTGCTTTTACTTTTTGGGATTAAGAATTTGATTTACGTAGAATCAATCCAATATGCTGATAAAATTCTCTCAGGATATTAATTTATCTTATCCTAGTTGTTCGTAATATAAATATAGTGTGAACACCCTATTTTGTCCGGGCCCCACTAAAAAATACAAAAATAATTGATAATGATTGGTGTCCAAATTGGCAATCATCATTGAAAGAAAAAATAAAAAAAAAACGAAAATAAGAAAATAAGGAAATCCTCCTATTGATGATGATCGGTGTCTAATAGGCAATCATCATTGAAAGGGAAAAATTTAAAAAAAAATGAAAATTAAAATAAATCCCCTAATTGATATGATTGGCATTGTCATTCATTAAGGGAAAATAATAAATAAAATAAAAAAAATAAAAAAAATCTCATTTATGTTGATAGGTTTAAATTAGGAAGTTATTTGTGGGGAGAATAATGAAAAAAAATAAAAAACGAAAAAAATCTCCACTAATGATAATTAGGTTAAGTTAGGAAGTTTTATCAATAGAAAATATAAAAAAAAATGACAATTAAAAAAAAATTAAAAAAACTCTCCATTGATAGTAATTAGGTCAAGTTAGGTAGTTCTTAACATAAAATACAAAAAAAAAATCAAAAAAACAAAAAAAAGAAAAAAAAAGGGAACATTTATGAAAAAAACACTACCTTGAGACTATAAATAGGAGTGTAAGAGTTGAAGCAAAGGGGACAAAGAATTTTGAGAGAGTAAGGAGATAAGGTCTGTGGTTGAGTTTTCATCATTTTCTTTGATTTCACTTTTACATCTCGTTTTTCTCTCTCTCATCTAATATCCCTTGGTTCATGCTTACTTCATCATTCATGCACTATGACTTTATCCAATATGCATTACATTGCTTTACTTTGTATTATGATGTTGCTGGACGTGTTTTAGCTCATTGTGGTCTTGTGAATTTGCATTTTATTGTCCAACTGAATTATCTCATACATAGGCAAGAGGTATGTGCTGTCTTATTTTCTTATGATATTAGGTGTTATGCTTAATAAATATAGATAATATAATTGTACTTGCCTCTTGTTTATTATGTGGTTCTATCACCCTATCTCTTATTGTAGCGGGTTCAAAGGATAAAAGGTACGCATAAATCTCCTCACTTTTGACTTCTTTTTTGTTTAACTTGTGCTACTTTTCTTTCTTTTTTTTCTTAATCCCTTTCTTAGGTCCTCTTTCAAAAAAAAAATATTTTGACACATTTTGATAAATGGAAATAAAATGGAAAAACTCTCTTTTACAAGAAAATAAAAAACACGTTTTTTTGAAAAAAAAGTAAAAAACACAAACCCAACAAAAAAGAAGAAGATATTTTTCTCAAATAAATTAAATAAACATTTTTCAAAAAATCACCAACCAAGTGACACGCTTTTCTATCCTCAAACTACGTGGGCTTTGATCCCTCTAAAGGATACGTAGGCCCTAGGTTTTCATCCTAGGTCAAGTCCAATTTTGTAAATAACTATATTTTTTCTTATTTTCTTGTTGTAAATAAATATTTTTTTAAATAAATATATTTTTTCTTATTGTAAATAAGTGTTCTTTTTCTTCTTCTTTAGTTTTCATTTCATTTAGTTTTGTAAATATTATTTTTTTATTTGGGTAAATATAATAAAGTTAAAGGCCATAATATTTTTAAATAATTAATTTAGGGTAACCATTCTTATGAATGGGTGTTGTGGAGTGCCTAACACCTTCCTCACACACAATCGACTCCCGAACTTTAAATGGTTTTTTGTAGACCAGTTTCCATTTTTAAAAAAGGTTTCTAAAATCATCATTTTTCTAAAATTTTGGTGGCGGTTCCATGTTTTTCAAAATTCCGGGCGCTACATATAGTAAACGTTGTCAGTAACAGAAATATAAATCTACACTATAAAATTTAGGAATTGGAATTTTGTTCTGGACAAATCTTGGGTGGTAAAATAAAACAAAAGGACATGCCCCCACATTCTCTGAAAAAGAAAGTTCTCTCAATTTTTTTTAAGAAATTAAAAGATAACAAGAAATTGTTTTCCAGGGGCAACGAGTGGCCCAACAAGAAATCTATTCAGTAAAATCCAAGGTAATTAAATCCGGTTCGGTCAGTAAATCGGTCGGAGTACTGGGTTAAGGGTTAGTGGGTCAAATCGGAGTTAAACCGGAATCAAACCGGTGAAAAATAAAATATTTTAGGCTTATATAGTATGAAATTCTAAAAGAAAAATTTTTAAAAAAAATTAAAAAAAAAAAATTTAAACATTTGACTCAGACCGGGTCACCAAACCAAACCGATTTAGTACCCGGATCGCAGTTTCCGGTCTGGTTTAGATTAAATAACCTGGGTAAAATCTGCTTGTATCGTACAGGCTGACCCCATTTGCTGCAACGCTTGAAATAATGGTAAAAAAAGTTTGAATCAAGATAATTTTCTGACAAAATTTGTAGGTTCAAATAAAAAGGTAGCAAACTATGGCCAAAAAATTACAAGGCAGTAGGACAAAAAAAACAATGCTTGGGCATCGACTGGCGACAACCTCTGTTCATTTGATTTGAAAGGGACGGAGTGATCTGATCCAGTCAAGTCAATTAATTAATTATCAATTATTTATATAATTTAAATATATAAGATAGGAACATCTTGTAAATAAAAAAATGAAAAAAAAAACAGAGTGCCTGGTGAAGGACATGACAATGAATAACAATTCACTAGAAAGGACTCAAAAGAAAATGGAAAAGAAAAGCTAGACGATTTCATATCCATAAGAAGAGAACATGATAAAAAGAGAGAGAGAGAGAGAATCTGTAAAGTGAGCATGTAAAAATACAGAACTTGGGGGCAAAAAAATAATTAATAATAATAATAGCTGTTCTCTTGGCAGCAAGTTGCAGGACTACTTAAATTCCAAAAGAAATTTTGGTAAAGAAGCAGAATAGTTTTAAGAGCATGCAGAGGACACAGGATTCAAAACCAGATAAATAAAAAACACAAAAAACGAAATTGACCCCCCAAAAAAATAAAAGAGATTCAAACACTTGAAAGATAAAAATGATCTGTCTTTGGGGCCCACGTGGGCCCCATATACTGCCAGAGTTTATCTGATTTCGGGGACCTAACTTCGGAAGCAAACCAAAATTTACTGATACACACACCACAAGTTCTTCTTATGATCAACGTTTCATCTGTCTGACTACCTCCTCTCTCTCCCCCCCCCACTTTTTTGTCCCTGCAAATGCTGATTCCCTTTGTACAATACAAGATTTTTTCTTACCTTTTTCTTAATCACTCAATAATTGCGGCTAAGCATCCTAAGTTCGTTTCATTTTGAAAAGTCGTGGACGGGTTTGACCATTTTTTATTATGATAGGTTGACAATTATTTTTTTGCTTTAATTCTTAGATTAATTATTTGGTTTCAAATATGGAAACTTTTGTACTCTCTTTCTATGGCTAGAGAAATGAATGCTGGGCGAGAAACTTTCGTCGTTGATGCCGTAATGCAATCAATGCTGGGCAATTAATTAAATACCATTGAAAGTTTGCATTTTTGGGTCATACATCCAAATGGGTATACGAAATTTTCATTATACTTGGCTCAATACAACGGGAAATTAGGATTTTAAAAATCAACAATTTTACACTTTTTCCTGATTCTTTGAACCGAATGGGAGTTGATTAATGGTTATCTAAAATAACTTTCATACGAAAAGTCACACCTTTATAATACATATGTTTGTTTTAAAACAAGCAACACAACCTTTTCACTAAATTATGGTCATCACACGTTTAATTATAACCTTTCATGTATATTTTTAACAACTAAAGAGACATGAGTGATCTTCAACGTGAATACAACCTAAATTTTTTGATTACAACCTTTCATATATGTTTTTAGCAACCAAAGAGACATGAGTGATCTTCAACGTGAATTCAATTTAAATTCTTTAGTTTGTAGGGATAAAACTTTTCAAAAACACGACACTTCAATTTAACACTATTCTAATGCTTCAATTTTTTGGTTTTAAAATTTAAGTTTATTAAATCCGGATTAACCGTTGAATCGGTTGAGATCCTGAGTTAAGTATTAGTTGGTCATATTAAAATTAAATTAGAGTAAATTAAAGACTAAATTAGTGATGAGGTGAAGATTTAATAACAAATTGATGACCATACTAAATCCGTTTAGTGGCTGATTCGTCAGCTTCTATAACGCTCCTAAGATCTGAGGCAAACTCTGCTTCCGGGAATAATAGTGCGAAGATAAAGAAATGAAAACGATAGCGAGAAAAATGTCTTTTTTGACCAAAGTCACAAAAAAGATGAGAGAGAAAAATGGCATGTGATGTGGTGTACACGTGCATAATATATATATGATACATACATGATTTCTTTTGTTATTTGTTCCTATGAGACCCTCTCTGTGAAGCACGACTTTCGAAGGGGAGAGACAGTGAATGGGAAGGGAACAGATACAAACACCAGAGGCTTATAGTAGACAAAGCGAACCCATAAAAGGAAGCGCAAGCCTCCTTCTTTCGCTCTGTTTAAAGATGTTCCTATTCTCTCTTCACAAACATCACCAGACATAGTCACAAGCTCAAAGAAAGCATCTTCGTCTTCTTCCCTTGTACTCAGTCCTCATTGATTAAGGTTTCTTTTTCCCACCTGCTCGAAAATAAAGGACTTCTAAT
This sequence comes from Inga oerstediana, assembly GCA_963210345.1. NCBI lineage: Eukaryota > Viridiplantae > Streptophyta > Magnoliopsida > Fabales > Fabaceae > Inga > Inga oerstediana. The sequence goes on along the minus strand of OY723405.1, from coordinate 11,986,880 downwards.
GTTGTTCCCTTTGTCTGCCATTCTTCTCTCTTCTTCCATTAAGCTACAATTATGACAATGGGTGATTCAGAGTCCTTCCCAGCATTCCCATCTGATAGAGCTGTTGAACAGGTCTCGTAATTTCGAAGCAATTCTATGTGTTTGCTAAAAAAAAAAAATTGAAATGATGATCCTGCTTGTGTCCACAAGTTCTCTTTTTTGTTCCTCTGCTGTGTCCAAATTGTGAATTACTGTGATTTTTTTGAAATCTTTTTCGGTTTCATTGGCGTTATTGTTCAAGGCTTGAAGCGTGCGTATTCTTCATCCTTCTGCTCTGTGTTGTTTGGTGGTATGTGTGTAGTCTGTTTTTTTCACTGTAATATGCCCAGAATATAATGAGCGTGCCGATTTTGAAAGTTGATTACTGGGTTTCATTGCGAAATTCTGAATCTTTCCCCCTCCAACGCTCAGTCACATCTTCTTTGTGTAGCATTCGATCATTTCCTCGCAATGAAACGAGTTTGATTTCTGAAATTTGTTGTTGGTTTACTATTATCAGTTCTTTCTCCAGTCAATGTGTGGAATTGTTTCATTCTCGTTGAAAATCGATTTTCGATGTTTTTTATTTCCTATTCTAGAAACCAGACAAACATGAGGAATTAGTGGCCAGTTTCGGTCCATCTGTACCAAATATTTCAACTATATGCATGAATCGCTTGAAGGCAACTATTTGATGCCTAAAATCTATCAGTGCCCTGTCCTTTTGATTGTTATCGATGGTTCTGTGAATCTATATATCCCCATGTTACTAGGACATTGAATTTTACTATGTTTTCTGATATTGTTTCACCAACACACTTCGTATACTAGATATGATGAATGTCTCATTCTGATGTTTTATGTAATTTTCTTCTGAAATCTGTTTTCTTATACCATAAGAGTATTCGTACATGTGTTACTGTGCTCAAGATGTTATTCCACTCTTTTCTTTTCATGTGCCCCTGCACACTTAGATACATTTTGGTGTGTGTGCTTGTATTGGTCAGATCAGCATGGAAGTTAATCTGCAAGCATTTTTTATGTTAAGGAATTTTCAGTATGTCTGATATCTGGACTTAGTAGTTCTTTCTGGAGTCTTTTCTTATCAATAATCTGTGTTTTCTTCTTAACTCCGTTCAGGCGATTGTATCTATAAAGGAAGGTGCATACTTACTGAAGTGTGGACAGAGAGGAAAGCCCAAGCTCTGCCTTTTTAGACTTTCTCCAGTAAGCATAATATATGAGATGAGATGTATTTAAGGATTACTTTGATTACTCACTATGCTTATGAAGTAATTTTTCTGTTGCTTCTTTCCTTTATTACCAGCTCTGTCCTTTAATTTTTGGTTTAGTAGCATCAATTTGAGGGGGAGCTAAGTGCTGGAGTGTAACCATATTTTGAAAATATGTGTTATTCATGTTGTCCCTGAAAAATTTTTTGTAGAAAATGAAATAGGTCCCCGTCGTTCAAGTTCTGTTCTGATTTCTTCTGTGCTTTATAATAAAATCACTGATAGTTAGCTCCTTTTCCCCCCTTATTCCAGGATGAAAAAACTTTGATTAGGTGTTCTGGGCAAAAAGAAAAGCATTTGCAACTGAGTGAAGTTACAAGAATTGTTCAAGAGCAGGGGAATGTATGTAACATACATTCATGACTTTTCACATTGTTTCACTATCTACACGAGACTGAAGATTAGAAGAGAAATTCTTGTTTTGGCCTAATAAATGATTTCCCCTTTTCAGATAAGGTCCCAGAGACTAAGCCAATCTGTAAAAGAATGCCATTCATTTTCACTAAGCTATGCAAATGGCGAACGCTCACTTTATTTGGTAGGATTTGTTTGTTCTTTAAGTATGCTCATTTAGCTACTTTTTCTCCCAAAGTTCTTGTTCCTAATATTTGTTGCTTCAAATCTCTGTTTATTTTTAACCTAGATATGCAAGGACAAAGCACAGGCTACTTCTTGGTTAGTGGGATTGAGAGCTGTTATATCTAGTCCCCAGCATTCAAGGACGTTGAGTAGTTTAAGGACCCGTAAAGGAGTGCAGAGTTGTGTAAATAGTCCAGCTGGGTTCTTTCGGAGAAAGAAAAATCTTGGTCTTCTGGAGGATGCTGTTGAATTTGCTCAGGTTTCATATACCTCTTGCTGTATTACTTTCTTCTTTTGTTTTATTCTCTTATGTTTCATTCATACTCATAAATATAAAATAGAACTGATCATTCCCTGATTATAGAGGAAAATCTCCATTACTCCTCAGATGATTGAAAATCTTGATTTCTATGGTTTGGCAATTTAACAAACTTATTTCTCAAGCTAAACACAGTAGTGCTTTTGGTTTTCATTTGATGCTTCCAATTAAATATGAGTGAGCATAAACAGGCAAGTCATAACAGTTTAGCCATTAAATTGTCAGAGTAATATCATTCAACACTACTTCAATGCAGTCATAATTAAATCACTAATAGGTTTTCCTTTTTTGTAAAGAAATTAAAATCAACAATAATATTTATTCTGCCTTTTGCCTTTTGCCACATTAATTATGACTGTAAATTGTTGCCATTTGCAGGTACACAGCTTACACGCGAGTCCTAACTTCTCACTTTCAGAAAGGTGCTTTTCTGAGGGCTTATCAAACTCATCCAATAGTATTTATTCTTCAGAGTCTTTCCCATACAATTCTCAGAGCATAATGGATATTAAAGTCCCAGGTTCCGCACATGTTGATCCAGATTTTCTCAATAAAAATGGCTCAGTATATTCTGACACAGAGTATGAGAAGAATTCGACCTACACACGTCTGCCTCGTCCTTCCTCTCCTCATGTAGGAAACAACAATGTATTGAAGGATGTCATGGTATGGGGTGAAGAGATTGTAGGAGGTGGTAATAATGTTCCTAGTACATTGCCAAAGTTACTAGAATCCACTGTGATGCTAGATGTAAAAAATATAGCTTTAGGAGGAAAGCATGCTGTCTTAATCACAAGACAAGGGGAAGTGTTCTGCTGGGGTCAAGGGAAAGGGGGAAGGCTGGGCCACAAAATTGACATCGATGTTAGCTCTCCCAAAATTGTTGATTCTCTTAATGGGGTCCATGTAAAATCTGTTACCTGTGGTGAGTATCATACGTGTGCTCTGACAGACACCGGTGTAGTATATACATGGGGAAATGATGGTGGTTGTACAGATTCTGTAGGTTGTGGGAAAAGTAGAAGTCAGTGGATACCACATAGACTTTCAGGACCTTTAGAAGGTCTTCGTATTTTTAGTATTGCTTGTGGGGAATGGCATACCGCGATTGTCTCTTGCTGTGGAAGGCTATTTACATATGGTGATGGTACTTTTGGTGTTCTGGGGCACGGGAATCTTCAGAGAATTTCCCAACCAAAAGAAGTTGAGTCACTTCAAGGAAAGCGAGTGAGGTCTGTTGCTTGCGGATCATGGCACACAGCAGCTATTGTAGAACTTGTGTCTTCCCGTTGTAAGTACAGCACTTCTTGTAAGCTCTTTACCTGGGGCGATGGAGATGGTGGGCGGCTTGGTCACACTGATAATGGAAGGAAGCTTTTACCAACATGTGTTACACAACTTGTGGACTATGACTTTGTTCAAGTATCTTGTGGAAGAATGTTGACTGTTGCACTTACCAATTTGGGTAAAGTTTTCACCATTGGAAGTAAGGTTCATGGACAGCTAGGAAACTCTCATGCCAAGGAAAAGACCGCGACTCTTGTTGAAGGACTCTTGAAACAGGAGTTTGTTAAGCAGATATCATGTGGATCGTATCATGTGGCTGTGTTGACATCTTCAGGTAGTGTCTATACATGGGGTGAGGGAACACATGGGCAGTTAGGATTGGGTGATACAAAAGACCGATACTCACCTTCTTTTGTTGAGGCTCTAAAAGATAGGCAGATAGAGGGTATTGCTTGTGGGTCAAGTTTCACAGCTGCAATTTGTTTGCACAAACCTGTCTCTATTGCTGACCAGTCAGCTTGTAGCAGTTGTGAGCTTCCATTTGGGTTTAGAAGAAAGAGGCATAACTGCTATAACTGTGGTCTTCTCTTTTGCAATTCATGTAGCAATAACAAAGTTACAAATGCATCTCTAGCACCAAGCAGGAACAAGGCCTTTCGGGTTTGTGATCGGTGTTTTCATAAATGCCAAGGGATTACTCACTCACCTAAGGTATTTAAGTTGCAAAATTATAACACTATGCAGCAACTGAAGCGCCGGAGTAAATTTCCTGATCTGACAGAAAATGGAGGGGAAACAGCAGGGTCACCACGTTCTCTTTCGTCATTCAGCCAATCGTGCTACATGAAAAGCATGCCTAGTGGGAGGAAGGACTGGAAAAATCAACAAGAAAGCCAGAAACATATGGAAAACTTGTCTTCATTGTTGGGTGGGGTGCCACAATGGGGGAAAGTTTCCTGCCCTGATATGTTTAAAACAAATTATGCAGAAAATTCTTTCATGCATTTTTCTTCATTGAAGAAGAAGTTTGCTTCTTCTAATCCGTTGAGACTAGAATCTTCGGTATCTAGGATCCCTAATGCAGAGAAAGATATGCCAAAGTCTGACAAAGTACTTGTAGAAGAAGTTATGAGGCTGAGAGCTATGGTACCGACCAACCCTACATTTTTCACTTGAGTTTCATTGGTCTTCTTAAATTTTTTCCCTAATTTAGCTTAGAGGAATCTGTTAAATGTTGTAGCAGCCCTTAGTGTTCTGTTTTTCTCCAACTTTTCTAATTCCTACATCTTCCAACTGAAAATTAAAACTTTTCTCTGCTCATTTCTTAGTTATGACTACATCTTTTATCTGTCTGTCAATTAGACATAATCTCTTCCACTTGATTCCATTTGAAATGTTGTGATAGGCTGGTAAGCTTGAAGAGCAATGTAAGTTCCAAAAGAGTATGTTACAAGAATATCAAGAAAAGATTGAGAAGAGTATGTCGCTGGCGAAGGAGGAAGCTACTAAATACAGGGCAGCAAAAGAGGTCATAAAAGTTTTGACTTCAAAAGTGAGTCTTATGTTTTTCTCTTGATTTAGTTTCATGCTGATGGGTCTATTTCACTGATCTATGTCCTTTATGAAATGCTCATAACAATGGCAGCTTCAAACAATATCAGAAAAACACGACGCAGTACAAGAAGGAAAAGTTGCGGTAAACGAATGCGTGCCTTATCTTTCAGATGTTGATACACCGAGAAGTTGCAACTTAGACATTCAATCTGATTCTCCTATAGTGTTCTCTGACAAATTAAGGTCCAAATTTGGAAGAAGCAAATTCCTCCAAAGTGGTAAATCCAGGGAGAATTTTCAAGTCACTGGAGTCCAACAATCTCAGCAAGATGGTAACAAAGGAACAAATGATGAATGGATAGAAGAACAGTACAATCCTGGTGTGTACATAACTCTCACTTCCTTACCCTGTGGAGAAATTGGCCTTAAAAGACTGAGATTCAGGTAATTTCTGCTAAGTTTTAGCATTCACTGGAATGTTACTGCAATTTTCATGATGGTCAATGTGTTAGACATTAACATGTGATCTTTGTGAAACTTCTGATATTTTTTTTTAAAGTCAAAGTTGAGTTTGGATTCTAAAAGGATCATGAACCGGGTCGGGCTTGGGCCAACTTTTGATGGGCTCTTATAGGATAAGGCTCAAGCCCATCATTGGTAGAGCAAGCCTAGACTAGGTTTTAATTTCTGCTCTTTCTTCTGTTTTGCTGCTTAATGTGATGGATTTGTTGCTGTAGTACTACAAAAATGTATCATAATTGGATGCTAACACGGTAGGATTGCAGTCGGAAACGATTCTCGGAACAAGAAGCAGAGCAGTGGTGGGAAGAGAATCAAGCAAGAGTGTGCAGTGATTATGGGATTGAAGGATTCAGTGACAAAAGCCAAACTCAAGTGTAATAATTAGCCCCAGTTATATATATATATATATATATATATACATACACACACTTGTCTTTCGAGTTTCATCTCTCCTAGTGCTTTTGTATTCAACTCTGGGTAGGTGATGATGTTAGAGTCTTGTCTCTAACTGATAGGTGATAGCCTTGCTGTAACAAACTTGATTTCTCTTTGTATCTAAGAATCTTTACTCTCTCTCTCTCTCACTCAGAGAATCAATGAATCCAGATCTTAACCCTGGATAAGGATTCATAGATTTTGATGCCAATCATGTTAGAGGAAGACCCTTGATAGGTTTATTGATGTCTTTTACTTCTTTAGTTAATAGTATAAAGTTTTTTTCGGTGCCACCTCTATAAATATCAATTTTATTTCTGTTGGTGTAAGAAAAGGAAGAGATATCGCACCCCACAAACATTTTTAGATACTATTATCTTGACTTGAATATAAAGCGTTGCTCTTTCTTAATTCCTTAATAAGAATAGACACATATATCTCAGGTGTATTTCGTAGTGGAAGCTTATGATCCATGTGGGCCCCGCAATGCCGAGGTCTTCGAGGCATTCAGACTGGAAAAGACGAATGGTATAACCGTATAAGACCCTTTCGGCAACAAATACTTTATATATACGTTGGCGGTAAATTAAATACTATAAATACACATTCTTTATTTGGTCTAATTAAATTGAACTACTATATACAATAATAATAATAATAATAATAATAATAATAACAATAATAATAATAATAAAGCATTAAAGGCCATTTTTGCCCGGAAGGATTCACTTGGTACCAATTTTGCCTTGAAAGTTTTTCGAGGCGCAATTTTATCCTAGAAGTGTCAAATTTAGAGCAATTTTGCCCTTGCCGTTAGTTGACCGTTATTCGAGACAAATTTGCTCATAGGTTAAAACTTTCAGGACAAATTTATACCTTAACAAAAGTGATATAGACGACGAAATGCACAAAGGGTGTTGGTCGATTAAAACAGCAAGATGGTGATCATGGAAGTCAAAATCTGCTAAGGAGTGTGCAACAACTCACCTACCGAATCAACTAGCCCCGAAAATGAATGGTGCTGAAGCGTGCGACCTATACCCAGTCGTTGGGGCAAGTGCCAGGCCCTGATGAGTAGGAGGGCGTGGCGGTTGCTATAAAACCTGGGGCATAAGCCCTGGTGGAGCAGCCTTCGAGGCAAGTGCCAAGCCTCGATGAGTAGGAGGGCGTGACGGTCGCTGCAAAACTTGGGGCACGAGCCAGGGCGGAGCCGTCGTTGATGCAGACCCTGGTGGTAGTAGCAAATATTCAAATGAGAACTTTGAAGGCCGAAGAAGGGAAACGTTCCATGTGAATGGTACTTGCACATGGGTTAGTCAACCTTAAGAAACGTGGGAAACCTGTTTGATAGCATGCAGCACGGATACTTCGAAAGGGAATCGGGTTAAAATTCCTGAATCGGGATATAGCGGATGACGGCAATGTTAATGAGTTCGGAGACGTCGGTAGGGGCCTCGGGAAGAGCACAACACGTCGCGTAGTGTTTGATGCGCCCAACTAACGGTCATTGGGTTAAGGTGCAAATTTGCTTCGGAAGTGTCAAATTTGGAGTAAATTTACCCCGGCTAACGGTCAACTAACACAAGGACAAAATTGCTCCAAATTTGATATTTATGGGGCAAAATTGAACCTCAAAAAACTTCTGGGGTAAAGTTAACACTAAGTGAATACTTTTGGAGCAAAAATGACCTTTAACCCTAATAAAAATGCTTGTAATTAAGTTCTAAACTTTCTAATCAATTAATCATTTTCAACATGCATTCACATGGTATTGGTATTTCCGTATGTGGGAGAACACACCGACATTATAGTTCTCTTTCGCTGTCACGTAAGGAATTAATTCATGATGTTTTTTATTTATATAAAGAAGAGCTAGCATTCATGATGTTATTCTACTTTGAATAGTGGGGCTTTGTTTCTGGTTTTTTAGGGTAGGCTATTAATTAATATGACTCAATGATGAAAAAATGAAATACTTTGTATGTATAATTTTTATACATAGACTATAGCTAGTAGTCATGCAAAAAGAGAAAAAAGAGAACTCTTCTATGTGGTTTAATTAAAGCTAAGTATGTCTCTCTTTTAATTTATTTATCAAAGTCTTTGATAGAGTCTCCATTACATTTTTTTATGTTGAGGTCGGCTTTATAGGTATAGCTAATTTATTTTGTTTTAGACGTCATCGTTATTCCCCGTGGGTATTGCTGAAGAAAAGAACCAACAAATTATTTTTTTTCTAAAAAAAAAAAAAGAATCAATCTGAAAAGAATCCTATTATAGATAACTATAGGTTGTCTCTCTTCGTTACACTTCCATGCATGATAGACCTTGAGAGTTTGACATATATTGGTGTTTGATTTCATTTTCAAACAATAGTTCCCATAGCAAGACCTTAATTGGTATCATTAAAGGAGTGTGCTTAGTTAGTTAGTTTACTTGCTTGGTCTTAAATACAGCTGCTTATAAAGCTAGTCATGAAATTATACTATATGTATATAATGGATAATCAATTAATCATAACTTTAAAGCACTAGCTCTTGATGTTTCTCATCTTGCTTTCTAATGACTTTGACACACACACACACAGAGGTCTGATTTGAGCATTATTGTCAAATCCAAATAATTCTCCCAAAAACTTTTTCCTGCATTCTCACAAACTCAAATTAAAAACCTCATATTTAAGTAGTAAAAAACACTTTTACTATGACCAACACCTCTTCTGGTAACACTAATATACCACTATATTGATACTACAAATTTATTACACGCTAGAACGTGAGGCAAAGCTGTGCATGCATTTAAATATGTCATGCATGTTGTAATTTGTGAAAATAATACGTACATGAGATATACAAATTAAATTCATTAACGTCAACGTACTAAGCAACTTGCAGTGAGTTACTGATCAATATAACTGAATTTCATTATATATGAAGTGCAAGTATATAGAAGAAAATAAGAAGGAAGAGATTAAAGAGCATAAACTGGTAAAGCAGAAAAGCACAAAAAGATTGATTCATGAAACGGAAAGCAAGAGAGTGAGATTTGGTAGTTCGGCTTCCAGAGGAAAAGCATTCGTTACCCCACAAGTCATCCTGCCATGCCACGTGGATTCCCCCTCTTTCTTCACGTGGCCAAATCTGGCCCCACTTCCTCTTCCTACATTTCACAACCCTAACCTTTTGTTATTAACAACGTGATTGCCAACTTAACTCTCTCTGTAAAATTAAAAAGAGTAAGAGACAAAACAACCTCTCTCATAATGGGTTATATTTAATTTGAGTCGGTCTTAGCGCATATATATATATATATATATATGTTATTCTATAGTTATCACGTAGCCGAGAACTTGTGTTCCATGATGGATTCGTACTGCCAAAGTCTGCTACAACGTACACAAATCCAATATCTTAGTCTCCATTAATATTTCAGCAGTGAAGCACTTCGCAGCTCATCCACTTCACAAGTGGCGATGCATATATTCTGTCTTAAACTTAAACTTTTAAAAGGTATTTTTTTTGCCAGCATATTTAAAAGCTAATTAATCAATAAGAGATATGCAAGGATATACATTCAGTAAAACATACTTTTGAAGTTGTAACTATATATTATATCATGGGATATACATACACCAAAGTAATTAATTAGCAGTCATCAACTTCATATGTAAACAGCAAAATCTCCCTAAATATTCAACCAACTTGTAACCACGTGAAAGAAAAAACAAAGAAACTAGAGAGAGAGAGAGAGAGAGAGAGAAGGAAAAGGAACGAAGGAAATGGAGAGTGATAATTAGAAAAAGCGCACACAAACATAAAGGAGTGTGAAAGAATGGGAGGGAAGAGCCGCCAAAGTTAAGTTGCTACAGTAGGCTCACGTTTAGGTAGATCCTTCTCGTACAGTAAAGCCGGAGATGTAGCCAAATATGTGTTGCCACGTGGAGGGAGAAGAGGCTCAGAATCCAAGAAGGAAGAGGTGAGAAGCATAGGATAATCTGAGGCGGAAGACAAAGCTTGAAACCAAAGATAACAGGAATCTTCCATTTGATCATAAAACAAATAAAAAGTAATCCAAAGAGAAAAGTACTGAGAGTTGGCATCATTATTCGCTTTTCCTTTTCTCTGTCCCTTTCTTTTTGTCCTCTTTATTAAAACCCCAAGCAACCCCACATTCCACCCTCTACCACTCATCCTTCTCTCATCTTCTCTTCCACATTGTTTTCATCTCCTTCTTCAATTCTTCTTCTTCTTCAGCGTCCAAAATTTGGACCCAGATATATATATATATATAGACACATATAGTTATACATAGCATATGGCACCTGTTTCACTGCCTCCTGGTTTTAGGTTCCACCCAACGGATGAAGAGCTGGTTGCATATTATCTCAAAAGAAAGATCAATGGCCACAGGATTGAGTTAGAGATCATCCCCGAAGTTGATCTTTACAAGTGCGAACCCTGGGACTTGCCTGGTACGTGTGTATATAATCCACCTTCTAAACTTTTCAACTCTCTGTTAAAACTCATCAAGGTTTTAAAATATTATATTAATCATGATCATGATATATAGCTTGTTCAGTTCTTTTCTATCGATCTCATGCATGAATGTATAAATTATGATTAGGGTGCCATAAGAAAATACCATACATGAGATATATTGTCGGTTTTGGCCGGTGAATTTAGATTTTACATGTATACTTGTATACGTAATAGAATTCAACAAAATACTTGCTTTATTGGTCAAATATGAAACACATACTTGCTTTATTAGTCAAGTATAGTTTTGGGGCTTTAACATATAAAATATTTGATGATGATGTGACAAAGGTTTATCTTTATATGTGTAAAGGACTGTGTGTCGTTCTTAGGGCTCTAAGAATGGTCCCTTATTCACTTTTAGGGCTCCTATATTGAACGTCAAGACTAGTCGTAAATCGTAATGAGACAATTATGGGATTCCCCGCCAAGTCAAAAAGAAATCAACTAACAAAAAAAAAAAAAAAAAAAGCAGTGCGTACGCTGTCTACAAGATATTTCTCAACTCATGTCTTAATTAATATCTTCTTCATTAATAAAGTATTAAGTTCTTTTCTTCACTTACAAATATTAATATATTTACGCATCGTCTTTGAATCACTGTCAGTATTAACCAAATCGATTCGATGGCTGTTATTATATATATTCAGGAAAATCGTTGTTACCGGGAAAAGATTTGGAGTGGTATTTTTTCAGTCCTCGGGATAGGAAGTACCCAAATGGGTCAAGAACAAATAGAGCCACAAAATCGGGATATTGGAAAGCCACAGGAAAAGACAGGAAAGTGAATTCTCAATCTCGTTCAGTGGGCATGAAGAAAACCCTAGTTTACTATCGAGGTCGAGCCCCTCATGGATGTCGTACCAACTGGATCATGCATGAGTATCGTCTTGACGAAAAAGAATGTGAAGTTGCTTCTGGCATTCAGGTTCATCAAACCCTTCTCTCTCTCTCTCTATATATATATATATTCATATCTCTTTAATTATTCCTTTTTAAATAATTCCATTCTTCTTCTCCACTCAAAGAACTTGGATTATATTCTGGTATTCATGGCTGACACAGTACTTTTAAATGCAGGATGCTTATGCTCTCTGTCGTGTGTTCAAGAAGACTGCAGTTATAACCACGAAAATAGGAGAGCATTACGTGAATAGTGGATCAAATCAGATTATGAATACAAGTGATCAGTCATCTAGCATTGAACTATACTCTGAAGGAAGATCAGGAGAAGATTTAGAGAGCTCAGATTATTTGATGCCTCGATCACCTATTGGAAATCCCTCTTCAGGACCGAGAGATCATGGGAAAAGGTCACAGACACAGTTCTTTTCTGAAGAAGCTCCTTTCTCTCTCCCCAATTCGTCTTCGTTATTTTCCAACTATGGCTCCATACCATACCCTCCATCCAAGGTATAGTACAAACATTTAATATATATATATATATATATTTAAGGTTAAGGATCAAATTTGCTCCGAAGGTTTCGCTGAGGAGCAATGTTGCTCCGGAAGTGTTTTAAGTACAATGCACTATGAAAGTTTTAAAACATAGTAATGTTATCTTTTACGGTTAAATTACTAACGTTGATCGTTTAAAAAAATGAAGTTAATCATTAAAAAATTGACATTAACAATTAATTTTTTAACGATAAGGGTAATATATTGCTCCATTTTAACACTTATGAAACAATATTAAACCTAAAAAATTTTTTTGGGTAATATTGCTTATCATCGAAATTTTTTTGGGTAAATTTACACCTTAACCCTATAGATATAAAATCTTGTGAATTATATTATGACGGCCATATGTAATAAATATGATTTGAATATTGCAGGTGGATATTGCACTGGAATGTGCCAGGATGCAGCATAGGTTTTCTCCAATGGAGGACTTGCCTTCTGAACTGAAGATGCAAGCACAATATGGTGGGACCAGGAATGAAACTGATGATTTATTACAGGAGATTCTTTCAGTTGCTCATGTTTCTCAGGAACTCATAAACCAGTCTTCTGATTACTATTCCTCTCATTCATGGGGTGCTACTAGTACTGCAGCAAACCAGCATTATTATGCTCCTAATTCTGAACAAGAAGATGGTTTCACTTTCATGGTTGGCAGAGATAGTACTGCTAATGACTATGACTATTATAGCAATGCCTGCTGGGAAGATCCTGTAAACACAAGGTCTATAGAGATTGGAGATCTGGATGATGATTTCAAAGCAGAGAGAATTGTTGAGAATTTAAGATGGGTTGGCATGTCAAGCAAGGATCTGGAAATTAAGGTATATATGCTTTGTATTTCTATTTGTGGTATGCTTGAGATTTTATATTAATGCTAATTCGTAATCAGGATGGGCCTCTAGTGCACAAATAATAAATAGTAAGTGTCGACTCAGACGAAAAATAAAAAATCACATTATTCGTGAATCATAAGTAATAATGTCTAATTTCTTTCGTCAAAGCTCTCTCTTACACACACATAAAGGACAACACTATCTAATGAATGACTGTAGAAGAGTTAATGATTATATTTTACTAATCTTGTTATAGAGCTATATGGAAGATCAGAAAGTTGTTCCAATTGAGGATATTTCAAGTTTCCAAGCAAATAGGGAGGGGAATGAACTGCTGCGAGGTACTGAAAATTCCAACTCATATTTGCATATAATATCATGATTAATATATAGATTACAAGGCATATATATCATATAGACTCAAGAAAATAAGAAAGTGTCTGTTTGATTTTGATGAGGAGATATAATAATTTCTAGAAATGAGTAATAGAAGAACAATAAGAAAAACAGTGTTATTTGAGAAATTAACAAGAGCTTTTTCTATATGCATGCAGCAGAATGTGATGATCAGAATGAAAATAGCAGCAAGCAGGAACTGAATGACACAGACATAAACGACGACATATCATTAGGGTTCATCAACGAGGATGACTCTAACAATGAAAACTTGAAAGAAGAAGAAGGAGATGAAGATTATTCGAGTTCTCCAAGCTTTGAGGTGGTAGAAGAAGTTAAAGTTAGCCATGGAATGTTTGTGTCCACAAGACAAGTAGCCGACACATTCTTTCACCAAATAGTTCCTTCACAAACCCTCAAGGTTCACCTCAATCCAGTGATAATGGCACACAATAATTATCGCTCTGTGGAGAACATAGAGACAGTTTCTTTCTTTAGAAACTTGAAGGCCTGTGTGGTGAAGATAATAACAAGTCCCATTGTATTCATATTTTCACTTCTGCTGATGACTTGTATTTATTATTCGTCAGATTCTGATCATCAGGGTGTGAAGGATAGAAGTTGGAGTACTGGTAATTGCAATAATAGCACGAACATAGTGAAGAGGGAATATGAAGAAGATGATGAGAAGCAAAAAGTTTGGTTTGTGGGCATCAAAAGTGGAAAAGGGTTCAGTGTGGTGTTGAAGAAGATAGGAATTTTTCTCACAATTTCTTTTGCTCTTTGTACCATGTGGGCTAACCACATCATTGTTCATTAACACTTCAGCTCTAGTTAATTTTCTTTCTTTTTCTTTTATTTTGTTGATCTCTAACCTAAGGATTTTATGATTTAACGGACGCCTCCAATTGGGCTCGTCCCCATTAATCAGGCAGGACATTATTGTTATCCAAATATACTTGTATTTATTTTATCTGACACAGTTGTTAATTGATTAAGAAAGAATTAGTTGTATTCAAGCATTGATGTATAGTGAAAGTTCACCGACACTTCTTTTTTAGAATTAATGTTTTGTTTATGAAGAAAATTATGCGCATAGATGCTGAGAAAAGACGATGAAGAATACAAACGGAACTCTATTCTGGCCATTAAAGTCTGTATAACATCTCCTCATCTCTTCTCTCAATCGGAAATTAGAGCTTAATTTATGGTTGTCGGAACTCTATATATTCTGGCCATTAAAGTCTGCATAACATCTCCTCATCTCTTCTCTCAATCGGGAATTAGAGCTTAATTTATGGTTGTTTTTTTATACATATCTACTCATTTATATGCATATTTAATTTGTAAATAATTGTTACTTCTTTAAAAAATATTTGTATTTTTAGATAATCATATTATATTTAATAGAGTTACCTTTTCTTGAAAAATTTTAAAAATAAGACTCGCAGCGAGAACGCCTCCGGGTATATGGGAGATATTTTGTTTTTTTGTTTTTTGTTTTTTTTAACAAATAATGGGAGATATCTTGTATGGAACAATCCTTGTTTGTAAGTTTGCCAATGTCTTTATAGATGATAAGTGGAATGAAGAAGCTCTAATTCCTTGCATGGAACAATCCTTGTTTGTAATTTTGTCAATGTCTTTATAGACGATAAGTGGAATGAAGAAGTTTTAATACGTGGTGAATTAAGGTTTGAATTGCTACTGGAAAAGATACCCACATTTAGATACTACCTCAAACATGATTGTTTCTAACAAGAGAATACTTATATTTAACAAAAAAAAAAAAAGAAAAGAAAAAGGTTGCAAACGACCAATCACCGTTTATCTCAATACATATAGGCAGCAACCATTACTGTATGTGGCCCATGCAACCAGCTTGTTCTATACTTTCTCTATTCTCCAATACAAGAGCTAAACTATAAAACCTAACACAATTGAGATTTTGTTAGATTTTTTAAGTATATAGTTAAGGATTCGATCCTGAACGGTGCATATGAAAGGAGTCTTGTGGCCTAGTTGGATACTTTAATATATATATATATATATATATATATATATATAAGAACCAATAAATAGATTAAATTTGAGCTATAAAAAATAGACTTAATTTGGTAATAAATATATGACTTTAATCAATCTTTTCTTTTAAATTTGTAATATTTTCTTAAACTCTTCCTATCAATGGCCCATATTTAAAAAAACAAAATTCCATCAAGAGTTGTAAATGATTAAAAGCATTGTTTTAGGGAAACCAACACTCTTACGTCTCACCCCCATAGCCAATATAACTCATTTTCTTAATATTTATAAATTAATTATTTAGATTTTATATTTATAGTCTGCGTTTTTTTTTTCAAGTTATAGCAAACTAACAATAGTTTCTAAAGCTAGAGTATTGTAATCAATAAAATTATTGGTTAAAGTGATAAGCATTCTCTTTTTTTATAAGAAGGATAATACAAATTTGAATATCGAGAAGCAAATTTATTTAGAGAGACGAAAACTCTTTACACTATGAGCCTTAAAATTGAGAAGCTCTTAATTTTTTTTTTTCAAAAAAAATTGTTGTGTGGAGTGACAATTTGGAATTGGGTTTTTCACTTGCTACAAAAGATATAATGCAAACAATCATCATCATCATTACATGCTTTTGTGCAATTTTTTGTTATTTTTAATTCGGGTGCACACGTTTTAGTGAGCTTTATATCATTATATGGTTTAAAATTGTTAAATCATGCTGCTCAGAAAATTAAATCATTATTTCTTCTGTTTACTATATTCCCTTTAATCTAAACAAATTACGCGCGTAAAAACTAAAAACAGTTTTTTATTGTCACTTGATGTAATAAAATAAACACAGTGGTCTGCCAGAGACAAAAAAGAGTAGAAAAACAGAGGAAAAAAATAGTTGATGCAGGAACGAGTACGACTACGAGTCATGTTTTCAATTCTTAATTCTAATTGTTGACTAAATCCGAGTCATTGACAAGTTCATAACACGTTGAAAATAGCAGAGCAGTTCATAAAACAGCTTGAGGAATCACATTGGGTGTCTCCTGAGAAGTTGCAGATCTCAAGAAAAAGATACCCAATTTAATGTCGAGATGATTCCTAAAGGGAAGCTATCCCGAGAGTCCAAAATCCAAATGCTTCATGAGAAGGCAAGGTCACAGATCCACTTTCTCCCTGTAATTTATAATTGCATATGACCTTCGTGTCATTGGTTAATCCTCCGCCAAATGCCTGATTGAACAATGTCCTATTTCGATTTTTGTACCCCGTATTCAACGGTTCTTGTCCATTCCATTGTTATCTGTTCAAAACTATATGTTTCTTGTTTGATAGGATAAGTCCTGGCAAGCCTTTATGGTGAAAGCAAGGTGGGAATGAGCCTTTAAGGTGAGTGCACAGCACATGTTTGATTCAGGGCCTCAATGAAAAAGAAAAAGGATAACATGATGGAAAGAAGAAGACAAAATGATCCACACCAGAGTTCACGAGTCACTTAACTGTCTCTCTCCTATTCTTGATAATTAATACCAAGAAAAAGTGCTCTCATTGCCTCCACCACGCCAAATTACCAAATCAGCCCACAATGCTGTTCCTCTTCTCTCTCTTGTTTCTCTAAATAGCTGAATAATGATTATCAGTGCGTAAAAAGTTGAGGTGCTTTATACTTTTTTCCATATGCCGTATAAATAAAAAGCACCATGGCTTAAATAAACAAGTTCTTCACTTATGCAGCAGCAAGAACCCTGTCTTGGCTTAAACCCAAAATATATATCCCTGTTTTGGCAAGTTTATGGCTTCAGCTATGGCTTCTCTGCAAATCTTCTTTATGTTCTTCCTCCTGGAATTGGCCTGTTCATTGAGTTGGGGAGGCGTTGAGGAGGTAAGCTTGGTGAAAGTGGGAAACTTCTCGAAGGTAGAAGATGCTGTGAACTTTCATATATACTATGGCGAGACCTTCAAAGTCATAAAGAATGCTCTTGATGCCCACAGCTATCTTCTTCTCCAGGTATCCTCTCTTCCCTCTTCTCTATCTGTAATCAGCAATGGAGGTACGAGGCAATGACGGTGGGGTTTAGGACTGACTTCTAGGCTACTAGGCTCCCTTTTAAAAAATAATTAGGGTACAAAACACTCTTAATTCTGCATTATTCTTGGTGCATCTTCAAATTTCAGAATGATGAATCCTGATCGAGAAGCAATCGGAAATAAGTAAATAACTTCCTTTATTTTGTTCTTGAATTCCTTTGAAAGGATGGTGTATAGGACACTGGAAGATATTTATGTTTAGTTTCTGGTTCTTGTTAGTAACAATGAAGAATTTTTTAGTGGAAAGGGGTAATTTCATTCAAGAAACGAACTGTACACAAGGCCATTTACAAAAAAGGCCTGGGAGGCCTTACAGAGAGGTGTTACCTAAAACTTGTATGAGAGTCATGATCATGAGAATTTGAGTTGAATTAGTGCACTTTGTGATACAGATGAAATCAGATTATTTTTGGATCATAATTGGAGAAATGGATTTTTTTTTCCCATTCAAATTTAAAATATTCACAAAAGATATGTTGTTGTTCTTCATTGGCAATCAAAACAAAGATTGCCTGCTTATAGGAAACTTATGCTAGATGTTCCATAAAAATTTCTCGCTGGCAGAATAATACAAGGATTGCATCAAGAACCAAATATTGCACATCACGAATCAAATCATTTGTAATTCCACTGTCAAACTATTCAATTGATACCGATTCATTTCCAGGTAATCCATGCTATGCAAATCCCTGTCTCTCTGCTTTCTTTACTTTTTTCCTTGAATTAGTTTGTTGCCGCATAATATCTCAAGTAAATTTTCTTTTCACTAGAAAAATAAATGCACTAACGTTTTCTTTTTCTTTCTTTTGCCTCCTTGGGGTGGAATTCCAGTTTCCTTCTTAGAGGTATGATTCTCTGGTTTCTTCAGCCTTCTTGGAGTTTAATTGTCAAGATGGAAGTGTCTTACTAGCATAAATGCTTGGCCGTCTTATTTTCCCCCCTTCCGCGTCATGAATAGCTTCTAGGCGCTCTAGGGAGCTTGAAAGGCATAACATCGGACTCGGTGGCTTCTCCATGCGTTCTGAAATTATACCAAGATGGTCAAATAGAAATGTTCAACAAGACTGATGACGAAAAGCTTGCACAGTTTTCAGCTCATTTCTCTAGTGATGCTGATCAACGACCAGCATGCAATTTTGCCACTTTTGCCCCTTTTTCAGAGGACAATCCTTTGCAGGTAAGGAACATGTCAACATTTCTCTGTAAAGACCCCAAAAACTATGGCATTCTCGTCAAGTGCTTACACATTATTATTGTTTTTGTTAAATATTCATCTATGAACTTATGAAAGTAGTGTATTTCTGTGCTTGTAATGATTAACTACTTGGTACATGTACTTTTTTAGAGAGCAGAATGGATCAAATTCATGGGAGCATATGCCAATGAAGAAGTTAGAGCCAATCAAGTGTATTCCAAGGTAACTAAGTTTTTAGAATATGTGAAGGTTCTTGTTTCTTTTCTGAAAATTGTTTCCATCTTCGTATTCTGTAGTCTTAAAGCTTTTCGCTGTTTCTTAGTCCAATGGAAGACAGACAACTCATACTCTTTTAGACTGTATAAAATCAAAACAGAAGGATTTCCAAGTTTTTCTATACTTGAAGGTTTTTGGGCCTCAGTTTGTAATTGCACTTGGAAATTCCTCTACCATTTTTTCACAGTTATTCATGCAAATGTTCTTGTAGCTGATTGAATTTTCTGATAACTTCTGACAACCAATTACAGATTAAGGAGAACTATCTGTGCTTGGCAAACATAAAAAACAATCGAACTTCCTTCAAACCAATAGTAGCATGGATGAAGTATTCTGATGTATGTATCCCCAGAAGCTCTGACTCCTGTTTCTAGTATTATTTATGTCCTAATCATTCCCATATTCTTTTTGCAGGGCGTTTGGGTTTTTTCAAAGAATGAATATAAGATGAAGGTATGAAGAAAACTATAGATGATTAGTGTAGCGGTTAGAAAATGAGACGATTCTCTTAAAAAAGACATAACATTTTTATCATGCATCACATTAACTCTTCCCTTATTTTGCACACCAACTTTGCAAGCATTATATGGAAGACGCGGGTGGAGAAAAGCTTAACTCAAACAACAATTCTTATAATGTCTCTGATCCTGATGACCTGGAGGAACTGCATGCCATCTTATGTGTGAGTTACTGCGGTTTAAATAAAAGATATAATAGAACCTGTAAAACAAATTTTTTTTTTCTGCTTAGTTGAATCTTAAGTTGTACGTAATTAGGCTTGGATAAATGTTATGTCCTCCAATGCATGGTCTTTTTTTCTTAACATTTAAGAAAAAAAATTGATCTTTTTGATGTCCTACAATTATGAATTTTGACATCAAGATTCTTTTATTATATTCATTTTTTACTCCTCTTGCTAATGTTTTTATTTCAACAGCCTGCCAACCATGTATCCATCTATTCCTATGACTGAATCGTGTTCATTTGCTCTTTCTGGAGAATTGATTCTAAGAAATATATATTCATTAAAAAGTGAATTTAATTCATTTCTGTAGTACATAGGGTTTCTGGTACATGAACCAATCTCAAATGTGTTTTTCAATACTCAAATGATTTACAATGAAGTTTAGAACCTATTTATACCACTAATTCATACATTAAAATACTGTGATAGTCAACAATGGCGTCTTCACCAACTCTCCTCCCACCTACTCCCTCAGCCACCTACCCCCTTTAGCCGTCGTTCACTATTGTTGTCATCATGCCCTGCGTCATTCATGCTCTGTTTCTTTTCTGTTTCATTCTCTCGGGGTTGGACAGGACTCGTCCTCGAGTCAGAAACAACATTATCATCAATAAACAGAGATAAATCCGAAACTTTATGCTTGAGTAAAAATGACTTGGACTTATTTTTTATTTTGATTTGTTTATCGGGTGGCAAAGGTTCAAGCTGAATCTTCACTTCATCCTTCTGGAATGAATATGTGTTTGCATGACCGTCGAATAGAACGCGTCAATCATATTGCAAAGGTCTTCCTAGAAGAAGATGACAAGCATCCATCGGAACAACATCACACCAAACTTCATCGTGATACCTTCTACCAATAGAAAAAGTAACAAGGCATCGTTTGGACACTTTTACCGTGGTTCCTTTGTTAAACCATTGGATTTTGTACGGGTACATATGGTTGTGAGTTGGTAGTTGCAACTTTTCTACCATGTAGTTAGAAACTACATTTTCACAGCTTCTATTGTCGATAATGACGTCACAAACTTTACCTTGAGTAATGCAGTGAGTATGAAAAATGTTGTGACATAGCCAAGGTTCTTCTTCCTCTATGGCTGTATGCAAACTTCGTCTAATCACAAGTGTTTCACCGTGATCAGGAGGAATGACTTCTTCATCAAAAATTGGCTCTTCATCAAAGATTGGCTCTTTATCAGGCATAGGATCCTTTTCTTCTTCAAATATTGCAAAAGTATCCCCTTCAATAATGGTAACAACTCTACGGTTAGGACCCTCTGATGCAATATGACTGAATCCCTGGCATCTGAAACACTTAGGTGCTTTGGAGCTAAATTCTTTGGCAACCTTTGGTGGAGGCTTGCTTGAAGAGTTAGACTGATATACTTGTGCAAGCTTGCTTGAAGAGTTATGCTGATGCATTTGTGTAGGCTGATGCATGTGTGCTTCATGTTCATTAAAAGGAATTTTGGTGGAGGAAGACAATTGAAACGGAAACCTTTTGGGTAACTGTTTCTCAATACGGATGGCTAGACAAATGACGTCATCTAGAGTCCAGTATTGTTAGAGCTGCACTGGATGTGCAATGTTAGTATTCAACCCTCCGAGATAACAGGCTATTGTTTGCTTCTCCCTCTCTTGGATATCACACTTCATCATGAGCTTCTCAAATTCCCGGGTATATTCTTCCACAGACATAGCCTTTTGGCGGAGATTATGTAATTGAAGGAAATTATCTTGATAATAATTATTAGGAAGAAACTTATGTGAGAACTCACGTCGCATCTTATCCTACATTCGGATCTTACTTTTTCCTTCTCTTTCACGCATTTTCTTGAGATTTTCCCACCATATGGAGGCATGTTTCTTTAGTTTGATGGCGACAATTTTGACTTTCTGCTCATTGGGAATCTCTTTATATTCAAAAACTAGTTCGACGGTTTGAAGCTAATCGACGAATTCGTCTGGTTGAAGTCTTCCCTCAAATTCAGGTATGTCTACCTTAATGTCATTAAGGCGGAATGGCTGTTGTTGAGGACGGCGGCGGTAGTCAGTGGACGACGAACTATTGTTATCTGAATCATCCTCTGGATATTCATTGCGAGATTCTAGCATGGCTTGTTGCGTTTGTACAGTGGTTTCCAGTTCCTATATCCGGCGTCTCATCTCGTCCATCTCAATCTCGTATGTGTTTTTGCGTCTTGGAGGCATTTTGGAATTGTTCTTTTGAGGTTAGGTATAGGGTGGAAGGGTATAAGGGTAGGATCAGTATTTATCAAGGTATTAAAACCCGGACCGGGTAGTGAACCGGTCAGGGTACTGGGTTAAGGGTCAGTGGGTCAGACCGGGACCAAACCGGAGCTAAACCGGGACCAAACCGGTGAGAAATTGAAAATTTTAGACTTATAGTATGAAATTCTAAAGGAAAAAGTAAAAAAAAAAAAAAATTTTTTTTTTTTAAAAAAGGAAACCGGACCGGGAACCGGACCGGCCAACCGGCCGGTTACCGGGCCGGACCGGCCGGTCCGGTCCGGTTTTCATAACCCTGGTATTTATGGAAAAGTAATGGGGTAAAACTGAAAATTTTGGACAATTAGGGTTAGGATGGGTGTTTATGGAAAAGAAAGGGGTAAAATTAGAATTAATTAACTTTCAGGGACTAAAAAGTAATTTGGCACAAATCTGGGGTCAAAATGTAATTTCAGAAAGTTTTGGGGTCTGAAATGTAATTTTGACAGAAGTCTGGGAGAAAAATGCAATTTCAGAAAGTTGTGGGGTCTGAAATGTAATTTTGATAAATTGCACTGATCGTGTAGGCTAACGTGGCATATAGGACACGTGTCAGGCAACAAGTGGGTTGACCTGTAGCTGACGCAGCAGATCAAATGAGTGGGGATGACGTCACCGTCTTCAACCTCTGTCCAGTGCGTGGCCGGCGCGTGTGCAACGTTGACGGCACGTGGGTCTCTGATAGTGGCGCGTGAAAGCGTTCCATGGTGGAATCCGAAGCTTTTCCGAGGTTTCTCGACCTTCCGGACACTATGGTGATGGTGGTTTCTCCAAAAAAAACCTTACAGAAAGTGAAATCCAGCACCTCTGTTACTCAACGATTTTGGTTTTTCACCCACTCCTCACTCTTTCGCTCTCTAGCCCTCTATAACTCAGCTCTGATACCAAAGTGGTACAGGAACCAATCTCAAATGTGTTTTTCAATACTCAGATGATTTACAATGAAGTTTAGAACCTATTTATACTACTAATTCATGCATTAAAATACTGTGATAGTCAACAATGACGTTTTCACCAACTCTCCTCCCACCTACTCCCTCAGCCACCAACCCCCTTCAGCCGTCGTTCATTATTGTTGTTGTCATGCCCTGCGTCATTCATGCTCCGTTTCTTTTCTGTTTCAGTTTCATATTCTTAATTCTTGAATTATTTTTTCTATTCAATTTGCCTTTTATATAAGTGTCAACAATTTAGATAATCTTATTTCTTGATGCAGACTGTGGAAGTAGTAATTGATGAAACTTCAACTCTTGATCCATTCAACTATACAGTATCAACATTTCTCCAAAATTTGAATGTTGAAGATCATTCTTGTTTCTCCTTTCTCTCAAATACAAGCTTATGGAGATATGACAAAAGGATTCAGAATAATACAGCTCTTGGTAAGTTATTCTTGTTTTATGCATTTGTCATATATAATCCATTACAGTTGTAAGTTTACCATGAAAAGTGCTTCTTTAGTTCAATTACCTAACTACACAAGTTAATTTGTAAAGAAAGGAGACATATAATTGTTCATTGCAAATTGTATGTATGTGATCTTCTACATGCGAAGACTGGTTCAATGGAGCGGTGTCTCAACCTCAGCTGGTACTAGCCGATCTTATTGAAGTTATATTTCCCACTGGAAATTACAACACAACATACTTCAGAAATATTGCAAAGGTAAGCTTTTTTATTATACATTGAAATTTTAATAGACTGTGAAATGTGAATTTCTTTTACTCTTCCTTTTCAATTTTCTAGTCCTCATTTCTTCACATCATCTTACAGGGAGAAGAACCTTCAGATATTGGTTCTGAAACGTGTGAGAGGGACGCATTCACTGCAATGGAACCTACAATAGTAGCCTGCAGCTGACTGTTTCTACTTCAAATATAGGTCTTTTTGGTTTAATACTATTCTTTTTCAAATTCGATTTGCAAAATATAGGATCTATACATTTTTTTTGTTAATGGTATTTTTTGCACTTATCACAGAATATGCCTAGAATGTAACACTGTTTCCTCCATTAGATGACATTCCTTCGGTTTAAAACTCACAAATGTTGTTCACGGCAACTATTATTGTTATTTATTCAGAACGATTGAAACGTTAAACGCCCAGAGATCTACCCTACAATCACATTTTATTCATAACATGAAATAGTTGCCATCTTGCAACAGAACATATACAGAGCTCATATAAATTTGGTCTAACACATATATTATGTGACAACGTTCTCCTTAGCAATCTCTCTTTGTGATGCTACAGAGTTTGTTGCTCGGACCATTAAAACCGAAAGAACCTAGAAAGAAGCCAAAATTAAGTTAGTTGTTGCTCTGCTATATAAATCGTAAGTAACCCAAACTTCATTTTCGTTTGTTCTAACCTTTCAAATTTGGACTGAGAACGCCTGTTCACAAAAACAAAATTTTTATACTAGATTAATGATGAAAATAATCAATGAAATTCTCTTGACTAGTGATTACTACTTGCCTTGGTCGCTGTGTGATAGCCTGCCTGTACGTTGGTTGTGGGGGTTCATCACTTGCAATAGGCACCGATGTGGCCTGTGACATTGAGATTTCCATTTCAGAACTTCAGTACATCACAAGTTCATTCTTTCAGAGCTAATTCTATTTATTGGCCTTACCAGTTTTTTGAATATAAGATTATAGAACGTGTTAATGTATATCTGCTTTGCCATTTTGTCCTCCTTGTGCATTTGCCTCCACAGGGTGTAAATGCTTCCCATATTCAGCAACTTGTTTGCATAGATCTTCCAAGTATAGCTACAAAACCAAACACACCAAGTTTTAACCACCTAAATCATTGCAGATACACAAGAAATAAGGGATCTTATTTTGATGTTTACCATTCATTGATCCTCTGTAATCCATACTCAGAAATCCTGCTCCATTGTGTTGGATCTACTCTGCATTTTTCAAAAAAATCAGCAATTTTGTTGCTCGATTCATTCCCATTGAGGGGATCAATGAGGAACCCAGAAACCCCATCGACGATGATTTCTGCTGGGCCTCCTTGATTAGTAGCGAAGGTGGGTAATCCACAGTTCATTGCTTCAATCACTGTAAGACCGAATGCTTCATATAGTGCAGGTTGAACGAAAGCTCCTTTTGTGTCAGCGATACAGCGATAGAGCTCTCCATTGCGATACCTATCAGTCTGTGCTGCAATCCATCTGAATTGGCCTCTTACTTGGTATTTCTCAAGGAAACTCAGCATTTTGGTTATTTCTTCCCTTTCTTCTCTATCTTTGGATTTCAAAGGGTCAAAGAAGCCTCCAACTATGACAAGGTTCACCAAGTTTCTGAGTCTCCTGCTCCTTCCATACCACTCAACTAGCCCTGTTAAGTTCTTCACAGCATCCAGCCTTGCCATTGAAAAGAGTATGGGTTTTCTCCTGTCTGCTAGATACCCACTGTTTTTGCATTGTTTTTAGAATTCAGAACCAAAAAAAAGGTTATTTGAAAGAATATAGTGAGTCATATCATATTTGATAATGTAAACAATAAGTATGTAGGAATCTAAATTGCTTACATATGCTCATTGGTTTCTGATCTACCATACAACAAGCTTTCAATGGCTGGGTGAAATTGAGTGAGTCTTCTGTCTCTTTCTGTGTGAGGGAAATAAACAGACTGGTCAGCTCCAGGTGCAGCTATGTTGAACTTGGGATCATACAGATTTATCCCTCCCACAACCCTGCACAGTCCTGGGAGTGTAAATGCAGTATGACTTTCATACTGTCCACGTCTAGCTTGGCTGCAAACAAGAACTTTCAAAATTCAGTATTTGCAAGACAAAACATGGCTATGAAAAATAACTTGTTTTGTTGATGTACTTGTACAAGTCTAGTGAGCTAACCTTCCTGCAATTTCTTGGTATGTGCTAGTTATAATAAAATCTGCTTCATTCATTGCAACTGTATCAGCCATGAATTGGCATGAGAAATGGTACTTTGCATCAAACTCCCTCCACTTGACATCTGAATCTTCATACTTAGTCTTCTCTAAAGCATGTGCTATTGTTCCCTGATTTTCAAGGAAGCTGAGGAATTAGTGCATATGACAAAGAAGACATTCTAACGGCCACAAAAACCGTTTGAGAGTGAAATAAGGGGATAGTGACCAGACCAGAGTTATATTATGTTTATTGGCCATCAGAGATGCCACCAAATTCCCGTCAGTGTAATTTCCAAGAATTAGATCCGGTGGCCCTTCCATAAACTCCATGATTTTGGCTGTAGCATCCTATCAATTTGAACAAAAGCAGTCAAAAGAGAGGTTCTTTGATGTAAAAAAGCACAAGGTAGTGATTATGAGACAAATTCACGTGCCTGAGTAAACCTCTCAAGATAGGGATAAATGTCAAAGCGAGAAACCCACTGACGCAGGACCCCTCTGTCTGTCTGAAAAGGCACACGTACAATGAAGGAGTGCTTGGTATCATTGATAGGCTCCAACTCCAGATTGCACTTCGTTCCCCGGGCATCAGGTATGAGCCTTGTAACCTGTCAATATCAAGAATATACTTGAATTCTTCTATTAAAGAATATGTTGTATAAATGTCCAAAGACACCATTTTTTGCAGATTATGTAACGTACCACAAGAATATGAGGCTTTATGATTATCCCTTGTTGCCTAAATCTGTGGAGCATTTCTTCTTCCAGGGCCCTAACTTGATCCAATATGTATACTACCTGTTCAAAATACAAGCAACTTAGAGCATATACACATTAAAACCTACTTGGCGAAGATCAAAAGTTTGATCCCACTCACTCTAAATCTAAAAAAATGTAGTAAAACTAAACTCTTACCTGGCCTCCTGTGTCTGGCAAGCCAAGAACATCTTCTTGCCCAAAATAACCATGAATGGAGAATATTGCTATGTTGAAAATAGTGGGAATACGGCTAAAAAACTTCTCCAGGTTCACTGGGTCTGGTGCCTGAAGTGCTTCTGATAGGATTCTCATTGTCTCCCTCACTCTTCCTGCTGTATCTCCCCAACCTCTCTCAAAGCCCTTCCCTTTGAATCTATGAATGAAATATTACATTGGTGTTAGATTATAAAAGAGCGAGATAGAAATATGAGTAGTATTAAGCGTTCAGGCCCTCTAATGAACTATGAATATAAAAATTCTACCATCCTATGCCTTTTCAATAGAATAATAAAAGACTTACTGTTGCTCAAAACTTTCATATGGAGTGTCCATAGGAAGTGATGACAGGAATGCATCAGCCCCTACTAATGCCAGCTGAAGATTTGCAGCAGAACCCAGCGTTTCATTTATCATTAAACACTGCCAATTTAGATTACACAAGGAAAATGAACATCTGCCCTTAAAATTCTGTAAGGAAAAATGTTTTATGAAATCAATTAAGCTCTTACTTCTCCTCGATAATTCAATGCTAGCAAGTAGTTAACTAGGGTCTGTATCTTCGCCGCTTTCACGCTCAACCTCGATGACAAGACCTTGGTAACAAAGCTGAGTCCGTTTCCAATTGAAGCGGGGTGTGCTAAACGAGGGATTTTGCTATCAAATGCTACAAAATCTGCTTCTAATGCATTTTCATCATTCGCCCTACAATACAAGATCAGTGATGGTTATCAACACAGACTTCAATGCCTTGCAGCTGTTAACAATATTCATTTTTCGTTCTTTCCAAGACTCAGAAAAGAGAAGAAAAAGAAAAAGAAACATACCAACTTTCATCATATACCATTTCCTTGAGCTTCAAGTAGTCAATGGAGGAGATGCTCTCAACAGAGAGATCCAAAGAACTCACTTTTACAAATTCCCAGAAAGCTTGATTTGGCCTCACCGCAAATGCAACATATGGTGGATAAACAACAGCTTCCTGCAAGTTTCATGTCGCAACAGATCAATGGCCAGCCATGCCATCTTCAAAGACACAATGTCACATAATATACACAATACACAACAAGAGTGATTTCAAATTGAGAGGACTTAAACCTGTGTGGATCTCAGAATGGGGCCAAGGAAGCCATCCATCACTTCGTTTCTTTCGCTTATGTCATCGATGACCAACTCCATTTCTTCCCTCAAATGTTGAGGTTTCATGATCCTCTTGCCCTTCTCAAGGTACCTAGCAAAACACCTCTTCATGTAGTACCGGCTCTGCCTCAGCGCATCCGGCATGCTCTCTGTTACAGAATCTGTGCGCTTTAATGCTGGTAAGTAAGCCATTTCAACACACAGATGTTATAAGATGGTAAAGAACAAGGTTTTGAAAGCTAGATTAGAAGAGAATGTTGGTTTTTCTGCATGGTATGATGAGGATGCGTTTTAATTTATAGCAGGGCTTTGTATTGTGAAGGAAACCTTTGTAGCTGGAAATTTTTGTGAAAGGTAGGGAAAAGAACAATTTCAGAGGTAAGAAAAGGAAAAGAATATTTTCATCTATGACAAAGCTTGGAGAGAAAAAGCTTCTTCAAGTAGTAAGTCTAACATGGAACGAATAGGTATCATTCTTTTCTTCTTTGAGTACATGATCTCTGTCTCATGCACGCTACAGCTAATACGTTGGATATTCAGGAGGGATCTCGTGCATCTTTGTTTTCACGAAGTTTTTAAATTTTACATGTTCTTGTATTTCTGGACATGAGGCATATGATTTTCTACCAATAACTAACATTTTCAAATGCGTCAGAATGAAGCGTGTTCATTTTTTTTTTTAAAAAAAACACAATTGCCAGGAATGCAAAGTGATTGAGTAAAATGGGTTAAATAACTTTGATCAATTACATATTGTACTAATTTTCTCATTTTAAATTATCACCCCAGATAAGTCCAAACCAGTAACTGAAAAAAGTTGCAGCCTAATTTATGTTGCGTGTCTTTTTTTTTAATAATATTATTTGTGTGTCTTTGAAAACCGTTAGTCTTGGCAAAAACATGGTTTTGATCAAAGTATTGTTAACAGACTAGTTTGATTTTAAAACTTGTAAAAGCTCATTTGTACTTTGTAGTGGGATATCAAATAAATTTAATAATGGAATATATTTAAGAAAAGGCTGATATTAAATAGGAAAAATTCCTATAAAATACTATTGAAATAGGAAAATCCCTATTTGGTGAAATTTGGAAATCCCTCACTAGAGCTGTGTCAGTCAGAGAAAGAATTTGGGATTTTGCAATCTCGGCCAAAAGACGCTTCTGCCCTTCAGTTCTCCCTCTCTCCACTTCTGAATAACAACGCTGGCTTATTAATTAACAACACTTTATTCTACATTAACAACATCAAAATCCCACAAAAGAATCTATACGTCTATGTTTTTCACCTTCGTTCTGAGCGCTTTCTTCCTTGTCTCAGTTGCAGATCTCCGCCATCTCAATTGCAGATCATACAGCTAATTCAAAGCTCATTGAGGAACCCACCAAAGATCCGCTGAAACCTTGTGATTATAGCCCCATCGATCTCACCTACCGCCCAACACCTCCCACGGCCGCCCACCACCCAACGAGATCTCACCCACACTGTCGATTGATTCCAGATCTGACCACCGTCCAACACCTCCCTCCCAGCAACCGGCTCCAATCTCTAGTCATCTTCTCTCACCACCAAAAACACCCATCGACACGCTCCCAAGAGAGTCTCCTACTCCTATACGTCCGACAACGGAGAAGTGACACCGACAACTGCATCTCACCCATAAGAAGACAGTGAAGTTGTTAATATAGAATACGGTGTTGTTAATAAAGAGAAAGGAGTTGTTATTGACCCTGAAACTTATTAACAGTGAAAAAAGAATGTGAAGTTGTTAATGTATAATACGGTATTGTTAATAAAGAAATATGTGTTGTTATTGGCCCTGAAACTTGTTAATTGTGAAAGAAGAGAATTGTTAATGTAGAATAGGGTATTGTTAAGAGAGAGAGAGAGAGAGAGAGAGAGAGAGAGAGAGAGAGTTGTTATTGGCCCTAAACTTGTTAATTGTGAAAGAAGAAAGTGGAGTTGTTAATATAGAATACGGTATTGTTAATAAAGATATAGGTGTTGTTATTATCCCTGAAACTTGTTAATTGTGAAAGTAGAAAGCAGGGTTGTTAATGTAGAATGCTATGTTGTTAATCAAGAGTGAAGTGTTCTTATTCCGAGCTATGAGGGGGAACAGCTGAAGGGTATATTCGTCTTTTAGATGAGATCTGCAACTGAGATGAAGAAGGAAACGCTCAGAACAAAGGTGAAGAATAGAGATGTACGGATTATTTTGTAGGATTTTGGTGTTGTTAATTAAGAAGCCAATGTTGTTATTCTGAAGTGGAGAGAGGGAGAACTGAAAGGCAGAAGCGTCTTTTGGTTAAGATTTCAAAATCCCAAATTCCTCCTCTGACTGACACAACTCTGATAAGGGATTTCTAAATTTCACTGCACCAAATAGAGATTTACCTATATCAAATATATTTTTTAGCGATTTTCCCTATTAAATAATATATCAAGAAAAAATTGATACTACAAGATTATAAACTTTTGAAGATGACAATAGTTGTTATTTGAATATTTTAATTTGTTGGTCAAAAAGTCAACCTATAACCGTCTGGAATTGGGCCTTTTTGGGCCAGCTTACTATTAGGCCTTTAGATCCATATAAAGATTTCATTATACGTGTCAAAATCCCAGCCATCATCCTGAAGCCCCTCCCGAGTTGGGGTTTTTCCCCATTTTTGTACGCTCCCTTAGATTGGAGCCTCATTGGCGTTTGGTGGATTCTCACTTTATAAATAGCTCTCAATCTCATTCTTTCAATTCACCGTCTCGTGTTATAACTTCTATCGAATTCCACTGCCTTTTTAGGGTTAGGTTTAGAGCTGTATTTTGTTAATGCGGCCTGCGTATTTCTTTTTATCGCCGGTATTCGGCATTACATTGCCGTCATCACTTTTCTTGCTTCACTTATTTTTAGCGTCTGATGTTTTAACTTTTCCTGGTTCATCTAAACATTTTTTTCAAATTTAAGAAAGAAGTTGTAGATTTAGCTTATGTGTGGGTGCTAAGTTTAATTTTGAAGTTGCCAAGAGTTGGAAGAGATATGACGATACTTTCCCCAAATGATCGAAGTTGATTTCAACTTTGCTATTTAGATAATCCATTCTCCTTCAAGGTGATTGAGTTTCGAAGCCAGAACTCTGATCTTTGCACCAACCCAATCTGAATATCAATAATGCTTCAACATAATTCGTTTGAAGTGCCAGGTAGATGCATTGTGAGCATGTTTTTGCTACATTGTGTTTATCTGTGTGGAATGTTATCAATTGTTTTTCATGCATCTGAGAGAATTACAATCCTGTTTTTTTCGCGCGTTCGTGTTTAAATGTGTATCCTACTATCCCATACTAAAGAGATGGAGGTGATGATTATTTCCCAAGATGATCGACGCTGATTATACCGAGCGATTTTTCTCTTTCTGAGATATCAAGCCATTTGAATCTGATCCATCTCTATACAAAAATAACTTTTGAGTCTAGCTAATGAAATGATGAATTAGGACCCGCTTCTGTTCTCGTCTTTTATGGGCTGATGTATCAGAGGCCAACGGAGCAAATTCTTCGTCAGGTCATGAGTACTATTTAGCAAATACGAGTAGTATCATAATTCTATTTTTTTTTTTTTTTTGGATAGTAAAAAGTTTAGGTAGGTTCGGCACCAGTCCCCTACCAAGGTCAGGGCACGGCCTCAAGGCTCTTCGAGCGCTTACAAGGAACTTACGAGATCGCCTACCAATGAGGTCTCCCCATCGGTCAGAGGGTTCGAACACACTCCCTTGTGATCATAATTTTATTTTTAGGGGTTGATTGGCATTCACCATTTAGTTTACCATCTCAAGGCTTCATGGGTCATGTGACGAAATAAACCAGGTCATGATGTTATTTCTTCTACAACATGGTTTTCTTGACTTTGGAGAAAGTAAAATAGTAAGTTTTATTTTATTTATTAACAAGTCTTGTTTAATTTAAGAAAGTTTTGTCAAATTGATCAGTAACCTTATTAAAGAATGATCTAAAACTTGAGGCAAATACAAAAAACCAAACATAAAACAAACCGAAGTTTTGTCAAAGTGATTAGTAACCATGAGATACAATCAATATTCCTCAAAAGAAATGATTCCACATAAATAAATCCACATTTAATTTGCAATGTTAAACAAATGAGAGAAGCAGTTTCTTTAATGTCATAGATCTGTATTTGTTGGTATGAACTATATGATTTATGGATCTATATTTTTTTTTTTACATTATAAATTAAATTATCATTTGATTTTTATATTTTTTTAACTCAAATTAAATTATCCTTTAATAACATGTGTATCAAATTTTTAATTAGAGTTAAATTATATATATCGTGATACTAATCCTAACATTATACTATATAAAAATAATATCGAAGATGATTATGACTACAACAACAACAATAATATTCTTCAACTCTAAAGAAACACCCATAAGAAAGAAAATCCCTAATATTATTTAAGACACCAAAACCCTAACGAACTTGCTAGTAGTTCACTCTTTAAAACAACCATAAGAAAGAAAATCCATCCACGAGTTTTCATGAAGACATGAACTTTTAGGGTGTGTTTGGTTTGAGAAGAGAGGCCTTCATTCTCCCATTTGATTTGAATTTTTTTGTGGGATAAAAGCCAAAATTTTGATTCTCATTTCCTTCCCTCCCTTTAGTTTTGACTCTTATTACAAAAGATCTCCTCTCCACTCCTCTAACAAACCAAGTAAGATAACAAACTCCACTCCCCTCCCCTAACTTCCCCTCAAAGCAAACACACCCGTGCATTCACAAAAGAGAAACCTCAGGCTACGCTACAGCCAATCTTATCATTACGTCAAGAGAGCCTCAAGTATTTCATTGCAATAAGAGATACAATTCGCAAGGACTTTTTTACACCTAAGCCGCCACTGAACAGCCAGTTTCCACTTGTCCATGGACCTTCTGACTTTTCTGGATACCAAGTGTACATCAGTTAAATCATGGCCATCCTGCAGATTATTAGCTTCCAAAAATGCACAAATCTCATCCCTAGAAGACAACAGTTTGGTAATTTCCATGAAACTACAAAAATCTTGGCTATTATCCATAGCATTCAGGAGTATTGTGTCTTCATCAATTGATGTCGGCAAACTATTCAACGCAGAGTCGCAAGTCTTTGACAGCCATTTCATGACAACAATTTCATTGTCCACAGACAACTGAGAACCGGAATACACAAGATGCCCCACAGACTTGCGCTTATTTTTAGGGGTCACCCACAACCTCAATGCCGACTGTAATGCGAAGGAAGGCTTCCCATCGTGGCAAATATAGAGCGACTCTTTAGGCCATGAACTGGAAGAATATACAGCAGATTCAAGAGGAATAAAAATTTTGTCGTTTGGATTTTCTTGTAGGAGAAAACCATAGTGTTCAAGAAGCTCTAAATTTGTGTACAGTCCATAGCATAATAAAACCTGAAGGAAAAAAAGTGAAACTTAACTTCAGTTTGCTTACCAATGGAAAGAATATGAAAATGTTGGCACTTCTACACTATTGAAATTGATTAATATAAACAACCCGTTAATAAGGCAAGGTTAATCATTCTTGCAATTTCCATAGTACACAACCCAAGACACGAAGCAATCAATTCTTTATACTTGAATCTTAGCTTCGGCTAGTAATAACGATTAGTCAATGATAATGATAAATTCAATAAGTTGACAATATATACATGGGAGAAGTTACTCAGATGTGACACTGAAGAGGGCTTGCATAAACCAGACATGCGTGACATGAGCAAAATAGATGTATCAGACATTAGGGTGCAATATAAACACTCCTTCGTCTAAGAATCTATGTGATTTTACCTACTTTTCTTTTTTCTTTTGGATTAAGCAACCCAAATGAAATACTAATAAACTGAAAATGAAATGAATTATGTAATACCTGCTCTCCTTGCTTGTAATTTTCCCTAGCATAAAAGCAATATGAATTAACATCTTCCTCAAACCCACCATCTGTTAGTCTCTGAGAATGAGAATCAAGCTCCTCTGCATCTAACGTAAAAGTATTCTCTACATTTGAGATAGAAGTGATTTGGAAGGAAGATTTGGATGATAGAATCTCCTTATCTTCAGGATCAGATGGCTCCCTACCAGGTGCATCATAATTAAACAAGTCACCCACAGGGCATAAACAGCCAGCTTCATCCCATGGTATGTGCAATGTACGGGACGATATCTAGAAATTTTTAAGAATTTCAATGTGACTGAATGAGAAGGAGATGAAGCAATTTATTTTAGCTTGAATAGGTCCCTCCTCTCATGGTTCAGATTTTCTCACCGTTGCAGTAGCCCAAAGCCATGCCTTGAACGTTAAAAGTTGGGACTTGAGTTTGATTTCTTCCTTCAAAGCATTGGCTTCTTTCCACTCTGATTTGGCCTTCAATACAGCCTTTTCTGTGATCCACCGAGCCTCATCCACCTAATAACAACATTGTAAAGATCATCTTTAACAGTTATTAACAGAAATAAAATCTTGACATTAATGGAAAATCAAGATGCTATCATCAAACCTACTGAGCATCTAAAATTTCAAGACAGGAACTGAACTTGAAGAGCTTGTTTCTCAAATTCACCAAATGTAGCTAGGATATCACAAGTATGTGGCAAATGAATGAGGTAAGGATGCCACTTTGAAGATTTTCCCTTGCCCAATTCATATAATAAGCAAACGATCAATATCTGCATCAAACAAGCTCAAGCAGCAAAAACAAAATCATATAAAGGATTCAATCCTAAGCATGTTTAAAAAGGAAAAATAGAAAACTAATGCTTTCACGTAAGAGATAGCGAGGTACAGCCTACTGTTACTCATTTTTGTTTTCTTTTAACAGAATAATACCACACCTGAAGTTCTAAACAATTCATTTTCTCCCGCAATAATGAAATAAGATAAATAACAAAATTTAGAAGGGAAAAAAAAACCTGAGAGGATGAGAGATAGGGGTGGTTATTAACAGCAATCGAGAGCTTCTTATCTTGCATGATATTCTCTGATGTCATTAAGGCAGATTTTGGAACTCTGAGGATCAATTCTCCCCTCCTGAGATCTCGCACAGCACCCAAACCTCTACTGCAGAGTTCTCCAAAACATATAACATCGTCAGTAACAGCAAGGCAGATTCATCAACATCTGAATTGTCCTACTCCATTATCTCTGGTTAAAAAACTACTTTAATTTCAAACGAGTAGCGGAAAGGACTTGGAGATATAAGGAAAACAATGCAATTCAAAACATAAGTTCAGTTATTGAGAAATGGATGACAAGGAGAAAGAAACAAAGAATGGGAGGTACCCGCCAGAATGAGGAAAATGGGAGACGCAGAGAGAATAACCCAGACATGAAGGAGAATCTTGAGGTAGATTGGTGATTGCTGCGTCTGATATTCCTAGCTCTCCTACCCATCTCAGGAAGCTTGCTAGGCTTCGTTCTTCTTCTTCTTCCATCTTCTTTGAAGTTTGAACAAAAAACCTAGTCTGAAAACACTTCTTAATATAATGATAATAATCATATTTAACTGATTAAGCAAGCTTCTTCTTTTCCCCTTCACCCGAATACCGAGCTCGGAATTCTGGGACCTGTGACCGATGATCCGTTTGCTCAGCAAACTGCTTCGAGCTTCTAAGTTTCACCTGGACTTGGACTTCGGATTGGCCCGAATCATAAATCTGGGCTACTTTGTAATCCATTTCATGATAATAGGCCCACTATTAACAAAGCCCATTATATATGTAATTTAAAAATCAAAATCCAAATGATTAAAGTGTTCCATGGTAACCAACGGTCTAACGGAAGGGATTAATCCCTCACAACTTGGTAAATCAAGATTTGAATAAGAAATGTTCATATTTAGTATCCTATAGTATATTAATTAAGACTGCCTCCAAAAAAATGATACTTATACTTAAAAAAACACCCATTGCCTCTTTCCTGGTTTTTCAGTTCTTGGCAAGTAGATCAAGAAGGGCTCCTTGAACTTCAAATGTTGGAATATCGTGCATGAGCAAATTCAATGTAAGCAATAGCTTTTATCACGGCTCAAAATGTGAAACAATTAATTAGAAAAGGGTGAATAATTAACAATATACCGTAATTATTTTAATAATATGCGTCCTCTGAATCTGGTCCCTTAAAAGTCTCCTTATCTTTTATAGCAGTGATAAAGAACTCGCCGTTATTCAGAATTGTATTGCAGCCTGGTCTACTCCATTCTTATTTTTTGTCTGGGTATTATATCTCTTCGTAGTATAGGACAAGGCTTTATTGTTGTAGTTCTTCTATCTCTTCATCCGATATTCATTTCATTCATCGTTGGATTGTTTGCAATATTAGTAATTTTCAGTCAGTCTCTAGTAGTTGGTCTCTTTCAAATTCTTATAAGCTGAACTACAATATAATTACCTCATGTTATTCAACATTTTGACGAAAATAGAATCACAACGTTACAAACATTATACATCGATTGAGATACCGAATCAAAATAAAAAGTATTAGAGAGAGGAAGGATCAAGGAGGGCGACGGTGCGACCTGATGTACTCTTGTAAGGCTTCAATTTGTTCCTTGGAAGGAGGCGTTTGATTGTTCTTTATTGATCTGTGCACATCGTATGTCGTTGATGCCAAGAACAAAACCCTAATCAGATTCAACCAACAATTTTCACTTCAATTCCATCCTCATAACCATCGCAACAACTACTCAAACCAGATCGGCAAATCAATCAAACAAACAATTGAGCTGACAATAAAGTAAAGATCACAAACCCTGAGGCGAAGAGTACGATTTGGCCTGGAAACACATGCTTCCCCAATATCTTCATCTTCTCTGCACTTCCAGCTTCAACTATCTACTAGTACTATCCACACGTTTTATTTACTTATCTTTTTTGTTTTCTTTTTATTCCGGTTTTTTTCCCCCCCATTTTTCTTCTCTTTACTTGTTTTGGTCTTTGTCTGGACCTGGACTTGGTATGAAACTTCACATCCCAAAAGCCCATATGACAGGCTCTGAGTCAATGGTTTCATATTGTTTGTTGGCATGGGTCAAGTGCTGAAGGCTCTCTTTAAAAACCACATTGATGATTCATAAACTAAATTCTTTTCTGATAAAGCTCATAAATGGTTAATTTG
The DNA here is from genome assembly GCA_963210345.1 of Inga oerstediana. Lineage (NCBI taxonomy): Eukaryota > Viridiplantae > Streptophyta > Magnoliopsida > Fabales > Fabaceae > Inga > Inga oerstediana. Next base: position 11,949,836 of record OY723405.1, on the reverse strand, counting down.
AGCCAAAATTGTGGGTTTGGGACTATTGATTTTGGAGTTCTGTTTAAAGGATAATGTGTGCTGTATTTAAAAAAAAAAAATTAGTGCCAACGGGTTTAGGTCTAGCATAAGAGACTGTTCCTTCACAACGTGGTGAATTAAGGTTCGAATCTTTATTAGTAAAAGTGTCCACATTTAGTATCCGAAAATGCTTATAATATGATTGCCTCTAATAGAATAATATCTATGCTTGGCAAAAAAAGGTAAAAAAACAAGAAAATACTACATGATGAACTTTAAAATCCCAATGAGTCTTGTTGCTCATAAAAGTATGGGTATTGATTATAAGAGTATAGCAATTATTGACAATTTATTTTAGTAGGAAATCACTTATTTAGGATTTTGAAATTCAAGTAGTATTTTATTATATTTTTCCAAAAAAAAAAAAAAGTACACTGTGGGTCAATAATACTTTGAATAGCAAAAAAAAAAATTTAAGAGGTTGTTTATATTTTTAGAATACACAAGAATAACCAGTTATAGAAGATAACTTCAATAACTTAAAATAAGAGCAACACATTCTAGAGTAAGAAGTTATTATTTACATTTTTAGCATGTATAAGATAATTTATGTACGAATAAAACAAGTTTTCCCCCTAAAGCATCCATGTGCATGGGCAGTACTCAAAATATATTATTAAGTCGATCGATATTTATGTTTTCATTGATATGATCATTTGTAGTTGTGTATACAGTTCTATTTCATACTTTCTCAAACATTCTTACTTTTTATAAATCTCGTAGTGAAATCTTGTCACGTTGTATGAGAAAATCTAGTAATTTTGAGAAAACTTGGAAGCGCTATATAAAGAAAATATCTCCATGTTGCATCAGTATGGCCATTCCTCAAATGGTTCTCTTCGAACGAACTAGCTAGTGAAAAAGTAGAAACAATGAACTATACCTTTTGAAACATGCATCTTAAGTTCTTAACTGTTTGTCTTAGAATATGATCGAGCAAGTACTTTTAATTATTTAATATCTGCATGATTCTTTAAGCAGAAATAATATTATATACTTCGTTATTATTATTATTACTAGTAGTAGTATTATTATTATTCTTATTAGTCTTAATCGGCAACAACTTTAAGAAGTGTGGCCGTCTCTTTCTCATAATAAATGAAAGCCGACCATGTTTGATATCACACTTTCTGGCTGACATTTCGGATGTGTTTTGTTTTAATTTGGTGGAAGATATTTCGATGTATCTTAGCACACTATCGATTATTTTTTCTTTATATAGAAACATGAACTATTAATCATAAAAAAATAAGAAAATGTCACAAACAAGCTATTGAGACTTGAGATGATAAGTGATTTCATCTCGTAAAAAAGATAACACAAGTTTAGATTTCTTGAAGCCCACTCAAAAATTTGAGTATATGGATAATATAGGGATTAAAGAAATAGTTCATACTAATAATTTCAGTTATTGTATTAAATCAAATCAAGTAATTAAATTTGCACAAGATGTCATGGTAGTTGAATACGTATTTATTATTTAATGCCTAGCAATGTTATTGTCAATTATTTAATATTGAATGAGGAAACAAGATCAGTTGACTCCTTACCGCAACAACCCCAAAATAAACATTTTTTATTTTCCTCCTGCTTTTATTTAAACCATATAATGAATATTAGTCGCAAGTCAAAACGTTCACACAATCATACTTCGTATTCTTAGTTTTGGATCCACACAGCAATTGACTTATTTCTACGTACGTACCCTTCGAAATTCATGATGCCCACACAGCAGTCAAGTCATTCAATATAATTTTTGAAGTTGTTAAAAAAGTTAACTTTTCCTCTGCCCTACGGGCTACGGGCATAGAGTATTAGTCTTAAATAATTTTTTTACTGGTAGAGCATGTATACTTGTTAGGATAAAAATTAATTTATAAACTAATTTATTTTAAAGTATTTATATTTATTATTTTTTTTAAAATTAATTTATTTGACTTATAAATTGATATATAATCTAATTAATTACGTATAACATATAATATGATTAACCAACTTATTCAGTTTTATTAACATATTCAAAAAAGTCAACTGGGTTATATTTAAGACCGCAGGAAGTAGTTACAAAATTGTATAGTTAGTTAAAGAAATTAGATAACAAAAAATTAATGCTTTAAATAAAACGTGTTATACTCAGGGTTCCGGAACCCGGACCGGACCGGCCGGTCCGGCCCGGGAATCAATGAACTGGTGCCTAAACCGGTTCAATCTGGTGACCGAACCGGTTCACTTTCTTGAAAAAAAAAATTGATTTTTTAACATTTTTCTTTAGAATTTCATATTAATAAGCCTAAAATATTCAATTTCTCACCGGTTTAGCCCCGGTCTGACCCACTGACCCTTAACCTAATATCCCAACAGGTTCAATACCCGATCCGAGTTTTAATACCTTAATTATACTTCCTCCGACATTTAATATCATATCTATTTATCTAATTTGATTATATTAAGGATAATTAATATGATGTTAAAAAAATTTCCTTAGTTATTTCTTCCTTAATTCCCTCCATCAATCTCTATTTTACTTGATTATTGCTGAGAAAACTTGAATACTCTATATAGGAGCAAATTAGGAATATGTTCACGAATCTAGGAAATAGGTATTATATTTAGTATAAGGTCAACTCCCAAATGAGGCCATACATCATACATTAAAGACATGAGGAGCATTAATGTATTATAAAATATGGAGGAGGTTATAATAAAATACTAGATGGAGTATATATAGGGGGCATTGGCCCCTACACAACCTGATTAAAAAAAAAAACAAGAGGTTTAGATTCAGAAATCACGAGAGAGGAATGATATATATATATATATATATATATATATAACCTAACCCTTAACTAACATCTTCGTATATCTGCACTGATCAACACTGATATATATATATATATATAACCTAACCCTTAACTAACATCTTCGTATATCTGCACTGGTCAACATTGATATATATATATATATATATATATATATAACCTAACCCTTAACTAACATCTTCGTATATCTGCACTGATCAACATTGAGATATATTTTCATTTAACTTTCGGATCATTTACTACCTTATGAATGCATGATAAATAATCCGAGTACCCGCTTAAAGTCCCTAGTTAATTAAAAAAAACATTATTAGTTTGCCAAACAAATCATAGCATATGATGCCGTCACTCTGTAATTTTATTGGGCTATTGGACTTGGTCGGATTTAAGTTTAGCATTGTTAGCTGTAATTGGAGGTAACCCTCTCAAAATATTTTCTACTAAATCAAACTCGAGATCTCAGATGTCATCATCGCTCTAAACCTATATTTAAAAGCAGCTTTTTCTTCTTTTGGCTCTTGCACAAAAATATCTTGCCACATTGATAACTGACATATAATCAATATCAAAAACACCATCAGAGTCCTGCCATATTTCAAGAAACATGCAAGTAACCAATGAGATTCAGCCACGCACATTTTAATTGTTTTTAATTATTTATGAACGAAACATGCATGCAATATAATTTGGCCGGTTATAATGAGCCAGGGCAGTACGGGAAGTCATTTATTCCTCCTAATATATACATGACATAGGACTTTAAAAAGAACAAATATCAATACAGAATGTGGACAAGACGACTACTTTGTATGTGTGATAATAACAGCGCCGTGCTCTTACCCGCTATCATCCAAAACCAAGTTTGTTGAACAGCCTAACTTTATTCAATAATGTTGCGACAAGGTCATTGTACCTTACTATAAAAAATTGTTGTTGTAACCAACAACATTTATGGAGAGAGCACAGAAGAAAGTGGTTTCGGTCATCATTAAGGGTGATATATAACTGCTGAAACTTATTAGACTGTCCAAATTTAATATAAACAGTTTAGATTTATTTTTTTAAGGGAGAATTTTAGAAAAATATCACTTGAATTTCAAAATTCTAAATTAATGATTTGATAAGAATTTCTGTTGTTAATCTCATTACTCTTTTTGTCAATCCCATTAAACTTATTGTCGACGGGATTTTGAAGTTTAAATGGTATTTTTTTGGAATTCTCCCTTTTTTTTAAAATAATTTCAATGTATATTGAATTTAAAATAAAAATAACTTATTAACAGTTAGTTTTTCAAAAAATAATTTTCATTTAAAAATTAATAGATCCGTGAATTTGCGCTTCCCTCATACCTAGGGTTGAGGAACCCGGACCGGACCGGCCCGAAAATCGGCGAACCAGCCCGTAGACCAGTCCGGTCCAGGGTCCTATTTTTTTCAAAAAAAAAATTAAATTTTCTTTAGAATTTTATAGTAATAAGCCTAAAATTTTTAATTTTTCACCGTTTTGACCCCGATTTAACTCTGATTTGATCACGATCTGAACCACTGATCCTTAACCTAATACTCCTACTAATTTAGTTCCCAATCCGAATGAATTTGCTTGTACCAAGCTGGCCAAATGAAATTAAATCACCACTCCTGTAGGCATCGTACGTTTATATAGCTGTCGATAGCGGTACCCGACATGAAAATCATCCGTAATATACATGAAACACCTTTTTAATTTCATCCCAATGATTTGTCCAAAAAAAAAAATTTCATTCCAATGATATAATTGAAATCAAGTTAATTAATTATATTTAGTATATCAAGTTGTCCATCAAACTTATTATTTTATTTTTATTAGTTATTAAAATTCGTATGTGCATTTACAGATCGATTCATCTATATATGGGCACCTATAAATTTTGTATCAACTCCTATAGTGTAAATGGTAAGTTGTATGTTTTCATATGAATAATTGTTATTTGATATGATTAGTTGTTAAAATGTGTACATGTACTTGTAAATTTATTTATAAACTTTAATCTAATGGATATAAGTAACTTAACTAAATTTTTGTCACATCCAAAAATAACTTAACCCTTGTTTGGATGAGAAGAAAACGTGAGAGGAAAGAAAACTAGAAAGGAAAATAGGGGGAAAGGAAGTTTTTACTCTTTTTGGATAGGAGAAAAAATGTGAGAGGAAAGAAAAGTGGAGAAGAAAATAGGATGGGTCCCACATAGAACTGGGAAAATGGGGCTGAGCTTATTGGGCTGACGCTTTTAAGGCCTAAACTTGCAAAATGCATGTTTGAGATTTTTACCTTAAAAGTAAAAACAAACTTAAAGGGGTTAATTTTGTAAGGCTCAAAGCCGACCTGTTTAGACCCTTATGTTTTTTATTTTTTAAAATTATTTATATGATATTAATATTATTTTTTTTATGCTTTATTAATGATATTACAAATATTTAGTTATTATTATTTTTTTAGAATTAAGTTTCACGAGGACATATTGTATTAAGAAATCTGAAAATAAAAAACTTATAAGAGATATTTCTTATTTCATAGGCATTCTTACTAATTTTATAATTTTTGACTTATTTTCTAATGATTGTTTTATTTATATCTTGTGTTGTTTATTTTTTCAACTATTTATACTTTTCAGGACATATTTATAAAAAAAAAATTCATTTTGTTAAGTCTCTAATTAATTATTTGTAATTGTAACATATGGATAATAGTTTACATTTGATTATGATTTAATGGCTGTATTTATTTGTTGAATAATACGCACTGTTTATACCTTAATTTTAACAATATTTATATGTTAAATTAGGATTTTTATTGTTATAATTTTATATCTTTGAAAAAAAAGCTAAAAAATAGTGAAAGGTTGTTAAAACTTAAAAGGCCTCCAAACCTCAAAAATGATTGTTTGTGTTTTAAGCCAAGCCTAAACGTGTCGGTCTGTGAAAGGCTGGTCCTTTCTACCAACTCTAGTGCCATTCCTCTTTTTCTTTCCAAATTTTCTTTCCGCTGCTGCCCACTGTTTGTTTTTGTTTTTTTGACTGCTGCTATAACCGTGTTTAATCGTTATCTCTTTTATAATTATTTTAATGTAATTATTAATTAAAGGTTTCTATTTGACAGTTGCAATATTCACATTAAACTGGTTATCAAATCTACATATATTCTGTATCTGATATAAAACTTATAAAAAATTATACTATTTATAAATTATGTGGTTAAAAATTAGATTTAATGTAAAGTACAATTTACAACTGAATTGTTAGGATATGCATGTATACACATACATATTAAAATTTAAAATGTAGTAATTAAAATAATTCCCAAATTATATATATTTTTATTTTATAAATATAAGTTGATATACAAAAATTTACACAGGTAAGGACATTTTAGTCAATCAAATCTCTACTCATTTTTCCCCCTCCCCATTTGCTCAGCTAGTTCATCCAAATAGGAGGGATGATAATATTGTTTTTTTCTTTCTAGTTTTCTCTTCTCTCTATCTTCTTCTATTTTCTTTTCTCTCAACTTTTCAACTCATCCAAACGGAGCATTAGTAACCACACAATTCATGACATGTTCAATACATGCAACTATCTAATCCTTATTATTACGCATCTTTTAGAAGAGATGGGTGGCCTTTAATCCAAGTCATTTGATGTGATATTTATTAATTTTTTAATATCACTCCAATTAAAAATCATTAACTAATGTTTGTATAAAAAATATCATTAACTAATGTAATATTGATATGAAATTCTTTATTTAAACTATGTGTAAAATCAGAAATTTATTTTATTTTCGAACTAATTAAGTTAACACTTATCCAACACACGCCTATATGTTAAAAAGTATAGTGCGCACCTCTATGCATTCAATATATTGTTATACTGAGTTTTTTTTAACCTGAATATTGTTATACTGAGTTTAATTAAGGATTTAGATTTAATTATCTTAAAAAAATATAAAATAACTTATATATAGTATTAGAATTTGATTTATTGAACGATTTATTAGAATTGCCGTTGTGGCATAATAGAAAAAGGAAATATCACAGAGGAAAGCCAACTCCGTTGAAAACAAAGCTATGGTATCTATCTTTAATTGAAAGCCACATATTCATATATATATATATATATATATATACGTACAACAAAGGTGTACGTAGTCATCGATCATTGATATCTATCTTTAGTCGAAAGCCACATATTCACATGTGTGTGTGTATAGACGTACACACACACTCTATGAAACGTATAGTACAAGATGGTTTTACTTCCCAAAGACAGGGTCCGGAGTTATAGCTTTTTCCATATGCAATAATGAAGACGGTAAAAAAAAATGCAATAATGAAAATATTTATTATAATGAAAGACGAATTACGGATACGGAGGAAGCATAAATATTAAAACGTTGGTTGTTGACGACAATTGATTGTGTGTAAATTAAGATAGTCAATCGTGATTTTATCCCTTAAATAAAATTGGGATAAAATCAACGTTTAATTCGTTATATATCATTTTATGTATAGTTATGATTGGATTGGACTAGGTTATCTGATCCAGTGGGGTTAATTAATTAGTCACAATAATAAGATGATGACATGCATGAATATTATTACAATGAACAAATGAGAACCAGTTGACTCTAACTAACCACAAAGTAGTAATAGTAAATTAGTAATAGTGCAGTGGTAGTTATAAAGATGGTTTTGATTGACTAGTTTGATTAGGAAACCGGCAAAAGGTTAACCCAACAAATATGGTCCAACCAATTTGACTGGTTTATTGTTTATTCAGAATTTCATAACTTCAAAAATTCATATATAATATTACATATTTTTAAAAATTATAAATTAATACTCTATGGATAATTTGAGGTGTCTACTTCTAATGCAAAAAGAATCACTTAAAACTATTATCATTTGATTATCGACTACCATATTTTGGTTTCGCTCAAGTTCACTTCCTCACCAGGCTGGCCTTAGGTTAAATCTAGTTAACTTCAATCTGACCCATTAACCCTTAACTCACTACCTCGACTGGTTCAGAGATCTATCCGAATTTAATAACTTGGTAATAAAAAAACTTGGATTATTAGTAGAACCCATGTGTTGCACTACGCGACGTACTGATGTTGACCTAAAAACTTGGTAATTTTAGATAGTTATTTTTCTTTGATCGTGTCTTCTTTTCTCTTGCCCGTTTTGCATATTTCAATCCTCTTGCAAAACAATTCGGAAGATGTAAATAGCTTTTGATCCATGGTTGGCTATGAGATTTATCTAGCTTAGGTTATCAGTACCAAATAATAAAATCCATTGAATACAGAAGTCTCACATTAAAGATATCGTGTGTGTGTGTTTGGATTAATTTTTTTTTAATAACTTTTACAACTTATGAAGTAAGTGTGTGAGAGGAGTTTTATCTCGGGTTGCGCAAACCATGATTTTAGTGCTCGCCAAACACACAATAGAACAATTGAGTTTTATTGAGCTATGAATTCCAGATAATTTTATTGATCCATAACATAATTTGCTAAAGAACTTTATGAAAGAGAGGAGAGTGAACACTCGTCATGGCTGCCGATTATCTTCTTTGATCACTGTCATCGCTTCTCCTTGGACAGAGTCACTCACGCACTATAACTAAAGAAGCCCAAAGATTATACTGCTTCGCCCTAAATATAAGATAGAATTGATTTTTTTGAAAAGATTAAGAAAACTAATTAAGTTACTTAATTATATCATATATTGTATATCCTTAAATTATATATCAGTTTATAAATTAAATAAAATAGTTTGAAAAAAAATGATAAATATAAATACTCTAAAATAATTTAATTAGTTTCCTTAATCTCTCTAAAAAAGTCAACGCTGTCTTTTTAGGACCGGAGGAAGTAACAAAGAAGATCAACTGTTGCTGCAGCTTCTGATGATGCTGTCCTTGGCAGTCGGACCTCTCCCTCAAAACCGCCGTTCACGATCGCCATCATCCTCTCCTCAACCTTCACGATCGGGGATGACCTAAGGCCTGTCTTTGATTTATTTTTTTATAAAAAAGGAAACTTTTTCCATCAAGGATTAACGGTGGTTAAGTGATGTTTTGGGGATAAGGGTTGGCATGGAAAAACTAATACACATGGCATACCGTGATTGGCTTCATGAACCTACGCACTTGACCTAAGTAACTTAATATAAGTTTAATCCTAAAATAAATTCAATGATATAAGTTTGGTCCTACAATAAATTCAAGCCAATGATAATGTTTGATTTAAAATAATCTGATTTCAACATTATCATTCATGAACAAAATATGAAAGACAGGACGTCCCTGATGGAAAGCATTTAGCTGGAAAGCTTATCATTAGGTTTGGGATCTTGTGGTAGTCTGGTGGATATATACTTATGGATAATATATATGCAGCGGCCATTAATCATCAGTAACATTTAGAACCACAAAGTATTTAATACAAAATTAAAAATAACTAAATAACAAGTGTTGTGCCGAAAAGATTTAAAAAATAAAAAATAAAAAATATAGTATTATTTAGAAAAAAAATGAGATAGATGCACTTTTTATTTATTTATTTGACATATGCACCATTGATTTTGTAGTAAAAATATATAATTAATGATATGTTTTAATTTTGAACAAACAAATGCATGACATAACTTATGTATCATTTTTTAGTGATTAAAGTAAATATATAGGACTGAATAGTGTTTTTTTTTTAAAAAAAAAAAAAGGAGCACATTAGCTCCAAACCCATGACTGTTACGTTCATCGTCCTAAATCATTCTAGTTTTAGATAAGTGTTAAGGTGTAAACTTAGTCTTGAAGTATTAAATAATATGAAGTTCATAGCTAACACCACAAACTTTTATTGAAAGCAAAAGCATACATGAAGTTTTCAAAACAATAAAAAAATATCATGGCAGTTAAACCAACTAACACAGAATTTTTAGTGAACATGTCAATGGAAAAAATAGTGTAAAAATACACATAAATTTTTTAAAATTGTACAAAAATGCCATAATCATTAAGTAGCAACCAACACTAATTGTCTAACTGATAGTCCCTACGTACAATGTACAACGTTTTCGCTCCCAACGATCTTGTCTACCACTGCATGGTCTTCCGCAAGACACAGTGTATAGTTACTGGTGTTAGGTGGCCAAGGTAAAAATGAGATAGACACAGTGTAAATTTTGTTCTCTAGATTGATTGATGTTATTAAAATACACATAATCGAAAAATATGATAAATGTCTATCAGAGATATTTCAAAATGGATGCCAATAATGATAAAAGGACAGCACCAAGAATGCAATTCATTAGCTAATATATAATGTTTGTAGGAAAATTGGAATTGGTTATTTGGTCCTTCTTTATGCATTTTCGCATTCAACTGTGATTGCCGACAACACTGAAAATTGGGTAGTTTTGCTTTTCGTTCATCTATTAGGACATTATTTAGGGCCACAGAATGCTTGGCGTTTTCCGTTAATTAGGACAATCGCCCACAACTGTCTCCGCTCAGTGACTGGCCTGATGCGTATATGATAGATTGATATGATTGCTGTTTGATGTTTTGTGATTGTCGTCAAAAAGTAGTTTTCCAATTTTATTTTTTTCTTAAGCGATTCATTATTTAACTTTCATTTTAATATACATGTCTATCTCAGTTGGCAGCACATGCTTCGTCTCTCAGATGATCAGGTCATGAGTTCTATACCGATGAAACATTGTGTTTGTTTGAAATAATAATTAAAATATTTAAAAACAGTTTTTTAATCATAATTTATGATAAATATATGAAAGAAGTTTTATCACAATTTATATAAATAAACACTTTCAAATGCATCAAACATGATCCCAACTAAGTAGGAGAAACTAAGTAGGAGAGGGTGCATGTGTGAGTCCCCACAAAAACAAAAAAACTAAGGGAGGGGGTTTTAAAATTGTCTCTTAAAAAAAACCTTTTATATATATATAAAACTATAATGATGATTGTGAGTTTTAAAAATAAATTGTTTTGTTCATGTGCTTTTTAACTTGTACCATGGCCCATAGTTTGTTATATATTATAATATGGGATGTTTTAACTAATTCAAGTGAATCAAAAGATGATAGTTAACTTATTTAATATGTCTTAAATTGAAATATATTTTTTTATTTTTACCCTTTATTGAAAAATGTGGACCCTATGTGTTATTTTGAAGAGAGAAAGGATAGAATGAGTAGGCAAAATTGAATAATAAGTATTAATCACAAAGAAAAAATAAAAAATGAGCATTAATTATTTTGTAAGTAATTTATATTTTAGATCTTGTTTTTCTTCTAGAAGCGCCCTACATTATGGATCTAAGGGAGTATTTTTTTTTTTGCTAGCAGGCTTTTGTTGTGTGTGTGTGTGGGGGGGGGGGGGAAGAATTTTATCCTGAAAGTTGTCATACATGAACAATATTGCCCCTAAAGTTTTTTAGGAGCATTTTTGCTCTATAAGTTTTTAAATAGTAGCAATTTTGCTCTCATTGTTGCCCAGATTAATTTTGAATATTAATTAACTAAATATGTTGAACTGACTGCTCGAACAACAATGAAGAAGAAGAAAATGTAGAAGGAGGAGGAATTCGTGTTCACCAGAGAATAACGAAGAAAAATATTCAATTAATGAATGCAAGATACTCTAAGGGAGATTTCCTAGAACAAGGCCTCCAAAAACCCTTCATTGTTGTGCCTTAGTGACACTGAGATGGGTGTGTACCTCATTGATTTTCTCTTCGCCGCACAAGATACATTCACCTCTTTGATTTTTTCAATCCTTCAAATCGGATGCATTTAAAAAACTCCTTATTTATAGATCTAAACAGGAAAAAAAAATAAAGTGGAAGACGCATATATTTGTTATATCGATATTTTTGGTCAATTAATTGTTAAATTTAACTTAGATAACAACCAGGGTGAAATTACTATAATTTGAAAACTTTCGAAGTAATATTACTATTAAGTGAAAACTTTCAGGGCAAATTAATTTACACCTTAACCCCAAAAAAAATGACAAAAATGACATGTGGACTTGCCAGCAGCTTGGTATCTCTGGTCGTCAACTAATGGTCAAATTTAACTTGACTAAGGTGAGGGAAAATTATTATGATTTGGGTACTTCCAGAATGATATTGCTCTTCCAAAAATTTCCAGGACAACATTGCTCCTGTATAATCGGTACAAAATTGCACCTTAAAAATGTATATTTAGCCCAAGTTGATTAGTTCTTCCAATTAATATATTTTCTTTTGATAACTCCAATACCGTTTCTTTTGCCTGGAAATTTTGTGAAGTTTAATCGCTCCACCCATTTTTCAATCGTAATGGAGACAATTGACCTCATATGTACTCGTATTAAAATTACGTGATGCATGGTTTTTACTATGCCCTGACTACTATCAATCTTATACTTTGCATCACAATGTATCATTAATCACTTAGTGGTCTTCATGAATAGATGAAGCATGCATCACGCTTAACAAAGTAACACTTTAAGCCATGGCAAACAATTCTAGTGGGACCTTCTTTTGTTTTTTGACCATATGATCTAGTGGGATGTTCAACATGTCTTGCCCTACAAAACAATTATATTCCACTAAATTAAATACTAGTAATTGAAATAAAATAAAATAAAAAATCAATTATGCTCCATTTAACTTAAAAAAAAATTGACAGCATGTAACAACTTAGAAAATAGCTGTTTTCTTGGCCTTATGCCTTCTCTTCGTACATCAAAGAAGCTCAAATTTTAATTTTAAAAATGGAGGGTTTTGAAGCTCAAAGGCAACGTTTCAGAAGAACATGAGGATTAAAAATAAGTTTTTAAAAGTATCTGTCTAGCGGTAGTTGTTTGTAAAAATTCATCAAATACAAGGATTAGGTTTTTTTTTTTTAAAAAAAAAATCATTAAAATCAGCGTTAAGTTACCTGATCGTTTATAAAACATTCAAGTCACGTTTTTTTTTCAAAAATAATTAAAAATATAAAAATATTTAACGTTTTTTATATTTAACTGTCAAATAGCTTCGTAAATATTGACGATTTGCATAGTAATAGTTGAATATTTGTTTTTCTTGTTTTTGCTTCAGACTGTTTAAGGCTTATTTATTTCACCATTAAGTATAACAAATTTTGTAGTAGCTAGCAGCACCATTCATCTGTTAACCCTCTCAAGTCTAATGTAAAATTGCGTTAATTATCCTTTGGATTATTCTAATTAGATAAGAAAATTAAAAAAAAATTATATAGTTATATAATAAGTAGGGATAATGTTCTCAAATCAAGTAGTATAACGTTCTCATCCTATGAGACCTAGAAGAAAATATCAAAAAGAAGACAAAGTTAGTGGGAGGAGGGGAAAAAAAACAAGCGAAGAAAAAAGCCAAGGAAGACTAAGACTAACGAGAAAGTGAACAAAAGGAATATCAACATTGATTTATGGAAAAATTTGCCCATTTCGAGGTTCATGGAAATCACAAGCCAATTTCTAAGAAAGTATAAACAACATTCATGTCTGTGTGTGTGTATAATTCACACTGACTTCCTTGCAATATGCATATAGTCAAGGCATGCATAGCTTTCTTTCCAACTTTCCAAGTATGGTCCAACAAATTGATCTGTGAGTATATAAGATTCTAAAAAATATATGATTTATTTATATAGTCGCGGTCTTATAGACTAGACATACTAAAAGTTTGATTATTTGAATGAAATTCCTTCAAAGATAATTAACCTGTTGTGCAGGGTCACAAATAAATAACAACACAACCAATTTCGTGGAAATTTTGGTTTGTGTGAGTGTCATATGTTTAGTACGCTATTCAACATTCTGCAGTGGAAAGGAAAGTTGAAAGCATTAATTAATATTGGAACAACGACTTGACTGATCGGACCCATCTGAAAAGACATGGAAAGTTGGTTTGATAATGAAGAAAAAGAAAAATGAGTGGAGGCAAACATTTAGATTTACATGTGCCTGTTCTTTAACAATATACGAAAAGGTCTTTAAAATAAATAATAATGCGAGTGGAAAGATCAGGAGGAAGATTGACGCATGCTTCGTTTAATGTTGTGTTATCTTCATATACCTAAATTATCAGACTTAGGGTATGTTTGGTTTAACAGGGTTAGGTTAGGTGAGATTTATTTAAGTTAGATTAGGGGATGTTATAATTTTGTTTGGTTCAAGAAGAAGGGAGGGTATGTTTGATATCTTGTTTAATTCAGAGGAGAAGATGAGGAGAATTGATTATAAGTGGATAAAAATACCCTTCTACATATTTTCTTTTTTCTTTTATAATATATTTATTAATAATTATTATTTATAAATTTATTATTTATAAAATAATTATTCTAACAATTATATACACTTTTTCCACGTATACTTAATGAACTGAAACTTCACTTCCTAGACCCTATAAAGGGAATAATTTATTCCAGCATATTTATTCAATTGTCTACGTCCTATGCTGCAACAATTATCATATAGGGAGAAAGAAATAGATATGAAAAAACAAGAGTTTTACCGTAACAATTAACTATCAAGCAGGATGATAGAGGGAAACAAGAAAATTAGAAAAGATCTTTATTTCATCAACAGACTTCAATGCATGATATGTTAACGCAGAATAGCAGAGGGAAATATGTTTTCAAGAGGAGAGGACAATGCTAGAAATTTGAAAAAATGACATGAGTAATTTAGTCAATATTAGATATAAATATTCCCTAACATAGGAAAACCCCCAAATCTAAAGGTTTAAAAAAAAGGGGGAAGTTAACATTAAAAGATAAAAACTCCTCTCATCCCACCTACCAACTAAACATTCATTTTTAATTTTCAATTCTCCCCCAACCTAATCTAATCTAACAAAACTTCCAACCAAACATAATCTTAGACATTAAAAAGCTACTGTGAATTTTTCTCAATTTACTTGCTAATATTATTTGGTTCAATGGCCCCTCGAATAATACTGTTACTTGGCATTATATTCTGTCATATGCCAATGGTATTTATAGCACACGCGCACAATCATGAAAATGGCATTGTTAGTTTATTTTTAAAAAAGGCTTAGGTAGAAACATGCATATACAAACATTTGTTTGGTTTGAGGGAGAGTAGGGAAGGGAGGGGAGGCGATGAGGGATAAATTACCTTTTAGGGTTGAAAGTATTTAGATTTTGGATTAGAATCCAAAATTTAAAAAAATAAGAGGGTAAATTTTGAGTTTCTTTTATCCAAAATTATAATTTACCTACCCTTCCTTCCACTCTCTCCCCTACCCTCCCCTCCCCTCATCGTAACAAATAATGCCAGAAGTTAAAGAAATATTTAAATTTTCTTAATATATATGTGTGACCTGGTGGCATGGCGCATCCAGAAAACAAAGTTTGATTTGAATCGTGTCCCATGGTACTGTCTTTAATACCTATTGGGTGAGCTGAAAGCTCTTTAAATTAAATCCCAGACGTACTACCATTTAAATCTTATGGTCTTTCGTGGCCTGTTATCATGTACTATTGTTTACGTGAACTTACTCTTCCTCTTAATCCATTTATCAGATCAAGATCAAAAGCTAGTATTTACGCTCTTAAACAATGAGACTTTTCCAATTTTGACACGTCCACATGTAAATTAAAATTCCGACAAGTCCCGGCTCTCTCTGCGTGTGCGTTTCTTCTTCCCATGGTAGCTTTAATTAAATTAAGAAGATTTAATCTAGCAAAAAAAACATCAATATAATGCAGAATTTAACAAGCTGGTTTAATTGATATGAAACAGACAAATTCTTTACACGGCGCAAATTATATCAAATAGTTATTGATGAGTTTATTACTAAATACCTATGAATATATTTAAAAGCATTTTCTAAGCTCTAGTCACAATTTTAAAGCTGGTAAAATCAGTGAAAAGTTCTTGTTTCACAATTTTATTTACTATAAGACTTGATATGTTTTTATCCACGCCAGTATCAGTATTATGCAATCAGCGTGATTTTATATACAAAAAGTATTGATATTTCAATTCATGTCCCTGTGGTGAATGAAATTTTTAAACAAATACCTTTTCACCAATTTTCTCAACAAACAAAATTTAGGAACCAAGTCTCCTTAGGGGCAAAAAAAAAAAAAAACGAAGAGAAAAAAATTAATTTGCCAAGTCACCCGTTTGTTTGTTTTTTATAGTAAATGATATCCTACAAACACATCAGAAGCTATCCTCCTGAGTCAACATGCAATCTCATTCTGTCTACATCATTTATTAAAAAGTTGGTAATAGCATCAGGGGGCGTTTCTGTGATATGAAGATCAATCGCCATCTTCCAAGCTTCTTTCGCCATAGCGTCTGCAACTGTGTTAACATCCCGAGTGCAATGTGAAATTTCCACTTCCCAACCTCTATCCAGCAGCGTGTGAATCTCCACCATAAGCTGTAAATCAGGGTGTTCCCGAGATGCCTTACCCTGAACAAGATCCATTACTTTACTACAATCAGATTCAATCATAATTTGTCTGTATCCTCTATCCCATGCCAATTTAAGTCCCCACAAAACACCTCAAGCTTCCGCAGTTACTATCGTCCCTTGCCCAATCTGGTACATAAACCCTATTAAAAAGTCACCATTGTGATATCTCAACACACCTCCACATGTGCAAGTCCCTAAGTTGTCATTCCTAGATCCATTGGTATTAATCTTCACCCACCCAAGGGGTGGTGGCATCCATTGGTGTTGATTCCTTTCTGCATTCCTATTTTGAAGCAAGCTTGTATTATCCCATATGTTAAACAGACACGAGCACGAGCTAAAATAACCTGTGTACTCCAAGTATTATTATTAAAACATCTATCATTACGAGCCAACCAAATATAACGGCATAGTACCGTAAACCAAAGACGAAACTCGAATCCCTGTATTACGTCTTTTTTCCTCACACACCATATAAGCCAGTCATTTTTCCCAAACATGCCAAAAAATCGATCACGTCAATCCGGAAGTAAGAATCCTTTCCATAATTCAGAAGTGAATGGACAATCCCGCAAAAAATTAATTTGCCAAGTCACCCTTTATGTTTGCCAACAGAACGCATAACCGGTATGAAGATGTTTCATATATACATATATATAAGGTTTATAAAAATAATTAAACTAATTGCAGTGATTAAATTAAAATTTCTGAAAAATTATGTGTAAATTATAAAAGTGATTAAGCCTAAAAATAACACAAGCCGAGTCTTACGAACAACTATTAATTGTGGGTTATATATCACAGATCCATAGGGGAGGGGTCATATGGATGGCTCTACATCAAAGTGTACTGAAAGGTGAGCTTTCTCTGTCAATGGTTGTTAGATGTAAAAAGACTTACAGAGTTCAAACTTCAAACTTGAAACGTCAAACTTCAAACTTCAAACTTGGAATCAATGTGAACAAGAAGACGTACATACTAGTATGAAATGGCGGGAAAATGATCCTTATATTAAATGCAATTTGAGCATGCCTATATGTCACGAATATTAATACATAAAGTGGAGGTTTTTTTTTTTTTGAACTATTTGGAGAAAACTTGAGTGAAAAGTAAATTCTCTCCTCTCATAAAAATTAAAAATTGTAAATTTTATCCCACATGGATCAGGGGAGGAGGAGAAATCAGGGGAAGAGATAACGCGGGACCCACATGTATCTGGCAATACTCTACATTTTATATTTAAAGAAACATACACAAAAATCCATATTACGAAATTTATGGCTAAGAGCTATCTAAAATTTATATTAAAGATCTATGTGCAATCTATCTTTTTCTATGTACGGGCAGTTCAGCCGCTTAAAGATATGTGTTGCAATAAGAAAATTTCCAACAAATTTTCCTTAATTTTTATTTTTATAATTATTTTTAAAATTCTGGAATAATTATATAAAAAATTAAAATTGGATAAAATAAATATAAATTAAGATTAATATTAAAATTATATTTAGTAATATATTATGAAAATTATTTATAAATAATATGATAGAATAATGCTTTTATTTTTCAAAAATAATAAGATTGTCATTGCCCATAGAAACTTAACTAGTTTTCTCTCTTCCTTATTTTCTCCTTCCTACTAATGAGACAAAATCAATTCTCCCTCTCTCTACCCAAAAAAATAAATAAATAAAAATTTGCAAGCAGAGAGTGAAAAAAAGCAGGGGCGTAGACCGTAGCGTTGTGTAACCTGTGTTTCCTCTCTCCCTCTCTCTTTTTACAATTAGATTCAGGTCTTAAATAAAAGAAAAAATAAAAAAAATTTGGTTTCAGTGATAACTTTAGATGTGGGTCATTAATAAGTCTAGATGTGCCATTGAAGAGTTCTTGGAATTTTTTGGTAATTTTGAAATTTGGAAGGATTATTTTTTCATTTTTTCTCTTACTTGGATATGAATATAATTGCCCCATTTTTTTTGTAAATGGTCAATATATTCTGAATTTCCTAAATTCTTTTGAATCATTTTATGTATTATGTAAATGTCTTTATCTGTCGTATAAATATTCTTCTAAAAAAATAAAAAAAAGAATTATTATCTTTTCATTTAAAAAATTAATTTTATTTTGATTTAAAGGAGTATAGTGAAATTTTAGAATATTTTTTTTAGTGATGACTGAAATTAAGTTAAGTGAAATTTTGGCTTTTAAAATACATGGAACATGATGACAAGGCTTGCTTCGTTCAAATTTAATTTTTTTTTAAAAAATTATTAAATTAATGGATACAGAATCTAAAATAAAGATAAATTTTTAACAAATAATTTTTTTATATAAAAATAATCAATTTAAAAAAAATAACATTGGATGATCCAAATCCCATGTGAATCATCCAGACGGGAACAGGCACCGAGATGGGTTCCCTGTCACTGATGGGGCCAAACTCTTTGTTTAACAATTCTTCCTTCATTTGCCATTAGGATTTAGGAGTGAGGAGGCTCAACGCAATTTCCATTTTCTGACTGTTTTTCCACACCCAAACTTCACCGCATCTTCTTCTTCTCCTCCAATTCCTATCCCCGTGGCCCCCACTCCGCCCACTCCCCTCTATATAAACAACTTCTCCCTCGCACTGCATACAAAACCCACCATTTCATTATAAATCTCACTCCCCCCATCTCTGTTCATCTTATTCTGCCACTTCTTCTCTGTTCCTCAGAGCCTCATTCAATGGAGAATCTTCCCAAGTGCCAAGCAAACTATACACCACTCACCCCTCTCACTTTTCTCTCCCGAGCTGCTTCTTCCTATGCTCACAGAACCTCCATCATCTCTGACGCCACCTCTTTCACCTGGTCTCAGACTTACGACCGTTGCCGCCGCCTCGCCTCCTCCCTCCGCTCCCTCCACATCGCCACCAACGACGTCGTAAGTCTCCAATATATGTCATAAATATTACCTTCTCTCTTTAATATATAAGATATAGTTTATATATGGTACACATCCTCTAACTACATGACTGTCCAATTTATGTAACATACAGGTCTCAGTGTTGGCACCCAACATTCCGGCCATGTACGAGATGCATTTTGCGGTGCCTATGGCAGGGGCTGTGTTGAACACCATAAACACTCGTCTTGATGCTACCAACATAGCCACCATCCTCAAGCACTCCGAAGCAAAAGTCTTCTTCGTGGACTACGAATATGTTCCCAAGGCTGGCGAAGCACTCCGGATCCTCATGGAATCCAACGGCGGATATTCCTCTCTGCCTCTCGTCATCGTCATTGACGACATCAACTCCCCCACCGGCATCCGCATGAACGAGCTCGACTACGAGCTCCTCATCCGCCGTGGCGACCCCACCTTCGTCCCCATCGAACCCCACGATGAGTGGGCCCCAATTGCCCTTAACTACACCTCTGGCACCACCTCTGCCCCGAAAGGCGTCGTTTACAGTCACAGAGGAGCCTACCTCAGTACTCTTAGCTTAATCTTATGCTGGGAAGTCCCCACCGCTCCTGTCTACTTATGGACCCTACCTATGTTCCACTGCAACGGCTGGACCTTCACCTGGGGAGTCGCCGCGCGCGGCGGAATCAACGTCTGCCTCCGCAACATCACCGCCTCACAAATCTTCAACAACATAGCCCTTCACAACGTGTCCCACATGTGCTGTGCTCCCATCGTCTTCAACATCATCCTCCAAGCTAAACCAGCTGAACGCCGCCTCCTTACCTCCACCGTCGAGATCCTCACCGGAGGCGCGCCTCCCCCGGCTGCCCTCCTCCAACAGATAGAGTCGCTCGGGTTCCACGTCACTCACGCCTACGGCCTCACGGAAGCCACCGGGCCGGCGCTTGTGTGCGAGTGGGACAAAAAGTGGAATGATTTGCCCAAAGAGGAGCAATCTAAGTTGAAAGCTCGTCAGGGTGTTAGCATATTAACACTCGCCGGCGTCGATGTGAAGAATCTGGAGACAATGGAGAGTGTGCCAAGAGATGGGAAGACGATGGGAGAGATACTTCTGAGAGGAAGTGGGATCATGAAGGGATATTATAAAGATCCAGTAGAAACATCAAAAGTGTTTCAGAATGGGTGGTTCAGAACAGGGGATGTTGGAGTTGTACACTCAGATGGTTATCTGGAGATCAAAGACAGGTCCAAGGATGTGATTATCTCCGGCGGAGAGAACATTAGCAGTGTCGAGGTTGAGAGTGTTCTTTACAAGCATCCGAGGGTGTCGGAAGCGGCGGTGGTGGCAATGCCTCATCCAAAGTGGGGAGAAAGCCCCTGTGCCTTCATAGCTCTGAAGAAGAAGAATGAATCAGAAGCAGGAAAGAAGAGGAAGGATGATGATGACGTCACGGAGGATGACATAATTGGGTACTGCAAGAAGAGAATGTCACACTTCATGGTTCCGAAGGTTGTCATGTTCATGGACGAGCTGCCAAAAACTTCAACGGGTAAGATTCTCAAGTTTGAATTAAGGGAAAAGGCCAAGGGTTTCGTTGTGTCGGAAGATGGGCGGAATGCGACGTCGTCTGGCTCTGCTCGAGTTGATCGGAATAAGAAGGGTAACAGTAAGAGGGGTGGTGATTACTCTAGCGAACAAGTTTTGGCACTTTCTCGTCTTTGAGAATTGAATTTCCAAATCTTTGTTTAATTGGAGAGGGACAAAAAAAGGGTAGTTGTATGTTGTGTTGTGTACATACTTCGTAGTCCAACGTTGGACATGGCGGCTGTTTACTTATTTCAAAGTGATTTCCCTGTAAACAATCTTAAACTCCGCGGGTTGTTAATGAAGCAAAGCCAAAATATTGATAAATACTTTTTTAGCTTTTAATTGTCTTTTATTTGTTTTAGAATATTACCAGTGAGCGCGCCGCACTAAACACTCGCACATGGGCGTGGGATGCATAACGGTGGACATATAATTGGAAAAAAAAAAAGACCCCCTCGAGTGCTTACTACGAGAATTAGTCAGTTAGATTTAGTTCTCAATATAAAATTTTAATTCATATATTTTAAATTTATAATTTTTTTTGTTACGTACAGGCATTCTCTTATTAGAATCAATTATATTTGAGGTACTATCAAATATTAAATATGAATTTTTTTTTTTTTCAAAAATTCAAACCTTAATTTACTACGTTATGAAAAATAAATCTCTCCCCTTAAATTCAATCCGCTTTTCATAGAGAAGGATCATGAAATGGCCTATGGCGATCAACAATGATATTTTGGTGCCTCGTTTGGATAAGTTGGCCCACAGAATCTGAGCTCAGAAGCGATAATTTGATGGGATTTATTTCTTCCCTCTCACATTTTTTTCCAATTGCGTAATAAAATGAAAATAGTTGAATCTAGTAAAAATGATTAATTTCTCGTAACATGACGAATTAAAGTTTGAATTCTTATTGAAAGAGGTGCCTATATTTAGTACCCGACAATACCTCGAATACGATTGACTCCTAGGAGGATATCCGTGCTTAGCAAAAAAAAAAAAATAATAATAAAATAGTAAATTAAAATTAAAATACATGCAAAATAATTTTTAAAATAAAATTAACAAAAATGATTAATATTGAATTAAATAGTATTAAAATAAGTGATTGTATATATTATTTTTATTATAAGCAATTTCATAAACAATAAATCAAACGGCACTGAGGTACTGCTTTTTCATTCATTTTCCTTAGTAATGGTATCTCCATTCCAACGTTTAAAGCTTCCTTTTGAGCGCTTTAAGTGCTTATTTGGGTAAACAGTGGAGAAGGAGCTTTTTTTGCAGGTGAGCTTTTGAAAAAGTCATATAGAAAAAAAGTTAGATTGTAAATGTGATTTGTATTTAGATTGGTGATGGCAGAAGTGACTTTTTTTTATCTCCATCTGAGTAAAAGCAGCTTTAATCTCCATATGATAAAAGCTCCATTTTATGCAGAAGTCCATCTATCAGTATCACCAACACTCTCCCAAACAATCAAATGAGCTTCTGAAGCTTTTAACTCTCAAATAGGTTTTTTTAACCTTCAAACGGGTTCCCAGACATACCCTAAATCAACTTCGATCAGATATGCGAGAACACGGGATCTTGACCCCGTTCTGTGACTTGTTAGCTGTTTTTGTATAATCTTCAATCTTAATGATTGCTTTTGTATAACAAAAAAAGTTTCTTTTTGAGCAGTAAGGTTCCAAAGGAATGAGGAAGAAGTTTTTTTTCAATTATGAGGAAAAAGTTATTTACGGATCAGCATGGGTTCTATTCTTATAACAAGCGACTTGAAATCTAAAGAGCTTTATTCGAGGCTGGCCTACTTTTGAAACAAAAACTAATTTTTCTTTATATTTTGTTGTGGGCATCTTTGGCAAATTCAGCATTTACCGGATTTAAGAATTAATAAAGGGCATTTATCCGAATCTTATATTTTAATGTAGTTATTTAAGAGAAATGAACATTGGCCTAGGTGCTTGGTGCAAAATTGGAAGAAAAAGAATCGGAGATAAAGACGAGTAGTAAAACATAACACAACTCATTTGCTTAATTATATTGCTTAAAATAATTAGTAATAAAAATGAATGATGATAGTTGTAGTGAACTGTAAGTTCAGAATCTTATTGGAATTTTTAACAATTTCCACTACCGACTTGCTTCTCAACAATATCATACCACCGTCCTAAACTATATTCACACCTACTTCTAACACTCCCCCTCAAGTTGGAGCATATATATTTATCATGCCCAACTTGTTACAAAGATTTTGAACCCGTGTCCCATGTAAGGCTTTTGTTAGAAGATCTGCCAGTTGATCGTCGGATCGTATGTGCCCTGTAGATACAATATTTTCTTTGATTTTATCACGAATAAAATGGCAATCAATCTCAATATGTTTTGTTCGTTCATGGAACACAGAGTTCGATGCTATATGAAGTGCTGCTGTATTGTTACACCATAATTTTGCAGGCAATGTCGTAGTGATGCCAATTTCCTTCAAGAGTTGAAATACCCACACAATTTCTTGCACTGATTGTGACATGGCTCTGTATTCCGTTTCTGCACTTGATTTTGACACAACTCCTTGCTTCTTACTTCTTCAAGATATCAAATTTCCACCAACAAACACACAGTAACCCGTAGTGGATAGTCTTGGGGCCTTAGATCCTGCATGATCCGCATCACAGAAACACTCAATTTTAGTGTGCCCATAATATGTATAAAGAATACCAAGACCTGGAGAACCTTTCAAGTAATGCAAGATATGTTCTAAAGCTTCCCATTACGCCACCGTTGGTGATGCCATAAATTGGCTAAGCCTACTTACTGAGAAGGTTATATCAGGACGAGTTACTGTTAGATAATTCAACTTCCCAATGAGTCTTCTATATCTCTTAGGAAATGGATACGGTTTCAATTTTTCTGGATCAATCTTCTTCTTCAAATCATCAGGAAGTTCATCAAACATACTAGCATCAAGATCTAGGAAGGGATTCGAAATCATGGGAATGCTGCTTGGCACAGCTCCAAGCTTTCCAGTCTCATTTAAGAGATCGAGAACATACTTCCTTTGAGTCAAAAGAATACCTTTCTTGTTTCTCAAAACTTCAATACCAAGAAAGTATCTTAATGACCCCAAATCTTTTGTCTGGAAATGAGAATTCAGGAAGACTTTAAGTTCTGAGATTCCAGAAGTGTTATTCTCTGTAATTACAATGTCATCAACATATACTATTAGAAAAATCATGCCTTCATCAGAATGTTGGTAGAACACAGAGTGATCACACTTGCTTTGACTTAATCCAAATTTCTTGACTACATCACAAAATCTATTAAACTATGCACGAGGGCTTTGCTTTAGACCATACAACGACTTCCGGAGGTAGCACACTTTCTTATTCTCCCCCTGAGCAACGAACCCAGGTGGTTGCTCCATATAAACTTCTTCAAGTAGGTCACCATTCAAAAAAGCTTTTTTAACATCTAACTGAAGCAAATCCCAATGATATGTGGCAGCTAAAGAGATAAGAAGACGAACGAAGGTGAGTTTAGCCACAGGAGAGAATGTCTCAGAATAATCTATACCATAAGTTTGGGCATACCCTTTGGCAACAAGTCGAGCTTTTAATCGTTCCAAGAAACCATCAGCTTTAGTTTTAACCATAAACACCCATTTACAACCAATGGCCTTCTTTCCAGGCGGGAGATCAACAAGAGTCCATGTTCTAGTCGTGTCAAGAGCCAAAATTTCATCTTCCATTGCGGCACGCCAACCAGGGTGAGTCAAGGCTTGGTGAAGGGTAGTAGGGGTGGAGATGGAATCAAGTGTGGCAACAAGGGATACAGAAATAGGGGACAAAGTCTGATAGGATACAAAAGAGGAGATAGGATAGGCACAATCAGCATATCTTTTGGGGGGACAGTGAGAACGAGTACCTTTTCGGAGGGCAACAGGCAGATCATCAGGGGCAGCAATTTGAGGAGATGGAGTCGGTGGTTCAGGTTCAGATAGTGGAGGATCGACGGAAATAGAAGTAGGAATGAGTGAGGCTTCAACTGAATCAATCGACGAAGCAGGAACCGGTGTAGGTGTATCATTGGCAACATCAGCATAATTGATGATATCAGGTTCAGGAGCAGTAGTTTGTTCTGGGGAGAGAAGAACTGGATAAACCAAGAGATCATCAAGTTCATCCATGACAGAGGGAGATCTAGACACGATTGAATCCTTGAAGAAAGAAGAGGTTTCATAAAAAGTTACATCAGTGGACACAAGATAACGATGGAGATCAGGAGAGTAACATCGATAACCTTTCTGAACTCGAGAATAACCAAGAAAAACACATCTTAAAGACTTAGGGTCAAGTTTACTAACACTAGGACGGACGTCTCAAACAAAATAGACACAACCAAAGAGTTTTGGATCAACTGGGAACATCTTAGTATTGGGAAACAAAATGGAATACAGAATTTTCCCACCAAGAACAGCCGAAGGCATGCGATTAATGAGAAAACAGGCAGTAGACACGGCATCGGCCCAAACACGTTTAGGGACAGAGGAATGAAACATGAGAGCTCGTGCAGTTTCTAAGAGATGTCGGTTCTTTCTCTCAGCAACACCGTTTTGAGCAGGTGTATCAATACAAGAGGTTTGATGAAGGATACCATGACTTTGCATGTAATCAGTAAATAGGGTAGATAAATATTCTTTTGCATTATCACTACGTAATATTTTCACAGAAGTATTAAACTGGTTCTGAATTTTAGCACGGAAATTACGAAAGTGAGTAAATAATTCAGAACGATGTTTCATTAAGTAAAGCCAAGTGGTGCGGGAAAAATCATCAATGAAGGTAACAAAGTAACAATAACCAGTATGAGACATAACTGAACATGGACCCCAAACATCAGAATGTACTAACTCAAAGAGGGACGCAGCCCGTTTATTGACTCGAGGTGCCAATTAAACACGATAATGTTTGGCAAACTGACATGACTCACAATCTAAAGTAGACACAGAGGAGGATTGAGGATACATCTTTCGAAGAGAGGACAGGGACATATGACCTAGATGACAATGAACGTCAAAAAGGGATGACCCACCAGAACAAGTAACTGAACGTGGAACCGTATCATCAAGAATGTAATGCCCGCCAGATTCGTAACCTCTACCAATAATCTGTTTCGTCGACAGATCCTGAATTAAACAATGGTCAGGGAAGAGTGAGATAAAACAATTCAAATGACGAGTGAGTTTGCTAGGAGATAGGAGATTAAATGTAAGATCAGGGGTGTTAAGGACAGAGGTTAATGAAATAGATGAAGTTGGGTTGGCTGTGCCTGAACTAAGTACATGAACAGAGGAACCATTGGCTATAAATATAGAAGATGAGTTGGCATATGGAGCATATGATGCAAATAAATGATGATTACCTGTCATATGGTCGGTGGCGCCAGAAACTATGATCCACTTCGTGGAGGAAGTAGCAAGACCAGAGGATAAATTACATGTAGCGAGTCCCCCCGCATTTGGTGAACCAACATTTAACTGATCAGGATCAGGTGTTTGTGTAATATGGGCAAAACCGCGTTGCTGATCCCGCTGTTGTTTATTCTGTAATTTACGACAGTTTTTCTTAATATGACCAGGTTCCTTGCAATAATTGCAAATAATGTTGCCATAATTCATTGGTTAAGTGCCATGTTTGGACCCATAGTTCTTGTTTTCAAAAAAGTTATGTCTAACTAAAGCACTTGCAGTTGGATCAATGGACGGACGAACCAAATTATCAGCACGAAGCACTCAGGAGAACACATCTTCAAGAGAGGGAAGCTCTTGACTAGACAAAATCTGGGAACGAATCATTTCATATGAAGGGTCAAGAGCTTCAAGAAAGCTGATAATCGCCTGAAGTTCTAGATTCTTAACACGAGTTGAAAGATATGCCTGTGGAGACATAAGTACTTTCATTTCTTCATACAACCGCTTGAAGTCGAGAAAGAAGTCCTTTAAGGGACGGCCCTGTTGTTGAGAGCGATAAAAGCCTTTACAGATCTCATAAATCCGAGTGATATTTCCTTTGCCAGAAAACATAAATTCATGGTACTGCATAATTTCTTTAACGGAATTGCAGTGACTAACTGAAGACAAAATCCTTGGTTCAATAGAGTTTCGAATTTGAAACAGAAGTCGAGCATCCGCTCTTTGCCAAGTCAAAAGTTTTGTTTCATTACCAGAAGGAGGATTCTCAGTTAAATGAGTTTCCATTTCAATTCCCAGAAAATAGACTCTAATAGTTTTGTTCCAATCACTGTAATTTGTCCAATTCAACTGTGAAGCAGTGATCTTACCAGACATAGGTAACATATCAGAGTTTTTAGAATCAGCCATGATATAAGTTGAGTAGTGGTATGCAAATAATCTTCACAGAGTAGCAAGGTTAATAATCAATCAAAAAAGGAACGTACCACGCTCTTAATTCAAACTAGCTGCAACTCTCGAGACCCACAAATATATACCCAATCAATCTAATATGTCAGGAAGAGAAAGGCTTCAAACAAGGTAAGGGACCCGTAGAGACATAAAACACCAACTCATAATACAAAAGTTAGTGACAAACTGCAACTTACGAATGTGTAAACAGGAGTGAAGATTAGAGCTTAAAATTTCAAGTATGTCGGATGGGTATGAAACTTCAGAGGCAGGAAGAGGACAAAATGTCGATCTGAATGCCGCAAACGGCCACCGGAGGAGCTCCCACGCGCCGGCGGGTGTCTCTGGTGGCGGAGCTTCAAACGGCGCGTGAGGAGCGACGCGCCGCCGGATGTGGAAGCTGCTTTTGGGGTAAGCCGATCGAAGGCCAAGGAGTCTCCAGAGGTGGCGCGTGTAGTCAAATGATGGCCGAAAGAGGGAGATCTGAAACGGGGAACGTAAGCTAGTTCGCCGGAAAAAATGGAGTTTGGCCGGAGAGAAAAACTGAAGAACAGAGGAACAGAAAACAGAGAACTACTCACGGCTCTTATACCATGTAGTGAAATGTAAGTTCAGAATCTTATTCCTATATTAAACAAGAGGATTACAAGTTATATATATATATACACAAAACAGAGAAAGATTAGGCGTGATTAATGGAAGCAATTCAATGAGTAGGTGAAGGAATTGTCAACAATTTCCACTACCAACTTGCTTCTCAACAATATCATACCACCGTCCTAAACTATATTCACACCTACTTCTAACAATAGTTAAAAGTATGACGTCAGGTTTATAAGATACTCCCTTCGGTCCTATTTATAAGCAACTTTCCTCTTGATTGCATAAAACGAATTGGTAGTTAAAAGCAATAAGTGTGTCAAAAATGCCATATTTTTTTTCCATATACGCCTCTATTTATGAAAAGAGTATAGGAGAGAGAATGGATAAAAAATATGAGAGATAATTCTTGATGTGTGTGATAATTAATTATAAATATATTTATTTAATAAGTGTAAAATAGAAAAAAAAAACTTACATTTTCAGACATAAAGTGAAAGTTGCTTATAAAAAAGACCAGCCCCATAAAAGAGAAAGTTGCTTATAAATAGGACCGGAGGAAGCATATACTTTGTAATGCAATTTACTTTATAAACCATATTTTATACTCCCTCCGGTCCTAATTATAAAACAAAGTTGACTTTTTTGGAGAAATTAAGAAAGTCAATTAAATTACTTTAAAGTATTTATATTTTTATTTTTTTCTCTAAACTAATTAAGTTGACAAATAAATTGATATATAATCTAAGGATACTAAAAATATAAATACTCTAAAATATTTAATTGGCTTCCTTAATTTCTCTAAAAAAGTTAACTTTATCTTATAATTAGGACCAGAAGGAGTATTAAAGATCAGATCTAATATTTAATTTAATGAGCATATGCTTCCCATGCAACGTACAAGGAGAATTTGCTTCACTATGACTTCTCCAATATCATGCAACAATTCCGCAGCTCTTATTCATACGCCAACACTAA
This sequence comes from Inga oerstediana, assembly GCA_963210345.1. Taxonomy (NCBI): domain Eukaryota; kingdom Viridiplantae; phylum Streptophyta; class Magnoliopsida; order Fabales; family Fabaceae; genus Inga; species Inga oerstediana. The sequence continues at coordinate 11,920,929 of OY723405.1, read as the reverse complement.
AACGGAAAATGCATTTTTTTTGTCTCACTAAAGAAAATAAATTTAGAGAGAATCCTAATTAAATCCTGCTAAAATACTAATATGTAAATTTAAGCCTACACTTTTAACAAATTTCTTATTAGGCCAAGAGGCCTAATTAAAGTTTTATTTAATATTTCTAAAGATTAAAATGCCCTTATCTATAGTTAAAAACGAAAATTCAAGGTAATCAAAATCCCAGTTATTTTGATTTTGATTATTTGTAAATTGGAATACAACCAAACATATTTTAACAATAAGTTCTTGTCGAAAATTCAAAGGAGAAGATGATCTGTGAACCCGACATTTTGAAAAATAAATCATTTTACTCTTCTCCTTAACTCAATTAGACATAATTAAACTAATAGCAGTAAATTTTAAACTAATAGCAGTCTATGTTTTGTATTTAGATATAATTAGATAAGAGACGTAGACATGTAATTTGGAAGTTGATTTTAATCCGAAGCATGGTACACATTTTTTATTTCACTTTTCCTTAACTCATTAACTCAATCAGACAATTAAACTAATAGCAGTAAATTTTGAAAGAATGATATGATCTCAGAGGTATCTTTTAAGGATCCTTATAGCAGTCTATGTATTGTATATATTAGATATAAGATGTAGACACGAAATTTGGAAGTTGATTATAATTCGAAGCATGATACACATTTTTTTTTCAATACCCGTTTTCATTTCGATATTCACAGACTAATAGAAACCAAGTTTCATAGGTATAGTGACATACAGAGAAGTACATATATACTGATAAAAGTATTCGTTTACAGACAGACATTAACAGAGTAAAATTCACTAATAATTATAAATATGTACATAATATCCCAAAATATTCCAAGTACAGGCTAAATATAACCACCGGCTGTGACTCGGGAAACGTGCCTGTCAGTTTTCCTTAACTGTGTCCTTGCCTTTTGAATCGTTGGCACCCGTTGATACATTTTAATTTAGAAAAAGGGATGAGATTCCAAAGAATGCCAGTAGAAACATACTATCAACATATAAAATGTGAAAATTAAATATGCAATGCACCATATTAAGCAAAATGAAAGTTCAATTCGATTTGAATCGAATCACATGTGTACACACGTTTCAGGGCCAAACATCGAGTTAGAACCCCTACATGTACCTCAGCCGAGTCACCGACCACAGCTAGGATTTTCGATATACCTTGACTGGGCACCGAACCACAACCAGGTATTGTGCTTTAGCACGCATTCATATAACAAAATACACTAACACATATCATACAATAGTCACATAGTATATGAGAGATAGTAGCCCTACCTCAACTATTTTTAACCTCGAGATGCTCTCCTCGTGGAACGTGCCAACTCCAGATTCCTAACTCAGTCCTAAAATACCAAATGTACAATAAATATGTTATAACCTATCCATGTATCATTTTAGACACTTTCATAGTGTTTATTGTGGTTATATTAGCCTATGGTGAAAATTTACCAAAATGCCCCCAGGACCTCGGTCAGGCCCCGTCGTACCCGGCTCAGCTACACTTTTCCCGAAATTTTGGCTAAGGCTATTCTAACATATTTCCACCCAAGGAATCCATTTCCGGATTCGAAATTACCAAATTCAATGTTAAATTACAAAAATACCCTTAATAGCCTGGATTTTCAGGGTTTTAGGACGTTTTCGTAACTATGATTTCTCGGCCTTTTCCGAAAAATTGCCCAACTGTAACCCCACTTAATTTTCCCTCCTGAATCCAATGAAATCATCAAATCATTAAAAATCCAACTCTAACGCCCTATAACATCCCTGGCCGAAATTATGGTATTCTCTAGGAAAAATTGGGGTTTTGCGATTTCGGCTCCGTAAACGTGTCCCTTTCTACTCCAAACAACTTAATTAACCATCTAATTGAGTTATAACAACCATTTGAACTAAAATTGGGCAGCATAACCCTTATGCACACACATTTCCAAAATTTAAAACCAATGGCAATTCGACGAAATTTCACCGATTAAATTGCCCACATCAACCAGAATAGCTAATATACGAAGTTTGCAAGTTACCTCAAGCTCCTACTAGCTTTTCTTCAATATGGTTGAAACCCTAACCCTTCAACCACATATTTTTTAGCCTCCAAACTTAAAGAACAAAGAGAAGTAGCTTAGGGTCGGAGTTATACTCATTAGGAACCGATTTACCAAAAAAATCACTTACCTTTGCAAGTTTTTTTCCTCTTTCTCTCTCTAGAATTTCACACACACTCTCTCTAGTTCAGATCTGAAATGGCACGAAAATGGGCTGGAGGAAGGAAGGAGATGATATTTAATATCATATATTATATTATATTTAATTATTAATTTAATTTCCAACAATTTCGGGTTTCAGAAATCTCTGGTAGATTTTCTGCTCAAACTTTAAAAAATCATAAATAATTATAGAAAAATCAAATTGGAGTGAATCTAAAGGCTATGGAACCCTTATTGAGTCTAGTTTTAAGAAAAAATATAGACTTTAGCCATTTCGAAGCACGCAATTCCCAGAAATTTCATCTTTGAATGCTACTCCAGAGACTTTCCAGTTTTTCTAGGCTAACTTCAAAAATTCATATCTTTTTACATATAGCTTCAAATGATTCATATGACCTATCAAATTAAAGCTTGGGATGTTTACTTCCATCCTATAAAATTTCATAATTTTTGCTCATCATTTGATCTTCCAAAACTACATGACCAACTCATTGCCGTATAGGCGACTTCACCGGAAACATTGTTTACCTTTAATTTCTAATATCATACGACCAAAATTAACATTAGTATTGGCCAAATATTGTTTTCTTGTATTCCTCTACCTTGGACCTTAATATCGGGTTTTTTAAATTACCCAAATTAATTCCATAATTATTTTTTGCCCAATGTCTCACCAAAATAAACATTTATAAAATTCATAAATTCCAAATTTATAAATATTTACCATTTTATTGAATTTCCCAAATATTTACAATATTTTTTGTGAATATAAATTTTGGGGTGTTACATTTTTTATTTCATTTCTCATATTTATCAATTTTTTAAAGTAATTTGTCTAACTTATAAATAGATATATAATCTAGCGTTACAAATAAATATTTGAAAATCGGGCTATTTATGTTATAATTAAATAATTTATTTATCTTTATAAATATAACTAACTTAGATAAATAACCTTACATTAAGGACCAAAAAAATATATTAGGTTCATCATGTTGCAAATGCTTCTTATTGATGTCTTTTTGCCTTTCATTTGTTCTTTGATTATTAGTCTTGTTCCATTGGACCATTATTGCATATAATTAATGGAGAGATATCACGCACTCCATTAATTAATCTAACTTTACAAACAATCACACTCAAAATAATTGGCATTTGATTACCTCAAATTTAAAGGGGCGTCATGATCTTCTAATAATATTTAAAAATCTTAATAATATTTAAAAATTACTTGTGAAGCGTTGAATCTTGAATTTAGGTTTTGATATTTCAATTAGATTTAATAAGAATTCTTCGATAAATTTAGTTGTCAATTTAATGCAACTCAACAAGCCAACCAATATTCCTAAACACCTTGAACACAACATTTTTTGTTCTCTTTTCTTGCTCTAAGATTCACTTTCTCCCACTACCCTGCTTTTCACTCTAAAGAATACACATCTAAAGGAAGGGGAATGTTTGAATTTAAATTTGTATTCCATTAGAAAATATGCAAGCTTGCCGATATTGAAAAATTGTATCAGCTAAGATACATAATACATATGTAGAGAAAATAGCACCTTTTGCTGCAGGGGAGTGTGATAAGGGAAAGGGAACTTTCTAAATTATTGTTAAGCACACTGAACAATAACTTTAAGATTACCTCAAGTGTGTATCAGGCAACACAATTTGACTGCTTTGGGAGTGATGACTAAGCAAAGACAACTTAATTTTAACTTAGATACCCCCATGACAGCAATTCAATGATATTGAGTGTATCAGAAGCTTTAACAAGGAAAGGGCCATAGATTCTTTTATTAGGCTTGTTGGATGTCAGAGAACAAAATTTAACAAAAAAAGGGTACTCGTGAGCTGCTATGAATAACTGCCTCTAAGTCAAAAGAGGCAAACTAATTTTGACCTGAACCATAGAGAGTTAAACCGCAATTTATCTTACCCTGACAAAAATATTAAATTATGGGTTATGAAAAAAAAACAAAAACAGAGTTCGGTAGAAACGTCATGGAATTGGGGAGGGGGGGAAAGCGTCATGGCCACAACAAATCATGGCTTCTCCTGTCTCACAGAAGAAAACACGAATGAAGAGAAAACATAGTGCTCATAGTAATGATGTAGAGATATTCTTATTCCGCTATATGGTATTCGTTTCTTTTAGTAAAAGTCTTCTCAAGCATGCCTTAGCATAGGCTTTGGTTGTCATTAAAGAAATATATACTCTGTTCATGAGTGAAACAGAGAGACCTACCAATCCTACTCACAAAGCAAGGGAGATATGTGAAATATGTCCAAAAGACTGTTCAGACCCAAACCAAATAATAAATGGAATTAATAGAGGAATTAGAATGATCATGGTGAATATATGACATGATGAACAAATACCATAATCATGGTAAGGCTGAATAACAGAATTTGGCTTCTATAAAGAAGAAATGATAGCAGAGTAATGTGGGTTAGCCATGTAGCTTCTAGAAAAGCAAAATTACCTTTTACTACTCAAGCGCTTCAAGAGAAAAGAGTTTACAGCCAGCACTGTGTTTTTAAGAGAGGAACAAACTGGCAGTAAAACCAATGCACATTAAGTTGAAGCTATCAATGCGAATTCAAAGACTTCAATAGCATTAATTTTGGTTAGATGTCTAGAACAAGTTAAAGTAAGATCATTTAAAATTTGCAATGATTTAAAACATAGATAAGACAATTTGAATTTAATGACCCCCAAAATAAGAACCATGAGACATTGAAGCATTTTTTCCTATTATTGGTTGACATCAGTTTGGGGCAAAAGGCTTACTAATACACAAAAGTTGCAAGACAGAGCAGTTAACATTAAATAAGGAAAAATGTGAGAATCACACCTTCAATCTTTTTTACCATTCTGATCCTATTTATAAATTTATTTTGATAAAAAAAATGGTCTTTATTGTAAGTTCAATTTCAAAGTAATAAATGCTTTTTCTTAAGCTCATATTAATTGTAATAAACAAAAAGAATATATTCATGTTGACTTTTAAAACAATCATAGATAAGGAAAAAATTGGAAATTTATCACATAATTAATGAGTTAACTAACTTTCCTTGGTATGTAAGAGTTAGTTAATTTGAACTTATAAACAAGACCAGAATGGTAAATCCATGGTTCAATACTCATAGGTTTTTGAATTATTATGTAATGTTGAATGCTTTTTGTTATTAAACTTCTGAAGCATGGTACACCTTTATCTAATCTAAGTATCTAACTCTATAATCACGATAGATAACTCGCATTGGATAATTTGAAATAAAGAAGTCAATAACAGGAGGTTATGATATGTTTCATAAGAAAATCATAATTTTTTTAAAAAAAATACAGTTTTGCAAAATATATATGAACAGAGTCCATGTAGGTGTTTACAAAGTTAGATGATTTGCACCAAATGAAGAAGTCCACTTTATTATTGTCATGTAGCATCAGGTTCTAAATGGAAATGATGCAGTGCTTATCCTCTTTTTTGACCAACTAAGCCCATGGCCTTCTCTCTCTCTCTCTCTCTCTCTCTCTCTCTCTGTGTGTGTGTAGTCCCAATGCGACAACTCACACAACTCCATGACTATAAAAACTCCAAAGCCTTATGTGCTTTCAACCTTTTAGTTTTGAGAGCAATCAGTCTATGGCTATCTAAAGACATTATATTAAAAGATAGAAAGCTAACATCAAAATATACATGTCAGAGCTCTATAACCTTCACGTATCCACCCCTAAATGAAAAAATATATACAAAAATATATAGGCACATCAATTGAAAGGTCGAAAAATTCATTGAGAAGATGGGAATGGTGAGAGAATTTTTAAAAAAAATGTAGGCAATTAAAGGTTTCATAGGAATGGGCATAAAAATCAAATGGGTGAAATCAAAGAAAGCATAAGTTACTATCAAAACATATCAACTTCCTCTCAGCAATGTTAAAGCATATTGAGTGGAAAAACAATTGAAAATCAAAGATGAGAGATCAAAAAACAATTAAAAGTCTGAGATGACCTTGTTATAAGACCTATATCACAAAAAAATCGTAATAAGAAGGAATGTAATGGTCCTAACATGAGTTTCAAAAAAAAGAAAAGAAAACAACAGAAGTTGAAAGTCAAATCCAAGTAGACATATAAATGGTCATCGAGTGTTTCAAAGCCTTTATTTACATATAATTCAGCAGAGATCTTGCAATAGTTACACTTTCATATTGCTCAAAGGAATAGATTGTATATTATAATGCAAGTTTATTTTGTAGTTACACCTTCAGTACATGAATGGTGCAGTTGTAGTTGATATTGTCCAAGAGTGCAAAATGGAAATCTAGTTATCAAATATTACGAAGCAAGATTCAGAGTACTGATAAGCCTATGCAAGAATCAGGGTACTGATTTAAATGTAGGAATCCGATGCTACACTAATCAATCTTCCTACTCTCCATAATAGTTGCAGCAAAAGTTTTTTTAATGTTTTATATATTTAAGTTATATATAAAAATAATATCAATCCAAGTCATTTGGTTATTGAATTAGCAAAAAGGAAGATTGATTAGGTTGACATTGTTTCCACGTAATTAACTTCTCTCGATTAACAACATAAGGAATGAATGTCAATATGCAATTTCTCTCCTTTATTGGCAAGGTGAAAGATGAGAAACAGCAAAAGGCAAGTAAAAAAATGTGATGATTTGGAGAAATAAGAATTAAAAATATGGTTGAAAAATGTCCTCTTGTAGACAAAACAAACCCATAATAAGTTAAATCCAGACAAAACAATCACATATAACAATTTAATCCTAAAAAAAGGAACCAACCCCTAATAACTTAAATCGAACGCCAATGAACAAAAAAAAAATACAGCACCAACTATCAAAGGAAAAAAAGGAAGAGTTGTTGACAAGTAAGAGAAGAAAAATGTAGATAAGCCCAAAGAATAATAATTTCATACCATAAAAATAGTGAAGAAATTTTTGAGATAACTTTGATGGAATTTCTGTGAGATAACCTTGGAGAAAACATAGGCAACCTATCATTACGAAGAAAGGCCCCAACTTCTTTATCGTTGCTTCTTCACCACCGCCGTTGTCGCCATCTCTCAAAGAGGTATGAAATTAGCTTCTTGTAATAGAGAGAAGAGGAAATAGATAATGAAAAATGAAACAAAGAGAATAAGATAAGACCTCAAATCGTATACTAAGCGGACTGAAAATACTATAACAGTGGAAGAGGTAAACACCATATGGTAATGACCATGGATACGCTGACCACCGGTCCGAACTGTAAGCCCAGATATGTTATAACACCTCCCTTTCACAAGTGTCCGAATAAGCCTCTCCTTCACTGCCTCAAAATACATCACACCAAGCATTTGAGTCCCCTAAATAAAAAGGGGACGGAAATGTAAAACTTGTAAGGATGATGGTGCAAAATAAGCAATAAGGCAGTCTGATTTTATCCAACTACCAAAGATACCCGATCATCGAAGAAGACGACATCCACAAATACAACTTCTTTGATAGGGCATACACTGGTTGCAGCAGGTAAGAAGATGTTCTCCCTTTTGAAGAATTGGTCAACCTGTACGTGTATTCTGGTTCCAGAAACTTCGGCATAAATGTCGACTAAGGAAGATACAGGCAAGAACGCCGTTGTAATGAAGTGAGTTGGAAAAAGCCTGAAAGTTAGAATATAGGTGAGATGTGAGGCATAAAAAACATGAGACCTTCATATATATAGAAGAAACGACATTTAATACGCTTCAAAAAAATATATAATAAAACAGGTGCCTTTACTTCATAGCCTTTTTGTTTGAAGCTGGAAATGAATGATATTAAATGATCCACACACACATCTAACTACGTTGGCTTGCATTAATGGCGTGGTCGGTGATTGTGTGGAAAATGACTACACCGAACCCCTACTGGAAAAAAAACGCCTATAGCAACAAAGTGAGTTTGCGCCATTAATGGTGAAGCTTCTGAGAGCAACAGTTGAGGGAACTAACGAACATAGTGGAGCTGTCGAACCTAATGGAGTTGATGGAAGAGAGAAAAACACAAGATTCATAGAGAGAAAGAAGACCAGTATTATGGCATTGTGCTCTGTATTAGAATGGGAAGAAACCTTGATTCGTCTGATTCACAATCTTATGTATCGGGAAGTATTATTAGATTCAAAATTCAAAATTGAACTTCCTGCTCTTCATCTAGGCTTTCAAATGGCTTGCGCGGAGCCCAATGCATTGCCTTAAGAGGCTTATGAACAATGTGTGTGTTTGTTTGGGCGTTGGAGGCCCTTTAAGTCCGATTGGAGCGTTATAAGTCAGATGTTGACTTTAAAAAAAAAAAGATAATGCATTCGTTTGAGAGTTGGAGCAATTGATTTCAATTCAAAATAAGTACCTTTTGAATAAGCTCCGCTAGGTTACTTATTTCTCATAGCTGGGTTACTTGTGTGTGTGTGAGTAATAATAATAATAATACTGGTAGGAGTATTTTCATATCTTTGGGGATCAATGAGATACTCAAAATCACTTCTAATCACAAAACTTCTTATATGAAAAATATTCTAAATAATTTTCTCTTTCTTTAGATAGTAATCTTCTGCTAATTAGAGAATACTTTGGGATAAGAATTTAGGCAAGTTTTGAGTTTTGTCAATATATGACCGTAGAAATGTAAATAATAATTAATAATTAATTTTAATTATTTTATATTTATTATTTAGTTGTTTTATGATTTTATAATCAATTTTTTTTATAAACATATCATAAATTAGTTTCTATATGGTGTTTTTACCGATTAAATTTAGTTTAAATAATGTATTTGGATTATTGGAGGTATTATTGAGACTTTAATCGGTTTATTTTGTTAGATTTTGAGCTATGTGAAAATATGAGTTAAGATTTAATATTTAAATTAGAGTTTGATATAATTTATAAAATGTAAGCTTGAGGTGCACAATAGAAAGGACTTTTGGAGTACGTGCCTTGTGGTAACACTGTCGCCTTGTGGATGGTTTGGATCAATTTAACACCAAGAATGTTACTTTAACAAATGAGAAGGAGGTGGAAACGGCTGTCTTCATATGTGCCTTTTGCATTGCTTGTTATGATGGTCATAACTCTTAAACATTTTATTTAAAATTGTACCATTGCTAAATTTTCAAAGTTAATTTTTGGAAAAATTATGAAAAAATCTCTCCGCGTGCAAATATCTTCCCATGTCCCATTTAGCAATTAAGTTGTCAATGAGGTCTTTTTTCACAATTATCCCTTCATTTTTTCATTTTTCATAACTTTTACAATTTTTTCTCTTAAATAACACAAAAGCCACTTATACAAAAACCAAACCAAATAACAACAGTCAGGAGCCGTGCATAAAGATCCGCTTGAGTGGAACAATATTTGATGATATATTGATAAACTCTATTATTGCATTATGTTCAAAACATCAATACGAGTGTAATTTACAGAACCCTTAGGTAAGGATTCAATTCGTCGGACAAATGCCAAATATCAAGCTTGGAATTTTAAAATACTATCAAACTGACGACTATCTTTGTTTCTCCACTCAGTTCAAAAACCAAAAACAAATGCATATCCCAGGTATATTCTGTGACATAAAGATTCACTTTTCTTTGAAAAAAAAAAGGTAAACAGCAAGGAAATCACAAAATAAGTTGGAGAGGTTTGGAGGAAGGTGGCTCCTTAAGCACATGGAGACCCAAATGTTTGGAGAGAGCACAAGTGGCTAGAGCATCAGCGCATGGGTCAATTACAATTACACTTCTCTTTCATGAGGAGCTCCGAACAAGAGTACCACCAAAGACCAACCACATCAAACACACGTGTTTAATTTTCGTTTTTGTATCAACAGCATGAGGATGAAGCTCTTGACCCTTCTTGGGTTCTATCCACAAGAACCATCCCTGCTGGATTTTGAGCAGGCTGAGCCCTCGGCAATCTCTTGGCTGTTGACATAAAACAAGAGCACATGCGAGATAAAATATTAAATATTATGAATTATCACCAAAGGCATGGCAGTAGTGACTAATAATCAATAATCACATGATTCCGTTCACTTTCACAGTCCGTAACCAATAATCACATGGGTATTTAACTATTTATGTTCAATCCAATCATCCTAAAACAGTGTAAATATGAAAAGTATCCCGCCCTACAATCGAGGGACAGACTTCTCTCGACAGGACAGATATGTTTCCCCTTCCAAATCATCTTAATGCAATTCATTAAAGAAAGGAAATCAAAGCCAAATTAGAATTATTAATCGTCCTCATTAGGCAGCTGAAACACTGGATAAGAAAGGAATCATACCTATTTCATAGAATATATCATTTACATTGGCTGCAGTTTTGGCAGAAGTCTCCATGAAAAAGAGACAATTGTCCTCAGCATATACACGTGCCTCCTAAAATGCCAATATTAGAAGTTAAGGGCTGGTGATTAAAATAAATTCCCCGATCATGACTGAAGGGCATAAGCATACTGCTATATCGCTTCAACAGAGTTGCAATTGAATTGATCAGATTGTGAATGGAAATAATATTCTTAATTAATAAGTTTATACACCATGATAGAAGTAGCCAATGATGATGATGATACTTACTTCAGCTGTCACTTGCCTCTTTTCTTCCAGGTCAGCTTTGTTACCAGCAAGAGCCATAACCATATTAGGGTTCCCTGCAACAACCAAATTGAATTCATTCATTAAATTCCTGCTTATGCAGCCCCGTACTCCTTTTCTCGAGTCATAACACAAGGGAATCTGCCTACAGTTATTCCTCGAGTCATACCACAGCTGTGACCAATAATTTGTTATCTATATTTCATAATGTAGGAGTCATGGAAGATCAGTGACCGTGAAGTCCAAGAAGCATAACAAGCATATACATAGATATCATAGGTAAATTACATATTTAATGTCTTCAAAATTGGGAATTTGAGGAAAATAAACTTAAGCAAATCACGCAGGGGGATGTTGAAGAAGATAATACAGATTAGGTGACAGCATGTCTTCAGGCCTTAGTTTTAACTGATAACTAATACATACACTACTCGTTAGAGGCCTACTGGCCCTACATAGACACATTAGACTTTTGCTTAGCTAAGTCCAATTAAATAATCACTTAAGGAGGGGTTTACATCATTGGAATGCTTTTAGTGGGTTGGAAGACCTTGATGGGCAATTAAGAGACACAGACTCACAAATATAACTCTAATTGCAATTAAAGGAGGAAGTTAGACATGAAGAAGTAATTGAGGCTATAATAATCTAAGTCACCACTTAAGATCTAGAATCACCATTACCATTAACCACAACTTAGAGTTAATATTGTTGTGGCTAGATTTTATTTCTTTTCATCATTGTTCCAAGTCATGCATTGCTAAAATTAAGTGAACCTATTAAATTAACACTCAATCAGGTTGTTGGACCAAGTCTTAAAGGGAATGATACTCTACTTATCACTATATTACTTGTTACTTGATAAGTCCCATGCACTTGGGAATTGTAGGTTTGAATATTTTATGCCTATCAGTCATTACAACAGTCAATTTAGCCCATAACTACTTTTAATTCTTGTAATAGACTACAATGAAAACAACCCATTAACGCATTTGCAGCAGGTTATAACGACAAGGACTCAATTACATAGTTTGAAAACAGTAAGGACCAAGTCACAAAGTAGTAAAGTTAAGGACTGATATTGGGATGAAATTAGTAATTAAAACAAATATTTTTGGCCTACCCTTTCATTCTATACATTTAATAAGCATCTTTTACGTCGCAGTAATCTATTTAAATCAAACATTCATAGAAAAAGGTAATCAGCAAATACCTTGCTTCTGAAGTTCTTGGACCCACTTCTTTGCACGGGTAAATGAATCCTGCAAATAAGATATAAAACCTATTATATGAAACCTTGGAGCACAAAGGAATTTGAAAACACAAAAGCACAGTTTAGCCAAGCAAACCCTGACTAAATATCAACATTCACTCCACACCAAATCCAACGCTCATGAAAGATGTCAAAAATTAATTCCAAAAATGGCATGCTACATCTCGGTGCAGAAAACAATGGCTGTTTGTCTCAAAAACTCCAACACATTACACAAACAGCCAGTGAAATAGGTTTCATTGGTCTACAAGTTAGAAGCATATAATTTGTAATTATCATGCTAGATATCATGCGCTAGAAGAAAAACTCGACCATTGGATGATAAACCAGAAAATAAAATATAAAACACACAAAAGTAATTACTTGTATATCCAAATAATCCAAAAGCTAAAACCATTTCCACTAATGATAGGGCCGTGGATATCCAATAACAAAGGTATCAACAACTCTATCATTCATAATTTAAGAGCAATGAAAATTCCAGTAAAAATAGAATTTTGTCATTTAAATAAATGAGGTGGAAGAATAGTTTCACGTAGACAACCATCAAATATGTGGAAAAAGTTGGGGGGAAAACACTAATCTCCAACCAACTATCCTCCCAAAAACTATAATTGGCTACCTAGATTGCACTGGTCATTTCCTTTAGTGTCCTGTACTTCTTTCATCATTTTACAGATTTTAATATATGTTCACTATTTAAACCAGAAACCAAAAATAGTATCACCGCACAAAAGAGCATGCCAGAAAGCAATTATCAATGAATATATTATATTATGCATGTGTGTGTTCTCGCGCGCGCGCACAGTTGGAAGTCAAGAGCTATACAGGAGTAGGTTATGGTTCCAATGAGGTTTTTAGGTTATTAACACAAGCTTTGATGCCAAGCTGATGTTTAACAAGAGGGGGAAGGGCAAGAGAGGGTAGAAAGGATGGAAAGACAGCAAGAAAGGAAGAAGACGTAGACCAAATTGAAGGAGAAAAGAAGAAGTGGAGGGAGAGAGTGACAGCAAAATATTAAACTTCATTCAATTCATTTGAAAGTCTGACAGGTAAAGAAAAACTAAGCTCAATTTACAAAGCTTTAACCTTAAAGCTAACACTAAAAGATAATCTAAGCAAATCACAATGTTTAAATAAAAGTTGACCCTAGTAATCTGAAACAAATAAAAAAAAATAATTATAATAAAACAAGAAATCCTAAGAATCTAAAAGATAACATAAAAATCAATCTAATATTGTAGGGTTTCCTGCTCCAAGTAGGAGCCTTCAACCTTCCAACAATTTATGTACGTATGTATCCATTACCTACTTCAATACAAATTCAGAAGATTATGAGGGAGAGATATCATACTTTGCTAGTAATATCATAGACAATGATGGCGGCGGCGGCGCCTCTGTAGTACATGGGAGCCAAGCTGTGGTACCTCTCCTGCCCAGCTGTGTCCCAAATTTCAAATTTAACAGTTGCATCATTAACAGCCAATGTCTGCGAAAAGAAGGCTGCCCCTATTGTTGATTCCTGTCCACACAATAAACCCATATAAACTCAGCAACAGAGACTTAATTAGTTTACTTCCTAGGCTTTGGCACAACTTAACATATGTGGGAACCAACACCGCCAACATGCATGTTGTTCTAAAAAGAAGGTCAAGCATGATCGTCTTTCCTCCTTTGTTTGCTTATGCAATGTTTGATAAGTAGAAAAGTGTTTTCTAAAACGGAAATGAGAAATGCCTCCATTTTCTTTCTGGATGCATTTCATATTTCTTTTCTAAAAATATTTTTCTACGTACAAAACATTGCCTTAGACTATCATGGATTCTTAGGTGGAAGGGAAGGAGAATCCAGATATGTACTTTTATGTGATCAGCAGAAACAATTCTCATCTTCTGAATAATATATTTTAAAAACATTCCAATCAAAACAGCACATCGCTGATAAAACTTGAACTCACATTATAACTTCATCCAAAAAAATCAGTTCACCTTCACTCAAACGAACTAAATTCAAAATGCCAAAAAAATTGTTCGCCAACAGAGAGAGACACGTAATTCAGAGAATATTTTCATTATATCAGTATATCTAACTCTAAGTAAAAACTCAAATACACGCAGTAAAATCTTCAAGAGAAGCTCCGAAACAAATGAGGAGTTAAAACAACCTGGAATTCAAGAAATTGACCCCTAACGAATCGCAAAACCAGGCTGGACTTTCCCGCACCCATATCACCTAGGAGAACCTGATCATCAATTGAGAGTATTATAACCTCAAACCGTCGAAAAACCTGGGAAGGAAACAAAAAGACAAGGAGAGAATAAGGAATCGAAATCAAAGTCACCAATTTAGCGTTCAGATTGTTGAGCCCGATCGTAGCCATGGTAATATATTGGATCGATTGGAAGGGAAGCGCAACTAGACCCAACCAATCGAAGAAAAAACAAAAAATCTCAGAAGTTGAGAGGCCGCGTTGGTGATTCTGCACAATTAGCTGAGGATTGGAATAAAGGAGAATCCAAAGCAGAGTCTCTCTCGATCGTATTACCTTCCCCCACAATGGCTGTCTGATAACGAATTTTATTTAGCGAGAATTACCAAAAAAATCCCAAGAAAGGGAGTTAGTTATTTCCTCCTGTCTCAAATATAACATCAAGTTAATTTTTTTATAAAGATTAAGTTAAATAAGTTATTTTAAAATATTTATAGTTATCGCTTTTCTTTAAATTCATTTGTCAGACCTATAAACTGATATATAATTTAATGATATATAATATATGACATAATTAAGTAATTTATTTATCTTATTTAATCTCTTAAAAAAAAAAGTTAATCGAATATTATATTAAGGACAGAAGAAAATATCAACAGACACATTTTGTTTTTAAAAAAAATTTAAAAAAACTTTCTTGAAAAACTATTTTTAATAAATTGTTTTTAAAAACTAAAAATTTTGTTTGTATTTAAAAAACAGTTTTTAGTTGTTTTTTATTTTTGTTTTTCTCTTTTTTTTGGAAACTGTCATCTATTTACCATTGACACTACCAGTGACGACCACTGCTACATCACCACCACCATCTTACTTCAAAAACAGATTTTTAACACAACTTTCCAAACAATTTTTTTTTTTTTCAAAACTTGTTTTTCAAAGCAATTTTATAAAGGGAGAATGACAGAAAAATGCTTCAAATATTTAAAAATGATATATGGGTCATTTCACAAATCCAAAAGTTGGGAATTCCTTATCACGTTTTGATATTTCCTAATCATCTTTTGATAAAAAAACCTATCTGTCATTTTCAAATATTTGAAGCATTTTTCTATCATTTTCCCTTTTATAAAACCATTTAAAAAAAAACAGATACCCTTAATTTTCAAGATGACAATCGAAGTGAAATCATTTCCTACCCTGAATTAGGAAAATTATACTTATATGTTTCTTAAATAAGATATATTTATTTAATTAAAAAATATTAGGAAAGCTAAATAAATTATGTGATGTCTTTAAAATATTTATATGTACCGTTATTAATATAAGTCAAACAAATTTGTTTTAAAAAATGATAACAATAAAAAAAATCTTATATTTAAGATTAAAATTCACCCAAACTATGGTTTATATTTAGAAGGGTTGATTAATAGAGTAAAAGACGTTAGGTGATAAAAGAAGTTAGTTCGGCAAAAAAAAAAAAAAAAAAAGATGCTATTTTCGGTCTTAAATATAAGATAAAGTTGATTTTTTTTTAGAGAGATTAAGACGGCTAAATAAGTTACTTAATCATGTCATATGTTATATATCCTTAGATTATATATTAATTTATTAGTTAAACTAATTAGTTTTAAAAAAATAAAAAATATAAATACTGTAAATTAATTAACTTCTTAATTTCTTAAAAAAAATTAATTTTATTTTATATTTAAGACCAAAAAGATTAAAAGAAGTTAGGCATGAGGGTGACACAACTCAATCCCACCGGCCTTTTTATTCTTGTGCATGTGCAAGGGGCGCACAGAGTGACACACACAAATATTTTGTCATGTGTGATTTTTATTATTAATAATGATTAAATAAGTTTTTAATTTCCAGGCAAAAAAAAGCTTGTAATTTTATTAAAATGAACTTTTATCATTTTAAAAAGTCCGCATAATAATGTTAATTGGAGAATTAGACTTAATGAATATAAATAGATGGATCAAAGTTTTATCTAAAAGAATAATTACCTTGATTTAAATGTTTAATCTCGTTCAAAATATACTACATGAGTTACTCGCGACGAATGCAACGCGTTTCAGTGATAGAAGACAGTGCTTAATTCTAAAACCAAACATTTGAAGCAAGTAACAAGATCAAAACCTTTCACTTATAAGAATGAATATTATGTCATTAGACTATGATACTACTTTCAGTCCTAAATATAAGATAAAATTGATTTTTTTTAAAGAAATTAAGGAAGTTAAATAAGTTACTTAATTATATCATATTTTATGTATTTTTAAATTATATATTATTTTATTAGTTAAACTAATTAGTTTAGAAAAAACAATAAAAATATAAATACTCTAAAATAATTTAATTAACTTCCTTAATTTTTTTTAAAAATTAATTTTATTTTATAATTAAGATTGAAAGAAAAACCCTTCCTTTTCAAAAAATTTGACTTGAGCTAACTTGGAGTGATGAGTTGAGTTTTTTTTTTTTTTTTTTTTTTTTTTTGAGTTTATGCGAATGTGCCAATGTGAAGAAAGAGACGCGAGGAGTCAGAGACAAATGAAGCGTGTCATTCAGTAAGATGCTGATATAGGAAAGTTGGGGGAAAGCCACCCACAACCACAAGGTACTGATTTACTTTATATGATTTTTCTTAATCTATTTCTTGTAACAAAAATACCATATAAAATAACGTATAATTTCTAATTATTCATACTTTTCAAAAAATATTATTTGCGATGTTGATGTTATTTTTCAGGGAGAATCATATTTAAATCTAGCCGAGATACCAAAATCTAAATTCAGGCCTAAATTTTTAACAAATTCTTAAGCAAGCCAAGAGGATTCATTAGAGATTTCTAAATGTTATTAAAAGGTCAAAATATCTCTATGTAGTTAAAGAAAACTGAAAATAGGTGTAGACCCAATCTTGTTTTTATTGTTTTAAAAAGATTTAACTGAGATTTTCCCTTCTTTAAATATTACGAGTATCATCTAAAAAAAAAATCAAGATTAACAGTACGATTTCACAAATCACGCAGGGCTGATCAATTCGTCTTCAATTTTACTCTTCAAGATTTAGTCAATATGACATTTTCATTATATTAATAAAAAAGAACTAAAAATCCATAATTGATTTGATGCAAAGTTTACAATTTCCATAATCACTACACTTGCTTGAAGAATTATTAAGAGAATGGGTTTTAATACTTGGCTTCGTTTGGAAGCAACTGGTTTTGCTGGAGGCATATGGGTTTTATGGAATACTGAAGAATTATCTGTTCATTATATCTCCTCGTCAACTCAGGCCATTCATATTAAAATTGTGGTTAATAAAGATTCTAAAGAATTTGTTCTCTCATGTGTTTATGCTGAACCAAACCGTATTCTCCGTCAAAATCTTTGGGATGAGCTTGCTGATTTGAGTAACCTTATCAACATGCCTTGGATCCTGATGGGTGATTTTAATGCTTACTTATATAGTGACGATAAATGTGGGGGTGCTGGGTTAAATCTTAGATGCATGGGACAATTCCAAGATTGTATTTCTGATTGCCAGCTCCTGGATATTGAAACAGTTGGGGATAAATTTACATGGGAACGTGGTTTGGTTAAAGAAAAAATTGATTGGGCTTTTATGAACTCTGAATGGAATCTTTCTTATCCGTTAACGAAAGTTCATCATTTGTCTAAATTTGGGTCTGATCATAGGCCTATCTTACTTAAAGTTTGCCCTTCTCATGGCCGACGGCCTAAACCCTTCTTTAGATGCCAGGCTGCTTGGTTTTTGGAGGAGGGTTTTAGGGATATCGTTGAGGAGGCTTGGAATGTGGATAATTGGAATGCGAAAGTTAATAATTTTTCCAACTTGGCGGGGGAGTGGAATAAAAGAAGAGTGGGGAATTTGTATGAAAAAAAAAGAAGGACTCTTAAAAGAATTGGTGGTGTGGAAAGAGCTAGGGCCAGAAGGGATAGCCAATTTTTGAGTCAAACTGAAAATGAGTTGTGGAAAGAGTATAACAAGCTTTTAGCTCAAGAGGAATTGATTTGGTACCAAAAATCGAGGTGTAATTGGTTGAAATGGGGGGATAAAAATAGCAGATTCTTCCATACTACTGCAATTGTCAGGAGACGGCGCAATAGGATTGAGGGTTTGAAGAAAAATGCCGACGAGTGGTCTTTTGATCAGGAGGAGCTCAAGAATCTTGCTGTTGATTATTATAAAAATCTGTTTCAATGTGGCCTCCAGAATTTTTCCAGTGTTGATACTCAAATAAAGTTTACCAACTTGAGTGACACGGATCTTATCATGTTAAATGCAAATGTTTCTCAAGAGGAGATTAGAAGAGCTACGTTTGATCTTGGGGCCTTCAAGGCGCCGGGACCCGATGGAATTCAGGCTATTTTTTATCAAGAATATTGGCCGGTGGTGGGGAAACACATTATCGATTTGGTGTCTAACGTTTTTCAAGATCCGGAACAAATCAGAGACATCAATAATACAAATATTGTGCTCATTCCCAAATTAGATACTCCTGAGACTATTATGGATTTCAGACCCATCTCTCTATGTAATGTAAGCTATAAAATTATCACCAAGATTCTCAGTGGTCGCCTTCGGGGGGTTATGGATAAACTTGTTGGGCAACATCAATGCAGTTTTATCACGGGCCGTCAGAGCAGTGATAATATCATTATTACTCAAGAAGTTATCCACTCTATGAGAAATAAGACAGGGAAGAAAAGCTGGATGGTTGTAAAGGTGGATCTTGAAAATGCATATGATCGGCTGGAATGGCCGTTTATATATGATACGCTTCGGGCTGTTGGCATCGATGGAAAAACCCGTGATCTCATTATGGCTTGTATATCAAGCCCATCTTTTCAGGTGCTGTGGAATGGGGAAGCCTCTAATACCTTCACATCATCTCGTGGAGTTAGACAAGGGGATCCTCTTTCTCCTTATATTTTCACGCTATGTATGGAGCGTCTTAGCCACATTATTCAAGATGCAGTTAATGGGGGTCTGTGGAAACCAATTCGGCTGAATAGAGGAGGTCCTCCCATCTCTCATCTCCTTTTTGCTGACGATCTAATTCTATTTGGAGAAGCATCACACGATCAGATAAATCAAATGCTGGGATGCCTTCAAGAATTTTGTGATGTCTCTGGCCAAAAAGTTAATAAGAGGAAGACGAGGGTCTGCTTCTCTAAAAATGTTCATTTTAACAGAGCATATGAAATTAGCAGAGCTATGGGGGTTCCATTAACCGAGGATTTGGGTAAATATCTTGGCATTCCCTTGATTCATAAATGGGTGTCCAGGATCTTGTTCAATCCTATCTTGGAGAAGACGCAGAAGAAACTAACAGGTTGGAAGAGAGGATGTTTGAATATGGCAGGAAGAATCACTCTCATTAAATCTGTTTTAGCTGCTTTTCCAGCTTATTATATGCAGACCATGTTGTTGCCAAAGGGAATACTGAGAGATATTGAAAAGAAGAGCAGAAGTTTCCTATGGGATGAGAAGGACGATCAGCGGAAGATTCATCTTATAGCTTGGGATCAGGTTAAGAAAGATAAGAAAGAAGGAGGGCTTGGCATTCGGGATATGTGTAAGCAGAACGAAGCCTTCATTATGAAATTGTGTTAGCATCTCCTTACCAACAAGGATGCTTTATGGACGAGAGTACTCAGGAGCAAGTATAAATGGGATCAATTGAATGGGCCCTTACCTCGTAAAGTTGCTTCGTATATATGGAGGGGCATTTGTGCGGTTTGGGAGAAATTTCATAAGGGTGTGAAGATTAAAATTGGAGATGGAGCGAAGGCCTCTTTCTGGTATGATAATTGGTCTGCTTTAAATAGACCCTTGGTGGAACTGCTCCCGGGTTCGGAGATCTTTAGGGACATAAATGATAAAGTTCAAAATTATGTGAACCCGTGGGGCGAGTGGGATATTCGCAAGCTAAGTCAGTGGTTTCAGTGGCCGATCATCGAGCGGATTACAAGCGTTAATCCTCCGTCAGAAGAGAGGGGAGAGGATAAGCACTTCTGGACTCCAGCTACAGATGGTAAGTTCTCTGTTAGTTCTGCATATCGTTTCTGTTTTGCAGGTCACCAGAATCAGAACCAAGTATTTTGGAAGCTGCTATGGAAGTGGAAGGTACCTGAGAAGATCAAATCTTTTATGTGGCTTGCTGCTCATGGGAGAGTTCACACGGCTAAGCTTAGACAGCATAGAGGCTTATTAGAGAATGGGGATTGTCCTTTCGGATGTGATGAGGACGAGGATTTGATGCACTTGCTGAGAGACTGTAAGAATGCAAAGGAGAGATGGATTTCATTAATTAAACCTGGTATGTGGTCTAAGTTCTCAAATCTTCAAGGTTTGGAGTGGATACAATGGAATCTCAGAAACGAAGCTGGAAGAAATTTCACTCACAAAGTTATTTGGCCAATCCTGTTCAGGTATGTCTGCTGGGATATCTGGGTTGATCGTTGCGCTAAGCTGTTTGGGAATGCAGAAGAGATGGGAAATCAGAATGGATACTCAAGTCTGTTCAGAGCCAATGGAGATCTCGATCTAGCCAACAGTTGTGATTTTTATGATCGTAATGTTGCTGTAGAGGGAGATGCTAGGAGGGGAAGACCAGGTTTTGTTACTCTGGAAACAGATGGGTCCGTACTACAATCAGGCATGTCAGGTTGCGCTGGAGAAATTAAGGATGAAGAGGGTAGATGGTTATGTGGGTATATTAGTCGGATTATGCAAGTCCCTTTTGTGGTGGCTGAGATTATTGCAATTATTCAAGGTCTCCAAATCTGTTGGAACCGGAATTTGAAGAAGGTCATTGTTTTCACTGATTGCCTGCAAGCCATAAACCTTCTCATAAGAGGATCTGACAAGGAACACCCGTTCAAGGATGTGATAGAGGATGCTAGACTTTGGTTATCTAAAGACTGGCAAGTTCTTTTGCATTTTGTTCCTAGAGAGGAGAATACTCTTGCTGACTCTTTGGCAAGATTAGCTCATAGCATTACTGATAATTTCGTTTTCCTGGACCGACCACCACCTCACTTTCTGGAGGCGGTAGTTGATCATGATTGACTGTTTTGTATTGTCTTCCCTCTTGGGAATAGTCTCTCCTATGTAACCTAGTTATAGGTTTGTATTCAAAAAAAAAAAAGATTCACGATAGTTAGTACAGACGCAATTCATCATATGCTAGTATTATCTCAAGGATTATGAATTGTAACATGAACAAGAGATGATTGTATGCCTGTAAGAATAATATCTTAAAGATTATTGTTCCTTTGTTTTGCGAATTTTCCTTACATTAAAGGTATAGTGAGCTCCTTATTTTAGAGAAACACCGAAGATGAATTAATCATCTTGAACGTGATTTGCAAAATGTGAAAATTAATCGTAACACATATCAGAAAATTCCATAAATCGTTGCTTTGTTAGCATGAATTATTTTATCTTAATTTTTCAATCGATTTATTAGGTAAATCCCAATTAAAGTTTGTTAAAATAATCACTACACTTACCTTCAATTGTTTTAACTATAAAGGGGTATTATGGTCTTTTAACGATATTAAAAAATTCTTAAGGAGACCTCTTTGCCTGGTTAAACATTTATTAAAAATGCATGTATGAATTTAGATTTAAGTATTTTAGATGGATTTAAATATGATTCTCCTGATTTTTTAAGAGAATATATATTTGATTAATAAATAAAATTTATTGCTTAAAATTTTCGCTTTCTTTGTAAAAAAATCCTTTTTCTTATCGAGCCAGCCTGACCCCCAAAAAAAAAATTGTTTGAGTCGGTTGGCATTTAGTTGCATCGTGGAGTTTAAAATTTAAATACGTACACTCTTCTCTTTATCATATACCCCTCCCAGCCTGAATATATAATCTTGATTCACTTCATCTCCATTATTCAAATTTTTTTATATTATCCTCATTAATTTTTTACTATTTTTTCACTTTCTTTATCTCCCACATTCAATACCTTCATTAAAATAGACGTATTTTAGAAAAAAAAAAATCATACGCAATTTTTACATAATAAATTAATAATAACAAATACTAATTCAGCCATTTTTCTTAATTTCAAATGTGTCTTGTATTTTATGATTGGAAAGAATATAAGGTACTCCCTCCGGTCCTAAATATAGGACAAAGTTTGTGGTGCAATTTGCACCACAAACTTTGTCCTATATTTATAACCGGAGGTAGTATAATTTAGCTCAAGCCCAGCCGTGGATATGCCTGCTGATGATCCAGTGTGTTTGGGGGCAGCGTTTGGGCCCCCAAACGCTAAATTGGCCATAAAATCTCAATTGGCAATTGGGGAAAAAAAAAAGTGAGTGTTTGGTATCCCCAATTGCCAATTGAGCTTAAGATTGAAAAAATAGCTTTTGGTATAAGCTCAAATTTTGGGGAGAGTGAGAATGGTTAAAATATTTTTTTCAGTTGTGTCCAGTGTACTATCATACTTATTACAATTTTACCCTTAATGTACTTTTTTTGCTACAAAAATTAATTTCAACTATTATTTGGTGCTTTTAACCCTTAAAATATTTTTTCAACTGTACCCAATGTGTTATCAAACTGATTACAATTATATCTTTAATGTACTTTTTCAGTTCCAAAAATTATTTTAAACTATTTTTTGGTGTTTTTAACATTTTAAAATATTTTTCCACCCACTCTCTCTTACTATTATCATAAAAACCACTTGTGCTTAAGTCAATCCAAACAAATTTTATTTTTATAAAAGTCATTTTTCCCATCGCTGTTCCAAACATAAATCACATTACACAATCGAGCTTTTACCAAAACTAAAATTACCAAACGCTAAATTGAGAAACTCTATTTTTCCCATCACTCTTTCAAACACACCCGAGTCATCGGTGAGATTAAGGGCTTGTTTGGTCTGAGGGGAGAGGAGGGAAAGTAGGCGGAGGAAAAAATTTTTTGAATTAAGTTAAAAAAAATTAAAGAAGTGGGGTTAAAAATTTTTAATTAATTTTTCTTATTCTTTTATCTTATATATTCTCTTTATTAAAATTTTATTACCCCACTTCTTCAATCTTTTAAAATTTAACATAAAAATTTTTTCTCCCCTCCCTTCCCTTCCAAATCCCTCACACCAAACAGACCCTAAGACTAGTAGCGCGTGTTGTCACTGCGTGCCTCAGCACCTGCGCTCTCTTGATGTCAGCCTGTGAGCTCCCCATTCGACTCTTCTTGAAACAACATGAACCAAAGTCAGACATGTGTTCGATTCAACATATGAGTAAACTTGTAAGGCGTAAGGAAGTTGATTGGTGGGATCCCCTTGTGGGTTGCACCGCCGGCCAACCAACCTTGATCTTCTGTGAAAGGTTCGATTGAGAGCATATCCGTCGGGATCCAAAAGATAGTAAATTATGCCTGAGCGAAGCGAAGCTAAAGGAAACTCTAGTAGACTTTTATGTCACAACATTGAGTTTTAGGGATATGTAATGATATTTTTAAAGAAAATCTCGTAAAAAAAATACTCAAAATCAAAACTAGAACTAATTTTGAGAGTGGACCAAAAGATTAACAAGGTTCTAATTCTGTCCCTAATTTTTGCGAGCATAGGCTATGATTATTCATTGTTGTGATCTTAGAGTGGGGGGCAACAAAAGTTATAGGTAATCTAACTCCCATCGAGTGTAAAAAAAAATTTATCAGGAGTTATATTCCATGCCTCAAAAAGAGGTGTCAAAAAAGAATGGGCTTTGAATCTTGTATTTCAATTTCAACTTAGGCTATTCATCTTTTTCTTAAAAAAGATAAGGAAAAAGCTCATTTGGTCCGTGATTCCTGGCAAAAGAAGTCTTTCTTTCTAAGGTGACCCTTGTAGTATTTTTTTAATAATAAATAGAAGGACCGTCAACAGTCGAAAGCCAAAAGTCAAACTCAACTTTGACCTTGATAAAAGCAAGAGAAAATTAAAAAGGAAAGATGAGGAGACCTCATTCAGTCAGATTTAGATATATTTTGTGAGTTTCAAAAGAATATACTACATCTGAAACTCACTACAACTTCAGCAGCGTCATCTTGAAACAGTTGATAGTGAAATGTTGGCATTTAATTTATTTATGGAAGTTACACACTGAGGGAAAGTTACATCCTAGAGATTTGAAGGGGAATAGTAGTTTCAAGCATTTCATGCCTAACACTAGTAACTAGAGGCAGCTTCTCCATCAAGTGGCCTTGCTTGGCCATGAGATATCTCTGACAATTATCAGCAGCCATGACTCCAGCAGAGTAAGCTCCATGCACAGATCCCTGGTGATCCAAGCTTACGGCTTCCCCACCAAAAAACAGATTCCCTACTGGTGCGCGAAGCCGGTCATACACGTCATCGGGCTTTCCAACTAGGTCATATGAGTAGCAGCCAAGTGTATTTGGGTCTGTCCCCCAATGGGACACAAGATACTGAACCTGCAATAATCCAACAAAACCAAGAAGTCAGGCTCCTGCATGCAGAGGCATTTCAAGATTCTATACACAACAAAGTTATCTTTGGATGGGGGTTATAGGAGAGGAAATAACAGGAAGAGAAGCTTCTTAATTCTTATGAGATCAATTGCTTGTGTGGGAGTTATCAAGAATGAGAGAATGATGAATAATTTTTAATTAACTTTTCCAGTATCCTTCAAAGATTTTGAGTTCTAAACATAGAAACATTATTATTACTTTGGGAGCAGCACTTACCGGCTCAGAAGCGTCAGGAAACATCTTTTTGAGCTGTTGCATTACAAAATTTGCAGCCGCCTCATCAGTTAGCTTTTCAAGGTCCGAAGCAAATCTACCGGCCGCCATATAGACAAGAATGGGATGGCCTGTTGCCTTATGGAGATTGAGAAAATAGCCACAAGCATAGGAAGAGGGCGCAACAACACCCAAGAGCTCCACGTTTGGCCAAAACACCTTGTCAAATCTTAGAGCAATTTTATTTTCATTGCCCACACCAAGATCTGAAATTGCAGAAACCTTCCAATCAGGCAGTTTTGGTTCAAATTCAATCAAATTGGCTTTGAGGATTCCAAGAGGAATTGTCACGATAACAGCATCAGCAACAAAGTCCCTGCCATCTTCAACAGTGACCATCACCTTGTTGTATCCGTTGGATATCTTAGTCACCCTAGTTTAACAGAAGGATCAAAATCATAAGGGGAGATGCAAAGGAAAATGAGTGAAGTATTCTACTAACAGAAACATGAAAACATTAGGCCACATTTCTATTGGTTCAAATTATAATGTGGCTGCCACACAAAAGTGGAAACTAAAATTCACATTACAGCCAAAGTGGATAAATGGCATCAATAATAGTTTTCTTTTTTCTATATCTGTTGTCAATAGCAAGAAGTCATAAATGTTGACAATATAGTCATGCAGCTATGTTGTAAATTTTATAAGCATACCTATGGTTCAAGCGTATGTCAATATCTTTTGCAAGAGATTTTATAACAGGATCGTATCCTTGCACCATAAGTCCATGACCACCAGAGAGGACATGCTCCTGCAGAACAATTAGTGATCTCAACAATGTAAGTATTCATTTCGATATTAGATTATGCTAAGTTAGCAATAAATTTTCCTTATCTAACATTTAGCCTTCAAATAATACAATGACACTTGCCTGATCCCAGGTTTTAAGTGATATCATATCTGCATCAGCAGCAAACCAAGCTTCCATTCTGCAAACATACCATTGCAGCACTTCATGGGCAAGTCCTTGTTGCCTGCAAAATACTTCGTCATAAAACATGATATACTAAAATTGCAAGTATATATAGTTATGTAATTATATATAATCAGTTCAATACCTTAATTCT
This sequence comes from Inga oerstediana, assembly GCA_963210345.1. Taxonomy (NCBI): domain Eukaryota; kingdom Viridiplantae; phylum Streptophyta; class Magnoliopsida; order Fabales; family Fabaceae; genus Inga; species Inga oerstediana. The sequence continues at coordinate 11,894,660 of OY723405.1, read as the reverse complement.
GGATGCCCATCCAACACAATAGAAATTGCTTCAAGGACAGACATATCATCAGGATGCTCATCCCTCACCTTCCCAGTCTAGAGAAGTCAACAAAAGACCACTGAGTTTCACATTTAAATAATCATAAACATCACAAACCATATGCTGCAGAGATCTTACCTCATCTAGGATTTTCTGGAAAGTTTCTCCAACTTCTTGGACTATGTGTTGAGGAACTTGATGGCCATTTACATTAAAAAGCATATAACTGCAAAAATAAAATGCAATTACTATAGAGTATATACCAATCATTATTATTAGAAATGCAGAAGCTATGAATGTCTTGCAGAATTTGAAGTGACACCTAACTTGAGTCTTTAAAGAACAATTGTATATTTAACCTCAAGTATTTGAGTTTGGGTAGCATCATCATAGCAGAGACTAATTGTAACCAAGGAAGTACTATTTTTTAAAGAATTTTTTTTTTGTTTCCGTTTATTTGCTATTTCAAAAGTTGAAGACAGCATGAATTACTACTTTTTAAAGTATACTATCATCTTTCAGTACATTAATTACGGAGTAAAAGAAATAATTATGGCAAGAATAGATAACATAAATTAAGGGTATAGTAGAAAATTTGAAAGAATAGAAACGGGGGAGATATATTCATTGGCAAGTTCTCAGTAATAAAACAATATCTACAAAGAAGAAATTCCATAAGCTATAGAGACCAATGACCTAAAATTTTGGACTAGCATTAATGTCTATGTTCTGCCAAGAAAAGAAAGAAATATATTGCCAACCTGTTATGAAAATCTTCTGAATCCAGAACAACTAGTTCAGATTCAGAATCACGTTTGAGGCTATAAGAGAAACACTATTACTCCTAAGTCTTAATCTTAAGATTGTATCGTAAAACTTTGAAAACATCATTCTTGACTATCTTCAGAAATATGAGTATGTAAATCATGGATTATCACCTTTCCAAATCATGGTCATATAAGACAGAGTTATCACCACTGGTACGATATAATGTGAGGCCAAGACAACGTATCAATGGAGCCAAGGGATTCTCATTGCAAACTCCATGTAACCTGGCAAGTTATCAAGAAATAACTAATTAAATGACAGAAGATCATAATGCTTCCATGCAACCTGTTCACCTTCTATCAAGAAAAAAGGGTACTGATTGCAACAAAAGAAATAGCAAACACAAAAGCTGAACTTACCATGAGGCTCCCATATCCACTGGACAACCAAATGAGTAATCTGTATGGATACGGCCACCAAGCCTATCTCGAGACTCCAGTACAGTCACCTGAAGGAACAATGAGAATAAGCTTAGAGAAAATCTTTCCTCTGACCTCATCCATGAAATTGAAACCAGTAAACAATGATGAAGTTTGAGAATAGTGATGAAGCACCTTGAAAGAAGCGTCATAGAGACTACGTGCAGCAGCAATTCCTGATATCCCAGCACCAATAACAATAACAGAAGGAGGTGCCCTGAGTTGCCTCTCAATGTGCGAGGCAATAGTTCCTGATCATTTGACAACAAAATCAGAAGGGCCACAAAACTTTCACTTTTCAGATATTATGTGGATCTCCAAAAATCATTCATGTACCCGGACCCAAATTATTATGACATTGTGAAATCACTCATCGATTGGAGGAGAACGAAAGACACCTTGATAATTCCCTTTATGTTTTAAAACTACGAGGGATGTTACCAATGATATCAAATCGTGCCCGCCAAAAACTTAATCAAGATATTTTCACCAAAAAAAAAACTTAATCAAGATATCAAAATAGTAATAATCGCAGACTATTATGGATAATACCCACATAAAGGTTGTGATTTTACCAATTCGAATAATTGAGAAAATAAGACTTGATATATAGAAAATAATGGTAAGAAGGAGAGTAATTTAGAGAAAGCATGTTTGTTTCAACTTAAAAAAACTTATAAGTTGCTTTTTACGTAAATCGAGACACAACTCCTCTCACATACTTACTTCGTATACCGTAAATCACTATTAAAAAGCAACTTATAAGCAATCGAATCGCTCAACCAAACATACCCAGAATCTAACAATCACTTAAAGCATTGGGCTTCAGAATTTCACCCACAAATTGCTAATTTCTATCTTTTAAGGGGGTGTTTGTTTCAGCGTTTTGTACAGGAAAAACGCACTTATTACGCAAGCCGAGAAAAAACTCCTCTCACATACTTACCTCGTATACCGTGAATCACGAATTATAAGCACGTTTTGGACAAAAATAAGCCATTCCAAACGCGCACTTTAATTAATTATAGTGACGTCCTAATATTGTCCCGAATTATTAGTCCCTTTTTAATTAGTGCTACATTCGTTCCCATAACACCCACACAACTAATTAAACCCTCAAGCTATAGTTTTAAGTCACCATAAATATATAGAATTATCCCTAACTGGCTAACTTAAATATTTATGTCTATTTAACCTCGGGAATAACAATAAATACATAAGAATCTAAAATTTTCATTGAAATGATAAATATAAAAACTGAAATAAATCAGTTAATTGATTCAACATACATAATGCATGAACAGAAACCCACGTGATTTATAAAACATAACAACATTCTTACCTTCAAGCAAACTGGCGGGGAATAATTCTTTTGGGTCCATGAGAAACAGATCACAGGCGTCGCAACACTCAGGGGAATCAGGAGAACAGAAAGATCTTAACAAGAAGGGGGGGGGGGGATCAACCGCGGTTAGATTGAAGAATTGAGGGGTGTATAGGTGTCAAGAAATTGGAAACCAATTGAAACGAATGATAAAAAATCAAGATGATTATGCCGGCAATGAAGCGGCTGAGATTAGACGAAAAACTGAGGTTATCAAACCAGCTCATAAGGAAGGGTGACTATATCAAACTATCTCCACAAAATATCGCCTGAGAGAGGACGCGTCGACCGTCGCTTGCATAGATCGATGGCAATGCCTCTCTCCCCCTCGATCTCTCTTTCGTTTCCCCCCAACAATCACAGAACCACACGCTTTCTCTCCGAACAGATAGATCCACCGGCTCTCTTCTCAATTAACGATTACGTAATACTTGCTCTCAAAAAATCCCGAGCTGGGTGTATCTATTTATATAGGCGCTCGAATATTTTAATGGCGTAATCTAACAAAATCTGACCCGTTTCCTAAGTCAGGCCTCTGGGACAGTTTTGTATATACAAATAAGCTAATTAAACCGTACATTGGGACCCAAAAAAATATGTAGTTGTACTTTTTAGTCTTTTCACACAGAAGATTTTTTTGTCAGAATCTGAAAAATTGTATTGATTTATTTAATTATTTATAATTATAATTTAAAAAATTAAATTTAAAAAAATAATATGGATAATGTTATTTATTTAATTATTTCTCATTTAAAAATTGAAGTTAAGTAAACTCTTATGAAATATATCTATAAATTTTTTAATTGCATATATTCTTTTATTTACCATTCAATTGTATATATTCAAATCAATTCAAATATTTTTATTTAAATTTAAATTTAATTATTCAAAAATATATATCGTCGGGGTCTCTAGTAAGCCCATTTTCCAGTTCCCAGAATATATAGTGTAAAACAATGTATCAAACATTGGCAAAAAAAAAAAAAAACAATGTATCAAACAAAAAAGTAAAGAAAGAGATGTTTGGAAAAAGAAAGAAAGAATTTCAATTGGATGGCAAGATAAAAATTTACAACCGCTGTAACTGTTTATCACACCATTGACCAATAGAAAACCTTACTGTGTGTTTAGATAGGGATGAGCATTGACTGGACTGGACCAATTCTTGATATTAACCCGAGATCTGGTTTTGAGAATATCTCAGGTTGCACAAAGCAGTCCGTGGTCTAGTTTGGTCCAGCACCAACTCGAGGTCGGACTAGACCAGACTGGGTCTGGTGGACTACCTGGACTGGTCTAGGTAATCCAGGACCTAAATTTATTTTTTTTTTCTTTTTTGAAAGGCAAAATTTGAACCTATTAAACACAATTAGGACCACAAAAATACCTATAATAATATAAAATATGTCACTACAAATTAAAACATCATAAATCTATAAGAATATCCAACAACATTCAACAACAATAAAAAAATATGTTGAGAAAAAATATTTAAACATGATAAATATAATTAAGATAATAAAAATACCTACAATCATATAAAAATCATCATAAAAAATAAAAATTGATTATAAATATTTTAAAAAACTCTAACAACATTAAATAAAAAAATAAAAAAAATCTAAATTATAATTTTTTTTTTAAGAAATTTACCTGGACCAGACTGGATCAATCTAGGTGGTCTGGTCCCTTGGTCTGAAACCCAGTCCAACCCGACCAGTCAGTCTAGTCCAGTCTAATCCGATTTCATAATATTGCTTATTTAGATTGGACCGGACCGGATCGGATCGGACCAACTCGGGTCAGACTAGACTGGACCGGACCACCGGGTTTTTACTCATCCCTATGTTTAGATATATAATGTTTGGGTACAAGGAACTTGACTATTTTTCTTTAACTAGGGGGTAATTTATTATTCTTATTAAGTATCGAAAAAAAAAGGACAATTTATTATTTTTAAATTTATACTTTTGTGTTTAGTCCCTATAAATAATTCTAATTTTGAAGATCTTTTATAATAAATATTATTTTTTTTCTCTGTCCTTCTTTCTAATTTTTCTTTTTCTAAAAAAAGACATAAAAGTCAGTATATTAAATACATAACCATTATGCGAAACGATCATTATGAATTATTTTAAAAAATAAATGCCAAATATACCTTCTTCCATCCCCATTATAAATCACTTTCTAAAAACAATGAATGGTCCTTAATCCTCATTATAAATCACTAAGGGTCTGTTTGGGAACCCATTTTGATCCAAAAAAAAGGCCATCTGGGGGCTAAAAGCTCCAAAAGTTCATTTGATGTGTTTGATAAAGTTTTTGGGATGACTGAGCTTATGAAGCAAATGGAGCTTTTATGAGAAACTCATCCAAGTTACTTCTCTCAACTTTTATGAAAAAAAAAAGTCACTTCTGACACCGCCAATCCAAACACAAATCATATATACAAAGCTCATTTTTTTTATATGACTTTTTCAAAAGCCCATCTACAAAAAAAGCTCCTTTTCTACCGATAATCCAAACAGGCACTAAATAGGATATACTACCTCCGGTCCTAAATATAGGACAAAGTTTATAATGCAATTTGCACTATAAATTTTATCCTATATTTAGGACCGGAGGGAGTATATTACAATTTTTTAGTATTGCTCATATTTAGTGCGCGTTTGGAATGACTTATTTTTATTCAAAACGTGCTTATAATTCGTGATTCACGGTATACGAGGTAAGTATGTGAGAGGAGTTTTTTCTCGGCTTGCGTAATAAGTGCGTTTTTCCTGTATGTGCATGTTTGGGAAAGCGTTTTGTACAGGAAATAAGCCCTTATTACGCAAGCCGAGAAAAAACTCCTCTCACATACTTACCTCGTATACCATGAATCACGAATTATAAGCACTTATTGCCCAAAAATAAGCTATTCCAAACACGCTGAAACAAACACATTCTTTTCACGTTTTAAAACGTAAGTTGTGGTTTTAAATATAGATAATTTTTTAATAAACATTAAATAAATTTAATGCTTTATCCGCTCGTTTCTGATTATAATAAGGTGATTGAAATAAAACTATTAATTTTAACCATATTTCTATTTTGTTGTTCGTACCGGATGACGCGGGCGGGAAGAAGAAGGCGGGAGAAGAAAAGAATATACCAAGAGATTCGAGGGAGGGGAAATGACAAAAAAGAGGTGGCTTAGTGGGCCATTATAATAAATTTTTTTTGTTTTGGACAAAGCCATTATAATAAATTAGATAGTGCGCTTTTTAATGAAAAGGGTAAAAGGCAAGTTGGGATCGTGGTGGGGTTACAACTTACAACCTGGAGCAGGAAGCTGGACCATCCGCTGCCTTTTTGGTCCACATGCCGTGCTCATCTCGAATTCATCCCTCAACTTCGAGGCAGGGACCATTTTTTTTTATATATTTTTTTATTTGGATTAAATTATATATTGTATTCTGAAATATTTTTATTATACAGGATCTCAAATTAATTAATTTATAATCCTGCATTCAAAAATATTTTTCTTGTAACATTTATATTCTAAAATATTTTTACAATAACACTCAATATTTAAAATATTTTTTCAGCACCCAATATCTTAACCTAATTAATTTTTAGTGTATGGAGTGTTTTTTTTTTTTAAAAAGAACCTTTTATCTGGGAAAGAATAGGTAAAACGTGGATTCCGCCTTCTCTGCCACTATTAGCCTTGTCCTTCCTCCCACTTTCCTCTCTGATTGTTAGGCTGCTTCGCTTTGTTCTCTAGCCACCCCAGATCAAAGAGATTCCAACCCTGCCCACAATTTTCATCCCCACGGATATGAGTCATCGCCACCTAATTATATATACTTTATTAGATGGGCCAAGGGAAAATGGGAAATTATCATCTCAACCATTGAGGAGTCCCTCTGGTGCTAGATAGATTTAGGAGTTAATATCAATGTTTTAGAAGCTGAATCTGTAGATCTGGAAAGGTCAGCAATTAATAGGTCATAGTTTAAACAGTTGGAACGGTCGGGTCGTTCGGTCAAACCAATAACATAATAATTAAATTTAAAAATATTATATATATATATATATATATATTATACAATTAGTCTTTAATCTAATTTCATAGGAAGTTAATAAAGTCACAAAATACCATTTAAGAAAAAACATTAAGTCAATCATCAACATAACAAAATACACTTACAATAGTGATTTCATAACTTGTCAAATATTGGTGGTTTTTGATTGATCCAAGCATGAATTTATTGAAAGGCATTTGACCTATACCATTATGGTCTTATTTATAAATCCTTTTTTACTTAAAAACTAATTTCAGTGTAATAAATGAGATTGTGACAATTTTACCCATATTTGTTGTACAAATGAAGGAATAATTTAAAGATATATAGAGAATAAAGAGTTGAAAAGTACTCGTTCATAAATGAGGGCATAGTTGTAAATTTATCCCATAATCATTGAGTTAACTATCTTTCCTTGGTATGTGAGATTTAGTTAAAAGGGACTTATAAATAGAACCAGAGTGGTAAATGTCATCATCTTCTTAAGAAAATGACCTAAAATCAAAATCTTCAACTCCAATCCTAGTGCTTCCAATTTCATCCTTAGCTTGAGGATGAACCTCATTGCCTTTTTCTACAAAAATATCTTTATAAAATAGTTTGCAACAAACCAAATTATTAAAATTAGTAACATATAATATAAATAAAATAAAGTAACATATCTAAAATTTATATGCCATTTTTTTTTTGCAGCATCAAATTTTTTAAACAAAAAATTGTGGTGCAAAAACAAACTTTTTTCACATTTTTATTGAACAGGACGCTTTTTGAAAAACTGGTCCGGTTGACAGCCCAAAAACGGATAATGATGGCCCAAAATGGCTCCTTCAGAAAAAATTGTTCAACGTATATATCCAATCCGCCTCAATGACCGGCCGACGGTCCTACTATCCGGTTCGGTTCGGTCCTCTAAACAGTGGTTAATACAACAGGGTGTTAGTTGATATGATAAATTATCGAAAACAACATAAATGTAAATCCCGAAAAATATACTTATTTAGAGACGCAAAAAACTTTTGTCCTCTAGATTTCGAAAGGGATTAGTCTCAAATCCAAAGTGACATAGGAATACCCTCGAATTAGTTAGAAAGCTTGCTTTTAGTTAAATATAATACTCCACCGGCCTTTAATATAAGACATATTTAGGGAGTTAATGTTAGTCATAAATATAAGACATAGCTTTCATATTTGTTAGTCTTTTCCTTATTTACCCATACTAATGCTCCCTCAATCATAATCAAGGGGGAGAGGGAATGAGGAAATTAAGGAATATTATTAAGGTGTTTTAGAATATACATGTCATATTAACTAACTTTTTTAATCTAATCAAAATAGATAAATATATTTTATGTTAATGACCGGAGGATATACCTTGATTTATTTTGTCTCTCAAACATCCCTACCCATTTTTATTAAGCGGAAATTCGAATACTCACTACAAAAAAAACGTGATTTAGTAGCGGTTAAAAATGGATATTCGTAGCGGTTCTAACCGCTACAAAATAGGTTAGTAGCGGTTTGAAAAACCGCTACTAAATCGTACGTTGCAAACCGTTTTGTAGCGGTTTTATAAAACCGCTACTCAATCAAAAATAACCGCTACAGCCTTTGTAGCGGTTATCATTAACCGCTACAACACCCAGAGATATTTGTAGCGGTTATATAACCGCTACAAATATAAAAAATTTTATTTACAGCTTAAAAAAAGAATTTTTTTTTTTTGTAGCGGTTAATAAACCGCTACAAATATAAAAAATTCAAAATTTGTTGGCGGAAAAAAATGACATTTTTTATTTGTAGCGGTTTTAAAAACCGCTACTAATTTCTTGAAATTCAAAATTCGCGCCAAAAAATTTAAGTTGAGCCGTAAAAAGGCGCGTTATTTAGTAGCGGTTAAATAACCGCTACAAATATTTAAAATTTTTTTCATAAATAGACGATGATTTTTTTTTTCTTTTTTTTCAATATTATATTAAATAGTTTATTTTGTTATTATTTTATCTATTTCAATTAGTTTATTATTTAATATTTTAACTTATTAATAAATAAAAAGGAAAAATGTAATTGAATAGGATTAGTATAAAATTTATATTAATAATATTATTAAGGATATGTAGGTAATAAGGAATTATTATGTTTTCTAATATAATGTAATTGTGTATGAAAAATAGATGAAAATGAGATAGAGTTATGATATATCTAGAAAAAAAATAAGTTAGAATAAATTTTATAGAAAGGAAAGAAGTATTCTAAAAAAAATTGAAAATCTTGTTACCATATTTGATCGTATTATTCAGCTCCTCTACTCATACGAAAGAAGTTGTAAATGAGAGGAAATGAAAGAAAGGTAAGGTGAAAAGAAATTGGGGAGTGTTTGAAATGAGTTGTGATAAGAGTATTTATAGGGATCCACGTATTATTTGTAGCGGTTAATGTAGCGGTTAATGTAGCGGTTATTAATTAGTAGCGGTTATTTATATTTTTGTAGCGGTTTAATATTCATCGTGCTATTTGTAGCGGTTAATGTAGCGGTTATTAGTTAGTAGCGGTTATTTACATTTTTGTAGCGGTTCAATAACCGCTACAAATATTATTTTAATTTTAATTTTAAAATTTTTTTTACATTTTATTTTAATACAAATTTTTTGCATTTTTTGTAAAGGCAAATTTTTTACACTTGATTTTGATCACAATTTTTTTTTTAAATTTTTTTTACATTTTATTTTAACACAAATATTTTGCATTTTTTGTAAAGATAAATTTTTTACACTTGATTTTGATCACTCATCGTCGCCATCCCTACAGAAATTTTGTAGAAAAATTATTGTTATTAATGTATTATTAAATTTAAAAAATTTAATTGAAATGACGTGGACTTAAAAAAACTCACCGCAGTAGAGGTAAATTGTCATCGCCTTCAGGGAAGTAGTTTTCAAAATCAGCTGGCTGAAATGGCTCACTCTCGTAGGCGATGTTATCGCCTTCACCCATGTTGTAAAGGTCTCTTGGCTTTAAATGAACGATCATGTGCCAATCCCTATGCCTCTCGTCCTCGACATAATAAACATGATGTGCCTCTGAAGCTAGAATATACGGCTCATCATCTTGAGAAATACCAGTATGAATCGGGCGTGAGAAATTGACTGATGTGATCCCTAGGTCGTCAGTTGTCAGTCCCCGAGAAGTAGTGGTATTTGCCCACAAACACTTGAACAGCGTCACGGTGAAACGGCCTTGATAATTAAGCTCGACCACATCAAGAAGCTTGCCATAGTAAGGGACGCCTCCGAACTGCATGTTGGCGTCACTGCTGCTCGCATAACTCCTTGTCCCAAATGTGCCATAAACACCCGAATTCTGTGTTTGCAATCCTTGATCCCGTGAAACCGTGCAAAACTTAAAACCATTGACATTATATACTGTAAACCGTTTTGCATGATCAAGAGGGCCGATTGCGAGAGCTCTGAAATCTGGTGAGTGTGGGTTGTGGTCATTTAGTATTCTGCGCGCAAACCAGCTCGGGAATTCTCTGTGGACCCTCCTATCAACTTCCGAGGATGTCTGTGTACGGATCCTGAGCTGACGCTTGACATGACTTCTGAATTCCCTGCAATTAATAATGGAAAGGCGTTAGTGAAATGAAAGTGATAAATGTTACGAAAGATATCGATCGAATAACATACATGTGAGTGTACAATTCTTACCGTATGAAAGGCTCAACTTGAGTGCAATTAATCAAGACATGTCTATGTGCTTGGAACTTCTCAGTTGCTGTTAGTTTGAAGTTCTCAGTTGCTCCAACTGGTTTACCAACACGAGGGATAAATTCTCCTGATGTCGGTGCAGGTTCAGGACAATCGTCAACACGAGGCGGGCCAAGCGTCTTCACGAACTCCCATATCGCGTAAATCTTTCCTAGCTTGAAGGTGATCTTTTGTCTTGCCGGGTTCGTTAAGCAGCGTATACAGCACATTGTCGCAAACATTCTTTTCAATGTGCATTACATCAAGGCTGTGGCGAAGTAAATTAGATCTCCAATATGGAAGTGTGAAGAAAATACTTATCTTCTTCCACTGCTGAGGCGCCGAAGTCCTGCGCGTCTTTTGGCGAGTTTGTGCTGAATCGTCGCTTTTTCCAAACTCGAAGTCAACATGCTCAAGCTGCTGTAAGATATCTGTACCGGACAAAGTCTGAGGTGGTCCTCTTTTCTCTGGTTTCCCATTGAAGCGATTCCGTTGCAATCTGAACTTATGCGTTCCACCGAGAAACCTCCGATGCCCCCATAAAGCACCACTTTTGGCTATGGGGAAGGCGCAATGCGTCAGAGTCGAAATTGCAAGCTGGACACACTCACCCAGTATGCACATTCCAACCAGATAATGTGCCAAGGCCAGGAAAGTCACTGATCGTCCACATCAAGGCTGCACGCATGTTGAACAAAGTCTTGCTGTGAGCGTCGTACGTCTCCAAGCCGACATTCCACAGGTCAAGCAATTCCGCAATAAGCGGTTGGAGATACACATCGATGTCATTGCCCGGTGCCTTTTTGCCTGGAATGATCATAGACATAATGAAAGAGCTTTGTTTCATACACATCCAGGGGGTAAGTTGTAGGGAACTAAGACTACCGGCCAAATGCTGTAACTTGTGCTAAGATTCCCGAAAGAATTGAAACCGTCGGTCGCCAATGCAAGCCGAACATTTCTGGGGTCAGTCGCAAAATCTGGAAAGTCGTTGTCAAACGTTTTCCAAGCAGCTGCATCCCGCGGATGTCTTAATTTACCGTCTTCGTTTTTATCAACGGCATGCCACCTCATGTGCTCAGCAGTTTTAGACGACATAAATAATCTTTGTAGACGAGGTTTCAAAGGGAAGTACCTGAGAATCTTTGCAGGTTTCTTCTTCTGCTTTTTCCCCTTCCGAATTGTCTTGTATCTCGATGTGTGACATCTCTTACACGTCTCCCTGCTGGAATCGTCTCCCCAATACAGCATACAATCATTTGGGCACGCATCAATCTTTTGATAATTCAACCCCAACCTGTTGATAATCTTCTTGGCCTCGTAGAAGGTTGTGGGAATCTCGGCGTCGGGGAATGCATCTTGTAATAAGTCGAGCAACATCGACATTCCCTTATCTGTGATCCCACACAAGCACTTGATATGATACAATTTGATCAAGAAAGATAATTTAGAATATTTGCGACAACCTTGATATAAAGGATGATCTGCCTCATCCATCAAGCTGAAAAAATCCCAAGCTGCTTCATTCCCCATAAAAGCCGGCTCAGAGCCGTGTACTTCTTCGTTGAAGTTGTCGCCTTGAAATCCAAACGCATCACGCACAGCATCATTCACAGGATCATCTTCATCTACTTGAACGCCTACTTGAGAACTTCGAGGAAGAGCCTCGTCATATCTAATGCTGGCCTTCTCACCATGAACTGCCCAGAACGTGTAGTCCTCAGGGAAAAGCTTCACAAGTAAATGTTCCTTCACAACATTTCATGGATGCCACTTCTTGAACTTGCATTTCCGACACGGACAGACGATCTTGCCGTTACAGCTGGCGTGAATGAATGCGAAATCTAAGAAACTGTTTAATCCGTACAAATATTCAGGAGAATTGCGCGGCAACCTTATCCATGATTTATCCATAGCTACAAGTGAGAGAGAAGAAAGTATAGAGAAGAAGATGAGTGAGAAGATAATGACGAATGCCTAGAACCTTATATTCTGAAAATCCAACGTTTATATTTTTGTAGCGGTTATTAAACCGCTACACCAACCGCTACAGAAATTCCAACGTTTATAATTTTGTAGCGGTTATATATATAAAACCGCTACAGTTATAAAATATTAGTAGCGGTTATATATATCAAACCGCTACTAATATTCAAGCCGTTAATTGGTGGGAAATTCAAAATGTACTTCTTGAGTATTAGTAGCGGTTATATATATATAACCGCTACTAATATTAAAGCCGTTGGACATTAAATATAAAAATAATTTTCTAATTTGTAGCGGTTATACATAATATAACCGCTACAAATGTGCACAAAGGCGGTAAATTTCAAAATTCAAATGTTTTGAGTGTTTGTAGCGGTTATTAGTGTATAACCGCTACAAACATATATATTTATAGCGGTTTCTGAACCTAAACCGCTACAAATAAATTTGTATATATCTTTGTAGCGGTTATACACTAATAACCGCTACAAACACATGGATTTGTAGCGGTTTTACCTGAAAACCGCTACAAATATATATATAATTTATTTTTTTTTAAATTTAGATATAAATCATTCATAAATTACTTCAAAGCGATCTAATAATATAAATATAATTATATAAAATAGAATAAGAAAATTCTATAATAAAATCTCATAAATATTTACAAATGTTTCAACAAAAGAAAATGTCCTAAACTAAGGAGCTGGGGGCTGATCCTCTGGTGCTCCCTCAGGTGGGGCTCCCTCAGATGCCGCTGGATCGGGCCTCTGCGCAGACTGAACCGCACCATCGTCATCAGCAGGAGGAGGAGCTGTAGCAGGAGGAGTAGTACTCGGGACGACGTAGCGAGGGACAGGGGGAACCGCTGGATGCTGCTCGTCTGGGAATAGACGACTCCATGCTCCCTCGAGCATGTTGTTCGCGATCTCACGCCACTGCGTCTATTGAGCGTACGTCATATCTGCGTGCATCTGCAGCTGCAGCTGCTGCTGCACCTGCATCTGCTGCTACTGCTGCCCCATCTGCTGCTGGGTCTGCTCTAAATCTGACCGCAGCTGGTGAAGAGACTCGTCCCTCTGACGTCTGACCCCTCTAGAGCTGCCAGCCTCAGAGGCGGTGCTCCTGCCGTATACCATACTGGGTCTGGCGCCTATCCCCATACCCCGCACGCGTCCGGGGTGCTCAGCCTGAGCCAGACCCGCCTTTAAAGGAGCCGTCGGGTCCACTGACCCCTGTGACTCCTCAGGCTGGGTCTGTCGCAGCTCAGCCTGCGACTGCTGCATTCGCTCCTGCCATTTTATGAAATAATTAATAATTATGATTTTTCATTATTAACTTGGTTTTATAAAAAATATAATAATAAAATAACTTACAATGGCCGCCTCTGCCTGTTGAGAGGTCGCAGTCCCGTCACGGTGTCTGTGTGTGATGGCGTACAGCTCCGCATAGTCCGTCTGACGGTTCTCCTGCTGTGCCTTCGTCTCCTGAAACAATTACAAAACAATAAGTATTATGACATAATCAGCTAAAAGTAAGTGAAGCACTTGAAAAGTTACCAGCTCGCTGTAGGTAACAGCAAAGGTCTTCGATCCTGCTGTGTGGTGGATCGTCTGCTGCGCCCAGATCTCGGTGTTCCTCTGAGAAAGCTCATAGAAAAACAAATAATTAAATGTATTATAATTTAAAATTAAATTGAAATTATAATTTAATATTTGACAATTACAAAATTATATATCAAAAATATAATAAATACATTACCTGCGCCTGAGGGCTCCTCCTAAACTGGACGAAACGCGCCCAGTCGTTTGGCGGCACGCCGTCCGGGACTCTCTCCTGCAGTTGCTCTAGAGGCATCGTCCCGTCCCCATCCACCTTGTGGAAGAGACGGTTCCTCCTGTTCCTCCAGGCGTCGCCCATCTTCACGAGGGCATACCTCTTCCGGTTGGCCCGGAGGGCAAACCGCAGCTGAAAAAAATACATTTAAATATCAATACTTATAAAAACCATAATTTAAAAAAATAATTAAATAGAATTAATTAAAAAAATATTAATTAAATAGTTTTAATTACCTGAACCACCTCCTCCCAAGCCTGGTCCTTCGGCCCCTTCGGAATGTGCCTCCACGTCAGGAAGTGAAGGGGGAACCGCATCCAATTCGATCCCAGGTCGCTCAGGAAGCGTTGAGCAGGTGACCCCCATTGTGGATCGGCTGGTCAGTGCCCTCGTTCCATGGCATTATAACTCGCAGGGACCGGTCCATGCTGTTCAGACCGGCCACATCCAGCCTCCTCGTCGACACGTTCCCCTGCTCATCTGCACAGTTGACCGCACGTTAGATAAATTATAATTCAAAATTAACATTTATAATTTAAATAAATAATTTACTAAATTAAAAAATTAATTTACCTTCGACCTGCACCTCAAACCCAGTGGACCGCGAAGACGACCCTCGTGGGTTGTTCTGCTCCCGAGCGTCCTCCTCATCGAGGAACCGCTCCATCTCCCTGAACCCCATCGGGATCTCAAACTCCTCCTCGTTGAGGAAGTCCTCAACGCTAATCTCTGGCCTCTCCACCTCAGGCACCTCTGCTGCGGTCGTCGCCTGTGGGATCGTCTGCGGTGCCTGTGGGGGGATGGGCTGAGATGCCGCGGTAGCCCTGCCTGCGCGCTGCCCCCTCCCTCTGCCCCCTGCCCGGCTGCTGCCACCCCATAAAGTCGGTCTGGGGACCTCAGGGGCCTTCCCCTTATCTTGTCCTGAAGCCATATCAACTGTACAAATTAAAAAAAATAAAATTAGTCCATTATTATGCAAAAATATAATAAAAATACAAATATAAATAAAAATACGTGTTATATACGTACCTCAAGTGCGAATACTGCGGAATACTGACCAAAAACTCCTATAGAGACGTCTGAACGCTCAAATCTCGAAGAAATCACTCAGAGAAACCTCAGGAAACAAAATGAGCAAAAGGAGAAATGAAGGAGGTGGTGGTTTAAATAGGCCAGATATTAGTAGCGGTTATTAAAATAACCGCTACTCCAACCGCTACAAATAATTAAATTTGTAGCGGTTCTACAATAACCGCTACAAATCTTCACAACGTTTGAAATTCTGTAGCGGTTATTGCCCAAAACCGCTACAAATTTGGAGTCTCTTGTAGCGGTTCTACAATAACCGCTACAAATCTTCACAACGTTTGAAATTCTGTAGCGGTTATTGCCCAAAACCGCTACAAATTTAGAGTCTCTTGAAATTCTGTAGCGGTTTTGGGCAAAAACCGCTACAAAATTCTGACCTTTGGTATTTTGTAGCGGTTGATGTGCATTAACCGCTACAAGTTTTGGCGGGAATTTCGCGCCAAATTTGTAGCGGTTTTTTGTAGGAAACCGCTACAAATAATCTTGCCGCTACAAATTTGTAGCGGTTTAGTTAAAAACCGCTACAAATACTATAATTTGTAGCGGTTTTATATAACCGCTACAAGTCCACCGCTACAAAATACCTTTTTTTTTGTAGTGACTGATGATGACTACATGTGATATTTCAGAAAAATTAACTCATTTTTTTATCAATAAATAATTATATATTTTTCTTATGTACAAATTAATTATCTAACCTTGTATTGAAAATGAGATAGAATATTAGTTAGAGAGTTTCTTTTAAAAAACATATTTTATTTCACATTTGACTAGATGTAATAAAAAGACATTTTTATTGGAATGCACCTCTCATAATAGTCAGAAGCTAACTAGGACAACTTATTTTGGAATAATGAAAAATTATGTTGCGCTCTTGGGCCCATTTGGATCAAAAAAGAGGTAGAAATGGAAAATATTTTACCTCTAATGCGTTTGGTTTGCATTGGAAAAGAAAATGAGGTAGGAAAATGAGGTAAAAGACCATTTTACCCCTATATTAATTATAGAGGAATAAAAAAGATATGCACGCCAAATAATTCGCCATAATCCAAACCCAATCTCGCAAATGTTTCAACTGTTTGAAGGTTTGCATCATCACCACTGTCGACTTTTTCTTCCGCCTCCGTTACCCTCTCCGCATCACCACCACCACCATCAACTTCTCCCTCCTCGTCCATCATTGATGGATATGCAGCGACGGTGGCAAAGAGGCCACCATCGGCTTCATATTCCTCCTTCATCACCCTCTCTGCATCATCACCATCGTCGACTTCTTCTTCCACTTCCATCAATCTCTCTGCATCATCACCACTGTCAACTTCCTCCTCCTCCTATATCACTGACAGATCTACAGCGACGACGGCAAAGAGGCCGCTGTCAACTTCTTTTTCCTCCTCCGTCAGCCACATAATATTTTCCGTCGTCTCTCTCTTCCTCTCCCATGGCACTAAAGATGGGTAAGTTAGTCTTCTTCCATTTTCTTATCATGTTGAAAAATTTTGGTGGGAACTGGTTTTCCCTTGTATAATGCTCCACCGCTAAAAAGCATTTTCCTGAGAAAGTGTGAACCAAACAGCAGCCGCCAGACCAAAAATACCTATTTTTCATTTCCCTCCTTTGATTTGCACTGAACCAAATTAAACGGGCCCTATTATTTTAAAATTCCTAAGCAAATATCTAAAAAGTTCTCCAAAACTGATAATTTTATTTGTTTTTAAAAAATTACCCCTAACCTAGCCCTCATCCATATAATGTCGAGGGAGATTCACACACTCACAAGCACAAATAGATCAACATTGTGCATTGTTGGAAAACTAGCAACATAAATTGGTAAGGGACTTCATTTTATAAGGAATAGAATACAAATTCAAATCACTGAAAGAGTACTTATTAAGAGATATGAAAACATTTTACCTTTTAAATTTTAAAAGGCAAAACAGTTAATTAAATAAAAAAATATTAAAAATAGAAGATAAAGTGAACATACAGGCTAGATATACGGGTAGTTCAGATTGCAAGGCGAAGGACAACGTCACGTGGTCCAAACGTGAGTGCAAGAATGAAGAATAAATGACTTCAGACCCCCACAGAAGCGTGCAGAATCGTCCGGATCAAGCTTTAGCCCTTAACTCTAACACTGCTTGGATTTTTTATACGACGAAGATTATTTATGTCGGGAACAAAACTTCAATTCAAAACCCTGCATTTAAAAGGAAATAAGGGTGGTGGGAGCCACTGAGTTCTGTAATATGTATTTCAGTGTTTGAATGTTTAGTTGGTATGTCCTACAAAGCTGTCATGGTGTTGTTAATCACGGCAGATTCACGTGCAGAATAGGACAAAATTGGATTAAATGTCATTCAATACACGGGCCATCCAATAATTGATGATTGCTTAACGCTGCATCCCTCTTTCTATAGATATTTTTTTTTTATGGTTTATGCAATGGATCATTTTTGGTCTTCGGTGCACCCACCTTCCAGGTATCCGGCGTTAACCTGAAGGCCAACGCCGGATTTACCGATATGGGCCCCCGACAACCGACTAATCCTGGCGCCCCCAATCTGATAGGCCCGACAGAAATTCACCTTTTTGAGGCGCCCCAGGGAAGAGAACTCCCAACGGAAATTCTCTATAGATATTTGTCATTTGCGATTTATCTATATCTATATTCATCTAAATCCATCCTTTTGATTTTTTTATGATATTTTCTTCGTCTCATCTTTTATGTTATTTATCACAAACAATGTCGCTTTTCATATGTCATAGTATTTGTCACATTTTTTTATATACATAAATATCTTTTTATCCTAGGCAACTCTGTTAAAAGTGCTAGTGTTGCGCAGTAGTTGTGAATTTTAGAGTTTTAAATTGCATTAAATTAGAAATAATATTAATTATTTGAAGAATAGAAAGAGCACTTGAAGACATTAGTATTAAATTTTACGAAATTTGACGTTATTCAATGATTGTTGTGATAACTAGTACAAAGCATTACGTATTAAGAGATATATTGATAACGTATTCGTAATTAATTAGGAAAACATTGTTCTACCATATAAGGTTCATGCATGCAAGATGCAACTATATGCATTTTAATGTGCATAGACGATGGAAGATTGATTAAGCGTTTTTTGAAGTGGAAATATGAAAATCAAGGTCAAAATTAGTAGAAATATGGAAACGTTTAATCATTTAATTAACTTTTATTTTCTCACATTAAATGAATCATAAATTTCCTTTTTTGTAAAAAAATATTCTTATTTGGGTGGAGCTGCACCCATGTTCTCTGAGATTATATTCCCCTTGAGAGAATATAATAAGTACTCCCTCTTATTTATTTTATAAGAGCATAAAATTTGAATTATCTTAATTCTTTTTATAAAGATCTGATAAGAGTTTTTTTTCCCTACTAGGTACATATATCCTCCCATTGTAAGTAATTTTGTTTGAGGTACTGTTTGGTGTTAAATATGGGTATCTCTCCCAACTAGTATTCGAACCCTAGTTTGCCACATTATGATAAACTAACTCATTCCGCTAGATCAAAACCCCGTTGGTAGAGCCTAATGAGTTTTTACCATTTGTGGCTCTCATTAATTATATGCATTGCACTAATTAAATGATTAATTATATTTATATTTATTTTATTTCTCTCTCTTAATTGACCTTTATAAATAAAGGCATTCTTAAGAACAAGTTTATTTCAAGACATTCTTGTTATACTATTTTTAACTAATTTTAACTACTCTCTTAAAACGATCGAAGTCTTACAAATAAGACTGGAGGGAGTAACATACTCGTAAATGTATAAATGTATTTCTTTAAACATGTTACTAGTATATTATTCTGATACATGTTACCGTCTTATAGAGCTGGGAATCAGGGCCGGTCCTTGACGGGCCAGGGCCTAACAGGGCCAGCCCTAAAGGGCTCGGGGTCAGGAAAATTGCAGTTTTTCAAGGCCCGGCCCGAGAGCATCAGGGCCAGGGCTGGCCCACAGGGCCGGAAAATCCTTTTCACAATATTTAACTATTTTCCTGCATATTTTCCCTAGAGAGATATAATTAGTAAATAACAACGATTAAAGTTCTAATTTAATACATAAATGTTGTCAACATTAAGATTTAAATAACACGTCTCTTGCAACAAACAAACACAGTTACTAATGTATAATCAAAGGTAAAATCATGTCCATAAATAACTCACACAAAGGCCAAAGTATAAAAAGGCAAGAAGCTAAATACTCTAACCTCTAAACAACATGAGTATGACGACTATCATTTTCACCTTCTTTGTCACGCCCTAATTTTAATTTCAAATTTACCAGAGTATTCGCGGAAAATGATATGTGGTTCGGTGGGCAACACAGGAATAACATGAATATACTGATAATAAGTACATGATTACGGAAATTCCCCTTAGGGATTCGTACCTGATAATTACAATTAGTATAGCCTCACAGGGCTACTTGGGTGTCTGAACTCGCCCCAGTGAAACGGAGACATATTCCTGACTTCATTCCGCACTGCAATCCTCTCGTGTAGTTCTCTTCTTTGCTCTCAGCATATCTTTTGTTTTCTCCTGTCTAAATTGTTGGTAGGGGAGGGTGAGATTCGAGAGAATCTCAGTAGGAAACAGATACCGTAATGCATGCATGATTGATGCTATGTGTATGACATGTTAGCTTTATCTAGATGTATGCCCCATAATGACATTTCTGCATGCTCAATGTTTCATACAACAAGACTATGGCCACAGCGAAAACAAAAACAGAGCTTCATTTATTCAAATATGCTCTACACAATCAAGTAAAGCAATCACATACATCATTACACAAGCAAAGATATCAAATACATGCAAGTAAGGTAAGTCCCCTACCTTAACCTTTCTCCGTCTCGAAACGCGTGCCTCGATCTACGTGCAAACAGCTCGGGGCTCCATATTCGATCCTACAATGTCAAATGTACTATTTAGACACTTCCATAGTGTTTCTGGGGGTTATATGAGTCTATCTTGAAAAATTACTAAAATACCCCCGGGGACCCGGCCCCATCGTACCCGGTCCGGCTGTACTTTTTCCGAAATTTTGACATGGGCTATTCTTATATATTTTCACCCAAGGAATTCATTTCCGGACTTGGAATTATCAAATTCAATGTCAAATTACGAAATTGCCCTTGGCAGCTCTACTTTTAGGGTTTTAGGGGCGTTTCCGTAATTATGCTTTCTAGGCTTTTTCCGAAAAAGTGCCCAACTGTAACCCCACCTATTTTCGCCCACTGAATCCAATGGAATCATAAAATCATTGAAAATCCAACTCTAAGACCCATTTACAATGCTGGCCGAAATATATAGGTTTTAAGGGGAAAATTGGGGTTTTTCGGTTTCGGCTCCGTAAACACGTTCCTTTCTACTCCTAACCACTTTATTGACTATTCCATTAGGTTACAACTACCATTTAGTACCAATTTGGGCAGCATAACAGCCCCACATACCCATTTCCAAAAATTAAAACCAATGGCAATTCGGCGAAATTTCACCGATTAAATTGCCCACAGCAGCTAGAATAGTCAATACACAAGAGTTTGGAAGTTACCTCAAGCTCCCACTAGCTTTTCTCAAAGATGGCTGAAAACCCTAACTTTCAAAACACCAAATTTGAGCTTTCCAAACCTTAAAGAACAAAGAGGAGTAGCTTAGGATCGGAGTTATACGCGTTAGGAGCGAAATCGTCGGAGAAATCGGCTTACCTTGTGATTTTTCTTCTATTTCTCTCTCTAAACTCTCTCAACCTTCTCTCTCTATGGTTCAGGTTGCTGTGCGTGAATGAGCAGCTGAATGAGAAAGATGAACTTATATTCTAATATTTCATAATATTAGAATAATTTGTTTAATTTTCCAAAATTTGGATTTTACAAAATTCTGGCAGATTTCTGCCCAAACTTTGAAAAATCATAACTAATTCTAGAAAAATTGAAATGAGGTGATTCCAAAGCCTATAGAACCCTTATTGAGTCTAGTTCCATGGAAAAATATAGACTTTTGCTTTCTGGAATCACAAAATTCCCATAATTTCAATCTTTGCATGTTGTTTCAGAAATTTCACAGTTTTTCTGTTCTGACTTCAAAAATTCATATCTTTTTGTGTATATCTCTAATTGCGTCATATGACCTATCAAATTAAAGCTTAGGATTCTATAAAATTTCATAATTTTTCCTTATCATTTAGTCTTCCAAAACCTTATGATAAGCTCACTGCCTCATAGGCAATTTTATCGAAAACTTAATTATATTCTCCAAAATTCACCATTTTACTTTCTTAATACCCCAAAGATATTAGAATCATTAGGGAATATATTTGGGACATCTACTAAATCGGGGCTTAGTAGTCCACTCAATTTAGGCTTATTCCAAAGCCTCCAATCCCAAAATTCGGGATATTACATTTCTCCCCCCGTTCAATAAATTTCGTCCTCGAAATTTGAACGTCTACAACTTAGGGATCAATCCTTATCACTCAATCCATCCCTATGTTACGCATACGTATAGTACATGCACATTGGGTCTTATAACCTTTATCTCTGTTCGGCATAATTCTAATTCCATAGCAATTTACTGGCCTAAGGACATACTCGTCCAACAGGTCTTATGATCTCAGGACTCATAGTCCATTAGTAACTCTAGGCCTCATTGCCTTCTCGAGACACTGCCCGATGTGTTTAGCCTTACGGCTTATGTCATTCTATTCTCACAATACTGAATATCCCAGTCTTACCACCCTGTACAAACTTGTACACTTTTTGTAATTTACGTCTACCTGTTCGGTGTTCAGAATCAAATGACTATTTGACCCTTATTGGCCGTACTGTGTGCACTATTTACTAGCCATATGATGTGTACTATTCATTATGTGACCATCCACTGTTTGCGCTATATCACAAGTAGATGATTCATTCTGTGAGGCTACAACCATGGAAATGCTCATGCCTCTACTCGACCTTGTTGTATTAGAACACATCCCAATCCATGCCTAGTTGCATATGTGTAGACCGTAAAGCTTGACTGTGGATCTGGGATTGTTATCATCGGTGCTGTTGAGAGGTATTTGCCACCATTCTGCCCTACTAGACTAGGGTTCATCCCAATTCCAATTCACATGTGTCACCACAAACTACAAAGGTTGTGTGACTGTTGATCATACAGGTCATCATACTGTACACCACGCAGGGTTTAATACTGTACACCATACAGGATGTATTATTGTACACCACTCAAGGTGTAATACTGTTCATCACATATACTGTAACACTATTGACCATCAAGGCCATATTATGTTTTGGGATGATCAACAATGGTGCGAACATCAACCCCTCCGTAATTTTCAAAATTGCACCTAGATTCATCACACATTCGCTGCCCACTCTGAGGTCTATCTCCTCATATGAGCTTTAATATTATCAGGATGATTTAATAGGAGTCTTATAGGAACCTCCCATGACACCTGACGGCACCTACAATCTATATTCCTCTGTGCCCACTCTTTACCCGTTTGAACTTGAATCATTTTGAGCCATATAAACTCTTATCCCAAAAAAACACATTCAATGTGGGATTCATTACAATGCACCATCGTTAAGGGCCAATGTTTTCGTAGCCCTACTCTACAATTCAACTTCATGGCAGCTGTACTCTAGGATTAGTCATCACGGTGGCTGCACTCGCGGGTTCATCATCACGGTAGCTGCACTCTAGGGTTCATCGTCACGGTGGCTGCACTCTAGGGTTCTATACTCGGTGCTTCACACAGGCGCCCATACACCTGGTCAGCCCCCTTCCGGTCAGAACTTTCCTTAGTAGCCCTCTCCGATCAGATTTCACCGTAGGTAGCCCTCTCCGATCAAATTTCACCGTAGGTAGCCCTTTCCGATCAGAACTTTCAATCTTTGCGGTCGCAGTACAACTCCACAATTATGCCATAAAGGCAACGTTTCTTGATTCAATACAAACATTCTTATCATCAACTCAAGATTATGGATGGAATAGTTCAATTTCCGAAGCTTCAGCTGACGAGATGCGTATGCCCTCACTCGGCTCAATTATCATCTCGATCTATGCCTGCTCGCATATGGGAATTCAATTCCCTTCCCAATCCATGCCATCTGGCATCAGTGAAGACAACAAATGCCCACTATGGATCTGGGATTATCAGTGTTGGTACTTTAATAAATTTTCATCATCAACTCTCTGAAGCTCCTCTCACAATCACCATCCCATGCATAATGCTGAGTTCTGGGAAATTTCGATATAAACATCTCATCCCTTTTTTTTCATTATTGTCACACCCGTAGCCCTTCTTGGCCTCGTACCTGAGACCTTTAGGACGTGGCTAGCAGCCTCGTCGGGTAGAGTGCCTTTTTATTCACACCACATGGCTCTCTATAGTAACCCCCAATCTTCCATAGAAAATGTGATAGATAAATATGTCATGCACCATATAGTGTAAAATGAAAATCACATCAATCCGTGTGTGTACACAAAGTTCAGGGCCAAACACCCAGTTAAAACAACAATCCGTGTGTGTACACAAAGTTCAGGGCCAACCATCCAGTTGAAACCCTTACGTGTACCTCAGCCGAGTCACCGACTACAGCTAGGTAAATCGTGTATCATAGCTGGGTCCTTACTAGGCCGAATGGTACATATACACTTCCCATCGGACGGTACATATACACTTCCCGCACCACAGCTAGATAATATTCGTGTACCTCGGCTGGGCACCAACCACAACCAGGTAATGTTCGTGTACCTCAGCTAAGTCCCAGACTACAGCTAGGTAATGTGCCCTAGGCACCTGTTCATTCACAGAATATAGAACATACAACATATTAATCATCACATAGTGTACGAGATATTATAGTTACTATATTGGCCTTTCCAGGATAAACTTTCTGATTATCGTTGATCATTGTTTGCTATTCTATTCTCTTGCCCTGTGTTTACTGTATTAGGCTAGGTCTAACTTCCTGACCTTGCCCAGCATCTAAACCTCTTAGTCTTACCACCTTTATGTTTCACTATATGAAGCAAGAAAGAGGTAAATTACGCATAAACACATGGGCTTATCTATCATTTCACAAATTTTTGGGTTCATAGGTACCCCAAAAACAACATATCACAGATATTTACAGTAGTCAAGGAAAGCCTGCAGCAACATACAACCTCTGAACTACTGTACAACATGTCTTACTCTTTTTTCATAATATGACATAACATGTGAAACAACTTCCCAGGGGGTCACCCATCATGGCATTTCCCTGGGTTGAGCACGCTTAACTTTTTTTGTACTAGTGCCCAAATGTGGATACCGGCTTCTACTGTTTCCGTTCACAGGTACCCCGTGACTACCCTCGTCTCAAAAGACGTGCCAGCTAACTCCGGTCACCAAAATATTAGGTGTGGATAGCACATTGGCCTTGGCCGTACCCATATCCTTGGGTTCCGCAATATCCTTAGACCATTCTCGTCTAGTAATGCACCACTAGCGGCCCCTCAGTACTCGCCATTTCTCAGGGCTGATTCATAAATCGGGAAGATACCCTCCTTTGGTACCTCCTGTCCATGAATATTTCCTATCACTGTGTAATCAAGACCTTATCAGTATACCATCCTGTTGCCAGAACCACCGCACTTACTCTGAGCAGACAATTCTGTGGCCAGAATCCTTGCTCTGATACCAAAATGTCACGCCCTAATTTTAATTTCAAATTTACCAGAGTATTCGCGGAAAATGATATGTGGTTCGGTGGGCAACACAGGAATAACATGAATATACTGATAATAAGTACATGATTACGGAAATTCCCCTTAGGGATTCGTACCTGATAATTACAATTAGTATAGCCTCACAGGGCTACTTGGGTGTCTGAACTCGCCCCAGTGAAACGGAGACATATTCCTGACTTCATTCCGCACTGCAATCCTCTCGTGTAGTTCTCTTCTTTGCTCTCAGCATATCTTTTGTCTTCTCCTGTCTAAATTGTTGGTAGGGGAGGGTGAGATTCGAGAGAATCTGATAACTCCCCATTTTTAATATATTTGATACACATTTTGATATAATTGGGGAGTTATCAATGCTAATTTAAAATTATTTTCTTGAGATTTTATAAGATATCAAAGTGGTGCATTATTTAGGGAATTTTATTTAAAATAGAAGTTTTTAAGTTTAGAAGAAAAATAATAACAATTTAAATTTTCTGAAATAAAAAAAAACAAAAACAAAAAGAAGAATTATTTTATTATAGTTTTCTTTCTTTTATTTTCTTCACTTTATTTTGATTTTGTTTATTTTATTATTTGAATAAGGAAATGACATGGTTCGAGGGTGAAGGATTATTATCAATTGGCTTTGAATTCTCTGATAGATGATATGGCGTCATTTTAATTGGAAGAATAGCAAAACTAAGTTAAAGGAGATCATGGGATTCATTTGGGCTGGACTTCACAAAAGTAAAGAAAAGGCAACAGAAGTGACACCGTTTGGACTTTGGGCTGAAATTAGAGACCTAAACTAGAAGACCTAATGGACCTAAGGAAAGGAGGAGACGGCCGACTGGAAACGGAGAGGAGGCGCAGCTGGTTTGGGGGATCATCATCATCGCAGAGAAAAGAAAAACAGAGAGCAGAGGGTGAGCAAGCAGGCGTGAGAGAGGGAGAATCTTCGTTCATCGTCTCCATCATCAGCCACTGGAGTGAGGACGGAAGGAACTCCAGTGTGCCGTTGATATCGTCTGTTCTTCATCTTCTTGACTGGAACCAGAGACACGGGCTGGACAAATCAGAGGAGAGGGAAGCTGTCTTATGAAACTTACTCACTTGTTCAATCTCTCTGTCACCACCATCTTTAAATCTCTGTTTTCTTTGTCTCATTTTCTGAATTTTTGATGTTGCTGAGATGACTGTGCTTAAAGCCATGTGTGGCTAATTACTTTTGAACCTAGAGTAGTTATGAACTAATTTAAGGATATGAGCATGTATGAACCATTTAATTGTGTTTAGTGTTAATTTTTGTTTACTTAATTTTGTATTATTTTATCTACTTAGTGCTTGATCATCATTAAGTAGGAATTTGGGGAATTTAGATTAACCTTGGAAGAGGGATCTTAATTGGACCATAGGATTAAGTAATGTGGGATTAGAATTTATTCTAATTTGCCAATAGGATAGGAATATACCTATTGGACCCATATAATCATATTAGAGTGAATTTGGATATTTATTGCCTCTTGAGTAAATTAGTTAGGAATAACAATTTTAACTTGAGAGAGGAGTATAAGTGATTGGAAGATACTTATATTCATTTAAACTCTAGATTAACAAATTAACATTAAGTGTTTTTAATTGGGTAAATACATGCTCTAAAACTTAAAAAAGGGATTAACCACTCTAGGTTGTTTTTATCAATTGAAGTCTTTAAATCATTAGATTTATTTCTTTTGCATTTGTTGAAATTTATCTTTCAATCTCTTTCTTTGATTTGCTCAATTTAAATGAAAATGGGAATTTTAATGCCTAATTATCTATTACCTTGGATCTCTGTGGGATGACCTTGATTTGCTACTATACTATTCTACGACCCGTACACTTGCGGTGCATATTTAAAATTTAGTAGCATCAAGTTTTTGGCGCCGTTGCCGGGGATTCAAGGCAATTGGTGATTAGAATTAGAAATCCTTTAGTAATTTAAGCTTGAGCTTTGTGAATATTTTCATTTTGTTTTCTTGTGTGTGATTTGCTTAATTTTCATTGTTTCTTGTTTGTCTTTGAAAAAAAAATTGATTGAAAAAAATGGATCATTCACATCATTCATTTGGCTCAACCAATGATAAATTGGCATATCTTGGTTCTTTATTAGGAATGCATGTGGATGGAATAAGACAAGAAAATACAAATGCTGGTTGGATTGAAAATGTTGATTCTTCTCCTTATAATTGCTTTGCTTGTGTTTATTGTGGAGAAAATCATTCACATGAGCATTGTCCATATGTCCATCCCAGTCACTATATGAGAGATGATTTCACCAGGAACCAAACTTGTTTTGATAATTCTTTTTGTCCTAGAGAAATTTTTGAGCAACAAAATTCTTGGGATTCACATTTTAGCCATTATTCAAAAGAAATTCCCCCATCTTTTCACTCTCATCCTCATTTTGAAGAAAAAACCTTTGAATATAAAGAAAAATCTAACTTAGAAAAGTTATTTGAGGTGTATGTGGAATCAGTAGAGAGGTCTAATAGAGAGCAAAAGGAATTTGTCACTGAATTTGAGTCAAGGGTCCAAAATATTGGAGTTTATGTGAATCAAATTGTTTCATCTATTCAAAATATGACTCAAGCTAATTCCTTAAGCATGATTGCCACTTCTTGTGTTGATGATGATCATTGTGAGGAAATTGAAGATATGCAATTGCATGAGACTTTTGATCATGGGAAAGATGAATGTGAGCCTGAAATTAATTTGGATGAGAATAGTAGGTGTCCAATTGAGGTTCCAGTTGAAGAGCCTAATCTTTGTGACTTTGATGTTGAGGTTAGTGGAAAGATCCCAAGAGTTGTTGTTCATGACTCTCCTATTCACTCTTTGACTCTTACTGATGAGAGTCAAGTGGATTTTATGGGATGCTCTAAATTTTTGAAAGTTCCTAAATCTATTTGCAAAGATGTGCATGTTGTGCTTTACTTGAATTCAGTGAAAACTTGTACTTTAAAATTGTCTATGATTGAAGAAGTACAAGTAATTCACTTGAAAGATCATTTGTTATGTCTGAAACCTTGTTGCTTGAAAAGAAATGAAGACAAGGTAATCATGGTGTTTGATACTTATGATTAGTGGTTTGTTTTGAATAGTCTGGCTGAAGACTATAAACTTAGCGCTTCTTGGGAGGCAACCCAAGGTTCAGTTTGATATTTTGTTTTGATTTTGTAGGATTTTTGTAGCCCCTGATGATGTATTCCACTTTGGTAACCACAATCAAGAGCATTCAAGAGCACAAGACGAGGATTGAGAGGGGAGTTTCCTTCTACTTTTTCTTGTTTTGTTTAATTTGATAGTTGATTGCATGTTCTGAATATGAGTGCTGGATATAGTCTATCTTTGCATGTGATTGATATTTGTTATTGATTATTGAGTTGAGTGGTGGCACTTGTTAGTTGTGATCAATTGTTGAAAATTTAAAATCTTTGAAGCTTCTACTATCCTTACACTTGGATATGGTTATGTCTTCATCTCTATTACTTAGGGTTACTTGTTCACATTGAGGACAATGTGACATTTAAGTGTGGGGGTGGAGAGTACCATTGATTTTGCATGACTTGTCCTCAATTTTGAAAAATTTCTTTGATTTTGCATATAAATAGAAAAATTTTGAAAAAAAAAATTTTGATTTTCATGGAAGTATGGATTTTACTTGTTAACATTGGTAAAATTGGTTTGATTTGAATTGAAAAGGATTGAGTTTATTTAGAATTCGGTTCTATTTTCTTGGAATGTTAGTAGATAGGCAAAGAATTTGTTTTGGATGATTGACTGTAGGATGTTAAATACCGGCGAGAAACTTGAGCCTAAATATTCATTTATTTCAAGAGGGAGTATACTTATTGTGATTTTATCTCTAGAACTTGTCTTGAATCTCTTTTGAAGCTTTAAAAAATCCTTTTGCATACACAAAGATGATTTAGGCATTCATTTCATAGCTAGTTTGGCCAAATGTCTATCCTTGACACATGAAAATCCTTTGTTTTACCCCATTTGAGCCTTACTTTGTTTTAAAAAGAAAATTGCATAGAGTAAATAGCCCTTTGTTTGAGAAATGCAATTTTTATATCTTTTCTTTCCCATTCATTTGCTACTTTGGTTAGTGCTAAATAAAACAATTTTAGAAAAGAGTGAAGAGATTGGAAAATCTATTATGTGAGTTGTGTTGAAAAAAAAATGAAATAGAAAAAAAAAAAGAAAGATAGAAAGAAAGGTGTAAAAAAAAAGAGAGAGAGAGAAACGGAAAAAAAAGGAAAAATATGAAAAAAAACAAGAAAAAGAATAATAATAGAAAAAAAATATATAGAAATTAAAAAAAAAGAGAAAAAATTGTTGAGTTCAATTTAATAAATATTGTTATTAGTGCAAGTGAGTTTGTTTCCTTTAAGTTGATGCTCCTTCATTTTTTATGAATTTCATTAAGTTACTTGGCACTAATTAAAGTACTCCTCCATATCATTTCACTACTTTCATTTCATTATCCTACCCTATTCATTACAACATTTAGAAAAGTCCTTTTGATTTGTGTGAGCAAGAGGATAATGCAGTAGAAATGGAGATAATAAACAAGCTTATGGTAGATGAGTTGCAATAAGTGGAAGAGAGTGAAACACAAGCCCTTTATATTGTCTTGAGGGAAGAGTGCAAACACTTCACTTGTGAGGAACATTCTATTATCATTTATCCTTGCTAAATTACTTGCATTTCTACTTACATTTTTAGAAGGTGGAAAAGAATTTTAAGAAAGCTTCATTCTTGAAAATTTGAATTAAATCTAATTTTATGATGTTTGCTTTGAAATTCTTGCTTCCATGATTGTTTTTAACTGTGTTGAACTTTTTGAAATCTTGAGGACAAGATTTGATGCAAGTGTGGGGGTGTGATAACTCCCCATTTTTAATATATTTGATACACATTTTGATATAATTGGGGAGTTATCAATGCTAATTTAAAATTATTTTCTTGAGATTTTATAAGATATCAAAGTGGTGCATTATTTAGGGAATTTTATTTAAAATAGAAGTTTTTAAGTTTAGAAGAAAAATAATAACAATTTAAATTTTCTGAAATAAAAAAAAACAAAAACAAAAAGAAGAATTATTTTATTATAGTTTTCTTTCTTTTATTTTCTTCACTTTATTTTGATTTTGTTTATTTTATTATTTGAATAAGGAAATGACATGGTTCGAGGGTGAAGGATTATTATCAATTGGCTTTGAATTCTCTGATAGATGATATGGCGTCATTTTAATTGGAAGAATAGCAAAACTAAGTTAAAGGAGATCATGGGATTCATTTGGGCTGGACTTCACAAAAGTAAAGAAAAGGCAACAGAAGTGACACCGTTTGGACTTTGGGCTGAAATTAGAGACCTAAACTAGAAGACCTAATGGACCTAAGGAAAGGAGGAGACGGCCGACTGGAAACGGAGAGGAGGCGCAGCTGGTTTTGGGGGATCATCATCATCGCAGAGAAAAGAAAAACAGAGAGCAGAGGGTGAGCAAGCAGGCGTGAGAGAGGGAGAATCTTCGTTCATCGTCTCCATCATCAGCCACTGGAGTGAGGACGGAAGGAACTCCAGTGTGCCGTTGATATCGTCTGTTCTTCATCTTCTTGACTGGAACCAGAGACACGGGCTGGACAAATCAGAGGAGAGGGAAGCTGTCTTATGAAACTTACTCACTTGTTCAATCTCTCTGTCACCACCATCTTTAAATCTCTGTTTTCTTTGTCTCATTTTCTGAATTTTTGATGTTGCTGAGATGACTGTGCTTAAAGCCATGTGTGGCTAATTACTTTTGAACCTAGAGTAGTTATGAACTAATTTAAGGATATGAGCATGTATGAACCATTTAATTGTGTTTAGTGTTAATTTTTGTTTACTTAATTTTGTATTATTTTATCTACTTAGTGCTTGATCATCATTAAGTAGGAATTTGGGGAATTTAGATTAACCTTGGAAGAGGGATCTTAATTGGACCATAGGATTAAGTAATGTGGGATTAGAATTTATTCTAATTTGCCAATAGGATAGGAATATACCTATTGGACCCATATAATCATATTAGAGTGAATTTGGATATTTATTGCCTCTTGAGTAAATTAGTTAGGAATAACAATTTTAACTTGAGAGAGGAGTATAAGTGATTGGAAGATACTTATATTCATTTAAACTCTAGATTAACAAATTAACATTAAGTGTTTTTAATTGGGTAAATACATGCTCTAAAACTTAAAAAAGGGATTAACCACTCTAGGTTGTTTTTATCAATTGAAGTCTTTAAATCATTAGATTTATTTCTTTTGCATTTGTTGAAATTTATCTTTCAATCTCTTTCTTTGATTTGCTCAATTTAAATGAAAATGGGAATTTTAATGCCTAATTATCTATTACCTTGGATCTCTGTGGGATGACCTTGATTTGCTACTATACTATTCTACGACCCGTACACTTGCGGTGCATATTTAAAATTTAGTAGCATCAGAATCTCAGTAGGAAACAGATACCGTAATGCATGCATGATTGATGCTATGTGTATGACATGTTAGCTTTATCTAGATGTATGCCCCATAATGACATTTCTGCATGCTCAATGTTTCATACAACAAGACTATGGCCACAGCGAAAACAAAAACAGAGCTTCATTTATTCAAATATGCTCTACACAATCAAGTAAAGCAATCACATACATCATTACACAAGCAAAGATATCAAATACATGCAAGTAAGGTAAGTCCCCTACCTTAACCTTTCTCCGTCTCGAAACGCGTGCCTCGATCTACGTGCAAACAGCTCGGGGCTCCATATTCGATCCTACAATGTCAAATGTACTATTTAGACACTTCCATAGTGTTTCTGGGGGTTATATGAGTCTATCTTGAAAAATTACTAAAATACCCCCGGGGACCCAGCCCCATCGTACCCGGTCCGGCTGTACTTTTCCCGAAATTTTGACATGGGCTATTCTTATATATTTTCACCCAAGGAATTCATTTCCGGACTTGGAATTATCAAATTCAATGTCAAATTACGAAATTGCCCTTGGCAGCTCTACTTTTAGGGTTTTAGGGGCGTTTCCGTAATTATGCCTTCTAGGCTTTTTCCGAAAAAGTGCCCAACTGTAACCCCACCTATTTTCGCCCACTGAATCCAATGGAATCATAAAATCATTGAAAATCCAACTCTAAGACCCATTTACAATGCTGGCCGAAATATATAGGTTTTAAGGGGAAAATTGGGGTTTTTCGGTTTCGGCTCCGTAAACACGTTCCTTTCTACTCCTAACCACTTTATTGACTATTCCATTAGGTTACAACTACCATTTAGTACCAATTTGGGCAGCATAACAGCCCCACATACCCATTTCCAAAAATTAAAACCAATGGCAATTCGGCGAAATTTCACCGATTAAATTGCCCACAGCAGCTAGAATAGTCAATACACAAGAGTTTGGAAGTTACCTCAAGCTCCCACTAGCTTTTCTCAAAGATGGCTGAAAACCCTAACTTTCAAAACACCAAATTTGAGCTTTCCAAACCTTAAAGAACAAAGAGGAGTAGCTTAGGATCGGAGTTATACGCGTTAGGAGCGAAATCGTCGGAGAAATCGGCTTACCTTGTGATTTTTCTTCTATTTCTCTCTCTAAACTCTCTCAACCTTCTCTCTCTATGGTTCAGGTTGCTGTGCGTGAATGAGCAGCTGAATGAGAAAGATGAACTTATATTCTAATATTTCATAATATTATAATAATTTGTTTAATTTTCCAAAATTTGGATTTTACAAAATTCTGGCAGATTTCTGCCCAAACTTTGAAAAATCATAACTAATTCTATAAAAATTGAAATGAGGTGATTCCAAAGCCTATAGAACCCTTATTGAGTCTAGTTCCATGGAAAAATATAGACTTTTGCTTTCTGGAATCACAAAATTCCCATAATTTCAATCTTTGCATGTTGTTTCAGAAATTTCACAGTTTTTCTATTCTGACTTCAAAAATTCATATCTTTTTGTGTATATCTCTAATTGCGTAATATGACCTATCAAATTAAAGCTTAGGATGTCTATTTTCATCCTATAAAATTTCATAATTTTTCCTTATCATTTAATCTTCCAAAACCTTATGATAAGCTCACTGCCTCATAGGCAATTTTATCGAAAACATAATTATATTCTCCAAAATTCACCATTTTACTTTCTTAATACCCCAAAGATATTAGAATCATTAGGGAATATATTTGGGACATCTACTAAATCGGGGCTTAGTAGTCCACTCAATTTAGGCTTATTCCAAAGCCTCCAATCCCAAAATTCGGGATATTACATTCTTCGCCACTATCATCAATTTCAAGGACATTTGATTGTGTTTCACTTTAAGCAGTAGGTTCAAGTAGTCAAATAATCACAACCTCCATCAAAAATCATACTCTATAAGGCAAAATAGTATGTAATATGATTTTAGTCTAAATAGGCAGAATAATATACTCAAAAATCATATTCAAAAATCACAATATGATTCAATTAGACAAAACAATATACTCAAAAATCATACTCTATACAATATGAGGACAGAGTGACATATAGATTCAATAAGGTAATTCAAAAGTGTAACATGATTCCTTTCTAAGTAAGAAAAATAAAAACTAAACGGGCCTAAAGGGCCGGCCCGAGGCCCTCCAAGGCCGGCCCTTTTAAGCCCGAGGCTCTACAGGGCCGGCCCTTTTAGGTCCGACTTCCTTTTGAGGCTACAATTTACAAGCCCGGCCCTTGAATGGCCAGAGCCTAAAAGGGCTGGCCCGACGGGCTCGGCCCGTTTTCCCGGCTCTACCGTCTTAATTATTCACAATAAAACCGATTTTTTGTCCCTATATTTAATCGTTTGGGAATCCAAATTAATGTTTTTTTCCGCGTGGCAGGATGGTCGTATTAATTGGACTTCAATTTGTTGAAAAAAATATAATTATAGGCAACCAATTAAGCTGGGCCGTACGTAAGGTCACCTGTAAGGAGCAAATGCGAACTTGAAACTTGTCTAAATACTCTTCCGATGCATTTGGTTGGCATTAGATTAGGCGCATTTTGAAGTTCACATGATTAAGATTCTCAATTATTGGTGGGGTAGTACTGTATTATGGTCATTGACTCATTTGTGTGTTTTTTTCCCATGGTTTGCTAACGTAGTTTCACTATCTTAAATGTATGAATTAATTAGAGAATATTTTGGTATTAATTAATATTTATAACTTCTCAGTCTTTCTATCCATACAGTTAATTATTTTTTTCCCTCCCAGACTACTGGTATTTTTCTTTTTTGACCTGACCCAGACTACTTGTATTTACACTTAGGCCTTGTTTGGTTTGAGGGGAGTGATTATTATTTTTAAATAGGTATTTTGGAGAACTTTTTAGATATTTTCTCAGAAATTTTAAAATAATAGAGCCCATTTGGTTTAGTGCAAATCAGAGGAGGGAAATGGAAAATGGTCATTTTTGTTTGATGGTTTTGTATACCGAGAATAGTACATTAGAATGTTGGGAGTGTTTGGGATCACTTTTTTAGCCAATAAGCCCGTTTTGGGAACAAAAAGCCCAAATCAAATTGAAACCCGTTTTGGTCAGTGTTTGGTTGAGCGTTTTTTTTTTAAAAAAAAAAAGCCTGATTTTGGCTGCTTATCAATAAGCCCGAAAATGAAGCTTTTTGAAATGTGTATTTGCCTTTTGGTGGGCTAATATTCGCTGTCCTTTAGATCACATTTTGGGGGAAATATATGAACTTTATTTGATAGCTTAATTTATTTTGTGTGTTTTTGTTGGCCATAATAACTTCCTTAATTAATATCCCCCTAAATATAACATAAAATTATTATTTTTTATAATATTACGAAATTTAATTAAATAATCTTAAAATATTTATATTTATTTTTTTTAAAATTATTTTAATTAACATATAAATTGATATATAATAATATAACAGAGAACATTAAGTATCTTGTTTAACTTGTAAAAAACCAATCTGCTTTATATTTAGTGTTGGAGGGAGTAATTGTCAATCACTGATCTACTCCTTAACCTCGAATAGCATCCTCTGATTATAACATCTGCCGCTGATTCCATTTCCAAATCTCTTAATAAACGCTTTTTGTTTAGACCCCATTCAGATTTCAGAGTTCTCTTGATCGAGGTAATAAGTCACTGTTGGATATCGCATATATGATCTATCTAAAATTTGAAGAATATACAAATGCCCTTCAACTTTTTATTTTTAAAAACGCACTTATACAATCGCTAATCCAAATATGTTTTGACTTATGAAAAAGCACGTTTTCAATCGTTCATCCAAACATAAATCACGAATCAAAAATTACCTTTTCTTTTAAGTCATTTTTAATAAGTCAGAATCACAATAAGTCATTTTTCCTACCGCTATCCCAAACATACACGTTATAGTTGAAGTTATTGTAACCTAAGACGTACATCTTGTTTGGGCAATTAGTTGAAGTGCACAGACCTAGGGACTAATCCACATCTTAAAACTTGGCTCAGTTCTGCCTATAGATTGACAAGTTAAGAATTGAAATTAACAACATTTGTATATAAATTAAAAATATGATAATTTTAATTAACAATTTCAGTATCATGTTTTACAACTTCATTTTCCAAAAACCAACACTTATGTGTATGTGTAATTTTTAGGGCACAAGTTTAAAGGGTACATAATATCTGTATATAGATTAAGAACATGAGAATTTAGATTAACAACTTCAGTATCATGTTTCACAATTTCATATTCCAAAAACCAACACTCCCAATTCTAATTATCAAGGCAC
Organism: Inga oerstediana; assembly: GCA_963210345.1. Classification (NCBI taxonomy): domain Eukaryota; kingdom Viridiplantae; phylum Streptophyta; class Magnoliopsida; order Fabales; family Fabaceae; genus Inga; species Inga oerstediana. The sequence goes on along the minus strand of OY723405.1, from coordinate 11,858,647 downwards.
AAGTTTCAAGGGTTAATAATAACATATATATATAGATTAATAACATGAGAATTTATATTAACAACTTTAGTATCATATTTCACAACTTCATTTCCCAAAAACCAACACTTATGCCCTGGTGCAATTTTCAAAACACAAAATTTAGAGGTCAATAACAACATTTGTATATAGATTAACAACATGAGAATTTATATTAACTACTTCAGTATCATGTTTCACATCTTCATATATTTCATATGCTGCTTCATGACAGCCTGCACAATTACATTCACCAATAATTCGAAACAAAAAAATCTATGACAGTGAATCTTTTACACATTCACTTATTTAATGACAAGTGAACATTAAGATTGAGCTACCACGTAATGTTTCCTTGTCGCTAACATAACAGTACATATAACATTGCAAATACATCACTTACAAAATGGATTAGGCACATGGCACAACCTATCTCCTAAAAAAATATGAGTGGGTTGACAGTAAGTTCACAACAACATAAACATCACTTTTAAAATACTAACTTCAAAAGATTGCAGGCCCTTCGACTTTTCAAAGGGTAACTTGAAAAGATGACTTCATCCAATATTAGATCCTCTACCCACTTCAGCTGTTAGACAAGCAGCAAAACTTTCATAAGAGAGTGATTAATAATCATTTTTCATTTTCACAATGCTTGCCAGGGAATAGATCTTTGTTATGAGAGTCCCAAGAATTTTTCAACCCTCCAGTAAATTACAACTTAGTCAAAAATATTTTCAACTTCACCATCATCCTTTACATCTATTAGTGTCCTCTCATTGAAGCTCACTATATATTTTATCTCACACATGTTACAATCAATACCAAGACATGATGATATCATTAACCTCAAATCTACAAGTGTTGCCCTCTCTTTTATGAATTTTGCCTTCACAGTCTCACCATTATATTGAATTTTACCTTCATTATTACACACAAATTTCCCTCTGATATGGAAATAACAAAATAGCTCCTTCAAAGATAATGACCCTTCATTATGTAATATCCCAAATTTTAAGACTAGAGGCCTGAGAATAAGTCTGAATCAAGTGACTGCTAAGCTCCGGTTTAGCAAGAGTCTCAGGAATATAAACTTTCTGCCAGTATATTTTTCCAGTGTGGTAGTATAGTTGTGTGACATTTTTAAAAAGGCAAACGATGTTCAATGCCTGGGATATTTTTTAGAATGAAAATGGATTTATCAAGCTTTAATTTGATATGTCATATATGTCATTTGGAGCTGTACACAAAAAGTTATGAATTTTTGAAGTTAGCCTAGTAAAACTGGAGAATTTCTATGGTAGCGTCCAAAAACGATAATTTTGGGAATTTTGAGCTTCTAGTTGGCTATATATGTCCTTAAAAATAGACTTAATAAGAGTCACATAGCTTTTGAAATCACACCTATTGGATCTCTATATATAAAGATATGAATTTTTCAAGTTTGGTGAAAATTCTGGCAGATTGTGTCTATGTGTGAAATTGAAAAGGTAATGTTAAAAATGTATGAGCAAAATAGTCATTTGGTTAAATTTAATCCAAATCCCATATTTTTCCCTTTTCCTCACGATGTTGGAGGGTCAAAAGGGAAGCAAGAAGGGAAATGTATATTTGAAATACTCATCCTGAGAGTTGAAACCTTTTAGACCAAGTAACAACAAAAGTTGAAAAGTCAATAGTTATGTGTAGATTGAGAAAGTAAAATAGGATAATTTATGAAGCAAATCCTTTCTTTTTTGATGAATTTAGGTCAAGTAAAAGGAGAGAGAGGAAATGAATATTTGGGCATAAATCATGCTATGTAGAAGCATTTTAAACCTAACAAAAAGGTGAAAGTTTGAAATGTCAAACATTATAGGCAAATGTTGTAATATTTAAGGAGGTAATATTGTGATATTTCAAGAAGCTTATATATCCTTTTCCAAGGCTATTAATTCGTCCAAGTAGAGAGAGAGAGAGAGAGGAAAGACCAGGTTTGAAAAAAAAAATGAAGGTGGAAAAGTCAAGGTAAAAACTTGTGTTGAAAATTGTAATAAAATAATATAAACAAAAGAGGTGGAATGGATATTTCAAGAGGCCATTTTCTCCCTCAAAGAGATCATCTTTCGTCCAAGCAAGATGAGGAAATAAAGAAAGAAAGTTAATTCAATTAAACTTAATCATGGTTGACCCTTTTAACTCACACATTTATTAGGAGCCATAAGAAGGTTGTCACGCCTTTATCTTTATTTCACCTTTACCAGAGTATTCGTGGAAAACGACATGCGGTTCGATAGACAACACAAGAATAGCATAACTATATTGATAATATGTGCATGATTACATAAATTCCCCCATAGGGGTTTGTACATGATCATTACCATCAATGTAGCTACACAGGGCTACTGGGGTATCTAAACCCATCCCAGTGAAACGGAGACATCTTCTCATCTTCGTTCCACCATTGCAATCCCCTCATATGGTTCTCTGCATTGTTCTCAGCATATCTTCTGTATTCTCCTGTCTAAATTGTTGGTAGGGGAGGGTGAGATTCGAGAGAATCTCAGTAGGAAACAGATACCATAGTGCATGCATGATAGATGCTAGATGTATGACATGTTAGCTTTATCTAGATGTATGCCCCATAATGACATTTATGCATGCTCAATGTTTCATACAACAAGACTATGGCCACAACGAAAACAGAAACAGAGCTTCATTTATTCAAATATGCTCTACACAATCAAGTAAAGCAATCACATACATCATTACACAAGCAAAGATATCAAATACATGCAAGTAAGGTAAGTCCCCTACCTCCAGTCTTTTCTCCTCGATTTGCGTGCCAGCAACTCGAGGCTTCATATTCGATCCTACAATGTTAAATGTACTATTTAGACACTTCCATAGTGTTTCTGGGGGTTATATGAGGCTGTATGGAGAATTTACTAAAATACCCCCGGGGACCCGGCCCCATCATACTCGGTCCGGCTGTACTTTTCTCGAAATTCTAACCTAGGCTATCCTGACATATTTTCGCCCAAGGAATCCATTTCCGGACTTGAAATTATCAAATTCAATATCAAATTACAAAATTGCCCTTGGCAGCCCTACTTTTAGGGTTTTAGGGGCGTTTCCGTAATTATGCTTTCTAGGCTTTTTCCGAAAAAGTTCCCAACTGTAACCCCACCTATTTTCCCTCCTGAACTCAATGGAATCATCAAATCATTGAAAATACAACTCTAAGGCTCATTTCTAGAGATGGCTGAAACTTATAGGAATTTAGGGAAAATTGGAGTTTTTCGGTTTCGGCTCCGTAAACGCGTTCCTTTCTACTCCTAACCACTTTATTGACTATTCCATTAGGTTAAAACTACCATTTAGTATCAATTTGGGCAGCATAACAGCCCCCACAACCCATTTTCCATTTTTACACACAAAGACAATCCGGCGAAATTTCACCGATTAAATTGCAGCCAGAATAATCAATATGCAAGAGTTTGGAAGTTACTTCAAGCTCCCACTAGCTTTTCCTTCTTGACTTGGCTGAAACCCTAGGTGTTTTAACACCAAAAGAGGAGCTTCCAAACCTTAAAGAACATAAAGGAGTAGCTTAGGATCGGAGTTATACGTGTTAGGAGCTAGATCGTCGGAGAAATCGGCTTACCTTGCGAGTTCTCTCCTCCTTTTCTCCCAAAACCCTCTCAACTCTTTTTCTTTATTTTGGTTGCAGAATGGCGTCAAAATGCTGTAGGAGGAAGATGATGTTGCTTTAATAATCTTATGCCTATGTCATTGCTTATGTCATCAACAATTTTCCATTTTCGGATTTTTCAGAAATTCTGGCAGATTTCTGCCCAAACTTTGAAAAATCATAACTAATTCTAGAAAAATCAAATTGAAGTGATTCCAAAGCATATAGAACCCTTATTGAGTCTAGTTTCAAGGAAAAATATATACTTTTGCTTAATGGAATCACAAAATTCCAAGAATTTCAATCTTTGCATACTGTTCCAGAAATTTCAGTTTTTCTGTGCTGACTTCAAAAATTCACATCTTTTTGTATATAGCTCTAATTGATTCATATGACTATCAAATTAAAGCTTAGGATGTCTAATTTTATCCTGTAAAATATCATAATTTTTACTCATCATTTGATCATTCAAAATGACATGACAAGCTCACTACCTCATAGGCGATTTCACCGAAAACATAATTATATTCTCCAAAGTTCATCATTTTACTTTCTTAATACCCCAAAGATATAATAATCATTTGGGGATAAATTTGGGCTTCTACTAAATTAGGGCTTAGTAGTCCACTTAATTTAGGCTTATTCCCAAGCCTCCAATCCCAAATTTTGGGGTATTACAAAGGTGATATGTGGATTTTTCTCTTATTCTTTGGTGATTTTCAGTCAAGCATATTAAGTGGCTGAACCTAGATGATTTAAACACATGATACTCTCTCTCACACACACACACAATGAAGGTCGGCTAAGGTAAAGAAATGAAAGAGAAAGTAAAGCTTGAAGAACAAAGTCACAAGGTGAGCTTCTAGCTCCAATTTCACTTGGTAAATCACTTCTTATGCTCAAAACCTCTTCATAAACATTGTTTCTCTTGATGACAGCTTCATTTCTATGGTATTAGAATGTGAAGGGGAGGTGTTTTGAGTCATCTTGGAAGAACTAAAGTTTGAGAAAATCAAAGGTAAGTCATGAAACTTTGTTATTTTGTTGATTTAAGGTTGTTTGTTGTGGTTGTTGTTGATTGGTGGCTTTGGTTGATTTATTTTGATGATTGGGATGCATAAACCCTAAAGGGAGGTGCTGCATAAATCTTGATTAATCATGTTTAAAAGGTGTTTAAGAGGCTAATCATGTGATTAGAAGTGTAAGGAAAATGTTTAATTGCTTGAAAAGTGAAAATCACATTTTTCCTAAACTATGAGATTTTCGGCTAGGGGCATTTTCATCTTGTTAGAGCTGGATTTTGATATTTTTGATAGTTCAATTGGATTTAAAAGGAAAAATTGTGTGGGAATATAGGTGTTCATGATTTTTGGATATTTGGAAGTAAATCTGGAATTTGTTGAAACATAAAGTAAATGCTGTTTGATTTGTTTCACTGAAGTAGTATGATTGCAAAATGAATTTTGTGGGCTAAATTTAGTCCAAATGTTATGAAACTTTTTAGGATTCAAGTATAGATGTAGAGCTTTTAATTTGATAGATGGATCATAATTTTTGGACTAATGTATTAAAAGATATGGATTTTTAAAGTTGTGCCATATTTCTGGAAGGAAATCTGGAATTGGGGAAGTTTGACGAATTTCTGGGATAAGTGTGATGACTGTGGTCAGTCTGAAGTATTTTTTATACAAAAGTGCATTTAAAAAGCTTCACATAGGCTTTGAAATTAGTTAATTTGGAAATTATTATAATTAATTATGACTTTCCAAAGTTGACTGAAAATCCGCTAGTTTTCTAGAAAACTGTAAAACTGCACTGTACAGAGTTGTACTGTGCAGAAATTGCTGAAATTGTGATAGATAACCAACAAACGGTGATTAAAGGCAGTAATAGCCAGTTACTTGTAACTTTAATTTATAAGAATTTGCAATAGCCCGAGCTGTAACCAAGATTTTGAATGGACAAGTAGAGCAGGAAAGGGCAATGTCAGGTAGTAACTCTTTCTTTCATACACTATGTGATTATTGTTATATTGCATTACATGGTATATGACATATTTATCTATCGCATTTTATATAACTGTCATTACTGAGATTCTTTCGAATCTCACCCTTTCCATAAATATATAAAGTTTTCAGCAGCAAATAAAAGCTGAAGTGGCAAAGGCATACTTATTGGTAACTGATGGTTCTGGTGCGGATCAAGTAAGACTATTGGTTATCTGGAAACTTTTAATTATTTTAAGGTTTGTAAGTATTATGTATAAGAACCTGCGGGAAAAACCTGTGATGTAATCAGGTACCTTGTATCAATATATCAGTATATTTACGCTATTCCTGTGTACTCACCGAACTGTGTAATTGCTACTCTAATTAATATCGATGAAAAGTGGTTTGTAAGGTGGGACATTACACATTACATGTCATTTTCTATGCCTGCCTACAAAAAAGAAAAAAAAATAGTAAGAAAGACACCACTCATCATAATTAGAGTAGCAATTGCGACAATGTTTATTAAACGAAGTAACTCTCCGTATCAGTACCCTACATTTACTATTAATAACAATATTATATGTTTTTACATCTCTATCTTTACTATTAATAACGCCCTCCCTATATCATCACCTTACATCTACTATTAATAATAACACGATATTATTTCACATCTCCATTTTTTCATTAACGACACCCTCCCCCAACCTTACTATTGATTGCCAAACTTCATACCCATGCAAGACCCATCATCGTTAAATCCTTAATTAGATGCCAATACCCACATTGTCCTTAAATCAAAAATTGATAATCCCCTCACTTTAAAGGATTTTCGTCCTATCTCTCTTTGCAATGTAGTTTTCAAGATTATCACTAAAATCATTGCGGAAAGAATGAAGGGGGCGATGCAATATCTGATACAACCTCAACAATGTGGGTTTATTGCGAGCCGTCAAAGTAGTGATAACATCATTCTAGCTCAAGAAGCTATTCACACTATGAGGAGTAGGAGGAGGAAGAAAGGAATAGTGGCAATTAAGGTTGACATGGAAAAAGCCTATGATCGCCTAGATTAGCAATTCCTTCAATCAACTCTTCTCAGTATTGGCCTTAGAGATGAGCCGGTAAAACTTATCATGGCTTGTACATCCTTGGTGTCAATGAAAATTCTTTGGAATGGAATTGAATCCTCAGTCTTTCAGCCTACGAGGGGAGTTTGGCAAGGTGATCCACTAAGTCTGTACTTATTTGTGCTCTGTATGGAACGTTTGGGACAATTGATCACCAAGGAAGTTCAAGACGGAAATTGGAAAGGACTTCGTTTCAATAGTCACACCCCGATCATTTCCCACTTGTTTTTTGCTGATGATCTCCTATTGTTTGGTGAGGCTACCAAAGACCAGGTGGATCTAATGCGGGAAATTATGAAATCCTTTTGTGAGGTTTCAGGTCATCAAATTAGTCTATCCAAATCCAAGGCGTTCTTCTCTAGGAATGTGTACTTTAATAGGGCATTTGAACTAAGTCAATATCTTGGGATCGGACTTACAAGTGATCTTGGTAAATATCTTGGTGTTCCACTCCTATATCATAGAGTCACGAAGGCCACTTATTTTCCGATCATTCACAAGGCAAAGAAAAGATTAACCAATTGGAAAGCTAAATACCTTACCATGGCAGGTAGGACGGTCTTGATTAAATCTGTTCTGTCCGCCTACCAAGCTACCATATGCAAACTGCGCTTCTGCCCAAAAGCATATTACTTGAGCTGGAGAAGGTGAGTCACACTTTTCTTTGGAATCAAGGACAAGAAGGGAGGAAAATGCATCTCATCTCGTGGGAGGAAATCAAACAGCCTAAAGAAGATGGGGGTTTGGGTGTGAAGGATTTGCAGCGACAGAACATAGCCTTTATCATGAAACTTTGCTGGGGTATTCTAACTAAGAGCGAAGCCCTATGGGTTAGATGTTTGAAAGGAAAATATGGATGTGGAAATAGCGACTATCCAATAGTTTCCAAGAAAACAAACTCCTCCAATGTGTGGCAAAGCATAACCAAAGTTTGGGACATATTTTATCGAGGAATTGGAAGGAAGTTACTCAGTGGAACTACAGCCAATGCCTGGTGGGACCTATAGACCCCACTTGATGAACCTCTACACTACTACAAAAAGGGGCTTTAACCTCCCAAATTTGGCACTTTTAACGTCCCAAAACGGGGGGACGTATATGCTGGGGGCGTAGTAAGTTGAGACAAAAGACGTCCCAAATGGTAGGGAGGCCTAAAGTCTGACTTTAGGCGTCCCAAATTTTAATTTGGGACGCCTAAAGTCCCACCTGGGGGACTTTAGGCCTCCCAATTCTTAATTTGGGACGTCTAAAAGTTAGGTTTTTTTTTTTATACCATAATTTACATTCTGTATTACCCAACGAATTGAAACTGCAGAAACAGAATAAAAGATGGATTCATAAACCACACTGTCCGTTACAAACTAGTAAGGACATCCAGCACTACAATCTTTACTATACATACATACAATAACCTTTCATGCAACCTACTACTATATATATCAACAAAAAACAACCAGAAAGTGTCAAAACGCTGTCATCACACAAGTACAAACTGATATAAAATAACAAGTTTACTGCTCTAAATGTTGAAGAAGATGTCCAGCCAAAAGATCTCTGATCAAATCAAGGTCTTCACGTAGGTAGGCATCATCATTATCAAAAATCTGAAAATTAGAAAGTAATAAGCTTTGATGAAATGAATCTCAAGCAAATGAATTAATTAACATTTCGATTAGAACACCAAAAATATTATCATTTGAGAATGAAGAAGCGATTACCTTTTCAAAATCGCTAGTAATTCCACTTTGAGTTATGTTATACATATAAAGTATAACATAATATCCGCATTCAGTGTTGCCAGGTTGCCGAGGGCACTTTTAATCAAAGGGATGCAATTGGTTGTTAAAATCAATAAAGGTATGTCTAAAAGGACCGTCAATGAAACAATTAGGTAGGATCGAATGTACTTACTATGGGATAAAACCACTTTGGCTTTTTAACAACCATACCCTCGCGTGACCCACCTAGGATTCTATATGTTTGACAAGCACTATCATGAAAAGCAAAATGAACAGAAATTAGAACCATTCATTTATTTTTGTTGTCAATGAAATACAAACAGGATAACTTACGTGTCGAAGACGGATTTTGTCTCTCTGTCTGGCCTGTTACTCAAGGGATCAAACCAATAGACTACGTTGCGGCGGGGACATATAACACACAAAGTCCAGTGGTTTCTTTAACAACATGTACACATTAAAATGAAGTTAGATGAGTGAGAAGACAATTATTTAGTAAACTTCTGAAATTGACAAAATGTAAATACGAACCGTTGGACAATGGGTGCCAGATAACAACGAAGTTTGGTTTGTGCCATTTGGTAGCCGACATAGTGAGTCCTATGCGCCACAGTACAAGTATCCCCTGTCGTATTCGCAGGACATAAGAATCCATACCAATTACCTCTTTCCATGTTTACGCAGAGATCGTGGAAGGTGCTATAATAGAATTAAAATAAGGAATCAATTCTTGAATGTATGAAAACAAAAAACCACTAAATGAATTCTATGGGAAAATTGAAAAAAAACTTACCGGACTGCAAATTTGACCCAGCCTGCATCTATCTCCTCCAACCTGATAAACTGCTTGAGATCTTTATTGTCAATCGTGTAGGGATACTCCACTTGGCCCACAATCCCTGGAGGCATCTTCAAGTCAATCTGTTTAATGCTCTTGTAGATCTGTTGCAGCCGTGCTAATAAGGGCCATTTGGTCGCAGCTTCGTCATCCTTTTAGAACATCAAAAAACAAATTGTTATTAGGATGCCAACAGATTTTCAGTAACAGTAAGGTAATTCCTACCATTGGAGGTGTTGCGTCTGAACCAATAAGATTGCGAGGCCAAAGGATGAAAGATCCTATCGCTTGACCTAACGTGCCAACCTCTGGATCGGGAGCAGGGATGGCTGTACCTTCTTCCCCCTTTCTAACACTCGTCACATTCACCCTACGATAATCCTCCGGAATTTGCTGATTATGGTGGGTGGTAGCATATGTGTGAACGAGAGCATCAGCAACAACACGCAATAATGGATCATCCAAATAGAGGGTGCAAGGGTCTCCCGACACTGGATTGGGAGAAGGGTCGCCAAGTGGTCCCGATACTGGAGTGGGAGAAGGGTGGCCAAGTGGTTGCTCCAGAGGGTTGTAACTTCCTCTGGTGCTATTGAAGGCCGGGGATTCCTGAGTTCGAGCCTCGTCCCTTGCCCTTTGTGCTTCAAACATCTTTGCCATTTCAAGTTGAAGCTCTGGCAACATGTCTTGTCGGAGCTTGTCACGAAGGTTGGCCTCGATCTCTCGTTCGAGCTCCTCTCGAATCTTGGCCACAACGTCCTTACTAGGTCCAGCTTGTGAGGAATAACGTGGCTCTCGTCCAAAATACCTCGCGGCACTAACTCCCCGTGTCTCTCCTCGAACACGACCAAGGTCATCTGCCTTCCCAATAGCCGTTGACAAGATGTCCATCCGTCTACTTGGATTGAATGAACCTTGGCTACTCTGCTCGTCCAGGTCATCCTGTAGCATGCAGTCTATCGTAAATGTATCGAAACCACTCGCGACATGTAAAAAATTAGGTACTTATGGTATAACTACTTACAATCCTCGCAGCAACCTCAGCAACAGTCGGATTGATGTACTTCCCAGCCTTAATCCTCCCTGCTTTCCATTTTTTGTGACGTGGAGGAGGTGCCGGTGGCTGGATAACAACGCTAGGATCAGATTCCGCTGCTTCCTTCATTTTTTGTAACTCTTCTGCCATCATTTGCCGCTCAAGCTTGCGATATCCACCGCGAGACATGAAATGTTGATATTTATTTTCTGCTTGCCTCTGGGCATTTGCTGCACTTAATTTCTATGAATGAAAAACGACAAAAAATGAATCAACGATATAAAGTATATGAAATCAACGATATAAGTAGTTCTAAATCATGACAGAAATCTTACCAAAAACTCAGGATCTGCTCGTGATGCCGCAAACAACCTCCAGTCCTCTGGAGATAAATATGTATACTGTGCACATGGATCATTACCCCTAAGGGCCCCTCGAATGTAATGCTTTGTTAGCTTGTTCTTGAAACCTTTCCATCGTACACGAACCTCATCCATCCAGTGCCTATGCATCTCTGTGGTGTCGGGGACATCGTATGTTTGCTGCAAGGTAAAACATAAGATTATTATGTTTGAAACAATAAGAACAAAGCTACAATGCATCAAAACTTACATACCAAAAGTTGCTGCCAAATCATGTCTTTCGTTTTTGGGGGAACCAATCTCCAATTATCGTAGGTAATGCGCACTTTGCTTCGAGCCAAAAGCCCTATGTAGCTAATGAAGTGGTCTTCCTCAGGACCAATTGGATTCAGATTATGATCGAAGTCTATATGCAGCCTCTCCTGTTGATGTTCATGACGTGCAACCAATGCTCCCATCTTTGTACAGCCTCTAACCCTCCTTCTTGCAGGGGGTTCAACTCTAGGAATTTCGTCATTGCTAGAGCTTTCGTCATCTCCACCCCTCTCGTCATCACTAACGTTGTCCATATTCCTGTTAACACAAAAAGCATCATCAGAAACGTAAGTAAATTACAATGAAAACACATGTATATAGTAAGCGGGAAGTAAAACACAGTTCTCGTTTATAAATTAAGGTCTTACTCTATATTGTTTCCCATAGTCCTTCACCATGGTCATTTCTTACAGCATATTCGTCATCATCTACCAATTCTACTTCATTTGTTCGAGGTGTAGTTGTTGTGAAAGGTGGTGTGTCATCAAGGTTGAAGGTCGGATCACCATACTTCTGTTTTTTACTTTTAAGGACAATGGACATATTTTTGCTGGCAGGATCGGTGACATAAAACACTTGCTTCGCCTGGCTTGCTAAAATGAAGGGCTCTTCTCTATAGCCAACTCTTCGAAGATCGACTGAGACAAATCCATATTGTTTATCTATTACCACGGCATTGTTGCTAACCCACTTACATTTAAATAAAGCAACTTTGAACTTGTTGTACGTCATCTCCCATATTTCTTCTATAACTCCATAATAGGCCATAGACGCTAATATGGGGTTTTTGTCTCTCGAACTGGAAAAGTGCATAGATTCAGCTTCTACCATAACCCCACTATTTTGCATGGTACTTTTGTCATCTTGCGCTTTGGTATAGAAAGAATAGCCATTTATATCATAACCGGTCCAAGTAATGACCTGAAACGAAGGCCCCCAAGCTAGCCACTCGATTGTCTCAGACACACCGATCTCGTGCAAAACCTTTTCCTCGAACCACTGCATGAATGTCTTGTTTTGCTCAATAGCAATCTGCATATCATTCTTCCTTGGATTCTTGTTCTTCAAAGTGTTTCTGTGTTCATTTATGTAAGGTTGAACTTCTTCCATATTATTCAGGATATACAAGTGGGCTTGCAACACCTCTTCACGAGGAACATTCTTCACTTTCAGTCCTCGTGTTCCCTTGCTTCTCCCTTCTTCATGCCGAGATTGTTCCTTCTTCCCTGACATATAATCTTTGCAAAACTCCATAGCCTCCTCAACTACATATCTTTCTACTATTGAGGCTTCTGGTCGATAAGGATTTTTAGAATACCCTTTTAAGATCTTCATGTATCGCTCGAAAGGGTACATCCACCTCAGGTAAACTGGACCGCATAGCCTTACCTCCCTCACCAAATGACCTACCAAATGCACCATTATATCAAAAAATGAAGGCGGAAAGTGCATCTCTAGTTGTGACAAAATAATGTAACCCTCATTTTCTAGTTCATCCAACTTTTCAGTGTCAATGACTTTGTTACAGATAGCATTGAAGAAAACGCACAATCTTGTCACTGTGTTTCGTACTTCATCTTTCATTATGCCTCTAATAGCTACTGGTAATAGTTGTTGCATCAACACATGATAATCATGGGACTTCATTCCCACTAACTTCAAATCATCCATTGAGACACATCTTCTCACATTCGAGGAATACCCTTGCGGCACCTTCATTTCATGCAAACACCCACACAAACTTCTTTTCTCTGCTTTTGATAGTGTATGCGCTGCTGGCTCCATGTATGCCCTCCTACCATCATCTCTTAGTTGTGGATGTAACCGTTCTCTTATTCCCATATCGACAAGGTCTAATCTCGCATTAATCCCATCCTTAGTCTTCCCTGGTATGTGCAAAAGCGTACTGATAAGGCTATCACAAACATTCTTCTCCACATGCATCACATCAATACTGTGTCTCACGTCTAGCGAACGCCAATATGGAAGATCAAAGAAAATGGATCTCTTCTTCCATATGTTCTTCTCACCCGCGACCCTCTGATTCTTACCAAAAGTGACATGGATACGTTCCACTCGACTGTGGACTTCCTCTCCGGTTAGTGACTTTGGAGCCATTCCATGCTCCGGTAAGCCGTTAAACCGCTTTCTTAGCCTACGATACGGGTGGAACCGATGAAGAAACCTCCTGTGGCCAAGGTAGACAGTTTTTCTTCCATGCTTTAGTTGTTGGAAGTGTGTGTCTGCTTCACATATTGGGCATGCTTTGTGACCCTTCACGCTGTACCCTGACAAGTTTCCGTACGCAGGGAAGTCGTTTATCGTTGTGAAAATCATTGCACGTAGCTTGAAAGACTCCTTCTTATAAGCATCAAACACATCTACGCCTTCCTCCCACAACTTCTTCAAGTCCTCAATCAAAGGCGCCAAATAGACATCAATATCGTTTCCTGGCTGTTTTGGTCCAGAAATCATCATAGATAGCATCATATACTTACGTTTCATACATAGCCAGGGAGACAAGTTGTATATTACAAGGAGAACCGGCCACGCACTATGTGTGCTAGTAAGAGTTCTATACGGATTGATGCCGTCTGTACAAAGCCCAAGCCGTAGGTTTCTCGGCTCGCTGCCAAATTGAGGGAAGATTTCATCTATTTTTTTCCATTGTGGAGAGTCAGCTGGGTGCCGAAGATATTTCCCATCAGATGTTCTCTCATCAGAGTGCCATCTCAACTTCTTCGCTTTTGTTGCACTCGCAAACAAACGTTTAAAACGTGGTATTATTGGAAGATACCACATAACCTTTAAAGGTTGCCTTTTACTTGTCACATCACCACAACCACCATCTTTTTTCACTTTGTATCGTGCAGTTTTACACTTAGGACACTCACTAAGACCTCCGTACTCATTTCTGTACAGTACGCAGTCATTAGGGCAAGCATGTATCTTCTTATACTCCATACCCATTGTAGACAGGATTTTCTTGGCCTCATACATACGATTTGGAAGTACATTATCCTCCGGAAACATATCACACAATAGTTCAAGTAGCAATGTGAAACTACTATCGGTCCACCCACAAGTTGCCTTTAAGTTAACCAAATGTAATGTTCCTGTCAGCCGCGTGTACTTACTACCACTGTACAATGGTGTCTCTGCATCACTCCGCAGGCTGTCATACTCCTGCGACTGCGCAAAGGATTCTGCCTCAACATCGTTAATCATTCTCTCCATTCTATCTTCATCTATGACATCCACAGCTTCCTTCTTGTGTGACGGACAATCAGTTACTTCCTCACCATGCCATATCCACCTTGTGTATCGCAGATTTATTCCATCACAAAGTAGGTGATCCTTTATGACATCAACATCCCGTCTACTCTCATTCAAACAATTGACACAAGGACAAAAATACTTCCCATTTCTTGCAGAAGCATTCTTTTTAGCGAATTCAATAAATTCGTCCACCCCTTTCTCATATTCTTCACTAGTTCTCAAAGCATTCATCCAACTATGATCCATTTTGTTACCACCTAAGGCATTACCAAATTACATTCACACGTTTAGTACAATTCTCAACGACATATGATGGGATTGCCTAATTAAGTTATTGCCCCCTCCTAGCCTCATCTCTCCTAGATAACAATCATTTAATGAATATTGTGGGGGAGGCTACACTACTACAGAATTGAGATATAACCACCCCAAAAGACGTCCCAAATTGAAAATTGGGTGGTTAAAAAGATAGGCGGTGGCATTTTCGTAATTATATATATGTACGGGAATTATATAAGAACCTCTCCAAAAAACTGGCACGGCACAATTGCACCCTATCACTATTTTCTATTAATTAATGAAGAGTAAATATCAATTAATAAGTATTTGACAATATTCTGGCAAAAAAAAGTATTTGACAATAATTTTTCATTTATTTGAAATTATAAATAATGCTTAAACTTACATGCATGAATATGAATTTAATTTTATTATCTAATTTGAGTAGAATATTAATTAAACTTACATGCATGAATATGAAAATGTAATAAATTATAAATATTGATCTCTCTGTGAAATCACGAATATAATGGTATAAATTCAAAACTTCATTAAAATCATTTATTACATTTTCATGCCTTGTGTTAATATTGCAATGCTTTTCTCTACGTAGCTTTTACATATTTTTTATAAAAGAAAGTTTGCAAGCTAAGTGAGACGAAGAAGACACTACAACTCTTGAAATATTTGTATTCAACATCCATATTACCTCACATGTCTCTCTACTTCTTACAGCAACATATTGTAATGAATTTAAAAAGGAATTTAGCAACGTGTAAATGCATAACATGTTATAAGCTAAGGGGTCCTATAACAGGGGAGTCTTCTTAATAGATAATATAAGCACAATCTCAACCATTTATATATAAGCAATATATAATAATCACAATCTCAACCATTTAATTTATATTTCAAAAACAAAATATAACATTCTGTTAAAAAAAAAAAAAAAAAATTAAAAACGAAGAAATAACCAACCTGATCAGCTAGCTAGTATGTTGGAGAGGTAGATGGAGATCCACGGTGGTGTGTGCACAACAATGGAGCGACTAAGGTGGAGGAGAGAGCAAAGAAACAAAGAGGAAGAAGAAGGGAGGAGTTCAACGACGGTGTTAAAGTTGTGGGTGAGGAATTGAACAAGGGAGGAGGAGAGAGCAAAGATCCACGGTTGAACAAGGGAGGAGGGAGGAGTTGAAGCAAAAAAACTCTAGGAGGGGCCGATGGTGTGGGTGGGGAGAGGAGGAAGAAGAGTTTTGTGGGTGAGGAATTGAAGAAAGAAAACCAGAGGAGGGAGGCCGACGGTGTGGGGGAGAGGATGGAAGAAGAGTAAAGTTGTGGGTGGGTGAGAGGAGATGGGTGTGATAGACCGCATGTCAGACAAGTGTCTGACATGCAACGCCTTTAGGCGTCCCAAATGGCATTTGGGACGCCTAAAGTCCTAGTTTAGGCGTCCCAAATCCATTTGGGACGCCTAAAGTAGGACTTTAGGCGTCCCAAATGACATTTGGGACGCCTAAAGTCCTCTCCAGGCGCTAAAAAAAATTTCATAAATTTATATTTCGCGCCATGAAGCACATTAGACGTCCCAAATTTTAATTTGGGATGCCTAAAGGTTCCCCTACATATATATAATTACGAAAATGCCACCGCCTATCTTTTTAAAGTTGTGCCATATTTCTGGAAGGAAATCTGGAATTGGGGAAGTTTGACGAATTTCTGGGATAAGTGTGATGACTGTGGTCAGTCTGAAGTATTTTTTATACAAAAGTGCATTTAAAAAGCTTCACATAGGCTTTGAAATTAGTTAATTTGGAAATTATTATAATTAATTATGACTTTCCAAAGTTGACTGAAAATCCGCTAGTTTTCTAGAAAACTGTAAAACTGCACTGTACAGAGTTGTACTGTGCAGAAATTGCTGAAATTGTGATAGATAACCAACAAACGGTGATTAAAGGCAGTAATAGCCAGTTACTTGTAACTTTAATTTATAAGAATTTGCAATAGCCCGAGCTGTAACCAAGATTTTGAATGGACAAGTAGAGCAGGAAAGGGCAATGTCAGGTAGTAACTCTTTCTTTCATACACTATGTGATTATTGTTATATTGCATTACATGGTATATGACATATTTATCTATCGCATTTTATATAACTGTCATTACTGAGATTCTTTCGAATCTCACCCTTTCCATAAATATATAAAGTTTTCAGCAGCAAATAAAAGCTGAAGTGGCAAAGGCATACTTATTGGTAACTGATGGTTCTGGTGCGGATCAAGTAAGACTATTGGTTATCTGGAAACTTTTAATTATTTTAAGGTTTGTAAGTATTATGTATAAGAACCTGCGGGAAAAACCTGTGATGTAATCAGGTACCTTGTATCAATATATCAGTATATTTACGCTATTCCTGTGTACTCACCGAACTGTGTAATTGCTACTCTAATTAATATCGATGAAAAGTGGTTTGTAAGGTGGGACATTACACATTACATGTCATTTTCTATGCCTGCCTACAAAAAAGAAAAAAAAATAGTAAGAAAGACACCACTCATCATAATTAGAGTAGCAATTGCGACAATGTTTATTAAACGAAGTAACTCTCCGTATCAGTACCCTACATTTACTATTAATAACAATATTATATGTTTTTACATCTCTATCTTTACTATTAATAACGCCCTCCCTATATCATCACCTTACATCTACTATTAATAATAACACGATATTATTTCACATCTCCATTTTTTCATTAACGACACCCTCCCCCAACCTTACTATTGATTGCCAAACTTCATACCCATGCAAGACCCATCATCGTTAAATCCTTAATTAGATGCCAATACCCACATTGTCCTTAAATCAAAAATTGATAATCCCCTCACTTTAAAGGATTTTCGTCCTATCTCTCTTTGCAATGTAGTTTTCAAGATTATCACTAAAATCATTGCGGAAAGAATGAAGGGGGCGATGCAATATCTGATACAACCTCAACAATGTGGGTTTATTGCGAGCCGTCAAAGTAGTGATAACATCATTCTAGCTCAAGAAGCTATTCACACTATGAGGAGTAGGAGGAGGAAGAAAGGAATAGTGGCAATTAAGGTTGACATGGAAAAAGCCTATGATCGCCTAGATTAGCAATTCCTTCAATCAACTCTTCTCAGTATTGGCCTTAGAGATGAGCCGGTAAAACTTATCATGGCTTGTACATCCTTGGTGTCAATGAAAATTCTTTGGAATGGAATTGAATCCTCAGTCTTTCAGCCTACGAGGGGAGTTTGGCAAGGTGATCCACTAAGTCTGTACTTATTTGTGCTCTGTATGGAACGTTTGGGACAATTGATCACCAAGGAAGTTCAAGACGGAAATTGGAAAGGACTTCGTTTCAATAGTCACACCCCGATCATTTCCCACTTGTTTTTTGCTGATGATCTCCTATTGTTTGGTGAGGCTACCAAAGACCAGGTGGATCTAATGCGGGAAATTATGAAATCCTTTTGTGAGGTTTCAGGTCATCAAATTAGTCTATCCAAATCCAAGGCGTTCTTCTCTAGGAATGTGTACTTTAATAGGGCATTTGAACTAAGTCAATATCTTGGGATCGGACTTACAAGTGATCTTGGTAAATATCTTGGTGTTCCACTCCTATATCATAGAGTCACGAAGGCCACTTATTTTCCGATCATTCACAAGGCAAAGAAAAGATTAACCAATTGGAAAGCTAAATACCTTACCATGGCAGGTAGGACGGTCTTGATTAAATCTGTTCTGTCCGCCTACCAAGCTACCATATGCAAACTGCGCTTCTGCCCAAAAGCATATTACTTGAGCTGGAGAAGGTGAGTCACACTTTTCTTTGGAATCAAGGACAAGAAGGGAGGAAAATGCATCTCATCTCGTGGGAGGAAATCAAACAGCCTAAAGAAGATGGGGGTTTGGGTGTGAAGGATTTGCAGCGACAGAACATAGCCTTTATCATGAAACTTTGCTGGGGTATTCTAACTAAGAGCGAAGCCCTATGGGTTAGATGTTTGAAAGGAAAATATGGATGTGGAAATAGCGACTATCCAATAGTTTCCAAGAAAACAAACTCCTCCAATGTGTGGCAAAGCATAACCAAAGTTTGGGACATATTTTATCGAGGAATTGGAAGGAAGTTACTCAGTGGAACTACAGCCAATGCCTGGTGGGACCTATAGACCCCACTTGATGAACCTCTAATACATTTTGTTGACCGAAATTTCCATACCTTATAGCCATGTGCTAAGGTAAGAGACTTTGTCTTGGAAAATGGTGGTTGGAATATACCAAAATGGAGAGAGTTTTTACCAGAATGGGTTATCAATGTTCTCATTCAGACAAACCCGCCATGCGGAGATGGAGATGATCTGTTTTGTTGGAGAAATGCTTCAAATGGCCAATTTAGTGTTCGTGCTGCCTACAACTTTATATCTACCCAGCGGGAATGGAATGGTCCGACTCTGTGGAAGAAAGTGTGGCGATTACCTATTCCGGAGAGAGTGAAGATGTTCCTTTGGCAGGTCATTCATGAGAAACTACCTACCAACTCCCTCAAAGCTAGGAGAGGATTATTAGTTACTAATGAGTGTCCTTTTGAGTGTCACCAAACATAGACTGTTTTACGTATTCTCCGTGATTGTGAGATGGCGAGAGAAGTATGGTTACATTTTATCCGTCCTAACACTCGATTTTGCTTTTTTCGTAGTTCTGATTTGCAGGTATGACTCAAGGAGAATATGTCTCTTCCTTTAGGAAAGACTTATTTTCGCCACTGGCCGTGGATCCAGATTTTCAATACACTATGTTGGTTGATGTGGAAAAACAGATGTAAGGGCGTTATGGAAGGAGTTCGAGTTCAAGCCAATGAAATCATTCACGAAGGCATGTACCAACTCATGGAATCCAATCTTTCTGACACTATGAGACATCAGCTCTTCTATTTCAATGGAGTCAAGGATTGCACTTGGAACTTCCACCAGAAGGATATGTTCGATTGGATGTCGATGGCTCAGTCAACAGTCACGGCAGTGCAGCATGTGGAGGATTGGTTCGTGATTATCGGGGCAACTGGGTCTTTGGATTTCAACGTAAGTTAGGATTTGCTCAATCAATTACAGCAGAACTTCTAGCCTTACTCACAGGTCTACAGTTGTGTAAACAGTTTGGCTTCCCTAAATCTGCTGTTTATACAGATTCGCTAGAGGCATATCACTTGATCATGAGAGATGGTGGTGTTAATCAACCATTGAGATCAGAGATTCATGAGGTTCGAGATTTGCTCTACTCAGAATGGGACATTGAACTTCGATATGCACCAAGAAATACAATTAGGTGTGCTGATTATTTAACAAGGGATGCTTAGTACTTAGTTCAGAATTTGGTAATTTTGCCAGTTCCCCATTCAGAATGTATTTCCTTACTTAGGGTAGACCTCCCTCACCCCTTTGATGTGGATTATGTAATGTAATTTGTACTATCCAAGTTAGTTTGGCCATTGGGAAACCAAAAAAAAAAAAGGAAAAGCAAATATCCGTTGGGAGATATTAAAAATGAAAAGGAGTGGGCATAAAAAATGCAGGCGATCATGGTGATAACCGACGGAGAAGGAAGTGAAAGAATAAATGATGTAAGTGACGCAACAACGAGGAACACGTGATATTGTTCTCCTTTAGAAGGAATGGGCCTTGTTGATGAGGGATATTTTTCTGGGTATCCAGAATCTAAATCCCAGTCAAATTGACTGTCACACGGAAACGACATAAAACAATTTTCTCAATCTCTTATTCTTTTCAGAACCATATTCCAAGTTCCAACCCTTTACAACTTTTTCTTTTTGGTGAATAAATAAGGCCTCTTTAGACTTTACCCAGTCTAGCCTCCTTCTCGTTCTAACTGGGCCAGAAATACTGATTATTGCAAAATACTAGTTTCACAACCCACGCCATCTCCAAACCTAAAAAAAGGGAAAATTACACTCAAATCCTAAAAAAAAAGAAAAATAAAAAACGGTCTCTTAAGATTGTAAAATGAAAAAATGGTCCTATGAAGTTGTCAATACCCCGCTCCTGAAGTTGTCAATGACTCGTTTGTGGAGTTGCCAACGGGACCATTTTTTTCATTTTCCTTCTTTCTTGGGATTAGAGTTTAATTTTCCCAAAAAAAAAAAGGAAAAATAATTAGAACCCCGTCTCATTAAAAAAGGAATATTCATAATTTGTGAATACAAATTAATTAGGGCAAAAACTTTTGTTCTTCGGCCCGAAAACATTAATGATTTTGGGAGATCAGCTCCTCACATTGCTCTCATTAAAGCGTTCACTCCTAAAGATGCATCTTTTTTCTATTACAGTGGCAGATATGGACAAGCAGATTTACCGATGAAAAATCGAACTCGCGACTTTTAATAAAGTTTTCATATTACTGGCTTACAAATTTATTGGCCTACTTATGCATCCAGCTGAGGGAGAAGGAATATAGTGTGTATTTGAAACAGCGATAGAAATATTTAAAAGCAGTTTTTCAATCATGATTTACGGTATACGAGGTAAGTATGTGAGAAGAATTTTGTCTTGATTTACGTAAAAAACAGTTTATAAACTATCGTGATACCAGTCCAAACATGCACTTATTTTATATGCAAATAGAGATTTTATATGCTAATAGAGTGATGCTCCTTTGGACTATATATGAAAAGGAAAGACGAATCATGAATAAAATGCAATAATACATAAGCGTGTAAAAGTTGTAAAACTCACGATTTTAAACAAATTTGTTACAAGAATATAAACATCATGAATTTGAATAATAAGCTTGTAAGAATTTTCTTTTATTAATAATTATGTGATAAAGTATATAATTAAATAATAAAAATAAAAATGACTATAATTTAATTTAAATATTTTTTAAATACGACTAATTAAAATCAAGTCCATTAGCATTAATAATTTATCATGCTCAACAAAGAAATTTATATGAAGCTTTTATACAAAGTTGCTAAATATGATCAAATTCAAATGGTTAGCACAAGCTTAAAAACAAGTTGGCACGATTTTGTAAAATATGAACATAAAAACAGCAAATTCGATATATGAACTCGCGAATTCATCCAAACTTATAGTTAATACAAGTTTAAAAGCAAACTGATATGATTTTATAAGTTAAAAACATTAAAACAATTAACTTGAAGAGTCAAGTGGTGAGTTTGACAATCATATATATAATTATTCAAAATAAAAATAGGAAAATATTAGATATAAAAATCACGCATTAATAATTTAATATACCATTCATGAATTTGGATTGACTTCATTCTAACCATCCCCTCTAATTAATATACCTGAAACTGTAGTCTGGGATAGATTCCTTAAAAAGGGCCGAAGAGACAGAAAAGTAAAGAAAGCGTTGCGTTTTTATTATTATCATTATTATTTTGGGAGTTTTGGCGGTTCTATATGTTGGGTACCCAGACTAACCCTTCTTCACAGTTTATCCTTTTTTTATCATCTTGTGTGATAATTACTAGAAAGATCCCGACGGAACCTTTAATTTTCGATAGGTTAAGGATGGATAACTCAACAATTCCAACTCTGATATAATAATAATAATAATAATAATCACCATCCAACCAAAAGCCACAGACAGATACTGCTATTAAAACATTACATTCACAAAATAATATTATATATTAAGCTGTTTAATCATCAGTAACAATGATGTTTAGAATCTGATGCACTTTTTTCCCTTTAGGATCTTGTGTCAGAGTCTGTTACGTGTGCCGTAAAATATAATTAAACGATATTTTATCTAAAATAGACAAACCCCCAACTTTTCTATGATCAATCTATTCCAAATTGTCGCCGAAGTTATCAGTTCGTTAGTACCAATCACCAACCTTTTTTTTTTTTTTTTGGTAAGACCAATCACCAACCTTTAGCTGAAACACGTGTGGAACTCCCAGCAGCCCAAGGGAACATGAGGCAACCTCACAATCGCTGGCAAGGAATCTTACTAGTACTCCTTCTGATACATAAGGATTAAAGTACAGTTGATTCATTTATTGCTTGATTGGGATAATAATTGAAATTTTTAAAAATAATTTTTTTAATCATGATTTATAACATAAAAAATAAATATAAGAGAGATTTTTTTTTTATTTAGGTAAATAAACACTTTTAAGAATTTTGATTTAAATAAATAAACATTTTTAAGAACTCTAAACATGAGCCAAACATGCAGTCTTATTAAAAGAACACGATGCACCAAATCACTTCCAAACATGTAGGTATTGGAAATTGAAACAGTATTTGTTTCTAGAACTGCAATTAGGTTAAAGATTCATTTTTCTTTCTTTCTTTGTATTTTTTTTTTTGGCCAACGAATTAGGTTAAAGATTCAAACGTTACGTGTCCGATAAAGTAGGGTACAAAGACTAAACAACACATTTTCAATACGTTGGAGAAGCATTCGAGATAGATAATCTCGAAACCCTTGCATTAATTACTACAGAATGTTGGGTCAGCATAACCTCACTACACAGTTGGGTGCATCCCTCTGACATGACGAGGCTGACCTACAAACATGTGCAATCCGAAGAATACAGAGAAATTAAACTAGCTAGTAAGAGCTCCACACATGAGACACAAAGAAAGCAAGCAACTTGTGCGCACATACATGAGCTAGATTTCACAAACAAAGAGTTCGGTAGGGTTAGTAATGGAGGTGGTGGTGGATCCTTCAGGGGGGGGCACTGGAGGTGGTGGGCCGGTGCCAGGGCTTGACCTCCTTGCTGTGATGGACGAAGCCCTGGAACTATTGGAAGTTCGTCTATTGTCCCTTGCTGCTCTATGATGCCTTCTTCTCCAAGCCTTCATCTTCACTATCCTGTTATAAGGGTTCTCCGGCTTTGCCAGAGACCCAACACGGGCAGCCATAGCCAGGGAAGAAAAAGATTGGGACTTGCCCTGGTAAAACTCAGAGAGACCCCTCCTGGAAGAAAAAAGACACAAACTTTCATTAGGTATATATATTTTATTACAGAAACAGAGAAACACAAACGTAAGCCAGATCGAAAGAAGTAAGAGGTTACCTGACAGGGAGCT
This sequence comes from Inga oerstediana, assembly GCA_963210345.1. Lineage (NCBI taxonomy): Eukaryota > Viridiplantae > Streptophyta > Magnoliopsida > Fabales > Fabaceae > Inga > Inga oerstediana. Next base: position 11,834,868 of record OY723405.1, on the reverse strand, counting down.
GAAGCATCAGTGCGGTCATGTCAAGGGCAGCGCCGCCACCGTTAGCAGGAGGGATGGCAGTAAGAGAGGGAGCAGATAACGACGAAGTAACTTCGTCGTAGGAATCAGAGTCGGAGTAGAAGGACGATTCGCTTGAGCCGCCTCCTACCATGGCTAGGTTGTTGAGGTTATGCTCTATTTTAAGTTTGAACTGTCGAATGTGGGAATACACTCTGGTAAGTGTGATATGTGTATATATAGAGGAGCCATGCGACTTGACTCGGTAAGTGTATGAGCACAGAACAGAAATATCCCTTAGCTGAGGCGCAAAAGCGATCGGGGCTTTATTTTGGAATAAAATAAGAAAATTTAAAGATGGCGGATAAGATGAGCCGGGGACATTTTTATTTTTATTTTTATTTTTCAAGTTTTTTTTTTTTAATTCTTAATGGGGTTGATATTTCCCATTAAAGAAAAACAGTAAGATTCGGGCCTATCCAGAGTTTGATCTTGCTTGTCTCCCATAGATCTCCTAAAACCTGGTGGACTTAAGCAGGGATCAAGTTGGGGCAAATCTCCCTCGGCGCGTGTCTTGCACACAGAAATGAATTTGGGTGTGTTTCGATTAATTAGTTCTGGAAGAATACTCTGCTGTTCCACTTTATAGTGGAAAGAAATTTTTAAATTTTCTTATAGGGGGGTTTGCAATTTTAATATGGGTTAATGTGCAAATTAATTCCAAAAATATTGAAAGATTCTCAAAATTGTTCTGTAATTTTTTTTTTGGGTCTAAATGTTACCTTAAAAATTTAAAAACATAGCAATATTATGTTTAACCGTTAACAAAATTGATTTTAACCATTAACTATTTAGTTTAACAGAAATAATACTCATAACATTCTTATCTGACACTTATTAGTCATTACATCATCTTATCATCTTTTTGTTCTAAGCGTTGAATTGAGTGTTAGATAAGAGTTTTATACATATTATTTCAGTTAAACTAAAGAGTTGACAGTTAAAATTAACTTTGTTAATTGTCAGAGGCAATATTATTATGTTTTTAAATTTTTAGGATAACATTTAGCGGGGGCAAAAGCTTTCAGGGTAAAGTTAAATTGAGTCACTCCCTCCAACATTTTTTACAGTTAACGTGGATAAATTTTATGGGAGGGTAAAAATTGTTCCGTTTTTTAAATAGGGAAAATCCCTGATAAAGATTTTTAAAATAGGGAAAAAATAAAAAGGTGATCTTAATTTGCATATTCCCACAGAAACGTTAGTGCCTGATTTGTCATTTTTTAAATCAAAAGAAAATTATACTACTGCCCTTGCAATCATCTTCTCCATCCTTCGACAAAATCATCTCCTCCTCCAACAATGACGAAGGCGGCCTCCTCCAGCAATGACGACTCTTTCTCCAATGACTGCAGGCTTTAGATCTTCAATCTCTACCATCATATTTGGCTCTCGTTCACGTTCACGTTCACGTTCGTTCATCGTTTATTTCTCATTAAATCTTAAAGTTATTAAGATTTAATGGTTTTTTTTAAGTATGAAACATGTTAAAAACCCACTAACAAATAGGAATAGAGAAATAGACTTTTAAAAAAATTATTTTGCAGATGATATATTTTGTGATAAAAATATATTATTGAAAGTTGTTTGTGTGCCGGATAGGCACGGCGCCCACTGAGGGAGAGAACAACAAATCAACAAAAAAAAAAAAAAACCCGTCGTTTGTGATACAACAATGAATATCAATAATCAATAATAGATGGCAAAAAAAAAATCAATAATCAATAATAATAACAAGAAACACGTATATATGCATCTTCTTTTAAGAGTTGGGTTGAAACTTGAAACAAGGTGTTGTCTCGCCTCAGACAGATAGACATCCATGACTAGTGATTAGGGGTGAGCATGGTGTCTAGTAGCCCGGTGCGTCCACCCTGACCCTATAAAAAATTGCTTAGCCCAGTCTTAAAAAAATGGCCTGAAAAAATTTTGAGCGGGCTAATAACCGGGCATCGGGCAAGGGGTGCTGCCCTGCCCATTTGGCCCTACCCTGAAAATTATTTTCATTTATTTAAAATATAAAATTTCATATAAATTAAATATTATTTCATATGTATATTTTTATTTGAAATATATTTTGTCTATTGTATAATACTCTTCTGATCCTCTCTTTTTTGCCCTAACCACTAAACACTATTTATAAGTAGATTTCTTTCTTCTTTACTTTGTGATGTATTAAATTATAGTTGCTTTTTATTTTCTTTCCAGATGCTTCATCATTTGATCAACTTTTGAGACATTGAATTGATGCAAACTACTTTGACTTCACGGCTTTAATCACAATCATATTTTTTTCTTACTTATAATGGATTATGAATGTTGTTTGATTTTTAAAGTATGGATATTTAATAAGACATATGGTATTTTTTAAATTTCAAGACTCAAGTTGTAGACTTATTTTAAAATATCCCAAGATGTGAAATCATCGAATGCATTTGAAGTTTATATTACTTAGGGCGAAGTTAAGACATATGATATTAATAACTACAGGAATATTTATGAAATTCACAAGGAATTATTTTTTTCATATGTGAACAAAATAAGGCGTTATCACTTGGGCAGGGAAACCCACCCTACCTAGCCCACCCTTACCCAACCCAAAATAGTTAGGACTTTTAGTGGGTAGGGCCAAACATCAGGCTTCATTTTACAGCCCATTCATCCTTCGAACAGGACATCGGACAGGGGTCTCGCCCTGCCCATGTCCACCTCTACTAGTGACCACCACTCCCCTTATTCACGTTCCTCGTACAATATGAACTATTACCGGCGCCAAAACCTGTTACCTGACCAATATGGCAATATTGGTGTGTGTGATAGGATGCTGCTCCCTCCCACTACTGTTACAATCCCTCCAATTATGAGACACCACTCCCCAGAATCAACGGGAAAAACGATTGAGTATTACATCAAATTTTAAAATTGTTGAAGATGATTTTGCATTCTTGCTACTTCCTTCTGATATAATATCTAATAGGATCAAATTAGTATGACATATTTTTTTAAAGTAGCGTAATCATTATTTCTCTTCTTTGATTATTCATTATTTCTCTTCTTTGATTATTGTCAAAGAAGCATTAAAAATTCTAATAAAAGATTGATAAATATGAAGATTTTGTGTTATGTTTAGGACTAAAATTAATCCTAAATATATTTTATATTAAGGATAGGAAAGAGTCCCATATGTTTCATCTGCCTTTTGTTAAATACTCTCTCTAGTCATAAATATAAGAATGAGTTGACTTTTTTAGATGTTAAAAAGTTAAATAAGTTAATTAATTATATCATATACTCCCTCCGATCCTATTTATAAACAACTTTCCTTTTGATTGTGCAAAATGAATTGGTAGTTAAAAGTAATAAGTATGTAAAAAATGCCATGTTTTTTTTTTCATATATGCCCTTATTTATGAAAAGAGTACAGGAGAGAGCATAGATAAAAAGTATGAGAGAGAATGAATACTTAATAAGGGTAAAATAAGAAGAAGAAACTTACATTTTCAGACAAAAAGTGAAAGTTGCTTATAAAATGATCAGCCAAATGAGAGAAAAAGTTATTTATAAATAAGACCGGAGGGAGTATTATTTATTCTTAAACTATATATTATTCCCTCCGGTTCTAATTATAAGACAAAGTTGACTTTTTTGGAGAAATTAAGAAAGCTAATTAAATTACTATAGAGTATTTATATTTATATTTTTTTTCTTCAAACTAATTAGTTTGACTAAAAATCTAAGAATATAATTTAAGTATATATAATATATGATATGATTAAATAACTTATTTAGCTTTATTAATCTCTTTAAAAAAAGTTAACTTTATCTTATAATTAGAATATGAAGCAATAGTTTATAAGTTGGCCAAAAATGATTTAAATAAATATCTCAAAAAATAAAAGTCAACATTGTTTTATTTAAAACCGGAGGGATTAGCAACGAGGAAAGCAGAGTGGAGGCAGTAAACCTAGGACTAGAGTGGGGATGTAGGGGGCTAGAGAGAGAAGGTGTAAGGAGGAAGGAGTCAGAATGTTGGGGTCTGCTCCACACATGTCATCTCAACATTGCTTTTCCTCTCTCTCCACATCTTATCAACCTCAGTGGTAGCATGTGGCACCCTTCTCAGCCTACGACCCACGTATCTGCTCCCCATTGGCTCCCTCTCCTGTACCTCCGACACTTACTCCCTTCTCTCAACCCTCCCATTATTATTCTTATTTATTCCACTCCCCCCTTTCTCACTTTCGAATCTCACCTCATTCCTCAAGGTCCCAAAAAAATAAAAGAATCTCCTCTCTCTCTCTCCCTCCCTCCCTCCCTCCCTCCCTCCCTCTCCCCCCCAATATTTTTCCTTCCCTTATTTTGTGTTTGTTTTGAATAGTTTATTTTTAAGTAATAAGTGCTTATAAATTATAATTTAAGTGTATGTTTGGTATTACTTATTGAGGGCCAATAAACACTTATTACGTAAGTCGAGATAAAATTCCTCTCACATACTTACCTCGTATACCGTAAATCACGATTTATAAACACTTATTGTTCAAAAATAAGCTATCCCAAACAAACACTAAAGTATACGAGATAAGTACGTGAGAAAAGTTTTATTTTAGCTTGCGTAATAAAGACTTATTATCTAAAAATAAATTATACCAGACACATGCTTAATATTTCCTCCATGCTTCTTATTCTCATCCGTTCATTCAATCTGTAACAGCCACTGCAACTTCATTAAATTTAGGACTCCCTTCGGTCTTTAAATAATTAGAGTTTGATAACCATTTTGTTGTAATTAAAAAAATTAGTCTTTCTAATTATTTATAATATATACTCTTTAACCATATACATCAAAATTACCTTTTAAAGAAAAACTCCTTTGATATGGATTATTGATAGGAATATTTTGAGATAAAAACTATAAATTTAAGAGATAAAAGTGCGTAACAATGGGGATTACCTTGAGCATAAGGGGGTTAGTCTTTTGCAACATTACAAAACAAACAAGGTTTGAATCCAATATTAGGAGAGGTGCCTCCAATGTAATTGTTTCCACCAAGAGAATGCCTGTGGTTAGAGGAAAAAACAATGAATGGTTGTTTTATACTATCTTTATCATTATATATAAAGTCCTTTCAATCAAATCATGTGGTTCTAGATACGGTTAGAATTAATTAAAAATAGATACATAGAAAATATTTTTTTTCCCTTAAAATTATCCCTATTGATGAATGAGTGAGTAGAAGGGGGTTAGTTTCTCATAACGTTACAAAACAAAGTTCTAATCCATGTTAGGCTTTAAATATTAGAGATGCATTTGCAAAATTTACAACATAATTGAATTAATTTATAAGACGTACAATTAAAATGACAATGACACTAGTGTTATTTACAAAAAGAGAGGGATTTCACAAGAAAAGTATTAAGCTTTACAAAATGGATGTGTGGATTTATAAGACAAATAAGTCAATTTGTAAGATCTATAATTAAAATCGCAAATGACATTATTGAAATTTACAAAACAAGATGGCATACACAAAATAAATATTACGTTTTATAAGATACATGTGCCAAATTTACAACACAACAAAGCTAATTTGTAAAAGGTACAATTATAATTAGAACTACAATGACACTAGCTAGTGTTATTTACAAGAAAAGAGGGATTTTATAAGATAGGTGTGATGCTTTATAATATACATGTATGAATTTATAAGATACTACCTCTGATCTTAAATATAAGATAAAGTTTGTAGTACAATCGTAAATTGCACTATAAATTTTATCTTATGTTTAGGATCGGAGGAAGTAAATAAATTAATTTATAAAATCTACAATTGAAATGCATGCAATTTTTGAGGAGATTCATTTTTTATCTATTCCCTCGTAAAATTAATTTCACTGCACCCCGACAACCTGCAATTTTTTGAAAGTTATGGAGCAATGGGACCAGGAGAAACTTTCCCATCAAAATAAGCCTATTCACTACTTTAACTTTTATATTAGGGAGCAGAGAAAGTAATTTCAAGTACTGAGCCTGCTACCCACGTATCTACCCCATATTGGTGCTCTCCGTCTTCCTGTTCATCCTCAGTCTCCTCAAACTCTTCCCTTCCCCTGCTGGGGAAAAAAAAGGAGGGAGAGAGAGAGAAAATTATACTTTAAGTCTTAAAAAAAATAAAAAAAATGATCTTTTAAAATTATTAAATAAAAATAGTCTCATTGACAACTCCAAGAATATGTATTAACAACTTTATAAGATCATTTTTCATTTTATAATTTCAAGGGACAATTTTATCATTTCTTTTTTTTTAGGACTTGAGTGTAATTTTCCCAAAAAATATTTATTATTGTCATACATTAATGATATTAACATTTTTTACCTACTATTTCTACTTCGTTAAATTTACTACTACCATCTATTTTAAGGGTGAGGTAGCTAGTTTATTAATATTTAGAAGTAGTTTAAGTTAGGGAGGATCCCTTTAAAGGCCATTTTAAATATCCAATTTCTAATTTGAGTCACTGAACCTAACAAATCGTTAATAAGGTTATTTGATCTAAACTTGGATTTAGAAATTGAGTCAAATTATCTACATGCCCCTAAGTTATTAATGTCTCAAATGGCTACACAATAGACTTCTAATTAATTATATCCTTCTATGCAACAAAACCCAAATTTAACTTGAATATTTCATAATCATCCTTATTTGTCTTCTTCCCAGTGGTATTAGTGGGGCGTGGGGTTGTGATTTGAGTTTTCAAAATGACATGGGTACGGTACTTATTTGTCTTCTTCCCTACTCTTTAATTTTCCCAATATTTATTATCACACATTGATAAATTTTGTGAGGACTTCATGAGTTTACATGAGATTATTGATCTGTTGCTAGAACTCCCTCTTGCTGTTGGGTGGTCGCCATTATGGCTCCATGCCTAATCGTTGAGGCCTTGATAATCATAATGATGTCTTCTTGTGGTAATGCAAATCCCTCCCTCGTTTCAAAATTCCCATAATGCTTTTCATAACCTCACATCTAGTTTCGATCTCCTCTCATTTTTAACCCTTAAGTTTCATCAAAATAATCATAATCTTCCTCTCACCAACACGACAACTTGATGCCATCACCTCTTCTTTTTATTTGATGAAAGTATTTATTCTACTTTGGAGTTAAGATTGATCATTTTGAGGTTTAAAACACGAAAGGTTTTTGTTTCCTTTAATAAGTGCGCTGATATAAACTTAAACTTGTGTTCTCTTTTTTAAGAGTGAGGATGTTTAGTACACAGGCTAACAACTTATTATTAATACTGTTACCTCCTTATTTACACTTCAACAGTCTATCAAATAGTACAAACCATGCACATGCAGCACAGGATAATAACTGTAGCTAACGTTAACAGGACACACGAACGGACAACTGCGATAAGAAGCCAAAAACAAAAAAAATACTTTTTGCACGATTGAACGTATTTTCTATTCCACAAGCCTCTAATTTGGGCCTAATAGCAATACTTGAAGGTGGGTCATCTCATTCAGAGCCTGGTCCACCTACTAGCCCAATCAAATTTTTTTAAACCTAAATGGCATCCTCCTAATATTGACATCATCAGTAAGATGCCTAGTTACGAACAAAAGTTAGTCAAGCTGATAAAAGAGTTAACTCATAATTATAAAGTTATAAGTTTAAATTTGACCGATGTGCGGACCTTGTTAGTGGGTGATATACAAGTGCCATTATAAGTAGATGTGGTAATATGGGTTGGGACCGTGGGTCGAGCCCGCCCAACCCGATAAAATGGGCGGTTTGAGTTCTATAAAACTGAGACCATATTAATGTGGTCCTTTTGGGCCCGAACCCATGTGGTCCCAACCCATGATGGGTTGGACCACCGGGTTGGCGGATTGGTACATATTTTTTAAAAAGAAAAACCAAGAGGGAAGAGCCATTAGCCAAGGCCCAACCCCAAACAGTTCAAGACCGTCACTCCAAAGTTCAGCCCAATACTCCTACTCCTTAGTCCTTACTCCTCAGCCTGGTCAACTCTCTTTTGTTTTTGCTTGAAACAATCTCTCACTCCCTGTCTCTCTTACTGCTCATGCTCCTAGTCTTAGATATCAAAAATCAGTCTCAACTCTCTTTAATTTGCAATGTATTTTTAATTTTGTTATGTTTAGACTTTAGATGTGTAGAAAAAATAATCTCATTGTAACAAAAAAAAAAAACAATCTTAGCATATTGTTAAAAAAAAATTGAAAAAAAAAATGGGTTGGCCCGCCCAATCCACCAACCCAGCGGTTATGAATTGGGTTGGCTAAATGTCAACCTATATTGATGCGGTCCTTTTGGGCCCGAACCCATATAGTCTCAACCCGTGACTGGTTAGCCCGAACCCACCGAGCCGGACCATATTACCACCTCTAATTATAAGTACTATTTGAGTTTGGAGACATGTATTAACATGTGAGCTCTCGGACCCAACTCACCTAAACTTTTGATTATAAAAAAAAATTAAGCTGCCTCATTTTCATTTCAATTATATAGGCTGTCTTTAAAATCTAGGTTTGGCATTAGACAAGCTACGAACAATTTTAGAGAGTATTTTAGAATTTTAGAATAAGTGTGGGCTCATTCATTTCGTAGGCAGATATCAGAATTTTGAATTCCATATCATTAAAAATTATAATGATCCATGTTCTTTGTTCGAATATACGGGGACCAAACTTGACTCGTTAATTTCAGTCCCAAAAAAAAAAAAAAACTTGACTCGTTAATTACCTGCAGGACTTTTCTGATGGTATCTTCTCACCTTTAAAAGTTAAACACAGAATAAATTAAAAGCATGTATTTTTTGCCAGAAAATTAAAAGAATATTTCTTAGCCTCTACGCTGGACACATTGAAATGAGTCTAGAGTGGTGGTTTATTAAGCAGTACATATTTGAGAATAATAAAAAAAAAGGTGACCCAATATCGCCGTATCTTTTTGTTATCATGATGGAAAGGTTGGGGCATCTCATCCAAACAGCGGTAGATGAGGGTGACTGGAAACCTTTTAGGCTTTCTAAAAGAGGTACTCCTGTCTCTCATATTTTTTTCACTGATGATCTCATTTTGTTTGCAGAAGCAGATCTTGATCACGCAGGGGTTGTGAAGGCCGTCCTAGATGACTTCTGCGACATTTCGGGCCAGAAAGTGAATCCTGGGAAGTCATGTATTTACTTCTCTAGAAACGTGAATCATATCAAGTGCAAAGAAATCAGTGAGTTTTTGAATTTTACTCCGACGTCGAATTTGGGAAAATACCTGGGAATGCCTATATTACATGAACGGAGCTCAAAGGCAACGTATAATTTTCTCCTGAATAAGATGGATGCTCGTCTGGCGAATTGGAAGTCCAACATGCTATCGATGACGGCTAGGCATACTCTAGTGTCCTCTGTAATGTCAGCTATGCCATCTTATGCTATGCAAACAGTGCCTCTACCTTTGGGAACTTGTGATGAAATTGACAAAAGATGTTGTAATTTCCTCTGAGGCAGTAGCTCAGTTTGTAGAAAACCCCATCTAGTCTCCTGGGACTTGGTGTGTGCACGTAAAGAAAATGGAGGCCTTGGACTCAGGAAAGCTCGTCACCAGAACCAGGCATTCATGATGAAGCTTGGATGGAATATGATTATTAGACAAGACTCGCTCTGGGTCAGGTTTTTACGTGAAAAGTATAAAGCCGGCAATGATATTATTCCTAAAATTGAAAAGTGTCGGTTAGAGTCAAGCACGTGGAGGGGGATTCGTAACAATTGGGACAAAGTCAATGATAGTATTACATGGAGAGTAGCAAATGGAGAGAATATTTCTTTCTGGAACGATGTATGGGTGCCACATTTGGATAAGCTTCAGAATTTAGTAACTCGAGAATTGCCTAGAGATGCTTCTGTATGGAGAGTAGCTGACTGCATCACTCCCTCCGGACAATGGGATATGAGTAAGTTTGATCACCTACTCCCAGGACATGTATGTACCGTTATCAGAAGGGTTAATATCCGTCAGCTAAATGGGGAGGACTTCCCAGCATGGAGATGGTCTTCTGATGGAAATTTCTCCATTAGTTCTGCTTACAAATACATGGTGGGTATCCCACGGGCTCACACTAAATACCGATGGAAATGTGTTTGGAAAATGAAGGTTCCTCAAAGGTATCGTACTTTCTTGTGGCTGTGCTTTCATGGTCGTTTAATGACGAACATGGAACGGTTCCATCGTGGTAGTCATCCGACGGGTACTTGTGAAGTATGCCATAATGCACGTGAGTCAATACTCCACGTGCTACGGGATTGTCCGACCATTTCTGAATTCTGGAATAGTTTCTTATCGCCGGGTTGGCGAGATCTATTTTTTGGCATATTGGATAGAAATGACTGGCTTGCATGGTGTATGGAGAGAAAGGAGGTTGTACAGGGTTTCGAATTTCATCTTTGGTTTACCGTCTTATGCAGATATATCTGGTTGGCTCGTAATGACCGATGTTTTAATAACAATACTTGGAGTACAAATGCCATTTTAGCCCGTGCTCGTGCATGCTTAACATGGGGTAATACAAGCCTGTGTAAAAACCATATTGAGAAAGAGAGTTGTACACTTTGGAAAACACCTCCGCCTGGGTGGGTGAAGATTAATACTGATGGATCCAGGAGTAACAACTTAGGGATGTGCACTTGTGGCGGTGTACTGCGAGATCAAAATGGTGAGTTTTTGCTGGGGTTTATGTACCGAATTGGCCAAGGGACGGTGGTCTCTGCAGAAGCTTGGGGGTGTATTGTGGGGTCTTAAAATTTCTTGGGATAGAGGATACAGACAAATCTTGATTGAAAGTGATTGTAGTGAAGTTATGGAACTTATTCAATCAACGGTGTCTCAAGAACATCCAGATTTTCATCTTATCATGGAGATTCGAGCGTTGATGGATCGTGACTGGGAAGTTGAAATGTTACATTGTAATCGAGATGCCAATACAGTTGTAGACGTTATGGCAAAGGAAGCTTGGAATATGCCGATAGATCTCCATATCACTGAATCGCCTCCGTTTGTAATTACGGGCTTATTACTTACTGATCATTATAGGTCAAGATCTTATGTTGACTCAGGAGGATAGCTTCTAAGGTGTTTTGTAGTTTTTTCATGTACTATCAAAAAAAAAAAAGGATGGCAAACAAAAAGAGAGAGTAAAAAAAAAAGGCAGAGATAAGAACACGTTTGTTACTACTTGTTTAAAATGGTAGTTAGAACCTTCAAAAAGCAATTTTCTAGAGTATACTTTTTAAAGTGATTTTTTTTGCAGTATGACTTTTATAAATTTAAGATTGGATAAAAATCAGATTATATGTTATTTATATTTGGATCAGCGATAGCATAAGTGGCTTTTTGAAAATGAAAATTGTTTACATCATTAATCTTTTTGAAAATTGTTTATGAAAATACTAGAAGACTTGATTCAAATAGAAGTCAGAATTCAAATAGTGTCACGTTTCGCTCCTACCCCCAACCATCCCGGGCCCACAATGTTTCTTCTCTCTCTTCATTTTGAAAAAGCAGCGATTGGAATCGACACATGCTTAACCTTAATGGTTGTGTTTGTTTTAGTGATTGAATAAATAACTTATTTTTATTTAAACTTAAGAAATCTTAAGATTGGAAAAAATTAGATTGGGTAAAATGATGAGTATTTGGATTAGCGATTGGATAAGTAACTTATGTAAAAGTGAATGATGTTTGGTTTGATTTTTGCATATGTGACTTTTATATTAATTAAGAGAGAAAATTGTAAAAATCATGAAAAATGAAAAAATGAAGGGATAATTGTGAACAAAGTCCTCATTGGTAACTTAATTGCCAATAAGACCTGGGAATATATCTACATACGGAGAGATTTTTTCACAATTTTCTCAAAAATTAACTTTGAAAATTTGATAATGGTACAATTGTAATAAAATTATATCAAACTCTAATTTAAATTGGTACACTCCAAAAGTATTTTTTATTGTGCACCTCAAGCTTAAATCTTTGAAATTATATCAAACTATAATTTAGATATTAAATCCTAACTAATATTTTCACATAGCTCAAAATCTAACAAAATAAACCGATGAAAACCTCAATAATACCTCCAATAATCCAAATAAATTATTTAAACTAAATTTAATGGGTAAAAACACTATATAGAAACTAATTTATGACATGTTTATAAAAAAAATGATTATAAAATCATAAAATGACTAAATAATAAATCTAAACTGATTAAAATTAATTATTAATTATTCTCTACATTTTTACAGTCATATATTAACAAAACTCAAAACTTGCCTAAACTCTTATCCCAAAATATTCTCTAATTAGTAGAAGATTACTATCTAAAGAAAGAGAAGATTATTTAGAACATTTTTCATAAAAGAAGTTTTGTGATTAGAAGTGATTTTGAGTACCTCATTGATCCCCAAAAATATGAAAATACTCCTACCAATATTATTTTACACACACACATACACATAAGCTCCGATAAGCTCTATTTTGAGGCTTATGACTTTTTTCAACTAATGACTTTTTTTACCTTAAATCCAATCGCCGAAACAAACACCCATTATAGCTTTTTTACTGTTCAAGTCCGTTTGTGACACTGTATAAGTCCGATATCACGTTAAAAGGCCGAAATAAACGAGCACAATATGGGTGTGATTGGATTGACGATTGTATAAGTGACTTATGTTTACTTTGACTTATGAAATCATAAAATTGCAAAATAGTAAGATTGGGTAAAATAATGAATGTTTGGATTGACGATTGGATAAATGATTTATGTAAACGTGAAAGATGTTTGATCTGGCTTTTGTATAATTGGCTTTTGTGTTATTTAAGAGAAAAAATTGTAAAAATCTTGAAAAATGAAAAATTGAAGGGATAATTGTGAAAAAAGACCTCATTGGCAACTTGCACACGGAAGGATTTTTTCACAATTTTCCCAAAAATTAACTTTGAAAATTTGGCAATGATACAATTTTAAATAAAATGCTTAAGAGTTATGACCATCATGACAAGCAATGCAAAATGCGCATACGAATATAGCCATTTCCACCTTCTTCTCATTTGTTAAAGTGACATTCTTTGTGATAAATTGATCCACGATGCTGTTTAGCTAACTATTACCTCTTTAGATATTGTTTAAAACCACTTAATGTGCAATTGAAATTGAAATAATGCAACATGAGTCTTTTTGAATTTGAGTGCTAAATAGCCCCTCAAGGATATAAATTAACTACATTAACTAGACAATAACACACTAATTAACATAATCTCATTGCAACCACAAAGAAATCCAAACATATATAATTTTCACAGTACAAAATTCAATCTCAACTACAAATATCAAATCAACAGAGACAATTAACATTAATCTCAGTTCCAGAATCACATATATAAAAATTCCTAAAACTAGGCAATCCAAATATGTAATTCTAGTCTAATGGAATGATAGCAAAACTCCCTTTTATAGTCCATTAAACTCAAGTACAAATCATCATCACCAAGAATTGAAAGCTTAGCCAATCATAGGAATAACTTCAAGAAATATAATCACACTTTGATTCAAACACCCAGTCATAAAATTACATAGTATTAAGTTAACCAATTAGCACTAAATCAATTTTAATTCAGGGCTGGATTTGAATAAAAAAAATCAAAACAAAGGAAAGGCACGACTGTGTGAGTTCAGAAGCATGATGCAGCCACGAACTTGAATAATATTGGAAACAGAGGTGACTGCCGGCGATGGAGGACGGTGGATGATAGGTGATGAGTGGTGGAGATGAGGCGGAGATGGTGCTAAGCGTGGTTTAGATTCTCTGAAATTGTAAAGAGAAGAAGTTGACGGAGATGTCGGTGGTAAGGAAGCTCACGGTGCTGTGGTGATAGAAACTGGGGACAGAGGAAGACTAGTGAGGGTTGATGGTGGTTCTGGTTCGGCCTCTCTTTGTCCCAGCTCTCTCCCCATGGCGCTTCACCTCGCTCACAGGCTCCCCCAGCTCAACTCTCTGCCTCCAGCTTCCCCCTTGATTCGCGACTCTCAGCTTTCTCCAAACTCAGTTTTGTCCTCTCCCTTCTCTTACAGCTCCCTCCGATCCTCTCAGCTTTGTTCTGGCAGCGGCTTGTGGTGTTGAAAAAAAAGGCTCGCCGGCGGCTTGTGGTGGTGAAGACGTCGCCGACGAGAGAGGAAGAAGAAGATGAAGGTTGGGCTGTTGTCGGCCAGAGAGACGCACGAAGAGAAGAGAGAGAAATACGTAGGCAAGCATTATAAGCTATCGGTATAAGCCACACTTTGAGGCTTTTTGAAAAGGCCCTTATTTTCAATCGGAAGCCATGAACCCAACGCCCAACCAAACATGAAAATTTTTTTTTATAAGTCCCAATCGAACTTAAAGGGCTTCAAACGACCAAGCAAACACACACTATGGCTTTTCATGGGTGAAGTACTTATCTTGAATCGCAATTTCAAACATACAGAAAAAGTCAAAAAAGCTAGAAAAGCCACTTTTACCCCCAAAAAAAAAACCACTCATTTTTTAGGATGAATGAAGTAAGTATAGAATAAAAGTTTTGTTTCGACATATGTGAGCGCATTTATGGTAAGCAACTCTAAACAAATAATTTTTTAAACCATTGATATTTAATATAAGATATACAACAAATTTATATTATTTATATAGATAATGCATTTCATTTTCCAATTTGGGTTTACCACACATGGTTAAAATAATTAAAACAGTTAATAACCTCATAGCCTAGTGATATAAATGCTCTCCCACGAGCTGAAGGTTACAAGAATGATCTTACTTGTAACCTCATATTGTCGATACTTGTCTCTCTAATTCAAAAAATAATAAAAAATAAAATAAAAGTGCAAAACTTATTAATAATGATGTCTCCATGCCTAATTGTTGAGGACTTAATAATCATAATGATGCCTTCTTCTACCCGATTTGATGCCTCCTCCTTCTGTGGTAATGCAAATCCCTGCCTCGTTTCAAAATTCCCATAATGCCTTTCATAACCTCACATTTAGTTTCTTCTGTCATTTTCCACCCTTAAATTTCATCAAAATAGACATAATATTTCTCCCTGACTAATAACACCACTTAGTACGGATACCTCTTTATTTATATTTCATAGTCTATCGACATTAGAAACCATGCACATGCAGCACAAAATAACTATAGCTAACATTAACAGGAAACACAAACAGAAAACTGTGACTAGAAGGGAAAAAACAAAAATACTTGTTTTTTTTTTTGTTACTGAAAAGTTTAGGTAGTTTCCGCACCAGTCCCCTACCAAGGTCAGGGCACGATCCTAGGGCTTTTTGAGCGCTTACAAGAGACTTACGAAATCGTCTACCAACGAGGTCTCCCCAAACAAAAATACTTATTGTATAATTGCACGTATCTCCTGTCCCTCGAGCCACAAGCTTCTAACTTGGGGCTTTTATATTTTGAGAACCCAAAACACTTGAAGTTGGGCCGTCCCAATTCGGGCTTGATCCACCTACCTACATGAATGTACAACCCAATTAATAATTTCAGTCACCCATGGCATCCACCTAATATCGCGTTAGCCACGTCATCAATCAGCTCACTAATAGCACTTCAACAAGACCTCGAGACAGGTCTACTGAATAAAGAAAAGACAGGCTGTGTTTAAAATCTGCGCTGGGCATGAGGATGAGCTTCAAACAAATTACAGGGAGCATTTTAGAATTTTAGAATTGGTTGGTGTTGGCCAATGCATTTTGTCTGTCGCTTTAAAGACTATTGAAATACTCCTCCTAAGGTTGTAAAAAATAACATCGAATTAATGTAATACAGTGAATAACTCGAGTTATTTTACTTTGAGAAATCGATTATGAAACTAATTTTTAGTAAACTAAGTAATCATAATATAAATTGATAAGGGAAAATCATGATTGATTGATTTTTAAAATTATGAATAGAATGCAATTAAAATAGATATTTTTAGGATTTTCAAATAAGAAGAAATGGAAATGGGTTAGAAATACAAGTGATGAAGATACTATTAGAAATGGTTTTCAATGGTTATCCCTGCTAAATTAAAATATTTGGAGAGATAATACACTAAGTTTCTAATATTTCAAACCTCATTAACCAATGAGTTTAGCATCATAAGAGAGGAAACCCTACCCTTAAAATGCTATCAAGCTTCTTAATGTAATGAGTTTCTCTAAAGGCCTGTTTGGTTCAACGGAGGGAAGGGGAAGGGAGGGATTTTAATGGAGGGGAGGGGGAAAGGAGGGAAGATGATAGATTTTAATATTACCTTGTTTGGATTAATTAAAGAGGAGGGGAGAAGATGGAAAATATTTTTATGTGGACAATTTTGCCCCTATTTCATTTAAATGGCTTTTTCCAAGAGATTGCGTAGTCGAGGGAAGAGAGCTCCCACTCGCCGGAGATGGAGAAGCGACAGTCAGAGTTGTGGTGGAAGATGGAGGAGAGACAACCCAGGAGGTTTCCTAGTGATGAAGAAGTCGCTGCTACTATGAAAAGAAGCCAGAGATTGTGTAGCGTGAGGGTGATAAAAAGGGTAATTTGGGAATACCCAAAATAGATATGGGTATATTAGTCATTACAAGGCAAAAAACTACCCCTCGCCTTCAAATCCCCCCATTTGGTTTGGGGGGGAGTATAGGGGGTGAAAATATTCCCCCTCCTAAAAATTCGCAATGGCCAAATAGGGGGAGGGGAGGAAAATCCCTCCCCCCTCTCCCTTCAAATCAAATAGATTCTAAGTTTTCTAAAATATCAAATCTCAATTATTATTAAGTTTAATACTTAAACTCATGAACCAATTCATTTAAGTATGGGCGAAGGTACAAAAATACCCATCTACATATGTCACATGTGCGTCTGGCACCATTTACATTCCTTGGGTGCAAAACTACTCATTATCATTGTAAAAGGGTACAAAAATACCAGGTCCGTTAATTCCCCAAAACGTCCGTCAATTTTAAATTATGGGCCCCACTTTTCTGTACACATGCCATCCACCATGTCTCTTTTGACCAATGTTTGTCCCCATTTTGCTGACTAGGATTTTGGGGGATGAAACAAAGACCCACGTGTTGCTGAAAATAAATCCCTACTGTGCAAGTGAATAATAAAGAAAATAAGGACATGTATTGGTCAAAAAGCATCTCTGTTGAATAAGGCTAAGTCTCGACTCTGCTATAACAAAAAGAGGGGTTCTTTAGGGTTTCCAACAGTGAGGTTGATGAGCTTCGACGCGAGAGAGCGATGGTGAGTAATTGACGGAATCCACAAAAAGGCATAAAGCAACAGGTGGAATCGTGAGTAAGGGAGGAATAACGCGAGAGAAACAGAGAGAGTCAAGGTTGGAATTTTCGAACGCATGTGCTGAGATTGTTAAAGCCCACGGACTGAGGAAAGGGCATACGAAAAGCAAAGGTAAGCATGAAATGGGTCCCAAAAATTCTTGTTTTCTATTGTGTACAGCGAAATACCATTGAAGCCCTCGATTAATTTATTGGTTTGCTTTGTCGCAGAGTGAATGTCGTCAAGTGGGGCTCAAGAGCATGCTCAAGTGTTGCACAATCTAATGCTGAACAAGGTAAGCAAAATTTGTTGACTTACAAGACATTTGAGAGGGAGCGATAACTTTGTAGAAGATAGATTAAGAGCAAGTGGAGAGGGAGTCGAAAAAGAAACAATGCATATTGAGGAACAAGATATAATTGATGAGATTGAGTATATGGGCGATGAAGATTATATTGCTGGTGACATAAATGAACTTGGGGGTCCTCTTATAAATGCAAATGAAGTAGGTAATGGAAATGTAATAAGGGACACTAGTGGAAATGAGAGTGGGAATAATAAATCTGATGAGGATGAGCAGCAAAATTCAGAGGATTCTGACAGTGAAGATGAGAGTTACAAGGCTGAAAGTGGAAGCTCTGACACTGAGGAGAGTGTTGAAGTAGAATTTGAAGTAGCATGTAGTGATGGAAGTGAGCAAGAGGAGGATGATATGGGCCTACAGTATTGGGATGGGCCTCCAGAAGAAGTGAGAGGGCCTATTATGGTGGGCTCGGCTGACAAGCCTTTTTTCATGGTGGGTATGACTTTTAAGGACAAGGTAGAGCTGAAAAGGTCTTTGGATACTTATGCAATAACAACAGGGGTGAAGCTAAGAATGGCTAAGAGTGATAAGAAGCTAATAAAAGCAATATGCCAAGAGGAGTGCCCATTTGTATTATATGCTTCTAGTTATGGGCAACAAGTAGGGTTCATGGTGAAGACAGTGTGTTTAGAGCGTAGTTGTGCTAGGGTGTATAATAACCCTAGAGCTTCTGCAAACTGGTTGGCTTACCATTACAAGGACAAAGTGCAACAAAGCCCTCAATTTAAGATTAGTCAAATAAAAGATGATGTCCAACGTGAATTGAAGCAAAAATTGCAAAGTGCCTTCAAAGTTAAACCATTAAACGAAATGGAAGTGGAACTATTAAACCATTAGATTGTCGTCAAAGATAGTTGCTGAAGCAAAAATTGCAAAGTATAAGAAAAGGAGATCAAAGATATGTCTAACTATTAAAAAACTTGTTACATCACAAGTGCCTTCAATCCCATATTAACTTTCCAACTGCATGACAATTATCCAAACCCAAGTCATTATTAAAGCAGCCACAACAATTTTGAACTTTACATCACTTCCCCCTATCTTGCTTCTACATTTCAGATTCCTCAACTCTCCATGGATTGCATCAAGCTCCTCAAACATCCTCCTGCCATCGTCGTCTTTTCGAATCTTGGTGTTCTCATCATACAATTTGTCTATGTCATCCAATAGTTGCTTTATCACAATATTAGCCCTCTCACCAAAGTCATCATCGTGCCAAGCAAAATACTCACAGCCTCCATCCTGTTCATAGTTCAACACCAACGTTTAAACACTTGCACATGCATCAACCATCCCAAAAACATTAAATCTCATACCTGGTAGTAGAATCGACAACCATAGAACCTTCGCCCAGGGTTGCCGTTCGTCCACGCCGTCCAACGAGGAGCAACTAACCTGTGGTAGCATAACCTAATCGGACCGTCATACACATCTTCTCGACTCGGTGGCCTCAACAACGTGACTCGTCGTTTGCTTCTTACGCTTGTTGAAGATAAGGTTGACGCCATTTATATTACTCGGTCTCCCTTCTTGTCTTGCTGACTATCCCTTCCTCCAAGCTCTCCGACGGGTTTCAAGGTTGAAGAAGCAGAAACGGGTTTGGGTTTTAATGACAGAAAAATGGGTTGGTGTTGGTATTAAAGCAGAGTCGAGACTTAGCCTTATTCAACAGAGATGCTTTTTGACCAATACATGTCCTTATTTTGTTTATTATTCACTTGCACAGTAGGGATTTATTTTCAGCAACACGTGGGTCTTTGTTTCATCCCCCAGAATCCTAGTCAGCAAAATGGGGACAAACATTGGTCAAAAGAGACATGGTGGATGACATGTGTACAGAAAAGTGGGGCCCATAATTTAAAATTGACGGACGTTTTGGGAAATTAACAGACCTGGTATTTTTGTACCCTTTTACAATGATAATGAGTAGTTTTGCACCCAAGGAATGTAAATGGTGCCAGACACACATGTGACATATGTAGATGAGTATTTTTACACCTTCGCCCTTTAAGTATTATTAAAGCCCTTTAGAGAGTGACTATGGAATAAGTAATGCATCAGGTTCAACTATAATTCCATTTTAATCAAACCATCAAATAATACCATATTAAATAGATAGAAATCAATAGAATCAGAGAGACATATACATAACTATATATATTGATAAGTACAAATATTCATTACAAATCCTAAATCATAAGAACTCAATCCATAAAATAAATCATAACTAAAATTATATTCTCAATATATAAATGAAATCCTAAACCTAAAAAATCACAAATAAATATAATGAGCTATGGATAATTTAATCTATCCTTATATGTTATATGTATGTTATATGTGAGCAAGCCTCCAACCATCTCTAATTCATATATAAGAACACAAAATTGTCGAGCCAATCATGAGAATGAGAATAGGATCATGAAACATAATCACACGCTGATGATTCAAACATCCAGCCATGGAAAACCACCAATCAACTTGATAGATTACAAATGGATACAATTAAATCAGTATTTGCTAATGGAACCACAGCAGAACAGGGGAGCCACGTTAGCACAGAGGAAGCTCCGGTCTGGAATGATTCCAGACAGAGGGGAAGCACGGCCTGGAACAATAGAAGGTGTGAGAGGATTAGGCTCGCCGGAAATGATAGACTATGAAGGCAGAGTGGTTTAAGACAGAGAGGGAGACCGACGGAACAGGATTGTGGTTTCCGGTGACGGCAGTTTAATGCGGGAGAGTCAACGGTCGTAGCTCTGGAAGGAGCAGTGGTCGGTGAAGGATGGAGATGATGGCGACGGCGGTGGTGTGGTGGTTGAATGGAATCGAAGCTGAATGGTGGTGGCCGACAATTGCAGAGCTTCCTCCTCTCGGCTCCTCGCGGTG
The DNA here is from genome assembly GCA_963210345.1 of Inga oerstediana. Taxonomy (NCBI): domain Eukaryota; kingdom Viridiplantae; phylum Streptophyta; class Magnoliopsida; order Fabales; family Fabaceae; genus Inga; species Inga oerstediana. Next base: position 11,814,173 of record OY723405.1, on the reverse strand, counting down.
AGTTTCTGTCTTCTGCGGTGAGATGGAAGGTCGTCGGAGATTGAGGAAGTGTGGCGGACAACGGTGAAGAAGGTGAAACTCCTAGCTCCTCTCTCGCGGCAGCTCTCGTCTTCCCCCGACTCTCAGCTCCGCTCCACTCTCCTCCGCTGCCGGCCTCCCTTCTATCTCCTCTCTTTCTTGCGGCAGCCTCCACTCAAAGTCGCAGCCTTCCCCTCCCAGCTCGATTAACCTCTGAAAACCGACCTAAGTGTAGATGCCAAAACGCTGTCACTTTGATGGGTCTGGATTGACATTTTCAAAATTCATGAGACTAATCTGTCATTTGTGAAATTCAAGCCCCTAACTGTCATTTTCAGATTTAATCCAATTTTTCAGACACCTATAATTAAAGACAATTAAACCAATATCAAATCCTCTCAATAAATTAATGATTAAGAGTGATAGCAATTATTTTGACAATTTTTCCCTTTTAATCCTAATTTCATATAAACACATTTAATCACAAGTAATCACAAAAGGGACATTTTAAGCTTAATTACTATAACAAAATCCCAATTAAATTATGAAAATATATAATAAAAATAAGGATTTGTCAATTATGAATTCCATATCATTAAATTTTAGAGTAAAATACTCTAACCTCCCCTCTATTTTACCTTAATTACACAGACCTCCCCTCTATTTTGGAAACCCATATTAACCTCCCTTAAAACTAAAATCTATGTTACACAAACCTCCCTTATAGTTTGAGATTCTATTTCCATCCACCCAAACCGTTAGTTGACCGTTAAGTTTGACTTTTAAACTTTTTTTAATCAAAATGCCCTTCTTCAATATTAGAATTTTATATATATATATATATATATATATATATAGGGGTTAATAAAAATTTATACAACCATAAATTTATTCTATTAGATTCTCTAACTTTCTAATTTTTTTTAAAAATTTATTAATTTTGATATTATAAATTAATTTTGACTTAAAATATATATTAAACACATATATATTTTTATCAAATATAATAAACTATATATAAGTATGAGATTGTATGTGTCATTTAAATTTATAATTTAATATTTTTTTCCACAAATATTTATAAACACATTTGATCAAACATATTTTTATTTAAAATTTTGCTTGAATATTCAACGTTTGTGATATTTACATTAATCAATGCTAAAATCATCAAACAGACAACTACTTGTAAAGATAAAAATATAAATTAAGGAATAGGTAACTCTTAAATTCTTTAAAACAACTTTAGTTAAAATGTGCAAGAAAAAATAAATTTAATTAAAAAAATATATTTTTAGAATCTTTTTAGAATATTCTTAACGGAGTTAACTGTTTGAATTTAAGTGTATGTTTTTAAAATAGAGGGGAGGTCTATGTAATTAAGGCAAAACTGGAGGGTGGTCCGAGTATTTTACTCTAAATTTTAATAGTCCATGTTATTGTTTGTTCGAGTATATTGGGACCAAACTTGTTAATCACTACTCCCTCCAATTTTAAATATAAGATAAAGTTAATTTTTTTTATAGATTAATGAAACTAAATAAGTTACTTAATTATATCATATGTTATGTATCCTTAGATTATATATCATTTTATTAGTCAAACAAATTAGCTTGAAGAAAAAAATATAAATATAAATATTTTAAAGTAATTTAATTAATTTTTTTAATCTCTCAAAAAGAGTTAATTTTATGTTATATTTAGGACATGAGGGAGTATTACCTTTCTAATGGTTATCCTTGGAATTTTAAGAGTTAAATATGATATCAATTACTAAAATAAATTAAAAACGTTTTTAGAAATTGTAAAGAAATTCTAACATATAAACCTATTAAATTATATTTCTCAGCCTTTATGGGGAGCACGTAAAAAACGAAGCGAGACATATAGTTTATTAGAGTTTACTCCTCTGCCTATAAATATAAGGAAAAACTATTGTGCAGGCCGCATCCATACCTTCTCTAAATTTTTAGCTTGATATCTATGTATGTTTTTATTAAATCCTTTAATTTTGCCATACCAAAACCGAGAACCCATGTAACTTTTTTTCCTGATAGCGTCGTTAGCCTCTTTCCAGGAACTAATTGTACTAAAGAACACGATTAAGGGTTAAATTAATACAAAAAGTATATGCATCAAATTAAAAAATTGAGCAAAAGCAAGGCACTTGAAATGTGGTCGTTCCTAATATAATATGCTCTATTTGATCCATAGTATAGGGCATTTTAACTATATTACGGGAAACAATAAATGACAGGTAAATAATTTAATATGTTCTAAAGTATAAATTTTTTTTTTACTTTTACCTTTCTTGATAAATGTGTTTAATAATAGCATTGGAAATGTTATTTTAGGGAAAGAGTAGATATAATAAGTGGGTAAAGTTGGAAAGTAGGTATTAATCACAATGCAGAACAGAGAAAAAAATATTAATTAAACTGGATATAACTTATATTCTTGATTATATCATTCTTCTAGAAGTGTCATATATTATGGATTAGAGGGCGTATGTGTTTTCCTCTCTCTGCCCTTTTTTATAATTCGCTATAGTTTAATTAGAATTACATGATGTTGTCAAGGGCCTGTAGCTCAATTTGCCACACCTCCCTTAAATGGGAGGTTGTGGTTTCAGCTTCAAAGTGGGCATTATGGTGGGTGTGTCTCCAAAGGGTTAGGTCAGAGATAAAATTAAAAAAGAAATGATGTTTCAATAAATCTTTTCACAAGTACCCCCTTATTTAGGGGCGTATTCTATAAAAAAAAAACTTAGGCAAGGACAAGTTTCTTAGACCTAAGTTTCTTAGTCTACGTGTTTTTGGCAACTAGTATTTACTCAATGGAATAAATGGGGAATAAGTAAATACGTGAAGAGTGAAAAAAGATCATGCTGTCTAAATCCCACTTGAAAAGTTTGAGTTTGTCTCCAATGAAATGGCCTCTGTTTAAATGGGTCAGTTAATTTTAGACTTTGACATGAGGTCGTTGTTTAGGCCGATCTCTTAGAGTCTGTTTGGTGTGAGCGATTTGGAGGTGAAGGCAGGAGAGGAAAAATTTTTATGAGTTGAATTTTAAAAGATTGAAGAAGTGGGGTAATAAAATTTTAATAAAGAGAATATATAAGATAAAAAATTAAGAAAAATTAATTAAAATTTTTTAACTCCACTTCTCTAATTTTTTTAAATTCAACTCAAAAAAATTTTCTCTCCGCCCATTTTCCCTCCCCTCCCCTTAGACCAAACAAGCCCTTAGGAAGCAATACTAGCCAGGCCTAACATGACTTCGTGATGCTGAGAATAAAATAAAATTATTGGGAAAATGCATTTGCAAAATACTTATATTTTTCTTCAATTTTTAATTTGCTATAGTGTTTTTTTCTTAATTAGATGCTTTAATTTTACTATATTAATACTATTAGCTCTCATACAAGGGCTAGCAATGTTAACAGAGTAAAGTTACCGAAATCGACAGTGTTAATAGAATGAAATCGATGACTTAATTAACAGAGGAAAACATACGGGTATTAAATTAAAAAATGAGAAAAAAAATATGTGCGCCTAGAAGATGGTTTTCCAAAAATTTATTATAACAAATTTTGTTATTTATACAGATAATGCAATTCATTGTCCTTTCTAAATCTACCACAAGCAGTTAAAGAATTAAAACAGTCATTATCCTGGTAAGTTGCAGCCTAGCCACATGATGCTTCTTTACGAGGGAGGTCATGGATTCGATGCCACTTATAATCTCATACTCTTATTGGTTGTTCAGTTAGTTCAAAAAGGAAAAAATAAAACAAAAATACAAAATATTTTAATAAATACAAAACTACTAATAAGTTGATAATTGAGATGGTAAGTGATTCAATCCCTATAAGGAGAAGAATACAAGTTCAAATATTGAGAAACATATTTGTTGGTAAAGTTTTAACTTAATCTTAACGCTCCCGGTCTGATAAAGATTAGATTCAAGTCTAAAATAACTTTAGATACTCTGTATTCACACTTCACACTAAAATGAGAAAGGGGCTAAGAGAATAGAAAAAAGGATTGGTCATATGATGGGTTTATTTATGGCAAGGGATAATTTCATTAAAGGTTCACATGAACAAATTCATTTTAGTCAAAAATCAAAGCATTATAAAATTTCATTATAATATTAAGGACCAAAATGGAAAATAATTTTTTCCAACAAACAGTTTTAACTTAATCTTAACACTCTCGGCCTGAAAAATTAGACAAAAATGAAAAAGGGATTAGGAAAATAAAACATAGGATTGGTCATATGATGGGTTTATTTATTGAAAGGGATAATTTCATTAAAGGTTCACAGGAACAAATTTATTTTAGTCAATAATCAAATATTCTGAAATTTCATTACAAGATCAATGGCCAAAATGAAAAATAAGTTTATAGGTAAAAATATAATAATACCCTTTACTTTATTTTTGTAAAAAAGGTTTGATTATCGCTGGAGTTCTATCTAGTGACCGGTCATCGGCCGCTACTAGGCTGGAGTTCCGACCTTCAAAAATTAATATGTTGTTTATAAGAGGATTATACTTATTTATAAAGAGTTACACACTTATTCATAAAGAGTTAAAAAATAAAGAAAGAGGCATTATTATCTTTTTACCTTCAAAACTTATTTTTGATCTTACAATAAAATTTCAAAATATCTTAATTCTTGACTGAAATAAATTTAACCATTTTTTTTTTTTTATTGAAATTCTCCCTTGTCCAAAGTCCAAACACATTAATGAGGGAGTCGGTGCGGGAGGGGGCCCATAACGCAGTGTGTAGGTCTCTTTCGGTGCCCATGGCTTCACTTCAGCCCAATCACTTCAGATTATATAGTATCTGCGACATTTTTAAAAAAAAAAATCTATTTGTGTATATTGTACAACTCATGGAGATGGCAAGGAAAAAACAAAAAACCTCAAGACTAAAATTTGTTTTCTATCATGAATGTCATATTTACAAATCAAATAGGTATGAATTGCGGAATACATAGCTCACTTGATTTTTTTAAAAAAATAATTTTAAACAAAATCATCACGAAATATAAAATCTAAAAAAAAAAATTACAGTATTTTTAAGTATAATTATACTATAAACTGGAAAAATAAACATGTGCAATAACATGATTACAAGAGTTCCTTGCAGAATCAGATAGAAGAAAAGGAAATGAGAGGCGACATGGAGCATGAAGCAGGGAAGGAGGAGAGGCCCATCCATCTGCCTTGGGAATGCGTGGCTTCTTCGGCCTTAATGGCATTCAATGCTCTCTCAACTGCCTCGTCCAACCCCTTTTAGCCTTCAATTCAACCTCTCTTTTATTCAACTCCTTGCCTCACTCCTCCTCCTGTACTTATCATCATCTTCTTCAAGCCATCACTGCTCAGCCATGGAGAAAAGTAGTGTAGTTGAAGCCCCTGTGCCTGTTGGAGCTGAGGACAAACATGGAAGCTCCTCTGCCCTTCGTACTTCCGAGACCTTCCTTCGTCTCCTTCCCATCGGCCTCTCTGTTGCAGCACTTGTCCTTATGCTTAACAACTCCCAAGCCAACGACTATGGCTCTCTTTCTTACACTGACCTTGCAGCCTTCAGGTTCCTTCTTCTCCTCTATCCCAAGTCAACGACTATTGACTATGCCTCTCTTCTCTATTTTAATTTCATCTTCCTTCATAATCTTCTATTTCAGATCTTACATGTCATTCCAATCATTCAAAATGTCTGCATGATAATACACCAGTAGTAGTATTATTCAACATATAGAGCCGTAGTAATTATGCAGATTCACATCGTTTATTAGGTTTTGACTTCTCTGGCCTACCAATCATAAGAAATTGCAACCGTTGTGATATAAGATTTCAATTTGCTTCATCTTTGGAGACAAAAATTCTAAAATTCAGGACCCAGCATGGAAATAATACAAAGCCCTCTGGCATCATTACACATAGAATCTCATAATTTTTTTATTTTTGGGGGAGTTGGGTTATCACTTAATTTATTGAAATCTAGATGAGAAATATGCTATGATGATGAAACAAGCTTCTTACTCTGTCACGGCGCAGGTATCTGGTGCATGCAAATGGCATATGTGCAGGTTACTCACTCCTTTCAGCAGCCATCGTTGCTATGCCTCGCCCTTCCACCATGTCCAGAGCTTGGACTTTGTTTTTGCTTGACCAGGTCATTTCATCTCTCTCTTTGGCTCTCTTCTTTCTTTGATATCAACATCTTTCAGTTTACACCTGAATTACAACATGTGAAGGAACTAAAGAACAGTATTACCAATTGATCACATCTGATATGTTCAATACTTGAAATTGCATTTGAATGCTGTATTTTGTCCCCCCCCCCCCCCCCCACACACACACACACATCAACATTTTATACTTCTTATGAAGGGATGAAATTATCAAGAAGGGTGTATAAAAAAGTGAAATTGCATGTGTTGGTGTAGATGATTACATACATAATTCTGGGTGCTGGGTCAGTGGCAACGGAGGCTCTGTACTTGGCGGAGAAGGGGAATGCCTCCACATTGTGGAGCTCAGTTTGTGGGTATTTTGGCCGGTTTTGTCACAAGACGACGGCATCAGTCGCCATCACCTTCCTAGCTGTGGTCTGCTATGTACTGCTTTCCCTCATCTCCTCCTACAAGCTCTTCAGCAAGTTTGATGCACCGGCCACCAACCCTACCGCCGTGGCTGCCACTAAAGCCATTGACATCCCTGCATTCCATGCTTGACACAGCACTTGTGTAGTAACCTCTACTTGAGACTCTGAATGTTTCGGTGCAGCTGAACTATCGTAAGAGAAGACTTGTGTTTGTAATGAACAGATATTCCCACTATAGTACAATATAAGCTACTCTTAAATACCATGCTTCTGGTCGAAGAAAATAAGAAAGAGAGGAAATACCTTGCTTCTGTTTCTTGCCAAAATTAAGATGAACACTGTATTCTAGTTCTCAAGATCACGAGTTTGTCTTACTGGCCACAAAATGGTGATTTTTATGCCGTGTTTGATATTATTGTGTCATATTTAAACATTATCCAACCCCCAAACAAGGTGACTAGCATCTTTTTACATTGGCTCAGACTCGAATCGAACAATCATAGCCCCTTCTGATTTTTCATTGCAAGTTAGATCCACACAGCACGGATTGTTCCTCTAATGAAACATAAGCTTTCATGATGTTAAAGTGAGGACCATTCTGGCATTATTCCTCTAACAAACGCAAGTTAGCCGCCACATGAGTTTAAGACAGTCAATTTCAATCTCAATTCCATGAGAAATGAGAATCGACAGCTTAGAGCTTCTTATAGAAGAAGAGTCGGGCCAGATTAGACAGTGATCCGTTCAAGAAAAATGGGCACTAAACAATGAAACATACAAATTTTCATCAAGGATAAAGCCAGATAGGGAATAAAGATGAGGAATTTAAGAGCAACAACATATATGTTTCCATTTGTTTAAGATCACAAAGTACAATGATCCATATTCAATCCAGTGGACTGAGATTCCAACTAGTTCAAATAGAGATACAGAGAGCAATAAGATCAGACCCTCTATCTTATTCACTGTCCATTGGAATCAAATTAAATTATCACTAGACATTGTATGATTACATAACAAAGTCGAAAACACAAAGGAAAGAGTACAAGAACATGGTAAAGAAACGAAGTACAAAATCTAAGATCACAATCAGGGGCTAGCAGGCTGCAGAAGGAGGCTGAACCCAAACGATATTGCGCAAATGAATAGAGGATAAAAAGCTACCATCGAATACATCCTGTAAGAATAGACATCCATTAATTTATTAGACGAACCAAACAACTGTAATTAACTATACATGTCATCTGAGAAGCGATTTTTTAGCCCAAAAAAAAAACAGATTTGAAAAGATTAGAGGTAGCAAACCCGATCTTGAGCCGGTTCTGTGGCTCGCCGGTGGAATAGCCAGCAAAATAGAAATATTGACTGAACAACTCTAAGCGCAGAACAAATGTAGGGATGCTTCAGGCCACTGAGAGTCATTAGCAGGAAGAACATTGGCATCAATTCCAGGGAATTTTGATGCCCTCTCTACAGTCAGTGACACAAAAAAAGAAGAATCCATGAAAAATCAAAGAATAACAAATCCCCCCAAAAAAAATATCTAGAATGCGATAGAAATGAGACCTGAATGCAGTTGAAGTGCTTAGCATCTTTGTTTTTTGATTCAGAAGGATAAATGGTGGGATGAAACACTTTATACCAGCGAAGAATTTCTACAAACACCTTGTAAACAAAATTAGTACCACATAAAAAATTGAGAAACTAATAGGGAAAATGAATAGAATGGTCAGATATGTACTTCTTGCTAGCTTTGCCTACTTGAACAGCCATGTAGAGATTGAGAAAGCAGTAGAGAACGAGGATGATAACCACCTAGCCATATTCTTTCGGAAGCAATTCCACTACGTTCGCCATTTCGGTCGAATGAAAGATGGAAGATTCCAAAACGAACTACACAAGGAACGGCTATTCCTTATTATGTATACACACACACAGACTCAACCACGTCACTGGGTTCGATTATTTGAAAGGCTGTGTTTCTGGGCGCTTCGGCGGCTTTTCTTCCAAGTAACGGTTTAACTTGGATCATTTGGTCTAGGAAGAATTATACTTTTTTCGACTTTTTGTTATAGGGAACAAAATAAGACCACCATCTTCAATAATCAATAATAGTTGGAGGTTGGGGAAAAAAACTTATAGTCGGAAAATTTTGACCGGAGAAATAGAAATGAGGGAAGAATAGCGTTGGCTACTTTAATGCACATTTGAGTTAGCATTCTAAAAGTATGTTCACATAAATCGAAACAAACTTCTTTCACATATTTACCTCATACACTATAAATCATGTTGGGAAAACATTTTATACTGCTAATCCAAACGGACACTTAAAACTCAAACCACGTGGCTTTTCCATCAATCCATCCTCTTCCGAAGTCATCTACATTTATGCTTCTATATGGTTTGCTATTGAAAACACTAACACATGGACCATAACATTGAGAAAACAGGATCAACCATTATTGAACCTTCCTCCTTTATTTATAGACAAATGTATGAGTACATGATACAAATGAGAACCTGTATACCAAACAACCATTTGGGCTTCCTACCCTACCAATAGTAGGCCCCTGAAATGACTAACTACAGACCCAATACAATAAACCACAATCTACTATCTTTATCTCATATTACAACAGATTCTAATATTGTCAACACCCCCCCTTCAAGTTGGAGGCCATATACATTAATGGTACCCAACTTGCTGAGTAATCTATTATGATCTTCACTCCCCAGTAAATATGTCAGCTACTTGGCTCTTAGTATTTACATGCTTCAAGCTAATAATACCTAGTTGTAATTTTTCATGCACAAAGTGACATTCTATTTCAATGTGCTTAGTGCGCTCATGGAATACAGGGTTTGAAGCAATGTGTATCGCTGCATGGCTGTCACAGAACACTGGTACAGGTACAAGATCTCCCATTCCAAGATCCTTTATAATTTGAGTGACCCAAACCACCTCTGAAGTTGCTGTTCCTAGTGCCCGATATTTTGCTTTTGTAGAAGACTTGGATACTGTTTGCTGTTTTTTGACTTCCAACAGATTAGGGACCCTCCAAACTTGACTAGGTAACCTATTACCGACCTCCTCATGTCATGACATGCTGCCCAGTCCGAATCTATAAAGCATTCCAGCATTTTTTCTTTTGTAGCCGCCAAAAGAATCCCAAATCCTGGGCTGCTCTTAAGATATCTGACCACTCGTTTTGCTGCCTCCATGTGGGACTTCCTTGGTGTGTTCATAAACTGGCTCAAAGTCTGTACAATGTAACAAATATCATGTCTAGTGATGGTAATATAAGACAACCTACCAATTAATCTTCTATATGCAGTAGGATCTTGTAATACAGGATCCAAGTGCTGGAAATTCCTCTTATGCCTAGCCCTTTTCCGGTTTTTCTTACCATCCCTTGTTGTCACACATCCTTCAATACTCAATTTAACATTTCGATCCATAGGAATAGTTAGTGGCCTTGCACCACTTAGTCCCATGTCAGAAATAAGCTCTAGCATATATTTTCATTGATTAAGAACAATACCTTTCTTTGATCTTGCTAGTTTAATTCCCAAAAAGTACCTTAGCTGCCCTAAATCTTTGATTTTAAACTTGTTGTGAAGATGGGCCTTTATTCGAGTTATTTGTTGCAAATCATTACCAGCTATAACTAAGTCATCCACATATGCTAAAACTATAGTCATTCCCCCTTCTCTTGTCTAAAAAACATCGAGTAATCATATTTACTTTGTATATAACCAGCTTGAATTAAAGTTCCTGTAAGCTTGGAATTCCATTGTCGAGAAGCTTGTTTAAGGCCATACAAGGATTTGACCAATCTGCATACTTTCTTCCCCCCAAATTGATCAAATCCTTGAGGCACTTTTATATAAATTTCCTCATGTAAGTCACCTTGAAGAAATGCATTATTGACATCCATCTGAAATAGATGTCAATCATGCATTGCTGTAAGTGTGAGCACCAATCTGACTGTTACCATTTTAACAATAGGTGAAAAAGTCTCAAAGTAATCAATTCCTTCTCGTTGGCTATAGCCTTTTGCTACCAACCGGGCCTTATACCTTTCAATGGTACCATTAGACTTGTACTTTACCTTAAATACCCATTTGCAACCAATGGGTACCTTACCCTTAGGAAGATCAACAATGTCCCAAGTGTGATTGTGTTCTAAAGCCTTCATTTCCTCTTCCATTACTGCCATCCACCTTGAATCTTTTGCTGACTCCTGAAAACTACTAGGCTCACACACACCATCAGAAGAGCGTAAATAGTTCTTATAATCATTAGAAACATGAGCATATGAGATATATTTGTGTATAGGGTACTTACACTTTGTCTTACCATGTGTACAATCAGCATGATTACTAAAACAGATATAGTCATTCATCCAAGCTGGGGATTTTTGTTCCCTCATGGGTCTTTCTTGGTTAGGAAAGTGTTGCTCAACATCAATGTTAGTATCATTTCCAGGAATGTTAACACCAATATTAGTATCATCATCAAAGTCATGCACTGTTTCTACATTAGGATCTTGTAGACGGGAAGGTGGCAGGCTACAGGGGGCCTTTGGGAGCTGCTGATCCTCATTAACAAAATAATTTGGACTAGGGATGGTTATTCTTGCTGTGTTATGGTATAGAAACCAAACTCAAATGTGTTTATTCCAAATCTTGATGTATTACAATGAAAACACACACATATTTATACTAAAATCACACCCTTGTAAATTCTTTAAAATAATGCAAAAGTTAGAACAATGATGCAAATGCAAAAGTCAGAACCGGCAGCCACACCAACCCCTCTGTCGTCGTTCCCTGTTCACAACGTCATTGCATACGTCATATGCATGTCCTCTGTTTCAACTCCCTGTTCTGTTTCATTCCCCCGGGGTTGGACAAGACTCGTCCTCGAGTCAGAATCAACATCATCAATATACGGAGATAGATCTGAAACTTTATGCTTCAGTAAAAATGACTTGGGCTTATTTTTTATTTTGACGTGTTTATCTGATGGCAAAGGTTCAAGCTGAATCTTCACATCATCCTTCTGGAAGGAATATGTGTTTGCAAACCCATCGTATAGAGCATGTTGATCATATTGCCAAGGTCTTCCCAGAAGAAGATGACAAGTGTCCATCGGAACAACATCACACCAAACTTCATCATGATATGTTTTACCGATAGAAAAAGTAATAAGGCATCGTTTTAAAACTTTTACCGCACTTCCTTTGTTAAACCATTGGAGCTTGTACGGGTACGGATGGTTGTGAGTTGGTAGTTGCAACTTTTCTACTATGTAGTTAGAGGCTACATTTTCACAGCTTCCGTTATCAATAATGACGTCACAAACTTTACCTTGAGTAGTGCAACGAGTATAAAAAATGTTGTGACGTAGCCAAGGCTCTTCTTTTCACTGTGGCTGTATGCAAGCTTCGTCTAATCACAAGTGTTTCACCGTGATCAGGAGGAATGACTTCTTCATCAAAATTTGTCTCTTCATCAAAGACAGGTTCTTTGTCGAGTATGAGCTCCTCTTCTTCTTCAAATACTGCAGAAGTTTCCCCTTCAATAATAGTAACAACTCTGCGGGTAGGACATTCTGAAGCGATATGACCGAACCCTTGGCATTTGAAGCACTTAGGTGCTTTGGAGCTAAATTCCTTGGTAGCCTTTGTTGGAGGCTTGTTTGAAGAGTTAGACTGATATTCTTGTGTATGCTTATTTGAAGAGTTATGCTGATGTATTTGTGTAGGCTGATGCATGTGTGCTTTATGTCCATCAAAAGTAATTATGTTGGAGGAAGACGGTTGAAACGGAAACCTTTTGGGCAACTGTTTCTCAATACGGATGGCTAGACGAATGACATTGTCCAGAGTCCAGTATTGTTGGAGCTGTACCGGATGAGCAATGTTGGTATTTAATCCTCCGATATAACGGGCTATTGTTTGCTCCTCCCTCTCTTGGATATCACACTTCATCATGAGTTTTTCAAATTCCCTCGTATATTCTTCCACAGACATAGCCTTTTGGCGGAGATTATGTAATTGAAGGAAATTATCTTGATAATAATTATCTGGAAGAAACTTACGTGAGAGCTCACGTCGCATCTTGTCCCACTTTCTGATCTTGCTTTTTCCTTCTCTTTCACGCCTTTTCTTGAGATTTTCCCACCATATGGAGGCATGTTTCTTTAATTTGATGGCGACAATTTTGACTTTCTGCTCATCGGGAATCTCTTTATATTCAAAAACTCGTTCGACGGTTTGAAGCCAATCGACGAATTCGTCTGGTTGAAGTCTTCCTTCAAATTCAGGTATGTCTACCTTAATGTCATTAAGGCGGAATGACTGTTGTTGAGGACGATGGCGGTAGTCAGTGGACGACGAACTATTGTTATCTGAATCATCCTCTGGATATTCACTGCGAGATTCTAGCATGGCTTGCTGCGTTTGTACAGTGGTTTCCAGTTCCTGTATCCGACGTCTCATCTCGTCCATCTCAATCTCGTGTGTGTTTCTGCGTCTTGGAGGCATTTTGGAATTGTTCTTGTGAGGTTAGGTATAGGGTGGAAAGGTACAAGGATAGAATCGGTTTTTTTATGGCAAGTAAGGGGTAAAATTGGAAATTTTATGATGTATTACAATGAAAACACACACCTATTTATACTAAAATCACACTCTTGTAAATTCTTTAAAATAATGCAAAAGTTAGAACAATAATGTAAATGCAAAAGTCAGAACCGGTAACCATAAGGGTGTGATTACATTTTGGCCCTAAATTCCTGCCAAAATTACATTTCGGACCCCAAAACTTTCTGAAATTACATTTTGACCCCATATTTTTGCCAAAATGACATTTCCATCCCTGAAAGTTAAGAAATTACCTTTCTACCCCAATTGTCCATAAAATTTCCAATTTTACCCCTTACTTGCCATAAAAAAACCGATCCTATCCTTGTACCTTTCCACCCTATACCTAACCTCACAAGAACAATTCCAAAATGCCTCCAAGACGCAGAAACACACACGAGATTGAGATGGACGAGATGAGACGTCGGATACAGGAACTGGAAACCACTGTACAAACGCAGCAAGCCATGCTAGAATCTCGCAGTGAATATCCAGAGGATGATTCAGATAACAATAGTTCGTCGTCCACTGACTACCGCCATCGTCCTCAACAACAGTCATTCCGCCTTAATGACATTAAGGTAGACATACCTGAATTTGAAGGAAGACTTCAACCAGACGAATTCGTCGATTGGCTTCAAACCGTCGAACGAGTTTTTGAATATAAAGAGATTCCCGATGAGCAGAAAGTCAAAATTGTCGCCATCAAATTAAAGAAACATGCCTCCATATGGTGGGAAAATCTCAAGAAAAGGCGTGAAAGAGAAGGAAAAAGCAAGATCCGAAAGTGGGACAAGATGCGACGTGAGCTCTCACGTAAGTTTCTTCCAGATAATTATTATCAAGATAATTTCCTTCAATTACATAATCTCCGCCAAAAGGCTATGTCTGTGGAAGAATATACGAGGGAATTTGAAAAACTCATGATGAAGTGTGATATCCAAGAGAGGGAGGAGCAAACAATAGCCCGTTATATCGGAGGATTAAATACCAACATTGCTCATCCGGTACAGCTCCAACAATACTGGACTCTGGACAATGTCATTCGTCTAGCCATCCGTATTGAGAAACAGTTGCCCAAAAGGTTTCCGTTTCAACCGTCTTCCTCCAACATAATTACTTTTGATGGATATAAAGCACACATGCATCAGCCTACACAAATACATCAGCATAACTCTTCAAATAAGCATACACAAGAATATCAGTCTAACTCTTCAAACAAGCCTCCAACAAAGGCTACCAAAGAATTTAGCTCCAAAGCACCTAAGTGCTTCAAATGCCAAGGGTTCGGTCATATCGCTTCAGAATGTCCTACCCGCAGAGTTGTTACTATTATTGAAGGGGAAACTTCTGCAGTATTTGAAGAAGAAGAGGAGCTCATACTCGACAAAGAACCTATCTTTGATGAAGAGACAAATTTTGATGAAGAAGTCATTCCTCCTTATCACGGTGAAACACTTGTGATTAGACGAAGTTTGCATACAGCCACAGTGAAAAGAAGAGCCTTGGCTACGTCACAACATTTTTTATACTCGTTGCACTACTCAAGGTAAAGTCTGTGACGTCATTATTGATAACGGAAGCTGTGAAAATGTAGCCTCTAACTACATGGTAGAAAAGTTGCAACTACCAACTCACAACCATCCGTACCCGTACAAGCTCCAATGGTTTAACAAAAGAAGTGCGGTAAAAGTTTTAAAACGATGCCTTATTGCTTTTTCTATCGGTAAAACATATCATGATGAAGTTTGGTGTGATGTTGTTCCGATGGACGCTTGTCATCTTCTTCTGGGAAGACCTTAGCAATATGATCGACACGCTCTATACGACGGGTTTGCAAACACATATTCCTTCCAGAAGGATGATGTGAAGATTCAGCTTGAACCTTTGCCACCAGATAAACACGTCAAAATAAAAAATAAGCCCAAGTCATTTTTACTGAAGCATAAAGTTTCAGATCTATCTCCGTATATTGATGATGTTGATTCTGACTCGAGGACGAGTCCTGTCCAACCTCAGGGGAATGAAACAGAACAGGGAGTTGAAACAGAGGACATGCATATGACGTATGCAAAGACGTTGTGAACAGGGAACGACGACAGAGGGGTTGGTGTGGCTGCCGGTTCTGACTTTTGCATTTGCATTATTATTCTAACTTTTACATTATTTTAAAGAATTTACAAGGGTGTGATTTTAGTATAAATAGGTGTGTGTTTTCATTGTAATACATCAAGATTTGGAATAAACACATTTAAGTTTGGTTTCTATACCACAAACTCTAGCCCATTATCAGTCCTAATTGTCTTGACACAAGCAGAAAATTGATTTGCAACAAAAGAAAGAAAATGTGTCAAGAATTGAACAACATCACTTTTATTATTCATGAGAAATATCCAAGTACAACGAGAAAAATCATCAATCACAGTAAGAAAATACCTTTGACCTTTATATGTGGGTTCTTTATAAGGACCCCAAACATCAATGTGTACAAGCTCAACAGGAATACTAGTGGCAGATACAGAATGAAAAAAGGGCAAGTGAGTTTGTTTCGCTTGTATGCATATATCACAAATGTTTTAGGAAGAAAAATCAGTAACTTCCTTCTTTATGCTATCTAAGTACTTAAGGATTTCTACAGGTGCATGTCCAAGCCTAGTATGCCATAGATTGGAGGTGTGATTTGCTTGCTTATTACTCTACACATTCATAAGGCCATCCGATTTCAATGTCTTTCCAATTAGGTACAGCCCCCCACAAATTTTACTAATCACCTGAGATCTCCCAGTTGAAATCCCCTGCAACATACAAAACTCTGGAAAAAAGGTAATCGTGCAACTTGTCTGTTTGGTTAATTTAGAAACATATATTAGGTTAAAACAACATTCTTAAGTGTAGTAAACATCATGCAAGACAATGTTATTGGTTAATTTTACTGTCCCAGTATGGGTCACTGTGATTTTCGCCCCATTAGGCAGTTTAATTTTTTGAAGAGGTTCTGAATATACCTGGACATTTTCTAACATATTAAGACTACTAACCAGATGACAAGTTGCTCTAGAATCCAATATCCAACTAGATTTATACAAATTAAAAGGTAAGACATTAATCAAACCTGATATATTCTCCTCAATGCAATCTATAGTGCTGACGACGGCAACTTCCTCAGGACTTTTCTTTAATAGTTGCAAAATCTGTTGATATTGTTGTTGAGTGAGTACTGGAGGGGAATCAGATGTGGAGTTGTCATTGGCTGGCTGCTGAAGATTAGTCATGGCTTGATTAATTTGCTTATTCGGAGTATTACTATTCGGTCTTCCTCCTCGTCCTCTTAGAGGGTAACCAATAAGCTCATAACAATTTTTGCGCTTATGTCCCTTTCGGTAGCAATGAGAACATTCTTCTTGAGACCAGCCTTTTCCCCTTCCTCTACCTTGTCGTCCTCCTCTAATGGACATGGCTGCCATGCCATTGGGATTACGTGATACACAAGAAGAGGTGGTTCTATGTTCTTCATCTTGACATATCATAGAGTAGGCTTGATTAACTGTTGGCAATGGAGTCATGAGCAGTATTTGAAACCTTGCTTGCTGATATGAATCATTGAGCCCCATGAGAAATTGGAGCAAACGTTGTTGTTAAAGTATTTTAATATACTCAGTAGATGTCTCACACTTACAGTTGGGCAGAGGAACCAGAAGTGCGTACTCATCCCAAAGCTCCTTAAGTTTTGTCAAATAGCTAGAGATAGAGAGAGTACCTTGGGTGAGAGAAGAGATAGACTTGTGCAGGGAATAAATCTTTATCCCGTCTATTTTGTGAAATCTCTCCTTCAAATCTTGCCAAACAAGGTGGGAAGAATTAGAGAACACTATGCCATTAGCTATTTCCTTGTCGATGAAATTTAGGAGCTAATTCAGTACAACAGCATTACATCTGTCCCACTGTTCTGTAGTAGTTGACGCTCTTCAGTGTAAGTCGCATCTATAAACCCTAGTTTATTTTTGCCTCGTAAGGCCAAACACATGCTCGGCTCCACAGAGTATAGTTGTTGGCGCCAGTTAAAACCTGAGAAACTAAAGTGGTTGCTTGTGTGTCAGATAGGTGAAGATAGAGAGGGTGATTCGCATCAATTGCGGAAGCTGGTGAACCCATTGAAGGCTTAATGATAAAATCACAGAAAAAAATCGAGGGTGAACTTTCCTGTAATATAGGGCTCTGAAAAACATAGAAGAACTAGTGGCCGCACCGAAGGAAACAAAAGGCGTTGTGGCAGTA
Organism: Inga oerstediana; assembly: GCA_963210345.1. NCBI lineage: Eukaryota > Viridiplantae > Streptophyta > Magnoliopsida > Fabales > Fabaceae > Inga > Inga oerstediana. Next base: position 11,796,610 of record OY723405.1, on the reverse strand, counting down.
GAATGGCAAAGGTTTCCCTATCACATTGATCTTTAAGAACATAGGAAAATCAGAGACATTGCCAGAAAAGCAAGATAGGAGATCGTCGTATCAATTGTTCAAGCTTCATGGAATCTGATGAGGTGTTTCTTGAAGGAGCAAGGACCGAACGTTTTACAGGGTGAATTCGATGAGAAAATCACAGATCGTCATGATTCTTGAAGAAGAAAGGACTGAACATTTTATCGAGCGATTCAGACGAGGAGACTGCAGATCGTAGATCGTGAATGCGTGGACGGCATTCTTGATCAAGGATTATCTTGATCTTGACGGAGGGAGTGCGTGAACATCTATTTTTTTTTTTTTTTTTTGGAGTACCACTCAAAAATTAAAAAATAATTAATAATAATTGGTGTCTAAATTAATAATCATTATTTAAAGAAAAAAATATAAAAAAAAAATCCTCCTATTAATAATGGTTGGTGTTTAAATTGGTAATCATCATTAAAAATAAAAAATAAAAAAAAACGAAAATTAAAATAAATCCCCTTATTGATGATGATTGGTATTGTCATTCATTAAGAGAAAATAATAAATAAAAAAATGAAAAACAAAAAATAGAAAAAATATCATTTATATTGATAGGTTTAAATTAGGAAACTACTTATGAGGAGAATAATAAAAAAAATTAAAAAAAAAATCTTCACTGATAGTGATTAGGTGAAATTAGGAAGTTTGATTAATAGAAAATACAAAAAAATAAAAAAATAAAATTTAAAAAAGTCTTCATGGATGGTGATTGGGTTAAGTTAGGTAGTTCTTAATATAAAATACAAAAAAAATCAAAAATGAAAATTCAAAAAAGAAGGAGCATTTATGAAGAAAACCCTACCTTAAAACTATAAATAAGGGAGCAAGGGTTGAAGCAAGACACACAAGAATTTTGGGAGGAAATAGAGGCCAGATAGAGAGCTAATTTTATTTTCTCATTTTTCATTGCTCATGCATAATTCTCACAGGGAAGGAGAGTTGGCATAAGAGGCCGTCTTATTTTGCTTCGTCTAAATAAGGTATTAATATTCTTGCTTGAACCAATGAACATTTCTGATTAGAGATGGAGACATACCCATTTGAATACCAGACAAACCCTTATATGTGAGGCTTACAAGAGTGTTGTTGGTTTTCAATCTATTTGACTTATACTCAATGTTGTGTGTAAATTCCTATATGGATATGCTTTGCTTTTATTTTTGGCCACTTGTGTAGTTGCTATGTTTGACTTTGTTATTGTCTTCATGCTAATCCCAATATATGCTGCTGGACGTTGAGTCTTGGATCAAGAATAATGTGGGCTAGCTATTTATTGTCCCTTTGAATTATCTTATATAATTGTTGGACGTGTTTCTTTGGGAATCAAGAGGTATGTGTTGTTTTGTCTTCTTATGATACTAGGTGTCATGTATAATACCCCAAATTTTGATTAAGGGCTAATGACAATTATTAAGAATGATTTGTGAATTAAATACGAATTATTATGTGTTTTGTGGCAATTTCGGTAAATGTGCCAAAATCAGGGGAAAATTTGAGAGAATGGAAAATTATCGGTTAATTAGTTAGTGATTAATGAAAAAATTAATTACTAACTAAAAAGAAATGAGATGGATTAAATTAATCACTTGCTTTATAAGAGCCAATAAGGTTGAGACACTTGCAAGCTTATATCATGAGAGACCAGGGAGAAAAGTCAAATGGGTATTTTAATTATATTTTCTCTTTCTTCTTTCCTCCATTTCGACTGAAGTAAGGCATGGGGATGGGGAGTATGATCATTGCTTCATCTTCTTCCTTACTCATCTCTCTCATTTCTCTCTCTTTATTTCCGGCGCCGTTGTTGAAGAAGAAAGAGGAAGAAAAGTTTGAGATTAAGATGAGTAAATGACCTATAATGCAAAAACTCACTTCTTTAATGTTGTTCCTTGGATTAAGGGCTTCATTTTTATGGTTATAGATTGTCCATTGGTGAAGGTTTGAGCTTTCAAGGAAAACTAAGGATTTGTGAATCAAGTAACTCATTTGGGAAAGTTGTAGAGGTGAGTAAGACAAACATTTCTATATATATTTTGTGCCAAATGATGCAGCTTTGGAATTCTGAAATTTTTGGCCTTATTTTTGAAAATTGGGGTCATTGGTAGTTTAGCATGATATGGTTATGGAAATGGTGTTTTGGTTTATGTTGGAATAGATAGAAATGAGTTTGAGGTTAAAATATTAAGTTTGGTGATTTTGGGATTTTGGTGTTGGATGAAGCCTAAAACCAAAGCATGATAATGGAATAGGAATTTGGTAGTTTTGATGGTTCCATTAGATTCCTTGTGCAATTTTATGTGGGAGTAGCTTTGGTTTGCTATTTGGGATCATTGGAATCACTTGGATAAAAATTTGGGAAGTGCTGTCAGCTTTGCTGCGTTTTTTGTTTCTGATAAACCTCAATCGAGTGCTCTTGGGTGTCACTCGAGTGTAGCTTTGTATCTTCGTTTTTCCTTCAGCTATTCACCTCCACCTCCATGTTGAAAAGGCAAGAGTGTTGTCTCACTTGCGAGTGTTGTGGGTTCTCACTCGAGTGAGCCTCGTCCCACTCGAGTGAAGGTGTATTTAACACCATGAGCTCGCGTCTCGGGTTGTTACTCACGGCCAAGTTTCAAGAGTATGACATAGCACTCGCGGGTGCTAAGTCATCACTCGAGTGCAAAGAACTTTGCTCGTGTGATGTTCCCTTCTGAAAGTTACTTGTGCTCTCAGGAAAGCACTTCTTGACCCTCACTTTGTGGAACTCGGGTGAGCATTAGGCTACCACTATAGTGAATTGAGTTATGCTCGAGTGTAGCGATCAATTCTGGTTTTTGTCATTTCTTTCTACTCTCGGGTGATCACTTCTGGTGCTTCACTTTCTAGGACTCGGGTGAGAGTGAGGATGTCACTCGGTGTTGAGTCCATCACCAGAGTGCAATGATTAGTTTCTCGTTTCTGTCTGTGCTTTCTGTGAAGCACTCGCACGAGTGTGCTTCCGTACCCAAGTGCAAGTCCGTCATCACTCGAATGAGGCCTTCTTCACTCAAGTGAAATAGTGAAAATTCTGTTCTTGTGCTTCTAAAAGGGGATCTTTGGGATAGTTCTTCCAACCCTTTAGGGCTTTTGTTAGAGGCATTTGTAGTTTTCTAAAGGACGATAAGGATAACTAATTTAAGTAATATGAAGTCATTTGAATATTGAAATAAAGAATAACACTTCATCCCTGATTATGAATTATAGGATTTGACATTTGCCCTACTCGGGATAGACCAGTGCCAAAGCACACACAGAAGGACCAAGGTAGTGACTTTTCTCTCATGTTGTGTATGATGCTTGGTATGAATGACTTATCATTATTGTGTTGTGAAAAATCTTTGGCATGAGGCCATTACGAACTTGTGTATGTGTTATCCGCCGTAGGGCATTACAGCGTGAGCAGCCTAGGGGGTGATGGTTATCACACCCACCCCTGCCGTTGTAATTGTTAAGGCTGCGTTGTGGAATTGTGAATTCTTGTTTGATTATCTGGCCAGTGTGGCTGTGTATATTTGAAATATTTTATATGAATCCCAATTGTAGTGATATATGTTATTTGAACATGTGGTTAATACAGCGTGAGTACTTCAGCGTGAGCAAACGTAAGGGTGACGAAAGTCATACATACCCTTGCCGCTGTAACTACCGTTGTAGTTGTTATATGTGTGTGATGATTTGCTTTCATACTTTGTGATTGTGCATTCTATGAGTGATTGACACTACGGGGATTCCTTAGAATCTCACTCTCCCAAAATAAATTTCAGACAGGGTTGGAGGTTCAAAAGAGAAGTAGGTGACGAAGGACGGATAGAGTTCCGGGATAGGAGTTTTATTTTGAATATTGGTTATCATAGTTTCATGTATTTTAGATATCTGATGGGAGCAATTTATATTTTGGAATTGTGGTATAATTTTGTGTAATCCCCTAGTTAAGAGAAATAGATTATGGGCATGTGTGCATTGTAAAACCCTTATTCAATTAATGAAACCCGAGTGTGTCAGAAATTTACATTGCACTCTAATAATTATGAATGAAATCGTACTATACAGGCCATTTGTGTAATTGAAATGTGAATATGAGACCGTTGTTGAACATGTTTTAGTAAAGTTTTTGAAAACCCTGATCTTGGGAAGTTTACTTTAAATAAGTCCCAAATCATACTACAGTCTCTAATTCCACATAATCACATATTTATGAATTTAATCCCGACCTTGATCTTGAAGAGGGTTACATCATGCTTAATAAATATAGATAATGTGATTGTACTTGCCTCTTGTTTATTATGTGGTTCTATCACCCTATCTCTTGTTGTAGCGGGGTTCAAAGGATAAAAGGTACACATAAATCTCCTCATATTTGACTTCATTTTTATTTAACTTGTGCTACTTTTTCTTCTTTTTTCTTTATCCCTTTCTTAGGTCCTCTTTCAAAAAAATAGAAAAAATATTTTAACACATTTTTATAAATAAAAATAAAATGGAAAAATTCTCTTTCATGGAAAAATAAAGAAGTTGTTTTCATAAATAAAAAATACAAACCAAATAAAAATCATTTTCTCAAATAAATTAAATAAACATTTTTTCTAAAAAAACACTAACAAAGCGATGCACATTTCTACTCCCCGAACTACGTAGATTTTGATCTCTCTAAAGGGTACGTAGGCCCTAGGTTTTCATCCTAGGTCAAGTCCAATTTTGTAAATAAATATATTTTTTCTTATTTTCTTTTTGTAAATAAATGTTCTTTTTTTCTTCTTCTTTAGTTTTCATTTTATTTATTTTTGAAAATATTTTTTTATTTGGGTAATTATAATAAAATTAAAGGCCATAATATTTTTAAATAATTAACTTAGGGTAACCATTCTTATGAATGGGTGTTGTGGGGTGCCTAACACCTTCTCCATACACAATCTACTCTCGAACCCTAAATGATTTTTGTAGATCAGTTTCCATTTTTAAAAAAGATTTCTAAAATTATCCTATTTCAAAAATTTTGCTCACGGTTCCTTATTTTCCAAATTTCGGCGCATATCTTGATCTTGACGGAGGGACTAGATCAGGATGACTTTTTCTGGCGGATGACTTTTTCTGGCAAGAGCCCTAAATGCTTTGGTGTTGCAAAGTATAGGGGAACACGTGACCAAGATTGAACGCCGTGAAAAAAACAAATGATCGAAGCAGCAATGTCATATTCTCTTTACTGGGCCTTTTTGTTTTGGTATCCAATGTTGATCATTGAAATTGTCTTCTTGTGGTAGGGAGGAGGAAAAAAAAACCTCAACTCATTACCAAGAATATGGATTTGGGGATTAACCTGTGCTCTGGTACCATGGAAACACTAACACCTGAGCCATAAGATTAAGAAAACAGGATCAACCATTATTGATACTTCCTCCTTTATTTATAGACAAATGTATGGGTGCACGATACAAATAAGAACCTGTGTACCAAACAACCATTTGGGCTTCCTGCCCTACCAATAGTAGGCCCCTGAAATGACTAGCTACAGGCCCAATACAATAAGCCACTATCTACTATCTTTAAGCATGTTTGTTTGAGCTTATAAAAACTTATAAGTTGCTTTTTACGTAAATCGAGACACAACTCCTCTCACATACTTACTTCGTATACCGTAAATCACTATTAAAAAGCAACTTATAAGCAATCGAATCGCTAAAACAAACATACCCTTTATCTCATATTACAACATACTCTAATATTGTCAACAGCTATGTTCAGCTACCCCTCATCTCCTCCTACAAGCTGTTCAGCAAGTTTGATGCTCTGGCGAGTCGGCAACCAACCCTACTGCCACCACCACCAAAGCCATTGATATCCCTGCGTTTCGTGCTTGACACAGCTCTTGTATAGTACACCGTCCATTTCTTAATCTAAAATCTTTTTATCTAATTATTAGATAAATAAAATTAGTTAAATTAGGTAATATAACATGTTTTTTTCCCTTTTTTTTTTTTGAATTACAACGACAAACAAATAGCTTAAAAAATACAAAGAGTCTACTAATTAGACATCACTATAGTGGTTATATGACACTCCACCACATTCCAGCTTAAATAGCTGCAAACAAGCAAAAGATTGTATCAATAAGACATCAAAATAGCATGGTTTTTCCTAAAACACTCTAATTATGTTCTTTAATTATCTTTATCTCATTCTTACTTGATTATTGTTGAGGTAACCCCAGCAGAGATAAATGAAGAAAAGATTGACAAATATAGGAAGAAGTCTTATATTTAAAACTAACATCAACTCTCCAATTAGCACTTACATTAAGAGCAGGAGGGAGTAACCTATACTTGAGACCGTAAAAAGTTTTCAATTAAGTGAAATAAGACTCGTGATTGTAACCAGCCGATATTCCCACTTTAGTACTATAGAAGCTACTTTTAAAAAGATTGCTTATGCTCCATTTTTTAAAAAAAAAAAATTAAAATACCTTGCTTCTATTACTTGCCATTAGTAAGGTGAACGCAGCTTACCGCCTCCTGAAAAGGCTAACTACCAGATGAGGGTGTGTAGGTGTTGGTTGATACTTTGCTGTAATACTCTTGTGAAGTAATGGATACGGTTTTTGATTTTAAAAAATATATATTATGAACACTACTTCTAGCTCCCAAGATCACAATTTTGTCTTATCGGCCAAAAATTGTAACTCTTTCAGTGTTCGATAATATTGTGTCATATTTGAACATTATCCAACTACCGACAAGGCAACAAGCATCCTTTTACATTGACAAATTCGATTTAAACAATCGTATTGTTACGAACAATAGTCTAAAGGGTTAGCTCGGATACAAAATACTAACCTTATAGAATGGGAGTCCACACTTAAACCACCTTTGTTATGAAAACAAGTCTAAATGGACATTTCAAACCCAAGACATTAACATATAGAACCCCTTTGAATTTATAAACCATATTTCATTTGTGAGGATCACCATACACACAGCCCCTTCTGATTTTTCATTTTAAGTACAATTTACACAGCATACGTTATGGCTTCAACGAACACAAGCTTTTATGATTTTAAAGTCACGACCATTCTGGCACTATTGGTATTATTTCCGCTGATAGAACAAGCGCATGTCAGCCACTATATAAGTTGAGAGACACTCAATCTCAATTTCAATTCCATGAGAAATGAGAATCGACCGCTTAGAGCTTCTTATAGAAGAGTCGGGCCAGATTACACAGTGATCCGCTCAAGAAGAACAGGCACTAAACAATCAAACATAGAAATCCTCATCCACCATAAAACCACATGTGGATTAAATTATATTAAACTTAGCAATCAAACATACAGATCTCCAACTAGTTCCATTAGATACAGCAGTGAGCACAAGGATCAGACCCCCCTATCTTATTCACAGACCATTGGAATTAAATTATATCATGCATAACTCGATATTGTATGATTACAATACAAAGTCGAAAACAGAAATGAGAGGGTCCCAAGAACATGTGAAAGAAACTCAAGTTCAAAGTCTAAGATCACAATCAGGGGCTAACGTTACTGCTTAAGGAGGGCGTACCCAACCGATATATTGCAAAACATTAGAGCGAAATTTGCCAGCATCGCATATTTCCTGTAAGAATATCCATACAATAATTTAGAAAGAGGTTTAATTAGACGAACCAAAAAACTATAATTAAAACTATATTTAATTTTTGAGATGCGATTTTTGAGGCAAAAACAAAACATCAGAATTGAAAAGATAGTAGGGAGCAGACCCGATCTTGAGCCGGTTCTCGGGCTCGCCGGTGGAATAGCCAGTAAAATAGAAATATCGAGAAACGGTGTATACAACTCCAAGCGCAGCACAAATGCAGGGGTGCTTTAGGCCACCAAGAGCCATTAGCATGAAGAACATAGGCATCATTTCCAGGGAATTTTGGTGCCCTCTCTACAGTCAGTGACACAAAAAAAAAAAAAGAAGAAGAAAAAGAAGAAGAATCCATGAAAAATCAAGGAATAATAAAATACCACCAAAACAAAATCACTGGAATGCGATAGAAATGAGACCTGAATGCAGTTGAAGAGCTTAGCATCTTTGTTTTCAGATTCTGAAGCATAAAGGGTGGGATAAAACACTTTATACCTGCGAGGAATTTCGACAAACACCTTGTAAACAAAATTACTACCATGTAAAAAATTGAGAAACTAATAGGGAAAATGAATAGAATGGGCAGATACGTACTTCTTGCGAGCTTTGCCGACTTGAACAGCCATGTAGAAATTGAGAAAGCAGTAGAGAACGAGGACGATAACGACGTAGCCATATTCTTTAGGAAGCAACTCCACTACGTTAGCCATTTTTCGGTCGAGTGAACGATGGAAGATTCCAGAGCGAATTGCACAAGGAAGAAAATGATGGGAGAATAAAAGGAATGGCTATACCTTCTTATATCCACGCCGCACACAGACTCGACCGCGTCGCTCGGCTTGATTATTCGAATGGCTGTGGGATTATTGATTTTGTTTATAAACACTGTATTTTTGTTTTTAAAAATAATAAAATAATAAATGGTAAACTGTTTCAAAAAATTGTTTTTTAAAATAAAAATTTGTTTTTAAAAACTGAAAAAAAAAATCAGTTTTTAGTAGTTATTTTATTTTATTTTTTTCTTATTTTTTATTTTTTTGAGGCTGCACTTATCCACTATCAATATTACACTATCATTGACGACCACTGTCATGTCATCACTGGTGACCATACCGCCACGTTACTTCAAAAACAGATTTTTCAAACATTATCCAAACATATTTTTTGGGTTTTTTATTTTTAAACCTGTTTCCAAAAACTGTTTATGAAAACAAAAAACAGAGAATATAACCAAACAAGCCCTAAATCTAAACACTTCCACTGCTTTAAAAAAATAGGTGGAGGTTGGAAATTTCAAGATAATAATAAATAAGGGTAAAGGTGTATCTAACACTTCGATCTATTTTGAAGGTGCAATCAGCACCCTAAAGTATTTTTGGAAGTGTAATCAGCACCCTAAAGTATTTTTGGAAGTGTAATCAGCACCCTAATGTATTTTTGGAGGTGCAATCAGCACTCTAATGTATTAACAATGAAGCAATTACCACTCTTCACTAACAGAATACTAACTCTATTTACTGATACACTCTTTCCTTTCTTTTTTCATTGATCTTAAATATATTCATCTCTTCTTTTAGTATTTAAGGGTATAATTTTACCCCTAATGTATTAAAAATGAAGCAATTACATCCTTTCACTAACAAAATATTAACTCAAGGTTTAAGGTTTATCTTTCTCATTATAGTTCCCCTATCATTGTGATGAAAGTATTTGATTTTGGTCTTATTGAATCTCAAAATCCAAATAAAAGAAGAAGTCAAGTCAAAATCATATAAGACTTTTATTCATAGTAAATTATCAGTTTTAAACACAGATACATGAATATATTAAATTGTATTAAATTCTCTAAGTGAAGGGGTGTAATTACTTCATTTTTAACACATTAGGATACTAATTGCACCTCCAAAATTAGCATCCTGAAATATTGTAGGGTAATAATTATACCTTCAAAAATAATTTAAGGTGCTGATTATACCTCCAAAAATAGATCGAGGTGCTGGATACACCTTTACCCAATAAATAATAAGGAAAAAGTAATGGGGTAAGATGCAAAAATATCGTTAAGATTTTACCAGAACTATATCCAGCACCATATGATTTAAGAGGCAAGTACCTATAAATTTTAAAAATAGGGGCAACAATTCTAGGGTCGTTATCTAAACCAAACGTCGGTTACTTTATTTCAGTATGGCCCATTGGGATGTCCAGATCAATCAATGTAGATAATCCCATCCCATTGATCTTGCAGCTCAACTTAAACCATGAACAGTTCAAAACCAGAGAACCTACAAATATTGATGAAAACCAAAAGCAAAAAGAGGATTCTCACTGAGCTTGGATTCAACTTCCTTTGGTTTTTTCTGCAACTTACAAACACTAATTAAAACCGAAAACAAGTCAGATGGTTTTCCTTTGAATTGCAAACCCAAAGTTCTTACGAAAAATTTTGCTGAAATAGGAAAACAAACAAAACCCATATTCTCTTTCACTTCAAAATAGGTTAACACTCAACACCGTACACACTCTCCATATAGGAAAGAAAACTAAGGAACTTACCCGCAAGTCTTAATGTCTTGTGGCCGTGGAATTTTATCAAACAGATGGTGGCCAATGAAAGGTGTGGAAGAGAGAAGAGAGGAAAAGAGAAGCACGAGCTTGTGAAGATGGCAGGAAGCCCATGGTGAAGGGTTTTGTGCTCCCTCGGTCTTCCTCTTGGCCATAATGGATTATGGATTTCCTACCGAGAGAGCACAAAAATCCCAAGCTCCGAATGGGTGATCTGAACATATTTACCACCCACTACTATAGAATTGAGATATAATTACCCCCAAAGACGTCCCAAATTGAAAATTGGGTGGTTAAAAAGGGAGGCGGTGACATTTTTATAATTATATATATGTAGGGGAACCTTTAGGCGCCCCAAATTTGAATTTGGGACGCCTAAAGTGCTTCCTGGCGCGAAATATAAATTTTATAAATTTTTTTAGCGCCTGGAGCTGGGTTTAGGAGTTCCAAATTCATTTGGGACGCCTAAACCCAGACTTTAGGCGTCCCAAATGGCATCCCAAATGCCATTTGGGACGCCAAAAGGCGTCCCCTACGCATGTCAGACACTTGTCTGACATGCGTCTTCTCAACTATCACACCCCTCCTCACATCCTCTCAACAATAACTTTACTCTTCTTCCTCCTCTCCCCACCCACCGTCGGCCCTCCTCTTTGTTTTTTTTCTTCAACTCTTCCCTCCTCCCTTATTCAAGCTCTTTGTTTCTTCAACTCGTCCCTTCTCCCTTCTTCTTCCTCTTTGTTTCTTTGTTTCTTCAACGCACGCACAGTCGACCCTGCTGCAACTTCACCTCCTCCACAGTGTGTAGATTTTTGCTCTCTCCTCCACCTCCTTCCTTCCATTGTTGTGCACACCACCGTGGATCTCCAACGTCTTCTCTACCTCTCCAACATACTAGCTAGTAGACGCCCCAGATCAGGTTGGTTTATTTTCTTCTTGTTTTTTTTTTGTAACATAATGGTATATTTTGTTTTTGAAATATAAATTTACTTGAAATGGTTGAGATTGTGCTTATATATTGCTTATATTGAGATTAGCCTGATGTGTTTAATGTGGTTATATTGCTTAAATTGCATGTATTCGGGAATGGTTTATTTTCTTGTTTAAATATAAATTTACTTATGTATAATAGAAATCCATGTTGTTCAGTTTTAGGGAAATCTAGCTTTTATAAGCCAATGGAGATTTATCCATACACACGTAGTGGCACCACCCCATTTCATTGGTCTTGTTCCTGCACCATTAATTAGTATATATAATAAAATAAAATATGATTTATTTAAATTAAAGAAATTCTTGTATTCCAAACGAATTATGAAGAATAATTCAAGCCAAAACTAAAAAAGAAAACCATAACCCCAATATTCATTAAATGATTTTTATCTAAATATTTTCAATAAAACAATTTTATTTTTGGAAGAACTCAACTTAAAATTGTTTTGTTAATATGAAACTCGTTTTTTTTAATTCTTCCAAACCTCAAAAAAATTCTTTAATTTAATCTTATTGTATTTATTTTATTATACATTAATTTTATATACATATACTTATTAAAAAAATAAGTTACATAGCACTGAAACCCTTTTAAGAGGAGAGAGGAGGCTAGGAGGGGGCAATAAAGTTATTAAGCCCATATTTTAAAATCCTAAATTGGGTTGATAACTTAATTAGGCAATCCCATCATATGTCGTTGAGAATTGTACTAAACGTGTGAATGTTATTGGTAATGCCTTAGGTGGTAACAAAATGGATCATAGTTAGATGAATGCTTTGAGAACTAGTGAAGAATATGAGAAAGGGGTGGACGAATTTATTAAATTCGCTAAAAAGAATGCTCCTGCAAGAAATGGGAAGTATTTTTGTCCTTGTGTCAATTGTTTGAATGAGAGTCGACGGGATGTTGATGTCATAAAGGATCACCTACTTTGTGATGGAATAAATCTGCGATACACAAGGTGGATATGCCATGGTGAAGAAGTAACTGATTGTCCGTCACACAAGAAGGAAGCTGTGGATGTCATAGATGAAGATAGAATGGAGAGAATGATTAACGATGTTGAGGCAGAATCCTTTGCGCAGTCGCAGGAGTATGACAGCCTGCGGAGTGATGCAAAGACACTATTGTACAGTGGTAGTAAGTACACGTGGCTGACAGGAACATTACATTTGGTTAATTTAAAGGCAACTTGTGGGTGGACCGATAGTAGTTTCACATTGCTACTTGAACTATTGTGTGATATGTTTCCAGAGGATAATGTACTTCCAAATCGTATGTATGAGGCCAAGAAAATCCTGTCTACAATGGGTATGGAGTATAAAAAGATACATGCTTGCCCGAATGACTGCGTACTGTATAGAAATGAGTACGGAGGTCTTAGTGAGTGTCCTAAGTGTAAAAATGCACGATACAAAGTGAAAAAAGATGGTGGTTGTGGTGATGTGACAAGTAAAAGGCAACCTTTAAAGGTTATGTGGTATCTTCCAATAATACCACGTTTTAAACGTTTGTTTGCGAGTGCAACAAAAGTGAAGAAGTTGAGATGGCACTCTGATGAGAGAATATCTTATGGGAAATATCTTCGGCACCCAGCTGACTCTCCACAATGGCAAAAAATAGATGAAATGTTCCCTCAATTTGGCAGCGAGCCGAGAAACTTACGGCTTGGGCTTTGTACAAACGGCATCAATCCGTATAGAACTCTTACTAGCACACATAGTGCGTGGCCGGTTCTCCTTGTAATATACAATTTGTCTCCCTGGCTATGTATGAAATGTAAGTATATGATGCTATCTATGATGATTTCTGGACCAAAACAGCCAGGGAACGATATTGATGTCTATTTGGCGCCTTTGATTGAGGACTTGAAGAAGTTGTGGGAGGAAGGCGTAGATGTGTTTGATGCTTATAAGAAGGAGTCTTTCAAGCTCGTGCAATGATTTTCACAACCCTCTGGAGGAACCACTTGGCGACCCTTCTCCCACTCCAGTGTCGGGAGACCCTTGCACCCTCTATTTGGATGATCCACTGTTGCGTGTTGTTGCTGATGCTTTTGTTCACACACGTGCTACCACCCACCATCATCAGCAAATTCCGGAGGATTTTCGTAGGGTGAATGTGATGAGTGTTAGAAAGGGGGAAGAAGGTACAGCCATCCTTGTTCCTGATCCAGAGGTTGGCACATTAGGTCAAGCGATAAGATCTTTCATCCTTTGGCCTCGCAATCTTATTGGTTCAGACGCAATACCTCCAATGGTAGGAATTACCTTACTGTTACTGAAAATCTGTTGGCATTCTAATAACAATTTGTTTTTTGATATTCTAAAAGGATGACGAAGCTGCGAGCAAATGGCCCTACTTAGCACGGCTGCAACAGATCTACAAGGGCATTAAACAGATTGACTTGAAGATGCCTCCAAGGATTGTGGGCCAAGTGGAGTATCCCTACACAATTGACAATACAAATCTCAAGCAGTTTATCAGGTTGGAGGAGATATATGCAGGCTGGGTGAAATTTGCAGTCCGGTAAGTTTTTTTTTTTCAATTTTCCCATAGAATTCATTTAGTGGTTTTTTGTTTTCATACATTCAATAATTGATTCCTCATTTTAATTCTATTATAGCACCTTTCACGATCTCTGCACAAACATAGAAAGACGTGATTGGTATGGATTCTTATGTCCTGCGAATACGACAGGGGATACTTGTACTGTGGCGCATAGGACTCACTATGTCGGCTATGCAATGGCACAAACCAAACTTCGTTGTTATCTAGCACCCATTGTCCAACGGTTCATATTTACATTTTGTTAATTTAAGAAGTTTAATAAATAATTGTCTTCTCACTCATCTAACTTCATTTTAATGTGTACATGTTGTTAAAGTTACTACTGGAGTTTGTGTGTTATATGTTCCCGCCGCAACGTAGTCTATTGGTTTGATCCCTTGAGTAAAAAGCCAGACAGAGATACAAAATCCGTCTTCGACACGTAAGTTATTCTGTTTGTATTTCATTGACAAAAAAAAATGAATGGTTCTAATTTCTGTTCATTTTGCTTTTCATGATAGTGCTTGTCAAACATATAGAGTCCTAGGTGGGTCACGCGAGGGTACAGTTGTTAAAAAGCCAAAGTGGTTTTATCCGATAGTAAGTACATTCGATCCTACCTAATTGTTTCATTGACGGTCCTTTTAGACATACCTTTATTGATTTTAACAACCAATTGCATCCCTTTGATTTAAAGTGCCCTCGGCAACCTAGCAACACTGAATGCGGATATTATGTTATACTTTATATGTATAACATAACTCAAAGTGGAATTACTAGCGATTTTGAAAAGGTAATCACTTCTTCATTCTCAAATGATAATATTTTTGGTGTTCTAATCGAAATGCTAATTAATTCATTTGCTTGAGATTCATTTCATCAAAGCTTACTTTCTAATTTTCAGATTTTTGATAATGAAGATGCCTACCTACGTGAAGACCTTGATTTGATTAGAGATCTTTTGGCTGGACATCTTCTTCAACATATAGAGCAGTAAAATTTTTATTTTATATCAGTTTGTAGTTGTGTGATGACAGCATTTTGACACTTTCTGGTTGTTTTTTGTTGATATATATAGTAGTAGGTTGTATGAAAGGTTATTGTATGTATATATAATAAAGATTGTAGTGCTGGATGTCCTTACCAGTTTGTAACGAACAGTGTGGTTTATGAATCCATCTTCTATTCTATTTCTGCAATTTGAATTCGTTGGGTAATACAGAATGTAAATTATGGTATAAAAAAAAAACCTAACTTTTAGACGTCCCAAATTAAGAATTGGGAGGTCTAAAGTCCCCCAGCGTGGGACTTTAGGCGTCCCAAATTACAATTTGGACGCCTAAAGTCCCCCCAGGGTGGGACTTTACACGTCCCTATCATTTGGGACGTCTTTTGTTACAACTTACTACGCCCCCAGTATATTCGTCCCCCCGTTTTGGAACGTTAAAGGTGCCAAATTTGGGAGGTTATAGCCCCTTTTTGTAGTAGTGACCGACTTAACGACAATGTTGATTGGAAGAGAGGAAGGAGATGAGGTTCGGCGAGGGATGCAATGGCAAGACGTGGCTTAGAAGGAGGTTTCAGGGGGGATGGCCAGCTTGGGCTGAGACCTGAGGGGATGGAGGCGCGAAACAATGATAGTAGAGAGAAGAGGATGAGTGACAGTCATGAATTTGCGGATGATGGAGGAGGGGTTTTTTTTTTATTTTTTTAAATAAAAATTTAACATTTATAGGATATTTTTATTTTTTCACCCACTATCAACTAGGATATTAATAAACCCACATAAGCATTCACGTCACACTTTTAGGTTAAACCTAATATTATTTGCACCTCTAAAAAGCATATAGTATTAAAGCATTTTTAATAAAAAATTTTGTAGATTTTTGTACATCTTAACCCTTATTTAATTCTTTTACGATATACAGGTTAATCCTTATAATTTGACCTGCTCTTTGCTTTCTTCATCTCTTACCTTCTTGCTTTTTCCTCCTTAACCAACCTCTCCCAGCAGTGGCGAAAATGTGAGGGTTTATCCCACTCGTGACGAACGCCAGCTTTTGCAAATTTACCTTCACGACGGTATCAACAAACAGACACATGCCCTCCTCCATGTTTCCTTTCGATACATCTATTATATAGGATTCCATAACTACCATCTAGGTCTTCTCATCGCCTTCTGTAAGTATGTTTGGGATCATGATTGGAGATTCCAAAAATGCTTATACACATAAGTCGAAATAACACTTTTGTCACGTACTTACCTTATATATTATAATTTACGATTGAAAAACTATTTTTAAAGACTCCAATCGCTATTTTAAAGAAGCACTATGACTTCAAACGCAGTCACCCTTGGGTGACGGTAGTAACTGTAACATGTCCAACCTATGTCATGCGTGCCAAAGCCTCTCCCCTGAATTCCATTGATTTATTTCATGGACTGTAAATCCTAATGCAAACAACATTGATGTTGTTTGCCTCTCACACAATACGCCTAGGTCCTCATACTACAAGAACACAATGCAAAAGAAATCACAAAAAACTGTTTCAAAAAAGGGGAATATCTATCAGTATAACAGTAAAGATTTTTTTTTACCAGGGAAAAATATTCCCAGTTAGGCATAATAACCGAGCATAGATTAAAGAGTTTTTTTTACCAGAGCAAAGACTAAAGAGTTTGATGGTGTCCCATGATCACGTAAGAAAAGAAAAGGGGCTATATGGGGCTTTGCTTAAGGGAGAGTTCATAGATGGATCGAGAACAGAGTTTTAGGAATGGATTTGCTTAAACGAGAGTTTCACATTACCAGTTTCAGCATCATCGAAAGGAAGCACCGGCTGAAGAATTACAGGTCGGTGACGACGGTGCATAGATTCGAGGGCGACGGGAAGATCTAGACGGTGGTTCCGGAATCTTACATAGTCGATGCACCGGAAGGAAATTAAACACGGAGGAGGACACACGTATGTTTACCGATAATGTCGTGAAGCTCAATATGCAGAAGCTGGCGTCCGTCATGGATGGGATGAACCCTCACGTTTTTGCCTCTACTAGTGGGAGAGTTTGGTTGAGGAGGAAAAAGTAAGAACATAGAGGATGAAGAAAGCAAAAGCTTTGTGTTGAGGAAGGGGTAGAGTTGGGAATATGGGCCGACCCTTAACGTTAGGACCGGCCCTAAAGGGTTCGGGGTCAGGAAAATTACAGTTTTTCAAAATCCGGCCCGAGAGCATCAGGGTCAGGGCCGGCCCGCAGGGCTGGGAAGCCCTTTTCACAATATTTAACTATTTTTCCTGTGTATTTTCCCCAAAGAGATATAATTAATAAATAACAACGATTAAAGTTCTAATTTAATACATAAATGTTGTCAACATTAAGGTTTAAATAACACGTCTCTTGCAACAAACAAACACAGTTACTAATGTATAATCAAAGGTAAAATTATGTCCATAAATAACTCATACAAAGGCCAAAGTATAAGAAGGTAAGAAGCTCAATACTCTAACCTCTAAACAACATGAGTATGACGACTATCATTTTCACCTTCTTCGCCACTATCATCAATTTCAAAAACATTTGATTGTGTTTCACTTTGAGCAGTAGGTTCAAATAGTCAAATAATCACAACCTCCATAAAAAATCATACTCTATCAGGCAGAATAGTATATAATATGATTTTATTCTAAATAGGCAGAACAATATACTCAAAAATCATACTCTATACAATATGAGGATAAAGTGATATATAGATTCAATAAGGCAATTCAAAAATGTAAGATAGTTCCTGTCTAAAAAAAAATAAAAAATAAACTGGCTTAAAGGGTCGGCCCGAGGCCCTCTAGGGCCGGCCCTTTTAAGCCCGAGGCCCTATAGGGCCGGTCCTTTTAGGGCCGACTTCTTTCTAAGGCTACAATTTACAAACCCGACCTTTAAAGGGCCAGGGCTTAAAAGGGTCGGCTTGACGGGCTTGGCCCGTTTTCCCAACTCTAAGAAGGGGAGGGAGAAGCCGCATTTTTTTTCCTGATGTGACATTGAGAATAATGTCAAATAAGAAAAATTTTGCACCACAAAGTACAAGTTACGATTATAAACCTACAAGATGAAATAATTAATATTTCTTAATAATAATAATAATAGAGGGGAGAATTTTGACTAGAGAAAAGAAATAGAACTGGTGCCAGTCTGAATTAGAAGGATTCGGCTCACCTCCGCTGCGCCTTAACATCCGCTGCGTCCGCTGCGTCAAAACTACACAGTTTTGGTGTAGTTTTGGGTGCAAAATGACAGCTGGTCTTTTTTTTTTTTATGGTATTCATTATTTTGAAGGATTTTTCTGGAAGCATCTAGCATCTTAAAAATGTTTCAAGTAGCATACACTATATTAAAATAATTTTTGGCGTTTTTAATCCCCTTCAAATATTTTTTCAGTTATACCCTGTGTCTTACCAAACTGAATATAATCTTACCCTTAACTTATTTTTTCAGCTCCAAAAATTACTTTAAAACATTAGGTGCTACTAGAAAAATATATTTAGATTGGATGGAAATTAATAAACCAATATCCTATGTTTTGGGTGCTAGTTACTATTGAAAAAAATACATTAAAAATAAAATTATAGTTAATCTCCTAAGGCACTGGCCACTGGGTACAACTAAAAAAAATATTTTAAGCAGTTAAAAACACCAAAAATTATTTTAGAATACTTTATGCTACTCGAATATTTTAAAGTAATTTTTTGAGCTGAAAAAATACATTAAGGGTAAAATTACGTAAGACACTAGGTACAACTGAAAAAATATTTGAACGGGTTAAAAGCGTCAAAAATTATTTTAATATACTGTATGCTATTTGAAACATTTTTAAGATGCTAGATGCTTCCAAAAAAATCCTTTAAAATAATGGATACCATTAAAAAAAAAAACGGACCAGCTGATCATTTTGCACCCAAAACTACACAAAAACGGTGTAGTTTTGACGCAGCGGACGCAGCAGATGTTAAGGCGCAGCGGAGGTAAGCCGAATCCGAATTAGAATTGGTATCAATTTGAATTAGCGGTGGAAATTTCTTTTTCAATAGGATTTACGGTATATAAACTAAGTATATGAAAAGAGTTTTATCTTAACTTATATGTACGTGTTTTTAGAACACTAACTCAAACATACACATAATTGGAGAATTTTTCCATGAGGAATAGAAGTGGGAAAGAACAGCGTTCTGCTTCTCTCCTTCACGTGTTTTTTTTTTTTTTCAAATTTAATCAAGGGTACAATTCATTTAAGATTTATAAAGTAAAAGGCTTTGACTTTTCGGAATTTAAACTTCTGTTTCTTGCCATAGAGGATAAGTCTTCTTATCATACCAACCAAAACCATATTGGTACTTGCTCCCTTCCAATTTAAACCAGATGGTTTTTCCATCAACCCATATCCTCCGAAGTCACTAAGCACTAGCGGGATTTTCGAAAAGTTGCATTAGTCGAAGGAAAAACACAAAAAATGAAAAAAGAATAATTCCTTCACTCATAATTTATTAATTATAATGGATGAATGTGTAAAATTAATAATGAACTTTTGGATGAGGTGCCATAATGTTTATTTAGGTGCTAAAATATTACGAACTATTCTAAAGAGGTGCAAAAATAACAACTCGTTAATTCTCCTTAACAGCCGCTAACCTCTTTTTGTGTGGGCCCCACTTCACCCGCAACCTCATTTTTCTCTGCAACATTCTCTCTGCTCACATTACCTTACTGTCATAACTGAAGTTGTAAGAAACGCTCTGCAATTCATCAACGGCAAAATTCACAACCTCAATTTCAATTCTCCTCAACAGGGGTGGAAAGGAAAGAAACAAAATTAGCGGAGAGATACAGCTAGCATTAAAAACCAAGAAAACACGATTCATTTCAAATCATCGAAGCAAGAAACATCAGCACTGATGAACCATATAAAGGATAAAATTATGATGAGGAAAAATGAAGGACCTAAAATGAGCGCTTTTTGTAGGTAAGGGTCCAGGAGAAGAAGGCGAAGTAAAGCCGGGGAAGTGGCCGGTAAAAGTCATCCAGTCCAACAGGGTAGCCTCCATGGCCAGCCACACCGCCCATATGGGCCTTGTTTGGGATTGAATTAACTGGATTTCCTTGGAGGAGAATTGAAATTGGGGTTGTGAATTTGGCCGTTGATGAATTGCAGAGTGTTCCCTGCAGGCTGCAGCTTCAGTTATACTTACGACTGTGAGGTAACGCAAGGAGAGAGAAGGTTGAAGGTGAAGTGGCACCCCCACAGAAAGAGGTTAACGGCGGATAAGAAGAATTAACGGATTTGTAATTTTTTTTTTTTTATGAAAACGGATTGGGAGAATTGTGAATAAACACTTGTTGGATAAATTAATTGTCAAATGGTGCCTTGAAAGATTTATTACACTTAAACGAAAAATATTTTACTTACAATGGAAGATTATTTGTACATTCATATGAAATATTTTTGCATACACGGAATATCATTTATACACAACGGAAAGATCGTTTGTATGCACGAAAGATTGCTTTCACACTTGATAGTATTTAATAATTAATTTACTTCAAAGATATTTTTGAGTAATTTTCTCAAACAGGTTTATTATTTTTACACCTTTTAAAAGAATTCATATATATTTTCACACTTAAATAAATATTATGGCGTTAGATGCACCTCTATCAAAAATTCATCATTATATCATTGTTGATCCTTAATATATTATCAAATTTTTTATTTTGGTTTATCTAGTTTTAAGTTGTTACTTATAAATTTAAATATATGAATCAAAACCAACCAATGAAAATTATAGGAAGTAAAATCAAAATCCGACAAGATATAAAGGCTAATCATGGTGTCACCCAAAAAAAAAAGTTTCCTCATAAATGCTATTTGAATTTATATATAATTTATAATATAGTTTATTTTGATTTTATTTAGATTCATATAACAAAATTAAACCCGATGTGTCAGAAAGAAAGGCAAGTGAATAGCTACTAAGTAACAAGTGATCACCTGTAAGTTATGTGTAATATACTTTGAAATTTCATATATGCTTCGATAGTTTGCGAAGTGCTGCTTTCCCTCATTTCCACCTACAAGCTCTTTAGCTAGTTTGACGCTGTGGCTGCAACCAGCCCTGCTGCTGCCACCACCGCCGCCATCACCACCAAATTCACCGACATCCGGCTTTCTATGCTTGATTGTCCTTGTGTAGTAACCTCTACTTGAGGCTCTGAAGAATTTCATTTGAGTATAACAAGACTTGCAGTGTGTTCGGATGATTTCATAAAATCATGATTTGGATGTCAAACACCCAAAATTTTACCAAACCATGATTTTAAGATCAAAAACATCATTTTGAGAAAATCCATTTTTTTTGTTTTTTTCCTTATGTGGGCCCCACCATCTCTCTCTCTCTCTCTCTCTCTCTCTCTCTCATTAGTCATTTTTCATTATATGGGTCCTACACCATGAAAAATCACTTATTTCTCATAATCTATTATCTATAAGTTATTCTCTATTTTTTCTCCAGAAGTTATTCTCCAAAAGTTAATTCGAACACAACCTTATTATTGTAACCACATGTTCCCACTTTAGTAGTGTATACGCTACTCCCTCCGGTCCTAATTATAAGATAAAGTTGACTTTTTTGGAGAAATTAAGGAAGCTAATTAAATTACTTTAGAATATTTTCATTTTTATTTTTTTTTCTCAAAACTAATTAATTTGACTAATAAAATAATATATAATCTAAGAATATTAAAAATATAAACACTCTAAAGTAATTTAATTGGTTTCCTTAATTTCTCCAAAAAAATCAATTTTATCTTATAATTAGGATAAGAGGGAGTACTTGTTTTTTTGTGATACGATATATGCTGCTTTTAACTCGATTCAGACGATTCTGTATCTTAGATTCAAATAATCACAATGCTATAAACACCAGTCTATTGAAGGAAAAGAACTTAAACCAAAAAAACACATTTGTTATGAAAACAAATTTAAAATGGAGAGTTCGACCCTTATTAAGAAGAAGAAACCTTTGAACTTATAAACTCCACCAACACATATATAGCCTCTTATGATTTTTCATTTGAAGTTCGATTTACACAACATGCATTATGCCTCTAATGAAGATAAGCATTCGTGATTTTAAAGTCATGGCCATTTTGGCACTATTGGTATCAATCCAGCTGAGAAAGTCAATCTTTTATAAAAATGGATGTGGTTAAATTAAATTAAACTAAACAACCAAACCTACAAATAGATCCCTCGTGAGAGTCTCTCTCTCCCCCTTGTGAGAGTCTCTCTCTCCCCCTTGTGAGAGTTTTTCCGGTGAGGTTCCCTGTGTTCCTTGCTACCGTTGTTCTTTGAGCAACGTGAGCTTCTATTTTCTGTTCCCTATCCCTACTATTTCTTCTCTGTTTCCCATCTTTTCTGAATTTCTATCCCTTATTCCTATTAGTCTCTCTCTGTTTCAATCTTTTCTGATCTTTCCCTTCTTCTTCTCATCTCTATAAATTTCTGAGTGAAAAGTGTTACCTTTGGGTGTGTGTGTTTGTGATTTGTTGGTGTTAGGAGGTATGGAGGTTCAAAATGAGAGAAGTATAAAAACAACAAAGGAAGTTTTTCTCAATCTGAATAAGAAATCCGATCGGAGGAAAGGGGGTGCTTTAGTTGGTAAGCTTATGATAGAAAAAAAGCTCAATAAGCCAACTGTGATTGCTATGATAAAGAAGGGCTGGCAATTGGGGGAGGAGGTTGAAGTCCATGAGATGGACCGGAATAAACTCATCTTTCTATTTCGTTTCAACAAAGCTGAAGACTATTTGAGGATTTTGAAGGGACGACCTTGGTCCATCCAGGGACACCTCCTGAATTTGCAGATATGGGAGGATTTTATGGTCCTTAATGAGGTGAACTTCATGACCTCTCCTTTTTGGGTGCAATTTCATGGTCTCCCATTGGAAGCTTTTGACAATGAGAATGCGACTATCCTAGCGAATGCAGTGGGGGAAGCATTAATGATTGAAAATCCTGAGGTTGATGGCAAACTTAAAAGAGGATTTGTTCGGGTAAGATCTCTTATCAACTTGGAAGAGCCATTAATAACTGGTTTTTGGGTACCAAGAGAAAAGAAGGATCCTGCTTGGGCAACTATTCGGTATGAACGGCTACAGATCTTCTGCTATAGTTGTGGTAGAATAGGACATGAAGCAAAGGGGTGTAATGATATCCAAAAGCGAGAAATTCAGGAGACGGGAGGAGGTAAGGAGTATGGAAGCTGGTTGGGTACTCCCAACGTTAAAACCCTTGAGGAATGTTTAGTGGTGTGCAAGGATGGCTGGGTTGAGTCGCAAACAAGGATGGAGGCAAGTCCGGTGGCCGGAGCACACAGATCGAGACCGATGGAGATTGAAGCTACCAGTTCAGGAAAGGAGAAAATCACGGAGCATCATGATGTAGAAGATACTATTCAAGTCAAAGATTGGGATGGCAATAATGGGAAAAGTATGAAAGTCTCAATATCTTGCAAACAAAATTTGGCCAAAGAAAAGGCTTCCGACCAACCACCAAGAAATGATAGCAATTTTAAAGATGCCTTGACTTTTCCCATAATAGATCCAAATCAAGCGGGGCCCAGTGTCAAATTAGCACAACATGATCGTGAGAAGGATGATGATAAAGTAGACACTAGGAATTCTACTTGCAAGACTTTTCCCATAATAGATCCAAATCAAGCGGGGCCCAGTGTCAAATTAGCACAACATGATGATGATAAAGTAGACACTAGGAATTCTACTCGCAAGACGATTAAAGTTCAGCGTACTTCAAAAAATAAGAAAGCTCACTGTCACAATGAGCCGAAGAGGGAAAGTGGCCATCTGACTACCTTAACCACTGGTGATTTAAGTCAAGCTATAATCCCTGCACAATCTCTTTCACCAATGTCATTGGTCACTAATGGGCTTCAAGGAATAAATCTGAAGCGAGCAGGTGATGACAACCTGGACCAAGCTGAGAGAGTCAGAAGGCGTCGTCTCTGTTTTGAGGAAGTAATAGTGGAGGAAATTCGAATTCAACCTCCAGTAAAATCAAAACCCCAATACCGAAGGAATCTCCGCTCACTAAAACAGGTAATTCGGCGACAAAAGGGGTATGAGCCACCAGGTACGAATGAGAACCAGGTTGAATTGGTGGAGATCGACTTCCCAGAGCAGTGGCTTGAACCTAATGGCAATAGTGATGGTAATCTTAACTCTTCTTCCTCGACTCAAAACGCCGGTGGTTGGATGGGACCAACCACCGGTTCACAATGATTACCTTAGCTTGGAACTGTCAAGGCTTGGGGGCAGCTTTGACAGTTCGTAACCTAAAGAAGGAGTGTCAATTAAACAAACCTCAGATGGTCTTTTTGATGGAAACAAAACAAAAAAAGAATTTTGTGCGTAAAGCTAGGCGTAAATGTGGATTTCATGAAGAATGGATGGTTGAACCAATTGGCAAGAGTGGAGGTCTGGCACTCTGGTGGTCAGAAGCAATCATTGTAAACGTCCTTTTCTCCTCTGCCAACATCATCCATGTAAGTATTTCATCTACTATTCTTGACACCCCTTCTTATATAACCTTTATTTATGGGCCCCCAGTAGAGCAAGACAGAAATTTGTGTTGGCAAGAAGTTCAGAGAATTGCAGGAGGAATGAATCAATCTTGGCTATGTCTTGGTGACTTCAATGATATTCTATCTCCAGATGAAAAAAGTGGTGGCCAGCCACGGGCAATAAGAAAAATCCTGAATTTTCAATGCTTTGTCTCTGATTGTGAACTAGGGGATCTTGGCTTCAATGGGTTTAAATACACATGGTGTAATAAGAGAGAAGGGCAAGACACAATCCGAGAAAGACTGGACCGGGCATTTGGCAACATCCAACTAAGAGAGGCTTTCCCAAACTTACAGGTTTTTAATATTGACCCCTTGGGGTCTGATCATCACCTCCTGCTGGTTAATATGTGCCTCCATAGACAATGGAGACCTCGGCCATTCAAGTTTGAATCTATCTGGTCTACTCACTCTGATTTCATTGATGTAGTTCATCGTGGATGGCAGCATAACTTAGTAAGCCTCTCCTCATCTCTTGTTTCTTTCCTACATCGATTAACCTCTTGTAGGAAAGAGCTAATGCAATGGAGTAAAAAAGTCTTCCCTAATAATCGGAAGTTGATTGAACAATTGAAAGCTCAACTGGCCTTACTTACACAAGCTAGTGTTAGTATTCAAAATACCCATATGATAGCAGAGATTACAGCCAAGATTGAAAGTGCTTTTGAAAGGGAGGAACAGTATTGGTGGCAGAGGTCGCGAATTGATTGGTTGAAGGCAGGGGATAAGAACTCGCGTTTCTTTCACCTCTCAACAATCCAACGCCGACAACACAATTGCATTCTTAGACTAAAAAATGACTCAGGTAGCTGGATGACAGAAACAGGTGACATAAATGCTGCAATCTCTCTATTCTACCAAACATTATTTCAAAGCTCTGGCCACCGAGCTATGTCTGATGCTCTTGAGTTTGTTGATCAAACAATTACACCAGAGATGAATAACCAACTGTTACTTCCGATCACAAGAGAAGAGATTCGATTAGCTGCCTTTAGTTTGGGAAGTTCAAAAGCACCAGGACCAGATGGCTTCTCAGGTAAATTCTATCAATCTTCCTGGATGGAAATTGGAGACAGTGTGTGCTCCATGGTTTTGGATTTTTTCTCTGGTAATCTAGAACTAAATGGTATCAATGATACAAATATCATTTTGATCCCCAAGGTTGATAAAGCAGAACATGTATCCCAATTTAGGCCAATTGGATTATGCAATTACTCTTATAAAATTATCTCCAAAATAATTGCAAACCGAATGAGGCCATTTTTAGATGCTTGTATCTCACACAATCAAAGTGCCTTTGTGCCTGGGAGAGTTATTCATGATAATATTATTATTGCCCATGAAGTGTATCATTATTTGAGGCGCAAGAAGACAGGCAAGAAATTTGAATTTGCTTTAAAAATAGATATGAGCAAAGCCTATGACAGAGTAGAATGGGATTTTTTGGAGTTAACATTATTGAGATTTGGCTTCTGTGAAAATTGGGTTAAACTTATTATGAAGTGTGTTACTTCTGTCACCTTTAATTTATGTGTATCAGGTGAAAAGGTTGACTCAATTACTCCAGGAAGAGGCTTACGACAGGGGGACCCCCTCTCTCCTTATCTCTTTATACTAATAGCTGAGGTACTGAGTAATATGATTAAGAAGAATATGCTGCATGGGGGACTTAAGGGAATCAAACTGAGCAATTCCTGTCCTGAACTCTCACATATCTTCTTTGCTGATGATGCACTGTTCTTCATAAATGCTAGTGAAGCTAACTGTGAGAAACTAGCATCTATATTGCACTTGTATTGCGTCGCATCTGGCCAAGCAACAAATCTAGACAAATCCAGTGTTTTCTTCTCCAAAAATACCCCAACTGAGGTTAAAACAAAAGTGGGGCAGATTCTTGGTGTTCAAGATACTAGTGATCCTGGGAGATATCTGGGTATACCTAGCATTTGGGGGAAGACTAAACATCAGGCCCTTGCTTATGTTCGTGAACGGGTAAAACAAAAAATTCAAGGCTGGAGCAAAAATACTCTCTCATATGCAGGTAGGGAAGTTATGATAAAATCGGTGATAAATGCCATACCAATATATCCCATGAATTGTTTTCGATTCCCCATTAAATCATGCAAGGAATTGAATAGCTTAATCTCCAATTTCTGGTGGGAGGGTAATGGAACTGGCGGTAAGACTCATTGGAAAGCTTGGGATTCACTTACTACTGCAAAGATGAATGGTGGATTGGGATTCAAGGATTTTGTTACAATGAATGAAGCTCTCCTTGGCAAAACAGCTTGGCGCCTCTTCAATAAACCAGATGATTTATGGGCCCGGGTGCTTAAAAGCATTTATTTTCCAGATGGGAATTTTATTGATGCTGAAAAAGGTTATAAGGCCTCTTGGTGCTGGTCCAGTATAATAGATGGGAAAGAATTCCTCAAAAAAGATCTTTTCTGGGATATTGGTACAGGGACATCTATTAGAATCTGGGGTGATAGCTGGGTGCCTAATGTAACCTTTCCTGATAATGATGCAAACTCTCCGAATTATTTCATGATGCATGGAAAGGTAAGTGATCTCATCATTGATGGCATATGGAATCTTTCTCCAATTATTGACCTAGTGCCTCAACATGTTCGAGCAGCTATTTTAGATATTCCCATTCCTTCTAATGGGACCCAGGATAAATTAATATGGACAGGGGCTCCAAATGGTGACTATACTGTTAAATTGGGATACATGCAAGCACAGAAAAGGAGGGAGGTTCCCAAAGAAACACCTAGCTCGTCTTATGAGATGACACCGAAGGACTGGAAATTTATTTGGAAGCTTTCTACAATACCGCGCATTCAAAACTTTATTTGGAGAATTCTCAACAATGCCATTGCAACGAATGAAGCTCTTTTTAAAAGGAAGAGATCCCCATCACCATGGTGCCCGGTCTGTGAAAGGGAAATAGAAACTCTTGAGCACCTCTTCTTCTTTTGTTCTTGGACCAGATGCATCTGGTTTGGAAGTAGCATTGGTTGTAGATTGGATAACTCCCAGATCTCAAGCTTTAAGAAATGGTGGCTGACCATAGCAGATAGCAAGTCTGGATTGGATGAGCAAGCTATCTCCCATATTTGTTGGATCTTATGGCTTATATGGAAACAGAGGAATAATAAGATGTTCAACCATGCTATTCCTGACCCAATCATTGTAATTGAGATGGCAGCTCAGTGCAACAATGAATTCTGGAATGCACATAGCAGTTGCTCTTTGGCCCCGGATGTAACTACAGAACCTCGAATTCCTTGGGAACCCCCAGTACCAGGAACCTTCAAAATCAATTGTGATGGAGCTTTTAAATCCTCTACTGATTCTGCTTATATAGGCATTATCTGCCGAGACCATTTTGGGGATTTTCAATGGGGTTTTGTGGATAAAGTCAAATCTATTTCAGCCTTCATGACAGAAGCTCTAGCATTGCAACGTGCATTGATGTTAGCCATGGACTTAGGACATGAGAAGGTAGTCTTTGAAACTGATTCCCTATTCTTGCATAATAGTGTGTCTACACAACATCCTACTCTATATGAATGGAGATGCAGAGGTATTGTTCAGGAGATCTTGCATCTGTTAGCATCAAAAGTTGGGTTCTCTCTTAGTTTTTCTCCAAGGTTAGGAAATGCTGCAGCTGACCATCTAGCAGCAGAGGCTTGTAAGTAGGGGTGGAAACAGGCCAGGCCAGGCCAGGCTTTTGCCTTAACAGGCCAGGCCTGTTTTGTTACATGATGGCCTGAGCCTGGCCTGTGGCCTGTTAGAGGCTTTTTTTTAGGCCTAAGCCTGGCCTGAACACAGGCCTGGCCTGGCCTGTGGCCTGTTAAGGAGGCCTGGTAAGGGTGAAAACAAGCCAAAGGCCTAATAACATACCTACTACAAACAGGCCGAAATCAGGCCAATTACAAACAGGCCGAAAACAGGCCAACTACAAACAGGCCGAAAATAGGCCTAATTACAATAATGATCCAACATAAATCATAAAATATGAAACCAAATAAGACAATATTACAATTTTCATTACTAAGTTCACCAATTTAGATCGAATCAATATAAAGTTAAAGGACCTTCTCGCCTTCACATCAAATCTTCAATATCATTTCTTCTTCTCCTTCAAAGACCTTGGAAAAAATTAATCAAATGCATGGTATTAGAGCATAACACAATCTAACAAACAATGAAACAAATATGCTGAAGTTCAGTGGAGCTACACGCTACAGCATTATATCAAACAAACAAGGCAACAACTTCTGTGAAAAACTCATGAAAGCTTCAACAGAATAAACAAATATCAAGTACCTAAAAAGGCTAGTGATACAATGAAACAATTATGCTGAAGTTGAAGCTCATGTACATACTATATAGGGCTCAACATAACCTTAAATAATTAATCCTGGTGTGTGCAGTGCACGTGCCCTGCAGCCATTAAACATAAACAATGTTGTAGATTATAGTAGCGATAGGAAACACATTTGCAACAAAAAAAGCTTTAAGATGTCAAAAACAAAGGGGATTGTCATAAGACCAATGACTAGCAACAGATTAATCTATGCAATCACAATTTTGACAAAGAAACGAATGACCAGCAAAAGTTTTAACTCTTCTGGTTTACTCCAGGAGGCCACAGTCCACAGATTAACCAATGACTAGCAACAGATTCTCATAAGCATTGACATAATGTATCCATTGACTAATAACACAAACTAGTCTATGCAATCACAATCTGGGGATTACAGTATAAGTATAACCCATTCTACTGGAAGCTTAATACCAACAGAAAAAACAAGAATTAAAAAACAAGATCCTCCAATTAAAAAAAAACACGAATTAATACTAGCAGCTTAATACTTCTAGATCACAGTGTTTGAGAACAAGATCCTCTAATTAAACTACATTGGAACACTATCTAATGACCACAATCTGAGAAATAGAGCACAATCTAATGACCACCATCTAAGAAAAAAAATAGATAATGACCACCATCTAAAAAAATTGATTGGGACATTCTTCGCATGCGTCGGATTTTCCTGCAGACTCGGATTGAGGACCTGGGCAATCTGAAAATGAAAATAAAAAATTGTATAAGAAAACCTTATAGTTTTTCATATATAAATCATAAAGAGAAAGAAGGCACAAAATTCATACGCTCGTTGGCGTTCCCTGGGATATCTCCGTTCTCCATGAGACCGGGCAGCAAATAACAACAAATTGAAATGCGAAATTGAGCAGCAAATTGAAACAACAAATAGACATAGCACAAGATCTGGAGATAGACGAAAGAAGAGAAGAAATAGACAATCGAAAGAGAAGAGTGGACTTACTAATTTCTCAGATCTGCGACTGCCCGCCACCGGCCACCGAGGAAGAGAGATTTCAAGTCGGAGGAAGGACGGCCACGGAGAGAGGAGGCGACAGTGACTCTCAGAGGAAGGACGGGCGACGGGCGATGAGTTAGGGCTTGGGTTCTCTAGGCGATTATCGAGTCTACTGAGAGACGAGATCTTCGACTGAGAGTGAGAGACTGAGAGTGAGATCGGAGATTCGGAGTGAGGGTGAGAGTGAGAGAGTCGACTGAGAGCGATTTTGATGCGAGATTCGGAGTGAGCGAGGGGCTGTGAGACGCGGAATGACAGAGTTAGACGAGAGACTGAGAGAGTGAGATTGAGGGTTAGACGAGAGAACGAGATCGCGATTTGGA
This sequence comes from Inga oerstediana, assembly GCA_963210345.1. Lineage (NCBI taxonomy): Eukaryota > Viridiplantae > Streptophyta > Magnoliopsida > Fabales > Fabaceae > Inga > Inga oerstediana. The sequence continues at coordinate 11,766,375 of OY723405.1, read as the reverse complement.
GCAGAATGGGTAATGAAATGGGTGGCCCAGACTGAGACTTGAGACTTGAGAGGTTGGACTCAGGGTGGTGGATTTTTTTTTTTTTTTTTTTTTGACATATATTAACAGGCCGGCCTGATAGGCCTAAAAGGCCTATCAGCACGCCTGGGCCTGGCCTGTTTAGTAAAACAGGCCTTCAAATAGGCCTGGGCCTGGCCTATTATTCTGATAGGCCAGGCCTGAGCAGGCCAGAAACAGGCCAGGCCGCAGGCCCCTGACAGGCCGCCTGGCCTGTTTCCACCCCTACTTGTAAGGGAGTGTGCCCTTCGGGGTGGGTACAACAACCATCACTCTCTTTGACCATCATTCTGACTTCTGATGCTCCAGAGATCCATTTAACGACTGAAAATACCTCAGCTTCAGACCATAGAACGGGTGTTGGTTAATTTCTTTTTTTGCATTTTTATCCATGGTGTGTTATGCTTTTGATGTATTTATTTAATTTGTTCTCTCTCTCTTTGGATATTGGTTTGTACTGGATGATATTACTCTTCTTTAGCTGGAAATCAATATGCATTTGAACAAAAAAAAAAACCTACAAATCGCCAACTAGTTCCATTAGATACAGAGAGCACTATAAGATCAGACCCTCTAGCTTATTCACAGAGACCATTGGAATTAAATCATATTGTAACTCAACATTGTATAATTACATAACAAAGTCGAAACATAAATTAATGAGAGGGTCATCCCAAGAACATAAAAAAATCTAAGATGACAATCAGTGGATAGAAAGCTGCTTAAGGAGGGTGTACCCTACGGATATATTGCACATCATTAGAACAAAAAGTGTCACGATCACATCTTTCCTGTAGGAACAACAATTGAGAAAGAGGTTTAATTACACGAACCAAACAACCGCAATAAAACTAGTATAGAATTGATCTGAGGCGATTTTTGAGCCCAAAAAAAATATTAAGGTACAATTTAATTTTTGTCATGGAAATAATCACTCAGGCGCGCTAGGTATTTGAAAGTTTTTTGAAGAGCACTATGGCACTACAATGTGTTAAAACATGGTCAAATTTGCCCTAACAATTAGAAAACTAACATTGACTCCAGGGAAAAATTGCTCTTTGAAAAACTCCCAAATACCTAATGCTACTGAGAGGTTACTTCATGAGCAAAATTGTATTTTATCCTGAAACCGGGGGGGGGGATTGGAAAGATAAGAGGGAGTAAACCCGCTGTTGAGCGGCATCCTGTGATGCTGGGGGAATGCAATGAAATAGAAATATCGAGAAACGGTGTACAACTCCAAAGGCAGCACAAATGTAGGGATGCTTCAGCCCACCCACAGTCATTAGCAGGAAGAACGTAGGCATCATTTCCAGTGAATTTTGGTACCCTCCCTACAAAAAAAAGAAGAACAAGAATCCATGAAAAATTCAATGGTCTGTGAATAATTCAATGGTCAAACCCTCTGGTGTGGATTGCCTTGACATGAGACCTAAACGTAGCGGAAGAACTTATTGGTATCTTTGTTTTCAGAGTCTGAAGAAGCAGACCTGCGAGGAATTTCGACAAAAACCTTGTAAGCAAATTAACAGACGAATCAATAAAGGATATGAATGTATACAAGAATGGACCGATATACGTACTTCTGCGAGCTTTACTTCTCGGCATCTACGCGTTTGCTTTTTGATCCACTGGCACCCGCTGAGATGTTTATTTAAAAATAGGGTGAGATTCCGAAGAATCCTAGTAGAAATATGCTATCGTTCATAGAAAATGCGAAAAGTAAATATGACATGCGCCAAGATATGCACCAATTAATGAACAATATAAATACATAATCTGCATGTACACATGAGTAGGGCCCAGACCTACTATTCTGCACTAGTTGATTTCTCACCAACTCCAGTATAAGTGGCTCTGGCACTATTGGCTCCTTTCTGGGCAAAACATGTTAATTAATAAAGTACATTTACAACAATGGCAACACACAATCATATAACTATGGCATGATGTATGAAGGATAATGTTCCTACCTCAAAGTTTATTAAACCCCTTTTCAGTGTGTCTCGTAAAACTTGTAGTTCTTGCTTTTGACTCAGTCCTAAAATATTAAATGTACAAGAAATAGGTCATAACCTATCCAAATATCATTTTAGACTCTTTCATAGTATTTTTTGTTGTTATATTAGTCTATGTTAAAAATTTACCAAAATGTACCCAGGACCCCGGCCCGGCTCTACGTACCCAACCTGATGGCACGTTTTTCCAAAATTTTAACTAAGGCTATCTTGACTTATTTTTGCCCAAGGAATCCATTTCCGGGCTCAAAAGTACCAAATTCACTGTTAAATTACAAAAATACCCTTGACAGCCCCTATTTTAAGTTTTAACGGCGTTTTCGTAATTATATTTTTTCGGCCTCTACCGAAAAAGTGATCAACTGTAACCCCACATATTTTTGCCCACTAAATCCAATGGAACCATTTATTTCATAAAAATCCAGCTCCTAAATCCTGTAACAGTGCCGACCAAAATATTCAAGAAAAATGCAAAAAATATAGTTTTGTGTTTTAGCTTCAAAAACTTGTATTTTTCCACTTCTAATCCTTTATTAACTCATTTAAACATTTCTTAATCATGATTCAAAGAAATTTGGGCAGCATAACCCCTTAGGGTTATAGCTTTTCCAAATTTACAAATTCTACAAAATAACCAAAACCACCCACAATCATCAACAACAATCACATACTAACATAGTTTTAGGATTTGTAAAGTTACCTCTTGAATTCCTTTCCTCTTACTCTCTAAACGTCATCCTCCCTCTCTACCTGGGCTCAAGATAAGCTTGCTAAACCATGGATTTCATATAGAAATAGAGATTAGGAAAGAAGCTTATGCTAGTTTAGAAGGAAATATTAAGAAATTACAAACCTACCTTGATCTTTCTCTTCCTCCTTCTCTCTATATCTTCAAAGTTCTCTCTCTCTCTCTCTCTCTCTCTCTTCTTTGGTTTGGCCAAAATGTTGCATGAAAAGGGAAAACAATGTGTTTTATTAAATTCCTCTTCTTTCCTTCTAACCATTGATTTCATCAAGGGTTGATATGGTGACACATGTCTTCCACCATGCTTTCCTCCATGCTTCCACCATACCTCTTCACTTTTTGCCATGCTTGCCCCATACTTTCTTCATAATCTGACCTACTTGCTCCATTAGATTTCACTTAGGATTGAACCAAATTCTCCCCTTGATTTGGTCCACAAAACCGTCCCCTTCTCCCTCACTCTAACCAACGAATTTTTCTTCCAACTAAGTCCAAGTTTGCACTCCTCCATACACTCAAGTTCTTTCAGTCCTTCACTCAAGCTTATCCTCCCATCATGCACTCAACATTTAATCTAACCAATCACTCAACCATTATCAATGTTGGCCATAAGTACCATGTCCATGTAGCATTGCCATCATGACTTTATTCATGTAGCATTTTGGACATGTGCTCATGTAATTAAATTTTTCCCCTTATCTTCATGGGTTGGACGAAATTAGGGAGGAGAAGAAAAGAAAAATATGTTTCTCTAATTCCATAATTCCCTTAATTGATTTATACCAAAGTCTCTCTAATTTTACCATTCTTGATTTATTCCATTGAGAATAATCCACATTACATATTTTCCTTTATTTTCTTTGATTAATTGAAATTAACTCCAATTAGTTAGAAAATAATTAATTTTTGGGCTAAATTGGAAAAATTATGATTTTGCTACCACCTTGTAATTTAATTCATTTCTTGAATTAATTTACTCATTTTCTCATTAATATAAATATTTCAAAATTCATAAGATCTAATTTCATGAATATTCACCCTTTTTATTGAATTTCTCAATTACAGGTGAATATAAAATTTGAGATGTTACATAGAAATTGAGAAAGCAGTAGGGAACGAGGACGATAACCACATAGCCATATTCCCTAGGAAACAACATGAATATGTTAAACATTTTTTAAATTTGGTGGAATGAGAGATTCTAGAAACAGAGCGAATCAGTGTATGAAGAAAATGGTGGCAGAATAATAGGAGCGCCTCTATCTTCTTACTTGTGTGTGTATATTTAGTGTAGATACCTTATTTTGTAACGGATATACCGTTAGGATCATGATATGCAGTTTAGATGCCTTATTTTGTAAATATATCAAATGTTGTAAATATATGATAAGTAAGCAGCATGTAGAATTACGCGGGTATGTCGCACTCATAGTTACGTAAGCTTGCATTTCCTCCTGTCCTTACTTTAAAAACTAGTTGATTTTTTTTATTTAAGGGATTAATAAAATTTGAACTTTCGCGGCTTGTGCTCTAACCAAGGAAACTAGGGTAGGTTGACTTGGATAATTTGGTATATGAAAACAAAAATATTTTTTTTTTTGTAGAATAAATGTATAAAAATACATATAAATTTTTACTCAAGATGGACTGACCACCATATAGGCATTTTTTAGCTTTACCGTTTTGTTATTAGCGAACAAAATAAGATCTTCATCTTCAAAAAGTAGTCGGGGAATTATGACCTAAAAAATTGTACTAGAGGGAAAAGACCACAATATTATATACTTTGAAAAAAAATATAAAAATGAAGTTTTTAATAGTCAACAAAATGAGACTGTAGAAGCCGGGGAAGAATCGAGAGAATTTGACAGTCAAAATATCAAAATATCAAAATATTAGTATCTGAAGAAATAAATAGGTGTAGTTAAAAACAGTAAATGATTGGGCTAACAGGAAAAATAAAACAAAATGTTGCAAAATTGGAAAAGTTCGCGACCTTTGCGTAAGAGCCAGCAAGTAGCAATAAATAATTGAGGGCAAAAAAAAAAAACGTGGCGATAAAGAATTACCCATGGTTCAGACTATTAAAAAAATGAAAGTTGAAGCAGTGTTAACGTTTTGATTTGCTAGCAAAAATTTAAATAGCCATGTGAGATGGCGAGTCTCTGCAAATTCTATCGATATTGATTTTTTTTTTTGTTACAATATCGATATCGATATTGATTGATGAAATAAAAGTCATTAAGAATGTTTTTGGGCCTAAAAAAAGTTAAACATTGAAAGGGACTTTGGTAAGCCCAATGCCTAATTAATGAGTGGAACTAATATCTCAACTAAGCAAAATAGGGTTCAACTAGGGATGTCTATATTTAGTACCTTGTAGTGTTTTAAATAAGATTGCTTCAAAGAAAAGGATACTAATGCCCTGCACCATTTGAATGAATAAGTTGATGACATTTGCCATTTATTTTCAATGTTCTTAACCCGAAAACTATGCATTTAAGGGGGAATAGAAACCAAATTAACATACATGAAAGTATGAGTATAGGAATAGGAATAAGCCAGGCTTTTAACTAAATAGATCTCAGTCTGTAGGTTCCAATAGGAGCTTCAAGCTTGAGCCTGAATTCAGACATTTTTTGAGGTTCGGGCCTAAGCCTTTAAAAAACCTACCCAAGTCTGAAACCTTTTTAAAGAACTACTAACAGTTAGATCTTTAAAATACCTTATGTTGTAAGCATTGGAAACCATACATAGGCTTTGAGCCTACTAAAACCTAGATAAATGTAAGCTTTCGGTTGCCTTAAGGTTCGCTTATTTATAATTATAGGTTTTATATATGCTCAAAGCCTATTTAAAACCAACATATAATCAAAAGAAAACTTAATTTTTTATATATAATAAAATATTTTATATGTGCGTGCATATTAAGGTCTCAAATTATATATAGGGTTAAGGTGTAAAAATAGCAAAGAACTATTTCGTAAAGTGCACTCAGCACAATTAACTATTTTTGGGTGCAAAAGTAGCAACGCCGTTAACTTAGGATAATTTCCGTTACTTTAATATAATTTTAGAATGGGTAAGGTGCAAATTTAGCAATAAACTATTTTCTTATGAACACTAAACATAATAATTTTTCACACGAGCATTTACAAGACAAATATGAGCATTTACACAGGAGCATTTACATTAATGATCTTACTTTATTTTTTTCATAAGAGCATTTATAAGACAGATAAAGGGATTTCAAAGAATCCGGGGAATTAAAAAATTTTGGTCTTTCATATATTTATCTTGTAAATGCCTATATTTATCTTTCCACTGACAAGACCTAACTTTAACTTTTACTTGGCCGAATGGGGTGCAGCAAAATTTTGTTAACTCACTGTATTCTTTTAAATCTCTTTATTTTTCTTGTAAATGCTCTTAAGAAAAATAATTACGTTAGTGCCTATAGGGAAATAATTCATTGCTAAATTTTCAACTTAACCCTTTTAGAAAATATGGGTGCCACCAATTTTCTAATAAGAGAATTTACAAGACAAAATAAAGAGATTTAAAAGAATACAGTGAGTTAACAAAATTTTATTGCACCCCATTCAGTCAAGTAAAAGTTAGGTTTTGTCAGTGGAAAGATAAATATAGGCATTTACAAGATAAATATATGAAAGACCAAAATTTTTTAATTCCCCGGATTCTTTTAAATCACTTTATTTGTCTTATAAATGCTCTTATGAAAAAAGTAAGATCATTAATGTAAATGCTCCTGTGTAAATGCCCATATTTATCTTGAAATGCTCATGTGAAAAATAATTGTATTGGGTGTTCATAAGAAAATAGTTTGTTGCTAAATTTGCACCTTAACCATTCTAAAATTATATTAAAGTAACGGAAGTTATCCTGAGTTAACGGCATTGCTACTTTTGCACCCAAAAATAGTTAATTGTGCTGAGTGCACTTCGCGAAATAGTTCTTTGCTATTTTTGCTCCTTAACCGTCATGTATGTATGTATGTATGTATGTATGTATGTATGTATGTATGTATGTATGTATTATTAAATAGGTCAGGTCTGTAAACTTACAAACCCGGCCTCAAGAAAAAAAAAGGTCTAATATGTTTATATAAGTAGGCTTCTAAATAGGCTTATAACTTAACCTATTTGCTAAACAAGTTAGAATGTAGGCCCTTAAAAGGGATTTAGCCTATTTCCATCCTAGACCTTATTAAGCCCAATACTTGACTTGACTTAATGTTAAACATCAGCCAGGTGGATCATCTTTTATCATAGTAGGACCATTCTTTTTTTTTTTTTCAAAAACCCACATATTTGTATTGATAAATCATTTTGTACAACCAATGGAAGTTGGTCCAACTGGTAAGCGGCTTGGTTCTGATTAAGCAGAGCATTGGGTTCGAGCCTTGTGTATGCAAAAAATTCCTATTAGAAGACTCTCCCACCATAGCCAGGTGCGCGACACGGGTCGGATCCAGATGTAGCCGGAGCAAAGCTCCGGTGAATCAGGTGGGCAATCGAAAAAAAAAATCATTTTGTACAATTTATAAAATAATTACTCCTTTCAGTCCTATACATAGAACATTTTCAACCACTTCATAAAAATTAAGAAATTTAGTTAATTTCGACGATGACATTAACCTAGTTCTTTGTCAACAATCTGTATGTTTTTACTAGTGTAACCCTTAAATTTATAAGGTGATCTTTTTCTACATGGTCAGTCAATTTTTACTTTCAGAGCAATTAATAGGGGTATTCGTGAAAAGGAAGAAAAATTAATGTAGAATACTCGGCAATGTAAAATATATCTTATAAAAAGGAAACAAATTCCACCCTTGAGTGTCACAATAATATTTTCTACACAACAATGATTTGATATAACTAATTATGTTTGAGATAGATTGATAAATATAAATAAAATTGGTTAAATTTTACCCTTGTACTTATATAATTATGACATGTCTTGAAAGATGGTTAGGATTTTCTCCTTTATTCTTTTTCATCCGCTCTCATCCTTTAACCTAAAATTACATAATTTTGAGGTAAAAACAAGTTAAAGAAGCTTTTTTGAAAATAAGTTGTTTGTCACTGTGAAACATTTTTTTAGTGACACTCAATCTATCAAATTAATTTTTAGTACACTCAACATTTACGACATTTGCGTAGTTGTGAAGCAAAAGATGGGAACGGAGGGAAGGGTAAAAGGCAAAGAGATACCACTATAAAAAGCAAAAGAGAAGCTTTGAGTCGCCATATTGTGTGTTGTCTTCTCTGTTCATTGATTTCCTCTGAGCTAAGAAAGAAACCACAGGTCCAAATGGAGAACAAGACTCACAGTGAAGAACAAGCAAGCTTGGTGGGAATAGTATTTTCCTGGTCTCTAAAGGATGTTCTCAACAATGATCTTTGCAAAGACAAGGTTTCTTTCTTTCTGTGTTTTTTTTTTTCCCTATTTAATCTATGTATTAAGAACTGATTAACGTTGTCATTTTATAAATAAAATGCTTTTTTTGTTTCTCTGTCTCAGGTGAGGAAGATTCCAGAGACATTCTCATCGGTGACAGAATACAGGGAATCATTCATTCCTTCACTGATAGAGGAAACACACAGCGATCTTTGTTCAAGCTTGAAAGGAGTGTCTGGTGCTCCTATCTGTGAAATCATAACTGTAGAAACAGATATAACGACCAAGCTCTTCAATTCTTCTAGGGAATATCATATTAAAGTGAGGAATCCTACTGATGAAGTGAAAGGCATTGCACCGTACGAACCGCAGGCAGGAGACCTCATTGCCCTAACAGACATTAGGCCAAAGAGCATCGAGGACTTGAACAGGCCCACAAAATATTACCACATTGCCTATGTTCGTGGGACAAAAGATGACAGTTCTGGTAAGATTCCTTTACTGTCATCGAAGGACATGGATATGGAACCAGGTACGAGGATCACGCAGAATCAAAAGCTTTATGCTGTCTTCCTCTTGAACATGACTACCTATGTTCGTGTCTGGAAAGCCTTGAACTGGGAGTTTGATGGATCTAACGTGAACCTCATTCAGAAAGTGCTTCATGCTGATGCAACTGTAAGAACCACTGATTCTTTTTTAACATTTTCATCTTATTACCATTTGCTACGTGACAATATGGGTAGTACAGTATTTAGGATTACTTTTTAATCAGTTAGCAGAATAAGCAAGAGTGTGAATTAGTATTAATCCTCCCATGTGTGCAAAGTTAGGGTGTGGAATAAGAAGTCCCTCACTACTATTACCAATTGGGTATCAGAGCCAGGTTTTGATCTTACGGCGTGTGGGTTATGGACCTACTAAGCTTACTTACTTAGCTATCTGCATGTTTTTGGGCAATCTTAGTTTATCCATCTAACAAAGATAAGTATATTAAGTAAAGCCAAATGCTAATAAATGCTTGTTCTGTATATTACAGAATGGAGGAAACTGTGATATTTGCTGTTCTGGGGAAAATATCAATGTGCATTCTACTACACAAAGGATAATCAGATCTCAGAATCTAAATGAGTCCCAGAAAGATGCAGTTGCAAGTTGTGTAGCTTTGAGGGAATGTTCTCATAAGAACACTTTGAAACTCATATGGGGCCCACCAGGAACTGGCAAAACAAAGACAGTTGCTTCATTGTTATATTCTCTGCTCAAACTAAAAACCAGAACACTGACATGTGCTCCAACCAACAAAGCAGTGTTGGAAGTAGCAGATCGGTTGCAGAGAATAACGAAAGATTCCCTCGAGTATGACACCTATGGGTTTGGTGACATAGTACTATTTGGCAATAGCTCTCGTATGAAGGTCGATGGTTATCAGGGCCTTCACGATGTCTTCCTCGATAATCGTGTCAAGAAGCTTTTGAGGTGTTTCGCTCCGCTAACTGGATGGAAACATTGCTTGGGATCAATGACCATGTTGCTTGAAGACCCTGAAGCACAATATCATTTATTTATGATTGGTGAAATTAACAAGGAGAAGAAGGAAGATGATCTTATGTCACTGGAAGAATTTCCTGATCTTATGTCACTAGAAGAATTTGCTAAGGGAAAAATCAGCAATATAGAAGAGTTATGTCTCTTGCACAATCTTATGAAGGATGATGATGAAGATGATGGGCCTCTTACATTAGAGCAATATGTGAAAGGCTACCATACTGATATTGAAGAACAATACATTTCATATAAGCTTGATGAAATAAAAAAAGTGATTACATTAGAGCGATTTGTGGAGTGGAGATTCGGTTTCATTAAGGAAAAGCTCCAGTTCTGCATGAAAACCTTGTACACTCACTTACCAACGTCATTAATTTCACTTGAGGAAGTGAAGAGCATGTTAATAGCTTTGGATTTGCTAAAGTCTATGGGAAGACTCATGTTCCGAACCAATACCAGGAATGACCTAGCTGACAATAAAGTTGGAGAAAGCGTTGATAATATCTTTGGAAGCTCAAGCTCTGCAAGACTAGAGTGTCTTAACATACTAAGGTCACTTTTTGAATCAATTTCTCTTCCAGAGTGTACAGAAGAATATGTGTTGGCAAATTTTTGCTTGTCCAATGCATGCCTGGTTTTCTGCACAGCATCAAGTTCTACAAGATTGTACACAGAAGGAATGAAACCTCTGCAACTTCTAGTGATTGATGAGGCAGCTCAGCTCAAAGAATGTGAATCTGCCATTCCTATGCAAGTTCCAGGCCTAACGCAAGCTGTTCTAATAGGCGATGAGAGGCAGCTCCCGGCTTTGGTTAAAAGCGAGGTACTTGAGAACTTCCTTCACATTCGTTAATGATTTTGATTATGGAAACACTTAATGATGATTCTTGCTTAATATTATGTTCAAAATGATGAAACTTGTTTTAGATTTCTAAAGAGGCTGAATTTGGGAGAAGCTTGTTTGAGAGGCTATTGTTGTTAAGATATGAGAAGCATTTGCTCAATGTCCAGTACAGAATGCATCCATCAATCAGCTTATTTCCAAATAGAGAATTCTATGATGGAAAACTTTCTGATGCCCCAAATGTCAGAATCAAAAGCTATAATAAGCGTTTTCTTGAAGGGAAAATGTATGGGTCCTATTCTTTTATCAACATAGCCAAGGGAAAAGAGCAATCTGGTCGACAAGGCTTTAGTTTCAAGAACACAGTTGAGGCCTCTGTTATCTCACAAATCATCCAAAGCCTTCATAAAGGTCCCTCTTTACTCTTTCTTATTCTCACGTGTGTTGAAGGTTCCCATAAATAAGAAGACTTTATATTCATGATACTATATTTCTTTTTGCTGCAGAGTTTCTCAACACAAGGGAAAAAGTCAGTGTGGGAGTGATATCTCCATATAATGCTCAGGTTTATGAGATTCAGGAGAAAGTTGAGAAATACAGTTCAGTTTCTGATCCAAACTTCGATGTAAGTGTTCGTTCTGTTGATGGCTTCCAAGGTGGTGAAAAAGACATCATAATAATCTCCACAGTGAGGTCTAATGGGAACGGAAAAGTAGGTTTTCTCAGTGATTTAAGAAGAGCAAATGTGGCACTCACTCGTGCTAGGTATGTAACTAAAGAACTTGTATCACACACACACACATAGTTGATTTGAAGTTGGGTTCATAAATTTTCCTGCAGGCACTGTATGTGGATACTGGGGAATGCAACAACTCTAATGAAGAGTGATTCTATTTGGAGGAAACTTGTGGTTGACGCTAAGAATAGAGAGTGCTTCCATAATGCTGATGATGATGAAGACTTGGCTGAAGCCATTGAAGACACCTTGCTTGAACTAGAACTGCTGGATGAACCAGAGTCCATATTTAAGAAACTGACCATAGGGAACAACAAATCATTGTCTGCTACTACTGCTGCTGCTACCTCTTCTAGGTATGTGCATTTTGAACTTAACCTTAACTTGACGCGAATCATACAACAGATTTGGTTTTAATCAATGGTGAGATTGAAACAGAACTGTTGATCCATATTTTGTGGTCTTATTGGTTGTTTGAAACTTTGAAGAACTAATGTTGATATAATTTGGATGCAGAGGTTCTTTCCGGGGCAGTGGCTGAGGCAGGCCACGGACACCGACGTGGTAAGTGGTGACTAGCATCTTTAAAGGCCTGTTTGGCATACGCTGTGTTGGAGAAAAGCCGAACAGCATAAGATTTGATAAGGATGGGTAGTTTATTTAAGGTTTGATGATGTTTAATGCAATGCTATGTTTACTGTTTAGGGTCGCAATTATGAGGAATGTATCATGTAAGGTAACATTATCCCATTAATGGCTATATGTATCACTCTCTCCTCCAGAGAAATTTAGGCGGATTCTCATATTCCTATTTGTAATAAATAATAATTTCCTGTCTACAGCGTTTATAAATTTTTTACTCTTATTATAGTGAGATTAATTATAACAAGTCACCGATCAATTATTAAATAAGAGCATTTTGAAAAAAGAAATATGTTTATGAGATATTTTTTTGATTATTGATTCTATCTAATTGTAACTATATTCATTGATCATGTAAACTGTTATTTGTCTCTTATAAAATTAATAAGAGAGAGTAAAACATTTTCAGGATGTCACAATGAAAGTAATTTCTTTTGATAATAATTGTGTGAAAAAATAATTTAATTGATTTATTTCCCAACTGAAGTCATATTATATAAAAATAAATTAAAGAATAAGTATAAATTTTAAATGAAATATAATTGAATCAAATATGAAGATAATATATTTTAATTAATTGCTGGATGTTATGCTTCTTCTCCCACTATCCATGATATTCTCCAATATCCTACCCAATAATGTGTAGAATTTTCGCCCAAAATATGCGTTCTTGATTTTTGTGGTTCATCGATCATCCTTCTGATTTTCATCAGACACCAAATATTATAAAACTAATAACACTCATTAAATTTGAGGAGTTAACTCCTTACCGAAAAGGGAAAAAAGGCCACATTTTTTTTTCTTATTTCAACACACCGATTGAAGTGGATACCCTTTGTCTTGCTTTCTACGTACCCAGTCCTATAAAAATAATAATCTCTTCCATTTATCGAACTATTAAACGACGACATTAGTTGGTCACGTATAAGAAACAACTCTCTTCTTAGTTAATTAACAATAATAAAACAACAAGGTGTCCTTATAAAAAGCTATAAATCTTAATTTTAACATGTAACAATAGTAAGATAACTAGTGTCCAAATGAAAATTCATAAATACTATTTTATACAATAACAGCTGATACAAAAGTTTATAGATGTTCGTAGATGAATTTACAAGTTCTTTTCTTTTGTTTTTGCCAGGAGGTAGGTACAATTTGAATTAATCAAATTTTAAGATAATATCCTGTATTATATTTTTTTATACATATCTTAATTAATTTTAATCCACTCTCGTGAGGTGAGGAAATACATTTTGAGTTGGGGCTGTTATTAAAAAAAGAAGATAGAAAAAGCAGTGCCTCGCTGCCTCTCCTCCATGCTCCTGCTTCAGTGATTAAAGCGTGCTGAAAGACACCTTCCAGTGAATGAAGACATGTCCCAGAAATCGAAAGTCAAAAAGCTTCATATATTTGTTTTTAAAATCTAGTTCATTGAACAATGCAGCCCCAACAAACGCTTTGGAAATATAAAAAACTCGTAATAAGAAATGCATCCATGCTCCTGCTTCAGTGATTAAAGCGTGCTGAAAGACACCTTCCAGTGAATGAAGACATGTCCCAGAAATCGAAAGTCAAAAAGCTTCATATATTTGTTTTTAAAATCTAGTTCATTGAACAATGCAGCCCCAACAAACGCTTTGGAAATATAAAAAACTCGTAATAAGAAATGCATAAACTGACATAAAGTGATAAAACAATCGCTCATGCATGACGATTTCCCTGCTTTGACTTGACCAATCGAGCTTCGTCCCAATCCAAAAATAATAACCACCTACCCCAACCACTTTCATCCTCCTTAAAATCCAGTTGTGCTCTTCTCCTGCATCAGATTTCCAAACACAAGACATGTCTCAGAAGAGGGTTCTGTTGCTATGCGGTGACTATGTCGAAGATGCCGAGGTGTATGTGTGTATATATATTTATGTTTCCATATCTCTGTCGCATAGTAACTTCTCATTATTAGTGTTAAGTACCATTTTGTTTCGTATTTGGATTGTAGGTGATGGTTCCATTCCAAGCTTTGCAAGCATACGGCGTCTCGGTCGACGCCGTTTGCCCCGGAAAGAAATCCGGCGATATCTGCCCCACCTCCGTTCATCAGGTCTCTTTGACTTTCCCATCAGTTTTTCTTAGCAAAGTACCACTGAATATTTTACATATTTTGTCCCAACAAAGTTTTTTTTTTTTAATTACTTCATTCAAATAGAAATTTTTATGAGCATGGTTAGATACTTAGATTCTTAGCATCATCTCAGTTCTTTTTTTCCGTGATGTTGAAACTAGATTCGGATTTGTCCAGAGTCACGTGGTCACGATTTCACACTCAACGCAACGTTCGATGAAATCAAAGCGACAAACTACGAGGGGTTAGTAATACCCGGTGGGAGGTCACCGGAGCATCTGGCTCTTATTCCAAGCGTGGTTAAACTGGTTTCAGAATTTGCCGATTCAGGAAAACCAATCGCCGTGGTCTGTCACGGACCGTTGCTTCTGGCGGCTGCTGGAGCCATTCAAGGTCGCAAGGTCACAGCGATTCCCACCATCGGACCGGTCCTCGTGGCCGCCGGTGCACATTGGATTGAACCAGAAAGCATTGCCTCTGCTATAGCCGTCGCCGATGGCAATCTCATCACGGCCGTTACCTTCAAAGGCCATTCCCAATTCATACGCCATTTTGTGAAAGCTTTAGGAGGCACCATCAGTGGCTCCCACAAAAAGATCTTGTTCCTCTGTGGAGTAAGTCTATAATACTGCTACTTCTATTTCCACAGTATAAAACGTTTCTAAAAAATAATATGGTCCAAAACATAAATTAGTTATCAACTAATTAATGCTTATTTTTTCAGTCTTATCATTATAATTAATAGTCATTTTCAATTTTATTTACTTATTAAACTTTTAAATACATTTGCTAATATAATATGTGTAAAAGTAAATTTTAAATTGAGGTCATTATATATTTAATGAGTTAAGTTGAAGTGCCTGGGCCATGCATCACTTTTCATTGCTTTTGTGAGTACTGAACCATATGGGCATGGTCTCTTAAAATGTTGACTTTGTAGGATTACATGGAAGATTATGAGGTGACGGTTCCGTTTCAGTCTTTTGAGGCATTGGGATGTGAAGTGGATGCTGTGTGCCCGGGAAAGAAAGGCGGCGAAAGCGGCGCGACCAGGATTCGCGACGTGGAAGGAGGCCACGCTTTCAGCGGCAAGACAGGATATGACTTCGTGTTAAATGCCAACTTCGATGACGTAAATGTTTCGTCCTATGATGCTCTTGTCATCCCAGGTGGTCGAGCCCCTGCTTTTTTGTCTCTGAATCACTCTGTTCTTGCCCTCGTCAACCATTTCATGCAAAACAATAAGCCTGTCGCTTCTCTTTCCCAAGGACAGAAAATCTTAGCCGCTGCTCATGCTCTCAAGGTGACACTACGTTAATTTCTGCTAAATTTGTGTCTGGTGATTTAACATTTTTGTCTGATTGACACAGGGAAGGAAGTGCACGGCTCACCCGACGGCGAAGCTGAACGTCGTTCTGTCGGGAGGAGCATGGGTGGAACCTGACCCCATTGACCGTTGCTTCACCGACGGGAATCTGGTCACCGGAGCTTCGTGGTTGTGCCACCCTGAGCTCATATCTCAGCTCATGGCGCTGCTGGATGTTCGTGTCGCCGGTGGAAAAATGGCTTTTTAGACCGGTTAAAAATGACTTTTTAGACCGGTTTTGGATCCGATCTTGATACAGCCGGTCTAAAAAGTCTGTTATTTTTTAGACCGGTTAAGCAACCGGTCTTAAAAATCACTTTTTTAGACCGGTTGTTCGAAGACCAGATCTAAAAAATCCAGAATTTTTAAAAACCGGTATAAAATTTTTTTTTTTCCAAGACTTTTAAGACCGGTTCTTAAAATAACCGGTCTTAAAAGTCATACTTTTTAGACCGGTTCTTAGAATAACCGGTCTAAAAAGTACTTTTAAGACCGGTTATTATAAGAACCGGTCTTAAAAGTATGACTTTTAAGACCGGTTATTCTAATAACCGGTCTAAAAAGTGATATTTTTTTTTAAAAAAAATAAATGTGGATTTTTTTTGTAGTGCTATACCTGTATCACCCTTTTCATTCTAGACTCTGAACAAAGGGCAATGAGAAACAGAACAAAACAAAGAAAAAAAAGAAAGAATAATCTTTTTATCATATTCACTCAACTTTTCTACCAATCCATATCTCTGAGATAAGAGCAACTTATCTTAGATTTATTCAATGTAATGAGTTCAAAATTTATTAGATGCTCATAACTTATTCAGCTAATTTCACTTGACATCAAGAGTATAACACACATACAGTCATTGAGTTCATTTTATCACACATCAATAAATAATACAACTGCTTACTATCTAAATCTTCAGCAGCATCTCCACCCTTGTTAGTAAAGTTACGAGTTTCAACCTTCAATCAAAAAACAAGCATCATATTGCCCCCATATAATTATATATTCCAATAGCTTCGGCAGAGATTGTGTGCAAAAATATTCTACATAAATACTGAATGACTTACTGTCTTCTTCTTCTTCTTCTTTTTTAACCCAACAAATGGAGTCTCAGCCTCATCCGAAACTGCAAAAATGAGAATGAACCATGCATATGCACAGTCAGAGATAACAAAAAAAATTCCTTGCATAGCTAATCAAACGAAACACAAAGCAGAACAATGTTGTAAAATCATAAAAAATTAAAGAGGGAAAGAAGAATACTAACTTCATGAAACTCCTCCTTCTTATCATCACTTACAGTATACTAAAACTAAAAAGACGAAAAGATGCTTCCTTCGCAACAACGCAAGGTTGATGTTCTCTTCGTCAACCTTTTCTAAAATGTTGAGTCTGCAAATCACATTCATGGTACAAGTCTATGTGACCAAGCAAAGCAAGACCCATACTAGAGATAGAAAAGCAACTACAGTGAAAAGTCGCGACAAAGGAGATCAGAGCAAGTGAGGTTGTGACGGCAACAAACTCATTTAGTGCGAGGGTGAGAGCACCGCAGCAACAAACATGAGAATGAGATTGAGCGAAGATGATCGAGCTCACAGAGTAATCGCACTAAGAAGAGAGGTTTCAGATTAAGAGAGCGAAAATTAGGCGCGAGAAAGAGGAGATTCAAAAATTTAGGGTCGATATTTTAGACCGGTTATAAATAAAACCGGTCTTAAAAGGGTGAAATTATTTTTTTTAAAAAAAATTCATATTTAAAAAAAATCCATATTTTTTTTTAAAATATCACTTTTTAGACCGGTTATTCTAAGAACCGGTCTTAAAAGTCTTGAAAAAAATTTTTTATACCGGTTTTTAAAAAGTCTGGACTTTTTATGTTTGATATTTAAGACCGGTTATTCTAAGAACCGGTCTTAAAAGTCTTGAAAAAAAATTTTTATACCGGTTTTTAAAAAGTCTGGACTTTTAATGTTTGATATTTAAGACCGGTTATTATAAATAACCGGTCTTAAAAGTTTAAAATTTTTAATTTTTTAAATATTTTGATATTTTAAGACCGGTTTTTTTGAGAACCGATCTTAAAAGTTCTATATAATTACAAAACTGCCACCAGTCAAATTTTTTAGACCTTGTACGCTATAACCGGTTTAAATATGACGGTCTAAAAAGGGAATTTTGTACTAGTGTGTATGTTTCTGAGATGTTGCCTGTCTTTGGAATGAAGCTTTGTTTATTCCATATTCCTGTCTGATGATGTGATAGGTTGAATTTTCTGGAAATATGTGTTTTTCAAGTTGAGATTCTGAAGGGAAGCTAAGATATGATTGATTCGCAGTAACAGACATTCAGAAAAGATGGAGCCGTGTGCATCATCTTTGAGAAAATTGCCGGCTTTTTAAAATTCGTCGCCTATGAAGTTGATCTTTTTGCTTTGTTTTGTTGGGCCATCGGCCCATCTCCCTTTAAGTTTTATACTCTAAATGCTCTTAATAATAATTGCATTTCAGATTTATATGTATTTAACACGGAGAAAGCAAAGTAAATAATATAGTGTTGTTTACTACTTTACTTGGAACAGAAGCAGGCCTTGTTAATACGTAATATAATACCACCTCTCTTCTTTAATATAAGATATTATTTATAGTATAAATTACATTAAGGATCAAAGGTAGTAACATTCTAAGAAAAAAAAGAATAAAGCAGCAATGCATGATGTTGGGGGAATTGGAGTAATGAAGCCAACTATTGAAATATAAATTTAAAAGTTTGCAAAAAAAAAAAAATAGAAATTTAAAAAACTAACAAGGAAAACTGAAATGAAAATATCGCATGCAATGTTATTTTTTAAATTAAAAGTATAGACACTAACAAATGCAGGGTTGCTTTAGGCCACCAAGAGCCATTTAGCATGAAGAACATAGGCATCATTTCCAGGGAATTTTGGTGCCCTCTCTACAGTCAGTGACACAAAAAAAAAAAAAGAAGAAGAAAAAGAAGAAGAATCCATGAAAAATCAAGGAATAATAAAATACCACCAAAACAAAATCACTGGAATGCGATAGAAATGAGACCTGAATGCAGTTGAAGAGCTTAGCATCTTTGTTTTCAGATTCTGAAGCATAAAGGGTGGGATAAAACACTTTATACCTGCGAGGAATTTCGACAAACACCTTGTAAACAAAATTACTACCATGTAAAAAATTGAGAAACTAATAGGGAAAATGAATAGAATGGGCAGATACGTACTTCTTGCGAGCTTTGCCGACTTGAACAGCCATGTAGAAATTGAGAAAGCAGTAGAGAACGAGGACGATAACGACGTAGCCATATTCTTTAGGAAGCAACTCCACTACGTTAGCCATTTTTCGGTCGAGTGAACGATGGAAGATTCCAGAGCGAATTGCACAAGGAAGAAAATGATGGGAGAATAAAAGGAATGGCTATACCTTCTTATATCCACGCCGCACACAGACTCGACCGCGTCGCTCGGCTTGATTATTCGAATGGCTGTGGGATTATTGATTTTGTTTATAAACACTGTATTTTTGTTTTTAAAAATAATAAAATAATAAATGGTAAACTGTTTCAAAAAATTGTTTTTTAAAATAAAAATTTGTTTTTAAAAACTGAAAAAAAAAATCAGTTTTTAGTAGTTATTTTATTTTATTTTATTCTTATTTTTTATTTTTTTGAGGCTGCACTTATCCACTATCAATATTACACTATCATTGACGACCACTGTCATGTCATCACTGGTGACCATACCGCCACGTTACTTCAAAAACAGATTTTTCAAACATTATCCAAACATATTTTTTGGGTTTTTTATTTTTAAACCTGTTTCCAAAAACTGTTTATGAAAACAAAAAACAGAGAATATAACCAAACAAGCCCTAAATCTAAACACTTCCACTGCTTTAAAAAAATAGGTGGAGGTTGGAAATTTCAAGATAATAATAAATAAGGGTAAAGGTGCATCCAACACCCCGATCTATTTTGAAGGTGCAATCAGCACCCTAAAATATTTTTTAAAGTGTAATCAGTACCCTAATGTATTTTTGGAGGTGCAATCAGCACTCTAATGTATTAAAAATGAAGCAATTACACCTCTTCACTAACAGAATACTAACTCTATTTACTGATACACTCTTTCCTTTCTTTTTTCATCGATCTTAAATATATTCATCTCTTCTTTTAGTATTTAAGGGTATAATTTTACCCCAAATGTATTAAAAATGAAGCAATTGCATCCTTTCACTAACAAAATATTAACTCAAGGTTTAGGGTTTATCTTTTTCATTATAGTTCCCATATCATTGTGATGAAAGTATTTGACTTTGGTCTTGTTGAATCTCAAAATCCAAATAAAAGAAGAAGTCAAGTCAAAATCAGATAAAACTTTTATTCATACTAAATTATCAGTTTTAAACACAGATACATGAATATATTAAATTGTATTAAATTCTCCAAGTGAAGGGGTGTAATTACTTCATTTTTAACACATTAGGATACTAATTGCACCTCCAAAATTAGCATCCTCAAATATTGTAGGGTAATAATTACACCTTTAAAAATAATTTAGGGTACTGATTGTACCTCCAAAAATAGATTGAGGTGCTGGATACACCTTTACCCAATAAATAATAAGGAAAAAGTAATGGGGTAAGATGCAAAAATATCGTTAAGATTTTACCAAAACTATATCCAGGACCATATGATTTAAGAGGCAAGTACCTATAAATTTTAAAAATAGGGGCAACAATTCTAGGGTCGTTATCTAAACCAAACGTCGGTTACTTTATTTCAGTATGGCCCATTGGGATGTCCAGATCAATCAATGTAGATAATCCCATCCCATTGATCTTGCAGCTCAACTTAAACCATGAACAGTTCAAAACCAGACCAATAAAACCAGAGAACCTACAAATATTGATCAAAACCAAAAGCAAAAAGAGGATTCTCACTGAGCTTGGATTCAACTTCCTTTGGTTTTTTCTGCAACTTACAAACACTAATTAAAACCGAAAACAAGTCAGATAGTTTTCCTTTGAATTGCAAACCCAAAGTTCTTACGAAAAATTTTGCTGAAATAGGAAAACAAACAAAACCCATATTCTCTTTCACTTCAAAATAGGTTAACACTTAACACCGTACACACTCTCCATATAGGAAAGAAAACTAAGGAACTTACCCGCAAGTCTTAATGTCTTGTGGCCGTGGAATTTTATCAAACAGATGGTGGCCAATGAAAGGTGTGGAAGAGAGAAGAGAGGAAAAGAGAAGCACGAGCTTGTGAAGATGGCAGGAAGCCCATGGTGAAGGGTTTTGTGCTCCATCGGTCTTCCTCTTGGCCATAATGGATTATGGATTTCCTACCGAGAGAGCACAAAAATCCCAAGCTCCGAATGGGTGATCTGAACATATTTACCACCGACTTAACAACAATGTTGATTGGAAGAGAGGAAGGAGATGAGGTTCGGCGAGGGATGCAATGGCAAGACGTGGCTTAGAAGGAGGTTTCAGGGGGGGATGGCCAGCGTGGGGCTGAGACCTGAGGGGATGGAGGCGCGAAGCAATGATAGTAGAGAGAAGAGGATGAGTGACAGTCATGAATTTGCAGATGATGGAGGAGGGGGTTTTTTATTTTTTTTAAATAAAAAATTAATATTTATAGGATATTTTTATTTTTATTTTTTCACCCACTACCAACTAGGATATTAATAAACCCACATCAGCATTCACGTTACACTTTAAGGTTAAACCCAATATTATTTGTATATCTAAAAATTATATAATATTAAACGCATTTTTAATAAAAAAACCTTATAGATATTTTTACACCTTAACCTTTATTTAATTCTTTTACGATATATAGGTTAATCCTTATAATTTGACTCGCTCTTTGCTTTCTGTAGGCAAAGTCTGCAAAGAAACAAGAAAATATTTAATTCAAGTCGCGTCCGAAGACACTGTCCTTAAGAGATATTCCGCAGCCCCCTCAGTAAATAGGAAACGACATCTCCCCAGGATTAAACGAACCCTTCCTGTTAGGAATTAGGATACAGGGCGGCAGAACTAGTGGAAGATAAGGTAACCCAGTGAGAGATTACTGAGGCTTCTATTTCTCTGCTTTCAAATGGTGTCACGGTTGGAGTATTTATAGACAATGAATCAATGTCTTGAAGTTGTGCCTCTTGAAGACTACACCTCTTCAATTGGAAAGTCATAACTATCTGTTGGATTCATGAATCAACACAAATCCCTTAATTCATAAGAACATGACTTCTCAAAACGCGTCTCTTCATTTAAACACATTCCATAATATTGGAGAGACTCTTTCTTTGGCACACCCATATGCAATATTTACAACACTTTCTTCATCTCTTGCCTTCTTGCTTTTTCCTCCTTAACCAACCTCTCCCAGCAACGGTGAAAACGTGAGAGTTTATCCCACTCGTGATGGACGCCAGCTTCTGCAAATTTACCTTCACGACGGTATCAACAAACAGACACATGTCCTCCTCCATGTCTCCTTTCGATGCATCTACTATGTAAGATTCCATAACCACCTCTCATCACCCTCAATAAGCATGTTTGGGATTATGATTGGGAATCCTAAAAGTGCTTATACACATAAATCAAAACAACATTGCTCTCACATACATACCTCATATACTGTAAATTATGATTGAAAAGTTATTTTTAAAGAATCCAATCGTCATTCCAAACAAGCACTATGACTTCAAATGCAGTCACCCTTGGGTGACGGTAGTAACTGTAACATGTCCAACCTATGTCTTGCGTGCCAAAGCCTCTCCCCTGAATTCCATTGATTTATTTCATGGACTGTAAATCCTAATGCAAACAACCTTGATGTTGTTTGCCTCTCACACAATACGCCTAGGTCCTCATACTACAAGAACACAATGCAAAAGTAATCACAAAAAACTGTTTCAAAAAAGGGGAATATCTATCAGTATAACAGTAAAGATTTTTTTTTTTTACCAGGGAAAAATATTCCCAGTTAGGCATAATAACCGAGCATAGATTAAAGAGTTTGATGGTCCCAAGATCACGTAAGAAAAGAAAAGGGGCTATATGGGGCTTCGCTTAAAGGAGAGTTCATAGATGGATCGAGAACAGAGTTTTAGGAATGGATTTGCTTAAACGAGAGTTTCACATTACCAGTTTCAGCATCATCGAAAGGGAGCACCGACTGAAGAATTACAGGTCGGTGACGACGGTGCACAGATTCGAGGGCGACGAGAAGATCTAGACGGTGGTTCCGGAATCTTGCATAGTCGATGCACCGGAAGGAAATTAAACACGGAGGAGGACACACGTCTGTTTGCTGATAATGTCGTGAAGCTCAATATGCAGAAGCTGGCGTCCGTCATGGATGGGATGAACCCTCACGTTTTTGCCGCTACTAGTGGGAGAGTTTGGTTGAGGAGGAAAAAGTAAGAACATAGAGGACAAAGAAAGCAAAAGCTTTGGGTAGAGGAAGGGGAGAAGCCGCATTTTTTCCCCTGATGTGACATGGAGAATAATGCCAAATAAGCAACATTTTGCACCACAAAGTACAAGTTACGATTATAAACCTATAAGATGAAATAATTAATATTTCTTAATAATAATAATAATAATAGTAAGGAGAATTTTGACTAGAGAAAAGAAATAGAACTGGTGCCAGTCTGAAGTAGAATTGGTGTCAGTTTGAATTAGTGATAAAAATTATTTTTTCAATGTGATTTATGATATATAAGATAAGTATATAAAAATAGTTTTATTTTAACTTATATAAATGTACTTTTAGAACACTAACTCAAACATACATTAGAGAATTTTTCCATGAGAAATAGAAGTGGGAAAGAATAGTGTTGTGCTTCTCTCCTTCACGTGTTTTTTCTATCAAATTTAATCAAGGGTACAATTCATTTAAGATTTATAAGGTAAAAGGCTTTTATCTTCTCAAATTTAAACTTGTGTTTCTTTCTATATAGGGGATAAGACTTATCATATCAACCAAAAACTATATTGGTACTTGCTCCCTTCCAATTTAAACCACATGGTTTTTCCATCAACCCATATCCTCCGAAGTCACATTGCCTTCCAATTTAAACTATATTGGTACTTGTTCCAATTCTCCTTAACAGCCGCTAACCTCTTTTTGTGTGGGCCCCGCTTCAGTTGCAACCTCATTTTTCTCTGCAACATTACCTTACTGTCATAAGTAGAACTGAAGTTGTAAGAAACGCTCTGCAATTCATCAACGGTAAAATTCACAACCTCAATTTCAAATCTCCTCAACAGGGGTGGAAAGAAAGGGAAAAAGGAAAGAAACAAAATTAGCAGAGAGATACAGCTAGCATTAAAAACCAAGAAAACACGATTCATTTCAAATCATCGAAGCAAGAAACATCAGCACTGATGAAGCATATAAAGGATAAAATTATGATGAGGAAAAATGAAGGACCTAAAATGAGCGCTTTTTGTAGGTAAGGGTCCAGGAGAAGAAGGCGAAGTAAAGCCGGGGAAGTGGCCGGTAAAAGTCATCCAGTCCAACAGGGTAGCCTCCATGGCCAGCCACACCGCCCATATGGGCCTTGTTTGGGATTGAATTAACTGGATTTCCTTGGAGGAGAATTGAAATTGGGGTTGTGAATTTGGCCGTTGATGAATTGCAGAGTGTTCCCTGCAGGCTGCAGCTTCAGTTATACTTACGACTGTGAGGTAACGCAAGGAGAGAGAAGGTTGAAGGTGAAGTGGCACCCCGACAGAAAGAGGTTAACGGCGGATAAGAAGAATTAACGGATTTGTAATATTTTTTTTTTTTGATGAAAACGGATTGGGAGAATTGTGAATAAACACTTCTTGGATAAATTAATTGTCAAATGGTGCCTTGAAAGATTTATTACACTTAAACGAAAATATTTTACGTACAATAGAAGATTGTTTATACATTCATATAAAATATTTTTGCATACACGGAATATCATTTATACACAATGGAAGATCGTTTGTACGCACGAAAGATTGCTTACACACTTGATAGCATTTAACAATTAATTTACTTTAAAGATATTTTTAAGTAATTTTTCTAAACAGGTTTGTTATTTTTACACCTTTTAAAAGAATTCATATATATTTTCACACTTAAATAAATATTATGGCGTTAGATGCACCTCTATCAAAAATTCATCATTATATCATTGTTGATCCTTAATATATTATTAAATTTTTTGTTTTGGTTTATCTAGTTTTAAGTTGTTACTTATAAATTTAAATATATGAATTAAAACCAACCAATTAAAATTATAGGAAGTAAAATCAAAATCCGACAAGGTATAAAGGCTAATCATGGTGTCACCCAAAAAAAAAAAGTTTCCTCATAAATGCTATTTGAATTTATATATAATTTATAATATAGTTTATTTTGATTTTATTTAGATTCATATAACAAAATTAAACCCGATATGTGTCAGAAAGAAAGTCAAGTGAATAGCTACTAAGTAACAAGTGATCACCTGTGAGTTATGTGTAATATACTTTGAAATTTCATATATGCTTCGATAGTTTGCGAAGCTCTGCTTTCCCTCATTTCCTCCTACAAGCTCTTTAGCTAGTTTGACGCTGCGGCTGCAACCAGCCCTGCTGCTGCTACCGCCGCCGCCATGACCACCAAATTCACCGACATCCGGCATTCTATGCTTGATTGCCGTTGTGTAGTAACCTCTACTTGAGGCTTTGAAGAATTTCATTTGAGTATAACAAAACTTGCAGTGTGTTCGGATGATTTCATAAAATCATGATTTGAATGCCTAACACCTAAAATTTTACCAAACCATGATTTTAAGATCAAAAACATCATTTTGGGAAAATCCATTTTTTTTGTATTTTTTTCTCTATGTGGACCCCACCATCTCTCTCTCTCTCATTGGTCATTTTTTTCATTATATGGGTCCTACACCATGAAAAATCACTTATTTCTCATAATCTATTATCTATAAGTTATTCTCTATTTTTTCTTTAGAAGTTATTCTCCAAAAGTTAATTCGAACACAACCTTATTATTGTAACCACATGTTCCCACTTTAGTAGTGTATAAGCTACTCCCCCGATCCTAATTATAAAATAAAGTTGACTTTTTTAGAGAAATTAAGGAAACCAATTAAATTACTTTAGAATATTTTTATTTTTTTTCAAAACTAATTAATTTGACTAATAAACTAATATATAATCTAAGAATATTAAAAATATAAACACTCTAAAGTAATTTAATTAGTTTTCTTAATTTCTCCAAAAAAATCAACTTTACCTTATAATTAGGAATGGAGGGAGTACTTGTTTTTTTGTGATACGATATACGCTGCTTTTAACTCGATTCTGTATCTTAGATTCAAATAATCGCAATGCTATAAACACCAGTCTATTGAAGGAAAAGAACTTAAACCAAAAAAACACATTTGTTATGAAAACAAATTTAAAATGGAGAGTTCGACCCTTGTTAAGAAAAAGAAACCTTTGAACTTATAAACTCCAGCAACACATATATAGCCTCTTATGATTTTTCATTTGAAGTTCGATTTACACAACATGCATTATGCCTCTAATGAAGATAAGCATTTGTGATTTTAAAGTCATGGCCATTTTGGCATTATTGGTATCAATCCAGCTGAGAAAGTCAATCTTTAATTTAAATTCCATGAGAAATGAGAATCGACAGCTTAGATTATACAGTGAGCCGTTCAAAACAATCGAACATACAAATCATCATCCACTATAAAAATGGATGTGGATTAAATTAAATTAAACTAAACAACCAAACCTACAAATCTCCAACTAGTTCCATTAGATACAGAGAGCACTATAAGATCAGACCCTCTATCTTATTCACAGAGACCATTGGAATTAAATCATATTGTAACTCAACATTGTATAATTACATAACAAAGTCGAAAACATAATAATGAGAGGGTCATCCCAAGAACATAAAAAAATCTAAGATGACAATCAGTGGATAGAAAGCTGCTTAAGGAGGGTGTACCCTACGGATATATTGCACATCATTAGAACAAAAAGTGTCACCATCGCATCTTTCCTGTAGGAACAATAATTGAGAAAGAGGTTTAATTACACGAACCAAACAACCGCAATAAAACTAGTATAGAATTGATCTGAGGCGATTTTTGAGCCCCAAAAAATGATTTAAGGTACAATTTAATTTTTGTCATGGAAATAATCACTTAGGCGCTAGGTATTTGAAAGTTTTTTGAAGAGCACTGGCACTACAATGTGTTAAAACATGATCAAATTTGCCCTAACAATTAGAAAACTAACATTGACTCCAGGGAAAAATTGCTCTTTGAAAAACTCCCAAATACCTAATGCTACTGAGAGGTTACTTCATGAGCAAAATTGTATTTTATCCTGAAACGTGGGGGGGGGGTATTTGGAAAGATAAGAGGGAGTAAACCCGCTGTTGAGCGGCATCCTGTGATGCTGGGGGAATGCAGTAAAATAGAAATATCGAGAAACGGTGTATACAACTCCAAAGGCAGCACAAATGTAGGGATGCTTCAGCCCACCCACAGTCATTAGCAGGAAGAACGTAGGCATCATTTCCAGTGAATTTTGGTACCCTCCCTACAAAAAAAAAAGAAGAACAAGAATCCATGAAAAATTCAATGGTCTGTGAATAATTCAATGGTCAAACCCTCTGGTGTGGATTGCCTTGACATGAGACCTAAACGTAGCGGAAGAACTTACTGGTATCTTTGTTTTCAGAGTCTGAAGAAGCAGACCTGCGAGGAATTTCGACAAAAACCTTGTAAGCAAATTAACAGACGAATCAATAAAGGATATGAATGTATACAAGAATGGACCGATATACGTACTTCCTGCGAGCTTTACCCACTTGAGGGTAGAATGTCAACACCTGTTTCCATTTTGATAATCGAAGAGTAATAAAGACGGAATTCAATGGGTATACAGAAAAGTACAGTTATACTGATAAAAATATTTGTTTACAATCTCACGTCGTTCGTCAACGAAATACAGAAAATACAGCAGAAACTTAATATTTACATAATTTTCCAAAATATCTAAACATAAACTAATAATCACGATCTTGACCTCGCCTCGAGACACAAGCCAATTACTTCTCGGCATCTACACGTTTGCTTTTTGATCCACTGGCACCCGCTGAGAGGTTTATTTAAAAATAGGGTGAGATTTCGAAGAATCCTAGTAGAAACATGCTATCGTTCATAGAAAATACAAAAAGTAAATATGACATGCGCCAAGATATGCACCAATTAATGAACAATATAAATACATCATCTGCATGTATACATGAGTATGGCCCAGACCCACTATTCTGCACTAGTTGGGTTCTCACCAACTCCAGTATAAGTGCCTCTGGCACTATTGGCTCCTTTCTGGGCAAAACATGTTAATTAATAAAGTACATTTACAACAATGGCAACACACAGTCATATAACTATGGCATGATGTATAAAGGATAATATTCCTACCTCAAATTTTGTTAAACCCCTTTTCAATGTGTCTCGTAAAACGTGTAGTTCTCGCTTTCGACTCGATCCTAAAATATTAAATGTACAAGAAATAGGTCATAACCTATCCAAGTATCATTTTAGACTCTTTCATAGTGTTTTTTGTTGTTATATTAGTTTATGTTAAAAATTTACCAAAATGTACCCAGGACCCCGGCCCGACTCTACGTACCCAACCTAATGGCACGTTTTTCCAAAATTATAACTAAGGCTATCTTGACTTATTTTTGCCCAAGGAATCCATTTCCGGGCTCAAAAGTACCAAATTCACTGTCAAATTACAAAAATACCCTTGACAGCCCCTATTTTAAGTTTTAACGGCGTTTTCGTAATTATGTTTTTTCGGCCTTTACCGAAAAAGTGATCAACTGTAACCCCACCTATTATTGCCCACTAAATCCAATGGAACCATTTATTTCATGAAAATCCAGCTCCTAAACCCTGTAACAGTGCCGACCAAAATATTCAAGAAAAATGCAAAAAATATAGTTTTGTGTTTTAGCTTCCAAAACTTGTACTTTTCCACTTCTAATCTTTTATTAACTCATTTAAACACTTCTTAATCATGATTCAAAGAAATTTGGGCAGCATAACCCCTTAGGGTTATAGCTTTTCCAAATTTACAAATTCTACAAAATAACCAAAACCACCCACAATCATCAACAACAATCACATACTAACATAGTTTTAGGATTTGTAAAGTTACCTCTTGAGTTCCTTTCCTCTTACTCTCTAAACGTCATCCTCCCTCTCTACCTGGGCTCAAGATAAGCTTGCTAAACCATGGATTTCATATAGAAATAGAGATTAGGGAAGAAGCTTATGCTAGTTTAGAAGGAAATCTTAAGAAATTACAAACCTACCTTGATCTTTCTCTTCCTCCTTCTCTCTATATCTTCAAAGTTCTCTCTCTCTCTCTCTTCTCTGGTTTGGCCAAAATGTTGCATGAAAAGGGAAAACAATGTGTTTTATTAAATTCCTCTTCTTTCCTTTTAACCATTGATTTCATCAAGGGTTGATATGGTGACACATGTCTTCCACCATGCTTCCCTCCATGCTTCCACCATACCTCTTCACTTTTTGCCATGCTTGCCCCATACTTTCTTCATAATCTGACCTACTTGCTCCATTAGATTTCACTTAGGATTCAACCAAATTCTCCCCTTGATTTGGTCCACAAAACCGTCCCCTTCTCCCTTACTCTAACCAATGAATTTTTCTTCCAACTAAGTCCAAGTTTGCACTCCTCCATGCACTCAAGTTCTTTCAGTCCTTCACTCAAGCTTATCCTCCCATCATGCACTCAACATTTAATCTAACCAATCACTCAACCATTATCATCGTTGGCCATAAGTACTATGTCCATGTAGCATTGCCATTTGGACATGTGCTCATGTAATTAAATTTTTCCCCTTATCTTCATGGGTTGGACGAAATTAGGGAGGAGAAGAAAAGAAAAATATGTTTCTCTAATTCCATAATTCCCTTAATTGATTTATACCCAAGTCTCTCTAATTTTACCATTCTTGATTTATTCCATTGAGAATAATCCACATTACATATTTTCCTTTATTTTCCTTGATTAATTGAAATTAACTCCAATTAGTTAGAAAATAATTAATTTTTGGGCTAAATTAGAAAAATTATGATTTTGCTACCACCTTTGTAATTTAATTCATTTCTTGAATTAATTTACTCATTTTCTCATTAATATAAATATTTCAAAATTCATAAGATCTAATTTCATGAATATTCACCCTTTTTATTGAATTTCTCAATTACAAGTGAATATAAAATTTGAAATGTTATATAGAAATTGAGAAAGCAGTAGAGAACGAGGACGATAACCACATAGCCATATTCCCTAGGAAACAACATCAATAGGTTAAACATTTTTTTAATTCGGTGGAATGAGAGATTCCAGAAACAGAGCGAATCAGTGTATGAAGAAAATGATGGCAGAATAATAGGAGCGCCTCTATCTTCTTACTTGTGTGTATATTTGGTCTAGATACCTTATTTTGTAACGGATATACTGTTAGGATCATCATATGCAGTTTTGATGCCTTATTTTGTAAATATATCAAATGTTGTAAATATATGATAAATAAGCAGCATGTAGAATTACGCGGGTATGTCGCACTCATAGTTACGTAAGCTTGTATTTCCTCCTGTCCTTACATTAAAAACTAGTTGATTTTTTTTATTTAAGGGATTAATAAAATTTGAACTTTCGCGGCTTGTGCTCTACCCAAGGAAACTAGGGTAGGTTGACTTGGATAATTTGGTATATGAAAACAAAAATAATTTTTTTGTAGAATAAATGTATAAAAATACATATAAATTCTTACTCAAGATGGACTAACCACCATATAGGCATTTTTTAGCTTTACCGTTTTGTTATTAGCGAACAAAATAAGATCTTCATCTTCAAAAAGTAGTCGGGGAATTATGACCTACAAAATTGTACTAGAGGGAAAAGACCACAATATTATATACTTTGAAAAAAAATATAAAAATGAAGTTTTTAATAGTCAACAAAATGAGACTGTAGAAGCCGGGGAAGAATCGAGAGAATTTGACAGTCAAAATATCAAAATATCAAAATATTAGTATCTGAAGAAATAAATAGGTGTAGTTAAAAACAGTAAATGATTGGGCTAACAGGAAAAATAAAACAAAATGTTGCAAAATTGGAAAAGTTCGCGACCTTTGCGTAAGAGCCAGCAAGTAGCAATAAATAATTGAGGGCAAAAAAAAAAACGTGGCGATAAAGAATTACCCATGGTTCAGACTATTAAAAAAATGAAAGTTGAAGCAGTGTTAACGTTTTGATTTGCTAGCAAAAATTTAAATAGCCATGTGAGATGGCGAGTCTCTGCAAATTCTATCGATATTGATTGATGAAATAAAAGTCATTAAGAATGTTTTTGGGCCTAAAAAAAGTTAATCATTGAAAGCGACTTTGGTAAGCCCAATGCCTAATTAATGAGTGGAGCTAATACCTCAACTTAGCAAAATAAGGTTCAACTAGGGATGTCTATATTTAGTACCTTGTAGTGTTTTAAATAAGATTGTTTCAAAGAAAAGGATACTAATACCCTGCACCATTTGAATGAATAAGTTGATGACATTTGCCATTTATTTTCAATGTTCTTAACCCGAAAACTATGCATTTAAGGGGGAATAGAAACCAAAATAACATACATGAAAGCATGAGTCTAGGAATAGGAATAGATCAGGCTTTTCACTAAATATGTCTGAGTCTGTAAATCCCAACAGGAGCTTCAAGCTTGAGCCTGAATTCAGATATTTTTTGAGGTTCAGGCCTAAACTTTTAAAAAGATTACCCAAGTCTAAGCCTTTTTAAAGGCCTACTAACAATTAGGTCTTTAAAATACCTTATGTAGTAAGCATTGAAAACCATACATAAGCTTTGAGCCTACTAAAACCTACCTAAATGTAAGCTTAAGGTTCGCTTATTTATAATTATAGGTTTTATATATGCTCAAAGCCTATTTAAAACCAACATGTAATCAAAAGAAAACTTACTTTTTTATATAGAATAAAATATTTTATATGTGCGTGCATATTAAGGTCTCAAATTATATATATGTATGTATATGTATATTATTAAATAGGTCAGGTCTGTAAACTTGCAAACCCGGCCTCAAGAAAAAAACAAGGTCTAATATGTTTATATAAATAGGCCTCTAAATAGACTTGTGTGTGTTTGGCAACATCCCAAACCATGGTTTGCGCAACCCGAGACAAAACTCCTCTCACACATTTACCTCGTAAGTCGTAAAAGCTAATAAAAAAAACTAATCCAAACACACACTTATAGCTTGACCTCTTTACTAAACAAGTTACAATGTAGGCCTAGGCCCTTAAAAGGGGTTTAGCCTATTTCCATCCTAGACTTAAGCCCAATACTTGACTTGACTTAATGTTAAAAATCAGCCAGGTGGATCATCTTTTATCATAGTAGGACCATTCCTTTTTCTTTTTTCTTTTTTTCAGAAATCCACATATTTGTATTGATAAATCATTTTGTACCATTTATAAAATAATTACTCCTTTCAGTCCTATACATAGAACATTTTCAACCACTTCGTAAAAATTAAGAAATTTAGTTAATTTCGACGATGACATTAACCTAGTTATTTGTCAACAATCTGTATGTTTTTACTGGTGTAACCCTTAAATTTATAAGGTGATCTTTTTCTACATGGTCAGTCTATTTTTACTTTCAGAGCAATTAATAGGGCTATTTGTGGAAAGGAAGAAAAATTAATGTAGAATACTCAGCAATGTAAAATATATCTTATAAAAAGGAAACAAATTCCACCTTGAGTGTCGCAATAATATTTTCTACACAACAATGATTTGATATAACTAATTATGTTTGAGATAGATTGATAAATATAAGTAAAATTGGTTAAATTTTACCCTTATACTTGTATAATTATGACATGTCTTAAAAGATGATTAGGATTCTCTCCTTTATTCTTTTTCATCCGTTCTCATCCTTTAACCTAAAATTACATCATTTTGGGGTAAAAATAAGTCAAAGAAGCTTTTTTGAAAATAAGTTGTTTGTCACTGTGAAACATTTTTTCAGTGACAAATGAGACTGTTTGGATGCACTGAAAAAAAGTGATTTTGAGTCCAAACCATGGTTTGGGCAAAAACCATCCAAACACCCAAAAAAATTTCAGAATCTATTCTCAGCTGAAACCTTGGTTTGAGAGGCCCAAATCAAGGTTTACCGAAAAACTATTCTGAATACCCATTTATGTATCTCATCTCTCTCTCTCCGTCTTGTCTCTTGCCCTTTTATCATCTCTCTCTCTCTTTCTTTTATCTTTCCCTTTTCTCATCTCTCTCTCTCTCCGTCTTGACACACATATATTTATATATATATATGTTTGATCCAATTTTT
The DNA here is from genome assembly GCA_963210345.1 of Inga oerstediana. NCBI lineage: Eukaryota > Viridiplantae > Streptophyta > Magnoliopsida > Fabales > Fabaceae > Inga > Inga oerstediana. The sequence continues at coordinate 11,733,352 of OY723405.1, read as the reverse complement.
TATATCACATAATCGATTAATATTATAATTTATAAAAAAAATTTATCTATTTTTTGATATTATATATTTGAATAATTTTATAATTATAATTTTTTTAAAAATTTATTTCGAATTTTTTTATATTTATTATACAATTAATGTTTAATAATGCTTAAAATATAAATTTATCCCTTACATGTAATTATCACAAAAACTAATGTCCTTTTTAGTAATTTGACCATGAAAAAAAGCTATTCTGACCATAACATCCAAATACTCTTACTTTATCAAAATCACTTTTTTCTCATTATTCTGCTCATAATCTATTTTTTAAAAGCTATTCTTGACTTTTTCTCCAGAAGCTATTAAAAAAAGCTAATCCAAACACACACGAGTGTGTGTTTGGATTAGCTTTTTTTAATAGCTTTTACGACTTACGAGATAAGTGTGTGAGAGGAGTTTTATCTCGGATTACACAAACCATGATTTGAAACCATAATTTAGGATGTTGCCAAATCTATCAAATTAATTTTTAGTACACTCAACGTTAACGCATTTGCGTAGTTGTGAAGCATAAAGATGGGTCGGAGGGAACGGTAAAAAGCAAAGAGATACCACTACAAAACGCAAAAGAGAAGCTTTGAGTCGCCATATTGTGTGTTGTCTTCTCTGTTCATTGATTTCTTCTGAGCTAAGAAAGAAAACCACAGGTCCAAATGGAGAACAAGACTCACAGTGAAGAACAATCAAGCTTGGTGGGAATAGTATTTTCCTGGTCTCTAAAGGATGTTCTCAACAATGATCTTTGCAAACACAAGGTTCCAACTAAGTCCAAGTTTGCACTCCTCCATGCACTCAAGTTCTTTCAGTCCTTCACTCAAGCTTATCCTCCTATCATGCACTCAACATTTAATCTAACCAATCACTCAACCATTATCATCGCTGGCCATAAGTACCATGTCCATGTAGCATTGCTATCATGACTTTATTCATGTAGCATTTTGGACATGTGCTCATGTAATTAAATTTTTCCCCTTATCTTCATGGGTTGGACGAAATTAGGGAGGAGAAGAAAAGAAAAATATGTTTCTCTAATTCCATAATTCCCTTAATTGATTTATACCCAAGTCCTTCTAATTTTACCATTCTTGATTTATTTCATTGAGAATAATCCACATTACATATTTTCCTTTATTTTCATTGATTAATTGAAATTAACTCTAATTAATTAAAAAATAATTAATTTTTGGGCTAAATTGAAAAAATTATAATTTTGCTATCATCTTTGTAATGTAATTCCTTTCTTGAATTAATTTACTCATTTTCTCATGAATATGAATATTTCAAAATTCATAATATCTAATTTCATGAATATTCACCCCTTTTATTGAATTTCTCAATTACAAATAAATATAAAATTTGAGATGTTACATAGAAATTGAGAAAGCAGTAGAGAACGAGGACGATAACCACATAGCCATATTCCCTAGGAAACAACATGGATATGTTAAACATTTTTTAAATTTGGTGGAATGAGAGATTCTAGAAACAGAGCGAATCAGTGTACGAAGAAAATGGTGGCAGAATAATAGGAGCGCCTCTATCTTCTTACTTGTGTGTGTATATTTAGTCTAGATACCTTATTTTGTAACGGATATACCGTTAGGATCATGATATGCAGTTTAGATGCCTTATTTTGTAAATATATGATAAGTAAGCAGCATGAAGAATTACGCGGGTATGTCGCACTCATAGTTACGTAAGCTTGCATTTCCTCCTGTCCTTACTTTAAAAACTAGTTGATTTTTTTTATTTAAGGGATTAATAAAATTTGAACTTTCGCGGCTTGTGCTCTAACCAAGGAAACTAGGGTAGGTTGACTTGGATAATTTGGTATATGAAAACAAAAATATTTTTTTTTGTAGAATAAATGTATAAAAATACATATAAATTTTTACTCAAGATGGACTAACCACCATATAGGCATTTTTTAGCTTTACCGTTTTGTTATTAGCGAACAAAATAAGATCTTCATCTTCAACAAGTAGTCGGGGAATTATGACCTACTAAAAAATTGTTCTAGAGGGAAAAGACCACAATACTATATACTTTGAAAAAATATATATAAAAATGAAATTTTTAATAGTCAACAAAATGAGACTGTAGAAGCCGGGGAAGAATCGAGAGAATTTGACAGTCAAAATATCAAAATATTAGTATCTGAAGAAATAAATAGGTGTAGTTAAAAACAGTAAATGATTGGGCAAACAGGAAAAATAAAACAAAATGTTGCAAAATTGGAAAAGTTCGCGACCTTTGTGTAAGAGCCAGCAAGTAGCAATAAATAATTGAGGGTAAAAAAAAAGGACAAAACTTAGGTTCAGTTCTTTATGTCCATTAGGTCCAGTTAGCAAATAAAATGCTGCCACATGGATTAATTTTATACTTCAGCACTTAACACCAAATGATTCTGTCAAAACATCGTTAGGCAATTAAATATCTTCTTCTTGCTTGGGATTTGAACCAGAACTCTCTTCCTCAATTGTAAATTTTCGATCTGGAAGCAATGTTTTTATCTATTGATATGTCTCTTTGATTTCCATGGTGATGCTCTCTCCGAAGCTCTCTAAAATGTTCGCCACCATCCTCGTGAGCCTCAGCGATTCCGCTCTGTTGTAAAATCAGCTTGGACCAAAGTCTTCATGGATGATAAAACCACCATTCACGGTGGCGTTTTTGAAATCGTTGATGGAGGCTCTGATACAAGAACTGGATGTGAACCTGTAGATCGACGTGGCTACGGTATGTGGAGGTGTTGCAAAAGGACAATCAGAAGCTCGCAAGTACAACAATGCAGTCGGCAACAAAGAATTTCTCAAGAATGTCTGGTCTAAAAGGTCGCAAGTCAGAGAATAATGCAAGGGGAGAGGGGTGGTGGTGTTCCCATGGTGAGGAAGAGCTATGTTGCGATGGATGAAGCCAGGAATTTCTCTTCGGCTGTGGGTAATGGCGTGATGCGATTAATCCATTATTGTGAGAACAGGTGAGGAGAAAAGGGGATTGGTCCTCTGTGAATGTTGCCACAGAGAAGAAGAAAAGTAATTGCCTAACGGTGGTTTGACAGAATCATTTGAGGTTAAGTGCTGAAGTGTAAAATTAATCAATGTGGCAGTATTTTATTTGCTAACTGGACCTAATGGACATAAAGAACTGGACCTAAGTTTTGTCCAAAAAAAAAACGTGGCGATAAATAATTACCCATGGTTCAGACAATTAAAAAAATGAAAGTTGAAGCAGTGTTAACGTTTTGATTTGCTAGCAAAAATTTAAATAGCCATGTGAGATGGCGAGTCTCTGCAAATTCTATCGATATTGATTGTTGAAATAAAAGTCATTAAGAATGTTTTTGGGCCTAAAAAAAGTTAATCATTGAAAGCGACTTTGGTAAGCCCAATGCCTAATTAATGAGTGGAGCTAATACCTCAACTTAGCAAAATAAGGTTCAACTAGGGATGTCTATATTTAGTACCTTGTAGTGTTTTGAATAAGATTGCTTCAAAGAAAAGGATGCTAATACCCTGCACCATTTGAATGAATAAGTTGATGACATTTGCCATTTATTTTCAATGTTCTTAACCCGAAAACTATGCATTTAAGGGGGAATAGAAACCAAAATAACATACATGAGAGAATGAGTATAGGAATAGGAATAGATCAGGCTTTTCACTAAATAGGTCTGAGTCTGTAGATCCCAACAGGAGCTTCAAGCTTGAGCCTGAATTCAGACATTTTTTGAGGTTCAGGCCTAAACCTTTAAGAAGCTTACCCAAGTCTAAGCCTTTTTAAAGGCCTACTAACAATTAGGACTTTAAAATACCTTATGTTGTAAGCATTGAAAACCATACATAGGCTTTGAGCCTACTAAAACCTACCTAAATGTAAGCTTAAGGTTCGCTTATTTATAATTATAGGTTTTATATATGCTCAAAGCCTATTTAAAACCAACATGTAATCAAAAGAAAACTTACTTTTTTATATAGAATAAAATATTTTATATGTGCGTGCATATTAAGGTCTCAAATTATATATATGTATGTATATGTATATTATTAAATAGGTCAGGTCTGTAAACTTGCAAACCCGGCCTCAAGAAAAAAACAAGGTCTAACATGTTTATATAAATAGGCCTCTAAATAGACTTGTGTGTGTTTGGCAACATCCCAAACCATGGTTTGCGCAACCCGAGACAAAACTCATTTAACACATTTACTTCGTAAGTCGTAAAAGCTATTAAAAAAAACTAATCCAAACACACACTTATAACTTGACCTCTTTACTAAACAAGTTAGAATGTAGGCCTAGACCCTTAAAAGGGGTTTAGCCTATTTTCATCCTAGACTTAAGCCCAATACTTGACTTGACTTAATGTTAAAAATCAGCCAGGTGGATCATCTTTTATCATAGTAGGACCATTCCTTTTTCTTTTTCTTTTTTCAGAAGTCCACATATTTGTATTGATAAATCATTTTGTACCATTTATAAAATAATTACTCCTTTCAGTCCTATACATAGAACATTTTCAACCACTTCGTAAAAATTAAGAAATTTAGTTAATTTCGACGATGACATTAACCTAGTTATTTGTCAACAATCTGTATGTTTTTACTGGTGTAACCCTTAAATTTATAAGGTGATCTTTTTCTACATGGTCAGTCTATTTTTACTTTCAGAGCAATTAATAGGGCTATTTGTGGAAAGGAAGAAAAATTAATGTAGAATACTCGGCAATGTAAAATATATCTTATAAAAAGGAAACAAATTCCACCTTGAGTGTCACAATAATATTTTCTACACAACAATGATTTGATATAACTAATTATGTTTGAGATAGATTGATAAATATAAGTAAAATTGGTTAAATTTTACCCTTGTACTTGTATACTTATGACATGTCTTAAAAGATGATTAGGATTTTCTCCTTTATTCTTTTTCATCCGTTCTCATCCTTTAACCTAAAATTACATCATTTTGGGGTAAAAATAAGTCAAAGAAGCTTTTTTGAAAATAAGTTGTTTGTCGCTGTGAAACATTTTTTCAGTGACACTCAGAGACCGTTTGGATGCACTAAAAAAAAGTGATTTTGAGTCCAAACCATGGTTTGAGCAAAAACCATCCAAACACCCAAAAAAATTTCAAAATCTATTCTCAGCTGAAACCTTGGTTTGAGAGGCCCAAACCAAGGTTTACCGAAAAGCTATTCTGAATACCCATTTGTGTATCTCCCCCCCCCCCCCCCCCCCCGGTCTTGTCTCTTGCCCTTTTATCATCTCTCTATATCTTTCTTTTATCTTTCCCTTTTCTCATCTCTCTGCCTCTCCGTCTTGACACACATATATTTATATATATATATATATATTTGATCCAATTTTTTATATCACATAATCGATTAATATTATAATTTATAAAAAAATTTATATATTTTTTTATATTATATATTTGAATAATTTTATAATTATAATTTTTTTAAAATTTATTTCGATTTTTTTTATATTTATTATACAATTAATGTTTAATAATGCTTAAAATATAAATTTATCCCTTACATGTAATCATCACAAAAACTAATGTTCTTTTTAGTAATTTGACGATGAAAAAAAGCTATTCTGACCATAACATCCAAATACTATTACTTGATCAAAATCACTTTTTTCTCATAATATTATGCTCATTATCTATTCACTAAAAGCTATTCTTGACTTTTTCTCCAGAAGCTATTAAAAAAAGCTAATCCAAACACACATGAGTGTGTATTTGGATTTGTTTTTTTTAATAGCTTTTACAACTTACGAAATAAGTGTGTGAGATTTTATCTCAAGTTATACAAACCATGATTTGAGATGTTGACAAACACACATTTCAATCTATCAAATTAATTTTTAGTACACTCAACGTTAACGCATTTGCGTAGTTGTGAAGCATAAAGATGGGATCGGAGGGAACGGTAAAAAGCAAAGAGATACCACTACAAAACGCAAAAGAGAAGCTTTGAGTCGCCATATTGTGTGCTGTCTTCTCTGTTCATTGATTTCTTCTGAGCTAAGAAAGAAACCACAGGTCCAAATGGAGAACAAGACTCACAGTGAAGAACAAGCAAGCTTGGTGGGAATAGTATTTTCCTGGTCTCTAGAGGATGTTCTCAACAATGATCTTTGCAAACACAAGGTTTCTTTCTTTCTTTGTGTTTTTTTTTTTCCTATTTAATCTATGTATTAAGAACTGATTAACGTTGTCATTTTATAAATAAAATGTTTTTTTTGGTTCTCTGTCTCAGGTGAGGAAGATTCCAGAGACATTCTCATCGGTGACAGAATACGGGGAATCATTCATTCCTTCACTGATAGAGGAAACACACAGCGATCTTTGTTCAAGCTTGAAAGGAGTGTCTGGTGCTCCTATCTGTGAAATAACAGAAATAACGACCAAGCTCTCCAATTCTTCTAGGGAGTATCATATTAAAGTGAGGAATCCTACTGATGAAGTGAAAGGCATTGCACCGTACGAACCGCAGGCAGGAGACCTCATTGCCCTAACAGACATTAGGCCAAAGAGCATCGAGGACTTGAACAGGCCCACAAAATATTACCACATTGCCTATGTTCGTGGGACAAAAGATGACAGTTCTGGTAAGATTCCTTTACTGTCATCGAAGGACATGGATACGGAACCAGGTACGAGGATCACGCAGAATCAAAAGCTCTATGCTGTCTTCCTCTTGAACATGACTACCTATGTTCGTGTCTGGAAAGCCTTGAACTGGGAGCTTGATGGATCTAACGTGAACCTCATTCAGAAAGTGCTACATGCTGATTCAACTGTAAGAACCACTGATTCTTTTTTAACATTTTGATCTTATTACCATTTGCTACGTGACAATATGGGTAGTACAGTATTTAGGATTACTTTTCAATCAGTTAGCAGAATAAGCAAGAGTGTGAATTAGTATTAATCCTCCCATGTGTACAAAGTTAGGGTGTGGAATAAGAAGTCTCTCACTGCTATTACCAATTTGATATCAGAGCCAAGTTTTGATCTTACGGCGTGTGGGTTATGGACCTACTAAGCTTACTTACTTAGCTATCTGTATTTTTTTGGGCAATCTTAGTTTATCCATCTAACAAAGATAAGTATATTAAGTAAAGCCAAATGCTAATAAATGCTTGCTCTGTATATTACAGAATGGAGGAAACTGTGATATTTGCTGTTCTGGGGAAAATATCAATGTGCATTCTACTACACAAAGCATAATCAGATCTCAGAATCTAAATGAGTCCCAGAAAGATGCAGTTGCAAGCTGTGTAGCTTTGAGGGAATGTTCTCATAAGAACAGTGTGAAACTCATATGGGGCCCACCAGGAACTGGCAAAACAAAGACAGTTGCTTCATTGTTATATTCTCTGCTCAAACTAAAAACCAGAACACTGACATGTGCTCCAACCAACAAAGCAGTGTTGGAAGTAGCAGATCGGTTGCAGAGAATAACGAAAGATTCCCTCGAGTATGACACCTATGGGTTTGGTGACATAGTACTATTTGGCAATAGATCTCGTATGAAGGTCGATGGTTATCAGGGCTTTCACGATGTCTTCCTCGATAATCGTGTCAAGAAGCTTTTGAGGTGTTTAGCTCCGCTAACTGGATGGAAACATTGCTTGGGATCAATGACCATGTTGCTTGAAGACCCTGAAGCACAATATCATTTATTTATGATTGGTGAAAATGACAAGGAGATGAAGGAAGATGATCTTAAGTCACTGGAAGAATTTACTGATCTTATGTCACTGAAAGAATTTACTGATCTTATGTCACTGAAAGAATTTGCCAAGGGAGAAATCATCAATATAGAAGAGTTGTGTCTCTTGCACAATCTTATGAAGGATGATGATGAAGATGATGGTCCTCTTACATTAGAGCAATATGTGAAAGGCTACCATACTGATATTGAAAAACAATACATTTCATATAAGCTTGATAAAATAAAAAAAGTGATTACATTAGAGCAATTTGTGAAGTGGAGATTCGGTTCCATTAAGGAAAAGCTCCAGTTCTGCATGAAAACCTTGTACACTCACTTACCAACATCATTAATTTCACCTGAGGAAGTGAAGAGCATGTTAATAGCTTTGGATTTGCTAAAGTCTATGGGAAGCTTCATGCGCCGAACCAATACCAGGAATGACCTAGCTGACAATAAAGTTGGAGAAAGCGTTGATAATATCTTTGGAAGCTCAAGCTCTGCAAGACTAGAGTGTCTTAACATACTAAGGTCACTTTTTGAATTAAGTTCTCTTCCAAAGTGTACAGAAGAATATGGTTTGGCAAATTTTTGCTTGTCCAATGCATGCCTGGTTTTCTGCACAGCATCAAGTTCTACAAGATTGTACACAGAAGGAATGAAACCTCTGCAACTTCTAGTGATTGATGAGGCAGCTCAGCTCAAAGAATGTGAATCTGCCATTCCTATTCAAGTTCCAGGCCTAAAGCATGCTATTCTAATAGGCGATGAGAGGCAGCTCCCGGCTTTGGTTAAAAGCAAGGTACTAGAGAACTTCCTTCACATTCTTTAATGATTTTGATTATGGAAACACTTAATGATGATTCTTGCTTAATATTATGTTCAAAATGATGAAACTTGTTTTAGATTTCTAAAGAGGCTGAATTTGGGAGAAGCTTGTTTGAGAGGCTATTGTTGTTAAGATATGAGAAGCATTTGCTCAATGTCCAGTACAGAATGCATCCATCAATCAGCTTATTCCCAAATAGAGAATTCTATGATGGAAAACTTTCTGATGCCCCAAATGTCAGAATCAAAAGCTATAATAAGCGTTTTCTTGAAGGGAAAATGTATGGGGCCTATTCTTTTATCAACATAGCCAAGGGAAAAGAGCAATCTGGTCGACAAGGCTTTAGTTTCAAGAACACAGTTGAGGCCTCTGTTATCTCACAAATCATCCAAAGCCTTCATAAAGGTCCCTCTTTACGCTTTCTTATTCTCACGTGTGTTGAAGGTTCCCATAAATTAGAAGACTTTATATTCATGATACTATATTTCTTTTTGCTGCAGAGTTTCTCAACACAAGGGAAAAAGTCAGTGTGGGAGTGATATCTCCATATAATGCTCAGGTTTATGAGATTCAGGAGAAAGTTAAGAAATACAATTCAGTTTCTGATCCAAACTTCGATGTAAGTGTTCGTTCTGTTGATGGCTTCCAAGGTGGTGAAAAAGACATCATAATAATCTCCACGGTGAGGTCTAATGGGAACGGAAAAGTAGGTTTTCTCAGTGATTTAAGAAGAGCAAATGTGGCACTCACTCGTGCTAGGTATGTAACTAAAGAACTTGTATCACACACACACACACAGTTGATTTGAAGTTGGGTTCATAAATTTTCCTGCAGGCACTGTATGTGGATACTGGGGAATGCAACAACTCTAATGAAGAGTGATTCTATTTGGAGGAAACTTGTGGTTGACGCTAAGAATAGAGAGTGCTTCCATAATGCTGATGATGATGAAGACTTGGCTGAAGCCATTGAAGACACCTTGCTTGAACTAGAACTGCTGGATGAAACAGAGTCCATATTTAAGAAACTGACCATAGGGAACAACAAATCATTGTCTGCTGCTACCTCTTCTAGGTATGTGCATTTTGAACTTAACCTTAACTTGACACGAATCATACAACAGATTTGGTTTTAATCAATGGTGAGATTGAAACAGAACTGTTGATCCATATTTTGTGGTCTTATTGGTTGTTTGAAACTTTGAAGAACTAATGTTGATATAATTTGGATGCAGAGGTTCTTTCCGGGGCAGTGGCAGAGGCAGGCCACGGACACCGACGTGGTAAGTGGTGACTAGCAACCTTAAAGGCCTGTTTGGCATTCGCTGTGTTGGAGAAAAGCCGAACAGCATAAGATTTGATAAGGATGGGTAGTTTATTTAAGGTTTGATGATGTTTTAATGCAATGCTATGTTTACTGTTTAGGGTCGCAATTATGAGGAATGTATCATGTAAGGTAACATTATCCCATTAATGGCTATATGTATCACTCTCTCCTCCAGAGAAATTTAGGCGGATTCTCATATTCCTATTTGTAATAAATAATAATTTCCTGTCTACAGCGTTTATAAATTTTTTACTCTTATTATAGTGAGATTAATTATAACAAGTCACCGATCAATTATTAAATAAGAGCATTTTGAAAAAAGAAATATGTTTATGAGATATTTTTTGATTATTGATTCTATCTAATTTTAACTATATTCATTGATAATGAAAACTGGTTATTTGTCTCTTATAAAATTAATAAGAGAGAGTAAAACATTTACAGGATGTCACAATGAAAGTAATTTCTTTTGATAATAATTTGTGTGAAAAAATAATTTCTCCAATATCCTACCCAATAATGAGTAGAATTTTCGCCCAAAATATGCGTTCTTGATTTTTGTGGTTCATCGATCATCCTTCTGATTTTCATCAGACACCAAATATTATAAAACTAATAACACTCATTAAATTTGAGGAGTTAACTCCTTACCGAAAAGGAAAAAAAGGCCACATTTTTTTTCTTATTTCAACACGCCGATTGAAGTGGATACCTTTGTCTTGCTTTCTACGTACCCAGTCCTATAAAAATAATAATCTCTTCTATTTATCGAACAATTAAACGACGACATTAGCTGGTCACGTATAAGAAACAACTCTCTTCTTAGTTAATTAACAATAATAAAACAACAAGGTGTCCTTATAAAAAGCTATAAATCTTAATTTTAACATGTAACAATAGTAAGATAACTAGTGTCCAAATGAAAATTCATAAATAGTACTACCTCCGGTCCTAATTATAAGATAAAGTTGACTTTTTTTGGAGAGATTAAGGAAGCTAAATAAGTTACTTAATCACATCATATGTTATGTATCTTTAGATTATATATTAGTTTATTAGTCAAACTAATTAGTTTGGAGAAAAAAATAAAAATATAAATACTTTAGAGTAATTTAATTAGCTTCCTTAATTTTTCCAAAAAAGTCAACTTTATCTTATAATTAGGACCGGAGGGAGTACTAATTTATACAATAACAGCTGATACAAAAGTTTATAGATGTTCGTAGATGAATTTACAAGCTCTTTTCTTTTGTTTTTGCCAGGAGGTAGGTACAATTTGAATTAATCAAATTTTAAGATAATATCCTGTATTATATTTTTTTTATACATATCTTAATTAATTTTAATCCACTCTCGTGAGGAAATACATTTTGAGTTGGGGCAGTTATTAAAAAAAGAAGATAGAAAAAGCAGTGCCTCGCTGCCTCTCCTCCATGCTCCTGCTTCAGTGATTAAAGCGTGCACAAAGACACCTTCCAGTGAATGAAGACATGTCCCAGAAATCGAAAGTCAAAAGCTTCATATGTTTGTTTTTAAAATCTAGTTCATTGAACAATGCAGCCCCAACAAACGCTTTGGAAATATAAAAAACTGGTAATAAGAAATGCATAAACTGACATAAATAAAACAATCGCTCATGCATGACGATTTCCGTGCTTTGACTTGACCAATCGAGCTCCGTCTCAATCCAAAAATAATAACCACCTACCCCCAACCACTTTCATTCTCCTTAAAATCCAGTTGTGTTCTTCTCCTGCATCAGATTTCCAAACACAAGACATGTCTCAGAAGAGGGTTCTGTTGCTATGCGGTGACTATGTCGAAGATGCCGAGGTGTGTGTGTGTGTGTGTGTATTTATGTTTCCATATCTCTGTCGCATAGTAACGTTTCATTATTAGTGTTAAGTACCATTTTGTTTCGTATTTGGATTGTAGGTGATGGTTCCATTCCAAGCTTTGCAAGCATACGGCGTCTCGGTCGACGCCGTTTGCCCCGGAAAGAAATCCGGCGATATCTGCCCCACCTCCGTTCATCAGGTCTCTTTGACTTTCCCATCAGTTTATCTTAGTAAAGTACCCCTGAAAATTTTACATGTTAAGTTTTGTCCCAACAAAGTTTTTTTTTTTTTCAATTACTTCATTCAAATAGAAATTTTTAGGAGCATGGTTAGATTCTTAGCATCATCTCAGTTCTTTTTTTCCGTGATGTTGAAACTAGATTCGGATTTGTCCAGAGTCACGTGGTCACGATTTCACACTCAACGCAACGTTCGATGAAATCAAAGCGACAAACTACGAGGGATTAGTAATACCCGGTGGGAGGTCACCGGAGCATCTGGCTCTTATTCCAAGCGTGGTTGAACTGGTTTCAGAATTTGCCGATTCAGGAAAACCAATCGCCGCGGTCTGTCACGGACCGTTGCTTCTGGCGGCTGCTGGAGCCATTCAAGGTCGCAAGGTCACAGCGATTCCCACCATCGGACCGGTCCTCGTGGCCGCCGGTGCACATTGGATTGAACCAGAAAGCATTGCCTCTGCTATAGCCGTCGCCGATGGCAATCTCATCACCGCCGTTACCTTCAAAGGCCATTCCCAATTCATACGCCATTTTGTGAAAGCTTTAGGAGGCACCATCAGTGGCTCCCACAAAAAGATCTTGTTCCTCTGTGGAGTAAGTCTATAATACTGCTACTTCTCTTTCCACAGTATAAAACGTTTCAAAAAAATAATCTGGTCCAAAATATAAATTAGTTATCAACTAATTAATGCTTATTTTTTCAGTCTTATCATTATAATTAATAGTCAATTTTAATTTTATTTACTTATTAAATTTTCAAATATATTTTCTAATATGTGTAAAAGTAAATTTTAAATTGAGGTCATTATTATATTGGGAGAATTACATTTAGGTCCCATGGAAGAAAAAAAATGAAGAAATGATCCCTGTAGATTACAAAATGAAAAAATGGTCCCATTAACAACTTCATCGGCCTGTATTGACAACTCATTAACAACCCCAGGAACTTGTATTGACAACTCCATGGGACCATTTTTTCATTTTGCAATCTATAGGAACCATTTCTTCATTTCTCCTCTTCTTTGGGACTTTAATGTAATTCTCCCTTATATATTTAATGAGTTAAGTTGAAGTGCCTGGGCCATGCATCACTTTTCATTGCTTTTGTGAATACTGAACCATATGGGCATGGTCTCTTAAAATGTTGACTTTGTAGGATTACATGGAAGATTATGAGGTGACGGTTCCGTTTCAGTCTTTTGAGGCATTGGGATGTGAAGTGGATGCGGTGTGCCCGGGAAAGAAAGGCGGCGAAAGCTGCGCAACCAGGATTCGCGACGTGGAAGGAGGCCACGCTTTCAGCGGCAAGACAGGATATGACTTCGTGTTAAATGCCAACTTCGATGACGTGAATGTTTCGTCCTATGATGCTCTTGTCATCCCAGGTGGTCGAGCCCCTGCTTTTTTGTCTCTGAATCACTCTGTTCTTGCCCTCGTCAACCATTTCATGCAAAACAATAAGCCTGTCGCTTCTCTCTCCCAAGGACAGAAAATCTTAGCCGCTGCTCATGCTCTCAAGGTGACACTACATTAATTTCTGCTAAATTTGTGTCTGGTGATTTAACATTTTTGTCTGATTCACACAGGGAAGGAAGTGCACGGCTCACCCGACGGCGAAGCTGAACGTCGTTCTGTCGGGAGGAGCATGGGTGGAACCTGACCCCATTGACCGTTGCTTCACCGACGGGAATCTGGTCACCGGAGCTTCGTGGTTGTGCCACCCTGAGCTCATATCTCAGCTCATGGCGCTGCTGGATGTTCGCGTATGTTTCTGAGATGTTGCCTGTCTTTGGAATGAAGCTTGTTTATTCCATATTCCTGTCTGATGATGTGATAGGTTGAATTTTCTGGAAATATGTGTTTTTCAAGTTGAGATTCTGAAGGGAAGCTAAGATATGATTGATTCGCAGTAACAGACATTCAGAACAGATGGAGCCGTGTGCATCATCTTTGAGAAAATTGCCGGATTTTTAAAATTTATCGCCTTATGAAGTTGATCTTTTTGCTTTGTTTTGTTGGGCCATCGGCCCATCTCTCTTTAAGTTTTATAGTCTAAGTGCTCTTAATAATAATTGCATTTCAGATTTATACGTATTTAACACGGAGAAAGCAAAGTAAATAATATAGTGTTGTTTACTACTTTACTTGGAACAAAAGCAGGCCTTGTAAATACGTAATATAATACTACCTCTCTTATTTAATATAAGATCTTATTTGTAGTATAAATTACATTAAGGATCAAAGGTAGTAGCATTCTAAGAAAAAAAAGAATAAAGCAGTAATGCATGATGTTGGGGGAATTGGAGTAATGAAGCCAACTATTGAAATATAAATTTAAAAGTTTGCAAAAAAAAATAGAAATTTAAAAAACTAACAAGAAAAACTGAAATGAAAATATCGCATGCAATGTTATTTTTTAAATTAAAAGTATAGACACTAACAAATTCATATTATAGGTGGGATCGAACCCATGGTCTTCCACTAGGAGAGCTTTTATACCACAAGACTATATACAAAACTTTCCAGTTAAAAAGGGAAAGAAGGAGGGACGAAGAAGTAAAACTGAGGAAGAGGCGCTTTAGAGGGATGAAGATTTGAATGAGTGAATGAATGAATGGTGGCAGAAAGTTGGCATTGAGGAGAGTGAGGCAACCAACCAGGCAGGCAGAAATAATGGAGGCCTCTTTTTGTAACATCTAGAAAGCACTATCATCACCCTTGTTTCACTCATATTATTATCATGTCAACCACACCATCCTTGGTCAACCTCTAGTTTTGAAACCTTAAATATCAAAAAAATAATTAAACCAAACTTAATTAACTTTAAAAGAAAAATGTAAACAACTCAATTCTCCCTATATAATTGAGGATGTTGGGTTAAAGAGTTTCCAAGAAGGAGAGAATCTAATCAAAATAAGAGCATGCATCTATAAACCCAACACTATATCTTAACTCAAAATCTTAAGAAAATAAGTGTGTGTGTGTCAAGGATTACTTCTAAAATTCACTATTGTACTTTACAATATAATATTCATCTCCCATGTTTATTTTGTACAACATAAAATCATTTAAAATAACTTAAACTAAACACATCTCATAAATCACTCAATATATGTCAACACACCTCTTATCATGTTTAACATTAAATCAATTCGCATCTGCTGAAAGATAAGAATTTTGTGGATGGAAAACAATTACTCAGGGGAAAAAAGTTATTCATTATTGGACTATACCACACTAAAATTTAACCACATATTAACAAGTGAAGGAAGAAAATTGGGATGAGATTTGAGAAAATAATGACATCATCAGAGGGGAGGAATGGTGAAAAGGGGGAGAAGAGGGTGGGTGACAATTGGAGTGCCACGTGTAATGATACCTACCCCTTCAACGTTTTGGTGGGTGGGGGCTCCGACAAAAACGACAATGGAGGTGTGTGGCAAGCAATAAAACGACACACGGTTTAGGGGGAAGGAATGAGATCGGAGAAAACTAGGTTGAATGAATATTGCTGGGGTGGGTGGCCCTAATCAATCAAAAAAATTAGGATCCTCTTCTTCCTCAAGCATATTTCTGTTATTAGTTTCAATTCCAAAAATTTGGTTGTTTGGATTGATTGGAAATATCATACAGTACATCTAAAAAACGTGATTAGTTGGGTGGTTTAATCAATGCGATGACCCAAAAAATAGAAAGAAGACAGACAAAAACTGAGGATGCAAAACTCGTAATTAATTGGATTCCTGGTGAGGGAATGAATGAAAGGAGGAGGGGAGGGACGGAGGGTGGAGGTCATGGCCTCATGGGGGGTGTTGGATTATAAAAGGGAGTTGAATTTTCCTAACATCCGCTGATTGGATGTAAAGCTATGGCCTGTGGGGCCCTCCCTTTTCTACCATTATTATTCATGGGCCCCACCTTTCCCTCCATCTCCATCATCACTCACTCTTCTTCTCTCCTTCCTCCCAGAAAATTAAAAATTACTATCAAAATTAAGAAAACAATTATTTGTTTGGCCCTGCCCCTGCCCCTGCCCCTTGCCCTTTGCCATCATTGTTTCGCTCACCTACCGTTTAGGCATAATGTAATTCTAGCTGACACACCTCCTTTTATTAATTAATTAAATCTTTGGTAAAATTCTAAAAAACTATATTAAAAATAGTAAAAAGATAATTCAGTATATTGAAAATGAAAAATGACAGATCAGGTGAGTGTCAGACGGCCAAATGAATCTGGGATTTTAAAATCTCGGTCAAATGACGAAAATGCCCTTTAGCCCTCAGTCAGAATAAGAACATAGGAGTTATTAATGGCGAATCCGGAGTTGTTGATGACGAGATAGATGTTGTTATTGGTCCTGAAATTTGTTAAGTGTGAAAGAAGAAATTTGAGTTGTTAATGTCGAATCCAAAATTGTTAATTAAGAGATAGGTGTTGTTATTAGCCCTGAAAATTGTTAATTGTGAAAGAAGAATTAAAATTGTTAATGCCGAATCTGGAGTTGTTAATTACAAGGATCATGTTGTTATTTTGAAGTGGGGGGATGGAGAGCTGAATGGCATTTTCGTCATTTGACCGATATTTCAAAATCCCAAATTCTTCTACCCGTCTGACACCTGTCTGATCTGTCATTTCCTATTTTCAATATACTGAATTGTCCTTTTATTATTTTCAATATAGTTTTTTAGAATTTTTCCTAAATCTTTTTCCAATTTGAATATACTTTATTCAAATGAAAACAGCTTTACTAAAATGCTCTTCCTTCAAAGGAAGCCTTGGTGTTGACATATTTTACTTACCTTAGATTTATCCCCAAAGTCTATAATGTCTCTCTTTGTTCATGTCCTAGCACTCTTATAGAACCCATATTAAGTGCTTGTTTGTATTAGTTACGGAGAATTTACTTTGCAGGGTAGGAGATAGATTACGAATAAAGAATTTTTTTCCGTAAAAACGCACAAAACCTTTTTTTTCCAAAAAAAAAAAAGTGTCTTAAGTGTGTTTAGATGATTGCTGATAGCTACTTCAACAGTGATTGTAAAAAAATTGATCAATAATGTTGCTTCTCTTACTATGGTTTTGCCCCATTAATCTATAAAAATCAGAAATCTGGGTTTTGGATACTTTGCATGAAAACAAAGGCTGTGTTTGGGAGCATCTAACACGAGTGTTTTGCAATACAAGATTACTTAAAATAAGAATTCAAATGAACATTAAACTTGATTATGATTTCATTGGAATAAGCTATAACTCCCCGTGTATTATACGAGTGAGTATTGTACTTAAAAATGTTAATTTTGACAGTAGTATAAACAGAGACATATAATGTTAGATGGTATAACTATCAAAATATTATGATAGGGTAATAAACACATGACATTGACATTAAAAATTTAATGAAATTAATTTGATTATCATTATAGAAAAGATGTCCAAAATAGTTCTTTGATATGATGGGGAAAATTAACAGTCTTATAACACAGCAAAATCAAAATATTAAAACTTGTTGGTGAAAGAAAAACTCAAAAGGCAACAACTGTATTAAATTTAATGTCAAGAAATAACTCATATTCAATGTCTTGTGGTCTCATAGGATCAAATTCAACCTCTGTTATAATTTTTTTTTTGACCTGACATCTGTTATAATTTTTAAACTTTTAATGTTTTATTGGAATATAAATCATCCTAGGATACTGTGATGATTTCAAATATGAGTCATTATAAGTGTTTATTCTAATTAACTTTTGGAAAATAGCTTTTACAGTTTACGAGCTAAATATGTGAGAGGAGTTTTATCTCGATTTGCGGAAAAGTGCTTCTGAAACCACGGTTTTGGGAGTAAAAGAACACACACTAACTCAAAGACGATGATTCATTGGTATTCATAATTGGTTACAATTTTTTTTTCACTGATTATACTAAAAATACCAAATGAACTGTTATTATAATTATTTCAAATTTTCATTGAGTCATTATGATGTAATGGGCTGATTTGGCTTGTAAGTAATTAAATTATGGCTAAATTATACCAAACCACATGAACTTTAGGTTAGTTATGTAACACCCCAAAATTTATATTCACCAAAATTATTGTAAATATTTGAGAAATTCAATAAAATGGTGAATATTCATGAATTTGGAATTTATGAATTTATAAATGTTCAATTTCATGGGAAATTGGGCAAAAATAATTATGGAATTAATTTGGGTAATTTAAAAAGCCCAATATTAAGGTCCAAAAATGAAGGAATATTAGAGAAAATATTTGGTCCAAAAATATATGGAAATTGGCCAAAGAAAAATAAGAAAAGAAATTGGATTAGAAAGGTAATGGCAAAATCGTAATTTTGCCAAAATAGCACAAAATAAATTATTTTTCAATTAATTGAAGTTAATTTCAATTAATTAAGAAAAATAAAGGTTAAAAATATATTTAGAATATTTTGGTCAATTTAATATGAATTTATGGAAAATTTGAGCAAAAAGTGCAATTTTGACCAAAATTGAGACTTTACGTGTATACGTAACCGGAACAAGTTGTGTAGCCAATTGAAACCAAAGGGAGGGACCCCTAGGTGTCTCCTACATGTTGCAAGAGGAAGAAAATATTGGTTGGGATTAATGAGCTTGGTTACACATACATAGGGTTTATTTACATAAAAGTGATTTTTGAAAGTTTTGGAAATGGTTAAATAATTAAAGTATAATCTTATATATATTATAAAACACATGAGCATCTTCATATTCAGCCCATTTGCACGCACAGCACAGACCTGAACGTGAGAGAGAGAGGTTCAAGTTTTAGAGAGAGAGAGAAGAAGAAAAATCACAAGGTAAGCCGATTTCTCCGACGATTTCGCTCCTAACGCGTATATCTCCGATCCTAAGCTACTCCTCTTTGTTCTTTAAGGTTTGGAAAGCTTAAATTTGGTGTTTTACAAGTTAGGGTTTTCAGCCACTTTTGGGAAAATCTTGTGGGAGCTTGAGGTAACTTCCAAACCTTCGTATATTAACTATTCTGGTTGCTGTGGGCAATTTAATCGGTGAAATTTCGCCGGATTGCCATTGGTTTTAAATTTTGGAAACGTGTGTATATAAGGGTTATGCTGCCCAATTTTAGTTCAAATGGTTGTTATAACTCAATTAGATGGTTAATAAAGTGGTTAGGAGTAGAAAGGAACGTGTTTACGGAGCCGAAATCGTAAAACCCCGATTTTTCCCGGAGAACACAATTATTTCGGCCAGGGATGTTTGAGGGCCTTAGAGTTGGATTTTCAATGATTTTATGGTTCCATTGGATTCAGTGGGCGAAAATATGTGGGGTTACAGTTGGGCACTTTTTCAGAAAAGGCTGAGAAAGTATAATTACGGAAACGCCCCTAAAACCCTAAAAGTAGGGCTGCCAAGGGCAATTTCGTAATTTGACATTGAATTTGGTAATTTTGAGTCCGGAAATGGATTCCTTGGATGAAAATACGTCAGGATAGCCATAGTCAAAAATTTGGAAAAACGTGCCATCGGGCCGGGTACGGCGGGGCCAGGGTCCCGGGGGCATTTTGGTAAATTTTCACCATAGGCTAATATAACCACAAGAAACACTATGGAAGAGTCTAAAATGATACTTGGATAGGTTATGACCTATTTCTTGTACATTTAATATTTTAGGATCGAATCGGGAGCCGAAAGTTGACACGATTTACAAGGCACACAGAAAGGGATCGATAGAACTTCGAGGTAGGGACATTATCCTTCATACATCATGCCATAGTTTTATGATTGTGTGGATGCCAATGTTTGTAAATGCGCTTTATTAATCAACATGTTTTGCCCAGAGAGGGGCCAGTAGTGCTAGAGGCACTTACACTGGAGTTGGCGGAAGACCAACCGGTGCAGATTAGTGGGGCGGGGCCCTACTCATGTATATATGCATATGATATGTTTATATTGTTCATTAATTGGTGCATACATGGCATATATCATATTTACTTTTCGCATTTTCTATGAACGATAGCATGTTTCTACTGAGATTCTTCAGAATCTCACCCCTTTTTCTAAACCAAACATCTCAGCGGGCGCCAGTGGATCAAAAGGCAAGAATGTAGACCAAGGGAAGTGACTGGCATGTGCCTCGAGGAAAATACAAAGTTCGTGGTTATAGATAGTCTATGTCTAAAATACTTTTGGATATTTTGTAATAGTGGTGTATATTATCGCATTCTGTAGGGTTGACTTTGGACTGTAAACAAATACTTTTATCAGTATATATGTACTTTTCTGTATGCCTGTGGAACTTGGTCTCTATTACTCTGTGTATATCGAAATGGAAACGGGTGTTGACATTTTTGGTATCAGAGCCCATAAGCGGTTCTGGCAGAGCTTAATAAGCGGTTCTGGCATTATCAGAATAGTATACTGATATGTTTTTGTTTGCATGACGGCAGGGAAATAGTGAGTTATGGAGATGGTACAACCAAGAGAAGGCGGTGAAGGCCGAGGTAGAGGCCGAGGCCGAGGGCGTGGTAGACATGGTACCAACGAGGGAGAACCAAGGCCTGACCCTATCCAGCAGCGAATCCTGGATTTATTGGAACAACAACAACAAACCATGAATGAGATAAGAGTTGACCTCCAGGGGGTACAACAGAGGCAGGATCACTTGGAGAATCGTATGGATGAGTTCATGTGGGGGAATTACGAAGAAATCCATGAAGAACCTCCGCTAGCAAATCTACCACCAGAGCCTGAGGTGGATATCCAAGCTTGGCTGAGTAGATTTAGTAAACAGCAGCCACCTATGTTCAAAGGGAAATTTGATCCTCAACAAGCAGAAGACTGGTTAGCTCGTTTGGACAAGATCTTTGATATGTTGCAATGTCCAGATGAGATGAAAGCCCGGTTAGCCATATACAAGCTGGAAGGTGATGCTGATAGCTGGTGGAAAGGCATGGACCTCATCCTGAAGGGGAAGAATGTTCTTGTCACATGGGAACTATTTCAAGAGGAATTTAATAAGAAGTACTTTCCTCCGACTATTAAGAGAGAGAAAGAGAAAGAGTTCCTCAGCATCAAGCAGCACGATCGGGAGAGCTTTGATGACTATCTAGCCCGGTATATCCGACTGTCACGCTACTCATCATATGCCAAGCTGAACGACAATGATGAGTGGAATTCAGAAATGATGATAGAGGGGCTGAGACCTGAGTTCAAGGAGAGGCTGATCTCCCAACACTTCACCGAATTTAGCAAAGCGGCAGAGGAGTGCCGATACATCGAGAAACGTCTGACAAGCTGGTTAACACAGACTGGGAATCGTAGTGGTTTTGAGAGCGGTAGCTCCGCACAAAAGCGAAAGGATCAGAGTGGATATCCCGGAGGGGATCCTAAGAGGCCAAATCAATCTGGGGGCCGAGGAGGCCAGAGTTCTTCTGGAAGCAGGACTTGTTGGCGCTGCCAGAAGCCAATTCACCCTGGTAGATCTTGCAGTGGAATTCCGTTTAAGCCAGACCCGAGTAGACTACCTGTCTGTTTTGTGTGCAATAAGCCGGGACATATAGCCAGGGATTGTCCACAAAAGCAGCAGCAGCAGGAGACGAGACCCAGAGCTTCTGGCAGGGTCTATACACTGACACAGGAAGAAGCTAGGAAGTCTCCGGAGCTGATTCAAGGTACGATTTTTTTTTAACAGCAGCTTAGTATATGTTATGTATGATTTTGGTGCAAGCCATTCATTCATTACATACAACTGCATGAGATGATTATGTTTATCGATGCATAAATCCCCGTACAATTTAGTTGTATCTACGCCTAAAGGCATTCGAATTGTGATGGCTGAAGTTTGTTTAAATTGCGTGGTAAATGCTGAGGGGCACAAATCGACCGTAGTTAGGGAAGTGGAGTTCTCGATTGATTTAAGGCCTGGAGCAAGTCCAATTTCTAAAACCCTGTATCGTATTGTACCAAGCTGGATAACAGAGCTAAAGAAGCAGATCGAGGAACTACCTGAGGAAGGGTTCATATGACCTAGCGTATCACTCTGGAGTGCTCCATTGCTCCTCGTAAAGAAGAAAGATAGAAGCTTGCATCTCTGTATCGATTACCGAGAGCTAAACAAGGTGATCATTAAGAACAAGTATCCGTTCCCTAGAATTGAGATTTGCTCGATCAAATGTCTGGTTCCCATGTATTGTCAAAGATCGACTTGCGATTGGGATACCATCAGTGAGGGTAAAAGCAGAGGAAGTAGCAAAGATTGCTTCTAGAACCAGATATGGGCATTAGGAGTTCCTAGTGATGCCATTCGGGTTTACTAATACGCCTGTTGTGTTCATGGACTACATGAATTGAATCTCTAGTCCATACTTGGATCAGTTCGTTGTAGTCTTCATTGATGATGTACTGATACACTCACGGAGTAAGGCTGAACGCGAAAAGCATCTGAAAACTGTGTTAAACCTATTACGGGATAGGCAATATGCCAATTTGAGCAAGTGTGAATTCTGGCTTGTAGAGGTAAGATTTATGGGCCACGTAGTCGCTCAACAAGGGATCCTGGTGAACCCTGGTAAAGTGGAAGCAATACTGAACTGAGAAGGCCAAAAACTGGGGTTGTGATACGCAGTGTTCTGAGTCCAGTTGATTATTACGAGTAGCTCAATAATAGTAGCCTTATTCAGGACCGCGATCTTATGCCCTCAGGGTCATGTGTTTGAGGCTACGGGAGGCAAAAGAAATGCGGTTGAGTTGGAGGGGCCGCAGATATCCTGGTGAGTCCACGCTCGTAGTCTGCTCGTAGTCCCTGGATTAGGGAAGTGCGGGGGAAGTGCGAGGTGTGACAATAAAAAGGATGAGATGTTTATATCGAAATTTTCCAGAACTCAACATTATGCATGGGATGATGATTGTAAGAGGAGCTTCAGAGAGATTAAACAAAAATTTTTTTTTTTTTTTAAGTACCAATATTGATAATCCCATATCTATAGTGGGCCATTGTTGTCTTCACTCATGCCAGATGGCATGGATTGGGAAGGGAATTGAGTCCCAGATGCAAGCAGGAATAGATTGAGATGAGAATTGATACAAGCCGAGTGAGGGCGTATGCATCATGTCAGTTGAAGCTTCAGGAATTGAACTATCCCATCCATAATCTTGAGTAGATGGTAATAAAGTTTGCTTTAGAATCTAGAAATGTTGCCTTCATAGCGTAGTTGTGGAATTGTATTGCGACCACAAAGATTGAAAGTTCTGAACGGAGAGGGCTACCTACGGTGAAATCTGATCGGAGAGGGCTACCTACGGTGAAATCTGAACGGAAAGGGCTACCTAAGGAAAGTTCTGACCGGAAGGGGGCTGACCAGGTGTATGGGCGCCTGTGTGAAGCACCGAGTACAGAACCCTAGAGTGCAGCCACCGTGACGATAAACCCTAGAGTGCAGCCACCGTGACGATAAACCCGCGAGTGCAGCCACCGTGACGACTAACCCTAAAGTGCAGTCATCGTAACATTGAATTGTAGAATAGAGCTACAGGAGCGTTAGCTCTCAAAGATGGTGCATTGTAATGAGTTCCATATTAAAGGAATTTTTATAATAGTTTATATGGCTCAGAATGATTCAAGAGGAATCGGGCCAAGGTCTGGTATAGAGAAACACAAATTTTAGGTGCAGTCAGGTATTATAGAGATTCATGTGGGACTCCTATTTAATCATCCTGACAATATTGATGCACAAAAGAGGAGATAAACCTCAAAGTGAGTACCACATCTCTTTGCCACCGAATCTAAGCAGGCTACATGATGTTGTTCATGTTTCCCAATTGAAAAAGTATGAACCTGATCCAGAACATGTAATAGAGTATGAAGACATGGAAATGCGCGATGATTTGACTTACGAAGTCACGCCTGATCGAATCATCGATCAGCAGGAGAAGCATCTCAGGAATAAGAGCATTCCATTCATCAAGATTGTCTGGAAAGGGTTATCATCCAGAGAGGCTACATGGGAAACAGAAGAAAGTGTAAAGAAATGTTACCCGGAATTTATGGCTGATCAGGTGTAGCAAATTTCGGGGACGAAATTTATTTAAGTGGGGGAGAACTGTAACACCCCAAAATTTATATTCACCAAAATTATTGTAAATATTTGAGAAATTCAATAAAATGGTGAATATTCATGAATTTGGAATTTATGAATTTATAAATGTTCAATTTCATGGGAAATTGGGCAAAAATAATTATGGAATTAATTTGGGTAATTTAAAAAGCCCAATATTAAGGTCCAAAAATGAAGGAATATTAGAGAAAATATTTGGTCCAAAAATATATGGAAATTGGCCAAAGAAAAATAAGAAAAGAAATTGGATTAGAAAGGTAATGGCAAAATCGTAATTTTGCCAAAATAGCACAAAATAAATTATTTTTCAATTAATTGAAGTTAATTTCAATTAATTAAGAAAAATAAAGGTTAAAAATATATTTAGAATATTTTGGTCAATTTAATATGAATTTATGGAAAATTTGAGCAAAAAGTGCAATTTTGACCAAAATTGAGACTTTACGTGTATACGTAACCGGAACAAGTTGTGTAGCCAATTGAAACCAAAGGGAGGGACCCCTAGGTGTCTCCTACATGTTGCAAGAGGAAGAAAATATTGGTTGGGATTAATGAGCTTGGTTACACATACATAGGGTTTATTTACATAAAAGTGATTTTTGAAAGTTTTGGAAATGGTTAAATAATTAAAGTATAATCTTATATATATTATAAAACACATGAGCATCTTCATATTCAGCCCATTTGCACGCACAGCACAGACCTGAACGTGAGAGAGAGAGGTTCAAGTTTTAGAGAGAGAGAGAAGAAGAAAAATCACAAGGTAAGCCGATTTCTCCGACGATTTCGCTCCTAACGCGTATATCTCCGATCCTAAGCTACTCCTCTTTATTCTTTAAGGTTTGGAAAGCTTAAATTTGGTGTTTTACAAGTTAGGGTTTTCAGCCACTTTTGGGAAAATCTTGTGGGAGCTTGAGGTAACTTCCAAACCTTCGTATATTAACTATTCTGGTTGCTGTGGGCAATTTAATCGGTGAAATTTCGCCGGATTGCCATTGGTTTTAAATTTTGGAAACGTGTGTATATAAGGGTTATGCTGCCCAATTTTAGTTCAAATGGTTGTTATAACTCAATTAGATGGTTAATAAAGTGGTTAGGAGTAGAAAGGAACGTGTTTACGGAGCCGAAATCGTAAAACCCCGATTTTTCCCGGAGAACACAATTATTTCGGCCAGGGATGTTTGAGGGCCTTAGAGTTGGATTTTCAATGATTTTATGGTTCCATTGGATTCAGTGGGCGAAAATATGTGGGGTTACAGTTGGGCACTTTTTCAGAAAAGGCTGAGAAAGTATAATTACGGAAACGCCCCTAAAACCCTAAAAGTAGGGCTGCCAAGGGCAATTTCGTAATTTGACATTGAATTTGGTAATTTTGAGTCCGGAAATGGATTCCTTGGATGAAAATACGTCAGGATAGCCATAGTCAAAAATTTGGAAAAACGTGCCATCGGGCCGGGTACGGCGGGGCCAGGGTCCCGGGGGCATTTTGGTAAATTTTCACCATAGGCTAATATAACCACAAGAAACACTATGGAAGAGTCTAAAATGATACTTGGATAGGTTATGACCTATTTCTTGTACATTTAATATTTTAGGATCGAATCGGGAGCCGAAAGTTGACACGATTTACAAGGCACACAGAAAGGGATCGATAGAACTTCGAGGTAGGGACATTATCCTTCATACATCATGCCATAGTTTTATGATTGTGTGGATGCCAATGTTTGTAAATGCGCTTTATTAATCAACATGTTTTGCCCAGAGAGGGGCCAGTAGTGCTAGAGGCACTTACACTGGAGTTGGCGGAAGACCAACCGGTGCAGATTAGTGGGGCGGGGCCCTACTCATGTATATATGCATATGATATGTTTATATTGTTCATTAATTGGTGCATACATGGCATATATCATATTTACTTTTCGCATTTTCTATGAACGATAGCATGTTTCTACTGAGATTCTTCAGAATCTCACCCCTTTTTCTAAACCAAACATCTCAGCGGGCGCCAGTGGATCAAAAGGCAAGAATGTAGACCAAGGGAAGTGACTGGCATGTGCCTCGAGGAAAATACAAAGTTCGTGGTTATAGATAGTCTATGTCTAAAATACTTTTGGATATTTTGTAATAGTGGTGTATATTATCGCATTCTGTAGGGTTGACTTTGGACTGTAAACAAATACTTTTATCAGTATATATGTACTTTTCTGTATGCCTGTGGAACTTGGTCTCTATTACTCTGTGTATATCGAAATGGAAACGGGTGTTGACAAGTTACATACAACATCTTTAACATTTCAAAATGTAAATTTAACCACCTGATTTTATATTTTTTTATTATTAACCTGTCATTAAATGAATGTTATCTTTTTAATAGAAATTGACATGTTAAATTAACAGATGACGCATGGGATGATATATAAATTACCAATTTCATAAAATTGACATGAACTTTGACTAGTTAGAAATGACCCTTAAAAACTTTGTTCAGTTAAAAATAACATCCCTTAACACTGCACTCTGATTTTTTTTTTTTTAGGTCCCGAATGCATAATTTCATTCCATAGTCATTTTCATAAATGAATTTTGAAGTCTAATTTAATATGATAGCCTCCGAAGTTATTTTGGTATAATTTTTAAAATCTGAGTGGTAAAATAAGAGTTTTAATTGTTTGGGGTATTAATATCTCAGGGGTGTTTGTTTCAGTGTTTTGTACAGGAAAAACGCACTTATTACGCAAGCCGAGAAAAAACTCCTCTCACATACTTACCTCGTATACCGTGAATCACGAATTATAAACACGTTTTGGACAAAAATAAACCATTCCAAACGCGCACTCAGTAACTTCAATTTCATGAAAATTGCCAACTACATCTTTATATGTTTTTACCTCGATTATATCCGGCGGTCCCATGCCCCCCCCCCAATAATTGTTCATTTTTTTTTTTGATAAAAAAAAAAAAAAAAAAAAAGAACAATTTTTTTGTCAGAATAATTGTTCATTTTAATAGAACAATTTTTTGTCAGAATGTTTTGTATAACTGTATAAGTGACATATAGATTAGAGGGTTTAAATTTAAATGTAACGAAAAAATTCAAGACAAAAAAATCTTATTTATTTATTTAGTTATTACAATTACAATTCCATGTAATTTCATGTTCCGTTTATTAAAATGAAACTGCACACATGAATTTAAGCGTTAAACAAATATTCCCCATTCGAATATGAAAAGAAGTAATTGAAATATTATTAGTTGGGATATTGTAACACCCCAAATTTTATATTTACCAAAAATATTGTAAATATTTGAGAAATTCAATAAAATGGTGAATATTCATGAATTTGGAATTTATGAATTTATAAATGTTCAATTTCATGGGAAATTGGGCAAAAATAATTATGGAATTAATTTGGGTAATTTAAAAATCTCAATACTAAGGTTCAAAAATGAAGAAATATTAGAGAAAATATTTGGTCCAAAAATAGATGGAAAAGGGCCAAGGAAAAAAATAAGAAAGGAAATTGGAATAAAAAGGTAATGGTAAAATCGTAATTTTGCTAATTTAAGTACAAAATTGCTTATTTTTCAATTAATTGAAGTTAATTTCAATTAATTAATGGAAATAAAGGAGAAAAATATATTTAGAATATTTTGGTCAGTTTAATATGAATTTATGGAAAAATTGAGCAAAAAGTGTAATTTGACCAAAGTTGAGACTTTACGTATATATGTAACTGGAACAAGTTGTGAAGCCAATTGAGACCAAAGGGTAGGACTCCTAGGTGTCTCCTACATGTTGCAAGAGGAAGGAAATATTGGTTAGGCTTAATGAGCTTAGTTACATGTACATAGGGTTTATGTACATAAAATTGATTTTGGAATTTTTGAAAATTCTATAAATCATTAAAAAATCATATAATATAATAAAAACACATCATCTCCTTCCTTCCTCCAGCCCATTTTGGTTCCATTTTAGATCTGAACTAGAGAGAGTGTGTGTGTAAAATTCTAGAGAGAGAAAGAGAATAAAAACTTGCAAAGGTAAATGATTTATTTGATAAACCGGTTCCTAACAAGTATTAATCCGTTCATAAGTTGCTCTTCTTTGTTCTTTAAGGTTTATAGGCTCAAAAATCTGTCCTCTAAAGGTCAGGGTTTAAGCCATATTTAGGAAAAGCTTGTGGGAGCTTGAGGTAGTTTGCAAACCTTCGTATATTAATTATTCTGGTTACTGTAGGCAATTTAATCGGTGAAATTTCGTCAGATTGCCATTGGTTTTAAAATTTGGAAAAGTGTGTACCTAAGGGTTATGTTGCCCAATTTTAGTTCAAATGGTTGTATAACTCAATTAGGTGGTTAATAAAGTGGTTAGGAGTATAAAGGAATGCGTTTACGTAACCGAAATCGTAAAACCCCGATTTTTTCTGAAGGAACTATAAATTTCGGTCAGGGTTGTAAATGGGTCTTAGAGTTAGATTTTCAATTATTTGATGATTCCATTGGATTCAGGAGGGGAAATTAGGTAGGGTTATAGTTGGACACTTTTTCGGAAAAGGCCGAAAAAACATAGTTAGGAAAACCCCCTAAAACCCTAAAAGTAGGGCTGCCAAGGGCAATTTCATAATTTGACATTGCATTTGACAATTTTGAGCCCGGAAATGGATTCCTTGGGCAAAAATGCGTCAGAATTGCCTTAGTTACAAAATTTGGAAAAACGTGCCATCAGGCCGGGTACGACTAGGCTGGGCCAGGGTTTCGGGGGCATTTTGGTAAATTTTCGTCATAGGCTAATATAACCACAAGAAATACTATAGAAGTGTCTAAAATGATACTTGGATATGTTATAATCTATTTCTTGTATATTTAATATTAGGATCGAATCGGGAGCAGAAAGTCGACATGTTTCACAAGGCACACAAAAAAGGGGTTAATAGAACTTCGAGGTAGGAACATTATTCTTTTTATATTATGCCATAGTTCTGTGATTGCGTGGATGCCAACGTTTGTAAATGCGCTTTATTAATCAACATGATATGCCCATAGAGGGGCGGTTAGTGCTAGAAGTGCACTTACACTAGGAGTTGGCCGAAGTCCAACCGGTGTAGGTTGTGGGGCTGGGCCCTACTCATGTATACATGACGATGATGTGTTTATATTGTTCATTAATTGGTGCATACCTTGGCACATATCATATTTACTTTTCATATTTTTTATGAACGATAACATGTTTCTACTGGGATTCCTTGGAATCTTACCCCTTTTTCTAAACCAAACATCTCAGTGGGTGCTAGTGGATCAAAAAGCAAGGACGTAGATAAAGGAGAGTGACTGGCACGTGTCTCAAGACGAAGTTAAAGTTCGTGGTTATAGATAGCTTATATTGTAAATATTGTCGCCTTTTGTATCTTGACTTCGGACTATAAACAAATACTTTTTCAGTATATATAAACTTTTCTGTATGCCTGTGAAACTTGATCTCTATTACTCTATGAATATCGAAATGGAAACGGGTGTTGACAGATATTAAATCAGATGTTGTTATATTATTAATGGTTAATCAAATATGAAATTAACTGTTGAGCCCAAATTTACTTGAATTAATATAATTACAATATAATTTACTGCACTCATCATAACCTAATAAATGGAGATTATGAAATTTCTAGGCGATAAAAAATGATTAGAGGGTGTGTTTGGATTATTGATGATAAAAGTAGCTTTTTTTAACATGATTTTTATAAATATAAGATAGAATAAAAGTTAGACTGTGTAATGTAATTTATGTTTGGATTAGCTTTTGAAAAAGAAGTTGAGAGCCATTATCTTTTCTTCGCAAGGTATTTAATTTCTTATTTCTTCATGATAGAAACTTATTCTCTCTCCATGGTGGAAAAGTTAAAAGTATGATTGAAAAACTGCTTTTAAATGTTTCAATCGCTATTCTAAACAAAAGTAAATTTCTTCAAAAGCTCAATTGAAAAAAAAAAAAGCTGACCTAAATATCATAAAAAGCCAAAATGTGGCTTTTAGTGGGTGTGATGTACATTTGAGCCTCCAAATGTGATAAAAAAACTTTTGGGTATTTTTTTGTCATTCTTGTATGTGAATATACATAGCTTTTATGGCCTCCAAATGTCTATTAAATGATTATGATTTATGATTCATTATTTGATGGCTATTTTCAAATTCAATTTACTTTATTATCATATCTTCAATCCCAAAAATAAAAATTGGGAATTAAATAGGAAAAATATCCCAATAAATTTGAATAACTTAGAAATGAAATGGATAATTTTAATCCACATTTATTATTGAATTGAAGAGGCCAAATTTTCATTGGCAAAAACAAAAAAGAAGAGGTCAAATATTTTGAATTGAAGGGAAATTGTCTATAGTAGGGAATGATTTGTAATGGTTTTTAAAAAAAAGGAATCTATTTTTGCGTGTATTAGCTAAATGAATGTTAGAGTGTGGTCGGATTAGGTTTTGAAGAAAAAGTGATAAAAATGATTTTAAAAAATAGCTTAAGAGCATAAGAGATTATCGGAAAAAAATGATTTTAATAAATTGAGAGTGTTTGAATATCGTGATCACAATCACTTTTTTTATGGTTAAATTACTAAAAAGGACATTAAATTTTATGATAATTACATATGAAAGATAAAAGTATATTTTATATATTATTTAACATTAAATTTCATAATAAATAATAAAATTAAAATAAATTTAACTATAAAATTAAAATTATAACATGAGTCAATTATGTAACATAAAAAACATAGATAAAACATAATAATAATAATAATAATAATAAAAATAATATATGTATACTTACATTTATATATATTAATCAATTGTATGATATAAATTCGTTGATAACGGAAGTTGGCGCAGATGGGTAGGCATCTGCACCACACCAATCCGTTCCTGGGTTCGATCCCAGGAAACGGAAAGTGTAAAGAATTTTCATTGGGAGCTCTCTCCCTTGGGGCGCCTCAAAGAGGTGAATTCCTGTCGGGCCTATCAGATTGGGGGCGCCAGGACTAGTCGGTTGTCGGGGGCCCATGTCGGTAAATCCGGCGTTGGCCTTCAGGTTAACGCCGGATACCTGGAAGGTGGGTGCACCGAAGGTCAAAAATGATTCATTGCATAAAAAAAATAGTAAGAGAAAAAAGGACAGCATCTAATGAAGACAAGAGATAGAGAAAACGACAGGGGAGGAAAGAGAAAAAGGGGCAGCAAAATAATTCACCCCAGCACCCTCAAAACGGTAAAAAAAATAAAAAGGATTGTCCAAAGGGAAAATACCAGTTAGGTCCCAAGGTAGAGAATTAATCCTAAAAAAGTCCCTTTGCAAATTCCAATGTCAGAAAAGTCCCTAGGGACTTTTCTGACAGCATTTCCCTTTGAGCAATTACTAAAATAGCCCCCACTTGTATTTACAACCTCATAAGCGGTGTTTACAACTTGGGAGAAAGAAAATCTAAATGGTTTATGTTACAACACTTGTTGCTACGTTTACAACACCTTTAGCTCTTTTTACAAGTTTTTAAGCTACATTTACAACCACTCCCACAAGGGCAGTAACTTGTGCAACAAGCCAACACTTAGGCTCAACTTTCTTCTATCATCGTTTACAATATGGTCTGCTATATTTACAACATCTTCAGTTATATTAACAACTTCATAAGCGGCGTTTACAACTTGCAAAGTGTTGGCTTGTTGCACAAGTTACTGCCCTGGTGGGAGTGGTTGTAAATGTAGCTTAAAAACTTGTAAAAAGAGCTAAAGGTGTTGTAAACATAGCAACAAGTGTTGTAACATAAACCATTTAGATTTTCTTTCTCCCAAGTTGTAAATGCCGCTTATGAAGTTGTTAATATAACTGAAGATGTTGTAAATATAGCAGACCATATTGTAAACGATGATAGAAGAAAGTGGAGCTTAAGTGTTGGTTTGTTGCACAAGTTACTGCCCTTGTGGGAGTGGTTGTAAATGTAGCTTAAAAACTTGTAAAAAGAGCTAAAGGTGTTGTAAACGTAGCAACAAGTGTTGTAACATAAACCATTTAGATTTTCTTTCTCCCAAGTTGTAAACGCCGCTTATGAGGTTGTAAATACAAGTGGAGGCTATTTTAGTAATTGCTCAAAGGGAAATGCTGTCAGAAAAGTCCCCATTGGAATTTGTAAAGGGACTTTTTTGAGATTAATTCTGTACCTTGTGACTTAACTGGTATTTTCCCTTATCCAAAACTATGGTTTTCGTCGGAAATAGGTTTTTAATTTTTCAATAAGTGTTTGGGTTTTATTTTTCAAAATCATGATTTTCTTTGAAAAAAACAATACATGAATTATTTTAACGATGTGATTGATCTGTTTTAGTTAAACAAGTTTTTTAACAGATATTACAAGATTTTATATATAAAATTGATTGATTGATTGATGACTGAATGATCCCAACCCTACAAAAGATCTCACATGTATTAATGTACCTGGAATCGATTTCCCGAATCCCGCATGTTTTTGTAATTAGATTTAGGGTGTTCTTACCAATTTACCATTAAAAAAAGGGAAAATGATTGAATCTAAAAATTTTACCAACACGAATTGACGTGGGTTATTGGGGAGCTTTCTCTCTCTTTTATTGACTGTCAAAATTTTAGCTTTCATGGATATAACAACTTGGTTAGAAAAAGTTTATTCGTTGCTCTCAATAGTCTGCAAAAAAAATTAATTATATTATCAACAGAATGTATTTTTTGTGCTTTACAAGATATTTCCCCTATTATAAATATAAGATATTATATATAGTATAATTTGCATTATAAATTACGTCTTACATGCAGAAGAAAATATAGTAATATACAAGGATAAACATATATAATACTCCCTCCGGTCCTAATTATAAGATAGAGTTGACTTTTTTGGAGAAATTAAGGAAGCCAATTAAATTACTTTAGAGTGTTTATATTTTTAGTATCTTTAGATTATATATTAGTTTATTAGTCAAATTAATTAGTTTGGAGAAAAAAATAAAAATATAAACACTCTAAAGTAATTTAATTGGCTTCCTTAATTTTTCCAAAAAAGTCAACTTTATCTTATAATTAGGACCGGAGGGAGTAAAATTAATGGCACATTGCATTAACTGCCAATCAATTATGAGTGTATTTTGAACAACGATTAGAAAAATCGAATTTCTTAATTTAGCTTTTAGTAATTTTATTTTTAGTAAAAGCCCGATTATGTAATGTGATTTATGTTTGGAACAACGATTGTATAAACGACTTTTACAAAAGTAAAACTTGTTTGGATTGACTTAAGCACAAATGACTTTTGTGATTATAGTAATGGGTGGAAAAATATTTTAAAGGGTTAAAAACACCAAAAAATATTTTAAAATAATTTTTGAAACTGAAAAAGTACATTAAGGATAAAATTGTAATCAGTTTGATAACACACTGGGTACAGTTGAAAAAATATTTTAAGGGTTAAAAATACCAAAAAATAGTTTAAATTAATTTTTGTAGCCGAAAAAGCACATTAAGGGTAAAATTGCAATCAGTCTGATAGCACACTGGAGACAACTGAAAAAATATTTTAATCATTCACACTTTCTCCAAACGCTAAATCAAGAAAAAATGAGAAATAGAGCTTATAGCAAAAGTTATTAAATTTAGAAAAAGTTCAATTGATCACTTATATCACCAAACACTAACTTTTTTTTCTCAAATTATCAATTGACTTTTACTCATCAATTGAGCGTTTGGGGGTTCAAACACTCCCTCTAAATACACACTATAAATGAGTTCAGCATAAGCAGGGCAGGTAAACACATGGCTAATTTCGGAATTTTCTCAATTTCAAAAAAATACAATTGGATCTAATATGGGTTAGCGGTCAGAATGTATATGGATAAAACTTATCACAGGATCTCAAAAGATAAGTAATTTATACTGAATGGATCATTATCTTTTTTTTAGATTCATTAGAATTCTTATTGGTTGAAACTTCGAGTTATCTTAGAAAGAATTTGCTATATTTATTTCGGAAAGACACAAATATAAATTGAAGGGCTGACATAGTTACATGCAGGCTACAGCTTCACCGCCACTAACGAGATGCTGGGTATATGCGTACTGGTATGTATATACAAGCGATCGTTGTTATTTCCCACAAGGTAACAGTGGGTGTGAAAGAGACACTCACAATCACCTGAGTGATGAGACGTCATCAATTCCTGCCTCCATTAATTATCTCTTAACCTCTCTTTGTCAAATCACATTAATTGTACGTAACCTACGTACAGATATACATCATGTGGCTTTTCCCATAGCCCCTTGTCCCCCCTACGTTCTTCCTCATCATTCCTACTCTCCATTAGGGCCCGTTTGGAACCATGCAAATGGGGGATGCGAAAAGGAAAATTAAATTTTCCTTCCAACGGCAGCTATTTGGTTCGTCCTTTGCCCCAAAATATATTTTCCCGTCGTCCCCATTTTCCCTGTTTAAATGAAAACAAAAAATGGTGGGAACCAATTTTTCAAGGCTTAAGGAATTCAGCCAAAGACCAAAAAAACCCCGATATGACCGTCAATTTGATATAAAGGTAAAGATATTGAGCGGAATTTACAATGCCAGATCTAGGAGCACATTCATATGGCATTGGATGGAAGAGGCTATCATTGGAGCACCTTGAGTAACTACCATGGGAGCTCCTTTAGTCATCCTTCGAAGCCTTTTCTTACCGTGAACGATTCAGCCAAGAGCTTCGCCTTCCATGATGGCTCTATTGCTTGAGCTGCTCAATGAAAGACTCACGGCGGAGCTAGATACACTCTTACCACCACAACAAGGTGACGCTGGATTGATTCAATTTCTCGACGCATCTATTGCCACTCAGAACATCGCCGCTTCAATCGCGAAGCTCACCACTCAGGGCTTGGCAACCGAACATTTAGAGAGCTAAGACATTTGATCAATTTCATTACCCAATATAAAGGAGGTTCTTTTCGTTGTGGGAACAACTTCATCTTTTCCAAAACGTTTTCCTTCACTTCATTCCATTTGTATTCATAATCCCTATTATATTCTACTCTTTGCTATTTAATTGGAGAATGCAACATTTTCACCCATTAATAGGGGTAACCATCCGAAAAATAAGAATTTGATTGGGACTGGTGGTTGTTGCTCGCACGAGAATAATGTGTTCACCCAGTTGACAACCGTCATGTTGCTAGGTGACACCGTCCCACTATCATCCAACCACACAATCACAGAGGTCAAAAAGTTCATCTTGCTGGTTGAGAATTTTGCAAGAATTGATAAATTAGGAAGAAGGAAGCGAGAAGATGAAGAGAAAAGGGTGTGGCTGGGTCAACGGGTAAGAGTAAAATTAGATAACTATCTTATAATCGTGACGTATCTATGAGCAAAATAAGACCACAGAAAGTGGCTATGATCACGTGTGGTTGATGGGTATGTAATGGTTACAATTAAAATTGTTTTAGTCGCATGTAACTATGAGCCCCCCATCACACTTATGTGATTAAAATTGTTTTTATTCATTTATGTATGACCACAAGCAACTAGTGGATATCTCATAATTATTGCTCTGTTGCGTTATGAGAAAACAAAGGCAAACAGAGTTATTTCTTTCACATTTTGACTACATGTAGCCTATGCTGGTTAAGCCGTGGTTATGCGGGAATTATTAGAAATAGTTCATGACCATGGGTTGACTATAGAGTCCATATGATTAGAAGAGTTAAAGTGAAAATATGAGCTTTTAAATAATATTTTTAAAATAAGGACCTTTAAATAATATTATTTAAACAGGTGCAAAAATGTCTTTTAGCTTATTTTCCTATCTCATTTTTTTCTAACCAAACAAAAATTTTTCTATCAACCTATTTTCTTTTTTAGAGCCAATCAAATACCTCCGTAGCAAAATATTTTTCATTACATTTCATCTCTTTCAAGTATTTTCTTTGATCCAAACGGACCCATATTGATCTTTCTTATATAGCAAATTACATGCATGTTTGTTTTGGCGTTGAGATTGTTTATAAGCTGTTTTTCATGTAAATCGAGATAAAACTCCTTTCACATGCTTACCTCATATATTATAAATCATTTTTGAAAAACTGCTTTAAAGCATTCCAATAGTTGTTTCAAACGAACAATAAATTCTACTGATTTTACATACCCAACATTTCATCAATCTTTAATTATCTGATCAATGCCTAACAGAGACCCAAACCTTATATCCATATATCGGTGTATAATGCAAACGCCCGTATATGAAAATAATTGTACAAAATCAATATAAAAAAGGAAAAAGAAAAATGAAAGAAAGAAAATAATTGTACAAACACACGCAAGCCTACACACACGATAAGATGGCTCTTGGTGCCTGGTACTTACAACGAGTTACGCCCACTTTCTTATACTGTTTCACATGCAACTATAATCTATAAATTCACTGTATCATCGGCCAATATAAGATAGAAATTTTATAATTTCCAATATATTGCATTATTTTTTCTTGTGGTGCAAATATCTCATAGCATTATTGATAGCCGGAAATACAGCTTTATTTCCATTTTTTATCATTTGAAACAAATTAAGATGGTAGCATATATACAATTAATCAGAGAGAATTAAATATTATATATTAACATTAATACATCCGTGTGTAATATAAAATTTATATGAAATTATGGCCAAAAAAAAAAAAAATACATGAAATCGTATTATGTAAAGAAAATGAATAATATGACTCATCTTAAATTTTATGCAGATCATCACAAGGAAAAACCCAGATTTAAAAAAGCCCCGCCATTCATTTCACTAATTTTTTTTCCAAAATTAATTATAGTATATCATTTATTGAATTCTCTCTTTTCACACTAAAATCTCATGGTGTTCTTGTCCCCAGATGCATCAGAGATTCTGAATCATCATAATTCTATGTGTGGTTGAGTGAATTTCTAGCCACATTAACTAAAACACTAAAGAGGGATTATGGGTCTGTACAGTGAATTTGTAAAAAGGTATTTTTGGAAAAAAGGCCATAAATATCTTACTATTCTATGAAGGGGATTTTCTATTAAGTGAGGGATTAATAAAATAACTAAACATAAGCAACATGTAATAATAATAAGTTATAGCGTAGTAAATAACACTAGGTCTATGATTCTTTCTTGTAACCCCAAGGAGATTTTCTCATGTTTTTTTTATGGAAAAATATTATAAGAACGGTTAAAAAATAAGGGTTATGTGACTAAATAATTGGCACGTACTGATAACGCTAATTTTAGATTTCAATTCAGAATTAACATTTACTCTTTCTTTGTTTTTTGAGTCATCCTCTAAGGATCAAGGTACTGAAAACCGGACCAGATATTAAACCGGTCGAGACACTGGGTCAAAGGTCAGTGGTTCAAACCGGGGTCAACCCGGAGGTCAGACCGGGAGTCAAACCGGGGTTAATTAAAAAAAAAAAATAATTTAAATGTTTATGTATACCATTTAAAAAACTACATAAGAGTTTTTTTTTCCAACCAATAATCAAATATAATCTCGTGAACCTAATACCCACAAAAGTATTATTAAGTATATAAGGATTTTACTTCAACCAGTGCAAAACAGCAAAAATATTCCATAATACTTTTAAAACTCCTTGCAAATCAAATTAGTTCAAAGAAATAATTTTAAAAAAAGATAAAATAACGTCGTTTGAGATATAAAAAATTTTTTAAAAAAAAAAAAATTAAACAAAAGGGCAAATCGGTTCACCACGGGTTATTCCGGGTTACCCCGGGTTGGACCGGTTCAGACCGGGTCGACCGGGTCAGTTAGACCCCGATTTTTTTACCTCAACCGGATAGGTCCGGCGACCGGTTCATTAGTTTCCGGTCTGAACCGGCCGGTCCGGTCCGGTCCGATTTTTAATACATTGCTAAGGACCAAAGAATTGCTTCATTGCACGTCTCTAAGTACGGTAGATAGTCCAAATCGCAGCCATAATTTAGGGTTTAGACAGACAGACATTTCACAACAGCCCAAAAAATGATAATTGGTGTGTTTATAAGCAAAGCAAACATAAAATCTTCCCAACATCACAAAAAGTCAAACCGTGACCTGAAAAATTAATTAATGATTTAATCTAGGATCAACATGTACATTGATGTCTCGCACAGACACGACAGTCTTGTCTAGTTTAACAAATTGTAGCAAATGCAAAATTTAACTATTTGGCTTCTGTTTATGTGCACACTTGAAAAGAGGTTTAAGACAAACAAATATTTTTTTTTTTGCTTCCTTAATTATCTGCAGCAAGCATTACTCAATTATTATCTGCTTGCCTTTAATGACACAGGTGGAAGATGTGTTTGGGATGAGTGATCTACAGAGCCAACATGCATGTGATCCTCAATCTTTTTTTTTGACTTTTTTTACCACTTCACTCATGCTTCTTTATTAGAAAATCAGTAAAAAGTTGCTGTTTAAAAATTTTATCACCAGCAAAATTTAAATTTGAGTACTGGTGCTTTCTTCCGGATTCAGGTTTTCTTGTAATCTATCGCTAGATGAAAAAATGGGACGTTTAGGTGTAATATTTTCTAAAACATTATTATAATATTACCAAAAATAATTACATAAATTTAAATTATTAAAGTTTGATATGGAAATAGAAGAATTTTAATTTAAAAAATATTAAATTTGAACTATCTATTTTTAATCTAATGACAGAGATATGATTCTAAAAATATAAAAGGAGGAAAAAAGCTTATGAGAGGACCTAGATCTTTTTCTATTTTGAAATTTTGCAAAATAATAATATTATCTATGTATAAAAGCATATCAAATTTTTCTGTCTAATAAAATTTATAAATAAAAACTTTTCATGGATTCCCCCTCTTTTTATTCTTCTGTCTAAGCCAATTACTACTCTCTGCTGCTGCAAACCTTAATGTTCTAATCAATAGGCTTTCTTGTGTTTTCATATTCATAATTGCTTTTATCATCATTCAGTCTGTCATGTTGAAAACTTGATGCTCATTTTAAGGTTGCAGAATTATTATAACCCAACAGGGTACTCTATGGTTCTCATCTGCCCCAACATTTCACCACTTGGAAAACTTGACAACTTTCGCTTTATACCATATTATGTATATCACTGAATAATAATAAATCTCTTGGGCAGAACAAATTTCATACGGAACTGTGTTTCACTGCAACACATTCAATATCAATCAGAAATGACCACAGCATCAAAATTTCAAATTTTTATGTTCCTTTAACTTTACGTGAAAAAAATAAGAAGCCGAATTCAATATATGATTAATTAAAGTGAAACTTTAATCTTCAAAGGGAACGGGATATTGACTATAACAGCTGCTTAAAATAACAGTGACATAATGACAATGATTGAGATAAAGTTTAAATCTTTAATAGATAGATTTTTTATTTTTCTATGAGTTGATGAGATGGGAATGATCTGGAAAAAGAAATGAGCAATCTCTTCAATTTTTTTTTTTTTAATGTTTCGACGCAAATGGGGGAGATGTATTCATTCATTCCCATCAATGAGTAACTATTTGCTTTTAACTTTTCCTCCTTACTTATTACACCTCAAACACAGTCTCTCGTCATCCATTTGCAGAGCACGCGCTCACCCCCCCCCCTCCTCTCTCCTTCCCTCCCTCACTTTCTATTACAGAGATATTTTAATACTTATAATTTTTTTATGGAAATATTTTTCACTCAATACTCCGTACTCTGACAATGACCACTAAAGGATGGTGGCACATGCCTGCTGTCACATCTGTGTATAATGTACCATCCAGATTTGCCAGTACGGATCATCCAATGGCTAAGATTGGTTCTTTGCCATGGCTAATTACAGAGACGCTCCTTCTCTTTCTCTCTCTACTGCACACAGGTCCAGCTTTGGTCGGTACCCCCTTATAAGAGGCAAAGGTCCTTACTTTATTTGCTTCGTCCATCTCTCTCTCTCATCACTGTGCGTTTCAAAGCCAAAAATCCTCACTGGGTCTCTCTCAATCGATAGTGATAGGCCACGAAGAGTGCCTTTAGCTCAACAGTCACTCGGGTTTCTTCATTCTTGCTTCCTTTCTACTGCTCTAGTACTGCTCATTTCATGGCGATCTCGGATAACGTGCCCTGCTTTATAGTTAGCTCGAACTGGGTTTTGATTCTGGGTCATGGGTTTGCCTGAAATTGCTGAGAAATAGCTCTGCTTGTCGATATCCGTCTTATCTTTTAGCTTAATTTGGGGTTCTTTAATCTTCCAGCTGTGGCCAGTTCTGAATTTTGAGATGCTGTACTTTGAGGAGTTTCTGGATTTTGGCTTCGTTTGATTTGCAAGGTTTCTCTCACTTGTGGGGTATGGAGTGCATTGGTAAGTTGGAGGAAGATGGAGGGGAATGCAATGGCTTGAAACAAATTCAACTAGGCACCTCTGAGCTAGGGTTTCATGTATTGTTTATCTGATTACAAGATTACACAAGATTCTGTATCTTTAAAAGAAAGGAAAAAGAAAAGTGGAGCTTGATATGAAGCTTTCAACATCAGGGTTGGGTCAGCAGGGACAAGAAGGTATCCACTCTATTTCTCTCTTTTGCTTTTTTTTTTTAATAATATATATATGTCAAGCCTCCCATTAGGAACTCTTAATTGTGTCTCCATGCACAAAAATAATATGTCCCTTTCAACCCCTTTTGTGTCTCTTGAGCATCCTAGTACCTATTTTCTTTCCCGTTTATGATAATTTGTTGTGCTGAATGATGGTAGGAGGAGGAGGAGGGGAGAAGAAATGTCTGAATTCCGAGCTATGGCATGCATGCGCGGGTCCTCTTGTGTCCCTACCAAATGCAGGGACTCGTGTGGTTTACTTCCCACAGGGTCATAGCGAGCAGGTACCATTTTAAGTACTCCCTACTCTACTCTAGATCCTTTTCGTGTTGTCTTAGTTGCAATACTAGCTAGGATACAGAATCTTTCTTTCTTATTTTGGTTCAGTAGTTGTTCGTGGTGACTGCGAGTGGACACTTTTTAGGAATGGAAATTGAACTGAACTTGTCATGACTAATGATTTGTAGGTTGCAGCCACAACTAACAGAGAACTTGATGGGCACATACCCAATTACCCGAGCTTGCCGCCCCAGTTAATTTGTCAACTTCATAATGTCACAATGCATGTGGGTATTATTATATTTCCCTTGTAAAATATTATAGTTGAGCAATTGAGTTGTCTTCGAAACATAAGAGTGAACTACGATTCCAAAATTAACCAGAGCATCCCTTGTTTTTTCAGGCTGATGTTGAAACAGATGAAGTATATGCTCAAATGACACTGCAGCCATTGACTCCGGTACTGTGTTGTTAGCTTGATTTGATTTCATCATATTGAATGTGCCTTCTTTCATTTTTGGGGTTGAACTTGGGTATTATTAAATTGGTGTGTAGCAAGAGCAGAAGGAAACATTTCTTCCTTTGGAATTGGGCATTCCGAGCAAACAGCCCTCAAATTATTTTTGCAAGACATTAACGGCGAGTGACACCAGCACACATGGAGGGTTTTCTGTTCCTCGCCGTGCGGCTGAGAAAGTTTTCCCTCCACTGGTAATGTCAATATATTGCTTTTCTGTTTGACAATTTTTGGATGTAGATGAATTTCAAATTCTATTTTGGCTGTACAGGATTTCTCAATGCAACCACCGGCACAAGAATTAATTGCTAGGGACCTCCATGATGTTGAGTGGAAGTTCAGACATATTTTTCGCGGTAAGGTTCTGATTCTTTACTTGCATTATGCTGATATCTTGTTCTTTATAAATTTTCAATGTGCTGAAGGTAATTACTTGATTTCGTTATCTTTTGATTGTAATGTCAGCTATTTTATAGCTCTCGTGTTTGGATGTTCCAGGTTACTGAATGAGTTCACCTTCCCTGACAAATCTTCATTGTCAATATCTGAGCCAATTTATGAAAAGGCTATCCAGTTTTTCATGAATATGTTGTAGGGGCCTTAGTAGTTATAACTGTTCCTAGAATCTTTCATGAAGTGCGTGCCAATAATGACCCATATTACATGCTCCAGAATCTGTTGAGAACTGTCTCTGATCGTAATTTGAGTGCCATCTTAAGATCTAATGCCTAATTACAACTTAAAACGATTGAAACTATTACCCATATTGGAGAAGATAAGTATATTCTGGAGTTGTATCAAATATTTTTGTGTGACTTGGTGTTTATTTCTTGGACTAAAACTTCATTTTGGTTCTTTAATGTTTATTCCTCAAGTTGTTCCATTATAGAATTGTCTTCTCAATTTGATTTTTTAGATGTGCATTTCTTTTCTTGGTTTGATTCTTCACAAATACAAGCGTTATCAATATTTTCTTTATGTCAGTCTATTATATTTATATGTTATATGTGAAATTAGCTTATGTAATGACAAAAATATATTTTGGTTCTTTGCCAGTAAAGCATTTTCATAACATAGTCCTTTAGAGAATTATGTTCTAGTCTGGTCTCACATATAGAGAATCTTTTACTTCCCTTAGAATTGTTTCTTAATTTTGCCCCTCGTATATACCATAGCCAGACAGACAAGTGCCAGATTATATGCCACTCTGTTCTGTTTGGCAAGCACAACTGGTTGCCATGGTACGTTATGTCTAGCTTTACATGATAATCTGTAGCAATGTCAGTTTCATACTTCATTAGCTACACTTATGCAAACATGTTAGTCAGCTAAGTTCACTCTCATAAACTAGTCTTGTCTGATTGGAACGCCTTTTTCTTTTAAAATATATATTCATCCTCTACCAATGTTTGGTAGCATGTGATCTGTACTGTTTTATTATGTACTTGAAAGAAGAAATAGTTTTGAATTTGATGTAATTTTCCTTTGTGGAGTAATACTTTATTTCCTTTAAATTGTTTCCCCCCATTTCTTCAATTTGGTGTGGAGGTTTCTCTGCGACCTTTTTTGTTCCATCTTTATTTCAATTTTAACTGAAAGGTCACTGAAATTTCTTGAATCAACACATATACTTGCATGTTGATATGACCTTCAATTGGCTTGTTTATATCTCTTAGTCAAACGGATATGCGTGTTTCTTTTTATATCATTGCAGGACAGCCAAAACGACACCTTCTTACAACAGGCTGGAGTGTATTTGTTAGTGCCAAGAGACTCGTGGCTGGAGATTCTGTGCTATTTATATGGTATATATATTTCTCTTTTCTATTTATGGTTCTTTTTTTCCCATTTATGCTGGAAATTGGTGGTTTATTGATTATTTTTTAATTGATTCTCATTGTTAGGAATGAAAAGAATCAACTACTTTTAGGAATACGTCGTGCCAGTCGGCCCCAAACTGTGATGCCATCATCAGTTCTTTCAACTGATAGTATGCACATTGGACTTCTTGCAGCTGCTGCTCATGCTGCTGCAACTAATAGCTGTTTTACAGTGTTCTATAATCCAAGGTTGTGAATGTTGACTTATTTCCACCTCTAACACTTGTGTGTGAAATCATAACACTTCTTTTGACACCTGAATCATGGGCAGGGCTAGTCCTTCTGAATTTGTCATACCACTTTCAAAATATGTCAAGGCTGTGTACCATACACGTGTTTCAGTTGGCATGCGATTCAGGATGCTTTTTGAGACTGAGGAATCAAGTGTACGCAGGTCACTAGCCATCTATATTTATTCTCTCCTACATTTATTGGTATTTTGTTTCTTTTTGCCTCCGTTCCTATTTTCTTGACACTCTAGATTAGTCATTTTATTTCTCATACTTGTTGAGATATCAATATCCTGCCTAGAACAGGGTTCTGGCATCTGCCCCATTATAAGGATGCATTTTTCTCGATAAATAGGCTTCTGTATCTGAAAGCCTGGCAAACAAAAGTTAATTGATAGGCTAGTTTGGCCGCTTGATTTGAAACAAAATTAGATATTGTGCTTTGGAACACAGCTATGCTACCTCACACTTGTTACCTTCTCGCAGGTACATGGGAACGATAACTGGCATAAGCGATCTGGATCCTGTTCGTTGGCCAAATTCTCATTGGCGATCTGTCAAGGTAATTGAAATTACATCTCAACATGTTCTCAAGACTAGGTAGCATTACATGTAAGATCTTGTGTGTTTGTGAAATATGATTCTTCTCCTTTGCAATATGCCTGTTCTGTGGATTTTGTGGAAGGACAAGGTTGCCTTATCAAATTTGTATCCATGTTTGGTGAATGCACCTCTTTTAAGCTATTTGTAATCTTGTTTCATGGATTCTGTCTTTCATTGCCGTTTCC
Organism: Inga oerstediana; assembly: GCA_963210345.1. Classification (NCBI taxonomy): domain Eukaryota; kingdom Viridiplantae; phylum Streptophyta; class Magnoliopsida; order Fabales; family Fabaceae; genus Inga; species Inga oerstediana. Next base: position 11,688,887 of record OY723405.1, on the reverse strand, counting down.
ATCATAAAATTATGAAGTATCTTGCAATGTGGCTGGGTGATGCTGCAGGATATTCAAGACGTGTGAATTTGTGGTGTATTTGGTATGAAGTATCTTGCAATGTCCTTTATATTGATGAGTCTGTAATGTCTGCCCTTTCATCCTTTGTGCATAGGTTGGTTGGGATGAATCAACAGCAGGAGATAGGCAGCCACGGGTATCATTATGGGAAATTGAGCCTTTGACTACATTCCCAATGTATCCATCACTCTTCCCCCTCAGATTGAAGCGACCATGGCATCCTGGCTCGTCATCTTTGCATGGTACTTGTTATATTCAATTCTTAAAATTTCCTCGTGTTGAAAAATGTGTTCAAGTTCATTCAAGTGTCTAATGGGCTTAATAAAATTTTCCTGAAGAATATTCGCAACACATGCACTTGTGCTTGTGTTTGCTAACAAATGATTACACATGAAAACCAAGTTATCCAGCTGATCTCTTGTCTCCTTGCCTTTACCTGTGAACTCTGACCCTTTTGTAGATGGAAGAGACGACACAGGGCTGATGTGGCTGAGAGGTGGACCCGGAGATCAAGGTCTCAGCTCCCTCAATTTTCAAAGCAGTGGTTTGTTGCCATGGATGCAGCAGAGGCTAGATCCAACTTTGCTAGGAAATGACCATAATCCACAGTATCAAGCCATGTTGGCAGCTAATTTGCAGAACCTAGGGAGTGGAGATCTCTTGCGTCAACAAATGATGCATCTGCAACAACCGTTCCATTATCTTCAACAATCAGGAAACCCGAATGCTCTGCAGCTTCAGCAGCAGCATCAAGCAATTCAGCAATCGATGAGTTCCAACATCCTTCAGCCACCAACTCAAGTGTTGGCAGAGAACTTGTCTCAGGCCCTCCTTCAGAAACCACATAACAATCAAGAAGACCGAGACCGAGCACTGCAGCCACAGCAGCAGCAGCAGCAACAGCAACAACAGAATAATTATCATGATGCATTTTTTATCCAGGGTGATCAGCTCCCACAGAGGCAACACTCCCATTCTGCTTCACCATCATATTCGAAACCTGATTTCTTTGATTCAAGCATAAAGTTCTCTTCGGTTTCCCCTGGGCAGAACATGCTTGGTGCACTTGGTCCTGAAGGGAGTAGCAGTATCTTCAACTTACCGAGAAGCAGTCAGTCCATGCTGACTGAACAATTGACCCAACACTCATGGAGTCCAAAGTATCCGCCCTTGCAGGTGAGTGCTGCCTTTGGCAACTCAATGTCACACTCACAATATACTGAGAAAGATTCTGCAACGGTGCCATCACATTGTACTTCAGATGCCCACAATCCTACTCTCTTTGGGGTTAATATTGATTCGTCTGGACTTCTGCTCCCCACCACTGTCCCTGGTTTTTCAACATCCTCGGTTGGTACTGATGCATCAACCATGCCATTAGGGGACTCTGGATTCCAGGCTCCTCTGTATAATTGTGTGCAAGATTCTGCAGAGCTGATTCAGAGTTCAGGGCAAGTTGATCCACAAAACCAAACTCCGACATTTGTCAAGGTTTGATTCATAACATAAAATGATGTTTGAATCAGATTTATGTGTCCTTGTACTAACACTTTTTGTCATATTCTGCCTCTGCAGGTCTACAAATCAGGTTCGGTTGGGCGCTCACTTGATATCTCTCGCTTCAGCAGCTATCATGAGCTGAGGGAGGAGTTGGCCCAGATGTTTGGAATCGAGGGGAAGTTAGAAGACCCTCTTAGATCAGGCTGGCAGCTTGTATTCGTCGACAGGGAGAATGATGTTCTTCTCCTTGGAGACGATCCTTGGGAGTAAGTACATCCACATCATATAAGAGTTCAGGGTTAAATTATTCTCATTTTTCCTGAAAGATGTTTAATCACACATTCTTTATCATGAAAAACATTCTCATAGCCTCTTGATTCCTTGAAGTTAAAATATTATTATTAGAAAGGATATTTTACTTTTATTTTAATACTATGTATTTTTTGTTAGAAGCCAAAAATAAAGTCAAATATAAAGTCTGGATATTTCAATACTGTTTATTTTTTGGTTAGAAGCCAAAAAGGTAAATTTTTTTAACAAAAGTGACCGACTTTATATTTGGTCAAATATATATACTTAATATTTGCTATATTTTATAACTGTATAAACTGTACTTCTCCACCAAAGGAGAGGATTGTACTATTTGAACATTTTTCATGGGAAGGCAGTGTAATTTATGTCTAAAGTTACAGCTTTATTTCTCTCATTTCATGATCTATTGTTCCATCCTTGATCTTTGACTTTGTTTTGGTGTTGAATTCCTGCATGATGGGGCAGATCATTCGTCAATAATGTTTGGTACATCAAGATACTCTCACCTGAGGATATTATGAAGATGGGCGAGCAATCGGTGGAATCATCGTTGGGTCCGAATGGGGGACACAGGATGAACAGCAGCAGCACTGCAGAATCTCAGGACCTTTCTGGCTTTCCATCAATGGGCTCGCTTGAATACTGATTCATCGTATATCTGAATGTATTTGTTTCAGGTTCCAGTGGGGCCGTGAGGAATCTTGGATATTTACTACTTTCTGTTTGAACACAACTTATCAACCTTGCATGTTTAGGGACACTATTGTGTGTGTTCTGATCCATAATCGATGTCTTCATTCATCCTTTGAGGATTCGGTGATGAAAAAAGTACTGTGGCGAACTAAAAAGTTAGGAAGGACTTTTGTGCCTTGAACATGTGCACAGCAAGCTAGATAGTGTTTTACTGCTTTTTGTAGCATTTGATTAAACGTCTTGCATGAACTCATGTACAGTAGACAAAGCTAGATAAGCCTTATCTTGGTATTATGATGCGATGTCTAGGTTTATACTCTTGTCGTTGAAACTTGAAACTACCACTGTTTCCCCTCTTTTGACGGAATCTGAAAGTCTCTTTAACGTGCTTTTACCATGATAGGAGTATATATGTCGCCTTTCCCCATTGGGAATCTGAGTAATTTTGTCATGTTTTGCACGAGGTCCGTAGTGTTAAATGTTTCTGTAGCAGTCTATCATGTTAAATACTACATATAACGTCATTCACCTTCAAACGATGGATATCTGTTTTCTTAACCGTGAGATTCGCTTTCAATTCTCCTACTGTCAAAAGTATCGAACTGTAAAGCTGTGTACTATGAATTTTTGTTACAATTTCCCAGCGGCTTAAACTTTTCCCCCCCAGTATGAGCTGCATTCTCAAAGGATTTTGCAAGTCAAGGGCGCCAAAACGCCGTTGGCACAAAGAATTGCTCCTTTCAATAGTGCGTGTTGATTTTTATGTAGTATTCTTTTTAATTTTTCCTCTCGAACATCTTTCAACATAAGCCCTCTTAAGATGCTTAAAAAATTATAACTTCACAGGATACAATGGATGAGATTTTTTATTTAATAATAAAGTGAACTCTTTGAGCTCTTATTTTGTGGACCCATCATAAGACCAAGTATGTTTAGATTTCACCGTGTTGTAACATACCTTCAGATATAGTTGATTTTTTTAAAGAGATTAAGAAAGTTAAATAAATTAATTTAAGGTATTAATATTTATCTTTTTTTATACTTAATTAAATTATCTAATTTATAAATTAATATATAATCAAATAATACACTATGCTATAACTAACTAACTTATTTAATTTCTTTAATCTCTCTAAAAAATCAATTATATCTCATATGTTAAGAACCAGAGGGGTGCTACGGGTCTACAACCAACCAGAATGTTAAGCCTCAACCTAATATGTGCAAGTGCAAATCTACTCAAGTGACTTGATTCAGGAACTACTGGTCTAAAATTACATTTGGCGCCCCCTAAAAAACCAGTTAAATGCATGAATTTTATCTCCCCCCCCCTCTGTTTATATCTATAGATAACATAAAATATTCTAAAAACTCCGGAGACCGTCCATAGGATAATGTAAAATAAAGCAGATTAGCTGAAGGTAGATAAACTCATGAGAAACTAGGGCCTTAATTACACCCCCGACCTTTTTCTTTATAACTATTAAACCCAATCTAGAGAAAATGCTGCAAATGACAGGAATAAATAAAGAGTGCCTTTAACGTTGACTAACCCAACTTGTTAAGTTCACAAGCAAATCTTAACCAAAAGTATAATAAAAGGAGACATAAAATCCAAAAGTGAATGATATGAAGATGAAGGAACAGCCTAGTTTCCAGGATCATATATACTAGGGAACAGATAATAGTAACATATAATAACGCAAGTATTTCTCGATCAGGTGGCAGATCCCTTTCGACTTCAACTATAATCACTACACTATCCAAATAAAAGAAAGAAACACAAGGTACTGATATAAGCGACGAGCCGGGAATGGCGCCATGGGATTTCGACGCAGCCAAAAGTGGATATGACGACGAAGGAATAACCGTCCTCTCAGAATTATGTTAGTGAGGAGTAAGGAGATACTATCATCGACGCTCAGAGAAACTGGCAGCGGAAAATACAACTGAATAGATTCTAGAGTAATGAGCATATCTAAAACCGAGAAAAAAACGCAATTAAAAACATCGATGCAGGCGAAAAGTTTGCCTGTTTCAATTTAACTAGGATTGTAAAGAATCCACTTTTAGGTTCAAAAACTACAATAACCAAGCGCAAATGACTGCTATATCCTCAAATCATACCGATTCCTTGGCTAGTGCAGGCGCAGATTCAAACGCCTGAATCTTCACGTACCCCGATTTCTTAGGGCTATCAATTTCTTCGTCATCATCGGAATAATCATCGTAAGAATCACGATTATCATAGCGGTCAGATAACACAGACCATATCAAGTACAAACCGGTAGCAGTGAGAGCCCCACCAGCAACGCCAAAGAGTAGCGCTAGAACAACGCTCACAATGTCGACAGTGCGCTCACGGAACGAGCTGAAATTACGGGACGAGAATCCGAAGGGGGCTCGTATCTGCGACATTTGAAGCTCAATTTCAGTCTCATGCTCGTCCTCTTCAAGGGGGTGGCCTGAGAGGGCGCCATCGAAGAAGATCTCCGCCGCAAGAGAGGGATTATCGTAGTTATCATCGTTATTTCCGACGACGTCGAGGGATCTGATCTCTTTGAAGGTGGTGAGTGTTGCGGCGGGGGAATGGCGCCTAACGGAGACGGAGTAGGAGGAGACCAAGAAGGTTCTGCAAGGTCTAGCCGTGGCGGAGATGGATAGGGCGAGAAACCCTAGGAGGACGGCGATGAGGCGCAAAGTCGTTGTTGAAGAAGCCATGAGCGACGAGGGGAAATAAAAAAACAGAGGGGAAGAGATGGGGGAGGAAGCAGAGTTAGTGGGTCAAGGACGAAGTCAATGCAAGAATCTGAACTTCTTTCTCCAATCCATGAATCCAGCGTGGCGAGTTTCAAAACGATTGGATTTGACGGACGCGGATCCTCTACTATTCTCGGTGTGTTTGGTTTGAGGGGGGAGTAAGTGTGTTTGGTTTGAGGGAAGGGTAGGGGAGGGAGGGGAGGAGAGGGTGGAAAAATTATCATTTTGAATAAAAGAAACTTAAAATTTACCCTCTCATTTTTTTAAATTTTGTTTTCACGCCCAAAATTTACTTTCTCATTCTTTTTAAATTTTGGGTTCCCGCCCAAAATTTAAATTCTTTCAACCCAAAAAGGTAATTTACCCACCCTCTCATTCCCTCCCTCCCCTCCCCTCCCCTCAAACCAAACACACCCGGGTGTGTTTGCATTTGGGGTTGGTAAATTATCTTTTTGGGCGCCTCCCATCCAAAATTTACACTAAACCCTTTAATGAAAAAATAAATTTTGGAGGAGACTTATCTAAACAGGTAATTTATCCCCCTCGCCCTCCCCTCCCCTACTCTCAAATCAAACACACTAATGTGAGGATAAATTTGGAGGGGACTTGCCCAAAAAAGTAATTTACCCGCTCTCCTCTCCCCTCTCAAATCAAACACACCCTTATGGTCAGCTCCCATCTTTTTCTCTCAAAATGTCTTATTTTTGTGTCAAATATTCAAGCTCTTCACTTTTTTTTAAAAAACACAGTATTCATCATCTTGAAGTATTTTTTAATTAACATTCACTATCCTATAGTATTTTTCTTAAGTGCCGGTTAGTACTCTGCAATATTTTTTCAGTATTATCTAATATCCTGAATTAATTTTTTAAGATCTTGAAAAATATTTTAGGAAACTGATTGACACTTAAAAAATACTTCAGGATGGTGAATGTTGCTTTTTTTTTTTTTAAAAAAAAAGTAAGGAGCTTGTATATTTTACATCAAAACAGTGCATTTTGCGAGAAAAGGATGAGAGTGGACCATAAGAAAAAAGGAGAGGATCCGCATCCGGATTTGACACGAGATTCGCTTGTGAGATTTGCACATCAACACTATCCATTTATTTTTATGCTTCTACTTTCTTCTCTTTTATTTTTTTTTGTTGGGAAAAAATAAGGAAAAATCACACAAAGTTCGTAAGGACCAAACAAGACAACAATAAAATCCCTTAAAAAAGTCAAATATTAGAAAAGCCCTTAGGGATTTTTCTATGATCATTTTCCAAAGTCAAATGACAAATTTACCTCCATAGAAATTGCTAAACGAAAGGTATAGGAGGAGGAGGGAAGGCGCGGTTTTTCTCATTAATGAGAAAGAGAAAACGGCCGAACGCTACGGGTTGGAGTTGCAATATTGAAGGGATCAAGTGTAGTGTTAATGTTCTTAGCAAATGATAGAATTTGCAGCCTCCATCTACTGGTATAGAGATAGAACAACGAACTGAATTTTTTTTTCTGTGTGAACGTTGGCTGAATTGAAATTAAGGGGTTGGTCAAAGGTTGGAGCTTGGGCTCAATTGTGGACTAAGTGGTAGGGGTAGCTAAGTAATGCCAAGATTTTGCTAAAGATATGATCTTAACCATTGAAGTTAGGGTTTCATTGGGGTTAGGTTGTGTTAATGTTATAGTACTTTGTTTTTTGGGAAGGATACATAGGGAGTGCTCTGTTTTAAGTGGGAATGGTTGAATGTGATGGTGGTTAGTTGCTGTGAAAGCGCTGATATGAAAAAAATGTGTTGTTAATTTGTGCAATTATAGTTGTTAATACATAACCTGTACTTTGTTTTTGGGCAATGTAATAAAGGGAATGCTCTGTTTTTAGGTAAGTTAACAGAGGGATAACTTTGTTTTAAGTGAGACTGATTGAATGTGATTGTGGTTTCTTTGATTACAAAATGCTGATATGATATTAGAAAAGTGCTTTTAAAGTGTTGTTAATATGTGTATTTGTAGTTGTTAATAGTGCTGATGCAGTTGGTAATACGAAGTTCAAGTTGCAAATTGTAACAGTGGGAAGTTGTGCAATTCATAAACTTCTGGGAGAATTACAATTCACTTATAAAAATGACTAATGAACTTGATAAAATAGGCATAACAAGTTGTTAAAAAGCAATTCAGCTGTTCTGACGTGAGAGTTATACACTTAAGCATCCCTCCAGAAATAACTCACACTGTTGTCAATATGACTCATGAAGTTGTAAAAAAAGGCAGAAGAAGTTGTAACAAATCAATTCAGCTGTTGTAACAGACCTAATTGGAATAACAGATGTAGTTGTGAAAGCTGGAGCTGTGAAGATTATCATTTCACTAAGGCATGAAGAATAAGTTGTAGTACTTGCTGATGAAGTTGTTAAAACATGCTTAAGATGTTGTAAACAAAGGAATATGCAGCTGTGAAAGTTGGAGTTGGGATAAAATGTCATTACATCCTAGCTTGAAAAAAAGTTGTTAACATAACTTAAAATGTTATAAAAACACACATAACCAATTGTAAACTAAGCAATTTGTAGTGTTAAACTTGCAGATGTGGAAAAAGGTAGTTTCTTGCAGACACGTAAAAGAAGTTATAAAAATGACTGAACGTATTGTAAAAACAAGAATAGGAAGTTGTAAATTAAGGAATTTGCAGTGTTCAAGTTGGAGATGCGAACAAAGGTTATTTCATTTTGGCACGAAAAAAAATTTGTAAAAATAACTAAGATGTTGTGAAAACACGCTTAAGAAGTTGTAAACTAAGCAGCTTACAGTGTTAAACTTAGAGATATGAACAAAGGTAGTTTCATTCAGACACGAGAAAGAAGTTGTAAAAATGACTTAAGAAGTTGTTTCATTCAGACACTTAGAAGTTTGTAAAATGACTCAAGATGTTGTAAAAACACGCGTTAGAAGTTGTAAACTGAGCAACTTGCAGTGTTAAACTTAAAGATTTGAATAAAGGTAGTTTCATTCAGACATGAGAAAAAAGTTGTTAAAATGACTCAACATGTTGTAAGAACACGTTTAACTAGTTGTAAACTGAGGAATTTGCTGGAGATGTGTAAAAAGGTAGTTTTATTCAGAAGTGAGAAAGAAGTTGTTAGAATGACTCAACATGTTGTGAAAACATGCTTAACGAGTTGTAAACTAAACGATTTACAATAGTAAATAGTTGTTAAAAAGGGTTCAAATGTGGGAGAAAACTGTGCTTTGAAATTACACTAAGGGCAACTTTGTCATTTGACTTTACGAAATAATTACAGAAAAGTCCCTATGGACTTTTCCGATGTTTGATTTTTCAAGGGACTTTATTGTGGTTTTGTTTGGTCCTTAGGACCTCTGCGTGTTTTCCCCAAAAAACAATATTATACTTTTTAATTCAAACAAAAGGCTATATTTTTTCTTGTATCCCGAAACTTTTTTATTTTCTTTGGGTTTCGGCCTGCTGATTCATAAGAGAATAATAGATATCTAAATTCTAAAATTAAAAACGATGATACCAAAAAATTCTGTTAGATTCTTTTTTTATTAAGCACATGTATCTCATAGGGTAAAGGGGCAAAAATACACATAATCATTTTCAAAAAGAGCTGATAGCACCATAAACAAATTTTGGGTGCAAAAATATATATAAACATTTTAAAAGGGAGCAAAAAGGCCATGCCCGTTAACTGTGCAAAATGTCTGTTACTTTTTCTTTTATGGAGCCCACTAGCATCCGCTTGTCAAGTGCTCCCTTCATCTCAGTCAACTCCTTCTTCCTCCCACCCTCCCCCTCCCCCCTCCTTATCCCTCTCTCATATCGTCGATGAAAGCATTTGGACCTTTATAAACTCTGGCTCTGATGGAAACAAGCGGGTGAAGATAATTGTTGAGAAAATCATTTGATCTCATTGTGACGGACCTTCACATCTTTGTGGTTATTAGGTCAAAGCCATATAAGGTATTTCTAGAGACTGGAAACATCTATAAAGTGAGAGAAACTTAAACATCTTTGAAGACGCCGTGAATAGTTGGAAGTTATATGTCAATGAACTTTAGTTTTGGGGACCAGATAGCATTCTAAATTGATTTAAACATTCCATGAAATGCTCTATTATAGTGCTGATATTATGCTTTGATTTTCTTTAAGAAAATTTGGGATTGAGTTTCAGGGTTTATAGCTGGGTCTAACATACTTAGTTGATTATCATATTAAGAGGATGTGATATCTGAAACATTATATTTTATTGCGTCTGAAGATTGTCTGTGTATTTTATTTTTGGATAATTCTCTAGTCTGGGGTTAATAGAATGTTGAAAGGGAAAAACTAAAGCAGAATCATGATTAAAAGTAGGGTTGTGGGACTACTTTCCTGCGGCAAAGGCGGTGTAGCAGATGATGGAGACAATGGAGATGACGATGGACGATACATTTGTGTTCAGCAACGGGGAGTGGCCAATGCCGGGAAATGCGACAAGTGACCGTGTTGGTGACTGGAAGTGGAGGACGTTGGGAGGTAAAAGAAAGAGGATGTGAGGGGGGGACTTGATTGAGACGAGGGGAGCACTTGATATGTGGATGGTAGTAAGCCTCACAGAAGAAAAGTAACAAACGTTTTGCACAGTTAACGGACACAGCATTTTTGCTCTATTTAAAAAGGTTTGTGCGTATTTTTGCACCAAAAAATTGTTTATGGTGCCAACAGCTCTTTTTGAAAAAGTCGATAGGTATTTGTGCCCCTTTGGCCTATCTTATATTAAAGTCAATTATATTTCAAACACTATCGGCCACTGCATATGAGTACATCTATCACTTAGAAACCTTAGTTTATCATGTTGTAAGAGACCTTTTAATTGACCCAAACCCCGTTGGTTAAATTGAATTAGAATTTAATTTCACCTATAATGACCTAACTCACCTAAGGCTAGTTTTTTTTTGGGAGAATATCATTTAGATCCCAACCAAGGGAAATAATACACAAAAAGCCCTTATTCACAATTGAAGAGCTACCTTTAACAAATGAAAAGGCTACCGTTAACAACTTATGAGATTTGTCAATATATCATTTTCCTTGGTTATGATCTAAATGATATTCTTTCTCTCTCTATAGTAAGAAGCCTCTAGCCCAAAAGAACTCAAGTCAACAATAGCATTCAACTCACACATGTATAACTCCTCCACTTCCACCTTGTTGCCAAGCTATCTCTAGTCCTTTTACCACCCTCCAACACTCTGCTTCTACAACACCACAAAAGCCTAGGATTGCCTCTGCTATGCACCATTTGAGCTCAATTTAACCCATCCCTTATCCGGCAGAATTCGTTAGCACTACACATCGACACTTCTGGGAGTCCTAGCCTTCATCAAATGAGCTTCTAGTCCCTTCGCCTCAGCTAAATCTTTAGCCATGAACCACATTCTTCCAACAACTTCTCTGCTACATGCCTTCATTCTTCTAAATTAACTCCTACAAATCACCCTAAAGACAATGATCCAAGTCCAAGGTACATTGTTTGCCTTTATGCTTGTTTGTTTTAGTTTTTTAGAATTGCATTTACGATTTATGAGGTAGGTATATAAGATGAGTTTTGTCTCGGCTTACAAAAAATTGCTTAAAAAAGTTCTATCAAATGACAAATTATTTGTAATCCATTTTGTAATTGCATGGGTATACAACCTATAAATGGTTAGTGCAGAAGGCTTAAGTTTTTTTTGGGAAAATTGCATTGTAGCCATAAGCAAGACAAAATGCAACCGAAAGATCCCTTGAAATCTCCAATTTACAGGCAAGTTTCATAGGACATTAGTGCAATAAAATCGTATTTTGAAAAGGTTGGAATGCCCTTAGCAAAACATAGCTTCTTCTTCTCCCATGCGCGCTTCCTTCAGTCCTGCAACACCATTGTCACCTCCCCGCTCAATTGTTGCATCACCTATGCCGCCACCAGCTTCCTCCTTCTCTTTCAACTTGACCTTTCCACCCCTTCATTTATCTCCTCATCCTTTTGTTTTTGCCTATCATTTTGACCTTCCACTGACTCCTCCTCTATCTCGTCGGAAAATGCCTCAGACTCCTACTTTGAATCGAAGTCAGAGTCATCTTCCACGCTTCCCACCTCCAAGGCAACAATGTTCTCACATGAACATAGTCGGGGTCATCCTCTCTGCGAATCCACCCATCAACACCCTCGCCTTGCTTGATTTATCTAAAAAGCTCTCTCTTCTCAAAGAAGCATGTCGTCGACCCCAGTACCACCACCTCTCCTCCATCCTCGGTACGTGGCATTCTCAAGCAACATTGGTTACTCAAGCACAACATCAGGCTTCCTTCTCTCCTCGCCGCTCTGTTCCTTGCTCAACACATGTTTGGTGACCCTTCTCAACGGTTTCAAGTCTGCTCCGATCTCGATTCCATCAAGTAGGATTTCTCTCCACCACTTATGTAAATTTTTGCTTGTACTTTATCTTTACCCTTAGCCTCATGTGTGTGCCTTATGCTTTTGGTCAGAACCGTCATTCATGGCAGAAACATCAAATTGGCTATTGTAATTGTTCTCTCGGATGCCCAGGGTTAGTCCAACTTTACTATTTCTCTTGCTCGTCTTCTTTGCATAAAATGGAGATCCCTTGAAGAGAATTTAGAACAATTAGATTTTAGATGCAATTGGATCTTAATTATACACCTGTTTCTTTGATTCATTAAGGGTATTTTCGCCTTTTCATAATTGGAATATATTATTCAAATGTCTCACGAGACTTCTCTACAAATTAGAGATTTCAAGGAATTTTTCGGTTGTATTTTATCTTGCTTAGGGGACTTCAATGCAATTTTCCCTTATTTTGTCACTGGACACTATTTCCCCCTTATTTTCACCTTTTTAGGGTTTTTACCCCTCTGAAAAACAATTTTTTTTTATGAAATCGAAAACACAATTTTAAATCTATATATTGAAAACTTTAAAGTTCCAAGTAGTCTAATACTTTAATCACTAAAATCGGAAGCTTATTCAAAAAAAAAAAAAAATTGGTGAAACAAAAGATTTAGATTGATTCTTTATAAAAAATCATGGGAGAGTTGGATGAGTATAAAAAAAATGCAGAATCCTAATTAAAGCTATCTGAAATAGTAAAATCTAAATTCAGGCCTATACTTTCAATAAAATTCTTAATCTTGTCGTGAGTCTTAATTAAGGATTTTAGAATGTGGTTGAAAGGTCATAATGCCCTTATTCAGTTAAAAATTGAAGATTTTTAATTTGTAAATTCTCACATACTTTTAACCCTAAGAATTTACGCTTCTTTGAATTATTAGAATAATTGGGATCTCAACTTTTAGTCAACTTGCAATAACATTGAAAGATAAGTTCTAACAATTTCTCTTTAACCCTAATAGTTGGAATCAATAGGATCTCAACTTTTAGTTTACCTTATCTTTCTTAGTTTCTTCAGCATCACCATTTAAAATTTGATTTTCTTCCTTACTGTTAAAGTGTTAATCCAAATCATTGATTTATTGGAAGGGTCCATATTAATTCAATGAAAGATCAATTCAAAAAAATGCCAACTTGTTTATGAATTGGATATGCAAATGTTCATATGTATTTAATTCTTATCTGAATGACTAAAACCTTCACTCGTTGAGATCAATTTGAAGCATTAGAAAATTCATTTTAAATGGAAAACAAGTTTCATATGTATTGGATGCTACAAAGCAGTAAGATCAAGATCAGGGCCTTTAATTGATCACCAATATTAGTCTTTACCCAGGAGATCTTAGGAAAGGGTAGAGGAGAGTTGAGTAGCCACTGAGACAGAGATTTTACTTAAAAAAAAATGAGACCCGGAAAAATAGCAAAAGGACATATTTGTCAAATTAACAAATTTAGCAATCCCTAATCAGGTCTATCGGGCTTATTAGGAATTTGTTCAAAGTGCAGGTTTGATTTAAAATTTATATATTTCAAATGATTTAAATGAGATTTTTCCTAAAAAACAAGCTCCAACCGTAATAAATTACCTGTATAAGATAAACAGACGATAATACTCTTACCGAATAAATTAATAAAATGAAGTATGACTAACCCCAACAAAACACAATCTCGTCTAGAACGGAGTCGAGGATTCGTTTTTCTTCATCGAAGACAAGCATTCCACACTTTCTCGAGCTCTCCGTCGGACGCCGTTCACCGTTGTCAGCCCGCGTGGTTGTTCTTCGGCAGGAACTGAAGATGGTACGAGCTTTAGGCATTTGTGTTGTCCCAAGATCCGGATATTGATCTGTCGAATCTCTCTTTGAATCTATATTTGAATATGTCCCCGCGTCATCGGTTACCTGCGTTGTTTTCATTTTGATTACTGGCAACCTGTATGCTTGAGATTTTGTTGTTGTGCAGTACTGGATTTGTTGAGTATTGGCATTCTATTTATTAATCACTTTATACTATCATCAATTTGGAAAATTCTCAAGGTATTTGTGATGCATGATCTGGTAAATGACTTGGCTCGATTTGTATCTGGCTATCTAGAAGTTGAGTTTGCTGCTCATTGGTCTGTGAATTCAGAAGATACTGACAGAAACATTCGACTGCGAACCTTGTTCAGTAGCTTGGAGAAGTTGCCTGAATCAATTGTGTAATGACCTGAAAATAAAATAGAATAAGTATTTCGTTTACGTTAGAAAATCCCCTGATTAAAGCTCTTGATCATGTCCCTTGATTTTAGGATCTTGATTGAGTCTTTCAGTTTGAAGAAAGTTTCTTATTTTCTATTGATTGTAATCCTTCTTTTTTTCCTCTCCCTGATTACTCTCTCTAAGCCTATACATTGTAGCTCTCCTCATCTCAATCAGATATACAATTGTCAGAGATAAGCCTCTGCTTCAAACAATTTATAGCAAATATTTTAATAATTTGTTGTAAACTTCTACAAATGTAAGTTGATGGCTTAGTGGCATTAAGATTGTTATGTCTTTTGAGGTCCAAGATTGAATCTTGGCTGTCAAAAGAGTATTTTTTTTTCCTCCTTCACCCTCATGAAATTAGTTACCATTGTGACATTCTTGTTTTTTTTAAAAAAAATTTCCCATCACATCTTTTACGGTCTGTTTGATATGAGGGTTTTGGAGGGAAGTGAGTGAACATTTTTATGAATTGAATTTTAGAAGATTAAAAAGTTAGGGTTATAAAATTTTAATAAAGAGAATGTATAAGATAAAAGAGTAAAAAAAATTAATTAAAAACTTTTACTCCTCACTCTTTTTTTTTTTATTTTAAATTCAGCTCAAAAAAATTCCTCCTCACATTTTCCCTCTCCTGTCATCGTAACAAACAAGCCCTTGACCCTGACCGTACCTTCATTTGGGGTGGAGGAATTTTGGGGAGTGGAAGCGGACGACGGTTCTGGAAAAAGGACAAGGGGAAAAGAAAGTCGCATCGGAGATTCAAAATTCAAAGCCTTTGTCGTTCTTCTCCATCGCCTCTGCCGTCACCGGTGCACTCGCGGAAGACTCAGGTCGCTGCTGTGGGTCTTGTAATTGTTGTAATCTTCTTCTTCCCTCTCTGCTTTGAACGACTTTGCCTTATGTATGGTCGGTTTGAAAAACTTCAAAGCCGTTCTCATATGCTCAAATCATGTATGTATGCTTGAATACCTTCTCTCCTTTATTTGTTTTGCACCTCAATGTGTTGTATGTGTCTACCAAATTTCTTTCACGTACCTCTGCTTGTGCATGTGGTGGATTAAAGGTCGTCTCTTTGCGCTCCTCTGTTGCTTGGGTTAATGTGTTCACGAGCCTTAGTCATTATTCTCTTTCGGGTTGCTGTGATGCATGGAGTAGGGAATTAAAATTCTCTTATTTTCCTGCAGCTGGACATGTAAAATAAGAGGATAATTTGAGGGCTTTATTAAGCTTAGACATTGAAGAATGAGGGGTATTTGAGTATGTTTTCTTTATGGAAGTTCTTATTAAATCTGATAAGAAGCATGAAGTGAATTGGGTGGTGTTTATTTGTGATTTTAAGATAAATGCTTAAAGTCTATGTGGCTACAAGTTTATGAGCTACGATGGTTGTTTGTGACTTCGTCTTACTACGTACATATAGTGGCTCAAATAGTACTTTAAGAAATTATGAATCTTGTATGTGAATTTAATTATTTTTAAGTGCCTACCATGTGATTGTAAAAATGCTTAACAAGGTTATTATATCCAAATGGGTATCCAAAGCTGATGCTATCTATTGCTTTTGCTTTTGAAGCTTTAGTGAGTTTGGATTTCTTATTTTGCTTGTGTTAATGTTGTATTAATTGTTTTGATGATTTGGTGGAGCTTGATTCATGCTTGTGTACGCTTGAAGGAAAGAACCTGAAGGTTTGACTTGTTGTATGATAGAAAGATTGGCGCACTTAATGTATACTTAATATAATTGTTGTGAGAAAGATGTGATATTTGCTAAAGCTGGAAGCTAGCTATGTTTATCATATTTTATTCTAGTTTGTTAGACGTTCAAACTCTAATTTATATAAGAAATAGAAAAAAGAAAGGCTTAAAGCAGTTGTCTCATAAAGTGAAGAACATAATGAAATTAATTAGGGACTTGTGAAATGTCAGGATTGGTATATAAGTTTTAAATGTGTTCCTATTTTGTGGATCAAAATGCTCTCGAGAGGCAAATAGAGCTGTAATGAAGTTAATAATGGATCATTTTAATTGAAATTCAAATTGATTTCTTTGAATAATATATGAATCATAGAATGCTTTTGAGAGAAAATTGAAAATTTGGTTGTTGAATGATTATAAAATTTATTTATATATTTTACAATGGAAGTTTTTCATAAATGGAAAGAAATGATTTCTTACAAGATCATGAACATTTTTATAAGATGAACAGGCACAAAGCGATTGTCATTCGTGACCTTCAGGTTGTGCCTGTTATTCGTGACTTTCGGGTTGCGCCTGTTATTCGTGATCTTGGGGTTCCTCTGATGAAACAAGGTTTTAGGGGAAAAAAAGAGTTTTCTCCATAATTTATATATATTAAGAAAAATTGGTTGATTGATTGTTGAAAATAGTTTTGGGAAGTCCAACGTTGAAAAAGATTTATGCTGCAAAATGTAGTAATGTCACTTTATATTATATTAACGAAATGGATCTTTCTAATTAAGAATAAAAAAATAATAAATTAAAATGGGCTTACGAAGTGAAATCACCATAAGCTTCGTGCCGGTCATGCTTTAGTATTTTTGGGTGTGACAAATTGGCTTACTAAGGCATGTTATTTAGAACATCTGGAAACAATAGGGGTATGATGTCAAGCCTGCATATTTCAAAGATTTAAGTGTTTGTTTTTTTTTGGGGGGGTAGGGCCGTCTCCTTTGAGTGTAATATAGGTTGGCCTGCGATTGTGCCATTCCTCATATTTGTACTGGTTTTCGTTACTTCAATGGATGAAGAGCAGTAGTCTAAAATTTCCGCATTTCCTAGTGTAAAATCACCTTTTTTAAATTTATTTTTTTTTGGATCTGTCCTCCTCAAATATATTTTTGATAGTTTGAATTATCTTTAGTTGCCATAATACTTGTAAAGAGTTGGATATTTATAGAGCCTATTGTGTGATTCATGTAATTAACCTCAGAGGGACAAGTCTTGTTGTTGATAGCCTCAGATATTTCTATTGCCATTAGACTCCCCCTTCCGATGATTCGTTCTTGATCAGGTTCCTTCAACAGAAGTTTTTTTGATCATTTTTATCATTCTTTGGTGTTTGTAGATGCCGTTTCATCTTAAAATGAGATGCTTGGAAAGCAAAAGAGATTGAGACTGATGTATAAGATCACTTGTCACTGATTGCTTGAGCCAAACGAAGCACATATATGGAGCAATTTTTTTGGGGAGGGGTGTTATGAAGGACAACTAGATCATCTGAAATAGCATAAAAAATTTGCATGGATCTTAGAAGTTGTGACAAGTCTTCTCCACCTCGCCCCAGATGGAGAAAAGTGGCATATGGTGGTATGCAGCCTGGGTATGGTGACAACTATACTGATGAATCATTTCTTGAAGGCATGGTTACAAATGCCAGTGTTGTAAAGAGGGACATGATAAAGGTGATGCTAGACTCTGTTTCCATTTCAGAATATCTGTGCATTGTTGCTCTCGTTGTCTTGGTCTGGAGTCTCACACTGACATCAACTCTGGATGAAAACTCTCTGCTGTTTCTTGATGCAAGTCTTCTTGTTTCAGGATTTCTCATTCTCATATTTACTCAAGAAAGCCTTTCCTTCAATCTTCTACTCCATTACTTCCTCAATATTTCCTTTTTTATAACTGGATTATATGTTTTGGCTCCTATATACCAGACTCTAACAAGATCCATTAGTTCGGATTCTATTTGGGCAGTAACTGTGTCACTAGTACTGCTTCATTTATTTCTGCATGATTATTCAGGATCCACGGTAAAAACCCCTGTTGCTCCAAAGAATCCGGCATTATCCAGTTGTATCTCTGTAAATGCTTCTGTTGTAGCCTCCGTTTTTATTGCCTCCCGTCTTCCGTCAAGACTACATGTGTTTGCTATCATGCTCTTCTCATTGCTAGTTTTCCTTTTTGCTCCCCTGGTTACTTACTGTATTAAAAAGTATTCCTTCCGCTTACACTTGTGGGTTTCCATAATGTTGATTGCTTTGACCTTGAGTTTTGTGTACACAATGGATCGGTTACTTTTCGTGGTGCTGCTTAGTCTGTTAGTGTTTGTCAATGTGGTCTGCCCTTACTGGCTTATAAGGCTTCAGGAGTACAAGTTTGAGATCAACGGACCCTGGGATGAGGCTAAGCTCTGTTTTGATATTACTGACTAAGATCACATTGGGTTGAGGCTAAGCTTTGTTAGGATATTGTGGACTAAGATCACTTTGGGGTGAGGGCATGAGGCTAAGCTTTGATTTGATATTGCAGACTAAGGTCACAAAGTACATGGGGAATACGATGAAAAGTTGAGGCAACTGATTCTTGAATGTTGAGAAAAGTTCAGGTTATGGTTCAATTCCCAGTTGTATTCAATCGGCTTTGGGGCTTGAGTATTTTCTGCTTGGGCTTGTCCAAGTTAGGAGAAAGTGTTGGTGCAATTGCTGTACTGTCACATGAAATATTTGACAAATTCATCTTGTGACATGAAACGCCTGGGTACCTTTGATTATTTACATGATAATTGGGGTATTGGTGACTGGTGAGTTCCAATTTGAAAGCAATCTGTTGTGTTAAATTCATGTTTGTAGTCTCGATACTCTGCATCCACTTCTGGGGAAAAGCGTGCTTATAGTTTCCATTCAATGACTCTAAGTTGTTAGCTCATTGACATGTGTTTGTCCCAATGAAAAAGAAAGGTCGAAATGAGCCAATCGAAAGAGTACCAATGATAAATTTATTTATTTATATTTCATTTATATGTGATTTTATTCTATGGCTCAGTTGAGTATTGCTCCCAACTTCCCTTGTATAAATAACAACTACCACTTTCACGCTGGTTAAATTGGTAATTAAATTTATTTAAAAGCAATAAGTATGTAATATATGTATTTTTTTTAATTATACCCTCGATTATAAAAAGGGATAATGAGTGAAAATTTAATGTGGAGAGATAATAAGTGGAACTAAGAGTAATTTAGAAAAAATGTGAAATAATTATAATTTATTGTAGATAGATGCTAAATGGAGGAATTTCTTTGTTCTCAGCGCATGTGTGATAAAAATTAGAGTAAAAGATATTGACTACCCCTCTGTTTTATCTAAATTACATAAACCTCCCTTTTATTTTGAAAATGTATATAGACCTCCCTTAAAATTAAAATGCAAGTTACAGAAACCTCCCTTACGTATTTAATATTTCATTTCCATCCACTCAACCGTTAGTTGATCGTTAAATTTGACTATTAAACATTTACTTTGACCAAAATACCCATTTTTCAACAAATAAATAAACATTTATATTTGCCTAAAAATAAATTTTTATATAAAAAAATAATTCTAATAAATGTATGTTCAAAATTTCCAATATATTATAAATTTTTTAAATTTTTATTATATATGTATGTAATATATGTATTTTTTTTAATTATACCCTCGATCATAAAAAGGGATAATGAGTGAAAATTTAATGTGGAGAGATAATAAGTGGAACTAAGAGTAATTTAGAAAAAATGTGAAATAATTATAATGTATTGTAGATAGATGCTCAATGGAGGAATTTCTTTGTTCTCAGTGCATGTGTGATAAAAATTATTATAAGGCATGTATTCAATGAGGATAAAAGTGGAAAAACAAATTTTTATTTTTAGATAAAGGGGATTTGTTGCTTATGGGACCATACCTAAGAGAAAAAATGTTATTTATAAAAAAGACCGGTAAGAGTATTTATTTAAATGAACAGTGAAAGATGTACATATTAATTTGAACGATAAATTTTATGGAAGACTGTAGTGCTTAATAACAAGTTTGAACCAATCTATGATGAAAGGTCTTCAAGTTTATAATTATTCTGACAAAGTTCAAAATGAAAAAAAAAAAAATTAACTGTGAAAAGTTATTTCATGGATGCTAGTCAACTAGAGACCCATAGTGGACAAAATGTGTAACCCTCCGGTTCTTAATATAAGATATATTTATGAAGTTAATCTAGATTTTAAATATAAGACATATTTTTTATATTTATCAATTTTTTTCTTAATTTACCTCTATTGATGCTCTCCTAACAATAATCAAGGATGATAGGGAAGAAAGGAATTAAGGAAAATAACTTGAGTGTTTTATAAAATACATTTCAAATTAATTAACTTAAGTGACTTTCTCAATCTAGTCAAATTAGATAAATATATCTTATATTAAAAACAAGAAAGAGTATTACAATTTCATATTTAAAAGAGAAAAAGATAAGAAAATACTACTTGGACTTCAAAATTCCAAATCAGTTATTTCTGACTAAAATGATTTGTCAATTGTTATACCCTTATTGTCAATATATGTACTAGTATAGGCAACAATACCGATTTGGAATATTGAAGTTCAAACGCTACTTTCTTATCTTTTCCCTATTTAAAATTCTTAATTACTTGCCTCTGAAATAATTTCAAAATTTGAAGTTGCTGACAATAAAATTTCTTAGTAATGCTTAAACAGATTTTTTTTATGAATATTAATTATATGGATATTCATACACTTTTGACCTCCCATATTTTAGTTACCATTTATGAATAGTAGTTGAAAAATTAAAAGGGTTTTTAATATACATCCAATGGATGGATGAATATTGCGAAGTGTCGCTTGGTATACATTAATGTGTATGAATAGGGAGAATGTACAAAGCAAAAGCATTGTAATGTATAAAAATCACATCTTCTCTATTTTAAAAGATTCTCAGTACGTTGGCCAAAAAAAAAAGATTCTCAGTACATTAAACTTGCTTCATGCGAATGAGATTCTCTCAATTGCTCACAATCGTGGAGGCGAAGGCAGAGATTAAGTTGCGTGTTCCTGTCCCTTCCTTTCACCTCTCTAGGGTTCCAAGATTCCCCTGAAGTTAATTGAGCTTCATCATTAGCTTCCTCTGGTCTTCGAATCATTTCTATTCCTCCAGAGAAAAATCGAAGGCCATTCATTCATACTGCTGAACAAGAAATGGGAGTTCTGTCGAACAAGATCCACTGGAAACAACTGAAGCCCGGCGATCACATTTACTCCTGGAGGCAGGCTTACATCTACGCACATCACGGTCATCCCCTTCCCTCTTCTATATACCAAATCATATTTCTGTGTGTTCAAAAAGTGTAATAGCTAATTAAAGAGAATTTAAGAAAGGAAAAATTACTCATCAAGAAGAATTCTAACCTGATTATTGATTATCCTGTGAGATTATAATTTTGACCTGTTCATCATATGCGGTACTGAAACGGCAATACAATGCTTTCCTTTCCTTCAAGATACCAGGAATCTACATCGGCGACGGAATGGTGATCCACTTCACCAGAGGAGCCGGTCAAGAAATCGGCACCGGAACTGTTATCGACCGTCTCCTCCTCACGTCAATGCCCCCTGATTCCAGTGTTCGCACTGCTTGCCAGAGATGTGGCGGCCAAAGCAGATCTCATGGCGTCATCTCATCCTGCCTGAACTGCTTTCTCTCCGGCGGAGATCTATACCTCTTCGAATACGGCGTTTCCCCGGCGTTTTTTCTCGCCAAAGCCCGAGGAGGCACCTGCACTCTGGCCCAATCAGATCCTCCGGAGCAGGTGCTTCACCGTGCCTTGTTCCTCCTCGACAATGGCTTCGGAAATTATAATATATTCAAGAATAATTGTGAGGACTTCGCCGTTTACTGTAAGACAGGATTGCTTGTGTTCACAGGCATTGGCGTTGGCCGCAGCGGGCAAGCGGCATCGTATATGGCGGCGGCAGGTGCGGTGGCTTCTTCGCAGCTTAGATTCTTGGCGGCCGGTTTTGGTGGTTTTGCTTTGGTCAGTTGTGGCATGTATTGCGCAAGCAGGTTAGCTTCTGATATCGGATATCGCCAAGATGTCGTCAAAGTTCCGGTGGAAAGCCTAGTTATGGATTTGTCGTTGGGGTTCAATGATCCGGTTAAGACATTGGCGTCACCGATGGCGGGCGATCGTGAGGGTTAGCGACGGCCGGTGGTTGCTCAAATACATATAACTGATATTGTTAAGTTTGATCGGTGCTGGAGTTTGCTCCTTGTTGCGTGTTTCGTATGCAATAATCATGAAATGTATGGTTCTTAACATGGTAATGGCATTATTTGACCAAAAAAACACGTTAATGTCATTCTAATATATGCATTTTAAGTTTCACCATAACTAAATTGGGTGTGAGGAGTCGGAGATGGCTTGATGATGTAAATTTTTTATTTTTATTGATTTTTGTCTGTAATTTATTTGTCCAAAAAATTAGTTTTGAATAAATTGAGTAATTAACAAGGTTCTGAAACCCGGACCGGTCATTGGACCGGTCGGGGTACTGGATTAAGGGTCAGTAAGTCAGATCGGAGTTAAACCGGAACTAAACCGGGACTAAACCGGTGAAAAATTGAATATTTTAGGTTTATTAATATGAAATTATAAGGAAAAATATTAAAAAATCAATTTAAAAATAAAAAAAAAAATAAAAAAAAATGGTGAACTGGTTCGGTCACCGGACCGGACCAGTTTATGGTCCGGTTCACCGGTTCCCGGGTTGGACCGGCCGGTCCGGTCCGGGTTCCAAAACAATGGTAATTAACAATTCAGTTTTGATTTTCTCTAGCTCCAAATTTAAAAAAAAAAAGATCAATCTTTAATGCCATAAGCTCAAGCAGTTGTCCCTTAATTAATTAATTATTTATTTAATAATTTAACATTTTATAAGTAATTTTATAAAACATTAAATTCGGTCTGCTCTGGTTTTAATCTAAAAGAAAAATGGACACTTGGATAGTCAACAGGAAACCAGTGTTTTTGAATTCGAACCAGACCGGCCGGTCTAGCCTGTCACACCCCACTGGCCCACACACACGGCTCCACTGTGGCCCTCACCGATGGCGGCGGACTCACAATTAGTGGGGATGCATTGAGGCGTTACTTACCCCCAAGTAGTGGCTTCGATCCCCACGGAGGCGAAAAACCTCGCTTAGGGAGCAAGGGACTCTTGTGAGTACCGGTCCAGTCCGGTGATTGAATCAGTTCGCCAATTTTTTCAATTTTATTTTTTTAGAAATTGATTTTTTAATATTTTTTTAGAATTTCATATTAATATTCAATTTCTTACCGGTTTAGTCTCGGTTTAGCTTCGATCTGACCCACTGACATTTGACCCAGTACCCCGACCGGTCCAATGACTAGTCCAGGTTTCAAAACCTTGGGAAAAACAAAGCAGAGAAATCAATTTTGATCCCATTCGGCAATTGAATATGTTTAGTGTCATCTCTTTGGTCACTACATTAGATGATTCAATCCCTTGATCATTTTTTGGATCTTTTGGGCTAGGTAAATTAAACTAAGGTTGGGATGTGTAAAAACATGATGGTCTCGTATGACCCAATCGAACCTGAGCAAACCAGTCTGTCCTGTTTAAAAAAAATGCCCCGAAACAAGAAAGAACCAACCAAACCAGACTTATCTCATTAGGTTGGACGAGTCCTCATTCCACTTAATCTGGTCTAGTCTAACCTTAGTTTGTTATTTTTTTTAATCTTTTTTCACCAGCATATTTGTTTTTTTACCTTTTAGTGTTGTTGAATATTATTGGAGATTCTTTTTGATTTATGATTGAGTTCTAATGTTATCTGATAAATATTATATTATTACAGGTATTATGGTTTTAATTGTATTTAATAGATTCAAATTTTGCCTTTTAAATGGGGAGGGGGGGAATCAGATTCATGTAATGGAATGCTTGGTCTAATCCATGCAATACGCCAAACCCGGTTCAGTCCAATCTAGCTTTGAATCGTTGTTGGACTAGACTTAGACCAGACCATGAGTTGTTTTGTATAGCCCAAAATCCTCTTCAAACTATATCTTAGGTCTATGTCAAACCCAGTCCGATTTGGTACGTGCCCATCTCTAAATTAAAATGTATAAGGTAAAAAAAATCCAAGTTGAGCGAATAAAAGTCTCTGTTTTTTTTTTTTTTGCCATCAAAAGTCTCTTTTTTATATAGTAAAATAAGTGGTAGAATATAAGTTTTTGCTAACATTAGGTGTGATTAACCAATAACAATCTAGAAAAATAAATAAGTAAAATTTAAAAATGACACAAATTATAATTATTTTTTGTGCACAACTGTTCTCTTATTATAGGTAATCTTACGATTTTTTTTTTTTTTGATGAAAGGTAATCTTAAGATATTGTTTGATGCTAAATGTGAGAGATTGGAACTAAATTAAAAAAAAAAACTTAAAAAATGAATACACATGAAGCCCATAAAAATCGAATTATTTTTATCGGGTAAGTGGATCCAATACGGGCTTGATCCAGGCCCAAAAGAAAGAGGCAATGTAGGAATTTAGGGTTTTGTATATTGGTAATCTCTCGCAAGGTTCTAGTCAGTTGGCATCTCTCCTGCGGCAACTAGCTCGGCTTGCGTTTCTGTTGCAGGTGATTAAGGTAAATTGCTATGGCGGCCGTGGAAGCTCCCACCCATGACTTAATTGAACCTGTCAACGATGTCAAGCTCTTCAACCGTTGGAGCTTCGACGAAGTTCAGGTTTTCCTTTCAGTCCTTGCAATCCCATTTCCTTGCCATTCATGTGCATATTCAATCTAAAATTTACGCAAATCGTTAGTAGTAACTGATGCAAACTGATTTTAAAGGCACTGTCGTAGACATCTCTTTCTCGCGTTGATGCCAGATTTCATCGATGTATTACAAAGGGAGTCATTTTTTATTTTCTCACTACAGCGCAGATAATGTGTGGAGAATTAATGCAAAAATTTAATCTAACTTGCTCGTTTGCGACCATATCTCATTTCTTACCCTGTAAAGTACTAATTTTCTTGATCAATCCCCTTATCCCGATTTACTATCACTGACATGGTTTTAGTTACATGTGATTGCGTCACTGTTTTGACGCAGGGTAATTGGAAATTTTTCTTTCAACTGATATCTACTGATATAGAGAATTTTCCAAAATAAAGTGGCGGAAAATAACATCTATTTGATGCTGGAAAATTCAGGCATACATTCAGCCTTTTAATTTGATTTTATTTTGTCTTTTTTGGTGTCTTCTTTTTGCCACCAAGAGGTTATATATTTCTTGTTGTTTACAAACTCAGCTTTGCTAAACGATCCATATGCTCTGTTGTCCAGTAGCCCACTTCTCCGATTCTTGTATCCTCACATTACATAATGATGACCTTACCATTTGCTGACTTTATATGCTATACCTTCCAATATTTTGTGCCTTGATTTTCCCCCCTTTAATTTGATATAGTTATTGGGTCTATGACGATTAAATTCTTCATGTGAAGAGTGAAGGCATGTGGTTTCTGTCCCAGACATGACAATATCTGCCGATTTGTATTATTCATCAATGCTTCTGAAGGTTACTAATTATATAGGCTCTACCATTGTAGGTGAATGACATATCCCTGGCAGATTACATTGGTGTGGCTCCTGCCAAGCATGCAACCTATGTGCCTCACACTGCTGGGAGATATTCGGTTAAGCGTTTCAGGAAAGCTCAATGCCCTATTGTGGAGAGGCTTACCAACTCTCTTATGATGCATGGGCGAAACAATGGGAAAAAGCTGATGGCAGTGAGGATCATTAAGCATGCCATGGAAATCATCCACTTGCTCACTGATCAAAATCCAATCCAAGTTATTGTTGATGCTGTGATCAACAGGTATAATAATAGGAAACAGATACAATTGACCACCCCTTTTTTACTTCTTTTTGGCATACATCTAATTCCATGCTTTTTCTTTTTACACCAGTGGACCAAGAGAAGATGCTACCCGAATTGGGTCTGCCGGTGTTGTCAGACGTCAGGCAGTGGATATTTCTCCCCTGCGTCGTGTGAATCAGGCTATCTATCTCCTTACTACAGGTGCTCGTGAGTCCGCATTTAGGAACATTAAGACAATTGCAGAGTGTTTGGCTGATGAACTTATCAACGCTGCAAAGGGATCATCAAACAGGTATTCAAAAGTCAAAAACTATATTTTCAACTCCTTGATGGAAATCAATTGTTGTGTTTTTGTAGCACTAAGCTTTTCATTCTGTATATCATTGTCTGTTATTTGTATGCTGATTCTTTTTCTTGGCTTTTCTTTTAGCTATGCCATTAAGAAGAAGGACGAGATTGAGAGAGTTGCCAAGGCTAACCGTTGAGGAAGCAAAGAGAGGCACATGGATAAAAGTTTTGCTTTGGAGTTGGTTTTGTTTCACACCTCTTGTGGCTTATTTGTGATTACTGGACCTTAATTAAAGATATGATTGCAAGTTTGTTTCGTTTCTTGAATATTGAATGGTTATGATTTTATTAATAGATGTTATTTGCCAAAAAAGTCCCTTTAATATTCATAAAAAAAGGCCCTCTAGCTCTAATACCTCGAGCAAGTGCTGTGTTTCAAGTCTGGGTGCTCACCAATCAAATTAATTTGACTAGTCTAAATTTTAATGTTATTTAGAATCTAACATAAAAATGATCTTCTAATTTTAATTTAGAAGCGTACTTGAGAGACGAATTGTGCTTAAAGCCTCAAAAGCAATTATGCTTTGATCAAATTAAAAAAATTGAACTTGCTCTAGCAATGAGCACAACAGTGCTCATTGATGTGATGAGCAGACGTAAAATGATGTGGGATCTACTGTATTGGGTTTGGTTGTAAATCTTGAATTAAGCTGCAATGTAATGTCGGAAAATTTGCAAAAGGAAGTTCCCTAAAGCGTAATGAGAATCAGGTCAAAAAGAAAAAAGCGTAATGAGAAATTAGCTTTTCTTCCCAAAATTATACTTGGGTCATCTAAGTCTTTTGGAGAAAGAGAAATGACATTTTGTATGTTTGGGAACATTTATTTTTTGGATATAAGTGTTTATTAAGCAAGCCGAGATAAAACTCCTCTTACATACTTACTTATTTCGTATATCGTGAATCACGATTTATAAACACTTATTACCTAAAAATAAACTATTCCAAACGAACACATTGTTTCGCTTGGCTAGGTTTGGATTGTCACAGCAATGTGCAAGAATAATTTTGTCTGCAGGGATGTGGATACCTTGTGGTTTTAAGTGGACATCTTAATTTAGCAAGCTATTCGTTTTAACCTTCTATCGTCAGACTCAATTATACATTAATACTTTATGAATGAATACAAAGTAAAATTAGCATGTTAAACTAAATGCTCAAAGGGTAACTATGGGCTCGGTCAAACAAAAGAAGCCAAGAACTTGTTTACGCCTCTTTATGGAGAAAGAAGCTCATTAAAAGTAATTTTTTAAAGAAAAAAAAGTTTGAATGAGTTAGGTTTCGGTCAAGTCTAAAGTATATCTCATGACTTAAACAATGTTTACAACAGCAAGACTAGAAATTCGAAACATGTTTTTTCCTAATTCCCAGTCTTCTTAAATTAATTGTCTTCTTCAAATGAATGAATCTCAAGTTGCGTGCAATTCTCCATTATAAGTTAGATATCCTTTGTATTTATATATCTAAATCGAAAGGGACGCAATTTAACATGCTTGAATGGGTACAAATAAATTTTAATCATACTCATCATCAACTTTATCCCCCTTTATCTTTCTGCGGTATTTTTTGAATGTGCAGGGTCTAAACAATCTTCATTATATTTTTGCAAATTAATTTTTCATTA
This sequence comes from Inga oerstediana, assembly GCA_963210345.1. Lineage (NCBI taxonomy): Eukaryota > Viridiplantae > Streptophyta > Magnoliopsida > Fabales > Fabaceae > Inga > Inga oerstediana. Next base: position 11,661,206 of record OY723405.1, on the reverse strand, counting down.
TCAAAATATAACAAACGTATAGTTTTTGAATAAGAGCATCATAACTATATAAATTGGTTAGAAAGTTATCTATTCATCCATAAAATTCGTGCAGTTGCCATATTTTTAATAAAAATTAATCATAAAATATATAAAAATAAGTATAACCTTTTTAATAATCATTATACTGTAAGAGAGATCATTGGGAAATTGTAATCTAAGAACAAGAATGGTAACTCCGAGTATACGGATGAAGAGGAAAAACCCACATCTAAATCCTCCATCTCTTATTGAAACATGTAAAAATCCAATAGGAAAAAAAAGAATAAAAAATAGAAGTATAACCAGCAAAAGCCATAAGATTCTACTAAGAATGAGTTCACAGACTAAGCCTGAACTTACAGCTGCTACTCTCAATCTTAATCTTATTATTGCTTTCCAAATTATCCACCACAAGCCTGCACCTAACTCTGAACTTGACTTTGAACAGTTTCAACTTCCCAAGCTTCACCCTCACAGGCTGCTTTGCCTTAAGATTCAGAGGAACATTCCCAGTCTTCTGCATCTGATCCTGAATCACACTCTGCAACCCTGTTGCATTCTGTATTTGCCCAGAAAGAGGCAGATAAAGCACTGTTGTGTTCCTGTGACCCTGATAAAATTTAGGCAAAGACCCTTCACATAACTTTGTGTCCTCGTACCAAGCACTCACATGGCTTCCTCCTTCATAGTATATTCCTATCCTCTTGTTTGGGTTTCTTGCTGTGAGTGTCACATTGAAAGTTGCAGAGAGATTGTTGTCTTGTGAAAGATTGAATTGAGCTACTCTAAGTTCGTCTATTGAATATTTGGGAAGCTTTGGCCTGAACACAAGGAAGAGAATTCCTATGGTTATGCCTATTGCTACTATTAGTATCAGAAGAAGGCTTATGGTCCAGCACAGAAACTTGCAGCAACAGCTTCTTGATCTTCTTTTCTTCGGAACCGGCCAGGGTTGCACCGCCGCCGGTACGCGCTGGTCGGACTTTGACGCTTCCCTTGGGAACAGCGGGACTGAGGGTGTGTTTGGTGATGCCTCCACATCTTGGACTGGGTGAATTCTCTGTTGATGATGATCAGCCATGTTTGGTTCAGAAACTGCGCGCTGGTTTCGGCTTCTTCTATGTTGTCCCTTGAATAAGTATATATATAGATGATGATACAGGTTAGGTTTGCGAGAGGTTTGGATATAATGATATAATAAGTCATAAGGAGCTTCCTATTATTGACTTTTTGTATGGCCTGAAGGTTAATAGCTAGGTATGGTTTTATATTAGAGCTAGAGATTTTCTCACTCACGTGCCCCAAAAATTCAGCAATAAATGGCGTCCAGAAATTGCTTCTGTATGCTTCAATTGAATTCTAAACTTGTACGATTAAAATTTTGGCCAATGAATTTTTTTTTTTTTCCCTTGCTTTTCCTTCAAGGTCTAGTATTGCTGCAGCTGAGCTAAAGACATATTTTATATTGTTTCTAGACCTTTTGTTAATATATTCAAACACTTCAAAATATAAAATAGTAAAAAACTCTGGCGCATGCAAATATCATTGTCTCTTAAACCCGTCCGTAAATTAATCTGAACACACAATCGTCGAAGCTTTCAAAGCCTTGAAGAAAAATTAAAGAGAAAAAAATAAGCATATTATTTAACAGAGATTTCAAGAATATTATTTAATATCTTTAGAATTTCTTAGAATATTTTTTTAATGTTTTAAGTAATATTAGGATTAAAAACTTTCTTTATTTAAAATTCAAGTTGTGTTCAGTTAATTTTAGATGATATCATGAATAACAATTTTCTTTTTTAAAGTATTTACTGGTGAGTTTGTATGGATTCTTGATAGAATAAGGTTAATTAGGCTGTAAGAGTTTAATTAACTCGTGTGGAACCTTTATAGGTAAGGATCTAATAACAAGTTACTCTAGGATTTTAGCTAATCAGATTCCCATATGAATAAATCAGCTCTTCACATTAAGAATAATTCGTTTTTTAAATTAGCAAGGGAAAGGTAAATCCAAATAAGAAGTTGCTAATAACTTTCTGCTGTAAAGGTGTGCGTGTTTGAAAAGGCCATAGAAGCTTCCTTTGTTGAGGTGAGAAGACAAGACCACGTCATAAACAAATTATAAAGCAGAGAGAATAGATAACACAATCTGAACACAACAAACACCGTACGCGTCTTGGCTTAAATCTTGACTTCTTTGCTGACAACATCACTGATCTCACGGCGGCTTAAATCGATCACCTTCGTGTTATTATATTACTTATTAGAAAAACTTTCTGGTTTAGTTTTATTTGTTGTGGGGGAGGAATTAAGTTTAGTTACATGTTTTAATTTTCAAGTGGCCATAGACAAAGTCACAGGTGGAATAGGCTTTGACCCATCAAACAACAACGTTCAATGACTTTTCCTCAGGCACACACGTTGTTTGTCAAAACTTGAATGCTTCTAAGTTCCAAGAAAGTAAAATATAGTTCACATGTTTCAACAGTCCACCAAACCTGGCTGCCCCAGAAAAAGGTTCAAGTTTCAACCTCCCCCCCCCCCCCCCAAAGCTGAACCGGACACAACAAATTTATTTAATTTACATGTTTTTCTTTACATGAAAGTAACGGTTAGTAAAAAATAAAGGAGATAATTTTTATATCTATTTCTTTTTTAACTTAATTACCAAGAATAAATTCACATAAGATAGCAGGTATGTTTTATCGCAAAGTATTTGAGTATAATTAGACTTAGATTTTCTGTTTTAGTTAGAAAAGCTATTATAACAATATTTGCCAATCCTCACCGGGAACAATTACCACTCATGGGCGAGAGCCATGAGAATGGATTTGCTGTCAAAGAACAAATTAGGGTTCATAGATGGTTCGATTTCGGTACCTGTGACATCCGATTCACTATACTCTGCCTGGCAACGAAGCAATATGATGGTCTTATTGTGGCTTACTCGTTCAATCTTACCCTTGCTGGCTCAGAGTATATTATGGATCGATCGGTCTTATGACGTTTGGGAGGATCTGAAAGCTCGGTTTTCTCATAATAACATCTTCCGCATCGCAGATCTACAAGAGGAGATTCAAATCTTGAAACAAGGTGATCTCACTGTAAGTGATTATTTCACCAAGTTGAAAAATTCTTTGGGATGAACTCTTGACGTTACGTCCTGTTTTAGCTTGTTCTTGTAATCCGAAATGCTCGTGTGGTGTGATTGAGAACTATAAAAGGCATATTGAACAAGACTATGTAATCTGTTTTCTAAAGGATTGAGCGATCGGTTTTCTTTGGTAAAATCACAGATAATGCTAATCGAACCCTTACTATCTATTAATCGAGTATTCGCTTTGGTTCAACAACAAGAGAGAGAGATGGGATATCAAGTGGCTGAGGTAACTACATTGCTTGCTAAAACTTCGAATACTCACTCATTTTCTGGTTCTGGAGCTACAAGGCACAATAAGCCTCATGGTTCTGGATCATAATCTTTTAAGCAATGTACTTACTGTGGGAAATATAGGCATACCGAAGCTACTTGTTATAGGAAACATGGGTTTCCTCCTGGTTTCAAGTTCAGGAATTCTAATTCCAATACTGCTATTAATGCTATTTCATCTGAGTCTGTTTCTAGTAAGAATGCCATTAAACCCACTAGGGTTGATAATGAAACATATAGTTTCACACCTGATCAATATCAAAAGTTGTTAGCTCTTGTTCAATCTGACAATTCTAATGCTCAACCCTTTGCTTCTGTTGCTTTTAATAACAGTGTTACAGCAACAGGTGTACCTTCTTCATCAGTTAATGGTATACCTTCTTCATCTATTTTTAACTCCTTTACTGATTCTTGGATCATTGATTCAGGAGCAACTGACCATGTCTGTTCTGACCTTACTTTATTTTCATCCTATAAACATATCTCACCTATTTCTGTAAACCTACCTGATGGCACTAAGGTTTTAGCTTCATATCATGGCATTATTTCATTTTCTGATGATTTCATGATTCAGGATGTTTTGTATGTCCTGAATTTTCATTTCAATTTGATTTCTGTCTCTAAACTTACCTTGCCACTCTCATGTATTATTTCTTTTCAGAACTTCCAGTGCCGCATCAAACTCCAACCTTCAGGGAAGATGATTGGTTCAGTTGATCTCATTGAAGGGCTTTACATCATGAATAATGCAACATTAGGGAGGCCTTCCTTTATTAGTACTGTTTCCACCCCATCTGCAGATTATCATACATCTGATCTTTGGCATTTTTGCCTAGGGCATTTATCTAGGAATACATTGTTTTCAATTCACAAACAGTTTCCTGAGATTGTTTCTAGTCCTTCCTTTTAATGCTGTGATGTTTGTCATTTTACAAAGCAACGGAAGTTGCCTTTTCCTTTAAGCAATACTGTTTCAAATAAAGTTTTTACATTAGTTCATATGGATATTTGGGGTCCCTACCATTTACCTTATGTACATGGCCACAAGTATTTTCTAACCATTGTGGATGATTTTTCACGATATACATGGATTTACTTAATTAAAAATAAATCTGAAGTTCGAACCTGTGTTCAAAATTTTGTTCAACTTGTTTCTACCCAATTTCATGATTCCATACAAATTATTAGAACTGATAATGGGTTAGAATTTCAAATGACAAATTTTATAACAAACTTGGCATTATTCATCAAACTACTTGCATTGAAACTCCTGAACAAAATAGCAAGGTTGAACGAAAGCATCAACATATTTTAAATGTCACTGGGGCTCTTTTGTTTCAGGCACATATTCCTATGGTTTTTTGGTCTTATGCTCTACTGCATGCCGTTTATCTTATTAATAAACTACCTACTCCTATCTTAGCACATAAAAGCCCTCATGAAATATTATTTGGTACACTACCAGATTTCAGTTTGCTTAAAGTTTTTTGCTGCCTTGCTTTGCTTCTTCCTTAACACATCATAGAACTAAGTTGGATCTTCGGGCACATAAATGTGTGTTTTTAGGTTTTAAGGCTGGTACTAAGGGTTATGTTACTTTGGATATTCATACTAGGCAGATTACTGTTTCCAAGAATGTGTATTTCTACGAGTCTATTTTCCCTTTTTGCAATATGGATTCTATTATTGAACCTAATTCTATTCCTTCTCTACTAGAAACTCTATCTGTTGATTTTTGTGATGACCATACCTTCACTTTACCCACCTCTTCTACGCCCATAGATTCTCCTTCCCTTTTACCCCGCAGGTCTACTAGGTGTCGTCGCTTACCCAATTATTTGCATGACTATCATTTTGCTCTTCAATGTGCATCGGCTACACCTCATTCTTTGGAGGATGGTTTTTTTCATCCCCTTTCTCATGTTCATTCTTATTCTCATTTGTCTCCTTCATATTTCCATTTTGCTTGTTCTCTTTCCACTGATGATATTCCTAAATCTTATTCCAAAGCCATTAAGCACAAGGGTTGGAGAAATGCTATTAAGGCTGAACTTGATGCTTTACAACAAAATAATACATCGGTGTTAACTAGTTTACCACATGGAAAGTGCCCTGTCGGGTGTAAGTGGGTTTTTGCCAAGAAATATAACTCTGATGATAGTCTTAATAGGTAGAAGGGTCGCTTAGTTGTCCAAGGATTCACTCAGGTTAAGGGTATTGATTATAATTATACATTTTCTCCTATTGCTAAACTTACAACTGTGAGAATATTACTTGCTTTGGCTGCTACTCATAATTGGCATTTGAAACAATTAGATGTTAATAATGCATTTTTGCATGGGGATCTTGATGAGGAGGTTTATATGCTTCCTCCCCCTGGCCTATCTGTTTCTTCTCCCAATCAGGTCTATAAACTCCAGCGCTCCCTTTATGGTCTTAAACAGGGCAGTAGACAATGGTTTTTTAAATTGTCCTAAGCGCTCTTCTGTCTTATAGTTACAAACAGTTTCATGATGATCATTCTTTGTTTCTCAAGAATACCGACTCCTCTTTTACTGCTCTACTTGTTTACGTAGATGACATTATTATTGGTGGTACTGATTTGGTTGAGATTGATAAAATCAAGTCTTATCTTGATGATTGTTTCAAAATTAAAGATCTTGGAGATGTTAAATATTTTTTGGGTTTGGAAATTACTCGTAGTTCTGCTAGTATTTCTCTTTGTCAACATAAATTCGCTTTGGATATTCTCTCTGATTCAGGGTTTCTGGAGTGTAAGCCTGCCTATACTCCAATGGCCCATGACCTTTAGCTTTCAAAGGATTCAGGAACTCCTCTTTCTAATTCTTCTACCTATAGGACTTTAGTTGGTCGCTTATTATATTTATCCAATACTCGGCCTGATCTTTCATTTGTTGTTCAGCGGCTTAGTCAATTTGTGCAACAACCTACTGATCTTCATCTGAAGGCTTTACACAGGGTTCTGAGGTATCTTAAAGGTGCTCCTGGCCGAGGCCTTTTCATTCCCGCTTCCTCCAATCTTAAGCTCAGTGCTTTCAGTGATTCTAACCAGGCTGGATGTCTTGACACTCGAAGATCCATTACTAGTTTTTGTGGCTTTCTTGATCAAGCCTTATCACTTGGCGGTCCAAGAAACAGAAGACTGTATCTACTTCTTCTTCCGAGGCTGAGTACCGTGCCTTGGCTGCCACTCCATGTGAGTTACAATGGTTATCATATCTGTTACGTAACTTTGGTCTTCCTCTCACCAGCCCTGCTTCTTTGTACTATGACAACCAAAAGGCTAGGCACATTGCTGCCAATCCTACTTTTCATGAGCGTACCAAACATCTTGATATTGATTGCCATCTAGTTCGTGAGAAATTGCAGCAAGGCTTGATTCATTTACTTCCTATTAAATCAGAAGATCAATTGGCAGACATTTTTACCAAGCCTTTGGCCCCTTCTTCCTTTTGTACATTTCTTACCAAGTTGGGAATGATTGACATACATTCACCAACTTGATGGGGGGTATTAGAGTATAATCAGTTAAACTTAGTTAGATCTTCTGTTTTAGTTAGAAAAGCTGTTATAACAGTAATATATTCTGTACAGATATAATTAGGTGTAATTAAGCTTAAATAAAGGCATGTATATTGTAACTCAGTTTCTTATGAAATAAGATTCAGAAATTTTCATTTTCTTTTCTTGCTATATACAATACAAAGATCAAATAAAAATAAAATAAAAAGATCACATCTTTATCCATGGCAAACGTGTATGATAAGAAACTGGTTTTGATAATTATTATACTTTTTGAAAGGGTAGAATTTGATAACCGAATTTGAAAATATTTTTTTATTAGAGGTGACTAAGACTTGGATGTTATTAGTAGGATTCAAGAAGGTATTATGGTATGAAGGGTTACTTCCAAGTTGAGGCTAATTAACAAGGATACGAGATCAAGGTTATCCCCAAGTCCGAAGCGTAACGGATCTTTGCCTCCGTTATTATTCAAATTTGTGTTGAACTGTCTAAACAATGCTACACAATGGGCGAATGCCTTGGCCCAATATCCAACATATAATACAGCCCAATATGCTAACATCAACCATGCACCTAGCAAAGAAAAGGCAACCGATGTTGTTACCAAAAAAGCAACTGATGAACCAAAAAAACGTAAAAGGCAACTGAATGGAAACATCATGAGGATTTTTTTTGAAGGCCATACATCAGACGACATCTGTTGGATCCATCTGCCAAGCATTGGGTTACATTGAAACCGCTAAGAAGGCCATTGCTGGATCTAACAATTTTTAACAAAAGGAATTAGAGAGATACCACGGAGAAAGATGAAGAACAGTGTGTAATTCATAGAAGAGCAACATAAGAACTGTAACGTATTTGGGTTATCACTAATATACCCTTGCTTGAAGTAGATGATCCCACTTGGGGACTTAAGTGAGACTTCTCTTTCTAGAGAGAGATCCAAATTATTGTAGTGAGGATTTTTCTGTCATAGCACACTCAACATATTAACTATAACATTTTATGGCTGTGTTTGGAAACACGTTTTGGGGCAAATAAATCCTTATTACGCAAGCCGAGATAAAACTCCTCTCACATACTTACCTCGTATATCGTGAATCACGATTTATAAGCACTTATTGCCCAAAAATAAGCTATTCCAAACGAGTATAGGCTAGGTTCACTCAACTAACCAACCAATACACCTTACTACAATCCTTTATGTTGAATAGGTCACTAGGGTCACTCAACTAACTAACCAATACACTTAATACTTCTAACAAGTCTCTCAAGCTGAGGCTACTAAACTTAAGGGTGGGTTCAACTTGCCTACCCAAGCTATAGGGGTAAGGTGAATTAAACTGAACAATTTCAATTTACAAAACAATACAAACATTTCTTCATAACACTCTTATTAATCTTCTCTTAATTGTTCCTACCCAAGAAACAATGACGGAGAATGAGCTCCTTGAGCCCATCGAGAATGCCAAAGATTTTGACAACATGATCGGATATGTTAAAAATCATTCGGAAATGTTTGGACGAATAGGGATGCCAGCCACGTCCAAACTGTTCTTTATGATTAGATACGACGTAAAGAAAAGACCCAATAAAAATATATTCTTTCGAACCAAATATCTATATTTTAAAATATATAGATAAGTACTAGGTGATATTATTTTGTTATAGTTGTGATGTTACTCTTATGGTCATAGACCTGTATATATAAGGACGAGTATGGCTCATATGAGTTAGATTGTGTTATTCTTTCATTATCAATAAAGCATATTATCCAGAAAAGTCTGTGAGTCCTAACATTTTTTTCATGGTATCAGAGCCACGTTTACAGATTTTGTGAGATAGGGATAGGTATTTTTTTTTATCGATCATCGATTTGGTAATCACCAATGGGAAGAAGAATTTGGAAGCCACTATCTTTTTTACTATCCTTTTCCTGTCTTTTCTTTTCCCTTATCGCTTTCTCTGGCCACCACACCTTTCCTTAGGGTGTGTTTGGTTTGAGGGGAGGAGAGTGAGGTTAAATTATCTTTTTGGGTTGAAGGTATTTCAATTTTGGATGGAAACCCAAAATTTAAAAAGAATGAAAGGATAAATTTTGAGCGAAAACCTAAAATTTAAAAGAATGAAAGGGTATATTTTGAATTTTTTTAATCCAAAATTGCAATTTGCTAATTCTCCCCTCCCCTCCCTCCATCACCCTCCCCTCAAACCAAACACATCCTTAGAGTGGGAAGTAGCCTTTGAGCATTCCAGCTTAAGGGCTTGTTTGCTTTGAGAGGAGAGGAGGGAAAGTAAGCGGAGAGAAAAAATTTTTGAATTGAATTTAAAAAAATTAGAAAAGTTGGGTTAAAAATTTTTAATTAATTTTTCTTACTCTTTTATCTTATATATTCTCTTTATTAAAATTTTATTACTCAACTTCTTCAATCTTTTAAAATTCAACTCATAAAAATTTTCTCACCCCTCCCTTTACCTCCAAATCCCTCACAGCAAACAGACCCTGAGAGAAGAATCAGGGACCTATCATAGAAGCCAAATATCACGTAAGGAAAGACGGATACATTGCTTCTAGAGCTAGCTGCTGTGCAGGATTGAGTCAATTCATGAGCGCTCCTAGAAAGTCTCACATGAACGCGACTATGAGGGTAATCAAGTACCTTAAAGGCTATCTTGGACCGGGAAGCCTCTTGGCAACCTCACCCAATAAAGAATTAGGACCTTTTCACTTCTAGTTCAGGTTCGACCAACAACAGGATTTTGACTTAAAATCTTTTCTCAAAAAAGTACCAAGATCACAACCTAGCTTTGATATCATGTTAATCAGAGTAATTAGAGAGATAGATGAAGAATGATTTATTATTCATAGAAGAGCAACATGCTCATATAATAACCATAACCCACGTAATCCACTTGGGTTATTACTAATTTATTCCCACTTGAGGGATATGACCCTACCTAAGACTTGAGAGAGACTTCAAACCCAAGTTATTGTTAAGTTCAGCGTCCTCTTTTAGTTTACTTTAGGAAGAGGCCTTCAGTTTAGGGGTATTTTGGGCAAACAAAAGCAGTAAAGTTTATATATTGTTATCTTATTTATGTTGTTGATAGTTTTAGGTGGTTTGTGTCTGTTATATCTTCAGTTATCTATGTTTTATAAGTCAGTTATGTAGGATATTTATCTAAGTACATGGGTAAGACAATTAAGAGTTATGTTAAATTATTTAGTGAAACCTATCCTCTTAGGTTTAGAACTTCATATTATGGTTCTGGATTGTCTCTTTTTATCTTTTATTCTTAAGCAACTCTAATTATCTCTTTTAAGGATTCCAAGATCTAATAATTATCCTCTCCCTTAACATGATTATATTTTACTATCCTAACACAATTAACCTATTAACTATGACCTTTTATATAGACAAGGTTCACTCACTAACCAACCAATACATCTTTTATTTCTAACAATAATCATCGAAGTTGATAAACACAAGGCAACGAACAATTACCATGGTCAATTGGTAGATTAAAATAGTTGCAATTAAGCAACTTTAAACAGAGGAACATGAAATGCCCAACACATTATAGCAAGTATAATGTTGGTGAATGAATCATGTAACACAGTTATTTACGTGGATCCAACCACTGTTACGATTGCGTGAACATCTTTAATGTCACCAAACCTCCCACCTCCTATCCTCTGAAAATCAAATTCTCTTCTTTCACCTGAGTTACAAAAATCAGTTGAGTCACCAGAATCCGGTTTCAGTGAAGAAGAAGAAGAAAACCCCACATGCCTTTGTCCACTCACAAGGAAGCTAGTACCTTTTTCAGAAGATCCTTGGTCCTTCATATCGAATACCCCACCACCTAGGAGTGAACCATCTCTGTTTACTGTCACGTACTTGTGTAAGCTAGGCTCCATGACATCATCAGTGACATTTACCTCGGATTCTACAAAAGGGTGTTCCTTGATACTAGAATCTGGCACTCTCTTCGCATAGTGATTGGCAGAAAGATTCAACCTTGTACTGGCGTTGAGATCAGCTACAGCTTCAAGGATGGAGCAAGCTTTGGCGACACAAGCTGGAAGAGGAATGGAAGGTGGATTATTATTGTTGTTGCTGTTCTTTTGATGGAAGTTTTGGATGTCTTCAAGCAGTAGCGAGGTGTAAGATTGTGATGGAAACCCAACGGTTTCATTGTTGAGGAGGTGGTCTAGGTCTCGTGATCTCCTAGATGATCTGCTTCTTGTTAATGTTAATGTCAGGGGTTTAAGGTTGTCCAGCCCTGAAGGTGGTACTGGTATCACTGATGCCTTCATTGAAGACTGTTCTTTGATCTCTTCCTCCGCTGGTTGCTCATTCATCTTCATCATCTTCATGCTGCTTGTTCTGCTTTCGATGTTGTTCGTATCAACTTTTGTTTTCTGCAATGGGCATTGGCAACAGATCATCAAAACCAATCAAATCATCAAATTAATAGGATCAAACTGAAAGTTCCTACTTTTATCATAGTAGTAGTAATTTTGTGAAGGACTGTAACAAGAGACCTTAATCTTGAGGGAGACCAAAACTTCAGTTCATTTACTCAAACAGAAATGTCAATCCTTTGCTGCTGACAAATGAAAACGCAATCAAGTCAAATTACCTGATTAGCCTGCGGTTCAATTTCCCTTTTCGATTTACTTTGGAACCTGCTGCTATTGTTGTTGGCGGATTGTGTAGTATTAGCAAGAGAATTAACATCAATCTCACTGAGTGGGTTTCTTCTGTGAGGAGATTTTTCTGCTTTCCTTGAAGAATTTCGACTCAGTGAAGGTTGCTGCTGCTGATTCTCACTGCACAATGTTACCTTACCATTTGCTCTTGCAGGAGACAGAGTACGAGGTGAAGCTGCACCAACATTTCTCTTCACTGAGACCTTCATAATGCCTCCACCACCATTGTTACTCTTATCCATAGCCAAGGATGAAACAGTTGGAGGTACAGACAGCATTTTTCCAGGCCTAGTTGTAGTGTTGTTGTTTGTGAGGTTGCAGCTCGTAGTGTCTGACTGTCGTTTGTTTGGAGATTTGCTAACTCTTCTCTCTCTGCTGCTTGAACGTTGTTGTTGGTCTCTTTCTCTGCTGGGAGTTCTTCTCCTTCTCTCTGAAGAAGGCACCGGAGATCTCCGACGGTGTCGGTGCTGCTGGAGTTGGCGCTGGTTCTCTCCGGGCAACCCATCATCGTCATCACATAATAAACCACTATTGCTAATGGCATTGGTGGTAGAACCATTCTCACAGTGGTCAAAATCACGGCTTTTCTTTGAAGCAGAGTGTTTTCTCCTTCTCCAACTTTCACCGGAGGAAACAGCTTTCCCTGAAGAATTTCTGCTCAGTCTTCCACACTCCAAGAGAATCTCATCAACTTCTTTTGCTTCTGCTGCAACATTGGTCATAGTAATTGAAGCAACCTCATCAGAAATTACGTGTTTGGAAAATTTCTCCTTACCACTACTACCACCATCAGAATAGCTCTTCCTGTGCTTGATGATAAAGACCTCTTTTTTCACTTGGGCTTCAGCTTCTTGCTTGTTCTCCTTCTTTAGGCTCACTTCTCGCTCAGATTCCCATTCGGATTTGAAGACAGGGACAGGTTGGTGGTGAAGATGTGGTATGGAGCTAGAAACTGACTTAGTTGCAGAAACAGAGGAAGACGGAGAACACCTTTTCTTCTTACTCAAACACGTTCCCATGGAATTTCTGGTTTGATCTTAACCAATGGAGCGATAGGAAGATAAGGGAATGAAAGAGAATTGAGGGGTACTACGAACTACGAAGTAAAAACTAAAAAGGGATTGGGAGTTTTCTCAGATTTGAATGGAACCGTTGCCCAAGAAACATTTTTTTAAAGGGAAATGGTAACTTTCTCAGATTTAATGAGAGAGAGAAGAATTCAAATTGCCATCTTTCTATATCACGGATCCGTTTTTCTGACACCACCAACTTCAATGTTAACATCTTTCAAAAATGAAATTCTTCTTTATATGTGTGTATTAAATGAAGAAATTTTACATGCATCAGCTATTTATCTAGCGACTATATTTATATTTTGGGGACAATTATAATGAAATCCTACACAAGAGAAAAAATAAAAAAATGATCCCTAAAGTTGTTAATGATAAGTCGAGGAGTTTATACTAACAACTTCAGGAACTATTTTTTCATTTTTTCTCTTGTATGGGATTTCATTGTAATTACCCTATATTTTATATACACCACAACCTAATATGCACTTATTTTGTCAGTACAGTCCAATTTGAAGGTTGACCTTGTTTGTGTGGATGGAATTAAATGAACTTCAGCCAGATTCTCGAGAAAATTTACCGCGATATTAATTGTTTTTTTAATTTGAACGGAAGACATAACATAAGAATTCACTCCGGTTCTAAATATAAGATAAAATTTTTTTTTGAGAAAGTTATTTAAGCATATTATATTTTATATATTCTTAGATTATATATCAGTTTATAAGTTAAACAAAAAATAAAAAATATAAACATTTTAAAATAATTTAATTAGTTTTTTAAATATTTCCAAATAAATCAACTATATCTTATATTTAAGATCAGAACGAGTACCTAAGAATAAGAAGCCGTGGGTTTTTTACCTATGCTGTTCATCTTTGTCAGAGGATTCAGCAACTGCTATCTTCATATGGACCTTTGTCGGATTTCAAAAGGAATTTAGCATCATCATACAGAATTACATAGGCTTATTTGATAGCCTGTTGCTTAGAATTGATAACGCTCACTTTCTCACGGGTAAACCCCAAGTCCGGCGTCAGTCCTTCATCCTCTTCCTTTCAGGAAAAAGGACCATCCTTTTTCTTTCTTGAACACTTGAGATTAAGATTTCAACGATCCAAATTTAATATAATTTTATAATATATTAAATCTAAAATATTGAGATCACAATCCAAAAAGACGGCCATTTTCCTGTTGTAAACCACAGGGTGGAGAGATAGAAGAACTACTGAGGATATTAGAATTCTACTGATCTGACTAGAATAATCTACAGAAATGTCCAGAACACAATCTCAAACGTTCAGTTATTTTGAAATCCGTAATAAATATTTTCAAACATTACATAAATAAGGAACAGAGGGAGTTAAGAGTTCCTTCTCTTCGAAGCAAAACCTCATCCAGCTGCCATAGTAGAAGCCAGAGGCAATATTTTGACACCATACAATTCATTCAATGTTGAAAATTTGAAATTGGAAAAGGAAAGATGCAAGTGGGCACAACATAGTTCAAGCTCATGGAGCCTTTGCTCTCACTCAATAAATGTTTTACTCATGAGCCAATACACGGACAAAGAAAGAAGGCATTTATTCATTTTTCTCATTGCTGAAGTGTTGTTATTGATAGCTTTATCCAAGAACTAATCACAGCTAGCAAAATCCACACTGATGCTCCCAACATAAATACACAATTTCAGCAATTTCACCAAAGGAACACCTATTGAAATAATTTAACTCTGACCAACTAAAATATTTATCCTGACATGTCAAAAACAGGGAGCCACCATAGAGCCATAAGCACTGGAAGTTTTGCAGTCCCTTGCTCAGCCATAAAGGCAACAATAACTTCAACCCAGTATCAGCAGCAGCAAGCAGATGAATTAGGGTGATCCCGTCGCTCCAGGGAAGAGTTCTGATATTTTATTGAAGACATCCATGACCTAAAGTTTATAGTTAAACACGTTTATTAGATGACAGAGCCGGATATTTTAACAATGAACATGAAAGTTGTTCATAAGGAATTACTGGCTTGGGACATAGAAAGACTGAACAAAAATTTAAAATCTAAATACCGACAGGCATGTGCTTTCAAGAATGACAAAAATCAAAGCTAAAGATGTAATGCAGCATCATGATACCTCCTTATCATTTTGATATTTAGTAATATTCATCGGGTTCTGTGAACACTGCAATTAGAACACATTACAGTCAGTCTTCTTGTTGTGGGTGAAAGAAGGGGTACGGTCAGTCTTTTACATGTAAAAGTAAATAAAATAATTATAGTAGTACTTACATCCATGATAGCCGCCTGAACTCTAGGATTTTGAAACGCCATTGCAACATCAGGATTGGCCATTATCTTTGAAATGACCTCTTCAGGAGTGAGCCCAATTTGATCTGATGAAAGAAAACTGTCAAGAAGTAAAGAGGAAGAATGGAACTACTGCAAGGAACGAGCTTAATTCACCCAGCTCTCACACAAAATGCTCATTAATTTGAAGCAAAAGAAATTTTTCAAAAAACAAACACAGAAAGAAAAAACCTACCAAATTGTTGCTTAACCTCAGGACTGTTCAGGTCAAAATTTTTCAAGGTGTCCATCATTCGGCTGTCCCATTCACCGCTGCCACTCATATTGTTTCTGAAACCAGTTGCAAAGAAATATAAGAGCAGGATTTAATACTTTGACCCCGGGGAAGATTGCACCACAAGGTTAATTAAAAGACGATTACATATATTCATTGGAAAACCATTTTGCAGGTTAAAGGGTTAGGGAAAACTATTTGGCAGGTACTTAGACTTTCCCTCAATTTTTAATTTGGTACCTGTACCTTTTTCTCTCTAGATTAAATCCTTCAAATTTGCTCTGTTAGCACCGTTAGCTCTTGTACAGGGGCTAATGATGCTAACAGAGCAAAGTTATAGAGACTTACGGTACTAACAAAGCAAAATTAAAGGATTTAATAAAAAGAGAAAAGGGTACTGGTGCCAAATTAAAAATGGAGAGAAATTATAGTTATCTGCAAAATAGTTTTCCCTATATTCATTGAACCGCAACATACAGAATAAAAATTTAAAAAAAAAATGGCACTGTCAAATGAAACATGAAACATTAGGAATAATTTTTAAATGTCTTACTTTCCAAATCCATTTTGACCATTACATATATAAAAGATTGACCGCCATGCTAGAACACATAAGTATTCAAAACAAAAGGAAAATGACCCTCCACTGGATAATACCATGCAATTAATAAACAAAATGGCTTGCAAAAACTTTACTTATAATTATGGTGCATAGCATGTCCATCAAGTCTATGAAGGAAATCTCTTAAAATCAGAAGCAGGTAGCAATGATCAATGAGAATAATAACTTGATTGTGGATGTTTGGCAACAGGGCAAGATGGCCCACAGGAAACTCAAGAAAAACACCTTAGCAATTTAAATTGGGATAGAAAGAAACAAAAATCTTGAGTATGCTGCCACAAAACGAAAGTCATTATCCACCTGTGGACAATCATTCTGCCCACTAGAATACAACTACTGAAATGTGAGGAAGTGAATAGTGCATGTAAGAATTTCCTCAGGTTATTTTTCCACCAAATAAAAGGACCCACGGGACCTGATAAAGTAACTGGAGAAAAAAATATCCCCAGAAACAGCATAACACTGAACAATGCATGAAGAACTTACAGCATTTCTTCAAGTTGTTGACGGTACTGAGGATTCTGCAGCATCCCTATTTAAAGCAGTAATGATGCAACTATTAGCTTTCATTAATTAAAGGTGTCAGGTACTCAGGTGAAATAAACGAGAAACATTAAAAGTTTCTATCATACAGTCATCATCGTCCAAAAAAAGAGGAAAAGAAAAAAAGATACTGAGCCGCCTGAAAGATGAGAGGTGATGGTATCATATGAAATATATATACATTATTGTACAAAATAGACAACGTGGCCTCTCAAGCTTTATCTCAGTCTTAGCCTGAGTTCCCAGCAATGATGAGAGACACAGGTTCATATCCTCACTCCCCAGCTAGCAATCTCAACCCCCATATGATTAAAAATAAAGGCACATGGAGAAACGATAGCAAACACATACAGCATTAAAATTATACACGTGCCTGATTCCTAGTACGATGCTAACCAATGAAAATTGCTTGTCAACACAATATTTAATGTAATGACACTTATGATTACTACATATAATCAGAGGTCTGAAAAGGTAGGAAATTACATTTGAAGGTAGTAGGATTCCTCATCTCCTCGGGTAAATAGCTGCAGCAGTACCAAATAAAAATTAATTTTGTTTTGGATGGCAAGAAAAAATCCATTAATTTAAACGAGCATTAAAACAATATTTGAAATTTTCATCGAGCAATGATAATGCATAAGACAATGAGAATCTACAAATGCATATACTAGAAATCAATCTAATTTATTTCATAAAAAAAAAAGGGGACCAAATTGGCATGCATAAAGCTTCCAACATATTACCAAATATTAAAAGGAGATGAAAACTAAATTAAACCGTCTTTTGAAGAAGGAAGCTATAAAAAATGAATGAAAAGGGGAAACAAAAGATAAGATATCCACCAAAACAAGACTCAGAAGGGAGATCAGACATTAGTTCTGTGTCAGAATAATTTTTGTTAGGTTCCTATATACATTTAAACTGCACTGGTAACATATTTCATCAAGAAAATAAAAACACAGAAGTCTTGGACTTTACCAGTATGATCAGCGACAAAATACATAAGAAAGCTAAGTACAGTAAAGAAAGCTCAGGTAGGGAAGGGGAGAGGAATTATGATAAAAAGGACAAAAACAAAGGGAAAAGGCCTGAAAGAAAAACAATGAAGGTCCCAAGATCAACAGCCAGCAACTGACATATTAAAGTAAAACGTATAATTTTATCCTAACACACATGCTGAACCTGCAATTTGGAAAATTCCTAATTTTTTGTTGTTTGTAATAGGAAAAGTTTTGTTGACAGTTAAGTATCCAAGCAAAATAATAAGGAGAAGAAAGCCACCAAAGGAAAGCAAATAATAAAATAAACCAAAAAAAATGAAAGGATTCGTCCAAAGCCCCTCATTGCCACGCATCATGAGGACAATAAAAAGACAAATATTACAATCAAAATTGATTTTAAAACTTAGCATAAGGAAGTAGAACTTTAGATCCATCCAAGCTTCTTAAGCATGACTAAGAAGTGTACTTTAAAATATATGCAGGGAAGGAGCACTACATAGACAGCCAAGAGTAGACATTTAAATCCAACATCATAATCATTAAGTCAAAAGGAATTTATATTACGGATAAACCATCTTCTGCACTGCCGGGTCTTCCATCATTTTCTCCAAGGCTTCCACTGATAAGACTGATTTTCCTACCAAAAAATGAACAATGTCAAACTTAGAACATTTGTTTAAACCAGAACGCAGCTCATTTAAAGAACGTTGAAAGAACAGAATCACAGATAATATATGTTCTGAGGTTGCAGCCAAACAAATCTCAATTCAATTCAACCCATAGCATCAAAGTTAATAGTAAACAATACTTTTCCGAACTCAGACTAATCCATATTTGACTGGCATAGTTTCAAACTAAGGAATAACAATATCGAACTTCAGTCAAGAAGTTAGCATATATTTTCATCATGTACGACCTCAGGATCAACTGCACACCATTTCTTCTAATGCAAGGTGGTTAGAAGCTGTACCTTTGCAGAATAAGCTGGCTGGGAAGATGGGAGGATTTCTTTTGAAAAGATATGAAGGGATTTGGAGGACAAACAAGGCCAATTATGTGGCAAATCATTTAGTTAGAGAGGTGAAGTCATTTAAAACATATATCTTTGTCTCTTGAGATGCAGTGGGAAAGGATTTTTCATGTCTTCCATTTGGAGTTTCAGATCGTAATTATTCGAAACCCCTTTTGATGTCTCATTTGTGGTTTCTGTAGGAGGTTGTCTTATCATTCTTTTTATGTAATTTACAGCTATGGTCATTGAGAGATGCAAAGATTTTGAACCAGCACGATGACCAGGTCATATACTTTTTGACGAAGTTATTTTTTAACTAACATATTTAATTTGAAGCTGCCTCAATTAATTTAATTATTATATTTATTCATACTCACCCTATCAGTAGAAGCTATTCAAGTTCACTTTTAATATTTTCAATGTCAAAATCAACATTATGATGGGAAGAGGAACGTTGGACTTCTTGTTAGTATATATAAACCTGTTCACTTTTGGGGGTATAGCGCAATGAAATTGTTAGACGCATAAAAAATGCCTCGAGTAAGTATCAGGCATCAGCTTCATGAGTCTTCTAGTAGCTGGGCTGTTTGGCTCATTTGTTAACTGGGTATAGCTCAATGAAGTAGGGCTAAACCCAGTATGCATGCCTAGTGTAAAGGTCAGTTTCTTGACTCAATCAGCACTACGGTTGTGGGCTCATCAGCTAAATTGGGCATCTGCACTTTGACTGGGATGGATGTGGAGGTGGCTGCGCTGCTGGAGCGGCCTCACTGGTGCTGTGTACCAGATTGGCAAAACTAAATAGGAGGTCAGTTGTGGTGCAGATTGGTTGGCAAACTATACTTGCTCATTGTATTTATGTTTGCAAGGTGTAAAGGCTGGAATGGCTTCTACCTGACCTTACAGATCTTTCTTTCCTGTTCGTGTTCTGTTACTTTTTCTTGTGTATGAGCATCATTTGGTATTAAAAGGAAATTAATAACTCATGTATCATTAGTTCAACTTGGCAAACAAGAGAACATAGTATTTATCATCAAAATAGAACAGCGACCATGGATTTCTTCAAAATTTAAGCAAGAGCAGACATATAATGTATTCCAACAGACTCTTTACTTACCTGTAGACTGAGAACCAGATGACCCACTGAAACCCTGGTTAGATGCCGCTCCATTTTGAGAAACCTTCAATACGTGCACTTGGATTATCACATTTTAAGATCGTAACTTGATTAGCAAAACCTCAAATCTTAAAAACTCACTTCATCAGGAACCCGAATTTCCTTGGCGGAACTTGGTTCACCATCATCTTTGAAGCTTTCAAATGGATTTTTCTGTTGAGTTTCCTCGGGAGAAACATCTACAAAAGCTGTGAGAGAAATTTTATCAGGAACAAGAAAAGTTTCAATACTTATGCAATAAAAGTATACAAATATTATAACTGACATCATCAAGCAGTATCAACTCTACTACCAAGAAAGAACTCAGGAAGCTTTTTGACTCCACATCTTGTCCCAAAAATTCCACAAACATTCTATCTAATTAAATATTAAATTTTTGTTAAATAAATTAAACAAATGATGGTACACATGTGATTGTATAGTTTCATTTTCAAATAAAATAAATTTTATATACTGAAGTTCTAACTCCAAAACCAAACAAATGAAGAAAGGAAGTGAATATTGTCATCTGTTGTAATAGAGAGATAGAAATCCATGCTGACTCTAACAGACTTTCTATATAAACCGAATTTTGATGCAAAGACATTTGTGAGTAAATAGGCTGTCTCATACACCCTGTTCCTTCAGCTGTCTTGTTGGTTTTAAGCTTTGTCTTTACTCTTGGACGAATCACAGATTCCTTACCAAATATGATCTATGGAAAATTTGCTAATTTTATCTAAAAGTGAATAACCAAAAGAATACCTGTTTTAGGTTTGTTGAAGTAGGTTCCAACATTAAAGCATCAAATCTATTGTAAACTTTATAATATTTAAATTCAGCAATTGAACTCACCAGAAAATTTATCCCCTATCCCCTTTGTTACATGGGGATTAGTAGTTAGTGGATAGTGGTTAAGGGCTTTAATTAGGTAGGGGACTCTCCGAATAGTGTAAAAAGGGAGATATAGTGATGTTAGGAGTGTCTAATATGTTGAATATTACTTCCCAGATTTTACATGTACCACCCTGGCTCCTCCCGAGAGAATAAATAAATAAATAATGCATGAAAATTCAAGGTGTATTTATGAACCAGGAAGATTAAAAGAACAAGGATAATTATTTAAGTAGAGGCAGATCTCCAAGTGGGCACGTATTCACTGCATTAAGAGGTTCAAGAGCAATGTCTAATCAGAGAGAAAAAGAAATTGGAGCAGTAAGCAGAGACTTTCTAGCAGTTACCAATTTTTTTGGGTTCTTCCTTTGATTGTGCTTCATCCTGGACATTGGAGGCTGAAGATGCCTCAACTTTTGTTGCAGGTATATCTACTGTGACCGCAGATTGAGATGCACTTGATGCTGCAGATGCTTGAGATTGAGGAGAACCTGGTGAAGCAGCAGGTGCAGCAGGGCCGGATCCCAAAGGCATAGGAAATGGATAAGATCCAGGAGAAAAGGAAGGACTGTTAAACTGATTATTCTGTGTATTCATCTGGCCCATCATGGTCTTGAAAGCTTGTTGCATTGCATAATTCTGAAAGATCAGAAGATTGGCAGTGAATATCATTTAAATTTAAGTGAAGTGAATATCACCATGATCTAGAAAGCTTGTTGCATTGCATAATTCTGAAAGATCAGAAGATTGGCAGTGTGGTAATTGCCAGATTTCCTAGGACAATTATTTAAATGCACTTTCACTTATAGCAGCTCACATACCAATATTAAAAATCAATTCTTACGAAGAAAGACTGGGTTACACATTTATCTCGGTATAGAGTACATTTCAAGAGCAATTTCACCATAGGGAACACAATTTGAGCAAGGATATCACAGTCATCAATAAGAATGTGAAAGATCCACAAGAAGACTCATCAAGCTTCAACTTCAAAAATTACATACATCCCTGGTTCTCTGATTATTTGAACATGCAAGCCACCATGGATTCTTATTCTAAATTTCTAAGCAGGTTCAACAAATCCATTATATTTCCTTATAAACTCTATAGAATGACCCCAACCAAAGAGACACTTTATATAGCCCATCCAAAGAAATATATGCTAAAAAATTGATGAGTGCTCTAGACAATCAAGTGGGGTTGAGAACCCTCTCCCAAAAGCTATATATTGAAGTGGAATTACCAACTTATTTAAATGACCCATTGAGCGTTCTATGCTACTTTATGGGGGACCGAGCATCATGGACTACCAAAGTCTCTATCAACTAGCCTCATTTAGAGAGCCAATGTCAACGACACTCACTTGACTTCATCTTCAATCAAAACTCTCTATACGTAGCCCTTTCCAAATTGTCAACCGCTAGATCCAACACCAATTGACAGATACACAAATGGGATGGAAAATTCTCTCTCAAAATCTAGCTATTAAGGTGCTAGAATCAATCCACTTAAATATCCCACCCATTGAGCATCCCATATTACTCAATGTGAAACTTAGACATCCCATAGTGCCTAAATATCCATAAAAACTATGCCTTACATTCACAATATACATTCAAGATGAGGAGAAATTTTGCCTTCAAACTACTTAAACCATTCCATGTCCAATAGAGAGGGCATGCAGTGAAAAGAGACTTCATCATATCCATTACCAACCACCTCAACTGAATTCACTACATATAGCTGTGCCATACATTTGATAGGGTGTCTAATATTTCCCATATCTTGAGCCTGCACTCCAATCTACCCTAATTAACAAGAAGAAGAAAAATATGATGGAAAGAAAAATAACTCTTAATAATGAATTAGCAATCAAATACATAAAAAGCAACAAGCACAACTTCTCTAATTGAAACATCTAAAAATGAAATAGGAGAGAAAAATAATGACAAAAACTGCAACACATTCTCTCTTTTGGATGAGAGATTAACAAAGGGGTGGAAGGGGATAGTCTTTCCTTTATCTGATAGTCCTGAATTTTGAGAAAAAGAGGGAATAGCAAGGGGACGGCTCCCCCATGATGTAATCAATAAATGAGTGATTTTAAATTCTGCTCCCAAACTGCTTTTAAGTGTAACCTTTTTCCATCTCCCTTGCCCTTCTTTCCCTCATCAATCACCAAAACAAGGAAATGTAGGTTCTCTCTTATCCATTCCCTCCCTTTCTATGTTGTCCCTTCATCTCCAGCACTTCTAAACTTGGCCTAAGAAATATAAGCTTATGATAAACAAAAGATAGCGTATTTTATAAAATAAGACTTCACTAAAAGAGAATTCCGACATAAAACAAAAGAATCAGAAGTGAATCCCCCTTGAAAAGAAATTTAAGCAAAGAGAATAAATGGAGGAAAACCATCAAACTTCCAATGAAGCATTTTATCCAAAAGAAAACAACTTACTCAGGAGGATGCAAATCAAGGGAGTCAAAAAATGAGACGATAAATGTTATGAAATAATAGTTAGTTACTGTTATAGCTGTTAATCATTGTTAATGGGCCGAGACCTAGCCATTAGTCATTAGAGACCTTGGGCAGTGGTTAGTTAGTGTCCTAAGGCTATAAATTTATCCCCTCAGTCCTAATTTCAGTTCGATCTGTATTGTGTGAATTTCAGATTGATGAGCAATAAAAATCCAGAATTATTCAGTCCAAAAAACATCTCTCTCTCCCCTGTGCTTGTCCCTTCTTCTTCTATCTCTATTCTACTTCTAATACCTTCACAATAAAGCATGAAAAACGCATAAACAAACAAACAAAAAGTGAAAATGTTACTCAGGCTAGACCAATGAGTGGTTTCTCCATACAAACTAAAAAAATTCTGCCCCAGAAGTCTTACTCCAACTGGAATTTGAAATCAGCTCCTGATAATGCAGTGTTCTTCAGTGGACATGCATATCTCAGTCAGCTTTCTCCTTAGCAGACTATAGATGATTACTTAATTAGCATGTTAGACCCTATCTGAGCCTAACATAAATATCCTTCCAAGTTTGATTCTCACAATTATGGTTTACTTATTTCACTTTAAAAGCAGAAGCATGATCTAAAAGAAAGCTATTGACTGAAATCAGAGGCACTGAGAATTGAACCAATTTATTTTCGACAATTAAGGAAAATCTTGCTTTAACTGTAAACCTAGCTGACCTTTGATTTCATGATTTATGCAATGGGATTATCCAACCCATGGCAGGAGAGTTAAGTTCTACAGCTAATTACTCATTTTTGGAACAGAAAGAATTGTAAATTATCATCTGCCCGGAATTACCATAAACTCAAAGTACACACCAGCTAGTGCCCATGCACTGCGAGAAATTGACACTCACCTTTACTCTCGTAGATACCTGCAAAATACTTAACTAGTTAAACAGCCAGTAAAGAAAAGCACAACTGATAAGTATTGCCCAGACTAGTGGTCACAATCCTCACCCATGAGAAAAGTGCAGATAGGCCAACACCAACACCAATCCAGAACAGCGGTGACCCTCTAGAAATACATAGAACAAAGGAAAAAGAATGAGGAATTTTAAGCAATGGATAACAGTGACTTAACATGTGTGTACCACGTGCCTATGAATTTTTCAAAAAAAAAAAATCATCCCTCTCACTGTAACAACATTTTGAGAAAAATAAAGAGCATGACTGCAGAATGGCCAAGAGACATAATGTTCAAAAGATTAGTTGATTACATAGATGAGGACGGAGGTGGTACTGAATATTGTGGATTAACTCCAATAGATGATGTTTCTTGACTCTTTGGTGAAGAAATGCTAGCGAAACGCTCCACTATCAACTTCTCCTGCACTGTATTCTTAGCAGATCTTATATTATGTATCAATAGAGATGAACAGAAAACACTGAGATACACGTGGCATATGCCACACATTCGTTAATCAGAAAACTATAGGTGGAGGAGAAATACATCATGGATGTGCTTGACAAATTTGAAAGTGTGCTGAGATCAAGTCAATGCATTATTACCATGGATGCACATCAAATCAAAACACTATTGCCTTCAGTTTGCAAAAGTATACAATTAGCCTAGTTCATCAGGACTTTGCCACTTTCTA
Organism: Inga oerstediana; assembly: GCA_963210345.1. Taxonomy (NCBI): domain Eukaryota; kingdom Viridiplantae; phylum Streptophyta; class Magnoliopsida; order Fabales; family Fabaceae; genus Inga; species Inga oerstediana. The sequence goes on along the minus strand of OY723405.1, from coordinate 11,636,485 downwards.
CATGTACTAATACGATACCCCAACCTATTCATCATTTCATCTTGAAATATCTAAGATCAGCTACACCTTCTACGTGGATCATAATGACTCTCTTTCACAGACACCAAGAGGTTACAAAACACATAATCGATATGCACAGTATATTTTTATTCTTAAATCTACCCCTGTACCCCACACAGCCAAGATAGCAGAATTAACCACAAATTTGATTGTATGACTAATGAAAGACTTAAAACCTTTGAGAATCTAATTGTAGCATATCAAGAGCATTGCATTATAATACTTTGATAACTCTTACTACACATTATAGAATCAGAAGAACCAGCATTCAGCTGGACATACAATTTAATGTAATTTAACAATAAGACTATAGCACTCAAATTATTACTTGGACCTTGGTAAAGAGTATTGCATAAGAACATATCACAGCCCAGTACACTCCCCAAATCCTGAAACCTTAAAAGAAAGAGAAAGACAATATATCAATAGGCAAAAAATAAGAGCTTTACCAGATTTTGGGTTTTGCTGGGGTTTAGCGGCAGCCCGGATAACATTAGAACGAGAAAGAGAAGACACGGAATATCTAGAGTAAGGAGGCACAGTTACTGCACTTCCAAGTGAAAAAGGCCTTCTAAAAAAGACATCTTTGGTGGAGTTCCTTGCAGGAAAATGCCCCAGCAACGCGTGTTTTGGAGAAGATACTAGGGTTAGATTAAGGTTCTCCATCTTTTCCAATCTATGGAGCAGAAAAGAGCAGAAGAATAAAAGTACAGGGCAGGTGGAAGAAGAAGTTGAAGTGAGAGGTCGGACAGTGAGTAAAATTCTGGATTTTATTCAATTCGCTGTCTGGGTTCAGCTCGGCAACGTAATGAATAAATATAGAAAGAAACGGGGGATGGAGTTTGTCGCGCGCAGCTGGGGAGTAGTTTTGGCCTTTGTGGTGTCAAGGTCGGGATGAGTCAAACAAAACTAAACGTTATGAACGATTGAACATGGAAAGGAAAATAATCAAATGGTACGTTATAATTCTTGCCACTCTTGTTCTATCATCTATGTATAAGTCGGGATTAGGAAAAAATTTCGATCGTTGTCATAAATTTATTTTCAGAGTAATAAATAACGGTGTTTCAATTTTACCCTGTTAATTGTAATAAAAGGTAGAGGGAGAAAAAAATTTGAAAAATACCTATATGAGATGAGGATAAAATTTAATCCATGATTGTTAAATTAATTAATTTTCTTTGTTATGTGAGGATTGAATAATTGGAATTTATAAATAAGAAGTAACTTTAACTTTAATTTTATGATTTAATATTTCTTTGAGAATTAAATGTTGGGCTAAGGTGATCTCTAAAGAATTTTTTCAGCATCCATTGTTTTAAAGCACACATCACTTTAGAGTATTTTTCTAGATACACTTAACAACCAGAATAATTTTTTAGAAACGGTCAATACCTTAAATTATTTTTTTAGTACATCTAACATTTTAGAATATTTTTTCAGATATACTAAGCACTCTCAAATATTTAAATTATTAGGTGTAAAATTGTACAAAATGTGCTTTAAAGTGATGGAACATGCTAGTTGTATCACAAAACGACACTGAATGTATTTAGAAAAATGCTTCGAATTATTAGACACATCCATAACCTTGAATGTTTTCAACTTAGCCATCTTTTTTTCCAATAAAATTGTTATTTTATTAATTTCTATAAAAAGGCCAAATCGCAATAATAACAAAAGTTAAAGCGCATGGTAAAAGTAACATAAAAAAAGGAGACAAAACAACAATATCAAATAGATATGAAGAAATATTAACTATTGCTGCATCCAAACTAAAGCGATAACGGGGTCCTGTGGGATCCTTTAGTCCCACATTGATCATGTGTGTGCTTTGTATGTGTTATAAATACTGGGTTTCCGCTCTTCAGCTTGCCGACCGCGTTGGTCGGTTTTGTTGTTGAGTATTACCTTTGGTCAAAAAAACCATATTTGGTTCGCTTATGTCTGTGTGGGTGATGCTTGCTTCGTTGCTGGGGTCCCTGTGGGATCCTTTAATCCCACATCGACCATGTGTGTGCTTTGTGTGTATTATAAATACTGGGTTTCCGCTCTTCAGCTTGCCGACCGCGTTAGTCGGTTTTGTTGTTGAGTATTGCCTTTGGTCAAAAAAACTAAAGGGATAACAGTCATAATAAACTCTAAAACAATATGTTATCGATTTATTACTTGTTATAAATTAAAATGATTATTTTATTTAGAGAACTTAACAGTTAACACCTCTCTTCGCAGAGGAAGCGACCCACGACACACCAATCACACACACTCACCTCTATCATAGTCATTCGATATAGAACTCAACTTCCCTGCTTTGTTTAGGGATTTATGCTTTACAACTTTGTTTTGTTTGTTAAAAAAAAAAAAACAGTAAAAATCTTCACTCGTGCAAAAGTATTTGCATCTAGAAACTTCTGCTAATATTCTACCTTCTTTCAATCCGGTTAAAATTCGGTTGTTTAATTACAATGACCACAAGAGCAGCTCCTTTTTTTGGCTCTTTGATTTTCTGCTGCTCTAAACTATATTTGTAATCTGCTGATATATTATACTTGATCATTTTACTTTAAAAAGAAAAAAGAAACTCCTGCATGTAAAAAGTAATTTTGTAGTAGTATTTCAAAGTAAAAATATACACTAGTTAAGCCTTTATCGGAATCAACCATACCCAAAGTATTGACAGATACTAAAATGTGAATAACTCTCTCTATGAGATTTTGATTTTGATTTGTTACGAGAAACCAACATCTTTTATGAGATCCAATTCCTATTTGTATGGTTATTATGACTGATACATTACTAATATTGTAAAATTTCATTGTATTCGGACTCAGAAACGAGGGCCCAAATCACAAGGCATCTCCTGCATGTCCCACCGATCACAATAGCTCAACACATCTCCTGCATGGGCCGTCGCTCCACCCGTTTCAGAAAAACAATTTTTATTGATATTAACAAAATTACTATAACCAATTGGAGTTGATTTAAGTGGTAAGCAGCTTGGTTCCGCTTAAGTAAGGTTTCGGATTTGAGCCTTGTGTATGTAGAAAATTCCCATTGGGCCTAGCGCACTATGACGCAGTTGGTAAGGCATGAGACTAAGTGCCTTAACATCCGGGTTCAATCCCAGTCCGCACCCAGTAGGGTGCTACTTAAAAAAAAAAAATTCTCATTGGGAAGCTCTTCCACCATAGCCATGTGAACGACGCGGGTCGAATCCAGATGTAGTCGGGGCAAAGCTCCAGTGAACCGGGTGGACAACAAAAAAAAATTACTACTCCCTCTGGTCCTAATTATAGGACATATTTACCTAACTTTAGAGAAATTAAGGATAATAGTTAAATTAGTTAATCTTATTTATTTTCCAAAAATACCTTTATTTAATAAGGATGATTTAGGAATACTACATGAGTCTACCATGATCATAGTGTGGGGTGTCTGAAAGGATGGGGAGAGAAAAGATGAAGAATACGCAGCTGAAGTCTTCTTTATCAGCCTTTTTTCACAGGGTCAAGTATTAATAATTCCATTGGTTAATTGGAAAGTCATTATTATTATTTTTTCTTTCCGACTTCAGAGACACAAAAGCTTCATAACATTGTTAAATTAATTATTTTGAAGGAAGTATTAGTAGGGGGTGATTTAGGAAAAATATGATAAAAATTGCTCAAAATTATTTTATTAAAAAAATAAAAAAAACATTAGAATTGAGGTGTATGTGACATTAATGAGTTGTAAGTATTACTGACTTTATAAAATACATAGGTGTATTATAAAATTATTATTGTATTTCATTATTATTGAGAAAGTATCAATGGGGGTATTTTGGGAAGAAATTGATAAAAATTAAAACTTTGTCCTATAATTAAGATCAAGATCAACTCCCAAATATTGTTCTATAATTAGGACCGGAGGAAGTATATAACATTATAATTTATAAAAATAATCTATTATCTTTAAGAAATGTATTTAAATAATACTACTTGTTCCGTGCATACCTAGAATTTAAAATTTTACCTAGCTGCCTGGTGCCTTTTTGGTTTAAAACCCTCAAACTGCGGTTTCAAAAGTCCTTTTTTGTAAATTGAAATAAGACCCATCTCACATGCTTACCTCGTAAATCATAAAAACTATTCTCCAAAAGATAATTCAAACACATACTAATTCGAGAGCTGGCATTCCAAACACAAAAAGAATTTAAAATTGTAAAGAGTATTATGGAATACAGAGAATAACATTTAAATAGCAAAGAATAAAGCGTTTATTATATCTAGAAACTCCTGCCTGTAACTCTTAAGGAGAATCTTAATTAAATACAGTCGAAATACTAAAATTTAAATGGGATAATTATGAAAAAAATACCCCAATAGAAATTTAATTGCCAAATGGGACCTCAGTGTGCAAACGATCTTCCAGGTGTGCAGAATATATTCCCTTGTGTGCAGATCATCCTCCCCGTGTGCAATATTCTTCCTTATGTGTGTGCAAGACATCTTCCCCTGTGTGCAGAAGATTTTCTCCAATGTGCACAATATCTTCCCCCATATGCAGACGATCTTCCCAAATCTCATTTAGCAATTAATTTATCAGTGGGGTCTTTTTTCACAATTCCCCCAAATTAAATTCAGGCCTGTACTTTAAACAAATTATTAATTAAGTAGAGAGGTCTAATCAGATATTTTTTAATGTTATTAAAGACCAAAATACTCTCATATGGCCAAAAAGCAAAATTGAAGGTAATCAAATCCCATTGGTTCTGATTATCTGTAAATTTAGCATACAATCCAAACATACTTTAACAATATATTCCAAAACTCAATTAAAGAAGTTATGGTAAAAACATTCAAAGGAGCAACTGATTTGTGAGTCTTATGTATGTTTTGAAAAATAAATCGTTTTACCCTTTACCTTAATTACAATGATTAATGATATGTTCATAATTGCAGTTATATAGTGGGAGAGTTGAATTCATGCTTGCATCAAGGAATTGTCAAATTTCAAGCTATGTTGCTTTGAAAATGAACATCCTTATTAGCATTATTATCGGATTTAGCTTCTTTGTAGATGCTCCCACACACCTTCAATTGTAAAACATCGCCACAGCATCTATCAAATTGAGCGATGTTGGGCAAACTTTTGTGCCCGTTAGTCTGGCTAGGAATGAAGAGGATTAGGTTGGTAGCTTTTCTACCTTTGATCAACCACTACCATACTATAGGAAGGTAGTGGATGATGAAAAGTAATTAGCAAACAAGACTAAATATTGGGAGGGATAAAAATAATGTTAAAGGTGCATCTAACACCCTGAATTGTTTTTGGGGTGTAATTAACATCTTAAAATATTTAATGGCGCAATTTTAGACCTAAAGTTTTAGAAGTGGTGCAATTTCACCCATACACTCATAGGATCCTATCGTCCATTTTCCCTTGGCATTTTTTTTATTGTCCAGGAGAATTTGTAAAAGTCAGTTTGCAAAGCTCATTAGGTTCCAATCTTGAGAACTCCAATGGGTTTGATCCACCATAGGAACATTGATAGAGTAACTAAGGCTCTGTTTGATTTAAGGGGAGGGGAGTGATTTTGGTTCCTTTCTCTTGATAGGCAGAAAACAAAAATAGAAGCAGAGGGAAAGTTTTTTGAAATATTCCCCTCCCTCTCCTCAAATCACTCCCCTCCCAGGTTGGGGGAATTTGGAGGGAAGTTGAAAATGTTGAAGTAGTTGGACTAAAATGCCCGTAGGATTCTTGTCATGACCCAAAATTGCCCTTCATTCCTATTTTGTTAGGCATAAGTTCGCAAGTTCACATCAATCCAATGGCTAATTCCAAATCTTTAGGTAACCCAGATCCTGGACCCAAACCACTTCTCTCTCTCTCTCTCTCTCTCTCTCTCTCTCTCTCTCTGTAGCTTTGGGAAAGAACCACCACGAAAATCTCCCGGCAATCCAAAGATCAAGACCTGACAATTAACTTAGATCACAAACTCGAAACCAAAATCGGTGGCTCAACGCTTGATCCCTCTGGAAAACGACACAATGCGGGGACCTATTAACCCTAGCCAGAGCAAGCAATATCAGAGTAGCTATATATGTGAATGCAGAGAGATTCATTCTCGCTCCATAAACTTCGAAATCAAAACAATCCGCAGTCGAGGTTGTTTATTGTGATCAAATTGGAATTCACCATTATGCACTGTTACATGAACATGGAGAAGGGCTTGTTTGTTTAAGCGTTTTGTACAGGAAAAACGCACTTATTACGCAAGCCGAGAAAAAACTCCTCTCACATACTTACCTCGTATACCGTGAATCACGAATTATAAGCACGTTTTGGACAAAAATAAGCCATTCCAAACGCACACAAAGTAATTCTCAGTGCAAGCGCCATTGATAAAGTTTGGAAAAAATTTAGGGCAAACAAATGTTATTTACAATTAAACCATATCACGTAATTAATAAAGTTTGGAAAATAATCACTTATAACATAAGGGTAAAGCTGTTCATATAAAAGTAATTTCTCTCCCATTTTCTCATAAATTAAACAAGGTGACACTAAAATCCCTCCTTTCCCCTCCCATTTGTCAAACCAAACAGACCCTAAAGATGGACCAATGAAGGTGAAAGCCACGAGCCTTCAAACCATCCTCAAAAGAGTGTGATGAACATCCCATTAAATCACTCATTTTATTTCTCAAAAGCAAATCTGCAAATTATGCTTACATCCTCATTCAAGTTGGTGACTTGATTCAAGGAAACCCACTATGATACATCATTCTAAGCACTTCGTCTTCTTAGAGTAATTCATAATAATTGGCTATAAAATTAATTATAAATAATATGCTCATAAGCATCTCCTCAATCAATCATTTGGCCTCAAGAGAAAAAAATAGATGTCTTGTGATATTCTCTCTTCACCTTCCTCAAGAAACCAAATCTCTGCTTCTGATCACTTTCTCCTCCTTTCACTCACCAAACCCAATGGAATCCCCTCTTCTTTTTCTACTTCCTCCTCCTTTGAACCTAGACGGTTCACTTTCTCCTTCTCCGTATAGTTCGCTGGGCGGTAAGTGCTGACCTTTACATACCACCAGAACTAAGACACATCAATCGCGCGCCAGGGTTAGGCCCTATTTTGCGCCTCCCTATTCACGGGCTTCTTCTCTTTGGGCCTCCGCCATTGCGCCGGTGAGGAAGCTGCCACTGGTACAGGAGAAGATTGGCCGTTGTGCTCGGAGGGCATTGACTGAAAAGTGTTGGACTCGTTTGCAGGTGAGAGGAAGGCCTCGAGGAAATCAGAATAAAAATAAAATGCCAAGAGATTAACGGACATTAGGACTCTGTGAGTGTACAGGTGAAATTGCACCAATCTTACTCTTTCCGGTCCTAATTATAAGATAAAGTTTACTTTTTTTGGAGAAATTAAGGAAGCCAATTAAATTACTTCAGAGTATTTTTATTTTTAGTATTTTTAGATTATATATCAATTTATTAGTCAAATTAATTAGTTTAGAGAGAAAAATAAAAATAAAAATACTTTAAAGTAATTTAATTGGTTTCCTTAATTTCTCCAAAAAAGTCAACTTTGTCTTATAATTAGGACCGGAGGGAGTAATACTTTAGGTACAAAATTACCACATTAAATATTTTATTGTGTTAATTGCATCCAAAAAAATAGTTTGAGGTACTCGGTGCATTTTTACCCTGAAAGCAAATATACAAATTGGGAAAATCTCAATTAAATTTGGTTAAGATAATCAAAACAGAAATATTTGGGATCTGTTTATCTTTAATTTTCCTTTTTAACTACAAAGAGGCATTTTACCCTTTTAATCATATTCAGAAATTCTTAATTAGGCTAAAGCATGATCAAGAATTTGTTTATAGTGTAAGTTTAAATTTAAATTTTGATATTTCAGCTGGATTTAATTAAATTTATCCATAACTCTCATGTGCCTTTTTGTAAATTTAAAGAAAAATTAATCTTGTATTTCGAAATCAAAGTAAAAGGGTTTCGACAAAAAAAAAAAGAAATCGAAGTAAAAGGGTAAAACTATTCCCACTTGTTTTATAGTATTTAACCTGTTGTCCAGGTCAATCAGGTCCAGGTCAAAAACCAGTTCGAACAGGTTGACCCGCACTAAATTGTAATTTTCCCTTTGACCCAGACTAAGAAGGAGGGGCAAAAGGCCCTGAATAGAACAGAAAAATCATATTTTTCCTTTACGTGTCATTTTTTATGAGCATATGACTATAGGAAATCTGGCCAAAAAAGTAAAGAAGTAAAGTAATAATTAACGATTAATATTTTTAAGAAAAATTGTCCATAAATACCTCACGAAAAAAATTATTTGCTTGGTGTGCAAACAGTTTTTCTATGTATAAAAGATTTTTCTTTATGTTCAAATAATCTTCTATATATTTAATATATCTTTTTTATATGACATTTTGTTGTGTCGAACAATCTTCCCTTATATATAATATATTTTCTCTAAATCATATTTAATAAATAAATTTTTAATAAGGTGTTTATGGACAATTTTCCCATTTTTTATATGGCAAAGCAGATCCGCCTTGTCAAAATAAGAATTAAGAACGATCTAAAATAGTAGTAAAAAATTATCAATTCATTAAGAAAAATCGCATAAAAAACAAACAGACAGGCTCCATCAACTATCTACATTCACGGACCAGATTGTTTACAGGGAAGAAAAAAGAATAAATTTTTTTTAATAAAGTAAAAGTTAATATAAAATTATCAAAGACTTACTCTGATTCCTGTACTTTTCTCCCATAAGATTCCTCCAATATCTTAAAAGATTGCGGATAATGCTGGCAATCCGAGATGGCCTACCAAATTGTTGTAAGAATAATAATATATAAATAACAGGGAAATGGATAATCGTATAAAGAAGTTCTTATGAATTATGATGATAATAATGTCAGTGTCACGATTTTTGTCAGCTTTTGAGGTATTATAAACCATAACTGAAGTGCCAGCTTGTTTGTTTATCACTCTCTAGGGTCTCAGCCATTTCCAGCTCCACTCCTTCCTTACCTCGCCGCCTCGCCGACCCCTTTCTCAACTCTGCAATCGCTCTCGCACAGGTATGATTCTTTTTTATCTCCTTTTTCTCTTGATCATTCTCAAACTTGATGTTTCAGCTATCTATGAAGCTGGTAGAAATTTTCGCTTGTTCTTATTCTTTCTTCGTCGTCTCTTTCTGCATCGTTTCCTCTGATTTCATATAGCAATCTTTCATTAGGATACCGGTACTTTGATAATTAGCTAAGTAAAGATCTGATCAGTTTTGGGTTTCGACTGAATCTGTTTGAAATGTATTTTGGAAATTTTTGGTGTTCATAAAGCATATGGGTCCATGGATAAGATGTTTTAGTTTTGTTGGTCGTGATCAACTGGGAAGGATCTTTCATGAGTCTACTTTGAGGTTATTGCTTTAATTTTGATTTGATGCTGATTTGTGGGCTTTGTGCTGTGTTAATGACCTACCTACCTACCTTTCCACGTTATGAATTATCTGGGGACCCGTTTTAGTTCAGTGGCATTGAACCAAACTTTTTTGGTTCACGTAAAGGCCTTCTGACTTCAGATACTATCCGTGACAGGAACCAGTTTCGTGCCCATCCTCTGGTTCCATCCGTGACACACCTCTGTCAAAAGGATAAAAAAGGTTTAATCTGAACATTTTACTCAGTTTTGCCCATTGGATTTTACACCTTCTGTTGAGTATTGAGTTCTGTATTTTTTGGTTAATTGCCTGATCTACATGTACCTGGTGTTTTTTATACTGCGTGCGTGCACAATTGTTTGTGGGAGCTGGCTTCTTCCAGATCCATGAATAAGTTCATTAGTGAGCTGTGGCTGATTCAATCATAGATATGTAAATTTTATGAGGACTAATATCTCTTTCTATTAGACAGTTAAAATGCAAGGAGGACTGCGATCGTTTTTGTCACACGGCAGTGTCATTAAAAGTGCTGTTCTGCAACGAGTTCGCATGGTGAGTCCCCTGTTGCAGCCGGTTGGCTTTTCACGGTTTGAGTCTGCTGCACCTGCTCGTATGGAGGAGCATGGTTTCGAAAGCACCACGATTGCAGACATCTTGAAAGCAAAAGGCAAAGGTGCTGATGGCTCCTGGCTTTGGTGCACTACTGGCGACACTGTTTATGATGCTGTTAAATCGGTATGCATATCTGATGTTACATTGCAGTTGTTTCTATTGTGACATGGTTGGTGTTTGAACTGGATCAAGTTATTTGTCTCAATTGTCTATAACAGATGACTCAACACAATGTTGGAGCGTTGGTTGTCGTGAAACCTGGAGCAGAAAAAGCGATTGCAGGAATTATAACAGAAAGAGGTACTTGATATCGGATTTGGTTATGTTGTCTACAGATAATTTAGGTACTGATGGAGACTTGGTAGTATGGGATATCAAGCGTCACATTGAGTAGAATGAGATGCTTAATGAGGTATATAAGTGGATTAGTTCTCCCACCTCAACAGTTTGTTTTTTGATATGGTTACCCATTAATTGGTATTAGAACGATTGTCGACCTCTTTGGAGAGGCCTGAGGCCTTATTGGGTCATTTTATTGAAACCTTTTGTCATCTTGTTGTCCAGATTACCTCAGGAAGATCATTGTGCAGGGCAGATCATCCAAATCCACCAAGGTTGGGGATATCATGACTGAGGAGGTAAAAGCTCACGTCCTTACCATCTAAGGACAAAATATTCTTCTGCTGCATAAATTTCTTTTCTGTCAATCTCAGCATTCATGAACCTTAAAATTTTGACATGGTTTTTGTAGAACAAGCTTATCACGGTCACACCCGATACCAAAGTTCTGCGAGCAATGCAACTGATGACAGGTATGTAGTTGATGTGTTATCTTAAACGGGAATACTAAGAAAGATCATAAACTTGGAACCTGGGAAGTGAATCATGTACCATTTTTTGTAACCTTTTTGCAGATAATAGAATCAGACACATTCCTGTGATTAACGAAAAAGGGATGATGGGCATGGTATCCATTGGGGACGTGGTTCGTGCAGTGGTGAGCGAGCATCGTCAAGAGCTTGACCGCTTGAACGCTTTTATACAAGGAGGATACTAGATGATTGACTATGATGATGATGATGATGAAAAGTTGAAACCTTGTGGTGCACTTAAGATCTGAGTTATAATTATCTGTAATAAGTTTGAGTGCTTTGTAAATATGCTGTTAATGTGTCCTATGGCTTTGAGAGCCATCTTGTTTGTATCTTTGCAAGTTTTTAATGTCAGGTCTTAGACACACTCTTCTTGAGAACCATGCTAATAATAACAACTTGAATTTCTCCTCTGTTCTATGGCGTTTTTCTCCTCCTGACAAGTATTGTTTATTTTGGTTACATTGAGGGTCAGTTCTTTTATTTAAGTTCCACGTTTGACTTTGAGACTTTTGAGTTTTTGTGAGAAGATTGAGCTAATCTTAGGTTTTGATTGGAAAAAAAACTTGTTTTAAGCTATTTTTTATGACCTCTTTCGTATAGCTTGTTAAAATAAGTTTTTTCTAACATATTCTTCATGTGTTTATGCTCTCAACAACTTTATTTTGTTTAATCTAACTAAAATCAGTTGTGAATATGGATTGTTTCATGGCTAAAAAAATTAAAGGATCACTTTAAAATGTTCAGAAACAGTAAAAAAATTATTTTAAACACTAGATAAAACTAGAAAACAAAAATGGCCGGAAATAGATTTAGGGAAAAAATAAAAAAAAGTTGAAAAACGATAAAAATGAAGTGAAATCATACAATAAATCTTTATAGCTTGTATTGATATTGATTTTAACAAGAATGCCTATCTCTAAACCAATCTAACATTTCCTTTCTGTTCTGTTTTAAATATAAGGCAAAGTTGATTTTTTTGGAGTGATTAAGGAAATTCATTAAATTACTTTAAAGTATTTATATTTTTTTCTCCAAACCAATTAGTTTGACTAATAAACTGATATAGGAGTATAATCTAAGGATACATAATATATGATATGATTAAATAACTTATTTAGTTTCCTTAATCCCTCTAAAAAAAGTCAACTTTATCTTTTAATTAAGACCGGAGGTTGTCAATATTACTCCCTCCAGTCCTCTATATAAGATATATGTGAGGAATTGATCTTGATCTTAAATGTAAGACATAATTTTTATATGTGTCAATGTTTTTCTAATTTATCCGTATTAATGTTCCCGTAATAATAATCAAGTAGGAGATGGAATAAGAGAATTAAGGAAAATGATTAGGGTGATTTAGAAAATACATGTCATATTAACTAATTTTTTTTAATCTAGTCAAATTAGATAAATATATTTTATATAAATACTGTTTAAAGTAATTTACGCTGTGATAAAATATTGTTTACTAAACCCGACAAAAAATTATCAAAGCATATACGTTTGTTAAAATATTGTTCACTAAGATACAAATGAATCAATCTCGAGGCTTCGAAACTGCCAAAACTGGAATCCTCAATTGTGAGGCGCGGGTATTTTTTTTTAAAAAAATAATATAGTTTTTACTAAGTTTTGTATTTTCCCCATACGTTTTGTCGTCCTCTTAGCATTTTTAATTTTTTATCGTCTTCTCTGTGCATTATGGAACTCGGAGATTTCACTGATTCAGATATCAATATTCAATAATATATAAAAAATATATTTGGCTCAGGACCATAACCCATTGACCTAATGTTATTATTTTGAACTTTCTTTATAATCTCCAAGACTTTTTTAGCCGTATGTAATATATAAAAATAATAATATATGAAACCAGTTAGCGGTTTCGAGGCTTGAGAAAAAAAAGAAAAAACAGTTAGCGGGGCGATGCCTATCTTTTTTATCGGAAAAAAATTAGAGAGTTATATCATACTTTACCCACGAAAAATTTATGTATTGCGTATGTATTTCTTAAAATTTGACCAAAATGCGTAATTTTAGATAAAAGGTGATAATCACACCTTTTCCTTTGTCTGTGAGAAAATGACATTTTTGTCTCAGAAGATGGATGCTATAAGAGTTATGTTTTGACAATTTTCTTTTTTAAAAAACTAAGGGCCCGTTTGGTTCGATCCTAATACAACCTGCGGTGCAGTATAATACGATGTAATGGTAATGCAATACAATATTAATTACAGGGGTAATGTTTGGTTTGATTTTTAAGCAATGTGCAATGAGTTAATATTTTAACAATTATTTAAAAATAATATATTACACAAAGTCTATTTTACCCCTTGATATAATCTTTGTAGAAAAAATAGTTAAAAGCCGGCAACAGCGAGGATGGAGGAGGAGGAGGTAGTAGCGGCAGCAATGATGGAGGTGGCGGGGGAGGAGGAGGTGGTGGCCGGTGGGCGGTGAGGGTGGAGGAGGAGGTGGCCACGGAGGAGGAGGTGGTGGTGGAGGCGGCGGGTGGCGGGGGTGGAGGAGGAGGTCGTGGCGGGGCTGGGGGTGGCGGCGGCGAGTTGGTGGCGGGGCCGAGGGTGGTAGCAAAGGAGAAGGTGGTGGTAGTGGCTGTAGGCGGGTGGCGGCGATGGGCGACAACAGGGGTGGAGGAGAAGGTGGCTGCGGTGGGCGGTCGGCTGGTGGCGGGGCCGAGGGTGGCAGCGGATGAGAAGGTGGTGTTAGTGGCTGTGAGTGGGCGGCGGCGACAGAAGAGGAGGTGGGGGCGGGCAGCAATGGGGATGGAGGAGGAGGTGGTGGCGGCGGCAATGGGTGAAGGTGACGGTGGTGGAGGCAGAGGGTGGAGGTGATGGTGGTGGAAGAGGAGGAGGTTGTGATGGTGGCAGTTATGGTGTGATACAGTAAGTGAAATGAGATAAGTGAAACAAAGATAAGGAAAACTAAAGGGTAAATTGGACTTTTTAACCCATGCAATGGGATGGTAATGAGGATTCATAGGGGGAGGTATGAATAAAGATTACCAATTTTTTGGTAATCATCATTACCATGGTAAACCCTATTACCATGCTAAAGAACAACTAAATACTCTTCTCTTGGTAATGTAATCATGATTACCATTACAGGCATATAATGGGGTTGAACCAAACAGGCTCTAAATATCTGTTCAAATAATTGAAAATTCAGAAACTTTATTTGTAGATATGGCATTTAAGTTAAAAATTAACTTCTACTTTATCAAAAAAATTAACTTATAGATTGTAACTGAGATTTTTGTATATAATTGTTTGAATTTATGTTTGAAACTCATTTTTCAAACATTTTTATCAGAACTTAATTGTCATTAAATCAAGCATTTAGAACATGTCATTCTTCGTTTTTCTTTCTCTGGCGGAATAAACAGTTTAAGGTCACTTGTCAGTGATAAATATCAAACTTTAGAAACAATCTTAAAAATTCGGTTCATTTATAAATTAGGTTTGATGCATGCATTTGCAAAAAATATGAATTAAAATTTTTGTTTGCAGTAATTAAGCATTGAGTTCATATTTTTTACCTTTATTCTCACACGTATTATACCAATTATTGGTTAACAAGTAATAGTCATTTTAAAATGTTTTTAAAATTTAAACGGGTGTATATGAATATAATTCAATGAAAAAAAGATGCATATTTTTTTTGACAAAAAAAAAAAAAAATACATGTATATTGATGATATATGGTTTAATAATATCTTTAGTCTTTAATATAAAATTTGTCTTAATGAATAGATTAAATTTCAAAATGAATTTTATATTAAGGAACGAATGGAATAATATCACTCCAATTATCCATCTTGGCCAAAAAACTGCATGGAAACGTTTTTTTTTTCCTTCCTGCGCATGGAAACTATATTTATTGATAACGAAGTGTGTATTTAATGATAACAAATTTAGGGGGGAAAGTTAAGGGAAGGTGTCCTTTAGTAGAGAGAGTGTTCCCCCATCTTAGTTTTTAATTAATTATATATAGTGATGTATTAATTATATTTAAATGAGAGACTAGTTAGTGTCTAAGTTTAGTATGTGATGTTTTTTTTTTCTTTTTCTTTTTTTGATACTCAGTATATTTAGTATGTGATGTTTTTTTTTTTCTTTTTTGGATATTCAGTATGTGTTGTTTTCTTGCTCACTAAATATCTTGGCCTGAATTGCTTCAGGACCTCGATTATTGTGAAAATAAAAGGATTGTATTTTATGCAAGGTAATTAAATTCGGATTGGTCATTAAACAGGTTAGGGTATTAGATTAAGGATTAGTGAATCAGACCGGAGTCAAATTAGAGCTAATCCAGTAAGAAATTAAGGATTTTAAGATTATTAATATAAAATTCTAAAGAACAAAATTTTAAAAACTTATTTTTTTTTTAAATTGACCTGAATCGGACTGATCTACCTGCCGGTTGGCCAATTTCATCTCCAGATCTAAAAATCTGGATTTTGTGTATCCCAATTCATGAGAGGTGTTCGGGCTCTAGTGAACAGATGTGGCGTTAGTTTACATATATAGCAACCATCCCATCCCAAACAAAAACCTTTGAAAATCAGTTTAGTCGCATAAATTAATTAATACTATTAAATAAGTTATAATGCAGCCTAATCAATCACTTCATTATTTAATTCGTTGTTTCAACTTCTAACTGCTCTGAGCAAGTGACGAACCGGACGCAGATTTTTTTTTTTTTTTTTTTGTGTGTGTGGAGAAGTGAAGACCATCGAGGGAAAACGGTTGGAAAACCCATCTTGTGAAAGTTATTATCGATAAGTGCATAAAATTCGTCTTCTTCTGCACTACATCTCACATTCGTTGGATATAATTCTTTCTTATTTGTATACAAATATTTTCACTTCCGCTGTTTTATATATAGTTAAAGATAAGCTACAAATATATAATTGATGCCTTTTTGAGAAATTGAGAAACCGTGGCTTTAGATGCCAAAATTTTTTTCATATACTTACTTCGAACGCCGTAAAAATACTAGAACCAAAACAAACATACACTTAAATATGAGTTGCAAACTAATTGTTAAATAGATTTTAGGTATTTTTAGACAATAAATTTTGTAGTGTGAACATTTTCAACAATTTTTCCAATAATAAATTATGATTAGGTATATAACATATACAAAAAATTATTATAAGATTTTAAGGAAGAAATGTAATTGTTAAAAAGTTTCATATATAATAAATAGAATTAGGATGCAATGACAAATTTTTAATGTAGAAAATGACAATAAGTTTATACTACTTACTTATTATTAAGATTTCTGGTGATTACATTCATTTTTTAAAATCTTAAAGTGATTCTCTTTGCTACGTACCTGTCATTTTAAACTAATTTGTTACAACTAAGAGACGATTAGTTAATCAGAAAAAAATAATTCAACCTTTTTTAAAAAAATTGAGAAAACATCTCTCATTAAGAATATTATCGCTGAAAAGGACTTAAATAAGAGTATTGGTACTGCGTGCACAAAATCTGCACAACACTGATGTTTTCTGTGTCTACAAATTTATCTGATCATCCCCGTCAATAAAAATTTCGATGGGGGCTCCTCAATTTTCCCTTCTTTTTATGTAATATAAAAAGGGTGATTAATTTCTTTTTTTCTAAAAAAAAATACTCTCTAAGGTTCTTAATATAAAATCCAGTTGATTTTTTTTAGGCCAAAGGTATTCATTGTCGATAGCAGTAACTAATCCCCTTGCATTGTAGACTTCCTGAAGGGGCTTGAGTGCTGGCCATGAGACCCTCTTCATACACATCTTTAGGGGTCGAATCCCTGACTATGTGCTTAAGGAACCCAGTTAAGTGCCAATTATGCCTGGCTCTTGTTAGATCCAGTTTATTTTTTTTAAGAGATTAAGGAAGCTAAATAAATTACTGTATAATATATATCATGTATCATTATATTATATATTAATTCATAAGTTAGACAAATTAGTTTGAGAAGATCCCATATAAAGACACTTTAAATAGGAAAATTTCATATAATATTGCTAAATTTAACAAATCTTAATTTGTGACAAGGACTCAATTTAAGATATTTGAACGTTGGGTATTATACCATAATACCCCTAACCCCTTGTGGAAAGAAAGAGAAGGAAATTTACAGTCCAGAAATTATTGACTAATTTTGATTCTGAAATATGATATTGAGAAATGCTGGGAATGGGAGTGTTGTTGTTTGGGTGTTTTGCTCAGAAAGCTACAACTCCTATTGAAGACAACCGTGACCGGGGCTGAGTCTTCTGGGTCCATTATCGAGTTCAGAAAAATGAATCCAACGGGTTTTTAAACCTTCTTCCAAGTGAGTTATATATCCATAACACATTTCTTTGTTTTTTTTTTGATACATATCCATATCACATTTCTCATGATGAAATTTAGTATTTCATGTTTTATCAGAATTTAGAGAATGCATTTTCTGATCATTGTAGTGGAAATACCAAAATTGAGCGTCCCTGAATCTTCACAAGATTTTGAGGTTGACATCTTCCATGGAAGGTCTGATGGAGACAGTAATGGAGAAGGAGACTTTAGGTTATATATTCAAATTTATCCTTTTCATAATTAAGGAATATAGAAATAATTTAATCCAAGTTTTAAATGCTACGTATAACCTAATATATGATTTGTTAAGTTTTGTGACCTAAATTTTAATGGGAGAATTGCTAAAAAAGACCTCATGGACAATTTATTTGCTAAATAGGACATAGGAAGATATCTTGTACATGGAGGGAAGATATTTGCACACGGACGGAAGGTTTCTGCACACGTAGGGAAGATTTCTGTACACGTATAGGGAAGAATTTTATACACAGGAAAGATCATCTGCACATCAGGGAAGATATTCTGCACATGTGGAAGATAATCTACACGCGAAGGTCCTATTTGGCAAATAAGTTGCCAATGACTGATTTTTTCACAATTTTCCCTATTTTAATTCGACTGCCTTTAAAATAATAAATATAAATATTTTAAAATAATTTATTTAATTTTTTTGAGTCTTTTAAAAAAAAAGCAAATGGAATCTTACTTTAAGCAGTGGAGGAAGTAATTTTTATAAATTCGAGAACAAATAAAGTGAGCTCCCAAATCGCAATGACCGATAATAGTAAAAGATTCCATTTGTAAAGTATTTTTGGGAGTCTCCTATTTTATTTTTATGAATATAATTATCATTTCCTCCACCCGCTTATTCAGAACTCTCCGCCAACAGTCCGCGTCTGCCGTTTCCGAAGACACTCTCAAATTTGAATCAGGAAGTAAGTAAAAGTGGGTTCTTACCCAATTCTCATTCACCTTCTCTCTGCGTGTTTCTGTTCCTCTGCTTCCTGGCTTCTTCTTTGGGCAGATTTTGTTGCTTTGTATGACTCTTTGACCGGCCGAAATAGCAGGAAAACTTCACTGTTTCGCCTATTATCTTGGTTATTGGTGTTTGATGGCCTGAAGTTCTTGGAATTTTTTTTGTAATGAGAAATGCCTTCCTCTTTGCCCTATTTCTTGTCTTCATTTTTCTGATGAGGTTGGTTTGTTTTCCAAGAATTTCGTTCAACTGAGTAAGGGAATTGTGCAGTCATATTTTGCATGCTGTGCTGAAAATCATGTAAAATGGGTTAAACCTCGGAAACACGTTTAAACAATCTATTTCTTTTTATTGTTATACACGAGTATTAATTTTGTTTAGTCTTTTGATGGGACTCTTACCTACATTGTTGTATTTATGTTTCGGCAGACTTTGAGCTTAGCTTAGCTAACAATATACGGCGTCTTTACTCTTTGGCGCGGTTTGATATAGCAATTTCAACAAGGCGACTGGATGGCGATGATATTTTCTTTTGGCTTCCCCTTTGGTTCAATAGCCTCATATGACTATGTTAGTCCAAACAAAGAAATCCATTGGCTGGCATCTCTGCTCACCGGTATCATCTCCTGTGTCATTGTAAGTGTAGTCAACTGCTGATGATGATTTTTGAGGAAATTCTAAAGCTTTGTGAAACAATGCCCAGATTAGCTAAAATGAGAACTCTTATCCCCTTAATGGCGAGGAAATAGAAATAGGGATGATGTAAAACTACAGCAGAAAAAGGAGGTGGGGAAGCCTCATTTGGATTTTCTTGTGATGTCTAAATGGTGAACAGAAATACTTTGCCCCTAATCAACCTATCCACGTGATCCTTATCAAACTTAATTTCATATAGGTCAAAGTTAGTCAGATGTATTCTTTTCTTTCTTTTCTAAGATTATCCTTAGAGCATTTTGCAATTGGATTTGAAAATTTTCATTTGGAGAAATGGTTCTGTTGTTTCCCCCCTTCTTTTTATGCTTTGTAATGCATAAATCGTTGAGTAACTTGAAAAAGGAAGATGAGTGATCTGTCAGGTCAGATTCAACAGAATATATGAGAGAACAGACTATTTGTTGATCAGAACTGTTATCAATTATAGGGGATCGTGTAGGAATGTAAAATTAATATTAGAGGTATTACTTCTAGTGTTAGAACCTTCTTATTTGCCAAATTGTGGTGTGATTTTGGAAACCGGCACTCTTTACAATGTTGCTATATATGGTTTCTTAGTTGTGTGATTATGGTGATAAAGCAAAAAGTAATACCATTGAAAAGTAATAACTTCTATAGGTTCACATTGTTTAAAGTAATTCTCATTTATCAACAAATGCTTCCTATATGATATAGGGTCAATATGTGGGATGCTTTGGAAAGCCTTAGGACTCAAATTGCAGTAGTAATGCTGGTCTTAAAATAATGATTTCTTATTAATGCAGTATACATTTGCGTGATTCATGGAATCTATAACTTTCAGCAACTTTGACACTTCCCCCCCTTCTTGAAGGTCTATAGATTAACCGCTCTTGTGAGCTCTCTGGTGTTTGAGGGGTATGGCAAGTTGAGCAGTGCACAAAAAACTGAATGGAACAACAGGTGTGAAATGCCTTTACGTAATAATTCCTGTTTTCATCAAGTGTATCCATATTTGAACATTCACATAAATATTAACACAATTAAAAAGCAGGGGCTTCTCAACAGTCCATGCTGTATTTGTATCATTTGCATCTTTCTACCTCCTGATGGTGTCAGATATCTTCAATAAGGATTTGGATGACAAGCCAGTTGTTAGTAGATCATCTACTTTGTCAAATACTGTATTTGGGGTAAGTTGATGAAGATACTGGCAGGATTTGGTTGTTGATCTCATTTTTGTCCCTTGTATAGTATAAATTTGGTTTATTTTTTGTGCTTATGATTTGACATAAGTTAGACTCTAAACTTGTCAAATTTATTGTGCTTTATGTCTCTGCTGTTCTTCTCACTCGATCGGGGCACTTGCCACATGTGACAATTACAAAGTTGTTTTTGTCCATATATGACATTAGACTATTTCTGATATTTTCAAATTTATTGTGCTTTACATCTTTACTGTTCGCACTATATCCTGGCACATGCAGCATATGACAATAACAGAGGCAGGAAGAAGAGGAAACTGATTTTTGCGTACGAACAGTGCACTGCTCAGTTGTGAACTGTGACCAATAGGAATAGGCAATTGCTTTGTCATATAACCTGCATGTTAGGACCCAAATAAAAATTGCCAAACGAACTATCTGTTGTAATTGTTCGCATTGGTCTTGTGCACACTGGGATGTCGCACTCTGCTTTCCCAGTTAGTTTTCTTGAAAGTGTTTTATTTTTTAGTTAAATAATGTCTAACATCCATGATTCCTATTTTTGGTATTTCTTTGAAACACACACACACACACACACACATTCTGTTTTCTTTTTCTTTTTTTTGAATATATATTTGCAGAGAAAGTTTTTGAAGTTCTATTGTAGTTTTCTTTTGTTTTTGCATTGCAGGCTAATTTTCATTTTTTATCATAATCTCTGTCTCTTTCTCAATTCTGATATCTCTTGTCTCTCTTAATCAATAGTAAGCTTTATGTTATTGGGAACTATTGTTATTATTCGCCCCACTTATATGACTCTCTCCTTATGTCATTGGCTTATCTGTTCCTTTTTTGCTTTTGTATTCTTCCCTGCTTGCAGATTTCTATAGGTTATTTTCTATCGGATCTTGCTATGATTATTTGGCATTTTCCAACTTTAGGAGGCCTGGAATATGTAAGTAGATGATGAAAGCTTTCTTGCTGTTAATTGGATTGGAGCCGAACCTAGGTTTTTAGACATATTCTTTTACTTTTATGATAAATGAACTTGATATCCTTACTGTGCGATTTTGAAATGGTAAAACAACTTTGTTTATTTATATTTAGGTTCTACACCATGGACTGTCCATGTTTTCCATCATCCTCTCTCTACTAAGTGGTCAAGCACAGCTCTACATACTAATGGTTCTTTTTACTGAAAGCACTACACCTTTTGTAAATCTCAGATGGTAATTCTGTTGTTTGGGAATCCAATTTCTTTCTTGTAACCTAGTCAACGTTTGCTTAGTCACTTGTTGCATTAATTACATGCACAGGTACTTGGATAATGCTGGTCTTAAGAACTCAAAACTCTACATTGGGAATGGCATTGCATTGTTCCTTGGGTGGTTGGTACTGTCTAATATTCTCTTGATCTTAATTCTTCTCATGAAATACTGTGTTGGATTAGTTTGCATGTCTGAATGAATTGCTTATGGTAATGCAAATGGCCTCATTTTGGTACTTATTTTTGTAATTTTCTCTTTTCTTTAATTCTGCGTGAATCACATTCAGGTCTAAATGACAACAAAATTTATCACTAGGGATCTGAGAAAAATTAAGAACTGAATATTGAATGCATGACTGTGAAGCCATATATGGACATTTTCATCCATTCTTTACTCATTTGTTTGGAAAAGCGTTCATAAACTACTTGGTGGTTCTCTCGAGCTTGGAAAGAAGGCTTCTATAAGAGATTGATTATGCAGTCTTGAATAAGATAATGTACCAGGAAAGTATATTGTCATCACCAGCTAACTGATTTTCTGACCTCACTTAGTGGGATAATGTGTGTTGTTGTATAATGGATGTAAATAATAATGGTTGCACGCAGCCATGATCTTTGCTGTTTCTGGGTACCAGTGGTTATTATGGAATTATGAAACTGGTTTTCTGGGTAGCTCCGAGGCAGTTCTTACAATGCTATGTAATGGTTGTGCTGCAGTTAGCGAGGGTTATTCTGTTTATCTTCTTTTTTATCCATATGTGGATCCATTTCGATGAGGTAATTAGCTTTTGCTTTCTGATTCCTCAAGATGCCACACATGTATCCAGTGCCTGAATCAATTATCAAACTTTTAATTTTGTTATTACCAGGTCAGGACAATCTTTCCTCTCGGCTTTTACAGCATCCTTGTGGTGCCTCCTATGCTGGCAATCTTGAATATATTCTGGTTCTGGAAGATTGCCAAAGGTTTGGTGAAAACTCTTTCAAAAGCCAAACACAAGAAGTGAAGCCCTCCTTGCTTATCACTCCGGGACTTGTACATTACTATCAGTCATTGCTGTATTTAGATGGCCATTTATTAATTGACAGTCATCAATCTACATTATCTGCTCAAATGTGATGATAATGATAAACTGCATATATGGATTGTCCATATTAAATTGAAAATTACTTTAGGCTGCAAGCACAGGAAGATTCGAAAGCAATTGAGGGGGGGGGGGGGGTTCATGGATTCCTATATAATTTTGATTGTTTTTTTACTCAAATATATGCTTAATCAGGTGGTTCAAGGTATGAGCTTTATCACACACACTGCATATAAATAGTGAAGTTTTCTGTAGATTGTATTGTGATATTAATGTTGATTGATATATTGGATAAGCTATAAGTCTGGCTGAGTGTCAGGTTCATCGGATGGCCTATAATTGTTGGTTGGTCAAGTGTGTTGATTGAGATATGGTATGAGAGCATAAATTTCTTGACGCGTTTCATTTATTTCATGGTTGGACTTTGGACTTGGACATTTGGTGGGGGGTTCCTTTTCCTCTTGTTAATTGTTAACCCCTCTACTTTTTAAAACCTCACCCACAAATAAAGAAAAGGATTCAGATCGGAACAAAAAATAAAAAGAAAAGAAAGGAAAAGAAAAGGGTTCGGATCTTCTGTGCGCTTTCAACTTTTGGCCTCACGTCGCAACGTTATTGGGTTTCACTTTATGAGAGTCCGCCTTTACAGCGTCTGCACTTTCCTTTGGCTTTACTCTAAAATATTTGAGAAGAATTTTGTCCGAATATGTGAAAAATGGCTTCTCAAATTATGATTTTTGGGTTTTCAAACAAGCACTGAGACGTTTATTTTGCTTTTATCTTTTGTTTTTTTTAGGTTTCAATCGATTTAAATATATACACAAACATGTCAACGCCGAATTTACACAAACGTGACAAATTGGGGCAACTTGCCATCAACATTTTAGGTTTATCCTGAGAAGTTTGGGTGCTCATTAAAAGTGATGGAGACCCATGATGGTTCAGCCATTTATATTTATGTTTTTTTTAAAATTTTTATGTCTTTTATAAAAATTTTAATGTGTGCAAAATATAAAATAAAGATAATTTTTTTAATTGCTGGTTTAAAAAAATGATGCCTTTTTATTTAAAAAAATCATCAATTGAAAATTTTAAATATAGACTACTGAAACTATCTTTGGATTGTGCATATATCCCCACAGTAATGAGCACCCAAGCTCGGTTTGATATGTCTTGATCTTGTAAATATGCCTAACCAATGCAAAAGAATGTATTTAACGTGTAAAAGGTGCAAACTTGTAGAAATCAAATTGAATAAACCTACTATATTTTTGCTGGCAAAAAAAAAAAAAACCTACTATATTTTTAACGTCTTATGAGTTTTATATACTATAAATTATTATTTAACTTATCGTTTTTATTAGAGCAACGAATCGCAACAGTTTTACAGTTTGAGCATCTGAATCAAACTTTTTTTCTAGTCCCACTATATCATATGGCTCTATTATAGTTTATGAGTGTGTGTTTGACATCACTTATTTTTAGATAATAAATCTTTATTATGTAAGTCGAGATAAATTTTTTTTCATATACTTACCTCATATACCGTAAATCATGATTTATAAGAATTTATTACCTAAAAATAAACTATTCCAAATGAACACTGAAACAATTGATTCATGAATCATGGAATCCAACTTTGTTCCCAATGCCAAACATGTGGCAATACTTTAACCATTCTTTCTAATCAATCAATAGATTATTCATAATTTTTGCATTTATTTTGTAGAAGGCTTAGCTTAGTTTAGAGGGCAATCAACCTGACAAAGAGTCGTCGGAAGATGAAAAAAATTTGGATTGGATCTGATTAAATTGTTAAAATTGTGAGAGTGAGATTTATTTGGGATTTTAAAATTTGGTATTTAATTTTTTTTTCCTTTATTTATTTGAATAGTCAATTACACCTCCAGTACTATATAAAACTATAAATAATTAAATTATATTAATTAAAATTAGTTTAAAAAATAATAAAAAAATATAACAATGAAAGCGTGTCATTAAAAATTTTTTAACGTGGGATGGGGACACAGGTCAGAACCGACCAAGGATATCGTGTCGTGACCGAGTGCATCGGTCGGTAATGTAGCGCCGTTTGGGACCCTTTTTTGTCCTGAAACACCTCTTAGAACCGTTAACGACCGTTAATAAGAATGTTAGCTCCACCCCCTCGCCAAGTTCCAATTTTCCTTCGGCCGCGTGTCCTTCAACCTTCGTTGGGTTCCGCGCAATTGCTCGGGGCTTTATACAAGCGCTTCTCCACCGTGTTCGTTTCCTCCTTCGTATTTTCTAGTGCAAATAAATTTGCAGACAGAAAGTCCTGAATGAATAATGTTACAAGCTCAAATAATTTCGCTTTCTTTTCCAAAAGCTCTTTGCTTCAGCAATATAATCCTTGTGAGTTGTGGCTGATGATGAATGGAGAGAAGTGAACAGAGGGGAAGGAAGAAGATGGGGCGTGGTTATATGAATATAGGATTTTTATAGTGAAACTTGTACTCGGAGGCTTAGATTGAGTTTAGCCAAAAAAATTTCGGACTTTATTTCTAATTTTTCTTTCTTTGTACTTTCTCGGAAATGTGGAGCCGATGGTCACGGTGGTGTACTAGCGGTGGTATTGGCTTATTGAAGCAAAGTGTATTTGCAATTGTCAAAATCGGCCATGGTATTGAAGGGAAGAACCTTCATCCCCTTCATCCTCCATTGCTAGGTTTGAGGTATTTTACAGTGGAATGTAATGGAAGTGGAGGAAAGGTGGCGTCTTTATCAACTTTTTTCATTGACATCAAAAGGGGTATATCTTCATCGGCCTCGGTTTCTTCACCTTCTGCGAGTGACTCATCTGGGAATGGCGGCGACAACAACAACAATGGTGTGTCGCAAAATCTAGATTCTATAACCTTTGTAGAAGCTAAGAGGCTTATGAGATTGGTGGATGTAGAAACCCTCAAGACGAAGCTTGGTGCAGAAGGGAAGGAAGTTATTCCATACTCGGAGCTTCTTCACGCATGTCAGAACATTGGTATTGCTAGGAATCATGCAGAAGCTACAGCTTTTACTCGGGTTCTTGATGAAGCTGGGGTTATTCTTCTTTTCCGGGACAAGGTCTATCTTCATCCCGACAAGGTAAGGTTTAAACTATTTGATTGGTTCCCTTTTCCTGTTTCAATTTTCCCTTTGTATATGCTTAGCGTAGGAATGGAACCTGTGTTTGTGGGTCTCACAATAGGCATGAAATGATTAGGTGCAAATCTTTCGCCATAGGTGTGTGTATTTACTTTTCCTTCTTTTTAGTTAGAGGGCCCTTTAAACTGTTTGTAATTGCTACTAACCACAATCTGATGACGGTCCCATTGGTGTTTTATGGATTGTGAGACTAATAGTTTAAGCCTGCATCTTAGCCTTTTCCATCGTTAGATTGGAACCCAGAATTTTTTAGGCTCCTTTTTTTTATACAAATTTTTAGGCTTCTTTTGCCATAATAATTCCATTGCCGGTAAAAGTGGTATCTCTACTGAAGCAGTCTTCTTATTTGACGGTTTAATGCCTAAGATTTGAAAGTTTCTTTGGGATTTCAACTCAAGTTACTGAATACTGATGTTGATTTGTCATTTTCTTTTTGTGTTTTCTCCACTTTTTTCTTTCTTGCTAATTTGAGGTAGGAGGACTGACCCGGTTATGTTACATGTACAATGTTGAGTTTCAAAGTATTCAAACCTTGTATATCTACAATGTTTTCTGAGCAGCAGACATTATGAATGCTAAATATTTCAATACATCTTCTTAATGTTTTTTTTCATTTTTTCATGCTTAATATGATTAGTTCTCTACATTGGCACACTTGCAATCTCAAAAGTAATGCCATCTTAATTTACAAGAAGATTTAAATAACTTCATATTTCATGACTAAGTGTGGCATTTTTCAAGGGGGCACATATTAATATACTAGTAAAGATAACCTGAGATTTTATTTCAGTATAAACTGACAAGTTGTCTCATTGTTTGATGGCTGAACATCTTTTGAACTTGTTCTCTTTTGCTTACTCATATGTTAGGGCAATAACATTAGTACTAATAAGTATTAGTGTGTGTTTGGTATTGCTTAGTGCTCGTTTGGAATAGCTTATTTTTGGGCAATAAGTGTTTATAATTCGTGATTCACGGTATACGAGGTAAGTATGTGAGAGGAGTTTTTTCTCGGCTTGCGTAATAAGGACTTATTTCTCAAATATAAGCTCTTCCAAACGCAGGGTCAATAAGCACTTATTACGTAAGTCGAGATAAAATTCCTCTCACATACTTACCTCGTATATTGTAAATCACGATTTTGAAGCACTTATTGCTAAAAAATAAGCTATCCCAAACGAGCACTTAGTGATAAATGCCAATAAAAATTGGTCATATTTACCAGCAGCTTGGTAAAGAATGCTGAAGTCCTTAGAAATGACTTCATGGTTTTTAATTTTCTTCTTGATACTTGATTTTCGATGACATTATAAATTTGGTCATATTTACCATCCATTTGCAAGTATCTGCCTGTCTGGCACAAAACTATGCTGTGATCCTCGCTGTAATTGCCTGGATGGTAGCATATCTTTTGAGTCAAGCATCTTTATTTTTATACTTTTATTTTCGTCACTGATATTAGTCATAACTCCTGAAGTAATACGCAATTCAATCGTTTTCAAAGGTTTGAGCTTTACGGATTCTTCTGCTGTTTGTCCAAAATGTGATGTGTTCAGGTTGTTGATCTGGTTAGAAGAGCAGTACCACTGGCACTGACGGCTGAGGATGATCCAATGAGGGAGGAGTTAAAGATGCTTCAGGAGAAGAAAGAAGACATTGATGTGTTGGCACATAAGCAGGTCCGGCGCATCCTCTGGTCAGGACTGGGCTTTGGCATTGGCATTGTCGGGTTCTTCTTCCGGCTAACATTCTGGGAATTCTCATGGGATGTAATGGAACCCGTTGCATTTTTTACCACGACAACGGGCTTGATCATTGGCTATGCCTACTTTCTGATCACTTCAAGAGACCCTACTTACCAAGACTTCATGAAGAGGCTCTTCATTTCAAGGCAGAAGAAGCTTTTCAAAAAGAAAAATTTTGATGTTGAGAGATTCAGAGAGCTACAGACAAAATGCAGAACGCCTCTAGATTGCAATGCCACTTTAAAAAACAGAGTACGACTGGACTTGGATCTGGAAGATGCCTTTAAGTAAGGATTAACATTAATTTTTGGGTAGGTTTATACATTTTTTTGGAATATAACTTGATTAATCTTAACATTGTTCAGTTGCTCCCCCTCTGTTTTCATGCTGGCGGGGACAAATTCACCCATCTTTGCTCTGTTCTGCCTATAATTATATATTTCCTCCATTTTTCTTCAGCAAGGATAAGACACTTCGCATTCTCCTCTTCTTTCCTTAAAGTTTGGTAACTTCTTTGATACTGTCATTTTGTTAATGAACACTTGGTATCCGTTGTTCAAATGGTATTGATTATGGCTTGAAGAAATAAACTGTTTTCCCCCCTCTGTAAAGAGTTTTAAATTTTAAAGCTGCAGAGTTAAATTTTAACTTGCCAGATGATTAACCGAGATTAAATTTCTAAGAAATAATTTTTAAATCTTAATTGTTTTTAGCATGATTTTTAAAATTAATTGTTTTAATTGATATTCCTACTTCATGAACATCAAAGTGCATGTATATTTTTTAAATCAAGCCCTTTTTCTCTATTGTAAGGAGATGATGTGCTCGTTTAGAATAGTTAATTTTTTAATATTAAGTGTTTATAAATTGTGATTCACGGTATACGAGGTAAGTATGTGAGAGAAATTTTATCTCAACTTACGTAATAAACACTTATATTCAAAAAATAAGTATTCCCAAACATGCACGACATCATTTACCCATACTGTCGAGGATGAAAAGTTACGATAACCCAAGTAGTGTTGTTTAATATCATACAAAAGAAACCGTTTTTACATTAATTAAACGCGTTTTGTTTACATCATATGAATTCTAACAAATAAATTACCGTTTTTTTTACCTGAAAACAAATAAATTACTTCAACCATACGGTTTATTATAAAATTCTAACTTTGACATTGATGTGATTACATCAAAATCATGTTATATCCAAGGAGTCAATTGTTTAATGAGCTATCTTGCATATGCTTCCTCATCCTCTCCTCTCACAAGAAGATTCTAATTTTTTTTTTTTAAAAAAATGGTAGCGTAAATCGTGTAGAGACTAACACTATCTAATAATGGTTAGGCCTGATGAAAAGTTGAGTAAATTAGTGCCAACAGATTCGATTAAAACATTCTTTGATTATTTAAAAGTATTTCTTCCGAAGCATTACTTTCAAACATCAAAAATAAAATAAGATAAAATAAAACAATATACACAATAGATCAGCAAAATGGCTAAATGTACTCAAGCATCCATGTCAGCAAACATTTAAGTAACACCGCACAGCACCATCATTGAAATACAGAAGCAATATTACCAGGAATAAAACTGATGCACCTAGTCACAAGAGCCTGTACATGCTATTTTTCTTATAGATCAAAAACTCACCCTCAAGGCAATTCAGAAGTTCCACCACAGAATCTTCACTGGATCCATTGAAGTTCTTCAGAATATCATTCAACGTAGCCTGCATCAAATAAACATCCACGTTTTTCCTTAGCATAAAAGCTAAACAAATCCATCAAAGACAAGATTGAGTTTTAACTGACCCCTTCATGGTTCTTCAGCCACTCTACTACAGAACTCTCTGTTGCCTTCACTTTGATAGGATTTTCTTCATTTTGTTCACTGACTTTTTGGCGTTTGTTTGACAACTCCTCACAGACTAATGGAAGATTCTG
Organism: Inga oerstediana; assembly: GCA_963210345.1. Taxonomy (NCBI): domain Eukaryota; kingdom Viridiplantae; phylum Streptophyta; class Magnoliopsida; order Fabales; family Fabaceae; genus Inga; species Inga oerstediana. The sequence goes on along the minus strand of OY723405.1, from coordinate 11,607,024 downwards.
TACCTGGCAACCATTGGTAGGTCCGGTCGATTCCTCGTCCTTATCTGGGTCATTTCTTTTCATTGGACTCTTAGGAGACATGTCAATTTCCCCACTTTTTTCTTCCATGTTGCATGTATCTAACGGATTCTGCAATAAATCTGATGCCTCCTTCCCATCTTTCTCTGCTTGGCTGCTCCCGTGCTGAGTGCCTTCAAGAGATATTCCAGTGTTTTGCATTGTCAAATAAGTCTTGATCTGTAAATAGCTTACCTGACATCATAAAAGTCAAATTTATTCAATCTGATGCTCAACAAGTGAAATATAATTCCCCAGCCAACAGCCTGTTTTGACTCGTATTACAGTGAATGATGACTGTTCCTAAGATTGAATAGAATCCCTCGAAAGAAAACATAGTTTTTATTAGCAAGATTAAACTTTTGAAATCCACCAATAATTACTAATAACACCTCCCTCAGCTGCTAGTAGCTTTTGATACAAGTGAGCCACTATTGTTTGTCATTAGCTAACACATTATACAATAATGAGACGATCTCTGGTTAAACTACAAGGATATTTGCAATCAAAGGGACCAGTATGTACAAGGCAGCATGATTTTCATGCAGATAAAAAAATTTGAATTTAAAACCAGAAAGTTGTTCCCTAGGAGTAAAAACAGGGCTGCAGGTTACGTTTACGTCAATTGTTATATTAAACTCATATCATGAAAGCCAGAGATTGAACTCACTTCTTCTGGTAACTCATTTTTTATAGGCTTCAATTTTTCTGTAGATCCAACCTTCAGAATAGCACCCTGAATTTCCGAGACGATTTCAGGTGTCAGTCCAACCATCTCACAGAATCTAGTCCAATCAAAAGGCAATCCTTCTCGGGCAGCTTCCAGTACATAATCAGCAACAGTCTGTTCTTTTATAGGAGCTGATCTGCTTGGAAGGTTCTGAGATAAAGAAGTTAGAAAGGGGGAGAAATTATATAGAGAATCATAGTAGTCTCACATCATTGAAGATGATCACAAACTAACGAGACATACAGCAATCATCTGAATAGAAAGGCCATCTTCCTGCCACATTTTCCAGGCCTCGTACTTTGCTTGCGTCAACTTCTTTGGTTCATTGGTTAGACTTACAGTGGACACTTTCCTTACTGCAGGAGCTTGCAAGCTTGCTTCTCTATCCAGTGAAAGGTTCAATCCTTGCGACAATTGCTGAATAGCTTGAAGAAAATGATCTCCATATTTGGTTACCAGGTGCTACACAAAATTATTCATATTTCAAATAATAGGAAGCAAACAACACTGAAAGGAGCAAATGTTGCGGAAATTGGGAAATCCTTTTTGCAAGTGAGATCAATATAAAATATAAAAACTCCAACAAGTTATATAATTTATAAATTGTTAATAACCCGGCTCATCTTTTTTTTTTTCAGACTCCATGCACAATGCATGGAATCCACATCTAATTTTGATGTTTAACAAGATCATCCTTTATTTTAATTGGTTAATGGTCAATGCTTATCCTTGTTGAAATAATACTGGGCCAATTTGCAAAACATTTAATGCACTTACTAGTATTAAACTTTAATTTTAGCAAACTAAAGAACTACCTGATTCACACCATCAATGTTTGCTAGCCTTGCTTTTGTAGATGGTCTTTGCAGTGCAATTTTCTTGATTGTCTGATCGCCACAAATGGCATATCTACATAATGGTACAACAGTTCCATTAAGAAATCAATCAAATCATGAATAAAAAATGTAGTTTTAGGAGGAAAAACCCTACGGAGCTGTTTCAACACTTCTTGCAAGTTTCATTCTCTCTTCCAAAAGCATTTGGTAGAGTTGCACCTCAGCCTGGTAGAGAAGTGCAAAAGATTCAAGAGTTGACAAATTCAAAATGAAGAGTCAAAGATGCAGGCCTCATGTTGCTCATAAACAAAAATAAAATAAAGCACAGTGAAACCGTTTCTACTTCAACATGTGATTGTCAATAAGCAAGCAAGAGAAAAGAAAGCAAGCATTTCAGCATTTTAAAAATATTTATGAATAATCAAAATAAAAGTACATATCTGGTCAAAAGATGAGTTGAATAAACAACATAAGAACGGCTGATAGCTAACCTCTGAAAAACCTTCAGTATCTGAAGTGGCTAAACTTTGGAATTCTTCTGGGGCAGATCTATTTTCCTCCTCATCAAGCATTTCAGCAGTTACTGTCAGAACTATGGGTGGTTGATAATCCGGTGTAGAAGAGGCCAGAAATTGCATTCCTTTTGAACTGACACTGATTCATGAAGGTAGGTATGGTTAACAATGTGGGTTTGATTAGGAAACATACTTGAATGCTGTGGGAATAAGGGCTTATAATAATTGGCTAGATGCATGCAGAACAAAAATGAGAAGTTTATACACTTGAAACAATTACTGTGGTCTTCCCAAAAACTTAACAACAATCTACCTCACAGTTCTGTACATGTCATTAACAGTCTCCTTCAAATAACCTGTAGAATATTGGAAGTCAGTTATTAACTACACCACCTACCACTTTTTTGTATAACATTATTGCGTAAAATGAAAGATAATATGAGATTTTAGGTAGTATCCCCAGTGTAAATGATTGGACGAGGAAATACTCGGAGAACATACTAATATACTCAACTCTAACTAGGAAAAGGGAAATATACAAAATGCTGTTACATGGACTTTACCCATACAACTTAACTCTTCATAATTCCACTCTTACTTTCTTCTTCATCAAACTCTAAAACACTTGACCATATTTATACTACTTTTCATTACTCTTCAAATTCTACTCGCATGAATAATATTTATTACATGAATCAGACAACTATAGAATAACCTCACAATACTAGGCACATAAATGAAACATACAATGCTAAAAGTCTCACTCCTAAACACAAACTTCTAAAAGTCACGTGATATTTAAATTTATTATTTGTAACAGTTAATCCTACTTCAGAACAAATTGAACTTTGATCAGAAAGTACGCAATAAGAAAGACATGCGAGAATTCATCAAGTTGTTTAAACAGAAAGGTCAAAATTCACACACACATGTATATTTCGAAGATTTGTTTCCTTGATGGTTTGCATGTTGATAATGCTGTAGCTAAGTTGAAACTTGAATGCCCTCAGCTATAATGCAGTAGAAAGAGAGACTATTCCTTCATTGGATTGAATTTAAATGAAGCCACAATGGGGAAGGGGTCTCTTTCCTTCCTTCCCTATCAAACATTAAGATAGGCAGGTGCAGGATGTTGAGACAATCCAGAAGGAAACTTGGTCATCCATCCATGGCCTCTTGCCACTGTAACTTTGTGCTTTCAATATAATCATAAAGATTTTAAATACAAATGAAGTTACCCACTCTTTAATTATGTCTTTATACAGCAAGTTTGAGACTGTCTGAAGTAATAGTGGGCATGGACTTTACCGAAATTGGCATGTGTGATTCCATTATCTCAAGTTCCCAATCTACAACAATCTTTTGGCCAAAAAATAAAGCAGAAAGAAAAGAACCCTATTACACAAGTTCCATGACTCACAATGCTATTGCACCGTTGATAAGGATTTTCCCTTGAGTGATTTGACTTGTCAAACAACACAGAAGGTGCACAGTCAATGTCAAATTTCATTCAGTAATTCTACTGAAATCAAAATAACCTTGAAGCGAGAACATGAATCAATAAAACAATTTGACCACAAATAACAGCTTTAGCCAGATAAATTATTTCCATTCAAAGTACCATGAGAAATTAATTGATGTCCTAGCGCTTTCCACCAATTTGATGGGTGATCTTTCCCAAGACCATGAAGAGGAAGCTTGTCAAACTGAGCATCAAGAATTTTCTTGGCCTGTAAGCCACCAGCAAACACAATTATCAGCAATTGGAAGGTCATTTTAAAACTCTAGCAATATTAAGGACGAATGAAAAATTAAGCAGGTAGTTAGACTGAAAAAGAAAAAAAGCAAACTGCTATTATTTCACACTAAAATATCCCCCTGTTTTGATGTTTAAATTCTTACTCGAGACCCACGCAGGATGTCAATGGGCATGTTCAGGCCCCATCTTCCCCCGCATGATTGAATGCAAGCCAGTAGAAGAAATACTTCTGTTGACATGTCCCGTTGCTTCTTTGAGACAATGCAGTTATCACAATTTCCTACAACCAAGATTTAAAGGAATCTATGAGAGCAAATATGTGACAATAAGATGCCACGTGTTTATCATTGGGGCGCATGTTATCAAGAAAAGCGTTAATATATGCTATATAGAGTATCACACCATCTTTTGGTCCACAACAATTTTAACCTAACACGTGTATCTTCATGTGTATCAATGTCAGAAACTCATAAAGTGGGGGCAAAGCAATCCTACAATGGCACCAAATACTCTCTTTCTGTTATCTCCATTCCCACACTATTATCAACATTATACAAATAAAACAATGAGAATCAGGCTTTGGGTGCATTTACTAAAAGCCAATTAGCTTCATATACTACGTTTAGCCTATCAATATTTAACCAGGCTCAGAAAATCAGTTCAACAGCAATCCAGTTAAGTCAATTTACTAGGTTATCAAATCATATCCCAATAGGAAATGTTACATGCAAATGGCAGTAGGAGCAAGTCTAGTTAATTAGTTTATTTAATGTATGAGCAAAACAACGGGCTCTTTCAAAGTCAATGAAAATATAAAGCAGCTTAATAACGGGCTTACAAGTGACAAAACATTTATATTAAAATATCTAAGTGAAAGCCAAACCACATCTATCAGATGAAACATTTTCCCCAAAGTATTCAAGCAAAAACTTTCTTCTGCAAGTTGTCAGCAAGCAATAGCGTTCAGCCGCCATTAATGATTCCATGACGGCTTTTCTTTGTTTTGCCTGTTACATAGTGAAGAAAAATGAGCCATCAACTTCAATCCTCACTAAACCACAACTCTTCTGCAACAATGATCTGATCCAAGTAACTGAAGAAGGGGAAAAAAGTTAAGATATATGCACATGTCAATTCCAGCAAGATAAATCAAAAAATACATACTGTTTGTAATTCTCCACAATAAAACTTGCCCTTTGTAAAGTCGCTTCTTGTGTAGTAAAGACAACAAACAGAAGCTATACCATCTCGACCACATCGCCCACTTTCCTGGTAGTAGGACTCCGGGCTCTTAGGGCAGCCATAGTGAATCACCTGTCTTATGTCAGGCTTATCTATACCCATACCAAAAGCAACAGTTGCTACCATGACTCGCAGTTCATCTCTAACAAATAATCTGAAGAAATCAGTAAATGCCTTAGTTTGCTGCAATAAGTACTGAAATGCCTTGGGCAGTATTGATCATAAAATTGAAAGGGGGCTTAAGGGAACAAACACGCTATTCACTCAGTTTGATCACAAGGATTAGGATTTAATTCGCTATTCCAGACATATAGAGGACAAGATAAGCACCTATGAGATTCCTCACGAGATTTATTACTCATTTGACCATGATACATCCCAGCTGCAACACCTGCTTCCAAAAGTGACTTGGAAATCTATGCAAAATAAGATTAAGAATAAGGGGGGGAACTGCAGCAGATATAATTTGACAGAATTTAAACTGTAAGAAATTCAAATAAGAGAACTAGAGGGAAAAGCATCAAGTTCGGGGGAGATAGAACACCAGTTCACCAAAACAATTGGTAAGACAGTCATGAAATATTGATAGAAGAGAAGTTAGACAAAAAAGCAGTTCCAATCTTTGCATATTTAATTACAAAAAATGTGGTAGTTTATCACTATATCTAACCAAGAGTTCATAAATTTTAAAGAAGTTGAATTGAATAAAGGTTGAATGATCTCATATTACTCATGCACAATGAACATATATTCCTCACCACATCAAGCATGGCTTTAATTGTGATTAAAACTTCAGTGAGTATATTCACAAGTGGGCAGCAATTCAAGCAAATTTTCAAGATGAGAAAGAGAGACAATTAACTGATTTTATCGTTCAGGCATGTGGCAGGGACAATGACGGCAGGGTAAAACTATTTTGGGATTCATCAGAAATGTTTTACAGCACAGTACCTGTTCCACATCTTTGACTGTAGTGCAGTAGATTATAGTGGAACCACCACTAGCTACTTTTTTCGAAATCTCTTGCACAAGCTCATTTACAAAATGTTGTCCGGGGTTAAAAGGCTTGACAACATAGAAAAGATTGGTGCGATCAAATGAACCAACCGAAACATAAGGATTGCACATCTTCAAGGAACTGATTATGTCAACTCGAACCCTAGAAGTATGGCATGATGAAGTTAAAAGTGTACTATATATGAAAAAAATCATCAAAGTATGATAACTAGATGAAGCATTATATAATTATATAAATACATCAAATAAATTTAAGAAAGAAGAACTATCAACAATTCTTTTTAACAGTTATATGCTTCATTAAAAGCTGATGTGAAAGGCAATTACTTTTCAGTAGCAGTTGCAGTTAGGCCAACAAAAGGTACATCAGATAGAACACCACGTAACTTGTCTAGTTGCTTGTATTCCACCCTAAAATCATGGCCCCATTCTGATATGCAATGTGCCTCGTCAACAGCAAAAAGACAAATACCTGCCTCCAGCAAGTTCAACCAGAAGCTGCAGAAATGAGCCGAAAGTAACTATGAATATTCACAAACAGTATTATCTCAAGTAAAATCAAACATGTAAATAAGTACACATCAAGAAAGAAGCACTGGGTTGATTGCTTAATGACTCAAACTCAAAGGTTAATGTAGATATCCTATAAGATTATATTATTATTTATTTTATCATGTAATTATCCTTAGTGGCGTAAGATTCATAAATTATAATTTAAATAGAAGCTTTTGGACCAGGGGTTATATCAGCCCATGTCATAGTACCCTAAAGCAATAGAAGTATTATTAGCAAGACCCAGTAGATGATCCATCGATTTATTCCAATACCTGGTAGGAATTGAGCACGCTTTCTCAGGAGTCAAGAACAGAATGTCAAATTGGCCACTCTCAGCTTTAGTCTGGACAGTGGGGTCAGTCTGTGCGCTCCCGAGATACTCAGCTCTGATACCCCGTTGTTTCAAAGCCATTACCTGTTTGCCCATTACTTTTATGTGAGATAATCAGTATTCTAAGGTATAGTAAGGCATTGATAATTTGAGATCATAAAAAGAAGAATAGAAAGCCAAAAGCTTATATGCGCATAAATAAATTATTTCACCTGGTCTTGCATTAATGAAATAAGAGGGCTAACAACTATCCCAGTCTTTCTAGCAACCAATGGAGGTACCTGATAGCTGTTTAAAGCGAAAAAAACATGGACAAACAATTAGAGTTTATTTTTTACCCCTCAGAGCTAGGTAAGATGGTTCAGGATTAGTAGTGTGCTGAAGGTTTTGTTTTTTGTTTTTTGTTTTTTGTTTTTGGTTGGGGGAATGCTTTTTACCACAAGGACTTCCCACTACCAGTAGCCATGACTACCAAGCAGTCCCTTTTCTCTAATATTTTCTCGATGACATCCTTCTGATACGGGCGGAACTCGGAGAACCCGAAGTATTTCTGCAATACCCAGTAGCCAAAAAAAATGAGTCATGAAAAACCGTACGATTAAAATCGCTAGTACATTCTTCGCGAATTTCAATTTTGATGAGCAGTTACGCGATAATCGCATGCCTTATAGCAATGCATATTTTTCAGATTAAGAAAGCAACAAGAACAGAACTTTTCTCACTCATCCACGACGAAATAGAAAGACGGTAGTATGTTCCCGAATTTTTTCCTTTTTTTTTTTTCAAATGACGGCAAAGATTCAGAGTTCTTGCGTAAGGATGAGAATAAGGCCGGAACAAATATCATTTCCATTGAAGGAATCATGAGGAGAACCAAAAGAAATCCAACCGTATGCATTCAATCACTTCATATCATAGCTTATCAATCACTTCCATTTTGCATTTAGAAAAAGAAAAAATCAACAATCAACTTCATGGCAAAAGAGAATGAATACCTTCAGAACCGACTCCATAGTTCAGTGGAGAAGATGGGGGACCCGAGAAATGACTAAACACCACGCAAGTGTTAGCTTGTAATAGGCCCGTAATACTCGGACGTTCCCGCCAATTTCTTTCTGCCCCCTCTTGGTCGAAAGTGTAATGCCTTTTAAAATCTGCCTAGCAAAATACCCACCGGTTAATTTTGACCCACTTCCAACTTGAAGTTTTGTTTTGTTTTGTTTTTTTTTGGGAATGGAAACTTAAAGCTAATTCTAGATTTTTGCTTTTTCACCTAATCAGACTTTAGTGCTTGTTTGAGATTACGTTTAAGATCCCTAAAAGTGTTTATTCATATAAATTTAGATAAAATTTTTCTCATATACTTATATTATATATCTTAAATCATGATTGAAAAGCTGTTTTTTTAAAGATTTTAATCACTATTCCAAATAAATACAGTGCAGCCGTGCCAACTTTTTTAATGTTTATAAGTATTTTTTCATCGTTTGAGATAAATATATAAATAAAGTTTTATCTCAACTTATGAAAAAACATTTAAAAACACATTTTTAACAAGTACTAAACACTTATGCATGAGAAGGCTTGTAGGAGGCTAACTAGCTATTTAAATTAGTGGTTGAAGCTAATCTTTTTAACGTGATTTATGATATACAAGATAAGTATGTGAGAAAAGTTTTATCTCAATTAACGTGAATATATTTTTTGAACACCAACTCAAACAGATTCTAAATCTCCTCCCTTCAACCAGCTTAACACCCCCCCCCCCCCCAATGCAGTCCAAATTAACCATAAACTAAATATGTTTTCTAAAACATTATATGAAGATCTAGAAATAAACAAGTCACTCCCTTCTTAACTTGATAGAAAACATAATATTTACAAATTTATATCTTATACAGCATAAAATTAAGATTTTTGATAATAGAAATATATTATTACTATGGGTGTTAAGAATGATCGGTTTATCACATATGTTTAACTACTCTAATATTGATGTTATCAAAAATTCAAAATATAAAATTTATATGTTATACACAGTGGAATTTATCTTGAGTTTAAGATATTTTTAAGTACTTAAATATTACCCACATGTTTAATTATAGATTTCTGGTAATTTATTTCTATTTCTTTAATAATTTTTCTATATATATTTAATGAGATTTAAATTTAAATGTTAAAAAGATGAGGATGAGTACAATTTATAAATTATATAATTTTACCAGGAAATATACTAGAAGACCCGTTAACCAAAAAACGAAACCATGATAGGGAGATAATCGGAGACTTCTGGCAATTCTCAAATCTGCCCCAAACAAAGTCGAATTTACAGGGAACTCGCGAGGACAACATCAGTCTCTCCTCTCACGAACGCTTCTTGAATCAGAATCAATCTAGTAAATCCCTTCATCGCTTTAGAACTACACTTTTCTTGGCATCAAAATTGTGAAAACCTCAGTTTTTTGAAACGCGGTATTTCTGGTTTGAAATCAGATGTACCAGTGGAGGAAGTTCGAGTTCTTTGAGGAAAAACACGCAGGAAAATGCGCGATTCCTGAGGAGGTGACAGGGAAGATCGAATGCTGCTCAAGCGGGAGAGGGAAGGTGGTGATTGGCTGTGATGACGGCAGCATCTGCTTGCTTGATCGCGGCCTTAAGTTCAATTATGGGTTTTCCGCTCATTCCTCCTCCGTTCTCTTTCTCCAGCAGCTCAAGGTTCAATCTCTAATTTTCTCTCTCTATCTCTCATAATGCAATTGAAATTGTTTCGTTCGGGTTTATGGAAAAGTGATAACTAGTACTGGTTTTAATGCGGTTTGTATTATGATTGCTGATGATGCGTAAACATATTCAGTAAAGGATGAAGGAATGAAAGAGCTGGTCAAGTGTTTGAAATATCTTAAGAAGCCCATAAATTTGTTGAAGCTATACATCCTCTTCTGTACTTGTTACTTTTGCTTCAGTAGCTGAATTACCAAAACCCCTTTTAGCCCTTAAACTAGTGTGAATATTGGTGAAAGAATTATTCAGATATTTATTGCTAGTTGTTATAACCCATTTTTTTCGGTTACCTATGAGTTTTGACTTTCAAATATTTGCATGATTTTCGAATAATTCCTTCATTCGTTGATGAATCAGCAACGGAACTTCTTGGTAACAATTGGAGAAGATGATCAAATAGCCCCCCAACAGTCAACTCTGTGCTTGAAGGTTTTTGACCTTGATAAGATGCAAGACGAGGGTTCAAGCACGACCAATCCTGAATGCGTTGGTATATTACGAATATTCACTAATCAATTTCCCAAAGCAAAGGTAAATGACACTGTTGTGCATGCTTGTTATGCTTACGTTTTACTTGGATATGTTTATACTGAAACTCGATTTGTAACTCGATTTGATTCTTCCAAGCTCTCATTTTGATGTTGTGGAAACCGTGATATACTACAGATTACATCTTTCATAGTCTTTGAAGAAGTTCCACCTATACTGCTCATAGCTATTGGCTTGGACAATGGTTTTATTTACTGCATCAAAGGAGACATTGCACGGGAACGTATTACCCGTTTCAAGCTTCAGGTGGAATACCATTCAGAGAAAACCCTTTCGTCTATAACTGGCCTTGGATTTAGGGTGGATGGTGAATCCCTTCAATTGTTTGCTGTAACTCCAACTTCAGTGAGCTTGTTCACTATGCATGATCAACCACCAAGAAGGCAAACACTAGATCAGATTGGATGCGGTCTCAACAGTGTGGCAATGAGTGACCGCTCTGTATGCAATTACATAGCTCATTAATTATCAATGAATTTTATTGCTAGCTATATACTTTTTCTGTAAAAGCTAAATGTTTTTATATGGTAACGTAAACAGGAATTGATAATTGGACGACCTGAGGCTGTATATTTTTATGAAGTTGATGGGCGTGGTCCTTGTTGGGCTTTTGAGGGAGAGAAGAAATTTCTGGGATGGTTTCGTGGATACCTTTTGTGTGTTATTGAAGATCAAAGAAATGGAAGACATACTTTCAACACCTATGACTTAAAGAATCGTTTGATAGCTCACAGTGTATCGGTTAAAGAAGTTTCTCATTTGCTGTATGAATGGGGTAACATAATACTCATAATGACTGACAAATCAACTTTGTGTATTGGGGAAAAGGATATGGAAAGCAAATTGGACATGCTTTTTAAGAAAAATTTATATACGGTAGCAATCAATCTTGTTCAGACCCAACAAGCTGATGCTGCAGCTACTGCTGAAGTGCTAAGAAAGTATGGGGATCATCTATACAGCAAGCAAGACTATGATGAGGCAATGGCCCAGTACATCCATACCATTGGTCATCTTGAGCCTTCATATGTGATACAGAAGTTTTTGGATGCTCAAAGAATCTATAACCTTACAAATTACTTAGAAAAGTTGCATGAGAAGGGTCTTGCTTCTAAAGATCATACCACTCTACTATTGAATTGCTACACCAAATTGAAAGATGTTGAAAAGCTTAATTTATTTATTAAAAGTGATGACAGCGTCGGAGAACATAAGTTTGATGTGGAAACTGCAATCAGGGTTTGTCGTGCTGCTAATTACCATGAACATGCAATGTATGTTGCAAAGAAGGCCGGGAGACATGAGTGGTACTTGAAGATCTTGCTTGAAGACCTTGGTCGGTATGATGAGGCTTTGAGATATATTTCAAGTCTTGAACCCAGTCAAGCAGGAGTAACAATTAAGGAGTATGGTAAGATTTTAACAGAGCACAGGCCAGCTGAGACGATCGAGATCCTCATAAGGCTTTGCACAGAGGATGAAGACAAAAAAGGAGCTTCAAATAGTGCATATATCTCTATGTTGCCATCTCCTGTTGACTTTCTTAGCATCTTCATTCATCATCCCCAATCCCTAATGGATTTTCTTGAAAAGTATGCCAACAAGGTCAAGGACTCACCTGCTCAAGTGGAGATTCACAACACACTGTTGGAATTGTATATATCCAAGGAATTGAACTTTCCTTCAATATCTCAAGTTACTGATGATGGAGATCTTAACCATAAGGTAGCATCAGTGAAATCTACTATGTTAAAAGCTCAGTCAAATGGAACAAGTGCTGATCACAAAAGTTCAAAAGAGGAAACAGATCGTCTAAAAAGGCATGAGAAAGGTCTAAGCTTACTCAAGAGTGCATGGCCACCAGAGATGGAACATCCACTTTATGATGTTGATTTAGCAATTATCTTGTGTGAAATGAATGCTTTCAAAGAAGGACTGTTGTATTTATATGAAAAGATGAAACTCTATAAAGAAGTGATTGCTTGCTATATGCAGACACATGATCACGAGGGGCTAATTGCTTGCTGCAAAAGGCTTGGGGATTCAGGTAAAGGAGGGGATCCTTCCCTTTGGGCGGATTTACTTAAATATTTTGGCGAGCTTGGAGAAGATTGCTCCAAAGAAGTGAAAGAAGTTTTGACTTATATAGAGAGGGATGATATTTTGCCCCCAATAGTTGTCCTTCAAACTCTTTCAACAAATCCATGCCTCACACTTTCTGTAATCAAGGATTACATTGCTCGAAAGCTTGAACAGGAATCTAAGATGATTGAGGAGGACAGACAAGCAATTGAAAATTATCAGGTTGGTTCCCCCGGAAAAAAAAGGATGATGATGGCGCATTTTGATATTTTATGCCAAGTTTTGAAATCCAGACTAGACCAACTGGCCAGTAAACCGATCCGGTCCGAGCATCGACCCAATTCGCTCTCCCCCCCCCCCCCCCCCAAAATCATTTTTTTTTTTTAATTTCTTTATAATTTCATATTAATAACCCTGAAATCTTCAATTTCTCACCGGTTTGGCCCCGGGTTAGCTCCAGTTTGACCCATTGATCTTTGACCCAGTACCCCAGCTGGTTCAATGGCTGGTCCGAGTTTCAAAACCTTGATTTTATGTCTCACTTTCCATCCATGCGGTGTCCATCACATGTGGCCAATAGCTCTTACGACTCCTTTCATATTCTAGTATACCTGATAATTTAAGCAGAAGTTGTATTTAATATTATTTTTATATTCAGGTGGGAAAGAATTTCAATGATTTTTCTCTTGGTGCAGGAAGATACACTCGCAATGAGAAAAGAGATACAGGATCTTAGGACAAATGCCAGAATTTTTCAATTAAGCAAGTGCACTGCATGCACTTTCACTCTTGATCTCCCAGCAGTTCATTTCATGTGCATGCATTCGTTCCATTTGCGCTGCCTTGGGGATAATGAAAAGGAATGTCCTGAGTGTGCTCCTGAATACAGGTCTGTCTTAGAAATGAAAAAGAGTTTGGAGCAAAATTCTAAGGATCAAGATAGATTCTTCCAGCAAGTGAGGAACTCTAAAGACGGGTTCTCTATAATTGCTGAATATTTTGGGAAAGGGATTATTAGCAAAACAAGTAATGGAACCACCTCTGGTCTCAGAACTGGAAGCACATCTTCTGGCAGTGGCTTCTGAGGTGTAGCTTTTTGCCACTCATTTTAAGAGTTCTTCATGAAGGGGGCGGGCCTGGATTCTTGATGTTCGATGAAATTGATCATGTGGAGATGTACTTTTCCATCAGCGCTTGCTGACCAACCTTTATGGTCTGCTTGAACAGTATTTGTGTATTTACCCCAATTTCCTGGCTTTTAAGTTGATGTGTTGTTCATTTACCAGGCCAGGGAACATTCCTGAATGGTACGGCTGTTTTGCCAGAGAGTATTTTTGTAGATTTGATGCATGCTATATCGCACGGGTTTTTAACAGAATAATTCTCTTGACGACCTCAGCAAAATATTGGAGAATACTCTTGAGGGAAAATGTCTAGAGTTTTGGTGTGAATTCAAGGTAGAAGAATTGTGGTTATCATGGCAGTTTATTTTTTCTGGGACATCGCATATGAGATTTAAGTGCTTATTTGGATTAACAGTGGAGAAGTAATTTTTTTTTTTTCATTTTGACTTTTGTAAAAATCAGATTGAAAAAAAGTCAAATTGTAAATGTGATTTGTGTTTGGATTGGCCGTGGCAGAAATGGTTTTTTTTAACCCTGAACCTATTTGGATTAGCGTGTGAAAAAACCTTAGGTGGAAAATGACTGAAAAGGGTATGAATCTTATTAAATACTACATATATATATATATATGTATATATATATATATATTATGATAATTAATGTGAAAAAATCAAGGTTCTGAAACCCGGACCGGTCACTGGACCGGTCAAGGTACTGGGTCAAGGGTTAGTGGGTCAGATCGAGGTCAAACCGGAGCTAAACCGGGGCTAGATCGATCAGGAAGGGAAGATTTTAGAATTATTTATATGAAAATTTGAATAAAATATCAAAAAAATTAAAAAAATCGGTCAAACTGTAAGAAAACCGGTCAAACCGCGTGAAATCCGGTCGAATCGGGGTCAATAGTCAAACTGGACCGGTGGTCCGACGGTTTCGTGGTTGGACCGGCCGGTCCGGTCCGGTCTTGACAACACTAGAAAAAATGTAGATAAAATTTTATAAAAAAAAAAAAAAAAAGTTCAGTAGCAGTAAAGAATTTGAAAGGCAATAAATGCCCCCAACGGTTGGAAGTCGTTCAGAAGCAGTAAAGAAGCACCTAGAGGCAGCTTATTGTAAAAGCTGTTTTTTTTTTTAAAGCTTTTTTCTTTTAAAGCCCAATGGATAATGACGCATGCTCAAACGATACATTATATGCCAACTAGGCTTCTCATGCCCAACTAAGCTTTTTTCCTTTTGTACCGTGAGGGATTTGGAGGGAAGAGAAGGGATGGAAAATTTTTATGAGTTGAATTTTAAAAGATTGAAGAAGTGGGGTAATAAAATTTTAATAAAGAGAATATATAAAATAAAAGAGTAAGAAAAATTAATTAAAAATTGTTAATCTCATTTCTCTAATTTTTTTAAATTTAACTTAAAACAATTTTTCCTCCGCCCACTTTCCCTCCCCTACCCTCAGACCAAACAAGCCCTAAGTGGTTTTATTTATGCAAAAGCCATGTAAAAGTGATAAAAGTGTAAAATTTTTATTTGCCTGGTAATGCATGGCTCATTAGCTCTGTTTTATTCAATTTGATGTCTCATCTCACCTATGATTTGTATGTTAAACTATTCCCATGATCTTTCTTGCTCGCTAAAGATAATTAGGGTCTTACTTCATGTCTTCATTGTTCATATGGATAAAATTTAGAATAAAAAATGGAAGAAGAGCCCTTTGAATTTTATAGAGTAAAGGGCAAGTTGAATCTTATAATTGCGGTGAGCGTGGATCGAACACGCGACCTTCAGATCTTCAGTCTGACGCTCTCCCAACTGAGCTATCCCCGCAGATGTTACCTATTTATCAATGTTTAGTATATATACGTAATACTTCAATTCCCCTTCCTCTTCCACCCCGCCACCATGTCGAGCTGTCATTTTGGTGGTATAGCTATTCGAGTCTACCAATAAGAAGTGACTTCACATGATGACCAGGACAAGAAAATTGTTGATAATCCAGCCGATATTCATTATAAAGTTTCCTCGCAGGCCTAGGAAGTAGAAATAAACAACACCAAAATGCAATAGAAAAACAAACTTGAAGCATACAGATAGAAATGAGGGGCA
The DNA here is from genome assembly GCA_963210345.1 of Inga oerstediana. Classification (NCBI taxonomy): domain Eukaryota; kingdom Viridiplantae; phylum Streptophyta; class Magnoliopsida; order Fabales; family Fabaceae; genus Inga; species Inga oerstediana. The sequence goes on along the minus strand of OY723405.1, from coordinate 11,591,343 downwards.
AGATGTGTGTTTATAACTCTTCATTAATGCCAAGGAATTCGAAATTTGAGTTCTTTTGGGCTTGAGGGTAACTGTTAATTATAAAATGATCCTAAAGAACTTGAAATCGCTAAATTATAATGAAGATCCAGTGCAGCTTCCAAAGCGACGAGTTGAGTTCTTCTGTGGCTACAATGTGAAATTGTCCAAATATAACAGAGCTATTACAAGAAAAGTTTTCTGTATTCATCTGCCTCTCGAGCCATCTCTTCAAAGCTTCTATCTTTCCTCTCCTTATCCAAGTCAAGCTTTTGCTTCAATTCCTTCTCCTTCTGATCCAACTGCACCATTGACAAACAGCCAACAAACAATGAATATTAACTCAATCACAGTGTCAATATCAACAGCATTGACTTCACTGAAATGAAAATTTCTATCCTACCACATCATAGATCTCATCATTCTTCTCAAAATCGCCACCTATTCTCGGGATGACATGAATATGAACATGAGGAACAGTCTGCCCAGCTTGAGGGCCATCCTAATCACAGAAAGATGATTTAATAAGTTTTGTGAAATTCAATAGCCTGGCAAGCAACATAGTCATCTGCAGATAATATTGCATACAAGCAAAAAGCCACAAAGCTGAACTCCCCTCATGTGCACAACGAAGTTGGTGTCTTTGTCCAAGTCTTAGTTCACAGATCAACAACAAATATGCATAACATCAAATGGTACAGAAAAAAGCTACTTTCAAATTTAGGGAGTTTAGTTACCAAACATTGGACAAGCTTTATTACAAACAGACAAAATGCAAATATAGTAATTATTTGGTCACAAAAGATATGAGAAGGAAAATATGCATTAAGAATCTTAATTACAGTACAATTAATTTTCAATTATAGGCTTAAAAGAAAGGCTTGGTGACAACAAAAAGCGCACACCAAGAACCAGATAACTTCCAGAAATTACATACGCACATATATGTATATATTTCAAAGAACAAAACATACTGAAAAATTATGTGCACCCTCCTACTGTCTTACTTGGATGGCAAATGTAAGTGATGATGCCTTGTGGTAATTCTCAAGCTGCGCACCAACTTTTTGTGCATTGAGCCACAAATCAGAAGTCTCATCAGCAGTGAGGTCAACAAATCGCTTCACTTCCCGCTTTGGACAGATGAGCACATGTGAATACTGTTAAGTCAATCAAGTTCACTAAATGCAATTGTTTTTTACAAATTTTATTCTTAATACTTGAGGTTTTTAGAATATGCCAAATCTAGCCATTCCACCAGCATCTTCAAATAGAAGCTGGCAGGCATATGGATAAGTGCTAAAATTCTATAGATATTCCCAAATCAAACAAGCCAACTGTCCAACCAAACAAGCTTTCGCGAGATGGAATAACTACTCAGTGGCTCGTCTATAAACAACCACCGAGTCTTTATCTGTGTGTGTGTGACGATGTGTTAACGCATAGTTATATAATTATTTATGCGCTGCAATACGAACAACAGGCAAGTTTGGGTTTCTCTTATTTTCCGAATGAACAGTGACATGTTACTTTCCGATAATGGAATAATCATCCCAAACCAGCACAGAATTGTTGATACTCATAAAAAGGATATGACCTGAAAAATGACGAGGAGAATTAATCAACAAAGAGTCTCTTTTCAGTTAAGGGAACACAGACTTCGTAAACAACTTTGCAAAGAAGACAACTAGTGAGCCCCTTTTACTGGTTTCAGTACCGTTCTTCGAACCAAAAGAAGAAAAACGGACGCAAAGAACAGCGAACATACCAGGAAGAAGAGGACGCAGGTTAACCATGGCATAAGAAAGATTGGTGGAATAGAACACTTCACTCTGGTCTATCTTGTAAGGCCCAAAAGTGTAGTGTTCCGCAGTCATCTGCGAAAAGCACAAGCAAAGAAACCGAAAATTTACATGGAAACCACAAGAGAGAGCAATTTTACAGTTGAAATATTGAATCGATTTGTATTTACCTTGACGGTGGACGAGAAGATCGGTCGTGGTTTTGCCGATATTGAAGAATGTCGAAGAAGAGAGTGAGAATTGGGAGCAAGCGATGGTACTATGCGGAGCAACAGCTGCTTTACCATGTTCTCCTCGGAAAACCATTTCGGAATATTATTTTAAATTAAAACATGAATTAATTTTTATTTTACCAATTATATTTGGTCAAACTCTTAGAAAAATTTCTTTAAAAAAATAATTCAACATCGGGCCCAGCCCAATGTGCTAAATGAGCCTGAAAAACGACCCAAAACTGAGGAGAGTCTACTGGCCAAAAAAAAAAAGAGGAGAGTGTCTCTCTAGTCTCTAGTCTCTAGCCCTCGATCCTCATTCTACTCTATCCAGTCGGATAAAAGACAAGTTCTTCACGGTCGAGCTGCTCTGCTCTTCAACAATGGCGTCCTTCTATAACGCCGTTATGGCTACCAGTAGTGACAACAGATGGAATATGGCCTCTCTTCGATCAGCTTTACCCTCCGTTCCTCCTCCTCCTTCCTCCTACGCCTCGCGGTGCTCCCCTCTCGCTGTAAAGTTTCCCTCATCGTCTTCTAGTTCAAACAGGCCACGAATTTTTCTGCCTAAATCCAACTTGTCCCTCAGATCTTTCATTGGCCTTTCTCCTCTAAACCCTTTGTTCTTTTCCGGAGCGTCCTCAGGTAGGAGAAGTCCATTTATCTTAGCTTTGTTATTTATTTATGGCCAGTTTCAAGTGCGTAACTATGATTCCGATCCATTTCTCTTGGTTTGTTTCTGAGTTTCCTCTATTTTCTGCTATTTTTATGCAAACATTCCATGATATAATTGTACTGGGTTGTCTAATTTATGCCGACTAGTAGTTTTTATGTCTTGTGCTTTTGTTGCGGAGGTTTGCTATAATTCGAGGTCTTGTATTTTTTTTTTTTCCTTTCACCTATTTTCTTAAACTAAAATGTTGAAGCTGTTGCCTGACCCCCCATACTTGACTTGTGTGCTTTTCTGGCAAAGCTTGTCCCTTTCTTTTCTACTGAAAGACCGGTGGTGTGTGCATACATTGATTTTCTTCTTAGAATTTCAGTTTATTGTGCCATATAAGTTAAGCCTGCCACATAGATATTGCGACTTGAATATTATAATTTGGAGTTTCGGTGGCAGGTTGCTTTCATTGTTGTGGTTGTTAATTGGAAGAGTTTAAGGTTGATGCTTTCTAATTTAAATCTGCTACTTGATTGCTGCATGACTTGAGCTCTTGTTTTTGAAGCAACATGTGAAGGGGCTGAAAAGTTTTGGCCCTATACTTCCTAATATGTTAATGCAAGAAAATGGTGGAGGCTAGTGCTTTTGTTGATAGTCTATAGTATCACTCCCGTATTTAGACAAGGAATCTCTTACTTTACTGAACTGTTTTGGGTGTACAACAATCTCTCATTGCAGAGGTTGTTCCATAGATGTTATGTGTGTGTGTGAGTTGAATATCAGAATTTCAGCTAAGAAATATATCACATGGGCTTCTGGCTTGAAGCTTCAGTTAGAAGATAAGTTGGTTGTTTGCCTTGTGGTTGATGTGGTAGACAATTGGATGAGTAGTATCTATATAATATGGCTGTTTTAAATTGTAGCAGTTTGAATGTAATGCATATGATCTAGTTGAAGGCTTTCTTGCACTCCAGTAGTTAGACTAATATTATTAGCAGTGAGATTGGATGTGCAACATCTTCTCATATTGGATGATGTCAAGGTCTTCATACCGTACAGGTTCCAAGGTGAATTAGATGCATATATATCTAAGTAGTGGGAATATGATTAAGAAATGGTAGGATTAATCACTTTATGTCAGTTGTTCAATTATTTTTTTTCGGGGAAAAAAAATCTTGATATCTTACATTGAAGAGTTGTTGTAGAAGTTCTAGTGAACGTAGTCTATTTTGTAAGTTTTATATGCACTATTTTTCTTTGAATTTCTTTTAATATTTTCACATTGGCTTCCATAATTGTGGGCAGAATTTACCAGCTTTAGTGATTGTTTTACAATCATTGACAATGGTGGTCGAGTTTATGCCATGAGACATGGAAGACGAGTGCCGAAGCTCAACCGGCCTCCCGATCAGCGCCGGGCACTTATACGGGGCCTCACAACTCAGCTGCTTAAATATGGCCGCATCAAGACCACCAGAGCAAGAGCCAGTGCAATTAGGAAGTATGTTGATAAGATGATCACATTAGCAAAGGACGGTTCTCTTCATAAGAGGAGACAAGCCCTTGGCTTTATCTATGAGAAACAGATTGTTCATGCTTTGTTTGCTGAGGTTCAGGACCGATACGGCGAAAGAAATGGAGGATACACAAGAATTATCAGAACCCTACCAAGGAGAGGTGATAATGCGCCAATGGCTTACATTGAACTTGTTTAGCCTCTGCTTTCACAATGGATTCTTAAGAAAATTTTTGTAATGTTTAATTATTTTGTATCATGCTGCCTAAGTTTGTGTTTTTCTTGTATCTATGCCAGAACAATCGACCTGTGCTCTTCTTACTTGTTCTTTGCATATTGAGATCTTCATTCGAAGGAATTGACAAAAGTTGTTGTTTAGGAAATAAAAGGCTAATGTATAGCAAAATACATTCATTCTACTACTTGACGCGGCTTCTCTCCCCTACTTTTACGGTCCACTGCCCACCTTTTCCTTCAAACTGCGTCGTTTTAGCGTAAAACAGTGCAGCAAGTGTTTTTTTTTTTTTTTGAAAAGCATTATTTAATATTCTGATGTATTTTTTCAGTACCAATCAATTCCCTAAAATAATTCAGTATTATCCAGTATTTTGAAAAACACTATTTAACATCCTGAAATATTTTTTCAGTACCAATCAGTTTTTTAAAATAATTTTTCAGTATTTTTCAATATCCTGAAGTATTTTTTTAGTGCCAGTCAGCACTTTGAAATATTTTTGGTACAATATTTTAGAATGTTGGATGTACTAAAAAAAAATTAGTTTAGGTGCATCAAACATATTTTAGAGTACTGGCTGACAGTAAAAAAAATACTTCAGGATATTGGATAACACTGAAAAATTATTTTAGGATCTTGAAAAAATATTTTAGGGAATTGACTGGTATTGAAAAATATTTCATGATGTTGAATAGTGTTTTTCAAAATACTTTAAAATACTGAAAAATTATTGTAGGATTTTAACAAAATATTTTAAAGAACTGATTGGTACTGAAAAAATACATCAAGATATTAAATAGTATTTTCAAAAAAAAAAAGAAGTACTCGCTGCATTGTTTAGTTTGGAGGAGAAGGAGGGCAGCGAACCGTAAAAGTAAATGAGAAAAGCCGCATACTATATATCCAACTCAGTTTCTCAGAGGATACGTGAAAATACTATATTGCCAATCAATAACATCCATTCTTAATACATTATTTTCTTTTGATAATTGATTCTCACAAAAGCAAGTTTTTAAAAATAAATGAACAGGTGTTTTTGGCAAGAGCGAAACATCTAATATGAAATACCAGGCTATGGCATTCAGCTCATAGGCAAAGTTTCAAGCAAGACCAAGGAATCAGGAACGGAAACTTCAAAATGGCCCCATAAAGTTTAAAAACTTTAAACTGTTTAAAAACATTAAACCTACATTAACTAGTAAATCCTTTAAATTTGATTCCTACACTTTTTGTTTTCAAAAAATTAAGCATCTCACTTTGCATATCTTCTATGACAATATTGATTTGTACGTGTTGCAAGATTTTCATTAAGATGGTTGTGAATGGAGAATGTTTAGATTTGATACCTCTAATTTCATGCATTTTCACAACAAAACCACCCTATTTCCATAAGGAAAAATAAGCCTTTTCCAAGTATAAAATAGCTAAGATAGTTTATATTATCAAGCAAGTTTTGACCATCTTAAGTTACATAAACTGAAAAGGTAACTTCATTAAAATTTGTTTTGCTTACCATATAAACTTTGTCACATTGAAAATGGTACTAACCAACTCATTAAAATATACCAATTATAGGATGACATTTCGTTCTGACTTAATCATCAATTTTTTAAACCTTTTTAAAAGAGAGATTTAAGTGTTTGCCAGCTGTCAAATTTTACGTTTCACTTACAGTGAACCCACCATTAACAGGCTTACTCGGTACCTGGTTTTTTTCCCATAAAGAATCAATTTTTGCCAATCCTTATATTATATATACAGCTACTAGGCTTTTAGGGTAAATTGTACTAGGGATTCCTCAAATTATTTGTCGGTGGAGATTTGGTAAATCTTCGAGAGATCTAAGCTCTCAAAAATAAGTAGATAGATTTGTCTTCGATCTGAAGAGAACTTGGTAAATTTCTTGCTCTCATGTGAAGTTGCACAAGTTTGAATTTTACAAATGATAATTTTCTTAATCAATTTATCAAAATCTATGTATGAGTTTAGATCTGCCTTCAATGCTTATTAGATTTCTTACTTTTCTTATGATTTCATAAATGTTGGTTGTTCAATTTGTTTGACTTCTAGTCAAACCCCCTTCTCTCATAGTCAAATTCAATTTCCCTATCTAAAGTTTTTTTTTTTTTTTTTTCAATTGATGTGTAGATCTCTTCATTCTCTTCAAATCAATTTCCCCCGAAGCGGTAGATTTCCCTTCTCCTACTTAGAAGTATCGATTGTCTTCTGACAGTACCTTTGTTTAAATTTGATTTTTTAATTACCTTTGAATTCCCTTAGTTTTTTTTCCTCTTTTCATTTCAAATCTCGTCTCGTTTTCTTTTCTCCCTGTCATGATTTTTTTTAGATCTTTTTTTAATTATTGTAATTGACACTGTGAGTTTGAATTATCTTCGTTGAAATTTAAAAAAAAAATTATACATTTTCATTGTCAGGTCAATATATTTTTCTTTTATTAAACATAAAAGTATTTTTAATTGATCTGACTATTTATATTAATCCCATTATGAAAATTTATTTAAAATTTTCATCTAATTTTCAATCAAGCCAAAATCTAATCCATTTTTCCAACATTTATTTCTCTTTTTCAAACCTCTCTCCAGCCTTGTATTTCTTTTATAATTCAGAATATTGGATTCTTTCTCTTTATTTATTTATTTTGCCAACGATTCTTTCTCTTTATTAACTGTTTATTACATTATCTTATCCAATTTATCCCACATAAAATTAAAGGTAGAATGAAACAGTAATAATGTAATAATCAGTACTTTTGATTAACAGAACAAGTCAACTGCTTTGATTAATATTCAATTCTTGAACAATAGCAAGGGTTTCAAGGAATCATTTTCTATTATCAATTTTATGTAGACTTACAAAATAATCAGTTATAAATATTACATTTACAAACAAATTATATTATCCATATGTATGTGGTAATTAGTACTGTAACTCACTGACCAAACTAATGTATGATCATAGCACTCCGGCAAAAGATCATAGCACATTATATTGTCTGAAATGCATTTGTCGATAGCAGAAAATGAGTGAAGAGGATATAGAACATGCACCAAGGAGAAGAAGTGCAAGAATTATTGCATTGGAAGAGAAGAAAGAACGACAAAAGAAGGCACTAGAACAAGCTAGAAAGAACTGCCCTCATCATCAGTACAAGAGAAAAGGAAAAGCTGTTATTAATGGTGATCAAGTTTATGGCTTCACAGATGATGAAGACGACAATGAGTATGCTCGAACAAAGAAGAGGGGACGTAAAAGTAGACCACTTAATCAACTGATCTCTTTGACTCAGGTCTTTCTTTATTCCTTCATTGTCAAACAGACAATCTGTAGAGTAATCTCCCTGTTCATAATATAAGAGCTGGAACATTAACTTGCCGATATTATCAAAATTAGTTAGGTTAGTTATTTATAATAAATAAACATTAGTTTCCCTAAAATACTCTTTTTTTAAATTAAAGGGGCAGGCACTAAAGGCCTGACTAAGGTTACAAGTGAGATTGAAACCGCGACCTCTCACTTACAAGAGAGTTCTCATGCCATTAGGTTATAAGGATATTAACCTAAAATACTCTTTTTCATCGTGTGTATTTACCATTTGATGGAAATACCCTTATTATGTGCAACAATTAGTGAAATATTGGGAAAAATAATAAATTTGGAAGACATAGTGATTGAGGTCTTACATTTAAGAATAAAGTAAATCCTTAGTCAGATTTCTATATTTAGGACTGGAGGCAATAATTTTTACGGTTAATATAACATTTGGTTTTTATAGTTTATCTTCATTTTAATTTTAGTCAATATGGTTTCAAAACATAGATCTCTCAAGTAGCAAAATGGTTCATGTATTTATTAAAATATAGAAACTAACATTTCAAATGGAAAGAAATTTGAAAGACAATAATCTATTGTTTAAAATTATAGGAGCCAAAATCAAAATGAGGACAAACTATAATCACCAAGCATTATAACAATCCTTGTTGGCATCTCTTATATTCTCTTTAATTTCTTTACGTGTTTTTAGCCAATTCAGGATGGACAATACACTGAGTATTCAACTGGTTCAAGAAGATATGGTAAGCTTGTTAGCTATATATCTCAAACTTGCTAGTGTTAAGTTTTCCCCCTGCTTAACCAATATGTTTGAACTTCGTTCTTTGCAGGGTTACCCAGAATGCTACCTAAGGACACACTTGAATTTGTCCTTGACCTCCTACAAAGGTGACAACTAATGAATATTTCTGTTTTGTTAATATTATTGTTTAGGCAATCTCAGAGTTTAAGGGATGAATTTGCTTAATACTCTCATGAATGATCATAAACCTCAAAAGTATAAACTGTAAATTGTGCAGGAAGGATCCAGATGAGTTTTTCGCTCAGCCTGTAAATCCTGATCGAGTGAGTTTATCTCACCTTTTCAGAATCTAGTATAATTCAAGTTTTTCTTGCTTTGTTGGGTTGATCATTCTTATGATGCTATATTGGAGTTTTTCTTTGAAACGTTTCACGATTAATTAATACTATAGAATTGTCTTCCAAATTTTGTTTGTTTTTTAAGAAGCATCTGAGTGCATATTATGGGGTTTGCTTTGAAAAGTTTCAGGATTATCATAGGATTGTGAAGGAGCCTATGGACTTCGGCACTATGAGAGCCAAAGTACATGAGAATATGTATACTAATATGAAACAATTTGAGGTTCGCACATCATTGCCTTTGCACATTTCATTATCTTTCTTTTTCAAAATGAAAAATGTTCTTTCATTACCAATCTTTCTTTTAGGAAAATCGTAACTATAAAAGCTTAGAGCTAGTCAACCACAATTTCTTATGAGTTTAAATTTAGGCCAAAATATACATTTGGTCCTTTATGTATGTATAAGGTTTCATTTTAATCCCTTATGTTTGTAAAGTATAGTTTTAGTCCCTTAATATTAACACCATTAACTCTTGTTAACGGGAAAATGCTTTCTCAGATAATTCAATGCTAACATATTAATTTTTTTTATTTAAAATATATAAATTGAAGATTATTTTTAATTAAATCCTAACCTATCTCATTGATGGCTAAGAAACGGTGCTCTGTTAAAGAAAGAACTTGACCATCATCACTTGAATCTCATGCCTCATTGAATAGCTCCAAGTGTCCTCCTTTCTTGATTCTCACCTTCATCCCAATCATAGGTGTCCAAACATTTGTCCCATCTCATATAATTGATCGATTAAATCCACATGAATCTAAAATGAAGAAAATTTCTTCAAGCAAATCAAACAAGCAACACTAAGCAACAGAGTGAATAGAGATTCGTGGGTCCAATCACAAAGTTGAACACATATATGATTGGTGAGTGAATTTGGTAGGTCATCGAACAAGCTCGAGTCACTAGAAGATGAGTGATAGGCCGTCGATCTAGTCTGAGGGGTTCAATGGTGGTTAATCTGGCTTGAGGGGTTTGATCTTGGAGGTGAAGGAAGGTGGGAGATGGTAGAGATTGAGGACAAAGGGATGAGAGTGGAGAAAGAGAACGATGAGGAGGAAGTTGAGAATGGAGGAGGGTTGGAGAGAGAGGATAGCAAGGAGGAGGAGTACTGAGGGACCTCTGTTGACTCTATTCTTCAATCCCCTGCAAGGAGTCAAGAGAACTTTTTTTTTTGTCAAGCGAAAAAAGTCATTACATTAGAAATTAAAATTTTAAATTTTTTTGTCAGAATTTTATGCCTCATCAAGTGAGAATTAAAGATGTTAACATTAAAGAACCAAAAATATATTTTACAAATTTAAGGGACTAAATTGAAGTCCAATATAAACTAAAAAAAGGGGTAATTACAATGAAGTCCCATACAAAAGAAAAAATGAAGAAATGGTCCCAGAAGTTGTCAGTGTAAGCTCCTCGACTTGTTAATGGACGCTCCTCGACTTATCATTAATAACTTCATGGACCATTTTTTCATTTTTTCTCTTGTGTGGGACTTCATTGTAATTGTCCCCTAAAAAAACTAAAAGTATACTTTAACCTTAAATTTATTACCTTTTATATATAGAAAGTACTAGTTAGCATACTTTACAAATTTTGTACATAAGTACTGGCACTCTGATTGAAGTACTTCTTATCAAATATTTTAGGGGCAATTACAATGAAATCCCATACAAGAGAAAAAATGAAGAAATGGTCCCTGAAGTTGTCAGTGTAAGCTCCTCGACTTGTTAATGGACGCTCCTCGACTTATCATTAATAACTTCAGGGACCATTTTTTCATTTTTTTCTCTTGTGTGGGACTTCATTGTAATTGTCCCAATATTTTATGGGTAATAGCATTTCTTATCAAATTTTGGTCCACAGAGTACCGGTATACGCACTTGTAATGAAATATCCCATATATGAGCAAATATTTTCAACCTTTTTAAAAGAAATAAAAACATATCAATGCATGCAAAGAAGTGTTTTGAAAAATAGCTTAAATTCAAACAAGAGTGCATGTTTATTGACAATTTATAAACCAGGTGCACCACATGCGTAACTTGTTTTCTCCTTCGACCTCTCTTTTGGAGCTCATGAATCCCATAATAACCAGAAACATTAATTCAGCTCAGTGAAACTTTAAACTGATACATGTTTCATCTATTTTCCATGAGGTACAGCGGGATGTGTATCTAATATGCTCCAATGCTATGAATGTTAATCCCTCATCTACAACTTCTCACAAACTGGTAGGAAGACCTAACGTTGAGTAGCTAGCTAGGATATGAATATATATTTATAGTTCTACCATTTTGCTGTCCAATTATATACATATGATTGCAGTCTGATACACACACACACACACAGTTCTACTTAACGAGTCTGCATAAAGAAAGATCTAGCCAGGACTTATGTTCAAAATGTATATCTATTTATATTATATATTTACAGGCTGAAGCAATCAAAGACGAAGCTTCAAAGTTGTTTCATACCTTATCAGCTGATCCAGAGTTTTTTGACATGGGGTACTTCGGCCCCGACGGGAAGAAATCAAGAGGAAGAAAAGGCCATGCACGATCCAAAAGTTCTGGTCGTCCAAGGCAACTTCCTTCTAAACCTGGAGGTATATATATATATATGTCCTCTGCCTTCTTCACTTGCTTGTCAGTTTTTTTGGATGCTGTAACATCATGCAGTTTCTGATTCACATTATTCCATGAATATATGATATTATATCCTCAATATGAAATGAGATATTGAAGCAACTAACTTAACTGTTATAGGTGGGAACTCTGATGCTAATAATTCCATGAGAGCTGAAGTAGACAAGAGGCAAACATATTGTCGATCGGGTGGAGATTCCATATTTTCTCACGTCTTGGATCGACCCAAAACCAACTTACTAGTAAGTCAGTTCCATCGAGCCATGCATGTATACCTCTGTATTTCAATGTTGCATTTGTCCACTAAATGTTTCTTAGGTTACTATGTAATATATTCATTGTTCAAAGTTAATTCGAGTTTCATATAATAATTACCATGGTATTTATTTTTAGCCGTTTGTTTTGTTTCCTTATTCTTCATTAACATCAAATCATGCATGTAATGTTATTGTGCAAAAAATGTGGTTAAACATATGTGCATGTGACATTTGCAGCTTCACAAGTCTTCCCTTCACTACCAAGACAGTCTGGTTCGGTTCACGGAAGATTTGGGACCTGCAGTTAAAAAATGTGCAGCTGGGAAAATGGAATCTCTAAGACAAGGTCAAATTATGGGCGGGCAAGACACAAGACCAAATTCCCTTGCTAATTTCCTTGAGCCCACTTCAACGTTGCTGCCTCGACCGCCTCCTCCTCATCCGCCTCGGCCACCAACAGCAGTGACGAGACTTGGCGGCGATGCACCACATAGGAGGCATTATCCAGTCTCATCAAATAGGCCCCTCACTATTCCAGGCTTTACTCCTCATGAGGATACCAGAAATAATATCAAATTTGAGAGAAGTGGTGATTATAAGGGAAAGAAGGTGTTGGTGGATCCAAAAGAAAACTGGGATGATGCATATGCAGCTTCTATTCTGAGTGGCCATTTTATGAACAATGGCGGAGGAGGAGGAAGAGACCTGGATTTCAACGGTGAAGGTTCCAGCTCTAACAGCAACAGGCCTTCTTTATTTCATCAGAATAGTTCTTCTTTCCCAACCATGTCGTCTTCTAATCAGAACCAGAACCAGAACCAGCGCATGCAATGGAATGATCGTCCTCAAACATCAAATGCGAGAAACAATCTTGTGAATACTGGCAGGAATCATGTTGCCCCCAGAGAGCTTACCCAAGTTGAACCTCGTGTGTGGCCCAGCATTGTGATTCCTGGGCCGAAGATCCAGCCCAGGACCAACACTCAGCCCATTTTTCACAGGCCAGCAGCAAGACGCCCCATGTTGTCTGATCAGAGCCTCTCATCTCGCCAGAATCCGATGAGGCTCGAACAAGAGCCCACACTAGTAGGGCTTAATCATAATAATAAAAATAATCTTGATCTCTCAGAGCACTCTCTTTTGCCTCAGAACTTGACAGAGTTAGACTTTAGTCTCTTGAGGCATGCCCTCTGGTCGCAGCAAATTCCTACGGAGCAAGTGACTACTGGAAATAACTTCACATCGCACCCTTTCATGCCTGATCAGAATAATAAACCAGCAATGTTCCTCAATAACGAAAATAATAACTTGTCGCCCTCATGGAAATCTTTCATTATGCCTCAGCAGCAAAATCCCCAACGGGCCGTGAACATGTCTAGCTATAACTTCTCTGCAGGTCAGCGACCTCTCTTGTCTTCTCAGCCAACTAGACCAAATTCAAACCCCATGAATGGATATAATAATAATCCTCTATCTGGTAATGGCCAATCTGTTCTGTCTCAGCAGCCAAGGCCTGAAGATTTAGGCCTCATTACTGGGTTGCAATCATTTCCTCCTCAGTCTGATTTAGTTACATGCCAATATTTTATGACTCAGCAAAATGGACTAATGGCACAGGCCGTGACTGGGTTTAATGATAATAATCTCTCACAAGTAGCAAAATGGAGTGAGGAAGGGACATCTAATTTGTATAACAATATGGGCAACACTTTGAATCAGCCAGATGAATTCCAAACAATATGGGCACCAAAAGACCTTAACAATATCCCCTTGACAGAAATTTATCCTGCACCATCCATGTTGTTTGACAATTCTGGCAACTTGCTGATGCAGCCCGAGCCCGAGCCTGATCCGGCCCAGTTGAACCCTCTGGGCCTATTTCCTAGACAAATACCAACGCCTGTAGTACCATCATCTCTTGAAATGCCCATGCGCCTCAATGCAATGAGCTACTATATGGGTAATGCTATAGTGAGCCAGCCTTTAGCAGCAGCAGGAGGAGAGGGTACTTCTACTGCCCACCTTCAGTGGAATAATGATCACCATCCCAACTTGGCTCTTCAGCTCTAGAAAGCCATTAAAGATCTCTCCAGTTCTTGTTGTTGTTGTTGTTTATATTACTTCTGCCATATTAACAAGACTATAAATACCCTTGTTATCGTGACTTCTGTTTTATGCTTTTTCATATTCCTCCATCCTTTGGTACTCTGTCAGAATAATTTGCTTGCTTGTTTGTATATTTGACAGATACTTTAATTATATTGCAGTTGATGGATGATAAATGTTTCTGCATTCCTATATATAGTGTTGAAAATGGCAGCCTGAGTTCTCTCTAGTTATATATTAGGTTATTAAAGTTGTATATGAGGGAAAAGTAGGTGAGTTGTGGGTAGTGAGTAATATAGGAAAGGGCTAAAAAAGAGTGGTTGATAAGGGGCATATATTTTAGAGTGCACACCAGACAGAAAGTGAGATCCACCTCATCCTCTGGAGATAAAAATCAGAAGCTGTGTCCCTTTATTCACCACCACCACCCATTACTGCTCTCTTGTTCAATGATATATATAAATATTTCAGACACCATATTTAGAATATATGAAAACGCAACCAAGTTTAATACTTTATATCCGTACAGTGTTAAGTGTTAATAATAAGGGAAACAAATGTAGTCAAACCAGAATCCTCATACCATGTTTGTTTCTGACTGCTTAGTTGCTATCAAATCCTCATGGACCACAACACTATAGAGACGAAGGCAGCCCCACATGTATTTAAATGTACTGGACTAAGGGTAGTACGACTTGTCACCATCCTCGAACGTTTTTTTTTTTGGGGATGAAATGTAGAACTGATAGGCCAGATTTTGACAGATCGATCATGCTGGACTCATCAACACGCACATATCTACAGTGAACTGAGATATAATTATGACATTATGATCGATACAAACAAATACAAGTGACGCAGAAAGATCAGGTCAAAAACCCCGGTTTCCTCCTCATGTTCTGGCTGGTTACTACAGAAGATTAATAATTCAGTTTCAGAGAGATGATGGTGATAGCAAGTGACTAAAGGGTAAAAATACATAAAAACTGACATCAAACATAAAGTAGTAACTAAAAATTTATACAACGGTCTTATATTTCAACTTACACTTGCGATATATATATATATATATAATTCAAATATCTATCATTTGTTGTGTCGAAATCGCATTGATTACTCTCAGAATCTAAATGGGTCTAGTGTAAACAGCTCAGCCCCCATGTGTTGTCGAGCTTTCCATAGGTTCAAAGGGGAGCCATGAAAATAAAGATCAATGGGGTGGTAGCAACTATCAACGGCAAGGACGACTACTGTGGGAGGCACATGTAGTGTCCTTATAATGGGGTTCCTAGCTTGCTACTTTAATATGTGTGTATGTGTGTAAATATATATTCTTTTTCCTTGTCTTGTACCCAGAAATGTTCACCATACAGAATGCAAAACCTCACAATAACGTCTAGCGATTGGTTATTAGGGCTTCATCTTTTTCTCAAATGTTTGCGAAAAGGCCAGGGCTTTCTGAAACCAGCTCAAGCATACCCCACTAATAATCTAGAAGTGTGCATGCATGCATTCATGTGATTTAGATTCAGAATCCTTGGGCGTGTATATATATATACTATCCAAATGAACGATGATCTTTCTTTTCAGGACAGAACTAAATAATATCAAGTTATCTCAGAAAAAACTTAAGGATAAAAAGATATATACTTGTTAGTAACGCATGATAGGAAGACGGGAGAGTTTACTTCACGAACCATATAAGATAATCAGTGTGTTTGTTTGACCGATTGGGCTCTGAATCGGGCTTCAACAGTGCCCAATCGGTCCAAAACAGTGACAATTGCAATTCTTGGTGTTTGTTTCAGCGTTCTCAGTTGAGTCAAAATAAGTATAAGTCGCCCATCCCTTAAAGCTGAGAATTGGAGCTTTTTTCTACTTAAATAAGCCCAAATGACCGTTAGGGTAGCATTTAATACATTTTAAATTTTGCACCTACTCCAACCGGCTCAGTTTTCTCTCTCTTGTCGCAATTATTCGCAATTATTCTATCCATTCTCTTCTCCGCGCAAAGCACAGAAGCGGACCACAAGCGACGGCGAGCGGCGGCTTGGATCCGTCTGGTTTTGGCAGTCAAAGGTCGTTTTCGGCGTGGTTTTGAACTCCGTCGCTATCGTGCGGTTTTGCCTGTGTTTTCTTCTCTGGCTCCGTGTGTGTGGGCGTTCAAAGTCCGGCAAGTGGCGTTGAAGTGTGACGGTTTGTTGTGCTGCGGTTTGGAGTCAGGGGCGGCGGATCTGTACAAGCAAGAGCCTGTGAGCTTGCCCGGCGTTGAAGTGTCGAGCTACCATTGAAGTGTCGAGCTACCATTGAAGGTCGTCGCCGATCTGCTCAGTCGCGTGTCTCTCTTTCGTTGGTAAGGTTTCAAACTTAACTTCACGCAGCTCTCTCCCTTTATCTAATGTTTCACAGGCAATGGTTGCATTTTGAGCCATTTCAATGAACCACCATTATTTGCTCTGTCGTGGTTGATCTGTGATACGTTTGGTTGCTGTGTTTGATCTGTTAGTTTCGTTGGAACAAGCCGTTGCTCTGTTGCGTTTTGTTCATATTCCATCTTCCCTCACCTGCAAAAGCTTAAAAGTATATGCCGCTGCTATAGCTCAAAAGCATTGTTCATATTTGTTGGTTGCTCCGTTGCTCTGTTATGACCTCTGTCTGCAAAAATATTGGAAATGCATTTGAAAAATTGGGCAGAGGGGTCAGTTTTAGAGACTTTTATCGCTGTTTATGGTATTTGTTCTTTGATTCTTCCCCTGAAAGACTTTTTCCCAATAACGTGTATTGCTATCATGAACTAAGTTCATACATGTTCTTTGGCTCTGTTTATGTGGACTTGTAACATGCTTGTTTAAGTTGTTCTCTGTGTGTGTGTGTGTGTACTTGAGAATTAATCCAATTTAATTAGTGTGGTTGTTTTCTTCTCATTCTTAATACTGAACTTGGTGGTTTAGGTTAAGAAAAGCTGATACCTTAATTCTCTACTGAACTTAACCATTGCAAAGAAACATAAGCTTGATTAGATCAGAAGATGCATCTTAGGATAAAGAAATATTGTGATGGTTGGGTTAAACACTAACAGGAGAGGTTGGTTACATATATTTAGTATTTACAACGATATTGTAGTATATGACAAAATTTGAAGTGCTTGAGTATGGTTTCAAATGTTGTTGGCCATAACAGAGGTATCATTTGAACTGTTGAAAGGAAAAGAGATAAATTTGAGTGTGAAATTATTATATATAAATTTCCAATGCATCATGATGAATTTTCATTAAGTTTCTAAGATATCATAATGCAATCCAGAGATCTTGGGACGTTGCAAAAGTTCGTTTTCCTTGGCATAAATCAGAATCTTAGCACGCCAAGCAGACAGTAAGGTTTTTATGGGTGTACGTTTGTGTTGCTTGGGGATCTTAAATACATAGAGCACTTGTTTGTTTTAATGGAAACTTATCAGAATATGTAGCTTGGTGTATTTTGGATTTCTGTTATGTCATGTGTTTGTTATATGTCAGTTTTTAGTATAGAAATATGGACACAAAAGCTGTATGGGATGTATAGTCGACAGAGATATTAGTCAACGCATGCGTAGACCAAATATACAAAAAAGAACGTAGAGGGCAATCATTCACACCGAAAGGATGGCAGGCTATTATTCAGACATTCACTGATAAGACTGGGAAACACTACGGGAAGAAACAATTGAAAAATAGATTGGATGTCTTAAAGAAAGATCTGAAGATATGGGATTGTTTAATCAAAGAGACCGGTGTGGGTAGAGACCCTGTGACAAACAATGTCATTGCCTCGGACGACTGGTGGACGGAGAAGTTACAAGCAAACAAATATTAAGTGCAATTTACATGTTTCATTTGTGCAATTTTTGGTATGTAATTCATTTAACTATCCATTTTGACTCGTCTAACTTGAATGCTTACAGACACATTCCGATTATAAGAAATTCCGGAACTCATGCCTAAAGAATGAAAGTGAGTTAAGAATAATATTCAAAGATGGAATGGCGTCCGGTGACCACAGATTCTCATCCTCTCGCATACAACAACAGACAAATGAGGAAGAGGAGGAGGATGATGTTTACAGACCCACGATGCATGAAGAGGAAGGCTCTAGGGATAGTGAGGATGAGCATTTCGGTGTTGACCCTGCAGTTAGTACCGGGGTTACCGATGAAATGGCAAGCATTGGGATAACAACGGAGAGGCCATCAAGCACTGGTCCCACTGCATCTGGAGGTGAGCCCAAAAGGAAGAGAGGTGAAGGGTCTAGTAGAAGCAAAAAACAGAAGCTTCCAGCTGCCAAGCAAATAGCTGATGCCGTCAGTGTTATTGCCGAAGTGACTATGGATCGAGCAATGGCTTTAACGACACCTCAAGAAAATAGCATGTCTGAGGTTGTGAAACACCTACTGGAACTTGACGAGGTGAAGTCGGACAACGCCTTTGGAATCCGGTGCATGCGAGCTCTGGAAAGCAAGACACGTCGGGATGTATTTGTGACATTGAAACCACATCCCGAGATCCTAATTCCTTATTTGCGTTCTCTTGTAGATGACAACTAGTTGTAGTATGCATTTGATGTATGGAGATTTCAATGTAGACATTTTTAGTTTTTTGTTTCCAAAACGTATGACTTGACCTGGCATTTGGAATGGTTTTATTATGTTGGAATTTATGTTATGTTTGTTAAGGTTTGTTAATCATCCTGCTCACACCACAATCTCACCACAATCACAGGTACTCTATGGCAAATCGTAACAACCGAAACAGGTTGCAGGGGATGGATGAAGATGAAGATGAAAATGAAGATGAAAATGAAGATTGTGACGACGCCTCAATTTTTGACGCTGAGTTGGAACATCATCAACAATTATGCGTATTACTTTGCCAATATTTAACGCCATATGTCTGCAGACAACCGCGTAGAGCGAGTCAGGGAACAGGTCACTATTGGGTACAAGATTTGTTGGCAAATCAAGGTTCAAAATGTCATCAGATGTTTAGAATGGAAAAACATGTTTTTTATAATTTGTGCATTAAGTTGTGTGAGCATGGTTTAACAGAAACTAGGAATACCGGTGTTGAAGAAATGGTTGCCATGTTTTTGCTCACTATTGGACACGGAGTAGGAAATAGGCTAGTACAAGAAATATTTAAACATTCGGGCGAAACTGTAAGTAGGATTCTACACAAGGTTTTAACGGCCTGCCTTAAACTTGCAACGGAAATTATTAGGCCACGCGATCCAGAATTTGGTCAATGTCATCCAAAAATAGCAGCCGATAATCGATATTACCCATATTTCAAGGATGCCATTGGAGCTATTGATGGTACTCACATCAAGTGTGTTATCACTGGACCGGGCCGAGATAGGTTTATTGGGAGAAAAGGATATCCCACACAAAATGTTATGGTTGTTTGTGATTGGGATATGTGCTTCACGTTCCAGTTAGCAGGATGGGAAGGTTCAGCACATGATGCTCGTGTTTTTCACTCTGCTGTCTCAGATCCAACTATGAATTTCCCATATCCACCACAAGGTAAATATTTTGTACACTTCAATTACGTTTCTTTGTCTACTTTTAACGCTTAACTTAATCTCACATTTACAATGATTTTAACATATGTTAGGCAAATATTATTTGGTCGATTCCGGCTACCCAACAACAGTTGGGTATCTTGGTCCGTACAGATGTGAACGTTATCACCTCCCAGAATTCAAAAATCACCGGGCGTTTCGGAATCCTAACGAAGCTTTCAATTTTTATCATTCAAGCTTGAGGTGCACAATAGAAAGGACTTTTGGCGTCTGGAAAAATAGGTTTGAAATCTTACAACATATGCGTAAGTACAGCTTCGACACGCAAGTCCGCATTGTCTGTGCCACAATGGCTATACATAATTTCATTAGAAGAAATTCCCAAACTGATTTGGACTTTAGGGAAGCAGAAAATGAGAATAATGTAGTTCCTTTAGATAATAGTCAAGATCAAGACCCATCGTTAACAGATGATGTTCGGACATATTCAACCCAAATGCATTATGTTCGTGACACCATGAGGGACCAAATTGTACGGGACCTCTGATTTGATTAGTTATGTTATATTTTACTTCTTCAAAAACTATAACATTGTACAATTTTTAAATTATTCGCATTATAATTGTAATTTTATTATAAAATTGTCATTGGCAAACATCATCCATCACAATGCTCTGTCGTTCGAAATTTCTGCTGTTTCATGTGTATGAGTGAAGCGCAAAATTATGTATTTTATAATTTCCTAATATATATGAAACTAAGGCAGATTTTTATGCTACAGTCTGCAAAGAACGGTTTTATGTCTTTTGCCTTGTATTTTTTTGGTAAGGTCTCTACTGGTTTGAAATTTACAAATATCGGACCCAATTATGTCCCCGGAGAAAAGAAAGATTTGTGAGTGAAGAGTGTGCAAAAAACTGTTATCTAAATGGGTTAACGTCATCAAACTTTTGAGAATGTGCCTTGTGGTAACACTGTCGCCATTAGATGGTTTGGATCAATTTATTACCAAGAATGCCACCTTTATAAATACATATATCTTCTCAGGTCCCATTTGCCATTTAAATTGTCAATTATTTGTTTTTTCCACAATTAGTTCTTCATTTTTTCAATTTTCAAAATTTTTTCATTTTTTTCCCTCTTAATTAATACATAAGTCACTTATGCAAAAGTCTAACCAAACATCCTAACTTTTACTTAAGTTACTTTAAGTTACTTATCCAATCGCTAATCCAAACACTCATCATTTACCCAATCTAACTTTTTTTCCCATCTTAAGATTCCATAAGTTTAAGTAAAAATAAGTTACTTATCCAATCGCCAAAACAAACACACCCAATGTCCTTGAAAAAATCTATTAATGAACACTTAATAAACTCAATTGTAGTTATTCTCCTATTGAAATCTTCACAAATCAAGCTTATCCAAAGGAGCAAGTGGGTCAATATTGTGGCATCTAAGCTAGAAGAAGAGATAATCTAAGCCAAAATAGAAAAAATTACTGAGTTCCCAAGAAATAAACTTAATTATTAAGAAGTCTCAATGATAACTGAAACATATAATGACATGTTACAATATAAGAAATACAATACCGCACTTGTTATTAAGATTTAATAATAATTATGCACTTTACTTAGGCTCTCATAGTAATTCACCTGTCACGTTGATCACACCACAAATGACAGTTTTTGATGTATTTCTGATATAGACTAAAGACCCACTTGAAATTTTTTTCCTTGTTTTGTTTTTTTTTTTTTCCCCCAACGAAATTTTTTCCTTTCACTTTGTTGACAAAACGTCACAGGGACCACCATGAATGAGATGGAAGGGAAGGAGCTAGCGTGAGATGCCGAACAGAGAACACTTTATTACTCACAAACCGTGCCTCAGGGATCATTCAAGCCCACAGGTTTTTTTTTTTTAATTAAAATGATGGAACGAAAATGACTTGACAAATGAGTTAACAACACATGCCGTGCAGAGTATTTCACATAGGAGCAGCTTAGAAGGAAGGGACAAACACATATAGAAGAAAGTAGTGGTCCTACACACACCCAGGCACAGTACAGTATTAGAATGACATCAGCCTATATTAAAAATAAATAAATAACATTGTATCCCTGAAATTTACTCTTATTTTGATTTAGAGTGTGTTTGTATTAGTTTTTTTTAATAACTTTTACAACTTACGAGGTAAGTGTGTGAGAGGAGTTTTATTTCAGGTTGCGCAAACCATAATTTGGGATATTGTCAAACACACACTTAAACTCATTAAGTTCCAAATCATTAGTTTTAGACCCTCTACCAGCAAAATGACCTAAGGTTTTATTAAGTTATAAGAACCAATATTTTAAAGAAAATAAACCTTGAGAGATCAAAATCTATCATTTAAAACTTATGAGATTAAAATCAAAATAAAGACAGATTTAATCTACGTATATTAACCCATTAAAAATTTATAACACATTCGAAAAAGTAGACAGGAATTGGGGGCTGAGCAAAATTCTTGTGTAGATTTATGAGAACTTTATGGCCTAGAAAAGACGACAGACCCAATCACACATTCACACGCACGCCCCCTTTTCTAAACATATATGCTACATAGCAGTGATATAATAGTAATTAAATATCAACTAGTTGTTAAATAATAGGACTTTGAAAACAGTAACGCGATTCAGTTCAAGTGTACTTCCACCTCGAACTCCCAACGGAACTGGCTTTATTTAATCCTTCGGTCATTTTTTTAAGGTGGGCACACACACATGCAAACGTATTTAGGGGGTGTTTGTTTTCACGGCAGCTTAAAAAATAAGCCCGAATCACACAAGCCGAGAAAAAACTCCTCTCATATACTTACCTCGTATACCGTGAATCACGAATTATAAGCACGTTTTGGACAAAAATAAGCCATTCCAAACACGCACTTAAATATGGGTGTGTTTGGTTCAGCTTATTGGGCAGAAATAAGCCTATTTTTGAATAATAAACTCAAATAAAAACGTGTTACGTTTTTACAGTGTTTGGTTCATGTTATTTTAATTGTATCATGAGTAGAATAAGCTACTTATTAAATAAGCTCCTCACTACAGCTTTTCTATTAAGTCACTTATTACGTAAGTCGAAATAAAACTCATCTCACATACTTACCTCGTATTCTGTAAATCACGATTTATAAGCACTTATTGTCCAAAAATAAATCGCTCATCCAAACATAAATCACATTACAAAAACTGACTTTTCTATTAAGTCATTTTTAATAAGTCAGAATCATAATAAGTCATTTTTCTTACCGCTATCCCAAACACACACTATATCACTTTCGATTGGAAGCATTACCTGAAAAAAAAAAAATCATTCAGAAAACCCAAAAATTATGATCTTGTGATATACCAAAACTGGCACTAAAACTACATGAGCCATGATTCAAAACGGGACATAAAGGTTAAAACTTTAAACCCTCATCACCATTATACATGACCTAAATATTCTCTCGGAAACACCAAAAAAACTACTATACAAGCCATTAGTAAACATTATCATGCAAAATTATACTCATCATTCCAATAAGAAAATGAAGTTGAGATATGTATATGAAGGCGTATAGGGTGGGCGATGTTTTAAAAAATGAAGAAAAAGCTAGGGCTCACGAATGTCAACAAAAGTATAACGTTATAGCTTAGCTACAAGTTCCAACCTTTGGCTTGTACCCCCAGAAGTCAAGGACAAGAAGGCAGGGTTTTTTCTTTTCTGATGCCAAATGCCCGGTTATTATTTAATACCAGGCCCTGCAAAAAACTGCTCACGCCTCCAGACTTCCTTCAGTATATTTAATTAAGTAATAATAATTATAACAATAACAACTTCCACTACCCACATCAAATTAACAGCTAGCTCCTCATCATCTTTCTGCAGTAATAACAGATCCACAAGTTAAAACCCTCAATTTATAATACCTGACTCAAAAAAGCATATAGCTAAAACCCTCAATTGCTTTAATATGTGGTGCTGGAATTGGAAGGGTACATATTTTCTCAGGAGCGTGTATGATTGATTGAGTTAATAAATGAACTGGCAAGCACACGCAGCTACGTGACATGGACAAGTCAAGAGGTGTTCCAAATAAGCAGCAAACCTGAAGATGGCAGGTTGGGAATAGGGATGGTGTGAGAGGTTGAAAAATACAGGTGGAGTAAGAGAAAAGTAGTGGGAAGGATGTGTTAATTGGCCAAATTAAAGTTGGCTTTTATACATGTTTTGGAATAAAGTGTCTGACACACTAGGGATACAACCTAACACATCATTGTATTTGGCTACGTATTTGATTCTCACATGTGTACATCTGAATCCTCCTCACAAAGCTACTACCTACTCCACCTCAATTATTCATACATGTGCGTGTGCACCTGTGCGTGTGTGGATCGTCGGACAATGCTGTTATTCAACATATCAAACGCTGTATGATTACGAAAACGAAAAATAAGAATGACAAATCGAACAAGTCCTTGGTCACATTCTCATTATAGCTTGTGTCAGCGTCAACAAAACCTGAAAAAGTAATGCATGTTATGTTACGCAATGCTGACAAGATTAAAGAACTTGTGCATATATTGAGAAGCTATCTGTTGTCTTCTAACAAATAAGCCCACACGACGCTATCAAAATAAATGAGACCATATTACATATGATACACGGCATTTATTTTCAAATATAACTGATTTATACATACTATACATAAAATACTACCACCCGGCCACTTTACAAAGACAGAATTACGTGAAAACTGCTAATTGCTACATCACTCGTAGGTATCAACGTCGTAGTTGCACTACATCATAATTATGCAACATACTTGTTCAAGACACAAGTATGCTTTTCTTAGTACAAGCACTACTTTGAAACAGAACCCGGTGAATTATTAAGCATACAGACACACCCAAATATATTCAATACAACCCCATATTGGCACATACAATACAAACAGACACACATGTACATTTATAGCCCTAGCTACTTGCATCTTGGAGTGACATATAATACTCATAACGAATTAGTATTGTACCTTGCTAGAGGAAATCATGCCCGTTCACCTAAGTAACAAGGATATTATGATGATTACAATAATATAATAATACAAAGACACGGATAATAAAGTGATCAAAATTGTCCCTCCGAGAGAAATAGTATCTGGATAATAAGCATTATAATACCAGCTAGATATAACGTGCACATAGTTAGCCGACAAATATAGGCCTTCATAGACTGGAGCATAGCGGTTCAAGCAGGGTCATAGGTATGTCTAGTAAAAGTAGAGGAAACAAAATCGCTGATTAAGTTCACTGGGTTGTGTCCATACAGCCAACAAAAACTGATAATCATGAAGATTCATCTGAAACAATCAAAACAGAATAAGAAACCACCAAATAAAAATAGTCCCAATATTTGAGATGGGTTATTTGAATATTCTCCAAACTATCAACCCATCTGCAAATAGTTCGCAGGACACAGGACTATGTTCATGCTGATATTAAGAGGAAAATTGCTCCGTTAGATATTCATATCTAGATATTAATAGTAGTAAAAGTAAATAATAAAGGGGGATGGAGGAGAATATCTACTTTTGAGAGGCAAAAAATAGGACCCAGAAGAAAGAAGATGAAGGAGAACAGAAAAAGGGAGCTCCCTTCAGTCCAAGCAAAGACAAGGAAAGGATGAAGTTTAGCTCCCGCATCATTCACACATTCACAATAGCATACGAAGCTGCCTCATCTATTGTGTTTGAATGAATGAGTCAGCAGCTAATTCAAGCCCTTTACCCTATCCATGAGTGGACTGAAGGAAGCTCCTTTCAACTGATAATCATTCAATAAATTCTAAGAATATCATAAGTAATGCCCTAATTATCAGGAAAACTAAATAACAGAACAATGATTATCTAACCAGAAGACACCCAAATTAGATATTCGCTAAACCCACGAAATAATCTTAACAACCAACTGAATCACAACTATCATATATGGAATAAGGTCTCAACACACAAACTAGTGCGCGCACACAAATAGACATAGAAATAAATTCAGGAATTCATTATACAAGAGTTGGAAAGCAATGGCTCCGCGCGCTTCCTGTGATAGAAAAACTATTACATTTAAAAAAATCAGTGAAAAAAAGTAATGAAATACAATAGTTGATAATGCTTCGAGTCTGAGATCACAAACCTTAGAATAGAAAATCAACTTGTGGCTCTTAATCTCGGGTAGCATCAAGCATAGAGAAAAAACTATGGGTTTCTTAATGAATTCAAATTTTACCCATTTTCCTGTATTCTTGAAGACGCCAAAGGAGAGAGCGAAGATTTCGACTAAACATGACAAATTTTGCATCACACTGATTCAATGGTTCAATTATACAGCTCTTACCTAAGCCGCTAGAAAAATCCTTAAAAAAGCCCTAACCCTAGGCCTTTAAAACCTTGGCTAAGTGTGTCACTGAGAAAAGAAATTTCAGAAGCATTCTTCGTCACAAAAAATAAGAACAATTAACGGCAGGAAACTTGAAAGTAAATATGACCGTCATTTACATTTACGAACACTACAATTGATAAAACAATACGAACATCATTCCTTCCCTTATAATAGACCAAAGAATTCTTCTTCTATAGGAACGTATACAACATAATAGTAAGAAACTATTATTTAAAATAAATTGATAAGTTTTCTGTGATATAATGCAGCTAAAATAGCAACTAGACCAAATAAACTTACTATTTCGTGTCTAATGCTAAGTTAGACGAGGCAGACCTAACATCAGAAGCTTCGTCTCCATCAAAATAAACGAACAATCCCAAACATCGCTCGAAGAACAAAGAAATCCAATAAACAGAGGATATAAGGGGGTGTAAATTACAACATTAGCAGATGAAACCAATACACACAAGGATGGATTGAAATAAAAGGTGCAAAATCATCTACAGCAAGCGCAGGTAAAAATATAATGGAAAAAGAAACAAGTGAACAGCGAGAGTGTGTGTGAGGAAAGGAAGTGTCACTATCTACATAAGATTCTACATAAGATTCAGGAAGGGAAAGCGATTGACGATCTATTATTTATAGACACAAAAATCTGACAGAACACCATTTTTCCGGCAGAACACCATTTTTCTAAAAGAAAATCCTCATAAAAGATAAAGATAAGGAAGAATCATCTTTTACTTTTCCAGGAGATAATATATTTTTGAGGCTCACTAACACTAACTACGGAGAGAGCAAACAGAAGAAAGAAACTACAGAGCTCTTCCTTCTCAACTCTTCTTACCTGCCTCGCTATTTTCTCTGCACTATAACATCAAACCCCATCCGCACAGTATATGGACTGTGAAAGAAGAGAGAAGAGTAGGGAAAGAGGTGGGGTTCTCGTTTTGCCTTTCCTCTCTTTCCATCTCTCTCTCTTGGTTTGAGGCAGTCACTTCACTCCACTGTAGTGCCGTATTCTCAAACAGGAGTCGAAGAAGCGTGTCTACACTCTAGTCTATGCTATAATCTCCCCATGGCTACTTATTGTACATGGAAAGTGGTGTGAGGAGGGTGCGTATATATAGGGTTTGAGGTCCCTCATGAGTCTGGCGGACAATATCATGAACCACGGTTTTTTGCAATTATATGGGTTTTTTTATTGCACCCCACCCCTATGTATGATCAAATCACGAACTGGGCACTGTGGCCTGGGGAACCATTCCAAATTTCACATCTTCACGACACTACGACGTAAGTATTTGGAATAGTTTAGTTTTAGAAAATAAAAATTTATCAGGTAAGTTGGGATAAATTTTTTTTTTACATACTTACTTTATATATCATAAATCATGAATTATAAATATTTATAAGTTAAAAATAAATTATCCCAAACGAACACTATAGAGTCATTGGATGGGAATTAGCTACTATCCTTCTCTTCAAAAAAAAAAAGATGATCTTTTTTCATCGAGATTGTTAGATTAAGATCTTAACAATCCAGACCATTAAAATCTTAATCCAACAAACCTAAAAAAAAAAGGACTATCATTCTCTTCAAAAAAAAAAAAGAACGGGCCCGGATGATGTTAAGCTTTCTGCTGAGCTCCTCTAGTAACGGTGAAATTCTTGTATCCACGTGATTTTTTTTTGGCTAGGAACTTGATTTATTGCGCTGGTGTTTGTTTTGACGTTTATTGGATAAAACGGATTTGACAGTGGGTAAAACGGATTTAAACAGTATTTTAGTTAAGATGAATGTTTGGTTGAGTGATTGGATTTAAGATTAAAAAAAAATTAAAAAAAGTCATAAGCCTCAAAATGAAGTTTATTGGAATTTATGTGCGTGTGTATAAAATAATATTGATAGGAGTATTTTCATATTTTTGGGGATCAATGAGGTACTCAAAATCACTTCTAATCACAAAATTTTTTTTATGAAAAATGTTCTAAATAATTTTCCCTTTCTTTAGATAGTAATCTTCTGCTAATTAGATAATACTTTGGGATAAGAGTTTAGGCAAATTTTGAGTTTTGTTAATATATGACTGTACAAATGTAGAGAATAATTAATAATTAATTTTAATCAGTTTAGATTTATTATTTAGTTGTTTTATGATTTTATAATCAATTTTTTTTATAAACATATCATAAATTAGTTTCTATATAGTGTTTTTACCCATTAGATTTAGTTTAAATAATTTATTTGGATTATTGGAGGTATTATTGAGGTTTTAATCGGTTTATTTTGTTAGATTTTGAGCTATTTGAAAATATGAGTTAGGATCTAATATTTAAATTAGAGTTTAATATAATTTATAATATGTACGCTTGAGGTGCACAATAGAAAAGATTCTTGGAGTATACTAATTTAAATTAGAGTTT
The DNA here is from genome assembly GCA_963210345.1 of Inga oerstediana. NCBI lineage: Eukaryota > Viridiplantae > Streptophyta > Magnoliopsida > Fabales > Fabaceae > Inga > Inga oerstediana. Next base: position 11,562,950 of record OY723405.1, on the reverse strand, counting down.
GATATAATTTTATTTAAAATTGTACCATTGCCAAATTGTCAAAGTTAATTTTTGAGAAAATTGTGAAAAAATCCCTCTGTGTGTAGATATTTTCCCAGGTCCTATTTGACAATTAAGTTGTCAATGAGGTCTTTTTTCACATTTATCCCTCCATTTTTTCATTTTTCATAATTTTTACAATTTTTTTTAAATAATACAAAAGCCACTTATGCAAAAGCTAAACCAAATATCATTTACTTTTACATAAGTTACTTATACAATCTCCAATCCAAACACTCGTCATTTTACCCAATCTAACTTTTTTCTAATTTCCATGAGTCTAAGTAAAAATAAGCAATTATCCAATCGTCAATCCAAACACACCTCGTTAACATTTATAGGCTGATAAGTTAAAATATAACAACTTATTAATTGATTTGGCATCTTTTAGCATGTGTTTGGTATCACTTATTTTTGGACAATAAGTCCTTATTACACAAGCCGAGATAAAACTCCTCTCACATACTTATCTCGTATACCGTGAATCACGATTTATAAGCACTTATTATTCAAAAATAAGCTATTCCAAACAAATACTTAAATATTAACTGGTATATTAATAAAATTAAAGAATTTCACAGGATTTATTTTTTCATTGCTTATGAAATCTTAATTAGGGGATTCATTTTTTAAGAAAAATAAAAATATAAAATAAATAAACAGTCAACTATTTTTAATAATAATTAAGTTGTTGCATTTAACTGATCATACCATAAATGAAGTGACAAACCAGGTTTATATCATAAATTCTCCCAATCATCTACTATCTACTACTGCTGCAGGCGAAAAAAATCTACTATCCGCTCCTTGTATAGTGGTAGGAATACGGGCTAGCTCGCCCCCCTCGCGGGCTAGCGAGCCCGTTAGCCCACCAATTTTTTTTTTATTTCAAGTTTTTTTTTTAATTTTTACTCTCTTTCACCCTCTCATATCATATTTCTCTAAGCACCATATTCACCCTTAATTTAAATGTCCATGGGAACCACTCACCTTTTTATATCACACTCAATATCACATCAAAGGGCTTTTGTATTTTTAGGTATTTTTCCTCCCAACTTGAAAATAGGTTCCCACCAAAATTGGTGGGAACCCATTTGCAATCACATGGTTGACAATTGATGGGCCCAAGAAAATATTTTTCGATAGAAATGGTGAACCAAACGGCCGTTGCTGGTGGGAAAATACAATTTTCCCTTTCCCTCCTCTCATTTTCCTTGAACCAAACGTTTCCTAAAGGAAAATCAAGGAGAGAAATGTGTCCACTGTCCTGAGGCGTCTGAACTCACGCAGAGATTACATTGCTGAAGTCTGATTGAGTATATCAAAACAAGAAAAATGATGAGATAGCTTGCCAGAAAACTTATTGATAGGAGCGAGGAATAGCTAAAGGAGGAATTAATGTTGACAAGCATTAAAAATGTCTGCCTTTTCAATATCAGCGTGGTGCTGTTAACAAAGACATTTAGCGGAGTGAGTGAGTGAACAGTAAATTCTCTCTATTAGGAAAAGTGCCACTTGGAAAACTTTCGATGGAAGAAGCCATTGTCCGAAAAATTCCACCAAACCGGCCAAGCCTAGACAGCAAATCAAATTCCAGAGCAAAAAAATTGAAGAAAGAGGAAAAAGAGGACTATATTATGTCAGACCAAATGATCGATGTGGAGAAAGAAGAGGTAAGTGATCTGCACCAAGAACAGAGTAGTGGGATTGCAGAAAAGAAACAAGTCTCATACAGGGACTCTTTACTTGGTTTTAAGAGCGCCGGTTTTAACAGAATAGCACTCGGATCCTCAAATATGGAGGAAGACCTACTGCTTTCTGACTTGATGGACAAAGAATGGAGTATTCTAGAAGCATCGGATAAACTAAAGGAACTGATGAATGTTTATCCAACCATGCCGCTGAGTCAGGAAGAGTTTAATGAGTAATGTAAACAATGGCACAATGCACTTATCATCAGTGTAGGGAGCACGCGTGAACTATTACAAGCTAAAGGAAAAACTGGGGAAGATATGCGACTTCAATGACTTTGACTTGGTGGATATGCCAAATAATTACTATGTTGTCATATTTATGGATTACCAAAAATAGGGGCAAAAATACAAGAAGGTATTATTTGAAGGTCTGAAAGTAGTGTTCCAACATAGTGTATTGGTCTAACGATGGTCACCCTACTTTGACCCGTTTCACAATCAATTGGGACGCATTGTAATATAGATTAGGGTGCCAAACATACCTCTACACTACTACACAAAAAAACCATATATGGAGGCTTGGAGATATAGTAGGGAAAACACTGAAAATATATATGCATACTCTTTCCAATGGAAATGATGATCAGAGAGTGGAAAAGGGTAAATATGCAAGAATTTGTGTGGAAATAGACCTGCGGAAGAAACTGGTGCCAAGAGTAATTTTAGCTTCATCTATTTTTAACATTGAGTATGAAGGGCTTGACCTTATTTGTTTTGCTTGTAGTAGATATGGTCACAAGAAAGAGACTTGCCACTAGATGTGCAGGCTAAACGACACAGGAAATCTACAGAATCAAGAAAACCAGTCACCGGAAATGCCACATAACTCACTGGAATCCACTTTGCCGGAGAAGGGTAAGGAGTTTAGACCCTGGATGTACGTCGGAGGGTCAAATCGATCTCAACTTTCAAGAAAGGATGGCACCAGAAGCGGGTTTGATGGGTACAGATACCCAAATAGGATGGGTAAGAAGCAGGAGAGCAGAATAGGCTCCTCACGGTTTGCCGCCATTACAGAACTTGAGGAGGAGAGAGAAGCTGACTGTGAGATTCGAGCTAGAAGAGAACAGGTTCAAGAGGATGGCGGAAGGGGTAAGGAAATGGTGATTTACGAGGAAGATAAGAAGCTGAGGGAGCAGGATTTGGGATTAGGGATAAAATCAAAAGGTAAAGCTAAAAGTCAACAAACTCTGAAACTTACCTATGTACTGAAGGGAAAGGAGAATTTCAAGCCAAAAGTGAAAGTGGGCCAATTAAAGGCCCATATAAGTAGGGAAACTAACAAGCTAAGTGGGCCTTTTCAGGATAGCCCGAAAGTGAGGAATGAAAGGAAAGAAGTGGGCCAAAGAGTCCATCATGTGGTAAGTAGAAATATTAATAACTCGAAACCCACCATTATAACCGAGACTGATAAACCAAATGGGAATGAAGTACCACTTATTCGGTTTGACCCTGAGATGGAACTTATGACTCCGAAAAAATCGAGTAAAAAGGTAGAGGTGAGCATTAATCCACTAATGGGAAATAATTACAATGACAATGTTGGGAAGGAGAATCATGGTAAAACTTTAGACCAAACAAAGCTTACGGTTAAAAAGGCATTTGAAAAAGCGAAGGAACAGCTGGCCAAAAGGGAGGCAGTAGAGGGGAATATTGCTCCAGATAAGTGATGTTGTTTATGTTTTCTGTGTGTTTGTTTATTACTTATTTAATGATTATTTCATCATGGAATTGTTGCAGAGCAGGAGTTAGATCATTTTTGCGAATACTGACCGATGTAGTTTAGAAATATATTATCCAAGTTATGGGACTGTTGGAAACTCAAGTAAGATGAAATAGAGCTGAACAGGTTATCAGAAAATTGGGGTTTAATAACTGGATCAGAGTTGAAGCTACCGGGGTTGCTGGTGGCATTTGGGTATTATGGAATTATTGGGATGTTTCAGTGGAATATTTGACTTCTACTACCCAATTAATGCATTGCAGAATTGTTGAAAAGAAGTCTAATGAACCTGTTTGTGTGTCTTTTATGTAAGGAGATACCACGGCTAATAAAAGAATGCAATTGTGGGACTCTTTAAAGATGATTGCTAAGATGGTTGAGGGGGCCTGGTTAGTATTAGGCGACTTTAATGCAGTTTTAGACCCTTCGAATAAATGTGGAGGGGCCCCGCTAAATCAACAAAGTATTGCCCAATTTCAGGATTGCTTGGATGTTTGTGAGCTACTGGAAGTACCTATTGTGGGTGACGGTTCACTTGGAAATGGCATGACATTAAGAGCGGTTAGACTGGGTCTTTTGTAATATCGAATGGGAAATATCCCACCCTTAATTCAAAGCCGCTAACAATGTACGATTCAAATCTGATCATAGAGTCATGGTGGTGGCAAAGCCTAATCAAAATCAGATAAGGGAAAGAGACAAGATATTTCGTTATCAAGCGGGATGGTGTTGGAAGATGATTTTGCAGCTAGTTTAGGATGCATGGAAAGATAAGAACTGGATGGAGGGGGAAAAGTGCTTGGAAACTAAAGTCTCCAATTGGAACTCACAAGCAGTGGGCAACATTCCAAGAAGGAAAAAAGAGATATTGAGGAGACTTGAGGGTATTGACAAGACTAAACAGCAGCAACGATATCACCAGGGGTTAGAACGACTTGAGAAGAGCCTTTGGAAAGAGTATAATAAAGTGTCCAATCAAGAAGAACTCTTATGGCTTCAAAAATCCAGGTGTCAACTGGGAGAAAGGGCTATGTAGCAATCAAGGTGGATATGGAGAAAGCGTACAATCGCCTAGACTGGGGGTTCATTGAGTTCAATCTGCATAGTCTAGGTTTGATCAACAACTTTGTTCAACAAATCATGCAGTGTGTAACATCGACATCTATGAAGGTATCATGGAAAGGTAAGATGTCTGAAGAATTTAAACCTCCTAGAGCAGTTCATCAAAGAGATCCTCTAAGCCCATATCTATTTATCCTTTGTATAAAGAGACTGGGCCAACTTATTTTAAAAGCAGTGGAAGAGAAGCAATGGAGACCACTGAAGTTAAGCAGAAGAGGGCTAGCACTATCTCACTTATTCTTTATAGATGATCTCTTTTTGTTCTGTGAAGCCTTTCAGGACCAGCTAAAGGGGCTAAGAGATATTATGGCTTCCTCCTGCAGTGTATCAGGCCACAAAATCAGCTTCCAGAAGACGAAAATGTTTGTATCTCATAATGTGCATTTTAATAGGGCATATGAGTTCAGTAGGATGCTTAATATCAGCCTCACGTGTGACTTGGGTAAATTCTTGGGTGTCCCGTTACTTCATAAATGAGCTACCAGACAAACATTTTCTCCTTTCGTATAACGGGTCAGGGAGAAGCTATCCAGTTGGAAGGGACGTTTTCTTAACATGGCAGGAAGAGCAGTATTAATCAAGTCAGTCTTGTCTACACTCCCATATTACCAAATGCAAACCCTTCTTATTCCCAAAAACATCATTTAGGATATTGACAAAATGAGTAAAGGTTTCTTTTGGAACCATGAGCAGAATAGCCGCAAGCTACATCTTATTGCATGGGATTTAGTAAAAAAGGAAAAGGAAATTTTCGGGCTTGGTATAAAAGATCTTCTATGCCAGAATGTGTCATTTATAATGAAACTCTGTTGGGGGCTTGTATGCAAACTGGACACGCTCTGGGTTAGATGCTTGCGAAATAAGTAGTAGAGAAGGAATGCTACCAACAGTGAGAAGAAAATCAAAGCAGTTGGCTATTTAGGGAAGCATTACGAAATTCTGGGAAACTTTCTGTAATGGACTCCTTAAGAAGCTACGGGATGGCGCTGCGACCAGAGCTTAGTGGGATCAGTGGACTCCCATAAATGGACCCTTGATGTAGTTTGTGGAAAGAAACTTCCACATCCTTGAACCGAAAGCCACAGTGAAACAATTTGTGACTACTAATGGCACTTAGGATGTTGACAAGTGGAAGATGTATCTTCCGGATTGGGTAATGGAGAAGATCCTGATGGTGACCCCACCTATGTTGAATGACATGGATACATACTATTGGCCACCCTCATGGGATGGCAATTTCAATGTTAGCTCATCTTACAAAATGGTGTATGACCAGCATATGCAAGGGATAGGTCCAAAGTGAAACAACTTATGGAAGTGGCCAATACCAGAGAAAGTGAAATATTTCATGTGGCAAGTATACCATGAGAGAATCCCAATAAATACTTTGAGAGTGCAAAGAAACATTGGTGAGAGCAAGGAGTGCCAGAGTAAGGAAACAATTTTACACACTTTGAGAGATTGTGAAAGAGCCAGAAATTTGTGGATGTCATTAATTAATCCTTTATACTATAATACTTTCCTTTTCAGTGATTTGCAAGGGTGGCTACGGTGGAACGAGACACATGAACCAGGGAGTCAGAGAATCACCAAGTGGCCATGGCTACAAGTCTTCAGGACAGTTTGCTGGGCTATATGGAAGAATAGGTGTAAAAAAGCATTCGAAGGAATATGTGTCTCAGCCCAGAGTTTGCAACATAGGTGTCTACACCAGCTTATGGAGGAGGTAGGGAATGGGAAATTAAAACATCAACTATTTAATTTTCCAACCAAACTGGAGGAGCGCTGGAGCAAGCCACCGCTAGGATATGTTAGGGTCGACGTAGATGGAGCGCGCACTCAACAAGGATAGGCAAGCTATGGAGGCCTTGTTCGGGATAGCAACGGCAATTGGCTTTTGGGTTTCCAAAGGAAGTTGGGCTACATACCAGTAGCTAAGGCAGAGCTAAAGGCCATCAAAATGGGAGTACAAGTCTGCCATGAGATGAGTTTCAAGAAGATCAAGCTTTACTTAGATTCTATGGAAGCCATACAACTGCTATAAGTTAGCAATCCTGTGCATCCGTATATGGAAGATATAGAGAATATTCGGAAGTGGGTATTTGCTTTTAGGGAACTTGAAACTGTTCATGCCAACAGGGAAGCCCTGGGATGCGCGGATATGTTAGCAAAGAACGCTCTGAATATGAACGAGGATCGGTGTAACACCTCAGAATTTATATTCACCAAAAGCATTGTAAATATTTGAAAAATTCAATAAAATGGTGAATATTAATGAATTTGGAATTTATGAATTTATAAATGTTCAATTTCATGAGAAATTGGGCAAAAATAATTAAGGAATTAACTTGGGTAATTTAAAAAGCCCAATATTAAGGTCCAAAAATGAAGGAATATTAGAGAAAATATTTGGTCCAAAAATATATGGAAATTGACCAAAGAAAAATAAGAAAAGAAATTAGATTAAAAAGATAATGATTTTGCCAAAATAGCACAAAATAAATTATTTTCCAATTAATTGAAGTTAATTTCAATTAATTAAGGAAAATAAAGGTTAAAAATATATTTATAATATTTTGGTCAATTTAATATGAATTTATGGAAAATTTGAGCAAAAAGTGCAATTTTGACCAAAATTGAGACTTTACTTGTATACGTAACCTGAACAAGTTGTGAAGCCAATTGAGACCATAGGGAGGGACCCCTAGGTGTCTCCTACATGTGGCATAAATAAGAAAATATTGATTGGGCTTAATGAGCATGGTTATATGTACATAAGGATTTATGTACATAAGTTCATTTTTGAAATTTTGGAAAATAAAACAAATAAATAAAATATTGCAAAATATATGATAAATAAATATATCATCATCCTCTTCAGCCCATTTTCGTGCTGCAACATACCTGAAATAAGAGAGAGAAATTTGAGAGAGTTTAGAGAGAGAAAGAGAAGAAAAATCACAAAGTAAGCCGATTTCTCCGACGATTTAGCTTCTAACGCGTATAACTCCGACTCTAAGCTACTCCTCTTTGTTCTTTAGGGTTTGGAGGCTCAAAAATCTGTTCTCTAAAGGTTAGGGTTTCATCCATTTTTGGGAAAAACTTGTGGGAGCTTAAGGTAACTTCCAAACCTTCATATATTAACTATTCTGGTTGTTGTGGGCAATTTAATCGGTGAAATTTCACCGGATTGCCATTGGTTTTAAATTTTGGAAAAGTATGTGCCTAAGGGTTATGCTGCCCAATTTTAGTTCAAATGGTTGTTATAACTCAATTAGATGGTTAATAAAATGGTTCGGAGTAGAAAGGAATGCGTTTACGGAGCCGAAATCGTAAAACCCCGATTTTTCCTGGAAAACACCATAATTTTGGCCAGGGATGTTTGAGGGCCTTAGAGTTGGATTTTCAATGATTTGATGATTCCATTGGATTCAATGGGCAAAAATAGGTGGGATTATAGTTGGGCACTTTTTCAGAAAAGGCCGAGAAAGCATAATTACGGAAACGCCTCTAAAACCCTAAAAGTATGGCTGCTAAGGGCAATTTCGTAATTTGACATTGAATTTGGTAATTTTGAGTCTAGAAATGGATTCATTGGACAAAAATACGTTCGAATAGCCCTAGTAAAAAATTTTGGGAAAACATGTTATCGGGCCGGGCTGGGATCCCAGGGGCATTTTGGTAAATTTTCATCATAGGCTAATATAACCACAAGAAACACTATGGAAGTGTCTAAAATGATACTTGGATAGGTTATAACCTATTTCTTATACATTTGACGTTTTAGGACCGAGTTGGACGCTTATAGTTGACACGTTTTACGAAGCGAACCCTTTAAGACAGGAAAGAGGTTAAGGTAGGGACTGCTATATCTCATATACTATATGACTATTTGTATGATGCGTGTTACTGTATTTTGTGATCTGAACACGTGCTGGAGGTACATTACCTAGCTGTGGTCTAGGACCTAGCTGAGGTACACTTAGGGGTGTTCGGGATCGGGACGGGATCGAGAAATGTCATTCCCGATCCCGATCCCGAGAAGGGTTCGGGAATGATTTTCATTCCCGATCCCGGATTTTCTTTTTTTTAAAAAAATCTTTATATTAAATTTTTTGTTGTGTTTCCTTTAATCTAGTATAAATATATAATTTATCTAATATCATATTGTACTAAATAAGTCTAATATAAATATATAATTAGTCCAATACATGCTTAAAGTTGTCGATTCAGCTGCAAAAAGAATAAAGACAAGAACAAAAAATTAGAATTATTTAATAAAAAATAAATGAAATTAACTAAATAAACTAAAAGAATAGATATTACCTTAAAGGTGTTAGGGATTTTCACATTTTATTTTACATTTGGTCTTATTTTCTTAAATATTTTTAAAATATATACATGTGTATATATATATTTTCGGGATCGGGAAAAAGTTGGGATCGGGAAGTCCCATTCCCGATCCCGATCCCGATCCCGATCCCGAAATCACATTCCCGATCCCGAAATTTTAGGGACGGGATTTTCCCGTCCTGATTTGCTCGGGATCGGGACGGGAAATTGATGAACACTCCTAGGTACACTAGTCTTACCTAGCTGTAGTCAAGGACTCAGCTGAGGTACATGTAGGGATTTCAACGGATTTGTTGGCTTTGAATTTTGTGTACACACATGGATGATATGAGTTTTCATTTTACTTGATACGGTGCATTGCATATTTAATTTTCGCATTTTATGTGTTGATTGCATGTTTCTACTGATATTCCTTGGAATCTCACCCCTTTTTCTAATCCAAATGTCTCAATGGGTGCCAACGGCTCGAAAGCCAAGGATGCAGATAAAAGAAACTGACGGGCACGTTTCCTAAGATGAATACAGTGGTTGTATATAGTCTGTATGTGAAATAGTTTTAAAACATTTTGTACATATTTGTCATTATTATCGATTTCTGCTCTGTTAATGACTGTCTGTAAATAAATACTTATTATCAGTATAACTGTACTTTTCTGTTTGCCTATTGAACTTGTTCATTATTACCCTACGTATATCAAAATGGAAACGGGTGTTGACAATCAGCGCTATATGGTTGAGCCAATTGACTACTACGCCCAGCAAATGTTACATGACATTAGGTGATACTGTTTTTGTCTGTTTCCGGATTTGGCTGTCAAGTGTAATATGTAATATGTGTAGATCTTTTTATCAAGATTAACTCTTGTCTTTACAATCCAAAAAAAAAATGTTGACAAGCATTAATGTTGATTAATAGGGTCTTGGTGACCACTAATTAAAAAGGTGTGATCACTCTTTATTTTTCTTACAAGCAACAATGAAGAATTAATGTCGATTAATTTTCTAATATAAGGTTACTTGTTTCTCAATTTTAGATCCGCAATAAGTATTGATTTATTTTTTAGGTTTCATATCTCTAATCGAATAATCCGATCAATTAAGGACTCTAACAAGATCAAATAAATATACGTAAAAAATGTACCGGGTGAAGAATAGGCGTGTGCGTATCTTTTGGGCGAGTTTGAGTTTATAAGGCTTCATATATGCATGCATTGTTTTCTTCCATGTTTGTGTTGTTCAGAACATAAAATTGTCAATAATTCCGAATTTATAAATGAATTTCAATTGCGAAAAGATGACACCGGAATATATATTGACAAGCATCGGATCGCAAATATATCATTGTTCATTGATAAGTTTCTCTATATTTTAATCTCCGGCTCTGAAGTCTTACACTCACACATGCACACATCCAAGAGACTAGCTAAATGTTTATTTGCCTGTCTAAGTTAGTGGTGAAAGCTGCTTTTACAATATGATTTATAGTATACAAGGTAAATATATAAAAGGAGTTTTGTTTCACGTGCTTCTCAAACACCCAAAGCCTGTTTGGTTGGAGGTTTTTTGAGGTGAGGTGAAGCGAGGGTTTGATATATGAAAACCCTGCTTGGTTAGAAGAAGGGGAAGTGAAGGATAGGAAAAATTGATACCCTCTTATGCTCACATCCCCTCCTTTCTCAACCCTCTGGATTTGGGGTTTTTTTTTAGGTGAGAGAAATTTTGTATCTCATAGTGACCAAAATGCCCATGGCAATTTTTTGATATTCCATAGCTACCCCTCTGAACTAAAAGCCCCTTTTTCCCATCATATCCCTTGTGTCTTCACTAGCAATAGCTTGCCCACTTCGCTCCTCTCCTCCTCTAGTGTCATTGTCAGACCATCCAATGGAGCCGCCGCTCTCGGCTCCTTTGTCTGCTCCTCCGTCCTCTCCTTCGTTGCCACTTGCCATGTACCTGTAGATTTGAGTCCGGTTATATTTTTATGAAATATCTTCACAATATCTCTGAATGTAAAAGTAATTATTTTTTGTTATCCAATATCTCAAAATGCAATAAACTTGAGCAATACATTCTCTTCTACAAAAAATAAAAGCAATAAATTTGATTAGGACTATGATCCCGAATTCAAGTTGGTTTATTAAATTTTTGTCCACTTCTGCCTTTCATGATGACTGAGTTAGAATTCTATTAATAATTTAAAACATAATAATTTTAATAAAAAAATTGCAAAATAAGAAGCAAAATATATAGACAAAGAGAAAATAATATATTTGTTCACTTCTAATTAGCTCCTCTCACCTATCCTTTTGAACCAAACAAGAAACTAAACGTGTCCTCCTCTCTTCTTGAACCAACCAAAGCTATAATATCTCTTAACCTAACTTCAATGAATCTTACTTAACCTTACCTTCATAAAACCAAATAAAGCCTAACTCAAACACGCCCCATATCGTTGAATGCATGTTTGACTGGTTTTTCTAGCTAAATTTTGCTTTCTAAAATTACATTTTTTCAACCTTAACTTAAAAAAATTGCCTTCACATAACCAAATTTTCTAAACCAAGTTTTCACCATGCTATCTTCTGCCACCATCAATACTCGGACAAACACGCACAAGGAAGCCAAATCAAAGCAAGAAGCCGCGAAGCCTTGATTTGCGTGATTAGGCATTTAGTTTCCAAAAAAGATCAATTAGAAGTTTGACCCCAATATGTCATTATTAATATTCATAATCATTTTCTCCATGCAAAGTCTACTTTTGCAGGCACCAATACATATTCCAAACCCAACCAGATTTCTCACACCTACCGAATCTTTCTCCTTTCATGTTCCAACTTCAATAATGATTGATACACCTTTTTCCTCGCCTCATGGCTTGTCCACAAATTTCAACTTTCTCTGTAGACGTATGCGTGCAAGGTTATTCCTGTTTTTTGAGTCATATTTGTGTTCGCCTACCATAAAACCATGGTTTTAGAAGCATTTTTTCGTAAATCGAGACAAAACTCTTCTCACATACTTATCTTATAAACTCTAAAAACTATTCTCTAAAAGCTAATCCGAACACACATAATGTTATTAAATCCGCACTAGTAACTGCATCAATTGGAATACTGAATCATGGGTTAGTACGTCAAACTATAATTAAACCAAAACTAACTTAAAGTTAAATCGGTGAGAATATGAAGATTTTAAGGTTATTAATATGAAATTCTAAAAAAATTAAAAAGAAGATTCAAGAGGGAAAAAAGGGTGAATCGGGTTGTTGCCCGAACTGGTTAGGCAGTTTTTGGGCCTAACTGACCAGTCTAGTCTGAATTTAATTATTGGGTCATATGCGCGTAATTTTGAATACACCACGTTATAGAATGGTTAGGGTTAAATTTGGCTTTGAAAGCTTTTTTTATTGGAGCTGTAGGTATCCGAAACATGGTAGTGAATGTTGTGCTTTAAAGAAATAACATAAACAGTACACAGTGGGAGCAGTCAAAATGAGGATGCTGAGATTGATGTGTGGTCAAACAAAAGAATATAAGATTTGTAATGAGATCATACATGCAAACGAGTTAGAGTGACACCTATTAAATAAAAAATGGCATGAAATCGTATGGGGTGGTTTGGATACGTCTAAAAGGTCATTGGGTGTGTAAATGAGGAGGATCAATCAAACAGTATGAAGCTTTCTAAAAATAGGTAGAGGAAGACCGAATCAAACACTCGATTAAGTTATAAAGCGGGATTTATTGGTTAATAAGTTATCTAAAGATCTGATTTTTGATAAAGCACAATAGCATCATACGAACCATGTAGCCGACCTCACTTAATAAGATAATGCTTTATCTGAAATTTTTTTCTTGGATCAATTTCATCCAGAATGGGCTAAAAAACGAATTGAAGTCACCCTGACCATTTAAATATTAAAGTTGACTAATAATATTTTTAGCGTTAGAGATGTCATGACATTGTTCATTTTTTAATACTTTCAAAACGAAATTAATTCAAAAAATATTTTCAGATACTCGTACCTTCTACACGAAATCCTTTAATGACAAAATTGTATCTTGACCATTATGAAATATGTTATTTAAAAAATGTTATTCAAGAGAAAAACACATCTCTCCAAATTACTTTCATCAAACATAGCTAAAGGATCTCTTTTAGAGTTTTCATGCTTCACACAAATACAGCATTAAAACAATAATTTCACTAGTAAGCAATCTATTGAGGAAGAACTGCCCTCGTTATTGTGTTTTTCATTCATACCAACCTATTTTTAAAAAACACGTTGAATTTTAATATTAAATAGGTGTCATGCTCTCTTAAACAATTTCTCCACATATCCCAAGTCTTCCTGGTTTAAGTAATGTTATTGTGTTTGAATGCAACAAAATATATTTATAAATATTATATGGGTGTGTGCATTACTCGGGTTAACCCATAAGTGAAACCAACAGTAGTAGCCGGTACACTATTTACAAAAGATATTATGAAGGTCTGAGATCAAATGCTGATTTCAACGAGACAACACAGACTTGAGAGAAAAGCTTACAGTCAAAGAAGGCGAAATGGTATGTATCGAAGAGGGAGAAAAAGAAAAGAAGCTAGCTAGGGTAAACTAAACAGCTGATAACATCCCTGTTCTTTTTATTTTTACCAAAAATATCACGAGAGCCCTAGACGGGAGGCGATTTGACAGCATAAAATAATTTTAGGAAGATTGTGAAAAAAGATCTTAAAGATAAATTAATTACAAAATAGTACCTAGCAAGATTGTCTACATATATGAAAAAAAATATTTTACACAGGTATAGGGAATAATGTTGTATACACAGAAGATCGTCTGCATACAGGAAAAGATATTTTATATATTTAAAAGATCGTTTGCACATTGAGATCCCATTTGATAAGTAAATTCCTACTGAGATATTTTTTCACAATTCTTCCATTTTATTATATGCAAAGAAATTAATAAATACAGGGGGACACAGCTTTTTCGTGTACGTATAATTAATTCACAGCTATCCAAATTTACGGCTAAAGAGACTTGCCTTTGAAAAAGAGGAGCTGGTTTCTCTTCGCTGCAAGATCCATCCCTTGACCCTCATTTTCTTTAAACGTGGTCGTTTCTGTCTAGCTAATTGATGAAGCAAAACTAACGCACAAGCCATTCCTCTAAGCAGTAGGAACGAAAAATTTCATTCCATGGCCAAACTTTATGAAAGTTTTTGAAAAGATTAAAATTCAATAATAATTTAATATCTTGACTAAATTTAAGAAGTTCAAATTATAAATCTTAAAAATCAAGATATTGTTTTAATCTGGGTTAAGTGACAGCTAACTTTTTAAGGGTTAAGTTTTTTTTATTAACACTTAATATTCTAAATTAATTTTTGGTGCCTTCAGCGCATTAAATATTTTTTTCGGCAGCATCCATTTCAAAATTATTTTTGTTGCACTTTTACCCTTAAAATATTTTTCTCAATTTCTATCAATTTTTTTTTTTTTCAATGGCAATGATCATCTTGACCTTAGGATATTAAGTGCTATCAGAAAAATACTTTAAAGTGTCGAACCTAGAAAAAAATTTGTTTAGAACAATGAGTGTTACTAAAAAATATTTGGAGTGAATTCTGATCATAGATATAAAACTTTTATTCATTTTGCAGGTCATAGTTAGTTTTCTAAATCTTTTTAAATTAGATAAATATATCTTATATTAAGTATAAAGGTGTATAATTTAAACTTCTCAAATTTAGACAAAATATTAAATTATTATTGAATTTTAATCTTTTCAAAAACTTCATAAAGTTTGGCCATTGAATGAAATTTTTCCTTCCCACCGCTAAGAGGAATGGCTTGTGCATCTGTCATTTTTGCTTCATCAATTAAACAAACACGACAACGTTTGAAGAAAAGTAGGGGCAGCGGATGGATTTTGCCGCGGACAGAAGCCAGCTCCTGAAAAAGATACCAAAAGAAGTGTGCACCAAAGAAGAAGAAAGAGTACACTCATCATTCACAGATTCATTGGTTGGACAGCTCCTTTGTCGGACTGAGCTTCACTCCAAGGTCCAAATCGTAGATCTCAAAAGAGATTAATGTTGCCCCAATATTATTAGGAGCAATGCCGCCCTAAAACTTATCATATCCTAATAATTTTGTTCAGAACGTTATTCATGTTAAGTTTGACTGTTAATGACTAAATATATTGAGTTGATAGTTTATATGATATTTATATCATTTTTGTTCTGGGATAGGTGGCCCCGAAATTTTTTACCAGAAGCAATATTGCCCCTAAAGTTTCTAAATTGTAGTAATTTTTTCATAGATGTTGTCCAAGTTAAGTTTAATTGTTAGTTGGCCAAATATGCTTATCTGGAAGACCCATGTGTCATATATTTCATTTTTTGCAAGTTATATTTATAAATAAGGAAAAAAATTTAAAAAAATACATTTCGTCTGAAAGTGTCTTCTCTGATAAAAAGAATATCAAAGAGGTACATGTTTATCTTGACGTTGTTGGAGAACTGCAGCAAAGGGTTACTAGTGGTTTTATTCTTGGTAATTTTGCTCAATATATCTTACATCCGGTAATTGGATATTTTTCTTTATTGTTTTTTGGTGAACATGAGCTCCTCAACCATCAGTGGCTTCTTCTTTTTTTAAAAACATGAGTAGAGTAAAGTCGCCCCATCGTTAAAAAATTAATATTGATTATTAATATTTTTAATAGTTAGATACATTTCTCACGTTTTAATATTTTTAAGACAATTTGATCAAAAAAAAAATTCCAGTTACCCATGGCCTCTACACAAATTTTTCGTACAAAACTGGATATCAACCCTTACGAAATATAATTATTCAAGAGAAAACACATCTCTACGGATTACTAACGTCGAACATTGCTAAAGGATTTCTTTTAGAGTTTTCATGCTTCACACAAATACAGCATTCAAATAATAATTTCACTATTAAACAATCTATTCAGAACAACTCCCCTTGTTATTGTGTTTTTCATTAATGCCAACCCAATTTTAAAGAACACGTTGAATTGTAATATTCAAACAGATGACAACATCTCTGTTCTTTTTCTTTTTACCAAAAATATCGTATGAGACTATGAGAGCCTTAGACAGAAGGTGATTTGACAGTATAAAATATTTTTTTTGCAAAGAAATTAATAAATACAAGGGGACCCTGCTTCCATATACGTATAATTGATTCACAGCTATCCAAATTTACGGCTAGAGTGACTTGCCTTTGAAAAAGATACGAAAAGTACGTACCAAAGAAGGAGAAAGAGTACACCCATCATTCACGGATTCATTAGTTGGACAGCTCCTTTGTCGGACTGAGCTTCACTCCGTAGATCTGAACTTCCACCGACATTTTCGCTACGTGTTTTTTGTGTGCTTTATTAATCTTTATGCTGTCATTAATTATTGGATTACGCTACAATAATAATCTTGCTCTGTGATATGACAGCATAAAATTTAGCATGCTTTTGTAGATGATGATTGGTCGCTTTTTAAGCTCGTCGTAAAGTCTGCAATAATTTGAGTTTGGTACGATTTAAAATTGACTGTATAAATTTAAGTAAAACTGAAATGCATGCATGTATGGAGAAAAATAAAGGTAGGATGACAGAAAAATATTATTTGAATTTTAAAATATTAAATTAGTCATTTGATAAAGATTTGTGTTGTTAATTTTATTATTATTCTTATCAATCTTATTATTCTTCTTATCAATGAAATTTTGAAATTTAAATGTTATTTTTTTGTCATTCTTCCAAAAATAAATATGTTCTCTAGCGTAGTCTGATTAAATTTCGGAAAATAGTTTTAATTGCTGCATTGTTGATTTTCATAGATAGTAAACGAGTCTGTGTTTCGAAAATAAAAATAAGAAGCCTTTCTCCTAATATGTGTTTTAGCCTCTGACTTGAATTGTTAGTTATATGCCCATTTATGATATACTCTATACTCCCAATTTATAAGGCAGCCATGTTACAGACTGTAGTTAACACCTCGATCTAGTTAAGCATTGCTATCTAATTGAATTTCTTAGCTGATCTGAAAACACTGTAGGCATGTTTGAGATCACGATTTTTTAAAAAATAAGTCCTTATTACGTAAGTCGAGATAAAACTCCTCTCACATACTTACCTCGTATACTGTGAATCACAATTTATAAGCACTTATTGCCCAAAAATAAGCTATTCCAGACGAGCACAGAATCTTTCGTCAATTTTCTTCCTTCCCATATTTGTGTTTTCTCTGATAACATGCCAACAAGTGAACATTCGAATGAAGAGAGCTACACACACACATATGGAAAATATTTAGGTTAAGTTTTTTATATCCATTTCATAAAGTTCTTCAATCACGTACATGAGACCATGTGTCCTAATTTTGAATTATTATCATTTCAATATGAACCCATATAAAAGAAATAAGACACATGGTCATATATGATTGGAAAACTTAATATAAAAGATATAAAGAATTTGATGTAAATATGGATATAAGCACTTGATGTTTAATCCGCTTGTAATTCAAATGATGAAGAAGAATATAAAAATGGAGCTAAATGAATCACGAGGGCGACACATTAATTATATATATTTAGTAAAATGCTTAAAAACAGTTTTTTAATCGTGATTTACAGTATATGAGGTAAGTATGTGAGATGAGTTTTATTTCGATTTACATAAAATCAATTTATAAATAATTCAAACGCCATACCAAACATGCCCTTAATCTAACTAATGATAAACTTTACAGAAATCGGATCAATCATAAAATTCTGTAAATTAAAACAAGTCTCATCAAATACATTCAAAAGCAATGCACGAGAGAGATCCTTAAATCCAGGATTTGGACACACAAAGGGAGATGCATGTGATCTGATGACAAGATTCATGTCGTAGGCTAAGGGCAGCACATCATGTGTGTGAGGGGAATGCCTTTCTGCGCCTAAGACGCAACCCAACATAACAAACGTTGTCCAAACCACTCAGTCTCTCTCTCTCTCTCTCTCTCTCTCACTTTACTTGTCTTTGTGTGTGTTCTTAGAAAAACAGCCTACTTAAGGCTTCCTCAGGGTGCAGCGCCATGTAATGTTGGGCTGTCTGGGGCCAGGCTATCAGAAACAGGAAAAATAAATAAATAAAAATTAGTATGGCTTGGAGAATTTACTAATAAAATAGTATTTGGTAATTACTCAAATCTAGATTTTAAATTTAGGTTTGCGCAAACCAGGACATAACTCCTCACACACTCTTATCTCATAAATTATAAAGACTATTCTCAAAAATTAATTCAAACATACACAAAGTAGCTTGGACAAAATCTAATGTTGGAGAAGGGTTTAATTGCTTTGCATGCTGGCTTTGGTCATAGTATGTTGAGTTTTGGTCGTCTGTGACTTTAAAGTTTCGGCCCCATGTGAGCGTACCTGCATGCCTGGGTTGGTTGGAACTTGAAAAAGCCTCCAGAGTTGAATGGTCAATCCATCCATCACTTCTTCTTGAACTCTTGCGGGTTTTAGGCAATAAATCTATTCAAAGATTTAGATGGAGCGGGATAATTATTTTAAGACTACTAAAAAAAATCTTGTCAAAGGTGCTGATTGATTAATGTTATTTTGTCCAAAGGTAACTTTAATCATCAGTATTCTCGAGCATGATCTGTTACTCTGGATCTTTAAGCTTTTTTCTTTTCCCAGGTTTTAAGCACCTGAGGACCTGGCTGCTCTTGCTGTTTCTTCGCTGGAAAAATGAGTAGGCACAAAAGGTACGGTGAATCGAAACAAAAGATTGAGAGAAAGAAAGAATATTAATAGAGGTTAAGAACATTAAGTATTATGCAAATAGCACTATCTATGTGATTAATATAAGAGTTAGTTAATTAAATTTGTAGATTGATGAAATTAGTTATGATATTTATTCCTAAAAACTATAGGTTAATTTTCTTAAAATATCATCTTTCATCATGACCTCCCTTAAATAAAAACTCTAGCTCGTAAGTCGTAATACCATGAGAAAAATGTATAATTTTGTGAGACTGAGAATTGAGATATTATATTCAGAGTCCCCAAATAGCTAGCTCTTATATGAAAGATAGGAGGTACTAATAAATTAGAAATAAAAACGAACAAGTGTAGTTCGTATATTTTTGGATTAAGATGTGTTTAGCATCATGAAATATTTTTTCAGTTGCATTCAGTATCCTAAAGTATTTTATAATATATCTAACACCTTGAAATATTTTATAAAGTGCGTCCATTACCTTAAAGTAGTTTTTAAGTGCATTCAGCACTTTAAAATATTTTCTGGTACATCCAAAACCCTAAAATATTTTCAGATGCGTCCATCACCATAAATTACCAAAATTGTTAAGTATAAGATTGGATAAAAAATAGTTTAGGATAAAAGATTCACTTGAAAAAATATCTCATTTTGCTGAACGCACACCTATATTTTAATACAGTGAGGGATGTTTTTAGATTTGTGTTGGGTATGTTTTGACTAACGCATTAACATCCTCTAATACTTTTCATGTCGAATTAACAATTATCGAATTAAACTTCTTTTGTAATGTTAATTCAATCCCTTTTGGAGGAAAAAAAACAAGAATCAGTGTTGGTGTTTAACATAAGTCGTTAAAATTTAAGTGACAGTTACTCATTGAGACTCCTATTTAGTGTGTTTGTGTAAGCATTTTGAGGAGTTTAAGTTGGTTGGTGTCATATTTGACCGTTTTGGTTTATGATGGGATTGTCGTGCTGTTTTATAAAAGCTAAAGTAACTTATAAGCTAATATTTAGTGCTTTTATGGTGATCATGGTGGAAAGAGAAAACAGTGATTATGGAAGAAAAAAAAGACTCTTTGGTAAATAGGAGTTGGGAGAGTGGAAGTGATTTTAATATATGGAACTACTATGATCCTAATTATAAATCTATTTTATCAAAAAGTTTTGGTCCTTATTATAAGTCTAATTTTATGATGATAAATGCATTTTTTTTACTTTTTTTTTTAACCTCTATTGATTGTAATAAATAAATAAAATTATATCATTTCTAAAAGCAGTTTTTTGAGAAGAAGCTCAAAAGTCTAGGTTTTTTTTAAAAAAAAGTTACTTCCACAACCGTAAATTTAAACAAAAATCATGCTTACAGTTTGACTTTTATCTTATCTAATTTTTATAAAAATTAGATTAAAAAAAAAGAAGTAATTTCCGCCTCTGCTAGCCCAAGCGGGCCTTATACGCACAAAAAGTTATTCGGGTTTTGTCCATATAAACGCAGTTAATTGTGGTCAGGGTCAAATGTTTGCTGGGTGACAAATTACATGTTCAGGCCGCAGAAATTTTAGTAAGAAAGTAGGGAAAATTGCCCATCAATCCTTATTTATAAATTTATTTGTAAAATAGAACCAAAAATCATGTAAAGGTGTGAGGTCCTTAAATGTAAATAATTATAATAAGGGAAAAAAAATTACCATCAATGAAAACATTCACTTTATGCAATCTTTCCCCAGAAATCGGACACTAACAATTCTTCACCAACGTTGACCTTCAACAAGGTTTAGCTTAATCCATGGAAGCATATCATCATCTTCAAAAAAATATAATTCATTCAGAAACGATCAACTTCAGTAAAATAGATAAGGCAAAGGTTGCTCTTTGAAAAGATGGAGGTGGCCGTTGATGGTGGTGACGGTGAGTGAGGAGATCAATGGTGGCAATGAAGTTGATGAGCAGGGGTGGCTGATGGTGGCAGTGTCTGTCTTGGGTCATGGAAGCAAAAGCACTATAAGCTTGAAGAAGGAAAGGAGTAAAAATGAATTATGGGTTATGAAATTG
This sequence comes from Inga oerstediana, assembly GCA_963210345.1. NCBI lineage: Eukaryota > Viridiplantae > Streptophyta > Magnoliopsida > Fabales > Fabaceae > Inga > Inga oerstediana. The sequence continues at coordinate 11,542,091 of OY723405.1, read as the reverse complement.
TAAATCTTAACCTTTTTTTTTTAATGAGAGATGAGTTGCAAAAATGGAAGATGAATTGCATAAGGAAAGAAGGAATGCATATAAAGAAAGATATTTTGTATATAGGAAGATGAATTGAGTATAGAGAATATTATTGGCACATAAGGGAAGATAGTTTGCATCAAGAGAAAATAGTTTGCACAAATGCAATTTGCACATTTGATATTAATTTCGCACACAAGGAAAATAGATTGTACAAATGGGAAGATGGTTTGTGTTAAAGTGCATATTGCATAAAGGAAAGATCATTTGCATTTAAGGGAAATGGTTTGTACAAAATGTAATTTACATATCAAGGGCTAATTTTGCAATACAAGGGAAGATAAATTATAGATAAGAAAGATGAATACATAAAGGAAGATGAATTGCTTAAAGTTTTCTTTAAGGGTAAATTTGTCTGTCTTTTATCACAATTATTTACACTCAAGGACCTCACATCTTTACATGATTTCAGATCTCATTTTACAAATAAATTTTTATATAGGGATTTATGGACAATTTTTTTTTTAAAAAAAAATTGTATTTGGTCAATATGCGCAATAATGTGTTTTATTTGATGCCGGGGTTTGTTTAAACAGGGAAAACGACGTATGGGCAATCTCTAATTTGTCAACGAGAGATGGAGAATCATCAAGGATAGCATTAACTTGTCAATGCACTCATTACGAAATAGTTTTGATTGAATCTTTGACGGCAACCTTATCGTGTTTTTATACCATTCGTTGGGTTGAAATATAGATAGTACTATTGGAACTTGGGTCGATGGACTTTGATGATATGGGGATTATGGGAAAAGATCGTCGAAATGACACAAGAACTGATCAAATCGAACTCTTCTATACAGGACAAATTATTAATTTCTTCCTCTTATCATGATAGTTTGCGGAATAGACTAAACTTCGTCATTTCAAACCTATCATCATATGAATGAAGAGTTTGCTGACTTTTTTTTTTTAAATGTGAATTTTCATAAATCATGGCGTGCTTAACTAAAACAACGGATTTAATTATGGTTGGGTTGCAAGTATAAAATCCTAATAATGCGATTCTTTTCACATTGCACCATACTGATAAGTTTATTAGGATACCAGAATATCTTTGTATGAGCTAATTGACAAAAATGTCAACTCATTAAGATTACATAACAGTATGTTTAGATTCTTTGTTTATGCATATAATGTTATTGCCCCATTACAAACCACAGCTTCAAACAGGCACTCAAAGTTAAAAGGTCAACTCACTATTACGCCATCACATTATATTATTTTACCTTATGTTTAGATCAAAATAAAAATGGGGAGAAAATAGAGGGAGGGTATTCTAAGAATTTTTTTTTAAAAAAATGGTAAACTTTTTTTTTTACTATTTTTAAGAGTTTTCTGTCTTAATTTTCTTTGTTCTTTGATTTTTTACCCATCGAAACGTAGGAATAGAGTTGACATCCCTAGATATGAATTAGAAATGAGGATCCGTGATACCCAAGTGGAATATCCATGAAAGTCAAGTGGCGTGTATAGTGAGACACACACCCACACATGTTGTTCCACTAATTTTGCGGAGCACTCCACTAGTCACCAACCTACCACCATATGTAGGTGGCTCTGATGCGTGACTGTTACTCTATGTTTGAATGGAGAGAAAAACGAGGAAAAAATAAAAAAGAGGGATATGAGGATTGAAAACTTGTAATTTACTATTTTTGAGAGTTTTTTCTTATAATATTCTTCCTTTTTAATTTTATCTCTATCAAAACATATGGTTGATGAAAGTACCAATGGGAGTGAAACAAGGGCTCACAAGCTAATGTGTTGGAGTTGGAAAACCCAATATCTCATAAGGTCCCTCGTTCAAGCCAACTTTTCTAGTGTATTTACCCACGACACTCTCCAGACTTTTATTGAATTAAGTTTCGCAAAAAGGTGTCTTTTGCGTTTCGTCATGGTTCTATAAGCTGGCTCTATCAACATTATAGGTAAACAAAAACCCTTTAGAAAAGTTATAAGAAAAAGAAAAACATAGATGTGAATCTAAGTATGATTCAGTGAATAAAACATTTTACCAGCACCATACGAAGAAAAGGTGTTAAGATAACAATAAAAAAAGTGGTTTTTTTAAGGGTGGAAAAGACAACATATTGTTTATACTCGTCCCATAATCTAGTCCACTAAAGATCCTTCTTCTGACAAAATTGTTAAGACAAAGTAGTTTTAGTGTGCGTTTGGAATAGCTTATTTTTGGGCAATAAGTGCTTATAATTCGTGATTCACAGTATACGAGGTAAGTATGTGAGAGGAGTTTTTTCTCGGCTTGCGTAATAAGGGCTTATTTACTGTGCAAAAAGCTTAAACAAACATGCACTTATAGATTTAGCCATTTAGGTTTAACGCAAGGAAAAGTTTCAGAAGAACGACAAGCATTAATGTTTGGCAGATTAATGGGCCTATCAAACGGCCCAACATGCATAGGCAGACCAATAAGTAATAAAACAAAACGCTGTAGATATGGGCTATCAGTTTGTTAAAAAGGCATCAGAACGTGACTTCTCTTTCTCTCTCGGTAAGACCATGGGCTCTAGCACAGAAGGAGACGAGGAACTATCAACCATGGTCCGCCGATGCGTTATTTTGGATTCTGGGTTTTGTTCCCTCCAAAAATCAAACCATGGTCTTTAGAATGGTCCAAATTTTATTTACTCAAGACGTTGACATTGAAGATAGAATGGAGGGCACTTGCGTTCCAGAGACCCAATTTCAAAATGGGCTTTTAGGCTTTGTTTGGTGCTTCTTTTGACTCTATTATTAATTGTCTTATGGATAGTATAATTTATTGGAATACAAGGGGGGCTTGTGGAAGAGGTCTCCTTCAAAATATTAAAATAATTAGTAGTGGGCCAAAGCCTGCAATGATTATTTTGGCAGAAACAAGGTGTGAGAGGGTGTCTCGTTTTAACTCACTTAACTCGTTGGGTTTTGACACTGTGAAAGTGGTTCCAAGCATTGGAAAATCTGGAGGGACAGCGGTGGCTTGGACAAGCTCTAAAATTAGCGTCACTTTACTTGAAGAAGACAGACAGTTTATTCATATGGAGATCCAGATAAAAAACACAAGACCTTTCTTGTTAACTACCATCTAAGCTTTGCCACACTCAAATTTGCGTCAATCTCTATGGCAAAAATTGAAGGCTCTAGCTCGTACAATCTCTACACCATAGGTCGTCTATGGTGATTTTAACGACATTATGATGATGTCTGAAAGAATTAGAGGGGCTCCCTGTAACTTCAGTAGAATGAGTTGGTTTCGAGATTGCGTTGCTGAATGTGGTTTATCGAACCTAGGTTCGATAGGTCCAAGATGGACATGGAAAGGCCCAAGAAAATGCTCATTTGTATGAGAGGCTATATAGAGCACTGGCGAATCAGTCTTTTCTATCGGCCTTCCCTGATTGCGTTGTAAAGGTATTACCTCGCACTAACTTTTCTGATCACCACCCTCTTGCTATGCAATGCTACCTAAAGGATTCTAGAAATGGGGGGAATGAAACCTTTTAGATTTGAGGCAATGTGGCTTTATCATGAAAATTTCCAAAATTTTATGAAATCTAACTGGTCTAGTGAAGAGGATTTTGGCAATGCTTTAGACAAGTTACGCAATTCCTTGACAAAATGGAATAAGGATGTGTTCGGTTTTGTGGAGGCAAATAAAAAATCTATTCTCGCTCGTTTAAATGGAATTCAAAAATCTCCTTCTTACCCTTATTCTCGTTTCCTATGTAATCTTGAGCATTAATTACAAAATGAGCTTGAGGAAATCTTGAAGATGGAAGAAATGAAGTGGTTCCAAAAGGCTCGTACTGAATGGATAACTAAAGGTGACAGAAACATAAGGTACTATCATTTGAGAACAAGCATGAGACGCCGAAGGAATAGAGTCCTAACCCTCAAAGACGCAAATGGGGCTTGGATGGACAATGAAGCTGAGATTAAAGAATTCATCTTGAATCATTTTAGGAAGCTATTTGAAGACTCTTCGGATGTAGTGGATCATTTGCAAACTGCTGCTCAATTTCCTATTATTGACAGTAGCAGACTATCACTCTTGCAGATGAAGAGATTAAAGCTGCAATTTTCTCTATAGGATCCTATAAAGCTCCAGGATCATATGATTTTCCCCCAATATTTTTTAAATCAAATTGGAATTATGTGGGGCCTAGCTTATGTAACTTTGTTCGGGAAGCGTTTGAACAAAGATGCTTTAATGAGAAGGCAAATGAGACTCTTATATCCTTAATTCCAAAAAGGGATAATCTAGAGTTAGTGAATCATTTCAGGCCTATTTCCTTATGTATTGTCCACTACAAATGCATTGCCAAGATTGTTGCTATGCGCTTGAGGAATGTGATGGATGAGCTGATCTCTCCCTTTCAAGCTAGCTTTATAAAAGGAAGACATATCCAGGATAATATTATTATAGGTCAAGAAATAATGCATACTATGAAAAAATCCAAAGGGAGGAATGGATTAATGGCATGGAAGATAGATCTTGAGAAGGCATATGATCGTATTCAATGGGAATTTTTATATCAAGTTCTTGTGGATGCTGGCTTTGAATGTAAGTTTATTGAATTGATTAAATTCTGTGTTTCATCTATTTCTTATAATGTCTTGTGGCATGGAGCACAATCTGAATTTTTCTCCCCAATAAGAGGATTAAGACAAGGAGACCCTATTTCTCTACTCCTATTTGTACTTTGCATAGATAAATTGTCTCATGTAATATGCGATGCAGTGAATAGAGGAGATTGGAAGCCTATAGTGGTCACTAAAGGAGGCCCCTTGATTTCGCATTTAATGTTTGCGGATGATATTTTGCTATTTGGGGTTGCTTCTGAACAACAAGCATTATGCATGATGAAGTGCCTAGGCCAATTCTGTGAGGCCTCAAGTGAGATAATTAGCAAGCCTAAATCCTCTATGTTTTTCTCTCCTAGAGTTCCTTTACTATTAAAACGAATATTAAAGAGATAAGTGGGATGAGTATCTCTACAAAAATAGGGAACTATTTGGGTTTTCCTTTGTTAAGAAGAAGAAAACCAACTGAGACATTCCATTACGTTATTGATCGTGTTAGATTGAAGGTTTTAGCATGGAAGGAGCAATCCTTTTCAACGGCTGGACGAATTATTCTAGCAAAATCTGTGCTCAGTACAGTTCCATTATACCTGATGCTGGTGACAAAAATTCTGGTAGCAATCTGTGAAGAAATTGAGAGATTACAACGGAATTTCATTTGGGGTACCAGCCATACATCACATGGGTTTCACCCCGTCAGTTGGGAGCAATTACTGATGCCTAAATCTAATGGGGGTTTGGGATTTAAGAGGTTGTCATCTCTAAACCGAGCTTGTGGGGCAAAACTAACATGGCAACTTGTAACATGGTTTACTAGATTATGGGCAGAAGTACTACTCCATAAGTATATGTTAAGAAGTGAGAGCAGTTTGTTTCAAGCCCAACCTGGTGATTCCCCCTTGTGGAAGTTTATTACACATCAAAACAAAATCATTGAGAAAGGAACGAAATGGACTATTCGAAATGGTCTTATTGTTAATTTCTTCAATGATCGCTGGCTTTTTCTTGACAGAACAATTAAAGAACTATGTACAAGATCACTCTCAAGGAAGGAAGAGGAGAGTAGAGTTGCGAATTGGGTCACTAATGGTACTTGGGACTTCCAGAGATTGGCAAATATTGTCCCCAGGAATTTGTTCCAGAGACTAATTACGATGGTTCCCCCTATGCCTGAAGCTGGAAATGATCTAATCGAATGGAATGGAACATTAAATAGGGAGTTTTCTCTTAAAAGTGCTTATTACTCTTTGAAGGAAATTTCAATAAATAACCATAGCTTAGTGTATAAGGCTATTTGGAGATGGCAACACGCTGAACGTATTCGAGTGTTCTTATGGATGGCTTATATTAATAAGCTTCCTACTAATAAAAGAAGAAATACGTGGTCTTCCAACTCAGCAATATGCCCTTACTGTGAAGATGGAGTTGAAAATGTTATTCACATAATACAGGATTGTATTTTTGCAAGAAAGGTATGGAACCTTACTGTTAAATCACAATTCAAAAGAACCTTCTTTTCCGCACCCCATTATGATTGGTTTGCACTAAATTTCAAAAGAGAGTCGGGCACCATGATTGATAATGGATGGAGCCAATTCTGGGGAGTCACAATTTGGAAACTCTGGATATGGAGGAATAATGCCATTTTTGATACTGACTTTGTAAAACCATCAGATCCCTTAGGTATTCTTATGTATAGCTGGAGTTATTTTACACAGACGCATGAAAATGGCCTGATGTTTACACCTTTTACATTGATCATTTTAGACTGGATATTGCCACCATTGGATTGGATTAAGATCAATGTTGATATGGCAGTGACGACATCTCAGCTAAATGCAGCCTATGGGGGTGTTGCTAGAGATTACTTAGGTAAATGAATTTGTGGTTTTTCTTATTTCTTGGGCCAATGTGAGGTAGCAGAAGCTGAACTATGAGGTATATTTAAAGGTTTAAACCTTGTTTGGGAACTGACCTATAAGCAAATTATACTTGAGTATGACGCTATGACAATTATTGAAGAATTGAACAAGGGACTAGGAACTAGAAGTGCAAGTCTCCTGATGTTTAAAATTCAAAATCTGTTGAGACAGTCATGGGAGGTTAAGTTGCTTTTTATACCTTGACAAGCTAATCATGTTGCTGATTCTTTAGCCAAAGAAGGACTATCCAGATCAATCTTCTGGGACTCTTGCCCTCCTCATATGCAAAATCTTGTAGACCGCGAGCGACTGGGATTTAATCCCCTTTAGTGTCATTTTTATTTTTGTAATACTCAAGCTCTAGCTCTCATTTGTGCCAAAAAAAAAGCTCTAAATCTCATCAAGCGATATGTTACAATCCAAGTTCCACCCGATATAGAGTGCGCTGAATATAAATTATTAAAAAAAATCTCTTTAGGGAGAATTACTATAAATCTAAAAGAATAATTATAACTGTAGAACCAAAATTATGTATTGAAGATTTTGTAGGGGTTATCAACAACGTGGAACCTTAATATGATATAAAATAGAAAGTTTAATATGATTGAGAAATTAACAATGAAGAATAAAAGATAAATTGATATTTAAAAAAGGAATACAAGACAATAAAATTGAAGAAAAGCTTCGGAATAATAAGCAAGTTGAAAAGATCGATGTCTCTAACTGTGTCCCCCTTTGGCCTAGCTACCCCTATTTATAATGTTACGTTTGGGATCCGGCGAGTTGGTTTCACTTATTTAGGATTTGGCTATATGGTGCATTAGTTCCGCTTATTTCGGATCTACCCATCTGGTATGTTAGTTCCACTTTTTTTGGATTTTCTTTTAAGTTGGTCTACCTTTTTCAAATCTTTGTTGATTAGGGGTATTTTCATCTTTGTTATGGGTTAAACGAGCCATATCAGCTCTTATGCTTGATTAGGTATTCTGAAGGTGTGGACTTACTAGACAACCCTTTTTGGGCCTTCCTCTCATGGAATGTCTTACATACAGGCCAAACCTATTAAATTGGGCCCTACAGTAATCACTAAGAAGTTCTACAACAACTAAACATCTTGTAATGACAAATTACAGTACAGTTAATAACAACATATTTATGCTTTTCGCTGTTAATTAAAATTGTTTTACGATTATATTCCTTACTTTGAACCTCATAACAATTCTCCTACCTACTTTTTTAGCAATGATATTTTCATCACATATCCTTTCAACTTGAAATTTTCCTGGCCAAAAAAAGCTTGTGTGCATCTCCAGATGTGCAGGAATAATCATGTTCATAAGCAGGAGACCTCTATACCCAATAGTTAAAAAGTTCTGTGTTCAGGTATGGCATGAGCAAGCTAGTGTATGATAACTCCTTATTTTTAAATAATTTTAAGATATATTTTAATATATTTGGGAGTCATATATAATAAATCAAAGAGATTTTAGTCAGATTTTACTAGATATTGATTTAAAGGGATTTCATTATAATATAAATATCAAAGCTTAGGATAAAAATAATGATTTTGATATTAAAGATAAAAATAATGATATTAATAATAAAAATAATAATTTAAGATAAAAATAAAAATATATTTCTATCATCATCATCATCATCATTTATTATCATTATCATTATTATTTATTTTTTATCTTTTTATCTTTTTGTTGGCTTTTATTTTGCTAGAGAGATATTGCATGAGGATTTAGGTACCTGGCCTAGATATAGAGGGTTAAACTTATTCAAAAAAGGAGAAGGAGAACACACGTTCGGGTACAGATGGAAAGATCAATGGGGGCAAAGGTTTGATCAGAAGAGGCAAAGTGTGTAGGAGAGTGAGGTGTTAAGATAGGAGAAGATGGAAGTACATGATTTGATGCGGACTTTGGCTTAATAGTGGTTGGTTTATTGGGGTCTGAAGTAGGATGAGTAGAAGTAGAAGATGGTGTGTGAAAGGTGGGAGTGATTAGATAGGGGCCTGTGTGGGATTGGTAGCTGAGGGCTGTAAAGTGGATTCTGGCATATGTTCAGAGTCCACAGGGATAGGAACCTTAAAGAGCGTGGTAGGATCCGCGATGGTGAACAGAACATGGCTTGAGGAAGGATGACATGGAGCATTTTCAGTGCTAATGTTTTTAGAAGGTGTGGAAGATGGTTCAGATGGAACAGGTTGAGCAATAGAATTCGACGGCATATCAGAAGAAGGAAAGGTGAAGTGATCTCTAAAGACATCTTCATAGGTATCTAGACGATACTTAAATTCCCTTAACTGCTGAGTTTGAGTATCTTGCATATCAAATAGCTTCTGGAAGTTCTCATCAATGCCCATACCCCTTGATCTGATGGTCAACCATTTCTACCAAATAGGCATTTGAGGCCTTGATGTGGTTTATGGCTATTTTCAAGGCATCCTGGATATAGTTCTAAATGTGGCTCCCATAAATAAGGGTCCAGGAGAACCGGCTCTTGATGATTGATCCTCATCAACTTTGGATGTCTCAGGTTTCATTTTCTTCCTCTTCTTTATTGTTAAACTGGGAAAAGCACCCAGTGATAGCATAATCTTCATTCTACTTAGGTAAATTCTGTCAAACGTTGGAATATGAATGATTTGATCATTCAGTTCCAAGTACCAGATATTATGGAGCTTCAGAAAGTGAGAGATCAATTGAGGAAATGGTATAGGGGTACTCTTGGAGGATGAGACCCGGTATCTGTTGGTTTCATTATAAATTAAATCTCCTATGTTTCTCTATTCTTGTGACAGAATTGAAGCCATCAGATGATAATCTTTTCCTATGAAGTGAGTGAAATTGTTGGCTTTGTTGACTATAGCTCGTGTGTATATGTACCACACAATCCTATGTACATCACTCAAGGAGCTAGGTTGGAAATTCAAACTATTACTTTCACCTATTGGCTTCAGAATCTGAAAGATTTCTATGTCACTAAATTCTTTAGGAGGTCCAGTGGAGGATTGTCTATGCCAAGATATGTGTTAATCAAGGTAGGAAAGAGTTGAATCTTTTGCCCCCTAACAGTTGATTCTAATATTTCTTCTAGCAGTTCTCCTAATAAGAATTTCACAACTTCCTTATCTAAATTGACCTCTACACAAAGTTTACCAACTACTCATTAGGTTTTCACAAATTCTGATAACGTTTTCACATATTTACATGTGGTTTTCACAGGTTCTCTTTAAAGGTTCACAACTTCACTTAAACTAATTGCAATTATGTATAACATTTTCACAACTATCAAATCAGAATTTCCTACATCTCAACACCATTTCACAACTTCTAATCACTCATTCATAAGTTCATATGCTGTTTCAACAGTTTACCAACTTCTTATTAGGTTTTCACAAATTCTGATAACATTTTCACAGATTCACATGCGATGTTCACAAGTTCTCTTCAAAGATTCACAACTTCACTTAAACCAATCACAACTATGCATAACATTTTCACAACTATCAAATGAGAATTTCCTACATCTCGATACCATTTCTCAACTTCTAATCAAGCATTCACAAGTTCATATGTTGTTTCAATAGTATACCAACTTCTCATTAGGTTTTCACAAATTCTGATAATGTTTTCGCAATTTAACATTTAGTTTTTACAGGTTCGCTTCAAAGATTTACAACTTCACTTAAGCCAATCACAACTACACATAACATTTTCACAACTATCAAATTAGAATTTCCTACATCTCAACACCGTTTCACAATTTCTAATCACGCATTCACAAGTTCATATGTTGTTTCAATAGTTTAACAATTTCACAACTTGCAATTCAAACTTCCCCGCTTAACAACAGAGTTTTACAACTTCTCCTGAACGATCCGCGACTTTACTTAAGCGGTCCCAACTAAGCACTCATCACTTTGCATCACATTTCAAACTATCATATATTGTTACCGTTATGTTTTATCCACATTTCATAAAATTATTTAAACCCATCGACATTGAACCGTAATTCTAATCAACTAGACAACTTAACATGAAAAAAAATTATAAACCCAATGACTTACCGAACTTAACTTCCAAAGACTAATTTCACATCCGAACACTAATTTCTCCCCACCTTCGCTCCTCCTCAAGATGACAACACCAACTTCCCATACACTCTACTCCGTTAGTGTGACGAACCCAAACTCTGTTGACGGCGATTTTCAACCAACTCAGGCAATAGAGCATTTGAACTGTCCCTCCTCTTCAAAATCGACCACACCGACTTCACAGCCACTATCCTCTCTCACTGCGACGGAACCAAGGTCCACCAACGGCACCTCACAATGGCAAAAGGAGATGAAGAGTCACGACCTGATTTTCACGCAATACCGCCCTTATAACGCCTCCCTCAACGCTTTTCATTTTAAAAATTACTAGGGTTACTTACGTAATTTGATTTGAAATTGTAATATTCTTGTTTATGCACTAACACTTATATGGGAATATGCATATTCATATCACCTTTTTATTTTTTTTTCCTATTTTAAAATTCTTTTTCAAGGATTTTTCCAATATTCAATATGCAAATAGTGGATCTCAAGTCCTTGTTGAGCAACCTATGTAGCTCATGGAGACTACTTAGCAAAAGGGTGAATCCTAAGAACACAAGCCACATATCTTTTTGCGAGGAGATAAATATATATATAGTTTGGTGATAATGCTATGATTTGGGTGGTCACGAGTACGGCAACTAGTTTTCAGCACGTGAACAATATCAAAAGCAGTAAAAGATAAACTCAAGTATTTATTCATCTTTTTTTTTTACACGCTCCTCCGTTCAATTCTAATTATAAGATAAAAATGATTTTTTAGAGAAATTAAGAAAGCCAATTAAATTACTTTAGAGTATTTATATTTATATTTTTTCTCTAAATTAATTAATTTAACTAATAAACTAATATATAATTTAAAAATACACAACATATAATATGATTAAATAACTTATCTAACTTCCTTAATCTCTAAAAAAAACTAACTCTATCTTATATTTAGGACTGGAGGGAGTATTTTATTTCAAATCTAAACATTGCCAAATCTTGAATAACAATGTTCAAAACAAACTTTATTGAACTAAAACAAGTGAAAAGTTGTTACATTCGATTTGATGGCAGGTAGTGGAATAAGTTATAATTGTATGCAAACTCAGCGCGCGCGCGCATATATATATATATATATATATATATTATTGCAAAAACAATTTTAGCGGAAAGGCTTTGGGGTTAAAAAAAACAAAGAAGCTAAGCGAAGAAGTCACATGGGAGGACCAAATGATCTCACTTGTTGGGTGTAGGGGCAACAGTAGGCGTCGCTTTCTATTTAACATTCTGTACTGTTCCCCTAAACGCCACCGTTTGGGCACTCCCTCTCGCCGTTCTCAACTACCTTTTAGGCCCCCTTCTTCAATTTTCTGGTTTTCTTTTACAACTGTCATTAAAAATAAAACGAATTTTTGTCGTTAAATTAATATCATATAGGAACGTAAATAAATTTATCTAGTAATCTAACATATATATTTTTTTTAAAAAAATAATGCAATTGCATTTTTAATTTTTAATACTCAGAGTTAAGTTAAGCATTTTGTAGGTTGACCACAAAAGGTTGTAAAATGAAGTAATGTAACACGTAATATAATATTGAACCAGTTTCATAATATTGATGTATTACATTTTTTTTTATAATTTTTAAGGGGCTTGCAACTTTTTCTGTGAGTACTTTTAAGATAAAAATACACTTTAATTCTTCTATTTGTAAAATATTTTTGAATTTTAAGTTAGTTAGGTTGGGTGCTGAGTATTTGCCTCATTGCATGTTTCTTAAACAGAAGCTTCCAAATTTTCATAAATATATTGAAGGAACAACACAGATGATTTGTCTGCATGAAATATAATAATAAATAAACTAACCTTCCGCGAGGCCATTTGGCAGCCAACAAAGAAAAATTGGAACGAGACGTTTGATTTATTTTTATAAATCAGGCATCAAAATAGTTCATGTCTGTAATATGTTATACATATTTTTTTATTTCATTTCAGTATGCATGACAAATGAATCCTAAAATTCAAAACCAAGCAATTATTCTAAATTTTTATAGTAAAATAGATCGACCAACACCTACATTCATAACTAATCAGACCAATAATTGACTTACGGATAAAACCATTTTTTTTTAAAAACACATAATTCTTCTGAATTATTTGTGGCCATCTCTATTATGTTTTCAAAGCATTCATTGAATAATTCCTTATGCTTTATAATAATATATATTGTAAATTAATTTTATAACGTGCTAACATAGTGTAAGCTCATCTTCATTTAGTACAAGGGCTACAGCTAATAGATTTTTTTTTTTTGGCATCAAACAGCACTCAAGCAATTTGAGGAATTGATAATTTATTAATTATGATCAGACAATGGTTTTTTAATGCAGAAAAATCTTTTCTGCGGATATATTTAATTCACAAAAACCATTAATAATTCTTGCAGCAATTTTTAGAAGGATCTTATCATATCGCTTATTTTCCAGGAGTTGAGTGTTGAGATTTCCTTCCCCAGTTTCTGATTTTTATTTTCACACTCCTCAAATTTTGGAACCTCAAAAATCAAATGCAGTGACATGTGCAAACTGATGGTTCCCCATAATTTTCATAATTCCCATCGGGTCCTACATGCATTAATCGATTATTAAATGGCATTCACGTCATTTTCTCCTAAATTAAATAGAAAAAATAATATCTTTTTTTGTTCAATGAAAAAACAATATCACTCACACATTAACTGTGCAGATATTTTTCCATATCAATATTAATTCTGGCCTTAAATAAAATCATATCTAGAATAAAAACTTTCCAAACATATAATTTGCTGGGGGTTGGTGCGCTTGAGGAAGACAACAAAGGGGGTGACGTGTAAGCATTAAGATGTATCAGATTTGAGACTATTGTAAGGAAGATGATTATAGGATTAGGAATTAATAATTAGCGGCCATTAAGCTGTCAAAATTATTTTTATTTCTAAATTACTGAACTGCGCCCTTTTTATATTAACTACTATTTTTTTTTTTAATTCACTACAACAAAGAGGAGAGAGAGGAAGCTGATGAAGTTCATGGTATTGTATGTTTGTTTTGGATGTTATTGGAAGATATTTATATTTATTTCTGGTGGCGGTAAATGGACAGAGTAAAAAGCTTGGAGGGGAAAAAGATTAAAAGTGAAGAAAGAAGGTGAAGAAGGGATATGAATAAATTTTAATTATAAGCGTGAAGCATGAGGGTGATTGGTTTTTCTTTCAATGTAGAAAGAAGCTCATGATCTGGTGACAGAGAGAACCAGTGACCCACATTGCTCATTAGGTCTCTCTTGTTGATTGAATCTCTCTCTCTCTCTCTCTCTCTCTCTCTCTCTCTTCACGCACCCATATTGGAGCGTGCTTCATACTTGATACTTTCATTCTTCATTAGCCATTTTAATTTCCTATTCGTTGCTCTCTCTCATCTTGTTTTGATTTCAATCTCTCTTCATTATCTCTGACCTCCCTCTATCTCTTATCTGTTTTGCTTCAATCTAATAATACTTAGTTTTAGATTAGAGAGTTTCTTATGAAATTTGTTTTCACAGCTCTGGGTATGCAAAAGAAGCCAACGGAGGTACAATAAAATCAGAACCAGAGATAGGGAGAGAGAGTGATACAGTCTTAAAAGCTCGCTTTTACTACTGAGCTACAAAAGTGAACGTCCTCCATCTGTTTGTTGTTTTGTGCCTTGGGTTCTTCCCCACCATTTTTCTCTTTTTCCTTTCAAGTATAGGTCATTGATTGTATGTTTGCTGGATTTTGAGCCTGCTTCAGTCTTCCTTCCTCTGATTTTTTTTCTTGTCTAATCTTTCTGGCTAAAAAAAGCAAATTCTATTGAAGAATTTCATGTCTGGGTTGTATAATCAAATTTCCTCACCTGCACCTGTAAGGGCCAATTCACCAAATATAAACGTGAGGGGCAATTTTGATGTTGAAAGGTAGGGGTCGATTGTTCTTATATATATATATATATAATAAAACTTGATGTGCATATATGATAATTGTGGTGTTTCAGAGCAAAATTCAAAACAGACTTAGTTTCTTATTTGCTTTTCTTCTAGTCAGTACTTAGCGGAGCTGTTGGCAGAACATCAGAAACTTGCACCCTTCATCGAAGTCCTTCCTCTATGCAGCCGACTTCTGAATCAAGGTGGGTTTTGTTTCATAAATTCAAGGATTCTATTTGTGGTTTAAATTGCATGCTCTTCTTTTAGTGTTTGTATTGATTGATATCTCCTCTTATTTCATTTGAAGAAGGCATAATTATTAACTCAACTTTCTGTTTACTTGGGCTAGTTTCTCTAGTTATTCTTCTCTCGGGGATTGCTGTTCTTCAAAGTACTGACACTTCTATATTGCTAAATTAAAGATAATTTCTATAGGTCCAAAATTCAGAGCATCTGCTGGTCAATTCATGAGAAAGAAGCATCGTAGACTGATAGTTTTGGATATTATTCAATAAACAAATAATGCCTGTAGATTCCTTTTAAAATACCTACATGATAGCTCTAAATTTGATTGAGGCCAACCACAATCTGCTCATAGTACATCATTCTCCCTTTGGAAACAAATAATTATGCTGCTTCTTTGGATTAGCTTGACGGTGGAACCTTTAGGAATCATTTGTACAGCTTACATCAGAAAAAAATCCATTTACGTTATTAATGTTCTTGCATTCACATAAAAGTTATAACATTCAGTATTCCTTCAATCAGAGATTTTAAGGGTTTCTGGAAAGAACGGACTGATGCTGAATCAAGGGTTTAGTGACTTCGAAAGAATGCAGTTTGGAAGTCCAAGCCTTATCGCTTCACCAGATATAGCACCAAGCTTCACTGGCTGGAACAGCCTATCACATGAGGTAAGCATTTCATATTATGATGATCACTGTACCAATCAAAACTCTCCAGTTCCTACATTCTCCTTAAGTCGAAATTAAATTATAAAATTATTTTCAGTAATATCTTCTGGTTTGCTTGTTGTTTCATAACTCTCAGTAGCTACTTCTTGATTCATATTTGTCAAATATACTAATGTTTCCTTCTGCTGTTTCACCCTTAGTCTTCCATCTTTCATCTGTTTGTCCTTTTGTCTCCTTTGACTGTTCTTCAGTTTAGCTTGTTTCATATACTAAATGACTAAGTTAATCATACATCAGAGGTTTGCTGGAGCACAGGGATTGAGCGTGGATTGGCAAACAACACCAATTGTTCCGAGTTCTCCCATTGTGAAGAGGATAATGCGCTTGGATATTCCTAAGGAAACCTACCCAAATGTAATATCTGTTGATCATTTAAATGCATTCTACTTTGTTCGTACCTTAGCCTTCTATATTACATCTCCCGTTTTGTAAACATATTTTATATCAACTTAAAGTCACTAAATCCTGTTAATTGTCAGTTCAATTTTGTTGGTCGTCTTCTTGGCCCCCGAGGTAATTCACTGAAGCGGGTGGAGGCTACCACAGGTTGTCGTGTATTTATCAGAGGGAAAGGTTCAATAAAAGACCCAGACAAGGTATTCTCTCTTTTAATGCCATGAAACCTGCCTCAGTTTTTGTAGGTTCCACAACCAATGTTGTTTTGTAACCGTTAACCTTTCCCTTCCTTTCAATTCTCAAGGAGGAGTTACTAAGGGGAAGGCCAGGCTATGAGCACCTGAATGATCCTCTGCACATTTTGATTGAGGCTGAACTGCCTGCCAATATTGTTGATATTAGGCTGAGGCAAGCACAGGAAATCATAGAAGAGCTGCTCAAACCTGTGGTATCTTTCTCTAACTCTTTGTCAAGTTCTTGATTTGCTCCTTAAGAGACATCTTACACTGGTTATTTTGATCACATTCCTTCACTGGTTACCATGAACTGGAATTCCCTCACTGGTAGTATTTTGGTGGTTTCTTTTAAGAGTTGAAGTTACAAAAATGTCAGATTACCTGCATCACTTACTTTTCCCTACTCGACTGGTGATTTCCGTTGCATCTTTACTATGCTGTTTTTACTTCGCAATACCACTTATGATAACCAATCCACTGTTTGTATGGCATTATGTTAACAATATTTTCAAACAACTTAAGCATGTGAGGTGAATTGGTTCAGCACAAGGTATTGTGAGGCTGTGCTTGTCCAAACCTAACAAGTCTGAAATGTCATTGAGGTTCTTGTAGGGGGATGTATTAAATATTAAAATAAATCTATTCACGGGTTTTCATTTAACAGTATAAAATTTTTAGTTGAATGGATATTTATACTTTCTTTGATATGAATTCATGGCCGCATCATTGTTTCATTTTCAAGCCAAATGATCTATTATACACGCTGACCAATGGGGAAAATATCAATAACCCGAGTTTGCATAGATTTTTTTTTTTTTAAACATTTCTCTTTTTCATATGCAGGATGAGTCACAAGACTTTTATAAGAGGCAACAGCTAAGAGAACTTGCAATGATCAATTCCAACTTCAGAGAAGAGAGCCCTCAACTGAGCGGCAGTGTCTCTCCCTTCACTTCCAACGAAATAAAAAGAGCCAAAACTGATCAATAGTGGTTTTTTAGCTGAGAATCACTGCTATTTATGTTTTCTCCTGTATCTAAGTTCTGTATAGCGCTGCATGAGAAGACGACCCTGTTTAGGAGAACATATATTTATTTGTCACAGTGAACTGCATAAGTGGGCTTGGAAAACTGGTACAATTCTTATCATACTATGTAGAAATTAATGGGTTTGTTGGGATATTATGAACAGTGTAGTAAGCTCATCATATTGTTACAAACTGTTTATTGATTGTATTGAGATGAAGTGTTTCATATCAGATGTCTACTTTACTGAAACACAATAAGAGAGCACTTTGGTGATAATGGCCACTTCTGTGAGACAAAAGTATAATTAGCCAGAGGGGCACCAAGATTAACAAACCCTTTCTGAAGCAAAGGAGGCATATCTTAAGGATAATGTCTAAATGTTATGGTAGGGCCTAATGCAGT
This sequence comes from Inga oerstediana, assembly GCA_963210345.1. Lineage (NCBI taxonomy): Eukaryota > Viridiplantae > Streptophyta > Magnoliopsida > Fabales > Fabaceae > Inga > Inga oerstediana. The sequence continues at coordinate 11,524,389 of OY723405.1, read as the reverse complement.
GAAGGCTAAGATGTGGATGTTGTCGTCTTTAACTTTAATGAGCCCCAGATAATCCTTTTTGCTTTGACTTGTTAATGATTGTCTTTGTAAAGTGGGGTTATTCTAGATTTCTAGCGTCCATCATGGGCCAATGTGTCTTCGTCAGCTTCTCCATCTCTATCTAAGCCGAATCCCTTTTTCCCCTTCACAGTGTTCAACTCCAAGCCTTGCTTTAATGGGATTTTAACTTTATCTGAGAGTTTCAAAGCTGAATGGATCTGTTATTTTCATTATGTTTTGCACGGAATCTTTCTTCTCGCACCTTTTGCTTCTTGTTTCTACTCCATCCTGTAATTAATATACGATATATTTAAAGAATTAATTTTATTTTTAAATATAAGCATAATTTTCATATTTATCAATTTTTTCTAATTTATCCTTTTAGATGTTCTCTCAACAATAATTAAGGAGGAGAGTGAATGAGAGAAATAAGTAAAATGACTATAATATTTTAGAAAATATATATTATATTAACTAATTTAACTACAGAATATTTTATATGTTTATCTTGCATGGCTATTAAATGATTCAGTTCGGTAATGGTTGATTGGGAATTTGGCATCTAAAATTGGTATATGCTATTTTGGCCAAAAGAAAAACAAAATGGTATATGCTATATGTTTCTTAATCTTTTATAGCCTATCTGCTCACTGGCCAATTCCGTGCATTAATTAGTTATGGCAAATAAAATTCAGACCCTTTATCCATGATACTGACATATGATGTGTGGACGGGAGGCTTCCCTTATAACAAGAAGTCATTTGGTGATCCCCTACGGTAAAATAACGAGTAAAATTGCTTATATATTTTTTTCTTAAAGAAAAAGGTGTTAAAATTACACTTTTTTTGCATATTTAAATTACGTGTACACTCACACGAGTGTGAAAAAAAGTTGTATTATATTATAATCTAATCAATTTTTTATATGGAGGGTATTTTTTTTAAAAAAAATTTGAAATTATACCACAGTGTATTATCGCACTGCAAGTTCTGTTAAAAAAATATATTGACAAGAAATTATTTATATAAAAAGATCCTTTTGATTGTTTTTGAATGCCAATTTATGGCGCGCCACCAGAAGTCATTCAATAGAATAATATTTGTGCAGTTGTGCCTATAAAATTTTTTTACCTTGTTTGATATCCTATTTGACTATTTGAGGCAATATAGATACCTCTTTTTTATAGGAATTTGAATTTTATTTGTTACGTTGTGAGAAAATAATCCTTTCGATTAGATCCAATCTCGTTAATAAACGACTACTTTTTGTTTGTAAGATTAGGGATTAAAATGAAAGCCCATAGGTTGGGGCACAGAACGGGACTTCGAGTTGGACTCGGGCATCCGAAAGCCCAGTTCTCAATAGGGCGTTCAGAGACAAGTTTCCTCCAATCGCTAATTCTCATTTCCGGTTTTCCTCTCAATTGCAGCAATTCGATATTTTATCGGAACGACCAGAGATTTACAATCGGAATTCGGAACAACGACGAGATGGGAAAGCAACCGGTGAGGTTGAAGGCCGTAATCTATACCCTATCGCCTTTCCAGCAGAAGGTCATGACTGGGCTTTGGAAGGATTTACCTACCAAGATTCACCACAAGATCTCCGAGAATTGGATCAGCGCCACTCTCTTGCTTGCTCCTCTCGTCGGCACCTACGCGTGAGTTTGTTCTTTTACTTCGATTCCGCTTTTCGTGTATGTTGACAGCCTTTAATGGTCGATTTGCCTATTGATTTTTATTGGTGACGGGGATTTGATTTGATGAAATCGGGCCAATTATGGATTTCCCTATTAGAAACTGTACTTGTTGCGATTGGACCACCATGTTGTTAAGAACCGTTAGGATTCGTATGCCTTATGCCCACCACGTTGTTTCAAGAAGGGTCGGTGAGCCAAGATATTAAGAATAATGGGGGCCCATAATGGAAGAATCTATTGATTTTCGAACATGCTGATGATAGTTTCTTTAAGAGTTTTCACAGAAGTTGCAAGTTATGCTTGTCATTGCCTTGTTATGACTTGTTAGTTAATAGCATCATAATTGTAAGACATCCTCTTGATCTAGTGCCAGTGGGTGCAGTCCCTTTTACAAGTGGGAAAAATTGTTCTCCTTTTATTTTTCCAAATCTCTTAATAAAAACTTTTCCCACCTGCACTCACAACTCATTTCCAAGTTTTATATTTCTTTTTCTTAAATTTTAAGGAAAATCTAGTTAGAATACATTCTCTGGAGCCTTGTGGACCTTAGGTCACATTGCTCCTGCTGGATAAAATATTGTCTGTATTACTGAATATAATTCATTTCTCAATGGATGTAGGTATGTTCAGCACTACCAGGAGAAAGAGAAGTTGGCTCACAGGTACTGAGATCATGCGAGACAGCATGAGTTTATTTGGATAATCATTTTTTTGTGGTGAAAAGACGCTTTCCCAATCCTTGTTCAAACGGAAAATAATATGAAGTTCAGAAGAAGTTTGTTTTGATTTTGATGCAATGTCAATGTTATGGCTTTGAGCCGTTTTAACCTTGACAGACCTTTCCAACTAGTGAGATTGGCGACACGGGCCTTTTTTTTTTTTGGATTACAATGACAAGAGCATAGAGGCTCTTGAGACCACGCGGGCCAAGGAAAATAAAAACGAAAAGACAACCGAAAGGAAACATTCCAGTCCTAAAAACTCAGCAGAGATCTGCTAGCAAGATGGCTAAGCAGAAATCTGGTGGATAGTACAAAAAAGACAAATCACTATTTGAGTCTAGGGCCCGTTTTGCCAAAACATCAGCACATTGCAGGGCTTCTCTATGACAGTGATGAATCTCTAGATCCCAATCCCTGTAGATTTCATTCCTGACTTCTTCTAATTCATATTGAAGCGGGTGATACTGACCATGCGTGTGGAATAACAGTTGAACAGCTTGCAATGAGTCAGTAAAAAGTCTGATCTTTCTGTAATTCTTGAGTCTACAAACTTGAAGACCTGCACGTATAGCTTGAATCTCTGAAGCTGTTGAGCCAAGGCTGAATCCCGTATTTTTTTGGAACCCGCAGATCCAAGCGCCAGAGCTGTCTCGTACCACTCCTCCTATTGCTGAATTGTTGAACTCATCTACCGCAGCGTCCACATCGATCCGAATAAATCCTTCTGGCGGGGCACTCCAACCTTCCGAGTATCTTTCTGGGGCAGTAAATATCTTGTGCTTGAACCTGTCCTCCTCTATGCCTTCATGTAGGAAATGAAGTCCTCTGTGTAGAAGCTGGTTAGGTCGGATGGAGGTTCTTCCGAAGACTTTGTTACATCTATTCTTCCAGATTTGCCAGCATAATGAACTAAAGACTCTGATCCAGGGCCACTTGGAAAATTTGCGATCTCCCGGTGAGTGTTGCATATTCCATTTGATCCAAGCCTGTAAATTACCAGAAAAAAATGCAGAGTAATAATTTGGGTTAGTACATGAAAGCCACACCGAACTAGCAAACTCACAATCTCTCAGAATATGTATCGCTGTTTCCTCACAAGCACACTCAAAAGGACACTCAGGATTTGACCTCCCGTCTCTCTTAGCACGAATTTCGTTCGTGGGAATTCTCTCCTGGAACAATTGCCACATGAAGAATTTAACTTTCTCAGGAATAGGCCATCTCCAGATACTTTGCCAGAACGGATCAGCCGGATTTGAGAGCGACGAATAAATCATAGAATAAGCTGATTTGACGCTAAAATTTCCGTCAGAAGATTCCTTCCACCAAAATGAATCATTTCCAGTCTGGGACGGAGGGTGAACTTTTTTAATCCTTTCGATCACACGGGCCTTTTAAGTGACACTTTCAACTCAGTTCCTAATAAATATTTGGTGGTGGCGCAGTTTTTTTAACCCTGCTTCCTTCATTTCATTTAGACTACGTCAGGATTTTATTTTCGGCCTAATATTAGGACCATATAAGTCTGGTTAGCCTGGTCAACTCTGTTTGGCCTGATTGGGTCGATTGAAAAGAAAGAATAAAATTGTTGTGACCGAGCTGAGTTACAAACCAAGGATTTTTGGCCGAAATATGGTGTATTTCTTCCTTTCTATATTTCATTCAGTGGCGAGTAGTTATAAGTTTTAACACTCTCTATAAGATTTGATAAGATTGATGTGCAAATAGGCTTGGTTTGAATGTGAGTTTTGACGTTGGAAAAAAAGAATGAGTTGTCTCGTTTGAGAAACAAAATCATTTACGTATGAATTTAATTTTTGTGTAAACGTATATTATAAAAAATTATCATGACAGATGAATTGTTATATATGAAGAAAAACTTTGGTAGAAAATGTTCAACTCATTTGATACGATCATGTGGTATTAACGAAATTGCCAGGCATGCAAGAGTACCACTCAAGGATTTATTCGGCAATTACAACTGCTTCAAAAACATCCATCTGAACTCATGGTTGTGTAATTGCAGGAGTTCACTACTATAGAACGAAGATAGCCCATAACCGTACAAACCATAATTCTAAGCACTTCGACATACATCAACTTAAAAAGTATAATGGGTGACCCAAAGAAACCTACACAAAAGCACACCTGGCTATTGCCCTAGAGAGTATTTTACAACGGGTTGTCCTAAGAAGGAATTCACATAAGGGTAATATGGGGTCATTGATCAACAGACAAGGGTAAGAGGCACTCATATTTTACACACCATGGTCCATGAATACAACTTCTACCTTGGTTCTACGCGACTAAAAAGTTCGCTACCAGACATGTCTCCTGATATAAAAGGAGTTTTGCTGGCAGAGGACGAAGATGGTGTTGAACTAGTGAATAATTTTCCAGAATCACTGGATATATATTCAGGTATCCTGGCATTGGACTCCGGTATCATGGACCACATATTTTCAAGCTCCCGAACCACTTCTGCCATTTTAGGTCGTGCATCTGGATCGTCTTTGCTACACTTGAGGGCCAGGTCCAAGAACTTCCCTATGTGCTCAGAAGGATAGGGCCCCATGCGTCTATCTATCACCGAGAATGCTTCACCACATTGGTATGCAACAGTAACCTGGAAATGATTATTAGCATCAAGGTCTTTATCACCCTCCTATCTTGAACAAATGAAACGATAATGTCACATGGGAATAAATTTAGTTTCATAAAATTTAGATTCTTCGGAACAAAACCTAGGGTAAAAGTGAAGACTAACATCACCAAAAAAATGTGAAGACTGACAAAATGATTTGTTGGATACCACCACTGTAACGGTACTAATTCAATGTACAAAAATAATAGGAAATAGAATAATGAAAGAGATATGAGTGCTAAAGCTCAATTGGCTAAAATGTCCAGGTCAGATTTTACTCATGGACTATGCATAAAGGTAAAGAGCTAAATGATGTAGCAAAAGGGGAAAAACTAAATATTCTATCAGACAAATGCATTAAATCTATAAGAATTAAACTTCCTTTTTGACCCCATAATGCACAAATTTTACCCCAACTTGACCCAATCGCATAGAAATTAAGTCCAGGGGAGATATATACCTCTCTAACAAGATTTTTGCCATGTGAGATTGGTGGCTTCCCTGTCAAAAGTTCTAGTAAGACAACACCAAAACTATAAACATCACTCTTGTCAGTTAACCTATGCGTTAAAAAGTACTCTGGGTCAATGTAGCCCTGCAAAATTAAAGCAGTGAAGAGATGGTCAGTCACTGTCTAACATTAACCTTGCTTCTATGAAGTGTGTTGGTATAATTAGTGGGAAGTAAGGGTATGGCTACTGAATAATATCAACACATTTTGACTTCGGCTGCCATCTTCCTATTAACAAAATTGATGATTTTATCCTGAATACATTTCCACGAGCATGCAAGTTTAGCAAAACTACAATGATGATCTTACCGGGGTTCCTTTTACCATCGTAGATACATGGCCAGGTACAATTCCTTCAATATCTGGAATTGGAGCAAGCCTTGAAAGTCCAAAATCAGCAACTTTTGCATTTAACCTAGAGTCCAATAATATGTTGCTGGCCTTGACATCTCGGTGGAATATTGGAGGATCAGCTTCCATATGTAGATACAGGATGCCCTTTGCTGATCCTAGTGCAATCCTCAATCTCGTATCAAAACTTAGAGGTTGTTTTGAATGAGCTGTTGTAAAAACATGATATACATGCATAAACAATGCATTAGCTGTAAATTCCATTAAATTTTCCAAAATCTCTTTACGCATCAAATATTGGAACATCAAGAAGATAAGAAATCATACTGTAGATAGATAATGAGAAAAAAAGATGTACCAGAAAGATGATCCCTTAGCGTGCCATTTGGCATAAATTCATAAACCAGCATCTACAAGTATAAGAAACAACTCAAACGAGGGAAAAAAATTCAAAACAGCAAAGAAAGAAAAGAAGATTCTCAACAACAAATGTTTAAACTCGTCGTTCTAAATCAGCATCTTTTTCAAGTAAAATCATATCCTTAGCCAATCAACATGTGGGAACTAAACTCCCGAGACTTGCAGATATTATAACTTCAAATGATGAAATTTATCATACCAATATCAATGCAAAATTTAATAAAAATAAAGCCTAGAGTTAACCAATTTTCATAAATTTAAAGCAAAGCGCACCTGTTCACCTCCTTCATCACAGTATCCAACCAAAGTCATGAGGTTGCGATGATGTAACCTTGATAGTAACTCTATTTCTGTTAGGAACTCCCTCTGGCCTTGCAGTGATCCCACCTGCGCACGTTTAATTGCTACAACAGTGCCATCAGTGAGAGTCCCTCTATAAACTTTCCCATAGCCCCCTTGGCCAGCTTGACTGGAGTCACTAAAATTGTTAGTAGCCAAGGCCATTTCTTCAAAAGTGAAGCTTCTCACACCATCAATTTTTATTGATATTCTAGAAGCTGAATAAACAGAAGCCAATGTCAAGACTCAATAGATATTGTCTTGCTTCACTTATAATTAAACTGTTTTGTGATAAGAAGGTTATGAGATTGTTTATTCTTAATCTCTATGAAATTAGATGTTCCTTTTTCACTTTAAATCACAACTAAAGAAAAATAGATTTAAAATATGGATTCGACAAAGTAAACACTTGCATTAAGCCATTTACATCAACACTTTTTACTTTCGACCTAGCACTTAGACAAGTCAAAGAACAATATAGTCAATATAATACCTCACTCTAGCCCTTAGTTGACTTTTTTTTTCATCATTAGATTATATATTTGTTTCAAACAAATTAGTTTGAAAAAAATGATAAATATAAATACTTTAATATAATCTAATTAGCTTTGTCAATCTCTCTAAAAAAAATCAACTAACTCTTATATTAAGCATGGAAGGTAGTAATACACTAGCTTGTTTAAGATGAAGGTACTCACAGCGTCGGCTTGATGAACGTGCATGGTAATCTCTCTTCCGCGCCTTCAAGATGAGAAGAGCCGTAAGTGCAGATAACATAACTGCACCGGCAATTGTCCCTAAGATAATGCCAGCCAGTGCTGCCTTGCTTATCCCTGGACTTGGATTGGGGCCAAACAACACTGTGACAATGATGAGCAGTATGAGAATCACCATATAGTAATATTCATACACTTAAATCCAAAAAGAAAGCATTCTGGCAAATCATAAGTAGTTTCTGAGACTCACTATCCCTGTAAGGACCCACAAGAAGGAAGTCGAGCAGTTCATAAGGTCCGAAAAGTTCAGTGTTTGAAACAACCCATCCTGTGAATGTTCTATAAAGACGCTGAACCTCGCTTTCATTGAAAGTAACAAGGAAGCTTTTGTTATTAATGGGTTCCGGAAAAAGCTTCAAGTACATTGTCAATCGAAGTCCTTCCCATTCAAGAGTGCCAATATCAACCTGGTTATTCATTAAAGTATAGTTGGATGCTAGGAAGTTCTCAAATTCTGTCTGGAATGGATGAAACTTGTAAAATCCAGGAGTTTTCAGTCGATAAAGAATGAGCAAAGGCGCTGCACAAAAACAATTTACAGAAGATGTTTTGAAATATTCATAAGGAGGCAAGCATTTTTTAGGGGGACAGTTAACAGTTGAGTTCGTCGGCCTCAAGAAGTCCGTGTCATTATCAAGTGCAGATCCACAAAGATGAACTAGAGTGTTATTGGAGCAAAGAGGATTTCCCACAAGCCTGAAAATTAGCAAGGTTCATATAGTCTCATAATCAAGTCATAATGTATGATTAATTTGATTTTGAACAAAATTCAACCTTTAGTAAAAGAATACAACTCTTTACAAAATCCGTCACAATAAGAGTGAAGACAGAATTCTCCATTACCCAGATTTTGGTTCCAAGAGCAAAGCAACTTTTGAATCATACCTGAGTGTGATGTTAGGGGGGAGATCTATAGTGCCTGATATGCCTGTAAGATTATTATTTTCAAAATCCCTGCAATATCCAAGATCACAAAACCACACTCAGTAAATAGAAAGTAGCAAAGTCTGTATGTGAGGAAGATTATGGAACTATCGTATAGGGTCTTACAAGATCAATCTTTCCATTCCATTCTTGTCCTGCCAAATGGTGGAAGGAACACTGCCATACAACGAATTGTTTGAAAGTGACCTGCCATGGGAAATCATATATAATAACAATTTATTTTCCTATAACTGAGATAATCAGCAATATCAAAAAACAATAACATCTTAGCCGAGAAATCCAACAATTTGCAAGTGTGATAAGGTGGTAAAGAGTTTATTCCATTTCGCTGGTAGTATTCAAAATAGCTTGACGTCGAAGAAGAAGGAAAAAGATAGAAGACAACTTACAATAGTTGAAGAATTGGGAGAGCAGAAAAGTTGGTTGGAATATTTCCAGTTAGCTTGTTGTTTGACAAATCACTGCACAATTCCTCAGAGTCAAACATGATAGGTATAGAATACTTTAGATTTGTCAAAACTTAAAATACCAGTAGACCAATCACACTTGGAATCTAAATAATTGAATAATTAATTAGTATATTATAGATGACAGTTTATTTGAATGACAGAAATTCTTACATGGTTGTGACTTTTTTAGAAAGCTTATTAGAAGGAATTGATTCATTCAATTGATTGGAACTGAGGTCACTGAAATTTAAACAAATAGTAGTCAGTAAAAGAAATCACATACTACAATAGACTATCATTAAAATATGTACATCTAAATACTCATTCGTCTAAAGGGATTTCTCTCAAAGAAATTTGATAATTCATCAGTTATAAATTAAGGTGAGGCAAAATTAGATTAACTTACAGATAACGAAGGTTCGGTATCCTGCTAAAATCAGGGATTGGTCCTTGTAAATTGCAGTTCCTAAGGCTCCTGGAAGAAACAACAAAGTATATTATTAATGGTCAACTTGTCAACCTTGTCATTTTACCTTTTAAATTAAGAGTTGCTTTTTGGCGATTGAAGTAGAAACTTGATATAAGAGGCATGAAGAAGATGAACAGGAGGCATCCTCCAGATTATTGACCTTAACAACCCATGTTTGAGTTAGGCATTACTCGTATATATGTTCAACCAATTTTTCTTGCACTCTTATACCTCTTGCCCTTATCTACTCTTCTTTCTCCCACCCTCACCCTCTTTTTTCCCTCATACTTTCTCTTTTGAATAATTATCATTTTTACATGGAATTGTATATTAAATGACAAGGGTTTTAGCATCTCGACCACAATCATTATACGTAGGAATTCACTGATAGACAACGGGTTACAAAATGTACTTACAACTTCACCAGTGTTGGAATGTTGCCATATGAAATTGGAATGGTAGCCCCACCAAAATCGTTGTTATCAAGCTGGCTGTGAGAACAAGATTGAAGAAATAATTTAATTACTCTAATTATTGAAAAAGTAACATTTATGAAATTATCCGGTAATTAAAAAATTATATTATAAGATTTTATACACCAGCAAAGGTAGCAAACTTTATGAATTAGCATATCATAATTACGATATTGAATCCTTGTTTTCAAACCATCAATAGCATTGCAAGCAAAACCACGACCAAAGAGCTCTTACTTCTAATAGCTATCCAGTCATAACATATCACGATTTTCCAACATAACTGAATACACTAACACACATCTAGCATTTCACAATAATAATTGTTTCTAATCTTGCACGATTCAAATTTAGATAAACCTGAGTTATCTAAAATTTATTTAATCAAAAATCCAAATTATAATAAGAAGGTTTGAAGGAAAATTAAATTGCTGATGGCGTTTACACTACAAAAAAAAAGGTATTTTGTAGCGGTGGACTTGTAGCGGTTATATTAAACCGCTACAAATTATGACATTTGTAGCGGTTTTTACCTAAACCGCTACAAATTTGTAGCGGCAAGAATATTTGTAGCGGTTTCCTACAAAAAACCGCTACAAATTTGGCGCGAAATTCTCGCCAAAACTTGTAGCGGTTAATGCACAATAACCGCTATAAAATACCAAAGGTCAGAATTTTGTAGCGGTTTTGGGCAAGAACCGCTACAGAATTTCAAGAGACTCCAAATTTGTAGCGGTTCTGGGCAATAACCGCTACAGAATTTCAAACGTTGTGAAGATTTGTAGCGGTTATTGTAGAACCGCTACAAATTTGGAAATTTGTAGCGGTTAGAGTAGCGGTTATTTTAATAACCGCTACTAATTACTGGCTATTTAAACTCCCCCCTCCTTCATTTCTCCGTTTGCTCATTTTGTTTCCTGAGGTTTCTCTGAGTGATTTCTTCGAGATTTGAGCGTTCAGACGTATCTATAGGAGTTTTTGGTCCGTATTCCGCAGTATTTGCACTTGAGGTACGTATATAACACGTATTTTTATTTATATTTGTATTTTTATTATATTTTGTATAATAATGGACTAATTTTTTTTTTTAATTTGTACAGTTGATATGGCTTCAGGACAGGATAAGGGGAAGGCCCCTGTGGTCCCCAGACCGACTTTACGGGGTGGCAACAGCCGGGCAGGGGGCAGAGGGAGGGGGCAGCGCGTAGGCAGGTCTACCGAGGCATCTCAGCCCATCCCCCCACAGGAACCGCAGACGATCCCACAGGCGACGACCACAGCAGAGGTGCCTGAGGTGGAGGGACCAGAGATTAGCGTTGAGGACTTCCTCAACGAGGAGGAGTTCGAGATGCCGATGAGGTTCAGGGAGATGGAGCGGTTCCTCGATGAGGAGGACGCTCGGGAGCAGAACAACCCACGAGGGTCGTCTTCGCGGTCCACTGGGTTTGAGGTGCAGATCGAAGGTAAATTAATTTTTTAATTTAGTAAATTATTTATTTAAATTAGAAATGTTAACTTTGAATTATAATTTATCTAACGTGCGGTCAACTGTGCAGATGAGCAGGGGAACGTGTCGACGAGGAGGCTGGATGTGGCCGGTTTGAACAGCATGGACCGGTCCCTGCGAGTTATAGTGCCGTGGAACGAGGGCACTGACCAGCCGATCCACAATGGGGGTCACCTGCTCAACCGCTTCCTGACGTGGAGGCACATTCCGAAGGGGCCGAAGGACCAGGCTTGGGAGGAGGTGGTTCAGGTAATTAAAACTATTTAATTAATATTTTTTTAATTAATTCTATTTAATTAATTTTTTTAAATTATGGTTTTTATAATTATTGATATTTAAATGTATTTTTTTCAGCTGCGGTTTGCCGTCCGGGCCAACCGGAAGAGGTACGCCCTCGTGAAGATGGGCGACGCCTGGTGGAACAGGAGGAACCGTCTCTTCCACAGTGTGGATGGGGACGGGATGATGCCTCTGGAGCAGCTGCAGGAGAGCGTCCCGGACGGCGTGCCGCCGAACGACTGGGCGCGTTTTGTCCAGTTCAGGAGGAGCCCTGAGGCGCAGGTAATGTATTTATTAGATTTTTTTATATATAATTTTGTAATTGTTAAATATTAAATTATAATACATTTAATTTTTTTTTCCAGGAGCTTGCTCGGAGGAACGCCGAGATCCGGGCGCAGCAGACGATCCACCACACAGCAGGATCGAAGACCTTTGCTGTGACCTACAGCGAGCTGGTAACTTTTCAAGTGCTTCACTTACTTTTAGTTGATTATTTCATAATACTAATTGTTTTGTAATTGTTTCAGGAGACGAGGGCTCAACAGGAGAACCGTCAGACGGACTATGCGGAGCTGTACGCCATCACACACAGACACCGTGATGGGACTGCGACCTCTCAGCAGGCAGAGGCGGCCATTGTAAGTAATTTTATTATTATATTTTTTATAAAACCAAGTTAATAATGAAAAATGGTAATTATTAATTGTTTCATAAAATGGCAGGAGCGGATGCAGCAGTCGCAGGCTGAGCTGCGACAGACCCAGCCTGAGGAGTCATAGGGGTCAGTGGACCCGACGGCTCCTCTGAAGGCGGGTCTGGCTCAGCCTGAGCACTCCGGACGAGTGCGGGGGATGGGGATAGGCGCCAGACCCAGCATGATCTACGGCAGGAGCGCCGCCTCTGAGGCTGGCAGCTCTAGAGGGGTCAGACGTCGGAGGGACGAGTTGATTGACCAGCTGCGGTCAGATTTGGAGCAGACGCAGCAGCAGATGGCGCAGCAGCAGCAGCAGATGCACGTGCAGCAGCAGCAGCTGCTGCAGATCCACGCAGACACTATGTACGCGCAGTAGACGCAGTGGCGTGAGATCGCGAACACTATGCTCGAGGGAGCATGGAATCGGCTGTTCCCGGACGAGCAGCATCCAGCGGTCCCCCCTGTCCCTTGCTACGTCGTCCCGAGCACTACTCCTCCTCCTACAGCTCCTCCTCCTGCTGATGAGGATGGTGCGGTTCAGTCTACGCAGCGGCCCGATCCAGCGGCATCTGAGGGAGCCCCACCTGAGGGAGCACCAGAGGATCAGCCCCCAGCTTCTTAGTTTAGGACATTTTCTTTTCTTTTAAACATTTGTAAATATTTATGAGATTTTATTTCAGAATTTTCTTATTGTGTTTTATATAAATATATTTATATTATTATATCGCATTGAAATAATTTATAAATGATTTAAATCTAAATTTTTAAAAAAAATAAATTATATATATATTTGTAGCGGTTTTAAGTTAAAACCGCTACAAATGTATATATTTGTAGCAGTTATTAGTTCATAACCGCTACAAAGATATATATTTGTAGCGGTTTTAAACTCATAACCGCTACAAATTTACTTATATATTTGTAGCGGTTTCCCTTCAGAAACCGCTACAAATATATATCTTTGTAGCGGTTATTTACTAATAACCGCTACAAACACTCAAATTATTTGAATTTTGAAATTTGCCGCCTTTGTGCACATTTGTAGCGGTTATCTTATGTATAACCGCTACAAATTAGAAAATTATTTTTATATTTAATGTCCAACGGCTTTAATATTAGTAGCGGTTTAATATATATAACCGCTACTAATACGTTGAACATTTGTAGCGGTTCTATATATAAAACCGCTACAAATACTCAACAAGTACATTTTGAATTTCCTACCAATTAACGGCTTGAATATTAGTAGCGGTTTTATATATGTAACCGCTACAAATTTATAAACGTTGGAATTTCTGTAGCGGTTGGTGTAGCGTTTTAATAACCGCTACAAAGTTATAAACGTTGGATTTTCAAAATATAAGGTTCTAGGCATTCGTCATTATCTTCTCACTCATCTTCTTCTCTATACTTTCTTCTTTCTCACTTGTAGCTATGGATAAATCATGGATAAGGTTGCCGCGCAATTCTCCTGAATATTTGTACGGATTAAACAGTTTCTTAGATTTCGCATTCACTCACGCCAGCTGTAACGGCAAGATCGTCTGTCCGTGTCGGAAATGCAAGTTCAAGAAGTGGCATCCACGAAATGTTGTGAAGGAACATTTGCTTGTGAAGCCTTTCCCTGAGGACTATACGTTCTGGGCAGTTCATTTTGAGAAGGCCGGCGTTAGATATGACGAGGCTCTTCCTCGAAGTTCTCAAGTAGGCGTTCAAGTAGATGAAGATGATCCTGTGAATGATGCTGTGCGTGATGCGTTTGGATTTCAAGGCGACAACTTCAACGAAGAAGTGCACGGCTCTGAGCCGGCTTTTATGGGGAATGAAGCAGCTCGGGATTTTTTCAGCTTGATGGATGAGGCAGATCGTCCTTTATATCAAGGTTGTGGCAAATATTCTAAATTATCTTTCTTGATCAAATTGTATCATATCAAGTGCTTGTGTGGGATCACGGATAAGGGAATGTCGATGTTGCTCGACTTATTACAAGATGCATTCCCCGACGCCGAGATTCCCACAACCTTCTACGAGGCCAAGAAGATCATCAACAGGTTGGGGTTGAATTATCAAAAGATTGATGCGTGCCCAAATGATTGTATGCTGTATTGGGGAGACGATTCCAGCAGGGAGACGTGCAAGAGATGTCACACATCGAGGTACAAGACAATTCGGAAGGGGAAAAAGCAGAAGAAGAAACCTGCAAAGATTCTCAGGTATTTCCCTTTGAAACCTCGTCTACAAAGATTATTTATGTCATCTAAAACTGCTGAGCACATGAGGTGGCATGCCGTTGATAAAAACGAAGACGGTAAATTAAGACATCCGCGGGATGCAGCTGCTTGGAAAACGTTTGACAACGACTTTCCAGATTTTGCGACTGACCCCAGAAATGTCCGGCTTGCGTTGGCGACCGACGGTTTCAATCCTTTCGGGAATCTTAGCACAAGTTACAGCATTTGGCCGGTAGTATTAGTTCCCTACAACTTACCCCCTGGATGTGTATGAAACAAAGATCTTTCATTATGTCTATGATCATTCCAGGCAAAAAGGCACCGGGCAATGACATCGATGTGTATCTCCAACCGCTTATTGCTGAATTGCTTGACCTGTGGAATGTCAGCTTGGAGACGTACGACACTCACAGCAAGACTTTGTTCAACATGCGTGCAGCCTTGATGTGGACGATCAGTGACTTTCCTGGCCTTGGCACATTATCTGGTTGGAATGTGCACACTGGGTCGGCATGTCCGGCTTGCAATTTCGACTCTGACGCACTGCGCCTTCCCCACAGCCGAAAGTGGTGCTTTATGGGGCATCGGAGGTTTCTCGATGGAACGCATAAGTTCAGATTGCAACGGAATCGCTTCAATGGGAAACCAGAGAAAAGAGGACCACCTCAGACTTTGTTCGGTACAGATATCTTACAGCAGCTTGAGCATGTTGACGTCGAGTTTGGAAAAAGCGACGATTCAGCACAAACTCGCCAAAAGACGCGCAGGACTTCGGCGCCTCAGCAGTGGAAGAAGATAAGTATCTTCTTCACGCTTCCGTATTGGAGATCTAATTTACTTCGCCACAGTCTTGATGTAATGCACATTGAAAAGAATGTTTGCGACAATGTGCTGTATACGCTGCTTAACGAACCCGGCAAGACAAAAGATCACCTTCAAGCTAGGAAAGATTTACGCGACATGGGAGTTCGTGAAGACGCTTGGCCAGATGAGCATGACAGATTTACACCGGCAAAGTTTACCCTCACAAAATCGAACAAGGATGTGTTCCTCGCGACCTTGAAGAAATTAAAAGTTCCTGATGGGTATTCAAGCAACATTTCTCGATGTGTCGACTTGCAGGCTCGAAAGGTTGCTGGCCTGAAGAGTCACGACTCACATGTTCTTATGCAGCAGTTACTCCCTCTGGCTATAAAGAATACACTTCCTCCCGATGTTTCCATCGTTTTGGTGGAACTTTGTTCTTTCTTTCGGAAGTTGTGTTCTAAGGTTTTGATTGTTGAGGAGCTCGATCAGCTGCAGTCGAAAATCATTCTTACGCTTTGTCACTTGGAGATGATCTTTCCTCCGTCATTTTTTACTGTGATGGTTCACCTCACAGTCCACCTCGTTCATGAAACAAAGCTCGCTGGACCAGTACAATATCGTTGGATGTATCCGATTGAGAGGTACTCATTTTAAATATGTGCTTTCATTTATTGTCCGTATTTAATGTTTGCTCGTCGTCCTTTTCATCATTTTATATCAATTTTCTCTTATGTACTTCGTAGGTTCCTTGGGAAATTAAAATCTTACGTGAGGAATAAGGCGTGGCCAGAAGGTTCTATAGCTAAAGGCTATATAGGGGATGAGGTGCTATATTTTTGCTCAAGGTACTTTGATGATCTTGAGACGGCTTTCAACCGCCCGCCTCGTGTTGACGATTGTCCTGAACCTGCGCCGACATCAGGAGAATTTATCCCTCGTGTTGGTAAACCAGTTGGAGCAACTGAGAACTTCAAACTAACGGCAACTGAGAAGTTCCAAGCACATAGACATGTCTTGATTAATTGCACTCAAGTTGAGCCTTTCATACGGTAAGAATTGTACACTCACATGTATGTTATTCGATCTATATCTTTCGTAACATTTCTCACTTTCATTTCACTAACGCCTTTCCATTATTAATTGCAGGGAATTCAGAAGTCATGTCAAGCGTCAGCTCAGGATCCGTACACAGACATCCTCGGAAGTTGATAGGAGGGTCCACAGAGAATTCCCGGCCTGGTTTGCACGCAGAATACTAAATGACCACAACCCACACTCACCGGATTTCAGATCTCTCGCAATCGGCCCTCTTGATCATGCAAAACGGTTTACAGCATACAATGTCAATGGTTTTAAGTTTTGCACGGTTTCACGGGATCAGGGATTGCAAACACAGAATTCGGGTGTTTATGGCACATTTGGGATAAGGAGTTATGCGAGCAGCAGTGACGCCAACATGCAGTTCGGAGGCGTCCCTTACTATGGCAAGCTTCTTGATGTGGTCGAGCTTAATTATCAAGGCCGTTTCACCGTGACGCTGTTCAAGTGTTTGTGGGCAAATACCACTACTTCTCGGGGACTGACAACTGACGACCTAGGGATCACATCAGTCAATTTCTCACGCCCGATTCATACTGGTATTTCTCAAGATGATGAGCCGTATATTCTAGCTTCAGAGGCACATCAGGTTTATTATGTCGAGGACAAGAGGCATAGGGATTGGCACATGGTCGTTCATTTAAAGCCAAGAGACCTTTACGACATGGGTGAAGGCGATAACATCGCCTACGAGAGTGAGCCATTTCAGCCAGCTGATTTTGAAAACTACTTCCCTGAAGGCGATGACAATTTACCTCTACTGCGGTGAGTTTTTTTAAGTCCACGTCATTTCAATTAAATTATTTAAATTTAATAATACATCAATAACAATAATTTTTCTATAAAATTTCTGTAGGGATGGCGACGATGAGTGATCAAAATCAAGTGTAAAAAATTTGTCTTTACAAAAAATGCAAACTATTTGTGTTAAAATAAAATGTAAAAAAAAATTAAAAAAAAAAAAATTGTAATCAAAATCAAGTGTAAAAAATTTGCCTTTACAAAAAATGCAAAAAATTTGTGTTAAAATAAAATGTAAAAAAAATTTTAAAAAAAAATTAAAATAATATTTGTAGCGGTTATTAAACCGCTACAAAAATATAAATAACCGCTATTAACTAATAACCGCTACATTAACCTCTACAAATAGCACGATGAATATTAAACCGCTACAAAAATATAAATAACCGCTACTAATTAATAACCGCTACATTAACCGCTACAAATGATTCGTGGATCCCTATAAATACCCTTATCACATCTCATTTCAAACACTCCCCAATTTCTTTTCACCTTACATTTCTTTCATTTCCTCTCATTTACAACTTCATTCGTATGAGTAGAGGAGCTGAATAATACGATCAAATATGGTAACAAGATTTTCAATTTTTTTTAGAATACTTCTTTCCTTTCTATAAAATTTATTCTAACTATTTTTTTTTCTAGATATATCATATAACTCTATCTTATTTTCATCTATTTTTCATACACAATTACATTATATTAGAAAACATAATAATTCCTTATTACCTACATATCCTTAATAATATTATTAATATAAATTTTATACTAATCCTATTCAATTACATTTTTCCTTTTTATTTATTAATAAGTTAAACTATTAAATAATAAACTAATTGAAATAGATCAAATAATAACAAAATAAACTATTTAATATAATATTGAAAAAACGTAAAAAAAAATCATCGTATATTTATGAAAATTTTTTTAAATATTTGTAGCGGTTATTAAACCGCTACTAAATAACGCGCCTTTTTACGGCTCAATTTAAATTTTTTGGCGCGGATTTTGAATTTCATGAAATTAGTAGCGGTTTTAAAAACCGCTACTAATTTTGAATTTCATGAAATTAGTAGCGGTTTTAAAAACCGCTACTAATTTTGAATTTTTTATATTTGTAGCGGTTTATTAACCGCTACAAAAAAAATTCTTTTTTTAAGCTGTAAATAAAATTTTTTATATTTGTAGCGGTTATATAACCGCTACAAATATCTCTGGGTGTTGTAGCGGTTAATGATAACCGCTACAAAGGTTGTAGCGGTTATTTTTGATTGAGTAGCGGTTTTATAAAACCGCTACAAAACGGCTTGCAACGTACGATTTAGTAGCGGTTTTTCAAACCGCTACTAACCTATTTTGTAGCGGTTAGAACCGCTACGAATACCCATTTTTAACCGCTACTAAATCACGTTTTTTTTGTAGTGTTAACACCGGTTAAAGAGAAGGAAAATATGACCAACTTCATAAAGACAAGGAGTGAAGGTTGCAGAGTCAAAAACTGCTTTTACACACATTAGAGAAGAAGCCATACATTATGCGTATGTGTCGCATCTCGGAGAGCTCGGGTGGAAGATCTCCCGATAACTTGTTATGGTCAAGAAGGCTGCAGATCCAAAGATACATCTTGTGAACAAGATAAAGACATGACAATTAAGGATTAAACAAAAACCCAGAAAAATATGTTAGTGGCTTCAATTAAGTCACCAGTATCTTATAACAAACTTACAGGTGAACAAGGCTTGACAAGCGGGAAAACTCTCGAGGGATTTGTCCCGTAAGTGAGTTATTGTTCATGTGACTGCTCCATTTTGAGAGGGCAGGGTGAGATAAAGCACGAAGGCGAAGGAATTCAAAAACAAAACTCCCTAAAATCGCAAAAATGGTCATTCTTATATGTATTTTCATGATAAAGAACTCACAAGTGAGTACTGTTTAGGTTTGCAAACGATGTAGGAATAGGTCCTGTTATATTGTTCTCATCAATCTGTATTCTTTCCAGATTTGGAAGATGACCAAGCTCTTTGGGCAGTTGGCCTGTTAATTTGTTTCCATTCAGAAGCCTACAAAATGGTAAAATCCTTGTAAATTTATAATTTAGCCAACAACTCAATTACTTCCCTCTATGAACCAGTATTGAATTTAATTTGCTTAAAATACACATAAGTTCTGACGTGAGGGAATAAGTATAACTAGTTATTTAACATTATATTGGTGCATAACATGCTCTGCTCAAAAGGGAAGGCTGAACTTACAAGAGTCGCAAACTTTTGATGTCGCCAATTTCCCTTGGTATTTCCCCACCTATTTTGTTCCACATAACGTCCCTTTCAAGAATTAAAAGCAAAGCATATATCAGGGGAAGAAGGAAATTATAAGCCACCAAAGGGTCATAATATCTAAATTGTAAAAGCGGCATCTGGGAATTTCAAATTGATAATTGTTCTCATATGTAAAGAGATTGTATTCTAGACATCAATGAAAACACAGTCTTACAATATTTCCAGATAAGATAAATTTCCGATCTCTGGTGCCAAAATTCCATACAAGTTCAAATTCATTAGTTGCCTACATACAGACAAGAAAAAACATAATAAATAAAGGAGTAGCAACAAAAGGATGACTCTAAAACAAATGTTTGAAAATGGAGGAATAAACTCATACAGTTCCTGAACATGCAAATAGTTATCAGCCCGTGGACTATTGAAACAATAAACCCCTCTCCATTTAGAGGTACATGGATCTCCACCATTCCAGTTGCTCAGATTTCCATTAAGATCAATCAACTGCATTTTGATGTCTCTCAACGCGTCAACTGCAAATCAATTCAAATGAAATCATCATACCATCAATATAACTAATACAAATTGCAAAGATCGTCTTCTCCATCACTTAACATGTAACACTCATTTTTGCCAATATACCACTTGTTCATGGAACTACCAGTAAATAAATACATTTTTCAAGAAATTCTTGCATCAAAATCTATAATAACTCTGATAAGTGTGAAAACCCAACATGATCATGTCAGAATTGGCTATTGCAGTTGCAGGACAAAACTAGATATTCTAGATTTAATTGTGCTGAAGCTGCGCAGGATAGTTGTATTACAAGCTAACTTACACGTCAAAATTATATTAACCTTCTCTCGACTTATTGGAGGAACGCGTAGATATAATATTCCCCACTCCTAGAAAAGACAAACCATGGAACACGAGATAGGAGGAGGAACAAATACCTTCATCGGGGTCAGTGACAAAACTCTGCGCAGTAACCAGAATCAACCAGCAACAGAACCGCAAGCCGAATACAGCTTCATACTTCCAGACCCTCGAAAGATACATCCCGATAAATAGAAGTCACAGGACTTCAAATATATTTCTGAAGAATCAGGTAAACCAGCATGGTATATTTATTGCCGTGATAACAGCAAAACAAGAAAACGAGAAGGCTGTGAATTCAAAATGAACTAATAAATAAATACATAAAACCCGTTTGGGAAGCTAACGAAGATTAACCTCTAAACCAGACCTCTTGGGCCAAACAGAGATACCCAATTTCTGAATGGCAGATGAAACCCGCTGATTCGAAAACAAGGGGCGTAGTAGTTCTTACTTCCGAACCCATATTATATATATTTGAAGCAAGTAATAACAAATGGGCTAGAGTTGAAGTACCGGATGAAGAGGTAAACATGATTGAGAACGACCCGAGTTTGACATCGCAACGGGGTAAATTTCCGACCAGGTGGCACATACTGAGGGAAGTAGAATCGTTGTCGTTAGTTAAGATCGCCATCCCTGAGGACGCAGTAATTAGTTAGTTTTAATTAGTTAGTTTGCGTGTTACATGCAACGATCAGAGTTAGTGGGAGGATTTGCAATATATTAAAGCCACTGTGACAAGTCCAGTCAGATAAAGTAAATTGAATATAATCAATATATATTAGAGAAATACTTTCATATTCTTAAAGTGTCATATCATTTAGACTAATTAAAATATAACAACTCTTCTTATTTTAATTTTATATGGCAGATAACTAATATAGAGATTTTCAAATTTTATGATTTTAAAAAACATAAATTTCATAATTTAAAAAAAAAACAATTCTTTCCCGTAGATAGATGCGAAAGTATATTATGAACTGGATCATAGTTCATTAGAAAAAGATTAAGTTCTGTCTATCGACAACGGTACTAGGCACTAGCTATAAATGGCCAAAGATGGGGATATTATGGTAATTCACCTTGTCTAAATTTTTGGGACCTTAGTAATAAAATATAAAAAAAAGTCTTATAACTTATCAATGACAAATAAAAGAGCTTTTATTTATAAATTATTAGACTTTTCTAATATTATTTTTATTGATTAAGGCCTTAGTTTCATTTTTCTAAAATTTAAATAGTTAATTAGTAATGGGTTGAGGTTTATCCTACCCCTTAAAATATATTTTTATATAGGTCCAGAACCCTAAAATATCTTAAGACATCAGAAAAAACAATAAAATACTTTAAGATAATGCACGCACTTGGAAAAATAAGTTCTACTAATTACTTAACAATTTATGTCCTTCCTATAAAATCGTCATACGCTTTAAAAAACAGGTC
Source organism: Inga oerstediana (assembly GCA_963210345.1). NCBI lineage: Eukaryota > Viridiplantae > Streptophyta > Magnoliopsida > Fabales > Fabaceae > Inga > Inga oerstediana. Next base: position 11,502,527 of record OY723405.1, on the reverse strand, counting down.
CGCTTATAAAGTCATCATCGCAATGGGTGGCAAAATAATAATAATGATAATAATAATCGCTATGTTACATCTGAAGAAAAAGCTATTATATTTTGAGAAGGAAGAAAATTGTTTCAAGCAAGAGTAATAGATATCTACAAGACTACAAGCATGTTTGTTTGAGCTTATAAAAACTTATAAGTTGCTTTTTACGTAAATCGAGACACAACTCCTCTCACATACTTACTTCGTATACCGTAAATCACTATTAAAAAGTAACTTATAAGCAATCGAATCGCTCAACCAAACATACCCTACAACAGTCATTTTTTTGAATAGTTATCGGCCGCTTAGTTTACAAAGTTTTTATTCAAAAAAAATTTTCACGTTAGTAGTATTATTACCGTCGCAATCACACCTGTCAGATGTTTATATTTATTTATACCTTCAAAATGTCTCGTGACATTTTTATGTTGATTGTTTCTTTCCCGCTGACTTTTTATCCTCAGTTTAATCGCAGGCGTTTTGGTTAAAGCCGTATTGTTTTTAATTGCCTGACACATATTATACCGAGCACAAATCTTTAGGAGAGTCGTATCCTAAAAATTAATTGATGAAGTTGAACAACTTAAGGGCTTTTAAAGCTCCTCTTCCAACAAAAATCCATCCAATGTGGGACTTATCACACATATCAAGTTAATGGTGTATGATAATTGCATAGTCAAATATTATGAAACTAAAACACAGGACTAAATCAATTTTCCAGCCCAAAGTTTAATTTGAGCATGACATAGGCCTGTGAACTAATAGATCCGGTAATATGGGCTCAATCAGTGGGCTCAACCCGCTAGCTTGTGGGTTGGGCCAAGGTTAGGATTGAGATTTTCCCAGCCCGTATTGGCTCACACCACATGACCCACGGGTTGGCCCACATATTTTTTGTGTGCATATAATAATTTTTCAAAATCTATAAGTTATCCACTTTCACCTTGGTACCTCCCAATCCAAAGAGAAAAAATCTTAGCCTCTTCCTTTCTTCTTTATCCCTTGAGTTATGAATTATGTTTTTAATTTTTTATAAGAGGAATGATTGATACTAGGAAGGAAAATTTAATAACTTATAGGGTAAAGGAGCAAAAATGCCCATGATCATTTGCAAAAGGAGCAACAGGCACCATGTAAAAAATTTTGGTTCAGAAATGCCTATGTACATAACAAAATGGATCATAAATGCCCATGATCAAAAATTGAGGTGTCGATGCTGGATGAACAGACCGATTCGGAGTGATTTCTGGATTTTTGGCCCTTAGAGTAAAATCAGACTGAAACACTACTTTATTTTGATTGAGAAAGTGAGCTTCTGGATATTTTTCTTCATACCTTGCAACTTGAAAGAAGCCTCTCATTCCATGGGTAACATAGGAAGTAGCAGCGCTAACGGCCGTCAGAGAAGCAAGAGCAGACAGAGTCATCCGCCGCCACTGCCGGCGGTTAGGCCGCAGCCAGAAATCACTCCGAATCGGTCTGTTCATCCAGCATCGACACCTCAATTTTTGATCATGGGCATTTATGATCCATTTTGTTATGTACATAGGCATTTCTGAACCAAAATTTTTTACATGGTGCCTGTTGCTCCTTTTGCAAATGATCATGGGCATTTTTCCTCCTTTGCCCTAACTTATATATATGTGTCTTGTACTTTCGATGTCTTTAAAATATAGGAATTTTTTTAAAAGAAAAATGTAGGCCTGCGGGCTAGCCCGCAGCCCACACACTGCAGGTTAGGGTTGGCATTTTTGTTGCCCGCACAAGCCAGCATCGCGTGGCCAGCTGGTTGGTGCAAGCCAACCTGCAACCTGGTTGGCCACATTCCTAGCCCTGTGAACTAGTGTTGCACTCGGGGCGAAGGCCCAAGCTATAAATTTAGCCCAACTTGATGGTTGTTGACTTGAAACACAAAGCCTAAGTCATGGTAGTCAAGGTTCTGAAACTCGGATCAATCACTAGATCGGTCGAAGTATTGGGTCATGGGTCATGGGTCAGTAGATCAGACCGGAGTCAAACCAGAGCTAAACCGGGACTAAAAATGTGAGAAATTGAATATTTTAGGTTTATTAAAATGAAACTATAAGGAAAAATATTAAAAAATCAATTTTAAAAAAATAAATATATAATAAAAACTTGGTGAATAGGTTCGGTCACCGGAACGGACCGATTTATGGTTTGGTTCACCAGTTCCCGAGTCGAATCGGCCTGTCCGGTCCAGGTTCCAAAACATTGATGGTAGTTCACATGTCTTTACCTAAAGCCTGGCAAAGCTACATATAGAAGTTAGTTCAGTTAGTAAAATGGTTGGTTTATAATTATAAGGTTATGAGTTCAAATCTTATTGATGTGGATAGGGGTGTTCTAGGTAGGGGTGTTCATGAATTTCCCGTCTCGACCTTCCCGTCCTGATCCCAAGTAAATCGGGATGGGAAAATCCCGTTCCAAAAATTTCGGGATCTGGAATGTGATTTCGGGATCGGGAATGGGACTTTCCGATCTCGAAAATATATATACACACATGTATATTTTTTTAAAATATTTAAGAAAATAATATCAAATGTAAAATAAAATGTGAAAATCCCTAACAGCCTTAAGGTAATATCTATTCCTTTAGTTTATTTAGTTAATTTTATTTATTATTTATTAAATAATTCTAATTTTTTGTTCTCGTCTTTATTCTTTTTGCAGCTGAATCGACAACTTTAAGTATGTATTGGACTAATTATATATTTATATTAGACTTATTTAGTATAATATGATATTAGACAAATTATATATTTATACTAGACTAAAGGAAACACACAAAACAATTTAATATAGAGATTTTTTTTTTTAAAAAAAATCAAATCCGGGATCGAGAAATTCCCGATCCCAATCCCGAAATTTCCCGATTTTTGGGATCGGGAAATTTTCAAGATCGGGATCAGGAATGAAAATCATTCATAAACCCTTCTCGAGATTGGGATCGGGAATGACATTTCCCGATCCCGTACACACCTAGTTCTAGGGACAAGACGGGATTGAAAAATCTCATTCTTGATCCCGATCTCAAAAAGGGCTTGAAAAAGCTTTCATTGCCATTCTTGATCCTGATCCCGAGAATTTCCCGTCCCACATTTGGATCGGGAATTTCCCAAAAATTTTCCCTTTCTTTTTTGTTTAATTTTTCCTTGTATTGAATTTTTTTTCCTATGTTTCATTTAGTTTAACACAGATATATAATTTGTCTAATACCATACTATATCAAATTAATCAAATATAAATATTTAAAGTGAATTAAAATTACAAATCCATCAATAATTCAATATTCTCAATCTTTCAATGTTTTGCTCTCTTTAACATGGACTATAGATACACTTATGACTACCATTTTCTCAAAGATATGCCCACTTGCACCATAATTTAAAGTTGGCAACAAGAGCGTTAGAGTCATAGTATAGCAAGATTGAAATTTTTGGCGGGAAACTTGTAGCGAAGTCCAAACATTAATAATAATATGTATAGGACGTGAGCTCTCCTTGAATATTGGGCATTTTAGGTATTTGCCAGATGGTACCTCAATTACTTTTTATAAACTACAAGTCTACAAGCCACTGACATATTATTTTTTTAAAATCAGTTAAAATACGTTAAAAATATTAAGTGTAAATAAATATATTTTTTAAATATGCTCAGGATATGCGGGAGATAATAGGTGAGAAAAACGAGAGAGAAAAATGCAAGACAAAAGGTAATGAGAGGGGATGTATAAGTAAAAGGCAATGCATATGATCAATTAGGCGTAATTTTTTTTAAAAAAAATTATTAAATGTTCAGACATCTTTTAAAGCACGTTTTGTGAAAAACATACCTATTCAAGAATATTTGTGGATAGTTAAAATAAGCAAAGGGAGCATTGTTTGTTGGAATGTTTTAATTAGCTAGTTTGCGTTAATTTTGATTGCATGCAACGATCAGAGTTAGTGGGAGTATTTGCAATATATAAAAGCCACTGTGACAAGTTCAGTCAGAAAAAGGAAATTGAATAATTAATATATATTAGAGAAATACATACATACTCTAAGAGTGTCACATCATCTACACTTAGGCTCATTAAAATACAATAACTCATTTTATTTTAATCTTACATGGCATATAATTTATATAGAGAAATTCAAATTTTATGATTTTAAAAAACAACTCATATGAGGGACTTTTTTTCTTCTAAATTATGAAATTTATATTTTTTAAAATCATAAAATTTGAATTTTTTCATATAAGCCATATGCCATGTAGGGTTAAAACAAAATGAATTGTTATATTTTAGTTAGTTAGAGTGTCAATGAGGTGGAATTCCTAGAGTATGTAACTATTTCTCTATATATTATATATACATAGCAAAAAAAAAAAAATTACCCGTATTTTCCTCTTTTGGAAAGAGAGAGTAGGGGAGACTGGTGATGAGATGTCTTATTTCTTATTAAATAAGTGATTATCTTTCCTATGGTATTGATTATGAAAACTCAAAGCATAAATATATTGCTGAGGTTGAAGTTGGTATGAGGAGAAGATATGGTTTTGCTACTCTGGAGACAAATGGTTTGGTACTGGAGCTAGGCATATAGCAAGTTGCCCTGGAGCGATTAAGGATGAAGACGGTAGATGGATTAGCGGTTATATTAGTCAGATTATTCACGTGCCCCCTGTGGTGACAGAGATCATTGTAATTATACAGGATCTTCAAATCTGTTGGAATTGAAATTTAAAGAATATTATTGTTTCCACGGACTGTCTGGAGGCCGTAAACCTACTCACTAGAGGCTCTATCAGGGATCATCGATTCAGGGATGTGATCGAGGATGAGAGACTCTGGCTTTCTAGAGATTGACAAGTTCTTCTTAACTTTGTACCTAGGGAGGATAATACCCTTACAGATTCCTTGGTGGGATTAGCTCATAGAATTATCGTAAACTTTGTTATCCTTATCACCCACCACCTTCTTTTCCGGAGACGATTGTTGATCATGGTTGATTATTGTTTTGTGTTTCCTCCTGGGAATGAGTTTCCCTTGTAACCTCTTTACAGGTTATTGTATTCCAGTTTTCATTCAAAAAAAAGCACAAATATATTTTTTGTTTGTGTGGCACTAAAATAGACAAAAATGTTAAGCCGTGTTCAACTTAATAATCCTTTCTAATCGTTCAATTCAAAAACGAACAATCATTTCATTCAAAGGATTCACGCGTGGTTATTGGAGAATAATAAGCTATGGATTCGTGTTTTGTTCCAATGAGTTAAAAACTAATTGCAATGTCAAATTATAAATGTATACCCTGTTGGTCTTTAAGATATGACATAATTGTGGATTTGATTTTAGTCATAAATATAAGACATATTTCTTATATTTATTAATATTTTCCTAATTTTCTCTTAATAATGTTCCCTTAACTATAATCAAATAAAAGAAATATGAAGAGAATTAAAGAAGGTAATTAGGATATTTTTAAAAAAATGTGTTATGTTATCTACTTTAACTAATTTTCTTAATATAGTTAAATTAGATAAATAAATTTTATATTAATAAGGATTCAAGGGAGTATTACAGTACATTATATTCAAGGCATGAACAAGGAACTATGACAAAACCGATAGATTGATGCAAAAGTATGTTATGAACTGGATCATATTTCATTAGAAAAAGATGAAGTTCTGTCGCATTGACAATCGTACTACTAGTAGAGTTAGAAATCAGAACCGGTCCGGCCCTACAGGGTCGGCCCTTGACGGGCCAGGGCCTAATAGGGCCGACCCTAAAGGGTTCGGGAGTCAGAAAAATTGTAGTTTTTCAAGGCCCGGCCTGAGAACATCAGGGTCAGGGCCGGCCCGCAGGGCTGGAAAATCCTTTTCACAATATTTAACTATTTTTCCTGCATATTTTCCCCAGAGAGATATAATTAGTAAATAACAACGATTAAAGTTCTAATTTAATACATAAATGTTGTCAACATTAAGGTTTAAATAACACGTCTCTTGCAACAAACAAACACAGTTACTAATGTATAATCAAAGGTAAAATCATGTCCATAAATAACTCACACAAAGGCCAAAGTATAAGAAGGCAAAAAGCTAAATACTCTAACCTCTAAACAATATGAGTATGACGACTATCATTTTCACCTTCTTCGCCACTATCATCAATTTCAAGGACATTTGATTGTGTTTCACTTTGAGCAGTAGGTTCAAGTAGTCAAATAATCACAACCTTCACAAAAAATCATACTCTATCAAGTAGAATAGTATATAATATGATTTTAGTCTAAATAGGTAGAACAATATACTAAAAAATAATACTCAAAAATCACAATATGATTCAATTAGATAAAACAATATGCTCAAAAATCATACTCTATACAATATGAGGACAGAGTGACATATAAATTCAATAAGGTAATTCCAAAATGTAACATAGTTCCTTTTCAAGTATAAAAAATAAAAAATAAACGGGCCTAAATGGCCGGCCCTTTTAGGCCCGACTTCCTTTTGAGGCTACAATTTACAAACCCGGCCCTTAAAGGGCCATGGCCTAAAAGGGTCGGCCCGACGGGCTCAGCCCGTTTTCCCGGCTCTACGTACTAGGCACTAGCTATATATGACCAAGGATAGGGGATATTATGGTAATTCACTCACCTTGTTTAAATTTTTGGGGAATGTCACCAAGATCTCAAACAAAAAAATATATTAGAAAAGCCATATAGTTTATTAATAATAATTAAAAGAACAACTATTAATAAATGAAAGAGCTGTTATTTATAAGTTATGATATCTTTTTAATATTCTTTTTTATTTATTGGAAACTTAGGATCATTTTTCCTAAATTTAAATATGTAATGGGTTGAGGACTTGAGGTTCATCCTGCCTCCAAAAATATGTTTTTATATAGATCTAACACTAAAATATTTTAAGTTACTGAAAAAAATCACAAAATATTTTAAGATAATCAACACACTAATTACTTAACAATTTATGTCCTTCCCATAAAATCGTCATACGCTTTAAAAACAGGTCCGCTTATAAAGTCATCATCGCGATGATGCATCTGAAGAAAGCTATTCTATTTTGAGAAGGAAGAAAATTGTTTCAGGTAAGAGTGATAGATATCTACAACAGTCATTTTTTCGAATTGTTATCGTCCGCTTAGTTTACAAAGTTTTTATTCATTTTTTTTTCATATCACTAGTATATATATATTATTACAGTCGCCATCATATCTGTCAGATGTTTATATTTATTTATTCCTTTAATGTTTCGTGACATTTTTCTGTTGATTGTTTCTTTCCCGCTGACTTTTTATCCTCAATTCAATCGCAGGCGTTTTGGTTAAAACCGTAATGTTTTTAACCCGCATTGACTCCCCGTATATTGCGCGACGTGCATTCCCCACCTACCCACCTCGCCTCCGGCATTAGTAATTTAGTATTACTTCACATCATAGCTCTTTTTTAAGATTAGTTATGACCCTCTTCTCTTACCGTATTCTTCTTTCCTTTTACTACTCATCTCAATCTTTATATTAAAATTTAAAATATTCAGATTTATTCTTTTATCAAAATATTCTTTTTTATATTTTTATTGCAGTTTAAAATTTTTTATAAAAAAAGTTAGCAATTTTTGAATTTATTTATTTTTTTAAATAATTTGATATTTTATTATTATTTTTATTAAATATTAAATTTGAACTGCTCAAATTTTAATCTAAAGGATGAGTTGTAAAAGGGAAGAGAATGTGAAGAGAACGGTAAGATTAGAGGACTGTAGGTAGACCCCATTTAGTTCTGTACATCTATATACATACGCAGCATTCTTTTTTTTTTTTTACCTGGATTACGTAGCATCCAGATAAACGAAATATTAAATATCTTACGTGTTCAGTTTAGTGTTCCCTGCTCATCGCTCAATTAAAAAACGAAAAATGATGCGTTTACATATGAATTTAAAACAACTCAGTTTGGTCTGATTGGGGTCGATTGAAAAGCAAGAATAAATTTGTTGTGACGGAGCTGAGAGTTACAAAACAAGGATTCTTGGCCGAAATATGGTGTATTTCTTCCTTTCTACATTTCATTCAGTGGACGAGTAGTTATAAGTTTTAACACTGTCAATAAGATTTAATAAGATTGATGTGCAAATAGGCTTGGTTTGAATGTGAGTTTTGTCGTTTGAGAAACAAAATCGTTTACATATGAATTTAATTTGTGTAAACGTATATTATAAAAAATTATCATGACAAATGAATTGTTATATATGAAGAAAAACTTTGCTAGAAAATGTTCAACTCATTTGATACGATCATGTTGTATTAACGAAATCGCCGGGCATGCAAGAGTAGCACTCAAGGATTTATTCGGCAATTACAACTGCTTCTAAAACATCTACCCGAACTCAGTTTGTGTAATTGCAGGAGTTCATTATAGCCCATAACTGTACAAACCATAATTCTAAGCACTTCGACCTACATCAACTTAAAAAGTATAATGGGTGACCCAAAGAAACCTACACAAAAGCACGCTTGGCTATTGCTCTAGAGAGTATTTTTACAACGGGTTGTCCTACGAATGAATTCAGATAAGGGTAATATGGGGTGGGTCAATGTTCAACAGACAAGGTCAAGAAGAACTCATATTTTACACACCATGGTCCATGAGTACAACTTCTACCTTGGCTCTACCCCACTAACCAGTTCGCTACCAGACATGTCTCCCGATATTAAAGGAGTTTTGCTAACAGAGGACGAAGATGGTGTTGAACTACTGAATAATTTTCCAGAATCTCTGGATATATATTCAGGTATCCTGGCATTGGACTCCGGCATCATGGACCACATGTTTTCAAGCTCCCGAACCACTTCTGCCATTTTAGGTCGTGCATCTGGCTCGTCTTTGCAACACTTGAGGGCCAGGTCCAAGAACTTCCCTATGTGCTCAGAAGGATAGGTCCCCATGCGTCCATCAATCACCGAGAATACTTCACCAGATTGGTATGCAGCAGTAACCTGGAAATGATTATTAGCATCAAGCTCTTAATGACACTCATATCTTGAACAAATGAAACGATAATGTCACATGGGAATAAATTTAGTCTCATAAAATATAGATTCTTCGGAACAAAACCTCGAGTAAAAGTGAAGACTAACAATATCAACAAAAAAATGTGAAGACTGACAAAATGATTTGTTGGATGCCACTACTGTAACGGTATCAAATACCAATTCAATCTCAGAAAATAATAGGAAATAGAATAATGAAAGAGATATACTACCTCCGGTCCTAAATATAGGACAAAGTTTGTAGTGTAATTTGTACTACAAACTTTGTCCTATATTTAGGACCGGAGGGAGTAATTGCTAAAGCTCAATTGGCAAAAATTTCTAGGTCAGATTTTACTCATGGACTATGCATAAAGGTGAAGAGCCAAATGATGTACCAAAAGGGGAAAAACTAAATATTCTATCAGACAAATGCATTAAATCTATAGGAATTAAACTTCCTTTTTGACCCGATAATGCACAAATTTTACCCCATCTTGAGCCAATCACACAGAAATTAAGTCCAGGGGAGACATATACCTCTCTAACAAGATTTCTGCCATGTGAGATTGGTGGCTTCCCTGTCAAAAGTTCCAGAAGGACAACACCAAAACTATAAACATCACTCTTGTCAGTTAATTTATGCGTTAAAAAGTACTCTGGGTCAAGGTAGCCCTGCAAAATTAAAGCAATGAAGAGATGGTCAGTCATTGGGTAACATTAACCTTGTTTCTATGAAGCATGCTAGTATAATTAGTGGGAAGCAAGGATACAGTTACTACTGCATAATATCAACACATTTTGACTTTGGCTGCCATCTTCCTATTAACAAAACTGATGATTTTATCCTTAATACATTCCCACAAGCATGCAAGTTTAGCAAAACTACGATGACGATCTTACCGGGGTTCCTTTTACCACTGTAGATACATGGCCAGGTATAATTCCTTCAGTATCTGGAACTGGAGCAAGCCGTGAAAGTCCAAAATCAGCAACTTTTGCTTTTAACCTGGAGTCCAATAATATGTTGCTGGCCTTGACATCTCGGTGGAATATTGGAGGATCAGCTTCCGTATGTAGATACAGGGTGCCCTTGGCTGATCCTAGTGCAATCCTCAATCTCGTATCAAAACTCAGAGGTTGTTTCGAATGAGCTGTTTTAAAAACATGATATACATGCATAAAAAATGCATTAGTTGTAAATTCAATTCAATTTTTCAAGTTCTCTTTGAGCATCAAATATTGGAACATCGAGAAGATAAGAAAGCATACTGCAAATAGATAATGAGAAAAAGAGATGTACCAGAAAGATGATCCCTTAGCGTGCCATTTGGCATAAATTCGTAAACCAGCATCTGCAAGTATAAGAAACAACTCAATCGAGGGGAAAAAATCCGAAACAGCCAAAGAAAGGAAAGAAGATTCTCAACAACAAATGTTTAAACTCGTCGTTCAAAATCAGCATCCTTTGCGAGTAAAATCATATCCTCAGGCAATCAACATGTGGGAACTAAGCTCATAAGACTTGCAGATATTAGAACTTTGAACGATGAAATTTATGATACCAATATCAACGCAAAATTTAATAAAAATGAAGCCTAGAGATAACCAATTTTCATAAATTTAAAGCAAAATGCACATGTTCACCTCCTTCATCACAGTATCCAACCAAAGTCACGAGGTTGTGATGATGTAACCTTGATAGTAACTTTAGTTCTGTTAGGAACTCCCTCTGGCCTTGCAGTGATCCCACCTGCGCACGTTTAATTGCTACAACAGTGCCATCGGTGAGTGTACCTTTATAAACTTTCCCATAGCCCCCTTGGCCAGCTTGACTGGAGTCACTAAAATTGTTAGTAGCCAAGGCCATTTCTTCAAAAGTGAAGCTCCTCACACCATCAATTTTTATTGATATTCTAGAAACTGTGAATAAACAGAAGCCAATGTGAATACTCAAAAGATATTGTCCTGCTTCACTTATAATGAAACTGTTTTGTGACAAGGAGGTTATGAGATTGTTTATTCTTAATCTCTATGAAATTAGTTCCCACTTCACTTTGAATCACAACTAGAGAAAAATAGATTTAAAATATGGACTCGACAGAGTAAACACTTGCATTAAGCCATTTACATCAACACTTAGACAAGTCAAAGAGCAATATAGTAAATATAATACCTAATTCAATCCTTAATATAAGAGTCAATTGCCTTTTTTTTAGAGAGATTAAGGAAGCTAAATAAACTACTTAATTATAGTATATATTGTGCATCATTAAATTATATATGAGTTTCAAGCAAATTGGTTTGAAAAAAACAATAAATATAAATACTTTAATATAACTTAATTAGCTTCTTTAATCTATCCAAAAAAAAAAAGTCAAATAACTCTTATATTAAGGACCAAAGATAGTAATACACTAGCTTGTTTAAGATGAAGGTACCCACAGCCTCGGCTTGATGAAAGTGCATGGTAATCTCTCTTCCGCGCCCTCAAGATAAGAAGAGCCACGATTGCAGATAACGTAACCGCACCGATAATTGTCCCTAAGATAATGCCAGCCAGTGCTCCCTTGCTTATCCTTGGACTTGGATATGGACTTGGATTGGGGCCAGACAACACTGACAATGACGAGCAACATGAGAATCATCATATAGTAATATTCATACACTTAAATCCAAAAAGAAAGCATTCTGGCATATCATAAGTAGTTTATGAGACTTACTATCCCTGTAAGGAACCAGAAGAAGGAAGTCGAGCAGTTCATAAGGTCCAAAAAGTTCATTGTCTAAAACAACCCATCTTGTGAACATGCAATAAAGACGCTCAACCTCACTTTCATTGAAAGTAATGAGGAAGCTTTTGTTATCAATGGATTCTGGAAAAAGCTTCAAGTACATTTTTAGTTGATGTCCTTCCCATTCCGGAGTGCCAATATCAACCTGGTTATTCATTAAACTATAACTGGATGCTAGGAAGTTCTCAAAGTCTGTCTGGAATGGATGAAACTTGTAAAATCCAGGACTTTTCAGTCGATAATCAATAAGCAAAGGCGCTGCACAAAAACACCTTGCAGAAGATGTTTTGGAATATTCATAAGGAGGAAGGCATTCTTGAGGGGGACAGTTAACACTGGAGTCCGTTCGACTCAAGCTGTTCATGTCATTATCAATTGTAGATCCACAAAGATGAACTAGAGTGTTATTGGAACAAAGAGGATTTCCTGCAAACCTGAAAATCAGAAAGGTTCATATAGTCTCATAATCAAGACATAAATGTATGATTAATTTGATGTGGAACAAATTTCAACCTTTAGTAAAAAAATACAACTCTATACAAAATCTGCAATAATGAGAGTGAATACAGAATTCTCCATTGCCCAGATTTTGGTACTAAGAGCAAAGCACCTTTAGAATTATACCTAATTGTGATGTTAGGAAGATGGTCAATAGTGCCTGATATGCCTAAAAGATTATTATTTTGAAAATCCCTGCAATGTCCAAGATCACAAAGCCATGCTCAGTAAATTGAGATTACCAAAGTCCGTATGTGAGAAAGATTCTAGAACTATCATGTATATTGTAGAATCCCATATATTATAAGAATATAGTATTAGGAATCCCATGATTATAGGGATTAATTAAAGGGAAATGACATTTAAATACTAGTTGAACTTCAAAATATCAAATAAGTGATTTCCCAAAAACCTGAGTTAACAATTATTATACTCTTTTTGTCAATCTCATTACTCTTACTGTCAACAAAACTAATTTGGGATTTTAAAGTTTAAGTGGTATTTAATTGTCTTTTTTCCTTAATTAAATCTAAAGATTATAGGAATAATTATTAGGATATTGGGATATTATTTTCAAATTTCAAATCAAGATCTCATTGACAGATCTGATTCTCTCTTATGTATTAATGTAATCATCCTCTCATCGGAATACACAACAATTATTTTCATCTAATTTTCTTCATGATATCAGAGTTGTCTGAAAATAATTAGAGTTAATATTTTTCCGCCACCATCATCAGAACCCTAGTCTTTTCTGGCACTGTCAAGCTTCCCGGAAAATCTCTTCAGAGCATCCAACTAGTTGCTCCCGTTTGTGAAAGTCGAGCCTCGTCAAAAACCCTACTTCCACTTAAAAGCTATCAAGTTGTTCCCTAGTCGTCTCGATCCAGTCCAAGATCAACCACTGTTAGATTGTCTTTCCCAGTCCCTACCAGTTCGTCACCGTCAAGCATCGACCCAATCTCCTTGTCGGAGTCCTCGTCTCACTGATAGTACACTCATGGACCAAACTGTTATTTGGCAAATTTGTAAGACCAAACTGTCATTTGAAAATTTCATAGGACTAAGCTGTCATTTGGAAAATTTGTAGGTCTAAACTGTCATTTTTGAAATTTGAAACCCTAAATTGACATTTTTTTTTTATTTTTAGTCAGTTTGCCTATTTATGTGGTACTTAATAAATCTCATGTCATATTGTTCCACTTAATCTCATCAATATGTCTACAAATTCTAACGCTTCCTCTCCTTTGTGCCACAAGTTAGTGCTAATGACATCTCCATCGCACTTATTGTTTCTTAGAAACTTACCAGCAACAATTATTGGGAAAGGTCTCAATCCATGCTTCTTGCTCTCGATAGAAGGGATAAACTCGAATATATAACTGGTAAAACAAAAATGCCCCCAAAATAAAAAAACAAAGGTGTTTCAAACAAGGAAATCTAAGAATGCATTAGTGTCCTCTTAGCTGATCAATATGATGTCATCCCCAATCAAAAAGAGTTTTATGTATCTTCCTTCAGCAAAGGAAATTTGAGATGCTCTTCGAGAAACATATAGCCCCATGGAAACAGGTCCTGTGTATTTGATGTTAAGAAAAAGGGATGGGATTTGAAACAAAATCACAGGCCTCTTGATGAATACTACCTTGCAAAGTCCGCTCTCTGGCAGGAGTTTGATGCTCTGAAGGATAAAGTTCATTATTGCTAAGCTGATGCTTTTGAGGATTGCTAAGAAAAAGAATAGGAGTAAGTATATGAGCTGCTGGCTGGTCTTGATATGACTTATGATGATGCTTGGGCTCGGATTCTTAGGCAGGAACCCTTGCCTTCTATTCATGAAGTCTACACCATTCTGTGTAATGAAGAGGATAGGCACAAATCAATGCTTCAGAATACTCTTGCTGGCACTGCTCCTAATGCCTTGGCTCTTGCTGTTTGATCCATAGAATCAAAAGGTTCTAAAGGTCATCCATTTTGTGATCATTACAAGAAACAGGGGTACACAAAAGACACTTGTTGGGACATCCATAGTAAACCTACTAATTGAAAGTCTAAAAAGGGGAAAGGAAGAGGTAATGTGGCTGAAGTTTCAAAAGGTGGCAAGACCTCCCAGAATATCCAACTAAGTAAGAACATGGAAATGCTTGTACCACTTCAAACTACAAAACAACCTACTGCCACGGTAGTGAGAAGAAGTAATTTCTTGCAAGCCTTGGCTACAATAAAGGGTCTTTGTTCAAGTAATTTTTGGATTGTTGATTTAGGAGCCTCCAACCATATGATTGATGATAGGACTCTTTTCTCATCTTATACTCTCTTTTCCAAGGGAATGACTGTGCGGATTACTGATAACTCTGAATCTATTGTGACTGGAGTTGGCTTTGTTAAAATCTCTACCATACTTACTTTACACTCTATATTGCATGTTTCGAAACTAAAATACAACTTACTATCAGTGATTCAATTAACCTATGATGAACGATGTCATGCTAATGTCTTTGCTACTTACTGTCTTTTTCAATATCTGCTAACGGGGACGACGATTGGTAGTACGAAGCAGTTTGATGGTCTCTATTACCTCGATGAGAGTGATAATCGTAGGATTAAGTCTAGCAATACATTGTCTCTCCTTAGGACTAGTAACTTGGAGTTTTGGCACAAATGTTTAGGTTATCCAAATTTCAATTATATGTCTAAGATGTTTTCATATCTTGTTTCTAATAAAAATGCATTTGATTTCCATTTTAATTCTTGTGAAAAAGCTAAACTTCATCGTACCTCATTCTCTAAAATCCTATACCAGGCTTCTAAACCCTTTTCCATGATTCACAGTGACTTGTGGGGACTATTACACACACCAAACATATCAAAGTCCAAATGGTTCATCACATTTATCGATGACCATACACGTGACAGTTGGGTTTACTTGTTGAAAGACAAAACAGAAGTATATCAAACCTTCCTTAACTTTTATAACATGATCCGAACCCAATTCCAAACCTAAATCCAGATCCTACACACTAATAACAGGACTGAACACTTCAATCAAGCGCTATCCACCTTCCTAATTGAAAATAGCATTGTTCACAAAAGCATATGTCTAAATACATCCCAACAAAATGGCAAAGCCGAACGAAAGAATCGCCATATTCTCGAAACTTCTAGAGCCATCATGTTTAGTAGCAATGTTTCTAAATACCGTTGGGATGATACTATCTTTACTGCCACTTGTCTCATTAACCAAATGCTGAGCCGACCACTGTCCTATAATACATTAGCTCCTGCACAAATACTATAACCTCTTATACCTTGAGAACATTTTGCCATTCAGGGTGTTTGCATGTACATCTTATTCTATCTTCATCACACCAGCAAACTTGATCCCAAAGCCCTTTGATGTATCTTCCCATGCTACTGTAATTCACAAAAAGGATACAAATTTTATGACCCTATCTCCAAAACCCTCTTTATTACCTTTGATGTCATCTTCCATGAAAACATCCCATACTATCCGCTGTTTGTAATTCAGGGGGGAGACGGTGAATTCCAAACAAAATATCAACCAAAAGACCCAACCTTCACAATTTATACACCTAAAATACCCCTAATACCCATGTTACTCTAATAATACTCCTGCTACCCTTGATAAGCCTGATACTTCTAATAATCCTGCCCCAAGGAGAGATACAGACAAGTGGGGTAATACCTACAAAAGATGCCACAAAAGAGGAAATAAGGCACATGTTGTTAGCACTCACCAAAAGTTAGAACCGGGGTTATGTTGAGAGGAAATAGTTGTAATAGAAAGTTCTGATCTTAATCTTAACATTGCAGTAAGAAAGAAGCCCAAAGTGCCTAGATCATGCACTCAATATCCCATTAAGAAGTTTGTTTCCTATAAAGCCATTTCATCTAAATACAAGGCATTTGTCTCTCATCTTAACAGTATTAGAGCACCAGACATGATTGATGAGGTTATGGCCATATCTAAATAGAGGCAAGCCGTCTAGATGAGATGAAAGCCCTTAACCGTAATAAGACATGAGAGGTAGTGGACCTACCACAAGGGAAGAAACCCATAGAATGTAAATGGATATTTACTCCTAAGTATAAAGTATATGGAACTCTTGAGAAATACAAATCAATACTAGCTGCAAAAGGCTTTATACAGGTATATGGGGAAGATTACACTAAAATATTTGCTCCAGTAGCCAAGTTAAATACAATCAAGATTCTCTTATCTATTGCAGTCAATCTAGATTGGGGTCTCCACCAACTCGATGCGAAGAATGCCTTCCTCAACTGAGAACTCAAGTAAGAGGTGTATATGAAGTTACCTCTAGGTTTCCTAGGGAAAAAGTCGAATCGAGTGTAAAAGTTTAAAAGGACATTATATGGATTGAAGCAATCTCCACGTGCCTGGTTTGACAAATTCACTTAGGTTCTCAAAAGACATGGATACACTCAAGCCAGAGTGATCATACCCTATTTTTTAAACATCATAAAGGTAAGATGGTTGTTCCTACTGTATATACTGATGACATAGTTCTTACTGGAGACGATGATGTAGAGATTAGTCAAATCAAGAAAGCCCTTGCATGAGAATTCCAAATCAAAGACCTTGGAGAAATGAAGTACTTTCTTGGGATAGAAGTTGCTCGGTCGAAGGGAGGAATCTATATCTTATAGAGAAAGTATATACTGGACCTTCTACATACAAGAAATAATGGGTTGCAGACCTAGTGATACATCAATATAGGTTAATAAAATAGATGAAGAAGTATACCATGGCAAAGTTATAGACATAGAAAATTACCAACGAATGGTAGGCAAATTGATATACATGTCCCATACCAGATCAGATATTGCATTTGCAGTTAGTGTGGTCAGCCAACACTCATGCTTCTAAACAAAAAACATCTGAATGAAGTCTACCGGATCCTATGTTATTTAAAGGGAATTCTTGGACGTGGGTTATTGTTCAAGAAGACTAATAAACGGAATGTGGAATTGTTTATAGATGTTGATTGGGTAGGTGATCAAAATGATAAGAAATCCACCTTTGGATACTGTATGTACATGTGGGGCAACTTGGTCACATGGAGAAGTAAAAAGCAAAGTATAGTCACTAGAAGCAGCGCTAAGGTTAAATACATAGTTGTAGAACTAGGCATTTGTGAAGGCATATGAGTAAAACTTGTTATTAAAGACCTGAAGAAATGTATAAATCTGCCAATCAAGATCTACTGTGATAACATGGCTGCAATCAATGTTGCTCACAATTTGGTTCAGCATGACAAAACCAAGCATGTTGAGATAAACAGACACTTCATAAGAGAGAAGGTTGATGAAGGTGCTATACACCTGCGACACATACCATCTAAAGAGCAGACCACTGACATCCTTACTAAGGGACTACCCAAGGACAAATTCGAATATCTCAATGGCAAGTTAAACATAAAGGATATCTATAGTCCAACTTGAGGAGGAGTGTAGAATCCCATATATTATTAGAATATATTATTAGGAATCCCATGATTATAAGAATTAATTAAATCTAAAGGTTTTAAGAGATAATTGTTAGGATGTTATTTTCAAATTTCAAATCTAGATCTCATTGACAGATATGATTCTCTCTTGTGTATAAATATAATCACCCTCTTATTGGAATATACAACAATTATTCTCATCTGATTATCTTCATATATTCTAAAAGATTATTGTTTTTTTATCTGCCAAATGTTCGAAGGAACACTTCCACTCAACGAATTGTTTGAAAGTGGCCTGCCATGGGAAATCATGTGATAAAATAACAATCTATTATATTGTAACCGAGAAAATTAGCAATATCAAAAAACAATAACATGTCAACCAAGAAATCCAACAATTTGCCAGTGTGATAAGGTGGTAAAGAGTTTGTTCCACTTTGCTCGTGGTATTCAATATAGCTTGACGTCGAAGAAGATGAAAAACAAGTAAGACAGAAGACAACTTACAATAGTTGAAGATTTGGGAGAGCAGAAAAGTTGGGTGGAATATTTCTGATTAGCTTGTTGTTTGACAAATCACTGCACATTTCCTCAGAGTCAAACATAAAAGTAAAGAATATCAAGGTATTGTATTCTGTAGATTTGTTAAAACTTAAAATACCAGTAGATTAATCACACTTGGAATCTAAATAATTGAATGATTAATTAGTACATATGTGTGCGTTTGGAATAGCTTATTTTTGGGCAATAAGTGCTTATAATTCGTGATTCACAGTATACGAGGTAAGTATGTGAGAGGAGTTTTTTCTCGGCTTGCGTAATAAGGGCTTATTTACTGTGCAAAAAGCTTAAACAAACATGCACATAGATGACAGGTTATTTGAATGATAGAACTCTTACATGGTTGTGACTCTTTCAGAAAGCTTACTAGGAGGAATTGATCCATTCAATTGATTGGAACTGAGGTCACTGAAATTTAAACAAATAGTAGTCAGTAGAAGAAATCACATACTACAGTAGACTATCATTAAAATATGTACATCTAAATACTCATAGGTCAAAAGTGATTTCTCTCAAAGAAATTTGATAATACATCAGTTATAAAATGAGGTGAGGCAAAATTAGATTAACTTACAGATAACGTAAGTCCGGTATCCTGCTAAAATCAGGGATTAGTCCTTGCAAGTTGCAGTTCCTAAGGCTCCTGGAAGAAACAAAAATGTATATTAATGGTCAACCTATCAACTTTGACATTTAACCTTTTAAATTAAGACTTGCTTTTTGTGATGAAAGTAGAAACTTAATATAAGAGGCATGGAAAAGATGAAGAGGAGGCATCCTCCAGATTATTGACCTTAACTACTCCGTGTTTGAGTTAGGCATTACTCATATATTTGTTCAACCAATTTTTCTTGTACTCTTTTGCCTCTTGCCCTTATCTACTGTTCTTTCTCCCACCCTCACCCTTTTTTTTGCCTCATACTTTCTCTTTTGAATAATTATCATTTTTACATGGAATCGTATATTAAATGAGAAAGGTTTTAGCATCTTGACCACAATCATTATACTTAGGAATCCACTGACAGACAACGGGTTACAAAATGTACTTACAACTTCAACAATGTTGTAATGTTGCCATATGAATCTGGAATGGAAGTCCCGCCAAAATCATTGTTATCAAGCTGGCTGTGAGAACAAGATTGAAGAAACAATTTAATTACTTTGATTATTGAATAAGTAACATTTATTAAATTATCCGGTAATAAAATATATATATATGAATTTTTATCCTAGCAAAGATAGCAAATTTCATGAATTAGCATATCATGATTACTTGTATAAAAAAAGGCATATCATTGTTACGATATTGAATCTTTGGCAAGGAACCCCGTCCTCTGTTTTCTACTCTGAACACTGCTAAATCCTCTTTTCCAATTTCTTCCACTCCTTGTTTTCAAACCATGAATGACATCGCAAGCCAAACCACGACTAGATAGCTCTTCCAATATTTATACAGTCAAAACATATCACGATCTTGCAACATAACTGAATACACTAATACACATCTAGCATTCAACTACAATAATTGTATCTGTAACGATTCAAATTTATACAAGTAAGAGTTACCTAAAATTTATTTAATCCAAATTATAAGAAGGTTTGAAGGAAAATTAAATTTCTAATGGAGTTTAACACCAGTTAAAGAGAAGGAAAATGTGGCCAGCTTCACAAAGACAGGAAGTGAAGTTTGCAGTGTTAAAAACTGTTTTTGCACACATTAGACAAGAAACCATACATTATGCGTATGCTTGGCATCTGGGAGAGTTCGGGGTGGAAGATCTCCTGATAAATTGTTATGGTCAAGAAGGCTGCAGATCCAAAGATAGATCTTGTGAACAAGATAAAGACATGACAATTAAGGATTAAACAAAAGCCCAGAAAAGGAGGGTTGGGTCTTTTCTTTTCTTTTTTTCCCTTCAAAAATAAGATTCAGTACTATGAAGTATTTCTTCAGTATGTATCACGAGTATATTAAAATAATTTTTTGTACATTTAGTACTGTAAAATATTTTTATAATTGTAACAAGCAGTTTAAACTTAAAATATAAAGTGTTGATAAAAAAATATTTCAGGCGTTTAGATGCAAAAAAAAAATTTAAGGTGTTCGGCGAGCTCAAAATTAATTTATGATACTGAGTGTTACTAAAAAGTACTTTAAAATGCATTTTGTTAGACAATAGATATTGTGTGTTACTAAAAAAAAAATACTTGGAGTGCAGTTTGCTAGACAGTAGTTACTATTGAAAAAATATTTGAGGGTGATTAGTCCATTAAAAATTATTTTAAGATACTGGGTGCCACTAAAAAAATACTTCAATATGTTGATTGTTATTTAAAAAAAATAAAATAGGCCAACCTTCTTTTGTAACACAAAAAATAGTGTAGTTTTGGGGTAAGGGAAAGGAAAAGCACGGAAACGCATGAGAGAGAAGCCCCGCGCAGAAATATGGTAGTGGCTTCAATTAAGTCACCAGTATCTAATTACAAACTTACAGGTGAACAAGGCTTGACAAGCGGGAAAACTCTCGAGGGATTTGTCCAGTAAGTGAGTTATTGTTCATGTGACTGCTCCATTTTGAGAGGGCAGGGTGAGATAAAGCACAAAGACGAAGTAATTCACAGATGGCTAGATGGCCTTGGCAAAATGTCTTCAGTACCGCATGTTGGATGCTATGGAAAAACCGTTGTAGCCAAGCTTTTGAAGGGTCATCAGACAGCCCGAAAGAGATTGTTCATAGATGCATTTATCATCTCTCAGAAGGTGTGCAGAACGGCAAGTTTCGGCATCAGATATTCCAAGTCCCAGAACGAGGAGTGCTGCACTGGCAACCTCCTGATCCGGGCGTTCATCGCTTAGATGTTGATGGTTCAGTTCTCAGTGACAGCCAGGCTACTTGTGGAGGTGTTATTCATGATCATCAGGGTAATTTGATACGTGGATTTCAACAGAAGTTAGGACATACTTTCCCAACTGCTGCGGAAATCCATGCAATCCGATGTGGCCTCTTGCTATGTAAACGGTTGGGGCTAAAGAA
Source organism: Inga oerstediana (assembly GCA_963210345.1). Lineage (NCBI taxonomy): Eukaryota > Viridiplantae > Streptophyta > Magnoliopsida > Fabales > Fabaceae > Inga > Inga oerstediana. The sequence goes on along the minus strand of OY723405.1, from coordinate 11,481,061 downwards.
AATCAGGATTTTCACGGACTCACTTCAGGCAATCCATCTATTATCCACTCATTTTGACTCGGACCATCCACTGTACGACGTGATCTTGGCAACCAGATCTCTTATTTATAGTGATTGGGAGGTAGAAATTTCCCACGCTCACAGGGAAAGCCTCCGTTGTGCGGATTACCTTGCTAGATTGGCTCACACGATTCCGCAGGATCATGAGGAACTTGGGATTTCCCCAATTGAATGTTTTCATTTATTTGCTTTGGACTGTGGTTTATGAGACCATGATCATCCTGTAGGACCTAGCCTATAGTGGATATCACCTTCAAACTTTGCTTGCCTTTGTATCAAAAAAAAAAAAAAAGACGAAGTAATTCGAAAAACAAAACTCCGATAAAATCGCAAAAATGGTCATTCTTATATGTATTTTCATGATAAAGAACTCACAAGTGTCTTGTACTGTTTAGGTTTGCAAACGATGTAGGAATAGGTCCTGTTATATTGTTCCGATCAATGAGTATTCTATCCAGATTTGGAAGATGACCAAGCTCTTCGGGCAGATGGCCTATTAATTTGTTTCCATTCAGAAGCCTACAAAATGGTACATTGAATATGAGTAGCAAAGTAGTTAAGATATTCCCTAGATGGTAAAATCCTTGTAAATTTATAATTTAGCCAACAATTCAATTATTTCTCTCTTTGAACCATTATTAGAATTTAATTTGCGTAAAATACACATAAGTTCTGACGTGAGGAAATAAGTATAACTAGTTTTTTAACATTATATTGGTGCATAACATGTTCTGCTCAGAAGGGAAGGCTTAACTTACAAGAGTCGCAAACTTTTGATGTCGCCAATTTCCTTTGGTATAATCCCACCTATTTTGTTCCACATAAATCCCCTTTCAAGAATTAAAAGAAAACCATATATCAGGGGAAGAAGGAAATTATAATCCACCAAAGTGTCATAATATCTAAATTGTAAAAGCGGCATATGGGAATTTCAAATTGATAAGTGTTCTCATATGTAAAGAGATTGTATTCTAGACATCAATGAAAACACAGTCTTACAATATTTCCAGATAAGATAAATTTCCGATCTCTGGTGCCAAAGTTCCATACAAGTTCAAATTCAGTAGTTGCCTACATACAGACAAGAAAAAACATAATAAATAAAGGTGTAGCAACAAAAGGATGATTCTAAAACAAATGTTTGAAAATGGAGGAATAAACTCATACAGTTCCTGAACATGCAAATAGTTATCATCCCGTGGACTATTGAAACAAAAAACCCCTCTCCATTTAGAGGTACATGGATCTCCACCATTCCAGTTGCTCAGATTTCCATTAAGATCAATCAACCGCCTTGGATGGATCTCAACGCGTCAACTGCAAATCAATGCAAATGAAATCATCATACCATCAATTTAACTAATACAAATTGCAAAGATCGTCTTCTCCATCACTTAACACGTAACACTCATTTTTGCCAATATACCACTTGTACATGGAACTACCAGTAAATAAATACATTTTTCAAGAAATTCTTGCATCAAAATCAATAATAACTCGTATAAGCGATGAAAACCCAACATGATCGTGCCATAATTGGCTATTGCAGCTGCAGGACAAAACTAGATATTCTAGATTTAATTGTGCTGAAGCTGCGCAGCATAATTCTATTACAAGCTTACTTACACGTCAAAATTATATTATAACACCGTCTCACGACTTATTGGAGGAACGCGTGGATATAATATTCACCACTCCTAGAAAAGACAAACCATGGAACAAGAGATAGGAGGAACAAATACCTTCATCGGGGTCAGTGACAAAACCCTGCGCAGTAACCAGAAGCAACCAGCAACAGAACCGCAAGCCGAATACGGCTTCATACTTCCAGACCCTCGAAAGATACATCCCGATAACTAGAAGTCGTCCGACTTCAAATATATTTCTGAAAAACCAGGTAAGCAGGGTATATTTATTGCCGTTATAACAGCAAAACAAGAAAACCAGAAGGCTGTGAATTCAAAATGAACAAATAAATAAATACATAAAACCCGCTTGGGAAGCTAACGAAGATTAACTTCTAAACCAGACCTCTTGGGCCAAACAGAGATACCCAATTTCTGAATGGCAGATGAAACCCGCTAATTTGAAAACAAGGGGCAAAATAGTTCTTATATATGAAGCATGCAATAACAAATGGGCTAGAGTTGAAGTACCGGAAGAAGAGGTAAACATGATTGAGAACGACCGGAGTTTGAAATCTCAACGGGGTAAATTTCCTACCAGGTAGCACCTACTGAGGGAAGTAGAATCGTTGTCGTTAGTCAAGATCGCCATCCCTTTCGTTACTGAGGACGCAGTAGAAAATCAATAAAGAAAAGAAAGAGCTCTCATCTAATAGGTTCGCAGCTCTGATTTTCGATCCAGAGGTGAGAGACATTTCGATATCACAATCAAATCGATAATGAATAGCCAAAAAAAAACATATAAGCGTTGGGTTAGTGCAACTGAAATTTTTGGCGGGAAACTTGTAGCGAAACATTAATAATCATATGAGTACGGAGCTCTCCTTGATTATTGGGCATTTTAGGTATTTGCCAGATGGTACTCCAATTACTTTTTGTAAATTACAAGCCACTGACATATTATTTTAAAATCCGTTAAAATATGTTTAAAATATTAAGTGTAAATAAATATTTTTTTTTTAAATATGCTCCGGATATGTGAGAGATAATAGGTGAGAAAGATGAGAGAAAAAAGTGTAAGGGAAAAGTTAATGAGAGGGGATGTATAGGTAAAAGGAAATGCATATGATCAATTAGGTGTACATTTTTTTTGAAAAAATATTAAATGTTCAAACATCTTTTAAAGCATATTTTGTGAAAAGCATACATGTTCAAGAATACTTGTGGCTCGTTAAAATAAGCAAAGGAGCACTGTTTATTGGAATGTTTTAATTAGTTAGTTTGCGTGTTACATGCAACGATCATATTAGTGGGAGTATTTGCAATATATTAAAGCCACTGTGACAAGTCCCGTCAGGTAAAATAAATTGAATAATCAATATATATTAGAGAAATATTTTCATACTCGACAAGTGTCATATTATTTACACTCTGACTAATTAAAATATAGAAACTCATCTTATTTTAATTCTACATGATAAATGACTTATATAAAGAATTTTAAATTTTATGATTTTAAAAATTATAAGCTTCATAATTTAGAAAATAAAAAAAAGCAATTCTTTCCCAGAGATAAATGCGAAAGTATATTATGAACTGGATCATAATTCATTAGAAAAAGATTAGGTTCTGTCGATTGACTACCGTACTAGGCACTAGCTATAAATGGCCCAAGATGGGGATAGTATGGTAATTCACCCTGTTCAAATTTTTGGTAAAATGTCATCAAGATTCCAATAAAAAAAATAATATTAGAAAATCTCATTGCTTATCAATAATAAATAAAAGAATAATTATTAATAAGTGAAAAAACTGTTATTTATAAGTTATGAGATTTTTCTAATATTATTTTTATTAATTGGGATTTTGGTGTGATTTTTCCTAAATTTAAATATGTAATTAATAATGGGTTGAGGTTCATACTACCCCTAAAAATATATTTTCATATAAGTCCAGCACCCTAAAATATTTTAAGGTGTCTGAAAAAACCACAAAATACTTTAAAATAATCAACACACTTGGAAAATTAAGTACTACTAATTACTTAACAATTTATGTCCTTCCTATAAAATCGTCATACGCTTTAAAAAACAGGTCCGCTTATAAAGTCATCATCGCTAAGGGTGGGGAAAAAAAGAAACATAATAATAATCGTCATCCCTATAATACATCTGAAGAAAAAGCTATTCTGTTTTGAGAAGGAAGAAAATTGTTTAAAGCAAGAGCAATAGATATCTTTTTTTTTTTTTTTGCCAATAGATATCTACAACAGTCATTTTGTTGAATTGTTATCGTCCGCTTAGTTTACAAAGTTTTTATTCAAATTTTTTTTAACGTTAGTAGCATTATTACAGTCGCCATCACACTTCAGATGTTTATATTCCCTCCGGTACTAATTATAAGATAAAGTTGATTTTTTTGGAGAAATTAAGGAAGCCAATTAAATTACTTTAGAGTGTTTATATTTCTAGTATTATTAGATTATATATTAGTTTATTAGTCAAATTAATTAGTTTGGAGAAAAAAATAAAAATATAAATACTCTAAAGTAATTTAATTGGCTTCCTTAATTTCTCCAAAAAAATCAATTTTATCTTATAATTAGGACCAAAGGAAGTATTTATTTATACCTTCAATTTTTATTGATTGGGATTTTCGTGAGATTTTTATGTTGATTGTTTCTCTCCCGCTGACTTTTTATCCTCAACTCAATCACAGGCGTTTTGGTTAAAGCCGTATTGTTTTTAATTGCCTGACTGGTAATGAGCACAAATCTTTAAGAGAGTCATATCTTAAAAATTAGCTATTAAAATTGGAGAACTTAAGGTTTTTAAAAAAAACTCACCGGATGTAAAACTTATTACGCATATCAAGTTAATGGTGTATGATAATTGCATGGTCAAATATTATGAAAGTAAAACACGGGACTAAATCAATTTCCCAGCACAAAGTTTAATTTGAGCATGACATAGGCCTGTGAATTTGTAGAGCCGGTAATATAGGCTCAACCTGCTAGCCTCTGGGTTGGGTCAGTTAGGGTTGGGATTTTCCCAATCCGCACCATATGGCTCACAGGTTAATGTGGGCTAGCCTACGGGTTGGTGGTTGACCCACACAATTTTGTGTGTGTATATAATAATTTCACAAAATCTATAAGTTATCCATTCCCATCTTAACACCTTCCAATTTAAAAAGAAAAAATCTTAACCTCTTCCCTTCTTTTTTATTTTGAGTTATGAATTATGTTTTTAAATTTTTATAAGAGGAGTGATTGATGTTAGAAAAGTAAATTTAATAATTCATATATATGTGTCTTATACTTTCGGCTGTCTTTAAAATATGGGAATTTTTTTAAAAAGAGAAAAGTTGGGATTAAGAAGTTCCATTCCGGATCCTGATCCCAAATATATTTTTTCAATCCTGAATTTAATTTTAAGACAAGGAAAAGTTGAACACCTCTAGATGTGAGGATCTTTTTAGTGGACAATTTATAAATATTTTTATGAGCATTCTATAAATTTGGAGGTATGTCCTGATCCTAATGAATTTAAGACCCATCACCAGGGAAAAAAAGACTTGGCAAGGCTAGAGATCAGACCATGTCAAATCGCAGTCACAACTTGCCGGCATGAGGTGAAGATATTTTTAATTTCAATGAGTTTTGATTGGATGAAACCGCATTTCTCCAGCTCAAAAAGTTTTGTTCTGCATATTTTAAGTAACATGTATAACTACATGAGATGAGATGTGATGTGATATGCTACCTTATTCTTAACATAAGATATTGTTAATAATCAAATTACACGATAAATGAAATCTTATACTAATGATTGTTGGTAGTCTCATGCTAATAGTATTATAATGGACTAAAGTATATTTTTTATCTCTTATGTTTGCATGAAGTTTTTTTTAATCCCTTAAATTTAAAAAATGTATTTTTAGTCCTTCAAACCTTAACACTATTACTCTTATTTAACAGAAAATACTAACTTATCAAATCATATTATTTTAATCCTAAATGGTTGCTACATCAACTCAAAATTTTTTAATAAATTCATATTTTAATTAAAACAACAACAATAACTCTCAATTTTAATTAATTCTTTCATACGCTTTTCCTTCCCTACTATCCGAAACCCCTTATGCCTTCTTTTGAGTGCCCTAAGGCTTTTCTCATCTCTAGCATGGTCGAAGGGCATTCAATGTCCACACGGCCTAATCAGGGGAGTTAAACAGTAAACTATGCTTGCCCACATTATTAATACAAAGGTAAAATCGCGCTTAAAATCAAAACGAAGTCTGCAGGCAAAGACAATAAAATCATTGAACACTAAACCTGTTTGCTTTAACGTGACTAGCATAAAGTTTTTGCTTATATGCTCTTTAGTGTGTGTTTGGGATAGCGGTAAGAAAAATGACTTATTGTGATTCTGACTTATAAAAAATGACTTAAAAAAAAATTCAATTGTTGATTCGTGATTTATGTTTGGATAAACGATTGAATACGTGATTTTTCATAAGTCAAAACATGTTTGGATTAGCGATTGTATAATTGCGTTTTTAAAAGTAAAAAATTGAAAGGCATTTGTATATTCTTCAAATTTTAGATAGATCATATATGCGATATCTAACAGTAACATATCATCTGGCCCAGTAAGATATCTGAAAATGCAAACTTGTAACTCCATAGATGAAGTCCAAACTAAGAATGAAATTTCAGAAATTATAACAGCATAAACATATTGTGATTCACTCTATTATGCCACTAGAGCAAATAACCCCCAATCCCTTCTCTCCCAATCTGAAAAATACTACTTAAATTTTAAAATTTCAAATTGATTTTGTTAACAAGTAATATGATTGATAAAAAAGGTATAACAATTAACAACTTAAATTTTTAAGAAATTATTTATTTAAGATTTTAAAATTTAAATAATATTTATTTATCTTTCTCTATTTTGTCTTTAGAATATAGCTTTCCAAACTGCCTGTAGAAAAGGAGAAACTGGAGTTAAATGAAACGCATTGTAGTTTTTTTTTATAAAAGACAAAAAATGAAATGCGTGGCACGTTGGCAATAAAAATAAATAAATAAAACCCATTGTACTACTTGTCAATGTCACGCGAGGCCAGCTTATAAACAAAAAAACGCAGCTTGTTTTTTTAAAAAAAAAAGCCTCAAGTTCGGGCTTATCAATAAGTCATCTAATTCGGGCTTCTTTTTTTTTTTTTTGCAAAAACGCTGTACCAAACATTTACAAAACGGGTTATATTTTTATTTGGGGTTTTTTGTGCTGAAAACGGGCTTATTTGACTACACAAGTGATACCAAACACTCCCTTATTTATGTCCCTTTATCTCACATAAGTATCATTCCCACCATATTTCCTTTCTAATCCTAACCCCAGTCATATGGAGGAAAGGATTTAACTATAGCTTAGCGGCAGCCGACAGGGAAAGGCAAAAGGGTTTTGAATGGGTGAAGAGAGAGTAGATGAAAAAATTAATTGAATTTTTCTATTGTTGTTGTTTTAATTAGAATATGAATTTGTTAAAAATTTTGAGTTGATGTGATAGCCATCTAAGATTAAAATAATGTGACTTGATGAGTTAGCATTTTTTATTAAACAAGACTAACGGTGTTAAGGTTGAAAGACTAAAAATACACTTTTTAAACTTAAAAGATTAAAATAAAACTTGATGCAATTATAAAGGATCAATCATACACTTCAGATTATTATAATGACACGTTCATTTTCTCTTCCCATATTTTCTTCTAACTATCTGAATACAAATAATGATAACTTGTTTGGCTTTATGATCAATTTTTACATTATTGGAATACTCCCTCCAATTCTAAATATAAGATATATTTATCTAATTTGATTAGATTGAAAAAATTAATTAATATGACATGTATTTTCTAAAATATTTCAATTATCTTCTTTAATTCTCTCATTCCTCTTCTCATTGATTATTATTGATGGAGTATTAATAGGGGTAAATTAAAAAAATATTGATAAATATGAAAAATTTATATTATATTTAGGATCGGGATCAACTCTCCAAATACATCTTATATTAACATCGGAAGGAGTAATTATGTATTTGTAATATAATACATTATCTCTTGTACATCATGTTGTGTCAAAATAGATTGAAGCCAATGACATGTTACCACGTGGAACAAACGCCTCATTTTGAATAGATCAGGTCAAATTAAATAATGATATCTTTCTATCATCTCAATTCAAGTTGATTCTAAAATACGAAGCACGTTTAGTTCTGTACATCTATATACGTACGTAGCATATATACATATATATATATTTGATAAAATCACTCATAGGTCTTCAAGAAGAAATACATTCACAGAAAAATTTTAAGAAAAAGTCAAATATCTTAAAAGTTCTTAGGGACTTTTTTGTGATTATTTTCTAAAATTAAATGACAAAATTACCCCTCAAGAATTTAAATCTCTCTCTCTCTCTCTCATTCGTTTTGTGTTTTTGCTTTCAGATCTGACTTATGTTTTCAACTCTCTGTGCTCTCTCTCTCTCTCTCTCTATAGAAATGGTAGCGATGGTGAAGGCTGAAGCTTTGAGGTGATGAAAAATTTGTGGGATGGAATGTAAGATAGAAGGAAGAAGAAGATGGAAAGAAGGTCGTGAGATTTTTTTGATCTCAAGCTTCCGCAATTTTTAAATAAGGAAGGGATGAAGGTAATGATGATGATAAATAGTCTAACCCATCCTCCTTTTCTAACCTCATTGAAACCCCATCTCATAGTGGTGGGGTGCTGTTAAAATGCTGATATGGAAAAAAAATTAAACTGTTGTTAATTCGCGCAGTTGTAGTTGTTAATATAACTGTAGTAATTGTTAATACATCATATAAGGTTGGGTGTCATAGTGCTCTGGTTTTAGGAAAAGGAAACAGAGGAAGTGATATGTTTGAAATGGAAATGGTTGATTCTCGTAGTGGTTGGGTGCTATGAAAATACTACTATGGGAAAAAAATAAATTGTTGTTAATTCGTGCAGTAGCAGTTTTTAATATAACAGTTTTAGTTGTTAATACAAAAGATGAGGTTAGGTGTCATAGTGCTATATTTTCGGGAAAGAAAACAGAGGAAGTGGTACATTTAAAGTGAATATGGTTGATTCTCATAGTGGTTACATTAAGTATGAAAAATGATCTGTTTACAACTGGTAAAACGTGTTTTCACAACAGCTTTTTGTATATTTTACAACCTTCCATACCTTTGGGCTTGAAACGATATTTTCTCACGTTAAGTATAGAAAATGTTCTGTTTACAACTGTTAAAGCGTGTATTCACAACAGGTTCAGTGTGTTTTACAACCTTCCACACATTCCAGCTTGAAACGATATTTTCTCATGTTAAATATGGAAAATGTTCTGTTTACAACTGTTAAAGCGTGTATTCACGACAGGTTCAGTGTGTTTTACAATCTCCACACCTTTCAATTTGAAATGAAGTTTTCTCACGTTTAGTATGGAAAATGTTCTGTTTACAACTATTAAAGCATTTATTAACAACATGTTGAGTGCGTTTTACAACCTCCCACATGTTTCAGCTTTATACGATGTTTTCTTAAGTTAAGTATGGCAAATCTACTGTTTACAACTCTTAAAGCATTTATTAACAACATGTTGAGTACGTTTTACAACCGCCCACACGTTTTAGCTTCAAACGATCTTTTCTCATGTTAAGTATGGAAAATGTTCTGTTTACAATTCTGAAAGTGTGTATTAATAACATGTTGAGTGCGTTTTACAACTTGAAGGTGTGCCCAATTTTTTTTGCTTCGCCACAACGAAATCACATAAAAAGTAGGCCCTTCTGACCGCATTAGCTTTTGCTACACCTCGGTAAAGCTAAAGTGATAACACCTTATCTCTGTTTACAACGCTTAAAGCGTGTATTTACAATAGGTTCAGTGTATTTTACAACCTCCCACACGTTTCTACTTTACAACTTGTTTTCTCACGTTAAGTCTGACGAATGGTATGTTTACAACTCTTAAAGCGTATATTCACAACCTGTTGAGTGTGTTTCACAACCTCCTACACGTTTCGCTCTGACATGATGTTTTTCATGTTAAGGATGACGAATGGTATGTTTATGACTCTTATGTGTATTCACAACCTTTTAAGTGTGTTTTACAACCTCCCACACGTTTCTGTCTGACACGATGTTTTCTCATGTTATGTGTGATGAATGGTATGTTTACAACTTTTAAAGCGTGTATTCATAACCTCCCACATGTTTTTCTCTGACACGATGTTTTCTCACTTAAGTATGATGAATGGTATGTTTACAACTCTAAAAGTGTGTATTCACATCCTGTTGAGTATGTTTTACAACCTCCTCTCATGACTGCATCAGTAGTTCCCATTAGGAGGCTCACAACAGCTGAATTGGTCATAATTGATCAAGTGATTGACAACTTCTTATCCTATTGTATCAAGTGCATTAGTCACATGCACAAGTGAATTGTAATGCACAAGTGAATTGTAAGTCTCCCATGACTTTATAAATTGCATACATTTTCACTGTCATATAAGCAACCCATGATTTTAACTAATTGTTATGCATATTTTATTACAAATCCTGCTGCAAAATTTGACACTCAACCTCATTTTTTGTATTAACAACTAAAACTGTTATATTAACAACTGCTATTGCATGAATTAACAACAATTTGTTTTTTTCCCCATATCAGCATTTTCACAGCACCCCACCACTATGCGAATCAATCATTCCCACTTCAAACATACCACTTCCTCTGTTTCCTTTCCAAAAAACAGAGCACTATGACACCCAACCTCATATGCTATATTAACAACTACAACTACGCGAATTAACAACAATTTAATTTTTTTTTCCATACCAGCATTTTTATAGCACCCCACCACTATGAGATGGGGTTTCAATGAGGTTGAAAAAGGAGGATAGGTTGGACTATTCATCATCATCATTACCTTCATCCCTTCTTTCTTTAAAAATGGCGGAAGCTTGAAATCAAAAAAATCTCACGACCTTCCTTTCATTTTATTCTTCCTTCTATCTTACATCTCATCCCACAAATCTTTCACCACCTCAAAGATTCGACCTTCACCATCGCCACCATTTATGTAGAGAGAGAGAGAGAGCACAAGGAGCTGAAAACAGAGGTCAGATCTGAGAGTGAAAACACAAAACGAATGAGAGAGAGATTTAAATTCTTGGGGGTTAAGTTTGTCATTTAACTTTGAAAAATAATCACAGAAAAGTTCTTAAGAACTTTTCAGATATTTGACTTTTTTTTTAGACTTTTCTATGAATATATGTCTCTTTCTTAGGACCTAGGAGTGGTTTTCTCTATATTTGTTACCTGGATTACGTAGCATTCAAATAAACGAAATATTAAATCGTAAGTGTTCAATTTAGTGTACCCTGCTCATCGCTCAATTAAAAAAATGGTAATTGTAGAATAACAAGCATGTCTCCAAAGGAAGTTACACCAAATTTATACATATTATAGCATGTTATGTTATGGCGAGAACAAAGAACTTTTCCGGTAAAACCGACATGTATGAGTTTGAACTTGGGTTATTAGAAAAGAACAAGTCCTGAAGCATACACAGCTAGAAATGGTCAGGCAGGGAGATGTTAGGTAACTAATCACATTTAAACACATAATCAATGTGTCGTGTGGTTTAGGTAGCTACGATAGCAAGTTTAATTTGCCGAAAGTAAATTTGAATCAGTAAGAGTAAAGCATGTGCTTCTTAATTAGGAAAAGAGCATGCTTCTTTACGTGCGTATAATCTACACTTGACAATTTATCCATCTTAATTAACAAAATCTGTCATGTACGTTGGGCTAGTTAAAACCACTCGAATTCATTTTAATGGAGACACAGTATCAGTGATAAATATATATTTTATAATTAAATAAGTGTAGATTCTGAAATATATTTAATTAAATTTATTAATATTTTATATTTATTTAATTATATTTTATATATTTTTCCATCATTTAATTAATTATAGGATAAAATGATATTTTAATATAAAATCTACTCATATCCTAATTTATTTTACAGGAGATATTATAAGATTCAAGCGAGAATAAAATATCAATATAATATATCTATATTATATGATAATCAATAAAAAAAGAGATAAACCAGGATATTATGATAGAGATGTACGCAGGGAGCTGAGGCAATATATACCTATATATATGCTAGGCTAGCAAGAGAAGAGGTGTTTTATTTTTCTTGGTTGGTGATGACAAAACAAGAGCTTTAATAGAAGGAGATTAAAGTTTGGAGATGTAGAAAAGCCACAACATTGCACGGATGAAAATTTGGCAGAGTTTTTGTTTCTCCTTTCCTTTATTTTCTTTATTTTGTTTTTGGTTAGCTATTATTTTGGTCATGACACTGTTCAGTTTATGTAGCTAAACACTTAGTTTTGGATTATTTAGATTGATTATGGATTATTGGATGATAATTTTTTGTCATTAATCACTTTAATGTTATATTTGTTGATTTAATTGTGTGCTTGATTGTCCTGAAACAAGAGAAATATGTTTGGGATTATTTTGGTGTTCTAAATGAGCTTAGACATGGGAATTTAGAATAGACCTTCAATTGAATCGTGTAGGATTAAGTTTTCGGACTTAATTTGCTTGTAGGATAGACATATAGCTATCGACTCTATATTGTCTCATTAGGCTTGCATTTAAATTAATCCAATTAAATACTAATCGCTGAAGACATTAGGGATTAACATAGTTGGAATGCCTTTTAATGGATCGAAGGACATTCTTAGGTAATTAAAAGTCTTATACTAAAAAATATAACTTTAAATGCAATTAAAGGTATAAATTAGACATTAAAAAGTAATCAAAGCTATAATAATTCAAGTCATCACTTAATATTTATTAGAATTATCTTTATCCTTAGTCATAATGATAGTTAGATTTATTTTTCTTTCTTTTTTAGTCAGCATTTATTCCTACTTTCTATTCAAATTGTGTTGACTTAACTTAAGCAAAAGTGTAAATTTATTGCTCAACTGCATTGTTGGTATCAAATCCTTATAAAAAAAGAGATCTTACCCACTCTTTATTATTTGAAATGTCCTGTATACTTACGAAATCTTAAGTTGTATATTTTACCGCTATCAATCAGCTTAATATGTAGTTATATAGCCTAGTTTTTTATGATCAATTTCATAGCACACGATTTCCAAGAGACTATGGGCGTGACCCTATGAAAATAGTGCCGTGCTTGACGAAACTATAACTTCAAATCGTGTAACGAATGAACATGGTGAGCTTTGAGTTGAAACGAATTAAAGTCGACTGTACGTGTGGTCAAATTGATTCGAAGCCTAGCGTGAGACTAGTATTATTAGACCGATGACGAAATTTGTGTGTTATATTTCAGTTGGTACAATTCAGACTAGGCAAGTTATTATTAATTAATTGCGTCAATAAAACATCACTGTATATAATAGTCGATCTATCGTATGTATTTTGATTGGGGAAAATTGTGAAAAAATCCTTTATTGATAATTTATTTATCAAATGGAATCTTTACATGTAGATTATCTTTCACATATTTAGAATATTTTTCTTAATGTGTAGATGATCTTTCTTATATATAAAATTCTTTTCTATACAAGTACAGAAATCTTCCCTCCATATAGAGATATTTTCCCTTCATTTACAAGATATTTTCTTAAGTCCCCTTTAATAAATAAATTATCAATAAGATTTTTTTTAACAATTATATCTTTTGATTACGGATAGGACCTCCTATCTGAAAATCACGAGTTATTGTCATCCGTACTCAGAGGAATAAAGGTTATTCTCATCCGTAACATAGATGAAGAGTACCGTGGCTTTCCATCCATTTGATTCAGCAAAATGATTCTTGGATCCACCAACATGAATATACTGACCACCTACAAGATCAAAAGCTAAGCGATATATTTGTTATTTAGGCTCCAACCCGTAACACACAGTTTACTTTTTGTGTTGACTCACGTTTTTAATATATGAGATAGTTAATTTCTTTATTAATGATTAAATAAACTAATTAAATTATATTAAAATATTTATATTTATCGTTTTTTTTCAAACCAATTTATTTAGCTCATAAACTGATATATAATATAATGATGTAAAACATATACTATAATTAAATAATTCATTTAGCTCCTTTAATTTCTCAAAAAAATCAGCTAACTTTTATATTAAAGATTGGAGAGAGTATATGATTTTTAAATAATTTCCAATACCAAATTATCTTGAGATAACACGGAGGCTGTTACCCGAGACGGATCGGGATACCCCAATCCCAGTTCCTGGTTTTTGGCAAGTATGCAATTTGCATCCTGGTCCTAGTAGTATCGAGATGGGACCGGAAAGTCCCGGTTTATTTTTCAAAAAATAATAAGCTTAGAAAAATATAATATATTAGTTAAATTCTTTATATTCTATTGTTTAAAGTGATTATTTAACAACTAATAAGGCCATAATAATTACATAAATTGATATAGAGTTGAAAAATAGCATATGATCATCATCACGTCATCATCTTTATATAGTATGTAGTTGGGATTAGTATAACGATATATACGGTTTAACTCTAACTAAAGATGTGATACACATCTTATCAAATGATAACTTAATTTATGGGGTAAAAAATATAAAAACAAAAGGATAACTTAATTTATTAGGTAAACAATTTTTTTGAGAAAATTGGAATCGGGATCTCAAGGATGATCCCGGTTCCTAGATGGGACCGAAGATTTTGGTTCAACATGTCTAGCACTGGGCCGGGAAGGCCGGAACTTAGACACTTTGAATACCCCTAACTAAAAACAATAATTTGAAGCTTTTGGCGAACAGAACTATGAAATCTGTGTTGACAAATATCCAGCTAAGCTAAGGAGATGCAAAAGATTCTTAAAGGAGAAAAAATCAAATAAAGAATAAGTGCTCGTTTGGAATAGCTTATTTTTAGACAATAAATACTTATAAATCGTGATTCACGGTATACGATGTAAGTATGTGAGAGGAGTTTTATCTCGACTTACGTAATAAGTGCTTATTTAGGCAAAATAAACCCAACCAAACACTCACTAAAATATCTCCAAAAGAAGAAGCGGCAAGGGCAGAGAAAGGCAACAGACGAAAAAAAGAGAAAGAGGCTGAGTCAATCAGATTCATATAGGCTTGGGCCCATACAAGGCCCCCAACAAGAAAGAACCCCCCTCCCCCCGCGTGAGAAGCAACCACTGGACCTACTGTTCGCCGTTTAGCTTCCGCAAGCGCACGGGTCGCAAGTAATAAAATGATAAGTAAAGATCGTTCCCACGAGGACTATGACGAAAGTGAGTTAACTAATGTAGCCATATGTTCAATTAGGTTGAATGAAATCATTTGGAATCGAGTATGTTAATTACGAGAATTTGCGGAAAACAATAAGGTAAAACAAAGGTGATTGTAAAATTGATTCTACTTCAAGGTTTAAAGGCTTAGGATTACTTCTTCCTCATTGTATTTCATAAAACTATGCAATTGATTCACTTATGCTAGTTGTGTGAGTCCATATATTAGTCAAAGATTCTAACATCATCAATCAAGCTCTCTCAAGTCAAGATTGATTTTTAATCTTCATTAACAACATTCAATCTCTTGTCTATCATTGATGAAAATCATCTTTCCCAATCAATTCTTCATTAGACTATGCTAGGTTATTAGATATATCTCTATTCTAACAACAAACCATCCATTTAATCCCTAAACTTCAAGTCTAACATGATTTTTCTCAAGTTCTACAACCAAAATAGCTCTCTCAAGCATCATTCAATTGAACTAGACTAATCATATGGTGATCAAGCATAAGATAGTAATTAAGCATAGAGAAAAATCAACATATATTCTCAACAACTAGCAAAAGCAAGAAAATATAGTAGTTTTAATCCATACAATGAGTAGAAGTAATCCTAAATGAGAGTTTTAGCCACTCATAATCAATACAAACCAACAACTCAACATAAAACTCAAGGCCATATCAGCAAAATAGAAGAGAAGAAGGGAAAAACCAGAAAAAGAGAGAAAAAAATCTTGAATTTCTCCAAGAATCTCCTCCAAGAAGCACCAAAATCCTCCTCAAGCTCTCCAAGAAGCCTCCTTGTAGTCCTTGAGCTCTTCCTTGTGCAGAATGGCTTCAATTCGGCGCCCCCATTAGGTTAAAAAGTCAGCTGATGCATCAGTTTTTCAAAACGCACAGTTGCAGTATCGCGACTTCGCCCTCGCTTCGCTATAGCGAACCCACAGCGTACGCGGTCAGAAAGGCCTATTTTTTATGTGACTTCGCCCTCGCTTCGCTATAGCGAACCCACAGCGTACGCGGTCAGAAAGGCCTATTTTTGATGTGATTTCGCTTTTGCTTCGCTGTGGCGTAGCAAAAGCAACCGGGGACACCTTCAAGCTACTTTGATCTTCCCTCTTGGCTTTTGTTCTTCTTTTCTTCCTCTCCAAGGATCCATGTAAGCTTTCATTTCTTGTCATCATCCTCCTACAAAGAGAAGGATTTTATGAGCTTTTCAATTCTTTAATTTAATCTAAAACCCTATACATTTAGCTCAAAATTTGCACTTTTTCAAGTATTTTCAACATATCACATTTTTCTTCATATATATATAAAACTTATGCACAATTTAAGTTTAAAACCACAAATATATGAGAAAAATGTGATGAAATACAAGAATTTCCAGAGAATAACACCTACCTTTCACATACCCCGACAACCAGCAAGAGTAGGTCCCTGATGGCACCATGAATCAGCAGCCCAGTTTCTCCCTTCATCGCTGTCCAGCTCACCTGTCCCCGCAAAAACTTACTTCTTCTGACCTCCAAATTTCAGCCACGCTTCTTTGAGTGTCCCAACATCCCAGGGACCCACTTCCTCATCCCACCATATATGCATACGCCCACCATCCCCACAAATAATACGTTCCTTCCCTTCACCATCCTCTATTATTCTCCCCCCTCTCTCCTTCATGCATCATTTTCCCTCACCTTACTTCAAGTGATTTTAGGCCCTATGAGCTAAATGCATGAAAATAATAATGTTGTCTTGTAAAATATATAAGAACTTTTTTATGAATGGATTTCCTACCCTTCTCCTCATAATGTATCTTCACAGTTCATTTGTCTTAACAAGTATGGACCATTGGAGAGAGTTTTAATTCTCAATCCAGTAGTAACTAAGTAGCATATTCAACATTGAATTTCAACTCCCCTTTAATGTTGAAAGTATTATTAAGGTTTAAATAATGACATTGACCAATAAAAAAAATCCCTTTCAGGAGGGGGAATCAATATGCTAAAAGGTAATATAATAATTAAGGGGAGAAAAAAACAAGTTAACATAACACAATCAAGATAAAGGCATAGGGCTCCACCATGATAAATTCCTATAAGCTTCTATTCTTCCAAATTACCAAATCTCTTTATATTAAACCCATAACATAACTTTCGTTTTATATGAACTACTGCTTTGATCTCCGCTAGCTGTCACCTTCAGCCGCCACAACCGAGCTACCTTCTATGGCGGACCCAAACACCACAAAACTATCCCTTGCCATGGAGAGAACCGGCCAATGGTACTCCTCTTCAGCCACTCTAACCCTCAATAGTTTAGTTTCTACATACATGTATATTACTCTGATTAAAAGAAACGATGCATATCATATAAAACCATACGTACATAATGAATTAACTCTTGTTTTTTGACAGGGTTGTCTCCCAAGATTTACCTTCTGATCTTATTGTTGATTTCAGAGACATAAGCTTCTCCCTCCATAAGGTACCAGAAGTGTTCTTTCGTCTCTGTTTTTTTTTTTTTTTTGTCTGTTATTATTTCCTTGTAACTAGATTTTCTTTTTTATTATTGGATATATAGTTCATGCTGGCGTCCAAGAGCAATTATATTAGACAAATGATAATGGAATGCAACCCCAGTGAGCTAACCAGAATCAACCTCTCCAATATACTTCGAGGGCCAAAAATCTTCGAGAAAGCAGTTAAATTCTGCTACAGAGTTAACTTTGAGATCATGGTTTATAATGTCGCCGCCTTGCGTTGCGCCGTCGAGTATCTCAAAATGACCGATAAGTATTGTCCCAACAACTTAGTCGGCCGTACGGAAGACTTCCTCTCTCAAGTCACCCTGTCCAACTTCATCGGCGCCATTTTAGTCCTCAAATCTTGTCAAAAGCTTCAGCCCTTCACCGATGACCTTAACTTCATTAAGCGATGCGTTAAAGCTGTTAGTTCCAAGGCTTATAGGGAAGCCAACTTTTTGAGCCGGTCACTGCCGAATTGGTGGGCGGAGGAGCTTGCTTGTTTGGACTTTTATTCCTTCAGCTAATTCATCACCGCCATGAAAAAGTGAGGAGCTTAATCTTCCACTATAAGCAATTACTTCAAGAAGAAGTAATCCTTAACCAATCTTCTCGCCAGAGTAAGTCGTCAAAAGATGAAACCAAACTAGGCAAGATTCTTTAATCCATCATCTCCCTTTTCCATAATAAGAAATTAGTTTTCCCAATCAACTTCCTCTGCTATTTTCTCCAATGTGCGATTACTCTCTGAGCATCGACCAGCAGCATAAGAGAGCTCGAGAAGCAGATCTTCGCAATTCTCGAGCACGTGACTGTCAACAACCTTCTGGTCCTATCATTCACCCGCAATGGCAAAATGCTGTTGGATCTCGACAGCATAAGGAGGGTTATCTCAGGATTCATGGAGAAGGAGAAGAGCGTGGTTGTTTTCAATGCCAGTAAGTTCAAAGAGGCACACTTCAATGAGATGCACCACGTGGCCAAAATGGTATACTCGTACTTCTATGAGATCGACGTCTACGGTGAACTAACTATCCCCAAGTTCAACAGCATTTCTATTCTCATTCCCAAATATGCTTGAAAATTTTACGACGATCTCTACCGCGTCATCGCTTCATAATATATCTTCAGTGTTAGGAGGAACGCAACGGATAATAAACATTCTTAATGAAAAATGATCATACAAAGTCAATTAAAGTAAAAAATAAAATGAGCCATAAAATAATAGATTGAGGCACTAGAATTTAAGGTGGAAAAATCTCCCCCTCAATGTGAGTGAGAGCAAACCACCACGACCCAAAGCCGAAAAGATTTAACTATCTTCAAAAGGAATACAATGTTTAATGTTTTAATACAAAACTCAATTATAGGATGACAACAAATTCACCCTATCCACAAAAATCACCAAAGGATTATATTAATAAAATAGAAGAGTCAATAGAGTAATAAAATACATATCTCTTGGGCAACAATCTGTGTGTGCCGGAAATGACCAAACGCAAAAATTGCAGTCACAAAACGTATACCAACATTCATGCCAAATCTTGAGAAGGTAGGAATCTCTAATATGTGATCCCACTATTCAGATTAAATACCTATATGTCTTGAATACCTCCATAAAATTTTAGGCCAATTAGACTAAAAATCATCGTCTGATCGTCAACTTGATCAAACTCGCTTAAGAAAATCTACAACAAATGAGAATGGACATTCACGAAAATTCTGGGGGTAAATAGACGACTCCAATGGACTGTCCAGAATGAAGCTCCAAGCTAGAACATTCATGAAAAAATTTAGATCAATTTGACAAGAAATCGCCTTCTGATCGTCAACTAGATCAAAACTGCCAAGCTGCAAAACTGCTTAAAATATTTTTTCTCAGCTATATATAAACTTCCTTTTTTCCCTCACACACAAACTTGCAGCCTACTCTTCCCTTAATAGGGTTCTCTCTTCTATTTCTTTCCTTTTTTCCTTTTTTTTCTTCTCTTTTCATAAAATAGAAAACACACAAAATAAGAAATACATAAAACTGAACAATTAGAACTTGGGCTCCACATAGGAGCGACATTCTATGGCCCAACAAAACTCCCCCTCACGACTATGTGGAGAGGTTTGCCCTTCCGGCGATCAATCTGCAAGTCTCAAGTTTCCCCCTCAGTAATAGTTTTGTCAACATATTAGCACCATTATCATCCGTATGAACTTTTTCAAGATACAATTGCTTATCTTCTAACACATCTTGTATTTAGTGGTAACGTGTATCAATATGATTCAAACTTGAATGAAAGGATGAATTCTTAGCAAGGTGAATTGCACTTTGATTATCACACAATTGAACATACTTTTCTTGGTAAACACCAAGTTATTGGATAAATCTTTTAACCCATAGTAACTCCTTGCAAGCCTTAGTAGCTACAATAAACTCTACCTTAGTTGTTGAGAGAGCAACAGACTTTTGTAATCTATATTGCCATGAAATATCTCCCCCTGCAAAGTTAATCACATATCCTGAATTAAACTTACAAGAATCAACATCTTCAACCATATCATCAGCATATGTATAACCTTCTCAAACAAGTTTATGGTTACCAAAGGATAACCTCAAATCATATGTACCACACAAATATCTCATAATCCATTTATCAGCTTTCCAATGCCCTTTACCATGATTAAAGAGATAACGACTCACCATCCCAACTGCATGAGCAATATCAAGCCTAGTACATACCATTGCATATATCAAACTCCTTACTGCTGAAGCATAAGAGACCTTCCTTATTTGTCCCTTCTCTTCATCATTATTAGGACATTGTTCAATACACAATTTAAAGTGAGGAGCAAGAGGACTACTTACCTATTTGGCTTTATCCATGTGAAACCTTTGAAGTACCTTTTGAATGTACTTGTCTTAGGACAAGTATAGCTTATTTGCTTGTCTATCTCGAGTAATAGAAATACCCAACATTTATTTTATAGCACCCCAATCCTTCATGGCAAATGACTTACCCAACTGTTTCTTCAAGTTATTTATCCTGGAAATATTCTTTCTAAAAATGAGAATATCATCTACATAAAGCAAAAGGATAATAAAATCATCATTAGAAAATCTTTGTGCAAAAACATATCTATCAGAAGTTGTCCTTTTATAATGTTGCTCCTTTAAGATATATTCAAATTTTTCATACCATTGCCTTGGAGCCTGTTTCAAACCATAAAGACTTTTCTTCAATTTACAAACATAATCTTCTTTCCCTTTTACTTTAAACCCTTCAGGTTGTTCCATATAAATTTCTTCATCTAAATCACCATGAAGAAAAGTTGTCTTCAAATCCACCTGTTCAATTTCCAAATCAAGACTAGCTGCTAAACCAAGCACCGTACGAATAGAAGTCATTTTCACTATAAGAGAGAAGATTTCATCAAAACAAACACCTTTCCTTTGTCCATACCCTTTAAAAACAAGCCTCGCTTTGTACCTTGGCTTTGGGTTGTGTTCTTCATGTTTAATTTTAAACACCCACTTATTTTTCAATGCTTTTCTACCTTTAGGCAATTTAACCAATTCAAAGGTATGATTATCACTGAGGGACTACATCTCATCTTCTATCACCTCAATCCACTTATCCTTATGCTAATCTTCAATAGCTTCCTTATAACACTTTGGTTCCCCTGCATCAGTAAGTAAAATATACTCATGTACTGAGTATCTAGAAGAAGGTTGATGAGTTCTAGTACTCCTTCTCAACGTACCCTTAGGAATCTCTGTTTGAGCATTCTTAGGTTCCTCTCTCACTACAGGAATAAGAACATCAACATCAATTTCACCTTGTTGATTGTTTTAGGCACCATGGTAAACTATATCAAATCCATTTGACACACAACTGTTATGGGGTAAAGATTCCTCTTCATCATCAAGGTTTTTCATAAATTGATCTTCCTTGAAAACTTCTCTACTTCTAATAATCTTTTTACTAGTAGGATCATACAACCTGTAACTAAACTAATCCATACCATAATCAAGGAAGATACATTTTTTAGTTTTCATATCAAGCTGTGTTCTCTCATCTTTAGGAGCATGAACAAATGCTTTACAACCAAACACTCACAAATGATTACAAGAAACATTCTTAGCATGCCAAATTTTATTTGGCACCTCAAACTTCAAAGTAACACATGGTGAGAGATAAACAATATGAGTTGCAATGTTCAAAGCTTTATCCCACAATTTTTTTGGCAACCTAGCATGTGAAAGCATACATTTAACTCTTTCAATAAGCATTCTATTCATTCTCTCAGCCAAACCATTCAACTGTGGTATTTTTTAGGGACTCTTTTGATGTCTCATTCCATTCTCTCTACAATAAGCATCAAATGGACCTAGGTATTCACTACCATTATCAGTTCGTATGCATTTCAATTTCTTTCCAGTTTATCTCTCACTGTGGCTTGAATTTGTTTGAAAACATATAACACTTGATCTTTTGATCTTAATGTGTAGACCCATACCTTTTTGGGATGATCAACAATAAAAGTCACAAAATGATAAGCACCTCCCTAAGACATAGTCTTCATAGGACTACAAATACAGAGTGTACTAAATCTAATCTTTAGATTTTCTTTTGGGTGGGTGGCTTTTAAAAGACACTCTTTTATGCTTTCTTGCTAAACAATGATCACACTTATTCAAATTCACTTCTTTTAGGCAAGACAATAAATTCCTCTTGGCTAACATTGTAACTCCTTTCTCACTCATATGACATAATTGTTTATGCCAAAGCTCAGCTTTATTATCTAATTCGAATGAATTAATAATCTCTCTATAGATCTTAGCTTAAGTAAGATATAAAGTGGAATGCTTCTTACCTTTATCCTTGACCATTGAACCTTTAGAAAGCTTCCAATTATCACCTGAGAAAAGACTATCAAAATTATCATCACACAGCTTG
The DNA here is from genome assembly GCA_963210345.1 of Inga oerstediana. Taxonomy (NCBI): domain Eukaryota; kingdom Viridiplantae; phylum Streptophyta; class Magnoliopsida; order Fabales; family Fabaceae; genus Inga; species Inga oerstediana. Next base: position 11,458,489 of record OY723405.1, on the reverse strand, counting down.
CCAACAGAAAGAAGGTTAAGCTGAATATTTGGGACATGCTTGGCACAATTAAGAATTAATTTGGATCCATTCGAAGTCTCCAAGTAGACATCTCCAATACTTGCGCATCTAGTCCTACCTCTATCAGCTATTTTAACTACATCAAAATCACCTGGTGAATAAGTAGAGAAGACATTTCTTCTAGATTTAACATGAACTGAAGCACTACTATGAACCACCCAAGTAATTACATCCTGAGCAAAATTAGCTGAGTCATATTCCTGAGTCAAGGGAATATCTTCTAGAGTTACATTTATCCTTTCTTCATCGAAACTTGAATTTGTTTTCTTCTCCTTTCCCTTTTTCTCCTCGTTCTCTTCCTTCAATTTATAACAAAATCTCGTGATGTTCCCTTTCTTTCCACAATGATGACACTCAAGATTTTTATAATTTTTCCTTAACCTGCTCCTGCTTTTGCCTCTATGCTTGGGGTCTCAACTTTTACTTCTTCCACTGATTCAGTAAATAGAGCCTCTGAATGTGAAGAAGAGCCCTGTGATTTTCTTCTTGTGTCCTCATTAAAGACACTATTTTTAGCAATATCCATAGAGATAATTCCATCAGGTGCAGCATTAGTTAGAGACATTCTGAAAGTCTCCCAAGAGTCAGGTAAAGTACCAAGGAAACATAAACCTTGAACTTCTTCATCAAATCTAATTCCCATAGAAAAGAGCTGATTAATAATTCCTTGAAAGGATTTTAACTGATTTATCATTGAATCATCATCCTTATATCTCAAAGATATCATTTGTTTGATTAGAAATAATTTATTATTTCTTGTCGTCATGGCAATCCATTGCTCTAGCTTATCCCAGAGTGCTCGAGCATGTGTCTCCCCACTAATGTGGTCCAACACATTATTATCTACCTATTGTCTAATGTAGCCACAAACTTGTCTATGTAACAAAGCCCATTCTTCATCAGATTTATTTTTAGGCTTCTCTATTGCAAAGATAGGCAAATAATAATCCTTCACATAAAGTAAGTCTGTCGTCTTACTCTTTCAAAGAGAATAATTAGCTCAATTTAGATTAACCATTCTACTTGTGTTGACCTCTATTGAACCTGGCTCTGGTGTCACGAAGAGCGCAACAGATAATAAATTTTCCAAATGAAAAATGATTGTATGGAGTCAATTAAAGTAGAATCTAAACTCAGCTGCAAAATAATAGATGAAAACACAAGAATTTAATGTGAAAAAAAATCTTCCCCTCAATGTGAGTGAGAGCAAATGACCACGGCCCAAAGCGAAAAAATTCCACTATCTTCAAAAGAAATACATTGTTCAATGTTTTAATATAAAGCTCAACTATAGGATGACAACAAATTCACTTTATCCATAAAAATTATCAAATGATTATATTAATAAAATAGAAGAGCAAATAGAGCAGTAAAATACATATCTCTTGGGTGAAGATACAATCTGTGTGTGTCGAAAATCACCAAACACAAAAATTACAATCACAGAATGTATACCAACGTTCACACCAAATCTGGAGAAGGTAGGAATCTCTGATCTATGATCCTATTGTTTAAATTAAAGACCTATATGTCTCGAACACCTCTACAAAATTGTAGGCCAATCGGACCAGAAATCACCATCTGATCATTGACTTAATCAAACTGGCTCAGGAAAATCTGCAGCAAATGTGAATGGACGTTCACAAAAATTATGGGAAAAATAGAAGATTCTAATAGATGATCCGACCATCAGAATGAAGCTCCGTGTGTCCAGAACCTTCATGAAAAAATTAAGATCAATCCAACAAGAAATCACCTTCCGATCGTCAACTAGTTCAAAACTGCTTAAAATATTTTATCTCACAAGAGCTATATTAAACTTCCTTTTTTTTTCTCACATACAAACTTGCAGCCTACTCTTCCCTTAATAGGGTTCTCTCTTTTAGTTCTTCCCTTTTCTTTTTCTTTCCTTTATTCTTTTCTTTTTTTCTATTTTCATAAAATAGAAAATAAATAAAACTAAACAATTATAACTTGGGCTCCACATAAAAGTGACATCGCATGGCCCAACACATAGTTCATTTGTCTTTCTCCACGGTACAAGATATTCTCTCATAGTGCTAAAAATTCAGACTAGGTAGGTTCCAAGAGAAAAAGAAAAGGAAAAAGGCGTTACAAGGTAAGGATGGTAACAAGCAAGGAACAAAAAATGGACCGGGCAATGAAACCAGTTGAGGCATACGTTCAAGGGTCAAACCGGGGGTCGGAGCGTCCATATTTAAATATTATAATTTAATTGACAATAACAAAATAACAATATTAACCATAATTCATAAGGCATCACTAACATTAAGATAGTCAAAATACCTAGTTAGTTCTTCAAACATAACCCATAACTAACATTAAAATACACTCAAAACATAACAATTTTAATTAGCATTCATTAAACATAACCTAGAACTAACATCAAAATAGTCAAAAGATAGCAATTTTAAGCATCACTTGTCAGGCATCCCTAGCTAGTTCTTTGACACCAAACTCTACAACTTATTAAGGTGATCTATTGGAGATGAGACATTAAGAGCTGGATTGGGAAAATCATGAGTGGTAGTAACATTATCATTCAAAGCTGGGGGTTCAGCAATGTCCATATCTTCATCACCTATATATATGCATGACAATAATTAATACCAATGATTATGTATAACAAATAATTATATGGATGGATAATAAATTAGTAATAGAATATTAATAGGACATATAAACCTTCATTAACCCTATCCAGAGTATATAAAAGTGCAATGCCTACATTATTAAGAACACCTTCAAGATTTTCTGTGTCTTCATCATTAAATTCTAAGAATGGGATCTTCTTTAATCACCCAAAAATCCACCTCATCAATAGACACATAGTCAGTGAGATCATAAGTTGTCTTCTTTTTCTTCAATTCACTCCTTCAAATCACAAATAATTTCAATTAAAATTTAAAAATAAATCCATATTAAAAAAAAAGCATTTTCATAATATCTAAGGTTACCTATACTTTAATCGTAAGTTATAGTTTATGTAAACCAAATCATTCAGTCTTTGATGCTCTAATCTATTTCTCCTTTTTTTATGGGTGCACTCAAATAAGCTCAAGTTTCTCTCGCAACCAAAAGAAGCAAATGTTTGGCTAAGAATACGTGTTGCAACACGTTGCAATTCTGGAACTGAATAGCCATAGTACATTCACCATTCATCTATAAAATAAAATATGTACATAATATTAGTTGCAATAAATGAATATGCTATTAAACAATAAAGATGAATACTTAGTAACTTATAAGGATATATTTTTTCAGCTCCCTTTTTACATGTCACTCTACCAAAAGATTCTTTGCCTTCAAGATACAATGCCACTTGCTTCATTATCTTGAAGCAATCAACATCTTCATCTGAGTTAGCCTCCACTACTTCAATCAAAGCTTACACTAACCTTCCCTTGTTAACAAAGTTTGGACCATATACGAATGTTGGGTTCAATAAATAGGAAGCTGCATGGAGATTGGTCTTCAAATGTTTATCCCATCTCATTGTAATGATACTTTTTGTAAGGCTTGTATTGTTCTTTATTCCTTTTGAACATCTTCTTAATTCCATTTTTTGCCTTATATATGCCTTTATAAACATATGGCAGTGAAGGCTTCTCATTCAAGTCAACAATTCTTAATAATTTTATAAGAAGAGTCACAATCTTCACAATTTGGTAGCACTTATTCCAAAACTGGCTATCTAACATGATTGCACTAAAATTTTTTTCCTAGAGTAGTCCTAGATAGCTTATGGTTCACAAAATGTTTATCAACAATAAGGGCTTACAAGTCATACTTATGCATATATATGTTGTGCAATGTAATAAAGATAGTGGTAAACCTTGTAGCACCAGGACGCACAATTGCTTTCCAACTTGGCCTTTTCCTCAACCAAGACAAGAATATAATGTGATAGTAAGCAAATGCTATTATCTTTGATGCCTTTGTTGCAATGTCTGACACATGAGGCCTACTTGAATGTCTTTCAATACAAGATTTAAACAATGAGCAGTATAAGAAAACTAATAAATATTTCTATATTTCTTCTTAATCAACCTTCGACATGCCATATAGTTGGCAGCATTATCAGTCACAACATGAACAATATTCTTGAAACCAACTCACTCAATCACTTCAGAAAACAATGTAAACAAAGTTTTAGCATCTTTGACTAAATCCAATGCATCAATGGACTTAACAAATACCATACCGTGAGTAGAATAAACTAAGAAGTTTCTCAAAGTCTGTTGTCTCAAAACCATAAACACTAGGGGCTTTAAACCCAGGCCCTATAGAACATATTCTATCCACGGCTTTTTGAAATGAAGGGCACTCCAATGCTTTAAATAGAATGCAGTTGACTACAGCCTATCATCAATAAGTATTTTCACATTATATTGTGCTTCTTTTGATGCTAAGGCACTCTTGATGTTTGGTTGAGCTCCTGGAGTTATCCTAGGAGCAAAATATTTATCCATAGTTTGAGGAGGTTTCCTCTTCTTAGCTACACTATCAGAAATTGGTGTATCAATATCCTCTTCTTCAACTTCCTCTTCTCTTATATCTTCAATAGACTTTTTCTTTTTTTAAATTTTTTTAAAGACTCTGCAGTCCTATAATGCACATCAGAAGTAACCTTTTTACAAGAAGCAATTTAACCAACCACACTAGCAAGATGTTGCTTCATCCTGTATATGCCTCCTCCTCTATAACTATTAACACAAAAGAGACATGTGTATACATTTTGTGTCCTCTCTTTTTTGTAAGCAACATATGCCCATGCTGGATCAGTTTTAGAATGAATAGAGGTATTGGTAGTAGGAGTATGACTAGGACTAGGATTAGTGTCAGAATTGGGAGTAAGAGGTTAGGTATTAGGACTAGAAGTGACGTTCTTATTTCCAGAACTTGAAATATCTGTCCCTAAGGGAGCGAGGATGATTCGTATTGCCAAGAAGAAAGTCCCTATCCCGATAATGGTTAAGGTAGGGCTTAGACCGAGTGGAGAGTCTTTTGTCAGAGACAAGGATGACCTGATAGTTGGAAAGGTGCAGCAAGATATCGATTCTACCACTAACTCTAAGGCTTTGGAGGTCAAACTAGCTTATGATCCCTATCCTAATGATGAATTATGGAGGTGTTGTACCTCAATCGTTATGAGGAGTGTGGTACCACCCGAGCACGGTATAATGGGTTCTTGTTTAACATAGAACTATTGTATAGTAAGCGAGATATGTATGAGTTGTGGATGAATTATGAAGTATGGATCAAGACCACTTTGGCCTACTTTCCTGATACAGTTTTCTGGGTCCGAAAGAAGAACGATATAATCAAGCGGGGTCCTTATGGGTTTACTCTTGTCATGAACCTTATGTTTGATTTTGTAGGAAAGTACATGTAAATGATGTAGTATTAATATGAACTTGTTCAGTTAAAACAATGTAGTATAGGCTTCTTTTGGTGTAAATACTGAGCCCTCTATTGTAAATAAGGCTGTTTGTAGTAATATATATATACATGTTCCTGTTGTTTATTGGTGCATAAGTTTTAACGAATATATATATATATATCCAATATGATATTGATGTTGTAATTACTTTTTAATACTGAAAAGGAACAATGGCGTGACTTAGAGTAAGGAACGTACTAACAAATGCAGAGCCTGAGAATAATGAAAGACCTAACCCTATGTAACAAATTCTGGGATGTTGACAACATAACAAGCTATGATCCAAGACTTGCGAGAGGAACTTCAGGAGGTCAAGAAAAAGAAAAGTGAAGACAAAACACAACTTGAAAGCACTGAGGTAAGTCAAGAAGGAAAAAAACCTCAGTTTGACGAGCAATCGCAGTGGCCCGAACCAAACCAAGAGACTCCTCATGTGATGGCCCTTGAAAGGGAAAATCTTCAGTACTGGATGTCCAAATTCTATAAATATCAACCTCTATCATTCAGAGGAAGATTTGATCCACAAGCTGCTGAAGACTGGATGGTCTGACTAGAGAAAATTTTTTAAGTGTTCTACAGAAATGAAGGCCCGAATGGCCATATACAAACTGGAGGGAGATGCTGACCACTGGTGAAGGAATACAGTAGTAGTTCTAAAAGGCCGAATATTCCATTAACCTGGGAATTGTTTCAAGAGAAATTTAATAAAAAATATTTCCAGAGGTCCGTGAGGGTCGAAAAGGAAAAAGAATTTCTAGCCATATAACAAGGCGATGATGAAACCTTTGATGATTATTTATCACGATTCATCCACTTATCTTGTTACTCCCCCCATCTGAAATTTAAGGATGATGAGGAATGAAGTTCTAATATGTTGATCCAATGACTAAAGCCTAAAATGGAAGAGAAGTTAGTTTCTCGGCAGTTCACAGAACTTAACAAGGCAATGGAAGTTTGCCAGCTAACGGAAGGTAACCTTTTAAAGGTGCATGAGAATAAAAATACAAACAACCGGGGAGGATCTATCCAGGGGAATACTTTCTAAAAGCATAAGGGGCAAGGGTTCTCACCGAAAGGAGACAACAAGAGACCTTATCGACCTAAGATCATGGCAACCAAAAACCCCTGACACCTCAACCATGCCCTCGGTGTGGTAAGTAGCATCCCGAATAACTCTGTTATACGCCCAACAAACAGATAATCTATTATGGTTACCAAAAGCCAGGTCACATAGTGTTAAAATATCCACAGCAAGTAGCAGAGCCCAGACCTAGGAATTAGGGCAGAGTGTTTGCCTTGCACAAGAAGAGGCACATAAGTCCCCTGAGCTGATTCAAGGTAAAATCTCTTTCAATGGTAGTTTGCTACAAGCTTTATTTGATTCAGGTGCTAGTCATTCCTTCATTGCCTATGAATGTGTTAAGCGCCTATGACTGCATGTTCATAAACTGCCATTTGACTTGATTGTGTTAATGCCAATGGATGTCAAAACCATGACTACTAATGCTTGCTTGAATTATGTTATAAATGTTGGGGGGTGTGAGTCTAAAGTTGATTTGATTTGTCTGCCGCTCCACAAACTTGAGGTTATATTGGGTTTTGATTGGTTGACGACAAATAATGTGATACTGGATTGCAGGACCAAAAGGATAGTATGTTCCACTCCGTGATAAAATGACAACATAAATGCTAGTATGAACTTCCTCTCAGTGGCCGAGGCTATAAGATGCCTAAAGAGGGGATACTAGGGGTATATGGTGTTATTTTCTATTCAAGCAAAGACAAAAGTAACTCTTGAAAATATACCCATGGTGAAGGAATTTCCTAAGGTGTTTCCAGATGACCTTAGTGGATTAAAAAACACACATAAAAAGGCACCAATTAGGCTTATTTATAAGAGCATTTATAACTAAAGTTTAAATCATTATTAGAATTTAATATGCTGACCAAAGAAATGCAATAAGTTCATTTTATATCAAGGCTTCCCAGATAGGAACAATGGCTCTAACTTAGCTCAGGTCTAAAAATACTTCCCAACAGTAAATTGTAACACATATTTTAGGATTATACAATCCTAGAAATCTTAAGATTATGGCAGCATTTGCCCAATAGTTATACCACTGCTGATTCTAGAAAGTTTCAAGCTTTTATACAATATGAACCAAAGAAACTAAACCCAGGTATGTTCAATCGTAGACCACAAAAACTAATCAGTTTAAAGGTAGAAAGCAATAAACAATTTAAACTTCCCAAAATGAGAAGGAAAAAAAATAGAGTTCATCAGAAAATCCAAATAAATAGTGAAAGCAATAAACAGCAAGTAACGAGAAGGAAAAGAAAGGCAAAAAAATTAGTTCATCAATTTATTTATACTAAAGCACATTATCACAGTGAAATCAAAAAATCAAAATACCTTCAAGAAAATCCAAATCACAATGAAGTTTTGAATCTCAATCACCTAGCAACCACAATCGTCGCTCACTGCTCGTCACTCATTGTCGTTGATTGCCACCTACAGTCATCACTCATCATTCGTCGCTAGGGCATAGGGTCGGGGCCTTCAACATTCAAGTAGCTCGCTTCATCATTCACCGTCGTCGATTGTTGCTCACCGTCATAGCTTGCCGTTCGTTGCTAGGGCACAAAGTTGGGGGGCTTCAACGTTCAAGCAACTTGCCTCATCGTTTGTCGCTAGTTAGGGCACAAAGTCAAGGATAGAGTTTCAGATTATGAGTCTTTGACATTAACATCAGCTGAGTTCAGACTTCAGTCAACTGTATTTGATATTTCTGTATTTTTTACAATCAAATTTTTTAAAATTATAATGTCCTAAAATGACATCATTTTGGGACTTTTTGTCAAATATATATGACTCGAGCAAACCGCCTAATTAACAGCTTTCCTAAGTCAATTCAAAACCAAGCGAGTCGACTTGGTTTTGACCAAGTCGACTCCCTCCGCTTCAGGCATCACATTGAATTGGACTGGGGACCATTTTTCTTGTCGGACCGATTTTTTGTTCCATGGTAACAAGCATGGACCATTGGAGATAGGGGTGTGCAACTTTTTCCAGTCCTGATCCCGAGCAAATCAGGTCAGGATTTTCCCGTCTTGAAAATTTCAGGACGGAAAAAATTCAGGATCAGGATCAGGAATGTGACTTCCCGATCCCGACTTTTTCCCAATCCCGAATATATATATATTATACATTTTTTTAAAATATTTAAGAAAGCAAGACCAATGCAAAATAAAATGTGAAAATCCCCAAGACCCTCAAGGTAATATCGATTCTTTTAGTTAATTTAGTTAATTTCATTTATTATTTATTAAATAATTCTATTTTTTGTTCTTGACTTTGTGCTTTTTGTAGCTAAATCGACAACTTTAAGCATGTATTGGACTAATGATATATTGGCATTAGACTAATTTGGTACAATATGATATTAGATAAATTATATATTTATACTAGACTAAAGAAAATACAACAAAAAAATTAATATAGAGATTTTTTTTTAAAAAAAAATCTGGGATTGGGAAATTCCCGATCCTGAACATTTCTCGTCCCGTTGGGACGGAAAATTTTCGGGATCGTGATCGAGAATGAAAATCATTCCCGAACCCTTCTCGGGATCGGGATCGGGATCAGGAAAGGCATTTCCCGATCCTGTCCCAATCCCGAACACCCCTAATTGGAGAAACTCTCACTTCTTAATCTAATAGTAACTAAGTAGCATATTGTGTATTGAATTTCAACGTATACCCCTTGATATGGAAAGTATTTATTAAGGTTGATATATACCTATTTTATCATGGTACTTAATGTTTTAATTGGGGATTTCATTAATAATTTTTGGTTGAATTATATTTATTATGATTAATTTGAATTAATGATGATTGTGTGAAAATAGAGCTTAAAAGAGTAATATTTTCATAAATATTGCAATTACAATTAATTGGGTTTATTTTTTTAGAATATAAGTTGCTGCCTAATTTTTATTTGCATTGTAAGTCACTTTAAGAAGGTTGGAGGCTTGGAGCCAAAAATAAATGAGGAAAAGGGCAAGGGCAAGGTCAAGGATCAAGAAAAAGACATAATTTTTTAGGGACTAAAATAAAAAGAAAAAGAAAAAGAAAACATTGGTAAAGGACCAAAACGAAAGGGAATTCCCACGCGGCCAGGTGGGAATTATGTCAGGAAAAAGGGAACTCTTCTGTAATATACGCTGTCACTTTTAGAAGAGAACAGAATAAGAAAAAATTACAGAAAAAACCCCAGCCGCAGAAATTTACAGAACACTCCCAATTGAAATTAACGATTTTGCTGACTGAAGCAAGACGAGTCTGAACAGATTTTTGGGGATCTTCCTTCTAAAAGAGGCCGACATTGTTGAGAGCTAAGGGCTGTGACTTGTGGAGCAATTTTTGGCGAAGATTTGGAAATAAAAAGGAGTCGATTTTGGGAACAAGGGGGAGGAGAGCACCGAATTTTTCATCACCGTCACCTTCGGACTGAGCTTCGCTTTCACCACTGCAAGAGATTCACGGCTGAAGCTTCAAACGGAGAGAGAACAAAGGTGGAGTAAATCTCAGAGCACCATCATAGACCTTCTTACTGTTCCGTCTTCAACCTTCGCCTTCACCACTGCCGGAATCACGCTGCCAGTACATCACTATCATCCTTTCCCTTCTTCCTTCTCCTCCTTCCAACGCCTCTGTTCAGATTCCCTATCCTCATGCCTCACCAATTTCGCCTCTCCTTTCAATTTCAATGGGTTTCTTGATTTTTCATGGAGTTGTGTTGTTGCTGTTAACTCTATGAGCAGCCAAATGATCTTGCGCTTCTTTTGAAGTGGATGTTATGGCTTGGGAGTTTTAAACAGGAGTATTTACTTTTCAATTAATTTTGTCTTGAATTTGATGATTTTCCTTCGTAAGGGATTATTTTGATTTGAATTTGAGACTAAGATGTACGTTATAATCCTTGTTATTTAGATTATTGTGGTTTTAATTGAGTTGTAAGACTTTAATTTTGATTTTATATGTTTTCATTTGCACTTATTGAGATTGTTTTATTTAGCACATTGTAAGATATGATAATTGATTTGTGTTGCTATCGAGTGTTCCGTGAGCATTCTTCATTAGGGAAGTAAGTTTTATTAACTCAATTTAAATTGCTCATCAATTGTTTTTTAAAAGTGCCTTAATAAGTGGTTGTTATATAGTGTTTATGACAATTATTTATTAACAATAACTTGATTCAAACTGTGTTTGGGCTTTTTAATTATACTTGGTGAATTAATTAACCCTCATATCATTAGACAAACTAAAATAGTCATAGGTTCACTTCCAACGAGCATTCTATCTCATTATCCCCTAAATCCAATTTAATTTCTTCATTCATCATTTTATCAACAAATAAAAAAAGTAGTTTAGATTGTTTTCCGTCATTAAAAGAAAGAAAAAAAAATCAACTTCAAAACCCCTTTCAATATTTGTTGTCACTCAGTTTAGTTTAGAAATTAAATAAAAGACTTCTTAAAAGAATACGACCTGAATTATACTCTTCACTACATAATTTGGTATATTTTGATTTAAGGAGGAGAGGGAATGATAGAAATAAGTAAGATGATTATAATGTTTTAGAAAATACATGTTATATTAATTAACTTAATTAGAAGTATTTTATATCTTTATCTTGCATGGTTACTAAATGATTCAGTTCGGTCTTAGTTGATTGGGAATTTGGCATCTAAAATTGATATATGCTATTTTGGCCAAATGAAAAACAAAATGGTATATGCTATATGTTTAAGAAAAAGATGGCTCAGGAGAATTATGAGGATTACGTAGTTTTGGAAGAACAACCCATTAGGTGTTTGGAGTTGTTTACGTTGGAAAGGTGGCTCATGAGTAAGGAACGAAAAATTGGATCGGGCAATGAATCGGTCACAGTACAGGTTCAAGGGTTAATGGGTCAACCGGGATCTAACTGGTAGTTGAACCGGTCATAACCGGTCATATTAAAATATTATAATTTATTAGTGATAATATATATTAATATATTTTTAAACTTCTATAGATAAAAATAAAGATTTTTAGAAAAAAAAATGTTTGAAATCTATTAGTATTAGTTATAATACCTATACTTATGCAAAGATATCTCATTTCCTATAATTATTATATCTTTTTAAATAATTTTTTTCATTATTTTCTTCATTCTTTTAGATTTGTTCTTTCTTTATCTATTTTTCTCTTCATTTTAGTCTTCAACTTTCCATTTTGCCCTCAAAAAACACAAATAAAAATTTGAAAAAAGAAAGAAAGAAAGAAAGAAATCGGGTCAACCGGTTGGACCACCGGTTTTGACCGGTCCAATCGGTTCTGAACCGGTCTGACCGATTTACTGATCAAACCGGACCGGACCAAGGACCGGTTCCCGGTTTAACCGGTCAAACCGACCGGTCCAATTCGATTTTTTGTACTCTGCTCATGAGTCGTGACCAAGGTATTAAAACTCGGACCGGTCATTGAACCGGTCGGGGTACTGGGTTAAGGGTCAGTGGGTCAAACCGGGACCAAACCGGAGCTAAACCGGGACCAAACCGGTGAAAAATTGAAAATTTTAGACTTATAGTATGAAATTTTAAAGGAAATTTTTTTTTTTTTTTATTAAAATCACCAACCCGGACCGGACCGGTTTCCCGGCCGGTTCGCCGGTTACCGGGCCGGTCCGGTCCGGTTTTCACAACCTGGGTCGTGACCCAGGGCTGAGCAGGGGTGTCTAGATACTAGTTTTTGTACATATTTACAAGCCAGTTGCTTGCCAGTGTAAAAAAAAAAAAACAGAAAAAGAAAAAGAAGTCATTTGGTGATCCCTTACGTTAAAATAATGAGTAAAATTGCTTTTATATATTTTCCTTAAAGAAAAAGGTGTTAAAATTAAACTTTTTTTTGCATATTAAATTACGTGTGCACGCACACGAGTATGAAAAAAAGGTTTTATGTTATAATCTAATCAATTTTTTATGTGGAGGGTATATTTTTAAAAAAATTGAAATTATAGTACAGTGTATTATCGCACTGCAAGTTCTGTTAAAAAAAATATATTGACAAGAAATTATTTATATAAAAAGATCCTTTTGATTGTTTTTTAATGCCAATTTATGATGCACCACTATGAGTCCTTTAATAGAATAATATTGTTGTAAGTCCTTCAATAGAAAGATATTGTTATGCAGTATTAAATCTCATTTATTAAAATATGATTTAATGGTTGAGATATTAAATATAGAGGGAAGTTAATAGAGAGATTTTTTTTTCTTATTTGAGATACTGTCAGGTATTTAATATGTGCACCTCTTTAAACTGGAATTCAAACCTTAATTCGTTATTTTGTGAAAAACTAACCCTTTCGACTAGACCTATCAACCCGTTGATGCACGAATACTTTCTATTTATAAGATTTGGGTTGAAATAATAAGGGTTAATATAACTTTTGGTCCCTGAAGTTTGATCCAATTTTGGTTTTGGTTCCTCAAGTTTGAAATCGGTGGTTTTGGTCCCTGAAGTTTCACCTAATTTTGGTTTTAGTCCCTCAAGTTTGAAATCGGTGATTTTGGTCCCTGAAGTTTCACCCGATTTTGGTTTTGGTCCCTCAAGTTTAAAAAAGACTTGTTTTTTTTCCCGGTCGGGTCGGGTTTCAAAAACGGGTCGCCAAGTCCTTTTCAAACTTGAAGGACTAAAACCAAAATCGGGTGAAACTTCAAGGACCAAAACCACTGATTTCAAACTTGAGGGACTAAAACCAAAATTGGGTGAAACTTCAGGGACCTAAACCACTGATTTCAAACTTGAGGGACCAAAACCAAAATTGAATCAAACTTTAGGGACCAAAAGTTATATTAACCCAAATAATAAAAATGAAAGCCGATAGTAGGGGTGGAAATAGGCTAGGCTTTGCCTAAATAGGCCTGGGCCTGTAACAAAGATTCAAAGCCTGAGCCTGTATGTAGGCTATTTTTTAGGCCTGGGCCTGGGCCTTCAGAAGGCCTGAAGCCTGTTTAAAAGCCTACTTAAAATGTAGGACTTTAAATAGCCTTTAAAGCCTATGCCGCCAAATTCATATATAACCCTTCATGTTTATATACAATCCTACATTATGTCTTAAAAGCCTAACATCTATTCTTATCGTAATATTAAGGCTTAGTAAGAAAAAGAAAATAATGTCTAGTGACAACACTTATCCGAGCAAATAGGAATAAGAAAAACTAATCGTCTGTTGACTAATGAGATATATTTTTTAAAATCGACTAAGCATAACAAATAACATGTAAAACTAGATTTTTACCTATTTTACTCTTTGCACGTAAATTAGGACAAACTCCCCTTGTTAAGATTATAATATTTCATTTGACACTAAAATAAACTCATAACAATTTTTATGCTTTAGTGGAGGGCACAAATTAGGGAAGAGAAAGTGAGTTAGTATTGCCATCTCGAGCGATCGAAGAGAAGAGATGTAGAGATGAATGATTTATGCGAAAACAAGGATTGAGTATAATGACGATGAAATATGAAATTTAGAATTAAGATTAAGTTGGTAAATTTATAAAATTATTTAAATGATATTATATATACTTATATAATAGTATATTTTTTTTAAAAAAAATTTAAATAGGCCAGGCCTGTAGGCTTGTAGGCTAGGCCTTATAAAAATAGGCCTGGCCTGTTTATCTAAATAGGCCTAACAATATGTCTGAGCCTGAGCCTGACCTATTTACTAAATAGGCTAGGCTAGGCTTTATGTAGGTTAGGCCGTAGGCCCCTGTTAGGGGCCTGGCCTATTTCCATTCCTACCGATAAGTAGGGGTGCAGAACGGGACTTGGAGTTGGACTCGGGCATCCGAAAGCCCAGTTCTCAATAGGGCGTTCAGAGACAAGTTTCCCCCAATCGCTTATTCTCATTTCCGGTTCTCCTGTGACAAAAAAAAAAATTCCGGTTCTCCTCTCAATTCCAGCAATTCGATCTTTTATCGGAACGACCAGGGATTTACAATCGGAGTTCGGAACAACGACGAGATGGGAAAGCAACCGGTGAGGTTGAAGGCCGTAATCTATACCCTATCGCCTTTCCAGCAGAAGGTCATGACTGGGCTTTGGAAGGATTTACCTACCAAGATTCACCACAAGATCTCCGAGAATTGGATCAGCGCCACTCTCTTGCTTGCTCCTCTCGTCGGCACCTACTCGTGAGTTTGTTCTTTTCCTTCGATTCTTCTTTTCGTATTTGTTGACAGCCTGTAATGGCGATTGCCTATCGATTTTTATTGGTGATGAGGATTTGATTTGATGTAATCTGACCAATTATGGTTTCCCTATTAGAAACTGTACTTGTTGCGATTGTAGAACCCTGTTGTTAAGAACCGTTAGGATTCGTATGGCTTATGCCCACCACGTTGTTTCAAGAAGGGTCAGAGAGCCAAGATATTAAGAATAATGGGGGCCCATAATGGCAGAATCTATTGATTTTCGAACATGCTGATGATAGTTTCTTTAAGAGTTTTCACAGAAGTTGCAAGTTATGCTTGTCATTCGTGTTATGACTTGTTAGTTAATAGCATCGTAATTGTAAGACATCCTCTTGATCTAGTGCCAGTGAGTGCAGTCCCTTTTACGAATGGGAAAAATTGTTCACCTTTTATTTTTCCAAATCCCTTAATAAAACCTTTTGCCTCCAGCACTCACAACTCATTTCCAAGTTTTATATTTCTTTTTCTTAAATTTTAAGGAAAATCTAGTTAGAATACATTCTCTGTAGCCTTGAGAACCTTAGGTCACATTGCTCCTGCAGGATAAAATATTGTCTGTATTACTGAATATAATTCATCTCTCAATGGATGTAGGTATGTTCAGCACTACCAGGAGAAAGAGAAGTTGGCTCACAGGTACTGAGATCATGCGAGACAGCATGAGTTTATTTGGATAATCATTTTTCGTGGTGAAAAGACACTTTCCCAATCCTTGTTCAAACGGAAAATAATATGAAGTTCAGAAGTAGTTTGTTTTGATTTTGATGCAATGTCAATGTTATGGCTTTGAGCCGTTTTAACTTTGACAGACCTTTCCAACTAGTGAGATTGGCGACTCAAAGGTCTTTTAAGTAATACTTTCAAGTTTCAAATCAGTCCATAATAAATATGGAGAATTACATTTAGGTTCCGCATAAGAGAAAAAAATGAAGAAATTGTCCCACTGACAAGTCTAAGGACATCATTGACAAGTTTAGAGGGTCATTTTTTCTTTTTTTTCTCTTGTGTGGAACCTGATTGTAATCCTTCCAACAAATATTTGGGTGGTGGCTCAATTATTTTAACCTTGCTTCCTTCATTTCATTTAGACTAAGTCAGGATTTTATTTTCAGCCTGATACTAGGACCATATAAATATGGTTAGCCTGGTCAACTTAGTTTGGTCTGATTGGGTCGATTGAAAAAAAAAAAAAGAGAGAGAGAGAATAAATTTGTTGTGACCGAGCTGAGTTGCGAACCAAGGATTTTTGGCCGAAATTTGGTGTATTTCTTCCTTTCTACATATCATTCAGTGGCCGAGTAGCTATAAGTTTTAACACTATCAATAAGATTTGATAAGATTGATGTGCAAGTCGGCTTGTTTTGAATGTGAGTTTTGTCGTTTGAGAAACAAAATCATTTACGTATGAATTTAATTTTTGTAAACGTATATTATACAAAATTATCATGACAGATGAATTGTTATTTATGAAGAAAAACTTTGGTAGAAAATGCTCAGCACATTTGATCCGATCATGTTGTATTTACGAAATTGCCGGGCATGCAAGAGTAGCACTCAAGGATTTATCCGGCAATTACAACTGCTTCAAAAACATCTACCCCGAACTCATGTTTGTGTAATGGCAGAGGTTCATTACTATAGAAGATAGCCCATTAGTGTACAAACCATGATTCTAAGCACGTCGACCTACATCAACTTAAAAGGTATAAGGGGTGACCCAAAGAAACCTACACCAAAGCACACCTGGCTATTGCTCTAGAGAGTATTTTACAACGGGTTGTCCTAAGATTGAATTCAAATAAGTGAAAACAGGGTACTATGGGGTCATTGTTCAACAGACAAGGGTAAGAGGCACTCATATGTTACACACCATGGTCCATGAATACAACTTCTACCTTGGCCTGATGGTTGGCTCCACACCACTAAAAAGTTCGCTACCAGACATGTCTCCTGATATAAAAGGAGTTTTGCTAGCAGAGGACGAAGATGGTGTTGAACTAGTGAATAATTTTCCAGAATCACTGGATATATATTCAGGTATCCTGGCATTGGACTCCGGTATCATGGACCACATATTTTCAAGCTCCCGAACCACTTCTGCCATTTTAGGTCGTGCATCTGGCTCGTCTTTGCTACACTCGAGGGCCAGGTCCAAGAACTTACCTATGTGCTCAGAAGGATAGGGCCCCATGCGTCCATCAATCACCGAGAATACTTCGCCAGATTGGTATGCAACAGTAACCTGGAAATGATTATTAGCATCAAGCTCTTTATTACCATCCTATCTTGAACAAATGAAACGATAATGTCACATGGGAATAAATTTAGTTTCATAAAATTTAGATTCTTCGGAACAAAAACCTAGAGTAAAAGTGAAGACTAACAATATCACCAAAAAAAATGTGAAGACTGACAAAATGATTTGTTGGATACCACTACAGTAACGGTACCAAATACCAATTCAATGTCCAAACATAACTGGAAATAGAATAATGACAGATATAACTGCTAAAGCTCAATTGGCAAAAATTTCCAGGTCAGATTTTACTCATGGGCTAGGCATAAAGGTGAAGAGCTAAATGATGTAGCAAAAGGGGAAAAACTAAATATTCTATCAGACAAATGCATTAAATCTATAGGAACTAAAGTTCCTTTTTGACCCGATAATGCACAAATTTTACCCCATCTTGACCCAATCACACAGAAATTAAGTCAAGGGGAGATATATACCTCTCTAACAAGATTTTTGCCATGTGAGATCGGTGGCTTCCCTGTCAAAAGTTCCAAAAGGACAACACCAAAACTATAAACATCACTCTTGTCAGTTAACTTATGCGTTAAAAAGTACTCTGGGTCAAGGTAGCCCTACAAAATTAAAACAGTGAAGAGATTGTCAGTCACTGAGTAACATTAATCTTGCTTCTATGAAGCGTGCTGGTATAATTAGTGAAAAGTAAAGATACGGCTACTGAATAATAACAAATTTTGACTTTGACTGCCATCTTCCTATTAACAAAAGTGATGATTTTATCCTTGATGCATTTCCACAAGCATGCAAGTTTAGCAAAACTATGATGAAGATCTTACCGGGGTTCCTTTTACCACTGTAGATACATGGCCAGGTAAAATTCCTTCAGTATCTGGAACTGGAGCAAGCCGTGAAAGTCCAAAATCAGCAACTTTTGCATTTAACCTGGAGTCCAATAATATGTTGCTGGCCTTTACATCTCGGTGGAATATTGGAGGATCAGCTTCCGTATGTAGATACAGGATGCCCTTGGCTGATCCTAATGCAATCCTCAATCTCGTATCAAAACTAAGAGGTTGTTCTGAATCAGCTGTTGTAGAAACATGATATACATGCATAAAAAATGCATTAGTTGTAAATTCAATTCAATTTTGCAAAATCTCTTTACACATAAAATATTGGAACATCAAGAAGATAAGAAAGCATACTGCAAATAGATAACGAGAAAAAGAGATGTACCAGAAAGATGATCCCTTAGCGTGCCATTTGGCATAAATTCATAAACCAGCATCTGCAAGTATAAGAAACAACTCAAACGAGGGAAAAAAATCCGAAACAGCCAAAGAAAAGAATATTCTCAACAACGAATGTTTAAACTCGTCATTCTAAATCAGCATCCTTTTCAAGTAAAATCATATCCTTAGCCAATCAACATGTGGGAACTAAGCTCACAAGACTTGCAGATATTAGAACTTCGAATGATGAAACTTATAATACCAATATCAGTGCAAAATTTAATAGAAATAAAGCCTAGAGATAACCAATTTTCATAAATTTAAAGCAAAACAAACCTGTTCACCTCCTTCATCACAATATCCAACCAAAGTCACAAGGTTGCGATGATGTACCCTTGATAGTAACTGTATTTCTGTTAGGAACTCCCTCTGGCCTTGCAGTGATCCTGCCTGTGCACGTTTAATTGCTACAACAGTGCCATCGGTGAGAGTACCTCTATAAACTTTCCCATAGCCCCCTTGGCCAGCTTGACTGGAGTCACTAAAATTGTTAGTAGCCAAAGCCATTTCTTTAAAAGTGAAGCTCCTCACACCATCAATTTTTATTGATATTCTAGAAACTGTGAATAAACAGAAGCCAATGTCAAGACTCAACAGATATTGTCCTACTTCACTTATAATTAAAATGTTTTGTGACAATGTTATGAGATTGTTTATTCTTAATCTCTATGAAATTAGGTATTCCTGCTTCACTTTAAATTACAACTAAAAATATAGATTTAAAATATGGATTCGACAGAGTAAACACTTGCATTAAGCAATTTACATCAACACCTATCACTTTCAACCTAGCACTTAGACAAGTCAAAGAGCAATATAGTAAATATAATACCTCCTCCGGTCATTGATATAAAAGTTAGTTGACTTTTTCTTTTGCATAATTAGATTATATATCAATTTCAAACAAATTAGTTTGAAGATGAAGGATAAATATAAATACTTTAATATAACTTAATTAAATTCCTTAATCTCTCTAAGAAAAAATCAACTTGCTCTTATACTAAGCAAAGAAAGTAGTAATACACTAGCTTGTTTAAGATGAAGGTGCTCACAGCGTCGACTTGATGAAAGTGCATGGTAATCTCTCATCCGCGCCCTCAAGATAAGAAGAGTCACAATTGCAGATAACGTAACTGCACCGGCAATTGTCCCTAAGATAATCCCAGCAAGTGCCCCCCTGCTTATCCCTAAACTTGTATTGGAGCCAAACAACACTGTGACAATGATGAGCAGTATGAGAATCATCATATAGCAATATGCATACACTTAAATCCAAAAAGAAAGCATTCTGGCAGATCATAAGTAGTTTATGAGACTCACTATCCCTGTAAGGACCCATAAGAGGGAAATCGCGCAGTTCATAAGGTCCGAAAAGGTCCTTGTCTGAAACATTCCATTGTGTGAACATGCTATAAAGACGCTGAACCTCGCTTTCATTGAAAGTAACAAGGAAGCTTTTGTTATTAATGGGTTCCGGAAAAAGCTTCAAGTACATTGTCAGTCGAAGTCCTTCCCATTCAAGAGTGCCAATTTCAACCTGGTTATTCATTAAAGTATAGTTGGATGCCAGGAAGTTCTCAAATTCTGTCTGGAATGGATGAAACTTGTAAAATCCAGGACTTTTCAGTCGATAACGAATGAGCAAAGGCGCTGCACAAAAACAATTTACAGAAGATGTTTTGAAATATTCATAAGGAGACAAGCATTTTTGAGGGGGACAGTTAACAGTTGAGTTCGTCGGCCTCAAGAAGTCCGTGTCATTATCAAGTGCAGATCCACAAAGATGAACTAGAGTGTTATTGGAACAAAGAGGATTTCCCACAAGCCTGAAAATTAGCAAGGTTCATATAGTCTCATAATCAAGTCATAATGTATGATTAATTTGATGTGGAACAAAATTCAACCTTTAGTAAAAGAATACAACTCTTTACAAAATCCGTCACAATAAGAGTGAAGACAGAATTCTCCATTACCCAGAGTTTGGTTCCAAGAGCAAAGCAACTTTTGAATCATACCTGAGTGTGATGTTAGGGGGGAGATCTATAGTGCCTGATATGCCTGTAAGATTATTATTTTCAAAATCCCTGCAATATCCAAGATCACAAAACCACGCTCAGGAAATAGAAAGTAGCAAAGTCCGTATGTGAGGAAGATTATGGAACTATCGTATAGGGTCTTACAAGATCAATCTTTCCATTCCATTCTTGACCTGCCAAATGGTGGAAGGAACACTGCCATACAACGAATTGTTTGAAAGTGACCTGCCATGGGAAATCATATATAATAACAATTTATTATCCTGTAATTGAGATAATCAGCAATATCAAAAAACAATAACATCTCAGCCGAGAAATCCAACAATTTGCAAGTGTGATAAGGTGGTAAAGAGTTTATTCCATTTCGTTGGTAGTATTCAAAATAGCTTGACGTCGAAGAAGAAGGAAAAAGATAGAAGACAACTTACAATAGTTGAAGATTTGGGAGAGCTGAAAAGTTGGTTGGAATATTTCCAGTTAGCTTGTTGTTTGACAAATTACTGCACAATTCTTCAGAGTCAAACATGATAGGTATAGAATACTTTAGATTTGTCAAAACTTAAAATACCAGTAGACCAATCACACTTGGAATCTAAATAATTGAATAATTAATTAGTATATTATAGATGACAGTTTATTTGAATGACAGAAATTCTTACATGGTTGTGACTTTTCTAGAAAGCTTATTAGAAGGAATTGATTCATTCAATTGATTAGAACTGAGGTCACTGAAATTTAAACAAATAGTAGTCAGTAAAAGAAATTACATACTACAACAGACTATCATTAAAATATGTACATCTAAATACTCATTCGTCAAAAGGGATTTCTCTCAAAGAAATTTGATAATTCATCAGTTATAAACTAAGGTGAGGCAAAATTAGATTAACTTACAGATAACGAAGGTTCGGTATCCTGCTAAAATCAGGGATTGGTCCTTGTAAATTGCAGTTCCTAAGGCTCCTGGACGAAACAATAAAGTATATTATTAATGGTCAACTTGTCAACCTTGTCATTTTACCTTTTAAATTAAGAGTTGCTTTTTGGCGATCGAAGTAGAAACTTGATATAAGAGGCATCAAGAAGATGAACAGGAGGCATCCTCCAGATTATTGACCTTAACAACTCCATGTTTGAGTTAGGCATTACTTGTATATATGTTCAACCAATTTTTCTTGCACTCTTATACCTCTTGCCCTTATCTACTCTTCTTTCTCCCACCCTCACCCTCTTTTTTCCCTCATACTTTCTCTTTTGAATAATTATCATTTTTACATGGAATTGTATATTAAATGACAAAGGTTTTAGCATCTCGACCACAATCATTATACGTAGGAACTCACTGATAGACAACGGGTTACAAAATGTACTTACAACTTCACCAGTGTTGTAATGTTGCCATATGAAACTGGAATGGTAGCCCCACCAAAATCGTTGTTATCAAGTTGGCTGTGAGAACAAGATTGAAGAAATAATTTAATTACTCTGATTATTGAAAAAGTAACATTTATGAAATTATCCGGTAATAAAAAAATTATAATTTATATACTGGCAAAGGTAGCAAACTACATGAATTAGCATATCATAATTACTTGTACAAAAAAAGGCAGGCATATCATCGTTACGATATTGAATCTTTGGCAAAGAACCCCCTCCTCGGTTTTCTACTACTGAACACGGCTAAATCCTCTTTCCCAATTTCTTCTACTCCTTGTGTAAGAATAATTGGGCGTACCTGGAGTGCGACCGTTTTATCTCTTGTACCCACGCTAATCGGATCACAGTTGCGGAAGCGATTAGGACGCACAGCAAATACACCACAAACAGGAAAAAGAAAAGAGAAATATAGTAGAGGGAATAGGGAATCAAAGAGGCAAAGTTTCTTTATGTTAATTCAAGTGTTCTACAACTGAATCCCTTTATGCCTATTTATAGGGCTCTATGCACCCCTTCCTCTTCTACTAACATGTCCTTCCATCAGAAAGACAAGATATCCTTTCGATTGAGAAATATATTGTTTCAGTGAAACAATGCCACTTGAAGAGTCATATTGCATCGGACAAAAAACATGACTCATAACATTTTGGATAATATTACATATATCCACCCAAGCATTTATGTTATTTATACTTTGACCCCAATCCTATTGGGCTTGGGCCCAATCCACCAAGGGTGGACTAGGCTATTTTCCAACACCTTGTTTCCAAACCATGAATGACATCGCAAGCCAAACCACGACTAGATAGCTCTTCCATTATTTATACAGTCAAAACATATCACGATTTTGCAACATAGCTGAATACACTAATACACATCTAGCATTTGACAATAATAATTGTATCTAATCTTGAACAATTCAAATTTAGATAAACCAAAGTTATCTAAAATTTATTTAATCAAAAATCCAAATTATAATAAGAAGGTTTGAAGGAAAATTAAATTGCTGATGGAGTTTAACACCAGTTAAAGAGAAGGAAAATATGACCAACTTCATAAAGACAAGGAGTGAAGGTTGCAGAGTCAAAAACTGCTTTTACACACATTAGAGAAGAAACCATACATTATGCTTATGCGTGGCATCTGGGAGAGCTCGGGTGGAAGATCTCCTGATAAATTGTTATGGTCAAGAAGGCTGCAGATCCAAAGATACATCTCGTGAACAAGATAAAGACATGACAATTAAGGATTAAACAAAAACCCAGAAAAATATGTTAGTGGCTTCAATTAAGTCACCAGTATCTAATAACAAACTCACAGGTGAACAAGGCTTGACAAGCGGGCAAACTCTCGAGGGATTTGTCCAGTAAGTGAGTTATTGTTCATGTGACTGCTCCATTTTGAGAGGGCAGGGTGAGATAAAGCACAGAGGCGAAGGAATTCAAAAACAAAACTCCGATAAAATCGCAAAGATGGTTATTCTTAAACTGTACTTTCATGATAAAGAACTCACAAGTGCTTTGTTCTGCTTAGTTTTGCAAACGATGTAGGAATAGGTCCTGTTATATTGTTCTCATCAATTTGCATTCTATCCAGATTTGGAAGGTAACCAAGCTCTTCGGGCAGCGGACCTGTTAAGTTGTTTCCGTTTAGAAGCCTACAAAATGGTACATTTAATATGAGAAGCAAAGTAATTATCATATTCCCAAGATGGTAAAATCCTTGTAAATTTATAATTATGCCAACAACTCAATTATTTTCCTCTATGAACCAGTATTGAATTTAGTTTGCTTAAAATACACTTAAATTCTGACGTGAGGGAATAAGTATAACTAGTTATTTAACATTATATTGGTGCATAGCATGCTCTGCTCAAAAGGGAAGGCTCCACTTACAAGAGTTGCAAACTTTTGATGTTGCCAATTTCCTTTGGTATGCTCCCACTTATATTGTTCCACATAAAGTCCCTTTCAAGAGTTAAAAGAAAAGCATATATCAGGGGAAGAAGGAAATTATAAGCCACCAAAGGGTCATAATATCTAAATTGTAAAAGCGGCATCTGGGAATTTCAAATTGATAATTGTTCTCATATGTAAAGAGATTGTATTCTAGACATCAATGTAAACACAGTCTTACAATCTTTCCAGATAAGATAAATTTCCGATCTCTGGTGCCAAAGTTCCATACAAGTTCAAATTCAGTAGTCGCCTACATACAGACAAGAAAAAACATGATAAATAAAGGAGGATTCTAAAACAAATGTATGAAAATGGAGGCATAAAATCATACAGTTCCTGAACATGTAAATAGTTATCAGCCCGTGAACTAGGGAAACAATAAACCCCTCTCCATTTAGAGGTACATGGATCTCCACCATTCCAGTTGCTCAGATTTCCATTAAGATCAATCAAACGCCCTTTGATGGCTCTCAACGCGTCAACTGCAAATCAATGCAAATGAAATCATGATACCATCAATATAACTAATACACATTGCAAAGATCAACTTTTCCATCACTTAACACGTAGCACTCATTTTTGCCAATATGCCACTTGTACATGGAACTACCAGTAAATAAATACATTTTTCAAGAAATTCTTGCATCAAAATCAATAATAACTCTGATAAGTGATAAAAACCCAACATGATCATGTCAGTATTGGCTATTGCAGTTGCAGGACAAAACTAGATATTCTGGATTTAATTGTGCTGAAGCTGCGCAGCATAATTCTGTTACAAGCTAACTTACACGTCAAAATTATATTATAACACCTTCTCTCGACTTATTGGAGGAACGCGTGGATATAATATGCAGTTATGCACCACTCCTAGAAAAGACAAACAATGGAACACGAGATAGGAGGAACAAATACCTTCATCGGGGTCTGTGACAGAACCCTGCGCAGTAACCAGAAGCAACCAGCAACAGAACCACAAGCAACCAGCTTCATACTTCCAGACCCTCGAAAGATACATCCCGATAACTAGAAGTCGCCGGACCTCAAATATATTTCTGAAGAACCAAGTAAGCAGCAGGTATATTTATTCACGTGATATCAGCAAAACAAGAAAATCAGAAGGTTATGGATTCAAAGTGAACAAAAACCCATTTGTGAAGCTAACGAACATTAACCTTTAAGCCAGACCTCTTGGGCCAAACGGAGCTACCCAATTTCTGAATGGCAGATGAAACCTTCTAATTCGAAAACAAGGGACAAAATAGTCCTTACTTGCGAACCGAGATAATATATGAAGCAAGTGATAACAAATGGGCTAGAGTTAAACATGATCGAGAACGACCGGAGTTTGAAATCGCAACGGTGGTAAATTCTGACCCGGTAGCAAATACTGAAGGAAATGTAGTCGTTGTCGTTAATTAAGATCGCCACCCCTTTCGTCACTGAGGACGCGGTAAGGAATTAGAAAAATCAATAAAAAGAAAAGAAAGAGCTCTCGTCTAATAGGATCGTGACTTTGACTTCGGATACAGGGTGGAGAGACATCTCATATCACAATCAAATCGATAATCAATAGTCAAAAAAAATTAAGAAGAATTACACTTAGATCCCATAGAAAAAAAAATAAAGAAATAGTCCTTATAGATTGTAAAATGAAAAAATGGTCCTATTAACAACTCCATGAGCCTGTATTGACAACGCATTAACAACTTTAGGAGCCTATATTGACAACTCAATGGGACCATTTTTTTATTTTACAATTTATAGGGACCATTTCTTCATTTCTCTTTTTTTTGGGACATGAATATAATTCTCCCAAAAAATTATAAGCGTTGAGTTAATTCAACTGAAATTTTTGGCGGCAAACTTGGAGCGCAATAACAATAACAGTAACAATATGTATAGTACCGTACGTGAGATTTCCTTGGATATTGGCCCTTTTAGGTATTTGCCAGATGGCATTTAAAATTAGGGTTAAAGAGTAAATTTAATAATGAAGTTTTGTCCGATAAGTATCTGACACAAATATGTTTTAGAAAGAGCAAAATACCAATGAACATTTAAAAATAAGTATCCAACATTAAAATCGTTAAATTCTTACTAACGTCGTTAGGGGTTTTCTTCTCTTATAATTTAACGCCATTAATATGGATTTAACGGGTTTTATACCGGATGCCCCTTTTTAATTATTCATTGATATTTTTACTCCTTTTAAAATATATTATGTCAAACGCTCCCCAAACAAAACTTCATTAATAAATTTGTTCATTGACCCTTAAAATTATGATCGACTTGTCTTTGTTCATGAAAGTCAATAATTTAATTGCCGTCTGGCAGACGGTGCTCCGATTACTTTTTATAAATTACAAGCCACTGAAATATTGTTTTAAAAAAAACAAAAAAAGAAATATTGTTTTAAAATCCATTAAAATATGTTAAAAATATTAAGTGTACATTTAATATATTTTTTAAGTATGCTCAGGATATGTGGGAGATAATAGGTCAGAAAAACGAGAAAAAATGTAGGACAAACGGTGAGGAGAGGGGATGTATAGGTAAAAGGCAATGCATATGATTAATTAGGAGTAAAAAAATTTAAAAAAAAAAAGGTATTAAATGTCCAACATCTTTTAAAGTATATTTTGTGAGAAACATACCTATTCAAGAATAGTGGTGGCTCGTTAAAATTGCAAAGGGAGAATTGCTTATTGGCATGTTTTAATCAGCTAGTTTGCGTTAATTTAGATTACATGCAACGATCAGAGTTAGTGGGAGTATTTGCAATATATTAAAGGGAAAATCACTCCTAGGTCTCAAAGAAGAGACATATTCACAGAAAAGTCTCAGGAAAAAGTCAAATATCTGAAAAGTTCCTAGGGACTTTTCTATGATTATTTCCCAAAGTCAAATGACACACATGTCCCTCTTCTATTATTTCTCTCTCTCATTCGTTGTGTGTTCTCAGCTCTCAGATCTGCCCTCTATGTCCAGCTCTCTGTGCTCTCTCTCTACAGAAATGGTGGCGATGGTGAAGGCCAAAGTTTTGAGGTGGTGAATGATTTGTGGGATGGGATGTAAGATAGAAGATGGAAAGAAGATTGTGGGATTTTTTTGATGCTCAAGCTTCTGCCATTTTTGAAGAAGGAAGGGATAAAGGTGATGATGATGATGAATAGTCCAACTCATCCCCTTTTCCAACCTCATTGAAACCCCATCTCATAGTGGTAGGGTGCTGTGAAAATACTGATATGGAAAAAAAATTAAATTGTTAATTCACGCAGTTGTAGTTGTTAATATAATTTTTGTAGTTGTTAATACAAAAAATGAGGTTGGGTGTCATAGTGCTCTGTTTTTAGGAAACATAACAGAGGAAGTGGTATATTTGAAGTGGGAATGGTTGATTCTCATAGTGGTGGGGTGTTGTGAAAACGCTGATATAGAAAAAAAATTGTTATTAATTTATGCAGTAGTAGTTGTTAATATAACAGTTGTAGTTGTTAATATAAAAAACGAGGTTGGGTGTCATAGTGCTATGTTTTTGGGAAAGGTAAAAGAGGAAGTGATATGTTTGAAGTGAGCAAACATCGTTTCAAGCTGAAACGTGTGGGAGGTTGTAAAACACACTCAATAGGTTATAAATACACGCTTTTAAGAGTTGTAAACATACTATTTGTCATACTTAACGTGAGAAAAAATCGTTTTAAGCTAAAACGTGTGGGAGGTTGTTAAACACACTCAACAGGTTGTGAATACACGCTTTAAGAGTTGTAAATATACCATTTGTCATACTTAACGTAAGAAAACATCATTTCAAGCTAAAACATGTGGAAGGTTGTAAAAAACACTAAACAGGTTGTGAATACACGCTTTAAGAGTTGTAAACATACCATTTGTCATATTTAACTTGAGAAAACATCGTTTCAAGCTGAAACATGTTGAAGGTTGTAAAAAACACTCAATAGGTTGTGAATACACGCTTTAAAAGTTGTAAACATACACACTTTGAGAGTTGTAAACACCACAATTGGTCATACTTAACGTGAGAAGATAAGTTGTAAAACACACTAAAAGTGTTGTTAATATACGCTTGATGAGTTGTAAACAAACCATTTGGCAAACTTAACATGAGAAAACATTGTTTCAGGTAGAAACATGGAGGAAGTTGTAAAACACACTAAAAGTGTTGTTAATATACGCTTGACGAGTTGTAAACAAACCATTTGGCAAACTTAATGTGAGAAAACATTGTTTCATGTAGAAATGTGGAGAAAGTTGTAAACTACACTAAAAGTGTCGTTAATACATGCTTGATGAGTTGTAAATAGACCATTTCACAGTGTTAACGTGAGAAAATATTGTTTCAAGCAGAAACGTTAAGGAAGTTGTAAAACACACTAAAAGTGTTGTTAATATACACTTGACGAGTTGTAAACAGATCATTGGCAAACTTAACGTGAGAAAACATTATTTCAGGGAGGAACGTGGAGGAAGTTGTAAAACTCACTAAAAGTGTTGTTAATACACACTTGAGAGTTGTATACAGACCATTTCATAGTGTTGACGTGAGAAGGCATTGTTTCTGGCAGAAACGGAGATAAAGTTGTAAAACATACTCAAAATGTTGTTAATACATACTTGACGACTTGTAAACAGACCATTTGGAATTCTGAATGAGAGAAAACATTGTTTCAGGTAGAAACAGGGAGCAAGTTGTAAAACAC
The DNA here is from genome assembly GCA_963210345.1 of Inga oerstediana. NCBI lineage: Eukaryota > Viridiplantae > Streptophyta > Magnoliopsida > Fabales > Fabaceae > Inga > Inga oerstediana. The sequence continues at coordinate 11,429,962 of OY723405.1, read as the reverse complement.
ATTGAACTCGTTGTTATTACACGCCTCACATGTTCTAAACAAACCATTTTGCATTGTTCACGTGTGGAAATATTTATTCAGGGAGGAGCAGGGAGGAAGTTGTAAAATGCACTCAACCTATTGTTAATACATGCCGAGTTGTTAACCGACCATTTTGCAGTGACTAACTTTTTAAACACAGGTTTTTTGTCAGCTACATGCAAAGTATTTTGTACAACAAAATGAAGTTTTCAATACAAACATAACTACTTGTACAATAAGGCATATGCAGTTGTAAAAATGCCTAAAGAAGTTGTAAATATGAACTTGTCACCTACACAGGATAGTGAACAAAAAGGAATACATGATTGTCTTTCCTACAACAAGGCTTTCCCATACAAGGACATCATGTTCTCAAAGGGCCCACAACAAATTATGAGTTTATACCCCTTGATAGTTTCCTTTGAACCCAACATGAAACCCATGTTCATATGTGGTTGATCGCGCTCCATCCCTCCTCTATCTAAAAACAGCAACTAGAAGATTATCCAAAATCCTGCATGTTCATTTCAAGGCTTTATTGATCAAAGTAAGTGCAGAAAAGCAGCAAGTTTCATGAGTAACTTGTGTCAGCAAGGATATACACAACAAAAGACAAGAAGGCAACCAAAAAGAAAGCTTCAAGAAAGCATAAAAGGACTTATACTATATAGCAATAGCACAACACTAGAAAATATACTTTAATCACTTACATGTTGACTCCATATTCATCATCAATTTTTTCTTGAAAATTCTTTGCAGACTCAGCATCCAAAGTCACACGACAAGCTACAGTACAAGATTGTCCCTTCCTCATTTTAAACTAAAAAAGGAATAAATCAATTGGGTTGTAAAATCAAAGGAAGAAACCATTGTATCAAACTCTTTAAGGCCTAATTATCCAAGTAAATAGCTAAATGAAAAATCAGTAATAGACATGTACCGTATATACTGAATTTTCAATACGGTCCCCTCGAAGAATCTCTCCTAAATTTTCTGCATTGTTCACAATCTTCAGGGGTTTGCAATAGTTCAAGAAATAGTAGTCATATGGAAGTTGAGTCTTCGTGGATGATAATTTGTTCACTATAACAGGCAGAGGTTCACCCTAGTCGTAAAGCAGAAGGAGCAAATCAATATTTTTAGGATAATATGGCAAACCAAAAAATAGAACGAACAAATTAAAAAAGAGAAAAATCCCAAAACCATGATTATAAGACCCCTCATTCAAGAAATACAACAGTTAGAAGTTCCTAACTACATAAATCATTAATTGAGGTATAAGGGAAACTCATTTTAGTACCAGAAAGGCGACAACTGAAGCAATATTATATGAATCCCTCACTTTATATCAATAGAATAGAACACCCTGTTCCTAGGTTGTCGTAGATCAATCAATCAAAATTATCAAGACCCAAACTCAAAAAGCTAACCGAACTCCCTAGGACTCCCGTAATCACTTTTCCGACAGACAATCATACAACCAATTCACCCGAACAAACGCTAATATACCAGATATGACAGTCATTTCTAGCTCGAACCACATTAGGACAACTACATAATCCATGAAAGCTGAAGCAGAAACTGTTAGGCAAATAGGATCATTTCTCACTCCCGAATCTAGAACGAACACGAAGGAAAGGACATAGATCAAGCCTAAAATCCTAGATCCAACAACTATCAAATGCAAAATTAAAGAAAGTTTGGGATTCAAAGAAATTCAACGATCATAGAGAAACAGGTAGTACAGCCATAATCAACCGGTATAAATTAGGAAAATAAGAGTAAAGGGATTGGAGAGCATATAGTATGAAAATCTCGAGGAGCAACGCCGGGAAGGTAGAACGAGTGGGCGCATGAAATGAACATACCTTTGCCTTCGGAGGAGCGACGTTGTGGTTGCAGAGGATGAAGGAGCCTTCTACATCGGCAGAGCAATGGACGGCGACTGGGAGTGGAGCAGTAGCGATGGGCGGTACCTGGGAGTGGAGCAGTGACAGACGACATTGGGAGTGGACCACCAGCGACGGACGGCCAGAAGCAAAGCAAGATTTTCAAATGCTTCTGAACGAAGGTGAACACGCGATTTGGAAATTTGAATGAAGGAGAGATTAAATTAGAATGGGAGCATGTTTGTCATTTTACTTTAGGAAATAATCACAAAAAAGTCCCCAGGGACTTTTCTGATATTTGACTTTTCTCTAAGACTTTTCTAATACTCCCTCCGGTCCTAATTATAAGACAAAGTTAACTTTTTTGGAGAAATTAAGGAAGCCAATTAAATTACTTTAGATTGTTTATATTTTTAGTATCATTAGATTATATATTAGTTTATTAGTCAAATTAATTAGTTTGGAAAAAAAAAATAACAATATAAATACTCTAAAGTAATTTAATTGGCTTCCTTAATTTCTTCAAAAAAGTCAACTTTATCTTATAATTAGGACCGGAGGAAGTAATATGTCTCTTCTTTAAGACTTGGGAGTGATTTTCTTTATATTAAAGCAGCTGTGACAAGTCCAGGTAGATAAAGTAAATTGAATAATCAATATATATTATATATACATCATAGTAAAACATGCCCGTACTTTCCTCTTCTGGAAAGAGAGAGTAAGGGATGTTTTATTTCTGATTACATAAATGATGATCTTTCACATGGTATCGGTTCAAAGTTGATTATGAAAACTCAACGCGCAAATATATTTTATGTTTGTGTAGCACTCTAATAGACAAAAATATTAAGCCGTGTTCAACTTAGTGCATGTTTGTTTAAGCTTTTTGCACAGTAAATAAGCCCTTATTACGCAAGCCGAGAAAAAACTCCTCTCACATACTTACCTCGTATACTGTGAATCACGAATTATAAGCACTTATTGTCCAAAAATAAGCTATTCCAAACGCACACTTAATATTCCTTGCTCATCGTTCAATTCAAAAACGAACTATAATTATTTAATCATTCAAAGTATTCACACGTGCTTATTGGAGAATAATAAGCTGTGGATGCATGTTTTATTCCCATGAGTTAAGACTAATCACAATATTTTAAAATTACAAAATTATACATCAAGTTAATGCATACTCTCTTTGGTCTTTGAGATATGCAATAATGGTGGAATTGATTTTAATTATAAATATAATATATATTTCTTATATTTGTTAATCTTTTTTCAATTTATTCTTGTTAATGCTCCATCAACCATAAGCAATTAAAAAAAATATAAAGAAAATCAATAAAGATGATTAAAGTGTATTTAAAAAAATATGTCCTATTGACTACATTAATTAAATTTTTTAATCTAATTAAATTAGGTAAATAAATTTTATATTAATAAGGATCCGAGGGAGTAATGGAGTATTGGAGTATTACGGTAGATAGATGCGATAGATAGATGATGAACTGGATCACGATTCATTAGAAAAAGATTAAGTTCTGTCGCATTGACCACTACTGAACACGGCACTAGGCACTAGCTATAAATGACCAAGGATAGGGGATATTATGGTAATTCAACTTGTTTAAATATTTAGGAAAATAACACAAAGATTCCAACAACAACAAAATATTAGAAAAACCTTATAATCTGTAAATGATAAATAAAAAAACAATCATTAATAAGTGAAAGTGTTGTCATTAATAAACTGTTATAAAATTTTTCTAATATTATTTTGATTGGTTGGGATCTTGATATTATTTTCTTAAATTTAAATATATAATTAGTAATGGATTGAGATTCATCCAACCCTAAAATATATTTTCATATAGGGCGAACACCCTAAATATTTTAAGACGTTGGAAAAAACCATAAAATACTTTAAGTCCTACTAATTGCTTAACAATTTTATGTCCTTCTATAAAATCGTCATACGCTTGAAAAAACAGGTCCGCTTATAAGTCATCATCGCTGTGATACATCTGAAGAAAGCTATTTGAGAAGGAAGAACATCAAGCAAGAGCAAATGGATATCTACAACAGTCATCTTTTTGAATTGTATCGTCCACTGACTTTTTATCCTCAATAATTGCAGGCGTTTTTTTCAGAATTGTTCATTCACTTTTAGATGTTGAAAGCTGTATTGTTTTTCATTACCGACACATATCAAATCAATGATGAATGATAATTGAATAGCCGAATATTATGAAATTAAAAAACAGGACTAAATCAATTTCCCAGCACAAAGTTTAATTTGAGTATGACCCTATGGCGGTACCAAGGCGCAGGCTATAAATTTAGCCCAACTTGATGGCCGTTGACTTGAAACACAGACAAACTCGCAGTAGTTCACGTCTTTATCCAAAACTTGGCAAAGCTAGGATGAGAGTGCTGTTCAGTTAGTGAAGAGGTTGATTTATAATTATAAAATATTGAGTTTAAATTTTACTGGAAAAATTATATTTAAGTTCTATATAAAATAAAAAATAAAAAATGATTTTATAAAGTTGTCAATGATCTTTTTAAACTTATCAATTAAAATCTCTAAACTTATCAATAAGATCATTTCTTTATTTTTTTCTTAAACTGGACTTAAATGTAATTCTCATAATTATATATATATATATATACAAACATATGTGAGAACCTTATTCATAAACAATTTCCAAATATCTGTGTAAATATCCTTTGAATCCGAAAGAATATCCCACCGCCGAGGAGTGTTGTGACCCTTTACCAGAAAAAAAAAAAAGCTTGGCAAAGCTAGACCTGCCAAATCGCCGTGACAACTTCCCAGAAGTTGGTGAAGATATTTTTAATTTCAATGCGTTTGATTGGATGAAACCGCATTTCTTCAGCCCAAAAAGTTTACTTATAATTATAAAGTGTTGAGTTTAAATTTTACTGGAAAAATTATATTTAAGTTTTATATAAAATTAAAAAAAATGATTTTATAAAATTGTTAATGACCTTTTTGGATTTATCAATTAAAACCTTTAAACTTGTTAATAAGATCATTTTTTTATTTTTATTTTCTTAAACTGGACTTAAATGTAATTCCCATCATTTTATATGTGTGTGTGAGATAAAGAGAGAGATAACCTTATTGACGAACCATTTACAAATATCTGTGTAAATATCCTTTTTTTTTTTTTATACATAAAATGACCAAGTTAATTTAGAGAATAGGTACAATAAAATATATTAAATATCAAAACAAGTCAAAAAAATTGGAATAAATCTTACTGCATGAGAGGGATACATGGCGGATGAGGTATGTGTAAATATCCTTTGAATCCGAAAGAATATCCCACCGCTGAGGAGTGTTGTGACCCTTTACCGGAAAAAAAAAAATGCTTGGCAAAGCTAGAGATCAGCCCTGTCAAATCGCCGTGACAACTTCTCAGAAGTTGGTGAAGATATTTTTAATTTCAATGCGTTTGATTGGATGAAACCGCATTTCTTCAGCCCAAAAAGTTTTGTTCGGCATATTTTAACTGACATATATAACCACGTGAGATGAGGTGATATATTTTTTTTTGCCATAGAAATATTACTTCATTCATTCATATAACAAACAACAAATCCCCCGCGTATTGCGTGGAGCAATATCTACAACATTTGACTCACAAACTGACATTTTATGCATTCACTTCCATTGTATTCATAAATATTGTACATACTCCAACTTAATACAAAACAATTTCATTCCATGTTTTAAATATTCTTTAACCATACATCATTCATCACCTAATTAGCATCTACGGTCACAAAATACATAGCAAAACCTTATCATAATTTTCACCTAGTACATATATAATTCAGTACCAACCAAAAAAAGAAAAACTACATTAAACATAGGTAAATGGCAAATACACATATATCTCAACGGAGGTAAAAAAACACAACTCTTGTAGCATCACACAATGAAGTTAGAGCTTGGCTATCTACAAAAAGAAAAAAACATATTAAGATATTTAAAATAGTAAAATATTTAATGTAATACACATTAGTTGCTATAAAATGCTTTATTCTAACCATAGTTTCTATATAAATCTCCAACAGCATGCTGCACCAGCACATATTCCCCAAGTTGAACCCCAAAGCCTGTGTTTTTGCAATAGTTATACCAGCAAGCTCCCCAAATAGGACAACTCTAAGTTCATTCATTGCACTAATTACATATTAAGATGAAAATTGACAAACACTTGATAGACATTCATTTTTAGAAAAAATGTGGCAATCAAAAAATAAATATACAACCAACCAAAACTTACTGACCTTCTTGTCTGATTGGATCCTCAAGAATAAGAACTAACTCCTTATAAACACCAAGAATCATTGTAGGAATAACTCCTTGTCTTTTATCTTCAATTTGAAAGTAATTTGTGATGCGTGGAATGATTTCACTTACATGCAACTAATAGTTTATTTTCATTTCAACAAAAATTACAAATCAGCTCAAAACGCTAAATACCTACACTATGAAATGGTTCAGTGTATCCCAAACTCGCAGATGTGTGTATAATTCTCTCCGTGATGCAATGGGCATTAATCACAAATGCTGAAAAATATATTAAATTAAAGGAGTAACAATGACAATTATTAAATTAAAGGAGTAGCAAATTTAAAGCAGAATAAATCACAAAATCATGACACATGCACAGGTACTTGTGATTGTGATGCCTCATATTTAAATTATCCTTCATCTATTTGACTTATGCTACTGTATCATCTAATTAAAAAGAAATAAACGTTATGTGTGTATAATTCTCTCTGTTACTTTCCATTCCCCCGTTTTAATTAACATATAAACAGATGGACTTTGTACATCATGAGGGAACTCGTTTTGAAAAGGTTAAATCAACCAAACTAACATAAAAGTTTCACACTATTGATATTAAACTGGACGAATTTACTAATGTCTTGATAAATGAGTATAAATGAGATGGTGCTATTTTTTTTTGTTTTTCAATGAGGTTGAGTGCATAGAAACACTAACAATTTCGCATTCAGCTTTATGTACTACATATAAATACAATGATAGTAAGAAAATCAAAATTTTAATAACTGATTCATTGAGGGTAGATTTAGAAACCGATTACAGATATATTGTTTCAAATTGTGAAGATTGGTAATTATCCAATTAATGGGTGAGATATTCATGTAGAACGACTTTGTAAAAAATCCTACATCACCAAAACATGATACTAGTGCCAAGTTTCAAAATTCATTGTCCATGGCATCAGTATACTTAATCATACCAACATACCGCATAATACATTCCCAAACCTTATACACTTATTAAATCACTTAGATAATGGACCAAACTTACCCTTATAATACCAAGTCTCAGAGTTTCAAGTAAGGATCATCGGTACCTCATACTTCATTAGCAATCACAATCAGAAGCAAATCCTCCATGTCATATCATGTAACCTGTTCAGCATTTAAAACTTATCAGGGAAAAAAATATTTGATTATGACACCTGAATTGACAGACATTTTAATTGTACTAATTAAAATTATACTCAACAACCTACTCCACAGAGATTTAAAGACTTGCAATGCCTTGGTGATTGGCTCTTAATTGCCTGTACTTGATCTCCGTGCATAGTTCATGCTATCAAGACAGAAACAAATAATCAGTTCAGAAATAAAAACAGCCAATCTTTGAGAGTTGTCATACGGACAAGGGAAATCGTTTTGGACATGCTAAAAGCAACTAATCTAACAAAAAAGATTCACACTGTTTTTAGTAAACTGGGAAAACTTATTAACTTATTTATAAATGAAGTTAACTCATTTCACATACTGAAAAAGGTATACATGTCCAAGATACACAAACCATCTCGCATTCAGGCAAAGTTAGAAATAAAAAAAAATACCATGATACCAAGAAAATCAAATATAAAAAAAAATACCATGATACCAAGAAAATCAAATATTTAAGTTGCCTCCAAGATTTTGTTAACTAATGCAATAAGAATATTTTTAGGAACTGATGAAAGATATATTGTTTCACATTGTGCTGACTGGTAATTGTCCAATTAATTGGTGAGTTAGTCATGTAGAATGTCTTTCTTAAAATTTGCATATAACCAAAAGCTGGTGATAGTGTCACATTTCACTACTAAATCATCAAGATACATTTAGTTCTTAACGTCAGACTTTCACAATTGCATATCTATGCCATCAAGACCCTTTATCATACCAACATACTCATGATTACAACTACTCCAATTATGGATCCCACATTATAAGATGATGGGTTTGATAATAATTTACCATAAACATACCTAACTTCGTGCACTTAACCGGAAGGAAAATAATACTCCACATATATATATGACTTTCGCCTAAACATAACTATAAATATGTTCTTCATAATATGTAATTCTAATATGTCCCATAATGACAACATCAACAAAATATGACAACAAAATACTTATAGTTTAGTCAGATGCAAATCATCCAAAACATGTATGTTGCAACATAAAAAAATGATCAAAATAAGGCCATGCAAGACCATAAAACTACTAAGATAAAACAACCTTAACCCATACATTTTTGTTTCTGAACAAAAACTTGATCCTCCCTGTCCCATCTATTAATTTTTTTATCATGACTATGTATGAAACCTCATAAGTTTGAAAAGAATTCGCCATGGCTCAAGCACAGCCATCAATAAATGAGTAAAAGAACTGGACATCAGGATCATTGCAGCGAAAACAGAGATACCAGAATAAAAGCAGCAAATATGTTGAAAGGCATCAGATTATTTTTTCAGTTGTAATGTACACTTGTATCTTCTTACATGAAGTATTTCAACTTACATGAAGCATATATGTTGCACTTCTAACTTCCCATCAGCATTCTCAGACGCAAACTTACATGCAATGTACATTAATCACCAAAACTGCATCATATGGCATGAATAGTCAAAGCTGTTAAACATATACTTTCCCATGAGAAAAAACACATCTGCAGTCAGAATTCATGAAGTCATATATCATGATCAATGTTGATTTAACCATAGCCAACATTATTAAAAGGTAGATAATACATGCATACATTTCCAAGTATGATTCTATATTGCAGTTAGAACAGATATACCAGTCTAACAAAGAGAGACAGTAAGGATCTCACCAGCTCTATTAAAGAGAGACAGTAAGGATCTCACCAGCTCCCAGTAATAGCCTAATGGTGAATCTCCACTTTTGTTTTTCTCTGAAAATAGTCTATTTTATTCATGAGGCAAATTGCCCAATATATAGAGAAGACTTACAGAGATAACAGGAAACTGAAATACACAAATTCAGGGAAATACTTCAACGACTCCTAAATGCTAGTGGCTGGATCGGCCACTTATTTCTCAATAGTATTTAAACAATAAATAATAGAGGAAATAATAATTAACTTAGTCATATGTTCCTATTTCTCCTCTATCACGTTTCTTTCTTCTCACGTAGGTTGGAAAGGGTCTGTTGGGATTTCTATCAAAATGTTTTCTCAAAATTTGTTGATTGGTTAAAAAGTACTTTGCTTCTTTTGCATAAGGATGGACATATATCCTTATTGCATAACTCCTTTGCCACATCAAGCAAGACCATTTAGCAGGATATCTCTTTTCTGTTTTCTTCTTTTAATGCAGTAGTAGTAGTTCCAAATGCTTTCATTTCGGATTTTATTAGTAATGGTTGTTTTAGAAAATACATTACAACAATTAAGCTTTTATGAAAAGTAATAGGTACCTAAGCAAAATATCAAGCATAAGAACAGAATTCTTTACCTTCTCCTATAAGCTGGAACAACCAAAATGAGAGAAACTTTACCTGATGAAAACAAACAGCAAATAAGGAAATAAATCAGAATACCACACTCAACATTTCCAATCCATGAGTTACCTGATAAAGAAACATATTTTGAAAGCCACATTTATGCTATATTATTATAAGAAATCTTCAAAAGCTGCAAAGAAAAACAGATATTTGCAGTATATCCATAAGCAATCAGCACAAGATTATGGATCAATATTGAAACTCATTTAAGACATGAAAAAACTTGCAAGTGACTAAAAAAACATAGTTGGTGTGGTTATTATATACCGTGTCCTCACCTTAGATCTTCAAAAGCTGCAAATCTGAAAACATATCGTGAGGATCTACAGTGTGGGTTAGACTCCACATCTAAAAATAAACATATAGAAGAAACAATATAAGATGATGGGATGGAAAAAAAGTGAATCAAATGAAAATCGCAAGCAAAGAAGAAGGAAAAAACGGAGGCTTTGTTCATTACCCATATTACATTATACCTTTATCAGTCCATCCATGCCTGTCGCTGCAGCAACAGTTGCAGAGCCGCCCTTGGGTAGTCTTGCAAAGAGTTTTGTAGCATATGCTTTAAGAATTCTAGAGAAAACCTAAGATTGAAAGGGAATAAACTAATAAAATACAAAAATATGGACCTTTAACATTCCAACATGAGAAATTGATTCCCTTACTACCAGAGATTTACAAAACCTACTGATGTAGGAAAAAGCAACCACAAAAAGGGAGGGGATTTCGAACTAAATACTGAATTTATGTTAATCGATGACTGAAAAAAAGGTACGCATAAACTTAGGAAAATTACCTTGAACAAATTAAATAGTGTCTGGTTCTTTTCCCATAAATCAATATTTGTGATTGATGAATTAAAGAGAAAATAATGGTTTATAAGAGAATGAAAGATAAAGATCGACCTCGAATAACCATAGTCTGACTGATAGAGATCGGGATCTATCCTCCAAAACTCGCGATCGACCTTCACCGAAAGAGATGGCAACAAAAAATGCCGAAAAGAGCGAATGCAGAAGGAGGAAAAATGGAAAAAAATCGGAGACCCTGTTCTTTCTGAAATACCTGATAAAAGATTTAGAATGACAATGGAGGAGATGGCTTCGGTGAATTAAAATGCTTGACCCACTACCATTGTTTTCTCAAAGCTTTACCAACTTTTATTCTTTTTTTTTTGACCTTGAATATTGCTTTTTCATTAATGCATCACACGTAAAACAGTAGAGTTCTACAATAATCATAAAAGACAAAACTGAAAAGTATACAGACAAAAGCAATTAACTAAAAGCAAATTACAATGAAAAAAGCAAATATGATGTGACGTTGACCTGAAATCTTACTTTTTGCAATAAAGGACTGTTCACTCGTAGAAAATGAATTAAGCCAACTGCAATGAATTCGGCTTGGTGGAAGGAGCCGTCACTGTTCTTATGAACAGTAACCTGTGAGACAGAAATGAAAATAAAACAGTGCACGGCTTATTCCCTTATTGTTAGTAAGTATATATTGATATCAGTCATACACGAGGGTTTATTTAGAATAGTTTATTTTTAGATAATAAATACTTACAAATTGTGATTCACGGTATACGAAGTAAGTATATAAGAGCAGTTTTATCTCGGCTTGCAAAATAAGGACTTATTTACCCCCAAAACATATTTCCAAACACAGCCATATATCCATATTACAGTACATTAGATATAACCAAACAAGCACCTATACACCAAAATAGCTAGCCCCTACTGTACACCAAAACAATCAATAGGGCTCTCTCGGCATAGTGCGTGTTTGTTTAGATATTTGGGAGGAAAGATTGGACTTGAACAGTGTTTAATTGAACTTGAATAGTGTTTTGATAAAAACTGGGTGTTTGTTTCAGTGATTAGATTTAAGGTGAAATAAGTCATAAGTTGGAAAAAGTCATAAACCTCAAAATGAAGCTAATTGGAGCTTATGTGCCTGTATGTGTATAAAAAAATATTGATAGGAGTATTTTCATATTTTTGGGATCAATGAAGTACTCAAAATCACTTCTAATCACAAAACTTCTTTTATAAAAAATGTTCTAAATAATTTTCTCTTTCTTTAGATAGTAATCTTCTGCTAATTAGAGAATACTTTATGATAAGAGTTTAAACAAGTTTTAAGTTTTGTTAATATATGACTATAGAAATGTAAAGAATAATTAATAATTAATTTTAATCAGTTTATATTTATTATTTAGTTGTTTTATGATTTTATAATCAATTTTTTTTGTAAACATGTCATAAATTAGTTTCTATATAGTGTTTTTACCCATTAAATTTAGTTTAAATAATTTATTTGGATTATTGGAGATATTATTGAAATTTTAATCAGTTTATTTTGTTAGATTTTGAGCTATGTGAAAATATAACTTATAATTTAATATTTAAATTAGAGTTTGATATAATTTATAAGATTTAAGCTTGAGGTGTACAGTAGAAAAGACTTTTGGAATGTACCAATTTAAATTAGAGTTTGATATAATTTTATTAAAATTGTACCATTACCAAATTTTTAAAGTTGATTTTTGAAAAAATTGTGAAAAAATCCCTCCATTTGTAGATATCTTCCCAGGCCTCATTGGCAATTAAATTGCTAATGATGAATTTTTTCACAATTATCCCTTCATTTTTTTCATTTTTCATAATTTTTTCAATTTTTTTCTCTTAATTAATACAAAAATCACTTATGCAAAAGTCAAACCAAATATCCTAACGTTTACATAAGTTACTTATCCAATCGCTAATCCAAACACTCATAATTTTACCCAATCTAACTTTTTTCCAATCTTAAGATTCTATAAGTTTAAGTAAAAATAAGTTACTTATCCAATTGTCAAAACAAACACACACATTCACTTTTACATAAATTACTTTAAGTTACTTATCCAATCGCTAATTCAAACACTTATCATTTTACCCAATCTAACTTTTTTCCAATCTTAAGATTCCATAAGTTTAAGTAAAAATAAGTTACTTATCCAATCGCCAAAACAAACACACCCATAATCTTCCTGTTTTTCTCCAGCAGACTTCTCAGCTGTTCCGGGGGACTATCAACCCAGTTGTCTGGGCAGTATCCACTGGGAGTAGCTTTAACAGCCCAATCAGCTACTAAATTTGTTCTCCTGAAAATCCAACAATAAGAGTGATTCCCAATTAGTTTCCTTGATTCTTGAATGTTTTCAAGAATATTGGTACACCTCCACTCACTTGGAGGTGAGCCTTTGCAAATACAATTAATCAATAATTGATTGTCAGACTCAAAGCTTATATCCGAAAGATGATTACTATGGGCAAATTTTAAGGCATCAAGTTGAGCAATTGCTTCGGCCATAAATACCGAACTTGCTTCAATGATTTTTGCCTCCCCATCCAATAACCATCCATCCGAATCCTGAACAACAAATGCCACAGCAGCAATATTATCATCCTCAGAAAAAGCATGATCATAGTTAATTTTAATTCTATTACCTTCTGGTACTTCCCATTTCGCCTGTTCCTTCCTCTGTATATGTATGCTACCATCCTCCCTATCTTGCTGATTAATCCATCTATTAGCTTCCTAGAACTCCTGCAATAATATACCTGCTTGAGAGAAAGTAAATACCGGGTCAGGGGTGATATATTCAAACAATAATGCATTTCTGGTTTTCCATATCTGCCACAAAGTCATCCCAAATAGAGATTTTTGCCATGAATTAAAATTAGAATCACATAAATAAGAGGCAACCCATTGCTCCATATTAAAGATTGCATCCGTGCCCTTAGCTGAAAAATTACTTCCAAATCACGTTAACTGAGCCCATTCACATCCTACAAATAAATGCAATAATGATTCTGCTTGTTTGTTACAAATTAAACATCTATCCACAACATAACATCTTCTTTTACACAAATTTTGCAATGTTGGTAAGGCATTATTCATCAATCTCCAGAGGAAATTTCTGACTTTACCTGGTACTTTAAGGCTCCAGAATTCCTTCCATAGAGTCTTTTTTGCATTATTATAAGAGTTTGGAATATCAACTTCCCTTTTCAATATGTCTCTTCTAGCAATCTCATAGCCCTCTTTGACAGAATATACACTCCTACTCCCTCCAGTCCATACCCATTTATCTTCCCTATCCCTAGGAGCAACAATAGTGTCGCATATTGCCCTTTTTTCTGCCTGCGTGATCCATCCTTCCTAAAGACAACAAGTTTCTTCCTTCACTCCCCGTCAAATCCGCTACCTTTAGTTCTTTAAGCTCTCATGTGGGCACATCGAATACAACCTTTTCCTAGGCATTTCACTTAGCCAAAGATCCCTCCAAAATTTCATGTCTCTCCCATTCCCCACACATTTAAAGAATTGATCAGCTAATACATTTCTCCCTTCTAAGATACTATTCCACAGCCAAGATGCCCTACAACCCTTCCTAGCTTCTATAAAATTCTCTCTAGGAAAATATCTTGCTTTTAAAATTCTGACCCATAACTGGTTTGGATTATTTAGAATTCTCCATCCTATTTTTGCTAATACAGCCAAATTAAATGCCTCAAAATCTTTAAGCCCTAATCCCCCATTCAGTTTATGTTTCTTCATTTTATCCATTGATACCCAGCTAATTTTCCTTCGTTCTTCTTCACTTTTCCACCAAAAGTCAGACACTATCCTATCCAGTCTCTGCAACACATTCTTAGGGTACATAAAGCAGGACATAAAGTACACTGGTAATGAATTGGCTACAGATTTTATCAATACTTCCCTACCAGCTTCTGACAAAAATTTCCTTCTCCACTCCTGCACCCTTTTCTTCATTATGTCTATCACAAAATTTAGAGCTTGAACTTTCGATCTTCCCCAAATTATAGGCATCCCCAAATAATTCCCAGAAACATCCACTGAATGAATCTGAAAGATATGACCAATTTCTTCTCAAATTAGATCGGGAGTATTTTTTGAGAAATATAGACAATATTTCCTTTCATTAATTGCTTGTCCCAATGCTTCACAATAAATGTTGATCATATCTTTCAGCTTCCTACAGTTTTCTAGATCAACCCTTAAGAAAAATACTGAGTCATCTGCGTAGAAGCTATGCGTAATCTCTGGACAACCTCTTCCCATTGCAACTCCTCTGAGATGAGATGTGATATACTACCTTATTCTTAATATAAAATATTGTTAACCATACAAATTGCCCATAAACAAAATATTATATTAATAACTGAAGGTAGTCTCATACTAATTGTATTATAATGGCATGTTCATTTTTATTTTCTTCAATATACGAGGGACGATAACTTGTTTGGCTTTATTGTCAATTTTTACATTATTGGAATACTCCCTCCAATTTTTAATATAAGACATATTTATCTAATTTGATTACGTTAAATAAATTAATTAATATGACATGTATTTTCTAAAACATTTTAGTCGCATTATTTAATTCTCTCATTCGCTCTCCTCATTGATTATTATTAAAGGAGTATTAATATGAGTAAATTAAAAAAATGTTGATTAATATGAAAATTGTATTTTATATTTATGATTGAGATAAATTAAACTCTATAAATATGTATTATATTTAATATTGGAGGGAGGGAGTAATTATGTATTTGTAATACATTATCTCTTGGACACCACGTGGAACAAATTAAATGCCTCATTTTGAATAGATCAGGTCAGATTAAATGATGATATCTTTCCATCATCTCAATTCAAGTTGATTCTAAAATGCGAAGCACGTTTAGTTCTGTACATCTATATACGTACGTAGCATTCTTTCTTTCTTTTTTGACCTGTATTACGTAGCATTCAAATAAACGAAATATTAAATATAATGTTACGTGTTCAGATTAGTGTGCCCTGCTCATCGCTCAATTAAAAAACGAACAATTAATTAATAACGAAAGGATTGATGCGTGGTTATTGTAGAATAACAAGGATGTCTCCAAGGATGTCACACCAGATTTATAAATATTATAGAATGTTATGTTATGCCGAGAACAGAGAACTTTTCCTGTAAAAACCGACACGTATGAGTTTGAACTTCGGTAATTAGAAAAGTCCAAGTCTTGTCGCATACACAGATAGAAACTCAGGCAGGGAGGTGTTAAGGTGACTAATCACATTTAAATACATAGTCAATGTGTCGCGTGGTTTACGTAGCTACGATAGCAAGTTTGCCAAAAGTAAGTACTCCATCCTGTCCTAATTATAGGACATATTTATCTAATTTTAGAGAAATTAATGATAGTGGTTAAATTAGTTAATCATATTTATTTTTCTAAAATATTCTTATTTAAAATTTAAAATGACATCTAATTACGTTAATTTTCTGCTTTTTCTTGTACCTCTCCTGCCCCACACACAACTTCTCCAAGCTCTCATACAATCCGGCGTCGTCAATCTCCTTCAACAACTTCTGATATGCTCTTATTAAATTATTACTGTGCTTATTATTGAGAAAGTATCAATATGGGGTATTTTGAGAAAAAAATTGACAAAAATTAGAACTTTGTCCTATAATTAGGACTAAATTCAACTATCAAATGTTGTCCTATAATTAGGACCGGAAGAAGTATTTGTTTGGAATAACTTAATTTTAATTTGTAAGTGTTTTTTAATCATAATTTATAATATATGGGGTAAATATGTGAGAGGAGTTTTATTTTGATTTATGTAAAAAACATTTATAAATGCTTTTTAAATTATCCCAAACATAATTTAAATTTAAATCAGTAAGAGTAAAGCACGTGCTTCTGAATTAGAAAAAGAGCATGCTTCTTTACGTACGTATAATCTACACGTGACAATTTATCCATCTTGATTAAAAAAATCTGTCATGTTCGTTGGGGTTGTTAAAACCACTCGTATTAATTTTAATGGACGACAATAGCACACGATTTCCAATAGTGACGCAGAGGCTATGGGCGTGACTATGAAAACAGTGCCGTCCTTGACGAAACTATAACTTCAAATCGAGTAGGTATATACGTTCGTCTTGATTCGAAGCCTAGCGTGAGACAAGTATTGTGCTTGTTTGGAAGAGCTTATTTTTATCCAAAACGTGCTTATAATTCGTGATTCACGGTATACGAGGTAAGTATGTGAGAGGAGTTTTTTCTCGGCTTGGGTAATAAGTGCGTTTTGACTGTTCAAAACGCTATCACAAACACCTTAATTATTAGACAGATGTAATGTAGTTAGTAGCCCGTAAAGAAGCTGCCAAAGTTGAAATTTGTGTGTTATATCTCAATTGGTACGTACAGTTCACACTAGGCAAGTTATTAATTAATTGCGTCACTAAAACATCACTGTATATAGTAGTCGATCTATAGTATATATCTTTTGATTACGGGTCGGACCTCTTATCTGAAAATCACAAGTTATTGTCATCCGTACTCAAAGGAATAAAGGTTATTCTCATTCGTAACAGACGATGAAGTACTCGTTTAAATTAGTGATTAAAATGTTTAAAAGTAATTTTTTAATCGTGATTTACGGTATACGAATTAAATATATGAGAGGAGTTATATCTCGATTTAGATAAAATACAACTTATAAATAATTTAATCACTGAAACAAACATGCTAGAAGACCACTGTTGCTTTCCGTCCATTTGATTCAGCAAAATGATTCTTGGATCCACCAAGATGAATTGACCACCTGCAAGATCAAAAGCTAACCGATATATTTGCTATTCAGGTTTCAACCCGTAACACACACACAGTTTACTTTTTGTATTGGCTCATGTCCTGAGAGACAGTTAACTTCTTTAATAATAATTAAGGAAGTTAATTAAATTATATTAAAATATTTATATTTATTATTCTCTTTTAAACTAATTTGTTTAACTTATAAATTGATATATAATCTAATAATGTAAAACATATACTATAATTAAATAATTCATTTCATTTAGCACCTTTAATCTCTAAAAAAAATCAACTAACTCTTATATTAAGGGGTGAAGAGAGTATATGATTTTTAAATAATTTTCAATACCAAATTATCTTGAGATAACACGGAGGCTGTTACCCGGGATAGACCGGGATACCCCAATCCCAGTTCCTAGTTTTTGGCTAGGATGTAATTTGCATCTCGGTCCCGGTGTGGTCCCAATAGTACCGAGATGGGACCGGAAAGTCCCAATTTATTTTTTAAAAAATAATAAGCTAAAAAAAATAATATATTAGTTAAATTATTTATATTCTATTGTTTAAAGTGATCGTTTAATAAGTAATAAGGCCATAATAATTACATAAATTGATATAGAGTTGAAGAATAACATATTATCATCATCATCATCATCTTTATATAGTATATAGTTATGATTCGTATCACGATATGTACGGTTTAATTTTAACTAAAGATGTGATGCACATCTTATCAAATAATAACTTAATTTATAGGGTGAAAAATACAAAAATAAAAGGACAATTTAATTTATGAGATAAAAAAATTTTTTAAAAAAAATGGGACCGGGATCTTAAGGGTGATCCCGATTCAACATGTCCGGAACCAGAGATTCTGGAATCAACATATTCGGGACCTAGCTGGGAAGGTCAGGACTTGGACACTTTGAATACCCCTACCTAGAAGCAATAATTTGAAGCTTCTAGCGAACGGAACTTTGAAATCTGTGTCGACAAATATCTAGCTAAGCTTAGGAGATGCAAAGAATAAAATATCTCTAAAAGAAGAAGCGGCAAGGGCAGAGAAAGGCAACAGACGAAAAAAAGAGAAAAAGGTTGAGTCCATCAGATTCATATGGGCTTGGGCCCATAAAAGGGCCCCACCAAGATATAACCCCCCGTGAGAAGCAACCCACTGGACCCACGTTTCACACACCCCAGCAATCAGCAAGAGCAAGTCCCTGCTGGCACCATGAAACAGCAGCCCGGTTTCTCCCTTCATCGCTGTCCTGTCCGCCTGTCCCCACAAAAACTTGCTTCTTCTGACCTCTAATTTGAGCCACGCTTCTTCGAGTGTCCCGAACATCCCTGGGACTCACTTCCTCATCCCACCATATATGCATACGCCCACCATGCCCCACAAATACTACGTACGCGCCTTCCCTTCACCATCCTCTATTATTCTCCCCCTCTTTCCTTAATGCATCATTTTCCCTCACCTTACTTCAAGTGATTTCAGGCCCTATAAGCTAAATGCATGAAAATAAAAACGTTGTCTTGTTAAATATATGAGAACTTTTTTATGAATGGATTTCCCGCCCTTCTCTTCATAATGTATCTTTACAGTTCATTTATCTTAACAAGTGTGGACCATTGGAGAGA
The DNA here is from genome assembly GCA_963210345.1 of Inga oerstediana. NCBI lineage: Eukaryota > Viridiplantae > Streptophyta > Magnoliopsida > Fabales > Fabaceae > Inga > Inga oerstediana. The sequence continues at coordinate 11,410,858 of OY723405.1, read as the reverse complement.
GTCTCAATTCTCAATCCAAATGTATCTAAGTAGCATATTGTGCATTGAATTTCAGCTCCCCTTTGATGTGGAAAGTATTTGTTAAGGTTTAAATAACGACACCGACCAATACAAAAAATCTCTTTAGGAGGGGGAATCACTCTGCTAAAAGGTAAGATAATAATTAAGGGGAGAAAAAAACAAGTTGGGAGTCACAACACTTAAGTGCCCACAATTATAACACAATCAAGATAAAGGCATAGGGCTCTACCATGCTAAATTCCTATAAGCTTCCATTCTTCCAAATCACCAAATCTCTTTCTATTAAACCCATAACATAACCTTCATTTTATATGAACAACTGCTTTGATCTCTTCTGGCTATCACCTTAAGCCGCCACAACCGAGCTACCTTCTATGGCAAACCCAAACACCACCAGACTCTCCCTTGCCATGGAGAGAACCGGCCAATAGTACTCCTCTTTGGCCACTCTAACCCTTAATAGTTTAGTTTCTATATACATGTATATTACTCTGATTAAAAGAAACGATGCATATCATATAAAACCATACGTGCATAATGAATTAACTTTTGTTTTTTGACAGGGCTATCTCTTAAGATTTACGTTTTGATCTTATTGTTGAGGTCGGAGACATAAGCTTCTTCCTCCATAAGGTACCAAAGGTGTTCTTTCGTCTCTGTTTTTTTTTTTTTTTGTCTGTGATTATTTCCTTGTAAGTAGATTTTCTTTTTTATTATTGGATATATAGTTCATGCTGGCGTCCAAGAGCAATTATATTAGACAAATGATAATGGAATGCGACCCTAGTGAGCTAACCAGAATCGACCTCTCCATATATACCTGGAGGGCCAAAAATTTTCGAGAAAGCAGTTAAATTCTGCTACGGAGTTAACTTTGAGATCACGGTTCCTTGCGTTACGCCGCCGAGTATCTCAAAATGACCAATAAGTATTGGCCCAATAACTTAGTCGGCCGTAAGGAAGACTTCCTCTCTCAAGTCACCCTGTCCAGCTTCACCGGCGCCGTTTTGGTCCTCAAATCTTGTCAAAAGCTTCAACCCTTCACCGATGACCTCAACCTCGTTAAGCGATGCGTCGAAGCTATCAGTTCCAAGGCTTATAGCGAAGCCAACTTTTTAAGCCAGTCACTGCCGAACTAGTGGGCGGAGGAGCTTGCTGTTTTGGACTTTCATTCCTTCGGCTAATTCATCACCACCATGAAAAAGCAAGGCGCTAAATCTTCCACTATAGCTAGCACGTTGGTTGAATAAACGGAGCAATTACTCCTCGAAGAAGTCATCCTTAACCAATCCTCTCGCCGGAGTAAGTCATCAGAAGATGAAACCGAACTGGGTGAGATTCTTTAATCCATCATCTCCCTCTTCCCCAATGAGAAATCAGTTTTCCTAATCAGCTTCCTCTGTTATGCTCTCCGATGTGTGATTACTCTCTAAGCATTGACCAGCAGCATAAGTGAGCTCGAGAAGCAGATCTTCGTGATTCTCGAGCAAGTGATGGTCGACGACCTTCTGGTCCTGTCTTCTTTTACTAGCGATGGAAAAATGATGCTTGATCTTAACAGTGTAAGGAGGGTTATCTCAGAATTCGTGGAGAAAGAGAAGAGCGTGGTTGTTTTCAATACCGGCGAGATCAAAGAGGCATACTCCAGTGGGATGCACTGCGTGGCCAAAATGGTATACATGTACCTCTATGAGATCGCCGTCTACAGTGAACTAACCATTTCCAAATTCAATAGCATTTCTGTTCTCATTCCCAAATATGCTCAAAAATTCGACGACGATATCTATCTCGCCTTTGCTTCATAATGTATCTTCAAGTGTTAGGAGGAAAGCAATGGATAATAAACGTTCCTAATGTAAAATGATCATATAAGGTCAATTAAAGTAAAAGTAAAATAAGCCACAAAATAATAGATGGAGACACAAGAATTTAAAGTGGAAAAATCTTCCCCCCAATGTGAGTGAGAGCAAATAACCACGGCCCAAAGTGAAAAGATTTCACAATCTCCAAAAGAATACAATGTTTAATACTTTAATACAAAGCTCAATTATAGGATGACAACAAATTCATCTTATCCACAAAAATAACCAAAGGATTATATCAATAAAATAGAATAGTAAATAGAGTAATAAAATACAGATCTCTTAGGCAAAGATACAATTTGCGTGTGTCAGAAATCACCAAACATAAAAATTGCAGTCACAAAACGTATACCAAGTCTAGTATATACCATTGCATACATCAACTTTCCAATACTCTCTACCATGATTAAAGAGATAATGACTCACCCCCAACTGTATAAGCAATATCAAGTCTAGTACATACCATTGCCTACATCAAACTCCTTACTGTTGAAGCATTAGGGAACTTCCTCATTTTCTCCTTCTCTTCATCATTATTAGGACATTGTTTAATACACAATTTAAAGTGAGAAGCAAGAAGACTACTTACCTGCTGGGCTTTATCCATGTGAAACCTTTGAAGTACCTTTTGAATTTACTTCTCCTGGGACAAGTATAGCTTATTTGCTTGTCTATCTTGAGTAATAGAAATACCCAATATTTGTTTCGTAACACCCAAGTCCTTCATGGAAAATGACTTATCCAACTGTCTCTTCAAGTTATTTATCCTAGAAATATTCTTTCCAATAATGAGAATATCATCTGCATAAACCAAAAGGATAATAAAATCATCATTAGAAAATCTTTATGTAAAAACACATCTATCAGAAACTGTCCTTTTATAAGGTTGCTCCTTTAAGACAGATTCAAATTTTCTATACCATTACCTTGGAGCCTATTTCAAACCATAAAGACTTGTCTTCAATTTACAAACATAATCTTCTTTCCCTTTTACTTTTAACCCTTCAGGTTATTCCATATAAATTTCTTCATCTAAATAACCATGAAGAAAAGTTGTTTTCAAATCCATCTGTTCAATTTCCAAATCAAGACTAGCTGCTAAACTAAGCATCGTGCGAATAGAAGTCATTTTCACTATAAGAGTTCATCAAAACAAATACCTTTCCTCTGTCCATATCCTTTAACAACAAGCCTCGCCTTATACCTTGGCTTTGGGTTGTGTTCTTCATATCTAATTTTAAACACCCACTTGTTTTTCAATGCTTTTCTACCTTTAGGCAATTTAACCAATTCAAAGGTGTGATTATCACTGAGGGACTGTATCTCATCTCTTATCGCCTCAATCCACTTATCCTTATGCTTATCTTCAATAGCTTCCTTATAACACTCTGGTTCCCCTGCATCAGTAAGTAAAACATACTCATGTACTGAGTATCTAGAAGAAGGTTGATGAGTTCTAGTACTCTTTCTCAATGTGCCCTTAGGAATCTCTGTTTGAGCATTCTCAGGTTCCTTTCTCACTACAGGAATAGGAACATTAACATCAACTTCACCTTGTTGATTGTTTTGGGCACCATGGGGAATTATATCAAATCCATTTGACACACAACTGTTATGGGGTGATGATTCCTCTTCTTCATCAAGGTTTTTCATAAATTGATCTTTCTTGAAAACATCTCTACTTCTAACAATCTTTTTACTAGTAGGATCATACAACCTGTAACTAAACTCACCCATACCATAACCAAGGAAGATGCATTCTTTAGTCTTCATATCAAGCTTTGTTCTCTCATCTTTAGGAACATGAACAAAAGCTTTACAACCAAACACTCGCAAATGATTATAAGAAACGTTCTTAGCATGCCAAATTTTATTTGGCACCTCAAGCTTCAAAGTAACACACGGCGAGAGATTAACAATATGAGCTGTAGTGTTCAAAGCTTTAGCCTAAAAGAATTTTGGCAATCTAGCATGTGAAAGCATGCATCTAACTCTTTCAACAAGCATTCTATTCATTCTCTCAGTCAAGCCATTCAACTGTGGTGTTTTTAGGGGACTCTTTTGATGTCTAATTCTATGCTCTCTAAATAAGCATCAAATGGACCTAGCTATTTACCACCATTGTCAGTCCGTATACATTTCAATTTCTTTCCAATTTATCTCTCAACTGAGGCTTGAAATTATTTGAAAACAGATAACACTCAATCTTTTGATGTTAAAGTATAGACCCATACCTTTTTGGGATGATTATCAATACAAGTCATAAAATAATAAGCACCTCCCTGAGTCATAGTCTTCGTAGGACTACAAATACAGAGTGTACTAAATCTAATATTTAGATTTTCTTTTCGGTGGGTGGCTTTTAAAAGACACTCTTTTGTACTTTCCTTCTAAACAATGATCACACTTATTCAAATTCACTTCTTTTAAGCCAGACAACAAATTCCTCTTGGCTAACACTGTAACTCCTTTCTCACTCATATGACATAACTGTTTATGCTAAAGCTCGGCTTTATTATCTAATTCAATTGAATTAATAATTTCTCTATAGATCTTAGCTTGAGTAAGATATACAGTGGAATACTTCTTACCTCTATCCTTGACCGTTGAACCTTTAGAGAACTTCCAATTATTACTTGAGAAAAGACTATCAAAATTATCATCACACAGTTTGCCAACAGAAAGAAGGTTGAGCTGAATATCTGGGACATGCTTAACACACTTAAGAATTAATTTAGATCCATTTGAAGTCTCCATGTAGACATCTCCAATAACTGCACATCTAGTCCTACCTCCTTCTGCTATTTTAACAACATCAAAATCACCTAGTGAATAAGTAGAGAAGACATTTCTTCTAGATGTAACATAAACTGAAGCACTACTATGAACCACCCAAGGAATTACATCCTGAGCAAGATTAGCTAAGTCATATTCCTGAGCTAAGAGAATTTCTACTAGAGTTACATTACTTGAATTTGTTTTCTTCTCCTTTCCCTTCTTCTCCTCGTTCTCTTCCTTCAATTTATAACAAAATCTCTTGATGTGCCCTTTCTTTCCACAATGATGACACTCAAGATTTTTATGATTTTTCCTTGACTTGCTCCTACTTTTCCCTCTATGCTTGGGGCCTCGACTTTTACTTCTCCCCTAGATTCAGTAAATAGAGCCCCTGAATATAAAGAAGGGCCTTGTGATTTTCTTCTAGCATCCTCATTTAAGACACCATTCTTAGCAATATCCATAGAGATAATTCCATCAGGTGCAGCATTAGTCAGAGACATTATGAAAGTCTCCCAAGAGTCAAGTAAAGTGTAACATCCCAATTTTTGTTAGCACTTAGAGTTCGTTGTAGTTTAATTTTTAATTAGTTAAGAGTATATAATAAATTAATACTTTAGAAAGAAGTATCAAGTTCAAAAAAAATCTCTAAGAAATAAAATAATACAAATAAAATACCTCCTTAAAATAATTATATTAACTAAATGGGTGTAAGTAAAAATACCTCATTATTCAAATCAATAACATGAAAAAAAAAACGTTTCTAGCATATTGAATATTACTTTATTATTAAAAAAAATTATTTTTTTATAAGAGGGTCAGACCCAAACCCTAATATCTTTTCTATATAAACCCTCTCGCTTTTCACTTCTCATTCTCAACCGTCGCACATACGCAGTCTCATAGGTATCTATCTTCTTCCCTCATTTCACCCTCTTGTTCACTGTGCTCTTCTATTTAGCTTTCTTAAAAATATATATATATATATATATATGAATGAAAAGTTCATCTCCCTTCAATGGCTTCTCATCTTATCTTTTCGCAAGTCTTATCATTCTTGTTTTTCTCCATCAAAATAGTCAATATGCATTGTGTTTATGTATTTAATTCTTGACCCCACCTCTATTTATCTCTCTTTGGGAGAGCAAGTAAATATTTTTTTTATTCACTTCTGCCACAAACATTCATTATTTCTCTGAACTAAATCATCCTCTCTCACCAACGTCTTGTCACAATATATGTTGGGTATACTACTTTTATTTTGCCTCTTCCTTTAACAAACATGACTCTCTTCAATATGTATTCTGGCCATGTTCCTTCTTCACATTGACACTTTGTATCAACTAATTTGACTGCAAAAACACAAAAAACAAAAGCCCATTTAATTTTGATAGCTATCTATATTTTCTATTCTATGAGTTCCCACAAAATCTCTTTCGTTTTAGCCACAGCCACATGAGCGATTATATATATATATATATATATATATATTTATATTTATATATATTTATATATATAAATGATTTTTAATTTGTTTTGACATTTTATACAAGATAATTTTGTTAATCCCTTCTAGTATCTAATTTTGACATCAACTTTCTTAATCAAAGTAATTTTAATATAAAATCTCTAAATTTCCAGTAGCTTTGTAACAATACTAGGTTAGCTTTTATTTGTCATATTGACAGAAATTTATGTTTGTCATGTGTAGAGTCTCATTAAGAGCTTTGGAGTAACTCTTTGGTAATTATTTTTAGGGAGTGGGGTGTCTCCATTGATTTTTCTCTCCATTTACTCTCCATTGAGGGTATCTACCATTAGATCAACTTTTAATGGTTGAGATTTAGTATAATAGATTTTTATTATAATGATATTTTTTACATATTATTAAATCCCAACCATTGAAAGTTGATATAATGGTAGATAACCTCAATGAAGAGTAAATGAAGAGGGAAATAAATGGAGACACCCCTCTCCCTTATTTTTAGATTAAGGAGTAACAGGTAACTCTGAATATTCTTTCATATACTTGTGAATTGTATATGATTGTGAATGACTATCTTTTTTTTTAAAGAAAAATGGACTGAATTATATGTGTATGTGTATGTATTGTTAATTCTCAAATAAGTAGTGTTATAAGTAAATTTCTCTATAACTCATTTTACTCGAATAATTAATAATTTAATGATAATTGATGTATTATTGGATTATTATTTCCTTTTTTTAGCATGTTTGAATATATGGTGATATTGGATAAGAATGGAAGCATGATTTAGTGTACATTGTCTTTTAATGATATTATTTATTACTATCATGGCGGTTGCATTTGTGATGGGTTGGAGTAAGGAGGAATTTATATGTTGAGATCTTTTACCACGTGGTATGCCATCACTCGGTGCACAGTGGATGACACTTGTCAGGACCCCTTCTTCAATGTTTTCCTTTGGCCGAGATTGCATTGGAGCTGTGGGACATGTGACACCTCAGTTGTGTTCTTTTAAGGAGGGGAGCCATAATCCAGACTTAAGCTTTACACCTTTGGCCGGGTGTATCTTAAGAACTGGTGAGCTTGAGACAATTCAGTCAAATGGATGGGTTTCTGTTGGACTATGTGTTAGCCTATGGCGCTAGTCAGCGGAATAAGGATGGACGGTGATGTAAGGGAGGTTGCATCTTACATGTTGCATATTGCATAATTGTATATTACATGTTGAGATGAAAATACAAATTGACATAATGATGATTAAACTTGTTTTTGTCATGTATGAGGATTATGGTATATATAAATATATATGTAACCAGTTCCTTCTTTTTATCGTATGTGATTTGCTTGTGTACGGTAGAAACTTTCAGTAGTTACTGAGACGTGGAATCTCATCCCTATATATTAACATTTTCAGGTGATTGTTCTAGTAGGGAGCAAGGGAAGGCACCTATGGAGTGAGCCTTGAAGGCTCTTTTGTGCTCCTAGAGCTCATGTTATGTCATTTTTATTGCCATGACCCTAAGACTTTTGCATTTTATTTTGTTTTGTTGAAATATTTCGAGGATTTGATTTAACACTGTGACTTGGGCTTTATTTGAACTGATTTGTATTTTGGTGGTTTGGATGTTGGACATCTTTCCTGGCGATATTTGAAATACTTTGATTAAGTATTTGGTTGTTAATTTGAGGTGTTACATAGAGTACCAAGGAAACATAAACCTTGAACTTCTTCACCAAATCTAATTCCCATAGAAAAGAGCTGATTGAGAATTCCTTGAAAGGAGTTTAACTGATCTGTCATTGAATCATCATCCTTATATCTCAAGGACATCATTTGTTTGATTAGAAATAATTTATTATTTCCCGTCATCTTAGCATACAATTGCTCTAGCTTATTCCATAGCGATCAAGTATGTGTCACCCCACTAGTGTGGTCCAACACATTATCATCTACCCATTGTCTAATGTAGCCATAAACTTGTCTATGTAATAAAGCCCATTCTTCATCAGATTTATTTTCAGGCTTCTCTGTTGCAAAGACAGGCAAATAATAATCATTCACATAAAGCAAGTCTATCATCTTACTCTTTCAAAACGAATAATTAGCTCAATTTAGATTAACCATTCTACTTGTGTTAACCTCCACTGAACCTGGCTATAGTGTCACTTGTTAGGAAGAGCGAGCGGATAATAAATCTTCCTAATGAAAAATGATCGTATGGAGTCAATTAAAGTAAAATCTAAAAGAAGCCATAAAATAATGGATGAAAACACAAGAATTTAATGTGTAAAAATATTCCCCTCAATGTGAGTGAGAGCAAATGACCACGATCCAAAGCAAAAAAATTCTACTATCTTCAAAAGGAATACAATGTTCAATGTTCTAATATAAGCTCAACTGTAGGATGACAACAAATTCACCTTATCCACAAAAATCACCAAATGATTATATTAATAAAATAGAAGAGCAAATAGAGCGGTCAAATACATATCTCTTGGGTGAAGATACAATCTTCGTGTGCCAAAAATCACCAAACACAAAACCTGCATTAACAGAATGTATACCAATGTTCACACCAAATCTGGAGAAGGTAGGAATCTTCGATCTATGATCCTATTATTCAAAATAAAGACCTATATGTCTCAAACACCTCTACAAAATTTTAGGCTAATTGAACTAGAAATCACTGTCTGATCGTTGACTTAATCAAAGTCGCTCAAGAAAATCTGTAGCAGATGTGAATGGATGTTCACAAAAATTATGGGGAAAATAAAAGACTCTAATAGATGATTTGACCGCCCAAAATGAAGCTCCATGTGTCCAGAACCTTCAGAAAATATTTAAGATCAATCCAACAAGAAATTACCTTCCAATCGTCAGCTAAATCAAAACTACTTAAAATATTTTGTCTCACAAGAGCTATATTAAACTTACTTTTTTTCCTCCCATACACAAACTTACAGCCTACTCTTCCCTTAATAGGGTTCTCTCTATTTTTTTTCCTTTTTTCTTTTCTTTTTTTCTCTTTTCATAAAATAGGAAATAAATAAAACTGAACAATTAAAACTTGGGCTCCACATAAAAGTGGCATCACATGGCCTAACACACAATTCATTTGTCTTCTCCACAGTACAGGATATTCTCTCATTTTGCTAAAAATTCAAACCAAGCAGGTTTCAGGAGAAAAAGAAAAAGAAGTTATAAGGCAAATGATGGTAACAAGCGAGGAGTAAAAAACCAAATCAGGTAATGAACCGGTTCAGGCATAGTTTCAAGGGTCAAACCGGGGGTCGGACCGTCCATATTAAAATATTACAATTTAATTGACAATAACAATATCAACTATAATTCATAAGTCATCACTAACATCAAGATAGTCAAAATACCTAATTAGTTCTTCAAACATAACCCATAACTAACATCAAAATATATAAAATATAGTCAAAATATAACAATTTTAATCATCATTCATTAAACATAACCTAAACCTAACATCAAAATAGTTAAAAGATAGCAATTTTAATTATCACTCATCAAACATCCCTAGCTAGTTCTTCCCCTAACAATTATTGACACCAAACTCTACAACTTATCAAAGTGGTCTATTGGAGATGAGACATTAGAAGATGGATTGGGAAAAGCATAAGTGATAGTAACATCATCATTCAAAGATGGGGTTCAGCAATGTCCATATCTTCGTCACCTATGTATATGCATGACAATAACTAATATCAGTGGTTATGTATAACAAATAATTATATGAATGGATAATAAATTAGTAATCGAATATTAATAGGACATATAAACCTTCATTAAGCCTATCCAGAGTAGATGAAAGTGTAGTGCCTTCATTATTAAGAACACCTTCAAAGTTTTCTACTTCTTCATCATTAAATTCTGGAATGGGATCTTCTTTAGCCACCCAAAAATCCACCTCATGAATGGACTCATAGTCAATGAGATCATAATTTGTTTTCTTTTTCTTCAATTCACTCCTTCAAATTGCAAATAATTTCAGTTAAAATTTAAAAATAAATCCATATTAAATAAAAGCATTTTTCATAATATCTAAGGTTATCTATGCTTTAATTGCAAGTTATAATTAGTGTAAACCAAATCATTCAGTCTTTAATGCTCTAATCTATTTCTCCTTTTTATGTGGATACACTCAAATAAGCCCGGTTTCTCTCACAACCAGAAGCAGCAGACGTTTGGCTAAGAATACGTGAAAAGACCTTTTCTCACAAACAATAATCATCCATAATGGTTTTACAAAATTTGGTTAACCAATGATAACTGAAAACAATTTTTGTCATTCAAGACATATCGGAGTTCAGGGCACAAAATCCGCCCACAAACCCACTACAACGGAATCCGTTACTCTGGGCACACATAACAATAGGAGAAATCATAGCCCACGAGTCTTACAACACTGAATCCCACAATTAAGATTCCAATCAACATAATTTCCCACACAGATATGGTTGTAGGTCCACCAAAATCTTAGAATACGAAAATAAGGCCTCAGGCCTAACAAAAGTTAAACAATTATTCCAAAATAGTTATCCAAATAGTAAATGTGGTATTCCAGAAATATGAGATGTCCTATAATGACAATGTAGAAAATAATACAACATCAATACCAAAGGAGGCCTATAAGGTTCACAATGCATATGCCTCTGGTTGCTTCCCTTGGCCTCTAGCTGAATTAGAGGTTTCGCCTGAAAAATTATTTATAACGACGGGGTGAGACATAAAGTCTCAGTAACCAAAATCAATTTACAAAATATGTAGGAAATGATTGTAAGCCAGAGAAGCAAGTTTAACTAACATAATAATAATATTCTCAATAATTAAACTTCATATAATATGATCAATAATTAAAACCATCCCCATTCATCCATCATGCTCCTCCTTATAGCTTCTGGATGTGGTACAGTCTATCAGTGCTAGTATACCCTGCCAAAGGTTAGCTAGTCACTTCAAGAATACTGCCCCCTCCCATGCCACCACCTATATACCGTAACAGGGAGGTGTTCACCCAAAACACTCAACTCAAAATCTAGGCCAGGAATAAGAGAACCAATCGGCATAGTTTCACTTTATCTCTTCCACACAACCCAACATATCTCATAATAGAAAAGCAATATATCAATATAATTTTCAAAAACATTTACAAATTATCATTCCTTATATAACATTCCATCACAAACATCATAACCATCATAATAGTAACAATTTTGAATATAATCTACGCTCATATATACAAGTCAGAAAATACACTGCTTCACTGAACTAAGTTCATATTCAAACATATACATAATCTTTTAAAAACACAAATAACTAGTATAGATTGAAAGTAAGGTTTAGAAAATACCTTACAATTCAAAACAAGCATATAAAATAAATTACCCCGGTTACCTCAACTCCAAGTTTAACCTTAACTTGAGTAGTAAACATGAACAATCACTGATCACAAGAAATCTCTACATTATCAATATAAATACCAATTAACCATAAACAACAATAAAATAAATAATCTATACAATTCATCTCTAATTTTCCTCTACAACTATTATCCTCTGATATTCCAATTTCCTTAACAATCCTTAGTCATAGATCATTCCTCATGAGCCCAAATCACTCCTTAAAATCCTTAAATAATTTATATATCATATTCTAACATCAAACACTCAATTTTAAATATTTAGTTCTAACTCATTTTCCATAGCTCAAAATCTAACAAAATAAATTAATTAAAATTTCAATAATACCTCTAATAATCCAAATAAATTATTTAAACTTACTTTAATCGATAAAAACATCCTATAGAAACTAATTTATGACTGGTTTATAAAATCAATTGATTATAAATTCATAAACCAATCAAATAATAAATCTAAGCTAATTAAACTTAATTATTAATTATTCTCTACATTCTTACAGTCATATATCACAAAACTCAAAACTTGCCTAAAATCTTATCCCCAAAATATTTTCTAACTAGCAAAAAATTACTATTACAGGAAAGAGAAAATTATTTTGAACATTTTTCATAAAAGAAATTTTATGATAAGAAGATGATTTGAGTATCTTATTGATCCCTGAAGAACTGAAATTACTCCCACCAATATCCTCACCGTCCAGCCCTTTACACCTCACTTCATTGCTTGAAGTGGTCATGGAGGGGTATTATAAATACCCTCTCCCCCTGCATTTGGCACCTAATGGCACCATTTTTTTAAAGAGGGTAAGGCACCAAAAGGTGCCCCTTTTCTCTTCAAATTGTTGGCGCCGATTTTTTTATTATTATATTATTATCTGTTTTTTTAAATATCTTTTTTATATTTTTTTTAACCAAATCCTTTTTTTCTTTTTATCCTAAAAATCACTACTAAATTCATAATTATCTCCAAATTATACTTATATCCTAAAAATTAAAAAAAAAAAAGGACGTTACAATACGTGTTGCAACACGTTGCAATTCTGGAACTGAATAGCCATAGTACATCCACCATTCATATGTAAAATAAAACATGTACATAATATTAGTTGCAATCAATGAATATTGTATTAAATAATAAAGATGAATATTTAGTAAAATAACAAAGCAAAATAGTGGAAATTTAGAAATTAGGTCTAACTTCAAGAGGTATAAACTTAATATTACTTCTTCCCTATTGTATTTCATGAAACTATACAATAAAATCACTTATGCTAGTTAAATGAGTCTATATGCTACTCATAGATCCTAAAATTATCAACCAAGCTCTCTCAAGTCAAGATTGATTTTTAATCTTCATTAAAAATATTCAATCTCTTGTTTATAATTAATGAAAACCATTTTTCCAAAACAATTCTTTAATAGATTATGTTAGGTTATTAGATATATCTCTATTCTAACAATAAATCATTCATTTAATTATTAAATTTCAAGTCTAACATGATTTTTCTCAAGTTCTACAATTAAAATAGGTCTCTCAAGTATCTTTCAATTGAATTACTCCAATATGGGTGATTAAGCACAAGATAGCATTAAGCTCAAAGACAAATCAACATATATACTCATTAACCAACAAAAGCGAGATAATCTATTAGTTTCAATCTATACAATGGGTAAAAGTAATCATAATTGAGAGTTCTAGCTATTCATGATCAATACAAACCAACAACTAAACTTAAAACTCATATCCATAACAACAAAATGGGAAGAAAGATGGAAAAACCAGAAAAAGCAAGGAGAATTCTTGAATTCCTCCTTAAATCTCCTCCAAGAATCCTTAAAATCTCCAATGGCTCTCTCCCAATTAGCCTCCTTATGTTCCCAGCCTTCCCTGTGTGTAGAAAGATCAGTTTCGGCGCCCCTTTCTAAGTTAAAAGGCTTCCAAATTTGTTACTTTTTCAAAACGCACAATATCAATTTCACGCATTCCTTGTCAGTTTGCTATATCGAATGCCATAGCGAACTGTCAAACAAAAACAGACAGAAGCAGTACTTTTTTGTTGGTTTCTCTATGACTTTAGCTACAACACCTACATGGCAAATGTAGGCTTCTCTTCCATAATGTCCTTTTTCATCTTGCTCTTGCATTCTTCCTTCCCTTTCACAACTTCCCATGATCTTTGAGAGCTTTTACAACTTGTTATCCTCCACCTACAAGAAGGAGGGATTCATGAGCTCTTTAACTTTCACAAATAATCAAAATTATATTCATTTAACTCATGATTCAACAAAATTTTGATTTAGCTTATGTCCTATCACATTTTTTTTTCTATGATCTCTTTATATACATAATTTAAACCCAAAAATAAATGAAAAGAGAATAAAATGTGTTAGAATACCCTTGATTTTTATGAGTTAACAATTGTTAAAGGACCATAACGAAAGGGAATTCCTGCGTGGCCAACTGGGAATTATGTCAAAAAAAGGGGCCTTTGCTGTAAACTATGCTGTCACTTTTAGAATAGAACAGAATAAGCAAAAATTACAGAAAAAAACCCCAGCTGCTGAAAATTACAAGGAAGCCCTAAATTGAAATTAACGTTTTTGCTTTTTTTTTTTTTGAATGAAAGCTGGATTACAATACCCTATGACGGGGTACCAATAGTACACGTTTCACAAAGGAAACCCAAAAGCAACAAAATCATCCATGAGCAACAACCACCCCCTGGAATGAAGGTGGCGGGTGATCAAGGGTAGCAAAATTAACAGACATACTATGGGCTAAACCAGCCAAATAATCCGCTAGGATGTTTTCCTCCCTAGGAATAAACGTTAGACACACTTGCCAATCGTTAGACAACCACCTCCTTCCCTCCTCAATCACATCCCAGAAGGGGTGGTCCCTTACTGAACCACGAGTGAGAAGATTGATAGCCTCCAGGCAGTCTGTTGAAATCATAATCTTTTTCAGATTCCTGTTCCAGCAAATTTGTAGTCCCTGGATAATTGCAATTATCTCAGCCACCACCGGTGGCACATGAATAATCCGACTAACATACGTTTTTGCTTATTGAAGCAAGCCAAATCTGAACAAAATTTTGGGGATCTTTCTTCTAAAAGGGGCCGACATTGTTGAGAGCTAAGGATTGTAACTTGTGGAGGAATTTTTGGCGAAGATTTAGAAATGAAAAGGAGTCGATTTTGGGAAACAAGGGGGAGGAGAGCACCGAATTTTTCATCCCCGTCACCTTTGGACTGAGCTTTGCTTTCACCACTGCAGGAGATTCACCGCTGAAGCTTGAAACAGAGAGAGAACAAAGGAGGAGTAAATCTCAGAGCACCATCATCGACCTTCTTCCTGTTCCGCCTTCAACCTCCGCCGTCACCAACGCCGGAATCACGCTGCCAGTACATCACTATCATCCTTTCCCTTTTTCCTCCTCCTCCTTCCAAGGCCTCTGTTCAGATTCCCTATCCTCATGCCTCACCAATTTCGCCTTTCCTTTCAATTTCAATGGGTTTCTTAATTTTTCATGGAGCTGTTAATTCCATGAGTAGCTAAATTTTCTTGCGCTTCTTTTAGAGTGGATGCTATGGTTTGAGTTTTGGAGCTTCAATTAGGGGAGTATTTGCTTTCCAATTAATTTTTCTTGAACTTGATGGTTTTCTTTCGTTAGGAATTATTTTGATTTGAATTTGAGACTGAGATTATGCGTTATAATCTTTATTAGTTGGATTGTTGTGGTTTCAATTGAGTTGTAAGACTCGGGTTTTGATTTTATATATTTCCATTTGCACTCATTGAAACTGTTTTATCTAACACGTTGCTAGGTATGATAATTGATTTATATAGCTATTGAATGTCTCCATGAGCATTCTTCATCAGGGAAGCAAGTTTTATTAACTCAATTTAAATTGGGTTAAGGTGTAAAAATACCCATAAGTTTTTTATCAAAAGTGCATCCAGCACCATATGCTTTTCAAATGTGCAAAAATGCCTATAAACTTTGAAAATAGGGGTAAAAATGCCTATGCCGTTATCTCAACCTAACGGCCGTTACTTTATTTCGGTAGGACCCACCATGATGTCCAGGTCATTGCCGGCAATGTCGACTTGGATAATACCATCCCATTGATTTTGCAGCTAAATTTCAACGAAGAACAGACCAATCAAACCAGAAAACTTACATGAAAGCTTATGAACAAAAACTCACCCTTTCTTAAAATAACCCTCTCATTTTCCTTGTGGTTAGAAACACACAGGTCTGAAACTATGAAAAAGATCCAAATCACTATGGGTGTAAGAAAGAAAATGAGGCCAAAGGCACCATACAAGTAAAGAGTTCCCGCAACATTGTTCAAAATCGAAAGCATGAAAAGAATTATAATTGAGCTTGGCTTCAACTTCCTCTAGTTTTCTCTATAATTTTCATTCTCTTCATCTTCATAATTGGACCCCATCTAATTGTAAACCCAAAGTACTTACAAGAAATTTCCCTGAAATAAGAAAACAAACAAAACCCATGTTCTCTTTCACTTCATCAGTCTTCCTCTTGGCGATGATGGATGATGGATTTTCAACCAAGAGATCATAGAGATCCCAAGCTCAGAATGGGTGATCTAACGGTCTTCACCGCCGACTTAATTAACGACATTGTTGGTTAGAAGAGAGGACGGAGATTAGGAGCAGTGAGGGTGTGGCGAGACGATTGCTGGAAAGGAGGTCGGCGAGGAGGAAGCCAAGCTTGCGACTAAGGGGAGGGAGGTGCGACTTGCGAGGGTAGGGAGGATGAATCACGGTCACAAACTTGCAATAGAGAAGGTGAGGGATTTTTTTTAAATTTTTTTAAAATTAATAAATTAATATTTATAACATTATTTCTATTTTTATTTTTTCACCACTACCAATTAGGAAATTAACAAACCCATATCAGCATCCCCATCACACTTTTCAGTCAAACCAAGCAACATTAACGGTCAACGTCGCATGACTTGACGGCATAGGCAAATTTGCCCCTATTTTCCAAGTTTATGGGCACTTTTATACCTCCAAAAAACATATGGTATTGGATGCACTTTTGATAAAAGCTTGTGAGTATTTTTGTACCTTAATCCATTTAAATTGCACACCAAGTGTTTTTTAAAAGTGCCTTAATAAGAGGTTGTTATCTAGCGTTTAGGACAATTATTTATTAATAATAACTTGACTCATACCGTGTTTGGAGTTTTTAATTAGACTTGGTGAATTAATTAACTCCCATATCATTAAACAAGCTAAGATAGCCATAGGTTTACTTCCACTAAGCATTCCATCTCATCATCCCCTAAATCCAATTTAATTTCCTCATTCATCATTTTATCAACGTTTTGAAAACCGAGCCGGACCGGGCGGCCGGACCGGCCGGACCGTCGGCCGGAGTCGTCACCGGCTCGGATTGATGGAAACAGCCGTTTTCACAATATGGCCGGATTGAACCGGGAAAAAGCCGCCATAGGGCCGGAAATCGCTTTCTAGCCGGGAGCCGGGGCGGTTTTTAGCTAACCGGACGGCTACCGTCCAACTTTCCCGGTGAGAAAAAAATGAGTAAGCGAAGGAGATGAGAGAGATCGAAACAGAAATAATAACCAAATTAACAAAAAAAATTGTATTTCTCACCGTCATTTCTATTTAGATGAGTGTTTTTTTTTTGTTATTTCTTGTGAATATGGACTCCTCTTCAACAAAATGCAGGCACGAGCTTGCCGAAAGTAAAAGCTTGAAGTAAAATGCTCGCCGGAAGTGAAACGAAGATTTAGATCTGGTTGTAAAAGAGAGGATAAGAGGGTGAAGAGAGAGAGAGAGAATATTATAAGATTACTTGTTCTGCTCTTTTCTTTTCTTTTCGCCATCTTGTTCTGTTCTTTTCGTGTTATAGTCTCCAAAGATAGCTTTTTTCAATGCGAAAAGCTGTCATGTTTTGTCATTTAGTGGGATACATGAGTTATCCGTTTGTTTTTATTTGACATGAAGTTACACGTTGGTTTAAAGCTTTAACTTAATGCTTTTTTGATGGCAAAAAAACTAAATGCTTTCTTTTTTGTTGCCCAAAAAAAAACACTCAATGCTTTTTTCAATATTTTTGGTCCGATTGGTATAACCCTTGAGTGGGTATTTTAAACATTTATCTTGATGGATGATAATTGATAAGATTTTTAAATAATGTTTTGTGACTTTACTAACTTCATATAAAATTAGACTAATAAATAATTATTGTAATATATTTATATATATATATTATTTTTAAATTTAATTATTACATCACCGGTCCGGTTAAACGGCTCAACCGTTCCAACCGGTTGAACCTTGACCCGTTGACCTTTCCGGCTCGACGTCCGGTCCGGCTTTTAAAACATTGCATTTTATCAAAAAAAAAAAGTAGTTTAGATTGTTTTCCATCATTAAAAAAAAGAGAGAGAAAATCAATTTCAAAACCCCTTTCAATGTTTTTTGTCACTTAGTTTAGCTTAGGAATTAAATAAAAGGCTCCTTAAGAAAACACGATCCGAGTTGTGCCCTTCACTACATAATTTGGTTTATTTTGATTTAAGAAGAAGAGGCAATGATGGAAATAAGTAAGATGGCCATAGTATTTTAAAAAATATATATTATATTAACTAACTTAATTAAAAAATATTTTATATGTTTATCTTGCACGGCTATTAAATTATTCAATTCGGTCTCAGTTGATTGGGAATTCGGCATCTAAAATTGGTATATGCTATTTTGGCAAAAAGAAAAACAAAATGGTATATGCTATATGTTTCTTAATTTTTTATAGCCCATCCGCTTACTGGCCAATTCCGTGCATTAATTATTTGTGGCAAATAAAATTCAGACCCTATATATATTTATCCATGATTCTGACATATGATCTGTGGACGGGAGGCTTCTCTTAGGCTTTGTTTGGTTGGAGGTTAGGTTAGGTTGGGGTGGAGTTGGTTTTGTTTAGTTGGAGGTTAGGTTAGGTTGGGATAGGTTGGGGGTAACAAAACGGTGTTTGGTTGGAAGGAGGTTAGGTTAGGTGTTGTATGTTTTTTTGTCTTTTAGTGGTAACCTAACCTAGGTTCTGAAACCTCCAAAATTGGGGTTTTTCCTAGGTGAGAGAATATTTGTCTTCAATTGTGACTAAATTGCCCATGACAATTTTTTAAAATTCCAACACTACCCTAACTTGACCTCCTGATTCAACGAACTTTCTAAATAATAATAATTTTATAAATAATTATTTATATGCTTACATGAATAATTATTTTATAAATAATAATTTTATATAAATAATTATTATTAATAAATACATTATAAAAGAAAAAGGAAAATATGTAGAAGGACATTTTAAACTCCTCTAACCTAACTTAACTTAAATAAACCTCACTTAACCTAACCTTCGTTGAACCAAACAATATTATAGCATCTTCTAACCTAACTTAAATAAACCTCACTTAACTTAACTTCCGTTAAACCAAACAAAGCCTTAGAAAAAGAAGTCATTTGGTGATCCCTACGGTAATAAAAAAACGGGCAAAAAATTGCTTATATATATATTTTTTAAAGAAAAACAGGTTAAAATTACACTTTTTTTGCATATTAAATTATACACTCACACGAGTGTGAAAAAAAGTTATATTATATTATAATCTAATCAATTTTTTATATGGAGGGTACTTTTTTAAAAAAATTGAAATTATAGTACAGTGTATTATCGCACTGCAAGTTCTGTTAAAAAAATATATTGACAAGAAATTATTTATATAAAAAGATCCTTTTAATTGATTTTGAATGCCAATTTATGATACGCCACAATAAATCCTTCAATAGAATAATACTTGTGCAATTGTGCCTATAAAATTTGTTACCTAGTTTAGTATCCTATTCAAGACATTTTCGAGTATTTAATGTGGGCAACTCTTTTAATAAGAATTCAAACTTTATTTATCATGTTGTAAGAAAATAATCTTTTTTTGGCTAGACCCAATCGTTTTTTTTTTTTGGTTGCCCACCCGGTTCATCGGAGCTTTGCCCCGACTACATCTGGATCCGACCGCGTCGCGCACCTGGCTATGGTGGGAGAGTCTTCCAATGGGAATTTTCTGCATACACAAGGCTCGAACCCGAGACCTTGCTTAAGCGGAATCAAGTCGCTTACCATTTGGACCAACTCCCATTGGTAGACCCAATCGTTGATGAAGGAATATTTTTTTCTTTATAAGATTAGGGATTAAAATGAAAGCCCAGCGTATTGGGGCGCAGAAACGGGACTTCGAGTTGGACTCGGGCATCCGAAAGCCCAGTTCTCAATGGGGCGTTCAGAGGCAAATTTCCCCCGATCCCTTATTCTCATTTCCGGTTTTCCTCTCAGTTCCAGCAATTCGATTTTTTATCGGAACGACCAGAGATTTACAATCGCAATTCGGAACAACGATGAGATGGGAAAGCAACCGGTGAGGTTGAAGGCCGTAATCTATACCCTATCGCCTTTCCAGCATAAGGTCATGACTGGGATTTGGAAGGATTCACCTACCAAGATTCACCACAAGATCTCCGAGAATTGGATCAGTGCCACTCTGTTGCTTCGTCCCCTCCTCGGCACCTACTCGTGAGTTTGTTCTTTTCCTTCGATTCCTCTTTTCGTGTTTGTTGACAGCCTGTAATGCTCGGTTTGCCTATTGATTTTTATTGGTGATGAGGATTTGATTTGCCCGATTATGGATTTCCCTATTAAAAAGACACTGTCCCAATCCTTGTTCAAACGGAAAATAATATGAAGTTCAGAAGAAGTTTGTTTTGATTTTGATGCAATGTCAATGTCATGGCTTTGAGCCGTTTTAACTTTGACAGACCTTTCCAACTAGTGAGATTGGCGACACAGAGGCCTTTTAAGGACCATATAAATCTGGTTAGCCTGGTCAACTCAGTTTGGTCTGATTGGTAATGAAAAAAAAGAATAAATTTGTTGTGACCGAGCTGAGTTACGATTTTGGGCCGAAATATGGTCTATTTTTTCCTTTCTACATTTCATTCAGTGGCCGAGTAGTTATAAGTTTTAACACTGTCAATAAGATTTGATAAGATTGATGTGCAAATAGGCTTGGTTTGAATGTGAGTCTTGTCGTTTGAGAAGCAAAATCATTTACGTATGAATTTAATTTGTGCAAACGTATACTATAAAAAATTATCGTGACAGATGAATTGTTTATATATGAAGAAAAACTTTGGTAGAAAATGCTCAACTCATTTGATACGATCATGTTGTATTAACGAAATAGCCGGGCATGCAAGAGTAGCACTCAAGGATTTGTTCGGCAATTACAACTGCTTCAAAAACATCTACCCCGAACTCATGTTTGTGTAATTGCAGGAGTTCACTACTATAACCATAATTCTAAGCACTTCGACCTACATCAACTTAAAAAGTATAATGGGTGACCCAAAGAAACCTACACAAAAGCACACCTGGGTTGTCCAAAGAATGAATTCAAATAAGGGTAATATGGGGTCATTGTTCAACAGACAAGGTCAAGAAGCACTCATTTTACATACCATGAATACAACTTCTACCTAGGCCTGATGGTTGGCTCTACCCCACTAACAAGGTCGCTACCAGACATGTCTCCCGATATCAAAGGAGTTTTGCTAACAGAGGACGAAGGTGGTGTTGAACTACCGAATAATTTTCCAGAATCACTGGATATATATTCAGGTATCCTGGCATTGGACTCCGGTATCATGGACCACATATTTTCAAGCTCCCGAACCACTTCTGCCATTTTAGGTCGTGCATCTGTCTCGTCTTTGCTACACTTGAGGGCAAGGTCCAAGAACTTCCCTATGTGCTCAGAAGGATAGGGCCCCATGCGTCCATCAATCACCGAGAATACTTCACCAGAATGGTATGCAGCAGTAACCTGGAAATGATTATTAGGATCAAGCACTTTATTACACTCATATCTTGAACAAATGAAACGATGATCTCACACGGGAATAAATTTAGTTTGATAAAATATAGATTCTTCGGAACAAAACCTAGAGTGAAAGTGAAGACTAACAATATCACCAAAAAAATGTGAAGACTGACAAAATGATTTGTTGGATACCACCACTGCAACGGTACCAATTCAATGTCCAAAAATAATAGGAAATAGAATTTTTTTTTTTGGTCGAAATAGGAAATAAAATAATGACAGAGATATAACTGCTAGAGCTCAATTGGCAAAAATGTCCAGGTCAGATTTTACTCATGGACTATGCATAAAGGTAAAGAGCTAAATGATAATGATGTAGCAAAAGGGGAAAAACTAGATATTCTATCAGACAAATGCATTAAATCTACAGGAATTAAACTTCCTTTTTGACCCGATAATGCACAAATTTTACCCAATCTTGACCCAATCACACAGAAATCAAGTCCAGGGAAGATGAATACCTCTCTAACAAGATTTTTGCCATACGAGATCGGAGGCTTCCCTGTTAAAAGTTCCAGGAGGACAACACCAAAACTATAAACATCACTCTTGTCAGTTAATTTATGCGTTAAAAAGTACTCTGGGTCAAGGTAGCCCTGCAAAATTAAAGCAGTGACGAGATGGTCAGTCATTGAGTAACATTAACCTTGCTTCTATGAAGAGGGCTGGTATAATTAGTGGGAAGTAAGGATATGGCTACTGCATAATATCAACACATTTTGACTTTTTCTACCATCTTCCTATTGACAAAAATGATGATTTTATTCTTAATACATTTCCACAAGCATGCATGCAATTTTAGCAAAACTACAATGACGATCTTACCGGGGTTCCTTTTACCACTGTAGACACATGGCCAGGTACAATTCCTTCAGTATCTGGAACTGGAGCAAGCCGTGAAAGTCCAAAATCAGCAACTTTTGCATTTAACCTGGAGTCCAATAATATGTTGCTGGCCTTGATATCTCGGTGGAATATTGGAGGATCAGCTTCCATATGCAGATACAAGATGCCCTTGGCTGATCCTAGTGCAATCCTCAATCTCGTATCAAAACTCAGAGGTTGTTCCAAATCAGCTATTGTAAAAACATGATATACATGCATAAAAAATGCATTAGTTGTAAATTCAATTAAATTTTGCAAAATCTCTTTGCACATCAAATGTTGGAACATCAAGAAGATAAGAAAGCATACTGCCAATAGATGATGAGAAAAAGAGATGTACCAGAAAGATGATCCCTTAGCGTGCCATTTGGCATAAATTCATAAACCAGCATCTGCAAGTATAAGAAAAAACTCAAACGAGGGAAAAAATCCACAACAGCCAAAGAAAAGAAGATTCTCAACCACGAATGTTTAAACTCCTCGTTCTAAATCAGCATCCTTTTCGAGTAAAATCATATCCTTAGCCAATCAACATGTGGGAACTAAGCTCACGAGACTTGCAGATATTAGAGCTTAAAATGATGAAATTTATAATACCAATATCAGTGCAAAATTTAATAGAAATAAAGCCTGGAGATAACCAATTTTCATAAATTTAAAGCAAAATGCACCTGTTCACCTCCTTCATCACAGTATCCAACCAAAGTCACGAGGTTGCGATGATGTACCCTTGATAGTAATTGTATTTCTGTTAGGAACTCCCTCTGGCCTTGCAATGATCCTGCCTGCGCACGTTTAATTGCTACAACAGTGCCATCGGTGAGAGTACCTTTATAAACTTTCCCATAGCCCCCTTGGCCAGCTTGATTGGAGTCACTAAAATTGTTAGTAGCCAAGGCCATTTCTTCAAAAGTAAAGCTCCTCACACCATCAATTTTTATTGATATTCTAGAAACTATGAATAAACAGAAGCCAGTGTCAAGACTTAACAGATATTATCATGCTTCACTTATAATTTAAACTGTTTTGTGACAAGAAGGTTATGAGATTGTTTATTCTTAATCTCTATGAAATTAGGTATTCATGCTTCACTTTGAATTATAACTGAAAAAAATAGATTTAAAATATGGATTCGACAAAGTAAACACTTGCATTAAGCCATTTACATCAACACTTATCACTTTCGACCTAGCGCTTAGACTAGTCAAAGAGCAATATAATAAATATAATACCTCCTTCAAAGTTTGATATAAGAGTCAGTTGACTTTTTTTTTTGTGTGTGCATAATTAGATTATATATCAGCTTCAAGCAAATTAGTTTGAAGATGAAGGATAAATATAAATACTTTAACATAACTTAATTAGCTTCCTTAATCTCTCCAAGAAAAGGTCAACTAACTTTTATATTAAGGAATAAAGGTAGTAATACATTAGCTTGTTTAAGATGAAGGTACTCACAGCGTCGGCTTGATGAAAAAAGTGCATGGTAATCTCTCATCCGCGCCCTGAAGATAAGAAGAGCCACAATTGCAGATAACGTTACTGCACCAGCAATTGTCCCTAGGATAATACCAGCCAGTGCTCCCTTGCTTATCCCTGAACTTTTATTGGGGCCAAACAACACTGTGACAATGATGAGCAGTATGAGAATCATCATATAGTAATATTCATACACTTAAATCCAAAAAGAAAGCATTCTGGCAGATCATAAGTAGTTTCTGAGACTCACTATCCCTGTAAGGACCTACAAGAGGGAAGTCGAGCAGTTCATAAGGTCCGAAAAGTTCATTGTCTGAAACAACCCATCCTGTGAACATACTATAAAGACGTTGAACCTCGCTTTCATTGAAAGTAAGGGAGCTTTTGTTATCAATGGGTTCCGGAAAAAGCTTCAAGTTCATTTTCAGTCGAAGTCCTTCCCATTCAGGAGTGCCAATATTAACCTGGTTATTCATTAAAGTATAATTGGATGCCAGGAAGTTCTCAAATCCTGTCTGGAATGGAGGAAACTCGTAAAACCCAGGACTTTTCAGTCGATAATCAATGAGCAAAGGCGCTGCACAAAAACACTTTACAGAAGATGTTTTGGAATATTCATAAGGAGGAAGGCATTCTTGAGGGGGACAGTTAGCAGTTGAGTCCGTCAGACTCAAGTGGCTCGTGTCATTGTCACTTGCAGATCCACAGAGATGAACTAGAGTGTTATTGGAACAAAGAGGATTTCCCACAAGCCTGAAAATCAGCAAGGTTCATATAGTCTCATAATTAAGTCATAAATGTATGATTAATTTGATGTGGAACAAAATTCAACCTTTGGTAAAAGAATACCACTCCTTACAAAATCCATAACAATAAGAGTGAAGACAAGATTCTCCATTACCCAGATTTTGGTTCCAAGAGCAAAGCAACTTTAGAATCATACCTGAGTGTGATGTTAGGGGGGAGATCAATAGTGCCTGATATGCCTGAAAGACTATTATTTTGAAAATCCCTGCAATGTTCAAGATCACAAAACCATGCTCGGTAAATAGAAAGTAGCAAAGTCTGTATGTGAGGAAGATTTTGGAACTATCGTATAGGGTCTTACAAGATGAATCTTTCTATTCCATTTGAAGTCCTGTCCTGCCAAATGGTGGAAGGAACACTGCCATTCAACAAATTGTTTGAAAGTGACCTGCCATGGGAAATCATATATAATAACAATCTATTATCCTGTAACTGAGATAATTAGCAATATCAAAGAAACAATAACATCTCAGCCGAGAAATCTAACAATTTGCAAGTGTGATAAGTTGGTAAAGAGTTTATTTCATTTCACTCATAGTATTCAAAATAGCTTGATGTCGATGAAGAAGGAAAACGAACAAGACAGAAGACAACTTACAATAATTGAAGATTTGGGAGAGCAGAAAAGTTGGATGGAATATTTCCAGTTAGCTTGTTGTTTGACAAATCACTGCACAATTCCTCAGAGTCAAGCATGATAGGTATAGAATGCCAAGGTATCATATTCTTTAGATTTGTCAAAACTTAAAATACCAGTAGACGGATCACAATTGGAATCTAAATAATTGAATGATTAATTAGTATATTATAGATGACAGGTTATTTGAATGACAAAAATTCTTACATGGTTGTGACTCTTTCAGAAAGCTTATTAGAAGGAATTGATTCATTCAATTGATTGGAACTGAGGTCACTGAAATTTAAACAAATAGTAGTTAGTAGAAGAAATCACATACTACAGTAAACTACCATTAAAATATGTACATCTAAATACTCAAGGTCAAAAGTAATTTCTCTCAAAGAAATTTGATAATTCATCAATTATATACTGAGGTGAGGCAAAATTAGATTAACCTACAGATAAAGAAGGTGCGGTATCGTGCTAAAATCAGGAATTGGTCCTTGCAAGTTGCAGTTCCTAAGGCTCCTGGAAAAAATAACAAAGGATATTATTAATGGTCAACTTGTTAACCTTGTCATTTAACCTTTTAAATTAAGACTTCCTTTTTTGCGATTGAAGTAGAAACTTAATATAAGAGGCATGGAGAAGATGAAGAGGAGGCATCCTCCAGATTGTTGACCTTAAAAACTCCATGTTTGAGTTAGGCATTACTCATGTGTTCAACCAATTTTTATTGTACTCTTTTGCCTTTTGCTCTTATCTACTCTTCTTTCTCCCACCCTCGCCCTCTTTTTTGCCTAATACTTTCTTTTTTGAATAATTATCATTTTTACATGGAATTGTATATTAAATGACAAAGGTTTTAGCATCTTGACCACAATCTTTATACTTACGAACTCACTCACAGACAACGGATTACAAAATGTACTTACAACTTCAACAATGTTGTAATGTTGCCATATGAAACTGGAATGGTAGCCCCGCCAAAATCATTGTTATCAAGCTGACTGTGAGAACAAGATTGAAGAAATAATTTAATTACTCTGATTATTGAATAAGTAACATTTATTAAATTATCCGGTAATAATGTGTGTGTGTGTGTGTGTGTGAATTTTTATACTAGCAAAGATAGCAAATTTCATGAATTAGCATATCATGATTACTTGTATAAAAAATGGCATATCATCGTTACGATATTGAATCTTTCGCAAGGAACTCCCTCCTCTGTTTTCTACTACTGAGCACTACTAAATCCTCTTTCCCAATTTCTTCCACTCCTTGTTTTCAAACCATGAATGACATCACAAGCCAAACCACGACTAGATAGCTCGTCTAATATTTATATAGTCAAAACATATCACGATTTTGCAACATAATTGAATACACTAATACGCATCTAGCATTTAACTACAATAATTGTATCTACAACGATTCAAATTTATATAAGAGTTACCTAAAATTTATTTAATCCAAATTATAAGAAGGTTTGAAGGAAAATTAAATTTCTCTAATGTGGCCAGCTTCATAAAGACAGGAAGTGAAGGTTGCAGTGTCAAAAACTGTTTATGCACACATTAGACACGAAACCATACATTATGCGTATGCTTGGCATCTGGGAGAGCTCGGGTGGAAGATCTCCTGATAACTTGTTATGGTCAAGAAGGCTGCAGATCCAAACATACATCTCGTGAACAAGATAAAGACATGACAATTAAGGATTAAACAAAAACCCAGAAAAATATGTTAGTGGCTTCAATTAAGTCACCAGTATCTAATAACAAACTCACAGGTGAACAAGGCTTGACAAGCGGGCAAACTCTCGAGGGATTTGTCCAGTAAGTGAGTTATTGTTCATGTGACTGCTCCAATTTGAGAGGGCAGGGTGAGATAAAGCACAAAGGCGAAAAAATTCAAAAACAAAACTCAGATAAAATCGCAAAGATGGTTATTCTTAAACTGTACTTTCATGATAAAGAACTCACAAGTGCTTTGTTCTGTTTAGTTTTGCAAACGATGTAGGAATAGGTCCTGTTATATTGTTCTCATCAATCTGTATTCTATCCAGATTTGGAAGATGACCGAGCTCTTCGGGCAGATGGCCTATTAATTTGTTTCCATTCAGAAGCCTACAAAATGGTACATTTAATATGAGAAGCAAAGTAGTTAAGATATTCCGTAGATGGTAAAATCCTTGTAAATTTATAATTTAGCCAACAAATCAATTATTTCCCTCTTTGAACCAGTATTGAATTTAATTTGCTTAAAATACACATAAGTTCTGACGTGAGGAAATAAGTATAACTAGTTATTTAACATTATATTGGTGCATAGCAGGCTCTGCTCAAAAGGGAAGGCTCCACTTACAAGAGTTTCAAACTTTTGATGTTGCCAATTTCCTTTGGTATGGTCCCACCTATATTGTTCCACATAAAGTCCCTTTCAAGAGTTAAAAGAAAAGCATATATCAGCGGAAGAAGGAAATTATAAGCCACCAAAGGGTCATAATATCTAAATTGTAAAAGCGGCATCTGGGAATTTCAAATTGATAATTGTTCTCATATGTAAAGAGATTGTATTCTAGACATCAATGTAAACACAGTCTTACAATCTTTCCAGATAAGATAAATTTCCGATCTCTGGTGCCAAAGTTCCATACAAGTTCAAATTCAGTAGTCGCCTACATACAGACAAGAAAAAACATGATAAATAAAGGAGTAGCAACAAAAGGAGGATTCCAAAACAAATGTATGAAAATGGAGGCATAAAATCATACAGTTCCTGAACATGCAAATAGTTATCAGCCCGTGAACTATTGAAACAATAAACCCCTCTCCATTTAGAGGTACATGGATCTCCACCATTCCAGTTGCTCAGATTTCCATTAAGATCAATCAAACGCCCTTTGATGGCTCTCAACGCGTCAACTGCAAATCAATGCAAATGAAATCATGATACCATCAATATAACTAATACACATTGCAAAGATCAACTTTTCCATCACTTAACACGTAGCACTCATTTTTGCCAATATGCCACTTGTACATGGAACTACCAGTAAATAAATACATTTTTCAAGAAATTCTTGCATCAAAATCAATAATAACTCTGATAAGTGATAAAAACCCAACATGATCATGTCAGTATTGGCTATTGCAGTTGCAGGACAAAACTAGATATTCTGGATTTAATTGTGCTGAAGCTGCGCAGCATAATTCTGTTACAAGCTAACTTACACGTCAAAATTATATTATAACACCTTCTCTCGACTTATTGGAGAAACGCGTGGATATAATATGCAGTTATGCACCACTCCTAGAAAAGAGAAACAATGGAACACGAGATAGGAGGAACAAATACCTTCATCGGGGTCTGTGACAGAACCCTGCGCAGTAACCAGAAGCAACCAGCAACAGAACCACAAGCAACCAGCTTCATACTTCCAGACCCTCGAAAGATACATCCCGATAACTAGAAGTCGCCGGACCTCAAATATATTTCTGAAGAATCAAGTAAGCAGGGTATATTTATTGCGGTGATCACAGCAAAACAAGAAAATCAGAAGGCTTTGGATTCAAAGGGAACAAACAAATAAATAAAAACCCATTTGTGAAGCTAACGAACATTAACCTTTAAGCCGGACCTCTTGTGCCAAACAGAGCTACTCAATTTCTGAATGGCAGATGAAACCTGCTAATTCGAAAACAGGGGCAAAATAGTTCTTACTTGCGAACCGAGATTATATATGAAGCAAGTAATAACAAATGGGCTAGGATTAAAGTACCGGAAGAAAAGGTAAACGTGATCGAGAACTACCGGAGCTTGAAATCGCAACGGCGTTAAATTTCTGACCAGGTAGCACATACTGAAGGAAACGTAGTCGTTGTTGTTAATTAAGATCGCCATCCCTTTCGTCACTGAGGACGCGGTAAGGAATTGGAAAAATCAATAAAGAAAAGAAACAACCCTCGTCTAATAGGTTCATGGTTTTGACTTCAGAGATAGAGATGAGAGACATCTCCATATCACAATCAAATCAATAATTAATAACCAACAAAAAAAAATATAAGCGTTGAGTTAGTTCAACTTGGAGCGAAACATTAATAATAATAATAATAATAATAATAATATTATGTATAGAGCTTCCATTGAATATTGGGCATTTTAGGGATTTGCCAGATGGCATTTAAAATTATAATCGAATTGTCTTTATTCATAAAAGTCAATGATTTAACTGACGTCTAGCAGATGGTGCTCCAATTACTTTTTATAAATTACAAGCCACTGAAATTTTATTTTAAAATCCGTTAAAATATGTTAAAAATATTAAGTGTATACTAAATAGATTTTTTAAATATGCTCAGGATGTGTGGGAGATAGTAGGTGAGAAAAACGAGAGAGAAAAATGTAAGAGAAAAGGTAATGAGAGGGGATGTATAGGTAAAAGACAATGCATATGATCAATCAGGCTTAAAAAAAATTTTTTAAACAAAAATGTATTAAATGTTCAAACATCTTTTAAAGTATAATTTGTGAGAAACATACCTATTCAAGAATAGTTGTGGCTCGTTAAAATAAGCAAAGGGAGCATTGTTTATTGGAATGTTTTAATTAGCTAGTTTGCGTTAATTTGATTGCATGCAACGATCAGAGTTGGTGGGAGTATTTGCAATATATTAAAGCCACGGTGACAGGTCCAATCAGATAAAGTAAATGAAATACTCCCTTCGGTCCTAATTATAAGACAAAGTTGACTTTTTTGAAGAAATTAAGGAAGCCAATTAAATTACTTTAGAGTGTTTATATTTTTAGTATCATTATATTATATATTATTTTATTAGTCAAATTAATTAGTTTGGAGAAAAAATTTAAAATATAAATACTCTAAAGTAATTTAATTGACTTTCTTAATTTATCTAAAAAAGTCAACTTTGTCTTATAATTAGGACCGGAGGGAGTAATCAATATATATATATTATATATACATCATAGTAAAAAAGACCCGTATTTTCCTCTTCTGGAAAGAGAGGGTACTGATCAGATAAAAGATGATCTTTCCTATGGTATTGGTTCGGTATTGGTTCAAAGTTGATTATGAAAACTCAACGCACAGATGTATTTTATGTTTGTGTAGCATTCAAATAGACAAAAATATTAAGTCGTGTTCAACTTAATATTCCTTGCTCATCGGTCAATTCAAAAAAGAACAACAATTATTTAATCATTATTCAAAGGATTCATATGTGCTTATTGGAGAATAATAAGCTGTGGATGCGTGTTTTGTCCCCATGAGTTCAAACTAATCGCAATATTTTAAAATTACAAAATTACACGTCAAGTTAATGTATCCTCCCTTTCGACTTTAAGATATGAGATAATTGGGGAATTGATTTTAATAATAAATATAAAACATATTTCTCATATTTATTAATTTTTTTTTTCAAATTGTTCTTATTAATGCTCCATCAACCATAATCAATTAAAAGAAATATGAAAAGAGAATTAAGAAAGATAATTAAGATATATTTAAAAAAATGTGTCATATTGACTACATTAACTGAATTTTTTAATCTAATTGATTTAAATAAATAGATTTTATATTAATAAGGATCCGAGGGAATATTTCAGTACATTATATTAAGGCATGAACAAAGAACTTCTATGATGCCAAAAAAAAAAAAGAACAAAGAACTTCTATGACAATTTTATGGTAATTCAACTTGCTTAAATTTTTAAGAAAAATGACACTAAGGTCCTAACAAAAAAATGATATTAGAAAAATTCCATAACTTATCAATGAAAAATAAAAGAGAAACCATTAACAAATGAAAGGGTGATTATTGATAAGTTATATGAGGCTTTTCTAATATATTTTTATTAATTAGGACCTTGGTGTCATTTTTCCTAAACTTAAATATGTAATTAGTAATGGATTGGGATTCATCCAACCCTCAAAAATATATTTTTATATAGGTCCAGCATCCTAAAATATTTTAAGGCACAGGAAAAAAACCACAAAATGCTGTCAGATAACACGCTTGAAAAATTAAGCACTGCTAATTACTCCTTCCGGTCCTAATTATAAGATAAAGTTGACCTTTTTGGAGAAATTAAGGAAGTCAATTAAATTATTTTAGAATGTTTATATTTTTATTTTTTTCTCAAAATTAATTAATTTGACTAATAAACTAATATATAATATAAGAATACTAAAAATATAAACACTCTAAAGTAATTTAATTGGCTTCCTTAATTTCTCCAAAAAAGTCAACTTTATTTTATAATTAGGACCGGAGGGAGTACTTAACAATTTATGTCCTTGCTATAAAATCGTCAAATGCTTGAAAAAACAGGTCCGCTTATAAAGTCATCATCGCTATGATCCATCTGAAGAAAACTATTCTATTTTAGTACAGTGCGAGGGAAGAACATTGTTTCAAGCAAGAGTAATGAACATCTACCCGAGTCATCTTTTTGAATTGTATCGTCCGCAGACTTTTTATCCTCAATTCAATTGCAGGCGTTTTTTCAGAATTAAAAATTCAGTGTAAACTCAATTTTAGACGGTTAAGGGTATGTTTGGGAAGCCATTTGGGTAAAAAAAAAAGCTCATCTGAGGGCTAAAAGCTCCAAAAACTCATTTGATGTGTTGGGGAAAGCTTTTGGGATGGCTGAGTTTATGAAGCAAATGGAGCTTTTATGAGAAGCTCATCCAAGTTACTTCTCTCAACTTTTATGAAAAAAAAAAGTCACTTCTGACACCGCCAATCCAAACACTAATCACATCTACAAAGCTTCTTTTTTTCTATATGATTTTTCTAAAAGCCCATCTGTAAAAAAAAAGCTCCTTCTCTACCACTAATTCAACCAGGACTAATTGTTAAAGCTGCATTGTTTTTAATGCCGACGTATATCAAGTTAATGATGTACGATAATTGCATAGTCAAATATTTTGAAATTAAAACACAGGACTGAATCAATTTCCTCCCAGCACAAAGTTTAATTTGAGCATGACCCAATGGCATACGCACTAGTGTCGAGCTCGGTACGAAGGCCCAGGCTACAAATTTAGCCCAACTTGATGGCCGTTGACTTGAAAGTTGAAACACAGACAAAGTTATTTATCCAAACTCCAAAACTTGGCAAAGCTTGCGCCAGAGGTGGGCTCAGGGTGAAAAGATTGATTTATAATTATAAGATTGTGAGTTCAAATTTTATAGGAAAAATAATACTCAAGTCCCACATAAAAGAAAAAATATAAAAAAGATCACCTGAAGTTGTCAATAACACCTCTGAACTTGTCAATTGAAGCCCATGAACTTATCAATAAGATCATTTCTTAATTTTTTCTCTGGTGCAAAACCTGAATATAATTCTCCCAATTTTATACCTCTGAGAACCTTATTGATAAATGATCTGTAAATATCTTTATAAGCGTTTTTTTATATTTAAAGATATGTTATAACCCTGATGTGCCGGTGGCTCTTTACCAAGAAAAAAAATGCGGCAAAGCTCGAGATCAGACCATGTCAAATCGCGGTTACAACTTTCCAGCATGCGTTGAAAATATTTTTAATTTCAATGCGTTTGATTGGATGAAACCGCATTTCTTCAGCCCAAAAAGTTTTGTTTGGCATATTTTAACTGACATAGTGCGTGTTTGGAATAGCTTATTTTTGGGCAATAAGTGCTTATAATTCGTGATTCACGGTATACGAGGTAAGTATGTGAGAGGAGTTTTTTCTCGGCTTGCGTAATAAGGGCTTATTTCCTGTACAAAAAGCTCAGCCAAACATGCACATATACAACTAAGGTTCTAAAATCCGAATAAGTCATAGGATTGATAAGGGTATTAGGTTAAATGTCAGTGGATCAAACTAGAACCAAACTGAAGCTAATTTGGGGTAAACCGGTAATAAATTGAATATTTTAGGTTTATTAATATAAAATTTAAAAAAATAAAAAAAAAATACTGAAATTGTTTCATGCTCGATTCACCAGTTCCCGAGTCGAACTAATCCGGATTTCAAAACATTGTATATAATTACTTGAGATGAGATGTGATGTGATACCTTATTCTTAATATAAAATGTTGTTAATAATGTAAATTACACTATAAATAAAATCTTATACTAATGGTCGAAGGTAGTCTCATGCTAATTGCTTTATAATTGCATGTTCATTTTCTCTCTCCATATTTTCTTCAATATATAAGGAAGGATAACTTGTGTGGCTTTGCTGTTAATTTTTACATCATTGGAATACTTCTTCAAGTCTTTAATATAAGATATATTTATCTAACTTGGTTAGATTAAAAAAATTAATTAATATAACATATATTTTCTAAAACATTTTAGTTATATTCTTTAATTTTCTCATTTCCTCTCTTCATCAATTATTATTGATGGAGTATCAATATAAACAAATTAGGAAACTGTTGATAAATATAAAAAATATGTCTTATATTTATTATCGAGATCAACTCTTTAAATATCTCTTATATTTAGAACTAAATGGAGTAATTATATATTTGTAATACATTATAGCCTCTTGACACGTCGAACAAATGCCTCATTTTGAATAGGTCTGATCAAATTAAATATCTTTCTATCATCTCAATTCAGGTTGATTCTAAAATACGAAGCACGTTTGGTTCTGTACATCTATTTACGTAAGTAGCATTCTTTCTTTCGTTCTCTTTTTTTGACCTGGACTACGTAGCATTCAAATAAACGAAATATTAAACCGTACCTGTTCAGATTTGTTCACCCTGCTCATCGCTTAATTAAAAAACGAACAATTAATTAATAATCATTCAAAGGATTGATGCGTGGATATTGTAGAATAACAAGGATGTTACACCACATTTATACATATTATATAGCATGATGTCATGGCGAGAAAACAGAACTTTTCCTGCAAAACCGACACGTATGAGTTTGAACTTGGGTCATTAGAAAATTGCAAGTCTTGTCGCATACACAGCTAGAAATGTTCAAGCAGGGAGATGTTTAGGTGGCTAATCACATTTAAATACATAGTCAATTAATGTGTCGCGTGGTTTAGGTAGCTACGATGGCAAGTTTGCCGAAAGTAAATTTGAATCAGTAAGAGTAAAGCATGTGCTTCTTAATTAGGAAACGAGCATGCTTCTTTACGTACGTATAATCTACCCGTGACAATTTATTCATCTTGATTAAAAGATCTGTCATGTACGTTGGGGTAGTTAAAACCACTCGTATTAATTTTAATGGACTACAATAGCACACGATTTCCAATAGTGACGCAGAAGCTATGGGCGTGACCCTATGAAACAGTGCCGTACTTGACGAAACTATAACTTCAAATCGAGTAACGAATGAACTTGATGAGCTTTGAGTTGAAACGATAGGAGCCTGTAATGAAGCTGCCAAAGTTGAAATTTGTGTGTCATATCTCAATTGGTACGTACAGTTCACACTAGGCAAGTTATTAATTAATTGCATCACTAAAACATCACTGTATATAGTAGTCGCTCTGTCGTGTGTATTTTGATTACGGGTTGGACCTCGTATAGTCTTATCTGACAATCACAAGTTATTCTCATCCGTACTCAAAGGAATAAAGGTTAGAGAAAACCCCTATAAAATATATTCGAAATAGAAAAATCCTATATCAATGTGTCGAAATTATAAAATCTCATGTCAGTATTGTATCAGTGCGGAGGAGAAATTTGGAATTTTAAAATCTCGGTGAAAAGACGAATGTACCCTTCAACTGTCTCCCCCTCTCCGCTCGAAATAACAACACCTCTCTCTTGATTAACAACACCGCATTCTACATTAACAACTCTGTTTTATTCTTTCACATCTTCTTATATCAAAATATGGTATTGTTAATGTAAAATATGGTGTTGTTAATAAAGAAACGGTTGTTATTATTAGCCTTGAAACTTAAATTATGCAGTTGTGAAACAAGAAAATTGAGTTGTTAATGTAGAATATAGTGTTGTTAATATAGAGATCGATGTTGTTATTATGAACAAGAAAGTCGAGTTGTTAACATACAATACGGTATTGTTAATAACGAAACCGATGTTATTATTGTGAAAGTAGAAAGCGGTGTTGTTAATCAAGAGGGAGGTGTTGTTATTCTGAGTAGAGAGAAGAGAACAACTGAAGGGCAGATTTGTCTTTTCGCCGAGATTTTAAAATCCCAGATTCCTCCTCCGAATTGATACAGCATTGACCTAGGATTTTACAATTTCAATGCATTGATTTGGGATTCCCTATTTCTAAGATAGTTTTTTGGGATTTTTCCTAGAGGTTATTCTCATCCGTATCATAGATGAAGAGTACCGTTGGTTTCCATCCATTTGATTAGCACATAAAAGAGAGAGAGAGGGAGAGGAGAGAGTAGAAAAGAGGTTTTTCTCGTAAGTCCCAAGTACTCCATCTCTCTCGCCTGTTTATAGTAAGGTACTGAAAGTCAGATCGGATATGAATCAATTGGGGTACTAGTGGGTCAGATAGGAGTTAAATCAGAGTTAAACCGAGGCCATACCTGTGAGGAAGTAAATATTTCAGGCTTAGTTATATGTAAAATAAAAAAAAAAAAATATTTAAACAAAAATAATAAAAAATGGGTGAACCGATCCGTACGATTCACCCACTGGACCGGACCTGCTGAACCATTGGTTCACCAGTTCACAGGTTGAACCGGCCGATCCGGTCCAATTTTTCAAGCCCTAATTTATAGTTGCAAATCAAAGAGGGGAGAGACACATACACACCAGAAAACACATCCCTTGAAGATTGGGGAGACATAACAAATAGAACGAGTCTCTCGGCCAAGCGTTTGACAGGTACCACGTTTAACTCGCACGCAGGGGGAAAATTGCTAGATATCAACTACATTTACTTTCCAGGGGCCCGTTATTGTGCATGCAAATCCACCACTCTTCTATACCTCTTTACAAGCCTAAGACAATATAATGATATATATAGGCTTGCACTTTTTTATTCCCAAGCAATATAGGACTTGTTTCTTTGATACACCCACTCAAATATTCATATTTTACAATATTATTGACCACCCACAAGATCAAAAGGCAATCGATATTTATTATTCAGGCTTTTATCCATAACACACACAATTTACTCTTTGTATTACCTCCCGTATAACAGACAGTTAATTTTTTTAGTTAAGATTAAGGAAATTAATTAAATTACATTAAAGTATTTATATTTATCATTCTTCTTTAAATCAACTTGCTTAGCTTATAAGCTGATATATAATCTAATGATGTAGAACATATACTATAATTGAATATCTTATTTAGCTTCTGTAACCTCTAAAAAAAATCAACTAACTTATTAAAGACTAGAGAGAGTATATGATTTTTAAGTAATTTCCAATACCAGATTATCTTGAGACGACACGGAGGGTGTTACTTGGGATGGACCGGGATACCCCAATCCCGGTTCTCAATTGTTTTTGGCCATGATGCAAATAGTACCGAAACGGGACTGGGATGAGACTAAGAAATCCCAGTAATTTTTAAAAAAAAACTTAAAAACTATCACTATATTAATTGTATTCTTCATATTCTATTATTTAAAATGATTATTTAACAATTAATAAGGTCATAATAATTACATAAATTGATATAGATTTGAAGAATAGCATATCATCATCATCATCATCATCATCATTATACAATAAATAGTTAGGATTAATATTACGACATATGTGGTTTAACTTTAACTAAAGATGTGATACATATCTTATTAAATGATAACTTAACTTATGGGGTGAAGAGAACAAAAATAAAAATATAACTTAATTTATGAGATAAGAAAATTTAAAACAAAACTGGGATCGGGATCTCAAAGTTGATCCCGATTCCTAGACGGGATGAGAGATTATAGGATCAAAATACCTAAGACTGGGTTGAGCCGCCGGGGATGCGGGTACTTTGAATACTCCTACCGAAAAGCAATAATTTGAAGCTTCTGGCAAACGGAACTTTGAAATCTGTGTCAACAAATATCCAACCAAGCTAAGCTTGAAATCAAACCCAGGAGAAGAAATCAAACCCAGGAGAAAAAATCAAACCAAGAATAAACTATCTCCGAAAGAAGAGACAGCAAGGGAAGAGAAAGAGGCTGAGTCCATCAGATTCATATGGGCTTGGGTCCATATAAGACCCTCACCAAGATAGAACCCCCGGCGTGAGAAGCAACCCACTGGACCTTCGTTTAGCACACCTTAGCACGTGTAAGTCCCTGCTAGCACCATGAATTTGGGGCCCAAATTCTCCCTATGTCGATGTCCTACCCGCCTGTCCCCGCGAAAACTTCCTTCGTCTGACTTCTTATCTTAGCCACGCCTCTTCGAGTGGCCCAAACATCCTTAAGACCCACTTCCTCATCCACCATATGCACATACGCCCACCATGCCCCACAACTACTACGCATATGTGCCTTCCCTTCGCCATCCTCTATTATTTTCCCCCCCTCTCTCCTTCATGCATCATTTTCCCTCACCTTACTTCAAGTGATTTTAGCTCTATGAGCTAAACTAAATGCATGAAAATAAAAACGATGTCTTGTAAAATACATAAGAACCTTTTCTATGAATGGATTTCCTTCCCACCTATCGATTCATAAATATATCTTCACAATTCAATTATCTTTTTCCATAGTACAGTATATTCTCTCATACTGAATTCCAAAGAGGAAAAGAAAACGACGTTACAAGATAAGGATGGTAACAAGTATGAATCATTGGAAAAAGTCTCAATTCTCAATCCAATAGTAACTAAGTAGCATATTGTATATTAAATTTCAGCTTCCCTTTGATGCAGAAAGTATTTGTTAAGGTTTAAATAACGACACCGATGCAAAAAATTCCTTTCAGGATGGGGGAATAAATCTATTAAAAGGTTTAATAGTTAAGGGGAGAAAAAAACTGGTTGGGAGTTACAACACTTAAATCCCCACAATCAAGATAAAGGCATAGGGCTCCACCATGCTAAATCCCTACAAACCTCCATTCTTCCGAATTATCAAATCTCTTTATTAACTAAACCCATAACATAACCTTCATTTTATTTGAACTACTGCTCTGATCTCCTCTGGTTGTCACCTTTAGCCACCACAACCGAACTACCTTCTATGGCGGACCACCCAAACACCACCAGACTCTCCCTAGCCATGGAGAGAATCGGCCAATGGTACTCTTCTCTGGCCATTCTAACCCTCAAGAGTTTAGTTTCTATATGCGTGTATATTCCTCTGATGAAAAGAAACGATGCATATCATATAAACCGTACTTGCATAATGAATTAACTCGTGTTTTTTGACAAGGTTGTCTCTCAAGATTTACCCTCTGATCTTATTGTTGAAGTCGGAGACATAAGCTTTCCCTCCTTAGGGTACCAGAAGCGTTCTTCCTTCTCTGTTTTTATGGTCTGTGATTATGTCCTTGTAACTAAATTTTCTTTTTTCTTTTTTTATTGGATATAAAGTTCATGATGGCGTCCAAGAGCAATTATATTAGAGAATTGATAATGGAATGCGACCCCAGTGAGCTAACCATAATCGACTTCTCCAAGATACCTGGAGGGCCGAAAATCTTCGAGAAAGCAGTTAAATTCTGCTATGGAGTTACCTCTTAGATCACGGTTTATAACGTCGCCACTCTGCGTTGCGCCACCGAGTACCTCAAAATGACAGATAAGTATTGTCCCAATAACCTTATCGGCCGTACGGAAGACTCCTCTCTCAAGTTGCCTTGTTCAGCTTCACCGGAACCGTTTTAGTCCTTAAATCTTGTCGAAAGATTAAGCCCTTCGCCGATTACCTCAACCTCGTTAAGCGATGCGTCGAAGCTGTCAGTTTCAAGGCCTGTAGTGAAGCCAATTTCCCGAGCCGGTCACTATCACACTGGTGGGCAGAGGAGCTTGCTGTTTTGGACTTTCATTCCTTCGACCAAGTCATCACCACTATGAAAAAGCGAGGAGCTAAATCGTTCACTATAGCGAGCGCGTTGGTTGAATACATCGAGCAATTATTCCGAGAAGAAGTAATCCCTAACCAATCCTCTCTCCGGAGTAAGTCGCCAGAAGACGGAACCAAACTGGGCGAGATTCTTCAATCCATCGTCTCCCTCTTCCCCAATGAGAAATTAGCTTTCCCAATCAGCCTTCTCAGCCATGTTCTCCGATGTGAGATTACGCTCAGAGCATTGACTAGCTGCATAAGCGACCTCGAGAAGCGGATGTCCGTGATTCTCGAGCATGTGACGGTCGATGACCTTCTGGTCCTGTCATTCACCCGCGACAGCAAAAGGCTGTTGGATCTCGACAGCGTAAGGAGGGTTATCTCGGGATTCGTGGAGAAGGAGAAGAGCGTGGATGTTTTCAACATCGGCAAGTTTAAAGAGGCGTACTCCAGTGGGATACACCGTGTGGCCAAAATGGTGGATGCGTACCTCTCCGAGATCGCTGTCTACAGTGAACTAACCATCTCCAAGTTCAACGACATTGCTATTCTCATTCCCAAATATGCTCGAAAAGTTCACGACGATCTCTACCTCAAGGTACGGGATAAAAACTCGATTGTCGTTACAAGACGACGTCGTTTTTATGTTACCAAAACGCCACTGTTTTTGTTTGTTTGATTTTGTAGGCTCACTCGAATCTAGACGAGATAGAGCGAGAGAAGGTGTGTAGCGTGATGGACCCACTGAAGCTATCATACGAGGAGCGTGTGCATGCGTCGCAGAACAAGAGGTCGCCGGTGCAGATTGTGCTTCACGCGCTCTACTACGATCAGCTGAAGCTGAGGAGTGGGGCGGAGGAGGCGGCGGCGGCCACGGCGATGATTCAGATGCCAACAGATGTATCACTGACGAGGGAGAACGAGGAACTGAAATCGGAGCTATTGAGGATGAAGATGTAGTGATGTTCTAATCGGAGATTCATCGCAAGGGGAACGACGTCGTTGGGTAGCGGAGGGTCCGAATCTGTTCCAAGCAAGTCCACGTTTTTGTCGTCACTTTAAGAAACTAAGCAAGCTGAACCCGTTCAAACATGGGTCAAAGGATACGTCCAATATGGTTATATGGATG
This sequence comes from Inga oerstediana, assembly GCA_963210345.1. NCBI lineage: Eukaryota > Viridiplantae > Streptophyta > Magnoliopsida > Fabales > Fabaceae > Inga > Inga oerstediana. Next base: position 11,370,364 of record OY723405.1, on the reverse strand, counting down.
ACGGGTCTATGAACATGATCAAGCCCAGAGGTAGAAGATTCTCGATCTCCTAGACTGTTCATTACTCCCAAACACCACAAACAAAGAACAAAAAAAACAGTCTTGTTGAACGAAGTTACTGAGTTAGGCCGATCAGATATTTCTTAGTCAGGGGTCTTCTTTACAAAGATTCAATGAACGTAATGTGTTGTTTCATAAGGTGAAAAAATGCAAATAACTACGAGTGTGCCGCATTACGCGTTTCTTGTACCTTGTTGGATTTTGATATGATGTTTTGTCATGTTCTACGACTAATTTTTTGGCAACAATAAGTTGTCATAATGTCATGTATGTGATTGCGTATACACGTTATAATTTAAACTCTAGTATCTTGGATGTTGAGAAATAGTGGAAAATTATATCTTGTTAGACCGACATTAAATTAAATAAAAAAATAATAACGCAATGAAGAGGGTACCTAACTGGTAGAACATAACATTGTCTGCGGACCTTCAAACTCATTTCTCACTGGTGTGAGAACTGAACCAGCGAAATCTACCCTTGACGAGGGAAATGTCTACCCTTTGCAAGGGACAAGAAGCTATGACCTCTCTCTCACATATTGAACGTGTCACTCCTAAATCTCTTTCTGTCAAACAAATGAGGTTAATATATCATGAAAGCAACCTAATCCATCAGATAAGCTCGAATCAGATCCATGAATATTGCCACAACAAACTAAATGCTTACACACACAACCAATGATACATATCACTCAACAGAACTAGTAATAAATATGGCTCAATAGGCTTAGTATAATCAGATGACATATTAATGACAACACGGCATACGTTTTTGTCCTCACTGTTTCACTAACTCATATAAACTTCCACGTAGTTAAGAAACTAACAACATTATAGATTATAAATATGGTGATATGAATCTCCTAAGCAGTATTTGCTTTGGGTTGGTGGGGATTTCTGATACCCAACTCCACAGACTTGTCTTGTGTCGTGGGGCTTTCAGAATGTGCCAAGCTGTCACGATACATGAAGTAGAGTAAGAGTTGGATTACCCCTAAAGCAGCACCCACACCATTAGGCACCTACAGCACCAAAACCAAACAAACCAGCAATATATAGTTACGTACTTCGTTTTGTAGTACACTCTGCATATGTTAAATAATAAAAAGAATAATGGAATAAAAAAAACGGGGCTTACAGCAACAAAAGGGTCCCTGCCAAGGAGGCCAAAGATGAACCAGGAAGTGCCACACAGAAACACAAACAGCGACACCAAGAACGGCATGTATTCTACGCTCTTTGTTTGTATTACTATTCTCTGCATTTCATCGTCACCATGCCAACCTCCTCAGATTACTTATATATATGTAAAGTACTAGTAGTAAATTACTGTTTGAGCAACAATAAGAGGGCACTTACAATGATGGAAAGGGGCGATCCGTACATGAAGATGGAGAATATGGCGGCGGCGAGGCCACAGAAGAACATCCTGCGCTCGCCGTGAAATGCCAAGAGTGAGGTGACGACCACCGCTGAGAACACCGCAAGCACGAGCACAAAGAGGCCAACAATTTTAAGCCTCTCCTTCTTCGATGCGAAAACGATGAACGTCAACACGTACCCGGTTTCAATGATCACTCCTGTTCCATTCACTGTGGATAACAGTATGTTGTGTGGCGACACAAATGGCAAACCATACCTGCACTCTCAAGTCTCCACATCATTAGAAAAGGGTACGTGATGATCTTTTTTTTTTCTTTGCCATGGATTCATGTCTTGTTTTACAAATGTTACCAGGCAGAGAGGAGACAGTTGAGGAGTGTTAAGACGTAAGGAACGCCGGAGAATTCCTCTGTGGATCTTTTCTGCATAATCCTCTTGAATATCATACTGCAACCCGAAAAAGGTAACATTTTTCATCCAAAAAGAGTAATAAGTCAAGTGAATACTAAAAGAGAGAAGGAGGGAGGACAGTGAAGGAAGGAAGTGATGCATTATACGTACACAGGAGCCAAGTAGAGAAACAGAGCAGTAGCATTTCCTGCAACAATAATGCAAAACAGAGGAATGAGAAACAGGGGAGAGAACAATCCCTACTGGAAAAAGCATGGAGACCCACCAAATATTCCGACTATGAAACGCAAGAAATCCATGATGCTCAGAGAATGATATGGTCCTTGACGAGAAAAGAGAAGAAACAAGCGGTCAGTTATGTTGGGAAAGAGAGTAACAAGGTGATAATAGTGTGTTGTTTTGGGTGTAACTGTAAATAGAGATAACTGCTTCTGCCGAATTTGTGAGCGAGACTCGGAACCGTTTGCTTCACAGTTATGCAGTGACATTAGGTGCGTGGTTATCTGCTTTGGTTTTCAGCCGTTAATGGGCATTTGCAAGTTTTGTACCTTCCAACTCTCTCTCTCCGAGACATAGAAATCTGTTTTTATTCAAATGAGATTGCCATATGATTAATTGATTAATTTTCGGTTTGGATTAGCGGTAGGAAAGTGACTTTTTTTTAATTATCCGATTTTTAAAAAAGTGAGGTAGGAAAAAAAATGAAAATATAAATGTGATTTGTGTTTGGATTAGCGGTAACAGAAGTGACTTTTTTTTTCTAACTTTGAATTTGTTTGGATTAGAGTTTGAAAAGCCCGTTTAGATGCAAAATGACTGAAAAGAGCATGAATCATATATATATATATATATTATTTGTATATATTATGATAACTGAAGTGAAAAATTAAATTAAAATTAAACTTTGATAAAATACAATAAGTCATATTAATTTATTTTTTGGAACATTATTACATAATTAATCATTAATTTGAGGACTAGAGAAAATTACATAAAAGTACCCCATAATTTATGAAAATTATAAGTGATGAACAAAAGGATCGGGGAAATCATAGAAAAGGACCCAAATTTGTCATAAACTACATTTCAACCCTAAAAATATTTCAACAATTTTCAATTTAATCCTCCTTATAATCTTTTAAAGTTTGCATAGAAGTCCCTGGTCAAATCTAATTTGACCAAAGCATCTTCTCCTTCCTTAGAACACTCAAACCAGCAAAATGAACCAATGAAACAGAGCATCTTCTTCTTTCTTCATGGAATGCAATGGTCACTCTCACACACACACATATATATTATTTGTATTGATGGAAGAGATATTCGAAGCTCAGTGGAGAGAAAAGCACCACAAAGGAGCGTTCCAAAAAAACCAGGTAGTGATCAAAGTGCAGTGGACATTAAAGCTTTACCAAACGGTGCAAAAATGTCTGAAGCACTTTTTTAAAGCAAAACGTGTGAGGAGACATGGCAACCGTTTTGCCAAACAGACTCTAATACTATGTCCTCTCTAACTCTCTTTTATACAGGACCCACTTTACAGGACAGGAGGTGGTATATGTTTGTACATTGACGGGTAACCAAACTGGACAGGCTGGCCTTCAACTAACATATGCGATCAGCTTTTATAGATGGGTAGGGCCACATTTGCTTAATTGCTATGGCCTTCGTTGAAGGAATAAGTGGGCTTTTTGGTGGGCCTTAAAGAAGTTTAAAACCTATTGAAAATAGATAATGGCACGACATCCGGTTTAGATCTATATTTATTTTTCAAAAAATTATTTTAATGGGTATGGAATCTAAAATAAAATTTACCTTTTAACTATATATTTTAAGAAAATATTTATTTTGAATAAAAAAAAAATATGATAATTAAATTTAAGCTCTTCAAATTAAATATGGACTATTTATATATGATAAGGTAAGCATAGCATCCAAACTATTGACTCATCACTAAAAAAAAAAGAAGAAGAAGAAGAAAACTAGCTGGCTCAGTAAGTATGGTGCTAGTTTGAGTTAGTGTTCAAAAAGTATGTTCACATAAAACGAAACAAAAATCTTCTTATATATTTATCTCATACACTATAAATCACATTAGAAAAGTAACTTCTACCGCTAATTCAAATATACACTGACCTACTTTTTGCCTCGTCTTGAGAAAAGTATATAAATTTTTTAATAATTAACAGTAATAAATCATATATTGGAAGATTATTTTCAAACTTCTGCACAATAAAGCACATTTTTTCATTAAACCACTAAAAATGGAAAAATATCAAAAAAAATAAGTTAAAATAGTGAGAAGACAAATCAGGGGTTCAATATTATAAATCTCAAGTTGGATTTATGGGGGGAATATGGGATCTACAAATATTTCTAAATGTCCAATCTACGTCTAATAGCATTTGGTGAGATCAAGTTGTTGATATGTATACTGAAACTATTAATTGCAATTTTTAAGTTGTTATTCTTTATACCTAGGTTGATTACATATCGCAATTACTAACTTATATATACATATTGACAACTTAAACTCCCCAAATACCAACAACCTTATAGGTAATATATTGAAGCCCTATATGTAATGTATTACTGACTACTTATGTACATAGAATAACAACGTAAGAATCGTAATTAACAACTTTAATATATAGATGGATAACTTCAGCTCTTCAAATGCTGTCAAGGGCAAATTGGTCATTTAAAAATATTTATAAATCTCATATTCCTTTTACAGATTTGATTTAAGATTTGTGATATTAAACTTTTTGAGCTGTCTTTTCTTTATTTTAAACGAAATTTGTTGGATTTTCCCATGAAAAAATAGCACTATAGAATGCACAAACACTTAAAAAAATCCACAAGTTGGCAAAAAAAAAAAAAACATCCACAGGATCATTAAACAGAAAAGATAAGCTTTCCTTTCGGCCCAAGATACAAGTTACGTGAGTTCTGGTAAAAAAAAAAACGTTAAGTTATGTGGCACGTGGGAGAATTTTCTCTGCTCAAATAAGCATCCCCTGACCCTCGCATGCCAAGTCCGTTTCTGGCAAAACCTGAAATCAAAAAACCATAGTTGGGTTGTTCTGCTTCCTTTCGTTCCATCTCTCGATTCGGAAAAGCCATATTTCGCAGCCATGGCAGCCTCGCCTATGGTCATGGACCCTAAGCCATCTTCGGAAGTACCTCCTTTTCTGCCCTCGACGAGATCCGATTACCTTCAAGGCTTCGGCGATGGGACCTCCGACGAAGACGATCTCTACAGTCGCCTTAAGTCACTCCAGCGCCAGTTGGAATTCATTGACATTCAGGAAGAATACGTCAAGGATGAGCAGAAGAATCTAAAGCGCGAGCTCCTTCGAGCCCAGGAAGAGGTGAAGAGGATCCAGTCTGTGCCGTTAGTCATCGGCCAGTTCATGGAGATGGTGGACCAGAATAATGGAATTGTAGGCTCTACGACAGGATCAAATTACTATGTTCGCATTCTTAGCACCATCAACCGCGAGCTCTTGAAGCCCTCGGCATCGGTCGCTCTCCACCGCCACTCTAACGCTCTTGTGGATGTTTTGCCGCCTGAGGCCGACTCCAGTATCTCGCTCCTCAGTCAGTCTGAGAAGCCTGATGTCACTTATAATGTAAGTTTAATCACTGTCGTAATTGCTGCGTGATTAAAATTTTTTGCTTCAAAAGTGAATTCTAGGGTTTCGTTATAACTCAAAATTAGCTTCTTTATTGCAATTCAAAGCATTCGAAAGAAAGAAAGACAGAGCAAAGAATTTCAGTTACCATTTGATCAGTGTTCATTGCAGCGCACATGAAAAAGTTGATTCTCCAGCGTTCTGCTGTGTAATGATCACTTGCAGAGTTTGGACTTGCGTCAATCCTGGACATATTGATGCTATAGTATTGTTTGATTGGAATTTGTTACGTAAAAGGCGAATTGTAGTTTTTATTGTTAATTATCCAGTCTTTTATTGCTATTCAAATCTTTATTTGGAGGGGGAAAAGATTTCCAGTTACCGCGTGATTTGCATTTGTTGAAGCTAGATGAGAAGTTAGGATTTTGGGCATTCCGCTGCATAGCTATCATTCTCAAAGTGTGAATTGGTGTTAATCCTGGAGATATTGGTCCATTAGCAGCAGTTTATTCTTATTGTTTGGAAACTAATGCTGGGACCTGCGTTAAACCTCTATCCCATTGCTTGGTCAGTTATCCTTAAGGTGGCAAAGGAAGTTGTAGCTTGAACTGCGCTGAAATCTTGAATATCCTTTCATCCCCAGCCAGTGCAAGAAATGCATTTTGTATTACACTTGTTAGGCTTTTTGTTTAGCATGCGCACTATGGTCTTCTTAAGATACTTTTATATTTGACCCTTAATTTCTAATTGTTATGATAAATTCCTTAGGACATTGGAGGATGCGATATTCAAAAGCAGGAAATTCGTGAGGCAGTGGAACTACCCCTTACTCACCATGAACTATACAAACAAATCGGTATTGATCCTCCTCGCGGTGTATTGCTATATGGTCCCCCTGGCACTGGTAAAACAATGCTTGCCAAGGCTGTTGCTAATCATACCACTGCTGCCTTCATTAGAGTTGTTGGGTCTGAATTTGTGCAGAAGTATCTGGGCGAGGTATGATTCCCAAGTCATCTGTGTTTGGACTGATGTAGATGATGTTGTAGCTTATTATGCTGTCTTGTATCATCTAAGAATATTAGCTTCATGTTTGTATTTATTAATGTAGTATTGCTCTTTACATTACAATGGCAACTTTTTAGTTTTAGGATCTTGTATACATTATGGGATTATCTTCACTGATTAAAGGAAACGTATTGGTAGCAATACTCTGTTGCAAAATTATCAATCCCATTGAAATTTTCCTGTTTTCAGGGCCCAAGGATGGTTCGTGATGTTTTTCGTCTTGCCAAAGAGAATGCTCCGGCAATTATATTTATTGATGAGGTTGATGCAATAGCTACTGCTCGATTTGACGCTCAAACTGGAGCGGATAGAGAAGTCCAGCGTATTCTCATGGAACTTCTGAATCAGGTATTTATTAAAAAAATACTGCTTTCAATGCTGTGTGTGTGTTTGTCTAATATAATATGCAATAGTGTTTGGTTTTAGACCATTCTACAAATTTCTGGTTCTCTTTGATTTTGGTTACTATTCCATGTTGGTTCTTGTTACTTAATTCTATGTTAACTATATTTCCTTATAATCAGATGGATGGATTTGACCAAACAGTGAATGTCAAAGTCATCATGGCTACTAACCGAGCTGATACCTTAGACCCTGCTCTTCTGCGTCCTGGAAGGCTTGATCGCAAGATTGAGTTCCCTTTGCCTGATAGGCGTCAAAAAAGGCTTGTATTTCAGGCAAGGCTTTCTGCATTTTAGCTTGCTTTAGTTTCATTCATGTTGCTATTCATTGTTTTGTTTGATGAGGAGAATGATATTCTCATTTGTAACAGATTTGACGGGGTTTGTGTCTCTGCCAATGGAATCTGAGTAGCTTCTTGGTTGTTGCTAATTATTTAGTGGTGTGCTTATGGACAGGTTTGCACGGCCAAAATGAACTTGAGTGATGAGGTTGACCTAGAGGATTATGTTTCTCGTCCAGACAAAATTAGTGCTGCTGAGGTTTGTTTATCTCTTATATTCTAATTTTCATATGTTTAGAATTCTCTGGCAATACCAGTTTCCTTTTTCGTAATTTCCTGACGTCAAATGGCAAATAATTAATACCTGTATCATTTTTTTTAAAAGAAATTGGCCTGTCATCTTATGAAATGGCTTGAGCCAACATTTGTTAAATATTTTTTTATACTATTAAGATTTAAATTTGACTGTGTGAGATTTGTGATGTGGAAGCAGATGATAGATTCATGTGAATTGAAAACAAAGTTCAAATATAAGCCATCATGTTAACATATAGATATTTATATTCTAAAATGATTAGATATACTTGATAGGAACCCTGTTTTGCTTGTGCAGTCTTATGATGTCAACAATAAGTTAATCAAATTAGTAAGGATTTGACCCTTTATAAGAGTGAGTTCAAATCCGATTACTAATGTGATAATCTTGTTGGTAATTCTTAGTTTTTATTGAAAGTCTAGGTAAGTTGGCTCCTGAGGCTCACCAAGGGTAAGTTGGAGGTTTTAAATGTTTTTATGGGTTAAGATGCAAATTTGTCATGGAAGTTTTCGCTGAGGAGTAATGTTGCCTGGAAGTTTTTAGGTTCAATGTCACCCGAAAGTTTTAAAACGTAGTAATATCACCCTATGTCGTTAAAAAACTAATGTTGACCATTAAAAAGTTGACTTTGACTGTTAACTTTTTAACAAAAAACGGTAACATTGCTCCATTTTAATACTTTCGGGACAATATTGAACTTAAAAAAATTTCTAGGGTAACAGTGCTCCTCCACAAAAACTTTCTGGGCTAATTTGCACCTTAATCCTATTTTTATGAGTGCTTTTTGAATTGTGAGGCCTGTCCTTACAAAATTAGTTCTCATGACGCAACTTACCTATTTTAATTTTAATTTTAGTTTATATTTCAAAGAAAACGGTATCTAAGATGGTAGTTGTGCGTGAACAGAACACGTGGAGGGGATACTATAGCATATGGAGTTAAAAAAAATGTTGGGTCACTTTCTTGTACTTTCAATTAAATATCTTTTGTACGTAGAGGGAGTAAGACACAATGTTGTCAATGTAGGAAGGATTGAACTGTGAACGAAGAACTTGCTCTGCTAAGCTGAAAATGTTTTTACAACTAAGAAGTATGATATACATCTAAGCAAAATTGAGATAATAGAATTGTTTTGATGTATTTCCTGATGAAGCTTTACCCGCAAAAAGGAAGATAAATGGCAGCAAAACAGTCACCATTGTTCATCAGAAATAGATACTTATTAATTGATCAAGGAAAAGTTAATGATACAATGTCTCATTTGATGGCATCTTGGGGATGCCTAGATTTGAGTTTTTGCTCTATTCCGGAACGAGATATCTGGATAAACAAGAACAATACTATGTTGAGATTAGATAAAGCTTTAGCATGGAAACTTATTATGACATCATTTCAATTGTTGTTTAAACAAAAACTAAAACGAGATTAATCATTGGTGTGTGCAGATAGCAGCTATTTGTCAAGAAGCAGGAATGCATGCTGTTCGTAAGAATAGGTATGTCATACTCCCCAAGGACTTTGAGAAGGGATACCGGACAAATGTGAAGAAACCAGACACCGACTTTGAATTCTACAAGTGATGATGGGAGCTGGATTAGAATTTGGAAGATTCCAGTGTTCTTGTTGGAAGAGGAAACATATTGTAATCGTTGAATGCCACTGGTTAATTCGTGTGCTGACTGGGTTGGGCCATTGAAAGCCATGTACTGCTTACAATATGTTGTGCATTGGTATTTTAGAAATCAATAGATAATTCTAAATTTTTCATTGGTTCAATTCCATTCCCATTGGATCATCCGTTCATAGTTCAGCTGCGAATTTGGCTAATTCGAGGAGCATAAACAATCCGTAAGACAACATAGGAACACATCAGAATTAGCCACTTACTTGCAGTCTAATTTAGGAGAGAGTTGTTATTGTTATTATTATGATTCGATTAGTGCTAACTTCTTATGGGAGAAGACGACTTTGTGTGCCAGAAGAAGTCGCCAACACAAGTGGCTGATGAGTGGCAGGGCTCCCATCAAGCATAGATGAGCTTCGTTTTTTTTTTTTTTGATTTTCATCATTCGGTGTCCCAGGGCCGACAGCCCCAGACTAATCCGAACCGTCAATTGTGGGCACCTCGATGGGTGGAATGGCTGGTCAGGAAATTTAACATTTTTTCATACCCATGGCGAGGATCGAACCCTCGACCGATGATTAAGGGAGGAGGAGCCTCTACCGCTCCACCCCATGCCCCTGGTTTAGATGAGCTACGTTTTGCCTTCAGTATTTTGGGGATATAAAGTAATCTACGTTAATAATTAACAGTAATAAATCATAGATCGAAAGATTATTTTCTTCTTTTTTAGACCTGAAGAAGATTATTTTGAAGATCTTTCGACTTCAACATAATTTTTTGTTGAGCCATGAAAATATAACATTATGGAATGCACAAATATGGGCCCGTTTGGTACGCAGAATTGATTTTGATGGAAATGAATATGGATATGGATACAGAAATGAAAATGGATATGGATATGGATATGGAAATGAGGTTTAAAAGTGTGTTTGGTATATCATGGAAATGAGATATAATTTTTGTATGAAAATACCAAAATACCCCTCTAAATTGAAAAATAGAAAACATCATCCACAAAATCCTATCCCAACGAAACCAATGAAGCTCGACAAGCCTTGAATCTTCACCATCGCAAATCAGTAAAACTCCACTCTTCACTAATCAATTGAGCTTGATGAAGCTCCAGAAAACTCCACTCTTCACCAAGGACCCATCTTCGCTGTCAATTGAAGCCCGTCACAAATCTAGAAGAGGAGACTCGAAATCGTTGCAAATCTGGAAGTTTATTGCTGTCACGGATATGTGCTCACTTGCACAGGTCGCCGTCGTTGGTCTGGGGTTGAAGATGAAGGTCTGCCATGGTTCATCAATGGAGGTCGAGCAAAAGATGAAGATGACGAAGTTCAAAAAGGTTGATGGTGGGTGTGGTGGGTGGAGAAGAAGGTCGATGGTGGGTGGGGAAGAAGTTCGCCGGCGGTGGCGGTGGCTGAGAAGAAGGTCGTTGGTGGGTAGGGAAGAAGGTCGCTGGCGCCGGTTGATGGAGCTAAATGATTATGCGATGGGTTGGGCGGTGATGAAAAAGGAAAGCAGAAAAATGATTTTTCTATGTGTAATTGCCAAATCTAAGCTTTTGGCATGGAAATGATTTCCATCAATCTTGATGGAATTGGCCTTCACATGGAAGCCATTTCTATATTCTTAGATTTGTACCAAACATGACAAAAGTATGGAATTAGCCTTCAATTTCATTTCTATTAGGCCAATTCCAATGTACCAAACGGGGCCATAGAGAATTTTGCGAACAAAAAGCCCAGAGAAAAACATACGAGGTCATTAATTAGGAAAGAAAATCTTTTCTTTCGATGGGTTGGATTAGGTTAAAAAAGCACTCTATTCATAAAGAAAAAGACACTTATGTTGATAAACTTGTGAGATAGTTATATGAGAACATTTTTATCTCCCAAACGTAAACATATTAAGATATGCCAAACATCTAATTAAATAAGTTGTTATTCAGGTATGCTGCTAATTATGGATCTCATAGACTTAAGATTCTCTGTGAGAAGAAACTTTTCATTCAGCTGCATTTGGATCGTCAAACAAGATCATTGAGCAGGATATCTCCAAGTTTTTAGAATTTTTCAAGTCTTATTCTGTTCCAGTTGTAACATCTGATTTCCTCTCTAATTTTTCAAAAAGCAGTTGGGGTATTTCTTATCATGCACTGTAAGACATTTTACATTACTTAATATCATTTTGCTTTTATTAAAAAAAATTAAATAAGCATTTGCTGGGTTGGTTTTTTTTTTTTGAGGCGGCGACTCCGGCTTGCTCTGCTTTCTTCCGCTCCACTCCAACTCTATTCCCCGTTGATCTACTTCTCTCGATTCTGAAAGCCATATTTCGCAGCCATGGCAGCCTCCCCTATGGTCATGGACCATAAGCCATCTTCGGAACTACCTCCTTTCATGCCCTCGACGACATCCGATTACCTTCAAGGTTTCGGCGATGGAACCTCTGACGAAGACGATCTCTACAGTAGCCTTAAGTCGCTCCAGCGCCAGTTGGAATTCATCGACATTCAGGAAGAATACGTTAAGGATGAGCTGAAGAATCTAAAGCGCGAGCTCCTCCGAGCCCAGGAAGAGGTGAAGAGGATCCAGTCTGTCCCGTTAGTCATCGGCCAGTTCATGGAGATGGTGGACCAGAATAATGGTATTGTAGGCTCTACGACAGGATCAAATTACTATGTTCGTATTCTTAGCACCATCAACCGCGAGCTCTTGAAGCCCTCAGCATCGGTCGCTCTCCACCGCCACTCTAATGCGCTTGTGGATGTTTTGCCGCCTGAGGCCGACTCCAGTATCTCGCTCCTGAGTCAGTCAGAGAAGCCCGATGTCACTTACAATGTAAGTTTAATCATATTGTCGTAATTGCAGTTTGATCAAAATTTGTTGCTTAAAAAGTGAATTCTAGGGTTTCATTATAACTCAAAATTAGCTTCTTTATTGCAATTCTAAGCATCCAAAAGAAAGAGCAAAGAATTTCAGTTGCCAATTTGATTAGTCTTTATTGCAGCGCACATGAAAAAGTTGATCCTCCAGCGTTCTGCTAAGAAATGATCATTTGCAGAGATTGAATTAGCGTCATTCGTTGAAATATTGGTGCTATAGTAATGTTTGATTGGAATTAGTTATGTAAACGACGAATTGTAGTTTTTATTGTAAATTAAACCAGTCTTCTACTGCTTTTCAAACCTTTATTTGGAGGGGAACAACTTTTTTCAGTTACCGCGTGATTAGAATTTGTTGAAGCTGGATGAAAAATTAGGATTTTGGGCATTTTACTGCATAGCTATCAACCTTAAAATGTGAATTGGTGTCAATCCTGGAGATATTGGTCCATAAGCAGCAGTTTATTCTTGTTGTTTGGAAACTATAGCTGCGACTATGATTAAACCTCTATCTCATTGCTTGGTCAGTTATCTTTAAGGCCGCAAAGGAAGTTGTGGCTTAGGCTGCTCGAAATCCACCCCAGCTGGTGCAAGAAATGCGTTTTGTATTACACTTGTTAGGCCTTTTGTAGCACGTGCACTATGGTCTTCTTAAGGTATCTTTATATTTGACCCTTAATTCCTTATTGTTATGATAATTTCCTTAGGACATTGGAGGGTGCGATATTCAAAAGCAGGAAATTCGTGAGGCAGTGGAACTACCCCTTACTCACCATGAACTATACAAACAAATCGGTATTGATCCTCCTCGCGGTGTATTGCTATATGGTCCCCCTGGCACTGGTAAAACAATGCTTGCCAAGGCTGTTGCTAATCATACCACTGCTGCCTTCATTAGAGTTGTTGGGTCTGAATTTGTGCAGAAGTATCTGGGCGAGGTATGATTCCCAAGTCATCTGTGTTTGGACTGATGTATATGATGTTGTAGCTTATTATGCTGTCTTGGATCTTTTAAGAATATTGGTTTCATGTTTGTATTTATTAAAGTAATATTGCTCTTTACATTACAATGGTATCTTTTTAGTTTGAGGATCATGTATACTTTATTAGTTATCCTTCTGTCCATGATCATAACTTGCTATTCTTGTTTAATTTACTTTGAGTCTCAGATTTAAATTATTTTCACTGATTGAACGTAACATATTGATTGGGTAGCAATAATCTATTGCAAAATCTTCAAATCCATTGGAAATTTTCTGTTTTCAGGGTCCAAGGATGGTTCGTGATGTTTTCCGTCTTGCCAAAGAGAATGCTCCTGCAATTATATTTATTGATGAGGTTGATGCAATAGCTACTGCTCGATTTGATGCTCAAACTGGAGCAGATAGAGAAGTACAGCGTATTCTTATGGAACTTCTGAATCAGGTATCTAGTAAAAAATATTGCTTTCATTGCTGTGTGCGTCTCTAATATAATATGCATTAGTGTTTGGTTTTTGACCAATCTATGAATTTCTGATTCTTCTCTTTTACTTTGGCTACTATTCCATGTTAATTCTATGCCAACTATATTTCCTTATAATCAGATGGATGGATTTGACCAAACAGTGAATGTCAAAGTCATCATGGCTACTAACCGAGCTGATACATTAGACCCTGCCCTTCTGCGTCCTGGAAGGCTTGATCGCAAGATTGAGTTCCCTTTGCCTGATAGGCGTCAAAAAAGGCTTGTATTTCAGGCAAGGCTTTCTGCATTTTAGCTTGCTTTAGTTTCATTCATGTTGCTATTCATTGTTTTGTTTGATGAGGAGAATGATGTTCTCATTAGTAACAGATTTGACGGGGTTTGTGTCTCTGCCAATGGAATTTGAGTGGCTTCTTGGTTGTTGCTAATTATTTAGTGGTGTGCTTATGGACAGGTTTGCACGGCCAAAATGAACTTGAGTGATGAGGTTGACCTAGAGGATTATGTTTCTCGTCCAGACAAAATTAGTGCTGCTGAGGTTTGTTTGTCTCTAATATTCTAATTTTCAGATGTTAAGAATTTTATGGAAATGCCAGTTTCCTTGATATCATGTTCCTGATGTCAAATGGCAAATAATTAATGCCTCTATCTTTTTTTCACCCCTTAAAAAAAAATTGATCTTCCATCTTATGAAATGGCTTGAACCGACATTTGTTAAATATTTTTCTTACACTATTAAGATTTAAATTTGATTGTGTGAGATTATAAGAGTGAGTTCAAATCCTTTCGCTGATGTGAGAATCCTGTTGGCAATTTTTTATTTTTGATAAAGTTCAGTTAAGTTGGTTCCCTGGTGATTTTAAATATTTCTATAAGTACTTTTTGAATTCTGAGGCCTATCCTAGTTGTCAGGACTCAACTTGCCTAATTGAATATTATTTTTATATTCTGAAGAAAAAGATATCTAAAATGGTAGTTGTGTGTGATCAGAACTATGAGCTTAAGAGCTCATTCATTTCATTGATACAAATACATAGATTACAATGAGTATTTATAGAAATATAGAGAATGTGAAAGGAAAAATAATGGGAACGTGAAAAAAACAGAGCAGCGCCGAGATTCGCCGAGATTGAAGGAAATGGGAGACTTTCGGTGTTCAACAATGTCAGGCCATCACACCGAAAGTCTTCCTGACTTCTAACACTCCCCCTCAAGCTGGAGAATATATATCGATCATTCCCAGCTTGCATCGAAATCCTTCAAACTTGGTTCTGCTTAGTGGTTTTGTCATGATATCAGCAATTTGTTCATCAGATCGTATGTGGGATAATCTCATAATTCCTACTTCAATCTTTTCTTTAATGAAGTGTTTGTCTATTTCAACATGTTTTGTCCTATCATGATAGACTGGATTTTTTACCATTTCAATGCTAGCTTTGTTGTCACACCACACTTGCATTGATCCCTCATGTGGAATTCCCAATTCCTTCAGTAACCTGATGATCCAAAGTCCTTCACATACTCCATTGTTAACAGCTCTCAGTTCTGCTTCTGCACTGCTTGTTGACACCACAGTCTGTTTCTTGCTTCTCCATGTAACCAGATTTCCCCACACATATGTGCAATATCCTGAGACTGACCTTCTAGTTTCCCTGTCTCTGGCATGATCTGCATCAGTGTAGATTTCAATATCTCTGATAGTGCCTTTCTTAAAGAAGATCCCTCTTCCAGGATTAAGTTTTAAATAGCTTAGGATTCTATACAAGGCTGCCATGTGTTCTTCCTGTGGTTGATGCATGAATTGACTTGCTATTCCAACTGCATGACTAATATCTGGACGTGTATGGGTCAAGTATATGAGTTTCCCAACAAGTCTTCTATATCGTTCAGGATTGACCAGGACACCATTTGGTTTGATTCTGAGGTGACACCCTTCTTCCATTGGTGTTCCTACAGGTTCTGCTCCTAACATTCCTGTTTCATGCAACAAGTCTAGGGTATACTTCCGCTGAGATACATTGATGCCCTTTTGAGTTCTTGCCACTTCCATGCCTAGAAAATACCTCATTTGTCCAAGATCTTTTACCTGGAACTCGGTTGACAAACCTTGTTTTAGTCGAGAAATGGATCCCTCGTCGTTTCCTGTAATGACTATGTCATCCACATAGACAATCAAGATAGTGACTTTGTCATTATTTCGTTTAATGAACAAAGTGTCATCTGCTTGTCCCTGAGTGTACCCAAGTCGTTTCATAGTTTTGGTAAACCTGCCAAACCACGCCCTAGGTGATTGTTTGAGCCCGTACAGTGATTTGTTGAGTTTACACACAGAGTTGTCAGGAGCTGAAATTCCATCTGGAATTTCCATATATACTTCTTCCTCTAAGTTGCCATTCAGGAATGCATTTTTCACATCCAGTTGATGCAATGACCAATCCAAGTTAGCTGCGATCGATAGTAGTACTTGGATGGTGTTAAGTTTTGCTACTGGAGCAAATGTCTCCTGATAATCAATTCCATATGTCTGGGTATATCCTTTGGCAACAAGTCTAGCCTTGTATTTGTTGATTGTGCCGTTAGGATTGAACTTAGGAGTAAATATCCACCTGCATCCTACTGGTTTCTTTCCTTTAGGAAGATCTGTAATCTCCCACGTTTTATTTTCCTCAAGTGCTCTTAATTCTTCTTCTGCAGCTTGTTTCCAATTCTGATCAGTCATAGCTTGTTGAAATGTGTCTGGAATTTTCATCTGTGCACTGTTTGCAACAAAGCTTTGCATTTTTGCAGAAAGGTTACCGTATGAAACAAAACGTTGAATTGGATGTTGAGTACACGATCTTACCCCTTTTCTTAATGCAATAGGCCAACCCAGTTCTTCAGGATTTAATACCGGATTAGAGTCATGGTCATTCCTTCGAATAGGAGAGATAGTTCTACCAGTGTTTGATTCATCTTGTAGTCTGGATTCTTCCTCTTGTCCCGATTCTGCATCCATCCCTGAATTGATTTCAACATTTGTTTCCAGTTCATTCAATGATGGAGGTTGAGACGAACTTTGTTCGGTTTCAGAATTACGGTGGACTAGGTTGGTTTGTGAGAGGTAAGGGGTCAATAACAGGTATGAGATTAGGTTGTGATGGTGATGGTTGTTCTGTATCCAAGATTAGCCATTCATTTCCAGTATACTCCCCCTGAATAGGTAATTTTGGATAATATGCTTCTTCTTCTAAGAAGATTGTATCCCTGGAGATAATAAGCTTCTTGGAAGTAGGGCAATAGCATTTATACCCTTTTTGAGTAGGGGAGTAGCCAAGAAATATACTTTTGACAGCTCGAGTACCAAGCTTGTTGCCATCATTTTTGTGGACAAAGACAACACAACCAAATACCTTAGGAGGCAATGAGTTGATGATAGAGCAAGTTGGAAAGTGTTCTTGTAGTTTTTGGATAGGGGTGTCATATTTGAGAACTTTGGAAGGCAAGCGATTAATGAGATAAGCTGCAGTGAGTACAACATCACCCTAAAAAATGTTAGGAACATTTCGTTCCATTAGTAAGGTTCGGGTTACTTCCAACAAGTGACGGTTCTTTCGCTCGGCTACTCCATTTTGTTGAGGAGTGTATGGGCAGGAGGTTTGATGATGAATTCCTTGTTGGTCAAGAAACTCGCTAAACATGTTGCTCATATATTCCTTGGCATTGTCACTTTGTAATACCTTAATGGACACATTAAATTGGGTACGTACAAAGGTATAGAAGTTTTGAAAGATCTTGGCTACTTCAGATTTGTCTTTCATTAAATAAACCCATGTGGTTCTAGTGTGATCATCTATGAAAGTAACGAACCATCTAGCATTAGTGAGGGTTTTTATTCGTGCAGGGCCCCAAATGTCACTATGGATTAGTGTAAATGGCGAGGAAGGTTTGTAGGGTTGTTTGGGATAAGAAGATCTGGTCTGTTTTGCAATTTGGCAAGTTTCACAATGAAAAGGAACAGAATTTTTATTGAATAAGTTTGGAAACAAATGCTTCATATAATCAATACTAGGGTGGCCCGAACGACAGTGCCATAAGTTTACATCATAATTTTGTGAATGAGAGCTAACCAGTGCTCTTCTTGCCTTCTTTACATCTCCAGATCTCAAGTTTGACTCTTCCAGGTAGAACAGTCCATCCCATTCTCTAGAAATTCCAATCCTCTTCCTCGATTTTAAATCCTGAAAAATGCACATATCGTTATCAAACATGACTCGGCACAGTCGTTCCTTAGTTAATTTACTCACAGATATAAGATTGACAGTGAGTGCAGGTACAAATAGGACATTGTGAATTTTCAGGGAATTAGAGAGAATGACTGTGCCAATTCCTTCAACTGTAGTGTATACTGTATAGGCCGTTAGCAACTTTGACTTTAAGATTCTCATGAATTAATTCAAGAGTTGAAAACAGTGTGCGATTACCAGTCATGTGATCAGTTGCTCCTGAATCAATAATCCAAGCATTCTCACTAGCTCGTACAGTATTTAGAGCTATAATAGAGTTACCTGATTGTACAAGGTTGATGCCTGGCGTAGAGTTAGACTTATTTTGTCTGTCTAGCATCCTGCGGAATATCTGTAGTTCCTCTTTAGTCAGAGAATGATTATCCTCAGCTTCTGACTCAGTAGTAGAGATATGGCTTTGTCTGTTACTTCCTGGTTTTCCATGAAGCTTCCAGCATTCTTCTTTTGTGTGGCCCTTCTTCCTGCAGTAACTACACCATTTGTTTCTTCGTTCGTCTTGTGGTCGTTTGCCGCCGCGGTTGTCCTTTCAATTGAGCTCGGACTATCTTGGTTTGCTGCCAGGGCTGACCTTTCAATTGGGCCTAAGTTACCTTGATTCAAGAGCTTTCTGCTTTCTTCGAACTGCACATGGTTGACAACATCAAAGAGATGTGGTAAAGGCTTTAGGCCCATTATTCTGCCCCGTATCTCCTCAAATGAGTCATTTAGTCCAAGGAGAAAATCATAGACTCGTCCTTCTTCGACTATTTTCTTGTATAATTGAGCATCTTCCACATTTTTCCATGGATGTACTTCAAACAAGTCTTGTTGTTGCCAGAGTTTGATCAACGCATTATAGTAATCGGTGACAGATAGAGTACCTTGTCTTAGATCGCGAAGTTGGCGCTTCAAATGGATCAAGGCTGCAGTATTATCAAGAGAGGAATAGGTTCTTCTGACTGCATCCCAAATTTCTTTTGCAGTAGTTGCAAGGAGATATCCTTCGCTGATGTTATCAGTCATGGAGTTGCACAACCAACTCATAACTTGATTGTTCTCAGCAAACCATGTATCAAAATGAGTGTCATCAGGGGCAGGCTGGGATGCTTCTCCATTTATATACTTCTCTTTTCGTTTGCCACGAAGATATCTTAACACGATTTGAGACCACTGGAGGTAATTCCGTCCATTAAACCTATGGTTAATAGCCATAATTTGACTATCGGAAAGTTCTGGGGTCATCACCGTTTTGCTTGTGGAGGAATGAGAAGGAGAAGATGTATCCTGAGTTTCAGAAGTAGTACCGGACATGAACGCCATCGGTGTGGCTCCGGTTATGGTTGTATTTCTAGGAAAAGAGCCAAAAAGAGGAGGAAATTTGGAAGAATCCATAAGTGTTTTGGAAGAAATGATGGCTGAAACACTACGGCTTGATTTCTGGAAAAACAATGGCGAATCGGAGCACTTTGAACGGCGGCGCGTGGGTGTCACGCGCGGTGTACGGACGGCGGCGCGTGGGGTTCACGCGCCGGAGCTCTGGTGGCGCGTGGAAGCCACGCGCGGCTCAGATTGAGGCCGTGCTTCTGGGTTCCGCCGATCGGCGCCTGGCGGTCATTCCTGGGCCGGCGGTGTGCGCTCACTCGCTGGAATGAGTGAGATCTCAGCTCCGTCACTCCCTCTGTTTTTCTGTCTCGCCGCCATGTCCCTCTCGTGTCTCACCGTCGCTGGTCGCCAGGCATTCTAGGACTGGCTCTGATACCATATGAGCTTAAGAGCTCATTCATTTCATTGATACAAATACATAGATTACAATGAGTATTTATAGAAATATAGAGAATGTGAAAGGAAAAATAATGGGAACGTGAAAAAAACAGAGCAGCGCCGAGATTCGCCGAGATTGAAGGAAATGGGAGACTTTCGGTGTTCAACAATGTCAGGCCATCACACCGAAAGTCTTCCTGACTTCTAACAAGAACACATGTGGAGGAGTACTATATAGCATATGGAGTTAAAAAACTGTTAGATCACTTTCTTGTTCTTTCAGTTAAATATCTTTTGTATGTAGAGGGAAGAAATCACAATCTTCTCGATGTAGGAAGAAGGATTGAACTGTGCACGAAGAACTTGCTCTGCTATTTAAGCAAAATTGAGATAATAGAATTGTTAGGATGTATTTCCAGATAAACCTTAACCTGCAAAAGAAAGATAAATGGCACCAAAACAATCACCATTATTCATCAGAAAAAGATACTCCCTCCGGTCCTAATTATAAGATAAAGTTGACTTTTTTGGAGAAATTAAGGAAACAAATTAAATCACTTTAGAGTATTTATATTTTTAGTATCTTTAGATTATATATTAGTTTATTAGTCAAATTAATTAGTTTGAAGAAAAAAAATAAAAATATAAATATTCTAAAGTGATTTAATTGGCTTCCTTAATTTTTCCAAAAAAGTCAACTTTGTCTTATAATTAGGAGCAGAGGGGGTACTTATGAATGGATTGATTAAAAGTCTGATGATACAATGTCTCATTAGTTGGCACCTGGGACCGACTGGGTATGAGTTTTTGCTCAATCCTGGAAAGAGATATCTGGATAAACAAGAACAATGCTGTGCTCAGATTTATGTAAAGCGTTAGCTTGGAAGATTCTTATGCCATGATTTCGGTGTGTTGTTGAGAACAAAAATTACTCCTTCAAGTGATAAATATAAGATAAAGTTGACTTTGTTTAGGGAGATTAAGGAAGTTAAATAAGTTATTTAATCATATCATTTGTTGTGGATTATATATCAGTTTATTAGTCAAGCTAATTAGTTTGGAGAAAAAATTATAAATATAAATACTCTAAGCTAATTAAATTAGCTTCCTTAATTTCTCCAAAAAAGTTAACTTCATCTTATATTTAGGATAGGAAGTAGTATATTATAACGAGATGGATCATTGATGTGTGCAGATAGCAGCTATTTGTCAAGAAGCAGGAATGCATGCTGTTCGTAAGAATAGGTATGTCATACTCCCCAAGGACTTTGAGAAGGGATACCGGACAAATGTTAAAAAACCAGACACCGACTTTGAATTCTACAAGTGATTATGAGAGCTGGATCAGAATCTGGAAGATCCCAGTGTTCTTGTTGAACGAGGAAACAACTTATAATCGTTGAACGCTACTTGTTAATTCGTGTGCTGACTTGGTTGGGCTATTGAAAGCCATGTACTGCCTACAATATACTGTGCATTGGTATTCTAGAAGTCAATAGATGATTCTAAATTATTCATTAGTTCACTTTCATTCCCATTGTATCATCCTTTCATAGTTCATCCTTTCATTTAGAAGTTTGCATGGCACTCATTTCCAATTGATGTGAACGACAATATATGCTCCTATACGACATCTCCTGCAGAGAAAAACAAGACAACTTTGTGTGCTAAAAGATACTGCCAATTTATGAAATTTCCACAACTTGAATCCGACGACCAACGTCTACGGGAGGAAACAAGTGCCTGCATTGTAAGGTACTCGGAAGGTAGCAAGCCAGCGAATGCATGCTCATATGAGCTGGGCCTCACGTGAAGGTCTTGGACCATGAGTGTGTGGGGCCCCTCGACCATTTATAAGAGGACTATTTTGTAAGCAACCAATGGGGGGCGTCCACGATCCTGAGGGGACCATGAACCGTTTAATGTTTACTGACTTCTGCGATTGTGGACCATGCGTCCATGCCTTATTCTTTTTCGTTTTTTTTTTTTGTGTTGACCTGGGACCATGCCCTAATTCAAAACTACTCCTCTTGATTGTTTTTTTACCCTATAAAGAGAGGGAGCTGTATTGAATTGGGCATTTGTGAGAGGCACGAGATATGTCACTGTGTTCCCAATGTATATATTTATGAATCGGCATGAGAATATTGAAGAAGCAGAGGTTGCATTCATATTTTCGTATAATTTAACAGTTAAAACCGTGGGGCCCTTCTCACCCCTTGTGCTTGGGTCTCACACTTGGTTATTTGCGTACGTTTTGGATTGTTGCCTCCCAATAACACATTTCATTACCCTCAAAATTTATGAATCCCGTTGGGCCTTGCCTTCCTT
Organism: Inga oerstediana; assembly: GCA_963210345.1. NCBI lineage: Eukaryota > Viridiplantae > Streptophyta > Magnoliopsida > Fabales > Fabaceae > Inga > Inga oerstediana. Next base: position 11,348,472 of record OY723405.1, on the reverse strand, counting down.
CTCTCTTCCCTATCTTCGTCATGTAGCTGTACTTGTATCAATCCCTCACTTACATTACCCGACCAGAAAAATATACACATGTTATATATCTTTTTTTAAAAATGCACAGTAGTAACATTAAAGTAATGTGTGGTAATACTAGGTACCAGTGTCGGTGTTGTATGGATGACACTCACATTAGAGAGATCCATTGGTGTGAAGAACTTTTATTAGGTTTGTAGTAATGAGAGGTTGGTGTGCGCAACAATGAGAAATGCATGGAGTTGTTTCACACGTTCACTGGTGGACCCATTCACACACACCATTCAATGGATTTCTCCTTCTTCATTCCTCTCAGTTCTCACCAGACTTCAACATTCTCTAAAATAAATAAATTTGTCTTCATCTAACCTACAACCACATTTTGCTCTCCAAGTGCTTTCAACCTGATTTCCGCCCAACTACAACACGTTTGGTTTTTTACTCTACCGGTTCATCAACTGATGACTGTGTAGGTAACACAAATTTTAACCATATCTCTTTCCCTCTTTTTTTTTTTCCCCCTCTGTGAAACCTATAAATTTGTCCTTTTATGTTTATTCAGACAGGAGTAATACAAACAAAATAGTGTCACTTTTAATAGTATGAGTATAATAGTAATAATGGTTTGGAGGAAGAGAGGAAAGTGAGAAAGGTGCATTGGTACCACCATTTTTGTTTGTAACAGAAGGTTAAGGTATCTGTAAACAAGAAGAAGAGGCAAGTGGACAAAATTTTAAGGAATGAGGATTGCATTATTAATTAGCATTTGCATTTGGAAGATTCTCTCTCCCATTTTCAGACAATCAAATGCTTGCCCACAAAAATAATTATTTTATTATGTTTATTTCCAGACTCTCTTTCGCTCCCCCCCTCTCTACCGTGCAACATTCCAATGGACGACAAGATACTGATATTTTTTTAAAAAAAATAAAATGGTCAATTATATTGTATATGAGAAAAAAGAAGTGCGCATAAATAGTTTTACATGAGAGATTGAGGTGGCAATGGTCTCACTCCAGTTTGAAAGAAAATACTACCTCCGATCTTTAATATTTGACCTAGTTAACTTTTTTAGAAAGAATAAAAAAATTAAATATATTACTTTAACGTATTTATATTTATCTTTTTTATACTAAACTAATTTATCTGACTTATAAATTAATATATAATCAAATGATACATGATATAATTTATGATTAAGTAATTTATTTAGTTTTATTAATCTTTTTTTTAAAAAAAAATTCAACTAGATATTATATGGATTAGAGGGAGTATAAGTTCAAATCCCAAAAATCGAATCTATTGAAAGGGTTATATCTTAAACGCTGAAGGCCTGATACAGACTAGTTTCAAAATCATGGCTACAAACCAAGATAAATAAATACTATTTACTTAATTTGATTAGATTAAGAAAGTTGGTTAAGTTAGTTAATATGACATGGATTTTCTAAAATACCCTACTCATCTTTTTTAATTCCCCTTTCTCTTTGTTTTCCTTGATTATGGTTGGGAGCATTAATAGAAATAAATTAAAAAAAATTAACAAATATAAAAATTATGTCTTATATTCAGAATCAAGATTAACTCATAAAATATGTTTTATATTAAGTATTAGATGGAGTATATTGTAGCAGCTAATTATAAGGAGGGCAAAAGCCAGCATTGATCCAACAACGGCTAGAACGAAAGGAGTGCTTTGTAACTATTATGATATTCACGTGAAGTTAATGTGGCTTCACTAAATTAGCCACAAGCTTCTCCTTTTTTTTCTTCTCTTTTTCTCTCTGCCAAATAAAGCGGAAAATTTAAATAAGAAAGTATGAAAGAAAGAAAGAAAGACCCTACGTAAAATGTAACGCATTATTTGATTTCCTTACCTGATTTTTGTGTCTGGCTTTTGTTTTTAGGTCACCTAATTGCTTTAGGTGGCATTATGTATTTTAATTATTATGAATTTAATACATGCGTACAGGATTTAACCTAGCATGAGTCTAAAGTCCTATAAGAGTGTTTGCCACTTATGAGTTATGAACATGATTAGTGTCAAAAACGTTCAAAATCATTAATATTATGCCATGAGAGAAAATGACATGTAACAGAAGGCTTAACCAAATTTCCTCTTAACTTATTTGAAAATTGACACTATATTTATACTCCAACTCTCAGTCATGTATATTTTTTAATTAATTTATATTTAGCACATCTTAATTAATGCGAGTAGGTAGGCTATCTGTTTGTTCGTTTGTGATAGTTTATTTTTTAGCAATAAATATTTATAAATCGTGATTTACAGTACACGAGTAAGTATATAAGAGGAGTTTTATCTCGATTTACGTAATAAGTGCTTATTCTTAAAAAAATACATGTTTGTTTTAGCGATTAGATTGCTTATAAGTTGTTTTTCACGTAGATCGAGATACAACTCCTCTCACATACTTACCTCGTATACTGTAAATTACGATTGAAAAACTACTTTTAAGCATTCCAATCGCCCATCCAAACGAGCACTTTACTAATCCAAATATGTTTTATGATGGGCTTAAAAGCAAAATCCAAACTCAGCAACAACCCTATCGTCGTGCAAATAATTGAAGCTAGCAAACACAATGCATTTTGTTATTTAAAGAACATTTCCAAACTCATAATTAATTACTCTGAAATTTTCCCCAAATGCGAACTCTTTTATTGGGAATTAAATTTAAGGACAATCGCACTTGTATTTCTATATTTTGAATCGTCTAATAATTTTATCATTTAATTGTTGATACTTGATACTGCTGGAGTCTATAAAGATATAATATATATCGCCAGGCATCATAGGAATAAAATTATCCACTCTTAAAGAGAACATTATGTGTATGATAAACAAGTGGGGAGGCATATTGCAATGATTCTAATAATAAAAAATAATTTTTTTATGCCAGCAATAATAAAAAATAATAACTACATATATATTATAACATTATAAAATATTAAACGCATAACGAACCATGCTGTTTATTTAAAAGTCGTAGTAGACGTAACATTACATATATATAAATATGTGTGTGCGCGCTCGCTCTGTAAAATATATGTGTGTGTGTATATAGTTAAAACAAGTGCGTGAGAACTTACTTAAGTCAATAAAAAAATACAAAATATAAATCATCTTGTTTTTCATTTTCACTTGAAAAATAATGGCTTAATTAGAGAATGACAAAAAAAAATGAGAAAGCTATATTTATTTAGATCTAACAATACTCAAATATAAATCTGATATTATCAGATATCACGGACACACACACTCTCCCTACATGGGGGTAATTTTTGTTTTTGCCCGATGGGGGTAATTTAATACTGCGTCCGGTCCTATTTATAAATAACTTTTTCTTTTATAGGATTGGTCTCTTTTATAAGCGACTTTCACTTTTTGTTTGAAAATGTAAACTTCTTTTTTCTATTTTACCCTTATTAAATACTCATTATCTCTCATATCTTATATTCATTATCTCTCATACTTTTTATTTATTCTCTTTCATATGCTCTTTTCATAAATAGGAGCATGTATATGGAAAAAGCATGGTATTTTTTACTCAATCATCATTTTTAACTACCAATTCGTTTTACGCAATCGAGAGAAAAATTACTTATAAATAGAATCAGAGGGACTACTATATGATATAAAAAATATTGGCCTGGGTTCTTTATTGTATGAATCAAAATAATAAATAAATAAATAAATACAAGTATTAATCAGAGATTGACCTTTTCGCACCAACTCTAACGTTCATTTTGATTTCAGCACCTTTCCACGTGATGCCAGTTATCTTCAAATCTCACCCGGCTCTTTGTTTGACTTAATTAAATATGTAAAGTTAATTAATATTTTATTAAAAATATATATATATACTCACTACAGGTATAATATAAAAATTCTGAATTACTGTTTAAGTTACTTCACATATAATAAGTAAAATGTTTGAAACTACTATAGGTAATATAATATTTAATTAACTGCTTATTAGTTAGGAACGTCAGGCTTTATAATTTTAAAAGGGTTTTAAGTGGCAAAAATGTTCTGGAAGTTTTCGTCCAGGGACTATGGGTGTCTGGAAGTTTTTGAGGAGGCATTTTTGGTCTGGAAGTTTTTAAAATGGGGCAATTTTGCCCCTCCGTTAACATACTCAAACGGTCAACATTTGTTAGCCAAATTCTGCAGAAGTAACATGTCTATGTGGCATCCACCTCACTCTTTTTTCACGTCATATTTTTAAGGGGCAAAAATGCCCCATAAGTTTCCACTAAAGAACACTGAGTATTTGAAAGTTTTCTATGAGCAATTTTACCCCTTCATTAACATACTCAAACGGTTAATGTTTGTTGACCAAATTATGTAAAGGTGGCATGTCTACGTGGCATTCACCTCACCTTTTTCCCACTCATACTTTTCATAAGAACAGATAAAAAAACTCAAGGTCACTAATTGTACAAATCTTTAGTCTCTCTATCTGATTCACCCAGAAATTTGCATTTAAAAAATCGCTTCCCTTAGATTTTTTAGTAGGAAATTATTTTTAAAAAACAAACTCATATTGCTCTCCTAGATTGTGTGATCCCTCAAACGCAATCCTCCCTTCCAACTCAAATCCAAAAAATTGTTTCCCCCTCAGGTTTTTTAGTAGGAAAATATTTAAGAAAAAATTAGATTGCCCTTACATATTCATTTGTTTTTTCTCTCTTGTTGGGTGAGTGATTGAATAAGAATTTAGCAAAGTTAGCCTTCTTCAGACTTTTCCTTAGTGCTCCTCAAATGAGATGGAGAATTAAACTTTACAAATCGGTGAAAGTTGACTGCAATTAATCATGTGTTTGAGGGTTGATCTAGATTCCATTTTGTTTACTCTCCTTTCTCTCTGAACTCAGAAGTTAAATCGTCGAAGAAGTGTCACTGGAGAAGACCCGGTTTACCAGCCAAACTAAGCCCATCACTCTCCGCCACTGGAAGCTCAAAATTATCGTCGGTAAATATAGCCCCTAGGACTCTCTGAGATTTAAGTAAGGGAGATCGATATGTCTTCTAAGTTTTTTTTAATGCAAATTTCTGAGTGAATCATAGGGACAGACTGACGAGCTGCACAATCAGCGACCTTGAGTTTTTTTTATTTATTCTTACGAAAAGTATGACATGGGAAAAGGGGAGGTGGATGCCACGTAGAAATGCCTCCTCTGTAGAATTCGGTCAACAAAATGTTGATCATTTGGGTATATTAATGAATGAGCGAAATTGCCCGATTTTTAAAATTTTCGGAGCAAAATTGCCCCCTTAGAAAACTTCCAAACACCCAGTGCCCCTCAGTGGAAATTTTTGAGGCATTTTTACCAGTGTTTTGGAACCCGGACAGGACCGGCCAGTCCAGCCCGGGAATCAGTGAACCGGACCATAAACCGGTCCGGTGACCGAACCGGTTCACCATTTTTTTATTTTTAAATTGATTTTTTAATATTTTTCCTTGTAATTTCATATTAATAAACCTAAAATATTCAATTTTTCACCGGTTTAACTCTGATCTGACCCACTAACCCTTGACCTAGTACCTCGATCGGTCCAGTGATCGGTCCGGGTTTCAGAACCTTGATTTTTACCCCTTAAAAATATGACATGAAAAAAGGGTAAGGTGAATGCCACACAGACATGCCATCTCTGTAGAATTTGGTTAACAAACATTGACCGTTTTGGTATATTAACAAAGGGGCAAAATTGCTCAATTTTTAAAACTTATGAGGCAAAGATACCCCTCAAAAATTTGCAGACACCCACAGCTCCTGGATGAAAACTTTTGGGGCATTTTTGCCCCTTAGCTCATTTTAAAACTCTGTAATACATAGGATCATCAACAGGGACATGTTAGTATTTTTAATTATTTAGTTTATTGCATAATGATTAGTTTGTTTAATCATGTTGCTTAGCTTGCACTAATAATTGTACGCTCGATTAATAAAAGAAGAGTTGCCTGGTGTTCAACGTTCAATTTGAATAACTTAACAAGATGTTTAATCGTATATGTTGCGTCACATGCCCACTTACTATAATTTTCTTATGGTGAGACTTTTTTGGTATGAAGTATTATGATGAATTGATCAATATCTAGGTTTTTTATTGATATAAGAAGCTCTTTGGACATAAACATTTTTTTTTTAATTCGCAGTGCTCAGATATAAAAAATATCATTGCTTAGAAGAAACCAAATTAAGCGCAGAGGATATTCTGTTTTTGCCCAGCTGTTGGAATTATTGTATGTTATGGTTTGATTCTATTTGACCAGAAAAAAATGATATGATTATCACATGCATGTCACGTGATCTCAACTTGAAATTGCCCTTTTCTAATTTATATAATATTTCCTTTCTTAGAGTGAGTAACAGAAACCACTATTTTGTATGATAAGTACAGATATTCAAACAGATCATTCATGTTTACCGGCCAAAAAAAAAAAAAAAAACAGATCATTCATGTTCTAATCTAGCATGGTCCATAAAGTATGGCTTCCATATGATCAGTACTTCAACACAAAAAAAAAAAAAAATTGAGTTCCCTTTTTGAAAATTAAAATGTTTGCAATGAGTAGAGCCACCAACATTGTTACTTTCTTGTTTGGCTTTTTGATCATATATATACACAATACCTTTCTTTTCTTTTCCTTTTTTTTTTTTTTGATGCATTCCTCTTTTTTTCATTAAACCATTTTTGCTGATAAGGTCTTATCATCCTAACTGTTATTTTTTTTTAAAAAAAAGGCAATAGTTCAGAGATATATCATATTCATTAGAGCAGTGTGCACGGTAATTAAGAGATAGAAAAAAGGGAGTTAATAAAACTCACACCTGTCTTATTATTTTTCATAGAGGAGGCTTTATTTTCTTTTGGTTTATTTTTAAATTATTTGTTGAAATATTTTTAAGCATACTCTTGTGGGAAAATTACTATGAGCTTAGCAAAATAATGTAATTAACAAAAAATCTCAGTAACATACTAACATACCAATGATAAATACGTGTCGTTTTTTATATATGAACTTATCATTACATGCCGTTCATTCGATTTGTCTTTCTTATATCCTCATAGAGATTTCCCCTATTGCTTTCCCAACTTTTTTTTTTGGCAGTTAAAATAAAGTAGGGAAAAAATGAAGGATGGAATCATAAAAGTTTATGAGGTCATGATGAAGTCAGAACAAAAACCACATGTTAGCAAAAGCAGATGAGGCCCCTCGATTAAAATTTGTAATGATTTGCGTTTTGGTTAAAGTTTAGACATCATTATCTATTGTCACTAGAGAGAGTGTGTGTCTGTGAGTTGGACAATCGGTCTATTCAATCACTAATACTCGTTTAGATGTATGAAGTATGAACTAATTCAGTAACACACATTTTTTATATTTATTAATATTATTTTATTCTGCCTATGTCAATATTTTTTAAACAATAATCAGGTAAGAGAAAGGAAATTAAGGAAAGATTAGTAGGGTATTATAAAAAAAAAATGTTATATAAACTAACTTCCTTAATCTAATCAAAATAGATAAATATGTATTATATTATATTAAGTGTATGTTTGGATTAGCTTTTTTAATAACTTTTATAATTTATGAGGTAAGTGTGTGAAATGAGTTTTGTCTCGGTTGCACTAACTATGGTTTTGGTGCTTGACAAACACATACTAAGGATTGGAGGGATTGTATACATTTTCTTGCTTGGCTAATACATCATCACCTGAATTGTTTGACAGTTCCCTTCGATCAATTTCGTGTTGTAAAAAATAAAACACAAAATTAATTAATTGCATTGGTTTGATGGTTGAGAGTGCATATTCCATCATCATTGTTGCTTCCAATTAAAAGACTTTCCATTGACTAGAATTCCTGTCCCCTTTGATTTGATTCGCTCCCTTAATTCCTCTCTTTTATAGGTATGCTCTTAATTTCCTTAAATGAGTGACATTTGTTCCATCAATAAAAATCACGGGTCACCATAAAATTACTCTTTTTGGCCAAAAATTAAAACATTAACACTTCACCCCTACAAGCTAACTACCATGAATTCAGTTCTGGCTTTAATGGCTGAATTGTCCTTAATTATTGTGAAGCATTTCAAGTATTCATATTAAATATTGCAGACGTTACAATATACATATACATATACATATACTGCCTGCTATTTTAAATGAAATTTATGTGTGAAGAATAAAAAGAAGAAAGGGGAGGTTGGGTAAGGACATGAAATCAGTGCAAACTGGAAAGGTACACATTGTTTGGTGAATAATGATGCAGGGGTTGTTCTGTCTTTGCATGTGGGGGGAGAGAGGAATCAATAATCAATAATTCAAAACCTAATTCTTGTGTTTGAATATTTGAGGGTTGTTTGGCTTGAGATATTTAAATATTGAGTAAAGACCAAGATGGATCCAGATCAAGGAGTGAGGTAGAAGAAGTAGTTGAAATTATTTTAATAATAAATAAATAAAAAAAGTCAGAGTGGTTGGATCCACCCTTTGTTCATTTCTCTGTCTCCACTTAAATATGTCATCTTCATTCTTCACTCATCATCACATATCTTTGTTTTTTTAATTTAAAAAATAAATAAAAATAAAGGACAACTAGATGTTTGTAATCCTATTTCTAGTTTTTTTTTTTTTTAGTTACTACTTAATAGTTCGCATCATCACGTATATATCTTGTGGTTCTCACTCTCCTTCAATTACCCATATCACACCCACCCCTCTCCTCTTGCCCAATAAAAATGCAACAAAAAATCTCATTCATAATGTAGCATCTCATTTCGCCATTTTTAAACTTGTGAAAATATGAGCAATGCAATAAATTGTATTAAATTAACTTTATTCAAACACACACACACACATATCGGATTACATTGATACAAAGATGTAACTGGTTTTTCAGTAAATGGTGTATGAATAAAAACTAGAAGGGCAGCGTAGGTTTAAGTCCCTCTCGTGTAAATTAAAGTAATATTCTATACTTGGACATTGGTCACTATAAATAAATAAATAAGTACAAAATTTCACTCAAAATAAATAAATAAATAAAAGATTTGGCGGAGGTGCCAACTAATCTTGTTAATATAGTATTCTGTTGACTTTCCTAATGGGATCAAATTGAATCCTATGCTTATGCCTCGTTAGCATCAAAGTATATATACCTCCTTTTTTTTTTGGAGCAAACATAAGTGAATTTTTTACTTTCTAAAAACTAAGAAATGAATATATATATATATATATATATACCATCAACGTGTTTGTATATTATAACAAAATGTGGTACGTAGTTTGGTAGTGTAATTTTACTAGAAAATTACTGTTTTTTTTAGGGTCAAGGGGCAAAACTAATATTAAATTTTTCTTAAAAGTGCACCGACCACCATAATTTTTGTGTGTGTAAAAGTAACCATAAATTTTTTAAAAAAAGTGTAAAAAGTAATCATAAACTTTCAAAAAAGGGGTAAAAATGACACTACCGTTAATGACTGTTTACTCAAAAGTCTTTAAGGGGCAAAAATACTCATAAACTTTTCTCAAGAGTGCACTCACCACTATAAACTTTTTTTGTATGCAAAAGTAACTATAAACTTTAAAAAATGGGGCAAAAGTGACAGTTCTTTTCCTGTGTTCAAATGTCATATTTTGATTGTTCTAAATTCAGGAAAACAACACCTCGACTTGTCCACCATGATTTTTCCAAACCAAAAATTGAAAAACTGATCTTCAATGAAGATGACGTCGTCATCCTACTCTCACCGACATGCCATAAATGGAATTGTTGATATCAATGGTGTCGTAAACGCAGTTGCCAAAATTGTTGATGGGGAAGGATCTCAACAATTCCATTTACTGCACGTCGCTGAGAGCATGATAGCGATGCCATCTTCATTGAAGATCAGTTTTTCAATTTTTGGCTTAGAAAAAGCATGGTAGACAAGTCGATGTTTTTTTTTCCTGGACTTATAATAATCAAAAGATTATATTTGAATCTAATAAGATAACCGTCACTTTTACCCAATTTTTGAAAGTTTATGACTATTTTTGCGCAAAAAAAAAAAAAAAATTTATGGTGGTGAGTGCACCCTTGAGAAAATTTTATGGGTATTTTTGCCTTTTAACAACTTTTGAACAAACGGTCGTTAACAATAGTGTCACTTTTACCCCTTTTTTAAAACCTCATGATTACTTTCACACAATTTTTAAAAGTTTATGGTTACTTTTACATAAAAAAAAAGAAATTTATAGAGGTGTGTACACTTTTAAAAAAAGTTTAAGGGTAATTTTACCATTTAACCCTTTTTTTAAAAAAAAAAAAAATCTGGTTACATTATCATATTGCTCACTTTTCACTTTCTTAGGCTATGTGTATGAATTCTGATACTTTCTCTAGTTTATTTGTTAAGAGAATAATATTATTGTATCCCATCATTTCTCTTGTGTTTCTTCCTTCAAATTATGAAATCTCAATAAATATAGTGAATCTTTTTTTTTTGGGCTTAAATATGGTTAGTCAACGTTAACACATTTGTGTTACTTGATAAACCATGCTATTTCAAAATGAGATGAGAATAAATTATCCGATTAACGTTTTATATATTGACATTCACAGTATCAATATATTTTAATTTAAATATGTGTGTGTTAATAAGAAATAATTAACAGTACCTTCAGTATTCGTCCAATAAATGCACCAGATATTTCATCTAGTTACTATCAAACACACAACAGCTAAAGACAGATAAAAATTTTGCAGCATTTTGACTTCTTCTTCTTCTGTTATTTTTTATTTTAATTTCGTTCAAGATACACGGGGAACGTTTTCCGTGGATTATCAAATTAAAAATGAGAGGCTTGAACTTACAATCCAGTTATCAAATTATGTCAATATCCTCCTCATGATGTGAGGGAAGAATATATAAGTGGGTGAGGGCAATTGAGTCATTTCGATCGAAATTGAATAAATGTGCAAATTCAAAGCGAGATAGAGATGGATGGCGACGTTGATTGAGGCCATTCATGCGTGTTGACGCCAGGTGACCGCAACAAAAAAGTGACTGCTCACAAAATACAAATAAAGGGACCTCATTCATTTTTATCCAATCGAAATTAGCAGCCTAAATCTAAACATAGGAATAAGCCCATAAGTTCCTACGTGCAAATATCAACACAGTTGTTGGAATACATCTAGTGCTCGTTTGGAATAGCTTATTTTTAGATAATAAGTGTTTATAAATCGTGATTCACGGTATACGAGGTAAGTATATAAGAGAAATTTTATCTCGACTTGCATAATAAGGACTTATTATCCAACAATAAGTGATCCCAAACACACCTCTAATTTAGTTGGGTTATTGCACAAGGTAAAGAAAATTGGGACTATTGTATTAGGCTGTGTTTGTTTCAGCGTTTTGAACAGTCAAAACGCACTTATTACGCAAGCCGAGAAAAAACTCCTCTCACATACTTACCTCGTATACCATGAATCACGAATTATAAGAACTTATTGCCCAAAAATAAGCTCTTCTAAACGAGCACTAAATAGTGACAGGTATAAGTCATACAAAACATTTTTTCTTTATGATTCAAGAGTTATTATGTCTATTTTCATAAAACATTTGATTTAAAAGCTGAGTCTATTTATATGTAGTGGTTGATTTAAAAGTCATATATATTCCTATATATTTGTACATATGATATAAGGCTTGTTTGTGAGAGCGTTTTGTACAGGAAAAACGCACTTATTACGCAAGCCGAGAAAAAACTCCTCTCACATACTTGCCTCGTATACCGTGAATCACGAATTATAAGCACGTTTTGGACAAAAATAAGCCATTCCAAACGCGCACATATATATATGTATATAGGATATACGATTGAATGAATAAGCAGTAAAAAATAACAATAACACTGATGAAAAGGTTTTCTCAAAAGAGTTATATCTCCTCTTTCTCTCCATGATAAATTTGTTGGGTAATATGATTGGAGTTTAAATCAATACTCCTGTTTTGCATGGACACTTCAGCGAGTCAGGGTATGTTTGTTTTAGCGATTCGATTGCTTATAAGTTGCTTTTTAATAGTGATTTACGGTATACGAAGTAAGTATGTGAGAGGAGTTGTGTCTCGATTTACGTAAAAAACAACTTATAAGCAAATTTAAGCCCAAACAAACATGCTTTCAGTTAAATTATATGTACGCCCAAAATCCTACTACAATAACTAAATAAGCACCTAGGATTAGCTGTATATTGATTTAGTGTGTGTTTGGAATGGCTTATTTTTGTCCAAAACGTGCTTATTTTTGGTGATTCACAGTATACGAGGTAAGTATGTGAGAGGAGTTTTTTCTCGGCTTGCGTGATTCGGGCTTATTTTTTAAATAAGCCCTTATTTAAGCTTGGCCAAACACCCATCTGGGCCATTAAGCCATTCTAATACTTTTTTATTCTATTTCTCCACGATTATAATGAGAAAACTATTTAAGTTGCTCAATTTACCAACGTACATGAGGCATATTGTTATGGACGCATCTGTTTTTAATATAAATAATTAATAATTAATTTGGAATATTTCTTACTATCCATGTCATTTTTATGTGATCCCATTTTTTGAATGGCTTGATTCTTTTTATAAGATTCAATCTGCGGTTACTTGAATATTGGATGCATTTTTAGCAATTTCACCCCTAATCAATTCTATTAACTACTCTTTTTCCCGTACATTATCGTCCATACCTTTTCTCACTGCTATTTCGCTCCCTCGCTTCCTCCTTTTTAAACAAAGGCATATTTGAAAGAAAATTCAATTTTTTATATATTTATTATTTTTTTAAAAAAATTTAATTGATTTCTTAGGCAATGTAATCTGGTTAAAGAGATCTTATAAATGGATTGAAGGGAGTATAAAAAGGATACTTCCTCCGGTCCTATTTATAAGTAGCTTTTTTTTTATTGCGCAGAACGAACTGGTAGTTAAAAGTAATAAGTGTGTCAAAAATGTCATGTTTTTTTCATATATAGTATTTATGAAAAGAGTATAGGAGAAAAAATAGATAAGAAGTATGAGAGATAATGAGTACAAGATATGAGAAAGAATGGGTATTTAATATGGGTAAAATAGAAAAAAGAAGCTTACATTTTTCAGACAAAAAGTGAAAGTTGTTTATAAAAGGAACCAGCCCCATGAAAAAGAAAATTACTTATAAATAGGATAGGAGGGAGTAATTATTTAGGAAACAAAGTGAAAATACGTAACTTATACTCTATTTGATTTCTATTATGAAACACTTTCTATAATGAATATATGAGCGTAATTACATAAGTTGTTAAACAGGGTATTAATTATTACCTCAAATCCTATATATAAGACATAATTTATAATATAATTTATATTATAAATTAGGTTCTACATTTAAATCAGGAGGATTATACTTTTGTTAAGATTGTCCATATTTAAAATTTGATGCAATTTTTCATTGCATGTAATCATGATTTTAAATACGGTGATTTTATTTTATTTTTGAACAAAATTAATATACTCACTTATGGAGCAATAATCACTGGGAAAAAAAAAAAAAAAGTTTGGCGTGGAATGCAAAACTTAGGAAGGAAATAAATGTGGAATGGAGGCCAGTATTAATGAGGGCACAGAAATGTGAGCGAGCGTGTAGCTTATACGCCCATACCAAAGGTATAAGACACCCTTTAATTATTTCAAAAAAGGACGGTTGTTGTAATAAATATGTTCACAACACGTTGGCAAAAAAAAAAAAAAGTTCACAACACATGCCTCAAGCTCCACATTATAGAGCCACTATTTTATCTTATTTTATTGTAGAATTCCATATTTAAAGGGGGGAAAAATCAAAGAAAGAAATATCCAATGAGAGAGAAATAGTGGCGAGAAAAGGGATTGAAAATAATGTACGAGAAAAAGATTATTGTTTATACACCAATTTTTTTTTTTTTTGCCAGTGTTTACACACCAATAATTTACAAAACTCTCAAGACAACAGTCAAGGAAATTAGGTTGGGCAGGGTGAGATCCCTCCCCGATGTCCAGCCTAAAGAATGAACGGGCTGCATTTTGCAGCCCGATGTCCGACCTTGTCCGTTAAAAGCACTAATCATTTTGGGTTGGGCAAGAGTGAGCTGGACAGGGTGGGCTTCCCTGCCCAAGTGATAACGCCTTGTCTTGTCCATATATGAGAAAAATAATTCTGTATAAATTTCATGAACATTCCTATAGTTACTAATACCATATATCTTAACTTCCCTCTATGTAATATAAACTTCAAATACATTTGATGATTCCACATTTTGGGATATTTCAAAATAAGTCTACAACTTGAGTTTTGAAATTTAAAATCTACCATATGTCTTAACAAATATTCATACTTTAAAAATTAAACAACATCCATAATCCATTATAAATAAGGAAACAAAATGATTGTAATTAAAGCCATGAAGTCAAAGTAGTTTGCATCAATTCAATGTCCCAAAAGTTGATCAAATGATGAAGCGTCTGAAAAAAAAATTAAAAGTAACTATAATTTAATACATCACAAAGTAAAGAATAAAGGAAGAAATCTACTTATAAATAGTGTTTAGTAGCTAGGGTAAAAAAGAGAGGATCAGAAGAGTATTATACAATAGACAATATATATTTTAAATAAAAATATATATATGAAATAATATTTAATTGATATGAAATTTTATATTTTAAATAAATAAAAATAATTTTCCGGGCAGGGCAGCACCCCTTGCCCGATGCCCGGCCCTGCCCGGTTATTAGCCCGCCCAAAGCTGCCCAAAATTTTTTCGGGCCACTTTTTTAGGGCTGGGCTAGGTAATTTTTTGCAGGGTCAGGGTGGGCGCACCGGGCCACTGGACACTATGCTCACCCCTAAGGGTGTGTTTGGTTTGAGGGGAGGGGAGGGGAGGGAGGGAATGAGAGGGTGGGTAAATTACCTTTTTGGGTTGAAAGAATTTAAATTTTGGGCGGGAACCCAAAATTTAAAAAGAATGAGAAAGTAAATTTTGGGCGGGAAACCAAAATTTAAAAAAATGAGAGAGTAAATTTTAAGTTTTTTTGTCCAAAATGGTAATTTCCCCTCCCTCTCCTCCCCTCCCTCCCCTACCCTCCCCTCAAACCAAACACACCCTAAAGGAAATGATCAACCTTGAGGATAAATTTAGCAGGCACAGTAATATATAAATAAATATTATTTACAATATTTTTTTGTACAAATTTTTTAATATATATTAATTTAATTAAAACTCATCTGACTACTATTTGATCACAGACCGATTATTAAACTTTAATACAATGTTCTAACTCATAATTTCCGATACGGTTCTTAAAACATTTCATTACCCATAAATAAGTATGCCTCCGTGCTAGCGTGAATGATTTAAATTTAATTAGGGGAAGCTTCATGGTTGGTAGGTTGTCCTTTAACTATCACAATTATACTTCCTGTCCTTCTATTAGCTCCCTTTCAGCTCTTTATTTTTATTACCCCCATAAGATATATTTATTTAATTTATTAAATTACAAAAATTAATTAAATTATTTAATATAATATATATTTTTTAAAATATCATAATCATCTTTCTTAATTCTTTTATTTCCTTTTCCATTTGATTATTGTTAAAAAGACAACAATAGAATTAGATTATAAAAAAAATTGACGAATGTAAAAATTATATTTTATATTTAGTATCAACATAAATTATTTAAATATATTTTTTATTAAGGATAAGAGGAGCATATTCCTTTCTTTAATTTTCATTATAAAGCCTGTCAACAACTTCACACAACAGTTGCTGATCGCTATGTTTAGTTTTATTTCACAAATTTTTCTTATGATTAAAAACACATTATATATTAACCAAACAGGTGCTAATCTTATCCGTGTTGTAATGTAACACGAGGATATCAGAATTCACAATAGTCATTGTCAATCGAATATCGAATAGAAGAGTGACTGAGCTCAGCCTCTAGGGATAATTTCAGGTCACACAAACGGGGCGTTTCAGTTCTTGGGTCGAAACAAAATAAGAACAGGGATGATTAATTAATATTACCTCCTGAAATATAAGATAAAGTTGATTTATTTTTGAAAAGATTAAAAAAAGTTAAAGAAGTTACTTAATCATATTATATATTATATATCTTTAGATTATATATTAATTTATTAGTTAAACTAATTATTTTGGAGTAAAAAAAAAAAATAAAAATATTCTAAAATAATTTAATTAATTTTTTTATTTTTTTAAAACATTTAATTTTATCTTATAATTAAGAAAAAAAATAATTATTTTTATTCCGGAAAAACAACGGTTTAAAGTCCCGCTTACTTTCAGTCAAAAAAAAAAAAAGTCCCGCTTACTTGCCGTACTTTCTATATTTTTTAATTAAAGGTCGTAGCCTCGTAGGGGAGAAATTAGGATCACCCAGTGTCTTGTTCACAGTACGTGTTGGTCTACGTGCCCATGGCCTTATGAGTTAGACCCATCGATCCCAGTTTCTCTCTCTCTCTCTCTCGCTCTCACTCTCGCTGTGCGCCCTGCTTTGCTCTACTGTCCACTTTTTTTTTTCCCTTTAATCTTCTTCTCTTGGCTTCGCTTTTTCTTTCCTTCATTATTTTATATGTAACTTTCGCCAGAAAACTTGCTCTTTTTCTTTTTCCCTGTCCCTCTAAATTTTCGACGTTCTTGTGAATCCTCTTCCTTCTTTCCTCAGTGCTTGAATTGGAGCTGCTTTTGCTCTCTCGAGCTTAAAATGCTAGCTCCTTTTGACCAAATTATCCGAATATATGGGCTGCTGTATTCCCGTCCAGCGAGACCTGCTTCCAGATTCTTGCTTTTCTGATAAAAATTTGAGAATCCGAAGGCCCTCCGTGACTTCAACTTGTCCATTCGGCAAAATGCAAGTGTAGTTGGGGTTTCAGCTCTGCTGCTAACGGCTATTTCTGAGCTCGCATGAATCCCATTGCTGTCGTTCAGCTTCATTCCAGGTGATTTGCTGTGCGAAAATTTTCCCTGGTTCCTTCTCACCAGCTGTTATTCGTAACTCAGCTTGTAGATCTGGGTCAGTCGTGTAATAGTCATTGATGATGACTTCTGGGTTTTGAACTCAGATTTGGGGTGGACATTGTGGGTTTGGTTTCATGCAATAAGCTTTGGGTAACTTTCTTAATTTTGTGTTGAAATAGTTGGGGGTCTGGTTGGTCTTAAGGATCTGAAGGTAATTGTAGAGAAGTGTTTTAGGTATATTTTTTCTTATGGAAATTTGGTTGTTCAACGTCTCCAACTCTCTCATCTCCTGGTTTCCGTCAAAATCAATGAATGCGTGTAAAGAAAATTTGGTTTTCTTTTTTTTTTTTTTCCGGTCAACAAATTTGGGTTCCATTTCACTCATTCTATTCTTAGTAGCGATTCAGGTCATTCTACTTTCGTGTTGGGAATAACAAAAATCAGGAAGAAAGCTTGCACTGGTTTGTGGTTGGCTAGATAACTATGTATTCTGAGGATAAAATGGAGAAATATAAGTTCGAGTTATCTGTCCCGGTAAAAACAGTTTGTAAAATTAGACGAAACCTAAACGTATAGACTACAATTTACATTAGATGCTATCCTTAAGTTCTTGTTCAACCATTTTTCTCCCTCGTTCTTTTCTTCTTTTTTAGCAGCTGGATTCACGTGTTGAGTAAATTCTATCCCCTACTCGTGCTTGACCTATCTTACAGAGAGAGAGAGAGAAGACCCGTTTTACTAATTTCAGTAAATTTTCTTGGCGGAATAGTTCTCATTTAAGATGTTCATATCTCTGGTGATTGAAAAAAATCAGAATATGCAAATGTCCCCCTTGAACATCACTATGCTATTTCCCCTTCTCCATTTTGTGTTTTATTTTCTTAATGATTCAAAGCAGGCCCTCATGCATCACAATTCAGCTGTTCAGTTCATTAGCACGCTGCTCTTTTCTTTTGCTTTTTTTTTTCCCTCCTGTGAGATTGGATGCTAACCTTTAACGTATTGGGAATCATTCATTTTCTACATTGTCATTATTTTTATTCAATCTAGGTTGTCATATGTAACTTATTTCTTCATCATGCCCATTTCTTACTTAGGTTTGTGGTTGTGCTTCTAAACCAGGAAATGAAGTTCGGCAGAGGTTACTCAATTAGTTGTCAGGTTCTGTGAGTTCAAACAACTCTCGATGAAGTTCTATTCACCTTCATTGCAACCTTTCCTTTTGGTCATTGCCATTCTTTTTCCTCTGGCTATTGCTGACTTAAATTCAGAAAAGCAAGCCCTTCTTACTTTTGCTAATGCTATCCCCCATCGCCGGAACCTTAAGTGGGATCCATCCACCCCTGTCTGTAAGCCTTGGTTTGGCATCACTTGCAATCCAAATGGCACTCACGTTATTTCTGTCAGGCTCCCAGGTGTTGGATTTGTTGGATCCATTCCATCTAACACACTTGGAAAGCTTGACCACCTTAAAACTATAAGCCTTCGATCCAACCTACTCACTGGAAATTTACCTAGCGATATTACTTCTCTTCCTTCTCTCCAGTATCTCTACCTCCAGCATAATAACCTTTCAGGGGATATACCTGCCTCATTTTCACCCCAACTTAATGCACTTGATCTGTCTTATAATTCTTTCACCGGTGTAATTCCAGAGACATTACAAAATTTGACAGAACTGACTAGATTATACCTTCAGAACAACTCGCTTTCTGGACGGATACCTAATCTCAATGTCCCTAAGCTCAAGCTTTTGAACTTAAGTTACAACCAGTTAAATGGCTCTATCCCGACAGCTCTTCAAAAGTTTCCTAATTCATCCTTTGAAGGGAATTCTCTCTTGTGTGGACAACCTCTAAAACCTTGCTCTTCTGTCCCTCCTACATCTCCTCCTGCCTTACCTCCGGTGGCTCCAAAAAGACAAAGCTCCAAACATATATTGAGTAAGGTAGCTATCATTGCAATTGCTGTTGGAGGAGCTGTTCTGCTGTTACTTATAGCTATTGTTATTCTTCTCTGCTGTTTAAAGAAGAAAGATGATGGAAGATCCAGTGTAATTAAAGGGAAGGGTCCTAGTGGTGGGAGGGGTGACAAGCCGAAAGAAGAGTTTGGCAGTGGGGTGCAAGAACCTGAGAAAAACAAGTTGGTTTTCTTCGAGGGCTGTTCTTATAATTTTGATCTTGAGGATTTGCTAAGAGCTTCAGCTGAAGTTCTGGGAAAGGGTAGCTATGGCACTGCATACAAGGCTGTATTGGAGGAATCAACTACTGTTGTGGTGAAAAGGTTGAAAGAAGTAGTGGTGAGCAAGAAAGACTTTGAACAGCAGATGGAGACTGTGGGAAGGGTTGGGCAGCATCCAAATGTTGTACCCCTTCGTGCTTATTATTATTCAAAGGATGAGAAGCTTTTAGTCTATGACTATATCCCAGGAGGCAACCTGTCATCGCTATTGCATGGTATGCATTTCTAATCATCTGAATTTCTTCTCGTTCCTGTATGATAATACTTCTTTCTTATCATTCCCATATGAGCTTGGTGAAGTTTGTCCTCCAAATCTTGCATTAAAAAATCAGAACTAACAGAATACAGTTATAATCTGTGCTGGATAATTGATATGACTATCAAAGAGGAACACAGTAAATGTAAATTACTTCTGGAAAAATTGATTCATTAAAAATGATGAAAGTTGAGTTAAAAATGTGTTACCGTTTCTGTAGAGATTGCTGTGTCAAGTCCATTATACTGCCTTGGATCAAACTATTTCTTCTCTACAGCGCACAGGGACTTGACATAATTTCTTACCAATTTGCTTGTGTCTCATTTGTTGCAAGAAATGATTGACTTCATACCTATGATGTGCTTGTTAAGTGATCAGTGGAGAATTCAGGCTCCATACAAGAGCTGGTACACATTGCAAGTCACTCACGTGATGCCTGCAAATAGACTGCCTATAAGATAAAGTTTCTGAGATGTATTCCTTATCATTTGATTTATAGTATACTACTTTATGATGGAATAAAATATGCAGTTTTGCTATTTTCCCCATAGAAGCTTTCTGACCTCAAACCTGAAGCTTTGAAAAAAATTGTAAATGCAGAAAGGAACAGTATCATATTCAAGCTGGAAAAATACGCTTGCATTTTCCTTGAGGAATTTGCCGAAGCTATTGTGATTTTCCTGCTATAAAAAATATGCTGATGATGACAATTTGATTGCAGGTAGTAGGTCAGGTGGAAGAGCTCCGTTAGACTGGGATTCTCGACTGAAGATCTCCCTAGGAGCCGCCCGAGGAATAGCCCACATGCATTCTGTTGGGGGTCCAAAATTCACTCATGGAAATATTAAGTCCTCAAATGTCCTTATCCAAGATAATGAAGCCTGCATTTCTGATTTTGGATTGACCCCACTCATGAATGTTCCAGCAGCCCCCTCCAGAGCTGCAGGATATCGTGCTCCCGAGGTGATTGAGATGCGTAAACACACTCATAAATCAGATGTGTACGGCTTCGGGGTCCTCCTCCTGGAAATGCTTACTGGGAAAGCACCTATCCAGTCACCGGGCCGTGATGACATGGTTGATCTCCCTAGATGGGTCCACTCTGTTGTTAGGGAGGAATGGACGGCTGAGGTTTTCGATGTGGAGCTGATGAGGTATCAAAACATTGAAGAAGAAATGGTTCAACTGTTGCAAATTGCCATGGCCTGTGTGGCCAAGGTGCCGGATATGCGACCTAGCATGGATGATGTAGTGAGAATGATCGAAGAGATCCGGCAATCCGACTCAGAGAACCGGCCGTCTTCAGAAGAGAATAAATCCAAGGACTCCAATGTGCAGACTCCATAAATTACTTTCTGGCGTTTCTCTTTGGTTCCAAACAAAATTGATTTCTAGACATTGGTTATTTAGGAAGCAAGATTGAGTGGTATATAAGAGTGGGTGCTTACTCAATGTTTCTTAGTTGTATCTAAACCTTTTCTGTCCAATTGTGCATTGATTATTTTTCTTCACAGACAGTTCCTTCGGGTGTTTTGTTCAGAACGTAGGTCTCCCCCCCCCCCCCCCCCCAATCTTTTCATGATTTCTTGTAACTTCATGGGTTTAATTGATGATCTTCATTCTCGTAAAACCAGCCTTGATTGTTGCTGTTTGGTTGGCCCTTTATCTCATTAGCTGATCGCACAATCTCTTCATCGGAAAATAATCGACCTCTTGGTTCTTTTGATGACATTACCGAAGTACATTATTTGGTTTAGAACTTACAGGGAGGAGATCCAGTGTACCTTCATTTAAAATCTTGCTCTACTATTATTGACAAGAAAGCCAATCAACAGAACTTTCTCGAGCCATCTCTTGTTTTTTGAGCAATCTCACTTTTCTTAGACTATGTTCAGTGGAGATCATAAAAGGAGTCCTATTATAAAAATGATTTGGGTTGCATCATACTATAGAGTCTTTATGTTTTTCCTTTGTTCTCAAAATCTGATTGGGCTTTTGAATCAGCGAGCAAGACCAGTCCATTCAAAATCCGATCGTGGCCATATGTATAGAAAAGGTTTTGTCATGGGAGGCAAAATCCACTTTAGTGATTTCTATGTCTCGGAGGATTAATCTCTAAATACTAACAAGGGATACCGCTTTGATTCTACCAAAAGCAATTTGATCAAAAAGAGGGAGAAGTATCTATATTTAATATCTAACAATATCTCTAACAAAGTTGCCTTTAATAGAATAATATATGTGCCTAAAGAAAAAGATATTACAATGTTTGAAAGCATTTTAATCATCCACAAATTAACTAAATATTAGTAAAATCATAATAATTCATAGAAAATTAATAAAAAAATATATGACATGAAACTATATTTGTGAACAGTTGGCAAAAAAATTTGAAAAATATACTCGTACCATCTTAATCCCAAAGATTTGATAACAACTGGAGCCATTAGTTACTAGGTAATTCATAACCAATTTAATTTTAAAAATTTCTATATCCAACCAACGGACGCCATTATTTGTAAAATCTGCTTTGGTTGGGTATTACTGGTGGCCCACGACCCTCGTGCAGAATTTTGATAACATTCAAGAACGCTTCTGCAATATATAGTTATGGATTCCAATTTAGTCTAACAATCTTTGGCAATATGGAAAGGCAGGTTGATCCTTGCTCAAATCAATGGCAGTTCCTGCATATTACTAGAAAAACCATTTTGTGAAATCTTTCTGACACGTATATGGATCGGTTGCGTTACTAGCTTCTCTTTGGTTACTGTATCTTCATCCGCCAACTCTGATTTTGCCATATATAGAATTTCCCTTTTGTGTTGTCAATTTCGTAACGAAATAACAAATCTCTCCGTCACACTATGCCCCACCTTCATCCATGGCAAACTAAAATCGCGTTCGAGCTACTTGGCAGTCTCTTCTTCCCCTTCACGTTCAAATTTAGTCTGCAATGGCGGCGGAGCATCCACGATCAACCGGCAAGCCGGCGTTAGCCAGAAAACCCTCCGCCCCCGCGAAGTCTCGCAGCCATTCCTCCTTCGAAATGCTTATTCAACCGCCTCCGCTGCAGTTCCGTGGTTCCGGCCGCAGCGACGTTGTTTATTCCGACTTCGATCACGTCCCTCGCGGACGCTACCGATCGTGTTGCTCCTCAATTTGCGCGTGTGCTTGTATCGGAATATTCTCCCTCACCATTATCCTCCTCCTCATCGGTATCTCCTACCTAGTCTTCCTCCGGTCAGGGTTGCCGGACGTGAACATTACCAAATTACAGTTCTATGACTCACAACGGATGGATTCAATTTTAGAATTGGAGCTAAAAGTTTCGAACCATAATCAAAAGCTCGAACTGGTTTACGGGCCTTTGGCAATTGATGTGACCAGTGACGATGTGAAATTGAGGAAAACAGGGATTACTGGTTTCCATCAGAATCCCCAGAATGACACTTTATTGGACGTACAAATGAAAGTGTATAATGCCGGAGTAAATCCAAATGCTGCGAGAAATACTCAATCTGAGTCGAATAATTCTCATGAAGAAGCTGTGTTTGATGTGTATTTGAGTGGCACTGTTGGTTTCGAGGTTGGGACTGTGCACATGATTACAGTTCCTTTTCTATCAGCTTGCTATGAAGTTAAGCCGACGGATGTACGATTAGGAAGAAGACCTATATGTCATGTCAGGATGTTTGCTTTCAGGTAAAATTGCTGCTGTCATATAATGGGTTGTTTGGATTTCTATTACAGCAAAATAAATAATTATATAGACTATGAGATAAGGATATGCAGAAAATATAAAAAGAGAAAATAAACTTCAGAAGTTGTATACTCTCTCGTTCCATTATCAGCTTGAAAGTGCATATTGCACATAAATAGGTAGCATACAACTCATTCGTGGTTAAAATGTTAATCCGTGCAACTTTTTTGCAGGCCATCAGCTAATTGAAGAAATCAGTTTCAAGCAATGTTTAGGGGAAGAAAAATTTCAAGGAATAGTTCACTAGGGAAAAGAGAATGGAACTGCCAATGTCTTTTTTTGTCCAATTCTAACAAGCCGTTTTTTTTTTTGGCTCAAAAAGTTCCTACTGGCTTCTAGAGACTTGTCCTCTCACCTATATGCATGTACATTGATAAGATGCACATAATGTAAGATCGTCTCAGTTTTTTTTTTTAATTAAAACATTACGTGATTTTTTCCCCAATTTATTCGATCTTATGTATTGTTTTTACTCTTTCAGATAGAAAATCTATTGGTCTTCTCTACTGCGTCTAATTTCTTCTTGAAATTTGATTATCAATTATATCACCAAGCAAAAACAGATAGTTCCGTAATCCATGAAAAGTGGGGAGAGAAGGAACAAATCGATGCTATTTTGGCAATGCCGCCTAATTACTTGTTAATTCCTACCTCCGGTGCTAACTACTGTTATAAGGCCAGTTAACTTTTTTGTATGGAAAGTTTTCGTTTACGGGTGATTTTGTCCTGAAAATGTTTGGGAGACAATTTTATCCTAGAAGTTTTAAAACATAAGTAATTTTATTCTCAGTTAATTTTGATAAATAGTTGACAAAATATACTGAATAAATAGTCTACATGTCATCTACGTCATTTTTGTTACGATGCAAATTTGTTCATGAAATCCATATGCTATCTACTTCATTTTTTTTAAAGTTAGATTTAAAACTTTCGATATAAATTTGCACCTTAATAAAAATTATGTAGATGACACATGGATTGTCAGCTCAACCTATTTAGTTAACTAACGGTCAAAATCAATTGAGATACCGGTTAAGGCAAAATTGCTCTAGTTTTAAAACTTTCGAGCCAAAATTGCCCATTAACCCTTTTTTTTAAATATGAATACATCTTTTTTCTTTCCACAAAAAAATTAATTATGATGAAGAATTAGTAAAACAATTATAAGCTGACAATAAAGACAATATTTTATACAACGTAAAATTATTGGTCTACAGATCATTTTTTTGGCCAATCAAATTGACTGAAATGACCTAAGTTACAGCGTTTATCCGTTTCGTACCCTCCCTGATACACTTCTGAGTCATTATGACGACAATTAGCGTCGAAACTTCTGTGTCGGTATTGTCTAAATCTAAAATATAACCATAAAATTATTTAAAAAAGGAGCCAGAACGTCGATCTTACGCTAAAACTAAAACATGGAATACGAGTACTGATGAAAATTCTAGAAGCAATCTCTTCCTCTTCTTTCTCTCTCCCCCTCTCTGGCTTATAATCTTTCCCTTTCGCCTCCACCACCTCAATTATTTCTCTGGTTTTCGTTCTCTCGCGGCTTCATTCTCAATTTCTTCATCTCCGAGTTCCGCTGCTTCTATTGGACCTCAGGTAATCCAGCCTTCGCGTTGTATTTCTCTTGTTTTTATTTCTGTGTACTCATCGAAAGAGATCGTCGCCTGTTCTGTCATTGTCAATTCGACCTCGAGATATTTGGGCCTGCAGTTTATTCTATTGGTGTCTGTCCTTCACGATCTGGTTGCTGATAAAGCGGTATTGTTGGTATTTATGGTTTCTAGGTTGTCTTTGAGGACTCTCACCTTAAGTTAACTATGGCATCGAAACGCATCTTGAAGGAGCTCAAGGATTTGCAGAAGGACCCTCCTACTTCATGCAGTGCGGGTGAGCTTCCTGATCTCCTTCTTTTATGTCTTTCCGGGTCTATTGATTTTCACGATTAACAGCCACATCTGGTAAACCATATTGCAACCCTTCCCCGCCAACAGTAGAAAAGTTTGAAGCTTCGTTTTCAGCTGTAAATGTTTTTTTAAGATCATATATTTTAAAGAAATCAATTGTTGTTCTGTGCAACCATTGACAAATTGACTCGGAATTTTAGGTCAGCAAAATTTTCATTTTTCTTTCTTTTCTTTTTTTCCTTCGATGCCCATTAGGATTGAGTTGATGTCTTGGGTACAATTTAATCGGAGTTAAATATATTCTGGATTAAGTAAGAGGGCTGATCAATCATAAACAAAACCTATAACCTAATTTGATCCTTCATATATTAGCATGTTTGAACATTTATTGCCTTGGCTAAGTCTTGGTTCCTTATTTGTTATTGAGAATCTATCCGCGGTTAGTTATATAATGTAGCATGAAGGTGTTTAGTATTACATGAGCGTTTAAGGCTAATCTATCAACAGTCTTGGTATATGTTGCTGCCAACTGTACTTGTGAGATTTGAATTTACCCCTTACATATTAGTTACTTCGTTGGTTGTATGAAGGTAGTTATACTCTGAAAAAGGTCTATATCTTATAGTAAGGTTAACACGCTCTTTTATCTATACTAGGTCCTGTGGCTGAGGACATGTTTCATTGGCAAGCAACAATAATGGGACCTTCTGATAGTCCATATGCTGGTGGTGTCTTCCTTGTTTCAATTCATTTTCCTCCAGACTATCCTTTCAAGCCACCGAAGGTAATGTATACTGAGTTATTCCTTTTATTAGTCACTTGTGTATTTACTCTTCTGAAGCTGCTATAATGTTGTGGATTGATGATTATTCATGCTACCTGTGAAGAATTCCGGCGTTGCTCTTTGAGCATGTTCTCCTTGAAGTCATATATGAAGACTCGGAAGTATGAACTGCTGTAAAATGCACTATGGGCCAAAGATGCGTTAAAAGCTCGAAAGCTCTTTTGATTTATTTGAACTAGTTTTTGAATCTAATAATGAAGCAGATTAAGGGTCTGTGGTGGATAGCTTTTTTGTTTTACTAATACTAAAATTCAAAAACTATGGTTTTTGTGAGATATTTTCTTTATATTTTCTTTATAATTTCTTTATATATTAGAATAAATAATCTCCTTATTCCTTACTAATGAAATAGTTTGTTATATGCCAAGAGTTTATAGCTCAATTGGCGCCCCATACCTCTTCTCATAGAGGAGGTCGTGGGTTCTGTACCCCATGTTGCCAAATAGGGGTCGGTGGGTGTGTGATAGGTGAGGAAAATGAAAGAGGAAATTATAGTTTTTCATCAGGCTCATGCACCATCCCATGGGAGTGTGTTTGGTCTATCTGTTTTTGTCATAGTATGAAAGCTCACCAAGTTTAGAGCTGGACGGGGATGTATATAGTACCTGATATTCAATATGTGGCTTTATTATGCCAAAAGGAAGAATTGATTTGTTCTGGCGGTTTTCCCCCTTTTTAATTATTGCTGTATATGCTGATGATGTTGTATGGATCTTTTCTTTTGGAGCTGCTCCACTTCATCCTCTTTAGTTCACACACATGCACATTTGAGAAATCATTGAAAAGTAGACAGTTCTATAGAAAGTTGAGTTGCTGGAGCAAGACTATTGGTTTTTTTAATGGGTAGTCTGGTGAGATTTCAATCTTCCTATCCCTTGACAATTTCAACAGTCTCTTTTTTCCAAACCCAATATTATTCGATGTCTTTCTGGTTAGATATTTTAAGGTATTTATAGATCCAACTTTGTTCAGAATTATCCTGTCTGATTTACTTTGTCTTTTGGCTTGCCAAATAAATTTCGATTGACTGTGTGTTAAGGGACTCCTTTACCTGGTCTTTCTGAAGCTGAAACCAGTGCTTTGTTATTTTTCCCTGATGATAATCAAGTTTGTAGAACTAATAACATCGGTTTACTAAATACTGCAGGTTGCGTTTAGGACTAAGGTGTTTCACCCAAACGTCAATAGCAATGGAAGTATATGTCTTGACATTCTTAAAGAACAGTGGAGTCCAGCACTTACAATTTCCAAGGTTTGATATTACCTTGTTTTCTTGATATTAGATAATCTTTCAAAATAGTTTGTCATCAACTGATAACTAGATGTATATCTACATTCCCACGGGTTGCTGTTTACATGCCACTTTTTTTTTTTTTACCACTTGTCCTGATTCTTTACTGGCGGGATGTTAATGTGTATTACCTACACCTGCGTGGTGATCTTCTAGAACTTTTCTGGATTTTTGACCTTGTTTACTTTCCTCAGGGGCAAGGGAAGAGTTTAGACTGTATAGGGTGATATTTAAACGGAAAGTGGCCTAGATATCCAGGATTTTTATTGTTAGTGTGTGTATAATATTCTTTCAAATTCTGTTGGCATCTGATTTATGTTGAGTTGAGCTATAGTCGTAGCCATCTTGATAAACTGATCATATATGATCTTGACTGAAATACTCCTATAAAATGACTGAGTAACTCAAATATACTACTCCCCGTTTTAAATATAAGATAGGATTGACTTTTTTTTTGAGAGATTAAGGAAGGTAAATAAGTTACTTAATTATATCATATATTATCTATCATTAAATTATATATGTGTTTATAAGCCAGGCAAAATAGTTTAAAGAAAAAACGATGGATATAAATATTTTATAGCAATTTAATTAGCTTTATTAATATCTTCAAAAAAAATCAACTGTGTCTTATATTTAGGATCGGAGGGAGTGTTGCTGTAATGGGAAAACTAATTTCCAATTTTTTTCAGGTGCTTTTGTCAATTTGTTCGTTGTTGACGGACCCCAACCCTGATGACCCCCTTGTCCCTGAAATTGCTCACATGTACAAGACCGACAGAGCCAAGTATGAAGCTACTGCTCGCAGCTGGACACAGAAGTATGCCATGGGATGAACGGTCCTGCCTTATCTCAACTGTTTGAATAAGGCTCCCAAAAAAAAATTATTATTTGCTTCTCTTAATGTAAAAGAATTAAAAATGCCCTGAATGGATGCTTTCTTTAGTTGTCCGTGGAACTCAAAATTGGTAATTGGTAAGGGTCTTAGGCTATCATTTGTGAATATTCCTTTTGTGAGGCGTTGGTGAATAACCTATGTGGAGTTAATTGTTCCGTGAACCTTGTGTGAACGATCTGATCTGCATTTGGACTTGTTACTCCATGACAACTCAGGTTCTTATGGGAGGTGTGTATTGGTGAAAAACTAGAGTGATTTGGCTCCTAAATTATATATAGGGGAAGACGGAATGAGCTGTGGATATTTTTCAAGTCATGAATATTTTGCTGTTTATTCTGAGATGCCAACAAATAGACGAAGGTTATATTTTACGGGGTCTGCTTAAGATTGTTGTGCAGTTTTACAGTGGGGTTTATTTGAGATTCTCAAGTTTTACAATTCTTGAGGTATTTGGTTCTTTATTTAAGATTAACATGCTTCCTATTGCCCTATTCTAAAAGTTGCGAGAGTTGAGGAGTAAAGGAAATCTAGTGGAGGGCAAGATAATAAAAGACATGGCTAGAGGGTGCTTTTAACTCGTGTTGGTGCAGGTTTTCCAGGAAAGCAAAAGAAGAATTAGTGTTTGTTTAGATAAACAGTATAAACTGCTTTACCAATATGATTTATAATATATGAGATAATTATGTGAGAAAAATGCCTTTATAATGCTAATTCAAAAAGACCCTTATAAAATGGAGTAAGCATTATTTGAGGGTATGTCTTGGTTTGATTTAACTTGCCTAAATTTTTTTATGTAAAAATATATAAAAATAGGTGAGAGGAGAGAGATAACTTAAATGTTACTTTTCAGTTGTTAGGTAATACGGATGTTTTCTGGACTAGAAGACCGTTTGCTTGGTTTTATTTAGGGAAAGTGACGCACAAATTCCAATGACCAAAGATAATTATATTGAAATTCCACAGCAATAAGAAATATCTCAATATGTTGTAAAAACAGTTTAACGAATTGTTATTTCTCATTTTTGGGATTTGACTGTTATTATCTTCGATCTTGAGCACCTGCACATCATTTTCCCTTTTATTTATTTAACCAAAATAGAGAAATCTGAAGGAAGTAGTTGGTCGTAGATGGATTCGTAAAGAGTGGCGAATTCAATTAAAGAATTAATTGAGGATCTACTGTCAATATTCTACAAAAAGAAATATTCAATAAAATCACAATCTCTCCTTCTCACGATTTACTGTCCAATTGAAACATAATTCATGAAGGTAAAAATAGAAGGGAGAGGGTCTAAAAGTTTGTGATGCAAACACTGATGTAGCAAGTTGTGCTTTCCATAATATCTATCCATCACTTTCAAGTGAAGTATCATATCTGTGTTGTTGCCCTGAAATTGAGAGAGTGGATATTGCGACATTATATTGATTGTGAGGGAGAAAGCTCAACCGCAAGGATAGGATCATTGTGAGGAGCCATAATTGTTTTGATTCCTGGAAGGTGAAAGCTGCCATTGAAGAAGGAGAAGCATCTTTTATGTATGCTCGTTTCTGGGAAAGCGATAAAATGCATTCCCTCTATTGCCAAAACACCCTTCTTACTACCAACAACTCTCACAATTGTGGTTCTTATATTTCCTCTCTTCCCACGATGCATGTCGCAACTTCCAGTACGAATTCGGTTCAAACCACTCGAATTTATTATGCCACTTTAAATAACTAACTCAGTGATCAGTGACTGACTGGGTTATCCGTGGCAAGGATCAACTTGTTAACTGAGAATGAATTAAAGACTAAGTGTCTGTTTTGTTTGAAGAAGTGGCTGGAAAGGAATGAAAAATATTTTGCTACTGATATTTGGTCTGCATTGAAAAAGAAAATGGGTTAATAAGAAAATTTTTATTTGGTTTAAAGAAAATGAATCAAAAAACCATTTTGCCTTTAGAGTAAATATATTATTTAAATGCTCATAAGGACCCACACGCCCCACTCATCTTTTATATCACATCCAAAGTCACATTATACAGTTTCTATGTCTTTAGATCATTTTCATCCCCGTAGGAACATTTTTTCAATTACACAGCTGAAAATGAGTTTTGGCAGAAAACCATTTTCTAGCTGAAGATGGGAACCAAGCACCCACCTTTGTGGAAAAAATTGATTTTCCCTTTCCCAGCCCTACAAGCTTCAATAAATCAAACGGGCCCTAAGCTTAAACCCAATTAAGAGTTCAGGCCAGAAAAAAAAGCAAACAAACCCTGTTATGAGTTTAGGAATTAAGCTATAATAAGGGATAAATATCATCTTTGATTCCTTAAATTTGTCATAATTTTAATTTTAGTCCATCAAATTCCAAATTATTGGTTTTGCCCCCTTTCTGGCAAAATGATTTAGGGTTTTTTTAGTATGAATCAATATTTTAAGCAAAATAAAATTTAATGAACTAAAACTAAAATAAAGGTAGATTTTAAAGAATCAAAGATTATATTAACCCATAACACATTATTGAAAGAGTGGATGGTAAATGAATCAATACTTAAAAAACCAAAAGATTAATTTTGTGTATATTAAAAATAAAATAAAGCACACTGTTATCCAAGAACCGTGGTACAAGCATGCTTTGGAAGGACATCAAAGCGAATAAGCAGGAGATATACAAGTGAGAGATGGTAAATGCGGGGTAGCTGTATCAATTATTTAAGTGCCCGTTTGGTATGTTGGATTGGTTTTGATGGATGTAAAAATGGAGATGAATATGGAAATAAGATTTAAAAGTATATTTTGTATGTTATAAAAATGAGACTTCATTTTTATTTGAAAGGACCAAAATGCCTATATATTTTTTTTTCCAAAAATAGGCCCTCTTCCTTCCTCTCCCAAAACTCGCCAAAGGGAGAAATCGATCTGGCTGGATTTTCTTTTATTTGATTTCTGCTCACGTATTTAATGATGTTCCGATCCCTAGCATGCTTGAGTTACTGCATCTGTTGACTAGAGATGGAAGTCGATTTTGTTATTGTCATCTTAATCGTACATGCCTTTTGAGCGATTGGCATAAAATTGTGTTTTCATAGACAGATAAAGCTGAACAATGTCGACGAAGAAATCGATGAACAGAGTTGCAGATCTGGCTGGAGAAGATAAAGTCAAAGAAGGTCGATGGTGGGTGGGGAAGAAGGTCACCGTCACCGGTTAAGATGAATGATGATGCAATGGAGTTAGGGGATGATCGTGAGTGTTTGGCAATTTACTAAATCTAGGTTTGCGTAATCTGAGAAAAAACTCATCACACATACTTACTTCATAAATCATAAAATCTATTCTCAAAAGGTAATCCAAACACACACGAAGAAGGAGATAAGTAAAAATGATGTTTTTTTTTTTTTTGAGGTGGAATTGACAAATCTAATCTTTTGGTATAGAAATCATTTTCATCAATCTTGATGGAATTGGCCTCCACATGAAAACCAATTCCATACTCTTAAATTTGTACCTAATAGGATAAAAGTATGGAATTGGCCTCCAATTTCAATGTAGCAAAGGGGGCCTAATCTGATATGTAGAGACTCAAGCCTGCCCATCCAATCAGGCGGCAGGCTTCTGTTTGCATTGGCAAACAACACTTCCCTTCTTTTGAATAAATCAAAAACTGTTTGATTTGTACCCTGATGTCATGTTTGATTCTTGGGAGGATCAATATATAAGGTTACTAATCAACATAATTACCAAAAAAATTTACAATGAATGAGCAAACCAGGAGGTAGTAATTATATCTGTTGGTCATGACAGTACAGTGATCGTCTCTGATATTTTATCCACTCTCTTTAATATTTGTGTCTCACCTTATTCACCCATATTTAGTGACTTGCTGCTCCAAACACAATCCCCTGCATCTCAACTAATAAAACCATGACTTCTCTCGTGGCTTTCAAGTTTTTCACCTCCTCTCTTCCCATCAGTATCGCCAAAATATCCTTCATTCACTGTGTTTGATTAAGTTGACACCACTAATTAGGGCGGCCTCTACTTTGCACGTTTCTGAGGTCATAACTCACGCTACCCGGAGTGTGTGTGTGTGTTTGCCCCGTTCACTGGGATAAAAGATGACACGTGTTTGACTCGCTACCCGGTTTCTTCTCCTTTGCTTCTTCCTCAAGACACGCCCTCAAGTAAACTTGAAGCAACTACTCTTGCCACCCCCTCTTTTTTTTTTATTTTTTAATTTGCCTGTTGCTGTGTTAAATAATTAATTAGGAAAGATATGGAGATTTTTTAAATGTTCTTGAGAGATCAGAGTAAGTAACCCCAAGGCTTACTAGCTGGTGCAGTTAATTCATTAATCCCGCTTTCAACGTTAGACGTCGTCAGTGACACTAGTAAGAGAAAACAACTTTTCAGTATTAAATTACAAGTTACTTGGTCAAGCCCTGCGCATCGGTGATCGGTAACCTTTGTAAATCTTCCAAGCTGCTGAATGATACTCTATCCATTTCATTGTAAAGTGACGTCGTTTTTGTGAGATGAGATGGGTAGCTAGTGTGATGGGTTTGAGGATAGTTAAATTTAGCTAAGATAACCATGTGACAAAATCACATGCCTTGTTTGAAATAAAAACAAATTTTTCGTTTTTTAAAATAAAAAAAAGAGGGGGAAGGAGTAAATAAGAGCAGTTGAGAAGATGGAGGGAGTAAAAGAGAATAATAAAAGGAAAAGAAAAGGGAGGGAGGAAGTGGACAAGTCAGCAGAGGCAGCTGGAGCCTGGAGGCCGCGGCTCCCCCTACTCTCGAGACAGCGACATCAACACCTCCCCTTCCTCTCCCAATCCTCTTGGCTCTTTCTCCCTCTCTTGTCGTTTTAAACCTTTTTGTTTTGTTTTCATTAATATTCAACCTTTGCCTTCTTAACTTTTCATTCCTCACTCACAACACCCGGCTTCATCGAGAGCTCGGTATTGCATTTGAACCTAAGGAACAAAGACCTCAACCAAAGGCTTCCTAAATCCGTGTTTATTTGGATTAACAGGAGAAGCTGTTTTTTTAATATAATTTATGGTATCTTAAATAATGCTTATTTGAAATAACAATTAGAGTATTTAAAAACAGTTTTTCAATCATAATTTACGATATACGAAGTAAGTACGTGAGAGTAATATTATCTCAATTAATGTGTATAAACGCTTTTAGGATCTTCAATCGTGATCTCAAACATACTTTAAATTTATAAGAGAAATTTTTTCTTGATTTGTGTAATCCTATTTTTTTACTGCTCTTTTCATGTACTTAATCTAATGGAATAGATACTCTACTGTAGACGAGAGGTCATTGGTTCTTTCAGGCGGCAAGTGTCGGCCTTTATAACTTAAAAGGAAGAAGAAGTAGAAGAAGCAAAGAAAGACCTTCTACTTTTCTTGATCTTCCAATTAGGACAGTGTTGGATCCTTGTATTATATATATGCCCCCTCCTTCCTTCTGCCCATACTGTCAGTCCCCCACCCTCTCTCTCCCGCCAAAAACCTTATTCCTCTTCCACCTTCACTCCCCACACTCTCACCTCCTTCATTTCCTCTTCCACTGAACAACCTTACCCTCTCTCCCACCGCATAAACACCCCTCTTCATGTCCCTTCGCTCTAATCATCCCCATCCTCAACCATCTCAGGGTTACCCACAAACATGCACAACCACCCATCCAAGGCTCCTCCGAATCATAGTCACTGATAACGACCTCACTGACTCCGACTCCGACTCCGACTCTTCCCTCAATGATTCATCCAAAGCCAAGCGCCTCATCACCCACATCTCCCTCCATCTTTCCTCCCCCGATCCTCCTTCTTCCTCCCCTTCTCCCCGCACTCCGCCCAAAACCAACCCCAACCGATTCCGGCGGCCCGCCGTTTCCTCCACCTCTCGCCGCCATAACAAGTTCAGAGGCGTTCGCCAGAGACCTTGGGGGCGCTGGGCCGCCGAGATCCGGGACCCGAACCGAGGAAAACGGGTCTGGCTTGGAACCTTCGACACGGCCGAGGAAGCCGCGTCTGAGTACGACAGGGCAGCTCTGAAGATCAAGGGTCCTGACGCGGTCACCAACTTCCCGTGCTCCCTCATTACGGAGGACACAGCAACGCCGGAAGCCGCCGCGGATGAAAGTCCCAGCACTGATGGAACGGTTTCGTACTCCGACGCGGCGGCGTCGCCCACGTCTGTTCTTCCCTGTGATGGAGATTCGATGGCGTTCGACGATTTCCGTTACGGCGATGTGGATGCGTTCGGGTTCGACATAGACGGGCCGCTGAGTTTGCCGGGCGTGAACTCGATGCTGTCGAGTCAACCGTTTCGCAAGGAGGAGTTCGGCGAGTTTGACCTCGATGACTTCTTGACGTGGCCCAACTAAAGTCCTAGGGGCTTGCTCGTCTATTTTCCAAAATATCAGGGACAGTTTCGTAAATCCGATAGCCGTCTCGTGATGATAAGTTTTGTTGTTGGGTTGATTTGGAGGTGCCGCCACCGATTTTTCGCAGCTGAAGCCGCAAATTTTCGATTCGTGCTTTGTCGGACCAATCAGTGTGATCATTAAAACAACTAAATTAAATCAAAATTAATATCAGGAGAGAATAGGAAGATCCATGGCGTCCTTCAATATCAGGCTTATAAATTACTATGAGCATCTGAATTATTTTATTATATGGTGTCGAAAATTTTGTTGTATTTATGGACAATGCTTGTTTAGAAATTAGAAATGAACAATATTTATGAAATTATGGTAAAACCTGTGCCTTTGGATTCTTAGTGTTGTAAATTGAATGAAAAATTAAAAAATAACTAAAAAAGACCCGTGGTTGAAAGTTAGATACGTGGCTTAGAGCTATAGGTCAGCTATAAGAAGCTTCCCGCATGATTTTTATTTGGTGCGTTATTACGCCTTCTGCTCTCCTTTAATTATATTCTTTATCTTTGTGCGTTAATGAAATTGAAATGACTTCAATGCCTTTTGTTTATGAAAATCAAATATAGTGCGGTTCCATGATTATATGAAAAATTGGGTGGCTCTAACTATATCCTGTATATTATGTATATAGATGCATGAATTCTTATTATAAGATTCCTCATCTGTATTTGCTGTTTATGTTATCCCTTTTTTTTTTTTTGGCCATTGCTGTTCATGGGATCATTTACACATATTTAACAATTTTAATAACATTGTGTATTTTTTTCAATTTAAATAAAAAATATTTTTTTAATTTATTCTTTAAGACTCGTTGTTTTCCTTGTAGAAGAATTTAAGAGTGAAAGAATTCAAAAAACATTTTTTATTAAAAAAATTAGTCCCATGATAAGATTCCTTAGTGGGATCTCCTACTATGGACTACTTGCCTCGCCGCCGGCAAACATGCTTTAATGGAATTTTAGCGAAAACCATTATAAAAATTACTCCCTCCTGTCCTAATTATAAGACCATGTCCTAATTATAAGACAGAGTTAATTTTTTTAGAGAAATTAAGGAAGCCAATTAATTTACTTTAGAGTGTTTATATTTTTAGTATCTTTAGATTATATATTAGTTTATTAGTTAAATTAATTAGTTTGGAGGAAAAAAATAAAAATATAAGCACTATAAAGTAATTTAATTGTGTTCATTAATTTCTCTAAAAAAGTTAACTTTATCTTATAATTAGGACCGGAGGAAATAATAGAGTCAAAGTGCGTTTGAATTTTTATTTTGATACCCATATTACCAATATCTTTTGTGCGGGAAAAAAAATAGATCATACAAAATAATACTTTCTCATTGACATTTACTTTATATTAAAACTCATGGACAAAGAAGGAATGGATGTGATCAAATTAAGTGTGAGTACCGAATATGAGCATAAAATACGGCAACTTGAAATCTCTCTGTTCAAAAATCATCGAGATCCAATCTTGATATAGTGCGCGACAGAAAGATGGACTACGATGTTTTATATTTCGTAGCCTAATATTTGATCACCTAGAACGGAAAAATAAAAAGGAAAATCAATGTCACATCATCCTAATTTTTTATTTTTGTGATATCACCCGGGGGGATTATCAAAGGGTTGTAAGAAAGAAATTTAGTGCTCGTTTGGAATAATTTATTTTTAGGTAATAAGTGTTTATAAATTGTGATTCACGGTATACGAGATAAGTATGTGAGAGAAGTTTTATCTCGACTTGCGTAATAAGAACTTATTTTTTAAGAAAAAGTTGAACCAAACAAGTCTTTAACCATAAAAAACTTATAAAAATAAGTGAACGGTATTAATCTATTATCATTTCTTATACTATAATTTATTATTATGTACTTCTCAATTGTTATTAAATTTTTAGATGGTCAAGTGCCTTCATGAGGACCTTTTAGTAATTTCCACTTTTTTGGTTTTCACCCATGCTGAGAAAGATCAAACGCACATTTACATATATAAAGAGGAAACTAACTATATATATGCCACTGTGCTTGTGAATTGCGTCTATAAATTGCTTCATTTGTTGTCCGTTTCATTGCCTTGTGAAATTTGACTTGGTTAATGTATTCCATAAGTGAATTGAGAAATTAAAGGGGCAAATGATTTTTTTGTATTTTGGCCGACAAGTACTAATATTGCAATTTGATGCCCCCCCTTAAACAAATAAAATTAGCTTTATTATCATATGAAATTTATGATTAAACCCAAATGTTTGTATGCTTCTAATGCAATGTGACGTGTTGCGTCTGATTTTATCCTAAGTGCATACTTGTCAAAACGACAAC
The DNA here is from genome assembly GCA_963210345.1 of Inga oerstediana. Lineage (NCBI taxonomy): Eukaryota > Viridiplantae > Streptophyta > Magnoliopsida > Fabales > Fabaceae > Inga > Inga oerstediana. Next base: position 11,311,408 of record OY723405.1, on the reverse strand, counting down.
AACGTTTAGGTGAGTGAGAGGGTGGCCTGAAATGATTGGATTTTTTAAGGGGGGAAAATAGCTCAATATTTCATCTCTTATATCAATAAATCCCAAAATATCTTGAAAAAACAATTAATCCTCAGCCGATCAAATTATATTTTATTAAAGGAGCCAAAAGAACACATGATGATTTTTTATTATTGTTATTAGAGTTGACGAGCAAAAATACTCATAAACTTTACTCAAAAGTGTATTCACTATCATAATTTTTTGTGTGTATAAAAATAACCATGAACTTTTAAAAAGGGGATAAAAGTGAGATTTTTGTTAAAACTAATTAACGACCTTTAACTCTATTGCAAAAGTATCAAAATACCTCTATCCAAAAAAAGGTTAAGTGGCAAAAATATTCATAAATTTTTTTCAAACGTACGTCCACCACCATAACCTTTTTTAGATAGGGATATTTTAGTACTTTTATATTGGAGTTAATGACCGTTAATTAATTTTAACGAAAGTGTCACTTTTACTCCCTTTTAAAAAATTTATGGTTACTTTAAAAAAAAATTTATGATAATAGATACACTTAAAAAAAAAAAGTGGGGGCATTTGACCGTGTCTAAGGCGAGATATCAGAATCTAGAGAAGGTGATTGGGCCAGGTCAGGAAGATCATGTTTGAGCATGCTTTTTTACTGCTACCAGCAAGTGAGAAGGAGTGCCTCCTCCAACCTCTGTCAAACTTGAGAATAAGTCGGTCATAAAATATAGATTTTATTTGAAGTTTGTCAAAATATTTAATGTATTTTTTATTTTTTTTTAATTTTACCTTTTGATTTTATTTATTACTCCCTCCGTTCCTAATTATAAGATAAAATTGACTTTTTTGGAGAAACTAAGGAAGCCAATTAAATCACTTTAGAATATTTATATTTATATTTTTTTCTTCAAACTAAGTAATTTGATTAATAAACTAACATATAATCCAAAGATACTAAAAATATAAATACCCTAAAGTGATTTAATTGACTTCCTTAATTTATCTAAAAAAAATCAACTTTATCTTATAATTATGACCAGAGTGAGTATATTTATTGTTTCCCACACTCATTCTCTTTATAAGTAAGAGTGGAGTTAAAAAAATAACGATCTTAATTAATTTTTACTGTTTTTTTTTAACCGCAACTTGACGGTGGGAGTATTTAAGATTAAGGGTGCCTAGTAGATAAGCAATGCTGGATTGGCCTAGGTTACTATCCTAAGTCTGACTTTTAAGCTTGTAATCCAAAAAAAAAAAAACAACACGTGTGTAGAAAATCAAAATGAGATGATCCCTTAAATCTCGCACATCACTACTAGTCTGCTCCCAGTTACATTAGTAGACTTCTGTTTGAAGACATGGGGAATAGCAGAGGTGGCTGCGTCTTCAGCAATAATTTTAGAGTGTGGGGCCCATCGTCCCCCTATTATTACGGCCGTTCCAACCCTCTTGTACCCCTCTCAACTAACAAAGTGGTTCCCGGCGGCTCATGCCTCTCTACAGTTACATTTACATATATAAAATATTAAATAAACAAACAAACAATCAATCAGACAAAGCCCCTTACTGGTTAAAAAATCCTGATCTATTTAGTTAGTTGTGGCTCCCTTCTCACTTTCTCTGTGTTTTGGTTTTTTTTTTATGGTTTATGCAATGGATTATTTTTGGCCTTCGGTGCACCCACCTTCCAGATATCCGGCGTTATCCTGAAGGCTAACGCCGGATTTACCGACATGGGCCCCCGACAACCGACTAGTCCTGGCGCCCCCAATCTAATAGGCCCGACAGGAATTCACCTCTTTGAGGCGCCCCAGGGGAGAGAGCTCCCAATGGAAATTCTTTACATTTTCTGTTTCCTGGGATCGAACCCAGGAACGGATTGGTGTGGCGCAGATGCCTACCCATCTGCACCAACTTCCATTGGTTCTGTGTTTTGGTTTTTAATCTGGTTCAATGGCTGTTGTTTGATTAATTTTTGTTAGAAAAAATAATATAGATGTTATGTAAATTATTAGCTCAACATATTTTATTAACTAACAGTTAAAATTAATTGGGATAATGATAAAGATAAAATTATTTTATTTTTTTATACTTTCAAAACAAAATCATTCCTTAACACACTCTCTCTCTCTCTCTCTCTGTTAAGCTTTGGGTGTCGTTAAGTTATTTTACACTTAAAAGATTAATTCTATTGTACTAAGAGTGTTAAGATTAAAGCTTTCTCAATAAATACGATTTTTAAGATTTAAATTTATATTTTTCTCCTTTTTTTGACCACCCAGATTTTTTGAATTACACACATTGTTTTAGGCTGCGAATAACAAAAAGAAGATACACACATTAATTATCAACGAGAAAATTCATAGTCGGTTTCTCACAATGCTGTATGCTCTCCCCCCTTGTGTGTGCGGAAAACAGATGGAGCGGTGTCTATGGTGCTGATTGATTATATGCCACTAATTTAGTCACGACGAAAATGATTTTGCATTTTGATGTTTGTGCCTTTATCCTCGGCCGCTACAGTAAATCTATACTTATAAAAACACGTTTTCATATAAAATACTCTTTTGATCCTTAATATAAGATATATTTATCTAATTTGATTAGATTAAAAAAATTTATTGAGTTTGTTAATATGACATTCTAAAACACCTTAATCATCTTTATTAATTCCCCCATTCCCTCTTCTTCTTGATTATGGCTGAGGGAGCATTAATAGGGATAAATTAGGAAAATGTTAATAAATATAAAAATTATATCTTATATTTCGGATCAAGATCAATTCTCTAAATATGTCTTCTATCAAGGACTGGGGGAAATATCTGTGTTCTGTATTATAATGATTTTTTTATCAAAAAATCAACTCTCTAAATATATTTTATATTAAAGATAGGGGAAAGTATTTGTGTTCCGTATTATAATGATTTTTGCCAAATTATGTACAAATTTTCTAAGCTTCCCACATCAAATACAATGTTCAATCAATTATTACAAATGATTTTTTTTTTCACGCGACTATTTTTTTTTAAAAAAAATCAAGAGATTAAGAAAATAGTCTAACTCAGGTCAGAAACAAAAACCATAAAAAAATATAAAGTCTAATTAACAGTTTTAGTACCCTTTTAGATACATTTTGTGTGTGTGTGTGTGTTTAGAACAGCGATAAGAAGGTTTAAAAACAGTTTTTCAGTCGTGATTTATGGTATACGATATAAGTATGTGAGAGGAGTTTTATCTCGATTTATGTGAAAAGCAGCTTACAAGCTATAGTAACACCAATACAAACATATTGCTCATTTGAGATAATTTATTTTTTATTTATAAATGCTTATAATTCATGATTTACGGTATATGAAATAAATATGTGAGAGGAGTTTTATAATCAGCATATGTACAAGTTTTCAATATGGCGAGTCCCACGAGTCACAAACTCGGAGAAACAGAAAAGATATATAGCCGCCTGCCTCCCCACTATCTCCAGCTTAATTACTTAATATTTAAAATTTTCTATATGTAGTGGTTAATTAATTTATAAATAATAACATTGGCATCAATCCTCAATGTGCAGAGTTGAGTTGACCTAGTTGATTTATTTTTGACAATTTTTTAACAGTTAAGTCAATAGCTATATCCTCGCACTTTTTATTTTTAATGTGAAAACTTTGTCCAAATTGTTCTTGAAGGCTAATTTCTGGCCAATATTTTATCACTCAGGTATTTGTACGTAGAGCAGTCCCCATATATCTACATATATATATATATATATAATTACTGAAAGCAATCCTGTTTTTAGTACATCTTAATAAGAATTAAATCTCTGAAAATATGCACTTTATAATATAAATGGAAAGAAAACAATAATCTAACTAAAAAAGTTTAAAGGAATCTCAATTAAGGTGCATTTTTGTTTCGCGTGTTGCCAAAACAAGACAATAAGATGGCCTCATTGTATTCGGCACTTTTGTTTGTGTGGGGGATTTATTCATTGGATCCATCCTTGACTTAAGAGATAAAATTAATGATCCAAAAAAGCTTAAGCGCAACTAGTCGGATTAGCGTGGCTGCTTTTGGTCACCATCATCCAAAATATACTCATCACCAACCATTTTTTTTATTCGTGTTAATCCTATCCACAATCACTGCTTAATTACTTCTCAATTTCTCTTGTATCATTCTTTAAAATATCTTTTAAAGAATAAGAATACCTATGAACTTTTATTAAAAATATATCTAGCACTATATACATTTTAGATGTATAAAAATATCCATAAACATTTAAAATATGAGCAAAAAATGTCGGCATTGTTAAGTTTGACCTAACACTGATACATATGTATGTGCAAAAAGAGTGTGAGTCCCACTACAAAAAGTAGCGATGTTAGGTTAAATTTAACAATGCTGACATTTTTGCTCTCATTTTAAATATTTATGGTATTTTTATATTTCCGAAATGTACATAACGGTGCACACACTTTTAGTAAAAGTTTATAGGTATTTTTGCGCTTTCACCCTTCTTTGAAACTTAATATGGGTTTTGTTGTTGGTAACTTCTTTAAAAGTTTATGGGTATTTTATGGGGAGAATTGCTAAAAAAGATCTCATTGACAACTTATTTGCTAAATGAGATTTGAGAAGAAATTTGCACAAGGAGGGAAGATTTTTACACACCAAGGAAGATATTATGCACACATAGAAGATAATCTACATGCAAATGTCCCATTTAGCAAATAAATTGCTAATGAGAGATTTTTTCATAATTTTCCCTATTTTATGATATTTTTTGTTATACTGAGAACCAACCAATAATCAGATAAGTTTAACCTTTGGAGAGAGTATCAATAATGTTGAGTATTGCTTTATTATACTGATTCCTTTTTTTTTTTTAATCATAAGTGAAAATTGCCAACAAGAGCTGGCCCTTCAATCTCGTAAAGAAGCTTTTTTTTCGAAAAAGAAATGGTTGTTGATCGTGATTCGCTTTGATATCCTGTAACCGATTCGATGCATAATTCAGGAAGCAAATAGGCCCCCAAATCATGCTTTTTTACGTTACATTATTACCACATTTGTTATGTGCCTCCAATCTTTATTTATTTATTTATTAGTTTCGGTTGGCCGAAGGTGTTTCCGGCCTTTACAATTTCTTCTTTTGAGGCCAACGTCTGAATGTCTGATTCAATTATAATATTTTTAATGAATGCTTTCAAGTTTCAAGATTTTAGTTTTGAGCAAAAAAAAAAAAGTTTCAAGATTTTAGTGAAAGCTACGAAAATATATATACATATTAAAGCATTCTAATAAATGTCACGTATAAGGGGACATTGTTATCTAATTAATAATATTTTTGTTTACAAGTTCATACACTGCATCTTATAGTGTGTAACTAGCATGAACTCCCCCGCGCGTTGCGCGGGGAGCAAAAGTTATGGCTTGTACATCTATTTCAGCTTATCATAAAAAGTGGTAGACAAAGGAACAGTCAAACTAAAGGATATTTATAAAATTGTCTTTGCTTCTGAGCCAAGTTAAAGTTGCACCGTCACAACAGAATTGACAAAAACACAACTAATTTAAATAAAAGGATGAAGTCCAACACACATGAGACGAATTCATGAAACCTGTCAGCATATAATGAAAATGACTACAAGTCAAATAGGAATAACATTTAAGAAAGGCAATTCTAATGGGTACATGAAACCACAAAAACTTCTGAATTGCATGACATCAACAATGCTGACACTGTTACCATATTCCTTAATGAAAATGATTCAGCGATATAAATGCCTAAATACTTCCTTGTAAACGACATTTTTTGTGGTCCTACTATTGCCATCAGGATTGGTAGGGACATATAATTTCAAACCATCCATGCTTCTAACCCGTGATAATGCAACATATAATTGCCCATGTGTGAAAACTGGCTTAGAAAGAAATATCCCAACATGACGAAGAGATTGGCCTTGGCTTTTGTTGATAGTCATTGCAAAGCTGAGATTTATTGGAAATTGTCTCCGGCGCATATGAAACGGCCATCTACTTTCGGAAGGGTTCATGTCCATCCTATGAATTAACACCCTTTGATTTGGCTTCGAACCATTCAATGTAATCGCTTCGATGACGTTCTTGCTCAACTTTGATATGCGTAGCCGAGTACCATTGCATAAGCCTGATGCTTGGTCTATATTCCTCAGCAACATAACAGGAGCTCCAAGTTTCAAGGTCAGCTTGTGGGGCGGCAAACCAGAGCTGGTAATAGTGTTCAAGAATTCAGTTGTGTACAGATTGTCAAAGCTATCACTGTCATCTGTAGAACGACAAACAGAGTCACAACTGAAAAAATCCTGAGAGTCACCAGGCAATAGAGAACACATGAAGTCATTGATTTTATTGACAGCCTCTATGGTGGGTGCTAGTATGGCTCTATCATTGAAATACTCATTGTTTGAAAGGTTGTTAACCAAATCTGTGTAAGTAGCATGGACAATGGTCTCTATTGGATGTTGAGATTCAGGTAGCAAGAATCGATCTGGAATCTCAATATCATACATGCCATCAAGTGAATCACCTATCTTTCCATCACCCACATCTAAAAGCCATTGACTAAACCATTGAAGCTGATTGACCTCAACATTTGAAGAGCCAGTAGTCAACCTCATGTTCTTTGTAAGATGGAAGATGGTGCAATAATCCCATAAGCATGAAGATGAAATACATGCATTAACAATTGAAGCCCTAGTACCTTTCGGTATCACTGGAAGAATCTGACGGAAGTCACCACCCATAAGAATACATTTCCCACCGAATGGCAAATCAGAATGCATAATATCCTTAAGAGTGCGATCAAAAGCTTCAATACAGTATCTCTGAACCATGGGAGCTTCATCCCATATGATTAACTTTGTGCTAATAATTAAGTTTGCAAGCGGTGAGTTCTGTTTGATTGAGCACATGGAGAACTCAGTTATCTGTATTGGAATTGCAAAACGTGAATGAGCTGTCCTACCTGAAGGAAGTAAGGTTGCTGCAATGCCACTTGATGCAACAGTCAATACAATATCTCCTTTAGCTCGCAAGGTAGAGGTCAATGCATTCCACAAGAAAGTTTTTCCTGTTCCGCCATAACCATGCACAAAGAAGAACCCTCCTAATGATGTTTGTAAGGAGCTTATAACTTTATCAAATATCATTTTCTGCTCATCAGTAAGAGAATTTTGCAATGTTGTAGCTTCAGCTTGAAGGGCAGTCCGATCGTAGCTCAATTCTTGGAGTATGAGATTATTTGAAACATCCATCGATGATGTTCCCTCTGGAATTGGGAGGGTTGGAAAGTCAATAAGGCTCTTCCCATTGTCCCTAAGCATAAGATCTATCACTTTCAGGGCTTCTTGTTCTTTGTCATAAGCTGAGTGTGGAAAATCTGGAAAAACGTTATCGTTGAAAGATGTGTAATTAATCGACATAACTGAATGAAAATAACTTCACTAACCAAATGAGTGAAAGAATAGCTTACTTGAATAGTTAGGATGATTATGCGGTATATACAATAAATCCTCAGATAGGATCTTGGAGCACTTGTTCCACACAGAATCAGGATGTTGTAAGCAGCTACAAAGAAGCATTGTTACAAAAAGTTTCCTCAATGAAGTGCCACTTGCCCAATTAGATGCTTCTTCAATAGCATTTATATATTCTTTATCATCATCCAATAGACCCAAAGCATCACATGCCTCTTTGAAAGTGTCATATACCACTTCGTTAACAGTCTTGATGTCATCAAATGATCTTGGTCCTCGCACTTTTGTTAGAAGAATTCTCAAGTAGTACAACTCGCCAGTGCTTGGAGTTGCGTTTGAAATCCTACCAACAGCAAAGCCTTTCTGTCGACGTTTCCATTTTCTCTCATTCCTTTGGTAGACATAGTGTTGTGGGAACTCAGCATAGGTAAGTCCAGCTGCAAATGTATCTTCATCATTGATTTTCATCCATGATAGGAATTGTGATTCACATACTCTTGGCTTGTCCAATAACTCAGAAACGTCATCAGTATTTTTATAAATCACATACTGTTGATTTGGAAGGTGGAAGCTTAATCTTTCAACTGAAGGAAATCTATGGTGAATATCGAACCCGAAGATTCGCCATGCAGCTTCACAAGCAGAAATGTACCTAAAGTTATAGTACTGTTGAATCTCATCAACAGTGGCCTCCCCATTTCCATTCCCACTTTTGTCAAATATCCCAGCAACCACTCGATCATTTCCTTTACTTATGTACTTGAATAAATACTTTATGGCAGTTGACTGATTACATTTTTCAACATTGATATGAGCTTGAAACATGGCAAGAAGCAAAGGATTGTAAGGGACAATATAACGGTTGTCTAAGGGTATACCTTTAACTTCAATGAATCGACCATCATCTCTTCTTCGATATGCAGGATAACCTTCCTCATCAACAGTTGTATTTTGATTGAATTTCTTTGGGAAATGCTTACTGCATTTTTTGTCCTTCATGCATGGTGACTTAGGATTGCTTCGACCACATGGACCGTGAATCATAAATTTCTTGACTAATTCATACAGTAGAGGTGATGTCTCCTTGTCTGGTATTTCTGCAGTAATCACTTTGTCTATGGTTTCAGATGTTAAAATCTTCTCACTTCGCTCAAGGAATAGAAGTATGTGAGCATGTGGCAAGCCACGTTTCTGAAATTCAATGGTGTAGACTTCTGCAAAAGAATCATGCAAATACTCATACATGTCAGATAAAGTTTCAGATAATGAGTTGATCGTAAGACTAAAAAATACTACAATTCTTTTGTGGAAGTATATATATACAAACGAAACAGGATTCAATACCTGCACGGATAGTTCCAAAAACCTTCTTCTCCTTTATAACATTCATAAGTGATTGTAACTTTAGCTTGAAGAACCTTGAAAGAATTTCAGGCCTGTCCGAGGCACTTACTGAATGGTCTTTACAGTATCTTGCAATTTCTGGCCATGCTGGGTTACATGTGAAAGTTAAAAAGATATCGGGATAACCAGCCCATCGACATATGGCCATGGCATCTTGATAATTTTGTAGCATATATCTAGCTCCTCCGGTAAAGGTAGATGGCAAGATGATCCTTTTTCCAGTTGATGTTGCATTTGTTTCACCTCTCATAACAGCCTCAGAAAGGCCTTGGTACAAATCTGCCCTTAGTTCTTTCTGGTGAGTTCGAATCCAAATTAATCTTTGAGCTTCAATCATTGTGTATCCATCAACTATAAATTGTTGAAGCAATCTAGAGGCATGTAGCAAAGTAGAAATCTCATCCTCTCTATACATTAGCCGGTAGGAAAAAAATTCTCTCATGCTTAACCTCTTCCTTTTCTTAGTAACACTGAGAGTTTCTTCTCTATGTTGAATGTCATCCTTGTAACCATCTTCACCATAAGGGAATAAAATGGGATATTGAAGTGGTAAATATGAAGGAAGAAGTTCATGGACCCGTTGTGGGAAGCCTGAATGTTCTCTAACTATTATGTCTCTTACATTGAATTCCATGTCTATGTCACCAAGAATTAATGCAGCAACTTCTGAAGCAGTTGGAGTATTGCAAGTCCTTCCGTCATGTTGTCTAGTACTGAGCAAGCACAGCTTCAACTCATTAGATTGGTTGTTCTTCAATACGTCTGAAGCAAAACGATATTGCTTGACATAAGGATTTACTTCATCCAGCATTTCTTTGATAGCTGTCACAATCTTTGTATCAATTGTAGAATCTTTTTGATGCTTGCTGGAAAAAAAAGAAGGTCATATTGTTAGTACCTTAGTCTTTCTGCAAACATTCAAATGTAAGACAAATCTTTATAACAAATTACCTGACTGCTTCGATTCTGTTCTTCACTTCATTCTCTGTATCATAAATGTACAATTGCGAGTAGACTGGACGTGAACCATCAGTAGGCAATAAACTCCCTATACTATGGTGGTTCTGACCAGATAAAACAAAACAATATGGACCACCACCAGTGTTCTTGGAGTGATCAATCTTGCCTCCCATGGATGTAAATGAGAACATGTTGTTGTATTGCCTTATATTTGAATAAAAGTTTCTTGACTCCAAGGTGTTCTTGTCAAGGAAAAGTGTTTGTAGTAAAGGTGGAGGTGCTTTCATATTTGGTAAGACAACCTTTCCATGGAGGCAGCACATATGAAATGAATTTGGATTTCTGTGCTTCTTGTCCTTCTTTGCTCTTTCATTATACCAAAAAGTGGCATTGCAATATTTGCAAGTATATGTGGGATCACCTTCATCAATATATGCTGCCAAATCATAGAGGCATACCATAATTATTTTGTTATAAATATTATGTGAAATGAAAGAGTATAGATGTCCATAAGCAAAACCTTACGTTGAAGTTCTGCTCTCTCAAATCCAACTATGTCTATGAAGTCATTGGTTGGATTATTGTGGTTAGCTATTAACTGATCCACGTCATCTGGTGAAATTTAACATGTTAGCTTAATGGTGTACAAACTAAGGTGAATATGGTAGAGATGAAATAAACAAAAGTATGGTAGGAAATAACCAGGCTCTTCATCTTCACTTGAGGAAAAATCCTTATTTACTTGATCATCATTGTAATCCAGATTGATATGAATATCTCTATAATGTTGACCGTCCACTGCAAGAACAATCATTAAATTATAATAATAGATATGTAATTATGTTGTTAAACTGCATAATGTTCAACAGTTCCATCATTAAAATATTGATGACATCCCTTGTATTTCAATGAAGCAGACAGAACTAATAGAATAGCCTTACACCAAGCTGATGGAATCGCTAATCTCATAGAACCAGAAAGCTGTAGGTGGCACAGATTAAGTGACCACATGTCCAAAGGCATTCTATGTTCAAGTATGCAATGTTCAGGATGTTTTAATGTGTTCCTAATGATGTTATGTTTTTCTGTAGTCTATAACGCCGTTAAGGAAAATATTTGTAGTTTTCATAAGAATGTAATGTTTTAATCTGTCCAAAAGCTTGATTATGTTTTGTGTAGTCTATAATTCTTCATTCATGCATGCAGAATCCCATGGGTTCATTATTGAAATGAAATGAATTATTAAATTAACAATGGTGTCATTCACCCGATTTTGTTATACCAATTTGAATTTCGTTTTTAATTCGTTGAATCCTTAAATGTACAGCCCAGGTCCTCATACCATTAATGTTACGTAATCAGCACCAAGCACATTTTAAAAGTGGACGAAAGGAAGATGTCGAGCAAAAGCATTAAACATAAAGGAAACACAAGAAAGTAAATAGTTAAGTGAAAACACTGTAGACCATCAATCAGACCTGATAGTTTCTACGTCGTGGTAGGAAAAAAAAGACAAGGCTTAATGAGTGTAATTCCTTATAATAAGTACCTGTATAGTTTGGTGGATTGTGATGCCTCAAACCACTGTGAACACTATCTTGAGTATTTAAACTTGGGAAAAACGGCTCCCCACAATTATCTTGGATATCACGGGTGCCTATTCAAAACAGAAAGTATGGTAATAATACCAAAACGATTAGACTTACAGATTGCTAATCTAATGAATTCTGATCTGTGACATTGATAAAGAAGTTACCACCTGGATAGTTGGTGAAAGGACTCGATTCTTGTACAGTGGTAAACATGCTACCACCATTGCTGTTTTTTTTTCCTTGCCTCTGAGATGTATCCGCTTTATTAGTGAGCTGCCTTTTCAATGTAGCACTTGTAGCCTTGGAACCATCTGCAGCCCATATGTTCATTGGCACATTAGTGGAATAATGTGATCCTCTCTTATATCGGCATTAATTTTTTTTGGTTGCTACAAAATTAATTGTAACAGAAGGCAAAGTTCAGGAAGAGTGACATGATTAGCAAGTAAATAATGCAATAGAGAAAAAATGACCTTCACCAGAAACTCTAGAATGTTCTTCTGAGTTGTTAGGTAATCCAGCCGCAATATCTGTGTAGTAATATATTTCCCTTTTATGATTAGATGAAAGCAGTCTCAGTTCCTGCCCGATTTCTGCTAACAGATGAACATATGAAATTCCAAGGTTACTAAGGTTTTGTATATTGCAAGGGAATCAATGACAAAAAAAAATAGTTTGTTAACTGACCTGGATCCTTGGATAGAAGACCATTTTCAAGAGCTGGACTTCTAAGTGGGGGAACATGCTGACCTCCTGAGTTCGTTGCTGTTCTTTCACCATTACACATCAGGCCCTTTAGTCTGCTACTTTTTCGCTTGAAGACTTGGTCTATAGGTTCTCCTCTGAAATTATCTTGTGTATTGAATCTACCTCTACTTGACTTTCTGCGACCTGCTTCTGTTTTCAGATAACATAGTCCGTGTCATTGGAAGAGTGAAACGACATATGTTATACCAAGTCTGATAGACTTATAATGAAAGATAAAGTGGCAAAGTATGCTTCAATCCACACCTGAGGTAGAACCACTTGGAAAACGATTTTCCAAGTTTGCAGCCACAAGTGAGATGTCTTGCAAAATGCCTCTCTTCCTTCCATTTTTACGTGAAGGGCCACACTCTTGAGGGCTTAACACTGCACATGGTTGAGTGTAAATGACAGAAGGAGAATTTTGATTTTGCACATCAGATGTACTTGCTTCACTTCCGTGACATGTATTTGGAGTTGAATCACTCATGATGCTGAAATGACTTATGGAGAGTATCAAGTCATTCAAGCAAAACAAAGAAAACAAAGTCAGTTATAGGTATTGATTTAAATACAAAGGAGGAGCAGTCTAAAGCATTCCGGCTAATGGCAAAACTTTGTAAGTTACTAAAAGGTCTCATCTTGTGATGCATATACGAAGTAAGTACTCACCTGAGTATGCGAAATGGTGGAAAGATTGTAGCTGTTGATGCAAGTGCAGACTGAGTTCATCCCAACAACCAACAACTAAAAATCTCCAAGCACGAACCCAATCTCAGTGGAACATATTCTATCATGCTGTATTAGGCAGAGGGATATGTAATGTCACACTATTATTATTGCCTTGCTAATTATGACCAACTGCAAACCCACTGGTTAGGAATACATCGAGCATGGATAATTTAGCACGTATGGCACTAGAAAACCACAAAATAAGGGTGAAGATATTTAGATGCTGATAGCAATGTCAATAATATGCAAGACAATGACAGGACAAATGCCTTATCAGTATGCGTTATACCAAGGAAATTTGTTTTTTCCTTAAAGCCTTGAGTTAGCAGTCAATTTGTCTGTTTTTTAACTGGAATTTCCAGTCAGGACCGCGTTGACTTCTTTTTTGTGTATGTATCAGGCTGATAATGACAATTGCCTGTAAATTTCTAAATCAAGAGACTGACTTTCACAAATTTGATCGATGCAAAAGTCTTTCATTGTGTTAAGAAAGGAATATATTACTTCCCAAGCCAGCAGGCCACTGAAAATTTAGACTGAAGCACCAACATTCGGATTAAAAAAAGGAATGTGACGACAAAATTATACCTTACTGTGTATTCAAGAGTGCAGTAGCCTAGAACTAAGGTATATGGTCAATGGTGTTCCGTGCAGCTTTTCAGTCTTGGCCAATGGTTATCCTAAAGCCAGAACTTTGTTTAGCAACAACCGCAAGTTAGCTACCAAGCATATTGGTAAAGTTCTCTTACTCTCTTTTAATCCACAAGTAAGATCTGGGTAGTGATTGGAAAACAATTGAAGAACATTCTAAAGTTCTAAAAAGCCAGAAGTTACACTAAAAGTAAGATCTGGGTAGTGATTAAAAAACAAATGAAGAACATTCAAAAGTTCTAAAAAACATGAAGTAACACGCAAAGTAAGTTAAGCCAACCAACCAAAACCTAACAATCTCCAAGTATGCACCCAAGATAGTTTGAGACATATTTAGCCATATATTATGCATATGGATATGGTAATCTTGTAGTATCATTGTTGGCTTGTTAAACTTTGCAATCACCAGATGCAAGCACAGTGGTTAGGAATGCAGAGAGCATGGAAGATTTATCACAAATGGCAGAAGTCAACTACAAAATATGGGTGGAGATATGCATATGCTTATTCAATGTCAGTAAGGCCCAACATAATTAGAGGACAAATTATATTTCTGCATGTTGAGGTTCAGGATTTTTTTGTCCCCAAATATATTGGGTAATCTGTAATTAACGGTTTCTTTTACATGTTTTTTCAGTCAGGAATTCTTTGAAACTCTTATTGTGTATATATCAGATTTTAATGATAATTGAATGTATTCAAGAGTGTATCGTTTTAGTGCCCAAATTGTGCACTGTTAACTCCCATCACTGAAGGAGTAGTTCGAGAATATAATTGTGTATTAGCTATGAACAAAATTTAATTCATTAAATATACTGACTGAAATGAAGACAGACAGAGTCTCAGTACATTTTTTTTCCAATTATAAGTCATAGTTAAATGATTAATGAACTACACAGCAACTCCGAGCTAGAGTCAAGGCAAGTCTGTATTCAAAACAAAGTCTATGAGTCAGTATATCCGGCTATCCTAAAGGCTGCATAAAGGGCAAGTTACATGGTCCTTGAGGACAGCAACACGGCCGATTATAACAACCACTTTGTATAGTTTAAGTTTGCTTGGGCATCACAATCCAGTGGCGATGAAGCTTGGTTCATTTTTCAATTTCTTTGGAGGTATAAGTGCATCAGGAACTTTGTTAAAGTGAAAATTGAAAGCTGGAAATCTTTGGCACAATGAAATTGAAAACGAAATTGAAATAACAACTGAACTAAGTAGTACACGAACCAATGAAGGTCAAACAGCTAATCCTAAGAAACATATATCTTAAAGTGATGTTTCAATCTAAGTAACATATTTCTCAAGCAACAACAAAGGCACACACTAATAGGGCATGGAAGCAGTGTGAGTAATCCCCTATGATAATAATAAACAGCTAAGGCTGCTGCCATGACAGCAAAGATTAAACATAACTATTCTAAGTTCTGGAAATTTAGTGGACTCCAGGAGCAGCATGAGCGATACAAGTTCAAGTTCGGCATTTCGTTGCAACTACTTTTCTTGCTTAACAGTCTTCAACAAAGGTTGATCACTTCCTATGGTTGCTGATTGCTGAGATTGGGAACTTGTCTCAGCTATTTGGACAGTTCTCTTCAAGTATTGCCTTTTTTTTCCTTTTGATGGTGCAGGATTGACATTCCTCGGAATTTGTGACAGTGGCATGTCATGTGAATCAGGAGAACCTCCACTTGTTGCTATTGATATTGGGGTCATAATGGCTGCAACACCTATGTCTTCTTGTGAATTATGCTGAAAGTGTTGAAACACAAAGGCGCCAAATTAGGTCCTGAACTTTATCTGATAATGATCAATAATAAGATAAGGTAGGCAATGGTACACCTGACTAACTGTAGTGGCTGTTGTCTCTGCATTAGGATCATCCTGCAAGATTTGGAGTGAATGTGGTTAATAATAACTTGATGTCATTTATAAGTTTACTGATGAATAAGTGAAGGATCCAGAGATGTTATAGGTGCGGACTTGCTATTTATGAGTTATATGGCAACCTGATTAGCTGCTCCATTGAATTCTTGTGCTAAGTTCTCACAGACAGTGAATTGAAGCACACTAATGCTGGATCCGGCATGCTTGGTATTAAATTCATTTAGCTTCAACTTAAGCATCAAACTCTTCCCCACAACTAAGTCACACTCATCTGGAAAGTCATACTCTCGATCATCCTGAGAAGGGAAAAAGGAAGCTTTAACCTCATCTGAATATTAAAAACTGAACGAAATAATATATATGACTTATTTAAACAAATCAATCATGCCTCCTTCAAAATGGTCTTCAACTCAGCAGCAGATTTCCCAAGCAGCTCAAGACCAAGCTTGTCCCAGAAAACGACAGAGGCTTCTCCTGATTGATCAGCAACTGTGTAGTGAACTTTGATCCTGCATGGTAGTGCAACAATCAACGTGTGGTTCATTTCAAGACCGAAAGACGATGTTCAACAAAATATGATATACTATACTTGGGCTCAACAACATCTGGCTTCCTTTTGCAGCCAGGACAGATCAGTGCTTCAGTTTCGTCTTTGAGCTTTGATGAACACTTTCCACAACCATTATAGACCCAGCCATGACGGGTCTCTAATTTTCTCACCAGACAACTAATGACAAAAGGCTGATTCTGTTGGAATGAATAGAAACTATCAATTAGTTATATCAGAAAACTTGGAAAGAATAAAAAGAGTAGTATACTTGTATCTGTTGCTTACTATCTTTTGATCAGGGATTTGGGATATCAATATCTTGTTGTTGTTACTTAATATGCTTGAAGTGGACTGCTGGCTTGACTGGTATGGCATGACTTGACTGAAGTTGGGTGTTTGAAAAGAATCATTGTCCTTGGCACTGTCATGTAAAAGCAGACAGATCCACACGTTTAAGCCCTCATCAAAAGGTATGGAAGTTGCAGAATGTTCATTTATATATAAAAAGATGAGACCTTTCAATCATGTCTTTTACTTCTCTGATTGGAAGATTGAAGAATACTCTTGTAGCACTAAATGAACTACAAACTTGTGGCCTACCTGAAAAGGGTCAGGAACAAAGAACAGAGCATAATAAATATATGCCTAAGCCCATTAATTTCCATGTCGCATTAAGTGGGTTGTACCTTCTTCTGCAAATGCAATTCTGACCAGATTCAAAACGACCACAACAGGTGATTCCATATTTTCCAGCTGCGACATGTATGCATTGGTAGAGCATTCATCGAATAGAACACACTCAAGGTCATTGTTCCTGGCATCACATTGTTTGAGGTTACAGAAGCGTATTATTTATCTACAATAATCTGTTCTAAAAGCAAAGCTTTCACATGTAAGTAAACCATAATGACAACTATACTCAGTATCAGTGAGAAGCATTCTGAGCTTGTTCTTTGTTTCATTTTCTCTACGATATTCCTCAAGTGACCCAATGGATCTCACATAGGCCACAACATCTGGAAAAGGAAAGTCAGTTTGTGGGGAGAAGAGATATGTTAAGAAGGCATGACTAAACTACCAAATGTATGAAGTAATATGATAATATGGCAGTGGAAAGAATAACGTGTATAACTTAATAATTTACTTCATTACCAATCAAATGATCAACGAAATGCCTTTCTTCACTCTTGAGTATTTCAGCGATTGGATAAAATGTATAAGCATGCAGAGGTATATCTGCATGCTTCGGTTTAACGAATGTCTGCTGGGTGAAGTTTAACTTGAATTGGTGGCTGGTAGCTCTGTACTGGCTTGTGTTTTGAGAAACCATAAAGTTGGCGATGAAGTAAGTATTCCCTTCAGCCATGGCTTCTCGGAATTTCTGATGGAGGTTTGTTGGGATCACACTTGCCTGGATTTTATCACCCTGTTGAAAGGAAAAAAACAATCAGTAATGAGAACGATAATGCAGCAGGTGTGTCAATGGAAAAACTCTTAGTGTGACTGCATGCATTAAAGTAATCCACGTCTCTGGTTTAAGATCAGCATGTAAATGTGAAAGACAAACCTCCTCATCAACCAAGATCATGGTAATGCAAAATAAGTCAGAAGGTGATTTTTTCTGGTACACATTCCATCTCCTAAAGACTCTAACAACAATACTCCATCTATCAGTGCCATCATGTAACATTTTCAGCAAGGAATGAGGCGCCATGATGTAATATTGTATTGCGAAGTAATTGAAGGTTAGGACAAATAAGTTATGTGACTTGTTATACTTGAAAGATGCACATTGGATGAACTTTCTTCTGCCTTTAACCACAATTATATAGGCTGAATGGTGTACTGGAAACGGTGAACTTGGCGCCAAGTAACTTTGAAGTAGTTCAATTTTTTAATTCCAAAAGTTCTTCCCTCTATTAAAGATTCGATCAAAAGCAATTGTTATTCATATTGGCAGAAATATCAGACTGATGTTTCAATTTCTTTTCTATAAAAGATATCAGTTTGAATATTAACTGACAGGATAAAGTGACATCATGGATCAGTACTGTGTGCAAATGACTTGACATCTTAATAAATAAGCAACCATCTTTGACCAATATCCTATATAACTCAGAAACAACTTTACAGTTCCTCAAATATTCCTAGGGGCAATATGAAGCTAGGGCTGTATATAGAGAGGTTAAGAATGAATCAATTAGTTGTCTTCATAAGATGGTAAATGGTAACAGCACTATGTCAATATGAGGCTCCCAAACTTCACGATGAGATTGGTTTAATCCTACGTGGGATATATAAGATTCCTTGTTATGAGCAGTCTAATATTTACAAAGGAAGAGCATTAAGTCACGAGCAAGCCAGATTGGCATAATGTCGGTAGCAGCAAGCCTATATGAAGGTAACTCTTTATTGGACTAAGAAGCAAGTATGAACCTGGCTTAAAAAAACGGTACTGTCACCCATTATGTGTTATGGACTGGCTGGCTCTTATAACAAAACTAAGACCAAAGTGGGACTGGAGTGACCCTGCGGGAGGAAAAAAGGATAAAAAGATATCTGGATATAACAAAACGGAACTGTTATGGACTGGCTGGCTCTTACATTGGCAGTTCAGACCCTTATAAGTGTAATTAAAAGATATATGACGTTATTCCCTTGATATTGTGAATTGGTCCAGAGGTGGTGCAGGGATATTATGGGAGCTTCATTTTGAAGGTTACTGTGGCTGGAGTCATTTTAAAAGGATGACAGAATAATAAACCAAGACCACGAACCATGTTATGCTGGTTTGTGGTAGTGACAGGCTTTAAAAAAGGCGGCAGAAGCAGGAACTAATAATGTGAAACCCATTCATATAGGGCTAGCATACTCAGGCACAGTATTCATGTTGAAGGAAGCTGGGGCTGACCGTATGGAAAAAAGGTGCAGGATCAGGAACCAAGCACGTTTTATCATATATGAAACACCTGCACATGGACAGACATTGTACAGAGATGAGAGAAGGCACGGATATCTGTGGTTATTTACTATTCATGTGGAAGGAAGCTGGGACTGACAAAATGCAAAAAAGGTGCAGGATCAGGAACCAAGCACGTCTAAACAAATATAAACGGCTGCACATGGACATGCACTGTACAGAGATGAGAGAAGGCACGGATATCTGTGGTCAAACCATACTTTTGTGCATCAAATAACTACGTTCTTCATATGCAGGCAAGTAATCAGAAATATAAAACAAAAACCAAGCATGAATTGGGAATACAATGGCAGCAGTATAAAATTATCCCATCGTACCACATAATATCTGAAATTGATGTGTCATCCAAACTTTGTTAAGTGAGCCCGTCCTGGTTTAATGATAGCAAGTCACAACAAATGGAATATATTTAAATTGAAGGATTGAAAATGGTCTGCCGCAGATTTATTAAAACTGAAGAACCATTATATAAAAGTTAAACGGAGACATTTCATAAACGGTACTTAACCAAAGGATATATATTTATAAGGGTGTTCATCTCGTACAAGGGACACCACCAATGGTTTCTGTCATAGCACTTCGGTTAATGACCGTAAATGAAATAAGCTGGGTTTTAATACAGAGACCTTCCAATATATAAGCAACCAAAGCAGGTGCACATATCCCTTAGCCAAACCCATCATAAACGGTAGTGTTGTCCTTCTGTCATAATCAAATCTTCACCATGAGTGGTTTTCAAACTTTCTCAGAAAATGAATTATACCTGATGTTGCGTGCATGGAGGGAAAGTGGGGTTAGTTCACTTCATATTACATGCGGTCCTCTGTTTGTTTTTGCCAGCTATGACGTTAATGAAGAATTGTGGATAGTTCATGGCAGACGCAGGGGAAGGATCATGGCTGGCTCTATGCCTTTTTATTCATCAAGGTATTCCTTATTCCGTTGCTTGTATGGCATCATGCGAACACAGGGATTGGAAAGTCCTGAATGGGAAAACGCTGACCCCCACAGCTTCAGGTATCACATGGAGTACCTAAATCTCATCTCACATTTCATACCATACATGAGAGTTAAGATGCAATGGGGTGTTGATGAAGGGATTTTTGTACAGAATCTCATAAGTCATAGTTACATGAAGATCAAGCCTATCCGTCTACCTCAGTTAATCACTAATGGAATAGGCTTACCAAACCATCATGAATTAACTAATCTCAATGCAGCAGAAACAACCTTGCCTTTTCCTTCTGCAACTACCATCGGAATGGAGCTGGGGTTCGTGAGTGAGGCTGAAGATGTTCCAAACTAAGTGATGACCTGTTGTAACTATCAGATCTTCTTTTGTTTGGATTGGTGTGGAAATTTTAATGTTTTCTCGAGCATGTTATCTGTGTTTTATTGGTTGCATTTGTTTTCCAAATTTCATTGTGTCATTTTAGGACCTGTTAGTTGAAGGCTTCCTACCATCACTGTCATTTCCACGGCTAATCTATATGAACTTTCATCGTTTTCACTTTCCCTCTGAGCTTGTTGGCTCAACAATCCCATTAATTCATGCATTTATCGTTTTAACTTTTCCACAACATGTATTATGTCATACACACTTTTATTATCTCAGATACTGGACAATTACACCTGCACATCATGAATAATGGTTAACAGTTCATTTAATGAACTGTTAAAAGTGGACGAAAGGAAGAAATCATGGATCCAGAGATAAAAACGTTTTATAACAAAACTCTAGAACACATGGACCACATCTTACAGTTACATCAAGAGATGAAAACGTTTTATAACAAAACACTACAACACATGGACCACATCTTAAGTTACAACAGACACAATGATAGCATGTCACAGCACACGGCTTACTGACTACAAACACTCAACACACAGAAACATATTCATTCCTCTATTCAAGGACTTCAGTCAAATCTGGATGGAAGACAACATTCTTGGCATCACAGGAGGTAGTAATGGTCGGACGAGCTAAGACAAAACAAAAGACAAGAGGTAAGGAACTTCAACGATAGATGATTAACAGATGTAGAATAGGTGACAGAGGTTTTGCAAACTCGTCTTACTAATAGATTACGAAATGACGATATATACTTGGTACTCGTCTTATTACAAAACGGATTTTGATGGGTTTGCTGGTGTAGAAGAATGCAATATCCATCAGAACCAAGCACTTCAGAGTGATCAAATCAGCATTAGATGAACAGAGCAGCTCATGGGACCATATCATGTCAACCTTCGGGATGATGGTAGTCCTTAGTCCACCACAACCAATGCGTATAATGGACGAAGGAGGTTGTGCTGCAGCATGTGAACGAACCAGCTCCTTCAACATTACATGGTCAACCTTCACGACGATGCTACTTCTGAGAACAGCACAATGGAGGTCACCAAATGAAGGTTCATTCTGCACAAGTTAGAATAGTGAACACCGTCAAGCTCTCATTTCATGTCTTCAGTAAGCATTTTCTGTTGTACCCATATTACTAACCTCACTTTCCTCCACAACTTGAATGCGTCTGGTTGAGCCGCTGACAATGAAACGTGATGCACCCCCTAAAAGTAACCCACATGCAATCACCAGTTAAGAAACAATAGGAAAAATGTAACAAAAAGGCATATGAAAGAGAACAGAAGTGCATAACAAAGCACAATGACAAGAGGAAGACTAACCCATAAGCTGCATATGCATCAACCTACAATATATATCAGGTCTTCCACCATACACAAGCTCACACCGTCCCGAGTGAAGCCACGACATGAAGTCAAGGTACATCTGCAGTGTCGTCCTCATGATCACTGTAAGAACCGCTTGAAGGTGGGGAGAGATGAACAGAGGTCTGGCTCAAAACAGAGAGATTCTGGGAGGATGATCAAAAGCAGAGGCGTTCAAGGAAAAGTCGTGTGGTTAATGGAACAATATAAAAAGGCATGAGAGTTCAGGAAAAATGGCGGTAATGCATATAAGGTCGCTTGAATTTGAAATTTTAGATTCATTGACCGCAAATTTCTGACAGCTGGCGGCTTATTTCAAGCCGGGCCCCCTTTTTTTTTTTTGGACGACAAGCCGAGTAACTGTTGTGAACAGTGATTACTGAGAGGAGCCGCACTGAGCCGTGGAAAAGGGATCGGCTTGGGTGGATTTGTATTATAGGATATATAGATGGATGTTTAAAACCTAGGTTTTGAAATAAAACTATTGTTTGGTTGTCGAACATCTAAAATTTTTTTAAGCTATGATTTTGATCTTAAAATCGTGTGTATTTGGGTAACCCCCAAATCACGGTTTCAAAAATCATTTTCCATAAATCAATATAAAATTTTTCTCGCATACCCTCTCTCTCTCATTGGTCATATCTCATTATGTGGGCCCCTCACCATGAGAAAAAACTTTTCTTACCACAATACCCAATACACTCTCATTTTATCAAAATCACTTTTTTCTCATAATCTATTTTTCAGAAGTTATTCTCCATTTCTTCTTCAAAAGTTATTTTTTAAAAGCTAATCCGAACACACCTTGCACTATTTTAAAAACCTGTTGCAAAGCTACCGTGAGTCTGTGAGATACACCTTACTCTAGTGTGTTTGGCAACATCCCAGATCATGGTTTCAAACCATAGTTTGCGCAACCAAAGACAAAACTCCTCTCATACACTTACCTCGTAAATCGTAAAAACTATTAAAAAAAAGGGAAAATCCCTTGTAAAGCTACTTAAAATAGAAAATTTCTAAATAAAGTTGGTAAATTCAACAAATCTCTAATTGAGTCATTAACTCAATTTAAGATTTCAAAATGTAGGTAAAATAACTTTAATACCCTCTTATCTCTCTTCTTTAAATAGTTTTATTACTTTCTAACTTATATTTTTCAATATACATATGTATGCTGTTAAAAAAATATGCTCGCCCATGTATATATATCAACATTAATATTTAATAAAACAAAACATGATTCATCTATTCTTTAAATATATTAACTATTATCATAAGAACAAAAACGTACAATATTTTGAACAAGGAGTTCATTTTATTAACATGAATAAGTTTTTTCAAAAAAATTATAATATGCGTCACTATAAAAATTTTTTAATAAATATATTAAGTATAAATTTTACTATATTTGTTTCATATATAAAGTTTTTTTTTTTTGGAAAGTTCTATATTTTAATATGTAAAGCATTTTATAAAATTGTAAATACATTTATCTTTTTTATCTAAAATATTCATAGAAGTATATGAAATTTACACGCCTCTTATTGGAAACAAATAATTAATATTAATAATTTACATTTAAGAATGAAAAACTTAAAGAATTGAAATCTTAACTAAGTTATGTTTTGAAAAACTCACATTTATGTGTTAGTGAAAATTATTCTGAGCTAGTTTAGATTAATATTGATAAAAATGACTTTTATTTCAATTGATTTTAATAAAGTCAAGTTGGTAAGTGTTATGCTTTCTTGTTTTTTCTCACCTGGTAAAAATAACTACATTATTTGTTTTTTAAAAAATCACCTTTATTTTTTCGTTTTGTATCATTAATATCAATCATCAATAAATTAATTGATTTCTTAGAGCGGAAAAAACTAGCATGGCCTGTGTTACACTTTCACATTTTTCTTTGAATTAATTATTCTTGGTAATTGTTTTAGAACACAGAAAAATTCCTTTGATTTAGCATATATTAATGTTGATATATAGAGCAATAAAATCATAAGGCAATAAAACTCTTTAAAGGGGAGAGAAAAGAAAGGAGGGGGCATTAAAGACATCTTACCCATATTTTGAAATCCTAAATTGGGTTAATGACACAATTAAAGATTTGTTTAATTTAACAACCTAATTTAAAATTTTCCTATTTTAACTAGCTTTATATGGGATTTTCCCTAAAAAAAACTAATCCAAGCACACTGGAAAGATAACACCAAGGATTTGTTTGGTACGATAGATTTAGAGGCGAATGAAAATGAAAATTTTTATAAGTTTAATTTAGAAGGATTAGAGACGTGGGATTAGAATTTTTAATTAATTTTTTATACCTTTTATCTTACTTTTTCTCTTTATTGAAGTTTTATAATCCCACATCTTTATTTTTTTAAAATTCAACTTATAAAAATGTTATTTCCCCTCCTTTCCTCTCCTCTCCCCTTCTCTCATACCAAACAGCCCTTTAATGTTTTCGCATAAGTATATTAGAAGAATGCCAAGATTATAAAAGAGGGGGGAAAAGGAACAATAAGTAATTCGTTGAGATGATAAGGAATCTCATCCTCATAAGGAAGAGAATACAATATGGAATATCAAAAAACGCACTTGTTGGAAGGGATAAGAACCCTTTATCCTCTAAGTCACAAGGGAAAAAACCTTGACCAAATAAGACACAGAGAGAGAGAGAGAGAGAGAGAGAGAGAGAGAGAGAGAGAGAGAGAGAGAGAGAGAGAGAGAGAGAGAGAGAGAGAGAGAGAGAGAGAGAGAGAGAGAGAGAGAGAGATGATGTGAAGTGCTTGAGCCTAATTGGCAAAAGAAAAAAAAATGCTTAAGCCTTATTGTCAGTCAATTTAGGTGTATTTTATAAGGTTCTTTCAGCGACATAATAAACATAGACTAGAATAGTATGATTATTGATTTTTGGCCAAAAAAGATATAATTATTGATTTCACAAGAAGACAATATAAAATTTCAAAACGAAAGGACCAATCTCAACTGAGACAAACAAAAGGTTGACAAATAATCGGTTTTAAAAATATTGCGGATTATTTTTTTCAAGAACCAGTGGAAGCCTATATATATATATATATATAACAATTAAATGCAGCCTGAGTAAAATAACCATGTAAGAAGTTATATATATATTTAGAAGAAAAAAAATCATCAAAAAAGGAGGTTGCAAGTCGAGAAGGCGATGAAGGGACAAGTAAAAAGAGGAACCACGCAGAAAAGTGAGGACATACCATTAATGTAGTTACCAAAAAGGGGCACATTTTTTCTCTTAATTATTCACTAATTCCCTTCTGTGTTTTCCCTTTTTATTTCTTTTTTTTAATCTCACTCCCTAAATTCAACTCTATTTTTTTGAAGGCAAAAAAAAAAATCAAATCTATTTAATGCTTAATCTTGATAATTTATTGAAATATCACTACTACAAAAAACACAATAAGTGACACTTATTTTTAATAATATTATAGCACCTTAACTTCCAATACCATAAAAGAAAGCTATGACGCTTTTTCAATCTTTGGAAACGCCATAACTTGTCTTTTTTTTTTTTAAATAGTTTCCTCTGGCGCTTCCCTGGGAAGTGCTGTGGCACTTCCAGGGGAAGCGTCACAGGACTTCCTATGGCACTTCTCCAAATAAGCGTCACAGGAAGTCTTTTTTAAAAAAATAATAATAATTTTACACAATTGTTTCCTTTCTCTTGTGAAATCTTTTGTATTTATCATCAAAATTCACAGCAAAATGAACAAAACAAAGTCATAACAAACCAAATGATAAAGAAATAACTTGAAGTAAATAACTAATTCATAAAATTACTACTAAATGTATTTAATTTCAACAATTGTAATGTATAACTAATTTTAAGTGGATAAATATACATATAAAATTCATGACAGATTTTAACTTAAAAGAAAAAAAAAGAAAAAGTACAGACTCAAGCTTCTGTATATATATAAAAAAAAAAGGGATTTACAAGCTAATGATCTTCTGTATGAGATCGAGAAGATAAGGGAAAAAGGCACATGGAAGACCAAACTTTGTAATGTAACAGGAGTGGGGGAACCAAAGAAACTTCTACTTATTGTAATAAAAGAAAAGAGGGAGTAGTGGGGACAATGGCGACAACTTCAAATCAGATAGAATGAGTGCAAACCGTATTATATAGGAAGAAGGGAGTGGGAAGAATGATAAGGAAATGAGGTGAGTGGGGACAAAGGAATAAGGAGTGGGCACCAATGGAGTGGAGATTTAGGATAAGATCTTGAAAAGTGGAGAACTGAGGCATACGAAGAAAAACATATATGGTAGGCTAGGCAATTTTTTTTTAAAAAATTAAGCCTTGAATTGCGCTTGCTCAAACAAGTGTTATACAAGACTTTAGGAGAACTTCGACGCTTGCCTGAACAAGGGCCATAACTTCCCTTCATTTAAAAAAAAAAAATTAAAACGGGCCTTTAATGGTGCTTAGTGAGCCGAACACCATTGGTTGGCCTTTAATCCATTAATGGCGCTTGGTTCACAAGGGCCATTAAAGGTGGCCTTTAATGGCACTTGGTGAATCAAGCACCATCACAGGCCCATCTAATTTTTTTTAATGAATTCAAGAAAGGTCATTTTTATTTTATTTTTTTTATTTTTGACGCCACACTTGTGGTTCCAAGCACCTTCTAAGGCCCCATAATGGCCTTAAAATGTTTAAGGTTATAGTGATATCTTGTATATCGTTGGATAAAGTAAGCACTATATAAGTCCTTAATTTTTTTTAAAAAATAAGATTAGCTATGACGCTTTTTTTTTAAAAATAAGATTAGCTATGACACTTGCTAGTTGACCCTTTTTTTAAAAGTAGAATAAAGGTCTTGTAGAACATTTATTTAAATAAATATCACACAAGCTTAATACTAGCTATGACATTTATAATAAAAAGCATCATAGCTCTAGATTTTTTTTAAAAAAAAGAAACAATTATTTAGAGCACTTTTTGAAAGAAGGGCCATAAGAGTGGCAATAATAAATCCTTTTTTTTGTAGCAGTGTATTCTTTTGTGCTAGTTTTTTTTTTTTTTACCATGCCTTCCATGCTACTTCGGATCTTTCTGCTTCTGGGTTCATTATGCATGTTGATTAAAAAAATGTGCTTGTTTGGAATTACTTTTGAACACATTAAAAGTTCTTATTTATGTAATTCAATATAAGACTCTTTTCACATATCTATTTTGTATACCGTAAATCATGATTGAAAAAATATTTTTGAAGGCTCTAATCACTATCCCAAACAAACATTTTTAAAAGTATTATTTTTAAAATATTTTTAAATATCACGTTGGGAAATTAAATTAATTTTTTTTAAAAAAATAATGATGTATTTTCCTTTGTTTGAAATTGAGTGTCCGTTTGCGTTAACGCTAGAAGCTACTTTTACAATGTGATTCACCGTGTATGAGGTAAGTATATAAATATGTAAGAGAAGTTTTATCTTGACTTATGTAAACGTGCTTCTCAAATACCAACTCAAAACAAGCCCTAAGTGTAGGCAAGGCCATATGGTGTGCTGGAAAAATGTTCATTATTCATTGGATATATAAATTAAAGGGCTAATATGCAAATTTGCATCAGTTTTTATACAAGAGCAATGTTATCCAAAATTTTTTTTTCCTTATTACTTTATAAGTGTTAAAATGAAATAATGTTATACTTTTTCATTAAAAAATTAACAATCAATATTAATTTTTTAATAATATAAAATAACATTATTACGTTTTAACATATTTTAGATAAAATTGAATATGAAAACATTTATCGGATACTCAATTGACGGTTCGGATTAATTTGGGGCTGCCGGCCCTGAAATACCGAATGATGAAAATTAAAAAAAAATAGCGAAACTTCTAAAATAAATTTACATTTAAGTATTTAACCCTAAATTAAACCAGTACTGTTATTTCGGAGAATTGAGCCAGTGTTGTACATATGACAATCACACGGACGCTTCTGTACATATGAAAAGAAGAGATTGAAGGGCCCCTGGTTGGCAGGTGATGGGACAGCGGAGTATTACTTTAATGGGGAGGAAATCTTCACAGTATCTAGCATAGTGAGTAGTGACCCTCCAATCTTATTTTAATGTAAAAGAATACACAGCCAAGAGGCAAGAGGTAGCATTAGCAATGTGATTTGAAGATTCAAGCAGAGGGAAAAAGAGTAGCTTGCGTGCATGAGACTCAAGAGGCGTGAGGAACAAAAGAGGCTATTAGCGGGGCTGGTATGTGTAAGGTATGAGCATATGGGGAAGGAAGGTTCGAGGGAAGGGAGAAGAGGCTATTAGTGGGGCTGGTGAGTGGTGACTTTTGTTTTTGTTGGCATTCAAATTAAAAGTTGGAGTCACAGGTCATTCAACCAATACAAAAGTCCCCTGCGCAAAATATAAGTTTAAGAATAAGAAAAAAAAACAAACGTTCAAACGTTGTTGGGGGGTTTTTGAGGATGCACTATTCTTAGTCTTAGTCTTAGTCTTATGGTCTTGTGGGCTTGACCTAGTTGATGGACACTCACATGAGAATCACAAGTTGGAACGTAGAATCTTGTGACACTGAACCATTGAATCCGCCTATCATATATATATATATATATATCAAAGTTACTTGCATATGCCTCTATACAGCGCCGTAAAACATACAATTGAAGAAAAATGAAATCCTTTTAGTGAACACGCAAGAAGGGTTCAAAGAGGATGGTTAACCCATCTAAACCATCCATCCATATTTAATTGGTTGCAGAAGTGAGGGAGAAAGGGAGAAGAGGGAAGGACACTCAGTGTCATTGCGCCATAAAATGTATTTTATTTTTAATAAATGAGACGTTACAAGTATGATCATGTTTATGATTTTTATACTGATAAATAGTACTCCCTTCTGTCCTAATTATAAGATAAAGTCGACTTTTTTGGAGAAATTAAGAAAGTCAATTAAATTACTTTAGAATGTTTATATTTTTAGTATCCTTAGATTATATATTAGTTTATTAGTCAAATTAATTAGTTTGGAGAAAAAAATAGGAGTACTATTATTTACTTTTTTTTCTTTAAAAAAAACAGAGAGAGAAAGAAAGTCAGCAAAAGGGGGCGTGGGGGAAGGGTGGGTGAATAAAGAGGAAAACAACAAAAAAATGACTTGATAATGTTAATGAAACAAAAAGAGAAGAAGAGAGGAGAAGGTTCACTGGCACATAACCCGCGCATTATGCGGGTGCTATATAAATGGTGTAAGTTTTCATTGTTTGTATTTATAATATATAAATATAAGATAATATTTATTTTTTATCAGGTACGAAAAAGATGGATATATTTAAATATTTTTTTATATTAATATATATAAAAAGTAAAAATTCTATAAATATATTTGCTAGCCTATTTTCACGATTTACAGGCACATATTTTCAATGCCATGTTTTCTCCGCAAGGAAATAAATATAGTACTAATTTAAAAGAATAAAGAAAAGTTTAAAGATCAAATATGTGTAATAAAAAATCAGTTATATATTAGAAAATTCTTGAGAGGGAAACGTCCAAAAATAGTTTTAATATTTAACACTGTTAATTGAAACTTACAACCATTTTAGTTCCCTTTCTGCTATTCTCCGTAGATGCATAAATCATAAGTAGTATAAATAATATAACAATAAGCCTACTAGTTTTCCTTAGACTTTGAAATTCAACATTCAATGTAGAAGGGAATCAAATATTTTTAGTAGATGTTACCCTTCTTAAAATAGAATAAAAGGTCAAAAGAACAAAATAAATATCATTTGTAAATGGATTTTGTGAGTATGAGGTACGGCATAAGGTACATAACGTCATGGGATGTTATGAGAAGAATAATAACAGTTTTATAAAATCATTTCTTCTCCACCTAAAATGAAAAAATAAATAAATCATTTGCTAAATAAAATCAAACAAAAAAAAAATTCAACATATATAGATGCAAGGGATTACGATACAGATACTATCAATGCAGTGAAACAAAATTTTAGTGAAAACCTACTCATTGTTCTTTGGTCCACACTTGCCATTTCCATTTTGATTCTCAATTAATTTGTACTTCCATTTTAAGGACTTCAATAGGCATAATCTTATTTCACCATTTCAACGGCTTCCTTATCGTAGAAAAAGAAAAGAACCAACTCTATATTGGAAAAAAATTTGGTAAGGTCAAAAGATTTAGGAGGGATGATAAAGAAGAATAGGAGAGAGATGGGGGAGGGGGTTGACCAATCTATATATTTAAACATATTGAAGAGATAACACATATACCCTACTTTCATGATTATCAATAGAAGCACACCCCTACATTTCACAAGCCAACGTTAAAAAACTATATTGAAGTAATACTTAATGTAATATATTAAATATATTATTCTAGGAGATATTTTAGAATATCATCAAATTTGTAAAAAATTATGGGATTATGGTATTATATGAATATAGAAAATATAAATTGAAATGTTTTAACTAATCAAGTATAAAATTTTAATTCAAAATATGTAAAATATTTTTCAATTATGATGTTATCATTTAAGTCAAAATATATAAATATATAAAATATAAACCCCATTAGTCAAAGCAGTGGGTTTGTTACCCATATATTGAAAGTTATTTCTTTAAGTTAATTATTTTGAGAGATATTTTAGGATATTATTAAATGTGTCAAAAGTTTCAAGATTATGGTATTATACGATTATATTATATTAATATAGTAAATATTAATTTAAAGGTTTTAAATAATTAAGTTTAAAATTTCAATTCAAAATATATAAAATATATGCCAATTATGATATTATCATTTAAGTCAAAATATATAAATATATAAGATATAAAAATAAAAAATCCATGACTAAATTATCTATTATTTTTTTTATAATTTAAAGTAATATAAATAAATATTTAAAATAATATACAGAAACAATGTTTGATTAAATTATTTAGAATGCTATTAGTAGGAGAAGTTGGATTGTTACCCATATATTGGAAATTGTTTATTTAAGTTAATTATTTTGGGAGATAATTTAGTATATTATTAAATTTGTTAAATAACTTTGAAATTATGGTATTATTATACCAATATAGTAAATATTAATTTAAATAATTAAATATAGAATTTTAATTCAAAATATATAAAATATTGTTCAGTTGTGATGTTATCATTTAAATCAAAGTATATAAATATATAAAATATAAAAATCAAAAGGCCATGACTAAATTCTTCACGATTTTTTTCTTATAATTTAAAGTAATGTAAATAAATTTTTAAAATAACATAAAAAGGCAAATGTTTTATTAAACTGTTTAGAATACTGTAAGTGGGAGTGGTAGGGTTGTTACACATATATTAGAAATTATTTTTTAAGTTAAAATATATAAAATAAAATATGTAAATAAATCATGGAACGAAGAACCGGATCGGGCAATGAACCGGTCACAGCACAAGTTCAAGGGTTAATGGGTCAACCGGGGTCTAACCGGTAGTTGAACCGGTCATATTAAAATATTATAATTTATTAGTGACAATATATATTAATATATTTTTAAACTTCTATAGATAAAAATGAAGATTTTTAGAAAAAAAATATTTAAAATATATTAGTATGAGTTATAATGCCTATACTTTTGCAATGATATCTCCTTTTCTATGATTATTATATATTTTTAAATAATTTTTTTCATTATTTTCTTCATTTTTTTTAGATTTGTTCTTTCTTTACCTATTTTTCTCTTCATTTTGATCTTCAACTTTCAATTTTCCCCTATAAAAAGCAAAAAAAAAAATATAAAATATATAAAAAATGAAACCGGTCAAACCGATTGAACCACCGGTTTTACTGGTTTAACCGGTTTCAGACCAGTTCCCCGGTTTAACATCAAACCAGACCGAACCATTGGCCGGTTCCCGGTTCAACCAGTCGAACCGGCCGGTCCGGTCCAGTCCGATTTTTTATACACTGAAATAAATAAGCTATGTGAAATGCTTTTGTGGTAGCATGAGGATGACTCAAACCACTGTTATCTTATTCCTAAATAGAGGATAAAGTTATAATTTTTATCCATTTCTTTCTAAAATACCCTATTGATACTTTCTCAATAATAATTAAATATAATAATAATCTAATAATACACATATATATTCTAAAAAGATGCTTGCAACCCATTAATGCAACATACACTTCAATACCACTGTTTTTTTTATATAATTTAATAACAATGAAAAATTGAAATCAGTTTTAAAACAATCAAACGGGCACTTCCTGTGCTTGCATACCTAAAATAATTAACTTGGTGGCATTACGTGTAAATGACATGATAAATTGTGAGTCTAAGGTATACTCATAATCTTCAATGCCTTCCGGGGATGTCCTTGTTAAGAATAATAGACGAAATATCATGAGAGAAATCACAACAATTTTATAAAGTCAATTCTTCTTTATCTAAAATAAAAAAAAACATATAAATTGTTTGCTAAATAAAATCAAACCAAACCAGATTCAAAATATCTAGATGTAAGGAATTATGGTACTATCTACTGTCCTTAATATAAGATATGCTTACCTAATTTGATTATATTAAGTTAGTTAATTTAGTTAATATGACATGTATTTTCTAAAAAATCCCAGCCTTCTTGCTTAATTCCCATGTTCCCTTCTCTCCTTAATTATTGTTAAGAAAACATTAATAAGGACAAATTAGAACAAAAAATTGACAAACAGGTTCTCAATCAACTTGAAAAACCAATTCTATATTGTTGTTCGCATCTATTGGAAGTTATTTTTTAAGTTGAAATATATAAATTAAAATATATCAATAAAAATAAGTTTAGGATATTATCATATTTGTCAAAAGATTCTTGGATTATGGTATTGGATTAATATATTAAATATTAATCTCAATGATTTAAATAATCAAGGGCCCGTTTGGTTCAATCCCATTACACCCTGCGGTACAGTGCAGTGCAATGCAATGCAATGGTAATGCAATGTAATATTAATTACAGAGGCAGTGTTTTGTTTGATTTTTAAGCAACGTGCAATGAGTTATTGTAACTATTCTCATCATCCCTCTTTTCCCGGTACACTGATATCAAACTAATTTTTTGATTAAGTTAATTATCAATATATTAATTAATTTAATATATTAATTTTACCTTCGTTAACATTAAAGCAAAACTATATTTAAATATTTATACCGCAAATGATATATTTATGATGAAAATATTAAAAAACAAAAAATATTAATATTTTCTTAAGTTTTAAAGTTAGGATGTATGGATCGATGAAAAAATTGAGATAATGAGTAAGAAGTTTACTCTAATAATATATTGTTTGATTTAACCTATTAACAGTGTTATATTTATTCTAAAACTATATTTTAGAGAGTTACTTTCGGAAAGTATCCCAAAACTTATCCGAAAATATACTTATTACATAGAATAAAGGTTATACGGCTATAATGACAAGGAATTAAAAATATAATTAAAACTTGGCAACTAACATATTGGTAAAAAATAATTTAAAATTCAAATCTGCAATAACTTTAACACATTGGTAGCAAGGTTCAAAAATTTAATATTTTGAATTTAAGAGAACGTTCATTCAAAGAAAAAAAGGTTGCGAATATAACAAAATTGGGAAAATGCGTAAAAAGTTGAAAAAAAAGTTTATAACGTTTAAATTAAGATATTGCCGGTGATATATTTATTCTAAACATGTATATAAACTAATATCATTATTTTTTCAGGTTTTATAGTTAGTTTCTGAAAATATCCCTAAAACTACTTCAAAATATATGATTTAAAGGTCACTTTTGCTCTGGAAGTATTCTCTTGAGGCCAATTTTAGCCCAGAAGTTTTTCGAGGCCAATTTTACTTTGGAAGTTTCAAATTTGGAACAATTTTGCCATTGCGTTAGTTGCTCGTTAGTTGATCGTTAGGTGGGGAAAATTTGCTCCAAATTTGAAACTTCCGAGGCAAAATTGCACGTTAACCCAATGACTGTTAGATAGACGCATCGAACACCACGTGACCTGCTGTGCTCTTTTAGCCGCTGGACCCTACCTTCGGCTGAGCCAGGGTGTGCAGGCTGTTAAACAGAAAAGAGGGTCCAACGGCTGAAAGAGTACAGCACGTCGTGTGGTGTTCGATGCGTCCGACTAACGGTCATTAGGTTAAGGTGCATTTTTGCTCTGGAAGTTTCAAATTTGGAGCAAATTTGCCCCCAGTAACGGTTAACTAACGCAAGGGCAAAATTGGTCAAAATTTGCCCTCGAAAAACTTCCGGGCCAAAATTAGCCTCAAGCGAATACTTCCAGGGTAAAAGTCACCTTTAACCTTTAATATATATATATTGGTCAGATATTAATATATATATATATATATATATCTTAAACTACTATGAAATCTCCACACGAAGAAACAAACTTAACTATAAGGTAATGATCATCAAAATCATCGATGTGAAGACTGGCGTAGGACTTGGAAGCGAACCCAGAATGTGGTATATATGCTTGTTATCCAAACTCGGATTGGCCACAATTGAAAACTGAAATTTATCTTATATGAATGCTCCGTGGGACATGTGCCAATGTTGGGAACAATAAAAAATTAAGATATCTCACAGATACGACCCTCCTTCAAATTCTTCTAATGACAGTGGACAAATCCGTTACGAACACTTCCATGTATCTGATCACCCTGCAAATAAGGAGAAAGATGCAAGTAACAGCAAGACATCTGGGGATATAGCTCCTAATTTAGAATAACCACCGAATGGAGACTTAAGAAAACAGAAACTTACATAGGCATCTTGAAACACCAACACAATCGATGAAGCATCCTCATTTTTATACCTTGCAGGCATTTTCTACAACCTCACAATGTGGACGTGTATGCACTAATTATGACGCTTGGAATTCAATACACGAATTGCATCAAAACAATTAGACATGATGAACAACCGAAAGAATTGAAGGTGCAATGGGCCACACGAAAAGGACCTAAAAAAACTGTAGAACAGAGGGGCATATTCATAGTGTTACTATTAGATCAATAACTACTAATGTGGCCCAGGGGGCTTGGTCCGGTGGTTGAGACAAGGGAGCGCAAGATGCCCTCCCGCCACCTGGGCTCGATCCCTGGGAAGTCCCTCTCTAAGGGCGACTCCGGATTAGTCTGCATCTTCGGATGTGGGATACCGGAGGAAGTAATTCAAAAAAAATAACTACTAATGTGAGAAAGGGGGACCACGTTCCAACACTCCCATCACCAGACACCCCAATTCCATCACAGAGAAAAATTGCCAGCACCATGATCTACAATTCCGCAGCAAAATGAACGTGACAGGTTGACTTGCAATTGCTGCTGGGAGAAAAGTGGTTTAACTTATGTTTTTCAAATGTATTATGATAGAATTATTTTGGGTATTATTAAGTACAGAGTTACAATTGACAATATCATCTATATGTTCTAGACAATATTAAAAAATAACCCTTATAAAATAAATTTGGATAAGACCTAGCATAGCCATGGGAAGGGACTGGGGAAAAATTTTGTGATTGTAAATATGGATAGGAGATTATAAAAAGATAAATATAGCATATATGGATTAAAATAGATAGAAATAACATGATCAAAACGTTATAACAGTTGTTATAGTGTTAGTATTGAGTAAACAAAAATTAATTAAAAAAATGAAAAATAACTGATTTATTTGACACACGATATTGCCACTTGGCGTACTCTGAAATGGCCTACTTTCGACCTTACTTTTATATATTAATTAATAGATAGATGTGGCCAAGCTTTTGTTGGGAATAATAGTCATAGCTTGGGTTATACATATAGTATATATTACTAATAAGTAATAAATGCTCTTAGTTTTTCTTATTATAGGACACCAACTTTTAATATTCACAAAACAATAAAAACAATTAAAAACATAAAAGATGTTTTAAAATTTAAATGATTTTCAATATTACCCTTACCAATTATTCCCTTCGGTTTTTTTTTTATAAGAGCTTAAAATTTGAATTGTCTTGGTCTTTTTTATAAGAATCAGACAAATTGTCTGAATATTTAATGATTTTTTTTTTTTCATTTTTACCCTGTTAATTATACATATTGCATTAATTAGAAGGTAGGTAAGTCTAGTTCTTTCTCTTTCTTACCCCTCATAAATATGGGCACATTTTGAAAAACAAGTTTTATTTCAAACATACTTATCATCCTTAATTAATTTTAACCGCTTTTTTAAACCGCGTAATTTGGTTATTAGACTCTTATAAATAATATCAGAGGGAGTACAATAAACTAAGAGATCATATTAATTACTTCCTCATGTCTTTTTTATAGGGAATATTATCTCTCATGAGGGGGTCCTTAATATAAGGAACAAATACTTTTTGCTTTAAATTTTAAATTGGTCTTTACACTTTTGCCCCTATTAAATATATGTCACTCATTAGTCATTATCTCTCAGTAATAAAATTTTATTTATTATCTCTCACGTACTCTATTTATAACTAAGGGTATAATTGGAAAAAAAATACATATTTGACACATTCATTACTTGTAACTATCACTTTGAACCGTATGAATTTGGTAGCTGTTTCTTATAAAACAGACTGGAGAAAATATTATTCTGTCCTGCTACTCTTATTAAATATAGACAAACATAAAAAAATAAATTAAACATTTTTCAGAAACTTGTAAGTGTTTTATAAAAATGACAAAAAATACTTTATAATTCAGTGTGTTATAAGTATAACAACAAGAGGGAGTAGCATATTGGTTAGGGGAGGGAAGTGAAAAGTGAAAGCGATTGACGGATGAGGAAACCAGACAAGGGCTGACAAAGAGACTTAAACCACACCCACATCTCCTCACTCTCACTTCATTTTCAGCTTTGAGGCTTCTTTAGGTTCGGTGCGGACTTTGACCTCTCCTCACTGGGTGGGAGTGCTTTTATATTTTACGAGACATTAATTTTATCTCACTTAAAATTAAATTGACTCAAACAACCACAAATATTGTCACTCTCCTTCTATCTGCCTTCCCCCACCCACTTCAAATCATTATCCATGTGTCTTTGTAAAAATTCTAATAAATTATCACTGAGTTAGTTCGTGTCTAAATAACTCCTTGCTTCTCTCAAATCTGTCTTTAACTAGATGGACATGTTTTCTTAAAAAAATTATTCATCATCAGGGATTGGGAAAAAAATCATTACAGAAAAGCATTTTTTGGGCTCAAAACAATTACGTATTCTATGAAGGCCAGGGTATTATTTACAACCAACGAATACATCTAACATCTTTATCATTGTGACCCAATGCAAAACTTGTAATTCTAACCACGGGCTTCATTAACACACCCCACGGGACACAAAGCCCTATTAATATTGGGCCCCTACTTGAGGAAGCCCATATTGTATGTCTTTCTTTGGGTTTAGGAATCTGGCCCATAAATTACTGTTACCATACTTTAGTAGGCCCATCTCTCTCTCTCTCTCTCTCTCTCTCTCTCTCTCTCACACACACACACACATATTTGCCAGAAGTCTATATATAATTATATATGTGTATATATAATTATATAGGTTGTTTTCATACTCAAACAGTATATTTTGAATATACGAGGCTATATATGCACAGAGTGTAATAAACTTAAAAAAGGGAGAGAGGTAATGGCGGTTGGATAACGATGACACAAATAAATACAATATTATATATTTCCATAAATCCATACCAATAAAAAGCCTGGAATTCTGAATAAGTCGGTCTCATCTTTCTTTTTTATTCATCTTTCTGAATGCATTCTAAAATTACTTCAAGAAAATCTACTTTATTTATTGTTCATACACACACCCAAAATTCTGCCTACTGCATTGAAAAGCGTATCTGAATTTACCTTTGTCCCCAAGTTTTTTTATTTGATCAAGGCTTGTACTATTTTTTTAAAGATTTAAATTTATATTCTCTTCTTTACAAATTGCACACCACATCTATAAAAAACTTGGTTATTGTTCGAGTTAGATATAGTGTTAGATATAGTGTATGTTTGGATTAGTTTTTTTTAATAGCTTTTACGATTTATGAGATAAGTGTATGAGAAAATTTTTTTCTCAGATTACGGAAACCATGATTTTGAGGTTTGCCAAACACACACATAGTGATTGGTCACGAGACGAGAGGCCATCTAGTTCACAACCAACATGGGCCAAAGAATAGCCCACAAAAAAAACTGAAACACCCACACCTTACATGCAGCGAGGACGAGGACAGCTTTATTTCAAGAAAAAAGATATTATCAAAGACGGTAACTGATGCCACCTTCCCTCTTCTCTCTCAGCTCAAAAGCATATGCTTCTTTCTCAGGTTCTGATTCCCTCCCAATCTCTCTCTCTCTCGCTTTACCATTTAAGCCTCTTTCCTAGGGTTTCTCTGGTTGTCATTCATTTCTATTTTCCTTCTGCCATCTCTTCGTCTTGGTGAACCTTGTGCTGATTCGATAATCCAATTTCATCACATTTTTCTGCCCGAAGCAAGTGGCCTCTGAAGTAAAGAACCTTTTTTTTTTTTGTTTGCTCAATTTCATTCTCCCGCTTTCCGTTGTGGAATTAGTTTCTGGGATCGTGTTAATTTTCGTTTTTTTTGCCTTTGCATTCCTTTAAATTGTGCCATTTCCCTCTGACTCTGGTGGTATGGCGTCACGCTGAGAACATTTGGGACTTATTTTAATGCCCCGCTCTGAAATTTTTGTTTTTGTTTTTAAGTTCGTGAGATTTTCCAGCGCATTTGTTAAATTTACTGTTTCTTATGCTGCGTGTCGCTGCAGCCTGCTTGCTTTTTTAATTCTCTGTGGTTATGTCTCCTTGAGTGGCTTTGTATGGATCGTTTTGTTAATTTTGTTGTGATTATGCAGGCGAGCGCACATGAAGTTCTGACATCCCTAAACACAGAAGTTGATTGTTAAATTACTATTTGTGCTGCTAATTCTTGTTATTTCTCGAAACTATCCGTGTTTAGGAATAAATAATAATTATTTTTTTTGGTGTACTTGTAATGCTATGGCTGTTGGTTTATAGTTTTAAATTTTAATCTCTACTATAAACGGTTACTTTTTTATATTTGATCGACCGTTAGGGTTTCTTCTTGCTTTAGGGACCTGGGTTTGTTATCATTAGGATTTTGTACTCAAGCGAACACGTTCTCTTATATGGTGTAATCATTACCTCCCCATATGGAACAAGCACTGCCACAAGTTTTTTCTTTCAGTCGTTGTATCTTCAATTTTTCTCAGTAATGAAGTAGATTGCGTTAAAGAAGCTGAATTGAAAAACTTGTTCTAGCCACAGTATAATCTACTTCCTGCTATATAAATAAATGCTCTATAATTTGAACAACACTATGTGATCAAAGCAGTCAGCTGAACACTGGTTTTTTTCCTCTTCATAGCTGAATTGTATGCTAGATGAGGCCATGCATAAAAGACCAACAATCACCGAGTTTTCCTATGCTCAAATTTTGTCCAATAAATCCAGAAGAGCTCAAAGAATTCTGGAAACCACCCTTCTTTTCATTGAATGTCGTTATGCATAGATCAAACTGCTTTCTGGATGGGAGACCCTTAACATGGCTTCTTCCCCTGAATTGTGGTAGACATTCCTAATGGCCTTTCCCTGGTAGGAAAAGCCTCTGGACGAACTAGTTGAAAAGCGTAGCCCTTATGTTCTTGTAACTGACACCTTTTTTTCATGTGCTACATAAGTTGCTTCTTCATGTGGGTTTCAGGTTCATTTACCTGAAGTCTATATACCAGCTAAAATCTTTTCCTAAGTGACAAAGGGGAAATCCTGATACCATGTGAGGTGCTCCTCTTCATTGAATTCTGCCACACCATCAGTGCCTTAATACTAAGTGTCAGCTGTTTTTAATAAGCCACCCGGAAGATAATTTCTTCCTGGTTAATCAAAACCAAAGTCAAGAAGGGTAATGGTGCTCATTGTTTCTTGTTTGAGCTTGGTCGCATCAGTCTGTTTCATTTAATGTTTGTGGTTGATCAACAGTTATATCTCTTGGCAACAGCTAGTGGAGTGTTTACTGATGTTACTATTAGACTATATATAGGAATTTGGTTGCTTATACTGTCATGCTTTTGTAGTTTTCTTGTTCTTAAATTCTCTAAAGTTGAGTGGTCATGTGCTATTAATACTAATTCTTCTTGTTACTTGGGACTATCAGAGTGTTTAGATATATACAGTTATGATCTTAATGTATTTTTAGCTTTTGAAATTGTAGTATTGCGTACTGGATTGTGTATCTTTTCTATGCTTTAATTCTGGCATACTATTAATTTTTGGTGATGTTTGCCCAAATCATCTTTATTTTTGTGTTCACTAACTGTCCCGCTTGCTTCTCCTTCTGGCCTCTTGTCAATCCTCTGATCCACCTAGTGCTAACTATATTTTACTGGTGTCGCAGCAGGCATGGCAGATGAAGCACATAATGGTCTTGCCGCAATCATGGAAAATGAAAAAAGTAATGATATGAAGGAGGAGGGCGGTGAAGAAGTTAGTTTTTACCCCTTCATATTTATATTATACAATGCCTTTTCTGCTACGAGTATCCCTGGTTGGCATGAGGACATATAAAGAGGTTTTAAATTATGCTATAGTGATTGATATTTCTCATGTTGCCTTGGATCCCGAGTCATGGGGTGTGTTGATCGGTTGTTATTCCACTTTATTGAAACAATGACACGTTCTGCTGACTGTAATTCTAAATTACAGATTCCTCCGTCTGCTCCCTTGTCTAAGAAGAAAAAGAACATTTTGATGCAAGATCCTGACAGTGGTTGCTCCACTGAGGAACACCAACTGCAAAATCATGCAGCTGACTCTTCTAAGGTGTGTAAAACAAGGCAGAAACCCCGACAAAAGCTCGTCAGAATTATAGTAACTGACCCTGATGCTACTGATACTGACTCTTGCACCAGCGAAGATGCACGGGGAGGGGATAGGCAAGTGACACAGATCTGCATTGACATTCCCTCAGAATCTGCCTCCTCTTTTGGCTCTACTCCGTTTCATACCAAGGAAGACCCGACCCACACTGATAAACCAGAGAAATCATTCACCAATGGTGACTCAGCTGGTGGCCACAAGAAGTACAGGGGTGTTCGCCGTAGGAAATGGGGTCGGTGGGCTGCAGAAATCCGAGACCCAGTTAATCGTAAAAGGCTCTGGCTTGGAACCTTTGACACTGCAGAGGAAGCTGCGATAGAGTATGACAAGGCTGCTGTGAAGCTGAGGGGTCTTAATGCTGTCACGAACTTCCCTCAGTCTGTGACAAAGAAGGTGAAGCCTTCCACCTTCCGTGACAGCTCAAGCACTGATAGTTTTAACTCGTTCGGTGCAGCACTGGCATCCCCAACCTCTGTGCTGTCTTAGGATGTTGACTATGGTTTTTGGTTCCATAGACATGGATGCCTCTGGTTTTGATTATGTAACTTGACCTTGATGTCCAGAGACCATTGTCAGAAATAACTAAACAACTTCATCGGTAGTTTTAGGACGTGTTCGTGGGACTGGGATGCCATCCTCGATCACATGGGATGAAATGAATTCATCTTTGTATATATATGATGTGTCTGTCGTATCCCCAACTTATTAGTCCTCAATCACTAACCATTAGGCTTAGCACTGCGGAGGGAATAAATAAATACCTGTTAGCATCCTATTTCTGTGCATATTCCAAGCAAATGTTTTTAAATTCTTATCATTTTCATTGGCCTGATTTAAATTCCTGTCATTAAAATAGTATACATCAATAAATTATACTTGTTGGAAGAAACTTGGTGATTTCTATAAATACTTGTTTGGATTAGAGCTTGAAGCTGTTTTTTCGATATGATTTACGGTATACGAGATATGAGATGAGTTTGATTCTGACTTGCGTGAACTTGTTTTTTAAATGTCAATTTAAATTGCTCTTAATCTCCCTTAGTCTCTAATTGCTGAGGGATATCCTTTACGCCAAAAACAAGTATTATTAATTGTGCAACTTCAAAAAGTATCGAAGTTTCTACTTATCAAATCAACGTAGGGTGTGTTTGGAACAGCGATTGTCAATTGGGCTTGTTGTGATATTACTTTTGATAAAAGCTAAATTATGTAATGTGATTTATGTTTGGATTGATGATTGTCAATTGGGCTTTTGCAAAAATGAAAAAAATGGTGTGTTTGGAACAACGATTGTCAA
Organism: Inga oerstediana; assembly: GCA_963210345.1. Taxonomy (NCBI): domain Eukaryota; kingdom Viridiplantae; phylum Streptophyta; class Magnoliopsida; order Fabales; family Fabaceae; genus Inga; species Inga oerstediana. The sequence goes on along the minus strand of OY723405.1, from coordinate 11,269,341 downwards.
TTGGGCTTTTGTGATAATGATAAAAGAGAAATGTAATTAAAAATTATAAAAAATTTATAATAGTTTAAGTTGTATATTATTATATTATATATTAATTTATAAGTCAAATAAATTAACTTAATATAAAAATGATAAATATAAATACTTTAAAATAATTTATTCAACTTCTTTAATTAAAAAAAAAGTCAATTAGATCTTATATTCAATATAAAAAATAATAGTATTTATACAAAATTACGGATTGTTCCAGCCTTTCCCCCTTAATTAATCGGATGTAATTAATCCTATTTTGTTAGAAAACTATTATGCCTAATTATAAAATTGATATATAATTTAATAATATACAGTCATTCAGATCCTATTTATAAACAACTTTATATGACATGTCCTTTTATAAGCAACTTTTACTTTTTGTCTGAAAATGTAAGCTTATTTTTCCTATTTTACCTTTATTAAATTCTCATTCTCTCTCATATCTTAAACTCATTATTTCTTATACTTTTTATCTATTCTCTCTTATACACTCTTTTTATAAATAGGGGAATATATGAAAAAAAACATAATATTTTCGAAACACTTATCATTTTTACCTATCAGTTTGTTTTACATAATTAAAAAAATATTTATAAATAGAAATGGAGGAAGTATTTAACTTATTTAATCTCAAAAAAAATATCGAATGGTTCTCATAGGCAAAAGCAGAGCGACCAACACCTGTGATAGTACGGTCTCCGACCACCTGACAACCCTACCACAGCCACAAGATGCTTGGTGATCTTTATTCCCTGATTTACGCATGTATAAATCTGATCGAGCTTTTGATTAAAGCTCTAGTATTGAGCTTGTTCCAAACGTGCATGAACAGTGTATATTTTATCAAAAGCCCAATATCAAATCTGATCAATCCAACATAGAAAAAAAAAAATCACAATTAACAATTGGGCTTTTGTATGCCCAATTGGGCTTAAGGGTGTCCAAAAGCTGCACCCAAACACACACGTAATGTGATTCCAGTTGGACTTTGAGCTTTAAGAGTTTTTTGAATGCATTTTTTTTATTAAATGATACTACTACTATTTAATAATTAATGAAATTAAATATTAATTATTGTAGTAAATTGGAGAATGTGATCAAAGTAATATCTTTTCTGATAATTTTACATTCAAAAGCACTTTTGGTAAATAGCACTAGAGGTGGGATAGGACCTACAACCTAGCCTATTTTAAACCTAACCAAATCTATTTAGTAAATAAGCCCAATTTAGACCCAGGCCTATTTAGTTAAATAAATCAACTTATTTTTATAAGGCCGAGTCTACAAGTCTTATCTATTTAGTTTTTTTTTTGAAAAATATACTATTGTGCATAATTATGTTATTTAATCTAAATTATTTTTGTAAATTACTTATAAAATAACAAAATTATTAACTTATTCTTAACCCTATGTCTCACATTTCATCATTTACCCATTAGCTCAATCTTTTCATTCATCAGGTGATCACATCTACTTCTTTTCTCTTCGATTGCTCAAGATGATAATGCTAGCCCATTCCCTCCCTTTTAATTTGTGTCATTGGTTGTAACATGATAATTGCAGTAAGTTTATTTTAGTGACGTCTAGATGAAATATAATAATCCCAATAGGAGGAGTTTGTCTTAGTTTCTGTAAGAAAACCAAAAGAGGTAAGATCTAATTTTACATGCTGATTATTGTATTTGATTAATTTTTGAAAATTTATCTCTAAAGTCAATAGATAATTGATTTTTCTTCTTCTTACTTGCTCAAACAATTATTGCAACTAGGTGTTTTCTTTTTTTTTTCCTCCCTTAGTAAACTCTTATATTGCATGTGAGAATGAATCTTATACTTTTACGACATAACACACATTTTTAAATAGACTTGAAGGATTATATATTATTCTAATCTTATTTATAAGTCCATTTTAACTAAATATCACATAATAAGGAGAATTAGTTAGCTCAATAATTACTGAGTGAATTTACAACTATGCCTTCATTTATAAATGAGTACTTTTCAACTCTTTCTTCTCTATCTATTTTTAAATTATTTTTTCATTTGTACAATAAATAGGGGTAAAATTGTCATAATCTCATTTATTACACTGAAATTGAACTTATAAATAGGACCAAATTTTTTGATAAAGAAGAACTTATAAATAAGACCAGAATGGTATGAAATCAGATGCATAGACTTTAAGCCTATTTAAAGACATAATTTTAATAGGTTTCAGGCCTTCTGAAGGCTTACGCCTTAAAAAAATAGTTTCTATATAGGCTCAGACTTTAGATTTTTGTTGTAGGCCCAACAGCTACAGCCTAGTCTAACCTAGCATATTTTTATCTCTAAATGGCACACAAACAAAATCATTACTTTCAATAGGAGGATAGCTGTACGTACTAAATAAAATCATTACCTTCAAAATTATTTTTGAAAATCCTATTTGTAGTTTGGTTTAGTATAAAAGGAAAGAACGGGACTCCGAATTCCCCAATTTTAAGAGGGGGAAAATTCTCTCCCCCATCCTTTTATTTTATCTTAATCAAGCGAGGCCTTTTATTTTTTCCTTTTAATCAATAGAAAAATATATTCTAACACTACTTTGAACTTCAAAATTTTAAATAAATGATTTCTCAAAAAAAATTTTATTTGTTATATTTTTTTTATCAATCACATTACTTTTATTGTTAAAAAAATTAATTTAAAATTTTAAAGTTAATTGATATATTTAAATGTCTTTTCCTTCTGATCAATTATACTCAAGTCTCGGGCCAAGCCCACAGTGAAACCAAATAAGAAAAAAGAAGCAAAAAAAATTAAGATAAGATTGAGATAGGAATTGGAAATCATCCTTTTATGAGTGAGCGAGAGAGAGAAAGGAGTCGAGAACGTGGGCCTCTGGCGCCGATGACGAAGGAGCGTGATGCTCTGGATCGGAGTAGGAAAAAGATTAACCTGGGTGTTGGTGGATTCACAGGAGGCCATCAACTGGTTTCTAGGGATGAAGAATGGATGCATGACGTGGAGCAGGAAGACCAAGTTCTTGGTGAGAATAATACCGATGGAAATGGAGAGGTGACAGGGAATCATGCAGAGTCTAAATGGAGGTCTTTTAAGGAAGCAGTATTACAGGATCGGAGTGGCACAGAAGAGGAGGACGATTGGTGGAGTGGGGATGGGTGGAAGGATCGTATCAAGGTAGAGATGACTGCATTGGGTTCGAACGTGATTTTCTCGTCGGAGGAAAGGGACAGGTTGGCTAAGCAGTGGCACAGTGCTTTGATAGTAAAGCTTCTGGGGCGCATGGTGGACCCAGGTTATTTTACAACAAAAATTCAACAGTTCTGGGCCAAGAACGGGGATGTTGAGCCAATTGATGTGGGTGCTGGGTTCTTCGTGGTGCAATTCAAGGATAGAAGAGATTATGATCTTGCACTCACCGGTGGTCCATAGTTGTTATTTGATCACTATATTTCGGTGCAACCGTGGAAACAAGAATTTGATCCCGACGAAGAGGTGGTGACCAAGATTGCTGCGTGGATTCGGTTTGCCAAGCTTCCTTTAGACTACTGTGATAAGGGAGCGCTGTTTGTTTTAGGCTCGCAGATTGGAAAAGTGATTAAAGTTGATATGGCCACGCTGAAGAGGAAGAAGGGTAAGTTTGCTCGTCTATGCGTTGAATTAAATTTATCTGCACCTTTGAGGCCTTTCATATTGATCAATGGTAGAGTCACCCGAGTTCAGTACGAAGGTATACATCTTATTTGCTTTAAATGCGGGCAGTATGGTCATGACGCAGACCATTGTCCGCACAAAGAAGCCAATTCTAATCCGACTGAGTCGGGTGTGGGAGGTACGACGGGTGAGAACGCTGGTAATACTGAAGCGAGCCAGGAGTCCATGGTCGGGGTTGGAGGTAGGAGTGACGCTGGGAGTAGAGAGAGTAGTAGGACTAAGGACATGGAAGGAGTGGGTTTTGATAACTGGACCCTAGTCCAGCGACCGAGAAGACAGCGTCGGGTTAATGCTTCTGCAGGTGTAGCTGGACAGCGTGACGGTCGAATAAGCTCTGTTTTGGATGACTGGAAATCCTCTGTTTCGGAAAGGAGAGGTTCACGGTTTGATGTGCTGATTAAGGAAAAGAGGGTGAATGATTATCGGAGGTCAAGGATTTTGGTGGATAGAGAGCCGTTAAAGGAGATAACAAACCAAGGTGCAGAAATGGAGGAAATCATGGCGAGAAGTGTGGAGCAAAAGCCGGCGTCATCGGATCCTATCAAAGAGGTGCAGAATCAACGTATGAGTGGGACCAAGCAAGTGATTATGAGTCAAACACCGATATCTATAAAGAAGCCAGCAAATAAAATGGAAGGGCCAGCTAATATAGGTATTATTTTGGAGGAAAAGACGCGGCTGGGACTGGTGAACACAAATAATATGGAGTTGAATTTGGGTGGGGCCAAGACAGATGCGCAGATTAAACTTGGGCTTGGGATCATTAAGCCTGAAATACAAAATAGAAGTATGTTGCCTGATACAGCAATGAAGTCTCGAGATAAGGAGCAAGGGAATATGAACAAAAAGAAAGGGAAGAATAAAGTTAATATGGGGGATACTAATCAATGGGATCCTGGAGAAGGCAGAGATTCACAGTTCTGTGTACGTCAGAATCATCTCTTGCATGAGTTGGGTGATACAGAGATGAGTGAGGTGGTGAAGTCAAGCGCTAAGGAGCAGTAGATTGGGGTTTCAAATTCTTATTAAAAGTCTTTTATGGATTACAATTTATTAATTTGGAATTCTAGAGGTACTGGGAGCAAGTTTTTTGCAGGATTGATATTTGAGTTAAGGCGGCTTTATAAATTTGATTTTTTAGCTCTCCTTGAACCAAGGCAGAAGGGAGAGAAGGCAGGAGTGCTTGGCAGACGCTTGGGAATGGAGAATGTGGAGGTAGTCGAGGCAAATGGGTTTAGTGGTGGAATATGGTGTTTTTGGAAAAATAATGTTGATTTTAAGGTTATTTTTAAAGATTCACAGGTTCTGCATGGGGTCTTTAATGAAGGAAAGGATTCGAGCTGGGAGTTATCGGTGGTGTATGGACATCCAAACTATTTAAAGCGTAGAGATCTATGGCGACAACTTAGTCTAATCCGGATGAGTGGTGTGACGAAATGGTGTGTGGGAGGTGATTTCAATGCGACTTTGCGGGATGAGGATAGAAGGTCCGTATCACGAGTACCAAGTCGCCATGACAATTTATTTGCTAAATGGTTAAGGGAAAGTGGAATGGAAGAAATGGGTTTTCAAGGACCTAAGTTTACCTGGAGGAGGAATGGATCGGCAAGCAGAATTGATAGGGTTATAGCAACGAGGCAATGGTTCGATATGTTCCCCAACGTATCTTTGTTGCACCTTCCACAATACAAGTCTGATCATTGCCCGCTTCTAATGAGATGAGTGAGAGGACCTCGTTGTAGGCAACGGAAGCCCTTCCGGTTCTTCACCCCATGGGTTACAGATGATTCCTTTTCGTCTGTAGTGGAGAATACGTGGAGGTTATCTAGATCTTGGGAGGAAAATATTGCCGGGTTTAAAGAGGAGGTCACAGAATGGAACGTGAAGAGTTTTGGTAATATTAATCATAAGAAAGCTCGGTTGCTTCGTAATTTGGAAAAGTTAAATGATTATAGCTATAAAGGACCAGAAGGGGAGATTAAAAGGAAGTTGGTGTGGGAAGAGTTAGAACAGTGTTTGGTTCAGGAGGAATTAATGTGGCTGCAGCGTTCCCGATGTAACTGGTATACTCATGGGGATAAGAATACGAAGTATTTTCATACAGTTACGAATAGTCGTCGAAGGAGAAAGCAAGTGGAAGCACTTAAGAATGATGAAGGGATATGGATCTACAGTGAGGAAGAACTTAAACGAGAAGGAACAAATTTTTTCCAGAATCTCTACACTGAAGAACAGAATCAGAGTGGAGAAGTCAATTTTGGTGGTACATATCCGTCGATTTCTGAGAATTAGTTACAAATGATGGGGGCAATGGTTATGGAACAAGAAGTGAAACAAGCAATATTTAGTATGGGCCCCCTTAAAGCCCTAGGTCCAGATGGCTTGAATCCGTTGTTTTTTCAAAACCAATGGAATATTGTACGGGAGATGGTGGTAAAGATGGTTCAGGATATCTTTTGTAGGCCTAATGAAGTTAGCTTAATGGGACTTATATCGTTTTGATCCCCAAGATTGAGATCCCACAGTGCATTCGGGATTTTCGACCAATTAGCTTATGTAACGTTATCTATAAGGTGGTTACAAAAATCCTAGCCACCAGGATGAAGCGGGTTATGCCACAGATTATTTCACCGAATCAGTGTAGCTTTGTGCCTGGGAGACAGAGTTCTGATAATATTATCCTTGCTCAAGAAATTGTGCACTGCATGAAGGCGACTAAGAAGAAACAGGGATTTATGGCTTTGAAAATTGATCTTGAGAAAGCATATGATCGTGTGCGTTGGGAGTTTGTGGTGGCTCGATTACATGAATTACAATTCCCGCCTAAAATTATAGACTTAATAAACGCCTGCCTTACTACCCCTGAAATGCAGGTTATGTGGAATGGCAAGCCTGGACCAAAATTCAACCCGTCTCGTGGTGTTCGGCAAGGGGATCCTATTTCTCCATACCTGTTTGTACTTGTTATGGAAAAATTGGCCCATCTTATTCAAGCGGAGGTGAATGCGATGAATTGGATACCGTTCAGGTTAAAGAAGCATGGGGTGGCAATTTCTCACTTGTTTTTTGCGGATGATCTATTCTTATTCGTTGAGGCTTCTCTTGATCAAGCAGTAATTATCAAAGCCTGCTTAGATGATTTCTGTGCTGCATCAGGAGAAAGAGTTAATGGAACCAAGTCCAGGATTTTTTTCTCAGGGAACGTCTGTCATGCCAGGAGGTCGGAGATCAGTGATTTTCTTGAGTTCACACCGACAGCGGATCTTGGTAAGTATCTAGGTATCCCTGTTCATCATAACAGGGTGTCGAAGCACACTTACCAGTATCTAGTAACTAAGATGGAAGACCGTTTGAAGGGATGGAAGGCGAATACCTTGTCAATGGCTGCCCGTCATACGCTTGTATCTTCAGTGGTTTCAACAATCCCTAGCTACGCCATGCAATCAGCATGGTTACCATCAGCTATCTGCGCCGAAATTGACAAGAAGTGTAGAGGTTTTCTGTGGGGAAGCTCTGGTACGAGTAGGAAGCCTTCAATGGTCGCATGGGGTGAAGTATGTCAGCCAAAGGATGCAGGAGGCCTGGGACTACGTCATGCACGTAAATAGAACGAAGCCTTTATGATGAAATTAGGGTGGGGCCTTGTGAAGCAGCGGGATACCTTATGGGTGAATTTTATGCGAGAAAAATATAAATGTGGGGAAGATATATTGCCAGTCATTAAGAATGTGAGGGGTGGGTCTCAAGCATGGAAGGGGATAAGGCATGTTTGGGAACGGGTCCTGGAAGGTGTGGGATGGAGGATTGGGAAGGGTGACAGAGTGCTTTTCTGGACAGACCCATGGATTCCGCATTATGATAGTCCTGTGAATTATTGTGTTAAAGATATTCCGGATGGCATGTTAGTGGATCCTGTATATGCATATGTAACATCGTCAGGTGGGTGGGACTGGGCGAAGTTTGATTCTTTCTTACCTTACTCTGTGCTTAATGCCTTACGGAGGGTCATACCGTCTACTCGAGGAACAGAGGATGATATACCCATATGGCGGATATCTAATAGTGGAGAGTTTACTATCAAGTCAGCATATGGACTACTGGCGGGGGAGCAGCACTCTCATAATCGTGGGTTATGGCGAAGAATATGGAAACTGCGTACTCCACAAAGGTGTAAAACTTTCCTGTGGATGGCAGCTCGCGGGAGATTGATGACGAATTCATGGAGAGCAATGTGTGGAATACAAGTACAGCAGGATTATTTTATGTGCGCAGGGGTGCCCGAGAGTGTGTTGCATGTGCTCCGGGACTGCAGGCTGGCAAGTGGTTGTTGGGCGAAGATTTCAGACTCTCCGGCCCAGACTACCAAGTTTTATGAGTTTACGGAGATAAGCTCTTGGATACGATGGAATTTATTACAGAGAAAAGATTATGAAGGGGTGAGTTGGTCGGTGTGGTTTGCAATATTCTGCAGGCAGCTTTGGCTAAATAGAAACTCTGGAGTATTTCAGGGTCAGACCTCGGGAGTCAACCAGTTGATAGCTCAAGTCCGAGCTCAGACAAGATGGGCTGATGGGACGCTATGTAAGTCGTTGTTTGAGACGGGAGAGACTAACTTATGGAAGCCTCCATATGTTGGCTGGGTTAAAGTTAATGTGGATGGCGCGTGTAGTTCGGGAGGGGATCGTGCGGGGTGTGGAGGGATTGTGAGGGATCATGAAGGCAAATTGCTGGCTGGGTTCATGTATGGTTTGGGTAGAGGATCTAGCCTTCATGCTGAAGTGTGGGCAGTTATGATAGGGCTTAAGATGGCTTGGGATTCGGGGAAACGACAAATAGTGATAGAGTCGGACTGCTTGGAGGTTTTGGAGCTCGTAATGGGGGGCTGGGAGGAAGACCACATGGAAGCTCAGTTACTCGGGCAGATTCATGACATGCTAGATAGAAGCTGGGATGTATCAATGGAATGGTGTGGACGTAGATCTAATCACGTGGCGGATACTTTAGCTAAGGAATCATTGGGAATATCTGCAGGGCTTGTCTGGTTTCGTGAACCCCCGAAATGTATTCGTTCTATGATACTTTTAGATATGGGTGACTAGTAGTTTTTTGTTTGTTTTTATTTTTCTTTTGTTTGTTTTTTACTTAATGTATGTCTATCCAGAAAAAAAAAAAAGAGAAGCAAAAATCCATTCTCTTGAATCCGTAGCTCGGCCTCCCTGTTCGAGTGAAGCTTCTGCTAAAAAAGAATATAGAGCCGAAAGCATCCGAGAGACCACGAGCCTCTGCTTTGTTCCCGCTATATAGCTATTCTGTTCTGTTTTACACTAAGAACGCTCTGTGATCTGGTTATTTTCTTTTTGCTTCATCTCACCTTTTCTTTTCTTGTTTTTCCTTGGTTTCGATTCATACCAGGGCAAGAACTTTTGTGGTGTTCGATTACAGTACCCTGGCCGCGTCCCAATCGCAAATAACCTTGTCCAAAACTAGATTATTCAGAGAAATAAAGTATGGTGCTTTTGAGATAGGGACTTTGTCCGCTTTTGTTTGCAATCTAGAGGACGAACTTGTGTTGGGCAAAAATTTTCCTTGAATTAATTAATTGCCATACGGATTTTTGTGCAAAATTGTTAACTGCAGTTGTTTTGTTTCAGATTGAATACTGGGTTGCTATCTGTAGTCGACTTGGTTGTTTGACCTTTGGTTATTTTACATTTTAATGGAGAATATTAGGTGTTATTGCTTCCTGTAAGCAGGTTGACCAAAAAGTTGATGGCTTAACGATCCAGTTGAGCTCCTTAATTTCATGTTAATGTATGTTTTGAATTCTAATCGTCCCATTGTTGCCACTTGCCAGGTTGATGCTTGTGCAATATTGTTGATTGCATTGGATTGTTTCGGATTGATTGTTGGATTACTCTTTGCAGTCAATGTGACGTTTTGATCTTTGCTCTGTGAATGTGGTTATTTAATGGTGAATTTTAGGTGTCATTGATTGTAATAAACAGCTTGACCAAAAGTAATGATCCAGACGAGATCTTCAATGGCATGTTTAAGTTTTTGGTGTGGGAAAAAATGTTGCTTTGGAGATGGTGGTTGAATCCTTTGGTGATACACGTTGAAGGAAAAAAGGGCAAATTCTCTAAGTAGGCTAATTAATGATAATGTTGCGTGTCTAGAGAAACTCTGCAAAAGAATGATTAAACATTGATCAACATGTGAAAGTAGGCTAGAGAGGGGGAAGACTGATATGAGTGTATACTGCCTTAATTTACATTCTTTTGATATCTTTAACCTATACATAAATCAAATGGACCAGTAAATATAAAAGAAATAGACTTTCATAATTGATTAGTTACAATTATCAAGGACCTATCCAAGTGGAACTCCCAATATATCAGGAGTAATTATTTTTTTTCATTAGGATTAGGAGTTTATCATCATATTTAGTCTGATTTATTCTTATATTCAAGAGTTTGATCTTGTAGTTAATGAATATCTTCATTCTATTACAAGTAAGAGGGGATGGGCTGCTATTGTAAGGCGAGTGTGAATGTCACAATCTATCTAAATCTAGGCTTTGAGGTTTTTGACTTGTCAGTGTAGAAGACTCCAAATCTAAGGTGTTGTGGCTCTTTTATTTTTTCATTTATGTTGTACGGGGAAGTTCTCACAATTGTACTACGCATAATATGCAGCTTATTTTCACTCCAATGGCAAAGAAGAATACTAAGCAGGCCCCAAATCAAGCTCAAGACACTACTGTTGTGGAAGAGCAAAAACCATCCTCAGCACAGAAGAAACGAGGCGGTGAGATTGATGAGATATTTGCAGGAAAGAAAAGGAAGAAATCTGAAGCTGAAAAGGCAGACAAACCTGAATCTGTAACTAAGAGACCTAAGCAAACAAAGAAGAATACAAAGAAGAAAACCAAAAAGCCAGAAGATACTGGAGACTTTGCAGATCCACCTTCGCGGCCTAGAAAGACAGCAGAAGATGGACTTGCCATCTACACTGAAGATGAGTTGGGCATTAACAAAGCAGATGCTGGAAATACCCCACTCTGTCCATTTGATTGCTCCTGTTGCTTTTGATGGTAGCAATCATGATTTTCCTCTGATATTTGGTAACACATTTTTTGATCTATACGCCAGGGTCCTGGTAGTCTGGCTCATAGCTTTTAGTCTTGAACCAAATTTCTTGAGCACTTCTATGATGAGCTTGACTTTTTTAAGGGCTAGATGTGATTCCTAGATACTCTAGTATATCAACTAGTTCTGAAATTATGTAGTGTATTAATTATTGATTATTGAGAAGAAAATATTTAGGTGCTTCAATCCTGTGGCAATGTGTACCTGTTGTATTTTCAAAAGCTTACATGCTCCAAATGTCATGATACCACACCTTTCAGTTTCAAGTGCTTTTGCATTTCTCTGTGACTGCTAAACTATTTGCCCCATAATTTGTGTTTGTTCTCATACAACTCTTCCCATTTCCTAGACTTTGAGGCCCCTAACCCATTGTGACAAACATTTGGCATATGATTAACACCCCACGTGGTGGATAATGTGTTTAGATTAGCTTTCTAGAGGAAAAGTGATAAAAACTGATTTTAGATAATAGATTTTGAAGAATTGCTTATGAAAAAGCAGGATAAATAGATGCTGGAAAACTATGGTTTTCACTCTCAAACCATGGTTCTCTCCAAAATAGATTGCGGAGAAATAAATTCATAGCTACATGATTCTTCTTAGACCTCGCTGCTCTTGATTTGCCTTGTGCCTTTACATACTCAAGCTACCTGAACTAGAGACGTCATGTATGAATTTAACTTAAAAATAATTAAGTTTGTGATTCTAGTTACTTATATAGAGTCGTCTAAATATTTTCATACTTCAGCAATGTTTGATGATCGGCTAGGTATAACTATGCATGATGTCCAATGGTATTTATCATATTCAAAAGATGAGTGGATATCTGGTTATACTTTTATAGGGCCTATTTGGTTCAATGGAGGGAAAGAGGGGAGGAATTTTAATGGAAGGGAGGAAATGAGAGGTGAGCAGAGGGATTTTAATTTTCCCTCGATTGGATTGATGAGAAGGGAGAAGAGAGGAGATGTTTTAATGTTACCTTATTTGGTTTATGAGAGAAAATATTTATATATGGACATTTTTGCCCATATTTTATTAAAATTGTTTTTTAAACTTTATAAAATATTTTATAAAATATAATTATATATACTAATATATAATCAGACGAGAATAAAGATAGAGTCCCATTCTACATGTCAATATTCAAAATTATATTTTGTCATCATACTTACAATTATATACTAATAATTTTAAATATTATTCTAGTTAAAAATAATTATGAATATTATATTTATAATATAATATACATAGATATAACAAAAAAATAATTTTTTTGAAACAAGCTTTGATGCCCCGCCTCTTTACCTCTATAGGCTTCTAGAATAACCAGTGTTTTGAAACCCAGCCCATGAACCGGCAAATCAGCTAGAAAACCGGTCCTGTTTAGGGTCAGGTCTGGGTTAGTGTTTTTTACTTTTTTTTTTTCTTAAAATCGATTTTTTAAATTTTTTCTTCAAAATTTCATATCAATTAACTTAAAATATTTAATTTCTCACTGGTTTTGTCCCGATTTGACTTCGATCTGACTCACTAACTCTTAACTTAATATCCCGATCAATTCACTGATGGTTCGGGTTTCAGAACCTTGAGAATAACTTTCACATCAAATTGTTCCTCTGTCTCTTGAACCAAAGCTTATCATCATCAGTATTCACCACCACCACCATGCACCTTAGAGCTTTTCTTGGTCCCCCTTTTAAGAATGGTTGAATTTTGAAACCAACCAAAACCCATTGAACTATAACCCAGTGCCTCTTCGAACTTGCTAAGCCGGGGGAGGTGGTGGAGTACATATGAAAGACAACCGAAGATGATGAACAGAGAACAAGACAATCCGATGGTGAGGGTGAGCTGTGGTGGTGGATGCAAAGCGACAACAAGCTTGACAAGAAAGGATGAAAGAGAGAGCAATGTATGATGAGTGAGGAAGACGGGTAGATTGGGAATATTAAAATTGAATATGGCTATATTAGGTAATACAAGCCAAAGTATTACTCTTCCCCTCCAAATCCCCCCAATTTGGGAAAGGAAGGCAAAATTTAAATTTTCCCTTCGCTTCTTAAAATTTTATGTTGTCAAACAAGGTGAGGGCATCAAAATCCCTCCCCTTCCCTTCATCCCCTCACTTCCCCCTCTAATCAAACAGGCCTATTCGGTTGGAGGGGAGGGCTCTCCCCTCATTTGGTTTAAAATTTGGGGGGGGGGGGGGAGCCAAAATCTGCTCCCTTCCCCTCCAACCCCCTTATTTTGCTCCCCTCCATATCGGGGTTTTTTGGAAGGGGAGTCAAACTTTTCTAACTGATTTATCCTCATGTATCTGTGGTATCTCTAGTTGGTGGGTTTTGCCTTTTATATTCCTTCTTGTTTTTCTGATAGCATCGCCAGCGAGAACTCTGAGTAGGCGGTGAGTCTATTTGCTGGCTTGGAGGAAGTCACTTGTGACGAGGTGGTGACAGAGTTGGAGGAGGAGGTGATGATGGGAGAGAGAAGAGAACAGTGGTGGTGGAAGAAGAGAAGAGAAGAGATGGAGGAGTCAAAGGCGAAGATCTCGCCTGAAGTGAACAAAGATTAATCTTTCCTAGAGTCGAATAATGGGATTTTTCTTTTGATTTTTTTTGCCAGAGCTCTATTTCTATCAATTAATCTCTCCCATTTTATTCTTTCAAATATATTATTTTATTTATTATAAATATAACATATATTAAAGTTGAAGGAGAAGATCTTGCCTGAAGTGAACAAACATTTTTTTTATTTTTAAATAAAATTTGTTAATTTAAATTTTAAAAATTAAAAAATCCCTATACCAGTTTTTTTATACATATATTTTCTTGGACAAATTTTATAGGCATATTCACATGATAAGACTAAACTTTCATTAAATTATATAATTTGAATTAAGGTGTAAATTAATTCATTTAACATAACATATAAGGATAGAATGGTAAATTACTTATCATCATCCCTCCCCTTCCTCTCTTAAACAAAACAAGGGATCATTAAAAATTACTCCCCTCCCATCCCCTTTAAACAAACCAACCAACGTAAGCTCTTTCCCTTTCCATTCATCCCCTCCTTTGAAACCAAACAGGCCCTTAAGGTTTGTATATTAATTTTGTAACCTCAGTTTGCGAAATAAAATGTACTCCCTCCAGTCTTAATTATAAGACAGAGTTGACTTTTTTGGAGAAATTAAGGAAGCCAATTAAATCACTTTAGAGTATTTATATTTTTAGTATCTTTAAATTATATACCAGTTTATTAGTCAAATTAATTAGTTTGAAGAAAAAAATATAAATATAAATATTCTAAAGTGATTTAATTGGCTTCCTTAATTTCTCCAAAAAAGTCAACTTTGTCTTATAATTAGGACCGGAGGGAGTATTTCCCGGAAAAAAATGATCTGTTTTTTTGGTCGTATATAACCTTCTCTTCAATGATTGAACCAAAAAATAGCTCTTCGACGCATGCATATTAAGTGTGCGTTTGGAATGACTTATTTTTGTCCAAAACGTGCTTATAATTCGTGATTCACGGTATACGAGGTAAGTATGTGAGAGGAGTTTTTTCTCGGCTTGCGTAATAAATGCGTTTTTCCTGTACAAAACGCTTAAACAAACAAGCCCTAATATGATAGTGTCACACGCGGTATGATTTTAAATGGTATGTTCATACTTTATAGGAACAAATTGGGCTGACGGACGAAATTATGAGAAATTGTTGGGTTCTGGACAGTGGACACGGAAAAGTAAGAGCAATTCCAGCTTACTGCAGATTAAATTCGTCCCTTTTTTTTTCCGAGAAAATGAAATGTCATTACGATTTTGATTTATAAAAATTAAAGTTGATTGATGTCACTCATTTATCTTATTTTCACTTATTTCAGAGTATTTGCGGAAAATGATACGCAGTTTGGTGGGCAACACATGAATAGCATAAATATACTGATATTATGTGTATGATTATGTGAATTCCTCATAGAGGTTCGTACTTAATAATTACATTTAATATAGCCTCGTAGTGCTATATGGGTGTCTAAACCCGTCCCAGGGAAAACGGAGACATCTTTCAGTCTTTGTTCCACCACGGCATTCCCCTCATACGGTTCTCTTCGTTGCTCTTAACTTAGCTTCTGTCTTCACCTGTCTAAATTGTTGGTAGGGGAGGGTGAAATTCGACAGAATCTCAGTAGGAAAATAATACCAATATGCATGTAAGATAAGCGTTTAATGCATAACATGCTTGCATTACATAACTTATGCTCACACAATGACATATCTGCGTGCTCGATGTTTCAAACAACATACAAATGGCCATAGCATAAACAGAAATAGAGCTTCAATTATTCATATATATTTCACATAATCAAGCAAAGCAATAACATGCATCAATTCACCAGCACAAATATCAAATACATGCAGGAGAGGTAAGTTGTACTTTAATCGCCCTTCCCTGATCCTCGAATAACGTGCCTTGATTTGCGTGCCAATCCATCAGGCTCTCAACTCTGTCCTAAAACGTCAAATGTACAATTTAGACACTTCCATAGTGTTTCTAGGGGTTATATGAATCTATAATGAAAAATGACCAAAATGCCCTTAGGAACCTGATCTAGCCCCATCGTACCTGGTCCGACCGTACTTTTTCTGAAATTTTGACTAGAGTTATTTTGATGTATTTTCGCCCAAGGAATCCATTTTAGGATGCGAAATTGCCAAATTCAGTGTCCAATTACGAAAATATCCTTGACAGCCCCGATTTAGGATTTTATGGGCGTTTTAGTAATTACGCTTTTCTGGCTTTTTCTGAAAAAGTGACCAACTGTAACTCCACCTATTTTTGCCTAATAAATCTAATGGAACTATCTATTTCATGAAAATCCAACTCCTTCCCCCATATCTGGTCTTAGCCAAAACATTAGTCAAGAAAAAGGTAAAATTGCTCTTTTGTGTTTTAGCTTCCAAAGCTTGTACTTTTCCACTTCTAATCCCTTATTAAGTTATGTAAAAACACTCTAACCATGATTCAAATAAATTTGGGCAGCATAATCCCTTAGGATTAAGACTTTCTAAATTTAAAAATTTGACAAAAAGCACCAAAACCAACCACAAACATCAACAACAACACCATGCTAGAATAGATATAAGGTTTGTGAGGTTACCTCTTGAGATATTAAATTCTTTCTCTCTAAGCGTCTCCTCTCTCTCTCTCTCTCCTTGAACTCAAAATGTGTCTTCAAAATTATATATTTCATGAAAAAGAAAGGTTTAGAGAATAGAAAGAGTTACTCATGAATTTAAAGGCAAGAACATGTGAATTTCACAACCCTTACCTTTGATTTTGCTTCTTCAAGCTCCCTTGTGCTCTCAAGCTTCTCAAGACTCCAAGACACTTTCTCTCTCTTTCTCTTGTGTTTAGGCGTGAAAGTGGGTGGAGAAAGATGAACCAAGGGCTTAAGAATATCTCTCTCATTTTCCTCTGTATTACATGATTATTTCAATTCCAAAGTTACCAACTCCTTAACTTTTGTGTACACACATTATGGTCTTATATTTCATTACATTTCAACTCATCATTTTGCCCTCTTGCTTGATGTGAGATGACAAGAGGAATGGTGAAGTATGGCTTCATCAAATTTCTCCTTTCATCCTACACCATTTGATCTTATCAAAGGATGTAATGGTGACACTTGTCATAACCCATACCTCCTTCACATTATGGCATATTTCATTAAGCTTCCTTTGGCATTGAACTAGTTTTCTTTCAACTAAAACACTATGTACTCAAGTTAGTTCAACCTTACACTCAAGCAAATCCCACCCTTGCACTCAAGATAAATCCTTACCATAATCAATCATGATTGCTATGTTCATGTAGCATTATTTTAATACAATTGGACATGTGCTCATCTTCATAAATCATAACCTACTCCCCTCTTCATATGATAATGACACTTGACATCTTTAATTCCACAATTTACACTTGCTAACATATTTTATTTTCAATTTTCGGAATAATACCAATTCTGGTAGATTTTTTGTCCTAACTTTAAAAAATCATAACTAAATTTGTAGACATCGTCTTAGAGTGATTTCAAAGGCTATAAAACCCTTATTAAATCTAGTTTCATGAAAAAATATGGACTTTAGTTAATTGAAAGTATATCATTCTCATATTTCATTTCTTTGACTTTCTAGATTTTTTGGGCTAACTTCAAAAATTCATAACTCTTAATCCACTAGTCAAAATGACTAATAATACCTATCAAATTAAAGCCTTGAATGTCTACTTTCACTTTGTAAAATTTTATAATTTTTGGACATCATTTGATCATCCAAAATTCTAAGACAATCCCACTGCCTCACAAGAAATTTCAATAAAAGCATAATCACATTCTCTAAAATTTACTAGTTCACTTTTTTTAATACCCCAAAGATATAAGAAATATTAAAGAATAAATTTGGGGCTCCTGCTAAACCGAGGCTTGGTAATTCATTTATTTCAAGCTTATTCACTAGCCTTCAATCCTAAAATTCAAGGTATTACAGATGCAAAACAATTGAAAATAAAAAAAAAAAAACTTTGGAATTTTGAATCAACCTTCTAACTTCCAGTACTTTCAAGTAAACACGCAAATAAGTTTTTTGGTGCACATTAAATCTCAGAATTACAAATATATGATAATGATTTTTTTCTCATGAGTCACGCGCCTAAAAGTTTACAAATAAAAGTTGAAAAGGCTATTGGTAGATAGGTAGTAAGGGTCAAGCAATGGGAAATGCATATGAAATAAATGAAGCTACAAAAGCATACAACTCATATCCTATTTATAAGTTATTTTTAATTAAATCTCATATATCAAGGAGAGTTAGTTAATTCAATGATTATGAGGTAAATTTTCAACTATTTTCTTATTTATGAATATGTATTTTTCAACTCTTTCTTATCTATTTATCTTTAAATTATTTCTTTATTGATACAATAAATAAGGATAAAATTGTCACAATCTCATTTACTCACTGAAACTGGACTTATAAATAGGACCGAATTTTTTAATAAAAAAAAACTTATAAATAAGATCAACATAGTATGGTATATAAGCAATGTGTAGTCCCATTCTCTTTAAAATAAGTTTTCATTTTCCCTCCCACTCAATCATAAACAAGAAACGAACATGACCTCATTTCCCAATGGGAAAATTTATGAAAAACAACTTTAAAATTGATAAATAACAAAAAGGTGTTTCGAATATTTATAATATTAAAGAGATGTGAGGGTCTGATTTATTCTTTTCAAAATTAAATGAAAATTATAGAAATATCCCTCTGAGTTTAAAAAACGTACTTCCATTTTTTATCAAGGTTTAACAAGTTATAATGAGATGTTCACATTTTCCATTCAAAAAATATTAGTTGCTACAATGGCAATGTATTGATTCTCACTTCTAATAAGGATTTAATAAGTTCATATAAGATTTTAACGAGTTTAAATAAGAATTTTACAAATTTTAATTCAAATGACTACTTGCTGCAACGGTAAGGTATTAATTTCCACTTTTGATAAAATTTTATCAGAACTTGTTAAAATCTTAATTAAACTTGTGCAATCCTTATCAAAAGTGAGAATCAGAACCTTGCTATCAAGTGGTAATTTTTGCATTGGGATTTGTGAAAATCCTATCAGAACTTGTTAAAATCTTATCTGAACTTGTAAAACCCTTATCAAAAATGAGAATTAATACCTTGTCATTATAGAGAGTGGTAATTTTTGAATTGGAATTTGTGAAAATTTTATTAGAATTTGTTAAAACCTAATATAAACTTGTTAAACCTTTATGAAAAATGGAAGTACGTTTTTTAAACTCAAAGAGGCATTTTTGTCATTTATGTTTAATTTTAAAAAGAATAAATCAGGCCCTCATACCTTTATGATATTATGAATATTTGTAACACCTTTTTATCCTTTAGCATTTTTAAACTCCTTTTTCATGAATTTTCCTTTCCCCATTTCCCATCAATCAATTAAGCATTAAATTAGAGAACAATAATATTTTCTACAAGAAATAAAATATATTGAGAAAATTCCAGAAAAATAAAATTAAAAATGTGAAAAGACAAATGGGTGGTGAGAACATATCAAATCCCAATTAGAATTGAAGTAGGAATTTGAAATTTCCAATTCTAACCAAATGACCAAAATGCCCTTAATTCATTTCACAAGTTTAAGGGATCAATAACAACATCTGTATTTATATTAACAACAACGGATTTTACATTAATGACTTTACTTTCATGTTTTACAACTTCTATCCCAAAAAATAGAGATAATTTTGAGGGCACAAGTTTCAGTGGTCAATAACAACATCTGTATTTATATTAATAATATAATATTTTACCTTTAGTTTCATATTTCACAACTTTATATCCTAAAAATCAGGGATAATTTTGAGGGCATAAGTTTCAGGGGTCAATAATAACATCTGCATCTATATTAACAATATTATATTTTACATTAACAACTTTATTTTCATATTTTACAACTAAACTAAGGGCAATTTAGTTATTTGGTCAAAATTGGAAATCATATATTTCTACTTCAGTTCTAACATGGGATTTTATAAATTTGTAGCATAAATTTGTCTTTTTTCCATTTTTAATTGTATTTTTCTGAATTTTTCCCAATTTTATTTGGTTTTGTCAAGTTTTTTGGGTAAAATTGGCATAATCAAGCTAAGACCATTGATCAAGATAGCATGACTCCCTACTCGCTAGTAAGTTACGTGTTTGCTGGTATGCTGCCCATGTTGGTAAGTTAGGTTAACTAATTCACTTAAACATAGAAATAACAATTAAATGTGTCTTAAATAAAAAAAATTCAACTTTACCTATGTAATATGAGAGTTTGAAAGATGGAGAATAATATAAGGTATTGTATTTAAATATTAATTATATAGATAAAATAGATAAATAAACATTAATTATTCTGATTTTTATATCGTCAACCACAAAATTATGCTGACACTGACTTACACTTGTGCTGTGTGATCCACAATTCTTTCTGTGAAAAGAAAGCCCAAATATTATTGGATATGTAGATAAAGACAAAATGACGAAGAAATACTATTTAAATTATAAAAACTCCAAAACGTTATGTAAATTTGCAAAAGAATAAATATGCAATCAAACATGAGTATGAGATTTTGAAGTTTTTTGTGCTTTTATCAAAATATCCATCACATTTTTTTTTTTAGAAAAGGGCAAGAACTCTCGTCGATCAAAGCTAAGGTAATATATTATTTTGGGAGCTTAAATTGTTCATATGAATATCCAATTTGTTAATTGTGATTCTTAAGTTGTCATTCTCTATATCTAAGCAATCAATGTCGCTTGACAAGGTGCCTTCAAAATATGACGTACAAGGTTGTTGACATTCGGGGAGTTTAAATTGTCAATATGGATATTTAAGTTATTAATTGTGATTCTTAAGTCATCATTCTCTATACCTAAGTAATCAATGTTCCTTGACAAGGCTGATTTCAAAATATGAACTACAAGATTGTTAACATTTGAGGAGCTTAGGCTATCAATATGGATGCACACAAGTTGTTAATAGCGATTCTGAAGTTGTTATTCTCTATATCTACATTGTTAACGTTGCCTAAGATGGGTGGCTTCAAAATATGATCTATTAGGTTGTTGACATTTGGAGAGCTCATGATATCAATATAAATATTTGAGTTTTTAATTGGGATTCTTAAATTGTCATTTTTTATACCTAAATAATCAACGTTGCTTGATAAGGATGGTTTCAAAATATCTTACTAGAGCTTTGATCACTTGCGTAAGAGCCTGCCAGCCGGCTAGCCAACAAGAGTTCTTGCCATTTTTTAAAAAAATGTGAGGATGATTTTAGTAAAACACTAAAATTTCAAAATCTCGGATTCATATTTGGTTACCTTTTTATTCTTTTGCTAATTTACATGACATTTCGAGATTTTTGAAATTCAAAGTTTCAAATGGTAATTTTTCGTATTTAACATCGATAAAAACCATTTATAAAAATATCTGAAGGGGCACGTCAAGACACCACAGAGAATGAGAAAAATCAAAAAGTCGAAAGCCACAGCGCGTTCCTCGTGTTTGATTTTTTCAATTTCAATGATCCTGCTTCTCTTCGCTATTTAATTTAAAAGTTGAGACGATGCCGCATTTCTTCGCTATTTAGTATTTAGCGTGTGTTTGAGTAAACCTTAAATCATACTATCTGATCTTAAATATAGGATAAAGTTTATAGTGTAATTTACACTATAAATTTTGTCCTATATTTAGGATCGGAGAGAGTAGTTTTAAATTTTTTGTTTTATAAATCAAAATAAGTCTTATCTCACATACTTACTTCATAAATCGTAAAAGCTATTATCTAAAAACTAATCTAAACACACACTTAATTTAAAAATTAAAATCAACGCGCTTTTTTATTAGTTAAGCATGTGTTTACTGTTTAGGATAGGGTTATTCTGAGCTATGTTACCGTTTCACAAGATAACATTTCTTTCATTATTCAGATTAAAATTTTATATAAAAAAACTCCAATTTTTATCAAACAAATTTGCACCGTTTTATCCTAAATGCTAAATCAGATCCATCTCAGTTTGTCGTTGCATTCCAGGAGAGGATAACAAAAGATGCTAATTGCCTTTTTTGACTTATTAAAAGATGCTAATTACCTACTACATATTGTCCACGTCTCATAATTATCCTCATATATAGTTTTATATTGTTTTCACTAGATACCAATTATTTTTTTTCTAATTATATTAAATGCTAATAAATTTAAATTAAATTGAGTCGGACCACATGATCCCAAAGTTATCTCAATAGCATTTCCCTCCATTTACAAAACTCATTCAAATCTGTACACCACCTCCTCTTCTCTGTAAATTTTTTTATATTTAAAATATTTATATTTATCTTTTTTATATTAAACTAATTTGTTTGACTTATGAATTAATATACAATCAAAGTATGGGTTAAGTAGCAAATTTGCCCCAAAAGTATGGGATCAGGAATAATGTTGCCTTAAAAGTGTTTTAGGTCTCAATGTCACCTCAAAAATTTTAAAAAGTAGCAATGTTGCCCTTTTCCGTTAAAAAAATAACAGTCAAAGTCAATTTTTTAATGGACAACGTTTGTTTTTTAACAGAAAATGGCAACATTGCTACGTTTTGAAACTTATAGGGCAACATTGAGATCCAAAAAACTTTCAAGACAACATTGCACCTGGGTAGAGGCGGGAAAACGGGTCGAGCCCGTCGGGCCGGCCCTTTTGTGCCCTTAATTTGTAAGGGCCGGCTCTCAAATTTTGGCCTAAAAAATGAAAGCGGGCCTAAAAGGGCCGGCCCATTAGGCCTTGTATGCATTTTTAATTTTTTAAAATTATTTATATGATAATATTATTATTGATTTTTTATATTTTGTTAATGATGTTGCAAATATTTAGTTGATATTAATTTTTTTAGAATTAATTTTTATAAGAATATCTTGTATTAATAATCCTAAAAATTAAAAAATTATAAAAAATATTTCTTATTTCATAAGTATTCTTACCAATTTTGTATTTTTTGACTTATTTTCTTGTGATTGTTTTATTTATATATTGTGTTTTTTATTTTATTGACTACTTACACTTTTTAAAACATATTTAGAAGAAGTATTTTTAATTTTGTCAAGTCTTCTCATTAATTATTTGTAATTGTGGTATATACACAATAGTTTACCTTTGATTATGACTTAATGACTGTGTTTGTTTGTTGCATGATACATACCGTTTACACTATAATTTTGACAATATTTATATGTTAAATTAGGAATTCCATTGTTATAATTTTAAAAAAAAACTGAAAAAAAATAAAATTTGTTCAATTTTGTGAAAATATCTTATGGCTCTGCGGGCCGGCCTTGACCCTTATGTTTTATGGCCAGGCTTTGAAAATAGCAATTTTTCTTATCTCAGGCTTAAAAGGGCCAACCCTTTTAGGTCTTGACTTGTCAAGAGCCAGCCCTGTAGGCCCAGGTAGGCCCTGATTCCCAACCCTACTCCTGGGTCCATATTTCCAGGACAAATTTGTTAAGTATACACAATATATTATGATTAGATAGTTTATTTAACTTTCTTAATCTTTCAAAAAAAAAAAATCAAATGAATCATATATTAAAAGAAGAGTATAAAATATATTATGCGTATAATATGCTGAGCAGTTTTAAACTTTGTATGGCTTAATATTATGTGAATACATTTTACAGTTTCAGTTATCATTATAATTGAATGTTTTATTATCTAAAAATACTATCCTCTTCGGTTTTATTTATAAATAATTTTTTTCTTTTATGAGGTTAGTCCTTTTTATAAATAATTTTTATTTTTTTGACTTTTTATCTAAAAATGTAATTTTTTTTAATATTTTACCTTTATTAAATACTCATTCTTTTTCATATTTTAAACTCATTATCTCACATATTTTTTATCTATTATCTCTCCTATATTTTTTTTATGAATAAGGGCATATATTAAAAAAATATGACATTTCTTACCCATTTATTATTTTTAATTATTAATTTATTTTACACAATTAAAAAAAATTATTTATAAATAAGAATGGAAGTAACAGTACTATTGAGTAATTTAAATTTAAATTGCTCCACTGTTTAATCGTGGAGCGTAAGATAGGAAAGAGAAGTGAAGAGTTTGACTACCAGAGGAGCGACCGATGAGCAGGTGAGCTGGGCATGTGTGTGTGACTGTGTGGCCCTTAAATTGCGAATCCACTTTCTTCCCTTGGACTCTCTCCCTCTTTCATTGCCTCCACCTCTCTTCCTCACCCCTTACCCTTCACCTCCCGCCCCCCCCCCCCCCCCCCCACCAACCGGCCATTGGAAATCCGTTGGAACTCTTCCCTCCGCCTTCACAGTCGCCGCCGAACCGATCTTCCTATCAAAGTAAGTGAACTATCTGTTTGGTTCTTCCTGCTATTGCGAATAGACTGACCGTTCCTCTTCCTTCTAGATTTGTTGAAGATGAATTCGTTAGTTTTGTTTGTGGAGAACTGAGTTCTGTGATTGATTTCTATTATCGGACTCTATTATTGGAGTTTAGGATTGATTTCTGTCTTCAGTATCCATTCTTTTGAATTTATTCTCAACGCTGTAGAAGCTAGGAGAATATCAACAAGAGCAGGTGGGATTGTCTTGTATGAATCTTCCTGTTCATTTTTTTTTTCTTGAAAATAATATTTTGGTGAACTTGTTTATTTCAAATTTGAGAGTGAATATGACAGCGCATTTGTGGATCATTACAATATCGTGCTTCTCGACTCTCGAGGCAGACGGTTCTCGCAGTTGTCTCCATTTCTCCCCCCAAATGAGACGGATTTTGTTTTCGTCCTCTTGGACACCATTAATTATCTTTTTAAAAATCAGAGGGTAGGAACAAATTATTTTTGTTTTATGGGTGGAAAAATTTTGTCGCAGTCTCGTAGATATTAAGAAAAATTAATTTTAATGGAAGGCGGTTACAGTATAGACGTTTACGCGTGGCGATAGTTGGACTTCTCGTTCACCAGTTGTCCTCAAATGCGGATGCATAAATACATAATTAGTCAATTTCCGCCACCACTTTAAATTTCTCCCCGCGCTTCCCCAGCGCGTCCCTTCACGCGCCTTTTTTGAATAAAAATCCCTTTAACTAAATAAAATATTCAATTCATATATACTAGTAATATAGGATACTTCCGCTACACTCATTCAAGTTATTCGCTCCCTCCACAAAAAAAAAAAAAAAAAAAAAGAGGGAAGGAATCTCGTGTCTCGTTCTGTGAGTTCGTATTAAGTTTATGTGTTTTAGCATTAATTTTGTGGCCTTCATCATGTGCAGGGTTTTTTGTTGCATACGTTAGGCCTTCTTGAATACAGTTATTTGGTCAAAGAGTACGTGAAAAAGCAGATGGCTGCTTTGGGGGTAAGAGATGAAACTGGACTCTCTTAACGCATTTATTGCCACGCCTTATGACGTTTGCAGGCTATCAATTGTTGCCTATAGATCTGGTAGTTTAATATACATCAAAGTCAAATCTAGCTTTGAATGGATAGCTACCACATACCAAACGTTTTCCATGTTGGAAGTGTTTGAAAATAATTACTACTTTCAATTTGCAAGTATATGATGCTCCTTTACCCACCCTTTCACTGGATTTGCTTCAAAGGACTTCGCATTACCAGCTGATTCTCTTGGTTAATTCAGACATAATTGTGCTTTGTTCTTTTCTCAGATCCTCACTAATAAACAAATGAAGAGGATGGAGAAAAAGTCACATTACTGGTGGTGGGACAGTCACATAAGTCCCAAGAGCTCTAAATGGCTAGCTGAAAATCTTGAAGGTAAGCAACTATAAGTGCAATTGAACTCTTATGCTTAACTTTCTCTTTAATTCGTTTTGAATATGTCAAATTGAATGAAAGCAAACCTAAACAAGGAATGTAACTTCAAATCTTGCTCAGAAGATATCATAGAATGCCTCTTGGATATGTCAAAACTTGCTTAAGAAAAAAATACCATTGAGGGATACATGGATTAAGTCAACTGCTTGAGAATCAGAACAGTCTCTCTTCTTTTCCGGATCAAATGAATTGGTCATCAACAAATGTTCGTACAACTAGAATTTGAATTTCAGGTTTATTTCACCTTTTACTAATTTCAAACTTTCTGGAGGTTCTAGCTTAGATATACGATTGAAGGTGGCAAAAAAAAAGGCTTTGATATATGATGTATCCAAGGGCAGAATAAGACATTAAATATGGAAGGGCTGATATGGTAGAAGGGTAAATTACCCTCCCTTGTGGTGTATCTAAGTATCGGTTTGTTTCTAATTATGTTTTTAACTTTTTTTGTCCATATTGGTACTTGTTGATAGTTTTGTCCTATACGGACGCCTGTAAACGTTTACCTTTCACGTCTATGTAACAAACCAGGTCTATTTTAAATCACAGTAATTTTATTCCTTTAGATTTCAACACAATGGCCTATAAAAACAGATAAAACAATCTTTCTTTACAGAAATGGACCAGAATGTGAAGCGAATGCTGAAGCTGATTGAAGATGATGGAGATTCATTTGCAAAAAAGGCTGAGATGTATTATCAGAAGAGGCCTGCATTAGTTTCTCTTGTAGAGGAATTCTATCGTATGTACCGTTCTCTGGCTGAACGATATGATAATGTAACGGGAGAATTGCGAAAGAATATACCGTCTGAACTTCAATCCCAAGGCTCAGGTATATCAGATGGCGGATCTGAACCATCCTCTTTTTGGCCCACTCCCAAAAAGATAGGCCGTCGTATATCTGCCAACCGGGCTGCTGGGTTTGATGTCTTCCTTGGCCCTGGTGGGAATGCCTCTGATGCTTGCCAAAAAGAAGGAGATGAATCATCTACATTAACAGATTCTGAGGAGGAATCTGATTGTTCTTCGGTTAACAATTACTCCATTCTCTCAGGGAATGGAAGTGAGAATGGGCTAAACAGAAAGATACTTGATCTGGAAATTGAGCTTCGTGAGGTAAAGGAAAAGCTCTGGATGCAAGAAGAGGAGAATTCAGAGGTTTTATCTGGGGGGCTGAGAAACGAGAACATTGAAGCTATTCGTGCTAAAATTAATGGGTACGAAGAAGAACTAAGGATTGTAAATGATAAGTTAAGGCTTTCAAGAGAAGAAATAACCAAACTGAAGACTGAGCTTGAAAAACACAAGTCCTCAGAAGAATCAAGTTTCCATGCTTCTAGCGATTTAACTCCGAGTGAAGAAGACATCCAGACAGGAGGGTCACTCCTGAAAATATCAGAGTCTTTGGAGGAGCTGGAATTGTTGGAAACAGATTGTAAGATTAAGTCACTGAAGGAGGAGCTAAGAATCACCAAACAAAAACTTGGGGATTCAGAAAAGCAAGTTGCTTCATTGAAATTTGAGGGCGATAAATTCTCTGAAAGGATTCAGAAAGTGCAGGATCAGCTTGACTTGGCTCGTAAAGATGCTGCTGCTTGGAAAACTAAATTCAATTCTGAGAGGAGAGAAAACACCAAACTCCAAGACAGACTTATGAGGTTAAAATCTAGTCTCTCAGACCGTGATCATGAGATCAGGGATTTAAAAACAGCTGTATCTGATGCAGAGCAGAAATTCTTCCCTGAGAAAGCGCAGATAAAGACTCAAATGTCCAAATTGCTTGAGGAACGGACTTCTTTGGAGGCGCAGGTTCGTGAGTTGGAAAGCCGTGGTCGTCTCTTGGAGGACGAGATTAGAAAGATCAGCACCGAAAAAATGGAGATGAAGGAAACACTGAAGGGTGAATTAGAGCTGTTAAAGGTAGACATAAAAGAAAGAGAGAACATTGTAAATGATCTCAAAATAACGATTGATGGTTTGCAATCAGAGACAGAGAATCTTAACACAGAAGTTTCTTCACTCAAGGAAGCGGTGAACACCAGGGATAATCGAATCCAAGAACTTGTTAAGGATTTGAACCAGCTCCACCTGGAACAAGTGCCACTGATTGCCGAAATGGATGAGCTAAAATCAAGAGCGAAGAAAATGGAGGAAGAGGTTGAGAGACAGCGAACTGAGATCTTAGAGCGAGCAGAAGAGAAACGAGAGGCCATAAGGCAGCTATGCTTATCAATTGAGCACTATAGAGATCGGTATCATATGCTAAGGCAGGCTTTCAGAGGGAACAAGCGAGTTCCAGTTTTGGCCTAATTTATGTCTGCATGTGATGTTGTAAATGTATGAGTAGTCTTTGTATTATTTCTCTCTGGAGTGTGTTGTTATGCCTTGGGGGCATGAATGTGACCCGAAGACCGTGAGAAGCGAGAAACCATGGTTTCATGGTGTAATTGGGATGAAGTTGGGTAGGGAGTTGAGCAAGAGAATCCTTTCACGAGTGCCCATAATAGAAGAGATTGAGGAATTGCCTGTAATTGTTGACGACCAGGAAAATGTGTGATACTGTGATGTTTTATCCCTGTCTGGTCCGAAGTAGGGTTTTTGGTGTAATATTTGTTTAAATTCAGTCAGAACTTGGTATTATGTTTATCACTAGGATGCTAATGTTGTTGAAAACTTCTCAGTTATCTTGTAGATTCAAATGCAAAAATCTTGTAGTTTCTTTTGTTCTGTATTGTTGTTATGTATGATGGGTTCCTCCAATTGTTCATTGAAAGCTCATCAACCTCAAACCCCATAACCCAAAACGTAATGAATTGGAGAAAATGAGCCAGGAATGGCTTTTGGAGTTGGCGGAGCAATATCAATTATCAAATGAAACCAGTTAACACCCCGTTTTATAAACTTCAAATTAAAATATAAATGGAAGCTTGCGCCAGGTAGAGGTCAAACCTACGACTTTCTGCTTAGGAAACAGACGCTCTATCCACTGAGCTACAGTTGTTCGTTGGCCTTTGTTCAAGCTATGTAGTATAATACAGTAAAGAGTTGGATCATCTTTAACCCTTTATCTCCCGTGGATATGTATTGGCTTAACTTTCCTTATTTGTACTCCAAACACTTTTTTTTTGGGGGTCATTATTCATCATATTAGAGTTTCCTTTGTTATTAATCATGACATTACCATACAATAGAACTGATTTATTTAGGTGTGTTTGTATTAGAACAATCTTATGAATTTAATTATTTGGGTAACTTGATTTAAAGATTCCAAAATAAAAGGAATCACGGATCACCCCAAGGCCCTATCTATGTCGTGTGCATCGATTATTTTCTTTTTTGGTACAATGCATAGATTATTTAAAATTTACGGTTCTTAATCTAATGCTAACAACAATGATGTAAATAGTTGGCAAAAAAAAAAAACAACAACAACAATGATATAAATAATCAACAAAGCGTTAGTTTAGCGGTGTAAGGTCTCGGTAGATTTCTCTAAGTCTCAAACTAGATTTTAAGTTTGAATTTTAGAGAAAACACTTATGTTAAGAGGAGAAATCATAAACCTCGAAGTGGAATACTAGTTGAAAGTGTAAAAAAGCAATTATATAAATAATAAATTTTTTAATTTTCGTTGGAGAATCATCTATGAAGATTTTCCTTGACTGTATTTTATTTTACCCTTCCTTTTCATTGGTCACATATGACCTAATCTTTAGGAAATTAGATGAAAATATTTGCATTAATCTTCGCAGACACACCAAAGTCAGAGTAGAATATACTCCATAATAATATAAATGTCAATTTGCCAGTGAAATGAAAAATGGGAAACAGAATGAATGCAGGACATTGGAGATCTCTAATAAACTAGTAATCGTAATAATCACAAAGCAAATCACAAACACAAATTGAAATGGAAAATTTGGCGAGAAGCAGTGACAGAAGAAATTAGAGGAGATTATATTAAAGACGAAAGACGACAATGACGATCATGATGATGATAGTGGTAACGGGAAGAAGCACAAAGTTGAGCATTTTCACTCCAAAAAAAATCAAAGTGATGAACTTGATCGCCATAACCACTAATTGCGCTCCAGAATCGCCCCTTGGACCATCGCTTCTCTCCAACCTCACTTCTTCTGTTTCGTCTCTTGCTCTTGAATCAATATTTTCAGACCTCAAGCCTGTACATAGGGTGACTTTTGAGTACTCAAAAACTATGAGACATAGGAAAGCTTATAATGAATCAAAATAACATATACTAATATATGGTTAAGGTGTAAATTTGCCTCAAAAAGTTTTCGTTCAGAAGCAATATTGCCCAAGAAATTATTTTAGGATCAATATGTCCCGAAAGTTTCAAAATATAGCAATGTTACCTCATCCTGTTGAAAAACTAATGTTGACTATTAAAAAATTGATTTTAATGGTCATTTTAACACTTCCAAGGTAATCTTGAACTTAAAAACATTTCGAAACAATATTGCTCCTAAATGAAAACTTTTACGAAAAAATTTGTATCTTAACCCAATATATGTATAGAGATAAACCATTGGAGGGAATGAGATAGAGTGGGTAAGAAATGCTTACAAGGACTGGGGTTCAGTGAAGAATAGCAAGGAACGCAGACGGTGGAGGAGTCATCGGAAAGAGAGTGTGTCACCACCGTGTGGTGGAGCAGCGGATGAGAAGAAGCTTCAAACGCCATTGACGATATTATCGTCAACAAGATTGAAAGCACCACGAGGGAGCTATTCACGACGGCCATGGCCTGGGTGCTTCACTTGCCCACCCAATTAGAAACATTAAAAGGATACGTTATGTTTGGGCCAAAACCGCTTTGCCTATTATTACCGTGTGAGGGTCTTAGATGTCTTGTGACTGGTTTTCATGATACTATTACTAGGGTTTATCTTCTCTAACTTTTTTTAATTATTTTTACGAAAACTAAGGAAAATCATTATATAATATCAGAATTTATAAAATTAATATGATACTTTCCTAACTAAGACATCTATAATCTTCTTTAAATAATTTTTTTGCCAACAATAATCTTCTTTAAATAATTACTAGTCCTAATTTAATGCATTCTTGGAGTAACAAGGACCAAAATAGGAAATGAAAATTTTAATGCATTTTCAGAATTAAAATTAATGAATATTATACAATATGAAAACTGATTTAAAGCACAAAATTTGGCTTGAATCATTACAATAATTTAATAGTCGCCAGATTTTTTTGCTGTTAGTTATTTGTAATATCTTCTTATGGAGATGTCCACTTCAATTCTTTTTTAGTGTTAAATTTCAAAGTTACACTAAAGATAAATTTGTATAAATATTTTTTTTTCTTGAAAATCATTCTACTACAATTAACTAATTCATATTTGAATCATATTAGGCTCCCGTTTGAAAAGGCACCCCAACATGAAAATCATCTACACTTTATTCATTTTTTCATTCGTGAATGGGTTATAAAAATTATATTAGACCTCAGCTCATAAGATCAGGCTAGATCTCATAGGTGAAAAATTCCACATGAACAATCATCAAATATTATAGTATTTAATTTTAAAAATTTATAACATAATATAAATGATAAGTTATTCGTTATTAATGATAATTCAATGTAATTTCAATAATGCATATTTTGATTTAAAAAAACAATGGCATATTAATTTTAGGGAAAAAGACACAAATACCATTTCAATTTCACAACTCAGAAAAGTCCCTTAACATATGCAAATGACAGAGAGGAGATGAGGTGGAAATCTAGGTTTTTTATATTTGGAAGAAAAGACCAAAAAGCCTCCATTACTCAATCATTTTACATATATTGCCAGTACTTATCGATTTGTCAAAACCATTACTCTTTTAGCTAATCTCATTACTCAATTGGTCACAATCCAAAACTTGTCAATCTTTTTATATATTTTGTCAGTACTTATTGATTTTGTCAAAACCATTATAAATTTCGTCAAGACCACTATTCATTTCGTCAATCTCATACTTATTGATTTTGTCAAAATCATTACGCATTTTGTTAAAATCATTTCTCTTTTAGTTTATCTCATTATTCAATTGGTTACAACCCAAAACTCTTTGTGAATCCCTTTTCACATTTTGGCAGTACTGATTGATTTTGTCAAAGTCATTACGGATTTCTTCAACACCACAATTCATTTTGTTAATCACATTACTCTATTCGTCACAACTCAAAACTCTTTGTTAATCATTTTACATATTTTGTCAGTACTCATTGATTTTGTCAAAACCATTATAGATTTTGTCAAGATCACTATTCATTTTAAACCATTACACATTTTGTCAAAATCATTACTCAATTGGTCACAGTCCAAAATTCTTTGTGAATCCTTTTTCACATTTTGGCAGTACTAATTGATTTTGTCAAAACTATTACGAATTTTGTCAACACCACAATTCATTTCGTTAATCACATTACTTTATTGGTCACAACTCAAAACTCTTTGTCAATCATTTTACACGTATTGCTAGTATTTATTGATTTTGTCAAAATCATTATAGATTTTGTCATGACCATTATTCTTTTAGTCAATCCTATAAGAAGCAATTCAATTTCAAAACAATCAGATCCGCTGCCGCCAGAGAGAAGGGGAAGACGTTGAGAACGGAGAGGGAGAAAGGATGAGAGTTTGCTGCCGCCGTCATCGAAAATCTCGTATTCACCATCGGATCCGCCATGACCATCGCTGGAGGTCACGCAACACCACCATCGGAAGGCACTGGCCGTTCTCCCTTCCATTCTCACCACCACCAACAAAAATCCGAGAAAGAGTCAGAATGGAAAGAGGGAGAGAGGCAGCGAATCAATCTTAGGCGAGGGTAGCTTCTTCAACAATACCGAAGGTAACAAGCTAGAGGTGGGTCCAGTTCTTGGGAAGAAAGATCTCGACAACCCATTTTCTCCAATGCTGCTTCCTAACACCTCTATACAACTTGGTGGGCTTAGAAGGCGCGCCCATTTGCTTCATGGGAACAGGCTTAGGGCTCAAGAAGCTAAGGGTATTTTGCTGCAAGGTCATGTCTTGGTGATTTTGGTGAAGGATATGAGGCTGAAACTAGTCAGTTCGAGACAGAGTTTGGTTGTTGAGCCCAAAAGGAAGAGCTGACTGCTCCAAACCAATCAAGTTGTGATGTTGAATAACCCATCAAAAAATACATGGGTCATCGATGGCGACCAAATTGCCAAGGCAAATGCCTGAATGAACTTGTTCTCATCCAAGGGAGAGAAGGAAGATGGCGAGATCGGGGAAGAGGAAGAGAAAGTAATGAAGGAGACTGAGGGAGAGAGGGTGAAGTTTTGATTTGAGGGGCATTTTGATCATTTGGTACAAACATAAAAAACCCACATTCCCCCCTCAATCTCCTCTCTGTCCTTTGCATGTGTTAAGGGACTTTTTTGGATTTTGACAATCCACATGGTATTTATGTCTTTTTCCCTTAATTTTATTTGGAATATATAATTGTTGGAAAAAACTCAAAAAGCATCATTTCACTTGTAACTTACAAAGTAATGTCATCGTAACACCAAGACTACATCCAAACCGTCGTCTTAGATCATTACCATATGAATGAAAAGGAATTTTCCTCCTCATCTTTACGGATTGGGGGTACCAGCTGCCCTTCTCAACTACGTCCCCAACTAGCCTCAATTTTGGGGCACTTTTCAAAAAAAAAAAATCATGTTTCTTTTTATTATTAGATTCTATATAAAATGAATGACATTTTGATATTTTTATAGATAAAAAATAAAATAATTATCAACTTTTTATGATTTTTCAAATATTTAATGCTATAAGTGAAAAAAAGTGCATCATTTTTTTTTTTGAAAATCTTTGAAAAATAATAAAAAACTGAAAACAACTCTATTTTTCACCATAAGATATCAAAATATTATTGATTTTATATAAAATCTAATGGTAAAAGGAAACACAAAAAACATTTGAAAAATATCCCAAAATTGAGGCGCGGCTGACACGCCAGCCCCATCTTTACATTAGATCCATGCATATTTTTCACATTAGTAACCACTCCATCCAGTCGGTGCTATAAAAATCCAAAATTTAAATTGATCAAAAGAGTAACATTAACGAGTTTCCATTTTTACACCCCTAATTATATATATATATATATATATATTAATTAAAAAGTTAATCATATTTATATTTACTCTATTTCTTTCTCTCACTTGCTCCCTTATAAATAAGGATATATTTTGAAAAAAAAAATATTTCAGACATACTTATTATTTTTAACTAATTTTAAAATGCCTAATTCAATTCAGTCTTTTTTTTTTGGTTGCCAGAGTTATCAGACTCTTGTAAACATCACTGGAGGGATATAATAGAAGGATTAATATTAATAACATGCAAATGAAACATGTCTATATACCAAATAAAGGACAAAAGAATATAGGCAACTTTCTTTGTTTTTCTTTTTGGACGAAAAGGGGCTCACTCTATAAGAACAAATATCACATTATGAAAACGTTCTTCTATGCTCAGACAAATGATGTTGGATGAAGGTGTGCAATTCATGAAGGTGGATATACAATGATGCTGGAGTGAGTACCTGTCCAAGTCGGTCTTTCTTTTTTTAAAAAAATCAAGGCAATGAAACTTGAAAGGAAAGAAGAAAACTTGCGTCTGTGGGGGATACACAAGATGCATAACCTATGGCAGCTCTACAAAGTCTAGGCGTCTATCTAGTATTGCTAATATAGCCTATTACAAAGGTGTAAAAGGTCGTCAATCCAAACTGACTCCCAACTTGCATTTGAAACTAGTCCAATCCACCCGTTAGCATACTCCTACGGTCATTCAGCCCCAAGTCTCTCCCACAAAACCAAACCCTATCGATGGATCATCCATAGGTCCCGTCCAACTTCTCAAGCTCTACACCAACAATATTAATCAATGCACACCAACAATTCAACAATCTCTTCCACACACACACACACACATATAATGAGAAAAGGTTGCTAGTTACAAACCTTGGAGCTTCTGAAAAGTTCCTTCATTTGAATGAAGGGCGCCAAATACCTTTTTCAATCATCCCAAGCACTGTCTGCTGCACCCTCTCTTTTCATATTTGATGCGGCAATCATGAACCGATACTTATCCTCAATAGCGATTGAGGCAGCTCCGAAGGACAAGTTCTTGGACAATGCTATCTTTGCCTCTTTTTGGGCAGCTGCCGCCTCTTTCTCCTTCCTTCTAGCAACCTAGAAGCAAGTGGCAAGAAGTTCAACTATAATGCAGGCCATGGAGCATGAACATGAAGTTAAACACACAACATCGTGGAGAAAAAATATATACCTTCCCAGTTGCAAAAGCCACAGCATTCCCAGACTCGGCATCCGCTATAGCCTTCCTTATATTTGCAACAAGGAACTAGAGACCAAAATCATGTTAGTGCTAAAATCAAGCAGAAAGTAGAATGATTCAAAATAGAAGAGGACGGCAAGCACCATATCACGATCAGTGTAAAAAGAAGTCGCCTGGCCTGTTGATCCTGCACGCCCTGTCCTGCCAATCCGGTGTACATAATCTTCCATGGTCTATAATTGAAGTAGCCATAACTGAAGGAAATTAAATTTGACTGAAAAATACCAGGCTAACAAAATGCCAACGTAGCAATAGTAGAATGGCAATCCTCAATGAGAGGCGAATCCAAAAAATTCTTTCAGCTAAACTTTTCTTCTTGGACATTAGGCAACATTACTGATCAAGTAAATTTGGATTGTGGCAGAAATACCTTTGGAAGATCTAAATTGATGACATGTGACACTCCTGTGACATCCAAGCCACGAGATGCAACATCAGTGGCAACCTGCATAAATTGGTCCCGTTGAGGAACACAAAAAGTGAGGAAAAGGTCCCGAATTTAAAGTTGAGTTACGCAAGAAAAATAGAGGCACGACATCAAAATTCCACACATTAAGCTGACATGGTAGGCATCCTAGCATAGAGACAAAACACTGCATAGTCTCTTAATTTGACATTTGTAAAATATTGAAGAACAAGTTACTATCAGCAAATCCCATAATTTTTTTCTGTTCTTTTCCTCATTGACATGAAAAGGAATTTCCACGTAAAAACAGTCTGGAAATATAATTGCAGGATTATGATGTTCTTTTAAACAAAATGAGGAAAACTAAAAACAAGGTATTACAAAAAACGGTAGGGCTCTTAGCTAATCATTCTATTTGAACATAAACAGATAAGACTAATATTAAAGTTGAATGACATCATATTAGTTGATTTTGATTTTTGAGGGCTAGAAGGACTGGTGTATCAAACATTCCTATTATGCAATGACAAGATAAACCATTATATAAAATATTTGAACTGGATAATGATGAGAATCTTAGGTTGGTTTCAATGTGATCAAATCCGCTTATTAACAATCTATGAAGCTTTAGTTTCAAAGTTTTGTTTGTCACCTTGCCCAGTCTGAGCTTAATTAAAATGTCCTCACCTCTCTCCAACACCCCCCCCCCCCCCAAAAAAATTCCAGAAACCAGAAATTGTGATCGATGTTCCAATTTCCCCAGATCATTAAGCATTTGCAAAATGGAATGGAAATGCAGGAAAAGTGGAATGAAAAAGGTAATCTTGCGAATGAGAAATGCCTTGTGTCCATAATTTTTTTTGTAAGAACCATTGAAATATAGTTACTTCTTAGCAATTATGACATGGTATAATAAATATTGTAGACCTTGTTTTTCATGTGATGGAAAAGGAATGATTTTCCAACCACCAAACGAGGCTTTGCAGCTTTTTGTAGATGAAGGGAATCAAAATGTCCCGATAAAGTATAATAAGTTAATAACCACATTTCAGAGTTGACATTTAGGGTAAGACAGGTTACCAAAATGTTAGTGGAGCCACTTCGAAAATCATGCAAAGCAGCCTCTCTTTCATTCTGACTACGGCCACCATGAAGAGAAACAGCAGATAAACCTTGGGCTACCAATGCTTCAGCAATTTCATCACACCTTGTCTACAAGAACAAAACAATTAACAATGAGAAGAGATAGAAATGCAGCCAAAACCCCGTGAGAGAGAGAGAGTAATGCCACTTTAAAAAAGTATGATCAATGTCTTTCTAAAGCATCTAATACAGACACAAACTAAATGAAAGTATGAAACAAACCTTTCTTTCCACAAACACAATTGTCAATGGAAATGAACGACTGAATTTTTCAGCCTGTGATGCCTCCTCAACGAGCATATCCAGAAGCCGGTCAATCTACAAATGTTGTAATTTCAGAACAGAAACCAAAAAATGAAATGAAGACAGAGAGAATATAAGAGGAAAACTATAAATAAATTACAAATTCTATGAGAGTTTATTACAGAAAACACCTCATCCACAACAATGAAACTCGTGGGGAAAATACTTGGAAAATTACAATAGTCAATAATCTAGTAAATTAAATAAGCAACTCTTAATCAAGCCTTTAACAAATAATATCAATTATTCATACCTTCTCATTTTCAGAAACCTTCACAAGAGTTTGACAAACGTTTGCTGTTGGGCTACTCACTTTCCCTACCTTCACTTGCACCGGACTTGCTAAGTACTCCTGAAAGTAAAGAACAGAAAGGTAAACTTAATAAAAATCTCTTACACAACTGAACTCACAGGGAATATGTTGGTAACAAATAACAATGATTCCAGAGGTTCCTTATGAGGCTTAAGAAGCCAAGTTCAACAATGAAATAGAAATTAAGTAGCCTGCAAGTCACTCAAAAATGGGGTCACTAACAACTTAGTGAAATTAAAAAATTGGTCAGCAGCATATAATGTACGCTGGAGATTACTTTTATTTCTCTCAGCAATAGCACACAGAAAGTCTCCTTACAACTAGAAATAGCAGTTCCCTAGTAAAGGATGAAACCTAACCGTTGCTAATGCTTCAATCTCCACAGGCATGGTTGCACTAAATAACAATGTTTGATGCTTCTCCGGAAGATTTCTCATGACCTGAAGATACATC
Organism: Inga oerstediana; assembly: GCA_963210345.1. NCBI lineage: Eukaryota > Viridiplantae > Streptophyta > Magnoliopsida > Fabales > Fabaceae > Inga > Inga oerstediana. The sequence goes on along the minus strand of OY723405.1, from coordinate 11,231,906 downwards.
AGAAAGTATATATTTTCTTCAGCAATCTAGATAGATGGACATATTTTAGCACACGAGTGTGGGATAATTACTTACTAGTTGATAACTCATTCACAAAAGATTAATTTCGAGCCAATAAGGCATCTAACTATGGGGCAACATGCATTGAAATAAAAGTATCAAGATACAAAACAAAACTGATACAAAATTTGGTCTGATTTAAAAATAAAAATAAGAGGAAGAACTTTCAAGCCAAAAAATAAAAAAAAATAGAGCAAAACCTACATGGAAACAATAGAATCTAGCAAAGCATAAACACAAGTACCAGGATGGAACGGGAATGATTGAAATCAAGACACCAATAAATCATAATTTCTATTAAGCCTTTGTTATCATTATTCAAAAAGTGTTTATCATTTTTTAATATTTTTATGCAGGGATAAAAAGGTCATTTTTCATTCGGCCATTCACATTCTTATTTCCTTTCCCTTTCAACTCCTAAAATTCTGCATACAAAACATAGCTTCAAAGCATAAAAACAAAATAAACTCAACAATCATACATATGAAACTGAATTCAAAATGAAGGGAATATTCAAGGGAGAAACTTCACACCACTAACCTCTCTTATCTGTGGTTCAAAACCCATATCAAGCATCCTATCTGCCTCATCTAGAACAACAAAAGAAATTCTAGAAAGGGAAGTATTGCCTTGTTGTAAATGATCGATGAATCTTCCAGGGGTAGCAACCACTATGTCAACTCCTGCTCGTAGCTCAGATCTCTATCATATTGATAAGAAACACATAAAACCCAAAAACAAATACGTTACCTCTAAGTGTAGGAAGATTAAAAGGTAAAAAAACAATTGAGAACTCAACATCTCATACATGTTTCAATTGTTACTGATAGTAAAATGATAAAAATATGTCAAACAATTGTAACATTTTTGCCAGGGTAAAATTGCATGGATATAAATCATTATATGCCATTATAAAATAATATAATAACGTTACTAATACATACAATTAATGTTTTAATGTACAACACCTTAGCTATCATACGCATAGAATACAAAAATATGACTCAACATTTAGTCACCTGCTTTTCAATGTTGGTTCCACCTACAACTATAGCAGTTTTTAACGATTCAAGTGATCTGCTAAAAGCTTTAACCTGCAAAATTTCAAAATTATCTCGGAATAATTAACATGATTACAACAAAGTAGGTGAATAATGGGAAAAGATTACCAAGAAAGAAATGAATCAGTAAAGCTCCTACATTCGGGTATAACAAAAGAATTTAGATAATTCAAAAAAAAAAAAAAAAAAAAAGCTAGAAATGATCTTGTGTTCAAGGAACAAATAATCTGTTAGGACCACTTTTAATTACCTAGGAAGATACATGATAATGGAAAGGGGCACCTTTTGTTGGTCAAGACCATGATTTACTAATTAGGCGAAAGAAATAGAGAAGTAGGGTGGCTATAGGGTTGCTATGGTCTAAGCCTATGAGAAGAGGGCTTTGTGAGTCACTTTTAGGGTCTTTAAATTCTCATATTGATCCAGAGAAAGGGGCAGACAAGAATTATGAATTGTGGCTTGGCCCTTTGAGGTGGAGAGGGCCATTCCTCTCGAAAGATTGGCAGCCTATGTTTTTATGTTAAGAGTTTATGTGTATTTGTTGTCTAGGTGTCTAGTAATCCCTATTCCACTATGTTTTGTAATCATCATCCTCCCTGTGTTAGTTCCATTGGTGTGTCTGTATGTGCAGCAGAATAGTGTTGCATCTCTGAATGTAATGTGTTGTTCCATATAACTATATTATCAGTCGAAAGTTCTTCCCCTCCCTCTTGTTTATTTGTGTTTTCAGTTTTATTATTTTCTGGTTTTAGAGGAGGACCCTGACATAATCTTAGTATAGATAAAACTACCAATTCCAATATGGAAACAGTAAGAAGATACATATAACTCATGAGCCTCAAATGCAAAACAATCACCACTTATCCAAAAACTTAAGCATGGAGTAAAAATGTGTCTTAGGAGCCATGCATGCGTCAAGGTAGAGTAAAAAAGCAACAAAGAACAGTTACAAATTCAAACATATAGCGTTTGAATAAAAGTGTCACCTCTTTCTCTATTTGTTGAGCAAGCTCTCTAGTAGGAGCCAAAACCAATGCTAAAGGACCATCACCACGCCGAATTGGAGGTTGAGCCAAGCAATGCTACAAAATAAAACAGGGATGAAATTAAATCACAAGAAAAGGGTGGTCATTAAATTTGCTATTTGCTTGATTGCCACCACATGATATCTAAGGAAAACAATACAGAATTAGATAAACAACCCAAGTATAAAGAGCTCAGACCTCTATCATAGGAATGGTGAAAGCTGCGGTTTTTCCACTACCAGTTTCAGCACAACCCAATAGATCCCTTCCACTAAGAGCGATAGGCATGGCTTGAGCCTGGATAGAAGTTGGCCTTGTGTATTCATGATACGCAATATCCTTCATGATACTTTGGTGCAAGCACTGTAAATTAACAAGTCCATAGTTTTTCCCTTATTAGCCACAATGACCACAAATTGAATAAAAGAAATATGGGTCTGATTTATAAAATAGCTACCATGTCTGGAAACGATTCTATTGGTGCAGGTGCAGGTGCAGGAAGAGAGTCAGAAGCAACAGAAACATCGAGATTAAGCCGCAGTCGAACCTCTTCAATCTGCAAATGAGAAGCACGTATTCTGTAGAATTCAGTAACCCAATATAACTTCTTTTGTGATTAAAACTACTCGAGAAGAGGTAGGTACAGAGCAATAAATAAAGCATTAAACAAAATATGAAGTCGAAAAATAATACAAAGACAAAGCAGATACTTGTACTTCAAATGAAATAACCGATGATATGTGATAGCTTTTAAAAAGGTGACGTAAGAGAGACGAACTGGAAAAAGGAGGAAAACTCGTCATCATTGTAAACATCAACAGCTGATCCGAACAAAACATGAGATTGAAAGCCAGCTTCAGTACTCGTGATAGTCATTGTAGTATGGCATTAACTATCAGCGCATTGCACCAGATCTTAAACCTAATTCCAACAGAGCTATACGTCTGTACAATAAATTCCGAAGTAAATACTTGTGATCAACATCAACAATTTAGCTTCTGATGCCACTTCAAAAATAGCATAATTTGCTCCAGTGACAGAATGGAAACACAATACACCACTGCCCAACTCTTCGAACTACAGAAGAAGAGGAATTTTTTCTTCAAAGGTGTTATTCATTCCAAAAACACATTTTACAAAGTTTCACAGCCCAAAAAGGGCAAGTAAAGGGGGGAAAAGAACGTATTCCAAGAAACATAAAATGAACAGTGACAATAGAAATGAAACACAGGAAATCGAAAAAACCTCCAAAACCCTAAACACAAGTTCAAAGACACACATTTCTACCAAATAATCGAAACTCAAGGCATCTAAGTTGAATGATGAATAAGAAGGAGCCATTGGAAAAACATCAGGGAAAAAACCTGCTCAGGCTTCATGCGAGAAACGCGTTCAGACGGCTGCCAGTGAGGGAACACGGGGTCGGGGACGGAGAGAGTGCGGGATAGAGGAGGAGCTCCAGAGCTCCGGCGAGATGAATTGGAGAAGCTGGAGGAGGAAGGAGGAGTGGGAGAAGTGTGGAAGTGGGAATTGGCAAGCTTGCTGTGATCGTTGTTGTCTAGGGCGAGAGATGAAATTCTGGCAGCAACAGTAGTGGAGCTGGAGCTCCTGAGGTGCGGAGGAACATACGACATCGTCTTCCTTCCTTCCTTCCTTGCTTCCTTCACAATTGCAGGTGTTGCTTTATCAGAGAGGGCACAGCCCACAGATAGGGTAGTGTGGTAAGAGCCTAAACCAGATACTCCTGCGCTGCTAACGTGAGCGAGTCTCGGAGTGATGGCGATACACAACCTTTTCTTTCGGTTTTTCAATTTGTTTTTCCGATTATGGGCTTATTGGGCCTTTCAAGGTAATAATAGAGGCCCATGAGTCAAATTGCCAGGTGTTGGGTAATCCAACGAAAATATAATTCAATAATATGAGTTGAAATGGAGGATTAAATTGGTCTCCCGTAAAGCCCACTAAAATCTCCCGGGGCTCTTTTTGGTTTTTTACCTGAGCGGGGCTCGGTTGTGTCAACTATATTTTAACAAAAATACATAATTTGCATATTACTCCCTCTAATCCTAAATATAAGATAAAGTTAATTTTTTTATAAATTAAAGAAGCTGATTAAATTAATGTAGAGTATTTTTATGTTTATTTTTTTCTCCAAATTAATTAGTTTGACTAATAAATTGATATATAATCTAATAATACATAACATATGATATGATTACATAACTTATTTAGCTTAGTGTGCGTTTGGAATAGCTTATTTTTGGGCAATAAGTGCTTATAATTCGTGATTCACAGTATACGAGGTAAGTATGTGAGAGGAGTTTTTTCTCGGCTTGCGTAATAAGGGCTTATTCACTGTGCAAAAAGCTTAAACAAACATGCACTTAATCTCTCCAAAAAAAATCAACTCTGTTTTATATTTAGAATCGGAGGGAGTAATATTCTAAGAGCTAGTAGGAGTTGATTCTAGCGAAGATGTTTTTAATCACACATGAAGTCCTAAATTTGAGTCCATATAAAATAAAATAAAAAATTGGGGAGAATTATCACCAATTAGGTCGGACAATATTAAAATTTGACCCAGCAGATGGTAGTAATAAAAAAACCATATTTATGTAATTTGGATACGTAGGGTTCGTCTGGATTAAGATTAGACTAGAGAGAGGTGATCATTTTATTCTTCCTTTCATGCTAAGTACCAAGGTAATCAAACCTTTAATAATGGGTTATTGTACCACTAACCAGTGTTATTAAACCTGAATCAGACCAGTTGGCTCAGTCTGAAAATTGGTGACCTAGCCATGAAATAGATTTGGACAGGTCCCTAAGCCAGAATCATGTGCAACCTAAGGTGACCCGATCAACCCAAGTGAGTTACTGGATTGACCCAGTTGCCTTTTTTTAAAAAATAATATTTTTTTAGGGGGAGGTGATGATAAAGTGTATGTTCGGCCAACCCAAAAACCATGGTTTCAGAATCCTGTTTCCGCAAATCGAGACAAAACTCATCTCACATACTTACCTCGTAAACTGTAAAAGCTATTCTCCAAAAGCTAATCCGAACACACACTTAATCAAAGTTAATGATAATTTTTGTGTTAATGGCTATTAGTTTAATTATTAAAGAATTGTATGTAGGAATATTTTGTTACTCAGATCACCTATGTATTTTGATAATTTGTTAGGAAGAATACTTATGATTATTGATCATAGTATCATTGGATGGTTGATTGATACTAGATGTCGATATATGAAAGACATTTGCAAAGAATGCTTAAAAAGTATATGATTATTTTGTTAATAATTCAAGATATTGAATTGATTTTGCATGGTATGTTACTATGATGAGAATATAAATTATATTTTTAAATTTTCTATTCATCATCGGTCTGTCGGTCTGATCCCAGATTAGCTCTGAATTGACTCACTAACCCTTAACCTATTATTCCGATCGAGGCTGGACGGTCTGATAACCTTGCCAATAACATCAAACGAAGTGTTTGGAAGCGAGGCTATATTTCATTCACGTAATTCCAATTACTTCTCAGTTCTATATTATTGGGTACCATCTTGTAGATGGAATGTATGGTGATTATTATAAATCAATAAGCGATGTATTACTTACATATTTTCAAGATTATTCCTATTTAAATTTTAATGCAATCTTTCTTTTTTTGCTTTTCAATATTTAAATCATGATTTTGAATAAGAAAATAGAAAAAAAAAATAAAGTAAAACAAGTTGCCTCTACTTAATTCTGATAAAGTAGTTAGAGCATCAAAGGTGGCATCAATTCTTTTAAAACAAGTTGAATGCTAGGTATTTATTTAACTGTCTAGGAAATTAAAAGTTTAGATTTTCAAGTTTTCTAAGAAATTAATGAATTAATGAGCTTTATTTTTTCAGTCTTTACATGGATTTATAAAATTTTCAACCTGATAATATTTTGATTAAATTAAAACAATTACTTTTGCTATCATATGAAACAATTGCAATTATAATTAATATATCTTAAAGTAACACAGTATACTTATATGCAACTCACAATGATTTTGTGATCGGACAGCAAAGCATACAGATTGCCGTTTCACTAGATGTGCGGGGTCTGTACATGTTCTGATAAAGTAATCAGAGCCTCGGATGTGGCATTCTTTCAAAATAGGTTGAATGCTAGGTATTTATTTAACTGTCTATGGTCAATCAAAGCAAGAGATTTCAATGTTAACTTTAAAAATCAATTACACTAGGTCCAAGTCAGATTAAAATCGTCTACAATATCTGCTTTACGAAGCATAGAATCACAAAAAACAAACCCATGAAGCCGAAAATGGGTAGAACCGTAGGAACAACGCCAAAGTGCAATTAGGAACAAGGATTCACAAGAAGTAAGGGCAAATGATGGAGAAGCCTGAACTAATATATACAGAATCTGTCATGGTCATTAAAGGCTGTAGAGTCGTTCAGGATTTGCCCATGCCACTCCTAGCTAACCCACTCACCTTTCCTGTGTAACAATCACTTCTATCTTTTTTATTTTATTTTATTTTAATACCACTGGATATTATTACAAGTTACTCAACTTATAAAGTTGTCGTCGTTCCTTTTTCAAGATCCATCCTTTGGTAAATAGGTGGAGATTGATCAAAGATGCAAAAATGACCAGTTAAATTATGCGACAATTTCACAAGATAATCAGTACGGGTTAGGATTGGCATTTTACCAGCCCGCAGAAGTGCGGGCTGTACAGGTCCACACCGCGCAGGCCGCAGGTTGGTGCGGGCCATCCCGCAGGTATTCCCAGCTATAAACAAAAGTCAATGGCCTCTATAAAGAACAAATAAGCTATTATATTGCTCGTATCCCTAGATCAATAAAGATTAAGTGCCCGTTTGGATTAGTGGTAGAAAAGTAGCTTTTTTTGCTAACTGACTTTAAAAAAAGTCAGATAAGAAAAAAGTCAAAATGTAGATGTGATTTGTGTTTGGAATTGCGGTAGAAAAAGTGACTTTTTTCTTAACCTTAAACATGTTTGGATTGATGTTTCAAAAGCCCGTTAAGATGGAAAATGACTAAAAAGGGCATGAATCTTATTGAAAACTCCATACATATATTAGTTGTATATATTATGATAATTAAAGTGAAAAAATATAAATAAAATTTGGTAAAATAATAAAAGTTCAATTATTATTAAAAAAAAAACGAAAGCCACTTCAATTAAAATTGGATAAATTTATATCTAAATTATAATGCATACATGAAATGTTTCATCAGTGGGTCATCTACCCCTAACAATTTGATCTCTAATTGTGTCACGAACATCATTCATCTGTTTGTCGCGACAAACAGGAACATTCCTACTGGCTTGAACCAGCCAAGGTTTTCAGTAATAGATAACATCCCTTTTCCATCATATATCATATCTGAAACTGTAATTCTCCAAAGCTGCATTAAAAAAAAAAAAACAGATCTGCAAGAATTTCAAATTTGGACTTTGAGGAATCTATGGGTTCTTCCATAATACATAAATGCTTATGCTATTTCTCACTCTGATAAATATGACCTTGAAGAAGATTTCAACCCTTCAATAGGAGAATCACTGAGTTATTCTATTGAAACCTATAAACTACTACAGCTACAATAAAGGAAACTACGCATAAGCGGTAAAACAGCAACAACAAATAAGACATATTCCATTGTCATGCCATAACTAACACAATTCCAGACACATACATGCCTTGCTAATATGAGATAGATGCAGAGTATATTCTTTTTCTTTTGGGTTTTTTCCCTAATACAAAATGAATGTTTCTCCACATCAACGAATAACTCAACAGCCTATACTTGGACCCTAAAAAAAATAACTCAACAGCAGAGACCATACCTACACCCTGACTCAAAATAAAACACTCTCCCTCAAAATGGTGCTATATACATGTAAAATTCTTGTGCACGCAAATGCAAATTCTAATCCCTCAAATAAAAAAAAAAAATGCAAATCCTATGTTTCAAAAAATCTAGACGCTAATTATCTCTTCTTCAAGCTCCTCTACTAAGAACTCAACTATCTACTAATTATCCTCTGACTCCTTCTTAGCTTCCTTTTCTTGTGCAACAAGCAATTCCCACAGCTGTTCCTCCATCGTGTCATGGCTTGGTTCAGCATTCAACCTTCTCGATACCGGCTTTTCCCATGCCAGAATACATATACATGGCTGGAGAATCTCTGATAGTGCTAGATTAATACGATCAAAGAGAAGCATCCTGTCTGATCTCTTCCAAAATGGCTGCTTGCCAAACTTCATTTCAAGATTATCAAAGACAGAAGGGCTAATAGGGCATTGTGGAGAATGCCATGTACAGAAGTCTGTGTAGAGGTTTGTATCAGAGAATCTGGTTTCAAAAATAATGACGCATTAGTAAAAGTACAAAAAATATTAGAAGCTAAAGCAACATCTGTAGGAAAACCCTTTTTTGGTCCCTGACAATAGTTTCCTTTGACAAATGGAAAAAATGTCAACGAAACAGGACAATAGTTTCCTTTGACAAACAATCTTCCACATCCATCACAGCAGGTGTATCCCAGAGGGGGGCCAAAACAAAACAAATGAAAATAAATTCCCATTCATAAACCGGACATGTTTTCTTTGCTTAACTTCAGTATGTTCACGCTTGCCAATTCATGCTTGAAATGTTTCAAAGTAAGTTATATTTTTTCATGTCAGTAATGTACAAGTACACACACATATTTTCAAAGTAAGTTCTATTTCCAAGCCACCAAAGAATAACAATTTAAATTCAAGCTTCTAAATTGCCGGACACCACTCTAGCCAAGTCATTACCAGATTCACAAATACCCTTGAGAATTTTCTAAATTGATGATAATATAAATAGAATGTCAGTCACATGTATTATTGATTGTTTTTTGGACTGTGATGATACACACACATTTAAAAAGAGCCGCATAGAATAGAAGAAATAGAAACAACAACAGCCAGCAATTTCATTCAATTTTTCAACTTCATTTCCATCTATCTTTCTTCCAACCCCATCGAAAAAATCCCAAATCAATGGATGTCCAAATCAAAATCATACTTCTAATGCTCTCTGAATTGATTCCTGCATATATATTTATCGCAGTGTTAATATATTCAGTAGCCATTATCCTTCTAACAAGGTCCCAAAATCTCATTTAACTTCCAAAGCATTGATGAAGAAACAGAGATTTGATTATATAAGTAATCGTTCTTGATGAAGAAACAGAGATGAATAAACCACAGCACAGCACCCATTCGCAAACATGCAGCAACCACAGCACAGCACCGAAACGCATACACATAGATGAAGAAACATGAGGAAAAGAAGGGAAACAACACCCATACGCAGAAAAATGCCCAAGAACAGAACCCAAACGCATACATACATACATATATATATATATATATCCCTTTCTTCCACAAATCATGCTAACAAAGCCTCGAACTCAGATTCAGTAATAATATACAGAGATGAAGAAAACACTGCCTTCAAAGCGTGAACCCAGATCAGGAAATGAGAATGCCGACTCACATCCGGCAACCACAAAGCAGAGGAAAAAACTCAACACAAGAGAAAAAACCTGTCAAACCAATGAAGCTCCGGCGACCGCACGACGTCCGTCGACCTCAGATCGGAACACCCACCAACGGATCTGGCCACCAAACTGCACAGACAAGCCACAGATCGCAACAAGCAACTGAACAGGGGACGGATCGGTCAACGGCCAACGAGTCACGGACGGCGATGAGCTTCGAGCCACCGACAACGCCGACACCAAACGCCGACGACACCACCACAAGCACGACGGACAGCCAGACGAGGGAGAACAGCAACGATTGAGGGAGGCGTATGTGAGAAAATGAGAAGGTGTGAAAAAAACTGGAGAAATCGAGTAATGATTAGAGTGTTCGTTGCGAAAATGATTAGAGTATAACTGATTTCTGCCGTGCCTCAGCGAAAAAGCTCGCTCAGTGAGCTTCTATGTTAACCCACGATATATATAAAAGCTCGGCAATGTATATCGTGAACCCAAACAAGATAATAAATGCTCACCGGGCTTTTCTTCCCTTACCGCGCGTTTTCCCTCCCTTAACGCGATGCCAAACAGACCCTAAGTTCATTAATAATTTCAATTAATTCTACAATTGCTGTTAGAACAGAGGTAAGTTTACAACTGAAGCCACAAAGCCATATCCCCCTACATCTCTTATAGTATGTTTGGAACAGCGATAGGAAAAATGGAGTTTCTCAATTTAGCGTTTGGTAATTTTATTTTTGGTAAAAGTCCGATTGTGTAATGTGATTTATGTTTGGAATAGCGATTGTATAAATGACTTTTGTAAAAGTAAAATTTGTTTGGATTGACTTAAGCACAAGTGACTTTTGTGATAATAGTAAGAGAGAATGGGTGAAAAAATATTTTAAAGGGTTAAAAATACCAAAAAATAGTTTAAAATAATTTTTAAAACTGAAAAAGTATATTAAAGATAAAATTGCAATCAGTCTGATAACATATTGGGTACAGTTGAAAAAATATTTTAAGAGTTAAAAGCACCAAATAATAGTTGAAATTAATTTTTGTAGCAAAAAAATACATTAAGGGTAAAATTGCAATAAGTCTAATAGTACATTGGACACAACTGAAAAAATATTTTAACCATTCTCACTCTCCCCAAAAGCTAAATTAGTAAAAGCTGAGAAATGAAGCTTATGGCAAAAACTATTAAGATAGAATTAAGCTCGGTTGCTCACTTTGAAAAATAAACACTCAAATTTTTTTTCTTTAAATTGGGTATTGAGCTTATGGCCCCAATTTAGTGTTTGGGGGGTTTAAAACACAACCCCCAAAACCCCAAACCCCAAAACACACCTTTAGACCTCCCCCGCAACGCTATATCCACGCTATAGCTAGTGCTGGGAATTCGGGCCAGCCCGAGCCCGACGGGCTGGCCCGACACGGGTTTCTGGCTAATCGGGTCGGGCTGAAGTAGCCCGACATTTGACGGGCTGCCATTTGGTCAGCCCGAGCCCGATTAATCTGACTGGCGGGCTAGCCCGCCAGCCCGATTAAAATTGATATTCTCTTCTTGCAAAAGAACCCTTAATACATATGACATTGATGTTTTCTGCGTGCAAGACGTCGGTGGACATGGAAAAAAAAAGAAGAACCATCTCTCAAAACCTCAACAGCTCAATCTCAAAATAATCACACACCAACGACAAAGAGAAAGAGAATTACAGTCACCAGCAGTCCAGCACCAACGCATAACAGAGAAAATTGAAAAGGAAGAAGTTTCGACGAAACAGAGCAAAGTTCGAAACCTACCAAATCAGAAATCCTCCACGCACACCCACTGATGACGAAATCTTACACAATCTCGGACGCAAATCGAAAGAAGGGCAAATCGGAGAAGGCAAATGAAATCTTACAGAGTCTCGGTCTCTCGGACGCCGGAGGGAGAAGGGAAAATTAGAGAGGGGAAAGGAAAATCGCTGTCGGGCACTTGGGCTTCCGTGCTTCACCATTGCTGGACACCAGTACCAGCACGCAGATCGGAGAGGAAGAGGATGAGGAGGCTTAGTTGGTTAGGTTTCGATTTCAGATGGGGCACCACCGGATGGCTGGACCCATGAGGCTGAGCAAACGAGTGAAGCTCACGGAGACTACGGTTCGGTGGGAGAAGCGTCGACTGCCGAGATCGAGTGCGCGTGGTCGGTCGGTCGTCGCCTTGTCGGTGTCTGCGTGAGAGAAATGAGAAGAGAAGTGAATGAGAGCGACGGCCGAGGAGGACAGGAAATGAGAGTGAAGTGTGTGGGATGGGAGCGTGCCAGCTGGGAATGGGATAGATACAGGCAAATTTTTTTTTAAACGGGTTAGCCCGTTTAACCCGCGGGTTAAACGGGTTAAACCCGTTTAACCCGTTTTTTATTCGGGCCTATATTTCCAGGCCCGAACCCGTTAAAAAAAACGGGCTGGCGGGTTGGGCCCGCCAGCCCGACCCGAATTACCAGTACTGGCTATAGCACTGAGCCATCAACATCAAGCTTAGTGCGATCCGGTGGGAGTTCATTTCCTCCTACTTTCGTGGTGGTTTGTTCTCCAAAGAAGGAGCATGGTTCCATCATCAAGTGAAAATATAATCACTTCTATCTTCCAGTGCCTTCTTTTTCTTTCTTTCTCTCTCTCGGTGTTACTTTTTTAAGGTTCATAATTTGGTGCCTGTATATCGTGCGAATTAGCTATAGTGGAGCTATCATTTTCTTTCTGCACATGGCATAACCAAACAAGCGCCACCATCAAGTGAAAACAACCTAAAACCAAATGCTGAATTAGTCTATATTTTGCTAATTAGGAAAATCAAGTGCGTAGGAGTATTTGAAGTGTGGATAACTACTTCCGCTAAATATCATGTTTTCCGGTAGATGTTGAGTTAGTCGTAAGCTAAACCAGAAAGTAAGCAATTAAGAGGTTGAAAAGCTGGGTCTGGTGAAGTGCTGGTGAATGATTTTGTGGGGACACCCGCAAGTCACCGGCCTTCTTCACCAACTCCGTAATACGACCATTAGTTACCCTCCCAATCACCTAACACTCCCACTTGCCCTCTTCGTTCAAACAATTCGGACTTATTCTTAACCCAAAAAAAAAAAAAGGACCTGTTCTTCTAATCACCGCCAAAAAATAAACTGTGAATGTCAATCAGCCTCCCTAAATGTAGTTGGACAGTGGACCCCCTTGATTTTTACATAAAGCAGTGCTATAAACTTTCAAAAATGTCGATCATTTAATCCAAAGCATTAATTATTGCCCATTAATGAATACGCGCCAGTAGTTATAAGGGCATGTTTGTTTGGGTGTTATGATTGGTTATAAGTTGCTTTTTACGTAAATTGAAACACAACTCATCTCACATACTTACTTCGTATACCGTAAATTATTATTAAAAAGCTACTTATAAGCAATTGAATCGCTAAAATAAACATACCCGTTTTCTTTTTTAGATTCGTGAATGAATGGCTGTTTCCTCCAAAACATCTTATCCCACTTGGAAACATGAAATCATTCCCAAAAATGTCAAGTGAGCCGAGAGAGTACCACTTTGTCGTCCTTATCATCATTCCGTCGTCGCAAATTTTTTAGGATAAAAATAAATAAATATCACATCAACTTCTAATATCCAAAAAAATCCCGTAACACATGTAAAGGATAGAGGGGAGATGGAATGAGAATATGAGCTTTTTATGTTTGAGATAAAAAACCAAAAACCCCAAAACTCTTGCTCAATTAAGTAATGAGATTGGCTGAAAGAGTAATGATTTTAACAAAATCTTAAATAATTTTGATAAAATCAATAATAAGATTGATTAAAAAAATAATGGTTTAGATAAAATCAATAAGTATTGACAATATATGTAAAATGATTAAGTAATGAGGGCTTTTTGGTTTTTTCTCCCAAACATGAAAAACTCAAATTCCTACCACATCCCCTATCTATTATATGCATGTGTTAAGGAATTTTTTTGGGTTTTGGAAGTTGAGGTAATATTTATTTATCTTTTTCCCTGAATTTTTTGGGTATTTAGTTAAAATGACCGGTAAAACCGTACAAGGGCCATGTCAATAATACTCCTTTACCCCTTAGTATAAGATATACTTAGAGAGTGAATCTTGATCTTAAATATAAGACATGTTTTTTAAATTTATCAATTTTTTTCTAATTTACTCTTATTGATGCTCCCTTAACAATAATAAAAAATGAGAAGGAATGGGAGAATTAAAGAAGATAAATAGGGTGTTATAGAAAATACTTATCATATTAACTAACTTAGCCAACTTCCTTAATCTAATTAAGTTATGTAAATGTGTCTTATATTAAGGACCGGAATAAATATATACTATCTCCGGCTCACACAAGACAGCAGGGGAACCAGGAAAGCAAACCAGTATTCAATTTTAAACTTGTTAATTTACTACTATCTCCGGTTCACACATTGACAACTCTAGATGCGTGTCATTAATAAGTTTATAGGACTTGTTGATAATTTTAAAATTTGAAGGGACTATTTTTTTTTTATTTTCCCTCTTATTTAAAACATGAATGTAACTTCCCCAATTAAAAAAAAAAAAAAAAAGGATAAGAGGCACTTGGAGAGAAAGTCCGAGTTGACAGTTGGGTGGGCCGATCGTCTTTTGTCCTTCTATGGGAGGGGCTAGGTGGTCCCCGCCCCACATTCCTTTTTGCAACTGCCAACTTCAGCCATTCCTTATCTGTTGTTTTTTAATTTAAAAATGTTTATTTTATAAAAATGGTCCATTGACGTTAAGAAACCAATCCACATCTACGATAATAAATATGATATTATCTCATACGCACCCCACTCCACTCTTTTTGAACGGGGCAAAGAAAGCCTCGTCGATGGATTCAGTGGTAAATGGTTCAGCGCTTATTTGAGTACGTTCATTCTCTTGTTTATCGATTCAAAACTCCTATCATATATTTATCTTATATATTGTGTAGATCACAATTAAAAAATTATTTTTAAATACTCCAATGATTATTCTAAATAAATACTTAGAAACTCACATAAAAGGGAGACAGTTTGAATCCTAACATTGTGCCGCGCTCAGGAAAATATCTCAAAGCTAAATGAAGTGGGGCCAGGCATATTTGCTCTCTTGGACCTGCAGCCAAACTTTAGATCAAGAGTTAGAAGTCATGTTTTTAGATTGTGGGTGATTCTAACCTTTTCCAAAAATTTTATTATAAAAAAGGGGATAAAGAAATTTTTTATATTTTTATAAGACATTTATATGATATATTTATCATTTTTCATATTATTTGTATTTAATATGGCACTTTTTTTTTTTCAAAATTAGACTATACCACCACTGAGCGTATTAATATACAGATCTTAAATGTTGAGATTTGTGAATTTTTTTGGGTGAAGGTATAATTCTAGTCATAAATATTTTTCGAAAGATCTATCAGCACAGTAAACATTTTTTAGGTGCAAAAATACCCATGAACATTAAAAAATAGACCGATAATGCCAATTCCGTTAACTTTGCCTCACGGCGTTAGTTTTCTGTTAAAAAATATATGGAGCCCATATGAACAGAAAAGTAATGTCGTTAGCCCAAGTTAAGGGAATTGGCATTATCGGTCTACTTTTTAATGTTCATGGGTATTTTTGCATCTGCAAAATATTTACTGTACTGATAGCTCTCTCGATAAATATTTATCGGTAAAATTGAACTCTCACCCAAATTTTTTTGTCTTTAGGTTTTTGTTTATTTGAATTCAAATGCCATGTAAAGAGCTGTTCTGGTTTCTGCGGAAGCTTGGGGTGTTTTGTGGGGACTTAAATTGGCATGGGATAGAGGATACAGACAAATTATGATTGAGTCTGATTGTAGTGAAGTAATGGATCTTGTTCAGGGTAAGGTATCTCGAGAACACCCTGATTTACAGCTTATGGTGGAGATTCACACGCTGCTGGATAGAGATTGGGAAGTGGAAATTTCACATTGCACTCGGGATGTTAACACAGTTGCTGACGCTATGACAAAAGAAGTTTGGAAGATGGCAATTGATCTTCATATCACAGACTCGCCCCCTGATGTTATTACCAACTTTTTAATAAATGATGTAAACAGAATGAGATCGTATGTTGATTCAGGATGATAGCTTCTGATGTGTTTGTAGAATATCATTCACTATAAAAAAAAGAAAAAAGAGCTGTTCTGGTTTCGTCACATGGATTGGAACTGATTAATAAACAGTATTCATATTGTTTATAGAAAAATTAAAAAGGAAAATACTACCCACCTATCTATTATGAGGTAATTTAAAATGATGGACGTGGATTAATATATAAATATTCTATTTATGTGATGTTGCAATGATCGATACATGACCCGTCGCGTGGTCTTCTAGTATTACCCAAGGGTCTTCGCCAAAAAATCATATTGCCTAAGGGAGCTATGCGAATAAAATAAGTAGTCAGTATATGATATAAAAAAGGGGCAATTATGAGGAAATTTTCTCATTAAAAATTTGTTAGTGAAAAAACATGATAATTTTTTATATACCAAAAAAAGTCTGTAAAATCGAGTCACTGACTATTGGTACTTTAATTTAGATCATTCCCACTAATAGCATTTTCACAAGGAGGGAGCAAAACAAAATCTGGAAAATGAATGGACGATAAAACGTGAGAGGCAAAAGTCTGGACAGAAAAATGGAAAGGGATCCCAGGCTGCAAATTTTGTAAGGTTTAGCTTGTGCTTATACAGTGAGATTACACACCTCTTATTTTAAGAGGCATTGCCGGAATTTTTAAATACTAATGAATGATAGTTAGATCATTCAATTTGTCATAAATTAATAATTTTTTTTCTAACTTTACCCTTCTTTAAATGATGTGATTTTATTTTCCCAATATTAAACCACAATTAATAATAAGAGTAATGTAGGAAAATGGTCATTAGTGAGACTGTTGGTGACTTATAGCAGTAATTGGGACCAAAACCTACTTCTAGAAGGTGTCTTGTAAGAGGGAGTAACAAGAATTTACTTATAATAGAGTTAGGGTTCTGATAACATCCTATACAGTAGTGTTGGCAATAGGAAAAAAATACTCCCCTGATTCTAAATATAAAACATAGTTAATTTTTTTTAAGAAGATTAAGGAAACTAAATAAATTATTGAATCATATCATATATTGTATATCATTGAATTAAAAAAAATATGTGATTCAGACATCTTGGGTCCTTATCGATGCCTTTGGCAAACCCATTTCATAACTATCCTTCCTTCTCTTCAATGTCGTAAATACATAATTAATGGAGAGATAATCAGAGAGATCCAATTTAAAAAAACTATGAAGACATTAATTATTCACCATGAATACACAAAATATAGCTTGTGTCAATTGCATTCAAGACCTTATTGTCAAGGAAATTACAGCTCCAAATATGTTGTATCCTTTGGTCACGATCAACGAACCACTTGAACTTGCGGACTAAATCAAAATAGTCAAATATGGGGACTTTTTTTTTTTTTGGAAAGTTTCTCCTACTGTTTTTTGCTGTTGGAATCGGTAGTGACAAAATAAAAAAAGTTGACCCACGCGTACGGCGGGAAGGCTGACAATACTCGGGTGCCATGCTTCTACTTATTTTTACGTGAAAATAATTTAGGGAAAATTGTGAAAAAATCCCTCATTGACAACTTATTTGTCAAATAGGACTTTCGTGTGCAGATTATCTTTCACGTGTGCAGAATATCTTCCCTAGTGTGCAGATTATCTTCCCGGTGTGCAAAATTCTTCCCTATGTGTGTGCAGAAATCTTCCCTACGTGTGCAAAAGAAATCTTCCCTACGTGTGCAAAAATATTCCCTCCATGTGCAGATATCTTCCCTCCATGTGCAAGATATCTTCCCAGGTTCCATTTACCAAATAAGTTATCAATGAGGTCTTTTTTAGCAATTCTCCCAATAATTTAACGTTAATATAATATTTGATCCTTAAAATTTTACCCAATTTTAATTTTGATTTGTCAAGTTTAAAATCGATAGTTTTAGTTCCTTAAATTTAGTTCATTTATAAATGTTGGTCCTTCAAATTTAAAAATGACTTGATCATCCCTTTGAAGGTGTTAATTCATCACACGTTATCTTAACACCGTTAAAATAACTTATTTATTATGTTTATTAGAACAATTGATATAACAAATATACTATAATATAATATATTGTGTTGAAAAGAAAAGGAAAAAGGGCATTAAAACGAAACACATGAGCTAGATTTAGTAATGGCTTCTTTAACTGCATCTGATGCTGCTATATACTCAGTTTCTGTTGTAAAATCTGTTACAGTGCTCTTTTTGGAGCTCTTACTGCTCCACCATTTAGGAGGAATACGTATCCAGATTGCGATTTAAGGTTGTCTTGGTCAGTTTGAAAACTTGCATATGTGTAACCGGTTACACACAGTTCATCATTCAATCCACCATAGACCAAAAATAGGTCCTTAGTCATTCTTAAGTACTTTAGGATATTTTTTACCGCAGTCCAATGACTCTCACCAGGATCTTGTTATATATGCTGGTTATGCTTAAGGCAAATGAGACATCTAATCGAGTACATGGCATGGCATACATGATGGATCTAATAGCTAGAGCCGGGAAAACGGGCTGAGCCCGTCGGGCCGGCCCTTTAGGCCAATTTATTTTTTATTTTTTTTACTTGGAAAGGAACCATGTTACATTTTTGAATTATCTTATTGAATCTATATGTCACTCTGTCCTCATATTGTATAGAGTATGATTTTTGAGTATATTGTTTTGTCTAATTGAATCATATTGTTATTTTTGGGTATATTGTTCTGCTTATTTAAACTAAAATCATATTATATACTATTCTGCCTAATAGAGTATGATTTTTTATGGAGGTTATGATTATTTGACTACTTGAACCTACTGCTCAAAGTGAAATACAATCAAATGTCCTTGAAATTGATGATAGTGGCGAAGAAGGTGAAAATGATAGTCGTTATACTCATATTGTTTAGAGGTTAGAGTATTTAGCTTCTTACCTTCTTATACTTTGGCCTTTGTGTGAGTTATTTATGCACATGATTTTACCTTTGATTATACATTAGTAATTGTGTTTGTTTGTTGCAAGAGACGTGTTATTTAAACCTTAATGTTGACAACATTTATGTATTAAATTAGAATTTTAATCATTGTTATTTACTAATTATATCTCTTTGGGGAAAATACGTAGGAAAAATAGTTAAATATTGTGAAAAAGATTTTCCAACCCTACGGGCTGGCCTTGACCCTCATGCTCTAGGGCCGGGCCTTGAAAAACTGCAATTTTCCTGACCCCGAGCCCTTTAGGGCCGGCCCTGTTAGGCCCTGGTCCGTCAAGGGCCGGCCCTGATTCCCAGCTCTACTAATGGCCGAGGCATATGGAATCTTACTTATGCGATCTCGCTGATTAGGTGTAGTAGGACATAGATCCTTACTAAGATGGATGCCATAAGACATGGGCATGTAGCCCCTTTTTGAATCCTGCATACTAAACATATGCAGTATCTTGTCTATGTATGTGCTCTGACTTAGGCCTATTAGTCTTTTGTATCTATTCCTATAGAACCTAATCCCTAGGATATATGTGGCTTTACCTAAGTCTTTTATTGAAAAGGACTTTCCTAACCAAGACTTGACACTCTGCAAGGTAGGAATGTAGTTCCCAATGAGTAGGATGTCATCCATATAATGTATTAGAAATACAACTGTGTTCCCACTAACCTTCTTGTAAACACAAGGTTCATCGATGTTTTGAATGAATCCAAACTCTTTGACTACTTCATCAAAACGATGATTCCAGCTTTGAGATGCTTGCTTTAATCCATAAATAGATTTTCGAAGCTTGCAAACTTTACTAGAGTCCTCTGGACGCACAAAATCTTCAGGTTGTGTTGTGTACAAATCCACAATGAGCTTTCCATTAAGGAAGGCTGTTTTGGCGTCCATCTGCCATATTGCATAGTCATAATGTGCTGCAACGACAAGAAGGATTTTGATTGATTTAGCCATTGTAACTGGAGAAAATGTTTCATCATAGTTTATACCATGAGTTTGAGTGAATCATTTTGCAACCAATCATGCCTTAAAGACATTTACATTGCCATCCAAGTCAGTTTTCTCCTTGAAAATCCATTTGCACCCAATGATTTTTACACATTTAAGTGGATCGACTAATGTCCATACCTGATTGTCGTACATGGATTGCATTTCAAACTTTATGGCATTTAATCATTTCTCGGAGTTTGGTCCCATTATGGCTTCTCGATAGGTGGTTGGTTCATTTTCTTCAATGAGCAACACATTACGGCCATTAGTAATCAAAAATTCATATCTCTGAGGCTGATACCGTGTCCTATCAAATCTTCGTGGATCTTGTGTTACTTGAGGAGGCTCAGCAACTTGTTGTCAGTCTTCTCTAATTTTCATCTGTGGCTCTGTAATATCTTATGACTCTCGAATTTCTTGGAGATGTACCTTGTTCCCACTGATTATTTTAGAGACAAATTCTCTTTCTAGAAACTTACCGTTTCGAAAAACAAACACTTTGTTATTGGTGGGATTGTAGACATAGTATCCTTTTGCTTATTTAGGATACCCCATGAAGAGGCACTTTGAGGATATGGACGCTAATTTATCTGAGGCTTGTTATTTAACATATACCTCACATCCCCAAATCTTGAGAAAAGATAAACTTGGTTTCTTTTCGGTATATATCTCATACAGTGTCTTTTCAATTGCCTTAGATGAAACACGATTTAGTATAAATGCAGCTGTCTCTAGAGCATGTCCCCAAAAAGACGTTGGAAGATCTATTTGATTCATCATAGATCGAACCATATCTAATAGTGTTCGATTCCTTCATTCAGAAACGTCATTTCATTGTGGTGTTTCTGGAGGAGTCAGTTGTGAGATTATCCCACAATTTCTAAGATGGTCAATCAAGTCTTGGCTCAAATATTTACCACCTCGATCAGATCAAAGTGCTTTAATTGTTTTGCCAAGTTGATTTTGTACTTCATTTTGGAATATTTTGAACATTTCAAAAGATTCATATTTATGTTTCATTAGATAGATATAGTCATATCTACTAAAGTCGTCTATAAATGTAATGAAGTAGACATAATCTCATCTAGCAAGTTGTATTTAATGGTCCACATACATCTGTAAGTATGAGGCCCAATAATTCAGTGGCTCTTTCACTATGCCCAGTAAAAGATGCCTTTGTCATCTTTCCTAATAAGCAAAATTCATATGTATCATATGATTCAAAATCAAATGAGTTTAGAAATTCATCTCCATGGAGTTTAGAATTGTGTTTCTCATTTATATGGTCGAGACGACAATACCATAGGTAGGTCGGATTCAAATCGTTTGATTTTATCCTTTTAGTAGTTACGTTATAAATATTCCCATTATTAGGATGTTCCAAATTTAATATATAATGACTAACATGCAAATCACCATCATCATAGAAAATATCATTACGATAAATAGAACATTTATCATTCATAGTAATGAAAGTATAACCTTCCTTATCTAGATAAGAAAGAGAAACAATGTTACTACTTAAAACAGGAACATAATAGCAATTATTCAAAACTAATAAAAGCCCATTGGGCAGAACTAATTCATAAGTGCCTACGGCTGAAGCAGCAACTCTTGCTTTGTTTCCAACTCGTAGGTTCACCTCGCCCTTCTTCAACTTTTAACTCGTTATCCTAACACCGTTAAAATAGCTTATTTATTATGTTTATTAGAACAACTGATATAACAAATATATTATAATATAATATATTGTGTTAAAAAGAAAAGGAAAAAAGGCATTAAAACGAAACACACAAGCTAGAAATTTTGAATGAGGATAGAAATAGGCCAGGCTTTTAACATGGGCCTACAACACAGGCTAACTTATTTAGTAAATAGGTCAGACTCAGGTTCATGCATATTACTAGGCCTATTTAGATAAACAAATCAGGCCTATTTTTATAAGGCTTAGCCTACAAGACTACATGCCTGAACTATTTAGTTTTTTTTAAAAAAATTATACTAGCGTATAAATATATATAATATCATCTAAATTATTTATAAATTTACTAACTTAATCTTAATTCTAAGTTTTATATTTCATCGTCATTATACTCAACCCTTGCTTTCCTATAAATCATTCACCTCACCTCTCTTCTTTTTTAATCGCTCAATATGACAACACTAACTCACTTTTTCTCCCATAATTTGTGCCCTTCACTAAAACATAACAATTATTATGAGTTTATTTTAGTGTCAAATGAAATATTATAATATTAATAAGAAGAGTCTGTCCCAATTTACGTGAAAAGAGTAAAAGAGGTAAAAATCTAGTTTTACATGTTATTTGTTATACTTAGTCGATTTTAAAAAATATATTTCATTTGTCCACAGACGATTAGTTTTTCTTATTCCTATTTATTCGGACAAATGTTGTCACTAGGCATTATTTTCTTTTCATTACTAAGCCTTAATAACACGACAAAAATAGATTTTGCCTTTTAAGATATAATGTAGGATTGTATATAAGCATGAAGAGTTATATATGAATTCGGAGGCATAGGCTTTAAAGGCTATTTAAAGTCCTACATTTCAAGTAGGCCTTTAAATAGGTTTCAGACCTTGTCAGGCATTTTGAAGGCTCAGGCCCAGGCCTGAAAACAAGCCTACATACAGGCTCAGGCCCAGGCTCAGGCTTTGAATCGTTATTGCAGTCCCAGACCTATTTAAGCAAAACCTAGCCTAGCCTATTTCCACTCCTACTTTTGAAACACAAATTTTTTCAAAATTTGAACACACCCATTGCTTCAACAAACTAAACTACCTTACCATTTCATACTAATTGTCCTTAAATACTTTAATTAATGCGTTAAAGGCCAATTTTATTTCGAAAGTTGACATGGAAGGGCAAGTTTATCTTGGAAGTGCAAAATATGACAATTTGTGTCTAAGAAGTTATAGCCCATGCGATTTGCTTTGATGCCCTCTTTTTCTATTTTTCTTCAGCATATTATATTATAGTATATTTTAGGGGTAAGCATGGTGCCCAGTTGCCCGGTGTGCCCACCCGAGCCCGGCAAAAAATTGCCCAGCCTAGCTCAAAAAAATTTGGGTAGCTTTGGGAGGGCCAATAATCGGACAGGGTCGGGCATCGGGCAGGGGTACTGTCGTGCCCATTTGGCCTTACCCGAAAAATTATTTT
The DNA here is from genome assembly GCA_963210345.1 of Inga oerstediana. Taxonomy (NCBI): domain Eukaryota; kingdom Viridiplantae; phylum Streptophyta; class Magnoliopsida; order Fabales; family Fabaceae; genus Inga; species Inga oerstediana. The sequence continues at coordinate 11,208,901 of OY723405.1, read as the reverse complement.
TATTTATTTAAAATATATAATTTCATATCAAATAAACATTATTTCATATTTATTTTTTTATTTAAAATATATATTACCTATTCACTAATACTCGTATAGTCCTTTTTTTTACCCTAGCCGCTAAAACCTATTAGCCCTTCAAATTTCGTTCTCACTTCTCAGCTCAGCCGTCAGCGCCTCTCTCGTCTCGCTCTCGGCAACTCTCTTGTTCAGGTTTCATTCTCTCATCATTCTTTTACATATTCATTGAATCATTGGTCTGTTTATCTGTGTGTGTACTATATATAATACTATATCTTCACAGTGATCGCCGTCAATCTTTACGAAACCAGCGAGTGGGCTTACAATCAATTATCAAGCTTTCCAATGCCACCATTTTATATATTACATAATACCCTCCCCTCATATAGACCTTAATTTATAGGCAATAGAATAGACTATAAATGTTAGCAGTTCACCAAAAAGAAAAGTCAACAACTTATGGCTTCACTTAGGACCTTTTGCTGATCTAAAAGTAAAAGGTTGAGATTTTTGTCCTTATATGGTTAGGTATTGCAACAGGGAAATATACGATGCACAAGGTTGAGATTTTTTTTATTGAGATATAATTATTTTAGAATGGTCCTTCATAATAAGAGCTTGCTGAAGTTTCATAATTATTTTTCAATTATTAAGCTTCGTTTCTTGCTGTAATTAACTTAATTCCTTGCGTTTTTTACTTTATACATATATATTGTTTGAGATATTATTATTTTTATCTCATCTCATGGCCAATATAACTACTTAGGCTTTAAAGTTTTCATAAAATATTTCAAATTTTACGGTTAATTTTTCACAAAATTGTCAAATTTTATTCATGCTGTCTTGCAGTTGGGTGAAGCTGTAAACGCGTAAACAAGGTCAGAAGGAAACTAAAGTTCCCATAGGACCTTTTGCTGATCTAAAAGGTTAAAATTTTTGTCCTTATATAGCAGTATTGCAATAGGTAAATATCCAATGCAAAGACAAAAGTATAAAATTTTCCGTCATCAAAAGTATAGAATCATTAAATGCACTTGGAAGTTTATATTACTTCGGATGAAATTAAGATATATGATATTGGTAATTATAAGAATATTTATGAAATTTATATGAGATTATTTTCCTCACATGTGGACAAGGTAAGACGTCATCATTTGGATAAGGAAGCCCGCACTGCCCAGCCCACCCTTGCCTAGCTCGAAATAATTAGGGCTTTTATTGGGTAGGGCCGGGCATCGGGCTACAACATATAGCCCATTCATCCTTCGGGATGGGCATCGAGCAAGGGTCTCGCCTTGTCCAACCCTGCCTATGCCCACACCTAGTACTACTATATCTACTATATCTGTCATAACAGTTGTCCTAATAGGCATGACATATAAGCTATGTTAATGGTATTAGAGCCAAGTCGAGCGAATTAACGCCACCAAAGGGAGGACGAAGTCATTTTTAAATTTGAGGAACCAACAGTTATAAACGGACTAAACTTCAGGGATCAAAATTACCTATTTCAAACTTGAGGAACAAATACCAAAATTTAGCCAATTTTTAGAGACCAAAAGTTATATTAACTCTAAGTTATTTTAACTGTATTAGCGCGACGTCGGACGAATAAACACCGTCAAAGGTAAGACCAAGTTCTTTTCAAACTTGAGAAACTAACGATTATAAACGAACTAAACTCGAGGGATCAAAAATACCGATTTTAAACTGAGGAACTAAAACTAAAGCTGGGCCAAATTTTAAGGACCAAAAGTCGTATTAACCCAAAGCTATTTTAACTGTGTTGGTGTCACATCGGATGAATGAACTCCATCAAAGGTAAGATCAAATCCTTTTCAAACTCGAGGGGCTAAAAGTTATAAATGGACTAAATTTGAGGGACCAAGATCACCGATCTTAAACTTAATGGACCAAAATCAAAATTAGGTTGAATTTCATGGACCAAAAGTTAAACTAACCCATTAGAAAAAGCAAAACTCATTAAAATCATGGATTTAAATGAGTTTGATATCTGAATTATTCATATGATTCGATCGAATTTCATTCTTTCATTCTTTCATTCTTACTAATGGTTAATTGTTTAGAGGGACGTTAATTAGGAAGGGCAGATGCCAAGGCACGCACAAGTGGAAAGATATTGCGTGACCTTTGAGACGAGGCAACAAAACCAGGTAACGACAATTTAATAATGGCACATCAATTTGTTTCTATTTGCATTTTCTTAAGCATCGGCCTCAACACTAATTATCACCAAGGAAACCCAAAAAAAGAAAACAAATGCATGATGCACGGTTTCATTACAAACGCACAGATCCAGTTTAGTATGTATAGACATGATGAGCTCACTAATTTGTCATCACCTCTCACCACCCAATTCCATTTGTCCGGCGACTCAAGAGGCTTCGTGTCCTTTCTGGCTGGGGCTAGAACCTTTGTATTGGTTCCCTAGCTTTCTACGTCAGACCGCACCGTTTTGAATGAACGTCAACGTCCTCCTGTCCTTACTGTGTTCTTAATTCTTATTATCGTGAGCCTCGCCACCTCTTTTATATAATATCATGCTCACCTCTTCTTATTTATAAAAGCCAAGTTTACATAAATTAGGAAAAATTTTATACTTCATCCACTCTGTCATAAAATTTTATGACTTTTCAATCTAATAAAATTAAATATAGTTAACATAATAATAAATAAAAAATAAAAATATATTTTACTTTATAAATATGACTAAAAATTTTCTTCTCAACCTTTTTTTCCCATCTCTTCTCTTCCTGCTTTATAAATAGGATAGAGGGGTAAAATTTATATCTTAAAAATATTTATATTTAATAATTTTGTTCTCAACTCTTAATAGTGATCTTTTGGTAAATGCTCTTAGTTAAATTGATGCTTATTTGGAATGAAAGTAGCACCAGTATTTGATCATTCTCTAATAGAAACTTCAAGTGACTTTGGATCACAGTTTAACTTAGTGAGTGTTTGGTTTCTTTCAAACTTAGGTTTACACAATCCGAGATAAAATTTTTCTCATAAATCATAAAAATTATTTTCAAATGTTAATCCAAACAGTCAAACATACACTTAGGCCAGATTCAAGGGTGCTCAAGATCAAAGTTTCATGATTACGCACTCTGGTTGACGTGTCGAAAGGGCAGTGGTTGCTAAAGTCATAACTCATGGTAGGCCCCACACCAAGGCCCCTTAATTATTTTTTATATATTTTAAATTATTTGCCATCTTTTCTCCACCTCCACCAACCCCCGCTTACCTACTACGATGGACTCCCCCTCGCTCGCGCGCGCAACCTCCGCTTCTAAATTAGCGTGTGTTTGTGATCATATAATTTTAAAAAATAAGTCGTAAGTCGAGATAAAACTCATTTCATATATTTATCTCATATATCGTGAATCACGATTTATAAACACTTATTGTCTAAAAATAAGCTATTCCAAACGAGCACTTAGTGTGTGTTTGGATTAGCTTTTTTTAATAGCTTTTACGACTTACGAGGTAAGTGTGTAAGATAAGTTTTGTTTCGGATTGCGCAAACCATGGTTTGGGAAGTTACCAAACACACACTTACTCTGAGTCTCCTAACCCTCAAAATCACCGTCAAGTAACGCCGTTAACTGCTCGCACCATGCCCACTTCCCATGCCATAAGCTTCACCTAACGGCTAACGTATGCTACCTCACCACCACACCCACACCTACTTCCTTCCCCTATAAAACACCTGACCCTCTCCACCTTTCAGCCAACCTCCATTTCTGATAAATTGTTCTCCAACACTTCGTCATCGTCGATTCAATATTCCCTCACCTACCAACCATGGATCTCCTCCTCCTGGAGAAGACCCTGATCGGCCTTTTCGTCGCCTTTGTCGTCGCCATTGTCGTCTCAAAGCTCCGAGGGAGGCGCTTCAAGCTTCCACCGGGTCCTCTTCCGGTCCCCATATTCGGAAATTGGCTTCAGGTCGGCGATGATCTAAACCACCGGAATTTGACCGATTTGGCGAAGAAGTATGGCGATATTTTCTTGCTCCGGATGGGGCAGAGGAACCTCGTGGTGGTTTCGTCGCCGGATTTGGCGAAGGAGGTGCTGCACACGCAGGGGGTGGAGTTCGGATCTAGGACTCGGAATGTTGTGTTCGACATCTTCACCGGTAAAGGTCAGGATATGGTGTTTACGGTGTACGGGGAGCACTGGAGGAAAATGCGGCGGATCATGACGGTGCCGTTTTTCACGAACAAGGTGGTTCAGCAATACAGGGAGGGGTGGGAGAACGAGGTGGCGAGCGTGGTGGAGGATGTGAAGAAGAATCCAGAATCGGCGACCAACGGGATCGTGCTGAGGAGGCGGTTACAGCTCATGATGTACAACAACATGTACAGAATCATGTTCGATAGAAGGTTCGAGAGCGAGGATGATCCCCTATTCCAGAAGCTCAAGGCTCTGAACGGAGAGAGGAGTCGTCTGGCTCAGAGCTTTGAGTATAATTATGGCGATTTTATTCCCATTCTCAGGCCTTTCTTGCGAGGATACCTGAAAATCTGTAAGGAAGTTAAGGAGACAAGGTTGAAACTCTTCAAAGACTACTTCGTTGATGAGAGGAAGTAAGTCTTTCCTTCCGTCCCTTCTATCATTCAATTCTTCACTTGTTCCCCTGTTCACGCACGCAAACAGTTTCCCTTGACGTTTGATTTGATTTTAACCCTTTTAAATAAAAATCCCAAGATATTTAATTGGAAATATTAAAGTAATTTATGGGCGGAGATTATAGGCAAGAGATTTATTAAACTGTGCTTGCCCTGAAAATATATAGGAAACTGTGCCAAAAGTAGTCATAGAAAGTGCTTTATGGAAAGTTTATGGAATGATGATGAGCTGGTGGATGATTAATTTGCAGTCCTAGGTTATAAAGTTTCTTTTCCGGTAATAAGTACTGTGCTAAATAATGAATGAATGATTTGTAACAGGAAACTGGGAAGCACTAGGAGTCCGAGCAATGGGGAATTAAAATGTGCGATTGACCACATCTTGGATGCCCAGAAAAAGGGCGAAATCAACGAGGACAATGTCCTCTACATTGTCGAGAACATTAACGTCGCCGGTGAGATTTTCTTTCTTATTTCCTTTTCGTTTGTATTGTGAATCGGGTCCACACTTGGTGCTTATCTCAATAAAACATATAATTTCTCATAATCTAAGCTTTCCAAATTTAAAATTGTTATTTTTTAAATGATACATTTGTTTTTATGAAAAGTTATAATTATAAAATTAAATATATTTTTAAGCGCAGAGGTTGCCTGTGAAACTATCTAGTTTTTTTGTTCCCTTATATGTATTTTTTTTTCCATTACTGGGGATAATTTGGATGGTAGATTCCATGTGAATATTGTGAATGTTAATATTTTATTTTTAAAACGCAAAATATAAGATGAAAATAATATTTAAGCGATCCAATTTGGAAGTTGATGCCGTCAAGGTGGTTTGGACGTAAAAGGCAACTTGCAGGGTTGGGTGAGGTAGAGGTGGTAATACGGTCCGGACCGGTGGGTTCGGGCCAACCCGTCACGGGTTGGGACCATATGGGTTCGGTCCCAAAAGGACCGCATCAATATGGGTTGACATTTAGCCAACCCAACCCATAACCGCTGGGTTGGCGGGTTGGGCGGGCCAACCCATATTTATTTTCCAATTTTTTTAAAACAATATATTAGGATTGTTTTTTTTATATACAATAAGCCTTATTGAATAAAATACTTAAACATGACGAAATTAAAATACATTACAAATTAAACATTCAGCATAGGTTCATACATAACAAAATAAAATAAGGTTGTTTCAATTTGAAGCACGATGTGAAGCCATATCTTGAACTCGATCACTTTGCTTTTGCCCAGGTAAATCCGTCACTGCCACAGATATTAAAACAAAGTGAAATATAATATTATGCTAATTTAGTAATTTTAAATGAACAAATAAATGACAATGAGATAAATGAGTAAATATAATTATATTACCATCATCAATAACATCTTCCGTTGCAACATCCAACCTCAAACCCATAGAAGTTGTAATGCCAACTTGTTCCACACATTTCTTGAAATTGATAGCCCTTGCCTCTGATGCCCTTACATATCTAATGCTATCCCGAATCTTTTGCATAGCTTCACTTGTTACCTTCAACCCCTCCTGAACTATGAGATTCAAGATATGGGCACAACATCTCACATGAAAAAACTCACCATTACATACCAAACCTTTACTCAAATTCAACCTATCTTTCAATATCTTTTGCATACTATCATTTGCTGAAGCATTATCCAAAGTAATAGAAAACACTTTCTTTTCAATCCCCCAATCAACCATTAAATCATACACCTTTTTAGTAAAAAAAAAAAAAAAAAAATATGGGCCAACCCGTCAACCCGGTGGTCCAACCCGTGACGGGTTGGGACCATATGGGTTCGGGCCAAAAAGACCCGCATCAATATGATCCCAGTTTTGTAGAACCCAACCCGCCCATTTTATCGGGTTGGGCGGACTCGGCCCACAGTCCTAACCCACATTACCACCTCTAGGGTGAGGCCGTGAATGACAGGGTGTAACGATTGTATGATAGCGATTAGCAACCATCGACTGGGACCCCCCACCTCTTATCCCACCCGGCTCTATAACCTTCATACCACAACGGACTTCTTTGACATTAGTCTCGGATAGATATAGAGTATATTCTAATATTTAAATTTCAGGTTTTTATATTTGTTATTTCCTATTTGTTCAATAAATTATAAGCTACCCGACTCAGCGATAAGTGTGTGTTTAATTTCATAACAGCGATCGAGACAACTCTTTGGTCAATTGAGTGGGGTATCGCCGAGCTGGTGAACCACCCAGAGATTCAAAAGAAGCTCCGAGATGAGATGGACACCGTCCTGGGACCCGGCCAGCAGGTGACGGAGCCGGACACCCACAACCTGCCATACCTACAGGCCGTGGTCAAGGAGACCCTTCGCCTGCGAATGGCCATCCCACTCCTGGTCCCCCACATGAACCTCCACGAGGCCAAGCTCGGCGGCTACGACATCCCCGCCGAGAGCAAGATCCTGGTGAACGCCTGGTGGCTGGGCAACAACCCGGCCCACTGGAAGAACCCGGAGCAATTCCGACCCGAGAGGTTCCTTGAGGAGGAATCAAAGGTTGAGGCCAATGGGAACGACTTTAGGTACCTTCCTTTCGGTGTTGGCAGGAGGAGCTGCCCTGGAATAATCCTCGCACTGCCAATTCTGGGAGTTACTTTGGGACGTTTGGTTCAGAACTTTGAGCTGTTGCCTCCTCCTGGACAGTCCAAGCTTGATACCACTGAGAAAGGAGGCCAGTTTAGTTTGCACATATTGAAGCATTCCACCATTGTTGCCAAGCCAAGGTCCTTCTAGAGCGTACTTCCAGCTGAATATCGTACATGTGATCCATCCCATTGTTCTTTTCTCTTCTTATTATTGTATTTTATTCAGTTTGGACTTGTTATATTGTGGAATGGGTTTTAAGAAATGTATTATATAATGTATGGGGCCCGGCAGTGGTTATCAGACATGGCTGAATGTGTCATTGTAAATCTACCGTCTTCAAACCATGGTGCTGAAGAGATGTGGATTTTGGAAAAAGTCTGCACTTATTAAATCTTCGTTTTTTTATAATTAATTAATGGGCAAATATTCAAATTTGACAATCAAGATTGGATAGGGGCATCTAGCAGACTAGCACCATAATACTCCTCCGGTTTTAATTATAAGGTAACATTTAGGGTAGATTTAATTATAAAATAAAATTCTAATTTTTATCAATTTTTTTTCAAAATACCTCTATTGATATTTTCTCAATAATAATTTAATAATACATATATGTATTCTATAAAATGAGTAATGCTTACAACTCATTAATACTACATACACCTTAATTTTACTGTTTTTTTAAATTTTAAGTTTTAAATAAGAAAATTTTAAAAAAATAAATACAATTAACTAATTTAATTATTATCCTTAATTTCTCTAAAATTAAATAAATATATCCTATATAAGAAGGGGTATTCATTTAGGCGTAAAAATATAGATCCAATTTTTTAAAGGAGCAAAAACACCACAAACTCCCCGTAACGTCGCTCAGTTTTTCCTTGCGGGTCTCACCTATCATCTTCAGCCCTCATCTCCTCTCTCCTCTCTGCTCTCCCTCATCACTCATCGTCGGCGCCGCCGTCCCACACACCAATATAAGAGCATCCTCAGGTGAATCTGATTCTGGCACTGGTGCTAGAGCCAGTTGTGTGACTTAATTCTCCCATGGACACAAATTCTCTTCTCCTGAAGCACGCAACGACAAAGGATCAAAATAGATTGCAAAATCAAAAAATCTTCCATAGTAGTCACTGGGCTTGAAGATCCTAGTTCTACTTCAAAATTTGAGCAAAAACAACCCACAAAAAACTAATTAAAAGACGGTGTAATTAAACTAGGTGCCAAATGAAGAAGCATCTGTCTTTTTTGGCTGCTAAGAAAAATCTACCGAAATGGAAGGCCTCAAGAGTTTATATTTCAGGGACCCCAAAGAAACATCCAACAATAAAGTAAAGAATGCGTATTTAAGCTCAATTCATTTATTATGATCCCATTTTGGAAGATTCACACCAAAATGAAGCACAAACTCCTTCCTGAATCTTCCACATGACGCAGACGGAGAGTGATGAGGGAGAGGGACAGGGGAGATGGGGCTGAAGAAGAAATTGAATAGAGAAGGTAGGGCAGGTGGGATCCACAAAGAAAAAACTGACAGACGCGTTAACACGTGATGTTTTTACCCTTAAAAAAACTTGTTATAGATTTTTACACCTAAATAAATATTATATTGTTAGATACCCCTTTACCCAAACTTTGTCGTGAAATTTGCAGTTTTGCCCTTAATAATTAGCCGCATCCGAGATATTGTAACTAAAAGGGCTGCCCTGTTATTAATGAGGAGTCTGGTAATTAAAGACAGATGGAACGGGGAGGTCTCGTTCAGCTTGCAGAGAGCTATTATAATTAATCCCGAGGGCCCCTTGGTAATAAAACAGGGTTTGGGGCCTCCCATATGAGAGTGGCCATGAGAATATGATTTGGTAAGCTGAGTTACTCCGTCTCTTTCACGGGAGAGGGTCTCTCTCTTTCCCTTACCATCCATTTCTCTCCATTTCTTTATTTTCACCGTCAGATTAACTCTGAATGGTTGAGATTTAATATTCTATAAAAATATTATTATAATATTAAATAACAAAAATGTATATAAATAAATTTAAATCATTAAAATTTGATATAACTGTTCGTATCTTTATACTTTTGTTGAAGTATTCTATGTATAATTTTTAATTTGTATAGGATATTAAATCTCAACCGTTTAGAGTTAATCTAATGGTGAGAATAAAGAAGTGGAGGGAAGTGGATGGTAAGGGAAGTGGAGAGGCCCCTCTCCCCTCTTTCACTGGTAGATTCACGTGGGGGAAGACACTGATGCCCCATCTAATAACATGAAAGAGATTTTAATGAAATTATAAATGAAAATAGAAGATATATTAGAAATAGAAGTGGAGGTAGATGTATGTTTTAAAGTATGTTTTGTATACTATTGGAATTAAGATATAAATTTAAATTGAAATATGTATTAATAATAGGAAAATACCACAGTATCCTTGAGAGAAAAATTTTCTCCCAAAAAACCAACCCTGCCACTAGATAAAAATGCATCAACCTCCAACCTTAGTCGGAAATTATCACCACTATTGCTGGAGAAAAAAAATCCAAACTCAATATATATCAATCTAAATTGTAAATCTATTAGCCATTAACTCAAACCAATAAGAACAAACTTTGATTCATCATCTTCTTCATTGGGTCACTTTCAGAAATTTAACATCCACCATGAACAAACCTTCAAGCTAGAAATCTACCAGTAACATCTAACTCAAAACTAGTGTTGAAAATCCATCTTCCTTTCTTCCCATTAAACAAAAATTTCACCATAAACTTGCCACCAGAGAAGGTCACAAGAGAAACAAATGAATCGGTTGTCGTACCCTTTTGATTTGGCCACTAGAGAAAAGCCATGGAAGAAAACAAATGAATGGCCAGGAAAGCCCATATGAATCGGCCACTCTGTCATTGCTGCTTTTTGAAATGGCAACCATCGTACTCTTTCGATTTTGTGACTATAAGAGCTTTTCATTGAAGAGGGAGAATAAGTGATGCGGACAACAAAGATTGCACTAAAAAAGCTTTTGATTTGGAGCTGGAAAAGGTTGTGCTTGGATAATCGCTAAAGGAGTGGTGGTAGATTGGAGAGGGAGGGGGTGATGGGGGTTGAAGACAGATGACCATCGTTAGTGGAGGATAATCTTCACCATCGCTGGTTAAGGACCATTGCTGTCGTTGTTGGTAGGCCATTGTTGCTATTGCTGAAAGACTATGGTTGCTGGTGGAGGGAAGAAGAAATAGGATGAGGGTAAAGAGGGAAATAAGGCCATAGAAGTGGAACTGGAACTGGAATCCAGTTCCATAGGGTGAGTGATGGAACTCACTTCTATCGTTTTTTATGGATGTGAGTTCCATCAATGATCGACTTCTAGTGCACCAAACGGTTAAAGAGGTGGGTTCTACTTCCAATTCAACTTCCCTCCTTCAATTTCTTTGCTACTAAACGTGGCATAAAAGAAAGGCAGGCTGGGCCTGCTATAACTCACATTTTATTAGAGAATTATGATTCAGCATCCCCAACTTTGAACTACTGGTCCCACATATAGGGTAGGCAGGGAGAAGCCTTTTTTATTCTGTTTATAAGGCACCTCATTAAATTTTTTAGGTGAATATACAATTAAACCTTTCACTTATTATTATGTTGACTTTGTTCTTATGTAGTACCCCTTGCCTCCCTTTTTATAAGAAAAAAACGCCACATATACCCTGTTCCTTTTTATAAGAAGCATTCAGAGAATGTCGTATTTTTTACTTCCTACTTTTCCATTTTGCCTTTATTTAGTTACCCTTATTTAATGTCAATATAATAAATGTTCACAACCTCCAATTGCCTGTTATTATACCATATTTATTTTATTATTCTCTCTCTTCTACAATCCTCCTTATTATATTAATTTTCTTATTATCTTTCTTATTTCCTATGTCATCATAAATAAGGGTATTTTGGTCAAAAAGGTTACAATTTTGACACATTTATTGCTCTTAACCGATGCTTTGAATTGTAAGATTCAATTAAACATTTCTTATAGAAAAGAACGGATGGAGTATTATGCATATTAAATAGGGAAATAGTACATTTCCTCTATAAGGCATTGTTTGGTTCGAGGTTTTTCGAGGGGAATGGTAAGGACAGGAGGAGTGTGGTAGGGGTTAGTGTGTTTCGTTGGGAAAAATGAAGGGAGGGGAGGGAGAAATTTTGTCTTTTAGTGCTCCCCTCCCATCCTTTTGCGCCCTTTCAAATTTGGGCTTTTTTGGGGTATAAGAAATATGATGTCTTATTCTGACTAAAATACTTATGCTAATTTTTCATTATCCTAAGTTTACCATATAATTGTTACTAGGATTAGCCAAATAAATCAGAAAATGTATCTAATAAAAATATATCTAATAAAATCTTATCTTACTAAAATACTAAAAATATATATAATCAAATCCTATATGATTTTGAACTCAATAACAAAACAAGAAAGAAAATTGCGACGACATCTCTCCTTTAGTTCTAACTTCTAACAGCTAGTTCTCTCAATCCTCCTCCCAACACCTCAAAATTTACACCACCCAGTTGCGTTGTCTAACCCCCTCACCGTAATTACATTCGGATTTCGAAATTTAAGTGAAATAGAGACCAATAAGACAAAATAACAATTTATAATCCCTCATCCAAGAGATGGGGTATTTCGAAACTCAATTCAAAACGTAATTATTCCTGGTCTCACATTCATGTGCGGATATAATTACTTGAGAAATTAACTCACATAATAAATATCAGAGTGCGGAACTAAAATCCCGGCAAATCCCGGGTTACTCATATATATAACATGGGTTTAAAGATTTCCCAAAATGAGGATTACAAATCCAAAATTTAACATTTACATTTTATGTACAAATAGTAATCCCAAAACAAAATAGATAACCAACAACCACTAAAGTCTCAGAGTAATCCTAACTACTCCTGGTTGTTCGCTTCCCTTTCGAGCCACTCGCCCTGTCTGAAAAGGTTAGTCATTTGGAAAGAGTGAGATTCTAAAGAATCCCAGTAGTAACAAATTATTCATACCACACGTAATCATATAGCATGTAAACAAATCATCTCATATCAGCAACACAAATCACACTCCACCCTCATCCCCTTTTACCGCCAGGAAGGCACACCGTCCTAATCCGAACCGTTGTTAGCGACTCAGGGACTATTGGTATGGCAGTGCATATGAATAGCCTTACGGCTCACATATAGCCTTTCGGCTTTCACAATTGGCCCGTCGGCCATCACGAATAGCCTTTCGGCTCACAATTAGCCTTTCGGCCCACATAATCACATATATCACACCCTAACCTCATCTCCTTTTACCGCCGGGAAGGCACACAGCCCTTACCCGAACCGTTGTTAGCGACTTAGGGACTATTGGTATAGCAGTGCTTCCACAATTTCACATAAACACATATCTTGGAGCACACGAAATCATCACAACACAATGATATAGCACACATACAATGTATCACATAAGGTATAAAGCAAGAGTCACTACTTGTATCTTTCCTGACTGGCTCCGGTACCGTAGTCTCACGGGGGCGACAAATGTCAAATCCTACACCAAATTAGGGATAACCAATCAATCTCTTTTCTAAGTTCTTAAATTCATAATACTCTAAGTTGGTTATCATTTAGGACTCTTTAGGTGGCTAAAAGATGCTTAAACATATGCCTAAATGGTTGGAAGAAACTACCCCAAAGACCCCTTTTTTGAAGGCACAACACTTATTTTTGACAGCCTCACTCGAGTGATGAGAGACTTGTGCTCGGGTGAGAAGGGCTCTCACTCAGGAGTGCTTGACAGAGAGCAACCTTCACGGACAGGAAGTGCTCACATCACTCGAGCACCAAGCTCTGCACTCGAGTGATGACCCAATTATGCTCGAGTCCCCGAAAGTGCAACACCACGAGTGGCAACCCGAGAGCACATGCAATCATCAGAAGAACAAGCTCACTCGAGCATGCCTTCAGTGCTCGGGTGAGACGGCCGTGCTTGCGAGTGTCGGAGCACACTCTTGAACAATGGCCAGCGAGTGACAACTCGAGAGCAACCCTAACTCTGGATTCACTCTATCACTCGAGCAAGCCCAAGCTCACTCAAGCATGTTCTTCCCGCACTCAAGAACAAATGAATGCACTCGAGCCTCATTCAAAGAGTCCAAGCCAAACTCAAAGCAGAAAGGAAAAAATACACACAGCACTCGAGCATGATCTTCCTCTGCTCGAGTGTTGTGCTTCAGAGACCAAAAACGCAGAAAATATCAGAAAACACCAGATGGTCAAATTTATACCAAATGGTTCCCAAACTCTACCAAAAGCTCATACATACTTGGCACTAACTAGGAAACACATTGGTAACCTCTCAAACACTTTAAAAACCCTTTCTACCACAATTTATGCCCTTGGGTCTCTATGACACTCATTATCCCAAATCTTATTCAACTTAAATCCAAACTTCAAAACCATATTAACTACTCAAATGGCCTCACAATAGATCATTTCCAACATCAATCACAATGAAATTCATATATCCAAAAATAGGCATAAATTAGGGCAAAATTCCATATTTTACCAAACTTGTCCAAAAAATCACAAGCAATATAGCAAAATGCACCAAATGCCTACCTTTTCACTTTGCCCAAATCCAGAATCTTGATTCTTCAACTTTTAAATTTCGATCCACACACAACCTCCACTATTCAAGATTCTGAAATCACCACAATGAAGCTCTCAATGAGGTGCAAAATATTAGAGAAGAGGTTTTTAGCTTAAGAGGATCATAACTCACCAAGATTCAAGCTTTTCTTCTTCCTCTTCCCTTGCTTGAGCGCCGGAAACAATGGAGATAGGAGAGAGAATATGAGATATGGTGAGATGATGAGGGAGATGATGATGCAATGTCTCTTTTCCCTCCCCAACACACAACCGAAAAGAGAGAGGAGGAAGAGAGAAAAGTGATTATTTGTCCTCTTGTGCCACATCCTACGGCCATCACCATGCCACTTGTCAATATCTTAATCACTTCCACCATGAGCTCACACAATGCCAAAACATAGTATTCCGACCCATATACAATGAACCTCAACTCTTGATCTCTAATACCACACATATTTATACCAAATTCACATTACATTAATCCCAAAAATGCTAATTACACTAATTACAATAATTATCAGAGTCATTAGCCCTAATCACAAATCGAGATATTACACGTTGAAAACTCTAGAGCGACCAAGATATGTTTTATTGTTCTTAACTTTCTTGTCAGATGTTAAATTCCATTTAAACTAGTCTTCTGTTATCTAGCAGTTGCCGCCTCTTTGCTCCATATATCCTTCTGTTCCTATTTCTTCATCGTTTTGTCTGTTCCTCCTTGTTCATCGTTTTCTTTTGTTGTTTGTCTCTTGTTTCGCCAACTCTCTCTCTCTCTCTCTCTCTCTCTCTATCCTATCCTTTTCCCCCCACTGCCTTACTCCCTTTCCACCACCTTTCTCCACCTTCACTGCCTCCTTTCTCTTTCCTCTCTATCCACCAACTTACCCATCCTCCTCTTCAATCCTCTTTGCATATTTGGTTTTTGCCTTTCTCTCCATGCTATTTTGCTCGGCTGGGTTTAGGCCTTTGGTTTTTCTTGTACTGATAGCTATCGTTCTGGTTTCCTTATGCCCCAACTCAAAGATACAACTTCAAAATCATCCATCATTCCCTTCAATAACATAGGATATCCATATTATATCATAATTATCTTCGTTGTCTTAGGATTATAATTTGATCTAGGATTTAGATTTAGATTTAGATTTAGATTTAAATTTAAAAAACATATTAAATTTGATGAGTAAACATTTTAAAATTAATAAAATCATCATTTTAAATATATAAGGTGTTTTATCATATATAAGTGGAATAATAGGTTTTTTGTGATTTATAACTTAAGAAGTAATATCTTTGATATCTATATAAAGCACTAAGGGTATATTTGTCAATATTTAATTAGCTAACATCCTTTTCCCTCCTAAATAAAATAAGAAACTTCTGTTCTCCTTCCCTTTGTTAAACAAAACAAGGCTTAAAAGGAAAAAAGAAAAAATGCAGTACACATCATAGCCTGTTTGGTTCGATTCCATGTGAGAGGATTACATGTAATCATGATGCAAATGATCGATTACAGTATTTGGTTGGTCTTGTAACACCCCAAATTTATATTAACAAAAAATACATTTTAATTATTTAAAAAATTCAATAAAATGGTGAATATTCATGAAATTTGGACCTTATGAATTTTGAAATGTTCATATTTATGATAAAATTGGCAAATTAATTCAAGAAAGGAATTAAATTACAAAGGTGATAGTAAAATCATAATTTTGTGAATTTAGTACAGGATTACTTAGTTTCCAATTAATTGGAGTTGATTTCAGTTAATCAAGAAAAATAAAGGAAAATGTATAATTGGATTATTTTTTATGGAATAAATCAAGAATTGTGAAATTAGAGGGAATTATACATAATTCATTTAATTGAATTATGGAATTATTGAAACACATTTTATTTTTCCTTATCCTTTATAATTTCATGTAGCATGTGAATAATGGATGGGAAAATTGATTAATGAAATTAGATATGCCAAGTGTTATGATCATATGAGGAAGGGACTAAATCTTAATTTATTTCCAAGAGCACATCTCAAAATGTTACATGAATACATTTATGATGACAATGGTGGAGTGTACACTACATGAAGGCATGGACATAGTGATCATGATAAGTGAAGGTAAGGGAATAGCTTGAGTGGAGGGTTGGATGATCTTGAGTGTTTGGTGGAGTATGATGTTAGTCTAATTGGAAGAATGTTTGGTTTAGTTGGAGCATAAGAGGGAGCACGTTTTTGGCCAACCAAGGGAGGAGAAAAAGCTAGTTCAATGTTAAGGGAAACCAAATGGAATAATTATGAAGGAAGCATGGGTGGAGGTATGGTTGGAGACAAGTGTCACCATAACACCCCTTGATGAAATCAATGGTGTAGGATGAATTTAGCAATTTTTATGAAGTATTTTCCTTTCGTTTCCCATTTATATTTCGGAAAACCAAGGAGAGAGGGAGCTTTGAAGAGGTCTTGAGAAATAGAGAGAAGGATGAAGAAGATTAAGGTAAGTGTTGTCTCTTAAAGCCTTTTCTTGTAAACATGCATGAAAAATCCTTCTCTAAACACTGTTTCTTCATGAATACATGATATTTAAAACTCATTCTTCGCTCAAGGAGAAAATAGAGGAGACGTATAGAGTGAGAGGAATCAAGAAGCCTAAGAGGTAACTACACCAAACTCAAATTTATACTTATATGAAGTTGATTTTGAAGTTTGTTGTTAGTTTGGTAATTTTTGGTTGAGTTGTAAATTTGGAAAAGCCCTAATCCTAAGGGGTTATACTGCCCAAATTTCTTTGAATCATGGTTAATAAGTTTTTAAATGAGTTAATAAAGGATTAAAGTGGAAAAGTACAAGTTTTGAAAGCTAAAATATAAAAAGGACAATTTTTCCAGTTTCTTACCAATTTTTGGCCAGCACTATTCTAAGGGGTAGGAGTTGGATTTTCAAGAAATATATGGCTCCATTGGATTCAGTGGGAAAAAATAGGGTGGGTTACAGTTGGTTACTTTTTCAGAAAAGGCCGAAAAAGCATAATTATGAAAATGCCCCTAAAACCTTAAATCAAGGCTGTCAAGGGTATTTTCATAATTTTACAGTGAATTTGGTAATTTTGAGCTTGGAAATGGATTCCTTGGGCAAAAATATGTCAGAATAGACCCAGTCAAAATTTTGAAAAAACGTGCCATTGGGCGGGTATAGTGGGGCGGGGTCGGGGTCGGGGTCCCGGGGGCATTTTGGTAAAATTTCACCATAGAATAATATAACCACAAGAAATGCTATGGAAGAGTCCAAAATGATTCTTCGATAGGTTATGACCTCTTTCTTGTACATTTAATATTTTAGGATCGAGTCGGAAGCTGGAGCGACACGTTTTACGAGGCACACTAAAAAGGGGTTTGACGAACTTCAAGGTAGGGACATTATCCTTCATACATCATGTTATAATTGCGTGATTGTGGATGCCATTGCTTGTAAATGCACTTTATTAATCAACATGATTTGCCTAAAGAGAGGTGGTTAATGCCGGGTGCACTTACAAAGGGAGTTGGTGGAAGTCTAACCGGTGTTGATTGTGGGGCTGAGCCTTACTCATGTATACATGACAATGACATGTTTCTATTGTTCATTAATTAGGCATACCTTGGCGCATTTCATATTTACTTTTCGTTTTTTTTATGAACGATAACATGTTTCTACTAGGATTCTTCAGAATCTCACCCTATTTTTAAATAAACATCTCAGCAAGTGCTAGTGGATCGAAAGGTCAAAGGCGTAAACGCCAAGAAATGATTGACATGTGTCTTGAGGCAAGGTCAAGGCCGGTGGTTATAATTAGTTTATGTTTAAGATATTTTGGGAAATCCTGTAAACGTTAGAATTATCGTTAGATTTCTGTATTTTTCGTATTTTTTTTACGAACGACGTTGGGATTGTAAACGAATACTTTTATCAGTATAATTGTACTTTTCTGTATTCTCACGGAATCTTATCTTCATTACTCTTCGATTATCAAAATGGAAACGGGTGTTGACAGGTCTAATGTAATGTAAAGATGATTACATTTTGTAATCATGATTACATCATTTAAAGTAATCAAGATTACACTGTTAGGATTGATGAATGAGAATGCATGCATCCTGTAATTAAGTGACAAAGACACCATTGCCATTATAATTTTTTAATTTGACCAAAGTGCCTACTCATAAATGTTGTTAGATATTATGGGGAAAATCGCTCAAAAATACCATTAGGTCAAATTAATTGCTGAATGCTACCATGGAAGATTAGTTATACTTTAACGGAAAATATGTTATACACAATGAAAGATATTCTGCACATAACGGAAGATGATTTGTACATTTATATGGAAGATTTGTGCACATACGGAAGAGTATTTGCAAACAACGGAAGTTTTTTTGCACACACGGAAGATGACTTGCACGCTTGGTAGCATTCAGCAATTAAGTTGCCAAAAAAGTATTCATTCCCAATTTTCCCAATATTAAATAATTACCACCATTCAATATTTTAAAAAATTAATTAATTATATAAAAATAAAAATATTCCCCGCTAACAAATAAAAAATTATATTTCATCATTAAAAATATTAAAATATCTCATTAAATAATATTCTCACCATTAAATATTAAAACTTTATTATGATCCTAACACATACATTACACAAATTAGAAAAATATTACTTTGAACCCAACATGTACATTATACATATATGTGTAATTAGGGGTAATTCTGTCTCTTGTTATATTATTTCTATTCATTCTCATTTTTTATGTAATCCAACCAAATATTTTTATGCATATATATCATCTTTCCTTAATGATGAATTAAATAAATTCATGTAATCATGATTACATTACATTACATTCCATTACATTATTTCTGATTTTGTGAGCCAAACGGGCACTTAGTTTATAAAATATATTCTAAAAACTTTGACGTGGATTCTTTAAAAAATCTGCCATGACAATCTTCTTAAAATTAAGCTTTGACAAACTTTAAAGATTTTAGAACACAATTTTTTGGTCAAATAAAAAAAGAGGAATCCCCGACATAAACACCTCCATCGGTTAGTGTTTCACCTGTTTCCGTAGAATCACTCTCTTGTTATCCTCTCAAGTTGAATTTTGCTTTGTCCCAGTGAAATTCATCCTATTCAGATCACAAGAACCGAATAAAAAAAGAAGAAGCGTATTTTCGATGAGATAGAATTCGGGCCACTCTAAGTTTGACGATCGGGCCAAAGTTAAAGCCCATAAGTAGCCAGAAAACTTAGAGCCCGTTTGGTTCAACCCCATTGCATGCCTGCAATAGTAATTATGATTGCATTACCAAGAGAAGAGTGTTTGGTTGCTCTTTAGCATGGTAAAAGGGTTTACCATGGTAATGATGATTACCAAAAAATTGGTAATCCTCATTCATACCTCCCCCTATGAATCCTCATTACAATCCCATTGCATGGTCTAAAAAGTCCAATATACCCTTTAGTTTCCCATGTTTTTGTTTTACTTATCTCATTTCACTTGCCGCATCACGTCACCACCACAACCTCTTCTTCTTCCACCGCCATCACCTCCACCCTCTGCCGCCACCACTACCTCCTCCACCGCCGTCACCTCCACCCACAGCCGCCAGCACCCCCGACCCCGCCACAGGCCCTCCTCCCACCGCCGCCGCCTCCTCCTCCGCTGCCACCCTCACCCTTACCGCCCGCCGCCACCACCTTTGCCGCTGCCATCGGCCCACCGCCCAACACCACCTCTTCCACACCCCACCACCACCACCTCCTCCTCCGCCGCCACCCTCACCCCCGCTGCCGCCATCGGCCCATCGCCCACCACCACCTCCTCCACCCCCCGCCGTCCACCACCACTGTCAGAGCAAGCGTTTCACCCAAGAGAGGGTGAATTGGGTAAAACTAAAAATTTCGTTGCAAATATAAAACTTGACGGTGAAATTAAAACAGTAAAGAGTAAGGAGAAATATCACCGAAGTGTATACCGGGAATTATACTGGTTCGATCACAACTACTTTAACCTACGTCCAGTCCTCAGAACTTCTCTGAGAGTTTCACTATGACTTCCAAGATTCAGTGGGTTCTTGGCACCTTAGTACAAGCAAGTTCCTTCACCTGGACACTCGCTCCCCCTTACAAGTTGTAATCCAATCCCAACTCAAGGTTCCACAACCTTCAGTTATCTCAATAACAAATATTGAGTTTGAATAAAATATCTCTCTCTCAGAGTGAATAAGAATCACTGAAGTGCAGAATTACTAAAATGAGTAAAACAGAGTAATAAACTTGATGATACGTTCGTGTGTGTTCTTGTTGTTTTTTTTTCTATTTGGATGTTCCCATTTATATAGATATGTTGGTGATGACCGTTGGAACATTTTCTTCTCGTCCGTTTGAGAGTGCGCAGCCACTGTTGACTTTTCCAGTATTTGAAAAATATCCGTTGGCGGTAGGTGGCATTTGAACTTCACATTTGACTTTCCTTATTTGATAAGATTTCTTCATTGTTTATCTGTAAATATGTTAGGAATACTAATACAATGAAAGGTTAATTATATAGGAAACAAATCAATGAACGTTTGAATGATTTCTAAGTTTCTAGGTTTACATACTCGAGTATTCATTAAAGTTTACTCGAGTATCATCAGGAAAACTTTGATGAACTGCAAGTCAATAAACAAATATAAGATTACTCGGGTAGTGCATGGAATAAACAAAATATCAAACCTTTGGAAATGCATGTTTACTCGGGTACCTACTCGAGTAATACACTCTTTTATTCATAGGTTACTCGGGTACCAACTCGAGTAAACCTTTAAATAAACTTTTGGTTACTCGATGCTTTACTCCAGTAATGTTGGCAGGATCTCAAGGCCGAGAGCACTTCAAGTTTGATTACCTTGTTACTCGAGTACATACTCGAGTAAACATAAATTTTCTGCATGGCTTACTCGGGTAATGACTTGAGGTTTTTCTTCAAAAATAACTTTGGATACTAGAGTAATTTAAATGTGTCATTGAATACCTGCATACTTGAGTAGTGCCTCGAGTGAAGTGTAATAAAAATAGATCAAGTTATTCAAGTACTACCTTCAGGTTTTTGCTTACCACAGTAAGTTACTCGAGTAGCTCCTCGAGTAACGTTGGCAGGGTTGAAAATGCCGAGAGCAACATATTTCTTGAAACAGGGGACTCGAGTACATACTCGAGTATCATTGGCAAGCCGAGAGCAACTGGAAGACTTTTACATGGTTACTCGAGTACCTACTCGAGTAACGTTGTTAGGCCGAGAGCAACTCCAAGTGAATTACCTGGTTACTCGAGTAGCTACTCGAGTAACATTGGCAGGCCGAGAGTAACATGAAATCATTTACACTATTACTCGAGTAATGTTGGCAGGTTACTCGAAAGTGTCTTTGATTACTTCAAGTTTCTGTTCCTTTACTCGAGTACATACTCGAGTAATGCCTTAGAAAACTTGCTTCTGATCAAGTTTCTCAGCTTTTTCTCTTGGCCTTTCTTCATTACTCTCATGCTTACTTCAAGTGATGCTTTTACCTATTATTACTTTGTTTAAACTTATTTATTAATCAAATCTTTTTCATAATATTCTTTGTTATCATCAAAACATGAGATCTAACAACCACCACCTCCTCCACCCCCCGCCGTCCATTGCCACCACCACCACCTTCTCCTCCTCTTCCGCCGCCCCCGACCCCGCCACCCCCACCACGTTCTCCTCTACCCCCGCCGCCGCCACCACCAACTCTTCCGCCTCCGTCACCCCCGGCCCACCGCCACCACCTCCTCCTCTACCCCCCGCCGCTGCCCCCACCACCTCCTCCATCCCCGTCGTCGCCGACTTGTAACTATTTTTTCTACAAAGATTATATTAAGGGGTAAAATAGACTTTATGTAATATATTAATTTTAAATAATTGTTAAAATATTAACTCATTGCACGTTGCTTAAAAATCAAACCAAACACTACCTATGTAATTAATATTGCATTGCATTACCATTGCACTGGTGTAATGAGATCGAACCAAACGGGCCCTTAGTGTTTGTTTGGAATAATTTATTTTTGGACAATAAGTATTTATAAATTGGGATTTACGGTATGTGGAAGGAGTTTTATCTCAATTTAGTTAATAAGTGTTTATTGACCCCCAATAAACAATACCAAACACACACTTATATGACTCGCCTCAGAAGCGGGAAAACCCTAACGGCGACCTCATCCTTCTATAAATAACGAGGGTTACTGCAATACTCTGCAGCCGCTAAGATCTTCGCGTCATTTGTCTTTCTCCCTCTGTGATTTTCGATCCCTCTTAACATCTCTTCTAAGTCTTAGGGCGACGATTCTGTTGATCTGCCCTTCCGATTTCAGAAACAACCTTTTTACATTTTCTTGTTCTTTGCATTTGTGAAGAATTTGTGGGGTGAAATGCTGTATTGAATCTGTGTACAATAAGCCGATGCTCTGGATTATAAGCAATGAAGGAAGCATGGTAGTGTGCACAGAAATTGAATTATCTTGGGTCCACATGTCTGCTCTCTCTGATCCCTGATTTGAGGGCCTGGTTGCGACCCACATTCCCCAATTTTGTAGTTCTTTGTTATCTTCGAATTAATCAAATCGTCAAGTGTTCATAGTTTTAAGAGAGGGGGAATGTCTTCGGATGATTTCGTAAATGAACTTAGAATCAATTGATCTAGAAAGTCATGTGTTTGTTTTTTTGTTTGAACATTACTCTTCTGGAAATCACTTTTGCCGTAAATGCAATCCAAAGAGCGGGTTACTGGTATTCTTTGTTGCAGTGTAGAAGAAGTCTTCATATTTAGAATGTCAAAATGTTTTCAATTGCGAGGGTGGTTCTTGTTTATTCGTCATCTACGAATTGAAAGATTTGTTTTTTTCGGCTTTCAAAATATAATGTCATGATTTGAAAAATTCGATGCAGATGGAATTGGAAAGGGAAAGATTTGCGGGTCTCACAGATCAAGGCATCTTTATTCTTCCAAGCTCCATGAGTACAAAGTGCTTCGAGTACGTGAAGCAAAAAGCAAAAGATAAAACTGAAGAACACGCAATCACACTGATTATTTTGGCGGACGGAACACTAGTAATGGATGATAAATACTGACTATTTTCTAGTACAAAGCATGCGTTCTTGCCTCCTTATTCCAATCCATTTCTCTTCTTATATTGAGTGGCAAATTCGTATATGTTGTGAGGGTGAGGCAGGGACTTAGCCACACTCTGGCTTTCCACGCACCTCTTGGCCCAAGCCACAAGCTTTGGACACTCTGCTTCTATATTTAAATCCCCAAAGGTCTCGTAGGTGTAGAACCAGCTGGTGAATGGAACTAGAGCCACGTCCACATAACCTAGCTTCTCCCCTCCAAAATAAGCCTTCTCCCCAAGCTCTCCTTCCAGTCTCTTCAGGCACTCCGTGAACTCTTTCTTCCCTTCTTCTTGCTTCTGTTTGGAGTACACCTATATGGATATACTTACGTTCTTGTCGATGTAATCGCCCCAAAACCTGGCTTGGGATCTCTGGTAAGGATCAGAGGGAAGAAGAGGCTCATGGTTCCAGGTCTCATCAATGTATTGAACAATATTCAGGGACTCACAGATGGGTTTTCCATTGTGAATCAGAACCGGGATCTTTTTGTGAACTGGGTTCTTCTCCAGAAGCAGAGAGCTTTTGGCTTGCAGATCTTCTTGCTTGCACTCGTATGCAATGCCCTTCTCTGCCAAAGCAATCTTCACCCTCATTGCATAAGAGCTTGGCCAGAAATCCAACAAAACCACATTGTCCTGCTCCTGATGATGAGCCATTAGCCTTAGGAACGGAATGTGCGGATAAATAAACTGTACAATGATTGATTCAATTATCTGATTCTGTAAGTGCCTGTGTGTTGAGAGATATTTATAGTGTGTAAGATTGACAAGCTTGAGCTGTTGTGGATTAGCAACGATGATGTCATTGCTCATGTTGGATTTGAGATCCTTGTTCTCCAAGTTGAGCATAGCTTTGAATTCAAAGTATTACCCCGCTGATTTTTTTTACATTATCTAATACTATCTACTTTGCAGAAAATAGCCAATAATATTTCACTTATTTTAATAGAGAGCGAGTTCTATACGCAAAATCATCCCAGTGTGGAAATAGATGTTAGGGAGAATCACTCTTAGATCCCAAATAAGTAACATCTTATCATAAAGGTTTCTATTTATAACTCTTTTGCATGTATTAACAACCTGTTAAGTGTGTTTTACAACTTCGAGGGATTTTTTTAATAATATGTTCCTTACTTGGGACTTAAGAGTGATTCTCCCTAGATGTTATCTTTTTCGTACCATCGTGGATACGGCACATTTTTTTGGGTTAAGTGTTGGTATTTGAAAAATCGACGACGGTATAATTACTAATTAAAAGTACTATCTTTAGTTTTTAATATAAGAGAGAATCCCTTAAAAGTAACTTGAAAATTAGGAACTGACATATGAGTTTTTTTTATCAAAAGTTGATTAGAAAATGTCAAAATCTGATAAAGAATTCCCAACCTTAGATGATTTCGGGACTTAAACAAAATCAAACTTTCCAAAATCATGGCTTAAAAACTTTTACAAAATCTGTCAATGACGGTCTCATATTCACATTTCAATATTAAATAGCCTGTATAGGTTGATTTCATTCACAACTATCAGAGTATAATACAAATTCCCGATACACTCAGTTCCATTCATTAATAAAGGTTTTACAAAGGCACAAAACCCACAATTCATTACCCTTAACTTGGGGATTACACAAAACTATACCACCAATTCCAATATATACAATTGTTTCCCAAAAACATCCAAATGATATACATGATAACTAATAACTCAAAATATACTTCTAAATCGGAGCTCTAACTACTCTTCGTCAACCGCTTTCCCTTCGATCCTTCTGCCCCATCTAAAACATGGTTTTTGGGAGAGTAAGATTCTAAGGAATCCCCGTAGTGTCAAATCAATCATAGTATGTACAACAATAAGGCATGAAATTAAATCATTATCCACATAAAGCAACTCAACCGCAATTACAATGACAATGGCTAGTATGACACATGTCATCCCTTACGATTACTCATATTGCATTACATCACAACAATCCACATAATATATTTCAACACAGCTGAGATTCATATAAAGCATTTCATAACGCATGTCACACTGGCAAGATACACACAGCCCACGGCTGGATTCACAAACGCCGCCCCACGAGTCGGATTCACAAAGATCCATGTCGATTATGACAGCAGTTCAACGGCCGACCTAGAGATGACCAGCGTCAATCCCTATACGGTTTACGCTAAAGTACTCACGCCGTAATGGACCATGGCACACAGTTCACAAAGTTCAATGATAAGTTATGCATATCAAAACATCATACACAATATGAGAAAAGAGTCATTACCTTGGTCCTTCCGGATGTGTCCTAGCGTTGGTCTCTCTCATGTAGAGCAAATGTCAAATCCTAGAATCATAATTAAGGATGAAGAATTATACTCTATTCCAAGACTTAATTTACTTCATGACACTTAAATTTGGTTATCATAATTGACCCTTAAGAGGCCACAAATGCCTCTAATAAAAGCCATAAAAGGTTGGGAAACAATAGGTTAGAGATCTCCTTTCGAAAACTCAAAGTGCTGGAACACAGGGGTTGGCCGCGGCCAGCCCTTCCTTGGGTCGCAGCCAAAATATGGTCATAAGGTCACTGGCTGCAGCCATCCACCAATAGGCCGCGGCCAGAATCAGGTCAGAAAGGTTTGGGCCGCTGCCAGCCACCTTGGGCCGCGGCCAAGAAATTCCCTGATTCTTGGCTGAACTTCCAAAATTCATAACTAATTCTAGAAAAATATAAACGAGGTGATTCTAAAGCAAAATGAAAGGTATTTACGTCCTCTGTCTAAGAAAAATATGGATCATTACTTCAAATTATCACACAAATACAGAATCACCAAAAACTCAACACTACTCCAAAACAGAGTTCTGTTTCCATCCCAATATTTGGACAGTCATTTCTCCCAGAATACTAAACGAAATGACACAAAATATATATCCATTTTGAAGCTTGAGATGTGAAATTTAAGATTGGAAATTTTCAGAATTTTCTAACACCATTTGATAATTCAAAACGCTCGTTCAAACTGACTGCCCAGACAGAGTTTACACAAGACAGATTTTCCAATTTTCTACCAAAGTGTCCAATGGCTCCAAAATTAACAATCAAGCCTATTTTCACATGAATTTTCACAAGGAACACAATGGCAACCTCAAAATGACCAAAATCACAACCCAATTACATGCCTTATTTTTGCCCAACGCACAAAACCAACACAAAGTTCCCAAACTTCACCTTTAAGCTTCAATTCAATTCAATTCATTCAAAACACTAAACAAGGCACTAATTCCATGACAACAACATGTTATACTCCCCAAGACCCTAAATCACGAAAATTAGGGCTAAAATTCTAGAAATTCAAGGCCTAACCAATGGCCACAAAATTTATATAAAAATGAAGCTTTCACTCACCTCAACAACTTTTCCAAAGAAGTTTCTTGGTTCTCCAACTTCTAGATTTCCTTATGGCCATAAAACACCACCAATGGCAAATCTAAAATCATGAAAGTAAAACTCTCAACCCAAGGAACAACTTTATAGAAGGGAGTTTTACCATTAGAGGCTATTAAGAAGGTCAAAAACTCACCTTTTTCACAAAGCATTTCCTCCCTTCTTGGTTGCCATGGCTGAATAAAAGAGAGAGAAGGAAGAGAGTGATGAGAGTGTGAAATGATGAAGAATGACAGAAAAATCTGCCCCCATACCTATGTCAATTCGCATAAGAGAGAGGGAGAGGGAGAGAAAACAATAAAATAAGGCCATTTGACTTTTCCAACACCCTTTCTCATCTTAACCACTTGCCACATGTCTCCACCTCATTGGCTCTCATAAAGTAAGTAACCAAATTAGTTACTTTAATTCCTCCATTAGCCATTTAGTTACATATCTTATTTCTCCTTAGTTAGTAATTAATTTCTTCCATTAATTACTACTTTATGGCTATTCTTTTAATTTCTCAATAATTATGGCATATTAATTAATATTGCCACCAAAACACATAATTATTCCACTTTAATTTGATAATTATCCTCAATAATTATCATTATCCCTTAATTGAAATTTGGGGCGTTACAATGTGCATTAGCAATCTCAGTATCAATCTCCTCCCCAAATAGTTTCTTGCATTGTGCCACCCAAATATCCCAGCAAATATATCCAAACAAAGTGGCCCATGGTATTTTCCTAGTGAAATCCCCACCCGCTTCCTGTGTAAGATTCCAATATAGCCATTGCGTGCCTTGGAGGGATGTAAATTTTTCCCACAAGGTCGGAGTGATTACAAAAATCCATCTTTCTCTAGCATTGCTACAGTCCCTCAGATAAGCTTCAATTTTCAGTTGGATTTTTTATTAGTATGGATCTTCTGTTAATAGGAGGGAGCATCTGCTAACCAAATTCCATCTCGATCATCTTTACCACAGAAATATCAGTGCCTTTTTTAAAAAGTGTTGTATCCTTTGAAGGTGTGTGTTGATGGTTAAAATAATTTGGAGAATGTACTGTAGAGCACTAAGGGTCCATTTGATTTGATCCTATTACACCCTACAGTGCAATGCGATGCAATGATAATGCAATGTAATATTAATTACAGGGATAGTGTTTGGTTTGATTTTTAAGCAAGGTGGAATAAGTTATTTTTTAATAATTATTTATAATCTTTGTAGAAAAAATAGTTAAAAGCTATTGTATTGCCTTATAATAACCATTACGCTATCTTGCTGAAGATCATCTGATGTCGATGGTTATGGGTGTTTAGCTGACAGTAACAGTTATATGATGGTGGCGGCAATGGGGTGGCGTTGACGGTGGTAGTAGAGGAGGAGGTAGTGGTGGCGATGATAGCAACAGTAGAGGCGACGGTGGAGGGGGGGTTAGCGGCGACACTAGAGGCAATAGTGGAGGTGGAGGAGGAGGTAGTGGGCTAGTGGCGGTGATGACAATCGAGGAGGAAGAGGTAATGACGATGAGGGTGGAGGTGATGACAACAACAATGGAGGAGGAGGAGGAGGAGGTAGTGGTAGAGGTGACAATGGTGGCTTGGGGTAGCGACGACGAAAGTGGAGGAGGTAATGGCGGTGGCCACAATGGTAGAGGTGACGGCGGTGGCTTGGGGTGACGATGACGAAAGTGGAGGAGGAGGAGGTAGTGGCGGCAACCACAATGGTGGAGGCGACGGCGGCAAGGGGTTTCAACGACAGTGGTGGAGGAGAAGGAGATAGTGGCGGTGGTGGTTGTGGTATGGTGTGATAGGTGAAATAAGACAAGTGAAATAAAGACAAATGAAATTAAAGGGTAAATTGGACTTTTTCAATTATGCAATGGTGTGGTAAAGAGTATTCATAGGGGGAGAGGTATGAATAAGGATTACAAATTTTTGGGTAATCATCATTACCATGGTAAACCCTATTACCATGCTAAAGAGCAACCAAACACTCTTATCTTAATAATACAATTATAATTATCATTGCAAGCATGCAAAATGGTTGAACCAAACAGCCTTGAGATTTTTGAATATGTATATCATGACAAGAAAGTCTGGCCAAAGATGTATACAAATCCTTTCAAGGAGAAGGTTGAAAGTTCAATCCTAAATGAAAAGGAATAAACATATAAATTATAAAAAATGGGATTCATGTCTTTTATTTCAAACAATTTATAAAATGTAAATTAAATTGAATAACAAACAAAAAGAAATGAACTTCATTTTTGTCTCTGATTTTTGAAAAAATTGGGGATATCATGCTTAGCGGGCGAAATAGTCCATCCACTTCTTGTTGTCGGCCTGAAACATGCCCAAGTGTTGAGATGCAGGCTGTTATATAGGTTAAGGCCTTTTAAGAATTGGACTGAAATGTCAAATTTAAAACAATAATCTTATGTGATAAAAAATAATAAAACAACGGATTTTTCATTGAAAATGTTTGGATCCACTCTGATAAAATAGAAGAATATACATATGCGTGCCCCCGCGTCCATATGTTCAACAGTTGAAGGGTAGAACAAGCTCACCAAAGGGAACGAATGGGATCCCCGAACAAACTATAAAGTCGTGGGTGGTTCTTGTTCTTTTCGATATAGATGGTATTGGAAAGGGAGAGATTTGACGGTGTTACAGATCAAGGCATCTTTATTCTTCCACGCTCCAAGAATACAAAGGGCTTCGAGTACGTGAAGCAAAAAGCAAAAAATAAAACTGAAGAACACGCATTCACACCGATTATTTTGGCGGACGGAACACTAGTAATGGATGACAAATACTGACTATTTTTCAAATACAAAACATGCCTTTTTGTCTCCTTATTCCAACCCATTTCTCTTCCTATATTGAATGGCAAATTCGTATATGTTGTGAGGGTGAGGCAGGGACTTAGCCACACTCTGGCTTTCCATGCACCTCTTGGCCCAAGCCACAAGCTTTGGAAACTCTGCTTCTATATTTAAATCCCCAAATGTTTCGTAGGTGTAGAACCAGCTGGTGAATGGAACTAGAGCCACGTCCACATAACCTAGCTTCTCCCCTCCAAAATAAGCCTTCTCCCCAAGCTCTCCTTCCAGCCTCTTCAGGCCCTCTCTGAACTCTTGCTTCCCTTCTCGCTCTTTCCCTTTCATTTTCCACAACTTATGTCTTATGCTGTATACCTGCGTTATTCAAAATCCACCTAATTGATTATGCCTGTCTTATGTCTGTCTGTTTGCTTCTGATAGGTGCGAAAGACCCATTTAACTCAAGACTATGGGAAAGATCTTATAGTGTGAAGTGTAATATGCCACTGATGCAAACATTAAATGGTGTTTGAAAGACTAAAACATAGTGGGAGTACAGCTATATGGATATACTTACATTCTTGTCGATGTAATCGCCCCAAAACCTGGCTTGGGATCTCTGGTAAGGATCAGAGGGAAGAAGAAGAGGCTCATGGTTCCAGGTCTCATCAATGTATTGAACAATATTCAGGGACTCACAGATGGGTTTTCCATTGTGAATCAGAACCGGGATCTTCTTGTGAACTGGGTTCTTCTCCAGAAGCAGAGAGCTTTTGGCTTGCAGGTCTTCTTGCTTGCACTCGTATGCAATGCCCTTCTCTTCCAAAGCAATCTTCACCCTCATTGCATAAGAGCTTGGCCAGAAATCCAACAGGATGAGCCATTTGTCTTACTGTAAATGATTGATTCAATTATCTGATTCTGCAAGTGCCCATGTGTGTGAGTGAGAGCTATTTATAGTGTGCGAGATTGGCAACGATGATGTTATTGTTCATGTTGAATTTGAGTTCCGTGTTCTCTAAGTTGCGCATGGCTTTGAATTATAAATTTGAACCAGCTGAATTTTCTTACATCATGTAATATCTACTTTGCAGAAAAAAGCCAGTAATATTTCCCTTTTTTTAATAGAGGGCAAGTTTGACCCGGCTTGTTATGCGTAATAGTGGGATTAGTTGCATTTTATTTTAAACAAATAATAAAATGTAAATTAAATTGAATAACAAAAAAAAAACTTCATGAAATTGTTTTTTTTTCCTTTTAATTTTGGAAAAATTGGGGAAAATCATACCTATCATGCCAAATAGTCCACTGCCTTCTTATTTTGAGCCTTAATAAACATGCCCAAGTGTTAAGATGCCCGCTGTTTGTATAGGTTAAGGCCTTTCAAGAATTGGCTGGACCGAATTTAAAACAACATTTTTTTGTCACAAAAAAACTGCGGAATTTTTTATTGAAAAAGCTTGGATCATCTTTTATCAAATAGAGGAATAAACAAAAAAATAAACATGGATTTGAATCCTCTTCCTTTTCCTTCGATTCGCTCCCATCCTTTTTTTTCTTGAAATGCACTATTTTGGTGTAAAATATATAAGCTTCTCACTTTTTTTTTTAAAGACAATATTAACCATCATGAAGTATATTTTAAGTACAAGTCAGTACTCTGCAATAATTTTTCAGTATTATCCTGTATCCTGAACTAAGTTTTTAGGATCTTGAAAAAATATTTTAGGGAACTAGATGGTACTGATAAATTTTTTATGATGGTCAATATTATTTTTCAAAAATATAAAATAAAATAAGGAGCTTATATATTTTACATCAAAACAGTACAATTTAAGAGAAAATGACCGAAGCAAACCGGAAGGGAAATGGAGAGGATCCATCGGGACCTGATCTTCATTTTGCCTTTCCCCTTACGTTACAATACAATCCACACTTTCATTTATTTTATTTTATTAAGCATAGCCCAATTTTCAAACCCCATGGTAATACTTCTTAGGATCCTTTTTATAAATAAATTTTTTTTTTAGTTGGTTCTTTTTATAATCAACTTTATTCTTTTATCTCAAAATTTAAACTATTTTTTCTTTTTTTATTCTTATTAAATACACATATTTATATTATTTACCCTCATTCACTATTAACTCTCTTTCATTTACTTATTTCTTATACATTCTCTCTTATATTTTATATCCATTCTCTCTCTTACGGTCTTTTCATAAATAAGGGTATATTTAAAAAAAATATAATAATTTTTTATACATTTATTATTTTTAACTAATTTTAACTATCAATTTATTTCGTGCGATTAAAATAAAAATTATTTATAAAAAGAACAGGACGGAGTATTTTATATTGCCATCATCATCATGAACACCCCCAATTAGTCATTTAACCAATAGTATTTATATTTATTTTTTTATATTTTTATTTTAAAATTAATTAACATGATGTGAATGGAGACATGTACATAATTTATCACATATAATAACTGCTGTTCATATACGGAGCCACCCCTTTCAATTTCATGCATCGTGGCCGGTACGTGGCTATGTAAAATTTAGAACTCATTAATGACCACTTACTGATATACCAGTCTGAT
This sequence comes from Inga oerstediana, assembly GCA_963210345.1. Taxonomy (NCBI): domain Eukaryota; kingdom Viridiplantae; phylum Streptophyta; class Magnoliopsida; order Fabales; family Fabaceae; genus Inga; species Inga oerstediana. The sequence goes on along the minus strand of OY723405.1, from coordinate 11,176,836 downwards.
CCTATTTATAAGTTTTTTTTGATTAATTCTCACATATTAAAGAGAGTTGGTTAACGATTAACTATGGGCTAAATTTTTAATTTTGCCTTTATCTATGATTGGTTCTAAAAGTCAACATGAATAAATTCTTTTTTTTATTGGAATTAATAGGGGTAAAAAAATACAAAATGCATTATTACTCTAAAACTGAACTTATAAATAAGATCAAATTTTTTATTCAAAAATGACTTATAAATAAGATCAGAGTGATATTCATATAAGGATGTGCACGTGTTGCCAACACAAAATATATAAAGGAGTTCTCCATTATTATCTGCTTCCATACTTTGCATTAAAAATTGCACAAACACCCTAGTCTCTTTGCTATCTTATTCTCTATAACATTAAAGATTATAACGACATAAGTTTTTTTGGTGAGTAATTTCTTCTTCAATAACTCATTATTATACAGCATACGAATTCATCATTTGTTTCGTTAGTGATAGATTAACATTAAAAAATGTAGTTCATAACAAAATCTCAAGAGTCCAAATAATTAGATAACATTTCTTCACGATATAAAAAAAAAAAAAATCAATTATAGTGTGAGATTTGATTATCATTTTGATTATAAATGTACGAGATAAATAACTAATTTATGAATATTAACAAATAGTCAGTCATATATGAAAAAAAATACTGCCTCTTAAGTATTTGCAATGAAAAAAATACCCCATATGAAAGGCTACTTAACGTGTGTAATCAAATAAGGATGGCCATGAAAGAACTTTAAAAAGCTAAGAGACATAATACGTTTTAATATCAAAGTAAATTTTGCAATGAAATATTAGCTCCTACATTTGGATAAAAGTTTTGATATGGCATTGACACGCACGTATACTCCAAATCTGTTAATAGGGAACATTTTTTTTTTTACCTGAATTAATAATGAACATGAAAACTATGTTCTTTTATTCAATACCGAAGAAAATATTACAATACAGTGTTTCACTAATCCAATGAATCAACCAGACTTGTATATTTGGCCAAGAAAAAAAAAAACCAGACTTGCATATATACAATCCAAAACTCTACACAACTACCTACACACTAAGACACACAAACTGGGCCCTTATACTTAAGCCAGGCCCAATACTAGTTCCGTTACAACTTTCTACAGATGGATGAAATAATTTGCAGTGTGCTACCCCTCATCGTTGGATTTAACTGGCAAAGAGGTCGGACATTCTCACAAAAAAAAGGGGGTTCGATCCTGAAGTTGGTCGAGGTGTTGGGGGAGGCATCCTAGCTCCTGGGTGTCTAGATAAACGTCTGAGAGTAATTGACGGCTCGCCCTGTCCAACATTGATAAGACCTAGGATCATGGGACTCTTGGATTGTGGGTGAGCGCAACCCCATTCCTAAAATTTATGTATAAAAAAAAAAATGCAATGCGTGCTGCAGAGCACTGAGATTTTTGAATATGTTCTTCATCACGAGAAAGTATCCAGTGATTGGATGCCACAGCGGTATAAAAATCCTTTTAAAAAGGAGAAGGTTGAAAATTCAATCCTAAATGAAAAAGATTAAAAAATGAAATTCATGTATTTTATTTTAAACAAATGATAAAATGTAAATTAAATTGAATAACAACCAAAAAGAAATAAACTTCATGAAATTGTTTTTTTTCCCCCTTTGAATTTTTGTGAAAACTAGGGAAAATCATGCCTAGCATGCCAAATAATCCCCCGCCTTCTTGTTTTGGGCCTTAAACATGCCCAAGTGCAGGCTATTTATATAGGTTAAGGCCTTTCAAGAATTGGTCTGATGGGCCAAATTTGAAACAATGAATGTTTTTGTCACAAAAAACCCAGGATTTTTAATTGAAAAAGTTTTGGATCAGCTTTGATGAAATAGAAGACTAAACATACCCCTCGTGCATGTGTTCAGCGGTTGAAGGGCTGAATAAACTCACTAAATGTACTGAGTTCGATCCTTGAGGCCGTCGTTGACCTAAGTAAAGCACGGGATTTAGAGTTAATTCCTATGCGATTGATCCTCCACCCTAATCAATGACTTTGGTACACTAAGGTTACGTACTCAAAGGGTAGTGTATGACTGTTAGTCGACTGAATCTTGTGTGATGGGGTAGACATCCTGCCTCTAGTTTATGGGTGGGTCCAGTCCCATGCATAAAATTTTATTTGAAAAAATAAATAAATATGATTGGAGGAGTTAGAGAAGTAGGGGTAAACATGAGATAGGGAGGTTGGCGGGAAAAAAGAAGAAGCATGCAATAGGGAGAATTGTTGTTGGCTAAAGTGTTAGCAGGGTAGAAAATCAAAAAGGTTGGGGCTTCTCTCTCAGCAAAATAGCGATGGCGTCAGACAAAACTACATAGGGCTTTGATTCACGTAAGAGAACTGTCATCGAATCAGAAAAGAGCTCTCTGAGATCGCTGCTGGTTGTGCCTTTTCTGAGCCTGTCGGTGTCAGATCGGAGAAGGCGGATCTGATTCTTCAATCTGACCGTTAGAGAAGAGCGAATCGCATCCTTGCTGTCGTAAAACGCTCATGCTCGGAATCTGCTTTGCATTTTGTAGTGCTATCAACATCTGAAACTTCTGGGCCAAACGAAGAGCACTCTGCGTTTTCTGCACCAGAAGAGTGATAGTGTATCTTTGTCAGAAGCCGAGTCCTGTGAGAGGAGAGTCACGGCGAGACCGAGAAGGGAATTCTGAGATCGCTGCTGTTTGTGCATTTTCTGAGCCTGTCGGTGTCAGATCGGAGAAGGCGGATCTGATTCTTCAATCTGACCGTTAGAGGTAAGTAAAAAAAAAAAATTCTTTTTTTTTTCTTTTTCTGTTTTTCTCTCTCTCTCGTTTTTTGTTTTTTTTTTGGTTTTTTGTTTTTGTTTTTTGTTTTTTTGTTTTTTTTGTTTTTTTTGTTTTTGTTTTTGTTTTTTTTTATACTTGTGCAAGATTGTATTTTTTCATTGTCTGGACGGCTTTGGAGTTGCTAGACATGATTGAGCGTGAGAGGGATCGTAGTCCTGAAAGAATGGTTTCGGTGCCAATGATGAAGAAGAGTGATGCCTTGGAGCGTAATTCAAAGAAAATTCGAGATGATGATGAAGAGTTCACAGGTAAGCAATCATTAGCCCCACGAGTTGAGGACTGGATGAGGGATGAGAATATTGAAGAGGAAACAATTATACCAGAAGCACCAAAAAGATCATATAAGGAGGCATGTGTCGATGATCAGACAAGGGAGGAATGTTCAGATGAAGAAGAAGAATGGTGGAAAGGAGACGGATGGAAATCCAGAATTGAGGTGGAGATAACAAAGAAGGGTCCAAATATCATTGTGTCTCCGGAGTTTCGAATGAAGCTAGCACGGAAATGGTCTACGTCGTTGTTCGTTAGATTACTTGGCAGAATGGTGCGGGAGGATCAATTGGGTCGAAAATTGCAACAGTTATGGGGACGTAGAGGCCAGGTTGAAACTATTGAGATAGGCTCTGGGTATTTTCTGGTTCGTATAAGCAGTAAGGAGGACTATGATTTTGCGCTAACAGGAGGCCCTTGGTTATACATGGATCATTACCTAGCAGTGCAACCATGGAAGTCAGAGTTTGATCCCGATTCTAGTGAGGTTTCTAAAATTGCTGTATGGGTAAGAATTCCTAAATTCCCTGTTGATTTTTATGATAAGGGTATTTTATATGTGGTGGGCAACCAAATTGGAAGGGTTCTAAAAGTGGATAATAATACCCTTAGGCAAACCAAAGGGCGTTTCGCCCGTATATGTGTTGAAATTGATTTGAATGCACCTTTGCTTCCATCCATAATGATTAATGGGAAAGAAAAGAAGATTGTTTATGAGGGTCTGCATTTGATTTGCTTCTCATGTGGGCGGTATGGTCATGATACTGAACATTGCCCAAATAATCAAGTAAAAAATACGTCAAAGTCAGCATCCACGGATAACACGTCAAATTCTACAGCTATAACACCATCGTCCACATCTTCCGAAATAACTGCTGGAATGTATGGGGAGTGGATGGTGGCGCCAAGTCGGAGAAGGGGGCAATGGAACTTGAATGCAAGGAATGGCAATTATAGTCGTGAGCCTAGGCGTGATTTACCTTCTAGAAATATGGGAGGAGGATCTCGGTTTGAAGCTCTGAATGTTGAAGACATGACAATTATTGATGACGGTTCTGGTGATAACGCATATCAGGGGAAGATTCGTGTTAGTTCAAAGCCAAAAGATAGGTCGCGGGATACGAAAGAAAAAACTGGTCATCTACCTGTTCTAAATAAAGGGAGCAAGGGTAATAATAGATCGGATATTTCAAATGTAAGAAAAAAGGAGATTAGTGGTGATGCTGTGAATAATGTTGGGCATGTTAATAAGTTGAATAAAACACGTGGGATCCAAGTAGCTAAAAAGAAAGAGATTGAGGAGGGAGCTTCCCAAAAAATATTGAGTATGGAGAAAACACAAGAAGCTGGAACGTCGTGTAATTTAAGTGGGGAAGTGGGGTCAGGAAGAAAGAAGAATGTTATAAAATTAGATTCCAATTCCTCCGCTATTCGTCTAGAAGCCTCCAATCCTATTGACCCAAGTGCAAAAGGAGAAGAGACCGTTGTACCTCGAATTAGTCCACTTGGAGGTGTTGATGATGTGGTGATGCATGGGATTGAGGACGTTCAGGAGGGACATTTGTCTCAATAATGCCTGGGTTGTTTGTGTTCTTCTCTTATATTATTAATTTTTTAATGATTATTATGACTTGGAATACTCGAGGTGTCGGTGGTGCCTCCTTTCGAAGGTTACTTAGTGATGTTGTTGCCAGACATGGAGTTAATTTATTTGCCCTGTTGGAGCCTAGACAGCTAGGGGTTAAAGCTAAACTCATTGCTAGGAAGTTGGGATGGACGAATATGCACGTGGTTGAAGCTCGTGGTTTTAATGGAGGTATGTGGTTGTTTTGGGATTCTACTTTAAATTTCTCTGTTACTTCTTCAGGGGATCAATTTGTTCATGGGGTGGTTAATAAAGGTACCAGGGATGAGTGGTCTCTAACTGTGGTGTATGGGCACCCAAATATGGTTATTAGACGTCAACTGTGGCAGACTCTTGAGGGTATTCGGCATTTGACTATGGGAGGCTGGGTTGTGATTGGTGATTTTAATGCTGTTTCTCATCCCGAGGAACGCTGGAGTAAGAATCATAGGAAGACTAATGGTATTGATAGGTCTTTTCGGAATTGGCTTCTGAGTAGCGAGTTACTTGATATTGGTTTTAATGGACCTCAATTTACTTGGGGGAATCTGAATAGCCAGAGTAGAATAGACAGAGCCTTGGTTAATAACTGCTGGTTTAGAAATAATCCTAATGCCACTGTGACACATTTGCCAAAATATAAATCCGATCATTGTCCGGTGTTGGTTGATACTGAATCTCATGTTCTTACGGCAAAGAATCGAAGGCCTTTTAGATTTTTCGCTCCCTGGGTTATGCATGATGATTTCAATAATTTTGTTCATTCTCACTGGGGGTGGAGGATGACTGGTGCGGATCTGTTAAACAATTTACTGAGGATCTGAGGTTATGGAATAAAGAGGTTTTCAGAAATATATCCTATATGAAAGACAGATTATATCGAAGATTAGATGGGATTAATGCAAAGATGGCTTCGGTAGGTATCTCGGAGCACCTTCAGAAGTTACGAGGGGAGCTATGGGGAGAGCTTGAAAAACTTTTGGCACGGGAAGAAGTCATGTGGCTTCAATACTCTCGGGCTAATTGGTATGCGGATGGAGATCGTAATACTAGATACTTCCATTCTGTGGCTAATGGCAGACGAAGAAGGAATAAAATTGAAGCATTAAAGCTTGAATCTGGGGAATGGACATATAATGCAGCGGAAATTATGAGATTGGGAAGCCAATTCTTCGAAAGTTTGTATACAGAAACCCATAATTATAATGGATCTTTGGTATTCGGATGCACTTATCCTGAGATTGACGATGCAAATTTGCATATTCTGGGGAGATCGGTTGAAGAGCAAGAGATTAAAAGAGCTTTGTTTGATATGGGGCCGTTGAAAGTACCAGGGCCAGACGGTTTCAATCCGCTATTTTACCAAAGCCAATGGGAAACTGTAAGACCGTCAGTGATAGAATTAGTGAAAAGAGTTTTCAATGATCCGATGTGGATACGAAAAATCAATGGGACTCATATTGTTCTCATTCCGAAAGTGGAACATCCAGAGACGTTTCGTGATTTTCGTCCTATAAGTCTTTGCAATGTTGTTTACAAGATTGTTACGAAGGTTATATCAAACAGACTCAAGGCAATTATGCCTTTGGTGATAGCCCCGAATCAGTGTAGTTTTGTTAAAGGGCGTCAGAGTTCAGATAATGTTATACTGGTGCAGGAGATCATTCACTCTATGAAGTCTTTAAAAAGAAAAAAGGGTTTCATGGCCATCAAGATTGATTTAGAGAAGGCTTATGATCGGGTGAGATGGAATTTTGTCTACGACTGTCTAAAAGAACTCAAGATTCCTGAATATCTGAGCAAAGTTATTCAAGCCTGTATGTCGACGTCTCATTTGCAATTGCTTTGGAATGGAGAAGCTACTAATATGTTTTGCCCTTCCAGAGGGGTTAGACATGGTGACCCAATATCGCCGTATCTTTTTGTTATCATGATGGAAAGATTGGGGCATCTTATTCAAACGTCAGTCGAAGAGGGTGTTTGGCAACCGTTCCGGCTCTCCAAACGAGGTACTCCTGTCTCTCATATTTTTTTTGCTGATGATCTCATTTTGTTTGCAGAAGCAGATCTAGATAACGCAGGGGTTATTAAGGCTATCTTGGATGACTTCTGTGACATTTCGGGACAGAAAGTAAATGCTGGAAAATCAAGAGTTTACTTCTCAAAGAATGTAAATCATATAAAAAGCAGAGAAATCAGTGAATTTCTAAATTTTACTCCAACGTCAAATCTGGGGAAATATCTGGGAATGCCAATTTTACATGAATGAGGATCAAAGGCTACGTACAGTTTTCTTCTAGATAAGATGGATGCTCGCTTGGCCAATTGGAAGTCTAACATGTTATCGATGGCTGCCAGGCATACTCTTGTGTCGTCTGTTATGTCGGCTATGCCAACTTATGCTATGCAGACAGTGCCTCTTCCTTTGGGACTTTGTGATGAAATTGACAAACGTTGTCGTAACTTCCTCTGGGGTAGTAGCTCAGCAAGCAGAAAACCTCATCTAGTCTCCTGGGATAGTGTGTGTGCACGTAAGGAGAATGGAGGCCTTGGTCTTAGGTTGGCTCGGTACCAGAACCAGGCGTTCATGATGAAGCTTGGATGGAATATGATTAACAGAAGAGATTCGCTCTGGGTTAGGATTTTGCGTGAAAAATATAAAGCCGGGAATGATATTATTCCCAAAATTGAGAAGCGCCGGTCGGAGTCTAGTACGTGGAGGGGTATTCGTAACTGTTGGGAAAAGATCAAAGATAGCTTAACATGGAGAGTTACCAATGGACAGAACACTTCTTTCTGGAATGACATTTAGGTCCCACATTTTGATAAGCTTCAGAGTTTGGTAATCAGAGAATTGCCTAGAAATGCTACTGAATGGAGAATATCTGATTGTATCACTTCATCCGGACAGTGGGATATGAGAAAGTTTCAGCACCTACTTCCAAGTCAGGTATGTATAGCTATTGCACGTGTTAATATTAATCAGCGTAATGGGGAGGATTTTCCGGTATGAAGATGGTCTTCAGATGGAATGTTCAACATTAGATCCGCCTACAAATATCTAGTAGGTACCCCACAACCTCACAGTAATAACTGGAGGAGATGTGTTTGGAAATTGAAAGTCCCTCAAAGGTACCGTTTTTTCTTGTGGTTGTGCTTTCATGGTCGTCTAATGACAAACTTAATGCGTTATCAGCGAGGTAGTCATCCGACGGGGTTTTGTGATATATGCCATAACTCAAGTGAGTCTGTACTCCACGTTTTACGGGATTGTCCTTTCACTTCTGAATTATGGAAAGGATTCTTACCTCTGGATTGGCGTGATCAATTTTTTGGCTCTTTTGAGAGAAATGACTGGCTTACATGGTGTGCGGGGAGAAAAGAAGTTATACAGGGGTTCGAGTTTCGTCTTTGGTTTACGGTTCTATGCCGACACATCTGGTTAGCTCGAAATGACAGATGTTTTAATAACAACACTTGGAGTAGTCATGCCATATTAGCCCGTGCCCGTGCCTGCTTAACATGGGGAAATACAAGTTTGGTTCAACATAAGAGTGCAGAAAGGAATCAACATTAGTGGATGCCACCACCGCTTGGATGGGTGAAGATTAATACCGATGGATCTAGGAATGACAATTTAGGGACTTGCACGTGTGGAGGTGTGTTGAGAGATCACAATGGTGATTTTCTGATGGGGTTTATGTATCAGATTGGGCAAGGAACGGTTGTATCTGGGGAAGCTTGGGGTGTTTTGTGGGGATTAAAAGTTGCATGGGATAGAGGATACAGAAAAATTATGATTGAGTCTGATTGTAGTGAAGTAATGGATATAATTCAGGGTAACGTTTCTCGGGAACACCCTGATTATCAGCTTATTGTGGAGGTTCAAACGCTGCTGAATAGAGATTGGGACGTGGAAATGTCACATTGCATTCGGGAGTTTAACACGGTTGCAGACACTATGACAAAAGAAGCTTGGAAGATGGCGATTGATCTTCATATTACATTTTCGCCCCCTGATGCTATTACCGCTCTTTTAATTAATGATGTAAACAGGATGATTTTTCATGTTGACTCAGGAGGATAGCTTCTGATGTATTTGTAGAATATCTTTTATTATCAAAAAAAAAAGTGTTAGCAGGGTGTGCAGCTTTTTTTTATCCCGATCTTTCCGTCCTAAAAATTTTGGGATGGGGAAAGTTTGGGATCAGGAAATTTTTTTCGGGAGAATGAGACTTCCCGATCCCGAAATATATATATATATATATATTATGTATACTTTTTTTTAAATATTTAAAAGAAAGCAAGATCAAATACAAAATAAAATGTGAAAATCACTAACACTATCAAGGTAATATCTATTCTTTTAATTAATTTAGTTAATTTTATTTATTATTTATTAAATAGTTTTAATTTTTTGTTCTTGTCTTTGTGTTTTTTGTAACTAAATCAATAACTTTAAGCATGTATTGGATTAATGATATATTTATATTGGATTAATTTGGTACAATATAATATTAGATAAATTATATATTTATATTAGATTAAAGAAAATGAAACAAAATAATTAATATAAAAATTTTTCTTTTAAAAAAAAGAAATATGGGATTGAGAAATTCCAGATCCCAAATCCTTTTCAAGATCAGGATCAGAAATGACATCTCAAGATCCGATCTCAACTCCCCTATTTGTTTCTGTTTACGGAGATGGTACACGTCAGAGTAACGGTTGAGTATCTTGTTCCTCAGTTGGTGGGCCTCCTCGTTTTATATATTCCCATGCTTTCTCGTGTGAAAAGGCAAAAGATCATGAAAAATCTCTCTCTGCATGGGGACCTTCATTCTGCCTTTCCCTACCTTACAATACAATCCACACTTTCATTTATTATAGGTATGTTTAGATTACAATTTCTTAAAAAATAAGTTCTTATTACGTAAGTCGAGATAAAACTCCTCTCACATATTTACCTCGTATACTGTGAATCACGATTTATAAGCACTTATTATCCAAAAATAAACTATTTCAAACGAGCACATAATATTTATTAGGGGTAACCCAATTTTCAAACGCAATGCGCACTATTATTTATTTTGCCTTTTCCACCGTTATTTTTGTTTTTTTATAAATAATTTTTTCTCTTTTTAGATTGATCTTTTTTATAAACAACTTTCTCTTTGTGTTTTAAAATTTAGACTATTTTTTTTTACCCTTATTAAATATGCATCTTTATATTAATTACTCCCACTTACTACTAATTCTCTTTCATTAACTTGTTTATTACATATTCTCTCTTATATTTTATACTCATTCTCTTTCATATACTCTTTAGTCTTTTCATAAATAAGGGCATGTTTCGAAGAAACATAATATTTTTTTACACATTTATTATTTTTAACTAATCTTAACCCTCAATTTATTTTATATAATTAGAATAAAAGTTGTTTATAAAAAGACATGAGTAGTATTTTATACCACCACCATCATCATGATCCCCCTCCCCTCCAATTCATCATTCAACCAATAGCATTTATATTTATTGTTTTTATATTTTTATTTTTAAATTAATTAATATGATGTGAACGGAGACATGTACATAATTTATCACACATAATAAATAATGTTCATATAAGGATGTGTACGTTGCCTACACAAAATATATAAAGGAGGTCTACATTATTTTATCCGCTTCCATACTTTGCATTAAAAATGGCAACAACACCCTAGTCTCTATGCTATCTTATTATCTAGAACATCAAAAAATATAACGACATATTTTTTTTTTGACAAGTCGTTTCTTCTTCAATAAATCATTATTATACAGCATATGAATTCATCATTTGTTTCGTTAGTGATAGATTAGCCTTAAAAAATGTAGTTCATAACAAAATCTCAAGAGTCCAAATAATTAGATAACATTTCTTCACGGCATAAAAGAAATGCAATAGTGTGAGAGTTGATATTCACTCTGATTCAATATGTAGGAGATAAATAATTAATTTATGAATATTAAAAAATAATTAGTCATATATGAAAAAACTGCTACCTCTCAAGTATCTTCAATGAAAAAAATACCCCATATGAAAGCCTATTTAACATGTGTAGTTAAATAAGGATGGCTGTGAAAAAACTTTGAAAAACAGACAGAATACATTTAATATCAAAGTAAATTTTGCAATGAAATATTAGCTCCTCCATTTGGATAAAAGTTTTGATATGCATTGACACGGACGTACACTCCGAATCTATTAATAGTGAACATTTTTTTTTTGAACTGAATTAATAATGAACATGAAAACATAGAGAAATTAAAGAAATAATACAGGAGGAAGAGAACAAAAAATAAAGGAACGAAACAGAAAAGGAGATAGGGCGATAAGAAGGCCGACACTACAAAAAACATTGATTTTTTGATGAAATTTGTCATAGAATTGAGAGTTTCTGATGGAATGGGTTTCGTCGCTAATAACAGCGAGACAAAACAATTTTCCACAGAATTTAATTTCGTCGGAAATTGTGAGGGAATTTCCAACAAAATTAATTCCATAAGAAATTACCGAATTTGTGACGGAATTAATTCCGTGGCAAACTTATTTTTTATTTTTAAAATTTTAAAAAGCCAAATGATAACTCCGGCGGCTGCCACCTCAGTGCCGGCGGTGTGGCAGCTCCTGCGGCCTTCACCTTGTTACCGACACCTCACTCCGCCACGTGTTGCACCCTCACTCTACCACGTGTCGCAACCTCCCTTGACCACATGTCATAACCTATTTTTTCCTTGGTCTCATTCAACCCTTTTCACTGCTCTCACTTTTTTATTTTTTTTGGATCTCTTATCAGGATCACTGCTTTTACTTTGCATCTTCATTAACTTCATATAAATTTAGCCTCTTCTTAGTCCCTTAAAAAAAAAAAAAATTAGGCCTTATAGAAGAAAGTAGTACATAATATGTGACAATGACATATAAGTGGATGGTGGGTTAGTCATCAGAGGCATTTCATTATTTGTGCCTTGAGACGCATGATGCCTATGCATACAGCTGTTTCATGAACGATGCTTTCCTTTCATTTCATCTCTCCCTTTTCCTATACAACCCATTTATTTAAAATGAAAATATATTACAATTATTTAAAACACATTTTATGGGCATTCATTTCAACATACCATATAAAACAACATGAATAAGCTAAGTAACCATAATTATATTATATTATATTATTCTACGCCCTAATCAAGTGCCTTGGCAATCGTTTGGCACGTCATACCCGCAGTTTTCTCGTTGACCATAAGCAAAATTAGAATCATCGGTACATATGAGTGTAGGCCCTTGTTAGTTGTTAGTTCTTATTTTATCCCTTTCTATTAATGAAATAAACTTATCCTTTCTGGTGCAACTGGGAACCTGCCCTCAGGAAGTGGTTACTCTGATCTTCTTCAATCTATGGAAGAGAACAGGGAACCTCACTTAAATAGACAGTCAGAACACCTGCATTTGGGTAGCAGGGTAGTTGGTTTTACCCAAACGGAAAATTATGGCCAGACGACAAAAAATGATTCATTACAGCTATCAATTTCAATTTCAAAGAAGAAAAAGTCTCGGAATATTTGGCCTAAGAGTAAGAGGTTGCTCATTAATTGTCACTAGTGTAAAACACTAATTTAATTACATGATTTTGCATCAGTTACTTGAAAAACGAAAAGGTAATAGATATGTCATATTTTTACTTCTATTATAAGTTTATTTGATGCCGTAATTTACATTATAGCATCAATTGTATAAACACCTGATATCATAATTAGGTTTATGATATTTTTGCATCAGATGCACTTCAAAAAGATGCCATATTAGCATTTATAGCATAAGTTTAGTAAGCACCAGACCCCGCAGTTAATTAAAAGTATTTAAATTAAGTTTTGATTTTTTTTGTAATATGTATATATATTGAAAAATAAATATATATTTTGAATATAACATTTAAAAATTTTAATAAAATAATGAAAAAAAAGTTTTAAAAAATAACAATATTATAGTTACATTAAAATACTTTTTTTTAAGACGAAAATTGTATGGTTGTACATTAATTGATTGCATATGATATAGGTTCTCAAATGAGGGATTATATAAATTTAGCGTGTTAAAAAAAATTATATTCCTAATACAACATCAATTATGGATTATAACTGTTGCTGTAATATGCAAATATAATATCAATTTAGACAAGAATGGATATCATAATCAGTTAAATAATTAACTTTTATTATGACATCAATTGTATTCGAGTATGATGTTATAATATATTTATTTACTTATTGTGTCAAGTCTTTATTAACCGACATCATTATTTTTGCTTATTTTTTATTAAAATATGTGATTTTTTCAAGGGTTAAAGAGCAAAAATGCCCATATGCTTTTTTTAAATATGCACCAAGCATCATATACTTTCCTTAGGTGTAAGAATGCTTATAAACTCTTCTAAATGGGGTAAAAATATCGGAATTGGCTTCGATCCTTTTCTCTTAAAGAAGAGGACCGTCCTTTTCTTCTTATAGGCCGTCAGATTAAAATCTCAATGATTTAGATTTAATATATTATTATAATAATATTTTTAACTCTTGGAACATTGCTAGAAAGAAATCTCTGATTTGCTTGAAAAAGGTTTAATCAGAAAAAGTCAAAGTCCTTGTTCTTGTGCGGCCTTTTACGTAAATAAAAATTCTGAGATTGAAAGAGGAACCCTAAGGCTTGTAATCAATTACAAACCCCTCAACCAAGCTCTCCAATGGATTAGGTATCCAATACCTAACAAAAATATTAATATAATAATAATATTTTTATGATATATTAAATCTGAACAGTTGAGATCTCAATCGGATAGCCTATAAAAAGAAAAGGACTGTCCTTTTCTCTACCAAAGTCGGTTCCAAAAATACCACCTCCGTTACATTATGCTGACTGCCGTTACTTTTAAATCCGGTGGGCCCCACAATATTTTTTTAAAATCATTATTTAATGAAACTCTCGCCCCCCACCTCACTGTTCCCCGTCCTCTCTCTCCCTCTCTGCCCCACCTTCTAACTTGCAATGCCTCCTCTCTCTCTCCTTGACGTTATCCCTCCTTCCTCCTTCCATGGAAACTCAACTCAACAAAAGGCTTTTCTTTTTTAATAATCCGGTAGCATGATCATATCTAGAAACACAAGATTGATAGATCATATAGTTGAAAATATAATCTTGAGTTCAGCAAATTTGCAGCTATTCAGACACAACATGTTGAAATTTATTTGAGGTTTTGACTTGATCATTCTGGGAAAAGGTGAGGAATTAGATTATCCAGCCACCAAACATTTATTCATCAATTTTGTTATGATCTTTCAGTAAATAGTCAACGGATCAGAAGACAATTAAAGGTTATTTGATCCTTTCTTGCATATATAAAGATATGAAGACGCTAATTTGCTTAAAACAGGAGGCGCCGTATAATAATCAGGCGGTAACTCCTACAGGTTCCTTCAACTTGAATGGGATGTGAATGGGAGAGTCGAGTTGCAACGTATAAAACATCGAAAGAGTTACTCAAGGTACTTAGCCGAATTTGGAGTCTTGAAGAACATCATGCTTCAAGTATATCAGTAGTGAAAGCCTTAAAAATGGAACTGGACCTTTCTCGTGCACGCGTTAAGGAGTTGCTACGAGAGAAGCAAATGGATAGGCAAGGGATGGAGGATTTGGCGAAGAGAATTACAGAGGACAGGCTTGTTAGAAGAACATGAAAGAATTTGAGAAAATTAATGCTGCATTTTGATCCGTGAAGGAAGAGCTCGAAGATGAGAGGAGATTAAGAAAGCATTCAAAAAGCCAGCACAGGAAATCGGCTAGGGTGCTTTCTCAGATGAAGTCTTCTTTCTCTGGCTCTTTGAGAGAGATCAAAAGGGAGAGGAAATCTCGGATCTTGTTGGAAAATTTGTGTGATGAGTTTGTGAAAGAAATTAGATCCTACGAACAAGAGGACGTGGAAGATGGAAGGAAAAGTGAGGTAGGAGAGAGGATGTCCGAGTTTGTTTATTAAATAATCATTAAAACAAAATTTGTGGGGCCCACAGGATTTAAAAGTAATGATAATTAGCCTCACTTAACGGTGTTGCTATTTTTTACCTCATTTAAAAGAGTTTATGGGCATTTTTATACCTAAAGAAAGTATATGATACCTGATATATATTTAAGAAAAGTGGATGGGTATTTTTGCCCCTTAATCCCTTTTCAATAATATTATATATAAATAAAAAACTATAAGTATTAAATACAAATCAAAATTAAAATATATAATATAAATATTATTTTATAAAATATTTATTTGTTTACTTTTTTGAATAAATAATATATTTAGTATTAATAAATAATTAAGTGAAAAAATAAAATTGAAAATAAATATTATATATATTTATTTATATTTAATTTATAAATAAAGATAATAAATTCATCACAGCTTAGCTGATAAAAGTACATCAACACGCATTTGAAGTCAGGGTTTTGAATCCTCCATTTGTTAATAAATGCATCCAATTTGTTACCCAAATAATGTGTTGACAACTGAAGCTGTAATATTTTTTTATGGCATTTGATTTTTTATAACTAACACCATAATATTTATTTCTCGTTACTCCAATTTTTACTATGCTCTATATACTTTAGCCATAATATCTATTTTTTGTTGTTCTAATTTTTACTACACTCTATATATTTTAACGATAATATATTTTTAATTAATGTCAAATATAACATTTTGCTTTACTGTGTGAAGATGCTTTGGAGTTGAGACTAACGTGGGAGGAAGCACAAGATTTACTTCGTCGACCACCCAGCGTTGAGCCAATCCTTGTCACAATTGAGGGCCACATTTTTTAGGAGTACAATGTATGCGTGTCCCTGTCAAATTAATGCATGCTTTTAATAGCAGGTTTTTTTTTTTTAAATTAAGTTGAATATGAGCTGATATAGCGTCAAAATAATGTTAAAATTTCTACGTGACTATGCTAATATGTGTGATTCCTTTCCTGTGTTTAATTAGGAACCCCCAGTTTTTGGGAAGAGAACTATATTCAGTGCCTGCCCCATCTGGGTGATATGTGTGATTCCTTTCCAGCGATGCTGCACGGATCTATGCGCGATCCGGTTCAAAACGACCACCGCCTCTGATTTGTTTTTTCTTCTTCCGTTTTCCTCGTGATTCTTTGCTTTTATTTGACAGCGAATATCGTGATTCTTCCGTTTCAGAGCACACTGCCTTGATTTAATCCTTAAGGATATTGGGAAACTTCCAGTTTTTTATAGTACCATTACAAGTGCAAAGAAAATAACAACTTTCATCTATAGGCATACATGGGTCCTTAACTTGTATAGAAGGTATTCCAAGGGAAGAGAATTAGCTAGACTGACAGTGACAAGATTTACAACATCTTATCTCACATTAAGTTGCATTTTGAAGCAAAAGAGTGCTCTTCATACTATGTTTGCTTCAGAAGACTGGACTTCTAATTCTTATGCTAGTAAAAGTGAGAGTAAGCAAGTGGAGTATGTGATTTTTAGTGATTCAAAATTTTGGAAGTCCATCTTATATTGTTTGAAGTGTGTGGCTCCACTTGTAAAAGTTTTGAGGCTTGTAGATGGTGATTCAAGACCTGTAATGCCATATATTTGTGAAGCAATATAATAGATAGAGCTAAAGAAGAAATTGCTAAAAAATTTCAAGATAAGAAATCAAGATATAAGAAGGTGTGGGCGATCATTGATATTCGTTGGGAACGACAATTACATAGACCCCTCCATGCAGCTGCATACTATCTCAATCCTAGGTAAGTTTTATCATTTACTTTATATATTTATTGTTTAAGTGTATGTTTGAAAAATAAAACTCATTTATTGTTTTAAAATTTTTTAGGTTTCATTTTAGCAAAGAATTTAATGCGGATAAAGAACTAATGTATGGTTTATATGAAACCATTGAAAGAATGGCTCCAGATAGGAGGATAAGATTTGAAATTGATTAACAACTTGAAGCATTCAAGGCTGCCAATGGGTTTTTTGGAAGGAGCATGGCAATAGATACTAGAGACAAAAAACAGCCTGGTAGATTTTTACCTTTCGCTACTGTTTTTCAAATTTTAATTTTTAATCCTATATAAATCTAAGTTTTCAAAACTCAAAAGCACTTCTAAGTTCTAAATTATTACTGCATTTGTTTTGGCAACTCTTTGGTGGTAAATTTATGGAGGAGAAAGTAAGAAGTTACAAAAGATAGCCATGAGAGTTTTGAGTCTCACATGTAGTGCTACTGGATGTGAAAGAAATTGGAGCACCTTTGATCAAGTGCATACTAAATGAAGAAATCGCTTAGAGCAACAAATGTTTAATGCACTTGTGTTTGTCAAATACAACCTTCAACTTGAGATGAGATAGAAGAAAAGAGAGAAAAAGGGAGAGACTTATGATCAAATATGTTTATCAGACATGGAGTCTGATGATGAGTGGATTAATGAAAACGAAGATCCTTATTTGCCAATTGATACGTCATAGATGGACATCCATGAAAGTTTTACTCTTGACGAGGGAGCTCCAAGTAAGAAAAGGAAGAAAGGTATAATATTTTATTTAAAGCTAAACTTAAGTTGAGTCTTATTTAAACTTTAAATTTTAAATATTCCATCATGCTTATTACATGTTCTTTTTTCCAGGTCCTAGGAACTTGAATGCTAAAGCCAATAGCAAAGGAAAATACATAACAGGGCAAGAGAATGTGAATGAAGAGAATGTTGAGGATGATGGGGATGAAGATGAGGATGAAGAAGGGATATTGTTAATGGAGGGTGATAATGACTTGAGTGACATTGATCTTGGAAATAAATAATCTTGAGTGATGAATGATATTTTTAATTTTTTTAAGTTAGGGTTTTGAAGTATGACAGTGACTTAACTGATTTCAATTGATCTTTGGGATTATTTGTCATTTTGATATTTGCTCTTTAAATGTTAGTTTTATGAAATTTGAAGTGTTATTTATCTTTAAAATGCTAAATTACTAATATTTACAAACTTTTAATATTTTCTTATGTGAACATTACATTTATATCATTCTAAATAATTGATCACGAATCTTACAATTCACGATACGTTTCGATTCACGATTCTAAAAATAGACTTTTTATTCACGATTTGTATCTCAATTTGATAACCATGATTTAGTGTATTAATTCTTGAATCTTTCTGTCTGCCCTTAATTTTCACCAGACTTTAAAAAGCGAAGATTAACAGAAAATAACAAGTCACTCCCAGAATTTGAACCTTCAGGCCTTGATGCTCTTGCTAATGTGGCAGTGTTGGGAGATAGTCTGGGAGATCCTTGCGAGTCATAGAACGGACCCACCACCAAACATCCTAGACATCGTGCCGACTGTACCTGCATTGTGTGCGTTCAGCCACCAAGTGGAAAGGGAAGACATCATTCCACCTTTACTTGCAACGTGTGCATGGCTGTGAAAAGGCGGTTCAACACCCTTATGCTGCGTAAGAAGAAGCGCCAATCCAATGCTAACCAGATGAATCATAGAGAAGAGTCTTGTATGAATGGAGCACCTAGGGAAGACACAAGCCATGTGGAGAAAGAAGGGAGCATAAAAAGCAGAAAGATCGAGGCGGGCGAATCCAGTGCTGTGCAGATAGATCTGAATAGCCATCCTGATCGTGAAGACATGCAATTTGATGCACCAAGCATGAATGGTCATCTTGGAGTTCCATGTAGGATAAAACTCATGAATACCCAAATAAAGCAGAAATCATAGTATATGAATTTTCCTACATCAATAGCGGAAGACTTATAAGAATTACCTCTCGTCATTGCTAAGCTTTGATCGAATGGAAAACTCATGAATCCTGATGAAAGAGAGCTGGAAAAGAATTGAAGACAGGATATGATTGTCAGGTCTCTTTCTGACTGGCTGTGAGGCACAGCGATGGCAACTGGATTAAGAGCCGTCTGGATTAAGAGCCGTCGCCAGTCAGGGAACCTCAGATGAGCAGATTAGGTTTTTCCTTGTACGCTCATTTCAGACGGCTGTAAACTTAATTGTGTGTTTTCCACCATCAGACATTAATAGCCAATAACCCTAATCATGAATTGGGCCTAAATCTGATTAACGGGCCACACTCTGGATATTTTAATTAATTACCTAATTAATAACTAATAATAATTATACTCCCTCCGGTCCTAATTATAGGACATATTTAACTAACTTTGGAGAAATTAAGAATAGTAGTTAAATTAGTTAATCTTATTTATTTTCCAAACATGCCCTAACTTTGGAGTATTAATTGGAGTACTTCTTGTATATGAGGAAATTATAATTAAGGACCTCAGAACTCATTGTTTGATTAACAAAGTTAGATTTGATCCATTTATTACAAAGATTGAGAATTAATTTCTCTAGCTAGTGTGCCTGAGAGCCAAGAAAAAACCACAAATAACGTGTATTACTCTCTATTTTAAAAGACTATTAAAAGGCGTTAACTTAAAGTTTTTCAGGATTTCAAAATTATTTTATTAAAAAAATAAAAGAAACAATAGAATTGAGGTATATGTGACATTAATGAGTTGCAAGTATTACTCACTTTATAGAATACATAGATGTATTATAAAATTGTTATTGTGTTTCATTATTATTGAGAAAGTATCAATGGGGGTAGTTTAGGAAGAAATTGACAAAAATTAAAACTTTGTCCTATAATTAGGACTAAGATCAACTCCTAAATATTGTCCTATAATTAGGACCGGAGGGAGTAATATATTAAAATATCTAACACTCCAAACTATTAACTTCCTGTATATATGGATCAAAATGGCCCTAATGGAGGTCAGGGGTACTTCTCTAATGGGGGAAGCTTTGGACCAGTTATCTGGGAGAAGGAAAGAACAGAAGATAAGGCATCCTATGATCCCAATTCAAGTCAGAACAATCATCCTTGATTTATATTCTTTTATATATGGTTTGCTTTATTTTCTTAAAGCTTTAGGGTCAATTTCTTGTCAAACAGAATGCAATTTTGGTCTAATCTTGTCTTGTGATAATATTAAGGTAAAAATGCAGTCAACACCCCGAACTATTTTTGAAGATGTAATTAGAAATCTAAAATTTTTATTGGTGCGATTTTGATCCTAAAGTAATTAAACTGGAGCAATTATGCCCCACATCCTAATAAAGGGTTAACGTCGTTTAAAAAAAAAACCCCTCCACTTTGACTATGGATGCTTCACTCACCCTCTTCAAAACTCATATTGGGTACTGTCAGCGACATGATCTTTTTGCGTGTGTGGTGAATCATTGTTACATTCATGATGCTAAGATGAAATATCTCTGATCAATTTATTTTGGGGCCTTCGGGATGAGGTTTGAATCATTTAGAAGGAGCAAGAAGAAGGTGGTGGTGGAGAGATGGTGAAGAAGGTGATGGAGATTTGGAGAGCTTGAGTGAAGTGTTCATGGTCAAGGTGAAGCTTTTTTTTTTAAACGGCATTAACAGTTGTTAGGATAGGGGCACAAGTGCTCCAGTTTAATTATTGAGGGTCAAAACTATAACCATAAATACTTCACAGTTCTAATTGCACCTTTAAAAATAGTTTGGGGTGATGATTCCATGTTTACCCATGATATTATCCATATGGGATTGGTTTTCACATTGCCTTCTCTTTTGCTTAATATATTCGTTTCTTGTTTCTCAAATGAAAGATGAGAAAAAGTTTACTTTGTCTGTGTAATTACATTAATTTATATTTTTTTGGGGCAAAACATCCTATTGATTGTAAATATTATGGAGTTTCTATCTAGCTAGAGGTAGTCATAAAGAAAGATGATATTTTAAGAAGGTTTAAGAGGAAAAAATACCCATAAACTTTTTTCAAAAGTGCATCTATGACTTTAAACTTTTTTTGGGTGGAAAAGTAACCATGAACTTTCAAAAGGGAAGGCAAAAGCGACATTTTCGTTAAAACTAACCAATGGCTGTTAACTCCGTGCAAAATTACCAAAATACCCCTATCTAAAAAAAGATTAAGGGACAAAAATATCCATAAACTTGTTTTAAAAATGCAAAAATACTCAAACTTTTTTCAAAAGTGTGTCCACCACCATAAAATTTTTTTAATAGGGGTATTTTGATAATTTTGTATTGAAGTTAACGGCAGTTAGTTAGTTTTAATAGAAGTGTCACTTTTTCCCCCTTTTGAAAGTTCATGGTTACTTTTTTACTAAAAAAAAGTTTATGGTGGTGAATGCACTTTTGAGAAAAGTTTATGGGTATTTTTGTACTGTAAACCTTTTAAGAAAACCAATCCATATTAATTATAAAAAATTAATATAATTAATTTCCTTAATCTACTAAAATTAATTAACTATCTATTATATAAAGAACCGGGGTAGTATGTTTTAATTTCACGTCACAGATAAGTCCAGATTAAACAAGCAATCGCCGAAGTTGTGCGATGCAAGGATGTTGTTTATATTCATGCAATAAAATGTGTCCAAGTCCATCACATTATCCGTGTGTTTGTTTCCACGATTTGCCAGCAAATCAGACTTGAACAGTGTTTTGATTTTTTAGGATGTTTGTTTTTGCGATTGGATTTAAGGTGAAAAAAGTCATAAGTTGGAAAAAGTCATAAGCCTTAAAATAAAGCTTATTGGAGCTTATGTGCCTGTGTATAAAAAAATATTGATAGGAGTATTTTCATATTTTTGGGGATCAATGAGGTACTCAAAATCATTTCTAATTACAAAACTTCTTTTTTGAAAAATATTCTAAATAATTTTCTCTTTCTTTAGATAGTAATCTTATGCTAATTAGAGAATACTTTGGGATAAGAGTTTAAGCAAGTTTTGAGTTTTATTAATATATAACTGTAGAAATGTAGAGAATAATTAATAATTAATTTTAATCAGTTTAGATTTATTATTTATTTGTTACATGATTTTATAATCAATTTTTTTTATAAACATGTCACAAATTAGTTTCTATATAGTGCTTTTACCCATTAAATTTAGTTTAAATAATTTATTTGGATTATTGGAGGTATTATTGAGATTTTAGTCGGTTTATTTTGTTAGATTTTGAGCTATGTGAAAATATGAGTTAGGATTTAATATTTAAATTAGAGTTTGATATAATTTATAAGATTTAAGCTTGAAATGCACAGTATAAAAGACTTTTGGAGTGTACCAATTTAAATTAGAGTTTGATATAATTTTATTAAAATTGTACCATTACCAAATTTTCAAAGTTAATTTTTGAGAAAATTGTGAAAAAATCCCTCCATGTGTAGATATCTTCCCAGGTTCCATTAGCATTAAGTTGCCAATGAGAACTTTTTTCACAATTATCCCTTCATTTTTTCATTTTTCATAACTTTTTTAATTTTTTTCTCCTAATTAATACAAAAGTCATTTATGCAAAAGTCAAAGTAAACATCATTCACTTTTACATAAGTTACTTTAAGTTATTTATCCAATCCCTAATTCAAACACTCATCATTTTACCCAATCTAACTTTTTTCTAATATTAAGATTCTATAAGTTTAAATAAAAATAAATTATTTATCCAATTGCCAAAACAAACACACCCTATATAATGTCTATGTATCCCACTGTACTTAATTGCAATATTTATGATCATTCAGTTAAAAACAGTGTTTTTTGGAAATCAATGATCTGTATATATAATTATACATGCAATAGTAGTTCACGGTCAAAGCCTTATTGCTTATGCTTAGTTCTTTTTCTATTGAACAAAAATTTAAAAAAACTGCAATTATAACCATCTTCATGATAACTTTAAAAATGAAAACGAATTTAATATCTCCTTTTATATTCCCATGTAAGCTTATAAATCGTCTCTTGTAATGTACAGAACTGAAGTATATATTTCGAAACACAAATAGTATAGAGAGTAAACCAGTTGATATGAAAGTTGAAGATAAGGATAACTTCGGCTCGTATAAATACTATATATTGGAAGGGTCCATTTCGTGTCCATCAAATGCAACTTTTGAGGTGGGCATTAAATCAATGAGAAGACCTTAACAGGAACCAAGAAAAATAAAGGGAAAATGTCAGTTAGATCCCAAGATACAGAAAAAATATCAAAAACTCCCTTTAAAAAGTCAATAGTCAGAAAAGTCCATAGGGACTTTTCTGACATGAATTCCCAATGGCCAATTACAAAAATAACCCCAACTGAAATAACAACAAAAAATGCACAGAGGAGGAGGACAGATGCACGTTTTTGTGATCAAGCCATTAAGGAGAAGGAGAAAATGCACGGACGAAGGGCGTAGGAGGTGCAACATTGAAGAGATACAAAGTGGCGTTGATGTGCTTGGGAATCTCGTCTTCTTCATCATCCATGTACGGGTAGCAAGGTACAGAAGCGAATTGGAATTTTTTTTTTTCTGTGTGAAAATTAGTTAGATTGAGATTAAGGGGTTGGTTAAAGGTTGGATCTTAGGCTAAAAAATGGAGTAATTGGTAGGTGGTAGACAAGAAATGCTAAGAATTTGGTAGATAAATGAGCTTGATCATTGAAGTTGGGGTTTCACCTTGGGTGGGTTGTGTTATGTTAGAGTGCTCTGTTTTTATGGCATGGTAACAGAGGAGCTGATGTATTTAAAGTGAGAATGGTGAATGTAATTGGTATTCTTTGCTGGAAAAATGCTGAAATGAACACAAAAAATTGTTGTAAATTTGTGCATATAAAGTTGTAAATATTACTGTGGAAGTTGTTAATACGTACCGAACTTGTGCTCTGTTTTTTAAGAAGAAAACAGAGGTTTGACCTTGTTTTTAATGTGTTTGGTGTTATTAGAAAAAACACATGTGTAGGAATAAAACATGTAGTTAACGTGTTGTAAATTTGTGCAGATGCAGTTGTAAATATTGCTGTAGAAGTTGTTAATACGAAGTTTGTCCCTGTGCTATGTTTTTGGGGAAACAAACAAAGGTGTGCGTGTGGTTTGTGTTATTAGAAGATGCTGATATGATAAAAAAATGTATTGTAAATTTGTGCGTATGTAGTTGTAAATATTGCTGTGAAAGTTGTTAATACGAAGTTTGTCCCTGTGCTCTGTTTTTGGGGAAGCAAACAGAGATGTGAGTGTGGTTTGTGTTATTAGAAGATGCTGATATGATAAAAAAAATGTATTGTTAATGTATTGTAAATTTATGCTTATGTAGTTGTAAATATTGCTGTGGAAGTTGTTAATACGAAGTTTGTCCCTATGCTCTATTTTTGGGGAAGCAAATAGAGGTGTGAGTGTGGTTTGTGTTATTAGAAGATGCTGATATAATGAAAAAAAAGTGTTGTTAACGTGTTGTAAATTTGTGCATATATAGTTGTAAATATTGCTGTGGAAGTTGTTAATACGAAGTTTGTCCCTATGCTCTGTTTTAGGGGAAGCAAACAGAGGTGTGAATGTGGTTTGTGTTATTAGAAAATGCTGATATGATGAAAAA
Source organism: Inga oerstediana (assembly GCA_963210345.1). Lineage (NCBI taxonomy): Eukaryota > Viridiplantae > Streptophyta > Magnoliopsida > Fabales > Fabaceae > Inga > Inga oerstediana. The sequence goes on along the minus strand of OY723405.1, from coordinate 11,152,521 downwards.
AAAGTGTTATTAACGTGTTGTAAATTTATGCAGATATTGTTGTAAATATTGCTGTGGAAGTTGTTAATACGTACAGAACCTGTGCTTTATTTTTGGGGAAGCAAATAGAGGAAATGCTCTATTTTTGGGGAAGCAAATAAAGATGTGCTGTCCATTCTCACTGGCAACCAACAAATGAAGAGGAAGAAAGACATGTAGCATTTGAGATGTTATTTTGTAGTATAGGCTAGTTGTTGTGTACATTGACAACACATTATGTATATGTTCACAACATGTTTTTTGGTGGTTTAATCAGATTGTTTAACAGGTGAAAGGGCCAACGTATTTAGACAACAAGGTCTTCAAATCGGTTTTTTTTGTTTTTATGGTTTACCAGTGGATATGCATGTTTTCACAACAGTTGATGTCATTTTAACAATTGTTTGATGTTTTTATGTTTTCACAAAGGTCATTAGATGCGTGCTTGTCCCACCAACTCTCAAAATCTCAAATAGTGTTTATAACATATTCAGTTACTTTTACAACATATACACAACGTGGTATGCTGTCATTGTTCACAACGTGGTATGCTGTATTTACAACATCATAAGTCATATTAGTTACATTTACAGCATGTAAAAGGAATGCGTGCTTGTGCGTTGTTTACAACACATACTGCTACGTTTACAACACGTTAAGTTATTTTTACAAGTTTTTAAGCTAATTTTACAACTATTTTCACCAGTGACACCAGGGCAGTAGCTTGTGCAAGAAGCTACAACATACACATCACTTTGTTGGCACTTCTCTCATCGTTTACAACATGTTATGCTATATGTACAACATCATAAGTCATATTAACAACGTATTAAGTTATATTTACAACATGTAAGAAAAAAAGCGTGCTTGTGCAATGTTTACAACATATTCTGCTACGTTTATAACACTTAAAGTCATTTTAACAAGTCTTTAAGTTATGTTTACAACTATTTCCAGCTGTTGCACCAGGGCAGTAGCTTGTGCAAGAAACTACAACATACACACCACTTTTTTGGCACTTCTCTCGTTGTTTACAACATACACAACACTTTGGTGGCACTTCTGTGATTATTGACAATATGTTATGTTATATTTATGCATATGTTGTGCCTTTCTTTATGCATCTTGTTCTTACTAAACCACCAACATATTGCATTTTATCTTCTCCACCATTTAAAAACTCCCCCCATATGAAAGAAACAAAATAGATTCTTCCCCGAACAACTTCCAATCTTTCATGATAATCTGCAACACAAACTTTATATTAACAACTTTCAAAGCAATATTTACAACTTTTTATGCACATATTAACAACACGTTAACTACACGTTCTTTTCCTACACATGTGCTTTTTCTAATAACACAAAACGCACTAACATTCAATCATATCCACTTAAAACAAGGTCAAACCTCTGTTTGCTTCCTCCAAAAATAGAGCACAGGTTTGGTACGTATTAACAACTTCCAAAGCAATATTCACAACTTCATATGCACATATTAACAACACGTTAACTACACGTTTTATTCCTACACATGTGATTTTTCTAATAACACCAAACACACTAAAAACAAGGCCAAACCTCTGTTTGCTTCCCCAAAACCAGAGCACAGCTACGGTACGTATTAACAACTTCCACAGTAATATTTACAATTTCATATGCACATATTAACAACACGTTAACTACACGTTTTTTTCCTATACATGTGCTTTTTCTAATAACACCAAACACACTAAAAACAAGGTCAAACCTCTGTTTGCTTCCCCAAAAATAGAGCACAGCTACGGTACATATTAACAACTTCCAAAGCAATATTTACAATTTCATATGCACATATTAACAACACGTTAACTACACTTTTTATTCTTATACATGTGCTTTTTCTAATAACACCAAACACATTAAAAACAAGGTCAAACCTCTGTTTGCTTCCCCAAAAGCAGAGCACAGCTACGGTACGTATTAACAACTTCCACAGCAATATTTACAACTTCATATGCACAAATTTACAACAATTTTTTATGTTCATTTCAGCGTTTTTCCAGCAAAGAATACCAATTACATTCACCATTCTCACTTTAAACACAGCAGCTCCTCTGTTACCAGCCACAAAAACAGAGCACTCTAACATAGACACAACCTACCCAAGGTGAAACCCCAACTTCAATGATCAAGCTCATTTGTCTACCAAATTCTTAGCATTTCTTGTCTACCACCTACCACTTATTCCATTTTTTAGCCAAAGATCCAACCTTTCACAAATCCCTCAATCTTAATCTAACCAACTTTCACACAGAAAAAAACAAAATTTTCCAATTCGCTTCTGTACGTTGCTACCCGTACCTAGACGATGATGAAGACGATGTTCCCAGCCACATTAACACCGCTTTGTATCCATTCAATGTTGCACCACCTACGCCCTTTGTCCATGTATTTTTCTCTTTTTCCTTAATGCCTTGATCATAAAAACGTGCTTCCCTCCTCTTCTCTGTGCGTTTTCTTTTGTTATTTAAGTGAGGGTTATTTTTGTAATTGTTCATAGGGAATTCATGTCAGAAAAGTCCCTAGGACTTTTTTGACCTTTGACTTTTCAAAGAGAATTTTTTAAGATTATTTGTGTACTTTGGGACCTAGCTAACACTTTCCCAAAAATAAATGACCTTTTCTCGAGGGAAGCTATTATTGGCTAAACCTCGCTGTCACTTTTTTTAAGTTTGCCTTGTGTTTTGTTTTATTATGTGAAATGTCTGTGCCATAAATAATTAAATTGTCCTAGCTCACTTTATTCATGACTGTTCCAAGTCCATAAATAACACACAAATCATCACTTTATGTGTGTGCAAGACTACATATATCACCTCTCAGATTCTATCTGATAGGAACCATATTGCCTTGTGTAGAACTAAACGGGCACTGAGTTTATAAAATTTATTCTAAAAACTCTGACGAGGATTTAAAAAATCTGCCATGACAATCTTCTTAAAATTAAGCTTCGACAAACTTTAAAGATTTTATAACACAATTTTTAGGTCAAATAAAAAAAGAGGAATGATCACAATTTTCCCCGACATAAACACCTCCATTGGTTGGTGTTTCACCTGTTTCCCTTGAATCAGTCTCTTGTTATCGTCTCAAATTGAATTTTGCTTTGCCCCCCAGTCAAATTCATCCTATTCAGATAACGAGAAACCAAAAAAAAAAAAAAGCGTATTTTCGATAAGATAGAATTCGGGGGCCGCACTAAGTTTGAAAATCGGCCCAAATTTAAAGCCCATAAGCAGCCGTATAACCTATATATCTCGCCTCAGAAGCAGAAAACCCTAACGGCAACCTCATCCTTCTAATGACGAGGGATATTGCAATACTCTGCAGCCGCTAAGATCTTCACGTCATTTGTCTTTCTCCCTCTGTGATTTTCGATCCCTCTTAACCTCTCTTCTAAGTGTTAGGGTGACGATTCTGTTGATCTGCCCTTCTGATTTCTGAAACAGCCTTTATACATTTTCTTGTTCTTTGCCTTTGTGAAAGAATTTGTGGGGTGAAATGCGTGTATTGAATCTGTGTACAATAAGCCGATGCTCTGGATTACAAGCAATGAAGGAAGCATGGTAGTGTGCACAGAAATTGAATTATCTTGGGTCCACATGTCTGCTCTCTCTGATCCCTGATTTGAGGGCCTGGTTACGACCCACATTCCCCAATTCTGTAGTTCTTCGTTCTCTTCGAATTAATCAAATCGTCAAATGTTAATAGTTTATAGAAAGGGGCAAATGCCTTCGGATGGTTTCGTAAATGAACTTAGAATCAATTGATCTAGAAAGTCATGTGTCTTTTTTTGTTTGAACATTACTCTTCTGGAAATTACTTTTGCCGTAAATGCAATCCAAAGAGCGGGTTACTGGTATTCTTTGTTGCAGTGTCGAAGAAGTCTGCATATTTAGAATGTCAAAATGTTTTTTAATAGCGTGGGTGGTTCTTATTTATTCATCATCTACGATTTGAAAGATTTGTTTTTTTCGGCTTTCAAAATATAATGTCATGATTCATCAAAAAAAAAAAAATATAATGTCATGATTTGAAAAATTCGATCCAGATGGAATTGGAAAGGGAAAGATTTGCGGGTGTCACATATCAAGGCATCTTTATTCTTCCAAGCTCTGTGAATACAAAGTGCTTCGAGTACGTGAAGCAAAAAGCAAAAGATAACACTGAAGAACACGCAATCACACTGATTATTTTGGCGGACGGAACACTAGGAATGGATGATAAATACTGACTTTTTTTTAGTACAAAGCATGCCCTCTTGCCTCCTTATTCCAATCCATTTCTCTTCTTATATTGAATGGCAAACTCGTATATCTTGTGAGGGTGAGGCAGGGACTTAGCCACACTCTGGCTTTCCATGCACCTCTTGGCCCAAGCCACAAGCTTTGGACACTCTGCTTCCATGTTTAAATCCCCAAATGTCTCGTAGGTGTAGAACCAGCTGGTGATTGGAACTAGAGCCACGTCCACATAACCTAGCTTCTCCCCTCCAAAATAAGCCTTCTCCCCAAGCTCTCCTTCCAGCCTCTTCAGGCGCTCTGTGAACTCTTGCTTCCCTTCTTCTTGCTCTTTCCCTTTCTTTATCCACACTTTATTTGCTATGCTGTATACCTGCGTCATTCAAAATCCACCTAACTGATTATGCCTGTCTTGTGTTTGTTTGTTTGCTTGTGATAGGTGCGAAAGGCCCATTTAACTCAAGACTATGTGAAAGATCATATAGTGTGAAGTGTAATATGCCACTGATGCAAACATTAAATGGTGTTTGAAAGACTAAAACATAGTGGGAGTGCAGCTATATGGATATACTTACATTCTTGTCGATGTAATCGCCCCAAAACCTGGCTTGGGATCTCTGGTAAGGATCAGAGGGAAGAAGAGGCTCATGGTGGTTCCAGGTCTCATCAATGTATTGAACAATATTCAGGGACTCACAGATGGGTTTGCCATTGTGAATCAGAACCGGGATCTTTTTGTGAACTGGGTTCTTCTCCAGAAGCAGAGAGCTTTTGGCTTGCAGGTCTTCTTGCTTGCACTCGTATGCAATGCCCTTCTGTGCCAAAGCAATCTTCACCCTCATTGCATAAGAGCTTGGCCAGAAATCCAACAAAACCACATTATCCTGCTCCTGACGATGAGCCATTTGTCTTACTATAAAATGATTGATTCAATTATCTGATTCTGCAAGTGCCTATGTGTGTGGGTGAGAGATATATATAGTGTGCGAGATTTGCAACGATGATGTCATTGCTCATGTTGGATTTGAGTTCCGTGTTCTCCAAGTTCAGCATAGCTTTGAATTTAAAATCTTAACCAGCTGAATTTTCTTACATTATGTCATATATATCTACTTTGCAGAAAAAAGCCAATAATATTTCACTTGTTTTAATAGAGAGCAAGTTTTACCCGGGTTGTTCTGCCTAATAGTGGGATTAGTTGCATTTTATTTTAAACAGATAATAAAATGTAAATTAAATTGAATAACAACCAACAAGAAATAAACTTCATGAAATTGTTTTTTTCCCCTTTTTATTTTTGGAAAAACTGTGGAAAATCATGCCTAGCATACCAAATAGTTCACCGCCTTCTTATTTTGGGCATTAAACATGCGTGTGGAGATGCAGCCTATTTATATAGGCTAAGGCCTTTCAAGCATTGGGTGGATGGGCCAAATTTAAAACATTGAAGTTTTTTTCACAAAAAACTACAGATTTTTTATTGAGAAAGTTTTGGATCAGCTTTGATGAAATCAATGTTATCTGACCCGGACCGGGCCGGCCAAACCGGCCCGGAAACCAGCAACCCGGGCACTAAACCGGTCCGGGTCAAATTTTTTTATTTTTTATTTTTAAAATCTGTTTTTTTTTTCCTTTAGAATTTCATACTATAAGCCTAAAATATTCCATTTCTCACAGGTTTGGTCCCAGTTTAGCTCCAATTTGACTTCGGTCTGACCCACTAATCTTTGACCTAGTACCCCGACCGGTTCACTGATCGATCCGGGTTTAATTACCTTGAATGAAATACAAGAATAAACATACCCCTCATGTGTTCAGCAGTTGAAGGGCCAAGCACACTCACTAAATGTACTGAGTGGCCGTCATAGACATAAGTAAAGCTCAGGATTTAGTATTAATTCCCACGTGGTTGATGCTCCACCCTAGCCAATGACCTTGACACACCAAGGTTACTTACTCAAAAGGTAGTGTATGACTGGTAGTAGATTGAATTGTATGTGGTTAGGGTACATGTCCTGCCTTTAGTTTTTGGGTCAGTCCAGCCCCTTGCTTAAAATTTTATTTAAAAAAAAAAAAGGAATATACATACGCGTGTGTGTAGTGGGGGAGAGAGATGATTGGAGGAGTTAGAGAAATAGAGGTAAGCATTAGATAAGGAGGATTGTTGTGGCTTAAGTGTTTGCTTCTGTTTATGGAGAAGGGACGCGTCACGCGTTAGAGTGACGGTTGAGCATCTTGTACTGGTACCTCAATTGGTGGGTCCCCCTCCTTATATACCTTCATTTTGCCCTTCCCTGCCTTACAATACAATCCACACTTTCACTTATTTAATTTATTAAGCGTAACCCAACGCCCTATTATTTATTTTGCCTTTTCCACGGGTAATCTTGTTTTTTTTATAAGTAGTTTTTTTTATTAGTCGTTTTTATAAACAACTTTCTCTTTGTGCCTCAAAATTTAAATCAATTTTTTCTTTTATATCCTTATTAAATACACGTCTTTATATTAATTACCCCCACTATTACTAATTCTTTTTCATTTACTTATTTATTACATATTCTCTCTTATATTTTATACTCCTTCTCTTTTCTATACTATTTTCATAAAAAAGGACATATTTAAAAAAAAACATGATATTTTTTAACTAATCTTAATTGTCAGTTTATTTTATACAATTAAGATAAAAGTTGTTTATAAAAAAAATAGAAGGGAGTATGTTATACAGCCATCATCAACCCCCCAAATCATCATTCAACCAATAGCATTTATGTTTATTGTTTTTATATTTTTATTTTAAAATTAATTTAATATGATGTGAATGGAGACATGTACATAGTTTATCACACATAATAAATAATGTTCATATATGGAGCCACCCGTTTCATGCATCGTGGCCGGTACGTGGCTATATAAAATTTACAACTCACTAATTAACACTATATATCATATAAGGATGTGTACGTGTTGCCTACACAAAATATATAAACGAGGTCTGCATTATTATCTACTATTGCACAAACAGCCTAGTCGCTATGTTATCTTATTCTCTATAACATTAAAGAATATAGCGACTTATGTTTTTTTTTTTGATAAGTCATTTCTTCTTATTGTCCTTTTTACAAGGAATCCCCCCCTCCATATTGGTCCTTTTTATAAATATATTTTTTTTGCGTCTTAAAATTTAAACCATTTTTTTTATATTTTTATGAAATGTATATCTTTATATTAATAATTAACCACTACCATTAATTCTCTTTAATGTACTCATTTATTAGATATTTTCTCTCATATTTTATACCCATACTCTTTCATAGTTGTTACTTATTCTCTCTCCTATGCTCTTTTCACAAATACAGGTATATTTAGAAAAAATGTGATATTTTTGACACAATAATTTTTTTAACTAAATTTAACCATTAGTTTCTTTTACGCAATAAAAACAAAAATTGTTTATAAAAATAATCAGAGGAGTAACTCATTATCATACAGCATATGAATTCATCGTTTGTTTCGTAAGTGATTGATTAACATTAAAAAAACGTAGTTCATAACGAAATCTCAAGAGTTCAAATAGTTAGATAACATTTCTTCACGACTTTCAAAAAAAGAAAAATCAATTACAGTGTTAGAGTTGATTATCATTTTGATTCTAAATGTATGAGTAAATAACTAATTTATGAATATTAAAAATAATTAGTCATATATGAAAAAAATGCTACCTCTTAAGTACCTGCAATGAAAAAAATAACCCGTATGAAAGCCTATTTAACATGTGCGGTGAAATAAGGATGGCTATGAAAAAACTTTAAAAAAGAGACGGAATAAATTTAATATCAAAGTAAATTTTGCAATGAAATATTAGCTCCTACATTTGGATAAAAGTTTTGATATGCATTGACACGGACGAACACTCCAAATCTATTAATAGTGAACATTTCTTTTTTGACCTGAATTAATAATGAACATGAAAACATAGAGACATTAAAGAAATAAATATAGGAGGAAGAGAACAAAAAATAAAGGAACAAAACAGAAAAGAAGATATATAGGACGATAAGAAGTTTTCACTGCTTTCACTTTTTTTTTTTTTTTTTTGGATCTCTTATCAGTATTCTGCTTTTACTTTGCATCTTCATTAACTTCATATAAGTTTAACATCACATTATCATATTAGTTGAAATAGAAAATTCAACACTTTTATCCTGGACAATATTAATGTATCGCGTCTCTTGATAATTACGAGTGAAATAACACTTTCATTTAACAAACTATTTCATTTTTTTCCATATATCATACTACTTCCAATCCTTAATAAAAGAATTACTTAGAAGTTGGACTTAGTCATAAATACAATACATCAACTTGCTTTGTTTTTCAAATTTATAATTTTTTTCAAATTAAAGTATCCCTGTTGATTATAACATTTATCATTAAGAGATTTTTATTTAAGGGTGGTCATGATAAAATATAATATTTTAAGAAAATCAATATATAGTTGTTGCAAATAACTAATTTTTCTTATTTACCTGACTTAATTAGTCAACTAGCTCTTATATTGAGGATTTGATGGTACTATCTCTGGTCCTAAATATAAGACTTAATTGATCTTTTTTTAATGAGATTAATGAAGCTACATAAATCATTTTAAGGTATTTATTTTTATGATTTTTTCTTCAAACTAATTTACCTAATTTATAAATAAATATATACTTGAATAATACATAATATATACTATGATTAAATAATTTATTTAGCTTTCCCTTTATCTTTTCCAAGAAAAAAAAACAATTAACTTGGTCTTATAGAAGGGGGCAGTGCATAATAAGTTGATGGTGGGTTAGTGTGTGTTTGTATTAGTTTTTAGAGAATAGTTTTTACGATTTACGAGATAAATATGTGAGATAAGTTTTATCTCGATTTACAGAAAAAGACTTTTAAAACCACGGTTTAGGGCTTACCCAAACACATACTTAGTCATTAGAGGAATTTTCAGTATTTGTACCTTGAGACGCATGATATCCCTATGCATACATTTGTTTCTTTTTTCTTTCTTGGTTAACACATACACAGCTGTTTCATGAACGCTGCTTTCCTTTTATTTCGTCTCTCTTCTTGGTTCCTATTATCACCCATTTAATTAAAATGAAAATATATTGCAATTATTTAAAACACGTTTTATGGGCATTCATTTCAATATACCATATAAAATAATATGAGTAAGCCAAGTAACCATAATTATATTATATTATTCTATTTTTATATATCCACCACAATCTATTGACTATTGATATGATAATTAATTGCTGGATCATATCCTTACGAAAGATCCTTAAAAGACTGAATGAAAATTAAAAATTTCCTTCCCCAGCCAAACATTATTAATATTTAGTTATTTACATTACACCCTAATCAAGTCCTGTCACTCCTGTGAGAGCTTTTGCCATGTCATCCCAGCGGGATTTTCGTTGACCATTAACAAAATATCATTCGTATATCAACTATTACTAATTTTTTATTGGGAGAATTATACTAAGGTCCCATGAAAGAAGAGAAATGAAAAAATGGTCCCATGGAGTTGTTAATACAGGCTCATGGAGTTGTTAATGAGTTATCAATATAAGCTTCTGGAGTTGTTAATGGGACCATTTTTTTATTTTGAAATCTACAGGGACCATTTTTTTATTTTTTTCCTTTCTTGGGACCTCATTGTAATTCTCCCTTTTTTATTCACGATATTCTATCGTTCTGATTATTGATAAGATTATTAAGTAAATATTTTTCTGGTCATTAAGAAAATTTCATAAAGGTTGGATGGAAATTTCGTACTCTGACCGAATATTAATTCCCGCCCTAATCAAGTGCCTTTGCAATCGTTTGGGCGGTTTGGCACGTCATACCCGCAGTTTTCTCGTTGACCATAAACAAAATTAATATCATCGGTGCATATGAGTATTTGCCCTTGTTAGTTCTTATTTTTCCCCTTTCTATTAATTAAATAAACTTATCCATTACAACATTTTCTCAATGAAAAGGCTCGCATTTTTTGCAAAAATTTTCCATTGTTTTCTTAGAAAATTCTTAAAAAAGACACTTAAATTATTTAAATTCTAAATTAGGTTATTAAATTCAACAAATTATGAATCAAATCATGTGTCTTAAAATAAGATTTTAAAATTCAATAGATTCACCTTAATACTCCTCATTTGATTCCAAAACTCATTAATTACTCTCTCTCTCCCCCCTCTGCATCACTTTTCCAAAAACTCTCCCTCTCTTAAAACCTTTTCGCCACAAATTCCAAAATCCCTTGGCCACTGCGTTGGACGTTCCGAGTTTCGCAGAAATCACAAAACGATGTGTTGCTTTAAGATTGAAACTGGAAGCGAGAGGATCCATTTCTGGGGTAGTGGACATCACAGACGGCACAGGAGAGGAAGGAAATAATGAAATTTTGTAAATTTAATTTGTGTGTAACGTAGGAAAAATTGGCATGGTACGTGGAGAGAGGGAGAGTTTTGGAAAAGTGACGTAGAGGAGATAGAGTAATTAATGAAAGCATATTTTTGAAAAAAAAGTTAAGATGATGAGTGACATGCAAGTTACACATAGGATTATTTATTTAGTAAGTTGGAATCAAATGAGGGGTAATAAGGTACAATTATTGAATTCTAAAATCATATTTTAGGACATATAACCTAATTTAAAATTTATTGAATTTAACAACTCAATTTAAAATTAAAATAGTTCAGCAGTCTTTCTTAGAGATTTTCTCTTATTTTTTAGTTAAATATAAAAAGATACATGCATGTAAGTTTTCAACTACATTTAAAAAAAAAAAAAATCAAATCGTTGATGTTCTGAAGCCACAAAGGACGGACGAATTTAAGTTGATAAAGACTTGAAGTATATTAAAGTTGGTCAAAGTATTTTTGCATGCAACGAGATTATCAATATTGATCATCAAAATGGGATTTGATACTTTTGCCTTTAACGTGAGATGTTTGTATGACGGATAATTAATATCCTCAAGTTTATAGGCATGTTTTGGAATAATGATTGACACTTTTGAATGCAGTTTTTTAAAGGGTTAAGGGTATTTTTACTTCGAAAGTTTTCACTGAGGGATAATTTTGTTTCAAAAGTTTTTTGGAGGGAAATTTTGCTCCGGACATATAAAAAATAGAGCAATTTTACTCTAACCGTTTATCCCAATTAATTTTAACTGTTAGTTGATCAAATATGCTGAACTAGCAATCTATATGTCATTCACGTGTTTTTTGTTAAGGTGTAAATTTACCCCAAATGTTTTAAATCTAATTTAAAAAAAAATGAAATAAATGACATATAAACTTCCTGCTCAAATTTACATCTTAACAAAAATTAATAACATGGATAATATATGACCCACTAGCTCAACATATTCTATTCTTTCACAAATTTTCTGCATTTTTTTTGTTGAATTACATTAAATATTTTTTTTTTACTTATCAAGAATTTAGCACGATTATATATTTATATTGTGTTTTCTAGAATTGAATTCAACGTTTCTGATATATTAAAGCTGGTGCAGCTCCCTTGCCTATTGAAGCAGTCGCTTAGTGATGTGTTGTGCTAGAACTTGGAGCTGTAAGCTAAGAAAGCAAAATTCCAAAACATTGATTCCTTCAATCTTCTAATCCATATAATTAAAACTAAAAACTAACGTAATTAAATTTATGCAAAAAATAGAAGGACCCATATAATGGCATATTCATATGCCCGCAATATAATATAAATGCACATGATTTAACAACTAATTATAACCGTATTAGTCAACGTAATACGAGTATTATTTTATGATTATCAGTTTCTCCACTCAAAAAGGTTCCATTTGCTTCCATTGTGTCACGAAGAGTGCAATGATAAGCAAATACTGAAAACGATGGGAAAACGCAATTATATATTTTTTAATTATCTGTTTATGATCTGTTCAAGTTAATCAATTAACCAGTTGGCTAGCTAGTAGTAGGTGATCAACGAGGCTTTGTCACAAAATTTCAGTTTCCCTTTCTCCTGTTATTTAAACATTAGTCGTTTGCATTTGCATGCATGAAATGATGAATATATCTTATTCATATCGAAAAAAATTTAGTATAATATAAGGTCCACGACACATTTAATATTGTTTATTATTAGGGTCTGCAAATAAAAATTCGCCCAATGGAAGGACGTCATTGATTTTAGTTCCACACACAATCTTGTATTCCTATACACACGCACACATTATAATAAGGGAAAATTAGGGAGAAGGACCAAGAAAAAGAAATACATATTACTAAGAACCTTAAAAATTATAATTATTTTAAAGGATAAAAAAATTAAAATTAAAATATTCAATTATGAAATTAACTCCAACCAAACTTCCCACATTTTTTCTAACCCCATCTCCACTATTTAACATGTATTCCATAATTGATTGTGGTATTGATAGTTTATTTAAGAATTTATTATTTGAGACTTTAAAATTTTAGTATTTTTCATTTTTATAACATTCTTTTTAGGTGAATGTATTTGTTTAAGCTTTTTTCCCATGAAAAACCTCTTATTTTTAATATAAATGTATTATAAGATTTTTTGTGATTTTTTAAGTTTTTAAAAACGATCAAAATCTAAAAAGAAGTAGATTTCTAATTATTTACAGATATTAGAGGCTATTAATCTTATGTGCACGAGAGAACATATCATGAAAATATTAAGTTGCATATAGATTTTTTTTTTGTCAAATTATATATGGAGATATCATCAAATTTAATAATTAACCATCAAACCGTAGGGAAAGTTTAATTTTTTATCTTTGAAAATAATTACAATTTTTAAGATCTTTATTAATAAATATTTTGTTTCCTTGAACCTTCTCCCTAATTCTTCCTTATAATAAAACAAAATCAAGCAATATTGTTAAATTATTATTCACAATAAAATAAATTATATTATATACGAATTTTCAAATTACATGTACTTCAATATGAAAATTTTTTAAATACAGGATCCTATTTCTTAAGTTGTCATACGAGTGAAAACATTAAATACTAATTATTGAATTAACATTATAATAAGATGTGGGTTTAAGAGTATTTGGTAAAAATTGAATGAAAATTATTTCTGTCCAGCCTAAGAAAAAAAAGGAAGATGATATTTTTTTGCAACAAATATCCGAATAATTTTATTTTCATCCGCACAATTTATTTATGATTTTGTTCAGATTGCGTTGGATCTATAGCCCCTCAATTCAACCGCAAATGATTAAAAAATTCAACCATGATTTAGAAAAAGGCTTTATATCCATCTTTATATTGATTTCGAGGGCCTAATATAGTAATATTATCAAATGTAACCGAATTCTAACGTGGGAATAGAATAAAAATAAAAATAATAATTAATTCAAATAATTAAATGGGGTTAATACTCTCTTAAATTTATTTTCATTTTGATTTTAATCCCTCAAAAGGCAAAATTATCCAAGTTTTTATTAAATTAGAAGAACCAATATTTTTGACCCAAAAAACCTTAATGGATTAAAACTTATTGAAATTTGAGGAATTAAAATTAAAATAAAGATAAATACAACAATGGTATTAATCCAAGTAAAAATGAGAAAATAGGGTAAAGATTAAAATTACAATAGCTGCATTCCAAAAAGGGGGAAAATATCCATAAGTGATGAATCTTAAGAAGGGGGAAAAAACGGATGTGATGAATCTTAGTAGTAGAGAGAATTTTGTCTTATTTAATCACCCACCTCCTGCTCTTTTGGTAGGCGGTAGTTGATGAGAGATTTTTAATGGGATTTCTGTTAGAAGTTGTTCTTGTTTTTAATCCCTGATTGGATTAATGTACTCCAGTATCAATTCAAAAAAAAACGGATGTGGCAAGGCAACAGCTATATGGACGAGGACATTTTTTTTTTTGTGTGTTGTGGGTGGCGACTGGGGAGGGGAGGCAGGTTGCATTAAACGTCACAGAAAATCACAAACTGTAAAATTCATAATTACTTTATGCTGAGCCCACAATAATCATAATTCCTTCCTAGTCCCGCAGCAGCAAAACCCGCGGGTGGGTGTATCATAGTCTCTGCAAAGTAAAAACAGAGTATTAAGAGGGGACGACTTGTTAAGGCTAAGCGGTGGTGTCTTCAAGTGTCGTGCATGCATATTATGCATCTGTTGCTTTGCATGCACCATATCCCTCCCCTCGCTCTCCCTCTCCCTCTCCCACCCCATACACGCTTACACTTTCTCTCTCTTCCTCTCTCACACCCTCTCAAGTAAAAACCCAGATGGCCGTTACGTTCGTGACTTCTCTGTACGTGGCTGCGTTTCTTTTTTGACTTTGATTGACTCTGTTCTTTGCCTGTGCTGGGAGCGAAATTTCGTGTTCGAGGGGTTTGGTTCCAGAGATTTGCGTGGGTAAGGAGGGTAGAAAGTTGGGACTTTTTTTGTGTTCTGTTCTGGTGAATGATGACTGAGTAGCTCCTAGGTTTATTCCCTTGTCGGGGATAATGTCAGTTTCGTGTTATTGCTCTTATCCCTCTGTTATTCACACTGCAAATCGTAAAAACCGTGCATGAATCTGTGTGACAATGGGTTTAACTAATAGTATTCCCCTTTTCTCTCAAAGGGGTTTTTAGGGATTTGATTCTGATTTTGTGTAATTTGCAGAGATATTCTGTGGTTCAGAGAGTGATTTGTTTTTTAAATTTATGGGGTCCGAGGTCTGTGTTGGTGTTTCTGGTGGGTCCGCCACTGCGCATGAATGGAAAAAGGGGTGGCCTCTTCCATATGGTGGATTTGCTCAATATTGTAACACCTGCGGGTAAATTCTCTTCCAATTTATTTGTTATTATTGGGGCTATTTCTTGTTGTGGGGGTAGTTTGGGGTTATGAGCAGTCATGGCATCGTTTTAGATATCAGGGATTTGACTTTGCCCCTTAACTGAGCTCAAATAGGATTAGAAAAAGTTAATTTTTTTTAATCTTCTGCAATTTTGACTTGTTCTGGGAACTCTAATATAATGATTTTGATCGCGTTGTAGTCCATGGATGTGTAACTATTATATAATATGGTAGCCGTACTAATTAAAATGAAGAATCCAATGCTTTGATGTTGGTTAAATTTTTTCTGTTCATTTTATTATTGTTTTGTATTTTAAGCGTGTTAATGAAAATTATAAATTAATATCATGGAATTGATGAGAAGTCTAACAAACTTTTGTAGTTCTTTACTAGTCTGTATATCTTCTTTTTCAAAATATTTTGATTTTTTTGGTTTATCTTGGCAGTCAGCTTGGAAATAGAGCATGGGAATCAATATATCTAATCTGAGCAGTATTTCTGAACATTGAACTAGGAAGTGTGTCCTGTCATACAGATATCATAATATAACAGATCTAGCAGTATCTCTGAACATTGAACTAGGAAGTGTGTCCTGTCATACAGATATCATAATATAACTGTTCTAAATTTTTGGCTTAAATAATGTTTTTTTTCTTGTTATTTCGCATCATATATTTTATTGACCAATTTGTTTCTATGGTGCTAGAATTTCAACGGAATGCAAGCTTGACACTCTTGATTCCATGTAAGTGCAGCTAAATGACTTCAGCATTTCTAATGAGTGATTGTTGTCATGACTGTTTCACAACTATCGGATCTTTCACTTTGATGTGCAACTTAAGATTATGCGGCACAGATTTTATAATTGTGTACTGCTTGGCTGTAAACATGGCAGTTCTTCTTAATACCTCTTGCTTCTTGGTAGTCTTAATTTGATTATTTTTGCTGGCATCACTTATTAATTCAACCAGGCTGCCATACAAATCTATTGTTTCTTTGTCTGGGTCTGGTCTTAGATTGTAAAACTAAGGTTTGCAAATAGCAGTTATCTACAAGTAGGATCCACTGCGTATTTTAGTTCAAGTTCTCAAATGATCAATATCACACGTACTGCCACTCTTCATTGTCTTATATGTTGTGTGAATCTTGACATAGTTTGGGTTGTAATACTTTTTTACTTGATTTTAGTATTTCTCATGTGGACCATATTTGATGTACCGTTCCTTGTACTTTAGATCTGCCCATGAGGCATCCATTTTCTGTAGTAAATTCCACCGTGAAGAAACTGGTTGGAGGGATTGCGGCTTTTGCAACAAGGTAAGCTGATGATTTTTTTTTTTTTAATTTACTTTTAACGATTGTTTATTTCCTTAAAATTCTATTCAAGCCTTCCCTTACTCTTCTTAGATATTAAATCTATTTGGCTTAATTTGGCAGCCTATCCACAGTGGATGCATAGTATCTAGGCATTTGTTCGACTACCTTGACTTTGGAGGTATAGGTTGCATCAGTTGTATAAAGGCTTCTCAATTGCGTTTGGTATGTTCTATATGGACAATGTTTATGTATAATGATTTCTCAGTGTGAAGTTTATGCTCGCATTGGTATTGAACGGTCTTTTATGTCAAAGTTTAATTTGTTTGTTATTGTTGCTAAACTATGCTTCTAATTCCTCTAAGGCTGGAGAGCCTCGAGGACAAGGGGGTGCTGGTCAACCATCCATTTTTTATATTTATATTGATCAGCTTCACTGTTTGAAATGGATTTCTGAATCACGGTTATAATTATTTGACAAATAAGTGATCACTTGCATTAGCATTTTGCAGATTTAAAGTAGTTATAATAGTTAATTATATGCATTATATTGTATTCAAAAGGGTGCCGGCAATTTCAGTATGGGGGTTTTCTTTGTGAATTCACACATGCCTACCACCACACTTCAACCTGCTGTAGTATAGTGGTGATGTTTGTTTGTGCTTATGATGATTTGAGGGGCCTCATGCTTCTGCCATACCGTTGTTTTCCAATAATGTTAAGATTCCTCCCTCTTTATTATTATCGTTATCATTATCATTATTGTTATTTGTGGCTTCCCCATTGGCTCTTTTAATGATTCTGTTTCACATATCCTATTCTGTTGTTATTTTACCATCCGCTTTATGTGGTGTAGGATGTTATAAGACTGCACGCAAGTGTATTATGTTGTTGGACTATCTGACATAGTAAGTTCTTCCATTATTCATTCATTCATCCACTCATTTTATGCATATGCAGAACACTAAAGAACCTAATGGGACTGTTACATCTACCGCGACAAATGCAAATGACTGCCCCTCTCTTCATATTGATGGGAAACGGTTGGTGGATAGTGTTGATGAAGGAAAACTGATGCAGTCATGCAGAATTGTTGAAGCTAGTGGGACTAATGGTTGGCAACAGCCTCAGAGAGATAAAATGATTTCATCTAGTGGGTCAAAGAGCCAAGATATTAAGTGTCTATCAAGGGATATGGATTCAGGATTTTCAAATATGATTACACCATCTATTCACTCATTAAAATTTCCTTTATTAGAAAACAGTAGACCAACATGGGAGATTAAAAATATGTGTGAACCACTCGCACAACCATCTTTGAGTATGTCCCTGGGAATTCCATCAGGAAGCTCTGCCCCTGCTTCTGCTGGCGAGATTGTAGAAGAAAGGCTTGAGGGCAAACCATCTTCTCTGTTTCATCAAGGGCAAAGATCTCATCCTGTATTCGCTAAACCATCAAAGACTGGTCTTTCCATGAACATTGAAACAAATAAAGGAATGAATTCTATTTCGAAGGCACGTGTTGGCCGGCCACCTGTTGAAGGAAGGGGCAAGAGTCAGCTACTTCCTCGGTACTGGCCTAGATATACTGATGAAGAGCTGAAGCAATTGTCTGGAAAGTATCCTTTTGATTTTTTTTTTCCCGCGGGTCTTTTGCACCTCTGCAGAGTTGTGGTAATTTTAGATCATTTGATCATTTGTTTCCCTTAATGTTATCAAAGTTTGAAATCCTCTGTAGTGCCATTATTTGAGAAGGTGCTGAGTGCCAGTGATGCAGGTCGAATTGGGCGCCTTGTCCTTCCAAAAGCTTGTGCTGAAGTAATTCTAGGACTTTACTTTATTTGATGCCTTATTTTCCTCGTCTGCTTTATCTCTTTGCTTTTCTCTTCCAACAAACTTTTACCGTGTAATTTCAGTGCACCTAACAAGCTAGCATATGAATTGCAGGCTTTTTTCCCTTCTATCTGTCAATCAGAAGGTCTTCCTTTGGAAATACTAGATGTGAAGGGGAATGAATGGACATTTCAGTTCAGATATTGGCCTAATAACAACAGCAGGATGTATGTATTGGAGGGTGTGACCCCTTGCATACAGTCAATGCAATTGATTGCGGGTGATACTGGTATATATCAATCTAGAGAAGAAATTGGTGCCACTTGTTGCATTTTCAGTTTTCAGTTTTTTCTGATGCTAATATCTTTATACTAATTTAATTCATTGGAATAATAAAATTAATGCATTTTTAACAACAGTAGGATATAAGATGCACTTAATGCAATTGATAATGGTTGATACTGATATATGTCAATCTAGAGAAGAAATTAGCGCCGCGTATTGCATAATCAATTTTCAATTTTTGTTGATGATAATATTTTTATACTGATTTATTTTGATTCTATTAGAAATCAATGCATTTTTGCGGTCACAAATCCTTTTATAACATCTTTTGGTTATAGCCAGCCCAAATGTGACCCATTAAGTGCATCTTGATGTATTGGCTGATTATATATTTGTGCTGACCTTATTTGTTTGTAATTCTTGCAGTCATTTCCCCTGTTTTTTTTTAACACATCATATAGAACATTACCTTCTTATATTTCAATCTATAAGGACAAATGGAATAATTGTGCACTTACGTAATTGATCGCACATCTAGTATTTGTTCATTATCAAGGTAGTATAAACTGTTAACAAAGATGGAGAGCCAATTTTGTCTCGTGAGTCTGAAGTAACTTGTTAATTTATGTGATCCTTTACTTACTCCTTTTTTTTTTTTTTTTTGTGAATTGCAGTGACATTTAGTAGGATAGATCCTGGGGGCAGACTTATTATGGGTTTCAGAAAGACAGCAATTAGTGTGGAACCACAGGTTATGAAATAGAATTCCCACTTTATTATGTACTGTGCTTCTTAATATAATGGACCTGTAGTCTTCTGAGCCATTTTTGAATCTGAGAAACTATTTTAAACAGGATGCGTCTACATCTGAACATTCTAATGGGATGACAATAAGGGAAACAGCCATTTCTGGTGCAACTGAGAACCTGCCCTCGGGAAGTGGTTATTCTGATCTTCTTCAATCTATGGAAGAGAACAGGGAACCTCACTTAAATAGACAGTCAGAACACCTGCATTCGGGTAGCAGGGTAGCTGGTTTTACCCAAACGGAAAATTATGGCCAGACGACAAAAAATGATGCACCGCAGCTATCAATTTCAATTTCAGAGAAGAAAAGGACTCGGAATATTGGGCCTAAGAGTAAGAGGTTGCTCATTAATTGTGAAGATGCTTTGGAGTTGAGACTAACGTGGGAGGAAGCACAAGATTTACTTCGTCCACCACCCAGTGTTGAGCCAATTCTTGTCACAATTGAGGACCACATTTTTGAGGAGTACAATGTATGCGTGTCCCTGTCAAATTAATACATTCTTTTAATAGCAGGTTTTTTTATATTAAGTGGAATATGAGCTGATATAGCCTCAAAATAATGTTAAAATTTCTATGTGACTTTGCTAATATGTGTGATTCCTTTCCTTTGTTTAATTAGGAACCCCCAGTTTTTGGGAAGAGAACTATATTCAGTGCTTGCCCATCTGGGTAAGATTATATGCAATTTTTATTACTGTGTCTTTAGCATTATATTTAAAAACACTAGGATATCTTGAATGAATACTGTGATTTCTTGATGGTGCTTGTCACTTGGACTTGCGAACTATAATTTGGTATTTTTAGGCCATGAGATGAGTTATAATACTTTTTCCTACTTGAATGTTATAGAAACCTTTGTATGCTACTTGTGATTGAATGTGTTTAACTCTTTTATTCAGGGGACAGGAACAATGGGCTTCGTGTGATAATTGCTCTAAATGGCGAAAATTGCCTGTAGATGTTCTTTTACCACCTAAGTGGACTTGTTCTAAAAATGTCTGGGATCCAACCAGGTACATTATTCTTTTCTTTCAAGACTTTTTCTTGATACGGGAGATTGATCATATGAGGCTATTATTGATGTGATAAATATTCTTTTAGGTCTTCATGTTCTGCACCGGAGGAGCTAGGACCCAAGGAATTGGAAGATATTTTGAAATCCAGCAAAGGTATGATCATATATGTTCTTCTCTCCAGCTTTGCACCTGTTATGTTTGGGACAGGCTTTAAAGCTAGCCTTTCTGTCCAAGGGATTGAATGGTATATAGTCTGATATCATGCTTGTCAAATTCTTTTCTGCCTGCCTATGGACATTAAGTGCCTTCCATAATTTTGTGCGTACTGGAAGTTTGGAATTAGCATGACTTTTGGGGCAGAAATCTTCATTGACATTACATTTTTAACTTTCAAAATGAGTCATTCAATGCTGTTATCACGTTTTTTCCCCGATGTTCCTGTTAATTGGATTTCACCTTTCTAGTCTTTTTTATTCTTTAAGATTTAGTGTATTAATTCCTGAATCTTTCTGTCTGCCCTTAATTTTCACCCGACTTTAAAAAGCGAAGATTAACAGAAAATAACAAGTCACCCCAAGAATTTGAACCTTCAGGCCTTGATGCTCATGCTAATGTGGCAGTGTTGGGAGATAGTTTGGGAGATCCTTGCAAGTCATCAGGCGGACCCACCACCAAACATCCTAGACATCGTGCCGGCTGCACCTGCATTGTGTGCATTCAGCCACCTAGTGGAAAGGGAAGACATCATTCCACCTGTACTTGCAACGTGTGCATGACTGTGAAAAGGCGGTTCAACACCCTTATGCTGCGTAAGAAGAAGCGCCAATCCGATGCTAACCAGATGGATCATAGGGAAGAGTCTGGTATGAATGGAGCACCTAGGGAAGACACAAGCCATGTGGAGAAAGAAGGGAGCATAAAAAGAAGAAAGCTCGAGGCGGGCGAATCCAGTGCTGTGCAGATAGATCTGAATAGCCATCCTGATCGTGAAGACATGCAAGTTGATGCACCAAGCATGAATGGTCATCTTGGAGCTCCAAACTATTCACTTCCTGTATATATGGATCAAAATGGCCCTAATGGAGGTCAGGGGTACTTCTCTAATGGGGGAAGCTTTGGACCAGTTATCTGGGAGAAGGAAAGAACAGAAGATAAGGCATCCTATGATCCCAATTCAAGTCAGAACAATCATCCTTGATTTATATTCTTATTATATATAGTTTGCTTTATTTTCTTAAAGGTTTAGGGTTAATTTCTTGTCAAACAGAATGCAATTTTGGTCTGATCTTGTCTTATGATAATATTAGGGTAAAAGTGCAATAAACACCCGAACTATTTTTGAAGATGCAATTAGAAACCTAAAATTTGTATGGGTGCAATTTTGATCCTAAAGTAATTACACTGGAGCAATTATGCCCCTCATCCTAACAAAGGGTTAACGCCGTTTAAAAAAAAATCCCTTCACTTTGACCATGGATGCTTCACTCACCCTTTCCAAATCTCCACCACCAGTCTTTACCATGCTTTTTCATGATTCTTAAATCTTCTGAAAGTCTTGCGTAGGTTTTTCTTTGGATTCCATAGCCATTAGCTCGGACTTTCTTCATCTATTTTGTGGTTTGCAAGTTTGCTTGCTGCAAGATGCTTGTTCCATCGTGTGGAGAAACTCATATTGAGTGCTGTCGCGACATGATCTTTTTGCTCGTGTGGAGAATCATCGTTACATTGAAGATGCTAAGATGAAATATCTCTTATCAATTTATTTTGGGGCCTTCGGGATGAGGTTTGAATCGTTTAGCAGCATCAAAATTATTTTGCGTTGTAGTTCAAAAATGCCCAGGACAGATTCTTCATTCTCTCTCACGGGACCTGGCCTCTTCAAGTTTTATGTTTGCGATGTTATGAATGGCAACCAAATATGCCTATCGCTCGGGTGTTTTCCCCCCTTTTATTCATGTTAGGATTTAGGTGATGGGCTACCTTTAGATTATTCAAGAGCCAATTCTTCTCAGCTTCCCACTGTGATTGGTTTGCTATGAATTCAAGAGAGAGTTGGGGATGAAAATTAATATTGGCAGGAATCTATTCTGTGGTGTTTCCATTTGAAAACTTCGGACATGGAGGGATAACGCTATTTTTGATCCAGATTTTGTCATGCCTTCGGACCCAGCAATTGCTGTCGTGCACAGTTGGCGCAACTTTACCCAGGAGCACGAAGAAGGCGGTAGTGGAGAGATGGTGAAGACGGTGATGGAGATTTGTTCGGATTAGTTTTTGGAGAATAATTTCTGGAGAAAAAGTGAAAAATAGCTTTTGGAGAATAGATTCTTGAGAAAAAGTGAAAAATAACCACATAAGAAAAAAATGATTTTGATAAAATGAGAGTGTTTGTGTATTGTGTTAAAAATAGTTTTTTTTATGGTGTGAGACCCACATAATGAGAAAGGACTATTGAGAGAGAGAGGATGGGGCATACATAAGGAAAAAGGACCAATGAGAGAGAGAGGGGGTAAGACCCACACAAGAAAAAAAACAAAAAGAAAATAGCTTTTTTCAAAATATAGGTTTGGAAAAATTTTGATTGTTCTTACATCAAACCAAGGTTTTGATTCAAAACCTAGGTTTTGAATAAGAAGCCGAACACACTGTTGGAAAGGGTGAGTGAAGCGTTCATGGTCAAGGTGAAGCTTTTTTTTTTTTAAAACGACATTAACAGTTGTTGAATAAGAAGCCGAACACACAGTTGGAGAGGGTGAGTGAAGCGTTCATGGTCATGGTGAATCTTTTTTTTTTAAACGACATTGACAGTTGTTAGGATGGGGGCACAACTGCTCCAGTTTAATTATTAAGGGTCAAAATTACACTCATAAATATTTCAGGGTTCTAATTGCACCATCAAAAATAGTTTGGGGGTGCTGAATGCAACTTTAATTTACCCATATTATCTACATGGGATTGGTTTTCACATTCCTTCTCTTTTGCTTAATATATTGGTTTCTTGTTTCTCAAATGAAGGATGAGAAAAAGTTTACTTTATCCGTTTAATTACATTAATTTATCTTTTTTTGGGGCAAAACATCCTATTGATTGTAAATATTATGGAGTTTCTATCTAGCTAGAGGTAGTCATAAAGAAAGATGACATTTTAAGAAAACTAATCTATATTAATTATAAATGACTAATATAATTAACTTTTTTAATATACTAAAATTAGTTAACTAATTATTATATTAAGAACCGGGCTAGTATGTTTTAATTTCACGTCAAAGATAAGTCCAGATTAAACAAGCAATCGCATAAGTTGTGATGCAAGGATGTTGTTTATATTCATGCAATAAAATGTGTTCAAGTCCATCACATTATATAATGTCTAGGTCAGACAAAAGATGTAACAATATCACTTTCATATTCCTCGACCACAATCTTTTTCCATTTACACGCAGGCTAACAAGGTAATTGAAATTCTTCTCAGATCACGACATTACATTTCTTAACTTCACTTATATATTGAATGACCCAGTGATAATGAGAGGGACAGATGCTATTCCACTAAAAAAAAAAAATTTAAAAAAAAAGGGACATTTGCTGTCTAAATTAATTCATTTTTGTTCACGTGTATCCCACAATACTTGATTGCAATCTTCATGATCATTCAGTTAAAAACAGTGTTTTTTAGAAATCAATGATCTGTATATATAATTATACATGCAATGGTAGATCACGGCCAAAGCCTTATTGCTTATGCTTAGTTCTTTTTCTATATATTGAACAAAAATTAAAAAATAATTGCAATTATAACCATCTTCATGATAACCTAAAAAATGAAAACGAATTTAATATCTCCTTGTATATTCCCATGTAAGCTTAGAAATCGTCTCTTGTATATAGGAGGGGTCCAGGGGCCCATGTCGTGTCCATAAAATGCAACTTCTGAGGTGGGCATTAAATCAATGAGAAGACCTTAGCAGGAACCAAGAAAAATAAAGGGGAAATCACTGTCAGGTCCCATAGAAGCAAAATATTATTAAAAAAGTCCCAGGAAAAACTGAAATATCTGAAAAGTTCCTAGGGACTTTTCTGATATTATTTTCAAATGTAAAAAGACACACATGCCCTAATGAAAATTTAAACTCTTCTTCCTCAATACGAAAGAGAGACCAGAGCGGCAGAACCCCAAATCATCGCAGAGGGCCAAATCGCGTTCCAGAGAGGCATTTGAAAAACGAATTTCTGCCGTCTCCGTTGTCGTTCGGTGGCGTGCGGTGCGTGGCCGTGGTTGTGCCGTTATTCGCTGAGCGTGTCCGTCGCTGGTGGTCCTCGCTCACCGTCGGTGCTCCCTTCGTTCGCCGTGCGTGTCCGTTGCTGGTCGGCGTCTTGTGGCCGTGTGTCGGTGCTCGTGTTGCAGTCGGCTGCGGCTGCGTCTCCGTCGGTGGTGTCTGGCGCCCAGAGTCGTCCGGCGTTCCTCCACTTCGAGACTCCATCGATGCTCCAGTCGAAGGCGCCATTCCCGCCGGTGAGTGAAAGAAATCACTGTTTCTCATTAATTTTGTTGTTGGATTTAGGATTTAGGACTTTGATTTAAGTTGTGTAATTTTCTTGTAACAAAAATGGCATTTTGAGAGATGATTGTGAGGGTCGTTACTTCTTTCGTCGGGTATCTGTGTAGTTGGGCGTATGCTTCCCGTTGGAGAGGACTTTCTCTCTTCCCGGCTCTACTCAATTGCCTTGCACATCAAATGCCTAATAACTGAATGTCTTCTTCTTCGGTCGAGTAACTACATCCCTCTGTTCCTACCTTTCCCTATGGGTGGAGCTAAGAACATTATCTTTCCTCGTTGCAATAAAATCTTCTTTCTTTTCTTAATGTCCCAATAATCCAAAAGGATACAAGCTTATCAAGGCTGAGTCAGAAAGCTTTGTTTGTAGAGTCTCTTTCAGTTTAGGTCTTGAATCATTTGGATAAATTTGGGAAGGAGAAAGACTATAGGGCTAAGAGAAGCTTGGCATATATGATTAGTTTGATAGGAAGATTGGGCCTGCCCCATTTCCTACCCCCTTTATTTACGAAAGAAAAAAAAATGGCATGATCTACATTTAGCTCCATATTGTAGGTAGTAATTGGTTTTGGTTTTTTTATAGATGCTTGTTCATATGGCATTAATCTATACCTCTTCAATGTTAACTTGTTTATATTGCGGCTTTATTGTTTATAGTCTCTGTAGCTTTATTGTGCACCGTTTGTTGACTTCCACTGATAATACTGAGTTGTTTTGTGATAAAACTGAACTGTGTGGACTTGGGTTAGAGTTTTGGTGCAGTGACTTGAATTTGTTGTCAAAATGTGGATGTTTGCTGAACGGTATATTCCAAAGCTTTGCATCCATCGCTGAAATTCTGTACACTTTGTTGAGTTTGGTGAAATTTCTGATATGAGCTTACTTGTCAAAATTTGCATTTGACATACATATTGATTGCCATGGTAAGTTGTGTGACTTTAGGTGCATGTACTGAAATTTCAAAATTTTGGGCAATGTTGGAGGTGAATCTGATTTGTGATAGTGGAATTTACTGGTTATAAGCTATGCAAAGCAGTAGTCTCTTGGTGGCACCAAACTAGTGTTGTGTTGGAGTCATTTTAGATTATTGTTTTTGATATTGAGTTTTAATTTGCACATGAAAATAGTTTGAATCAGTGGACTGTACTCTGTGTTAAAGCTCTTGTTACTGAGTTTTGGAAGGATTGGATTAATTATTATGTTTCTGGTTAAGTAAAAAATGGCGAACAATCATGTGTTGCAACTGGTTGGTTGTGTTTCATATCGTTTGTTCCTTTCTGTTTGTAGCGATTCGTGTGGCGTCCATGTTCTTTCATGGTTATTCGGTTGGGATGGCTCGGCACAGGACAAAGAGGGGTATACGATGCCTAAGTTGTCTCCTGAACAAATTCGGCAGATTAAGGTCGATTCGTTATGGTGGCTTGTGACACATGACGGGAACATATATGCCAAAAAGGTGCTGTCCATTGCAGGTGGCAAGAAACAAATGCAGGGGAATAGAGACAAGTAGCATTTGTGATGTTATTATGTACATATGTTGTTATTTTGTGGGTCCTTTGAGAACCTTATGTCTTTGTGTGACTATTTTGTAATTGTAGGAAGGGCAATCATGCAATGCTTTTTTGTTTACTGCCATGTTTAGGTGACAAGGAAATATTTACAACTTCTTATGGCTATTGCACAACTGCATATGCCTTCTTGTACAAGTTGTAACATTTAAGTAATAGGGCGTTATTACAATGGTGATTTTTACAAGTCTTCAAGCGTTTATTCACAACAGGTTATGTGGGTTTAACAACCTTTAACACGTTTTTCCTGCAGATGATGGATTCTTACGTTATGACTAATGTGTTGTTTACAAGTCCTCAAGTGTGTATTAACAATCTGATGAGTTCGTTTTACAACTTCAAGGTGAGACGATTTGCTTTTGCTTCGCCACAGCAAAACAACAGCAAAATGACATAAAAAATGGCCTATTCTGACCTCGTTCGCTGTTGGTACGCCCCAGCGAACCAGCAGCGATAACACATGATTTCTGTTTTATAATGCTTGAAGCGCTGGTTTACAACTCTTAAAGCGTTCATTAACAACCCTGTGAGTTTAATTAACAACCTCTCCATCGTTTCTCTCTGACAACGGTATCTGACGTTAAGTGTTGGCAAATGAGTTATTTACAACCCTTAAAGCTTTCATTAACAACCCTGTGAGTTCAATAAACAACCTCCCCCTCGTTTCTCTTTGATAACGTTATCTGACGTTAAGTGTTGGCAAATGAGCTATTTATAACCCTTAAAGCGTTCATTAACAACCTATTGAGTTCAATTAACAACCTCCACCTCGTTTCTCTCTGACAACGCTATCTGACGTTAAGTGTTGGCAAATGAGCTATTTACAACCCTTAAAGTGTTCATTAACAACCCTGTGAGTTCAATTAACAACCTCCCCCTCGTTTCTCTCTGACAACGGTATCTGACGTTAAGTGTTGGCAAATGAGTTATTTACAACCCTTAAAGCGTTCATTAACAACCCTGTGAGTTCAATTAACAACCTCCCCCTCGTTTCTCTCTGACAACGTTATCTGACGTTAAGTGTTGGCAAATGAGCTCTTTACAACCCTTAAAGCGTTCATTAACAACCCTGTGAGTTCAATTAACAACCTCCCCCTCGTTTCTCTCTGACAACATTATCTAACGTTAAGTGTTGGCAAATGAGCTATTTACAACCCTTAAAGCATTCATTAACAACCTATTGAGTTCAATTAACAACCTCCCCCTCGTTTCTCTCTGACAACGTTATCTGACGTTAAGTGTTGGCAAATGAGCTATTTACAACCCTTAAAGCGTTCATTAACAACCCTGTGAGTTCAATTAACAACCTCCCCCTCGTTTCTCTCTGACAACGTTATCTGACGTTAAGTGTTGGCAAATGAGCTATTTACAACCCTTAAAGCGTTCATTAACAACCTATTGAGTTCAATTAACAACCTCCCCCTCGTTTCTCTCTGATAACGCTATCTGACGTTAAGTGTTGGCAAATGAGCTATTTACAACCCTTAAAGCGTTCATTAACAACCCTGTGAGTTCAATTAACAACCTCCCCCTAGTTTCTCTCTGACAATGTTATCTGACGTTAAGTGTTGGCAAATGAGCTATTTACAACCCTTAAAGCGTTCATTAACAGCCCTTTGAGTTCAATTAACAACCTCCTCCCATCGTTTTCTCACCGTAATTGTTACCAGTTGAGCTATTTACAACCTGTGAAGCGTTCATTAACAACCCTTTCAGTTCCTTTAACAACCTCATTGCGTGACTGCAGCAGTACTTCTGATGCAAATTTTCATAAGAGCTGAATTGTAGCATATTTTATCAAGTGGTTGGCATGTTGTTTGCCTATTGTATGAAGTAAGTTAGACACATGCACAAGTGAATGGTAAGTCTCCCATGACTTTATAAAGTGCACACCTGAATGAATTAACAACTAAAATTGTTATATTCACAACTACTACTGCATGAATTAACAACTACTTGAGCTATTTATATATCACCCTTTTCACATCAACCCACTACCATGAGAATCAACTTTTCCCACGTCAAACATCCAACTTTCTCTGTTTTGTTGCACAATAACAGAGCATTATGACACCCAAAGCCATTTGCTGTATTAACAACCACTTCAGTTATATTAACAACACCAACTGCACGAATTAACAACAATTAAATTTCTTCCCATATCACAATTTTTACAGCACCCCACCAACCTGAAAATCAGCTATTCCCACTTTAAAGGTATCATTTCCTCTGTCACCTCCCCAAAAAACAGAGCACTATCACATTAACACTACCCAACCTCATTCAAACCCCAACTACAATGCTCAAGCTCATAACTTTACCTAAATCATGTCATTACTCATCTACCTCCTACCACTTTGTCCACTATTGCCACCAAGCACCAACCTTTCACCATCATTCAATTTCACTTTATCCAAATATCACATAGAACCAAAAACAAAAAATTCAGTTTCGTGTTCTACCTCGGTTCCAGTACGTGGAGCTTGCAAATTTGATCCTTTACCAAGAACTTCAACATTACACTTGATCCCTTCAATGTTGGAGTTCACACCAGTCCCTTTCGCGTCGTTTCTGTGTCTCCGGAAAAAAACTTGCGCCTTCCCTCCTCTTTCTGAAGCTTCCACTTTTACATTAACAAGAGGGGCATGTGTGTCTTTTTACATTGGAAAATAATATCAAAAAAGTCCCTAGGGACTTTTCAGATATTTCAGTTTTTCCTGGGACTTTTTTGACAATATTTTGCTTCCATGGGACCTGACAGTGATTTTCCCAAAAATAAATGACCTTTTCTGGAGGGAAGTTATTATTGGCTAAACCGCGCTGTCACCTTTTGTACGTTTGCCTTGTGTTTTGCGTAATTATGTGAAATGTCTGTGCACCAATTAATCAGACTGTCCCAGCTCACTTTATTCATGACTGTTCCAAGTCCATAAATAACACACAAATCATCACTTATGTGTGTGTAAAACTACGTATGTCACCTGCCAGACTCAATCTAGTAGGAATCATGTGCATTGGCCAAACTTTTTTTATACAAGGAAAGCAAAACAGGAAGAGTAGAAAAGTACGTAATTACGTGACAATTAGGGCTTTGATTTCCTGCATGCGATGATGCGACTTCATCATAGTGATCTATCATTGACATGCTACTTTTGCCTGTAAAATATCCCTTCATTTTTGGACTTCACTAGTTTATGTGCAAACCACAAGCTTCTCTGCCACAATGCCACTATTTATAAGTGGTGGTTCCTAAAGTAGCCTTGTTATAATTAAATTCTGGCCTTTTTGTGTTAGCACAAGTGTAGATGCTATTATTCACTTTGCCTACCGTACGTGGATGCATAAAGATTCCGATCTCTATCTCAACAGTCAACAAGACTTAAACCTTGGATATTAATTAAAACATGAAGTACAAATATACTAAAAGCCCATGATAATTTCAAATTAATTACAATCTCTACTTATTTTGCCCCATTATTAATTATTGGACCATTCTGCTGATCATGCGATCTAGCTAACATTGGTTCATACATAATTAATCCAAGAGGTAAACCTCTTTTGGCAACCTTGGGTGTGCTATGGCTACAAGTGGCTTAGCAAGAGTAAGAGATCACTGTGAGACTCAACAAGCTCAATTTGTTGATTCTGTGGTGCACTCCAAGTGAAGCCATGGACCAACCTGGCAAACATCATCACAGTGATAGTGGTCCCAAGCACCACTCCTGGACACCCACGTTTACCTGTGGAGAAGCTTATGAACCTTAAATTTGGCTCACTTAAGAACACATCACGCCCATTATTTTCGTCTATGAGGTGACGTTCTGGTTTGAACTTAAGAGGCTCGTCCTTCCACACATTAGGGTTCCGCCCTAACCCTTGTCTGCTCAGTAACACGTGGCTGCCCTTTGGGATGAAGTAGTTGGACACCACCGTGTCGCGCATTGCCACGTGCGGGACGTTGAATGGGGCAATGGGATGAAGGCGAAAAGCTTCTCTTAAGCAAGCTTTGGTATAGTTGAGTTTTGGTATGTCTGATTCTTGAACAAGCCTGTGGTTGCCTACTACTTGGTCAAGTTCAAAAGTGGCTTTTTGAAGAAGCTCTGGTTGGTTTATCATTTCTGCTAGTGCCCATTCTACTGCATTTGATGGGTTGTCCACTGTTGCCATCATCATTTCCTGCAAAATGTTTTGGTTATATATCTCTTAGTTCTTGTAGATAATTAATTAATATGGAGTTTTTTAGTTTAGATATTCTGTTCGTAGGGAAGAAAATAGGGAAAATGACATTAAAGCACCATTTAAATTACGAAAACCCCAAAATATTTATTAAATTAGCAAAAAAAAAAAAAAAACAAATAGGTAATCTGATAAAAATTTGGGATTTTGAAGTTTGTGTGTTGACAAGTTGAGTATAGAAATTAACAATTTGGGTATAGAGATTGACCATTTGAGGTCTCCAAGTTATCACTATGTATACCCAAGTTAATTGCTATTATTAAATTGTCATTACTTATACTCAAGCTGTCAACAGTCAAAACTTCAAAATCCTAGATTCTTACCATATCACTTATTTGTCTTTTTGCTAATTTAGTAAACACTTTGGGATTTTTAAAATTCAAATGATATTTTTCTGACATTTTTTCAAGAAAATAATATACAAGTAATTTATACCTCATAGGATATGAATCTATCGCCATGTAATTAAGCTTATAATGAAATCCTGTGTTGTAAAGTACAGAAGTGAAGTACATTTAGAAACACACAGAGACTCTTGCTAGTTTAAAGAATAAACCATTTTAATTATTCTTGAAAGCGAAGATATCCTTAACTTTGGCCTAATAATTTTAGTTACTCTAATGGATATATGATTACGTTATTATGATACGCGACTGTACATGTATTGGTAAAATGATAAGCTGAAACGATCACTAGGTCAATTCACTCTACCTAATAAAGTGTGAACATTTGAAACAATTTGGGCTGTTCCGAAAAGGTTACGAGGAGGGGTCCATTTTGTTATCCATAAAATGTGAGTTCTACTATCGGCTTTAAATCAAAGGAAAACCAAAGAAAAACAAATGACCCTTTTCCCTTTCATAGGAACATATCAAGGGCCAAAGGTGTCACCTATGGGGTCCTCTTGCCTCGTGTCAAATGTGAAATGTTCGGGCATGTTTACACCTAAAAGAGCAATTATTTGTCCAAAAAAAAATAAAATAAAAGAGCAATTATTGGGTCTAGACTGTACGTCGGTCGCTTTCTCCATTAGCTTGCTAATTTGACTCCACAAAAAACATGTCATATATACAGGCACTTATAAAAGGAAATTAACCAAATGGATATAATTAATAGACAAGTATGCACTTACCAAAATTAGGGCTTTGATTTCCTGCGTGGTCAATAATGAGTTTTTATTGTCATCTTTAAGTGAAATCATGACATCAAGCAAATCCCCATTTTCAGTCTTAGTGCCTTCCTTCCACTGTTTGACTCTTTCTTCAATGATGGGGTCGTGATACTTGTTCACTATCCTCAAAGCATTCTTCACTATTCTCTCATGTCCCTCTTAAGTCCAGTCCTCTCAAACTTGGCACAAAGTCAGAAACACAAAAGGAAAATAAGTGATTAAGCAATGTGAACAATGCATCCACATGCTCGACGTCCTCCAAACCAGGCCCTCCATCCCAACCACCATTTCCAAAGTACCTATTATTTGAAGGCACCATCTTATTATATATATGGCATCATATAATATTACCTTTTGCCCTTTATATAAGATTTAGTTAATCAATTTAGAGAAATTAAGGAAGTTCAACTAGATCTTATCTTTAGGACGTGGGGTAACTTGATTACTAAACTATTCAGAATATTACCTTTTATTGAAGATTATTCTTTTCATCACATTCCCGCAGAAATGCTGAGAAGCTACCCTCACATTCACAGAAGCATTATTATTCTGACTCTTGGATTGTTTATAGACGTAATGCATGAGATTATTGGCTTCCTCCATTCTTTTGGCATGAAGCCATTGGTTCTTCATCGACGAAAGCAAGTCCTTGCTTATCATTTTCTTCATCTTCTTCCACTGCTCCCCATACGGCCCGAGCGCCGTCGTTAAAGAACCGCCGGAGATGAGATCAGATGGCATGCTCAAGGGTCTTGATGCAAAAACATCGTCTTGTTTCTTCAAGAACTCACAGGCAATAGCAGGGCTAGTCACCGGGATTACGTGGACATTTCCGAATTTAAAACATGCAATTTCGGTGTCTAAATTTGTCATGAGCTTGTGTATCCATTTGGGCACGGGCTTGTTTATAAGCATTTCGGGTAAATTACCAATGATTGGCCATGGTTTAGGACCTGGGGGAAGTTTGTATTTTTGGCGTTTTGGGGTAAAAGGATGGTGTTTGATGGAGTTAATGAGTTTAAGTGTGAAGAGAGCAGCTAGCAAGAGCTTGGAATAAGGCCAGATGGCTGAGACGAGGGTGAACAAAGAATAATACTCCATATTTGGCTTGAAAACTAAAGGGATTAATTAGGGTTTAGATGCTTTCAAGAGATGAATGGAAACTATTGTTGAGCTTGTGACTACCGTATCAAAGATTCCTAGCTATATGTAGGGAAAGGGTAGCCGAATTAATTACTCACATGCGAATAATGCTTCTAAAAATTCTCTTGTTGCACCATCATATCCTTTTCGATCTTAGATAAATATAAGTTGATCAATTATATTAAAAATAAAAGGTAACTACGTAAAGATAGAGACATATGGGTCTGTTTGGTGTGAGGGATTTGGAGGGGAGGAGGAATTTTTATGAGTTGAATTTTAAAATATTGAAGAAGTGGGGTAATAAAATTTTAATAAAGAGAATATATAAGATAAAAGAGTAAAAAAAATTAATTAAAAATTTTTAACCACACTTCTCTAATTTTTTTAAATTCAACTCAAAAAATTTTCTTTCCGCCCATTTTCCCTCCCCTCCGCTCCCCTCATACTAGTAGCAGCACAAACGCTTGCACCATCATATCTATATCTGACATCCATTATGCCATGTTTTTTAATCCTCAACCGGTGTGGTACATACATTTTTTGTCCCAAAATATTTTCCTCTATATAATTTTAATGTGTGAGTTAGATAACAAATTTATGAAGATTAAAAAAAATTAGTTGAGCAGGTTATTTGTAAAAGAAAAATATGTATTAGTTTTCCTAACTAGACACACTCTTTAATCATTTGTAAGTTAATGTGCCTATTCTCACAAGCCTCTGTGCCAATTTTGACAATTTCGTCTACATATTTTGACAATTGCATCTGTTTATTTTGACAAGTTTATTTTTCTACATGGACAAGTTCTAAAATGGAAAGTTAATGTGCATATTTTCACAAACCTCTGTACCAATTCTGACAACTTCATCCGCCTACCTTGACAATTGCATTTGCCTACTTTGACAAGTTCATTTTCCGACTTGGACAAGTTCTAAAATGGCAAGTTAATGTGCATATTTTCTCAAGCCTCTGTGCCAATTCTGACAACTTCGTCCGCCTACTTTGACAACTGCATTTGCCTACTTTGACAAGTTCCCTTTCCAACTTGGACAAGTTCTAAAATGGCAAGTTAATGTGCATATTTTCTCAAGCCTCTGTGCCAATTCTGACAACATCGTCAGCCTACTTTGACAACTGCATCTGCCTACTTTGACAAGTTCCCTTTCCAACTTGGACAAGTTCTAAAATGGCAAGTTAATGTGCCTATTTTCACAAGCTTCTGTGCTAATTTTGACAACTGCATTTGCCTACTTTGACAAGTTTATTTTCTCACTTGGACAAGCTCTAAAATGAAAAATTAATGTGTATATTTTGACAAGCCTTTATGCCAATTTTAACAACTTCGTCAGCCTATTTTGACAACTGCATCTGCCTACTTTGAGAAGTTCATTTTCCCACTTGGACAACTGCATCTGCCTACTTTGACACAATTTCAAAATTGGCAGACGCAATTGTCAAAATAGGTAGAAGAACTTGTCAAAAGTGGCATAGAGGCTTGTGAAAATAGGCACATTAATTTACCATTTTAGAACTTGTCAAAATGGGAAAATGAACTTATTAAAGTTGGCAGATGCAGTTGTCAAAATAGGCGGACGAAGTTGTCAAAATTTGCATAGAAGCTTATGAAAATAGGCACATTAGTTTGGACAATTCGATAAGTTCACATCCAGAATTAATTACAATGCAATCCTTAGGAACCTTTTTAATAAGGGAATTTGCTATGGGATTCTTTTGTAATCTTTTATGGTTCTTGGCACCTTACAGTGATTTTTTCTATATATTACATATTTTCTTTAAAAAATTTTAAAATTAAGTAATTAATAAGAATTTCTACGGTATAATTTTTAAAACTGGACGACTCTACGCTCGACGCTCGTACGGGTCATTGAATTTGTGGGCGACACCGACAGCACAGGCAATGACTAGCCACTAGTCACTTCCTGTTCCTAAAAAAAAAATCTAGTTTCATGGCTCCACAAGTCCACATGCATGCTCCCAAACGGACCATAAGTTGGGTCAGAAAAGGACGGCGTTTATCGGAATGCACGGAGCTGGGGAAGGTTTATGCATCAAATACGAGTGCGTGTATTAAATTACACACATGTCCTTCAAGCTCCCTTCCACGCAATGACGCAAAGCACGTTTTATTATATTCATATTATACACCGGAACGAGAGTCTCTCCCCGCACTTTTGTCTCAACTCCCTCTTTATTTAATATCTTAATTATTGGATTATATTTTAGTAGGTGATATTTAATACAATAAGATAATATAATAATTATATATTTTTATTATATTTAATATTATAATACTATTTAATATATAATATGAAATCTTATTCATTAAAATATGATCAAATAATTTAAACATTTAGTAGACATAGAGTAGAGAGAAGGTTTAGTGGAAACATCTCTCTTCCACACTTAAACGCTACCCCCAGTCCCTCATGCACAAATTGGATTTTAATCCCATTTAATTACTCCTGTTACCCATATCATTATATTTAATTCCCACACATTTCCTTTCTTTCATATAAATGAGGATATTTTTGGCAAAAAAAAAAATTATTTCTTACATATTTATTATTTTCAATTAATTTTAACTAATTTTTTTAGTTAATTATTTTTTTAAAAAAAAAAAACCGATGGAATATGCAATAGTAAAAATAACTAAAAATTAGGGTTGAAAATATGAAACATGATGAGTCTAAAAAATATTCATGATGACTACCGAAAAGATGGAAAAACTTAGGGTTAAGGTGCAAAAATACACATGAGTTTTTTTCAAAAGTGCATCCAACACCAAATGCTTTTTTTGAGGGCAAAAGTAACTATGTGGTTATAAAAGTGGGGCAAAAGTCACATACCCCGTTAAAGAGAGAATGTTGACCGTAAAATTGAATTTTTTTTACTGAACAAGGTGACGTGTAGCCTGACATGGTAATTGAAGAAGCCTGACGTGGTAAAAGTGGGAAAAGCCACAGATTTCATTTGCGTTTTCTGTTACCATCACCCTTATCGTGTTTGAACTTGGTGTGTGGAGTAACAGTGAAAGAGAAACAGAGGAAACCACGGGGTGAAGAAGATGACGGTGAAATGGTGAAATTGCCGGCGGTGAGTGAAGATGAAGGCGTGAAGATGAAGATGAAGGTGGAGGCGTGAAGGAAGGTCTGGGTTCACGTCTCTCTGTTCTCCATTTCTCGCTGCTGCTCCTGGTGGTGAGGGAGAGAGATGAAGGTGAATGATGAAGGTGTAGGTCGCCGGAGTTAATGGAGGATGGAATTGATTGAGCTGTATGCAAGAAGTATCGATAGAAAATGAACTTATTTAGGCACTTAAGGTGGCACAAGCGCTGACGGCTTTTCTGCTGGGTTACGCTTTTGGCGGAAATGTGAAAAGGACTCCCTAACAGCCGTGATTCTTTGTCCAGCTTGAGGTAACTTTTAATTAGTGGGAGGGACTTGCTAGATTAAATTGCAAAATTCACGAAGGAATATGTGCGAATAATATCTTCTGGGAACGAGTACATAAAAGTTTCGCAGTTATTCGTCATTTATAATTCAGCAGAAGTTGAACTTTCTAAAATCTAGCTTGTCTTGGGCAGATTTGACAAAGTTACTAATATGTTCCACTGTATTTCTGGGATGGTCCTCTATGTAAGAAGGGACTGAGCATTCACTTATTTTGACTGTTTGGGAATTTGAATTGATTGTAAACCGAATTTCGGATCGGATTTTGAGCCTGGTAGCCTGAGGTGGGAGTTTGGTTACCAGTGATGGATGAAGCTCAGGGCAGTTCTGGCGCCCTGCCTCCTTTCCTGACAAAGACTTATGAGATGGTGGACGATCCTTCCACAGATTCGATTGTTTCCTGGAGTGCCACTAACAAAAGTTTCATAGTATGGAATCCTCCAGAATTTTCAAGTGAGTTGCTACCAAGGTTCTTTAAGCACAATAACTTCTCTAGTTTCGTCAGAATGGTGCCGGCGACCTTGGGGGAGTGCCTTCCTCCTCGCTGCTGCTCCTGGTGGTGAGGGAGAGAGATGAAGGTGAATGAAAAGGTGTAAAAGAGGATGATGATTCCGTATCGTATCAATGGCCGAGTAAAAGAGGATCTCACATTGCCTTTATCCACGTCAGGCTATACATCACCCTGTTCAGCCGAAAAAAATCTAAGTTCACGGTCAACATCCTCTCTTTAACGGAATATGTGACTTTTGCCCCACTTTTATAACCACGTAGTTACTTTTGCTCTCAAAAAAAATATTTGGTGTTGGATGCACTTTTGAAAAAAACTCATGTGTATTTTTGCACCTTAACCCAAAAACTTATTATTAAAAATTTTAAAGAAGAGTAAATTGAAAATATGAAAAATGAGTGATGAAAATATTTAAAAAAGTGATAAAAAATGAACTCAAAAAAATAAAATAAAACCAACAAGCCTAAGGGCTAGCCATGTTAATCAACCTTCTTATCCCTTGGTTGGCTCATCAACCACCACATCCCTCTCTAGCTTTTTTCTCATATTTAAATCAAAGCCACCCTTCATTATGCCACCTCATCAACCAACTTATTTTAACTGATGTAGTCCCATAAATCTTTTCGTTGCGCCCAAGAAGAAGACTTTGATTCATGAACTTCTACAATTCATATTTTTCCACATTAGTGAATCACTACAAAGAAAACTGGGATTTAGTAGTGGTTAAAAGTGTATATTTATAGCGGTTTTAACCGTTACAAACATAATTAGTAACGGTTTAAGAAACCGCTACTGTACTAGATCTATTGTTGCAAGTGTATTTATAACGGTTATTTTTAACCGCTACTCAAGAAAAAAAACTGTTACTATATTTGTAGTGGTTAATTAGCACCGCTACAACAATCTCAATCTAATGAACCTTTTCTTAGTAATTTATAGCGGTTATATAATTGCATGATAAAACTCTTCTCACATACTTACCTCGTATACTGTGAATCACAATTTATAAGCATTTATTATCTAAAAATAAATTATTTCAAACGAACACTAAATATATCATAACTTAAGGTATTTTTCCAATTTTACTGTCATTCATGAATGATATTCTTAACATTCTTTTTCATTAATTATTTTCTAAGTGAACTTATAACGAGTAATAAAAAAAAATTTAATCTGGGCTTATAAAAATGACCAGAGTAGTATTTCTTACAATCCACAATATAAAGTACTTTAACTAATTTATCAAAACCAAGAAATGATAGTTAACTTATTAAATATGCCTTTAAGTTATTTTTTTTTCAACTTTACCCATATTAAATTAGGTTTCAAACAAAAAAAAAACGTACAAAAAATCACATTGAAACATTTACTACGTGGATAAAATTGATAAATAAACATTAATTATTCTCTACATAAATTATACTATAAAGACATCATTCTGGAAGTGATTCATTATTACGGTCAGGTGGGAGTATCTCGTTTCATTGTTTTTAAAAAATTTCAATATAAATTGAGCAAACCCGAGCTTCAGTAATTCCTGTGGGTGGATATGTCCAAGGAAGCTCCACCGTGCTTGGAGGGGCATGTGGTGGCCGTGCCTTTTCCGACAAGAGGCCACGTCAACCCCATGATGCACCTCTGCAAATTTCTCGTTCAAAGAACCACCAATGTCATCATCACCTTCGTCGTCACTGAAGAGTGGCTCGGCTACATCGAATCTTACCCCAAGCCAAATAATATTCGCTACGCCACCATCCCCAACGTCATCCCTCAGGAAAACCAGATTCTCGACGACATTTTCCGATTCTCCGAAGCCATCGTAACGAATATGAGAGACGCGTTTGAGGGATTCCTCGATCAGCTTGAGCCGCCGGTTACTGCTATCGTCGCTGATGTTGAGCTGGTGTGGCCGACCGCCGTGGCAAAACAGAGGAATATACCGGTGGCTCTGTTGTGGACGATGTCGGCGGCATTCTTTTGCACGTACCTTCAGCTTGATGTCGTGCTCCCTGGCCGGCGTTCGGCGGCTGATCTTCTCGGTAACGTATCCCACACGACACTCGTTTCATTATTAAAAGTCATTAATACTTATTTATTTATGTAGAAATGCGTTAATGTCAACATGAAGTATAATAATGTTTTTGTGATTTGTGACGTTTAACTGTAACACTAGTTAGGACTTTAAACTTTTAAAGTTCATTGATGACGAGTTGGTGATACAGATGAGGAAGCTGAGCACATTGAGGGAATCACTTCCTCACAGCTCATTGATATTCAAAAGCTAGTTCACGTACTGGACCCCAGAGTTTTGAATATTGGCTTGGATTGCATCCCAGAAATAGCCAAAACAGATTATCTCCTCATCAACACGATTCAAGGGCTAGAAGCTGAACAGATAAATTATCTGAAAGCTAAATTCACCTTTCGTGTCTATCCTATAGGGCCTGCAATACCATTTCTGGAACTTGAACCACCAAATGGTGATCCATCAACGAAGTGGCTAGATTGTCAGCCAAATTTGTCAGTATTGTACATCTCTCTCGGTAGTTTCTGTTCAATGCCTCGTGCCCAGATGGAAGAGCTAGCTTCAGCTTTGAAAACCAGCTGGGATTCGTTTTCTGTGGGCGTGTCGTACAGATGCAGAGTGGCTGAAAGAGAAATGTGGAGATAAGGGTCTGGTTGTGCCATGGTGTGACCAGTTGAAGGTGTTGTGCCATGCTTCTATAATGGGCTTTTGGAGCCATTGTGGATGGAATTCAATTCTAGAAGCTTGCTTTGCTGGTGTGCCGATACTGGGATTTCCTCTGTTTCTGGATCAGTTCTCGAACTGCAGGTATATTGATGAAGTGTGGAAGAATGGAAGGAAGGCGGGTGGTGAGAGATCAGAGTATTTTATAACCAAAGAAGAAATATTGAAAGTGCTTAAGATGATGATGGACCTTGACAACAAAGAAGGGAAGAAAATGAGAGACAAGGCAAAAGAAATTAAGGCCCTGTTTCGCGGAGCCATTGCCAAGCCCAAAGGTGGTTCCTCTTCCTTTAACTGGAACCTCCATGCTTTTGTCCAAGACATTTTAGGTCTTCAAGGCGAGTTGGGCCCTCTGCAAAAGTCTTAAACCTTTGTCGCATCTATGTGTATGGTCACCTATATAGTAAATTGAAAACTGATGTAATAAAGCCGTGTTGGTAAGAAATATTTGTAGTTTAGGTCTCATTTAGTAATCACGTAAACTTGCGGAAAAAAGCCTCACGTTTGTAATATCATGGTTCATAGATTTTTTTCCTCCTCAATATAAAAAATGAGATAACAGATAAATAAAACATGTATGTGTAGATGTAATGATAATAATAAGGGAACGAGGCATAGTACATATTTATCCTTATATCCTTCCCAAATAACCTTCCAATCATATAAGGACGGGTGTAACATGTTTAGATGTTGACCATGCTGCATGTTGTTTAATAAATATTACTTCATCTTATCCTTAATACGAGTACAAGATATGTTCACATAATTTGGCTATATCAAGGAGCTAGTTGAGTTAGTTAATATGACATAAATTTTTATAAATACTTTAATCATCTTTTTCAATTATCTCATTTTCTCTTCACATTGATTATTATTGAAAGAGGATAATATAAATAAATTAGGAAAAGATTGACAAATATCAAAATTTTGTCTTATATTTAGAATCAATATTAACTTTCTAAATATGTCTTATATTTAAACTTGTAAGAGTACCTCACACGTCACGGATTGTTTTCAGTTTATAATTTTGCAAATCTAGCCTGCCGTATGTATTACAGATTTTCCATATCACCACCCTGATTTTACCCGATCCCCTTTTTATGGTAGGAGAGGGGTCTCTCCATTTCCCTTACCATCCACTTCCCTCCACTTCTTTATTCTCACCGTCAGATTAACTCTGAATGGCAAGGTACTGAAAACCGGACCGGGGATTGAACCGGTCGAGGCGCTGGGTTAAGGGTCAATGGTTCAGACCGGGGGTCAGACCGGGGTCAATTTAAAAAATATATATAATTTAAATGTTCATACATACCTTTCAAAAAACTATATGAGAGTTATTTTTCAACTAATAATCCAATATAACCTCCTGAACCTAATACCTACAAAAATATCATTAAATATATAAGGATTTTTCCCCAACCAATGCTAAAAATATTCCACAATCCTTTTAAAGCTCCTTATAAATAAAAAACTGTTAGGAATTTTTTTTTTTTAAAAAAAAAAAGCCAAAATGACTTTAGGCTGGTTCACACCGGTTCGGGTCAGGCCGGTTCACCCCGGTTTAGGCCGGTTCACCCCGGTTCAGGCCGGTTCACACCGGGTCAGACCGGGTTGACCGGTTCACCGTTTCACCGGTTTTTTCCCCTCACCCGGACCGGACCAGTGACCGGTTCACCGGTTTCCGGTCTGAACCGGCTGGTCCGGTCCGGTTTTCCATACATTGCTGAATGGTTGAGATTTAATATTCTATAAAAATATTATTATAATATTAAATAACAAAAATGTATATAAATAAATTTAAATCATTAAAATTTGATATAACTGTTCATATCTTTACACTTTTGTTAACATATTTTACGTATAATTTTTAATTTGTATAAGATATTGAATCTCAACCGTTTAGAGTTAATCTAATGGTGAGAATAAAGAAGTGAAGAGAAGTGGACAGTAAGGGAAGTAGAGAGACACCTCCCCCTGCATGGTCACATGGATGTCATCGTAACAGTAAGCAATCTCTCCTACCAAACAGATGATGTTTTTACCAACCAGTTGACAAGTTGGAATGTTGACGCCGTTGGAGTATATGTAACATTTTCATTTTGGGAAATTAATAAACTTCTTTTTCGTATGCCCAACTTGGATATATTTTATTCGTTGGCCAAAAAAAAAAAAAAACTTGGATATATTTTATTCAGTAATGCTGCCCCTGGTGCTTCATATTAAAGACGGCTCCAATCTCCAATGACACATTCCTGAAAAAGCAACAAGCCGTATCCTTGGTCAAAGTCTGCTTTCCCCTAACCTGAGATCCCCTATTTCGTCAGATTAAGTACACACACAAGCATCACTAGTTGCAGTGACGGTGTCCATGGAACCTCCACCGTCCTTGAAGGGCCATGTGGTGGCCCTGCCTTTCCCCACCAGAGGCCACGTCAACCCCTTGATCAATCTCTGCAAATTTCTCGCTTCAAGACGACCCGCTGATATAATCATCACCTTCGTCGTCACCCAAGAGTGGCTCGGCTTCATCCAATCTTACCCTAAGCCCCACACTATCCGATTCGCCACCATCCCCAACGTCATCCCCTTGGATTCCCAAATTTTAGATGATGTTCCTTCTTTCACCGAATCCCTCGCCACCAAGTTGAAACCTGCTTTCGAGAAGCTTCTCGACCAGCTTCAGCCGCCGGTTACTGCTATCGTCTCTGATGCTGAGCTGGAGTGGCCAGCCGCTGTCGCAAAACTTAGGAATATTCCGGTGGCTCTGTTGTGGACTATGTCGGCATCCTTCTTCGAAACATTCCGTCAGCTGGATATATTGGATGGCATGGATGTTGGAAATTGTGGCCAAAGACCAATCATTGGACTTTGAATATTATTAATTTAATGAAATTTCTCTATTCTGTTATCATATTATTTGCATGTTAACTATGATAATTGTATCCTTTGATAAATCATAAAGATTATCCTAAAATATCCCTGGTCGGTCATCTATGCGGGAGCAAAGATGAAACAAGACCAGTATGACTTTGATAAGATATGGAGATATGAATCAAAGTCTTAGGCACTTGTAAGAGTACAAGGTGCTGGACCGATCCACTATGAGAAAGCTACATGGATCAAGTCATAAGCTTTTCTCATGTATAACCACG
Organism: Inga oerstediana; assembly: GCA_963210345.1. NCBI lineage: Eukaryota > Viridiplantae > Streptophyta > Magnoliopsida > Fabales > Fabaceae > Inga > Inga oerstediana. Next base: position 11,109,541 of record OY723405.1, on the reverse strand, counting down.
TCACAATGCCCTTAGACCTAAGGTCATCATGGATTCCTACATGAGAGTTGCTAAGCTTTGAACTAGTCAAAAGTCACTTTTGATTGGGTGATAATAAAGGCTACGATCGGGTTTGGTGGTTTTTTTATGCAAAGGAATATGAATTATCAAGATAGAATTTGTCCCTCACATTAGTAGAGAAATATTACTGGGCCTCTCGATGAGTGAGTCTGAGAAATGTATGGCCATACTACGATGGAAAGGAGTTTCCATTTCTATTGTCAAGCTACTCAGGAATCGAGAAAGTAATGATCAGGAACAAGATGATGACATTATCCATCCATACCTTATCCTTGATCGATATATCGTGTGACAAAAGGGACGTGACATAGTTGTATGATAGGTTGCATCGTGTTAACTATCCTCATATAAATTGGGTAGTTGTAATATCTTGCTAGAGGCCACTTGCGACTTTTGAGTTAGTACAGTTATTAGCTCATTGCCAATTTCATATGGGCCTACAGGGTCGCACACAAGAATGACCTAACATGAGATAATATTTAATTTAAGGTGGACGAATTATATATATATATATAAAATTCGTTAATAATATTATATAGATATATATTTTCGAAATACATATCTTATATATATGTGTGTGTGTGTATTATATGATATTATTATATTGTGTTAATTTTAAATTTAATCTATTAAGATATATTAAAATTAATGACTAACATGATAGAAATATAGTATCTCAGATTTAATTTATCAAGATAACTTAAATCTAAATGGCTCTTTATTTGGATTAAATAAATAGGTTAAATTAAAACTGTTGGATAGATTTAATTTAAACTGAATTTATTTAATTAGCTCATCAAGATAATTAATTTTGAAATTAATGAAGATTAATTTTGAAATTCGAATATAGCCCTCATAAGTTATAAACTTGATAGAGAAGATATACTCATACGCGCATGAGAATTCAGAGCCGTAAGGGAAACCCTAGGAAATATTTAGAGGTGCTAGCACGCAGTCTCTGTTGGAGAGCATTCGTGTGGATACTGGTAGAGGGAGCGGACCTGAGGTGTTGGCTCCTGGAGATCGTGAAAAACCCTAAGTTGAAAAAGGTACGAATCCTTCTAACTCGATTTAAACGCTGTTGATAGATCCTCGATTAGGATCGGTAAAAATTTTAAAATTCTTCCGCTGTGCCTGCCAATCCTAACAGGAAAATGAAAATGAAAATTTATCATGATATTTGTAGCGGTTATAAAACCGTTATTAAAGTAAATTTAAAAAGGGCGGGAATTATTAGTAATGGTTACATAACCGCAAGTGAATTTAAAAGGGTGAGAATTATTAGTAGCGGTTATGTAACCGCTACTAATTTCAATAGAAATTCAAATTTTGCTCCAAAAATTTAGTTAGTCTTTTAAAAAGTATATTTGTAGTAGTTATGAAACTGCCATAACAACCACAAATGTCAAAAAAATTAAAACAAAAATATAATTATCTGTTTCCATTTTTTTAATATTAAATTAAATAGTTTGTTATTTTAATAGTTTAGCTAATTTAATTAGCTTATTATTCATGAGTTTAGGTCATTTATAATTTTAAAGGAATAATCACTACTAGAAAAAAGGGTTTTAACGTCCCTTTTTTTGGCCTTTCAACGTCTGAAAACAGAGGGACGTCTATGTGAGGGTCGTAGAAAAAAACGTCATTAACGTCTGTAAAACTGGGGACGTCTAAGGGGGACTTTAGACGTCCCTAGTACCCTGGGGACGTCTAAAGCTAGACCTTAGACGTCCCCAGTCCACTGGGGACGTCTAAGGTCCCCCTTAGACGTCCCCAAGTTCAACTGGGGACGTCTAAGGTCCACCTTAGACGTCCCCAGAAGACCTGGGGACGTCTAAGGTCCACTTTAGACGTCCCCAGGTCTTCTGGGGACGTCTAAGGTGGACCTTAGACGTCCCCAGTTGGACCTGGGGACGTCTAAAGTGTCGCCAGCAGTACTTTCCACGTCCCTTTTTTTATTAAGGACGTTGAAAGTTTGTTTTTTTTTTAAAATGGACCTTTTATACATATTGCACTGTCTGGAAAATATGTAAACTGCAGAAATAGAATTCCAACAACAGCAGTTCAGCAGAATGAAAACAACAACAAACACAGTGATCAACCCAAGGCTACTACATGCCACACAAACTTTCAAACCACACAAACTACACAACAATCTATATCCAAGTCTACTACATGCCACACAAACTTTCAAACCAGACAAACTACACAGCAATCCATATCTAAGTCCCCAGTTTGTACAATAACCAAGACTAAAATCCAATCCATATCCAACAACAATTACGCTAATTATATGTACTACCACAAAAGTATGTCCTACACAAACTACTAAAGACTTTACTCTTCTGGTACACGTTGAAGAAGATGTCCAGCCATAAAGTCTCTGATCATATTTAAGTCTTCATATGAGTAGGCATCTTCATTGTCAAAAATCTGTAAATTAGAAAATAAGCTTAGATGAAATAATGAATGAAGTGAATGAATTCCCATTGAATCACAACACCAAGAATATTATCCTCAGAGAATGAAGAAGCGATTACTTGTTCAAAATCTTTCGTAATGCCACTCTGAATGATGTTATACATATAAAGCAAGACATAATATCCACATTCCCAGCCGCCAGGTTGTCGAGGGCACTATAAATCAAAAGCAAATGGTTAAAATCAATAAAGGCATATCTAAAACGACCGTCAATCAAAAGAACTTGATTTGAAACTACGTACCTTTGGAAACAACCATTTTGGATCTTTGCCACCTCTACGTTCGCGTGGCCCGCCAAGCGCTCGATACGTCGTGCATGCGCTATCATGAAAATGAAAATCAACATAAATTAGAATAATTCATTAAGTCAAGAATCAAGAAGCAATGAAATACAAAAAAATAACTTACTGGTTGAAGACGCTTTTAGTTTCTTTGTCTGGTCTTCTATTTAAGGAATCAAACCAGTAAACAACGTGCGACCGAGGACAGACAACACACAAACTCCAGTGATAACTATCACAACATATACAGATTAAAATGAAGTTAGATGGCAAGGCAATTATTTACTAAAAATCTCAAATACACAAAATTAAAATGAGTACCCTTGAACAATCGGTGCTAGATAACAAGTATACTCATCCTCTGACAATAAGAAGCCCACATAGTTCGTCCTTCGTTTCAATGTATTCTCAACCCTTGTCGTATGTGCAGGAGACAAGAATCCATATAAATCAACTTTCTGAGAGTCAATGCATATACGACGGAAGGAGCTATAATAGAATTAAAATGATGAATGTATTAGCTAGTTAAAATCAACTTAAATAAATGAATCAAAAAATGGGAAATAAAAAACTTACAGGATTGCAAATTTGCCCCATCCAATATCTAGCTCCTCGAACTTCATGAACTGTTTAAGATCTTGTTTATCAATTGTGAAGTGATACTCTGTATTCTGGCCCACAATCCCTGGAGGCATATGCAAATCAATCTGGCGAATGCCTTTATAGATATGCTGCAATCGTGCTAAGAAGGGCCATTTCTCTGCTTCCTGCTCGTTCTTTTAGAACATAAAAACACATACTGTTAGTAGGATGTCAACACATCTCAAGTAAAAGTGAGGTAGTTGCATACCATTGGAGGTGTTTGTGGTAACAAGCCAATAAGATGTACAGGCCAAAGGATGAAAGATCCTCTCGCCTGAGCTATCGTGGCAACCTCGGCATCAGGAATAGGGATCGCTGTACCTTCTTCCCCCGCTCGAACACACGTCACAGTCACCCTACGCAAATGCTGTGGAATTTGCTGATGATGGTGGGTAGTAGCTTCTGTGTGAACGAGAGCATCTGCAACTACACGTAGCACTGGGGCATCCAAAGAGAGGATGGCGGGTTCTCCCGGCGCTGGAGTATGAGAAGGTTCGCCAAGTGCTTCCTCCGCAGGGTTGTAACTTCCTTTGGTGCTGTGGAAGGCCGGGGATGAATGGGTTCTACGCTCGGTAGTTGCCATCTGCGATTCAAACATCTTCTGCATTTCAGCTCGTATCTCAGGCATCATCTCAAGACGTAGCTCTGGCAACAGCTCTTGTCGGAGCTTGTCGCGAAGGTTGGCCTCGAGCTCTTGTGAGACTTCCTGACGAATCTTGGCCACAAGCTCCCTACTGGGTTCAGCTTGTGACGAATAAGGATATGAGGCTGAGCCAAAATACTTCGTGACACGAACTCCCACTGGCTCCCCCCGAACATGACCAGGGTGATCTGGCTTCCCAATCGCCGTTGACAAGATGTCCATCCGTCCACTTGGAGTGAACGAACCTTGGCTACTATGATCTTCCAGTTCATCCTGCAGCATAAAAGTTATCGTAAGCACTCCCAATATGAAAAAATAAGTTTGTAATTATGCTCTAACTACTTACAATTCTTGCGGCAACGTCAGCAACAGTCGGATTTACGTACTTCCCACCCTTAAGCCTCCCTGCTTTCCATTTTTTGTGACGTGGTGGAGGTGGCGGGGGCTGGACCACTACGGTAGGATCTGATGTGGCTGCTTCCTTCAATTTCTCCAACTCTTCTGCCATCATCTGTCGCTGAAGCTTCCGGTAACCACCACGAGACATGCAATGTTGATAGTTATTAGCTGCTTGCCTCTCTGCATTTGCTGCACTTAATGCCTTTTAAAGGAAAACAACGAACACCGAATCAATAATGTCAACTATATTCAAATAAAACACTATGATTACAGAAATCTTACCAAAAAGTTTGGATCTTCTCGTGATGCCATAAACAACCTCCAGTCCTCTGGAGACAAAAATGGATACTGATGACATGGATCCTGACCCCTCAAGTCCCCTCGAATGTAATCTCGTGTGAGCCTGTTCTTGAAATCTTTCCATCGTAGACGAACCTCCGTCATCCACTCCTTGTACATCTCCGCGGTGTCAGGGACATCATAGGTTTGCTGCAAGGTAAAAACATACGTTAATTATATTTGAAGCGATAGGAATAAAGATATAATGCAGATGTATTGAAACTTATATACCAAAAGTTGTTGCCAAATCAACTCTTTGGTTTTTGGTGGAACCAACTTCCAATCAGCATAGGTAATGCGAACTTTGCTTCGAGCCAAAAAACCTACGTAGCTAATGAAATGGTCTTCCTCCGGACCAATTGGTTTCATATCTTGATCAAAGTCAATATGCAACCTCTCCTGTTGATGGTTATGACGTGCTACCAATGCAGGCATTTTTGTACTGCCTCTAACCCTTCGTCTCGCAACCGGTTCACGTGTCGCATCACCTTCAGGCCTATTCATTTCATTGTCCCTATCACTTGGAGAGTCACCAGAGTCGTCCATATTCCTGTAAGCACAAAAATCATTGTCAGATAGGTGAATAAATTGTAAGTAAATGAATAAACTGAGACGTAATAAAACAAACAGCACACATTACTATTTTCTAAGTTAAGCTCTTACTCTAGATTGTTTCCCATATTCCTTCACCATGATCATTTCTCACAGCATATTCTTCATCATCTACCAATTCTCTTTCTTCAATTGTTGTAGGTGGATTAATTGTGAAAGGTGGTGTGTCGTCAAGGTTGAAGGTCGGATCACCATGCTTCTGTTTTTTACTCTGAAGTACAATGGACATTTTCTTATTTGCGGGATCTGTGACATAGAACACTTGTTTCGCCTGGCTTGCTAGAATGAAGGGCTCATCCCTATAACCTACTCTTTCAAGATCAACTGAGACAAATCCAAATTGTTGATCTATTACCACAGCATTATTGCTAACCCACTTACATTTGAATAAAGCAACTTTGAACTTGTTGTAAGTGATTTCCCATATTTCTTCTATCTCTCCATAATAGGCCATGGATGCTAATATGGGGTTTTTGTCTTTCGAACTGGAAAAGTGCATGGATTCAGCTTCTACCATCACCCCACTATTTTGCATGGTACTCCTGTCATCTTGGTCTTTTGTGTAGAAAGAATACCCGTTTATATCATAACCGCTCCAAGTAATGATCTGAAACGAAGGCCCCCAGGCTAGCCACTCTATTGTCCCAGACACACCGGACTCATGCAAAACCTTTTCCTCAAACCACTGAATGAATGTCTTGTTTTGCTCAATAGTAATCTGCATGTCATTCTTCCTCGGATTCTCTTTCTTCAATCTGTTTCTGTGTTCCTCTATGTACGGTTGCACTTCTGCCATGTTATTCAGGATATAAAGGTGTGCTTGCAACACCTCTCCACGAGGCATAGTCTTCACTTTCAGTCCTCGTGTTCCCTTGCTCCTCCCCTCTTCATGCCGAGATTGTTCCTTCTTCCCTGATATATAATCGCTGCAGAAGTCCATAGCCTCTTCAACAACATACCTTTCAACTATTGAGGCTTCTGGTCGATAGGGATTTTTAGAGTACCCTTTTAAGATCTTCATGTATCGCTCGAAAGGGTACATCCACCTCAGGTAAACTGGACCGCAGAGCCTTACCTCCCTTACCAAATGAACTATCAAATGGACCATTATATCAAAAAAAGAAGGAGGAAAGTGCATCTCTAATTGGGACAATATGATATAACCCTCAGCTTCCAGTTCATCCAGCTTTTCAGTGTCAATGACTTTGTTACATATAGCATTAAAGAAAACACACAATCTTGTCACAGTGTTTCGAACTTCATCTTTCATAATCCCTCTAATAGCTACTGGTAACAGTTGTTGCATCAACACATGATAATCATGGGACTTCATTCCCACTAACTTCAAATCGTCCATTGACACACACCTTCTCACATTCGAAGAATATCCTTGTGGTACCTTAATTTCATACAAACACCCACACAAACTTCTTTTCTCCGCTTTTGATAGTGTATGCGCTGCTGGCTCCATGTATGCCCTCCTACCATCATCTCGTAGCTGTGGATGTAACCGTTCTCTTATTCCCATATCAACAAGGTCTAGTCTCGCATTAATCCCATCCTTGGTCTTCCCTGGAATGTGCAAAAGTGTACTGACAAGGCTATCACAAACGTTTTTCTCCACGTGCATTACATCAATACTGTGCCTCACGTCAAGACTACGCCAATATGGAAGATCAAAGAAAATTGATCTCTTCTTCCATATGTTCTTCTCACCCGAAGTCTTATGATTCTTACCGAGTAAGACATTGATACGTTCAACCCGACTGTAAACTTCCTCTCCGGTTAATGCCTTTGGAGCCATTCCATGCTCCGGCAAGCCGTTAAAACGCTTTCTTAACCTACGATACGGGTGGAATCTAGGAAGGAACCTCCTGTGACCTAGGTAGACCGTTTTTCTTCCATGTTTCAGTTGGTGGAAGTGAGTGTCTGCTTCACAGATCGGACATGCTTTATGCCCCTTCACACTGTACCCTGAGAGGTTTCCGTAGGCAGGGAAGTCATTTATGGTGGTGAACAGCATTGCACGTAGCTTGAATGACTCATTCTTATACGCATCAAACACATCTACGCCTTCCTCCCACAACTTCTTCAAGTCCTCAATCAAAGGCGCCAGGTAGACATCGATATCGTTTCCTGGCTGTTTTGGTCCAGAAATCATCATAGAAAGCATCACATACTTGCGTTTCATACAAAGCCAGGGAGGCAAGTTGTATATTACAAGGAGTACTGGCCACGCACTGTGTGTGCTATTAAGAGTTCCATACGGATTGATGCCATCTGTACAGAGCCCAAGCCGAAGGTTTCTCGGCTCGCTGCCAAATTCAGGGAACATTTCATCTATTTTCTTCCACTGTGGAGAGTCAGCCGGGTGCCGAAGATATTTTCCGTCGGATATTCTGTCATCCGAATGCCATCTCAACTTCTTCGCCTTTTTTGCAGTGCCAAATAAACGCTTAAAGCGCGGTATTATTGGAAGATACCACATAACTTTTACAGGTTGCCTTTTAGTCTTCCCATCGCCACAACCACCATCTTTCTTCACTTTGTATCGTGCGGTTTGACACTTAGGGCACTCACTCAGGCCTTCATACTCCTTTCTGTACAGTACACAGTCATTAGGGCAAGCGTGTATCTTTTTATACTCCATACCCATTGTCGATAGGATTTTCTTGGCCTCATACATACGATTTGGAAGTACATTATCGTCTGGAAACATATCACACAACAGTTCAAGCAGCAATGTGAAACTACTATCGGTCCACCCACAAGTTGCTTTTAAGTTAACCAAATGTAATGTTCCTGTGAGCCGTGTGTACTTACTCCCAGGGTACAACGGTGTCTCTGCATCACTCCGCAGGCTGTCATATTCATGCGACTGTGCAAACGATTCTACCTCAACATCGTGAATCATTCTCTCCATTGTATCTTCATCTATGACATCCACAGCTTCCTTCTTGTGTGACGGACAATCAGTTACTTCCTCACCATGCCATATCCACCTTGTGTATCGAAGATTTATTCCATCACAAAGTAGGTGATCCCTTATAACTTCAACATCCCGTTTTCTCTCATTTAAACAATTGACACAGGGACAAAAATACATCCCATTTTTTGCTGGAACGTTCCTCCTAGCAAATTCAATAAAGTTTTCAACCCCATTCTCATATTCTTCACTTGTTCTCAGAGCATTCATCCAACTATGATCCATTTTATTACCACCTATGCCATTTCCATTTACACTCAAGTTTAGAATAATTGAAAACACGGGGAATTTCCTTTTACAAGTATGTTTTTCAAAATTTTGGCAGCATTTCCCCTTAAAAGTGAGACATCCCAAAATCAAAATAACAAACCATCTCAGCTTAATATTTCAAAAACATATTCTATGCAATAATCCTGTTTATATTTTATTGTTTAGATTCAATTTTTGAGCCAATGAAAATTAATTCACTAGAGATTATTTTCATACTATTTAACAACAACATCTACAACAACAAGAACAATATTTATAATAATAATAATAATTTATTTCTTAAGATTTCAATTTACCAATTTCTTAATTAAATATTCTTTATGAAAAATATGAATATCTACTAAGTAAATAAAAAATATGTTTATTCATTATATTCTAATTGAATGATAAGTAAATATGCTTGTTCAATTTTGTCAAATAATGAATATATATATATATATATATATTAAATACAATTATATATACACTTCAGCAGCCCCAAATACGCAGGGCAGTATACATTGCCTAGTGTCTGGTCTTACTTAGTACTTGGCCTAGCTTGAAGATAATTACATAATTTATGGGTTGATTTTTAGTTAATGACAATTTCATGTTTGTCAAAACAATGGAAAAAATCAAAAGATTAAAACTTGATGTGGTACGTCTTAAATTCAACAAAATAGCAAAGATAAAGCTCAAGCACAAACCACACTTCAATTCCAGCACAGAACAAAGGCATTTTCCTAATCATTCACAAATTCATTCAAACCACACTTAAATTCCAGCACAGAACAAACGCATTTTTCCTAATCATTCACAAATTCATTCACAAGTTTAGTTTTAGCTAACCTCAAGCACAGAACTTTAGAGCAGATGACGACCCACGGTGGTAAGAGGAGCCCGACTGTGGAGAGAATGAGAGAGAACAGTGCAGAACCAGCAGAGCAAAGATGCAACGGTCTGGATGAAATAGAGGCTAAGAAGGAACAAGAAGAAATAGGGGAGAGGAGAAATGGCCTCGCATATTCTGAAGTGAAGGTAGGAGAATAAAGCAACAAGCAAGGGAGAGGGCGGGGACGGAACTCACGGAAGTGAAAGAGTAAAGTAAAAAAAAACAAGAAACAGGGGAGAGGGGACGGAAGTGATGAAGGAGAGGGAGAGTAGAGAAAGTGCTCAGAAAATTCTGACACTCCACATGCACTGGTCATGTTGACCAGTGCATTTGCTTAAGCCTAAGACGTCCCCAGCTGGTCTGGGGACGTCTAAAGGCACCCTTTACACGTCCCCAGCCCAGCTGGGGACGTCTAAAGGCACTTTTAGACGTCCCCAGACCAGCTGGGGACGTCTAATATAATCTTTAGACGTCCCCAGCTGGTCTGGGGACGTCTAATGTTTAATCTTTAGACGTCCCCAGGCCAGCTGGGGACGTCTAATATAATCTTTAGACGTCCCCAGCTGGTCTGGGGACGTCTAATGTTTAAGCTTTAGACGTCCCCAGGCCATCTGGGGACGTCTAAAGTGTGTTATTTTTTTTTCCCCGAAGTTCATCTGCTTTTCTGGAGTGGTTAGACGTCCCCATGTTTGTTGGGGACGTCTAAAACAGTCTTTAGACGTCCCCAATGAACATGGGGACGTCTAAAACTAATTCAGGCGCGAGATTCAATTTTTTTTTACGAGCCAATCTATTCAACTTTGATCTATAATTACCCATATGCCACCGCCCCATATTTTGGGCGTCCCTTTTTGAAAAAGGGACGTCCTTTAGGGACTTTATATGTATATTCTGTAGTAGTGAATTTAATTAAATTAGATAAGTTTAAAAATTGTATTGATAATATTATTGGGGATATGTAGGTAATAAGGAACTCTTATGTTGTCTGCTATAATGTAATTATGATTATGTAAATAAATACTGAAAAAAAAGAAAAAAGTGTTGAAATAAATAATTTAAAAATTTATTACCATATTTGATCACCTTGTTAAACTCCTCGGCTCATAGGAAAAGAAGTGAAAATGAGAGAAGATGAAGGAGAGGCAAGGTGGAAAGAAATGGGGGAATGTTTGAAATAAGATGTGGTTGGGGTATTTATAAGAATCTGCGTGGAACTTGTAGCAGTTAGTGTCACGGGTTTGTAGCGGTTTTAGTGATGTAGCGTTTATTGTTGTTTTTTGTAGCGGTTATATTTTTGTTTAATTTTTTTTAAAAAACAAAAACATAATTTGTTTGATCAGTCATCGGCGCCATCCCTACAGAAATTGTATGGAAAAATTGTTAGCTATGTGTTTTTTTGGTTAAAAAAGTTTAATTAAAATGATATGAATTTAGAAATCGCACTAAATTATAGGTAAATTGTGATTGCCTTTAGGGAATAATTTTTCGAAATTGGCCGGATGAAACTACTCACACTCGTAGGCGATGTTATCACCATCACCCATGTCGTAAAGGTCTCAAGGATCAACATTTGCCAGAAACGGCAAAATGAAAGGATGTCTTGTATTCATAGTTTGGATAGTTGCTTTCTCATTATAGTTAGGTTTTATTCCCATCTTATCTTTATTCCAAATTATGTCTTACTCAAATTATATATACTTCATTGTATGCATTAAAACGCAAATAAAGTCCGTGAGACTTTATTTTATGTATATATAATAGATATGGCAAACTATGGGATGTTGCCTTTTATTGAAGATAATTTTCCTGATCACATTCGCGGTGTAATGCTGAGCAGCGATCCTAACATTCACAAGACCTCCTTCATTGTTATTCTGACCACTCGTATACACGTAGCGCACCAGGTTATCGGCTTCCTCCGTTCTTTTGTCGTGAAGCCACCGTTGCTTGGCCGGAGAAAGCAAGTCTTTAACTAAGATCTTCTTCATCTTCTTCCACTACTCTCCGTATGGTGAGAGGATCGTTGTTGTATAGCCACGTGAGACTAGATCAGACGACATGCCTATAGGCCTTGATGCAAAAATATCATGTTGTTCCTTCAAGAACTCGCAGGCTATAGTAGGATCACTCACCGAAATCACATGAACATTTCCCAGCTTGATACATGCAATTTCAGTGTTTCTGTTTTTCATAAGCTGGTAAATCCATTTGGACGGAGACTTGGTCGAAAGCATTTAAGGTAAATAACCAATAATAGGCCATGGTTTGGGACCTGGAGGGAGTTTGTGTTTGTGTAGCAATATGGGGTTAGAGTGAGGGTATATTAGGGTTCTTGATGACTTTGAAGAGAGCAGCTATAAAGATAATGGAACAGAACCAAAAAGGTAAAATGAAGGAGAAGAAAGCTCTCGACTCCATGTTGGCTTAGTAATGGTTGGGTTTTTATGATGCTTTGGTCACTTTGGTCTCTATTTATTATGGTTTGTTGTTATACCCTTATCTTATTTTCACATTTTTCAGAGTACTTGTGTAATATCCCAAAATGTACTTAAGGACTAAATGTACAGAATAGATGATGGGATTAATGACAGAATTACCTCTGGAAATTTTGTTATGACTTTAGTTAAATTTCACATGCAAAATTGGCCACTAAATATTATATTGCAAGATGATATTTTACAAGATCATCTTCTTCTTCAAAAGGCCATGATTCACGTATGACAAGGGAAAACCAAGAGAAAAAATACCTATTGACTATTAAATATGACATATGGAAGCAATTGGACCAAGTTATAAAAGATGAAGACTTGGTCAAAAATATCATGCTAAGTCATTTATCACTCTTTCTCTTCTTCATTTCGGTCAAGGAAATGTTAAGAGAGATAGAGTAAGCATTTAATCAATAAACTCCCTCACCTTTTTCTCATGTGGTGCGTTGGGACAAAAAAGAAAGAAATTGGTCAAACAAATACCAAAAGGAAGAAGAAAATATAAGTCAAACAAACCCCTCCCTCTTTGTCAACAATTACGGCTAAGAAGAAACAAGAAGAGTGAATGAATTGAAGCAATTAATTCTTCATCAAATAGCTAAGGTAAAGTCGGCCAAGTGAGGAAGAGGTAGGAAAGAGAAAAAAACAAACCACACATCTTGGAAATTAATATAGGATTTCACCAAGGAAGATATTATGTGGACCACATATTTTCCTCTCCTTTTTGTCCAACTTTTCGGTCAGGTTTTTAAGTGATAAGGGAAGGCAAAAACTGATTATTATTCACTCTCTCTCTCATTCTCTAAGTCGGCCAACTGAAGTACGAAAAGAACAAGTGAAGAAACAAGTTTAAGGTAAGGGTTTCATCTTGGATTTTCACCTCTTTAACCTCATCTATGGCTCAAGAGTCCTTCACAAACTTTGTTCCTCTTGATGAGAGCTTCATTTCTATGGTTTTAGAATTTCAAGAGGAGGTGTTTTGTGCCATCATCCAAGAACAAAAGCTGAAAAACCAAAGAAAGGAGCTAAGGAGAAGCAAGAGGTGAGTATTAGCATTAATTTGAGCTATTGGTTGTGTTGGTTGGATGAGTATTTTGGCATGTGTAAATCTGCCCTGATTTTGGCTAAACAAGGGTTTGGGTAATTCATGATGTTTTGGTTATGTTATTGGTGGTTTATGATGATTGGAAACCATTTGACATAAGTTTGATGCTGAAATTGGAAGTTGGTAATTATTGGAATTTATTTTGATTTTTCTGCCAAAACAGGACATGGAGAATGAGTGGGAATTTGTTAATTTTGATGTTACCATTGTGTTCTACACGAAAAATTATGTGGAAATAGCCCTAGGTTGTGAATTTTGGGTCATTGGAACTCAAAGTGTAAATTTGGGTTTTCAGCCTGAACAGAATTCCAGCGAGGTACTCCACTTGTATGGTGTTTTTGGATAACCAAATGATCTCTAAAAATTGTGAAACTTTCCAGTATTAAAGTTCACATTCCAAGCTTCAAAATGGACATATACTTTGTGTCATTTCATGTTTTGAGCTGTGAGTTCTGGTTGCCCAAAGTTTGATGTCGAAACTGGACTTAATTCTGGAGCAGCGTGGGATTTCGTGTAATTCTGGAATTGTGTGGTGATTTCCAGTAATGATTCATATTTTTCCTATGAAGAGGACTTCAATAGCTTTCCATAGGACTTGGGATCACCTCATTGCAATTTTTGTAGAATTAGTTATGATTTTTCAAAGTCTGGAGAAAATTCTGGCAGATTTGGTCTCTTATGCGAAAATTGAAAATGTAATGGCATAATGTAGTATTGTTGAACTTTGGGGTTAGGAATTGGTCTTTTAGGTTAATTGACCACTTTAACTCCTTAGTTGATTTGATTAAATGTCCCTAATGATAACCAACTTGAGTGTTTGAATTAGAGAATTGGATTAAGTAATAACATGTCGCCCGTAATTCTAATTATAGGATTTGACATTTGCCCTGCACGTGATAAACCAGTGCCAGTGCATGAGCGGAAAGAACAAGGTAGTGACTCTTTCTCTTATTTTGTGTATGATGCCTTGCATGTATGTCATTTCATTGAATATGCCGTGATGTAACATTGCCGTTGTGAAATTCCGTTGTTGTGCTGTTGTGAAACATGCTGTTGTGAAATATGCCGTTGTGAATGTAGTGAAAGCTATTGCAGAAATGCTGCTGTATTGTTGTTGTTGTGATTTGCTTACATGCTTTGTGATTGTACATGTTATAAGTGAATTGTTACTACTGGGATTCTTTTGAATCTCATTCTTTCCAATGACTAACCTACAGCAAGGGCGAGCGGTTCAAAGGAAAAGCAAGTGACAAAGGGCAGTTAGAGCTCCTAGCTGGGAGTTTTAATTTTGGTAGTTGGTTGTCATATTTTGTTGGGGATTAGTTGCACATGTTGTATATATTGAACAGTGTTGTGTAATCCCCTGTATGGGAAACTAATCGTTGTAAACCCTTTATTAAGTAACAAAACCTGAGCGTTGTCAGGAATTTTGGTTGCACTCTGATATGAATGAATGAAACCGAACTGGACAGACCAATTATATTCGAGATGTGAACGTGAGACTGCACTAAACAAGTTTTGGAAAAATTTTAAGTTAACCACTGGTCTCTATTTCAACTTAATGACGCATTCTCGAACTATAAATATGGTTATTAAGGTAGGGGGTTACATTTTTGGTATCAGAGCTGTAGTTCCTGGCAATGGTAGGATTTGCTAGGATAGTTACTATAGTTTGTTGCCTTAGTCATAAGAAAATGACTTTTGATTTTTTTTGTGGTATACACATGAGTATGATTGCTGGTTGTCGATATATACAAGATTTAAGGACTATGTGTATACATTTGTTATGATATTGACATGGTGAATCATTGTAGAATTGAAAGACACAATGGTTCAGCCGAGAAACATAAGAGTAGAACCAGAAGTGGAGGTGGTGCTTAATGACAATCCACCAGACCCTATGCGGGAGATGATGGGGTTGATTCGTGATCAAAGAGATATGATAGCTGAGCTGAGAGAAGAGCTCAGAGAGGAAAGGGCAAAACGCAATGAAGACCGCGGCCAGTCCACTCACGAAGAGACCCAAGAGGACACACATCAAGAAGAAACTGCTGAAGGCTCCATTCGACCTCCAGAGTCACCTCCTCACACCGAACCAAACCCAGAGTTACATGGAGTACCAGCTCGTGATGAGAGAGATCTGCAGTATTGGGTCTCTAAATTCTGCAAACATCTACCTCCGGTGTTTAAAGGCAGATTTGAGCCCCAAGTTGCTGAGGACTGGTTAACCCGGTTAGAGAAGATCTTTGAAGTCCTCGAGTGTTCTACGGAGGTAAAGGCGAAGCTAGCTGTGTATAAGCTAGAGGGGGACGCAGACCGTTGGTGGCGGAATATCGCCATGACACTTCGAAGCCGGAATGTGCCATTGACTTGGGAGGTGTTCCAAGAAAAATTTAATGAGAAGTACTTCCCCAAGTCCGTGAGATTGGAGAAAGAATCTGAGTTCTTGGCTATCAGGCAGGGAGATACAGAGAGTTTTGATGAGTATCTTTCCCGTTTTGTCCGATTATCTCGGTACTCTACGCATCTCCGGGATAAGGATGATGAGGAGTGGAGCTCCGATATGCTTATCAGGGGCTTGAGGCGTGAACTGAAAAAGAGATTGGCTACTCACTTGTTTACTGAGTTCAATAAAGCAGTTGAAGAATGCAGAATCACAGAAAACAATCTGAGAGATTTGTATCCTGCCAAAATTACCAGCAACCGCAGTGAGCCTAGTAAAGGGAATACTCCCCAAAAGCGAAAGGAACAGGGGTTCTCAACTAAGGGTAGTGGTAAGAAGCCTTATCAATCTGAGGGTCGTGATAATCAGAAACCCCCAACAATATTGACATGCACTCGTTGTGGGAGGGCACATCCTGGCAGAACATGTACGGGGCAAGTAGTTTGTTATAACTGTAAACAGCCGGGACACATTGCTACTGAATGCAGACGGCCGCCGACAGAGCAAAGGCCCAGGAATCAGGCCAGGGTGTTCACCATGACACATGAGGAAGCCCGGAAGTCCCCCAACCTGATTCAAGGTAAAATCTTTATCAATGGTAGTTTACTGCAAGCTTTATTTGATTCGGGTGCAAGTCATTCCTTCATTGCTTATGACTGTGTGAAGCGCCTGGGGTTACATGTTCATAAACTGCCATTTGATTTGGTTGTGTCGACGCCGATGGGTGTCAAGGTTGTGACAGCTGAGGCTTGTTTGAACTGTGTAATAACTGTTGAGGGGCATGAGTCTACTGTTGATTTGATTTGTCTGCCGCTCTACCAATTAGAAGTCATATTGGGTTTTGATTGGTTGACGGCGAATAATGTATTGCTGGATTGTGGAAATAAGAAAATAGTGTATCCTAATTCCCATAAGGATGATAATGTGAATTCTAGTTTGAACTTCCTCTCAACGGCTAAAGCTGAGAAATATCTAGAGAAGGGGTGCCAGGGGTATATGGTATTCTTTTCTGTGCAGGGAGAGATAGAAGAAACTTTAGAAAGTATACCCGTGGTAAGAGAGTTCCCTGAGGTATTTCCGGATGATCTTAGCGGATTACCTCCGGAAAGGGAAGTGCAATTTCCAATTGAAATTGTGCCTGGAGCTGGTTCTATATCAAAAGCCCCATACCGAATGGCCCCAAATGAAATGGCAGAGCTAAAGAAGCAGATTGAAGACTTACTTGAAAAAGGGTTCATTCGACCCAGTGTTTCACCGTGGGGAGCTCCAGTATTGTTTGTTAAGAAGAAAGATGGGAGTCTAAGACTGTGTGTGGATTATAGAGAATTGAACAAGATAACTGTTAAGAACAAGTATCCACTCCCAAGAATCGATGACCTTCTAGATCAACTGTCTGGTTCTTGTGTATTTTCGAAGATTGATCTAAGGTCGGGTTATCATCAGCTGCGAGTGAAGGCAGAAGATGTACCGAAGACTGCCTTTAGAACTAGGTACGGGCACTATGAGTTTCTAGTAATGCCCTTTGGCCTAACCAATGCACCTGCTGTATTCATGGATTACATGAATCGTGTCTTTCGACAATACCTAGACCAATTTGTAGTGGTGTTTATCGATGACATTCTGATATACTCTAAGAGTAGGGAGGAGCACGAGCATCATTTGAGAATTGTGCTAGGGATATTGCTTGAAAAGCAGCTCTATGCCAAGTTGAGTAAGTGCGAGTTTTGGCTTCCAGAAGTAAAATTCTTGGGCCATGTTATCTCGCAAGAAGGGGTCTCGGTGGATCCCAGTAAAGTGGAAGCAGTACTTAACTGGAAGAGGCCAGAAACTGTTGCTGAGATACGCAGTTTTCTGGGTCTTGCTGGTTACTACCGGAGATTTATTCAAAATTTCTCCAGGATTTCCTTGCCGATGACCAAGCTCACACGAAAAGATCAGCCGTTTAAGTGGGATGAACGTTGTGAAAACAGTTTTGTTGAGCTGAAGGAGAGGTTGACCACGGCACCGGTGTTGATTATACCCGATCCTAGCTTGACTTATGTTGTGTACAGTGATGCGAGTAAGCAAGGGTTGGGGTGTGTCCTTATGCAGCAGGGACGAGTGGTGGCCTACGCCTCCCGACAGCTGAAGCCTCATGAAATGAACTATCCCACTCATGATCTGGAGCTTGCGGCGATTGTGTTTGCATTGAAAATATGGCGGCATTATCTGTATGGTGTGACGGTAGAACTGTACTGCGACCACAAGAGTCTTAAGTATTTGTACGATCAAAAAGAGTTGAATATGAGACAACGCCGGTGGATGGAGTTGCTGAAAGATTACAACCTAGAGATCAAGTATCATCCGGGTAAAGCTAATGTCGTCGCTGATGCTCTTAGTCGAAAGACGGTGCTAGTTGCAGCAATGATGATTCAAGAGGTGAAATTGATAGAAGATTTTCGGGACTTGAATTTAACAAACCAGATCGTATGTGCTAACTATAATGTTTCCCAAGGGGAAAGTGATCTGAGGGTTGAGATTGAAGAAGCTCAGAGACAAGATGGCTGGATACAGCGGAATATGGCTAGAATTAAACGGGGAGAGGCTCAGGGCTATGATCTGTCACCTAGTGGACTAGTTCGCTATCAGAAGAGAATTTGTGTTCCACTTAAGGCGGAGTTGAGACAGAAGATTCTAGATGAGGCGCACAAGAGACCATATACTCTTCATCCTGGTATGACCAAAATGTATCATAATCTGAAGTCCATGTATTGGTGGCAGGGTTTGAAGAGTGATGTGACAAAGTATGTAGCGAGGTGTCTCACCTGCCAGAAGGTAAAGATTGAGCACCAACGACCGCCTGGTTTGCTTCAAAGTCCTGAGATTCCAGAATGGAAATGGGAAAGTGTGACCATGGACCTAGTGGTGGGATTGCCCAGGATCAGGAATTATGATGCGATCTGGGTAATTGTGGACCGATTAACGAAGTCGGCACACTTCATACCGATAAATGCAGGTTACTCTCTGGACAAGCTAGCAGAGATTTATATCCGAGAGATTGTGAAACTCCATGGCATACCGAAGAACATCATTTCCGACCGTGATCCCCGATTCACTTCGAGATTTTGGAAGGCGTTGCATGAAGCATTGGGAACTCAATTGAGATTCAGCACGGCCTATCATCCTCAGACAGATGGTCAATCAGAAAGGACTATCCAGACACTAGAGGATATGTTGCGAGCTTGTGTTCTCGACTTCAAAGGTAATTGGGATCGCTTTCTTCCACTTGCTGAATTCGCTTACAACAATAGCTATCATGCGAGCATTCAGATGGCGCCGTATGAAGCGTTGTATGGGAGAAGGTGTCAATCACCCTTGTGCTGGAATGAGTTATCTGAGAGGAAACTTTATGGGCCAGAGCTTGTTGATCAAACCTCAGCACAGATTCAAATCATCCGTAAGAGGCTTCTTGCAGCACAAAATCGACAGAAAAGCTACGCTGACAAGAGGAGAAGGCCTCTAGAGTTTGAGGTTGGTGATCATGTTTTTCTGAGAGTATCACCAGTTACGGGCATCGGGAGAGCTATCAAGCGGAAGAAGCTGAGCCCGAGGTGCATAGGTCCTTTTGAGATTCTTGCGAGAATCGGGCCTGTAGCTTATCGAGTAGCCCTACCCCCGAACTTGAGCAGGCTCCATGATGTGTTCCATGTTTCCCAACTGAAGAAGTACCAACCGGATCCATCTCATATAGTTGAATATGAAGAAGTTGAATTACAAGACAACTTCACTTATGCGGTAGAGCCAGAATAGATCATTGATCGAGAAGAACGACGGCTTAGACACCGAAGCATTCCATTTGTGAAAGTGATCTGGAAGGGAATGACAGAAAGAGAAGCAACTTGGGAAGTGGAAGCGGATATGCGTAGACGTTATCCGGAGTTTATGGCTCAAGTTGTGTAACAAATTTCGAGGACGAAATTTATTGTACGGGGGGAGAATTGTAATATCCCAAAATGTACTTAAGGACTAAATGTACAGAATAGATGATGGGATTAATGACAGAATTACCTCTGGAAATTTTGTTATGACTTTAGTTAAATTTCACATGCAAAATTGGCCACTAAATATTATATTGCAAGATGATATTTTACAAGATCATCTTCTTCTTCAAAAGGCCATGATTCACGTATGACAAGGGAAAACCAAGAGAAAAAAATACCTATTGACTATTAAATATGACATATGGAAGCAATTGGACCAAGTTATAAAAGATGAAGACTTGGTCAAAAATATCATGCTAAGTCATTTATCACTCTTTCTCTTCTTCATTTCGGTCAAGGAAATGTTAAGAGAGATAGAGTAAGCATTTAATCAATAAACTCCCTCACCTTTTTCTCATGTGGTGCGTTGGGACAAAAAAGAAAGAAATTGGTCAAACAAATACCAAAAGGAAGAAGAAAATATAAGTCAAACAAACCCCTCCCTCTTTGTCAACAATTACGGCTAAGAAGAAACAAGAAGAGTGAATGAATTGAAGCAATTAATTCTTCATCAAATAGCTAAGGTAAAGTCGGCCAAGTGAGGAAGAGGTAGGAAAGAGAAAAAAACAAACCACACATCTTGGAAATTAATATAGGATTTCACCAAGGAAGATATTATGTGGACCACATATTTTCCTCTCCTTTTTGTCCAACTTTTCGGTCAGGTTTTTAAGTGATAAGGGAAGGCAAAAACTGATTATTATTCACTCTCTCTCTCATTCTCTAAGTCGGCCAACTGAAGTACGAAAAGAACAAGTGAAGAAACAAGTTTAAGGTAAGGGTTTCATCTTGGATTTTCACCTCTTTAACCTCATCTATGGCTCAAGAGTCCTTCACAAACTTTGTTCCTCTTGATGAGAGCTTCATTTCTATGGTTTTAGAATTTCAAGAGGAGGTGTTTTGTGCCATCATCCAAGAACAAAAGCTGAAAAACCAAAGAAAGGAGCTAAGGAGAAGCAAGAGGTGAGTATTAGCATTAATTTGAGCTATTGGTTGTGTTGGTTGGATGAGTATTTTGGCATGTGTAAATCTGCCCTGATTTTGGCTAAACAAGGGTTTGGGTAATTCATGATGTTTTGGTTATGTTATTGGTGGTTTATGATGATTGGAAACCATTTGACATAAGTTTGATGCTGAAATTGGAAGTTGGTAATTATTGGAATTTATTTTGATTTTTCTGCCAAAACAGGACATGGAGAATGAGTGGGAATTTGTTAATTTTGATGTTACCATTGTGTTCTACACGAAAAATTATGTGGAAATAGCCCTAGGTTGTGAATTTTGGGTCATTGGAACTCAAAGTGTAAATTTGGGTTTTCAGCCTGAACAGAATTCCAGCGAGGTACTCCACTTGTATGGTGTTTTTGGATAACCAAATGATCTCTAAAAATTGTGAAACTTTCCAGTATTAAAGTTCACATTCCAAGCTTCAAAATGGACATATACTTTGTGTCATTTCATGTTTTGAGCTGTGAGTTCTGGTTGCCCAAAGTTTGATGTTGAAACTGGACTTAATTCTGGAGCAGCGTGGGATTTCGTGTAATTCTGGAATTGTGTGGTGATTTCCAGTAATGATTCATATTTTTCCTATGAAGAGGACTTCAATAGCTTTCCATAGGACTTGGGATCACCTCATTGCAATTTTTGTAGAATTAGTTATGATTTTTCAAAGTCTGGAGAAAATTCTGGCAGATTTGGTCTCTTATGCGAAAATTGAAAATGTAATGGCATAATGTAGTATTGTTGAACTTTGGGGTTAGGAATTGGTCTTTTAGGTTAATTGACCACTTTAACTCCTTAGTTGATTTGATTAAATGTCCCTAATGATAACCAACTTGAGTGTTTGAATTAGAGAATTGGATTAAGTAATAACATGTCGCCCGTAATTCTAATTATAGGATTTGACATTTGCCCTGCACGTGATAAACCAGTGCCAGTGCATGAGCGGAAAGAACAAGGTAGTGACTCTTTCTCTTATTTTGTGTATGATGCCTTGCATGTATGTCATTTCATTGAATATGCCGTGATGTAACATTGCCGTTGTGAAATTCCGTTGTTGTGCTGTTGTGAAACATGCTGTTGTGAAATATGCCGTTGTGAATGTAGTGAAAGCTATTGCAGAAATGCTGCTGTATTGTTGTTGTTGTGATTTGCTTACATGCTTTGTGATTGTACATGTTATAAGTGAATTGTTACTACTGGGATTCTTTTGAATCTCATTCTTTCCAATGACTAACCTACAGCAAGGGCGAGCGGTTCAAAGGAAAAGCAAGTGACAAAGGGCAGTTAGAGCTCCTAGCTGGGAGTTTTAATTTTGGTAGTTGGTTGTCATATTTTGTTGGGGATTAGTTGCACATGTTGTATATATTGAACAGTGTTGTGTAATCCCCTGTATGGGAAACTAATCGTTGTAAACCCTTTATTAAGTAACAAAACCTGAGCGTTGTCAGGAATTTTGGTTGCACTCTGATATGAATGAATGAAACCGAACTGGACAGACCAATTATATTCGAGATGTGAACGTGAGACTGCACTAAACAAGTTTTGGAAAAATTTTAAGTTAACCACTGGTCTCTATTTCAACTTAATGACGCATTCTCGAACTATAAATATGGTTATTAAGGTAGGGGGTTACAACTTGCACGTAGTTTGGTGGGCACACAGGAATAGCATAGATATACCGATAAAAAGTACTTGATTACAGAAATTTCCCATAAGGATTGTACATAATAATTACAAATAATGTGGCCGCACAGGGCTATTAGGGTGTCTAAACCTGTTTGTTGAAACTCAGACATCCTTTCATCTTCATTCTATTATAGCATTTCTCTACGTGCAGTCCTCTTCTCTGTTCTCAGCACGCCTCTTGTGATCACCTATCTAAATTGTTGGTAGGAGAGGGTGAGGTTCGAAAGAATCTCAGTATGAAACAGTTATCATAACGCATGCAAGATATAAGCTATGTAAATGATATGTTAGCTTTAACTAGATGCATGTCCTATAATTGCATTTCTGCATGATCAATGTTTTATGCAATATAACTATGACCACAGTATAAGCAGAAATAGAGATTCATTATTCAAATTTGCTTTATATAATAAAGTAAAGCAATCATATACATCACCACACAAGCAGAAATATCAAATACATGCAAATAAGGCAAGTCCCATACCTCTTGAGTTCTCCACTTGTACCTTTTTCTCCAACCATTGAAGATGCTTTTTGGAAATTCTCCTTCTTGACTCCTCATGGCTCAACTGCATAGCCTCATTATTTAAGTCCTCTTTAAGGGAAAAATATCACAGAGCATCACTTACAGCCATATAATTCCTAGAAATTCGTCAAACCTTCCCTGTTCCAGATTCCCTTCCAGAAATAGGGCCCAAATTTGAAAAATCATATCTTTTAATCTGCTAGTCCAAAAATTATGATTCACCTATCAAATTAAAGCTCTACATCTCTACTTTAATCCTGCCAAATTTCATAATATTTGGACTATGTTTGACTAATGAAATTCATTGTACAATTAGACTGCCTCCAGTGAAACAAATCAAGTAACACCTCCTTTTAACTACCTAAATTTCCAGATTTTCATACAATTATCCAAAAGTCATGAATACATGTATTCCCACACAATTTTCCCTTATAAACATAATGGGAACATCAAATCAACCAAATTCCAGTCCAAACCCTTTGTGAACAGTGCCTGGACAAAATTGATAAAATTTAGGAAAACTGTTATTTTCACTTTCCATGGAATTAAACATATTCCTTATACTTATAATCACATGATTAACCACTTAAACACCTTTTAAATATGATTAATTAAGATTTGGGCAACACCTCCCCTTAAAATTTGGTCATCCCAATCATCAAAATCAACCAACCAAAGCAATAAAACAACAACAACCAAAACAAACAACCTTGAATCAACAAGATATAATAAGATTTAGTGTGATTACCTTTTATTTCTCTTCTTTCTCTCTCTAAAACCATGGCTACTTCTCTCTATAACTTCTTGATTTTGCTTGCTACAAATGTTATTCATGAAGATATAGAGGTTAGGAGTGATCTTGCATGAATTAAAAGACATAGATACCAAGTTTTCAACCTAGCTACTTACCTTAATCTTCACCACTTGTGCTCTCTCTTTCTCTTGCTTTTCAAGTTCTCTTCATCACCTCCCCCCCCCCCCCAATATGACCGAAAATATAAGGGCTTTTGGAAGGACAAGTGAGTTTAAAAATATCCTTCATCCACCTCCTCAAATATATTATTTTAGTGTATTTGAACACATGGCATGTTACTGTTGCTTCATCTTTTTCTCTTTCTCTAATTACTTGGCTGAAACATTGGTCCAGTGGGAGAGTTAAAATGCTTCTTCAACTATCATAATTTTTACCTCTTCAAATATTGCTTTTCATGGTAATTACTTGCCCACAATTTTTGACTTTTCCACCTTCATTTACTTGTTGTAAATTGCTCCAATTCTTGTCATACTTGTCTCAAATATTATTTCCCTCTTCCTCTTACTTTTTGACCGTAATTGGCCCTTGGGAGGGAGTTAAATGGCTTCTTGAATAAGCCCCTCCACCTCCTTACATATTATATTTAATTACAATGTCACATGTGCTTCTTTAGACTTTTCAAACTTTTTTTGCTTGACTTAGTTCCTCCAACTTGGCACTTGGAGTTTAATCATCAATTCCCTTTGCTTCATGCCATAAAGTGACGTAAATGGAGCTTGAGAATGAACCAAATAGCTTCTTCAATTTCCTCTTGAAATTACCATGTACTTTACCCTTATATTTATTTCCATTTTCGCACTTGTTGGAAAATTAGGCAAAATTTTCATTAAATTTTGAAAATTCATAACTATTTGTACAAATGTCCAATTGATGTGTTTCCAAAGGCTATGTGACTCTTATTAGGTCTAATTTTAGAAAAAAATATAGCCTTTTAACCAACTAGAAGCTCATAATTCTCAGAATTTTCATTTTTGGACGTTGTCACAGAAACTTGACAGTTTCACTAGGCTAATTTCAAAAATACATAACTTTTTGTGTACAGCTCCAAATGACCTATCAAATTAAAGCGTGATAAGTCTACTTTCATTCTAAAAAATATCATAGACATCAAACATCATTTGCCTATTTAAAAATGTCACACAACAAAACTGCTACACAGGAAAATTCACTGGTAGCAAATTCAAATGTTTACAATTTGTGTTCTAAATACACTCATGTTGTGTGTGACTATCAATTGCCTTGTTTGGCTATTTCATATGCTCTTTACTTCACCTTTTTTCCCCCTTTAATATAAAGAATTTTGGTGACTGAAATTCGGGATGTTAAATTGTTGCCAACCCAGTTTTTTATATTTTCCTTATTTGTAAAGTAAGTGTGTTGTGTCTGTATATACACAGACATTCATGCATGAAGGTAAATCATGGCAAAGTCTTTTTTTTTTTGTTTAATACTCTCTTCGGTTCTTAATATAAGAGTCAATTAACTTTTTTTAGATATTAAAGAAGTTAAATAAGTTACTTAATCATATCATATGTCGTGTATTATTAGATTATATATTAGTTTATACATCAGATAAATTAATTTGAAGCAAAATGATAAATATAAATTCTTTAATGTAACTTATTCTGCTTCTTTAATCTTTCTAGAAAAAAGTTACTTAGCTCTTATAGTAAGGACTAAAGTTAATATAATTTAGAGGGGCAGCATTAATGTCCTTATATTATAAGAGGGATTGAACTCAATACTTCTCACTTATAGGAAAGCTTTCATGCCATAAGGCCATTGGCCTTAGAGCCTCCTTTAAATATAGTTTTTCTCCTTTTAATTTTATAATGAGTAAGCCAAGATACTAAAAATATTGATGGCTTGATCCCTCCCAGCCAAAGTTCTTTCAGATCTGCAGGTGAGCCATTCAAAATCACTGAGAAACAAAAATGTAACAGAAATCCCCGTCCTTTTATTTGTCACCTTTTTATTATCATGTAGTCTCTGTAAATAATACTACCTCCTGCCATCAATATAAAAGTTAGATGTTTAATTTGAGTAAATTAAGAAAATAAATTATATTCGTGATTTGTAACATGCAGAGTTTGGTTTTCATAAAATATTATCTTTCTTCATAAATATTCTTAGATGAAACTTCTAAGTGCGGGCAATCAATAACGATACTTTAAAAAAAATTATAAATTTGAGAGACGAAGTGGATTGAGATATTATATTTATGATGAAATCCAACCTACAACTAACTCTTATATTAAATACGGAAGGTGGTACATGATAAATTAAACCTCTATATATCATCACGATGTAGAATTCAGTATGGGGGTTTCCTTTTACAACCAGACTTCAACCTGCTGTACTATAGTGGTGATGTTTGTATGTGCTTATGATTATTTGAGGGGCCTCACGCTTCTGCCATACTGTTATTTTCCAATAATGTTAAGATTCCCCCCTCTATTATTATCGTTATCATTATCATTATCATTATTTGTGGCTTCCCCATTGGTGCGCTTAATGATTCTGTTCCAGATATCCTGTTCTGTTGTTATCTTACCATCCGCTTTATGTGGTGTAAGATGTTGTAAGACTGCGCGCAAGTGTATTATGTTGTTGGACTATCTGACACAGCAAGTTCTTCTATTATTCATTCATTCATCCACTCATTTTATGCACATGCAGAACACTAAAGAACCTAATGGGGCTGTTACATCTACCGCGACAAATGCAAATGATTGTCCCCCTCTTCATATTGATGGGAAACGGTTGGTGGATAGCGTTGATGAAGGAAAACTGATGCAGTTATGCAGAATTGTCAAAGCTAGTGGGACTAATGGTTGGCATCAGCCTCAGACAGATAAAATGATTTCATCTAGTGGGACAAAGAGCCAAGATATTAAGTGTCTAACAAGGGATATGGATTCAGGATTTTCAAATATGATTACACCATCTAATCAGTCATTAAAATTTCCTTTATTAGAAAACAGTAGACCAACATGGGAGATCAAAAATATGTGTGAACCACTCGCACAACCATCTGTGAGTATGTCCCTGGGAATTCCAACAGGAAACTCTGCCCCTGCTTCTGCTGGCGAGATTGTAGAAGAAAGGCTTGAGGGCAAACCATCTTCTCTGTTTCATCAAGGGCAAAGATCTCATCCTGAATTCGCTAAACTATCGAAGACTGGTCTTTCCGTGAACATAGAAACAAACAAAGGAATGAATTCTATTTCGAAGGCACGTGTTGGCCGGCCACCTGTTGAAGGAAGGGCAAGAGTCAGCTACTTTCTTGGTACTAGCCTAGGTATACTGATAAAGAGCTGAAGCAATTGTTTGGAAAGTATCCTTTTGATTTTTTTTTTCCGTGGGTCTCTTGCACCTCTGCAGAGTTCTGGTAATTTTAGATCATTTTTTCATTTGTTTCCCTTAATGTTATCAAAGTTTGAAATCCATTGTAGTGCCATTATTTGAGAAGGTGCTGAGTGCCAGTGATGCAGGTCGAAGTGGGCTCCTTGTCCTTCCAAAAGCTTGTGCTAAAGTAATTCTAGGACTTTACTTTATTTGATGTCTTATTTTCCTTGTCTGTTTTATCTCTTTGTTTATCTATTTCAAATCATATATTTTCTTTTCCAACAAACTTTTGCCGTGTAATTTCAGTGCACCTAACAAGCTAGCATATGAATTGCAGGTTTTTTCCCCTCCGAACTGTCAATAAGAAGGTCTTCCTTTGAAAATTCTAGATGTGAAGGGGAATGAATGGACATTTCAGTTCATATATTGGCCTAATAACAATAGCAGGATGTATGTATTGGAGGGTGTGATCCCTTGCAAACAGTCAATGCAATTGATTGCGGGTGATACTAGTATTTATCAAACTAGAGAAGTGGCGCCACTTGTTGCATTTTCAGTTTTCAGTTTTTTCTGATGCTAATATCTTTATACTAATTTAATTCATTGCAATAATAAAATTAATGCATTTTTAACAACAGTATTGCATACACTTAATGCAATTGATAATGGTTGATACTGATATATGTCAATCTAGAGAAGAAATTAGTGCCGCCTATTGCATAATCAATTTTCAATTTTTGTTGATTATAATATTTTTATACTGATTTATTTTGAAACCATTAGAAATCAATGCATTTTCATGGTCACAAATCCTTTTATAACATATTTTGGTTGTAGCCAGCCCAAATATGATCCATTAAGTGCATCTTGATGTATTGGCAGATTATATATTTGTGCTGCCCTTATTTGTTTGTAATTCTTGCAGTCATTTCCCCCTTTTTTTTTAACACATCGTATAGAACATTACCTCCTTATATTTGAATCCATAAGGACAAATGGAAGAATTGTGCACTTACGTAATTGGCCACATCTAGTATTTGTTCATTATCAAGGTAGTGTAAACTGTTAACAAAGATGGAGAGCCAATTTTGTCTTGTGAGTCTGAAGTAGCTTGTTAATTTATGTGATCCTTTACTTACTCTTGTTTTTTTTGTGAATTGAAGTGACATTTAGTAGGATAGATCCTGGAGGCAGACTTATTATGGGTTTCGGAAAGACAACAATTAGTTTGGAACCACAGGTTGTGGAATAGAATTCCCACTTTATTATGTACTGTACTTCTTAATATAATGGGCCTGTAGTCTTCTGAGCCATTTTTGAATGTGAGAAACTATTTTAAACAGGATGCGTCTACATCTGGACATTTTAATGTCTGACATCTTTTACCACCTAAGTGGACTTGTTCTAAAAATGTCTGGGATCCAACCAGGTACATTATTCTTTTCTTTCAAGACTTTTTCTTGATATGGGAGATTGATCATATGAGGCTATTATTGATGTTATAAATATTCTTTTAGGTCTTCATGTTCTGCACCGGAGGAGCTAGGACCCAAGGAATTGGAAGATATTTTGAAATCCAGCAAAGGTATGATCATATATGTTCTTCTCTCCAGCTTTGCACCTGTTATGTTTGGGATAGGCTTTAAAGCAAGCCTTGCAGTCCAAGGGATGAACATAGAAACAAATAAAGGAATGAATTCTATTTCAAAGGCACGTGTTGGCCGGCCACCTGTTGAACGAAGGGGCAAGAGGCAGCTACTTCCTCGGTACTGATGAAGAGCTGAAGCAATTGTCTGGAAAGTATACTTTTGATTTTTTTTTTCCCGTGGGTCTTTTGCACGTCTGCAGAGTTCTGGTAATTTCAGATCATTTGATCATTTGTTTCCCTTAATGTTATCAAAGTTTGAAATCCACTGTAGTGCCATTATTTGAGAAGGTGCTGAGTGCCAGTGATGCAGGTCGTATTGGGCGCCTTGTCCTTCCAAAAGCTTGTGCTGATGTAATCCTAGGACTTTACTTTATTTGATGCCTTATTTTCCTTGTCTGCTTTATCTCTTTGTTTATCTATTTCAAATCATATATTTTCTTTTCCAGCAAACTTTTACTGTGTAATTTCAGTGCACCTAACAAGCTCGCATATGAATTGCAGGCTTTTTTTCCTCCTATCTGTCAATCAGAAGGTCTTCCTTTGGAAATACTAGATGTGAAGGGGAATGAATGGACATTTCAGTTTAGATATTGGCCTAACAACAACAGCAGGATGTATGTATTGTAGGGTGTGACCCCTTGCATACAGTCAATGCAATTGATTGCGGGTGATACTGGTATATACCAATCTAGAGAAGAAATTGGCGCCGCTTACTGCATTACCATTTTTCAGCTTTTTCTGATGCTAATATCTTTATACTGATTTAATTCATTGCAATAATAAAATTAATGCATTTTTAACAACAGTAGGATGCGAGTACTGGAGGGCGTGACCCCTTGCATACACTTAATGCAATTGAAAATGGTTGATACTGATATATATATATATATATATATATATCAATCTAGAGAAGAAATTAGTGCCACCTATTGCATAATCAATTTTCAATTTTTATTGATGATAATATTTTTATACTGATTTATTTTGACGCTCTTACAAATCAATGCATTTTTATGTTCACAGACCCTTTTATAACATCTTTTGGTTGTAGCCAGCCCAAATATGATCCATTAAGTGCATCTTGATGCATTGGCTGATTATATATTTGTGCTGCCCTTATTTGTTTGTAATTTTTGCGGTCTTTTCCCCTTTTTATTTTTTAAAACATCATATAGAACATTACCTTCTGATATTTTAATCCATAAGGACAAATGGAAGAATTATGCCTTTATGTAATTCATTATACATCTAGTATTTGTTCGTTATCAAGGTAGTGTAAACTGTTAATAAAGATGGAGAGCCAATTTTGTCTTGTGAGTCTGAAGTAACTTGTTAATTTATATGATCCTTTACTCTTTTTTTTTTTTTTTTTTGTGAATTGCAGTGACATTTAGTAGGATAGATCCTGGAGGCAGACTTATTATGGGTTTCAGAAAGACAGCAATTAGTCTGGAAC
Source organism: Inga oerstediana (assembly GCA_963210345.1). Taxonomy (NCBI): domain Eukaryota; kingdom Viridiplantae; phylum Streptophyta; class Magnoliopsida; order Fabales; family Fabaceae; genus Inga; species Inga oerstediana. The sequence goes on along the minus strand of OY723405.1, from coordinate 11,079,421 downwards.
CACAGGTTGTGGAATATAATTCCCACTTTATTATGCACTGTACTTCTTAATATAATGGACCTGTAGTCTTCTGAGCCATTTTTGAATCTGAGAAACTATTTTAAACAGGATGCATCTACATCTGGACATTCTAATGGGATTACAATAAGGGAAACAGCCATTTCTGGTGCAACTGAGAACCTGCCATCGGGAAGTGGTTATTCTGATCTTCTTCAATCTATGGAAGAGAACAGTGAACCTCACTTAAATAGACGGTCAGAACACCAGCATTTGGGTAGCAGGGTAGCTGTTTTTACCCAAATGGAAAATTATGGCCAGACGGCAAAAAATGATTCACCGCAGCTATCAATTTCAATTTCAGAGAAGAAAAGGACTCGGAATATTGGGCCTAAGGGTAAGAGGTTGCTCATTAATTGTGAAGATGCTTTGGAGTTGAGACTAACGTGGGAGGAAGCACAAGATTTACTTCGTCCACCACCCAGTGTTGAGCGAATCCTTGTCACAATTGAGGACCACATTTTTTAGGAGTACAATGTATGCGTGTCCCTGTCAAATTAATACATGCTTTTAATAGCAGGTTTTTTCTATTGAGCTGAATATGAGCTGATATAGCCTCAAAATAATGTTAAAATTTCTATGTGACTTTGCTAATATGTGTGATTCCATCCCTTCGTTTAATTAGGAACCCCCAGTTTTTGGGAAGAGAACTATATTCAGTGCCTGCCCATCTGGGTAAGATTATATGCAAGTTTTATTACTGTATCTTTAGCATTATATTTAAAAACACTAGGATATCTTGAATGAATACTGTGATTTCTTGATGGTGCTTGTCACTTGGACTTGCATTCAACAGAAACTATAATTTGGTACTTTTAGGCCATGAGATGAGTTATAATATTTTTTCCTATTTGAATGTTATAGAAACCTTTGTAGGCTACTTGTGCTTGAATGTGTTTAACTCTTTCATTCAGGGGACAGGAACAATGGGCTTCATGTGATGATTGCTCTAAATGGCGAAAATTGCCTGTAGATGTTCTTTTACCACCTAAGTGGACTTGTTCTAAAAATGTCTGGGATCCAACCAGATACATTATTCTTTTCTTTCAAGACCTTTTCTTGATTCGGGAGACTGATCATATGAGGTTATTATTGATGTGATAAATATTCTTTTAGGTCTTCATGTTCTGCACCGGAGGAGCTAGGACCCAAGGAATTGGAAGATCTTTTGAAATCCAGCAAAGGTATGATCATATATGTTCTTCTCTCCCGCTTTGCACCTGTTATGTTTGGGATAGGCTTTAAAGCAAGCCTTGCAGTCCAAGGGATTGAATGGTATATAGAGTGATATCATGCTTGTCAAATTCTTTTCTGCCTATGGACATTAAGTGCCTTCGATAATTTTGTGCGTACTGAAAGTTTGGAAGTAGCAAATCAAAAGATATCTTTCTTTTATCGGTTTCCCCCCACAATTTTACGACTTCTGGGGCAGAAATCTTCATTGACATTACATTTTAAACTTTCAAAATGAGTCATCCAATGCTATTATCACGATTTTTTTCCCGACGTTCCTGTGAATTGGATTTCACCTTTCTAGTCTTTTTATTCTTTAAAATTTAGTGTATTAATTCCTGAATCTTTCTGTCTGACCTTAATTTTCGCCAGACTTTAAAAAGCGAAGATTAACAGAAAATAACAAGTCACTCCAAGAATTTGAACCTTCAGGCCTTGATGCTCTTGCTAATGTGGCAGTGGTCGGAGATAGTCTTGGAGATCCTTGCCAGTCAGCCGGACACACAACCAAACATACTAGACGTCGTGCTGGCTGCACCTGCATTGTCTGCATTCAGCCACCAAGTGGAAAGGGAAGACATCATTCCACCTGTACTTGCAACGTATGCATGACTGTGCAAAGGCGGTTCAGCACCCTTATGCTGCATAAGAAGAAACGCCAATCCGATGCTAACCAGATGGATCATAGAGAAGAGTCTGGTATGAATGGAGCACCTAGGGAAGACACAAGTCATGTGGAGAAAGAAGGGAGCATAAAAAGAAGAAAGCTCAAGGCGGGCGAATCCAGTGCTGTTAGCAACATAATATTTTCATGGGTGTAATTTTGATCATAAAGTAATTAAACTGGAGCAATTATGCCCCCTCATCCTACAAAGGGTTAATGCCATTTAAAAAAAAAAACTGTCACTTTGACCATGGATGCTTCACTCACCCTTTTCAAATCTCCACCACCGTCTTCACCATGCTTTTTCATGATTCTTAAATCTTCTGAAAGTCTTGCGTAGGTTTTTCTTCGGATTCCATAGCCATTCCCTCGGATTTTCTTCATCTATTTTCTGGTTTGCAAGTTTGCTTGCTGCAATTGCTTGTTTTTCTGGTTTGCAAGTTTGCTTGCTGCAAGATGCTTCTTCCATTGTGTGGAGAAACTCACATTGAGTACTGTCGGCGACATGATCTTTTTGCGTGTGTGGTGAATCATTGTTACATTCATGATGCTAAGTTGAAATATCTCTGATCAATTTATTTTGGGGCCTTCGGATGAGGTTTGACTCGTTTAGCAGCATCAAAATTATTTTGTGTTGTAGTTCAAAGATGCCCAGGATAGATTCTTCACTCTCTCTCAAGGGACTTGGCTTCTTCAAGGTTTTATGTCTGCGATTTTATGAATGGGAACCAAATATGCCTATCGCCCAGGTGTTTCCCCCCCTTTTATTCATGTTAGGATTCAGGTGATGGGGCTACCTTTAGATTATTCAAGAGCCAATTCTTCTCAGCTTCCCATTGTGATTGGTTTGCTATGAATTTCAAAAGAGAGTTGGGGATGAAAATTAATATTGGCTGGAATCTATTATGGGGTGTTTCCATTTGGAAACTTTGGACATGGAGGGATAACTGAAGAGAATTGAAGACTGAAGTTGATTGATTATCATACAATGAGTTACATATATTTATATATAAGTAAATCAGACATAATACTGTACAATCAAGGAAAAATACAAATATCACTATACAATCAGAGAATAAAACCTTCGTCTTGAATTGTGGATCTTGACTTTGGTGTTTCTACACTCCCCCTCAAGTTGAACTATAGATATCAATCAAGTTTAACTTGCCAATTAAATACTCAAATCTGTCCTTGGGCAGTTCTTTAGTGAGGATGTCCGAGGTCTGTTCTTTAGAAGGAATATACCTTAGATCAACAATACCTTCATCAACTTTTTCCCTTATAAAATGTCTATCTATCTCGACATGTTTAGTTCTATCATGTTGAACTGGATTTTGAGCAATATTGATTACAACCATGTTGTCGCAATAGACCTTGATTGGTAGATTTATGGACTTCCTCAAGTCTTCAAGAACACATTTTATCCATATTCCCTCACAGATTCCTAATGCTAAAGCCTTGTATTCACCTTCAGCACTGCTTCTCGCAACTACACTTTGCTTTTTGCTCCTCCATGTGACTAGGTTACCCCATACATATGTACAATATCCAGATGTGAATTTCCTGTCTTCTCAGTCACCTGCCCAATCAGCATCTATAAATAACTCTACAATTCGTTTGTCAGTTTTCTTAAACAGCAAGCCACGTCTTAGAGATCCCTTCAAGTAACGAAGGATCCTGTAAACTTCATTCAAATGTTTCTGTTTAGGATCATGAGAATGCTGGCTGACCACACTTACTACAAATGCAATGTCTGGTCTAGTATGAGACAGGTATATTAGTTTGCCTACCATCCGTTGATAGTTCCTTAAGTCCATTGCCTTATCGAGATCTGCATCTTCATCTATTTTATCAATCCGTATAGGTGTGTCATTAGGTTTGCAACCTGTCATCCCTATTTCTTTTAGAAGGTCGAGAATATACTTCCTTTGGGAAATATAAATTCCTTCCTTGGATCGGGCAACTTCCATTCCAAGAAAGTACTTCATTTCTCCAAGATCTTTGATCTGGAATTCTCGTGCTAGGGCTATCTTAATTTGATTGATTTCCACACTGTCATCTCCTGTAAGGATTATATCATCAACATATACAGCCAGAACAACCATCTTACCCTATGATGTTTAACAAACAAAGTATGGTCGCTCTGCCCTTGAGTATATCCATGTCTCTTCAGAACCTGGGTGAATCTATCAAACCAAGCATGCGGAGATTGCCTTAACTCATATAATGACCTCTTTAACTTGCAAACTTGGTCATCCTTTTTTCCTGGAAACCCTGGAGGTAACTTCATATACACCTATTCTTTGAGTTCTCTGTTGAGGAAGGCATTTTTTACATCTAGTTGGTACAGATTCCAATCTAAATTCACTGCAATAGATAATAGAATTCTGATGGTATTCAACTTGGCTACTAGAGAAAATGTTTCTGTGTAATCTTCCCCATATTTTTGTGTAATTTCTCGAGTGTTCCATCTGCTCTATATTTAGGAGTGAATACCCATTTGCATCTAATGGCCTTTTTTTTAGGTAGATTTACTACACCCCATGTCTTATTTCTCTTGAGAGCTTCCATCTCCTCTAAGACAGCTTGTCTCCACTCAGGTATAGCCATAGCTTCATCAATCATGTCTGGTATCCTGATTTTATCAAGATGAGAGATAAATGCATTGCATTTAGATGAAAGAGCCTTATAAGAGACAAATTTCTCTATAGGATATCTAGTGTTTGATCTGGGTTTTCGAGGTTGTTTTCACACCGTAATGGGAAGATTAAGATTAGAACCTTCCTTTTCTCTGGATCTGCCTCTGGTACTGACTCCTGGTGAGTGCTATAGCATGTGGTTCATTACCCCTTGTGTCGTCGCATGTAGGTATTACCCCCACATATTTGTGTCTCCCCCTGTAATTAGCACATTATCAGAGGTATCAAGGTTATCAGGAATATTAGGAATCTCAAGGTTGTTATCAGGAGTATCAGAGTTATTAGGAGTATCAGAGGTATCAGGAGTAGGTTCTGTATGGTTAGGTATATAAATTGTGACTGTCTGGTTATCTTTTGGTGTTTTATTTGTCTGAAATTCACCAGTTCTCTCCTCCTGAATTGCAGACAAGGCATAAAAAGGTGTATGTGCAAGGAAGGTGACATCACATGTGACAAATACATGTTTGGAGACCGGATCATAATACTTTTATCCTTTTTGAGAATGTGAATAGCCAAGGAAGATACACCGAAGGACTTTAGGGTCAAGTTTGTTGGTGTGATGGAGGTGAACGTATGATGTACAGCCAAACACCCGGAGTGGCAGAGTGTTTACAAGGTATGGGAGGTTATAGTATTGGTGGAGAAGTTAAAGGGGTGTTTTGTAAGACAGTAGTCGGCTTAGCATTCAGTTAATGAGGAACGTGGCAGTAAGGACAGCATCATCCCAATGATATTTAGGAACATTACTACTAAACATAAGGGCTCTAGCAGTCTCAAGAATATGGCGATTCTTTCGTTCAGTAATACCATTTTGCTGAGGTGTATTGGGACAAGTACTTTTGTGGACAATGCCATTTTTGGTTAGGAAGGTAAACAGGGCCTGATTGAAGTATTCAGTCCTATTATCTGTGTGCAGAATCTGGATTGGGGTTTGGAATTGGGTTTGGATCATATTGTAGAAGTTAAGGAATGTTTGATACACATTTGTTTTATCCTTCAACAAGTAGACCCAACTGACGCGTGTATAGTTATCGATGAATGTGATGAACCATTTTATTTTTGATCGGTTTGGTGTGCGGGATGGTCCCCATAAGTTACTGTGAATTGTGGAGAAAGGTTTTGAGGCTTGGTATGGGATTTTTGGAAATGAAGTATGATGATGCTTAGCCTTTTCATATGAATCATAATGAAAATCAAAGGGAATTTTATTAGAAACAAGGATGGAAACATTTGAGACATGTAATTTAAATTTGGATGACCTAAACGTTTGTGCCATAATTCTAAATCACTAGTGCTAGGGAGAGACACTTTATTACAAGATTTAATCCAAGGACTATCACTTTTATCAAGGTAATAGAGACCATCAAGCTCTTTTCGCACTCCCAATCGTCGTTCTCGTCAGCAGATCCTGAAAAGTACAGTAGGTAGCAAAGAAGTTAGCTTGACAACGTTCATCGTTAGCTAATTTGCTCAAATAATAAATTACAATTCAACTTTGGAACATGTAATACGGAGTGAAGAGTAAGTGCAGCTGAGATTTTGATAGAACCAATTCCAGTGATAACAGATTCAGAGTCATCAACAATTCGCACTATTACTCCCTTGGTGACATGAGTATAGGATGAGAAGAGAGCCTTATTGTCAGTCATATGATCCGTGGCACCTGAGTCAACAATCCAACAATTCCCAGTACAAAGTTCTTTTATCACAGCCAAGGCTTGAAAGAAATTACCTCTCTTGACTACTGTGGCAGTAGGCATTGTTGTAGTCTGTATTGTGGCTACCATTTCCATAATTTTGTGCAATTGGTCACTTTGAGATGGGTCCTTAGAAGTTTCAGCCACGTAACCTCATCCTTTCCCTTTCTTCGGCTTCCAGTCAGTAGGTTTACCATGAAGGTTCCAGCAAATATCCTTTGTGTGCCTCTGTTTCTTACAAAGATCATAAAATGGGCAGCCTTTAGAACCTTTTTATCCCGTGAATCGAACAGTAAAGGCTGAGGCTTCAGGAGTAGCATCGAAATTAGTTAGATTCTGAAGCATTGTTTTGCTCCTATCCTCTTCACTGCGCAATAAAGTGTAAACTTCACGCACAGAAGGCAAGGGTTCTTAGCTAAGAATTCGAGCCAGAACATCATCATAAACTACATCAAGACCAGCTAGCAACTTATATACCCTATCTTCTTCTTTGGCTTTGTGATCTTCTTTTGCATCAGCTCCGCAATGATAAGTTGTATTTTGTAGGGCATCAAACTTTTGCCAGAGTACTGATTTTTCAAGATAATAATCATCAAGAGGCATATGCTCCTATTTTAGCTGCCACAATTTTTTCTTGACATCAAATATGCGGGACCTATTTCCCACAGGGCTGTATGTCTCACACAGAGCTTCCCAACTTTCTTTAGCAGAAGGAAGGTACATAAAACTCTTCTTAATTGAGGATGACATCACATTGATTAACCAAGAGGATACTAATGCATTTTTAGACTTCCATTTGTGAAACTCCTTAGTCTCTGAGGTTGGGGGCCTTTGTGCTTCACCAATTATGTATTCAAGTTTGTCCCTTCCATCGAGAACAAGAATCATGGATTGAGACCATTCTCGATAATTGTCGCTGGTAAGTTTCTCAGAAACAATAAGGACAATGGAGATGCCATTGGAGCCAGATCGAGGCACAGAGGAAGAGGCATCTGAAATCATAGACATAATGACTGGAGAAAAAAATGACAAAGTGATTTGTCAAATTTCAGAAATATTAGTTTAGGTCTTCAAATTTCAAAATGACAGTTTAGTCCTTTGACTTTGTAAAATGACAATTTGGTCCTTTGAATTTTCAAAATGATAGTTTGGTCCTTCAAATATACAAAATGACAGTTTGATCCTTAGCCCAATTAAATAATTAGACTGCGATGGCAAGAATCTGAGTAGTCGAACGCGAATCCTTTGTTTAGTTTGTTGAATTGAGCAGCAGCGCGTCGATACTGAGGAGAGAGGAGGTCGGACAGGTTGAGATCTAGAGAGTATGGAGAGGCAAGCGGTGATAGTTGGCGGATGAGGGCGACGGAGTGAGCGAGGCTAGGTGTGGTTCTGTTTTGACTTCAAGCTAAGGTTTGAGGTGGTGAAAGCTCCAGAGGACGACGGTGAAGGCTCTGGAGGATGAGCACCGATTAGCCAGAGTGAGCGAGAGCTGAGGTCCGACAAAGATGAGCGAGAGCGGAGCGCACGGTAGGTGGTGATCTGAGAACCGTGGTGGTTGGAATCAGGCTGTCGGTGGTGAACTTGAGGAGAACACAGGCAACGATCACCGAGAAGCTAAGCGATCCATTAGACAATGCCTCATAACAGACTGATGTTACCTCCGACGAAGGCTCTGAAGGTTACAGGGAGTTGATATGATCGCCGGTGGTATGAGTCCTCTCTGATTCTGACAATGGAGAACTCAGAGGGCACGAACCAGAATTGCTAATAACGTCGATGCTGATTCTGACTAATCAGAGGGTGTGTTGGAGAATTCTGGTATGAATTCGAATTCCTATTCTCTCCTATTGTTCTGATACCATGAAGAAAATTGAAGACTGAAATTGATTGATTATCATACAATGAGTTACATATATTTATACAGAAGTAAATCAGACATAATACTGTACAATCAAGGAAAAATATGAATAACACTGTACAATCAGAGAATAAAACCTTCGCCTTGAATTGTGGATCTTGACTTTGGTGCTTCTACAATAACGCTATTTTTGATCCAGATTTTGTCAAGCCTTCGGACCCAACAATTGTTGTCACGCACGGTTGGCGCAACTTTACCCAGGAGCAAGAAGAAGGTGGTGGTGGAGAGATGGTGATGGAGATTTGGAGAAGGTGGGTGGAAGCGTTCATGGTCAAGGTGAAGCTTTTTTTTTTTTAAAAAAAAAATGGCATTAACAGTTGTTAGGATGGGGGCACAACTGCTCCGGCTTAATTACTTTAGGATCAAAATTGCATCCATAAATACTTCAAGGTGCTAATTGTGCCTTTAAAAATAGTTTGAGGTGCTGATTGCACCTTTACCTATAATATTATCCCCATGGAGATTGGTTTTCACATTACCTTCTCTTTTGTTTAATATATTCGTTTCTTGTTTCTCAAATGAAAGATGAGAAAAAGTTTACTTTGTCTGTTTAATTAGAATAATTTATATTTTTTTTGGGCAAAGTATCCTATTGATTGTAAATATTATGGAGTTTCTATCTAGTTAGGGGTAGTCATGAAGAAATATGGAATTTTAAGAAAACCAACATATATTTGTTATAAATAACTAATAAAACTAACTTTCTTAATCTACAAAAATTAGTTAACTAGTTATTATATTAAGAACCATAAGTAATATGTTTTAATTTCACGTCAAAGATATATAAGTCCAGATTAAACAAGCAATCGCCGAAGTTGTGCGACGCAGGGATGTTGTTTATTTATTTATTTAGTTGCCAACCAGGGATGTTGTTTATATTCATGCAATAAAATGTGTTCAAGTCCATCACATTATATAATGTCTAGGTCAGACGTAAGATATAGCAATATCACTTTCATATTCCCCCACCACAATCTCTTTCCATTTACACGCAGGCTAACAAGGTAATTGAAATTCTTTTCAGATCACGACATTACATTTCTTACATAATGAGAGGGACAGTTACTATTCCACTCCAAAAAAAAAAAAAATGGAGGGACAGATGCTATCTAAATTAATTCATTTTTGTTCACATGTATCCCACCATACTTAATTGCAATCTTTATGATCACTCAGTTAAAAACAGTGTTTTTCAGAAATCAATGATCTGTATATATAATTAGAGAAATACTTATATACTCTCGGAATGCCACTTCATCTATACTCTAACTAATTAAAATACAAGAATTCATCTTATTTTAATCCTACATGGCAGATGAGTCATCTGGAGAAATTCAAAACATAAACTTCATAATTTAGAAAAACAAAAGGCGCAATTCCCTCATATGAGTTGTTTTTTAAAATTCATAAAATTTGAATTTCTTCAAATGACTCATTTGTTATATTTTAATTGGTCAGAATGTAGATAAGGTGACGCTTCCGAGATATGTAAGTATTTCTCTATATAATTATACATGCAATAGTAGTTCGCGGTCAAAGCCTTATTGCTTATGCTTAGTTCTTTTTCTCTTGAACAAAAATCTAAAAAATTGCAATTATAGCCATCTTCATGATAACCTAAAAAATGAAAACGAATTTAATATCTCCTTGTATATCCCCATGGAAGCTTATAAATCATCTCTTTGTAATGTACTGAACTGAAGAGTAAACCAGTTGATATATGAAAGCTGAAGATAATTATAACTTCGGCTTGTATATATAGGAGGGGTCCATTTCGTGTCCATGAAATGCAACTTCTAAGGTGGGCGTTAAATCAATGAGAAGACCTTATTAACAGGAACCAAGAAAAATAAATGACCTTTTCTGGAGGGAAGTAATTATTGGCTAAACCTCGCTGTCACCTTTGGTACGCTTGCCTTGTGTTTTGCTTATGTGAAATGTCTGGGCAAAAATTAATTAGACCGTCCCAGCTCACTTTATTCATGACTGTTCCAAGTCCACAAATAACACACAAATCATCACTTTAAGTGTGTGGGCATGTAAGGGAAGATAAAAAGTTTAAATCTTACAAACAACCTTTTCACTTATGGGTGTAAGACTGCGTATATCAGCTCTCAGACTCCATCTAGTAGGAACCATGTGCATTGGCCGCATTTTTTTTATATAAGGAAAGAAAAACAGGAAGAGTGGAAAAGTATGTAATTACGTGACAATTAGGACTTTGATTTCCTGCATGCGATGATGTGACTTCATCACAGTGATCTATCGTTGACATACTACTTTTGCCTGTAAAATATCCCTTAATTTTTGAACGTCACTGGTTTATATGCAAACCACAAGCTTCTCTGCAACAGTGCCACTGTATTTATAAGTGGCGGTTCTTAAAGTAGCTTTGTTATAATTAAATTCTGGCCTTTTGTGTTAGCACAAGTCTAGATACTATTATTCACTTTGCCTACCGTACGTGGATACAAAAAGATTCTAATCTCTATCTCAACAGTCAACAAGACTTAAACATAGGATATTAATTAAAATATGAAGTAAAAATATACTAAAAGCCCATGATAATTTCAAATTAATTATAGTCGCTACTTATTTTGCCCCATTATTAATTATTGGACTATTCTGCTGATCATGGTCTAGCCAACATTGGATTGGTTCATACATAATTAATCCAAGAGGTAAACCTCTTTTGGCAACCTTGGGTGTGCTATGGCTACAAGTGGCTTAGCAAGTAAGAGATCAGTGTGAGACTCAACAGGCTCAATTTGTTGATTCTGTGGTGCACTCCAAGTGAAGCCATTAGCCATGGACCAACCTAGCAAACATCATCACAGAGATAGTGGTCCCAAGCACCACTCCTGGACACCCACGTTTAACTGTGGAGAAGCTTATGAACCTTAAATTTGGCTCACTTAAGAACACATCACGCCCATTATTTTCGTCTATGAGGTGACGTTCTGGTTTGAACTTAAGAGGCTCATCCTTCCACACATTAGGGTTCCGCCCTAACTCTTGTCTGCTCAGTAACATGTGGCTGCCCTTTGGGATGAAGTAGTTGGACACCACCGTGTCACGCATCGCCGTGTGGGGGACGTTGAATGGGGATATGGGATGAAGGCGAAAGGCTTATCTTAAACAAGCTTTGGTATAGTTGAGTTTTGGTATGTCTGATTCTTGAACAAGCCTGTGTTTGCCTACTACTTGGTCAAGTTCAAAAGTGGCTTTTTGAAGAAGCTCTGGTTGGTTTATCATTTCTGCGAGTGCCCATTCTACTGCATTTGATGGGTTGTCCACTGTTGCCATCATCATTTCCTGCAAATTGTTTTGGTTATATATCTGTTAGTTCTTGCAGATAATTAATTAATATGGAGTTTTTTAGTTTAGATATTCTGTCATAGGGGAAAAAGAGGGAAAATGACATAAAAATACCATTTGAATTTAGAAAACCCCAAAATGTTTATTAAATTAGCAAAAAAAAAAAAAAATGTAATCTTGTAGGAATTTTGGATTTTGAAATTTGGTGTTAATAACTTGAGTATAGGAATTAATAACTTCGGTATAGATATTGACAATTTGAGCTCCCTAAGTTATCTCTGTATATATCTAAGTTACAAATTGCTATTATTAAATTGTCATTACTTATACTCAAGTGTCAAGACTCAAAACTTCAGATCCTAGATTCCTCCCAGATCACCTATTTATATTTTTGCTAATTTAGTAGGCATTTTGAGGTTTTTATAATTCAAATGGTATTTTTCTATCATTTTTCCAAGAAAATAATATCCAAGTAATTTATACCTCATAAGATATTAATTTATCCCCATGTAATTGAGCTTATAATGAAATCCTGTGTTGTAAAGTACAGAACTGAAGTACATTTAGAAACACACAAAGACTCTTGCTAGTTTAAAGAATAAACCATTTTAATTATTCATGAAGGTGAAGATAATCTACCTTAGGCCTAATAGTTTTAGTTACTCTCATGCATATGATTACGTTATTATGACGTTATTAAAATGATTAGTTGAAACGATCATTGGGTCAATTGACTTACTAAATTAATAAAGTGTGAACATCTGAAACAAATTGGGCTGTTCCGAAAAGGTTACGAGGAGGGGTCCATTTTGTTATCCATAAAATGTGACTTCTATGATCGGGTTTAAATCAAAGGATAGCCAAAGAAAAATGAATGACCCTTTTCCGTTTGATAGGAACATATCAAGGGCCAAAGTTATCCACCTATGGGGTCCTCTTGCCTTGTGTGTTTCGATAGTGTCAAATGCGAAATGTTTGGGCATATTTACACGTAAAAGAGCAATTATTGGATAGACTGTACGTCACTTTCTCCATTAGCTTGCTAATTTGAGTCCATAAAAACATGTCATATATACAGTCACTTATAAAAGGAAATTAAACAAATGGATACAACTAATAGACAAGTATGTACTTACCAAAATTAGCGCTTTGATTTCCTGAGTGGTCAATAGTGAGTTTTTATTGTCATCTTTAAGTGAAATCATGACATCAAGCAAGTCCCCAGTGTCAGTCTTAGTGCCTTCCTTCCACTGTTTGACTCTTTCTTCAATGATGGGGTCGTGATACTTGTTCACTATCCTCAAAGCATTCTTCACTATTCTCTCATGTCCCTCTAAGTCCAGAACTCTCAAACTTGGCACAAAGTCAGAAACACAAAAGGAAAATAAGTGATTAAGCAATGTGAACAATGCATCCATATGCTCTACGTCCTCCAAACCAGGCCCTCCATCCCCACCACCATTTCCAAAGTATCTGTTATTTGTATTAGTGTAACTAGCTATTACATGAATAATTAGAGTAACAGATTCAGTTAAAGTATAGTGGCTGCCAGCTGTAACCATATTCTGTTATTATGCACTTTCAGATCATTGACACACACAATCCCACGGCTATAAATAGAATGTACTGTACATCATTTCATTTCACCTTTTTCATTTACTCTCTAATATACTGAAGCACAGTTATACACTTCTCTCTCTCATGACTTTAATGTTCTTCTCCTTTCTTCTTCGATGATACTCTATTACAGTATAGCTTTTACATTTGATTTGTTTTGTTTGATTATCTTTATATCTAAATCTTGAAATGGTATCAGAGCTGAAGATCTGGACACCATGACGGAGATCTCACCTTCCGTCAACTCCAAAATCGCAGATCTGAGCAATACTTCTGGAGTTGTTGCCTTCAATCATACGATTTCAGCAAAGCTCAATGAAAAGAATTTTCTGCCATGGCGTCAACAGGTCTTGGCCGCCATTCGTGGACATGATCTTGAAAGTTTTCTGATCGGTGTCAACATACCTGAGAAATCTGATGCATCAGGAGCACTCAACGATGCTTATATACGATGGCTTAAACAGGATCAGCTGCTTGTGTCATGGCTTTTGTCCACCGTCTCTGAAACAATGCATACCAGAATCATGGGCTGTGTACTTCACACTCTCTCTGGCGACGAATTCTTGACTTTTTTGAAGCGCATAACAGAGCTAAGGTACAGCAGTTCAAAACTGAGCTGAGAAATACAAGAAAAGGTTCTTCTCAATCTATCTCTAAGTATCTGCTTAGGATTAAGGCTTTGATTGACTGTCTCATCTCTATTGGCGAAACTATAACTACTCAAGAGCATATTGATGTTATTCTAGAAGGATTACCAGAGGAGTATGATATTACAGTTATGATTATATCATCACATAAACATAAATTTACTGTTAGTGAAATTGAGTCCTTGTTATTGACTCAAGAAATCAGGATTGCTAAGTCTTTAAAGGCTGCCTCTGTTGATAATATCTCTGTTAATCTTGTTGCTAACTCATCTTCTAGTTCTGGTTTCTCTAGTACTGCTCCATCTTAGTACAAATCACAAAATGATAATCAATTCATTGAGTTTCCACCTCAACATCAGACTTCTTCTAGTTCTCATCGAGGTCAAGGTTTTCGAGGTGGTAATACTGGAGGACGTTTTAGAGGCAGAGGTAGGAGGTCTAATTTCTATTGCCATTATTGTTGTAGATCTAGTCATACATATTCACATTGTTACTATCGGCCTAATAATTCAGTTACTCCTCCTAATGGTCCTGTGAGACCATACGCCTATAATCCTTCCCTTCCTGTTGTTAACTATGCTGCCTCTCATACTCCTATTCATCCTTATGTACCACCTTCACCACCAACTCCAGAATATTATTATGACTACTCATGGATTCCTGACTCTGGAGCATCACATCATGTTACACCTCATCAGTACAATGTGTCTCATGCTGTTCCTGTAACAAATGCATCTAATCAAGTGTTTGTTGGCAATGGAGCAGGTGTGTAAATTCTTCATAAAGGGCTCACAGTTTTGCCTTCTCTCAATCCTTCTTTTCCTTTTCAACTAACGAATGTTTTTCATGTTCCTAACATCATCAATAATCTCATGAGTGTCTCTAAACTAGCAAGGGATAATAATGTCTACTTTGAGTTTCATCCTTCTTGGTGTTGCATTAAATCATAGGTCAGCCATCAGATTCTTCTCAAGGGACATCTCAGAAGTGATGGTCTCTATTGTTTTACTGATCTTAGGCCAGCTCTCTCTCCAAGCTCTCCTCCAACTGGTTTTGCAGATCACACGACATCTCCTCAAGCTTTAATAACATCTTCAAGTAGTACTACTAGTCCACTTGTTTCTTCTGAATGTATTTTGTCACAGCCTAGTAGTGACTCTTCTGTTTTTGTTTCCCCTGCAACGTCTGTTATGTCTACTTGTTCTACTAGTTGTGATGCTTTAGCTCTTTGGCATCTTAGATTTAGGCATGCCTCTATGCCAATTGTCAAGAAAATCCTCACTGAATGTAAGCTTGGCAAAATTGATACTAATAAAAGTGTTTTCCTTTGTTCTTCTTATTGCCTTGGGAAACTCCATCGTTTTCCTTCACCTTCTTCTCTTACTGAATATACAAGACCTCTTCAGCTAATTTTTGCTGATTTATGGGGGCCAGCTCATTGCGTTTCTGCCTCAGGATACTCTTACTACATTGCCTTTGTTGATGCTTACACTAAATACATATGGTTGTATCCTCTCAAAACCAAGTCTGCTGCTTTGTCTACCTTTATTCAATTTAAAACTATGATTGAAAATCAACTTGATTGTAAGATCAAGTCTCTTCAGACTGATGGAGGAGGTGAGTTCAAAGCTTTTGATTCCTTTTTGGCTCAACATGGCATTACTCATAGGTATTCTTGTCCCCATACGCATACATAAATGGGTTCTGTTGAACGTCGCCACCGGCATATTGTTGATGTTGGTTTAACCATGGTTTCTCATGCTCATATGCCTCTCAAATTCTAGGATGAGGCTTTTCTTACTGCTGCTCATGTGATCAATAGACTTCCGTCTTCTGCTATTAACTATGAGGTGCCTTATACTAAACTTTTTCATTCCTTGCCAGATTATAAATTTCTTAAGGTATTTGGTTGTGCTTGCTATCCCTTATTACGGCCTTATAACTCTCACAAGCTGTCTTTTCTATCCATTGAATGTACATTCCTTGGATATAGTTCTACTCATAAGGGCTACAAGTGTTTGGATCCCTCAGGCAGGATCTACATTTCTAGAGATGTTAAATTTCATGAACAATCATTTCCCTTTCTCACCAAGTCTAGCTCAAGTTCAAAATCTATTCCTCAGTATGGTACTCTACCTTCTTCTATAATTCCACTTGTTTGTGCTGATGATGTCACTGTTACACCTTCTCCTTCTCCTGTCTCTTCATCTACTTCACCAAATCTGCTGCTTTCGCCTTTGCCTTTACCTACTGCATCATCAGTGGACCCTTCTAGTCCCTCTTCTTCTCCTAGTGTTGCTTCATCTTCTACCGAGATTATTCATTCTGTCTCAGCCCCTGTTCATGTTGGTCATTCTATGCAAACTCGCTCCAAGTCTGGCATCTTTAAACCAAAGGTGCTTACCATTTCACCACTTCCAAAGTCAATGCCTTCTGCCCTTCAAGATCCAAATTGGTTCTCTGCTATGAAAGCTGAATATCAAGCTCTTTTAGCTAATAACACTTGGGCTCTTGTTCCTCCACCAGCAAATCATCCTGTTATAGGCTGTAAATGGGTGTGGGGTATTAAAGAGAAGTAAGATGGTACTCTTGATAAGTACAAAGCACGCCTTGTTGCCAAGGGATTTCACCAAACCTTTGGGTTTGACTATACTGAAACTTTTTCTCCTGTTGTCAAGCCTGCCACTATACGCATTGTGCTTACTATTGCTTTAGCTCACCAGTGGAGTATTTCTCAAATTGATGTTAATAATGCATTCCTAAATGGTGTTCTTGAAGAGGACGTCTATATGCAACAACCTCCCGACTTTGAGGTTGGCAATACACCCCTGGTATGTAAATTGCAAAAAGCCTTGTATGGCCTCAAACAAGCTCCTCGGGCTTGGTTTCATAGATTAACTGCAGCTCTACATAAATACGGTTTCACTTCTATTAAATGTGATCCCTCTTTATTCACTATGCATTCTGGTTCAAATATTGTCTATGTTCTTGCTTATGTTGATGACATTATTATCACTGGCAACTCTATGTCCTTTATTTCTGCTCTTAAATCAAAGCTCAATACTGAATTTGCACTTAAGGACTTAGGTGATCTTCACTACTTTCTTGGTATTGAAGTCCAAAAATCCTCTACTGGAGGTCTTACCATGTCTCAACAGAAATATCTTACTGAACTACTTGCCAAGGCTAATATGTCTAATTGTAATCCTATTAAAACGCCTATGGTCTCTTCTCCACAATTATCTTCCACAGGTTCACCACCCATGCACAATCCTCATCTCTATCGTTCTATTGTTGGTGCTCTTCAGTATGCCACTATCACACGGCCTGAAATTGCCTATAGTGTGAACAGAGTATGTCAGTTTATGTAGCATCCGCTTGAGTCTCATTGGAAAGCTGTCAAGCGCATCCTTCGATATCTAAAGGGCACACTTTCTTATGGTTTGACGCTTCATAAGCCTGACTCTCTAAGGCTTCTTGCCTATTCTGATGCTAATTGTGCTACAGATCCAGATGATCGTCGTTCTACTTCTGAAAATTGTGTCATTTTTGTGGCAATATTATCTCGTGGTGTTCTAAGAAACAACCTACTGCTGCTCGCTCCTCTACAGAAGCAGAATTTCGTAGTCTTGCTAATGTGGTCTCAGAAATTCTATGGCTTCAATCTCTTCTTACTAAACTGCAGATTCACCCACTTGTTCAGCCACTCATTTTATGTGACAATTTAAGCACAGTTCATCTAGCTCATAATCCTGTCCTACATCACCGTACCAAGCATATGGAGCTGGATCTCTTCTTTGTCAGGGAAAAAGTTCTTTGTAAACAGATTGAAGTTCTTCATATTCCAGCTATTGATCAAGTGACTGATACACTCACCAAACCTCTCTCTGGCTCACTTTTTGGTTGCTTTCGACATAAACTTAGTGTTGAAGATGTCTCTACTCTTCACCCCTAAGTTTAGGGGAGGCAATTAGTGTAACTAGCTATTACATGAATAATTAGAGTAACAGATTCAGTTAAAGTATAGTGGCTGCCAGCTGTAACCATATTCTGTTATTATACACCTTCAGATCATTGACACACACAATCCCACGGTTATAAATAGAATGTACTGTACATCATTTCATTTCACCTTTTTCATTTACTCTCTAATATACTGAAGCACAGTTATACACTTCTCTCTTTCATGACTTTAATGTTCTTCTTCCTTTCTTCTTCGATGATACTCTATTACAGTATAGCTTTTACATTTGATTTTTTTTGTTTGATTATCTTTATATCTAAATCTTGAAAATTTGAAGGCACCATCATATTATATATATCGCATAGTATAATATTACTTATTACCCTAAATATAAGACTCAGTTGACTAACTTAGAGAAATTAAGAAAGTTCAACTAGGTCTTATCTTTAGGACCTGAGGTGAGTTTGATTGATCTCTAAACTATTCAGAATATTACCTTTTATTGAAGATTATTCTGACTCTTGAACTGATTATAGACATAATGCATGAGATTATTGGCTTCCTCCATTCTTTTGGCATGAAGCCATTGGTGCTTCATTGAAGAAAGCAAGTCCTTGCTTATCATTTTCTTCATCTTCTTCCATTGCACCCCGTGCGGCCCGAGCGCCGTCATTAAATAACCACCGGAGATGAGATCAGATGCCATGCTCAAGGGTCTTGATGCAAAAACATCATCTTGTTTCTTCAAGAACTCACAGGCAATAGCAGGGCTAGTCACCGGGATTACGTGGACATTTCCGAATTTAAAACATGCAATTTCCGTGTCTAAATTTTTCATGAGATTGTGTATCCACTTGGGCACGGGCTTGTTTGAGAGCATTTCGAGTAAATTACCAATGATTGGCCATGGTTTAGGACCTGGTGGAAGTTTGAATTTTTGGCGTTTAAGGGTAAAAGGAGGGTGTTTGATGGAGTTAATGAGTTGAAGTGTGAAGAGAGAGGCTAGCAAGAGCTTGGAATAAGGCCAGATGGCTGAGACGAGGGTGAAAAAAGAATAATACTCCATATGGCTTGAAAACTAAAGGGATTAATTAGGGTTTAGATACTTTCAAGAGATGAATGGAAATTATTGTTGAGCTTGTGACTAATGTATCAAAGATTCCTAACTATATATAGTGAAAGGGTAGCCGAATTAATTACTCACGCGCAAATGATGCTTCTAAAAATTCTCTTGTTGCACCGTCATATCCTTTTCTTATATAAATATAAAATGATCGATTATATTAAAAATAAATGGTAACTACGTAAAGATATAGACATATAAAGTAGCAGCACATACGCTGGCACCATCATATTTGACATGCATTATGCCATATTTTTTTAACCCTCAACCGGTGTAGTACATACATTTTTTGTCCCATAATATTTTCCTCTACATAATTTTAATGTGTGAGTTAGATAACTAATTTATGAAATTTAAAAAATTGCTAGATCAAGTTTGGGTTCTCTTAGAATTCTTTATCTCATTTTTTTCTCAGAATCTTATCTCTACCATCAGATTAAAAAAAAAATACATTGTCCAAATTTCATGTTTCATAAGACCATTATTTTAAACATAAATAAATAAATTTAAACTGTTAAAATCTGAACTACACAATTCATAACCGCAACCCAAACAGAATTTTAAAAAATTAGATTATAAAATACTATAATAATAGTTTTAAAAAATATTAAATATGAACCATTTATTTTTTAATCTGCAAGTAAAGATGAGTTTTCGAGAAAAAAATAAGAAAAAAGATTTTAAAAGCATCTTCTTCCCTTAGGGTTAGAGAGAAGAGAGAGTATTAATTTCACACAAATTAAGAATGATTTACGTACTAGCGGTATTTTTGAAAAAAATTGTTTAACCCTTTTTAGATCTTCTAGAATGATTTATAATTAAAAACATGAAAAAATTTTATCAGATGACTCTAGGATCGAAGGTATGTACTACTAATAGTTGCCGGTAATTATACTCGCCGGTTTATAATATAAAGCAGTTCTAAAAAAATTATATGATTTATAATATAAATTATTTATAAGGTAATTAATACTCATTTATTAATTTTATCCTTATAATTAATACTCATTTTTAATTTATCCCTTCATTAAATTTTTAAACACTTTATTTTTTATTTTTTTAAATTTAGGACAGGCACACCGACGCGACACCGACGTTCCTTTACGACAGGGACAGCGCGTATATACTTGACGATCCCCCCACGCGTTGAGATGAGTGCGGCCATGTTGAAGTTTGGTGACTACTGACTATGCACACACTAGGTACCCAAATTAATGGCTATTAATTTCATGGCGACTAATCATTATTATGGTGGAGCCAGGGCATCAAATTTAATTTTATGAAATTTTTTTTAAATTTTATTTGGATCTCTTGTATTTGAATTTTGGATCCAGGGCATCACTAAATAGAAACTTTATAAAAAGAAATCAAAATAAAACCATATATATAAAGACACACTTTTCTACTTAAGAAATAACTGTGGAATAATACCTCTTCTCTTTAACAGTGGACAGAGACCAATAAGTATCACCAATACCATAAAAGACTTTATGGGGACTACTCCCATTTAGTGCCATCCACACAAAAATTCATATATCAATATGTAAATTTGAATATTATACTAAATACAGTGTAACAAATAGAACGACCAAAATTATATAGTCAATCTCGAATAAATGATTGGTACATAATGCAAATCATGGAAAACAAGTGCTTTGATGCTAGCGCTTTCCCTATCTTTTTCAAGAATAACCTACAAGTATGACTAAGGATTGATGGAGAAATGAGGTCCTGGGCATGCATGTTGGATCATTTTCAAGAAGAAGGAGCATTCAGGTGGGATAAATGGAAAATGTGAAGTTAGACACGTGAAAAATTCATGGTGCTACTTTACTAATTAATTAATTAATTAATAATTGGTGTGTTGGTCCCTCTTACATGAACTTTGGTGCGAGGGATTTGGAGAAAAGGAGAAGGGAGGAAAACATTTTGTGAGTAAAATTTAAAAAAATTGAAGTGGGTTTAAAGTTTTTAACAAAGATAAGATGTAAGATAAAAAATTAAGAATACTTAATTAAAAACTTTTAAACCCACTTCTTTATTTTTAAAAAAGTCTAACTCAAAAAAATTTTCCCTTCATCCGCCTTCCCTCCCCCCATACCAAACAAGTCCGAAGTGTCGCTGGAAAATATATATATATATATATATAGCTATGTTTGGGATAGTTTTTTTTTTAATATAAGTGTTTTTCACATAAGTCGAGATAAAATTCCTCTCACATACTTATCTTATATACCGTAAATCAAGATTTAAAAACACTTATAAATAAAAAATAAATTATCTCAAGCAAACATTATATCTTCCATGAAATGTCACCCTTTCACGTTAACATAGGTGACCCCTACAGCCCTACTTAGAAAGAGTCCTTACGTCTTCTTGTATTCGTAGTTAGAAAATAAATGCAAATCCCGTCATCTACGGGTATTAATTTGTGACAGACTAAACAGTACGGTATAGATGGTAGAATGTACGGACGGGGATAAGTTTTGTCCAAATATAAAGAAGCTCTGTCATCCACAAATAACAATTCATTTGAGAATCTCTCAGGCCAAACAAATTAAAATAAAGACTTGATTTAAAAAAAAAATTAATCATTTTTAGCCTACTTCAAATCTGGGCGGTTTGTCTTACCATGTCTTTGACCTAACCTAGTGATATTTTGGTATGAAAACATTTGCAAATGGAATTAGGATTATTCCGGTAAGCAGGCGAGCTATACGTAGTTATGTACATCGCAATTCCAGCACAGTTCATAGCAACAGGTATCTGCATGCTTGAAAAGAATTTTATTAAATTTTATTCTCCTAGCTTATACATTAATATAAGATAATTAGCTTGGCTTAACGAATCCCAAAGGTAAAATGGCAGATCGGCAGTGCTGATTTATCCAATTGACGTTCACTGTAAACATCAGCCACAGAGTTCACTAAAGATAGCAGAAAGAAAGAAACGAATCACAGAAAAAGGAAAGGGATACGTTCGGATAGAAGAAGGGTCACAGGGAAGGAAGGTGAAAGTAGTCAGAGAGGGAGAGCTTCTTCACAAAATTCTTCGTTGCTCCAAAACCACTCTTGATTCATCTAATGAAGGAAAAATATATTTAACTAAAAGGAGATTAGGCGTACCTGGACGAATCCATGTTCGGATCCGGGTCAAAGCTCTAATACTCCATACTTGTGCCCACACAATTATTAGACTACTAGAGCCTAATTGTGATTTGCACAGCAGATCACCAGAACCAGAAAGATGGTAGGAGAGAAGGGAATTGCCAGAAAACTCAATGGCGGGGTGAGTTGCAATTGAGGAGGCACACCCTATTTATGGTAGTTTATGGAGGCCACTAATTAGGAAACGTGTGCACTCCTTCTTGCCCTCCAAGACAGCAATTAATTGTCTCTCAATTAATTCCCTAATTATGCTGATTTGTTCCTCTTTTAACAAATCCATAATTATTGCTAAATATTCCCAAATCTGCATCTTATGCTGATTTTATTCTTATTTGATTAGGCTACTTATTTCCTAATCAAATAGTCCGGCCCATCAAGGGCGGACTTGGACCCAAAGTCCAACATCTCCCATTCGCACTTGATGGGCCTCTCATCGTTCGTGCGTTACTCTTTCTTGTTTCATACTTGGCGTCTGCCGTGACTGCGTGGGCAAAAACGTCTTTCAGATTTGGTGTTTGCGATACTAGAAATCCTTTATATCGGACCAGCATCCAAGGACACCCTTTATATATAACCGTAAGTTATATGTTCATTGCCTCATATGCCCCAGATTCTCCCATACATATTACTCATGGCATATCTAATCCCTCTCGAGTTAATATGTTGATTTACTCAGATTGCCTTCCACGTACATAGTATCCGCACTTACTAGCTACACATAGAGCTAGTAAGGGGTCGACCACAGATACTAGTACATCTTATGTATCTATGAGTAAATCTTCCTTTTTGACTAAACATCAATCCATCTTGACTTGGTCGCTTTCCTAGTTTTCACTCGTTTGACCGAATCGAGTGTGATCATGGAGCTTCAGCTAAAGTAGCTGTCACCAAACCAAGCTTTCATGATGCCGCCTAAGTCTTAAGGGCATCGTGGAAGTATTCTTCCTTCCTGGGACTTACACTGTGGTAAACTAGGGATCTTTCACCCACATCCCGTGTTGCAGTTTAACTCTCAAGCACATGCAGTATGAAATGCATGCTACGGTGAATGGTTTGAGGTGTACGTTGATTTCTTTATCTTTCACCGTACAGACATTAGTTCCAAAATGTACTCAACATTCGAACCAGAACTTTCTTTCTCACAATATCTCTTTTACAATCTCATTTGTGAAAAAGAGTTCTTTGCCTGGCTACAGGTCTATATTCATGCTTCGATCCATTTTCTGTGTATATGCACACATGTAGATCTCATCTCAGTCTAACTGAGGCGACTCAAACGCAAAGATTCTTCTCAACCATCTCATGGTGATCATTTGCTCGTCCTACCTTCCCATGCCCCTACAAAACATGGGAAGACGGTTGTTCGTGTGAGTGAACCAACCTCTTTTGACCTGTACGACATACAAAGCTGTATACCTTTATGTATTCACTCATAACATACATACCATTTATTTTATCTTTATATAAAAGAAGTTCATGACCTTATATTTTATTTGCGCCCCTAGATTTTCATCAACTCAATGAAAATCAAGCTATGGGCTCAATAAGGGGATCTACCAACATCTTGTCAGTAGAAGGTCATTAAACTATCGCTTTCCCTCTTTGAAAGCATATATCTCATAGAGATGTATCAAAAAGGTATGTTTTGCCTTGCTATGATACTTAGGATCCTCATCATAAGATGTTATCGTTTGGATCCTTCTATCCACCATTCATTCCCAATCTCTCATAGGAATTACTTTAGCCATATGGCACTTTGAATGATGGCAGAACACGCCCTGCGTTCTATTTCCATGGATAACAGGAAAAAATACTTTGTATATTTCCTTACTCCATCACCATTTTGCCTAGGTCTTGCACTGGAGTATCCTTTCAGAAAGGAAAGTTGTTGTCTTGACAACTTAATCCATGGTTATTCTCTTAACCCGTTTCACAGCAGGACCAAAAAGCAACTTCCAAGTCTGACCCAAAAACATTTGGTCTTATGTACACCAATGTGCACATTCATATTACCAACTGTAGTCTCACATGGGACTCTATCCACCTTTCTTATGCTGGATTCCTCATAGGACATGTAACCTCTTTAGGTTTATGCCCTTGACTTCAGGGGTGTCTATGGGTTTACAGTTTGACATCCTAAGATGTCTAAGGAGTACACTTGTACATGTCTTAGGTGGAAAAGACTGTATCTTTCTTGTGCAATCCCCGTTTATCTTGTCATTCAAGATATTTGTTCAACCCATGACTTTCTTAACTCAGAATTTAAGGATTCTCTGATCCTTTATTCCTTTAACTCCCTTGACACTTGTTTCATTTGTCAGTTGACAAAGGATGGCTTCACAAAGAATCATCACTAGACCATTTGGAACTTATGTAGTGTTCTTCGATTATTTCGAATTTGGTGAGGCTTTCACCTTGTGAAAAACTCATATACTACTATTTAGGTGATTGTTTCTACGAAGCCCTTAAGCCGCTTCAGTGTAGAGTTCATCATCCAATTTCCAAAATTTCAAATTGGAAGGTGGTCTTTACATCATCTTGATGCAATTTTCAAGACTAAGCTTGTTGTCATAACCAAAGTTCAGAGTTAAAACACATAATGGACAACCTACCATTGTATTACCCCCTAGCCACTAAGTGTTTTAGGTTCTACATACCCCCAACAGATTTGAGAACCTACTTGTTCCCAATCGCCTCTTGGTTAGGTGACAAATTACCTAAACACGTATTCGGCTTAAAAAGAATCCAAAACCTCCTGCATGACACTTTGTAATTCATCTTAGCAGGTCCTTCTAGTGTCTTTCAGACACTTATAGGTACTTATCATCACCTTCTAAATGATGAAGAGAGCATTCAATCTATTAGGGAATCTATCCCTTATAGTCATTCGCTAGATGACAATTTGCTCCGAGGTGGATTTCATAGGATTCTTTTCCTATGTATGAGTGAGGTAATTGTCTCGTAACTTACCTCTTACCTCTTTCATTGTGAAAATGGTCTCAATCCTCCCACTCGGATCAGTGAACTTAGGAACACTTGGTTATTCCTTGTCACTTGTGAACCTCTTGAAGAGATTTATTGTGATTAATGCTCATTTCCTGCTAGGAAATCTAGGTTTTATGAATGTTGTGTCCCACGGTTTTCTTTCAGTCACTGAACCGCCATCATTTTCACTAATGAAGACGTGTCATGTTAAATTCTCATGTCATCTCACAAAGAGATACCTTGTATACCTTAGCCCTAATCTTCCTTACTCATAGGAAGAAGTGTGAATATAAAGTTGATGACTCTTATGGTCTTAACGAACTTGGCCCTGGTCTAAGGCCTGTCCATGATTCATAGGGTAAGGTCGTGACTAACATAGAATGCATTTGGTTAAGTGTGAATATAATAGCTATGAGTCCACCTACCAACATATGGCTGGTGGCCTCATTGATGCCATTATGTTCACAACCAAATCAAGGAGAGGTCTAACTCTCTATTTCAACAATTCTATTATATTGAAGGGTTCTAGGTATTGATAGTTGCCTAACAATGCCTTTCTTGCACACAAAGCAGCTTGAACTAATCACATGGGTGTCTCTAACCCTTGTTAGTTCAAAAGGTCTTATCCTTTCAGTTTCACTGATTCCTGACTAGATCAGCCATTATCTAACAGCTTCACACTTACCAAAAATCAAGTAAATATTACTGTATTTCGAGTAAACGTCAACGAAACACCAAGCTGTTTGTGTTTTGCCCTCACGTTTACTGGTTCACCAACGTCATAATTTGCCAATTGCAGTGGATATTCTCAAAAAATGTTTCTTTGTCTTTCTTGCCAGGTAGAATAAGTTTTCAACTTATTCATAAGGGTATTAACCTTTTAGCACACGTTGTTTAGTAAATACTCTTTTGCTAGTTTGATCATTCCCTTTGATCAAGGTGTACATGTGGCAAGAAATGGAATCTTTTATCCCTATAAAAGAAACATCAAAATCCAACAAAGGATTTGAGAATCATAGTCTCATCGATCCTTAACTAAAGAGATAACAAAGATGTGATTCTGTCAATTGCAATTGCATGGAGTGAATTAGGGTGGTTTATCTATGCAGAGTTAACATGCAAGTTCCAATCCCTTGATTCTATCTCTTTGTTGATTTGCATTTGACATGAAGCCATATGCTTCTCTGAAATATCCATAACTCATGTGGATTGCTACTTTTATAACCCTTAAAGGTTTATCAATGTAGCATTTTATCTTTGCAGAAACCATTGACCTCTTCTAGATCAAGTTTACCTCATAGGTTTCTTGCCCTTACGCATGGAGGATGAATCCTCCCACTCTTTAGCTAAGTTCGTTTGACTGATGGATCTTGAATCCTTCAGTTTTTCACATTCAAGTTCAATGTGGTAGATCACATTGCTGAAGGTTACAGTATGCATATCAGAGGCAATCTTTACTTTCGTATACGCCCACTCACTGGAAGACATTGCTCACTCCCACTCACTGGGAGACATAGGTTCCTCCCACTCATTGGGAGATGTCTTATCACAACATACATTTGTTGTTTGTTAGAAAGAACTTGGCATTTAGTTTTGTCTCAACTTCTTAGTTTGACATCTGCCTCAAGTGTTGCCTAAACAACATGTTAGGACTTAGTACACTATGTTAAAACTTAACTTAGTTTTAACTTTATGGAAGAAGATCACTTATTTCACTATCTTCCAACACTATCCACACGGCTTGGATAAGGTTACATTGCTCAAACCAACATAAGTTTAAGCAATGTTGTTCTTTCTATGCATGATAGCATAAACCTCTTGTATCCTTCAGTTGCTTCAGCCTCTAAATGCTGAAGACTAGTTGGTAGGATGTCCCTGACATCTTATTCTTCTTGAATGAAAGAGATTTGAGAGTTTTTAACTCCACATATATCTCTATTGAGCTTGTCTTCATAAGCTCAGTCAAATAGACTTGGTCATAATTGGTCACTTAGACGATTATGGTATACAAATCTTAGTTGTTCAAATAAGACAAAGGATAATTAGATGATAAGTTTACTAGTTTCATGTTCAGGAGACAACTATGTTGACTCCCATCCCAATCATACTAGTTAGCTCATCACCCTTTTAACCACAGTCTTTATTTGAACACTTTCCCCTTTGGATTTCTAGACGTATTCCAGAAAAACTCCCACTCAATCAAAGAGCAGTTATATTAACAAGATAATAACACATTATCATCTAACTAGCATGAATGTTCAAGAAAACAAGAAGAGAATATACTGAATTCAATTCTACAACTAACAGAGAATTTAATCTTAAATTCAATGGAAAAACAAGAACATTCAAAAGTTTAAGCCTCATATCATTGTCTCTTAACTAGGTTCTCCTTCTCATAGGCCCTTTTGACCATATTAACTCATATAGCTTCTAGCTACAATGTCAAGCTCCTCTTTGCCATGTCTACATCCACTCATTTGGATGTATTTGCAGCATACCTCCCACTTGATGAGATGATTCTCACATCTCTATCTCTCTTGTCCTTTGTCACAACATATGTGGTAAAAGGTTGACTTTTAGAAGTCATTGCTTCAATCCAAGTGGATCAATGTGGTTAGAAGCATGTGAAGATTTATTATTATTCAATAATCATTGAATAATTTTAAGTTGCTGTAATTTTTCAGGTTTTATCTCTAAGAGTTTGAGTCAAGGTTGGATAGGATTTTATATTCAAAAACTCATTTGAATAATCCCTTACTTTTAAAGAATCTTTTAGCATTAACCTTATGTTGCAGCTGAAATTACTCTTAAAAAAACAAGCCAACATGTCCCAAAAAATAATAGAACCAACATTGATTCAATTCCAACATTTTTGGGAATCTTTAAGTGCACATAAGCACCTTTTTGACTCAAATCATATCCAAACGTGCTTCAAATATATGTAAATTATATATCAAATTGAAGCTCTCGAATTTAGGGATTTTTAGGGACCAACCACTTCTCAATTGGAGGCCCCACACGCTCTCACGCGCCCCTAGAAGGTGTCTGGATGGAAAAATCCTGAAAAATTGGAAAATTCCAGAATTGGCCACTCTTGGCGGTGGCGCGTGACGTACACGCGCCGCCTTGCGGCCATCGGCAGGCAACACGCGCTGGCACAAACGACTCCACGCGCCGTCCTCTCTCCGACAGTGCTTGCGACGTGTCAAACGGAGACCCCAGTCCCTTTTTTTTTTGGGGTCAACAGGCAACGGATGACTGTTGACCGTTGACCAATCAACGTTGACTGGTCAACCGTGACCGGTCACCGCTGACGTGTCAGTGACGTGGCGCTGACGTGTCTCGGTCAACGTGGCTGGTCAACGGATGACATGGCCTCGTTGACCGAGGCTGGCGTGGCGTTCGACGCTGACGTGGCGACCACTCATTGGCACCACGTGTCAGTGGTTGACCGATGACGTGGCGTTGACTGCCACGTCATCATCTTCAACCTCCAGCCGGGTCAACCCGACCCGGTTGGAGCTCCGACGGGTCATCTCGTCCCGCCAACTTCAGGAGGCCATATCTCCCTCGTTTTAGCTCCGTTTTTCGCGTTCTTGGTGTTGTTGGAATCATAGTTCAGCAAACTATAAATCCATGGCATTTATTTGATCTTAAAACCTCTGTTTCATTGATCAAATCATGAGTGAAGTTGCGGCGGCGACTAACGACCCGCGAACTTCTTTCCTTTGTTTCTCCCTCATCCGGACTTCGTTTGACGCGTTCTAAGCATCGTTGGAATCGTCTCTTTGAGATCTACACATCCATGTCCTTACTTTGGGCAAAAACACCAAGTTTCAAATACCCAATTTTTCTCGACGTTGTCGGCGCGACGTAATTCGACCGGATGTGTGTCTTTGTGTTACAAAGGCTCTTCTAACCTTTGAGGGGTTAAGTCTTTTTCGTTTTTAGTTCCACATAGGTTCCAAAAATGTAACTTTAAGAAATCGAAGATTTGAGGAAGAGGACGAAGGAATTGTGCCATGAATATATATACACATGCGCATATGTATATAATAGTCAGAGGAGCAGAGAACGCATTCAAAAAACACACAGCAACAAATATATATATATCATGTCTGGAGCTTTAAAATATGTAGAAGCAATATATATATATTTTCACGTTTCCGGTAGCATACAGACAGACACGCATATATATATATATGGAGGCAGAGACATACGCATAGAACATGAGTGAAAGAATCATGCATATTCATGCTTCAATGAATTTAAAAACGAGACTTAAGAATTTTTACAGAGCCAAACGTCAGACTTTACATTCATGTTAATATTGAATTCTAATATTGCAATGAAAAACACAAATGCATTAAAAAACATCGAAGAAGCATGTGAACAATACTTTGACATGCAAATTTTTATCGATGAATGCAACATTCACATATTGCAAAAAAAAAATGCTATAAGCATATTTTAATTAGCACAGCGGAAATAGATGGGGATATAAACAAATTATATCATATACTTTATTCACAGAGAATAAATCACAGCCTCAAGGATCAAATGGCTCTGATACCAATGAAGGAAAAATATATTTAACTAAAAGGAGATTAGGAGTACCTGGATGAATCCATGTTCGGATCCGGGTCAAAGCTCCAATACTCCATACTTGTGCCCACACAATTATTAGACTACTAGAGCCTAATTGTGATTTGCACAGCAGATCACCAGAACCAGAAAGATGGTAGGAGAGAAGGGAATTGCCAGAAAACTCAATGGCGGGGTGAGTTGCAATTGAGGAGGCACACCCTATTTATGGTGGTTTATGGAGGCCACTAATTAGGAAACGTGTGCACTCCTTCTTGCCCTCCAAGACAGCAATTAATTGTCTCTCAATTAATTCCCTAATTATGCTGATTTGTTCCTCTTTTAACAAATCCATAATTATTGCTAAATATTCCCAAATCTGCATCTTATGCTGATTTTATTCTTATTTGATTAGGCTACTTATTTCCTAATCAAATAGTCCGGCCCATCAAGGGCGGACTTGGACCCAAAGTCCAACATCTAAATACTCTAACTTTTCTCATGTGATCCCATGTTCATAAGCCCAATGGTCTCATGACCCATTATCACCTCTTCTGGCCTATTATTTGCTATCTCATGATCCCAAACCATCTCGTCCTTAAACCCATTCGTCACAAGCTCATTAGGGAAGTGGGCGAGCGATGAAGGGGTCAGCCTCAGACTGAACTAGATAGTTTGACTGGCTTGTGAGGTGGAGCACTCCAAGTGAGTCCATGAATCAACCAAGCATGCAACATCATTGAGAGCGAGAGAGTTGGCAACAAGTACTATGTGTCGAAGTAAATTCCAAACTCAAGGGAATCATTAATACAATATCTGGTCGATATAGTTTGTTCTTAATTATTTTAGTTTTTGTTCATATGGTTTCAAGTCACAAGTATCTCTCTCTCAAGTTTCTTTCCTTTTAAAATTTTAATACCTATATTTTAATAAAAATCTGGATTATTTTATCTATTGATATACCAAAACATATGGTTTGAAACTATATGAAACAAAACTAAAATGAGGATAAACTATAAAGACAAAAAACTGTATTAAACTCAAGGGATAACAGTACGTAATGGACAAATCTGCTCTGAAATTTATATATTTGAGACAAAGTTGTCAGCCAAATACACAGCTACAGATCAGAGAGAATGGGAACATGAAAGGGACGAAAAGGAAATAACCGAAATAGTGCAAAATGACAGAAAACAAGCAGAAAGGAGGTACCGGGGAATGTTTCGAAGAGAAGATAATCTCAAACATTTTACATCCTCCTCTAACGGCATTTATCTCTTTATATCATGCTTTGTCATTTGCATATCGTAGCTTAGCTTCCAACATTTTTTTTTGGGCGAAGCACAAGTATTTGAATCTCTCTTAGTAGCAATTCCAAGTTTCCAACCTTACAAGGCTTTTTCTACATTCGTAGGCTTCTATTGAACATTTCGGGCCCATCTTGAGTTTAGAAGATCCATCGTTGATTATATATAGTGTAGATTTTTCAAATTGAAGGGAGATATAATTAAACAAAATATAAGAAAAGCTGGAGCATTATTCAAGTACAATAAAGCAACGCGATATTGAAACATAGAGTACAAAGGATTATAGGATTCAAATACACAGAGATTCTAATTAGTAATCACTATGTGAATGATATCCCTAGGCATCATGCATGGCGCAAAGCAAATGTTGATACAAGACACCTAGAATTTTATTCTCCTAAGCTTATACATTAACATTGCATTAGCTTGGTTTAACTAATCCAATAGGTAAACCTCATTAGGCAACCTTGGTTTTGCAACGACCACAAGTGAGCGAGCCATGAAGGGGCCAGTCTCAGACTGAAGCAGCTCAACTGGCTGGTGAGGTGGAGCCCTCCAAGCGAATCCATGGATCAACCTAGCAAGCAACACCACTGAGACAGTGGTCCCAAGCACCACTCCTGGACACCCACGTTGTCCCGTCGTGAAGCTTATGAATCTTAAGTCTGCTTCTGTCAAGAACACATCAGAACCGTTGTCCATGAGGTGTCGTTCTGGTTTGAACTTTAAAGGCTCCTCCCAAACCTTAGGGTTTCGCCCTAGCCCCTCTCTACTTAGTAACACGTGGCTGCCTTTTGGGATAAAGTAGTTGGACACCACCGTGTCATGCATTGCCACGTGGGGGATGTTGAATGGAGAAATGGGATGAAGGCGAAAGGCTTCTCTTAAGCAGGCTTTGATGTAGTTGAGCTTTGGTATGTCTGATTCTTGAACTAGCCTCTCCTTTCCTACTACTTTGTCCAATTCCTTGGTGGCTTTTTTAAGAAGTTCAGGCTGCTTCATCATTTCTGCGAGTGCCCATTCTACAGCGTTGGATGGATTGTCCACTGTTGCAAACATAATCTCCTACAAAATATATAAAGTTCCAATTAATTCACATTATATTGCTTAGATCGAGCTATACATATATATATATATATATATATATATATATCAACTCCTCCTTAAAAGAGACAAGAAGCTTTAACTGTAATTTGCGCTTTGATTTCTTGCATGGTCAATAGGGGTTTATTATCATCATCTTTGAGAGAAATCATAACATCAAGCAGGTCCTCAATTTTAGTCTTAGTGCCTTCCTTCCATTGTTTAATTCGTTCTTCAATGATGGGATCATGATACTTGTTTACTGTCCTCGTAGCATTGTTCAATATTCTCTTGTGCCCGTCCAGGTCGAGTTCCCTCAACCATGGTACATAGTCTGAAACACTGAAGGCATATAAATATTTGAGCATTTTGAAGAGTGCACCCACGTGCTCTATTTCCTCAGAGCCTGGCCCGCCATCCTCCCTACCCTCTCCGAAATATCTGTTAGAGACATATAAAACATAAGTAATTAAGGCATGTTTGATTGCTGTTCTTAAAACTCTCATTTTCTTTTCAGTAATTAAAAAGAAAATTTATTTGTATATATAGGTGTTTTGATGACATCTTATATTTATATACTCCTCCCAGTCCCTACTATAATTGCCAGTAGACCTTTTTTAGGGGGAGATTAATGAAGATCAATAAATTACATTAAAATATTTATATATATTATTTTTTTCCGAAACAATTTGTTTGATATATAGTGCAATAATACATAACATATATTATGATTAGGTAATTTGTTTAACTTTCTTAATCTCTTAAAAATGTTAACTGCCGCTTATATTAAATATCGGATTTAGTATATAATAGATAGATATGGCTATATATCTAGTGGCTGTTACCTTTTATCGAAGATCAATTTCCTTATCACATTCCCAGAGAAATGCTGAGCAGCAATCCTGACATTCACAAGACCTCCTTCATTGTTATTCTGACTCATATACACGTAACGCACCAGGTTGTCGGCTTCCTCCATTCTTTTGTCATGAAGCCACCGGTGCTTCGCCGGAGAAAGCAAGTCCTTGATCAACATTTTCTTCATCTTCTTCCACTGCTCTCCATATGGCACGAGGGCCGTTGTTGAATAGTTGCCTGAGAGGAGACGAGACGCCATGCTGATAGGCCTTGATGAAAAAATGTCATCTTGTTTCTTCAAAAACCCGCAGGCTATAGCAGGGTCAGTCACTGGAATCACATGAACATTTCCCAGCTTGATACATGCAATGCCAGTGTTGAATTTCTTCATAAGTTGGTGAATCCATTTGGACGGTGACTGGGTCGAAAGCATTTCAGGTAAATTACCAATAATAGGCCATGGGTTGGGACCTGGAGGGAGTTTGTGTTTGCGGAATAGTGTAAGGGTAGAGTGAGGGTATTTTAGGGATTTGATGACTCTAAAGAGAGCAGTTATGAAGATCATGAAAGTGAACCAAAGAGGCGAAATGATGGAGAAGAAGGATCTTGACTCCATGTGAGTTGGAAACACTTGGAAAACTTGGTAATGGTTGGGTGGAAATTATTGTTGAGCTTGTGACTACTGCATCAAACATTGCAAGCTATATATAGTGAAAGGGTAGCCGAATTGATTACGGACATGCAAATAATGCTTCTAAAATTTCTCTTGTTGCACCATCATATCCTTTTCTTATATAATACTCCATTTGGTTCTAAATATAAGATAACGTTGATTTTTTAGATAGATTAAGGAAGCTAATTAAATTACTTTAGACTATTTATATTTATATTTTTCTCCAAGCTAATCATTTTGACTAATAAATTTATATACTCCCTCCGGTCCTAATTATAAGACGAAGTTGACTTTTTTAAAGAAATTAAGGAAGCCAATTAAATTACTTTAGAGTATTTATATTTTTATGTTTTATTTTCTCCAAACTAATTAGTTTGATTAATAAACTAATATATAATCTAAGGATACATAACATATGATATGGTTAAGTAACTTATTTAGTTTCCTTAATCTCTCCAAAAAAAAAGTTAATTTTGTCTTATATTTAGGACCGGAGGTAGTATAATCTAAGGATATACAATATATGATATTATTAAGTAACTTATTTAGCTTTCTTAATTTTTTTAAAAAAAACCAACTCTATATTATATTTAGGACCGAAAGGAATATAAAATGATTGATTATATTAAAAATAAAAGGTAACTACGTAAAGATAGAGACATATAAAGTAGCAGCACATGCGCTTGCCCCATCATATCTGACATCCATTATGCCATGTTTTTTAATCCTCAACCGACGTAGTACATACATTTTTTGTCCCATAATATTTTCCTCCACATAATTTTAATGTGTGAGTAAGATAACTAATTTATGAAGATTAAAAAAATTAATTGAGCAGGTTATTTGTAAAGAAAATATGTATTACTTTTCCTAAGACATATTCTTTAGTCATTTGCAAGTTAATGTGTCTATTTTTATAAGCCTCTATACCAATTTTGACAACTTCATGTACTTATTTTGACAACTGCATCTTCTTACTTTGATAAGTTCATTTTCCTCCTGCAGCTCTTTTTCTTTTTTATTCAATGGGGGCAACAAAGTAATTTCATATTCAGAATTAATCACAATACAGTCTCTAAGAACCTTTTTGATATTAGAATTTACTATGGAACTTGTTTGTAATTTTATATAGTCTTTAGCATCTCACTGTGATTTTTCCTACATTTATTGTCTATGCATCACTATGTAGAATTTGTGCGCGCGCGGGCGCGAAGAAGAATGCAAAATAATTACAAACGATAGCGTCAAGCACTAGATAATTATTCCATACCCACATGCTTGATGCACGTCCTGTTTTTTTCCTCCTTTACTGAGCCCTTTGCACGGAAAGAGTTTTGATATGGATTCAAATATATCAAATTGATGATGTAATATTCTGATGATTTCCTCTAATCTTCTTGTAATTGTATAATTTACCATAGTTTTTTACTAAATAAATAACGTAAGGGATATGAATATCCTTTGCGCCCGCAACGAGAGCGCGCAGTTGCGCGCACTTTGCTACATCAATTTTATTATATATCATTCTGATTTTATTTATAAGTCATTTTTTATTAAAATTTTGATCCTATTTATAAATCCATTTTCAAGGTAATAAATATATTTTATATTTTTTTACTCCTATTAATTGCAATAAAAAAAAAATTATTCATGTTGACTTTTGGAATCAATCATAGATAAAGGCAAAATTGGAAATTTAGCCCATAGTAAATGAGTTAACTAACTCTCCTTGGTAAGTGAGAATTAGTTAAAAAGGACTTATAAATAGGACTAGAATGATATATGTATAAATGTTTTTCACATTTTACGTATTTCTTGGAAGGATATATATGCATTTCGTATATAGAGACTTGTCAGTAATATCAATAGAGTTAGTCTAGTAGTGTAAGGCCTCACTAAATCTCTCTAAATTTTGATTTTAAATTCTAAAAGAGTCACTTATATTAAAAAAGATAACCACAAAAACTGGACCAGATACTTGATAATAATATGAAAAAGAGACCGAGCATGATTCACTCATGTATAAAATTCCGATTTCATCGAGTGTGTGTGTGTAATTCCAAGAAATTTACATTTATGAGATAATAATATAATAGTTTGAATGAGATGGACAATCATATAGTTTTATTTTATATATTCAATAATGAACTACTTTTAGTGTTTTATAACAATTTAACCTATTTCAATTTTGAATTAAACCCCCTCCAATCCCTTTTTATAAAAAAAAAAAAAAATTGACAGTATTCTTATAATCTTATCTATAAGAACAAAAACTCTGTATTGCAATACATACACTTTTAATTTTCTTTCATGTAAGAAGAGTTACTAAAGTTCACGGACCAAGAATATTCTTTTACATGTCTAATATATATATATATATATGGATCATGATTAATATTTTAGTTCTAATAAATTAGTAATCTATATTAAATTAATTTATCATAATGGTAGCATCCTTAATTTTACACTGCCGACAAATTTTGAAAATACAATATATTGTCACCAATTATATTGCATATTTTATTTTAAAAAAATTAAAACTAAGTAATAAGTACTCCAATTAATAAGATTTTCTACTGTATAATTTTTAAAACAGGACGCCTCTCTGCTTGTACAGTCGTACGTGTCATTGAATTTGTGGGCAACAGCACAGGCACTGACTAGTCGCAAGTCCATATCCACTAGTCACTTCCTGTTCCCAAAAAAAAACTAATTTCATGGCTCCAGTTTCATGCTGCCAGAGGACCATAAGTTAGTGGTCATTACGACGCCGCAGTAGCCAGTAGGAATGCACGGAACAGGGGAAGGTTCATGTATCAAGTACGAGAGCGTGTATCTCATTCATTTCCTGCTCCATTCCACGCAAAGCACGTTTTCATATATTCGTATTAGTTTGTGTCTATATTAGTTTTTGAAAATAGATTTTATGATTTATGAGGTAAGTATGTAAGAAGAGTTTTATTTTAGGTTACACAAACATAAATTTAAAATATAGATTTGACAAATTATCAAACACTCACTTCATCACAGTTTATATCGACCGTTAAATTTAACTATAATGGCTTATGGGGTAACCACATGTACGCTCATCATTACACCTCATCCTCTCTCAATCTCGCCCCTCTCTCTCTCCCTCCTTCGATCTTTCTAGAGAAAGAAAAAAATTCCTCTCTCTCTCCTGCTTTCATCTTCATGGCTGTGACAATCGAAGAAGAAGATAGGGAAGGATGATCCTTCCTCAGAAAACGATGCCCAAGAACAGAGATGCCACGAGGCCATCAGGGTCCATGCCCAGCAACATCAAATCAAACCTCCACCAAAGCGATCACGCCACTCTTCACCAACTGTCGAAGATTTGTCTCACAAACATTGGTGAGTGTGAAGGCAGAAGGAATTACGGCATGGTTCAAGAAGCCCAGCAGAATGAAGAGCGGGAATTGAACAGACCAGAAAGAGGGATTTTTTTTTTTTGGTTAAGCAGCAAAACTAACCTTAAACATTTTTGAAAAGTGTACTCACCATCATACATTTTTTTTATGTAAAAGTAGCCATGAATTTTTAAAAATGTTGTAAAAGTAACTATGAATTTTTAAAAAAGGGGTAAAAGTAACACTACCGTTAACGACCGTTTACTCAAGTTTTTAAGGGGTAAAAATATCCATAAACTTTTTCTCAAAAGTGCACTCACCATCATAAACTTTTTTTTTTTGTTGCAAAAGTAATCATAAACTTTCAAAAATAGGGCAAAAGTGGCGGTTCTCTTACTGTATTAAAATGTAATTTTTTGATTGTTCTAAATCCAGGAAAACAGCACCTTGACTTGTCCACCATGATTTTTCCAAACCAAAAATTGAAAAAACCGATCTTCAATGAAGATGACGTTGTCATCCTGCTCTCACTGACGTGCCGTAAATGGAATTGTTGATATCAATGGTATTGTAAACGCAGTTGCCAAAAATGTTGATTGGGAAGGATCTCAACAATTCCATTTCTTGCACGTCGGTGAGAGCAGGATAGCAATGTCATCTTCATTGAAGATGAGTTTTTTAATTTTTTGCTTGGAAAAATCATGGTAGATAAGTCGATGTATTTTTTTCCTGGACTTAGAACAATCAAAGATTACATTTGAACCCAATAAGATAATCGTAACTTTTGCCCCATTTTTGAAACTTTATGGCTATTTTTGCACCAAAAAAAAAAAAAAAATTTATGGTGGTGAGTGTACTCTTAAAAAAAGTTTATGGGTTTTTTTGCCCCTTAAAAACTTTTGAATAAACGGCAGTTAACGATAGTGTCACTTTTGCCCCTTTTTTAAAAGTTCATGGTTACTTTTGCACAAAAAAAAAAGTTTATGGTGGTAAGTGCATTTTTGAGAAAAGTTTAAGGATAATTTTGCCCCTTAACTCTTCTTTTTTCTTTCTCTAGAAAGATTGAAGGAGGGAGAGAGAAAGGGGGGGGAGAGGGGATGAGGTGTAATGATGAGATGGGCAAATCAGCATATGTGTAGCTGCCAGTAAGCTATTATAGTCAAATTTAACGGTCAACACAAACAATAGTTAAAAGAGGGGCGGGATTGCTACGTTCTAAAACTTTCAGAATAATATTGAGATTAAAATAATTTTTAAGACAATATTGCTCTTTTTTAAATATTTTTAGGGCATATTTGCACCTTAAAAAAATATATAAAAAAATCTAGAAGGTAAAAAAAGAGAAGGAAGAAATCTGCAAGCAATTCAACAAAGGATAAGAAAAATATTTGTATTTGTTTAGTTGAAAATAATGAATTAAACCAGCATTTTAACCAAACAGGATAAATGAATCGCATAAACACTTTTTTGGGCTCAATCGGGCTTATTTGAGCTGATACCGCTTATCCAAGTAGGTATTAAGTAATTCCTTATCCAGAGCAGCAAGTTTAGTATTAAAATACTAGCTAGTACTAATTAATATTATTAGGTTTGATATTTATTATTTACTCCCTCTGGTCCCATTTATAAGTAACTTTCTTATTGATTGCGTAAAACAAATTGGTAGTTAAAAACAATAAGTGTGTCAAAAATACCATATTTTTCCATATATGCCCCTATTTATGAAAATAGTATAGGAGAGAGAATAGATAAAAAGTATGAAAGAAAATGAGTATAATATATGAGAGAGAATAAGCATTTAATGAGGGTAAAATAGGAAAAAGAAACTTACATTTTCAGACAAAAAGTGAAATTTGTTTATAAAAGGGACTAGTCCTATGAGAGAGAAAGTTACTTATAAATAGGACCGGAGGGGAGGGAATAATGTTTATTATATCCAAAGATTAGATATTATATCCTATATTGATATTTTTTTCACATTGCATCCATCTTCAAATTATAAATATGAGATATTATGATTAGATCTAATTTAGTTAAATAAAATTAGATTAGACTCTAGGGTTAACTTATTCATTTATAATTTCCAGGCTTAGTTGTACTCTATTTTATTTAAAGATTAATTAATACTATTCAAATGTCCTTTATTTTCCCTCTAATTTCAATCCTTCAAAATGTCACATTCTTAAACAAAATTCTCCTTAATATCACCTCTTTGAGTAATTGGGTTTTCAAATATCTACTGTAGAAATTTTAATAATAGTATAACTTGGTTTATAAAAGTTTTTTTTTTTTTAAAAAACAATATGTTAAATACTTGGTGATAACATTGAACTCTCTAAAAATCCTAATATAGAAATATTATGACGCTTTCTTTAATTTGTAATCAAGTTTGACGACAAAACGAATTCCTTAGTTAACATTTCCCTCAAAATTCCCTATTAATTACCATCATTTCTGTCATATCCTACAAGTTCACCCTTGGTGGTTGGAATCGCATCAGAAATTCAGAATGGATATCCCCCGATAGAACACTAGATCCTTTCTTTTTGCTTCTTTTTTTTTTTTGGCCCACCTTTCTTTTTGCTTCTAGATTGTCCTTTGTGTAATTTTTAATTAAGATTTAACTTATCTGTGTAAAAAAATAAAGAAAAATTGGTGCCAAGTCACCTCCCCTAATGTGCACATTCCCTAATATGCAAGTCATTTCACTTTTACTAATATGCAAATACCATCCATAAAGGGAAAATTCTCTAATATGCAAATCACTTTTTCTAGTATGTGAATTCCTTAATATGCAAATCACCTCCCCTAATGTGCAAATATGTAAACCTTCCTTAATGTTCGACTTTCCTAGTATGAAAATACATTCCCTGATGTGCAAATTCTGTATATGCTAATACCTTCATTAATGTGAAAATATCTTTCCTAACATGCAAATCACCTTCCATAATGTGCAAATTTCCTAATATGCAAATTAAATACCTTCCATAATATGCAGATCACCTTTTTTATGTGCAAATACCTTCCCTAAGGGTAATATAGTCTTTCTCTCATCGCAATTATTTATACTCAAGGACCTAAATGCTTTATGGGTCATTCCCCAATTAATTTCTCAAATGAGGATTAATCCCCAATTTTCCCTTAAATTATTATAATTTATGAAATATAAAAAAAAATCATTGTTCAATGAATTTTAATAACTCTTTTTACATGAAAAAAATTATCAGTGTATTGTAATTATAATTCTTTTTAATGATATTAGAGGAATACTAAAATAAATATATGAGGCATAGAGTTTTTGTTCGTTACAAGTAGGATTATATGAATCCTCTCAAAAATTTTTTTATAAAAATAATTAGAGAGAGTATAATCAAAATTAAAATAGGTTAGATTTGTAATAAAATTAAAGACCAAAAAGTATATTACTGAATATATAAATAGAACTATTTTATTATCCATCTCATTAAATGCTTCCCGTTGGAAAGACAGAACATCATTTATTACCAACAGGATGTCAAGCACACGAGTATTCACAGTGGGAATATAGAAGAGATTTTTTTTTGGTCAATAAATACAGAAGAGATTTAATTAACCACAGATTCAATAATAATTGAGGAGTATGCATTAACAAGTTTCAAAAAATGATAATATGTTTATACTGCTCACTTGTTACTGAGATTTTGTGGTTGTCAAAT
Organism: Inga oerstediana; assembly: GCA_963210345.1. NCBI lineage: Eukaryota > Viridiplantae > Streptophyta > Magnoliopsida > Fabales > Fabaceae > Inga > Inga oerstediana. The sequence goes on along the minus strand of OY723405.1, from coordinate 11,038,764 downwards.
CTTTTGTTTAAGACCTCATAGTAATTCTCCCACACTTACATATGTTAGTGCCAGAGCAAGAAGAGCAAGAATCAAACATAATAGATACTTTGAACAAGGGATTATTACTTTAGATTAAACAAGTCAAATTAATTTGAACATTGGAATAATTAGTACTTGTTGTTTAGTTCTTTTCCAATCCTTTGTATTTATGTTGTATTGCTTTGGACATGTATAAATTCCTTCATTTTTTTTTGTATTTTAACTTATTTTCTTTTTTTTTTCCCGTTTAATAACAAGAAGTCAAGAACTTAGTAATTTCACTATTAAGTTATATATATGTATCACGATTCATTTCTTTACTTTCACGTGAATAATATGACTTTATCACTATTCATTAACTTTAATTTGCCTTACATTATCATAATAATAATATAATATCACTAGTCATTTATCTTATTTTATATCATTTTTTTGTCAAACTTACTTTATATTACACATTCGAAAGTATTGGACAATTTTTTTTATAAGGCCATAGCTCCCTATTTATTTATTTTATATATTGAAGGGATCCTGCGGCGCCTGAACACCAAGTGCCATAGCTTTTGTATGCCTTGTATGGCACTTAAAGTGAAAGTTCCATACAAGGTATCACTTTGAACGACACTTAAAAAGAAAGCGCCGAACAAGGTGATATAAACTTTCACAACCCGCCATATTCCCCAACCATCATCGTCTTTCTCGCGCGTCCTCCAGTTCTCCATTTCCCAGAATTAATTGATCCACCATCTTATCTCCGTTCAATCCCCACTCTACCTTTCCTTATCCATTGTCCCCACTCCCTCTTTTCTTTGACGGCAGGAATTAGAAGCTTCATTGATCCCCACTTTTTGATTTTCTTGTTTCCTTGTGCGCATTTCTTTAAATCTTTTTGGTCACTGTTCGCTACCGCAAGTGCACAGGTCGCGCCAAGTAATAAAGTGATAAGTAAATATCGTTCCCACGAGGACTAAGGCAAAAGTGGATTAATTATCATGATTATGCTATCAATTAGGTTGAGTAAAACCATTTAGAGAGTTTATATCCTAAAGATTATTTGAATTCAAGAAAAGGAAAGCAATTTGACTAAAACTAAATTAAAACTCTACTTCAAAACAAGAGGAGCATAGGATTATTTCTAACCATTGCAATTCATAAGACTTAAGTAATTACCATTCCAATAGAAATTAAATGACTTGATGTGTTAGTCTAAATACTACTACAAAATATTGCTTTTACGACCCTAAAAGACGTCCCTTTTTAAAAAAGGGACGTAAAAAATAAAGGCGGTGGCATTTTTGTAATTCTGAGTGAGATTTGAATAGTTTTAGACGTCCCCAATTCAAAAGGGGACGTCTAAAGTCACTTTAAACGTCCCCAATTTAATTGGGGACGTCTAAAGTTAAATTTTTTTTTTTTTTTTTTTAAATCAGGAACGCCTTTTGGTCACTTTAGACGTCCCCAATTTAATTGGGGACGTCTAAAGTAAAATTTGTTTTTTTTTTTAATCAGGGACGCCTTTTAACGTCCCTAATATATATTAGGGACGCCAAAAGGCGTCCCTTAAATATCAGGGACGCCACTTTTGGCGTCCCTAATGTTATTAGGGACGCCTAAAGTGGCGTCCCTGATATTTTATATCAGGGACGCCACTTGAGGCGTCCCTAATATTAGGGACGCCTAAAGGCGTTCCTGATTTTTTAAAAAAAAAAAAAAAAAAAAAAAACTTTAGACGTCCCTAATTAAATTGGGGACGTCTAAAGTAACTTTAGACGTCCCTTTTTTAATTGGGGACGTCTAAAGTAAAAAAATAAATAAATAAAAAATAACTAAACAACTTTAGACGTCCATAAATTAAATTGGGGACGTTAAAAACAATTCAAATCTGTACTGACAGTCTTTATTTGTCAGTTTTATAGATCCACACTCTTCTTTCTCATCAACGCAACCACTACCACCAAACATTTAACTTTTACTTCTTCTTCTTTGTATGTTGTTGTTTCTTCTTTTCTCTCTCTTTATTTTCACCAGATCTGTAATGCTTACCACCACGCATTTAACTCTTACTTCTTCTTTGCTCTCTCTCTTTTTCACCAGCTCTATTATGTTTCTTACTATTTTATCTTCTTTCTCTTTTTTTCTTTGGATTTCCCTTCTATTTTATCTTCTAACTCGTGTTGTTATGGTTTGTAGATCGAAACTCCAAAACATGCTTCATGGACACGTTCCCACTGAGAAAATGAGGTACATCTCTCTCTGTTGCTCTTCTCTATTCATTGTTATGAGAAAATGAATTTTAATAATAGAAGGAGATAAGTTTTTCGCAACTGATTCATCTTATTGTTATCATCTTCTGTTTATGAGATTTCAGCTTTAGAGTTATTATTGTGTAGATTTTGGATTTGGAGTTCAGATACTAGATCTATAATTTTATTGACGATGATATGTAATTTCTGAGTTTAAATACTGTTTAGTCCAGATCTGTAATATAAACGATTTTTTTTTTTTAAAAAAAAAAGCACTTTAGACGGGACTTTAGAAGTCCCCACTTTAAAGTGGGGACTTCTAAAGTGCCACTGTGGGACTTTAGACGTCCCCACTTTAAAGTGGGGACGTCTAAAGTCCCACAGTGGCACTTTAGACGTCCCCAATTTAAAGTGGGGACGTCTAAAGTCCAGATTTTAGACGTCCTTTTATCTACGGACGTTATTGCTATTTTTTACTACGTCGCTCACATAGACGTCCCCTTGTTTTCAGACGTTAAAAGGCCTAAAAAAGGGACGTTAAAAATGTTTTTTGTAGTAGTGAAAGTTCAAAGGTATTTGATTAAGCTTTCTCAAGTCAAAACCAAATTTATATCCTCAATTAACATGCACAATCTCTTGCTACAGTTAAGAGAAAATAATCATTAAGCAACAACCTTAATTTGACAATGCTAGCTTAGTAGCTATATCTCTATGTTACTAACAAACCATCAATTTAATCCTAAACTTCAAGTCTAGCATAATTTTATCTAAGTTCTACAATTAAATTAACTTTCTCAAGCTTAATTTAATTGAACAAAACAAAGATAAAATTAACACATAATTGCCATTAACAACTAAAGGGAATAATAATAATAAGTCTCAATCCTTACAATGTTTTGAAATAATCCTAATGCAAAGTAACTAGCTACTCATAATTAATACCAACATCATCTCAGCAACATCCAGATGCAACAGCAAAAATTAGAGGGAAATTAAATAAAGATATGAAAAACAACCCAAGATGAAGAACGCTGCTGCAGTGATTAATGTTGCTCTTCTCTCCTCTGATTCAAATCACTGACCACATTCTCCCTTCTTCCTTGCTCTTGCGTTCTGGTTCAAGGGGTGAAGAAGGTGACGGCTCCTCACTAATGATGCTCCGGAGAAGTGATGAATGGTGCTTGCACAATGACTGGTGGATGCCTCTTGTAGCTCGTCCTCTCTGATTCTCGCCGGACAGATCCGTCAAGCTTTCTAGAAGAAGAAGCAGCAGCAATGACAGTGCCTCCTTAAAGAACAAAGCAGCAGACACGTGCTTGGCTCCTCCGATTCTTCTTTGGTTTGGACGGCATTGGTGCAGAAGAACCAGTCACGGCAGCACCCCTGGTCCTTGATTCAATCACCTCCACAAGTCCTCTCGTCCTCCCTATGCAGATGATGATGAACCAGAGGTGCCCGATGCTTCCTCTCCCTCTCTCTGCCTTGCTCTCTCTGTTTTTTTCTGATTCTCTCCCAGCCGACGAAGAAGACGCTCTCCGATGGTGAAGATGATGATCCTCTTTTTTTTGTACGGCTGCCTCCTTCCTTCAATTAGGTCTCGTCCCAATTCTTCATGCCCTCCAAAGCCCAAATGGCGTCGTCCCATGTAGCAGCCCAAAGGAGTCTTCAAATGGGTATTCACGAAATTGGTCCAACCTCCTATGGCCCACGTTGGTGTTCTTAGATTAGGAAATTGCTTCAAAGCTTCTCATTCAAAAAGTTAAACCCACGTCACTTTTTATACAAGCAAGAAAAGAAAATAAAAATAATATAAGACAATAAAATAAAAACAACTTCTTCTTCTTTTTAAATTTCAAAACAGTGAATTATTATCATCATCATCCTATATTAAATTATTTTTATTTTAGATTAAAATTATAATATTTAAAATAAAATCTCCAAATTATGAACCAAATTGATATCTTATCAAAATCTCTAATAAATTCCTTTATTTTAGCATTAATGACTCCCAAAACATATCAAAATATATCTCAAATTCTATTAAAAATGGGGAGTCATCAGTCACCATACTTCGTACTACGGTACAAAGCTTGGTCACCCACATATTCTTTGCTTTGTCTGAAACCTCCTACAAGAAGTTTCTCAGCTCGTAAGTTTTTTTAGATATAAGTTGAAGACCGTATGTTTTCTTCTTCTTCTTCTTCTTCTTTTTGGTTAAAATCTGTCATGAATCTTATATATGTGCTCATGATTTTTTTTTTCAGGTATTTATTTGAAATTTCAACTGTCTTCTTAAAGCTTGGTCTCTCGCCTGTATGTGTTTGTTCCCTGTCTCATCCTACATAAGTTTCTAGCTTGTAAGTCTTTATGTATTTTTTTTTACAGAAGCTTAAGTCATACATTTTCTTGTTCCCTTTTAAATTTGAGTGCCTTGATTTTTTGCCTTGTATGTTTTATTACATGTATTTATATATTTTAAGTTTTTAACTTAATTTACTTTCATTTCCATGTTTGTCACTATACGCTGATGTTTTGTTTGGTTTTTTTAACTTGTAGGAAAATGGATCCACACAATAGAGAATAATAGTTTTATATTTATTAAGTTTACTTATTTATATTTAAAATAATAGTTTTATAAAATATTATATCTATACCATCCATTTTTTAAAATATGATGGTGGAGATGAGATTCTGAAAAGAAAAAGAGAAAAAAGATTATGAAAGAACCCATTCCCCCTCATCGACCTACTTATTATGAGTTAACATCAAAATTAGTTTATGAGAGAAAGGGATATGAGAATTATGAGTCTATTATTTGTTTATTAATTTCTCTCATGATGTATCATCTTTGTGATTCTACAAAACATCTCGTTAATTTTATATTCACTTTGTTATTTGTACGTTGCTTGATTTGATTTGTTGATTCCCTTTATTCCATTAAAGCTTTATTGTATTATGCAATACAAATATGTGAAAATAGTTGTCTCTTACAGCGTAAAAAACTTTTTTTAATTATTGATTGTGGTGTTTTCCAAAAAGACACACTATCCTCCATCCCTTGCTTATTAATTACGTGTGCATGGTGACAAGAAATTCTATTATATATATAATATGCAGTTGGAGTAAAATTTCTTCCAACCACAGTAGGAAAGCAGTGAAAACTAGAGCATCAGTTTTAATTAACAAGCATTCAAACCAGACAGCGCACAAGAGAATGGGTATGTACAGAACAAACGAAGAAGGTTTCAACTTAATAATAACCAGTATATAGTGCCTGGTGACATTTAAATGGTGTCGTTGAAGAATATCATATGGTGGTAAGGCATTATGTAATTTCAGATTAAGAGAAGAAATTTAACTTTTAGCTAGCAAGATATATGTGTTAAGAAGGGCGTAACAAATGTTAAACATTCCTATCACTTGCAAGTGTCAATGAGAGAATAAATAAACAAACGGCAGAAATTAAATGGCATTATAATTATTAACGTAAAAAACCCCTCAATTCAAGGTTAAAAACCACGGGTCATCTAGATCAAATCCACTATGATCTAAATAAGGTGCAAAAGAGTCTCAATAACCATAAGCACATACGCGTACTATTACACAGCCAAACAAGTGAAACAACTAAATCTACAAGCTTATGATAGAGCAAAGAAGCTAAAAATACCATAAAATTGATCCTCACCATGAACACGATTTCTCTCATACCGGGCCTCCAAATGACGATCCTATCAACAAGTGCATAAACGCCAATTTATCAAGACTGCCTTATAAAGTCGTGCTTTTCGCTTTCTCTCTTCTTTTCTCTCATATGGTTGTATAATCCGACCTCTCTCACCTCCTTGGCCTCCCCAGCCTACCTACCCTCTCTAATGGATCTCTCCAACTAGAGTTGGTAATATAGGTTTAGACCGTGGCCCGAGCCCGCCCAACCCAACAAAAATGGGCGGTTTGAATTTTGTAAAACTGGGACCGTTTGGGAGTAATTCTTTTAGGCCCGAACCCATATGGTCCCAACCCACAGCGGGTTGGCCCATATTTCTTTTTCTTTTTTATGTAACCCAAGACCCTAATCTGGAAGTCCCAAGCCGAAAAACCCAAAGTCTCAAACCCAATTTCCTGCCCTAGCCTATTGTCACTTCATTCCTTATTGTCATTTATCTTCTAATTATATTTACTCATTTATCTTATTGTCATTTACTCATTTATTTAAAATTAACATAATATTATCTTTCACTTTGTTTTATTATCTGTGGCAGTGGCGGATTTACTTGTGGAAAAGCAAAGTGATTGAGCTCAAGAAAATCTTACAGCTTCACATCATTCTTCAAATTCAAACACCATTAATATTAACTAATTATTGATTATTTTTAATTTCTACTGATGGCTTTTGAATTTATGTTTATTTTGTCATGTGTAGACTTGTGACGAATATTTAATTTGTAATGTATTTTTTATTTATTTATTTAGGTTTGTAGAAAAAATAATTTTAGCATATTGTTTTAAAAAAATTGAAAAAAAATAATATGGGTTGGGCTGGCTACCCCACTAACCCAACAATTATAGGTTGAGCTGGCTAAATGCCATCCATATAACATATTAATGTGATCCTTTTAGGGCTGATCCCATATGGTCTCAACTCATGGCGGGTTAGCCCGAATCTGATGGGCCTCTCCGGTCCTCGGCCTCGGACAAAAACCTAATAAGCCTCCTCTCTACTTAAGTCAGACACAATGGGTCTTAAATTTGGCAACACTGAGAGAGCATATTCTTTCTCATTGAGAACAATTAGGAAATTGTCCCTTTTTTATTATCTCACTCGTTTCCTTCTTTCCTTTTGTTTCTTTTTCATAAAATAGGAGACACATAAAATGGAAAATATATAAAATTTAGATATTTCTCCACATAGGAAGGAAGCCAAAACCCAACAATATGGACCATAAGAATTTCTACAAGGCGTCTTTCGTACATGTACCCAACCACATTTGCTGGATGATCATTAATGTTAATAAAGGAGATAGATGTGCTGAGTATGGATATAGGGCGACATGAGGAGCTAGAGTTGGGAATTCGGGCCGAGCCCGTCAAGGGCCAGGTCTATGATTTAGAGGCTGAAAATGGAAGCGGGCCTAAAAGGGCCGGCCCTGTAGGGCCGGCCCTTTTAGGCCCATTTAACTTTTTTTTTTTAAAAAAAAAAATGGTCACAAGGCAATGGGTAGCAAGCATTGGTCAGAGGATGGAGTTAACCTAACCTAACCCTCATATCAGAAATGCTCTCACACTGACTCAGACCTCATTTGAAGCTTCTCTTTGATTTTCTTTTTTCTTTTTTTTGCATGTATACGCCAAAATCCAAATCAGGTGTTATATTATTACTGACATTTGAAGCTTGTAGGCTTGTTTGATTGTGGCTGTGAACTTATTTAATTGGTTATGAACATTAATTATGGTTTGAACTTAAGTTTTAGTGTTTGTATTTCATTAAACTTGGATAATATTTATGTTTTAAATTAGTGTTGATGATATTTATGTTTAAAATTAGGTATTTTAGTCTTTATGAGAATAGAAACAAAAAAGGAATGGCAAAAAAAAAAAGAAGGAAAAAACGTAAACGGGCCGAGCCGCTCTAAAAGGGTACGGATTTGAACCGAGCCCGTCACGGGCCGGCCCTGCAGGGCCGGGCTGGCCCGTTTTCCCAGCACTATGAGGAGCATACAAAGATCTTATTAGCTGCTGTTGCATAAGATTATTGAAGGAGCCACCACAATGGGTGGTTGAGTGGTATTAATGATCCGTTACCAATGTTCATGTTCAAGTGATCACAGATAAGATCTAGATGTTGTAGCATCCCTTTCCAAATCTATGATGAATTTATTATTTATATGGCCTTTTGAAAATTCGAGCTTGGGATAGATCTATATTTAACTTTCAGAGTACTACCAATCAAGAAGGAGGATGGGGAAATATTAAATTTAGCCTAAAGTATATTTTTAGTCTTTTAAGTTTATATGAGATATATTTTTAGTCCATTAATTTTATAAAATATACTTTTAGTCCTAAAATGCTAACACCATTAATGTTACTAACAGAATATGCTAACACAATAAACTCAAGTGATGATTGTATAATTAAATGCTATTAATCTTAAATTCAAAATATGTGTAAATTGAAAAATATCTAAAAACCTAATGGGGTTATCAATATCAAAACCTCGATTAAAATTTTAGTTTAATAATCTAAATATATTAATTTAATAATCTAAATAGCAAAATCTCAATTTCATTTGCAGTGATTTGTTGATTTATTTTAATTTAATAATCTACATATATTATATTAAAAAATTAAAACTTAAATATGTTTTATCGACTGCATAGTCATCACTTGTGTTTGTTGATTAATGTTTTACCTTAGCAACATTAACGGTGTTGGAAATATAGAATAAATAGTACATTTTATAAAGTTAAAGGACCAAAAGTATATATACCTCATGTAAAATTTGAATTGAAGGACTAAAAGCATACCGTAGCCTTAAATTTATAATGATTCAAAGGAATTTTAAAATTCTGCTAGTCTGAATTTTTGTTATTAAGGATAGTTCACATCAAGTACATATGATTTGATCGGAAAATTAGACATAATGACATAAGCAAATGAATGAAAGTCTTATTCTTATTCTTATATTAGCATGGCTTAATTACTCCAAGAGGCTGTAAACCTCATTAGGCAACCTTGGTTTTGCAATGACCTCAAGTGGGTGAGCCATGAAGGGATCAGTCTCACACTGAAGTAGCTCAACTGGTTTGTTAGGTGGAGTAGACCAAGTGAATCCATGGATCAGCCTAGCAAGCAACATCACTGAGAGAGTGGTTCCAAGCACCACTCCTGGACAACCACGCTTTCCTGCAGTGGATGTTATGAACCTCAGATCTGCTTCTGTTAGGAACACGTCGGAGCTGTCGTCCATGAGGTGTCGTTCTGGTTTGAACTTGAGAGGCTCCTCCCAAACCTTAGGGTTCCGCCCTAGCTCCTCCCTGCTCAGTATCACATGGCTGCCCTTTGGGATGAAGTAGTTGGAAACCACCGTGTCACGCATTGCCACATGGGGGACGTTAAATGGAGCAATGGGATGAAGGCGAAAGGCTTCTCTTAAGCATGCTTTGATGTAATTGAGTTTTGGTATATCTGATTCTTCAACAAGCCTGTTCTTTCCTACTACTTCGTCCAATTCTTCAGTGGCTTTTTTAAGAAGTTCTGGCTGCTTCATCATTTCTGCGATTGCCCATTCAGCGGCGTTCGATGGATTGTCCACTGTTGCCAACATAAGTTCCTGCAAAATAAACCAAGTTCGGTTAATTCTGGTTATTTCTTTGAATAATCTTATCAATTAATAAATATTTTTAAAAAGCATTAAACAAATTGAAGGATATATCAAGCAGACAAGAGTATTAACTGTAATTTGAGATTTGATTTCATGCATGGTCAACAGGGGTTTGTTATTGGAATCCTTGAGAGAAATCATAACATTAAGCAAGTCCTCAGTTTCAGCCTTAGTGCCTTCATTCCATTGTTTGATTCTTCGTTCGATGATGGGATCATGATACTTGTTCACTATACTCATAGCATTCTTCACCATTCTCTTGTGCCCATCCACGTCGAGTTCTCTCAAGCATGGCATATAGTCAGAAACACTGAAGGCAAATAAATATTTGAGAATTGTGAAGACCGCACCCACATGCTCTATTTCCTCAGTGCCTGGTGCTCCATCCTCTCTACCCTCTCCGAAATACCTGTTTGAGAAATATAAAACATAAATTATATACATCAAGCATCAAGGCATGTTTTATTCCTGTTTTTCAATACTATCATTTTATTTTCAAGAATTAAAAAGAAAAGTTATTTGGATAGGCTTTTGGATGAGTGCATCCTATATTATGGGAGTTATAAATAAGCATAGTAAAAAGTATTTGCATAGTTTTATAAGGAAAAATTAAAGTAGTTGCACTAAGGCATGAAATGTCTCAATTAATTTTTTTCTCCATTTAATGTATTCACAATTAAGTTTTAATGATTGAGATTTATTTTATTTATTATTATAGATTTTTATTATATGTAATATTATAATAATATTTTGATATAGTATTAAATCTCAACCATTTAAAACTTGATCAAATGATAAATATATTAAATGGAGAGAAAGATGAGGGAGATATCAATTGAGATATTCCTTTCTGTTGCGTCACATTATGTGAATATCGTTTTAAAGATAAGTTAAAACTTAAAGGGGCAATTACAATGAAATCCCATACAAGAGAAAAAATGAAAAAATGGTCCCTGAAGTTATCATTGTAAGCTCCTCGACTTATTAATAAATGCTCCTCGACTTGTCATTAACAACTTCATAGACCATTTTTTCATTTTTTCTGTTGTGTGGGACTTCATTGTAATTGTCCCAAACTTAAAACCCAAATAAAGTCTGTAGCTATCTTAAAAAGAGATATTTACTTTTTACTATGTGGGACTTTATGACATACATACATATATGTGTCTGTGTGTATATATATGGCTTTATAACTATTAGGCGTTACCTTTTATTGAAGATCATTTTCCTGATCACATTCCCGCTGTAATGCTGAGCAGCAATCCTGACATTCACAAGACCTCCTTCATTGTTATTCTGACTACTCATATACACGTAGCGCACGAGGTTGTCGGCTTCCTCCATTCTTTTGTTATGAAGCCACCGGTGCTTCGCCGGAGAAAGCAAGTCCTTGATCACGATCTTCTTCATCTTCTTCCATTGCTCTCCATATAGCGAGAGGATCGTTGTTTTATAGCCACGTGAGATTAGACCAGACGTCATGCTGGTAGGCCTTGATGCAAAAATATCATCATGTTTCTTCAAGAACTCGCAGGCTAAAGTAGGGTTAGTCACCGGAATCACATGAACATTTCCCAGCTTGATACATGCAATTTCAATGTTCATGTTCTTCATGAGCTGGTGAATCCATTTGGGCGCAGACTTGCTTGAAAGCATTTCAGGTAAATTACCAATAATAGGCCATGGTTTGGGACCTGGAGGGAGTCTGTGTTTGCGGAATAGTGCAGGGGAAGAGTGAGGGTATTTTAGGCCTTTGATGAGTCTGAAGAGAGCAATTATGAAGATAATGAAAGATGACCAGAGGGGTAAAATGAAGGAGAAGAGAGCTCTTGATGACTCCATGTGCCTTGAAAATTAAACACTTGCAAGACTTGGTAATTAACGGTATTGGGTTGATATGCTTTGGTCTCCCTTTGGCCGCTATTTATAATTGCTTGGTTCCGTTCTGCTATATATGGTGGGGCCGAGGCATTCACAATTGAGGCGCCTCCCATGCATATAATATTCACTCAGAAACTTTTAATCTGTCACATTTTAATTGTATGGTCACTGTTCAAAAAGGTGATGATAAATTTATTTATATACCGTCACTATGTAGAATTCATGCATCTATATGTCTAGAAGAATAATGCAATACAAATAAAAAGGATAGGAAAATAACTTAAACCATAACAACTAGCTAATATTCCATTGTTCAAATTAATTTTCATGCTTAATTATTGAAAGCATCTTCACTGTTCTTTGTAGAATAATTGAGTTCGAGTCCAAGCATTGACAATTTGACATGATTGTGTGGTAAGAAAGAACTCATGCATGTGCTTGGCTAAGCTCCTGTTTATTTATTTTATTGAGCCCCTTGCATGGTAAGAATTTTGAAGTGGAATTGGATAAATAAAATTGATGACCGACGTGATAATAATATTTTGATTTCCTCTCATCTTTTTGTAATTTCAGGGTATATGTATACTTTATTGCATCAATTCTATTATGTATATATGTGAGTACAAATGTTTTTTGTTTAATGGTTTTCTGAAAAAAATATGATAATATATATTTTATATTTTCTTTTTCAGTTGTATCAAATTATATGCTTTTATATCTTTATTAATGAACAAGATGGGATAATAATAGTTTATAAGACATCAATCAAGTTGCCTGCCAATGCTTAAAGACTTGATAATATTTTTCACGTTTTACATATATACTTCTTGGGAGGACGCAACTCATACCGCCAGACCCGGTTTCCCTGCTGACAACATGGTAAGCACTATAGTACTTATCATTATGGTGAGATTTATATCGTCCGAATGCAATTTCAATAATCTAGATTTAAGGTTTTTAATTGAATATTTTAAAATAAAAAACATTTTTCTGAAAAAATAATTGTTAATATATTATGTATCTTTATTTTTGATATTGTACTTATTAAAATAATTTTTTTAAACATAAAATCTTGTTGATTCATATTTCATTATGATGCTTATCCCTCCGTGACTACTTTAAAAACTGAGTAAAACTTCTACGGTATTTTGTTTGTACGAATGACCCAAAAGTCGGGTGAAGTTAGAGACTGGGGAGAGCGGTGGCGCCAGCGGTATGCGGAAATGAGATTTTATGGGATCTTCACAAAATGCAATATTGACCACTACTTTTTATGGTTAGTCGGATTAGTTTTTAGAGAATAATTTTTATGATTTATGAGGTAAATATGTGAGATGAGTTTTATCTTAATTTTTAAAAAAATGGCTTTTTTTTTTATAGTAAATGATATTCTACAAACACATCAGAAGTTATCCTCCTGAGTCAACATGCAATCTCATCTTGTTTACATCATTAACTAAAAAGTTGGTAATAGCATCAGGGGGTGAATATGTGATATGAAGATCAATCGTCATCTTCCAAGCTTCTTTTGCCATAGAGTCTGCAACTGTGTTAACATCCCGAGTGCAATGTGAAATTTCCACTTCCCAATCTCTATCCAGCAGCATTTGAATCTCCACAATAAGCTGAAAATCAGGGTGTTCCCGAGATACATTACCCTGAATTAGATCAATTACTTCACTACAATCAGACTCAATCATAATTTGTCTATATCCTCTATCCCATGCAAATTGAAGTCCCCACAAAACACCCCAAGCTTCCGCAGATACTATCGTTCCTTGCACAATTTGGTACATAAACCCCATCAAAAACTCACCATTGTGATCTCTTAACACACCTCCATATGTGCAAGTCCCTAAGTTGTCATTCCTAGATCCATCAGTATTAATCTTCACCCACCCAAGCGGTGGTGGCATCCACCGGGGTTGATTCCTTTCTGCACTCTTATTTCGAAGCAAGCTTGTATTACCCCATGTTAAGCAGACAGGAGCACGAGCTAATATGGCCTGTCTACTCCAAGTATTATTATTAAAACATCTGTCATTATAAGCCAACCAGATATACCGGCATAGTATCGTAAACCAAAGACGAAACTTGAATCCCTGTATTACGTCTTTTCTCCCCGTACACCATCTAAGCCAGTCATTTTTTTTAAACATTCCAAAAAATTGATCACGCCAATCTGGTGGTAAGAATCCTTTCCATAATTCAGAAGTGAATGGACAATCCCGCAAAATGTGGAGTATTGACTCTCGTGAGTTATGGCATATATCACAATTACCCGTCGGATGACTACCACGATGGTAACGCATCATGTTTGCCATTAGTCGACCATGAAAGCACAGCCACAAGAAAATACGGTACCTTTGAGGGACTTTTAATTTCCAAACACATCTCCTCCAGTTATTACTATGAGGTTGTGGTGTACCCACCAAGTATTTGTAAGTAGATCTGATGGTGAAAATTCCATCTGAAGACCATCTCCATACCAGAAAATCCTCCCCATTCAGCTGATTGATATTAACGCGTGCAATAGCTGTACATACTTGGCTTGGAACTAGGTGATTAAACTTGCTCATATCCCATTGTCCGGATGAAGTGATACAATCAGCTACTCTCCATTCAATAACATCTCTAGGCATTTCTCTGATTACCAAACTCTGAAGCTTGTCAAAATGTGGTACCCATATGTCATTCCATTTAAAAAAAGGGCTTTTAAAACCGCGATTTGAGACTTACCCAAACACACACTTAGTGTATCAAAAACTTATAAGTAGATTTATCGATACACTATTTGTTGAGGTGATAAGGGATCTCATCCCCATAAAAGAAAATACAAGTTCAAATTTTGAAAAACACATTTATTAAAAAATGTGAAAACCATTTATCCTCTAAGTTTCGAGGGAAAAATCCTTGATCTAATAATTCTTCTTTTCCTCTTTCTTTTAAATGTTGTTGAGGGCACATCTATAAGGATAAATTAAAAAAAATATTAATAAATATAAAAAATATATATTATATTTAAAAACAAATTCAATTCTACAATTAAATCCTATAATAATAATAGGTTAAGCAACAACTGTGAAGCAAATCGCTATGCAACCTGTTGGTGGCTTTCCAGTTTCCAAAAGCCGCTGCTAAATCTGTGCGTCACCAAATCATAAACCTTGAATATATATATTTTTCCACAGGAAATACCTTTCATTCCAAAAACTACTGCGCTGCACTATTTTGGATCAATAACACAGCATTATGCATCCTGGTTCATCATCTTCTTTGAGTGTCTACTGTGTGGAAAAATGTTTCTACAAACCTCTTTCAAATCCTTCATTAAATCTTAATATTAACTGGTAGAAATCTTGACCATACTTTTTGATTTTTCTATTGTTAGTGTTTGGGTTGTACCTAAAACTATATTCTATAATTTCCTTAAGCCTAGTTTAAGTAAGGTTATTAAACCGGGACCGGTCAGTGAACCGGTTGGGATATTGGGTCAAGGGTTAGTGGGTTAGACCGGAACTAACCCGGGACCAAACTAGTGAGAGAATAAAAATTTTAAGCTTATTAATATGAAATTATAAAAAAATTTAAAAAAAAAAGATTTTAAAAGAAAACTAAACCGGACCGATTTTCTCACCGGGTCATCGGTTCCGGCCGGTCCGGATTTAATAGCAGTTTAACCATTTGCCCTATACGTAACTCGTAAACTATTACTAATATTACTTGCTGTGGTATCATTTCTGCAGGTCAAATCACTTAGAGCCAAGGAAGATTTGAGGAGGGACACGAAGTAACATTGGGAAAACGTATCGGGTGGGCCCTGTGTGACAAGCTCAGACTTAAACTGGTCGGCTCATTTAGACCTAAGTCTAAAAAAGCACCAAAATCAACAGCCAGGCCCGTTTAGGTAAAGTCCACGGGCTTTAGACCCATTTATCTTTTTTTTTTTGTCATGACATTTTTTGCTTTTTATTCTCCTAAAGACTAAAATACCTAATTTAAAATATATATCATCAAAACTAATTTAAAACATAAATATTATCCAAGTTTAACAAACCACAAACACTAAGACTTAAGTCTAAACCATAATTAATGTTCACAACCAATCAAACAAATGTACAAGTTTCAAATGTCAGTAATAATATAACACTTGATTTAAATTTTGGCGTACACATAAAAAAAAGAAAAAAGAAAATTAAAGAAAAGAAGCCTCAAATGAGATCTGAGTCAGTGTGAGAGCGTTTCTTATCTTAGGGTTAGGTTAAGTTAACTCTGCCTCTTGATTAGTGCTTGCTGTCCATTGCCCTGTGCCCAGTTAAAAAAAAAAGTTAAATGGGCCTACGAGACCGGCCCTTTTAGACCCGCCTCCTTCTAGAGGCTCTAAATTATAAACCCGGCCCTTGACGGGTTCGGCCCGATTTTCCGGCTCTAACACAAAGGGAAGGGAAGGATAGATTTTGAGGGATAAGAGAAGATGACATGAGGGAAGATAAGTTATTTGGTAGGAAGAAAATAAAAATATGGTAGTTGGAAAAGAATTAAAAAATAAGTAATTAATTCAAATTGAAAAAAAAAATGTATTTTTTTCATAAATCAAAGAGGAACGCCTCGGCTTTGAACGCAGGGTGAAAAATATTAAAATAATATATAATAATATATTGTTAGACATTAAAAAATTAAATTTAAATAAATAAATATAAATATTCAAAATAGATATAAAAATCACGGTAGATTTAGATATTTGATAGATCACATATAGTTAAGGGGTAACGGATGATATCGAGAGTTAGAGAAATATTAGAAATATATATTTATTTAAATTGTTTTAGATATTTTCTATTTTATTTAAATCATTAAAGTTCAAATTTTTTGAGCTTTTTTTTTTTTTTTTTGCTAATTTGATCCCAACTTTAAAATTATAATTTTTCTTGAATGGATCTTATTTCATTAGAAACTTGATTCAAAGAGCTTTATAATAATAGATTATTTACTGAATTTGGATTTAAATTAAAAACTTTATATTTAAATTTTAATCTAATAAGGAAAAGAATAACAAAATTAAATTCAAATATGATTTTGCTTGCATCAAATCTGAATTTATGGGTCAAATTCGAATTTGAAGACGTTAAATTTGAATGTGATGACGAAGCATTTATTTCGTGACATAAAACAATCCCCTGCTTTTCAGTGGTAAACAAGGGAAGTAGGAGATCATTTTTTGTTGCCCTCCATGATTTTTCGTCGTCCATATAAACAACGACAACCTCTTTACTACATATCGATTAAGATGAAAGTGAATAGTGCACTGCACCTCCTTCTTCTCGAACACTCACCAAATCACTAAAGAACAAGAAGGAATAAGGAAACTTGATGCTAGTTCAGTGAAGAAAAAATCAATTGCGTGGTGACTGCCTTTTCTCTTGAACTCAATGAACCTATGACTGCTCCAACTAGTCGCGTTCTTCAGATCCCTCCTCTCTCTGTTCTCTTCGATGATGAAATTCACCGGAGAAGAAAATAGCTTCCTTTGGTTCAACTCCAATCGCCCCCTTCAATTTCTTGTGCTCGAATGATGAAAAATAAGAACTGTTATATTCGGCAACGTACTGGCAAATTTGTCCAAAACTTTCATTATTCACCGAGGGAAATTGAGATCCCACCAAATTTGGGGGATCACATCTTCCCACCTTTAAAGGAAGATTGGTAGGCACAGAAAGTCAAGTTCTCGAAAAGATTGACTGAAGATTTGACGCTAAACAAAGGGATTTGCTCATCTTTCCTTGTCTTCCCATATCTTCTGCACATCCACCTAACTCTTCCAACTAAGCACTATTGTAAGTCCGTGACTAAATACCTCCAAAACAAAGTAATAAAATTTCTATAGTATTTTGTTTGAAAAAAAAACTCGATGACCCTATGCCCGGCCATTAAAATTAAATTCACCATAAGATAATTGAATGATTAAACCTCGTGATTCATTTTTACGTCTCAGGGTGATTCAGTGTCTGTTTGGCATTGTGATTAGAAAGCCCAATCACACGATTGTGAAAGCTACAAGGAACCGCCCAGGATTTTGCTCATCGGGTTCAATCCTTAGAGTCTCCTTCTTGACATTAACAACGTTCCTTATAGTAACCGCCTTCTGATGCTCTACATATGGTGCAGGCGGAGGCATATCAGGCCCACAATGGTAACTAGCACTCGTCAATGAGGGGTCCGTTTGTGGATGAGGCCTCGCACAATGGTGGTGATCGAGAGGAACCGACAAAGGTGCCGGCATAGCGTGATAGGGAGCGAAATGGTGACCTGGGTACTGGAAATGTGGGGAAGGATTCGAGTTTGGGGATTGTCATGCCTAAGGTGTCGATACTGGATGAACAGACCGATTCGGCGCGATTTCTGGTTGCAGCCTAACCGCCGGCGGTGGCGGATGACTCCGTCTGCTATTGCTTCTTTGACGGCCGTTAGCGCTGCTACTTCCTATGTTACCTATGGAATGAGAGGCTTCTTTCAAGTTGTGAGGTATGAAGAAAAATATCCAGAAGCTCACTTTCTCAATCAAAATGAAGCAGTGTTTCAATCTTATTTTACTCTAGGGGCCGAAAAATCCAGATGTTCCGGAATCGATCGGGATGCTCTGAAGGTATAAACACGCAAAATTTGTCCCTTTTTAGCGATTTGCACCACGAAAGAATTCAAACTTGGAAGGATTCACGAGAAGATGAACTGAGCAGAGGCCAACTGAAGAAGAATGAAGATTTGGCGCATATGAAGATTCGGGGCTTGTGATCATGAGTTAATTCTATTTGATCATAAGTTAATTCCATTTGCTCAACATTTCAAATAAAAGCGGTCAAAGTAACGGACAGTGACGGTGGTGGCATTTATGGTCCATTTTGTTATATACATAGGCATTTCTGAACAAAAAATTTTTACATGGTGCCTATTGCTCTTTTTACAAATGATCATAAGCATTTTTGCTCCTTTGCCCTAATCTTTTTGTAATTGTATAATTTGCCATAGTTTTTTACTAAATAAATAACGTGAGGGATCGCTATCTGCGCACAGATGTGTGCGCACTTTGCTACATCAATTTCATTATATATATGTATAAATGTTTTTCACGTTTTACGTATCTTTTGGAAGGATAATTATGCATTACGTATACAGAGACCCAAATGCCAATCGAGTTAATTTAGTGGTGTAAGGCCTCATTAAATTCCTTTGAGTTTCGATTTTGAATATCAAAAAAGACACTAATATTAGAAAGGGTAACAATAAATACTGAAGTGGATACTTGATAATAATATGAAAAAGAGACCGAGCTTGATTCACTCATAAATAAAGTTTCGATTTCATCGAGTGTGTGTGTGTCTGATTCCTAGAAATTTACATTTATGAGATCATATAATAGGTTGGATGAGATGGAAAATCATATAGTTTTATTTTATATATTCAATAATGAACTACTTTTAGTGTTTTATAACAATTTTAACCTATTTTAATTTTGAATTATACTCCCTCAAATCCCTTTTTATAAAAAAAAAATTGACAGATTCTTTTAATCTTATCTTATCTATAAGAACAAAAACTCTGTGTCTAATATAATTACAATACACTGTTAATTTTTTTTCATGTAAAAAGAGTTACTAAAGTTCACGGACCAAGAATATTCTTTTACATGTCTAATATATATATTTATGGATTATGATTAATATTTTAGTTCTAATAAATTAGGTATCTATATTAAACTAACTGGTACAGATCCCGTGCAATGCACGAGATGTAAAAAAGATTTTTTATATTATAAATTATATAACATCAAGCTGTAATTAAATATTGAGCTCAATCGCTATTTTTTATAACCCAAATGTTTCAAAACAACCAACTTATAAAAGAATATCAATAAATTAAGTTAAAGGGTTAATATAACTTTTGGTTCTTGAAGTTTGATTTAATTTTGGTTTTGGTCCCTCAAGTTTGAAATCGGTGATTTAGGTCCCTAAAGTTTCACCCAATTTTGGTTTTAGTCCCTCAAGCTTGAAATCGGTGGTTTTGGTCCTTGAAGTTTCACCCGATATTGGTTTTAGTCCCTTAAGTTTGAAAAGGATTTGACGACCCGTTTTTAAAACTCGACCCAACCCGAAAAAAAACCAAGTCCTTTTTAAACTTGAGGGACCAAAACCAAAATCGGGTGAAACTTGAGGGACCAAAACCACCGATTTCAAACTTGAGGGACCAAAACCAAAATTGGGTGAAATTTCAGGGACAAAAACCACCGATTTCAAATTTGTGAGACCAAAACCAAAATTAAATCAAATTTCAGAGACAAAAATTATATTAACCCTAAGATAAATATTGAGCTCAATTGTTACTTTCCATAACTCATAATGGTAGCATCCTTTTACATTGCCGACAAATTTTGAAAATACAATATATTGTCACCAATTATATTACATATTTTATTTTAAAAAAATAAAACTAAGTAATAAGTAATTAATAAGATTTTCTACGGTACAATTTTTAAAACTGGACGACTCTCTGCTCGTACGTGTCATTGACTTTGTGGCCAACAGCACAGGCACCGACGAGTCACTAGTCCATATCCGCTGGTTCCTTCTTGTTCCCAAGAAAAAAAAACTAATTTCATGGCTCCAGTTTCATGCGGCCAGAGGACCATAAGTTGAGTTAGTGGTCATTACGACGCCACAGTTGCATAAGAAAAGGGTGTGGAGGTGGTAAAAATGCACGGAACAGGGGCAGGTTCTCGTATCAAGGACGAGGGCGTGTATGCCATTCATTTCCTGCTTCCTTCCACGCAAAGCACGTTTTAATATTTTCGTATTAAACACTTTCCACTGATTTCTCACCCAACTTCCTTTTTATTTAATATCTCAATCAATAGATCATAATTTAATGAAAGAGATTTAATACAATACAATAAAATTATAATTATAGATTTTTATTATATTTAATATTATAATACTATTTAATATATAACATTAAATTTTACTTATTAAAACATGATTCAATGATTGATGCATTACATAGACAAGAAGTGGAGAGAAGATTTAGTGGAGACATCCCTCTCCCACACTTAAACACCACCCCCAGTCCCTTGCACACGAACTGGATTTTACCCTCATTTAATTACTCGTATTACCCATGCCATTATATTTAATTCCACACATTTGCGTTCTTTCATATAAATGAGGATATTTTTGGTAAAAAATAATTTATATTTCTTACATTTTTATTTTTTTAACTAATTTTAATCAATATTTTGAATTACGCAATTCAGTTAATTATTTCGTATAAAAAACGGATGGAGTATACAATAGTAAAAATAACTAAAAATTAGGGTTCAAAATAAGAAAGATGAGTCTAAAAAAATATTCATGATGACTATTGAAAAGATTGAAAAACTTATTATTAAAAATATGAAAAATGAGTGTTGAAAATATTTAAAAAAGTGAAAAAAAAAATGAACTAAAAAAAAAAACCGGTGAGCCCCAGGGCCCGACATGTTGATCAACCTTCTTATGCCCTGGTTGGCTCATCAATCACCACATCCCTCTTTAGCTCTTTTCTCATATAAATCAAAGCCACCCTTCATTATGCCACCTCATCAGCCAACTTGTTTTTTTAAAAATCAAAGATATACTTTTATTATCCCCCAAAGACATCACATCATATAAAGTAGTTCCCAAACACATCAAAAGAAATGAAAGGAAATACATAATGAGTCAAAAGATAATTAAAGCTGACAATTATGAAAATTATCCCACACCCGAACTGTGGTTGAGTAGAGAAGCATCCAAAGATGTCTTAAGAACCTCCTGTACATCATACGTTGGAACAAGCAAAAAGAGTGGTGGTTGCAACACCCATCCAACCGGGCCCACTCCTTTAAAAGCAACTGCTGCAAGATGATCTGCAGCATTTCCACTCTGCGAAGAGAAACTTACACTGGTGGAAAAATGACTTTTTAGACCGGTTTTGGATTTAGTCTTGATACAGTCAGTCTAAAAGGGAGAGTAGTATGGGCTGCTCTCTCGTGGGGGCACGTGCCACCTCTGCCTTACGGGACAACAGACTCTCGTTGGTATTGGTGCTCATGGGTTAAAGGTTAAGTTCCTCGCCTTGGCTACCAGCTTAAGCTTCTAGCTCAGTGGTAGAGCACTTGGTCCTGGCGCTTATGGTATCAGAGCCAGAGGTCCTGCGTTCGATCCCAAGGGTGGGTGAAAAATAAAGGGACGGGAGAGTAGTATGGGCTGCTCTCTCGTGGGAAAAATCTGCAAATATTATTATCACTTAGCCAATACCTTAAACATTGAAGCCTAATATCATATGAACATTCGAACAATAGGCGTATGGACTTATCTGCCCTATCCGTTAGGACTTACTGCCATAGCTTTATATAAAAAGTTGAGACATCAAGACCAGTTTTTATCAAGGGGATGACAGCCACTTGAACACACCCAATGTGTATAAATTTAAATTTCTTTTGGTGTTTGTGGATTGAACTTTCTGATAGAATACACATATCAGTTGCTTCTTCTTTTAAAGGAATAGTTTCTTCAACTGTTCTAGTTATATAATCAGAAGTTTTGAAAAACTTTTTATCCTCAGGTTTGTACAAACCTGAGGATTAGCTGGTATCGTTTTGGAGGAAGTTCAGATTCAAATTTCTCTTCATTTTTCAAAATCCAAGAAACATTGACTCCCTCAAATGGTTCGAAAGGATAATCCTTTATATTCAAATTGTGATTGGGAAATGACTAAAATTGCCCCTGTCATACCAAAACTTGCGAATAATTCTTATAATATTATTCAAAAATTATAAAGGATTATCTTACCAAGTTCCACCAGTACACAGCCAATTTTCAAACCTTACATTATCACTACAAATATTGCAACTAGTGTGAGAAAAGGAAATTTTCAAGCAAGAATTGAAGAAGAATTAAAAAAGATAACCGTGAAAGATACACCTTCTCCTAAATCTAAAGCTACGGTTTCAAAACTAACAATAAATGTTGTAAAAGGAAATCAAACAAGTGAAAGTGAAGATTGTCAAAAAATTCATGAAATAAAACAAGAAAATTAGAAAATTCCAACAAAATTGTATTATCCGAGAGCCACTCCTCCGGATATAGAAGAAAGGGATTCTGCTCTTTAGCAATTTAATGCAAATAACATCTATGTTTGGAACATAGATGGACAATCTGAAACAAATATTTTAGAAATATACCAGCAAATGACTATGGTCAGTAATGCTTATGCAATATATAATAATTGTCAAGAGGAAGACGTTATTCATATATTGATCTCTGGCTTTACTGGGCAACTCAGAGGTTGATGGGATTTCCATCTCACAAATGAACAAAAAAATCAAATTTTGCAAGCCATAAAAACCACTCAAGATGGTATAGTTCTCAGAGATAGTATTGGTGAATCAATGTCTGATGCTGTTAACTGCCTTATAGTTAACATTATAGCTCACTTTGTTGGTGATCCAGCACTATAGAGGGACAAATTGGCAGATCTTCTATCAAATTTGAAATGTAAAACTCTATCCAATTTCAGATGGTATAGAGATAACTTACTTCTGAGAGTTATAGCCAGAGAGGATGGAAATCATCCTATTTGGAAAGAAAAATTCCTTGCTGGTCTTCCTAGGTCTTTAGGAGATAAGATCAGAGAAAAAATCAGAAACCAAACTGATGATGGTCAAATCCATTACGAAAATTTAACATATGGACAGTTAATTGCAATTGTTCAAAAAACTGCTTTAAAAATTTGTCAAGATAAGATCCAACATCAACTTGCCAAAGAAAAAGCATCAAATAGAAAGGTTCTAGGAACCTTCTGTGAACAATTTGGTCTTCCTGCCTATAAGAGTTCTAAAAAACTTAAGCACAGACATGAAGACAAAGAACACAAGGCTAAAAGATATTATAAAAAATATTGAAAACCTTGGAAGAAACAAAAAACAAACAGACCTAGAAATTTGAAAAATGAATTCAAATCAAAACCTCCGATGGATCTTTCCAAAGGAAAAATTGTTTGTTTTCGATGTGGCAAAGAAGGTCACATGGCAAGATATTATAGGCTTAATAAAAGAAGTAATGCCCTACAACTTGAAGAATCAACTCGTGAACAATTAAACAATCTTTTGATTGAAGAAACCTCTTCTGAAGAAGAAAATGAGGTATCATCTTCTGAAGAAGTTAATGAACTTCAACTTGATGATATTTCATCTTCATCTGAAGAAGATGATTTTCAAATAAATTGTCTTGACAAGTTTGCTGAGAGTTCAGGAAGCCCTGTACTTGATGACCCAATCAAGGAATCGGTCTTAACTGGATCCAGAATAGACAGTTTACAAATAAATGTTATTGAAGAAGATTTGGTTTTTGAAATCATTAACTCTCTTCCAACTAATGAAGAAAAGGTTAAGTTTTTCAATAAACTAAGGGAAAGCACTGCTTCTTCCTCTTCTTCAAAACCAAACCAAAAATATTTGTAAAAGAATTTGCAAACAAGATATGATTTTTCTAAAATAATCAAAAGATTTCAGTCCAATCCAAAACCTGTTTCAATTTCTGACCTTTAGAATGAGATAAACAATTTAAAAGAAGAGATAAGAAACCTGAAGAATACTCAGGAATTCCATTCTCTTATTTTAAATCAAATTCAGGATGAAAGTCTTGATAAAGAAAAGAAAGTCGAAGAAGTTAAAATTTCATCACAAGATGATGAAAAACCTTATGAGAATTTCTTGAACATTATATCAATAATTTCAATCCAACAATGGCATGTGCCAGTAAAAACTATTGTTGCTAATGCTTTTGTATTAGAAACAATAGCATTATTTGACACTGGTGCAGCTTTAAGTTGTATCAGAGAAGGTCTAATACCTACAAAGTTTTTTGAAAAAACCACAGAAAATCTTTGTGGACCAAATAAGTCACCATTAGATGTCAGTTACAAACTCTCAAATGCAGTAATTGAGAATAATGGTGTTCAAGTCAAAGAACTTTTTATCTTAGCAAAAGTTTTAGGTTAGGATGTAATCATCGGATCTCCCTTCATTGAAAGATTAAAACCTTTCTTAACAACTAATGAGGGGATTGAAACTAATGCTTTGGGAAAAAGTATTTTCTTTGAATTTGTTAGTCCGCCTTATACAAAATTTATCAAGCAGATTGAGTATAAGGAAAATTAAATTAATTTTCTAAAAGAAGAAGTTTCTTACAAAACAATTGAAAATCAATTGAAGAAACCTTTTCTAAAACAAAAAATTCAAAATGTTTTGAAAAATATTCAAGACACAATTTGTTCTGATTTTCCAAATGCTTTTTGGGAAAGAAAGAAACAGATAATTGATTTACCTTATGAAAAGGATTTCAATGAAAGAGCAATTCCAATAAAAGCTCGTCCAATCCAAATGAACCAAGAACTCTTGGAACATTGCAAAAATGAAATAACGGATTTACTTGCTAAGGGTCTAATCCGTAAAAGCCAAAGTCCTTGGTCTTGTGCAACTTTCTATGTCAATAAGAATGCTGAACTTGAACGAGGAACTCCGAGACTTGTAATTAATTACAAGCCTCTAAACCAAGCTCTCCAATGGATTAGGTATCCGACACCTAACAAAAAAGATCTTTTGAATCACCTACACCAGGCCAAAATATTTTCCAAATTTGACATGAAATCTAGCTTTTGGCAAATCCAAATCTCAGAAAAGGATAGGTATAAGACTGCATTCACAGTCCCATTTGGACAATATGAATGGAATGTTATGCCTTTCGGGTTGAAAAATGCACCCTTAGAATTTCAAAAGGTTATGAATGAAATTTTCAATCCTTTTACAAAATTTATTAAATCCTAACCTAAACAATATCATTAAACATCTTCATGAATGTCTTTCAAAAACTCCTACTCCTTGGACTGATGATCATACTAATGTGATTATCAAAATCAAAACCTTGGTCAAAAATTCTCCATGCTTGTATCTCCCAAATCCACAAGCATTCAAAATTGTTGAAACGGATGCCTTTGACATAGGTTATGGTGGCATTCTCAAACAAAAAATTGATGGTAAAGAGCACTGCATTGCATTTACTTCAAAACATTGAAATAGGGCTCAACAAAACTATTCCACAATTAAAAAAGAGATTTTAGCAATTGTTTTGTGCATAAGCAAGTTTCAAAGTGATTTGCTAAACCAAAAATTTCTTATCAGAGTTGATTGCAAAGCTGCAAAAGATGTTTTGCAAAAAGATGTTAAGAATCTTGCATCAAAACAAATTTTTGCCCGTTGGCAAGCAATATTAAGTGTCTTTGATTTTGAAATTGAATTTATCAAAGGTGCTTCAAATTCCCTACCAGACTTTCTAACTAGAGAGTTCTTACAAGCGAAATAAGGTGACCCAAATGAGTGACAAAGAAAAGAAAAAGAAGCAAAGGGCCAAAGCCCAAATAAAAGAAGATCCAAAAAGGGTCGCAAAAGAAGAAGCAGCCCAACTTAAGGCTGCAATCAAAATGTCAAAAGGGTCATTGAATCCAGAGTTACCGAAAGGGATCAACCCCAATCCTTAACCCCCATTTACTTTGAATCCAGAGTCCCTTGCTTTGGCAATCCAAAAAACCTCCCAAACTATTTCAAAGGCTGGTTCAACCTCAAAAGAATTAGCCATTTATTCCCAACCAACACAAACCACTTTTGTGTTAAAACCAGAAAAGGTCTTAAACCTTTTCCACACAGAACCAGGTTTCTGTGACAAAGTCCCTGCTGCTTTGGTAGCCAAAATTTATCCGAAAGGATTTCATTTTACTCCAAAATCTCTGGAGAAAACACAAAAATTTTATGAATTTATTCTTATAGATACTCAATCTACAGAAATAAGACATTTTCCAGATAAACAAAATCCTGATGATAAAAACATTCATGGTTATTCTACTTTCATAATAAGAAAGTTTTATCACCAAAAGATTGGGGTCAAGACCTCAACAAAAGAAAAAGATTTTCAATAGAAAACATGAATCCAATTGGTTTCACATATTGGGACTACTTGGATGCATGGTGGTGTACCTTCTGGTACCAAAATCCAAATTTTAGTCATACTTGGCTTTTCATGTTCTCGTATGACTTAGAAATAAAATACCAATTTCTATTATGGTTCAATCAATGGTGGGATTACTTTGGTCCTATCCAAGAAATTTTACCAACCATAGCAAAAATTGGGTTAGACTATTTTAAGAGTCGGATCAATCTTAGTGAAGATCCTTTCCCAGCAGATCTTCATTATTTTTCAAAATTTGGTTTAGCCTGGGTATTCAAATGGAACTATAAATATGGCCCTTCAAGGTTCCAGAAATTATTTCCAATGTTACAAAGGACCTCTTCTGTGAAATGGTGGGTGAAGTTTCCTCACATAAAAAATGTATCAGAAACAAAGCTCAAGAGGTGGTTCAGACAAAACCTAAAATTCCTAATGGCAGGAGACCATGAATCAAGTGTGTTCCTTAACCAAAAGGCTCAAATCACAGCATGCTTGGCCTCGGCAACTTACAAACAGGCCTTAGCCAAACAGCTACATGAAATCCTTGGGCTTCTCCAAACCCAAGAGCCAAAATCCAGTCCATTGGTCCAATCCTTAGAAGAATCAGACATTGAAGATCCGGCCTAATACTTTGGACACGAATCAGATGATGAGATCATTAGCCTCGGCGAAGATTGATTCTGAAACAAACTGTCGGCACAAGAGTCCAAGACTTGCTGACTCAAAAGATTCTCTGCTTTTGTAAAAGTTGTACCTTTGTTTTTACTTTAGCAGACAAAATGATGTAATTCCCTTTTACTTTAGGTAAAAACAAAAGTAAAAGTACTTTTACCTGAGTAATATGTTGTCTACTCCGGTTAAAGTAATTTTACCAAAGTGCATAGTAACTGGTTTGAACGCCTATAAAAGGGCATCTCATTTCAATTGTTAAGCACCCCGAGTTGTGTTGACGACTCAATTCTCTCTCCTCTCCTCCTTTAAGGTTGATAAACCTTTGTGTGTTTTCTTATTTTCTTTGTAATTTCTTTATGTTTGTAGCATTTTGAATTCAATAATATATTAGTTTTTATAAATCTTCATCTCTTTTATGCATATATCATCATTCTGCATCTAATAATTTAACGATTCCGATCGGTCTCTACTTCTCTCCCTTTCTGTCTCTTTAAGTTTTTCGATCATTACGTGGGATTACAGACTTTTTAGACCGATTAAGCAACCGGTCTTAAAAATTACTTTTTTAGACCAGTTATTCGAAGACCAGGTCTAAAAAGTCCAGACTTTTTAAAAACCGGTATAAAAATTTTTTTTCAAGACTTTTAAGACCGGTTCTTAAAATAACCGGTTTTAAAAGTCATACGTTTTAGACCGGTTCTTATAATAACCGGTCTAAAAAGTACTTTTAAGATCGGTTATTATAAGAACCGGTCTTAAAAGTAAGACCGGTTCTTAAAATAACCGGTCTTAAAAGTCATACGTTTTAGACCGGTTATTCTAATAACCAGTCTAAAAAGTGATTTTTTTAAAAAAAATAAATATGGCTTTTTTTTTTGTAGTGCTCTACCTGTATCACCCTTTTCACTCTAGACTCTGAACAAAGGGCAATGAGAAACAGAACAAAACAAAGAAAGAATCATATTTTTATCATATTCACTCAACTTTTCTATCAATCCATATCTCTGAGATAAGAGCAACTTATCTTAGATTTATTCAATGTAATGAGTTCAAAATTTATTAGATGCTCATCACTTATTCAGCTAATTTCACTTGACATCAAGAGTATAACACACATACAGTCATTGAGTTCAGTTTATCGCACATCAATAAATAATACAACTGCTTACCATCTAAATCTTCAGCAGCATCTCCACCCTCATTAGTAAAGTTACGAGTTTCAACCTTCAATAAAAAAACAAGCATCATATTGCCCCCATATAATTATTATTCCAATGGCTTTGGCAGAGATTGTGTGTAAAAATATTCTACATAAATACTGAATGACTTATTGTCTTCTTCTTCTTCTTCTTTTTTAAACCAGCAAATGGAGTCTCAGCCCCATCCGAAACTGCAAAAATGAGAATGAATCATGCATATGAATAGTTAGAGATACCTCAAATGATAACATCGGCAACAATAATAAAAATATCTTTTAGTTTAAATTAGATACCAAACAAGTTTTCTGTCTTCTCAGCCAAGTTGTCAACTAAATCATTAGCAGGATCTATAATTGCAACTTTCTTCTTCTTCTTCTTAGTAGGATCAAATGGGGCAATCTGTCACTCAACAAATAAGGACTCAGAAGGGAGTGCTTTTTGAACCAACTGAAGTATCAGGTAATTGTGTTAACAGATGAATGGGGTTGCCAAAGAGTAGAAACATGAAATATAACAACTTATAGACCATAACAAAAAAAAATCCTTGCATAGCTAATCAAACGAAACACAAAGTAGAACAACGTTGTAAAATCATAAATAATTAAAGAGGGAAAGAAGAATACTAACTTTAGGAACCTCCTCCTTCTTATCATCACTTACAGTATACTAAAACTAAAAAGACGAAAAGATACTTCCTTCGCAACAACGCAAGGTTGATGTTCTCTTCTTCAACCTTTTCTAAAATGTTGAGTCTGCAAATCACATTCATGGTACAAGTCTATGTGACCAAGCAAAGCAAGACCCATACTAGAGATAGAAAAGCAACTACAGTGAAAAGTCGCAACGAAGGAGACCAGAGCAAGCGAGGTTGTGGTGGCGAAAACTCATTTAGTGCGAGGGTGAGAGCACCGCAGCAACAAACATGAGAATGAGATCGAGCGAAGATGACTGAGCTCACAGAGTAATCGTACCAAGAAGAGAGGTTTCAGATTAAGAGAGTGAAAATTAGGCGCGACAAAGAGGAGATTCAAAAATTTAAGGTCGATATTTTAGACTGGTTATAAATAAAACCGGTCTTAAAAGGGTGAATTTTTTTTTAAAAAAATTCATATTTAAAAAAAATCCATATTTTTTTTAAAATATCACTTTTTAAACCGATTATTATAAGAACCGGTCTAAAAAGTATGACTTTTTAACCCCGGTTATTTTAAAAACCGGTTTTAAAAGTTTTGAAATGTTTGATATTTAAGACCCGTTATTATAAATAACCGATCTTAAAAGTTTAAAACTTTTAATTTTTTTAAATATTTTGATATTTTAAGAGCGGTTTTATTTATAACCGGTCTAAATAATTTTTTTAAGACCGGTTTTTTTGAGAACCGGTTTTAGAAGTTCTATATAATTACAAAACTGCCACCGGTCATATTTTTTAGACCTTATCCGCTATAACCGATCTAAATATGGCGGTCTAAAAAGGGAATTTTGTACTAGTGTTATATAAAACTCAACGTAAGATGCAAAAAGGTTGTTTAACACCTGTAAAGACTGCCATCCACTGAGCACGACCACCTGAAGGTACACATACCTCTCATCAATGTCTCAGATTCGCCACCATTGAATAGATCCAAAATGAGTTCTCTTAGAAATAAAACATATGGTCACTGAGAGGCTTGTCAACAATACCCTTCCCCCAAAAACGCAAATCCAAATTGCCAAATCAGGATCTAATCTTCCTATCTTCAACCTACCATCAAAGCAAAAGGTGCCACAAACAATCTCCACAGATCTACTTATTTCCCGAAAGACCATAACACACCACCATCAAAAACTGAAGAACCAAGAAAGGAAAACAAACGATGCTCATCCCCTCCACCGACAAAAACCATTGGGGAAGGAGACGTTGAACCTCAAACTCGCTTAAAGGCGATGGAAGGACTCTCACCACTCAAGAAATTCTAGAACGGGAGACAGAAAAACTTGTACCAAGGCGAGAGATAAGTCTTATCAACCAACTTGTTTTAACTGATGCAGTCCCACAAACCTTTTCATTGCTCCTGAGAAGACTTTGATTCATGACCTTCGACTACTCATATTCTTCCACATTAGTCAATTAGGGAGTTCTGAGTCTATTATTTGTTTCTATATGCGATTCTACAAAACATCTTAATTTTTGGTTTTATTTCTACGATGTACATTTAATGAGGCACGCTCAAGCTATGTAACAAAGTCACATAGCAAAGAAGTCAAAGCTAAAAGTCGCCTTCAAGTGTAGAGGGAAGTTGGACAGTTATATGGTTTTTAATATTTTTTGAAATCACAAGAAATTTTAAAACTAAATCAATTGTTCTATAAACAAGCATATTAAGAAATATTAAACCAATACCGGTTATTTAATTATTTTGCTTTCACTACTACAAAAACCTAATAAACGAAGCTTATATTTTTGAATACTAAGGTGCTTACCAAACGCCATAACTTCCAACGCTGCAAAAATGAGCTATGGCGCTTCTTGAATTTCAAAAAGTGCCGTAGCTTGCATTTTTTTTAAAAAAAAATTTAAATATAACCTTCCCCAGTGGATTTTGAAGACCTCCTCCGACGCTTTGAGGCTCAATCACCAGAGGAGGTTATTATACCTCCTCGCCGGAGGAGAATAGCACCTCCTACGGCCCTTCTTTAGAGAACGTGATGAACCCAGGCCAATTCATCAAATCCACAACAATTCAAATCGAGAGGTAAAAAACAAACAGAATGAAATAAACAAAGCAAAACAAAATGAAATAACACATAACTAATTCATAAAATGAGTATTAAATGTATATATGGAATTACAACATAACAATTGTAATGTACAACTAATTTTATGAGAATAAGCAACATATACAAGAATAGGCAAGAAACAACCTAACGTATGTACCTAAGTATTAGCTAATTTTCTGACCATATATTTACATCATTCATCAATGATTTCATCCACTTATTAGTCAGTCAATTGGGCATAACGTTGATCTTCATAATACTACATACAAATCATGCACAGAACGAATTTAAATCACTACATATCAATTAACTTAGATACTTGTCAATTAAATTTAAAACACAATATGAATTGCAAGTAAAAAAATTGAACTTATTTTTGCAGGGATATAAGTTAGATGATGATGAGTAACTACATATTTTATAAATTTCATAATGTAATAATCGTAATAATTGTCGTTTGGTTGGAATGATAACTATAACAATACAAAGAAATAGTAAAGTCAATTTTTGAAGAAAAAATTTTGAATGACAAATTTGAGTAAATTCATATATATAAGCACCGCAATCTTCCTCAAGGAATAGGCTTTGATTGGGTCATTGTGTTGAAAATGGCTCAATCCAACATTTCTTCTATAAGCAGTTAATGCACTAACAAAACAGGTACTGACTGATTAGTTTTGGTTATTCAATAATCATATACGTAAATATTTACATGCACACCCATACACTTATTTATTGATTATAATCATCATATCAGGCTAGTTCTCTGGATAACCAGCCACTAGAGGATTCAAATAGTAAATACGGGGGCCTCCAGGTGATGCTAGATGGATAACAAGCAAAATCATTCATTTCCTGCTCCATTCCACGCAAAGCACGTTTTAATATATTCGTATTAAAGAGTTTTTACTAATTTTTCTCTTAACTTCCTCTCTACTTAATATCTCAATTACTGAATCATATTTTAATGGAAGAGATTTAATACAATGCAACAATATTATAATTGTAAATTTTTATTATATTTAATATTATAATACTATTTAATATATAACATTAAATTTTACTTATTAAAACATGATCCAATGATTGAGACATTACATAGATAGAAAGTGGAGAGAAGATTTAGTGGAGACATCCCTCTCCCACACTTAAACACCATCCCCAGTCCCTCATACACAAACAGGATTTTCCCCCTATTTAATTACTCGTACTACCCATACCATTATATTTAATTCCACACATTTTCTTTCTTTCATATAAATGAGGATTTTTTGGTAAAAAATAATTTACATTTCTTACATTTTATTATTTTTAACTAATTTTTTTGAATTATGCAATTCAGTTAATTGTTTTTTTTATTAAAAAACGGATGGAGTATACAATAGTAAAAATAACTAAAAGTTAGGGTTGAAAATTTGAAAGATGAGTCTAAAAAAATATTCATGATGACTACAGAAAATATTGAAAAACTTACTATTAAAAATGTTAGAGAAGAGTATATTAAAAATATGAAAAATGAGTGTTGAAAATATTTTAAAAAGTGATAAAAATGAACTCAAAAAAAAAAAAAAAAAACCAGTGAGCCCCAGGGCTCGCCATGTTGTTCAACCTTCTTATCCCCTGGTTGGCTCATCAACCACCACATACTTCTTTAGCTCTTTTCTTATACAAATCAAAGCCACCCTTCATTATGCCACCTCATCAGCCAACTTGTTTAATTGATGCAGTCCCATAAACCTTTTCGTTGCGCTTGAGAAGACTCTGATTCATGACCTTCGACTCCTCATATTCTTCCACATTAGTCAATTAGGGAGTTCTGAGTCTATTATTTGTTTCTATATGCGATTCTACAAAACATCTTAGTGTTATTCTCTAAAAATTTTTATATTTTATCACATTTTTCTTATATATTTATTGGTTTTGAACTCAAATTTTACATAAACTTTATACATATGGAGGAAAATGAGATGTGATGGAAATACTTTGAAAAGTTGCAAATTTTAAGCTAAATGTGTAGAGATTTAGATTAAATTGAAGAAAATTGGAAAGCTCATAAACTCCTTCTCTTTGTAGAAGGACGAGGATAAGAAGTAGAAGCCTACATGGATAATTGGAAGTGGAGAACAAAAGAACAAATGTAAAGAAGGAAGATCAAAGAAGTGGCTTAAAGGTACTCCCAATTGCTTTTACTTTGCCACAGCAAAGCAAAAGCAAAAGCACCCCAAAAATAGGTCTTTCTTATCGCGTTCGCTATAATAAAGAAAAAGCTAATTTGCGATACAGATACTGTATGTTTTGAAAAAGTAACGATTCTGGTGGCTTTTTAACCTAAGAAAAGTGCCAAAAATGTATCATTCTGGATAGTGGGAGGGCTGAGAACACAAGGGAGGTTTCTTGGAGAGAGCTTTTGGAGATTTTGGGATTCTTGGGGGAGGTTTAAGAAGAAATTCAAGAGTTTTCTTGCCTTTTCTGGTTTTTCCTTCTTCTCTTCCTATTTTGCTGACATGGATGTGTTTTAAACTTAGTTGTTGGTTTGTATTGATCATGAGTAGCTAGAACTTTCAATTAGGATTATTTTTACCCATTGTATGGATTAAAACTACTAAATTATCTTGCTTTTGTTGGTTAGTGAGTGTATATGTTGATTTTTCTTTGAGCTTAATGCTATCTTGTGCTTGATCACCACATGATCAAAGTTGTTCAACTGGAAGATGCTTGAGAGCTATTTTAATTGTAGAACTTAAGAAAAATCATCCTAGACTTGAAGTTTAGGGATTAAATGGATGGTTTGTTGTTAGACTAAAGATATATCTAACAACCTAGCATAGTCAATTGAAGGATTGTTTTGGAAATATAGTTTTCATTAATTATAAATAAGAGATTGAATATTTTTAATGAAGATTAAAAATCAATCTTGACTTGAGAGAGCTTGGTTGATGATTTTAAAACCTTTGACTAGCATATACACTCATTTAATCAACATAAGTGGATATTTACATAGTTTCATGAAATACAATGGGGGAGAAGTAATCATAAGTTTATACCTCTTGAAGTTAAACAACATTTCTCAATTTTCACTATTTTGCTTTGTTATTTTTATCAAAAGTTTTTATTTAACTTGATCAAATTCAAATGATTCCATTCAACCTAATTAAGAACATGGTTATATTAATTAACTCACTTTTATCATAGTCCTTATATATTGACACTCGTTTTCTCACTAAATTATTACTTGCGACCTATACGCTTACTGTAAGCTAAACGGCGAATAGTTGGTTTTATTTCTATGAAGTACATTTAATGAGGCACGCTCAAGCTATATAACAAACTCACATAGAAAAGAAGTCAAAGCTAAAAGTTGCCTTCAAGTGGTAGAGGGAAGTTGGACAGTTATATGGTTTTTAATATTTTTTGAAATCACATGAAATTTTAAAACTAAATCAATTGTTCTATAAGCAAGCATATTAAGAAATATTAAACCAATACCGGTTATTTAATTATCCTGCTTTTATATAATATAGAGCAAAATACATCAGCATTCCCTACGTGTTCCCTTAATTATTGGGATTTCTCTTGGATTTTGAAACATCTTATAGATATCTTTGAAATCAAAAGTTAGATGTTGTATAGATCTTTTTTAGTATTAAGACTCCATTTTCATCTATCTATCTGTTAATTAATGTAAAATCTTGAATTTGGATTGTTTAGTATGTTGCAACCCCACTTTCATGTAGAATTCACTTTCATAAAAAAAGATGGAAGCAGGTTTTTTAGGTAGACTCAGTCGAATTAACATCATGGGTTCCATGAAACTAAAAATTTTTGGACAATAATACTCTAAGTTATGAAATTTCTTGACAAATTTACCCTTCCCCAGATAAAAATAAAACCCAGTCTGCTATTCGATCAAACAACAAAGTCACATCCCACTATCTGCTTGCTAGTGGAAGACATAGTTGAGCACAGTGGAAGAGGACGATAGAGAAAGGAAATTTTTTATATCAATCTATTTATGAATGTTCTACCTCTCGTTTGTTCTTCTCACCTTCATCTCAACGTAAAACCAACCCCCTTTCAGTTATGCTTTGCCTCCAGACTCAGTTTCTACACCACCTTCTTCTTCTTCGTTGTGCTTTTCATTGGGATTCTTCTAGGTTTTGTTTCATCTCAAAACCCACTCTTGATTTCCTGATTTTTTTTTTCAGTTTCATTCATTCCATCTATAAATATATAGAACACATGCATAATTTCTCTACTCATTTCTAACCTAACAAACATACTTTTTAAAGCCCAATTCCAACTGCACTTCTACTTCTATCAAAAATTCTTTGACGGGACCAAACGGGGCATTAATTAATTATAGTGTATGTTTTTCTAAACAGAATAATTAACCAAAATATAAGAAAAGTTCGAGGATTTTCATCTATAATAAAGCCATGTGATATATATTGTAGCAGTCTCGAGGTTGTGAGTCTACAAAGGCCAGAATACATAAAGATTCTGATCACAATGTCAACAAGAAGACATTTAAAATTCTATTCTCCTAGTTATTTTATTGGCTTACATACTTGTCTTATTTTAGCTTGGCTTAATTAATCCAAGATGCCATAAACCTCATTAAGCAACATGGGTTTTGCAACGACCACAAGTAGGTGAGCCATAAAGGGCCTAGTCTCACACTGAACCAGTTCAACTGATTGGTGAGGAAATGCACTCCAAGTGAATCTATGTATCAATCTAGCAAGCAACATCACTCATAGAGTTGTCCCAAACACCACTCCTGAACATCCACGTTGTTTTGCCGTGGAGGTTATGAACCGAAGGTCTACTTCTGTCAGGAACACATCATAACTGTCGCTTGTGAGGTGTCGTTCTGGTTTGAAGTTAAGGGGCTCCTCCCAAACCTTAGGGTTCCACCCTAGCCCCTCTCTGCTTTGTAACATGTGGCTACCCTTTGGGATGAAGTAGTTGGAAACCACTGTGTCACGCATTGCCACGTGGGGGACATGGAATGGAGCAATGGGATAGGCAAAAAGCTTCTCTTAAGCATGCTTTGATGTAGTTCAGTTTTGGTATGTCTGATTCTTCAACATTCTCTTGTGCTGATCCACGTCGAGTGCCCTTAAGCATGGCACATAGTTTAAAACACTCAAGGCATATAAGTATCTGAGCATTATGAAGATTGCACCCACATGCTCTATTTCCTTAAAGCTTGGCCCTCCATCCTCCCTACCCTCTCCGAAATACCTGTTTGAGAAATATAAAACGTAGATCATATATATTAAGACACTTCTTTGATTACAGTTTTTGAAAACTATCCTTTTCTTTTCAAGAATTAAAAAGAAAATGTTGCTTGGATTGTTTTTTTTGTAAATATCTTATTATGCACGTTAGTCAAACCCACTACAGCAATAGTGGTGGCATGAGAAACCATCACCAGGTGCTTGCTATCTAGTTGCACAACAAGTTTGAAATTGGAATGTTGGAAATGTATTAGTAGGAATATAGTATCAATTTTTTAAGCCGCTACATCTTTGACGCTAGAATTTGAAATACTTCTAACGTGGTGCTCGCAGTTTGGAACTGCTATCGTCGTTAAGAGAAAATTTAAATTATTAGTGCCAACTGGGTAGCGGTTGAGAACCACTATCAATAATTTGAATTCTGAAAAGAAATTGGCTGTTTAAATTAGTTAATTAAATGATTTTTAGTAATTAATATTTTCTTATTAATGTAGATTTTGTTAATTAATTTTATTATTATGAATAATAAGATATTATAATTTTTTAAATATGTCTAACATGGAGTGTTGAGCTGATTTGACTGAACACTGGATTAGACAGGAGGAGGAGGCCGCTTCTCAATAGAGAAGAGAGAGAATTCTTTGAAGAGGAGGGATCAACATTTGCCAAAAATGGCAAAATGAAAGGATGCTTTGTATTCAGAGTTTGGATAGTTGCTTTCTCATTATAGTTAGCTTTTATTCTCATCTTATCTTTATTCCAAATTATGTCTTACTCAAATAATTATGTCTTTCTCATTATACTTCATTGCAGGCATTAAAACGCAAATAAAGTCTGTGAGACTGTATTTTATGTATATATAATAGATATGGCAAACTATGGGATGTTACATTTTATTGAAGATAATTTTCTTGATCACATTCGAGGTATGCTGAGCAGCAATCCTAACATTCACAAGACCTCCTTCATTGTTATTCTGACTACTCATATACACGTAGCGCACCAGGTTATCGGCTTCCTCCATTCTTTTGTCGTGAAGCCACCGGTGCTTGGCCTGAGAAAGCAAGTCCTTAACTAAGATCTTCTTCATCTTCTTCCACTACTCTCCGTATGGTGAGAGGATCGTTGTTTTATAGCCACGTGAGACTAGACTAGACAACATGCCGATAAGCCTTGATGCAAAATTATCATGTTGTTCCTTCAAGAACTCGCAGGCTATAGTGGGGTCACTCAATGGAATCACATGAACATTTCCCAGCTTGATACATGCAATTTCAGTGTTCATGTTTTTCATAAGCTGGTGAATCCATTTGGACGGAGACTTGGTCGAAAGCATTTCAGGTCAATTACCAATAATGGGCCATGGTTTAGGACCTGGAGCGAGTTTGTGTTTGTGTAGTAGTGTAGGGTTAGAGGGGGGTATATTAGGGTTTTTGATGACTCTGAAGAGAGAAGCTATGACGATAATGGAACAGAACCAAAAAGGTAAAATGAAGGAGAAGAAAGCTCTCGACTCCATGTTGGCTTGGTAATGGTTGGGTTTTTATGATGCTTTGGATACTTCGGCCTCTATTTACTATGGTTTGTTGCCAACCCAGTTTTTTATATTTTCCATATCTGTAAAGTGAGTGTGTGTCTGTATATACACAGACATTCATGCTTGAAGGTAAATCATGGCAGAGTCTCTTTTTTTGTTTAATACTCCTCAAGTTCTTAATATAAGAGTCAATTAACTTTTTTTTCTTTTTGAGGAATTAAAGAAATTTATAAGTCAGATAAATTAGTTTGGAGCAAAACGATAAATATAAATACTTTAATGTAACTTATTCTGCTTCTTTAATCCCTCTAAAAAAAGTTACTTGACTCTTATAGTAAGGACCAAAGTTAATATAATTTAGAGGGATAGCATTAATGTCTTTATATTACAAGGTGGGATTGAACTCAATACTTCTCATTTATAGGAAATCTTTCACGCCACAAGGTCATTAGCTGCAGAGCCTCCTTTGAGTACACAGTTTTTTTCCTTTTAATTTTATAATGAGTAAGCCAAGGTACTAAAAATATTGATGGCTTGGTCCCTCCCCTTCCAAAGTTCTTTCAGATCTGCAGGTGAGCCATTCAAAATCGAGAAACAAAACTGTAATAGAAATTCCTGTCCTTTTATTTGTCGCCTTTTTATTATAGTGTAGTCTCTATAAATAATACTATATCCTGCACTTAATATGAAAGTGAGTTGATTAATTTAAGTAGATTAAGAAGATTAATTATATTAGTGATTTGTAACATGTAGAGTTTTGTTTTCATAAAATATTATATTTCATTATAACTATTTTTTTGATGAAACTTCTAAGTGCGTGCAATTAATAACGATACTTTAAAAAAAAAATTATAAATTTGGGAGATGAAGTGGATTGAGATTTTATATTTAGGATCAAATATAATCTACAACTAACTCTTATATTAAAAATAGAAGGTGGTAGAAGATAAATTAACCCTCTATATATCATCACTATGTAGAACTCATACTTCTACGTGCATATGCCAATTGATTATATTGACATGATCTCTTGTAAGTGAGAAGTCTTGAGTTAAAAAAAAAAAAAGGAATTTATACATGTCCAAAGCAATACAACATAAATACAAAGGATTGGAAAAGAACTAAACAACAAGTACTAATTATTCCAATGTTCAAATTAATTTGACATGTTTAATTTAAAGTAATAATCTCTTGTTCAAAGTATATATTAAGTTTGATTCTTGCTCTTCTTGCTCTAGCACTAACATATGTAAGTGTGGGAGAATTGTCATGAGGTCTTAAGCAAAAGATTTGATAACCACAAAATCTCAATAACAAGTGAGCAGTATAAACCCATTGCCATTTTTTAGAACTTGTTAATACAAGCTCCTCAATTGTTATTGAATTTGTGGCTAATTAAATCTCTTATGTATTTCCTCTGTGAATAATAATAATTGATGTTCTGTCTTTCCAACGTGAAGCATTTAATAAGATGGATAATAAAATAGTTCTATTTATATATTCAGTAATAAAATTTTGGGAGAATTGTGAAAAAATACCTCATTAGCAACTTAATTGCCAAATGGGACCTGGGAAGATCGTGTTCACACGGGGGAAGATATTGTGCATATGGGGGAAGATTTATGCACAAGGCGGAGATGTTTTGCACACATATAAGAAAGAATATTGCACACAGAGAAAATCGTCTGCACACAGGGAAAGATCTTGTGCACACCCGGAATATCGTCTGCACACCGGGGTCCCATTTGGCAATTAACTTGCCAATGAGATATTTTTCCACATTTGTCCCTATACTTTTTGGTCTTTAATTTTATTACAAATCTAACCTATTTTAATTTTGATTATGTTCTCTCTAATTATTTTTATAAAAAATTTTGAGAGGATTCATATAATCCTACTTGTAACAAACAAAAACTCTATGCCTAATATGTTTATTTTAGTATTCCTCTAATATCATTAAAAAGAATTATAATTACAATACACTTATAATTTTTTTTCATGTAAAAAGAGTTATTAAAATTCATTGAACAAGGATTTTTTTTTATTTTTCATAAATTATAATAATTTCAAGGAAAATTGGGGATAAATCCTCATTTGCGAAATTAATTGAGGAATGGCCCATAAAGCATTTAGGTCCTTGACTATAAATAATTGCGATGAGAGAAAGACTATATTACCCTTGGGGAATGTATTTGCACATTAAGAAAGGTGATTTACATATTATGGAAGTTATTTTCATATTAGGAAAATTGCACATTATGGAAGGTGATTTGCATGTTAGGAAAGATATTTTCACATTAATGAAGGTATTAGCATATTACAGAATTTGCACATCAGGGAATGTATTTTCATACTGGGAAAGTTGAACATTAAGGAAGGTGATTTGCATATTAAGGAATTCGCAAACTAGAAAAAGTTATTTGCATATTAGGTAAGGTATTTGCATATTAGAGAATTTGCCCTTTATGGATGGTATTTGCATACTAGGAAAAGTGAAATGACTTGCATATTAGGGAATATGCACATTAGGGGAGATGACTTTGCTCCAATTTTTTCTTTATGTTTTATACACAGACAAGTTAAATAGGACAATCTAGAAGCAAAAAGAAAGGTGGGCAAAAAAAAAAAAAAAAACAAGAAGAAGAAGCAAAAAGAAAGGATCTAGTGATCTATCGGGGGATATCCATTCTGAATTTCTGATGCGATTCCAACAACCAAGGGTGAACTTGCATTGTAGGATATGACAGAAATGATGGTAATAGGGAATTTTGAGGGAAATGTTAACTAAGGAATTCCTTTTGTTGTCAAACTTGATTACAAATTAAAGAAAGCGTCATAATATTTCTATATTAGAATTTTTAGAGAGTTCAATGTTATCGCCAAGTATTTAACATATTGTTTTTAAAAAAAAACTTTTATAAACCAAGTTATACTCTTATTAAAATTTCTACAGTAGATATTTGAAAAACCGATTACTCAAAGGGGTGGTATTAAGGAGAATTTTGTTTAAGAATGTGGCATTTTGAAGATTGAAAGTAGAGGGAAAATAAAGTCCATATGAATATTATTACTCCTTAAATAAAAAAGAGTACAAATAAGTCGCAAATTATAAGTTAACAGGCCAACTCAGAATCTAATATAATTTTATTTAACTAAATTAAATCAAATCATAATATCTTATATTTATACTTCGAAGATGGATACAATATGAAAAAAAATATCAATATAGGATATAATATCTACTCCTTGGATATAATAAACATTAAATAATAAATATCAAACCTAATAATATTAATTAATACCAGCTAGTATTTTAATACTAATTAACTTGCTGCTCTAAACAAGGAATTATTTAATGCCTACTTGGTTAAGCCGTATCAGCTCAAATAAGCCTGTTTAAGCCCAAAAAAGTGCTTATAGGACTCATTTATCCTGTTTGGTTAAAATGCCTGTTTGATTCATTTTTTTTCAACTAACAAATACAACTGTTTTTCTTATCCTGTGTTGAATTCCTTGCAGATTTCTTTCTTCTCTTTTTTGACCTCCTAGATTTTTTGATAACTTTTTTAAGGTGCAAATCCGCTATAAAAGTATTCAACAGAAAGCAGTGTTGCCCTAAAAATTATTTTAGTCTCAATGTTACTCTGAAAGTCTTAAAACGTAACAATATCGTTTCTCTCTAGACCGCCGTTTGTTTGTGTTGACCATTAAATTTGACTATAATGACTTACAGGCAACTACATGTATGCTGATTTTTCCATCTCTTCATAACACCTCATCCTCTCTCTTCTCCTTTCTCTCTCCCTTCTTCGCTCTTTCTGGAGAAAGAAAAAACTCCTCTCTCTCCCGCTTTCATCTCCATGGCTGTGACAATCAAAGAAGAAGAAGAAGTAGGGAAGGATGATCCTCCCTTAGAAGAAGATGCCAAGGAACAGAGGCGCCATGAGGCTATCAGGGCCCATGCCCACCAACATCGGATCAAACCTTGGAAGCCCTTCCTCCGCCGAAGTGATCACACTGCTCTTCACCAACCGTCGAAGATTTGTCTCACAAACATATGTGGCTCCATCTGGTGGTAGTGTGTCGTCGATGGCGTATACTTGCACCCTGGGAATTGGCACCTCCCATCACCACAATAATTATGAATTCTAATCGAAGATTACGAACAATCAACCGTGGAATATTAAAAGTAATTAAATAAACAATCATTCATTAGCTTATTTGGAGTGTAAATAGCGGTAAATCAAGTCAAAAACACATCAATATGCCATTATCATTGAGTGGATTGCAAGATGGATTCATGCTTGAAAACATTGGTGAGAGTGAAGTCAGAAGAAATTACGGCATGGTTAAAGAAGCCCAGAAGAATGAAGAGCAGGAATTGAACAAAGCAGAAAGGGGAATTTTTTTTTTCTTTCTCTAGAAAGATCAAAGAAGGGAGAGAGAAAGGGGAGAGACAGAGAGAGGATGAGATGTAACGATGAGGTGAAAAATTCAGCATACATGTGGTTGCTATTATCGTCAAATTTAACAATCCAAAAATCAGCATATATTAAGACTGTCGAGATAACATTGAGACCAAAACAACTTCCAAATGTCATCCAAAGCACTACTTTAAATGTATATTTAAGGGCCTCGGACGACGCTTGGCAGGGAAAGCGCTGTCCAAAGCACCTTATATTCAAGGCACTGGTGCCTTGAATATTCAAGGCACCAGTTGATCAACCTTCTTATCCCCGGGTTGGCTCATCAACCACCACATCCCTCTTTAGCTCTTTTCTCATATACAAATCAAAGCCACCCTTCATTACGCCACCTCATCAGCCAACTTGTTTTCACTTATGCAATCCCATAAACCTTTTCGTTGCGCCCGAGAAGACTTTGATTCATGAACTTCTACAACGCATTTTTTCCCTCATTAGTCAATTAGGGAGTTATAAGTCTATTATTTGTTTCTATATGCGATTCTACAAAACATCTTAATTGTTGGTTTTATTTCTACGAAGTAGATTTAATTAGGCACGCTCAAGCTGTATAACAAAGTCACGTAGCAAAGAAGTCAAAGCTAAAAGTCGCCTTCAATTGTAGAGGGAAGTTGGACAGTTATATGGTTTTTAATATTTTTTGAAATCACATGAATTTTAAAACTAAATCAATTTTTCTATAAACAAGCATATTAAGAAATATTAAACCAATACCGGTTATTTAATTATTCTGCTTTTATGTAATATAGAGCAAAATACATCAGCATTACCTACAGTTACCTTAATTATAGGGATTTCTCTTGGATTTTAATTTGATAAATCTTATAGATATTCATTAAAATCAAAAGTTATATATATTATATGGACCCTTTTTAGTATTAAGATTCCATTTTCATCTATCTATCTATCTGTTAATTAATTAATGTAGAATCTTGAATTTGGATTGTTTAGTATGTTGCAACCCACTTCCACGTTGAATTCACATCCATAAAAAATGATGGAAGCAGGTTTTTTAGGTAGACTCGTGGAACTAACATCCATGGGTTCCATGAAACTAAAAAATTTTGGACAATAATGCTCCAAGTTATGAAATTTCTTGACAAATTTACCCCTCCCCAAATAAAAAGAAAACCCAATATGGTATTTGATCAAACAACAAAACCACGTCCCACAATCTGCTCGCGAGCGGAAGACACAGTTGAGCACAATGGATGTCGTGACGAAAGTCAGAGCACGACTCAGCGAAGCATAGAGGAAGAGGATGATAGAGAAAGGAAATCTTTTATATCAATCTATTTATGAATTTACTGCCTCTCGTTTGTTCTTCTCACCTTCACCTCAACGTAAAACCAACCCCCTTTCAGTTATTCTTTGCCTCCAGATTCAGTTTCTACACCACCTTCTTCTTCGTGATTTTCATAGGGATTCTTCTAGGTTTTGTTCACCTAAAAACCCACTCTTGATTTCCCGATTTTTTACCCACTTCATTCATTCCATCTATAAATAGAACATATACATAAATTCACTACTCATTTCTAACCTAACAAACATACTTTTTAAAGCCCAATTCTAACTGCACTTCTACTTCTATAAAAATGCTTTGAAGGGACCAAACGGGGTTTTAGTTAATTATCGTGTAGGTTTTTCTAAATAGAATAATTAACCAAAATATAAGAAAAGTTGGAGGATTTTCATCTATAATAAAGCCATGTGATATATATTGTATCACTCTCCAGGTTGTAAGTCTACAAAGGCCAGAATACATAAAAATTCTGATCACAATGTCTGTTAGAGCAAGCGTTTCACCCAAGAGGGAAGGTGAATTGGGTGATACTAAATTTCGTTGCAATTATAAAAACTTGACGGTAAATATAAAGCAATAATGAGTAAGGAGAAATATCACCGAAGTGTACACCGAGAGTTATACTGGTTTGGTCACAACCACTTTGACCTACGTCTAGTCCTCAGAGCTTCTCTGAGAATTTCACTATAACTTCCAAGATTCAATGGGTTCTTGGTACCTCAGTACAAGCAAGTTCCTTCGCCTGGACACTCACTCCCCCTTACAAGTTGTAATCCAATCCCAACTCAAGGTTCCACAACCTTA
Organism: Inga oerstediana; assembly: GCA_963210345.1. Taxonomy (NCBI): domain Eukaryota; kingdom Viridiplantae; phylum Streptophyta; class Magnoliopsida; order Fabales; family Fabaceae; genus Inga; species Inga oerstediana. Next base: position 10,994,171 of record OY723405.1, on the reverse strand, counting down.
AGTTATCTCAATAACAAATATTGAGTTTGAATGAAATATCTCTCTCACAGAGTGAATAAGAATCACTGAAGTACAGAATTCCAAATATGAGTAAAACAGAGTATGAACTTGATGATACGTTCGTGTGTGTGTTCTTGTTGTTTTTTTTCTGTTTGGATGTTCCCATATATATAGAAGTATTGGTAGTGACCGTTGGAACATTTTCTTCTCGTCCGTTGGAGAGTGCGCAGCCACTGTTGACTTTTCCAGTATTTGAAAAATATCCGTTTGCGGTAGGTAGCGGTAGGTGACATTTAAACGTTGCTTTTGACTTTCCTTATTTGGTAAGATCTCTTCATTGTTTATCTGTAAATATGCTAAGAATACTAATACAATAAAAGGTTAATCATATAGGAAACAAATCAATGAACGTTGGAATGATTTCTAAATTTCTGGACTTGCATACTCGAGTATTCATTAAAGTTTACTCGAGTACATACTCGAGTATCATTGGGAAAACTTTGATAAACTGCAAGTCAATAAGCAAACATAACATTACTCGGGTAGTGCATGAAGTAAAAAAAATTCAAACATTTGGAAATACCTATTTACTCAGGTACATACTTGAGTATTGAGCCCTTTTCTTTATAGATTACTCGAGTTACTACTCGACTAAACCTTCAAATAAACTTTAGGTAACTCGATGCTTCACTTCAGTAATGTTGGCAGGATTTCAAGGCCGAGAGCACTTCAAGTTTGATTACCTTGTTACTCGAGTACATACTCGAGTAACCATCATTTTTCTATATGACTTACTCGGGTAATGACTTAAAGTTTTTCTTCTAAATAACTTTGCATACTCGATTGCTTACTCGAGTAATCCACTTTAAATGAGTCATTGAATACCTGTATACTTAAGTAGTGCCTCGAGTGAAATGTGATAAAACCAGATCAAGTTATTCGAGTACTACCTTCAGGTTTTTGCTTACCACAATGAGTTACTCGAGTAGCGCCTCGAGTAACATTGGCAGGGTTGAAAATGCCGAGAGCAACACATTTCTTGAAACAGAGTAACTCGAGTATATACTCGAGTATCATTGGCAGGCCGAGAGTAACTTGAAAACTTTTACCTGGTTACTCGAGTAACTACTTGAGTAACGTTGGCAGGCCGAGAGCAACTGCCAGTGAGTTACCTGGTTACTCGAGTAGCTACTCGAGTAACATTGTCAGGCCAAGAGTAACTTGGAGTCATTTACCTTATTACTCCAGTACTTACTCGAGTAAGTAGCAGTTATTTTCCTTGAGTAGCGGTTTTAGATAACCGCTACAAAACCGCTTGCAACATACGATTTAGTAGCGGTTTCATTAACCGCTACTAACCTTATTTGTAGCGGTTAAAACCGCTACTAATACCCATTTTTAACCGCTACTAACCTTATTTGTAGCGGTTACATAACCGCTACTAATTTCATGAAAATTCAAAAATGGCGCCAAAAAATTAATTTCAGCTTAAAAAGCCGCTTTAATTTGTAGCGGTTTAATAACCGCTACAAAAATTAGGAAAATAAAAAAAAATACGACCATTTGTTTCTGTTTTTTTAATATTAAATTAAATAGTTTAGTTTTTTAGTAGTTTATCTAATTTAATTAGCTTATTATTCAATAGTTTAACTAATTTATAAATTAAAAGGAATAATTTAATTTAGTTGGATAAATATAAAAATTGTATTGATAATATTATTAAGGATACGTAGGTAATAAGGAATTATTATGTTGTTTACTACAATATAATTGTGTATGAAGTTGGCAAAAAAAATTGTGTATGAAAAATAGATGAAAATAAGATAAAGCTCTGAAATATCTTGAAAAAAAATGGTGAGAATAAATTTTATGCAAAAGAAAGAAGTATTGAAAAAAAAATTAAAAAATTTGTTACCATATTTGATCGTATTGTTCAGCTCCTCAACTCATACAAAAAAATTTGTAAATGAGAGAAAATGAATTGAAAGAAGGGTAAGGTGAAAAGAAATGTGAGAGTGTTTGAAATGAGTTGTGATAAGGGTATTTATAGGAACCCACATACCATTTTGTAGTGGTTTTTAATTAATAGCGGTTATTTGTATTTTTGTAGCGGTTTAATAACCACTACAAATATTATTTTTCTTAAAAAAAATTTCCAGTTTTTTTTTAAGACAAAAACATAATTTGAATTTGATCACGCATCCTCACCATCCTTACAGAAATTATGTAGAAAAATTATTGTTAGGGATGTATTATTAAATTTTAAAAATTTAATTTAAATGATGTGGACGTAAAAAAACTCACCGCAGTAGAGGTAAATTGCCATCACCTTCAAGGAAGTAGTTTTCAAAATCAGCTGGCTGAAATGACTCATTCTCGTAGGCGATGTTATCGCCTTCATCCATGTCATAAAAGTCTCGTGGTTTTAAATGAACAACCATGTTCTAATCCCTATGCCTCTTGTCCTCGACATAATAAACCTGATGTGCCTCTGAAGCAAGAATATACGACTCATCATCTTGAGAAATACCAGTATGAATTGGCCGTGAGAAATTGACTGATGTGATCCCTAAATCGTCAGTTGTCAGTCCCCAAGAAGTAGTGGTATTTGCCCACATACACTTGAACAGCGTCATGGTGAAACGGCCTTGATAATTAAGTTCGACCACATCAAGAAGCTTGCCATAGTAAGGGACGCCTCCGAACTGCATGTTGGCGTCACTGCTGCTCGCATAACTCCTTGTCCTAAATGTGCCATAAACACCCAAATTCTGAGTTTGCAATCCTTGATCCCGTGAAACCGTGCAAAACTTAAAGTCATTTACATTGTATGCTGTAAACCTTTTTGCATGATCAAGAGGGCCGATTGCGAGAGCTCTGAAATCTGGTGAGTGTGGGTTGTGGTCATTTAGTATTCTGCTAGCAAACCAACTCTAGAATTCTCTATGGACCCTTTTGTCAACTTTCGAGGATGTTTGTGTACGGATCTTGAGTTGACGCTTAACATGACTTCTGAATTCCCTGCAATTAATAATAGAAAGGCGATAGTGAAATGAAAGTGAAAAATGTTACGAAAGATATAGAATAACATGTGAGTGTGCAATTCTTACTGTATGAAAGGTTCAACTTGAGTGTAATTAATCAAGACATGTCTATGTGCTTGCAACTTCTCAATTGCCGTTAGTTTGAAGTTCTCAGTGCCTCCAACTGGTTTACCAACACGAGGGATAAATTCTCCTAATGTTGGCGCAGGTTCAGGACAATCGTCAACACAAGGTGGGCGGTTGAAAGCCGTCTCAAGGTCATCAAAGTACCTTGAACAAAAATACAGCACCTCATCCCCTATATAGCCTTCAGCTATAGAACTTTCTGGCCACGCTTTATTCCTTACGTAAGATTTTAATTTCCCAAGGAACCTACGAAGTAAAGAAGATAAAATTGATACTAAATGCTGAAAAGGATGACTAACAAACATTAAATATGGAGAATAAAGCACATATTTAAAATGAGTACCTCTCAATCGGATACATCTATCGATATTGTACTGGTCCAGCGAGCTTTGTTTCATGAACGAGGTGGACTGTAAGGTGAACCATCACAGTAAAAAAGGACGGAGGAAAGATCATCTCCAAATGACAAAGCGTAAGAATGATTTTGGACCGCAGCTGATCGAGCTCCTTAACGATCAAAACCTTAGAACACAACTTCCGAAAGAAAGAACAAAGTTCCACCAAAATGATGGAAACATCAGGAGAAAGTGCATTATTTATAGCCATAGAGAGTAACTGCTGCATAAGAACATGTGAGTCATGACTCTTCAGGCCAGCAATCTTTCGAGCCTGTAAGTCAACACATCGAGAAATGTTGCTTGAATACCCATCAGGAACTTATAATTTCTTCAACGTCGAGAGGAAGACTTCCTTATTTGGTTTTGTGAGGGTAAACTTTGCCGGCTGAAATTTGTCATGCTCATCTGGCCAAGCATCTTCACGAACTCCCATGTCGCGTAAATCTTTCCTCGCTTGAAGGTGATCTTTTGTCTTGCCGGGTTCGTTAAGCAGCATATATAGCACATTATCGCAAACATTCTTTTCAATGTGTAGACATTAAGACTGTGGTGAAGTAAATTAGATCTCCAATATGGAAGAATGAATAAAATACTTATCTTCTTCCACTGCTGATGCGCCGAAGTCCTGTGCGTCTTTTGGCGAGCTTATGCTGAATCGTCACTTTTTCCGAACTCGAACTCAACATTTTCAAGCTGCTGTAAGATTTCTGTGTCGGACAAAGTCGGAGGTGGTCCTCTTTTTTCTGGTTTCCCATTGAAGCGATTCCGCTGCAATATGAACTTATGCCTTCCATCGAGAAACCTCTGATGGCCCATAAAGCACCACTTTCAGCTGTGGGGAAGGCGTACTGCGTCAGAGTTAAAATTACAAGCTAGACACGCCGACCCAATATGCACATTCCAACCAGATAATGTGCCAAGGCCTGAAAGGATTGAAACCGTCGGTCGCCAACGCAAGCCGAACATTTCTGGGGTCAGTCACGAAATCTAGAAAGTCATTGTCGAACTTTTTCCAAGTATCTGCATCCCGGGGATGTCTTAATTTACTGTCTTCATTCTTATCAACGGCATGCCACCTCATGTGCTCCGCAGTTTTAGACGACATAAATAATCTTTGTAGGCGAGGTTTCAAATGGAAGTACTTGAGAATCTTTACAGGTTTCTTCTTCTGCTTTTTCCCTTTCCGAATTGTCTTGTACCTTGATGTGTGGCATCTCTTACAAGTCTCCCTGCTAGAATTATCTCCCCAATACAGCATACAATCGTTGGGGAATGCATCAATCTTTTGATAGTTCAACCCCAACCTATTGATAATCTTCTTGGCCTCGCAGAACATTGTGGGAATCTCAGCGTCAGGGAATGCATCTTGTAATAATTCGAGCAACATCGACATTCCCTTATCTGTGATTCTACTCAAGCACTTGATATGATACAATTTGATCAAGAAAGATAATTTAGAATATTTTCGACAACCTTGATATAAAGGATGATCTGCTTCATCCATCAAGCTGAAAAAATCCCGAGCTGCTTTATTCCTCATGAACACCAGCTCAGAACCATGCACTTCTTCATTGAAATTGTCGCCTTGAAATCCAAATACATAACAAACAGCATCATTCACAGGATCATCTTCATCTAGTTGAACACCTACTTGAGAACTTTGAGGAAGAGCATCATCATATCTAATGCTGGCCTTCTCACCATGAACTGCCCAGAACGTATAGTCCTCAGGGAAAGGCTTCAGAAGCAAATGTTCCTTAACAACATTTCGTGCATGCCACTTCTTGAACTTGTATCTCCGACAGGGACAGACGATCTTGTCATTACAGCCGACATGAGTGAATGCGAAATCTAAGAAAATGTTTAATCCGTACAAATATTCCGGAGAATTGCACGGCAACCTGATCCATGACTTATCCATAGTTACTAGTGAGAGAGAAGAAAGAATAGTGAAGAAGATAAGTGACTAGAGAATGACGAATGCATAGAACCTTATATTCTGAAATTCCAACGTTTAGTATTTTGTAGCGGTTCAAAAACCGCTACACTAACTGCTATGGTACTAGACATTTGTAGCGGTTATATGTATAAAACCGCTACTAATTTTCAAGCCGTTGAGTATTTGTAGCGGTTATATGTATAAAACCGCTACTAATTTTCAAGTGGTTGAGTATTTGTAGCAGTTATATGTATAAAACTGCTACTAATATTAAAGCCGTTGGAAATCAAATTGAAGAATAGGTTTTAAACTTGTAGCGGTTTTATATAATTAACCGCTACAAATTTGCACAAAGGCGGGCAATTCAAAATTCAAATGTTGAGTATTTGTAGCGATTATTTATCTATAACCTCTATAAGTTTAAAACCAATTCTTCAATTTGATTTCCAATGGCTTTAATATTAGTAGCGGTTTTATACATATAACCGCTACAAATACTCAACTTTTATAGCGGTTATAAAACAAAACCGCTACAAATATGTATATTTGTAGTGGTTTTGTTGTAAAACTGCTACAATTATATATATAATTGATTTTTTTAGGTTTAGAAATATATAAATAATATTGTTGCAATTAATTCACAAATTCAACAACACGGTCTAAGAATATAAATATAACTATGGTAAACGCAATAGGAATTTTAGTTTTGAAAAAAAAAAATTATATATATTTATTTACAAATGTTTCAACAACAAATAAAAAAAAGATGTCTTAAACTAAAGAGCTGGGGGCTGATCATCTGGTGCTCCCTCAGGTGGGGCTCCCTCAGGTGCTGCTAGATCGGGCCGCTGGGCAAAGTTAACTACACCATCATCATCAGTAGGAGGAGGAGGAGTTTGGACGACAAACCGAGGGACAGGGGGAACCTACGGATACAACTCGTCCGGGAATAGGCGACTCCATCCGTGCTCGAGCATGCTGTTCGTTATATCACGCCTCTGCATCTGCTGAGCGTAGATCAAATCAGCATGCTGCTGCATCTGCTAGAGATGTAGCTTTTGCATCTGTTGCTGCTGCTGCTGAGCCATGGCAGCCTGTGTCTGCTCCAAATCTAACCTTAGTTGCTCAACAAACTCGTCCCTCAGACATCTGACCCCTCTAGAGCTGCCAGCCTCAGAGGCGGCGCTCCTGCCATAGACCATGCTAGGTCTGGCGCCTATCCCCATTCCCCACACACATTCGTGGTGCTCAGCCTGACCCAGACCCACCTTCAAAGGAGCCGTCAGGTCCACTGACCCCTTTGACTCCTCGGCCTGGGTCTCTCGCAGCTCAGCTTGCGACTGCTGCATCCGCTCCTGCCATTTTATGAAACAATTACTTATTAGAATTTTTAATTATTAAGTTGGTTTTATAGAAATTATAATAATGAAATTACTTAATTACAATAGCCGCCTCTGCCTGCTGAGAGCTTGGAGTCCCGTCATGGTGTCTGCGTGTGATCGCATACAACTCCCCATAGTCCGTCTGACGGTTCTCCTATTGTGCCTTCCTCTCCTAAAACAATTACAAAATTCAATTAGTATTATGATATAACCATTTAAAAGTCAGTGATATTATGAAAAGTTACCAGCTAGCTGTATGTGACAGCAAAGGTCTTCGATCCTGCTGTGTGGTGGATATTCTGCTACCGACGGCACCTGGTGTTCCTCTGAGAAAGTGCCTGGAAAAAAATAAAATTAAATGTATTAAAACAATATAAAATATTTAAAATTAATAAATTTTAAATTAAAATTAATTAAATTTAAAAATTGAAAGTTACAAAATTATATATAAATAATCTAATAAATACATTACCTGCTCCTCATGACTCCTCCTGAACTGGACAAAACTCGCCTAGTCGTTCGGCGGGACGCCGTCTGGAACCCTCTCGATTAGCTGCTCCAGAGGCATTGTCCCGCCTTTATCCACGCTGTGGAAGAGACGGTTCCTCCTGTTCCTCCAGCCGTCACCCATCTTCATCAGGGTGTACCTTTTCCGGTTAGCCCGGACGACAAACCGCAACTGCAAAAAAATTATTTAAATATCAATAATTACAAAAATCCTATTAAAACATATTAATTAAATATAATTAATTAAAAAAATATTAATTAAATACTATTAATTACTTGCACCACATCCTCCCAAGCCAGGTCCTTCGGCCCTTTCGGAACGTGCCTCTACGTCCTGAAGTGAAGGGGGAACCGTATCCAATTCGAGCCCAACTCGTTCAGGAAGCGGTTGAATATGTGACCCCCATTGTCAATGGGCTGGTTCGTGCCCTCATTCCACGGCATTATAACTCGCAGTGTCTGGTCCATGCTGTTCAGACAGGCTACGTCCAGCCTCCTCGTCAACATGTTCCCCTGCTCATCTGCACAATTTACCGCACGTTAGATAAATTGTAATTCAAATTTAACATTTCAAATTTAAATAAATAATTTATTAAGTAAAAAAATTTATTTACCTTGAACCTGCATCTCAAACCCAGTGGACCGTGAAGATGACCCTCGAGGGTTGTTCTGCTCTTGAGCCTCCTCCTCATCGAGGAACTGCTCCATCTCCCTGATCCCAATCGGGATGTTGAAGTCCTCCGCCTCATAGTCCTCGACGCTAATATCCGCCTCCCCCAAATCAGGCACCTCTGGTGCGGTAGTCTCCTGTGGGATCATCTGCGGTGCCTGTAGTAGGGCCGACTCCTATGGGGGGATAGGCTGTAATGCCACGGTCGCCCTCCCTCCGCGCTACCCCCTCCCTCTGCCCCCTACTCTGCTGCTGCCACCCCATAAAATCGGTATGGGGACCTCAGGCGCCTTCCCCCTATCCTCTCTTGAAGCCATATCAACTGTAAAAATTCAAAAAAAAAACTATTTTAGTCACATTATTATGTAAAAATATAATACAAATACAAATAAAATACGTCTTATCTCCCTACCTCAAGTACAATACTGAGAAATACTGCAGCAAAAACTCTTTCACAGACGTCTGAACGCTCAATGTAAAAGAAAACACTTAGAGAAACTTCATGAAACAAAATGAGCAAACGTAAGAATGGAGAAGGCGGTGTGTATATATAGCCCATAAATTTGTAGCGATTATTGTAATAACCGCTACATTAATCGCTACAAAGCACCTAGGGCGGCTAAAATTTGTAGCGGTTTCACAATAACCGCTACAAAGTATAAAAACCTTTGGAGTTTTGTAGCTGTTATGGTACAGAACCACTACAAAGTTGGAGACTCTGAAATTCTGTAGCGGTTATAACCTTATAACCGCTATAAATACGCGACGTTTGGAATTTTGTAGCAGTTTTGTTGGTAAAACCGCTACAAATAACCGCTACACTGTTGGCACGTCTTGTCGCGCCATGTGGTGGGAATATTGTAGTGGTTTTTATTTATTAACCGCTACAACTGAATCGCTACAAGTTTTGGCGGGAAATTCGTGCTATATTTGTAGCAGTTTTTTCTACCTAATCGTTACAAAAAAACGCTAGCAATCTATCGCGCCACTTAGCGCGTAGCTTTACCGCTACAAATTTGTAGCATTTTGGTTAAAACCGCTACAAATATTAAAATATGTAGCGGTTATTTAAAACCGCTACAAAATGCCATTTTTTTTGTAGTGGTTATTTTATTGGCTTATATACTAGTCTTATATTAGCTTGGCTTAATTAATCCAAGATGCCATAAACCACATTAAGGAATGACAAATCCCTATTTTATTATATATTTTTATACTTTAATTGGGGATTTTGTCATAGTTATTGAGTCTAAAATGCCTTTCTTAAGATAAATTGAGATTAAGAATAAATGAATTAAATTAAGAGTAAAAAGAGCAAAATTGTCAATAAAATTGTAATTACTCTTAATCATTGATTTTTTCTCAGAATATTTGATGTTGATAAAATTATAGGTACTTGAAAAATTAGATTAAAACTGAAAATGACAGTTTGGGGCTTAAATTTCAGAAATGACACTTTGGTACCACAAATATGAAAAATGACAGTTTAGTGTATGAGTTAAACACACCGTTTTAGCAGCCCTTAGGTCATCAGTTTCTGATTTAATTGCAGAGCCTAGACATTGACGAGTGGGAACCGAGCGCCGCAAGCTGGGGATATCTTCACCTTCATCTTGCTTTGCTCTTTCACCTTTGTTTTCTTCTTCATAGTCGCTGGCGACCTACAGCCATTCCACCATCCAAGTCCAAGCTGTTGCATGGGAGGAGGAGACCGAACTGAGTTTGGAGAGAGCTGGGAATTGCAGCGAGGAATCAGAGGCTATCGAGAGCTGGGAGTTTGTTTCACCCTCACCAACGCCGTCACTCTTCTTTCCAGATTTCCGGCGAACCTGAAAACTCAGATCACAGAGAGTTGTAGTGCCAAGAAGCAGAGCATTGGACCTTCATTCTCCACCGAACACTGTCGCCGGTGACCTTAACCACGCCACCCATTCTTTCTCCGATCAGTATTCCAGCTTCATACCACCGTGCTTCACCATTGATCTGTAAATTCACCATGTGCTCTGTTTCTATTCCACCATTGCCACCAATCCTTCACTCTTCATCATTGATTGCATTTTTCTGGTTATGTTCTCCATGGCTGAGGTTTGGAACTCGTTTGGAGATGCTGTTTCTATGAGTGACAGTGGCTAAATTTCTCAACTCTGTAAGATGGAAGCTAAGGGCTTGAGTGTAGTAGTAAAGGGGAGTTTTATGTTTTAATCCATTTGTTTAGCTTTGTAATTATGATTTTCTATTTTGGAGATTGTATTTATATTGCTAGACTTTTGTTACTTGGTTAAATACTTAGTTTGGATTAATTTGTGATTTTAATTAGTTGATGTTGAATTTTGTGCTCATCAAGGTTGCATATATGTTTAAGTATAATACCATTGATTTTCTGTTATCTTGCATGGTATTGTTGGGATATTGAGTTGATTTTGGAGTTGCATTGAACTAATTGCATTAATTAATTTAAATCACACACTAAGAGTGCTTAATAGCATCTATAGAGTAGGGTTCCTCTCTTTTGGTGCTAGACTCATCGGTTGATGGGGGTTTGGTATTGTAGAAAATTTAGTGATTTCATAAATTGCACGCAAAGTAGTTTTTAATAGTGTTTTAAGAAGTGATTATTTTCTAGGTCTAGGAATAATCATCGATTAATGCATTAGACTCAACGGTGTTTGAGGTTTGGTATTTTGAGGGACTTTGGTTGCAATTACTAGTGTTTTGAATTAGTTTCGGTTAGAGGGGTTAAACCTTACCCGGTGTGGAAGTGTTTAATCAATCTAACTCAAGCTAGCTCAAAGAGTCTTTTAGGCATTTTTGACTAAGCTAGTAAATCGAACTCTCATTATCATTAGATGAACTATGATTGCCCTTGCAAGCACTTCATCCATTTCATTCCACCTATCATTTTATATTCAAAAATACCAAAAATATTGTAGTATAGGCATTTACATTTTTATGCAACTTATTTGATATTTAAAAAGTTAAAAACCATTTTTAAATCATTTCATGTCAATCATTGTACTTAATTTCTAGGTAATTAATAAAAGGCTCTTCGAGAGACAATCCGGGATTGCACCTTATATTGCAATTCTTGGTTTAATTTTTGAAGAGGTTACCAAGGCACAAAGCCGACAAAACCTATTCCTTCAAGCAACCTTTGCAACGACCACAAGTGGGTGAGCCATGAAGGGCCCAGTCTGAGACTGAACCAGTTCAACTGGTTGGTGAGGTCATGCACTCCAAGTGAATCCATGTATCAACCTAGCAAGCAATATCACTCATAGAGTTGTGCCAAGCACCACTCTTGGACATCCATGTTGTACTGCCGTGAAGGTTATGAACCGAAGGTCTACTTCTGTCAGGAACACATCAGAATCGTCGCCTGTGAGGTGTCGTTCTGGTTTGAACTTAAGGGGCTCCTCCCAAACCTTAGGGTTCCACCCTAGCCCCTCTCTGCTTAGTAACATACACATGGCTGCCTTTTGGGATGAAGTGGTTGGAAACCACTGTATCACGCATTGCCACGTGGGGGACGTTGAACGGAGCAATGGGATGTAGGCAAAAAGCTTCTCTTAAGCAGGCTTTGACGTAGTTTAGTTTTTGTATGTCTGATTCTTCAACAAGCCTCTTCTTTCCTACTACTTTGTCCAATTCATGGGTGGCTTTTTCAAGAATTTCTGGCTGCTTCATCATTTCTGCGTGTGCCCATTCTGCTGCGTTCGATGGATTGTCCACTGTTGCCAACGAAATTTCCTGCAAAATAAATCGAGTTCCGATTATTTTTGGTTACTCCCTCCTGTCTTTAATATAGGACATATTTATCTAATATGATTAGATTAAGAAAGTTGGTTAAATTAGTTGATATTCAACAAGTACTGAATAAATTGAAGGATATAAAAGACAAGAGCATTAACTGTAATTTGCGCTTTGATTTCTTGGATGGTCAAGAGGGGGTATTATGAGCATCCTTGAGAGAACCCATAACATCAAGCAAGTCCTCAGTTTTAGTCTTGGTGCCATCCTTCCAATGTTTGATTCTTTCTTCAATGATGGGATCATGAAGCTTGTTCACTATCCTCATAGCATTCTTTAACATTCTTTTGTGCCCATCCACGTCGAGTGCCCTCAAGCATGACAAATAGTCTAAAACACTCAAGGCATGTAAGTATCTGAGCATTATGAGGATTGCACCCACATGCTCTATTTCCTCAAAGCCTGGCCCTCCATCCTCCTTACCCTGTCCGAAACACCTGTTTGAGAAATATAAAATATAGATTGTATATATTAAGACACTTGTTTGATTACAGTTTTTGAAAACTATCCTTCTTTTTCAAGAATTAAAAAGATTATGTTGCTTGGATAGTTTTTTTGTAAATATGTTATTATGCACGTTGGTCGAACCCGCTACAGCATTAGTGCTGGCATGAGAAACCATTACCAGGTGCTTGCTATCTAGTTGCAGACCAAGTTCGAGATTTGAATATAATGTTGGAAATGTATTTGTAGGAATACAGTATCAATTTTTTAAGCCGCTACATCTTTGACGCAGAATTTGAAATACTTCTAATATGGCGCTCGCAGTTTTGGACCGCTATCATCGTCAAGAGAAAATTTAAATTATTGGTGCCAACTGGGTAGCAGTTCAGAACCACTACCAATAATTTGAATTCTGAAAAAAAAAATTGGCTATTTAAATTAGTTAATTAAATGATTTTTAGTAAATTAATATTTTCTTATTAATGTAAACTTTGTTAATTAATTTTATTATTATGAATAATAAGATATTATAATTTTTTAAAAATGTCTAACGTGGAGTGTTTAGCTGATTTGACTGAACACTGAAGTAAGCAGGAGGAGGAGGCCGCTTCTCAATAGAGAATAGAGAGAATTCTTTAAGGGAGGAAGGATCAACATTTGCCAAAAATGGCAAAATGAAAGGATGCCTTGTATTCAAAGTTTGGATAGTTTCTTTCTCATTATAGTTAGGTTTTATTCCCATCTTATCTTTATTCCAAATTATGTCTTACTCAAAATTATTTTGTGTTGTAGTTCAAAGATGCCCAGGACAGATTCTTCATTCCCTCTCACGAGACCTGGCTTCTTCAAGGTTTTATGTTTGCGATGTTATGAATGGCAACCAAATATGCCTATCGCCCAGGCGTTTTTCCCCCTTTTATTCATGTTAGGATTCAGGTTATGGGCTACCTTTAGATTATTCAAGAGCCAATTCTTCTCAGCTTCCAACTGTGATTGGTTTGCTATGAATTTCAGGAGAGTTGGGGATGAAAATTAATACTGGCTGGAATCTATTATGTAGTGTTTCCATTTGAAAACTTCGGCCATGGAGGGATAACGCTATTTTTGATCCAGATTTTGTCAAGCCTTCAGACCCAGCAATTGTTGTCTTGCACAGTTGGCGCAACTTTACCCAGGAGCAAGAAGGCGGTGGTAGAGAGATGGTGAAGACGGTGATGGAGATTTGGAGAGGGTGAGTGAAGCATTCGTGGTCAAGGTGAAGCTTTTTTTTTAAACGGCATTAACAGTTGTTAGGATGGGGGGCACAACTGCTCCAGTTTAATTATTGAGGGTCAAAATTACACCCATAAATACTTTCGGGTTCTAATTACACCTTCAAAAATAGTTTGGATTGTTGATTGCAACTTTACCCATGACATTATCCACATGGGATTGGTTTTCACATTACCTTCTCTTTTGCTTAATATATTCGTTTCTTGTTTAATGAAAGATGAGAAAAAGTTTACTTTGTCTGTTTAAATATGTTAATTTATATTCTTTTGGGGCAATGCATCCTATTTGATTGTAAATATTATGGAGTTTCTATCTAACTAGAGGTAGTCATGAAGAAATATGGCATTTTAAGAAAACCAATCTATATTTATTATAAATGACTAATATAACTAACTTCCTTAATCTACTAAAATTAGTTAACTAGCTATTATATTAAGAATTAAGGGTAGTATGTTTTAATTTCACGTCAAAGATAAGTTCAGATTAAACAAGCAATCGCCGAAGTTGTGCGATGCAAGGATGTTGTTTATATTCATGCAATAAAATATGTTCAAGTCCATCACATTATTTAATGTCTAGGTCAGGCAAAAGATGTAACAATATCACTTTCATATTCCTCGACCACAATCTTTTTCCATTTACAAGCAGGCTAACAAGGTAATTGAAATTCTTTTCAGATCACGACATTACATTTCTTAACTTCACTTATATATTGAATGACCCAGCGATAATGAGAGGGACATATGCTATTCCACTCAAAAAAAAAAAAGAAAAAAAAGAGGGAGATGCTATCTAAATTAATTCATTTTTGTTCACATGTATCCCACTATACTTAATTGCAATCTTTATGATCATTCAGTTAAAAACAGTGTTTTTTAGAAATCAATGATCTGTATATATAATTATACATGCAATAGTAGTTCACGGTCAAAGCCTTATTGCTTATGCTTAGTTCTTTTTCTATTGAACAAAAATTAAAAAAAAAAATTGCAATTATAACCATCTTCATGATAACCTAAAAAATGAAAACGAATTTAATATCTCCTTGTATATTCCCATGTAAGCTTATAAATCTCTCTTGTAACGTACAGAACTGAAGTATATATTTCTCAACACAAATAGTATAAAGAGTAAACCAGTTGATATATGAAAGTTGAAGATAAGTATACCTTCGGCTTGTATATATAGGAGGGGTCCAGGGGCCCATGTCGTGTCCATAAAATGCAACTTCTGAGGTGGGCATTAAATTAATGAGAAGACCTTAACAGGAACCAAGAAAAATAAATGACCTTTTCCGGAGGGAAGTTATTATTGGCTAAACCTCGCTGTTACCTTTAGTACATTTGCCTTGTGTTTTGATTAATTATGTGAAATGTCTGGGCAATAAATAATTAGACTGTCCCGGCTCACTTTATTCATGACTGTTCCAAGTCCATAAATAACACACAAATAATCACTTTATGTGTGTGTAAGACTACGTATGTCACCTTCCAGACTCTATCTAGTAGGAACCATGTGCATTGGTCACACTTTTTTTATATAAGGAAAGAAAAACAGGAAGAGTAGAAAAGTACATAATTATGTGACAATTAGGGCTTTGATTTCCTGCATGCGATGATGCGACTTCATCATAGTGATCTATCGTTGACATACTACTTTTGCCTGTAAAATATCCCTTCATTTTAGGACTTCACTAGTTTATGTGCAAACCACAAGCTTCTCTGCCACAGTGCCACTGTATTTATAAGTGGTGGTTCCTAAAGTAGCCTTGTTATAATAAAATTCTGGCCTTTTTGTGTTAGCACAAGTCTAGATACTATTATTCACTTTGCCTACTGTACGTGGATGCATAAAGATTCTGATCTCTATCTCAACAGTCAACAAGACGTAAACCTTGGATATTAAGTAAAACATGAAGTACAAATATACTAAAAGCCCCAGATAATTTCAAATTACTTACAGTCTCTACTTATTTTGCCCCATTATTAATTATTGGACTATTCTGTTGATCATGCGATCTAGCTAACATTGGTTCATACATAATTAATCCAAGAGGTAAACCTCTTTTGGCAACCTTGGGTGTGCTATGGCTACAAGTGGCTTAGCAAGTAAGAGATCAGTGTGAGACTCAACAAGCTCAATTTGTTGATTTTGTGGTGCACTCCAAGTGAAGCCATGGACCAACCTAGCAAACATCATCACAGTGATAGTGGTCCCAAGTACCACTCCTGAACACCCACGTTTACCTGTGGAGAAGCTTATGAACCTTAAATTTGGCTCACTTAAGAACACATCACGCCCATTATTTTCGTCTATGAGGTGACGTTTTGGTTTGAACTTAAGAGGCTCGTCCTTCCACACATTAGGGTTCCGCCCTAACTCTTGTCTGCTCAGTAACATGTGGCTGCCCTTTGGGATGAAGTAGTTGGACACCACCGTGTCGCACATTGCCACGTGGGGGACGTTGAATGGGGCAATGGGATGAAGGCGAAAGCCTTCTCTTAAGCAAGCTTTGGTATAGTTGAGTTTTGGTATGTCTGATTCTTGAACAAGCCTGTGGTTGCCTACTACTTGGTCAAGTTCAAAAGTGGCTTTTTGAAGAAGCTCTGGTTGGTTTATCATTTCTGCTAGTGCCCATTCTACTGCATTTGATGGGTTGTCCACTGTTGCCATCATCATTTCCTGCAAAATGTTTTGGTTATATATCTATTAGTTCTTGCAGATAATTAATTAATATGGAGTTTTTCAGTTTAGATATTCTATCATAGGAATAAAATAGGGAAATGACATTAAAGCACCATTTAAATTACAAAAACCGCAAAATGTTTATTAAATTAGCCAAAAAAGGTAATCTGATAGGAATTTGGGATTTTGAAGTTTAGGTGTTGACAACTTGAGTAAAGAAATTAATAACTTGGGTATAGAGTTGACCATTTGAGGTCCTCAAGTTATCACTCTGTATACCCAAGTTGCAAATTCCTGTTATTAAATTATCATTACTTATACTCAAGCTGTCAACAATCAAAACTTCAAGATCCTAGATTTTTACCAGATCACCTATTTATCTTTTTGCTAATTTAGTAAACATTTTGGGGTTTTTAAAATTTAAATGGTATTTTTCTATCATTTTTTCAAGAAAATAATATACAAATAATTTATACCTCATAGGATATGAATATATCGCCATGTAATTAAGCTTATAATGAAATCCTAGCCTGTGTTGTAAAGTACAGAAGTGAAGTACATTTAGAAACACACAGAGACTCTTGCTAGTTTAAAGAATAAACCATTTTAATTATTCTTGAAAGCGAAGATAACCTTAACTTTGGCCGAATAATTTTAGTTCCTCTCATGGATATATGATTACGTTATTATGATACACGACTGTTATGTAATGGTAAAATGATAAGCTGAAACGATCACTAGGTCAATTTGTAATATCCCAATTTTTGATTAAGGGCTAATCATGATTATTGTGGATAATTATGAATTTAATTGGAATAATTATGTGTTTTATGGCAATATTAATTAATATGTCATAATTAGTGGAAAATTGGAAGAATGGAATTCTTGGCCACTAGTTGGTAATTAAGGGAGAAATTAATTACTAACTAAGAGAAAATGATATGTGAAGTGTAATTAAATGGCTAATGGAGAGATTAGAGAAGCTAATTGGTGATTTATTTGATGTGAGCCAACAGGGAAATGACATGTGTCAAGCTTGCTTGTGGAGAGGAGATAAGGAAAGTCAAATATGTAATATTTTAAGAATTTCTCTCTCTTCTCTCTCCTATCTTTCAGCTGCAGCAAGGCTAGAGGGAGTATCATCATTTGCTTCTTCCTCTACAGTCCATCTTTCACTCTTCTCTCTCATTCCTTCCTCTATTTCCGGCAGTCAAGTTAGGCAAGAAAGAGAAAGATAAAGCTGGTGATTTGAGTAAGTAAATGTCTTCCATTGCTCAAACATCATTTATTAAAGTTGTTCTATGAGTGATAAGCTTTATTTTGATGGTTGTAGCTTGTCTATTTGGTGTGGTTTGTGATCACACGAAAATCTGGTTGTTGGAGAATCAAAGAGTGTTTTTAGAGAAGTTGAAGAGGTATGTGAAACCAATCTATCTATCTAAGTTTCATGCCATTTGGAATAGTTTATAATTTCTAGAAATTTTGGCTTGAATCTGAAAATGAGTGCCACTGTTCATTTGGTATGTTTTTGGCATGAGAATGGTATCTTGGAGTGAGTCTAGGATAGATAGATTGATTGGTGATTAAAATGTGATGTTTGGATGAGATTGGTATATTGTTGATTTTGTTGCCCAAACCCCAAAGCATGATAATGGAGTAGGATTTTGATGATTTTGATGATCCCATTGAGTTTATTGGGTGTTTTTCTATGGGATTGGCTTTGGGTAAAGTTTTGAATCCATAGAGATCAATTGGGCAAGTGTTAGGAAGTTTGGTCTGTTTCTGTATTTTTTGGTTCTGATAGAATCACTTGAGTGATTCGGGATTCACTCAAGTGAGGGATGATGTTCACTCGGGTAGGGATGAACAATGCTCGAGTGTTGTGCGTATCTTCTGTTTCTCTTTAGTTTTTCTGTTGTGCTTTTTGGAAAATCCAAGAGTGCATAGCCTCACTCGCGAGTGAGGGATGAATATCACTCGAGTAAGCCTCCTTGTGCTCGAGTGACTGGTGTATTTGGCACCAATGACTTGCCTCTCGGGTTGTCACTCACGGGCATGGTGCAAGAGTGTGCCTTCTCACTCGCGGGTATGGGGTATCTGCTCGAGTGAGCTGTGTTATGCTCGAGTGCAGTGAGCCATTTTGGCTACTGCCATTTCTCTTGTGCTCTCGAGCTCTTACTTTCTGGACTTTACTCTCAGGTGCTTGAGTGAGGCATTTGGCTTTCAATCGGGTGAGGTCCAGTGTGCTTGAGTGATCCTGTCTCTGAAAAGCTTCGTTGTGCTCTCGGGTATGCACTCTATGGTGCCCGAGTGCCGGCCGTACCATCACTCGAGTGAGGCCGTCTTCACTCGAGTGCCTCATTAGAAAATGTCAGTTTGTGTGCTTTCAAAAGGGGATCTTTGGGGTAATTCTTCCAACCCCTTAGGGCTATGGTTAGAGGTGTTCTAGAGTTCTAAAAGAGCAATAATGATAACCAATTAAGTGTTATGAAGATATTGAGAATTGGAATAGATAAATAACTCTTCGTCCCTAATTATGAATATAGGATTTGACATTTGCCCTACTCGGGAGAGACTGGCGTCAGGACACGCATGGAAGGACTCAGGTAGTGACTTTTCTCTCATGTTGTGTATGATACTTGGTATGCATGTTTATCATTGTGAATTTGTTATCGGCCATAGGGCATTACAGTGCGAGCAGTTCGGCGTGAGCCGTCGTAGGGGGCAATGCTCATGATACCTACCCTGGCCATTGTATCTGCCGTTGTAAGCGCCGAGGCTGCGTTATGGAATTGTGGATTCCTATTTGAGATCCAGCCCGTGGGGCTGCGTGTTGTGTTTAGTATCCAGCCTGTGGGGCTGTGTGTTGTGAAATATTTTATATGGATCCCAGCTGTGATGATATATGTGATATATTCATGTGAATGTGCAATACAACAAGTAGTTCAACGTGAGCCGTCGTGGGGGGTGATGCCCATGATACCTACCCCGGCTGTTGCAACTGTTGTAGGGATTGCTGTGTGTTGTATAGATGATTTACTTTCATGCTTTGATGTTGTGCATATTATAAGTGATTTGTTACTACGGGGATTCTTTAGAATCTTACTCTCCTAAAAACACAATTTTTAGACAGGGCTGAAGGATCTAAGGGAAAGCGAGCGACGAAGAGCAGCTAGAGCTCCAGTTTAGGAGTTTATTTTGGTTAATGGTTATCAATGTAAAATTTATTGGATATTTTATGGTAAATAGTTGTATATTTTGGAAGTATAGTGTAGTTTTGTGTAATCCCCAAGTAAAGGGTATGAATTGTGGGCTTTGTGCCTTTGTGTAAACCCTTATGTAATTAATGGAATCTGAGTGTGTCAGGAATTTATGCTGTACTCTGATATGTATGAATGAAACCAACCTGTACAGGCCATTTAAGTGTTGAAAGATGAATATGAGACTATTGTGATAAGGTTTTGTAAAAGTTTTTTGAAAACCCTGATTTTGGGAAATTTAATTTGAATAAGTCCCAAATCATCTTACGGTCTCTAATTCAAACTTAATTATGTGTTTATAAACATAAATCTTGGCCTTAATCGTGAAGTGGGTTACACAATTCACTCTACCTAATAAAGTGTGAACATTTGAAACAATTTGGGCTGTTCCAAAAAGGTTATGAGGAGTGGTCCATTTTGTTATCCATAAAATGTTACTTCTACGATCGGCTTTAAATCAAAGGATAACCAAAGAAAAACAAATGACCCTTTCCCCTTTCATAGCAACATATCAAGGGCCAAAGGTGTCACCTATGGGGTCCTCTTGCCTTGTGTGTTTTGCACGTGTCAAATGTGAAATGTTCGGGCATATTTACACGTAAAAGAGCAATTATTGTGTAGACTGTACGTCACTTTCTCCATTAGCATGCTAATTTGACTCCATAAAAAACATGTCATATGTACAGGCACTTATAAAAGAAAATTAAACAAATGGATATAATTAATAGACAAGTATGCACTTACCAAAATTAGGGCTTTAATTTCCTGCGTGGTCAATAATGAGTTTTATTGTCATCTTTAAGTGAAATCATGACATCAAGCAAATCCCCAGTTTCAGTCTTAGTGCCTTCCTTCCATTGTTTGACTCTTTCTTCAATGATGGGGTCATGATACTTGTCCACTGTTAGAAGTCAGAGACAATATATTTCAACCTTCAGGAATATCGTCTGCCGACAGAGAAGAACGTGATGAGTCAGGAATATCGTCCACCAAACATATAGGATTAGAAAATCAATAAATGTTTTCATATTGAACTAATTGTATATAAATATGCATTTGTACAATACATAAACGAGAACTTCTGATTTACTTATGTACATGGTATCAGAGCACCACGTTCTTTGTTTTGCATCTGAGTTCATTTTTTTCTTGATAAAACTCCATTTTTACTGTCGTCAGTGCTCCCTATAAGAACACGCGCCACCCCTCCTTGTTCTCCACCCCAAGATCAGCCAGAACCCAGGTTCCTACAGCCTTCCGACAGCGCATGGCCACCCACGCACCGCCCTCATCTCCGACGCTCCAGAACACGCGCCGTGCGTGTGGCGCACTAATCAACCCAGTTTCTTCTACCCACTCCTAAAGTTTCGTGGCTATCCGACACTTTGAATTTTGAGCTTGGTTCTTCGCTTCCGATTTCAACGTTCGTGAATTGCAATTTGTTACTAACTTCAGTGTTATGAGTTAGTATTTTTTGTCCGAGGGTCCCTTGTCTTGATTAAGGTACTATATATCTTGTTTTGATATATTTCTATGGGTCCAGTGGGTTGCAACTTGTATATAGTTACTCTACTAGTTTGCTTGTGATATATTGTGAGTCCTCCTGTTTATGTGTTGATATTCTGTGAGAATCATCTGTGCACTGCTATTCAACTCACATGACTAATTCTAAAAACTCCGATATGTTACCTATGTCTGCAAAAATTACTACTTCACAGTTAAGTTGGACAAGTTATAGTGATTGGAACAAAACAGTTAGAGTTTATATTCTGGGGATTGAGATGGAAACCCATTTAACTGAGGATCCTCCTTCTGGTGAAGAAACAGAACTTTTGACTTGGCAAAGAGCATATGCTTGACTTTTGTTCCAAATTCGAAATTCAATTGAGCCACGAATTCTATCTTCTGTTAGCCATTGTAACACTGTAAAAGAAATCATGAGTTATCTTGAATTTATGTTTTCTGGAAGAGGAAATACTACTCGGGTTCATGAAATCTGTAAAGGTTTTTATCGTTCTCAACAGCAAGATCATCCATTGAAAGATTTCTTTTTGGACTTTAAGAGGATGTATGAGGAAATGAAAGTACTTATGTCTTCGCAAGCAGATCTCTCAACTCGAATCAAGAACTTGGAACTTCAGGCTATCATAAGTTTTCTTGAAGTTATCAACCCGTCTTATGAGACTATTCATTCTCAGATTCTGTCCAGTCAAGAGCTTCCTTCTCTTGAAGATGTTTTCTCTCGGGTTCTTTATGCTGATAGCTTGATTCACCCTTCTGTAGATCCAACTGCAAGTGCTCTGGCTGGGTGAGGTCCCTTTGAGAATAGGAATTATGGGTACAAACAAAATAACCATCTCCTACAATGACTTCTGGCAGTATTATTTGCAATTATTGCAAGGAACCGGGACATATTAAGAGAAATTGTAGAAAATTGCAAAATAAACAGCAGCGTGATCAACAACGTGGCCTTGCACATATTGCCCAGACACCTGGTCTCTCTGATTCTGGATCTGGATCTTCTTTTGCAGGGGCTCTAGCTACAGGTACTCTGTCCTCTGGTCTTACTACTACTTCAACTAAGTGGATTATTGATTCTGATGCCACTAATCACATGACAGGTAATCATCACTTATTCTCTTCATATGCCCCCTATACCAACCCGTCATCCATATTTGTCGTTAATGGTTCTCTCGTTCGGGTTACTGGCTCAAGCACTATTCAACCAACTGCCTCCCTCTCATTATCCTCTGTTCTTAATGTTCCTGTTCTCACCTTTAACCTTTTATCTCCAAGTAAACTCACTTGTAAGTTAAACTACTTTATCTCACTCTTCCCTAACCATTATTTAATTCAGGATCTATCGACGAAGCAGATTATTGGTAGAGGCTATGAATCTGGTGGACATTACATCCTTGATGATCAGGTGCCATATTCTGTTGCTTGTTTTGGTGGGTCGTCTCTCCTTGAAGTTCATTATCGTCTAGGTCATATGTCGCTTTCGTCTCTCCAAAAATTGTATCCTCAATTTTCTTCTGTGTCTACTTTAAATTGTGAGTCATGTCAGTTTGCCAAACATCATCGTATTCATTTGGCACCTCACGTCAATAAACGGGCTACGTCCCCCTTTGAGTTAGTACATTCTGATGTTTAGGGTCCTTGTTCAGTTATGTCTCAGACCGGTTATCATTATTTTGTCACTTTTGTTGATGATTTTTCCCGAACCACCTGGCTTTACTTAATGAAACAGTGTTTTGAATTGTTTACTCATTTTCGTAATTTTTGTGCTGAAATTCAAACCCAGTTTAACACTCCAATGAAAATCTTACGAAGTGATAATGCAAAAGAATATTTTTCCGCCCCATTCATCGATTACATGCAAATTCACGGTATTCTTCACCAATCCTCTTGTGCTTATACCCCTGCTC
This sequence comes from Inga oerstediana, assembly GCA_963210345.1. Classification (NCBI taxonomy): domain Eukaryota; kingdom Viridiplantae; phylum Streptophyta; class Magnoliopsida; order Fabales; family Fabaceae; genus Inga; species Inga oerstediana. The sequence goes on along the minus strand of OY723405.1, from coordinate 10,971,209 downwards.
AAAATGGTGTTGCTGAAATAAAGAACCGACATCTCTTAGAAACTGTCCGAGCTCTCATGTTTCATTCCTCAGTCCCTAAAATTTTTTTGACTGATGCTGTCTCTACTGCCTGTTTTCTCATCAATCGCATGCCTTCGACTATTCTTGGTGGGGATATTCCGTATTCTGTTTTGTTTCCCACCTCTCAGATGTTTTCTATTGATCCTAAAATCTTTGGTTGTGTCTGTTTTATTTGGGATGTCCGTCCTAGTGTTAGCAAACTTGATCCCAAGTCCCTAAGATGTGTTTTTCTTGGCTATTCTAGAGTTCAGAAAGGTTATCGGTGTTACTCTCCTGATCTCCGTCGTTACCTTGTGTCTACTAATGTCATGTTTCATGAGTCCTCTTCTTTCTTCAATACTTTGTTTGTCTCTAAGTCTCCCTCTGTCATGGATAATTCTGATGATATCCTGGTTTATCCTGTCCCACTCTCACCAGTACAAGTTGCTGTTCTGGAACCTGATATCATCAATGATGCTGATGTTACTACTGATTCGCCTTCGCCAGCTCCTGCTTCACCAATTGATTCTGTTGATGTCTCCCTAGTTCCTGCCTCTGTTTCCACAGATCCTCCTCTTACTGTTATTGAACCACTTGTTCCTGTTTCTCTTGGTGATACTTCTAATGACCTACCCATTGCACTTCGTAAAGGTACCCGTCCTCATTGTCCTCCCAAATGATATGCTAACTGTATCTATCCTATCTCATCTTTTGTCTCTTATCGGTCTTTGTCCACTATTTCATCTTCTCTTATGGCCACCCTTGATTCCATTTTCACACCTATTACCCTTCACCAAGCCTTAGCTCACCCTGGTTGGCATGCTGCAATGGAAGAAGAGCTTTTGGCATTGGAAACAGCTGGTACCTGCACTCTTGTTGATCTCCCACTTGGCAAGAAAGCTATTGGCTGTAAATGGGTATTTGTTGTTAAGACTAAGGCTGATGGTTCCTTGGAAAGACTAAAATCTCGCCTAGTTGCCAAAGGATATGCCCAAACTTATGGTATTGATTATTCCAAGACTTTCTCTCCTGTTGCCAAACTCACTTCAGTTTGTCTTCTTGTTTCTTTGGAGGCCACATATCATTGGGATTTGCATCAATTAGATGTTAAGAATGCTTTTTTAAATGCCGATCTTCTGGAAGAAGTTTATATTGAGCAACCACCTGGGTTCATTGCTCAGGGGGAGAATAGGAAAGTGTGCTACCTCTAGAAGTCACTGTATGGTCTAAAGCAAAGTCCTCAAGCCTGGTTTGATAAATTTTGTAATGTGGTCAAGAAGTTTGGGTTACGTCAAAGCAAGTGTGATCACTCTGTGTTCTACCAACAATCTGATGCAGGCATGATTCTTCTCGTAGTATATGCTGATGATATTGTGATTACAGGAAGTAATTGTTCTGGACTCTCAGAACTTAAAATCTTCCTGAACTCTCACTTCCAGACAAAAAATTTGGGATCATTAAAGTAATTCCTTGGTATTGAGGTTTTAAGAAGCAAGAAAGGTATTCTTTTGACTTAAAGAAAGTATGTTCTCGATCTCTTAAAAGAGACTGAAAAACTTGGAGCTGCACCAAGCAACATCCCCATGATTCCGAATCCCTTTCTAGATCTTGATGCTAGTATGTTTGATGAGCTTCCTGATGATTTGAAGAAGAAGATTGATCTAGAGAAATTAAAGCCATTTCCATTTCCTGAGAGATATAGAAGACTTATTGGGAAACTAATTATCTAACAGTAACTCGTCCTGATATAACCTTCTCAGTCAGTAGGCTCAGCCAATTCATGGCATCACCAACAGTGGCACAATGGGAAGCTTTAGAACATATCTTGCATTATTTGAAAGGCTCTCCAGGTCTTGGTATTCTTTATACAGATTATGAGCACACTAAAGTTGAGTGTTTTTGTTATGCGGATCATGCAGGATTAAAGGCCACAAGATGATCTACTACAGGTTACTGTGTGTTTGTTGGTGGAAACTTAATATCTTGGAGAAGTAAGAAGCAAGGGGTTGTATCAAAGTCAAGTGCAGAAGCGGAATACAGAACCATGTCATAGTCAGTACAAGAAATTATGTGGGTACTTTAGCTTTTGAAGGAAATTGGTATCGTCACAACATTACCTGCAAAACTATGGTGCAACAATAAAGCAGCACTTCATATAGCATTGAACTCTGTGTTTCATGAACGAACAAAACATATTGAGATTGACTGTCATTTTATTCGTGATAAGATCAAAGAAAATATTGTATCTACAGGGCACATACGATCCGACGATCAACTGACAGACCTTCTGACAAAAGCCTTAAATGGGACACAGGTTCAATATCTTTGTAATAAGTTGGGCATGATCAATATAAATGCTCCAACTTGAGGGGGAGTGTTAGAAGTCAGAGACAATAAATTTCAACCTTCAGGAATATCGTCTGCCGACAGAGAAGAACGTGATGAGTCAGGAATATCGTCCACCAAACATATAGGATTAGAAAATGAATAAGTGTTTTCATATTGAACTAATTGTATATAAATATGCATTTGTACATTACATAAACGAGAACTTCTGATTTACTTATGTACATTCACTATCCTCAAAGCATTCTTCACTATTCTCTCATGTCCCTCTAACTCCAATCTTCTCAAACTTGGCACAAAGTCAGAAACACAAAAGGAAAATAAGTGATTAAGCAATGTGAACAATGCATCCACATGCTCGACGTCCTCCAAACCAGGCCCTCCATCCCCACCACCATTTCCAAAGTACCTATTATTTGAAGGCACCATCTTATTATATACTCCATCCGGTCCCAATTATAAGACAATATTTGAGAGTTGATCTTGATCATAATTATAGGACAAAGTTATAATATTTGTCAATTTATTCCCAAACTACCCCTATTGATACTTTCTCAATAATAATTAAACACAATAATTAATTTAATAACACGCTTACATTCTATCAAATGAGAGATTCTATTTTATTTTTTTATTTTAAAATGAAATAATTTTAAGGTTTCTTTAAAAATATGTTCCTGTAAATATCTGTTCAAAGTGATTGATTTTTTCCCTAAAAATAACCTAATAAAATATTAATTTCATTATCTCTTTCCCTTGGCTAAAAAAAACCTTGCCTTTGTATTATGCCCAATTAAATAGACTTCCTCTTGGTAGAAAAAATTGAGATGCAGGAGAGGTATGATGAAAAACAGAGGTACAACGTAATTGATGCCATTTTAAATTTTAGATAAGGGCATTTTAGGAAATTAAATATGATTAACTAATTTAACTACTATCCTTAATTTCTCCAAAATTAGGTAACTATGTCCTATAATTAGGAACGGAGGGAGTATATCGCATCGTATAATATTACTTCTTGCCCTTAATATAAAACTTAGTTAACCAATTTGGAGAAATTAAGGGAGTTCAACTAGGTCTTATCTTTAGAACACGAGATAGCTTGATCACTAAACTATTCAAAATATTACCTTTTATTGAAGATTATTCTTTTCATCACATTCCCGCAGAAATGCTGAGAAGCTACCCTCACATTCACAGAACCATTATTATTCTGACTCTTGGATTGTTTATAGACGTAATGCATCAGATTATTGGCTTCCTCCATTCTTTTGGCATGAAGCCATAGGTTCTTCATCGACGAAAGCAAGTCCTTGCTTATCATTTTCTTCATCTTCTTCCACTGCTCCCCATACGGCCCGAGCGCTGTCGTTAAAGAACCGCCGGAGATGAGATCAGATGACATGCTCAAGGGTTTTGATGCAAAAACATCGTCTTGTTTCTTCAAGAACTCACAGGCAATAGCAGGGCTAGTCACCGGGATTTCGTGGATATTTCCGAATTTAAAACATGCAATTTCAGTGTCTAAATTTGTCATGAGCTTGTGTATCCATTTGGGCACGGGCTTGTTTATAAGCATTTCGGGTAAATTACCGATGATTGGCCATGGTTTAGGACCTGGGGGAAGTTTGTATTTTTGGCGTTTTGGGGTAAAAGGAGGGTGTTTGATGGAGTTAATGAGTTTAAGTGTGAAGAGAGCAGCTAGCAAGAGCTTGGAATAAGGCCAGATGGCTGAGAAGAGGGTGAACAAAGAATAATACTCCATACATGGCTTGAAAACTAAAGGGATTAATTAGGGTTTAGATGCTTTCAAGAGATGAATGGAAACTATTGTTGAGCTTATGACTACTGTATCAGATATTCCTAGCTATATATAGTGAAAGGGTAGCCCCGCGAATTAATTACTCACATGCAAATAATGCTTCTAAAAATTCTCTTGTTGCATCATCAGATCCTTTTCGATCTTATATAAATATAAATTGATCGATTATATTAAAAATAAAACACTACTACAGAATTATGATATAATCACCCTAATAGACGTCCCAATTTTAAAATTGGGTGGTTAAAAAGGAAGGCGGTGGCATTTTCGTAATTATGTGTATATAGGAAAACCCTTAGACGTCCCAAATTTGAATTTGGGACGCCTAAAGTTGATTTTAGACATCCCAAATTTTATTTGGGACGCCTAAAGATTTCCACTGGCGCCAAAAAAGTAACTTAAAAAAATTTAACTTACTTTAGGCATCCCAAATGGGATTTGGGATGCCTAATGTCACACTTTAGGAGTCCCAAAAAATTTGGGACTCCTAAAGTGTGACTTTAGGCGTCCCAAATCCCATTTGGGACGTCTAAAGTAGAGACTATAGACCTCCCAAATGGGATTTGGGACACCTAAAGTCACACTTTAGGAGTCCCAAAAAAATTTGGGACTCCTAAAGTCATGTCAGAAATTCTGACATGCGTGAGATTTTTTTTCCCTTTTCTTCATTCTCATTTCAGAAACCCATACCTCTTTTTCCATCTTTCCCATCCCCATGACTTCTCTTCCCTTTTTTCTGCATTTCCTTTTTTCTTTCATTCCCGTGACTTCGTCTTCCTCAATCTTCTTCCTTTTCTTCATTCCCTTTTCCTCCACCTCCTTCCATTCTCATAACACCTTCTTTGCTCTCACCCTCCGGCGTAAACCTCCTCCACCTTTTTTGCCCCCTCCACCCTCCGGCGTACACCTCCTACTCTCTTTGTTGCTTTCAGCCTCCGGCGTACCTCTCCTCTCCACTGTGTATACACAACTCCTCCAATGTCTTCTATCCACCTTGGAAGCACATAGACATCGTTGGCTGCCCTCTCCCCTGGTTTCATCAGGTTTGTTTTTTTTTAAATATAAATTTACATGAAGAATTAAGTTAAACTTGCAATATGAAATTATTATAATGCTTTCAATTTATTTACATGATTCTAGTTATTGGAGTGTTTTTCCCTTGATTGTTTTTTTTTTTTTTTTGCCAGAATCATAAACTAGTTGTTAGTAATTATGCAATACTAATAATGTTTTTTGTTTTATACATTTGGAGCTTGGAAATCGAGGAAAATACATATGTATATTTATTTTGAAGAAATGAACAACAATTAGTTTGTAGTTGTGTGGTGACAAATATTTTGACACTTTCTAGTTGTTGTTATACATATATGATATTAGGTTGTATGAGTTGTTGTTATTATACATATATATATAGTAAAAAGACTGCAGTGCTAGAAGTCCTTACCATTTCGTAAGGGATATTTTGTGGTTTATGAATTCATCTTCAATTCTGTTTTTACAATTTTAATTTGCTGGGTAATGAAGAATATAAATAATTATTTAAAAAAAATAAAATTTTTTAATGTCCCAAATTAAGAATTGGGATGTCTAAAGTCCCCCGTGGAGGACTTTAGACGTCTCAAATCTCAATTTTGGACGTCTAAAGTCTCACTTTAGACGTCCCAACTTTTTTGGGACGTCTTTTCTTAAAACATACTATGCCCCCTATATAGATGTCCCTTAGATTTTGGATGTTAAAAATATCAAAATAAGGACGTTAAAATCCTTTTTTATAGTAGTAAAAGATGACTACGTAAAGATAGAGACATTTAAAGTAGCAGCACATATGCTGGCACCATCACATCTGACATCCATTATGCCATGTTTTTTAATCCTCAACCGGTGTGGTACATACATTTTTTGTCCCATAATATTTTCCTAATTATAATTTTAATGTGTGAGTTAGATAACTAATTTATGAAGATTAAAAAAATTAGTTGAGCAGGTTATTTGTAAAAAGAATATGTATTAGTTTTCCAAATTAGACACACTCTTTAATCATTTGCAAGTTAATGTGTCTATTTTCATAAGCCTCTGTGCCAAATTTGACAACCTTGTCCACCTATTTGACAACTGTATTGGCCTACTTTGATAAGTTCATTTTCCCACTTGGACAAGTTCTAAAATAGCAAGTTAATGTGCATATTTTCACAAGCCTTTATGCCAATTTTGGCAACTGCATCTACCTAATTTGACAACTATATTTGCCTACTTTGACAAGTTCATTTTCTCACTTTGACAAGCTTTAAGATGGCAAGTTAATGTGCATATTTTCACAAGCGTTTGTGCCAATTTTGACAACTTCGTCAGTCTATTTTGACAACTGCATCTGTCTACTTTCACAAGTTCATTTTCCCACTTAGACAACTGCATCTGCTTATACTTTAACACAAGTTCAAAGTAGGCAGATGTAGTTGTCAGAATAGGCAGAAGAACTTGTCAAAATTGGCACAGAGGCTTATGAAAATAGGCACACTAACTTACCATTTTAGAACTTGTCAAAGCAGGAAAATGAACTTGTCAAAGTCGGCGAATGCGTAGTTGTCAAAATAGGAGGATGGAGTTGTCAAAATTAGTGCAGAGGCTTGTGAAAATTGGCATATTAACTTGTCGTTTTAGAACTTGTCGAAGTGAAAAAATAAACTTGTCAAAGTAGGTAGATGTAGTCGTTAAAATAGGCGGACGAAGTTGTCAAAATTATCACAGAAGCTTGTGAAAATAGGCACATTAGTCAGGGCAATCCGGTAACTTCACATCCAGAATTAATCACCATGCAATCCCTAGGGACCTTTTTATAGGGGAATTTGCTATGGGATTTTTATAATTTTTTATGGTCCTTGGGACTTTACTGTAATTTTCCCTATCTATTACATATTTTCTTTAAAAAATTTTAAAACTAAGTAATTAATAAGATTTTCTACGGTATATTTTTTAAAACTGGACCACTCTACGCTCGACGCTCGTACGTGTCATTGAATTTGTGGTCAACAGCACAGGCACTGACTAGTCACTAGTCCCTAGCCACTAGTCACTTCTTGTTCCAAAAAAAATCTAATTTCATGGCTCCACCTTCATGCTGCCAAATGGACCATAAGTTAGGGGTCATTACGACGTCGCAGTTGGATTAGAAAAGGATGTGGCGTTTGTCGGAATGCACGGAGCTGGGGAAGGTTTATGTGTCAAATACACACATGTCCTCAAGCTCCCTTCCACGCAAAGCACGTTTTAATATTTTCGTATTATATACCAGAAAAAAGAGCCTCTCCACTAATTTCTCTCCCAACTTCTTTTTCATTTAATATCTTAACCGTTGGATCATATTTTAATAAATTATATTTAATACAATACAATAATGTTATAATTATAGATTTTTATTATATTTAATATTATAATACCATTTAAAATATAACATGAAATCTTACCTATTAAAATATGATCCATTGATTGAAACATTGAATAGACATGAAGTGGAGAGAAAGTTTAATGGAATCATCTCTCTCCCGCACTTAAACACCACCCGTAGTTCCTCTCACACAAACTAGATTTTACTCTCATTTAATTACTCGTGTTACCCGTACCATTAAATTTAATTTCCACAAATTCCCTTTCTTTCATATAAATGAAGATATTGTTGGCAAAAAAATTTTACATTCCTTACATTTTTATTATTTTCAACTGATTTTAATCAATTTTTTCAGTTAATTATTTCTTATAAAAAGAAACGGATGGAGTATGCAATAATAAAAATAACTAAAATTTAGGGTTGAAAATATGAAAGATGAGTCTAAAAAATATGACGACTACTAAAAAGATGGAAAAACTCATTATTAAAAATGTTAAAGAAGAGTATATTGCAAATATGAAAAATGAGTGTTGAAAATATTTTAAAAAAGTGATAAAAAATGAACTAAAAAAAACCAACGAGTCCAAGGGCCCACCATGTTGATCAACCTTCTTATCCCCTGGTTGGCTCATCAACCACCACATCCCTCTTTAGCTCTTTTCTCATATATAAATCAAAGTCACCCTTCATTATGCCACCTCATCAGCCAACTTGTTTTAACTGATGCAATCCCATAAACCTTTTCGTTGCGCCCAAGAAGAAGACTTTGATTCATGAACTTCTACTGCTCATATTCTTCCACATCACTGTTACATCAAATTTAGTCAATTAGGGCGTGGAGTCTATTATTTGTTTCTATATGCGATTCTAAAAAACATCTTAATTGTTGGTTTTATTTCTACGATGTACATTTAATCAGGCACGCTCAAGCTATATAACAAAGTCACACAGTAAAGAAGTCAAAGCTATAAGTCACCTCTGCTTAGTAACACGTGGCTGCCCTTGGGGATGAAGTAGTTGGAAACCACTATGTCACGCATTGCCACGTGGGGGATGTTGAATGGAGCAATGGGATGTAGGCAAAAAGCTTCTCTTAAGCTGGCTTTGATGTAGTTTAGTTTTGGTATGTCTGATTCTTCAACAAGCCTCTTCTTTCCTACTGCTTTGTCCAATTCTTGGGTTTTCAAGAATTTATGGCTGCTTCATCATTTTTGCAAGTGCCCATTTTGTTGCGTTCGATGGATTGTCCACTGTTGCCAACCAAATTTCCTGCAAAATAAATAGAGTTCCAATTAATTTTGGTTACTCCCTCGTGTCTTTAATATAAGGCATATTTATCTAATTTGATTAAATTAACGAAGTTAGTTAAGTTAGTTGATATTTCAACAAGTACTAAACAAATTGAAGGATATATCAAGAAGACGAGCATTAACTGTAAGTGTTGCTTTGATTTCTTGCATGGTCAAGAGGGGGTTATTATGAGCATCCTTGAGAGAACTCATAACATCAAGCAAGTCCTCAGTTTAAGCTTGGTGCCATCCTTCCAATGTTTGATTCTTTCTTTGATAATGGGATCATGAAGCTTGTTCAATATCCTCATAGCATTCTTCAGCATTCTTTTGTGCCGATCAACGTCGAGTGCCCTCAAGCATGGCACATAGTCTAAACACTCAAGGCATGTAAGTATATATTTGAGCATTATGAAGATTGCACCCACATGCTCTATTTCCTCAGAGCCTGGCCCTCCATCCTCCCTACCCTGTCGGAAATACCTATTTGAGAAATATAAAACATAGATTGTATATATTAAGACACTTGTTTTGATAATCGTTTTTGAAAACTATTCTTTTCTTTTCAAGAATTAAAAAGATAATGTTGCTTGGATAGTTTTTTTTGTAAATATCTTATTATGCATGTTGGTTGAACCCTTTACAACATTAGTGGTGGCATGAGAAACCAATACCAGGTGCTTGCTATCTAGTTGCACAACAAGTTCGAAATTGGAATGTTGGAAATGTATTAGTAGGAATACAGTATCAATTTTTAAGCCGCTACTTCTTTGATGCCAGAAATTGAAATACTTCTAATGTGGTGCTCGCAATGTTGGACCGCTATCGTCGTCAAGAGAAAATTTAAATTATTGGTGCCAACTGGGTCGCAGTTCAGAACCACTACCAATAATTTGAATTCTAAAAAAAAATTGGCTGTTTGAATTAGTTAATTAAATGATTTTTAGTAAATCAATATTTTCTTATTAATGTAAACTTTGTTAATTAATTTTATTATTATGAATAAAAAGATATTATAATATTTTAAATATGTCTAACATGGAGTGTTTAGCTGATTTGACCGAACACTGGAGTAGACAGGAGGAGGCCGCTTCTCAATAAAGAAGAGAGAGAATTCTTTAAGGGAGGAAGGATCAACATTTGCCAAAAAAATGAAATGATGCCTTGTATTCGTAGTTTGGATAGTTGCTTTCTCATTATAGGTTTTATTCCCATCTTATCTTTATTCCAAATTATGTCTTACTCAGATTATACATACTTCATTGCTTGCATTAAAACGCAAATAAAGTTTGAGACTTTATTTTATGTATATATAATAGATATGGCAAACTGTGGGATGTTATATTTTATTGAAGATAATTTTCCTGATCACATTCGCGGTGTAATGCTGAGCAGCAATCCTAACATTCACAAGACCTCCTTCATTGTTATTCTGACTACTCATATACACGTAGCGCACCAGGTTATCGGCTTCCTCCGTTCTTTTGTCGTGAAGCCACCGGTGCTTGGCCTGAGAAATGATCAAGTCCTTAACTAAGATCTTCTTCATCTTCTTCCACTACTCTCCGTATGGCGAGAGGATCGTTGTTTTATAGCCAAGTGAGACTAGACCAGATGACATGCCGATAGGCCTTGATACGAAAATAGCATGTTGTTCCTTCATGAACTCGTAGGCTATAATGGTCACTCACTGGAATCGCATGAACATTTCCCAGATTGATACATGCAATTTTAGTGTTCATGTTTTTCATAAGCTGGTGAATCCATTTGGACGGAGACTTGGTCGAAAGCATTTCAGGTAAATTACCAATAATAGACCATGGTTTGGGACCTGGAGGGAGTTTGTGTTTGTGTAGTCGTGTAGGATTTGAGCGAGGGTATATTAGGTTTCTTGATGATTCTGAAGAGAGCAAATATGAAGATAATGGAACAGAACCAAAAATGTAAAATGAAGGAGAAGAAAGCTCTCGACTCCATGTTGGCTTGGTAATGGTTGGGTTTTTATGATACTTTGGTCACTTCGGCCTTTATTTACTATGGTTTGTTGCCAACCCAGTTTTTTATATTTTCCATATTTGTAAAGTGAGTGTGTGTCTGTATATACACAGGCATTCATGCATGAAGGTAAATCATGGCAAAGTTTCTTTTTTTGTTTAATACTCCCTCTTATCCTTAATATAAGAGTCAATTAATTTTTTTTAGAGATGAAAGAAGTTAAATAAGTTACTTAATCATAGTATTTATCGTGTATCATTAGATTATATATCAGTTTATACGTCAGATAAATTAATTTGAAGCAAAATGATAAATATATATACTTTAATGTAATTTATTTTGCTTTCTTAATATCTCTAAAAAGAAGTTATTTGGCTCTTATGGTAAGGACCAAAGTTAATATAATTTAGAGGGGCAGCATTAATGTCTTTATATTACAAGTGGGATTGAACTCAACACTTCTCACTTATAGCAAAGCTTCATGCCATAAGGTCATTAGCCACAGAGCCTCCTTTGAATATAGTTTTTCTCCTTTTAATTTTATAATGAGTAAGCCAAGATACTAAAAATATTGATGGCTTGGTCCCTCCCCTGCCAAAGTTCTTTCAGATCTGCAGGGGAGCCATTCAAAATCACTGAGAAACAAAACTAAAACAGAAATCCCCGTCCTTTTATTTGTCACTTTTTTATTGTCGTGTAGTCTCCGTAAATAATACTACCTCATACCCTCGATATAAAAGTTAGTTGATTAATTTGAGTAGATTAAGAAAATTAATTATATTAGTGATTTGTAACATGTAAAGTTTGTTTTTTTTTTATAAAATATTATCTTTCTTCATAAATATTCTTGGATGAAAGTTCTAAGTGCGTGGAATCAATAACGATACTTAAAAAAAATTATAAATTTGAGAGATGAAATGGACCGAGATATTATATTTAGAATGAAATCCAACCTACAACTAACCCTTATATTAAAAATGGAAGGTGGTAGATGATAAATTAACCCTCTATATATCATCACTATGTAGAATTCATAATTATTTTCTGTTGAGTGATAAATATAAACATTGAAGTTTTTTGTCACAAAAAAACCCCGAACGTTTAATTGAAAAAGTTTTGGATCAGCTTTAATGAAATAGAAGAATAAACATACCCCTTGTGCATGTGTTCAGCGGTTGAAGGGCTAAATAAACTCACTAAATGTACTGAGTTCGATCCCTAAGGCCATAAAGTAAAGCACGTGATTTAGAGTTAATTCCTATGCAGTTGATGCTCCACCCTAGCCAATGACTTTAGCACACCAAGGTTACTTACTCAAAGGGTAGTGTATGACTGATAGTCGATTGAATCACGTGTGATCGAGTACACGTCCTACCTGTGTTTCACTGTTTTGTGGGTGAGTCCAACCTTTACTTAAAATTTTATTTAAATAAAAAAAAAGGAATATACATACGCGGGTGTGTAGAGGGGGAGAGAGATGATTGGAGGAGCTAGAGAAATAGGGGTAAGCATTAGATAGGGAGAATTAATTGTTGTTGGCTAAAGTGTTTGTTTCTGTTTATGGAGAAGGGACACATCAGAGTGACGGTTGATCATCTTGTACCTCAGTTGGTGGGTCCTCCTCCTTATATATACATAGGAAAATCCTTAAAGAAGAATTTTAAAATAGGGGGATAGATAGAAAGGTGATATGAATTTTTATATTCCTACAGAATGCTAGTGCTTGAACTAGAATTTTTCAGATTGAAATGAAATTACATAAGTGACCCTGACAGTTTTTAAAATGAAAATAGTGAGAGAGGCGTTATAAGAGCGGTAGTGTGTGAAAAACAGGTTGGGACTCTTCATCTCCGTCTGCTGTCGTGAAGTCTTTGATATATTTGTTGCTGGAAGTATCCCTAATCCCATTGATAACGAGTAGGACTAAATAATTGAATCGGCGTAGTTGCTAGAGCTTGGGTTCGTCGCACTGACAGAGGAGAGTAGCTGAGAAGTCGGTGTGGTCGATTTTGAGGAGGAGGGACAGTCCGAACACTACATTGCTTGAGTTGGCTGGAGAGTGGGTGGGAGTTACTTGTTTACTAACTTAAACATCGAAGTGTCTAGTTACTTGTTTTATAGGATCCTCTGTATACGCCCTGAAAAATAAGGATACACAGAGAAGAGGTAACTGTTAAGAACACTTGAGTGATCAGAAGAAGTGATGAATAAGTTAAGAAAATCACTCGAGTGAAACTCTTCAGCACTCGAGTGATACTGCAAGTACTCAAGTGTTCCCCAGCACTGGAGGGTAACCAGAGAGTAATTGGGTCAAGTCTCATAGCACTCCAGTGATTATGAGATTCACTCGAGTAAGTTAAATCTTATTCTAGTATAGTACTACTGTTGTTGATGAATGAACCTGTAAAAGTCTTATATGACATTGGGAAAATGTAATGGTGTATTGAGAAAGGCTAATCTCGATTTAGGAAAACGGACTTTTAGTGGGGACTCAAGTCCTGAGCATGTCACTCAAGTGATTAAATGAAAACACTGTGTTACTTGCAAGGTACGTGATAGTGATCTTTAAAAATTTCCTCTCACTCGAGTTCCAAATCAAGATTAGCCTTTATCAATATAGTGTTACATTTTCTCAATGTCATATAAAACTTTCACAAGTTCATCAACAGCAACAATCCATGACATGACTTGAACCTACATCTATCACTCAAGTGAGATACAAAAACATTGTGTCACTATCAAGTACTTGGAAAGTGCACAGTGTTTTTGTATATCACTCAAGTGATAGATGTGGGACTCGAGTGATTGAACCTGTCAAAGTCTTATTGGATATTGAGAATATGTAACAGTGTATTGATAAAGGCTAATCTCAATTTGGGACTCGTGTGAAAGGAGATTTTTAAAGATCATCATCAGGTACCTTGCAAGTGACATAGTGTTTTCATTTAATCACTCGAGTGACATGTTTAGAACTCAAGTGATTGGGGGATTTTCAAGTATCACCATCGGGTACCTTACAAGTAATACAGTATTTTTATTTAATCACTCAAGTGACATGTTCAGGACTTGAGTGATTGGGTGATTTTCAAGTATCACCATCGGGTACCTTACAAATGATGTACCTATTTAACATCATCACTCGAGTGACAGATTCAGGACTCGAGTGAATGGAAGATTTTGTACATATTCAGAACTCATCATCTTTATTGACTTCTTCGCCGGAGAGATATTTCGATATGCCCGATCCATAATCTTGAAATGGGTTGATGAATAGATATGGCGAATCGTCGAGTCGGTTTTGAGAGATTGTAGAAGATGGGTCAACGAATACAAAGATCAGTGTTGATATGGGAGCTAGAGAAATTGCAAAAGCTACATATGGAGGTAGAGATCGAAGATCTAAAGCCGCTGTCACTAGAGAAATAGTCACCGTTGCTAGAGGAGGCCACCGTCGCTATTGTTGGAGGAGAAGATGATTCTGTTGAAGGATGGAGAAGATGATTTTGTTAAGGGAATTGATGTAATTTTCTTTTAATTTCAAAAATGATAAATCAGGCACTAACACTTTTCTACTATTATAAATATTGGAAGTATCTTTTTATCTTTTGGTATTTTTAAAATTCTTTATAAGGGATTTTTCCTATATTCCCATACTTTCTGCATGCTTTCTTGTCTTTCTCGTGTGAAAAGGCAAAAGATCATGAAGGTCCCCCCCCCCCCCCCCGGGGCATGGGGACCCTTTCCCCCCTTTACCATACAATCCACACTTTCATTTATTTTATTTATTAGGCGTAACCCAGTTTCCAAACTCAATCGCCATACGCCCTATTATTTATGTACTCCTTTCTTATTATACATAACTTTTTCTTTTTTATGGTTGGTCTTTTTTATAAATAATTTTTTTTATATCTCAAAATTTAAACTATTTTTTCCTTTTCTATGTTTATTAATACACATCTTTATATTAATTATCCCCACTCACTACTAATTCTCTTTCATTTACTTATTTATTATATATTCTCTCTTATATTTTATATTCATTCTCTTTCCTATGCTCTTTTCATGAACAGGGGCATATTTGCAACAAACCGTGATATTTTTTTATACATTTATTATTTTTAACTAATATTTACTGTCAATTTGTTTTGCGTAATTAGGATAAAATTTGCTTATAAAAAGGACAGGATGGAGTATTTTATACCGCCATCATTGTCATGATCCCCCTCCCCTCCAATTCATCATTCAACTTATTGTTTTTATATTTTTATTTTATAATTAATTAATATGGTGTGAATGGAGACATGTACATAATTTTTCACATATAATAAATACTGTTCATATATGGAGCCACCCATTTCATGCATCGTGACCGGTACGTGGCTATATAAAATTTAAAACTCATTAATTAACACTATATAATCTTCATATAAGGATGTGTACATGTTGGCTACACAAAATATGTAAAGGAGTTCTACATTATTTTATCTGCTTCCACATATACTTTGCATTAAAAATTGCACCAACACTCTAGTCTCTATGCGATCTTATTATCTATAACATTAAAGAATATATATAACGACATTTTTTTTTATAAGTCGTTTCTTCTTCAATAACTCATTATTATACAGCATATGAATTCATCATTTGTTTCGTTAGTGATAGATTAACATTAAAAAAATTAATGTAGTTCATAACAAAATCTCAAGAGTCCAAATTATTAGATAACATTTCTTCACGACATTAAAAAAATGCAATAGTGTGAGAGTTGATATTCACTTTGATTATAAATGTACGAGATAAATAACTAATTTTTAAATATTAAAAAATAATTAGTCATATATGAAAAAAATACTACCTCTTAAGTGTCTGCAATGAAAAAAACACCCCATATGAAAGCCTATTTAACATGTGTAGTCAAATAAGGATGGCTGTGGGAAAACTTTAAAAAAGAGACAGAATACATTTAATATCAAAGTAAATTTTGCAATGAAATATTAGCTCCTACATTTGGATAAAAGTTTTGATATGCATTGACACGTACGTACACTCCGAATATATTAATAGTGAACATTTCTTTTTTGACCTGAATTAATAATGAACATGAAAACATAGAGAAATTAAAGAAATAAATATAGGAGGAAGAGAACAAAAAATAAAGGAACAAAACAGAAAAGAAGATTTATAGCACGATAAGAAGGGGCGAAGGGAATAGAATTTCACGTGGCAATTATATCACATTTATGTGAATATTCTGCTTCACCCTTCTTTTCATCTTCCTTGGTCTCATTCACTGCTTTCGCTTTTTTTTTTTTTTTTTTTGATCTCTTATCAGTATCACTGCTGTTACTTTGCATCTTAACTTCATATAAATTTAACATTACAATATCATATTGGTTGAAACAGAAAATTCAACACTTTTATCCTGTACAATATTAATGTGTCGCGTCCCTTGATAATTACGAGTGAAATAATACTTCCACTTAACAAACTATTTCATTTTTTTCATACATTATACTACTTCCGGTCCTTAGTAAAAGAGTTACTTAGAAGTTGAATTTAGCCATAAATATAAAATATCAACTTACTTTATTTTCTAAATTTATAATTTTTCCCAAATTAAAATATCCATGTTGATTGTAACATTTATCATTAAGGGGTTTGTTTGATACGAGGGAAGGGGAGCGAGGGATGGAGATGGGGGGATTTTGCCTCCTTCCCCTTGTTTGGATAGCTAAAATTTTTAAGAGGGGAAGGAAAATTCTTAACCCTTTTCTCCAAAATTGGGGGAATTTAAAGAAAAAGGTTAATGTTTGGGCTTATATTAATTAATATGTCCATGCTATTTTAAAATATCCCCACAATACCTTTCTCATTATTTACACAAAACTAGGTCACAAATTTGTATGTCTCGATAGTTGATGCAGCTCCCCTCTTATATCAAACATGTTAATATTAAAATCCCTCCCCTCCCCTCTCTTTTTATCAATCCAAACAAGGTAAAAGAATATCCCTCTCAAACCCTTTCTTTCCATCCCCTCCATTAAAATCCCATCCCCCCCCCCCTCCATTGAACCAAACACATCCTAAGAGATTTCTATCTGAGAGTGGTCATGATAAAATATGGTATTTTAGGAAAATCAACATATTGTTGTTACAAATAACTAATTTTACTTATCTACCCAACTTAATCAGTCAACTAACTCTTATATTGAGGACTAGAGGGTACTATCTCCAGCCCAAAATAAAAGACCTAATTGACTTTTTTTAATGAAATTAATGTAGCTAAATAAATCACTTTAAGGTATTTATTTTGATGGTTTTTTCTCTAAACTAATTTGTTTGAGTTATAAATTAATATATAATCTAATGATACACAACATATACTATACTATGATTAAGTATTTTATTTAGCTTCTCCTTATCTCTTCAAAAAAAAAAAATTAACCAGGTCTTATAGAAGGGTAAGTACATAATATGTGACGATGACATATAAATTGATGGTGGGTTAGTCATTAGAGACATTTTCAGTATTTGTACCTTGAGACGCATGATGCCTATACATACATCTGTTTCTTTTCTTTTCTTTTCTTTTTTTGATAACATATATACAGCTGTTTAATGAACGCTTCTTTCCTTTTATTTCGTCTCTCTTCTTTTTTCCTATATAACCCATTTAATTAAAATGAAAATATATTACAATTATTTAAAATACATTTTATGGGCATTCATTTCAATATACCATATAAAATAATATGAGTAAGCTAAGTAACCATAAGCATATTATATTATTCTATTTTTATATATCCACCACAATCTATTGATGACTATTGATATGATAATTAATTAATTAATTGGTGGATCCTTACAAAAAATCCTTAAAAGACTGAATTGAATGAAAATAAAGAATTTCCTTCCCCGCCCAAACATTATTAATATTTAGTTATTTACATTACACCCTAATCAAGTCCTGTCACTCCTGTGAGAGCTTTTGCCATGTCATACCAGCGGGATTTTCGTTGAGCGTCAACAAAATATCATTCGTATATCAACTCTTAGTAATTTTTTAGTCACTATATTCTATCGTTTTTTTATTATTGATAAGATTATTAAGTAGATATTTTTCTTGTCATTAAGAAAATTTCATAAAGGTTGGATGGAAATTTCGTTCTCTGACCGAATATTAATTCACGCCCTAATCAAGTGCCTTGGCAATCGTTTGGCACGTCATACCCGCAGTTTTCTCGTTGACCATAAACAAAATTAGTATCATCGGTACATACGAGTATATGCCCTTGTTAGTTTATTTTATCCCTTTCTATTAATTAAATAAACTTATCCATTACAACATTTTCTCAATGTTAAGGCTGGCAATTTTTGCTAACATTTTCCTTTTGTTTTTTAGGGAAAATTTCTAAAAAAGATAGTTAAATTATTCAAATTTTAAATTGGGTCATTAAATTCACAAATTATGAATCATATCATATGTCATAAAATAAGATTTTAAAATTAAATAGTTTTACCTTAATATTCCTCGTTTGATTCCAAACCTCATTAATTACTCTCTCTCTCTCCTCTGCATCGCTTTTCCAAAAACTCTCCCTCTCTTAAACCCTTTTCGTCACAAATTCCACAAACCCTTGGCCGCTGCGCTGGACATTCCCATATGCTGCTACTAACGATGGAACCTCACTTTTTTGTTTCAAGTTTATATGACGATAAGGGGACAAAAACCTATGAAGATTGACACTGCTAGCGAGAGGCTCCATTTCTGGGGTAGTGGACACAGACGGCACAGGAGAGGAAGGAAATAACGAAATTTTATGAATTTAATTTGTGTGTAATGTAGGAAAAAAGTGGCATAGTACGTGGAGAGAGGGAGAGTAATTGAAATAATAGAGATGGATGAGTGACTTGCAAGTTACACATAAGACTATTTATTAAGTAAGTTGGAATCAAATGAGAGGTAATAAAGTAAAATTATTGAATTCTAAAATTATATTTTAGGACATATGACCTAATTTAGAATTTATTAAATTTAATAATTCAATTTAAAATTTGAATAATTCAACTATTTTTTTTAAAGATTTTCCCTTATTTTTTAGTTATATATAAAAATATACATGCATGTAAGTTTTCAATTACATTTAAAAAAAAAATCAAATCATTGATGTTCTGAAGCCACAAAGGACGGACAAATTTAAGTTGATAAATACTTGAAGTATATTAAAGTGGGTCAAAGTACTTTTGCATGCAACGAGATTATCAATATTTGATACGGCCTATTTTCCAAACAATAATTATCATAATGGTTTTATAAACTCTGGTCAAAGGATGGTAATTGAATATGATTTCTCATTCAAGATAAATTAGAGTTTAGGGTACAACCTCACCCTCAAACCCACTACAAGAAAGAACGTTACTCTAGGCATACTTAGTAATAGAAGAAATCATAGCCCACGAGTCTTACAACACTGAATTCCACAATTTAAATTCCATACCAAACAGTTCCCAACACAATTATCCTAACAATAAATGCGATATGCTAAAAAAATTATGAGATGTCCTAAAATGGAAATATAACAAATAATACAACACCAATACCACAAGAGATCTACAGAATTCTCAACGTCTATGTCTCTAGTTGCTTCCCTTGGCTTCTAACCAAATTAGAGGCCTCACTTGAAAAATATTTATAACGATGGGGTGAGACATAAAGTCTCAGTAACCAAAATCAATTTACAAAATATGCAGGAAAGGATTGTAAGTCAAAGAAGCAGGTTTAAGTAACATAATATTAATAATAATATTCTCAATAATTAAACTTCATATAATATTATCAACTATTTTAACCATTCCCACTTATCCATCATACTCCTCTTTATAGCTTCTGGACGTGATACAGTCTATTAGTGCTAGTATACCAGGCCAAAGGTTAGCTAGTCACATCAAGAATCCTGCCCCCTCCCATGCCATCACCAATATACCGTAACAGGGAGGTGTCCGCCCAAAACACTCAACTCAAAATCCGGGCCAGAAATAATGAGAGAGCCGATGGGCACACAATTTCACCATCTCTTCCACACAACCCAACATATCCCATAATATAAAAACAATATATCCATATAATTCTCGAAACATTTACAAATTATCATACCTTATACAACATTCCACCTCAAACATCATAACTATCACAACAATAATAATTTTAATAATATCTATGCTCATATATACAAGTTGGAAAATATATTGCTTCACTGAACCAAGTTCATATTCAAACATACACATAATCTTTCAAAACACATATAACTAGTATAGATGCTTGCTTTGTCCCTTAGTCCTTCAGAAGAATGAGGCCTCTCAGCCTACTTAGTATCAGCCTTGCCCAGATTGAGTTTGAGTTTACCTGGGATGATCTATATTCAATGCTACGTAGTAAGTCAACCAAACAAGCAAGGGCCCGAGCGCAAACGTGTCTCAAGCCCTCAAGCTGACACTCGAGCAAAGAAGCAAGGGCCCGAGCGCAAACGTGCGAAAGCCGATGCGCTTCCGACGCACAGCAGTTTTCTTGCTCGTTACGCCTTAGCTATTGAATTTTCTTGCTGGGAGATGTACAAGTTACCTTAAACAACTTTCAGTCAATTAGATCTTAATGTTTCCCTAGTTACAGAGACAGGAAAGTCTAATTTATCTGATTCTCCTTAGGGACCAATGGGAAAGAAGCAACTGAGCAGCTATAAAGCCGATTAGATGTTCTCTCTTTCCTGTTCTCCTCCCTCCCATTACTGGAACCGACGAAAGGCGAAAGTCTGATTACTTGTTTTTCAAGTAGAAAGGCTTAGTCTTTTGTGAGTGAAAGAACCCGGCTAGTAAGGTTTAGAAAACACCTTACAATCCAAAACAAGCATATAAAGTAAACTAACCCCGATTATCTCAATTTCAAGCTTAACCGAAACTTGAGTATCAAACACAAACAATCACCAATCCCAAGAAAACTCTACATTATCAATTTAAGTAACAATTAACCCCCAAGCAATACTAAAATAAATAATTTACACAACTCATCTCCATTTTTCCTCTACAAATATTATCCTTAAATATTCTAACTTCCTTAACAATCCTTAAATAACCTTTATACCATTTTCTCTCGTTAACCACATAATTTTATAAATTAAAGTTTCACCTTTAACATATCTATTATTATAAAATCATCAATATCAATCTTCTAGAATAATTAAATCTTTTTTTCTAATTTATATGAATATAATCTAATTATTAAACAATATTTGAAACTCCCGCATAATTAAAATCATATAAAAATCTAATTCTTAATATCAAATTATAATTTATAATTTCTTATATCACAAAATTTACCAAATTAAACCGATTAGAATTTCAATAATACCTCCAATAAACCAAATAAATTATTTAATCTAAATTTATTTGGATAAAAACCTAATATAGAATTATTCATAGATTAATTATATAGAAAATTCATTATAAACTTACATACTAACTAAATAACAAAAGTAACCTGATTAAAATTAACTATTAATCCTTCTCTATATTCCTATAGCCTTATATTAACAATTTATCCAAAATCCTTATCTTAAAATGTTCTCAAATCAACACAAAATTACAATTATAAGAAAGAGAAAATTATTTAGAACATTTTCATAAAAGAAGTTTTATGATCAGAAAAGATTTTGAATACCTTATTAATTTCAAAATATATGAAAATATTCTTATCAATATCACATCATACGCCTTCTATACAAACACTCCACGCAAACGCCTCCCTCATTTTTCAACTATGGGGGCTAAACGCTCCCACAATTTTTTTAAATCTTAATTTATATATATATATATATATATAATTTAATTTAACTTTATTTTTATTTTTTTATTTTTTTTTAAAATCACTACTAAATTCACATTTATCTTTAAATTATAATTATATTCTATAATAAAATCAGGATGTTACAATTTTGATCATCAAAATGGGATTTAATGCTTTTGTCTTTAACGTGAGATGTTTGTATGACAGGTAATTGATATCCTCAAGTTTATAGGCATGTTTGGAATATCGATTGACACCTTTAAAGATAGCTTTTTAAAGGGTTAAGGGGTATTTTTGTCCCGGAAGTTTTCACCGAGGTACAATTTTGTCCTGAAAGTTTTTTGGATGGCACTTTTGCTTTGGAAGTGTAAAAAATTGAGTAATTTTGCCCTAACCGTTATTCTGGTTAATTTTAACTGTTAGTTGACCAAATGTGCTAAATTGATAGTCTACATATCATTCACATATTTTTTGTTAAGATGTAAAGTTGCTCTAAATGTTTTAAATCTAACTTTGAAAAACGATGAAGTAAATGACACATGGACTTTAGGCACAAATTTACATCTTAACAAAAATGAGTGAATAACATGTGAACGACTAACTCAACATATTCTACTCCTTCATAAATTTTCTACATTTTTTTTTGTTGAATTATATTAAATAGTTTCTATTACTTATCAAGAATTTAGCATGATTATATTGTGTTTTCAAGAATTGAACTCAATTTCTCTGATATATTAAAGCTGGTGCAGCTCCCCTGCCTTTAGTGATGTGTTGTACTAGAACTTGGAGCTGTAAGAAAGCAAAATTCCAAAACATTGATTCCTTCAATCTTCTAATTCATATAATTAAAACTAAAAACTAACGTAATTAAATTTATTCAAAAAATAGAAGGATCCATATAATGGCGTATTCATATGCCCGCAATATAATATAAATGCACATGATTTAACAACTAATTATAACCATATTAGTCAACGTAATACGAGTATTATTTTATGATTATCGGTTTCTCCACTCAAAAAGGCGCCATTTCCTTCCATTGTGTCACGAAGAGTGCAATCATAAGCAGATACGGAAAACGATGCCTAAACGCAATTATATATTTTTTAATTTTCTGTTTATGATCTGTTCAAGTTAATCAATTAATCAGTTGGCTAGTAGTAGGTGATCAACGAGGCTTTGTCACAAAAGTTCAGTTTCCCTTTCTCCTGTTATTTAAACATTAGTCGTTTCCATGCATGAAATGATGAATATATCTTATTCATATCGAAAAAAATTTAGTATAATATAAGGTCCACGACACATTTAATATTGTTTATTATTAGGGGCTGCAAATAAAAATTTGCACAATGGAAGGACCTCATTGATTTTAGTTCCACACACAATCTTGTATCCCTATACACACGCACACGTCATAATCAGACAAAATGAGAAAGGATAACCAAGAAAAAGAAATATTTATTAATAAAGACTTTAAAATTGTAATTATTTTAAAGTACCAAAAATGAAAATATATATCTTTAATTATAAAATTAACCCTGACCGAACCCTCTACATTTTTTCTAACCTCATCTCAACTATTTAACATATATTCCAAAATTGACTATGATATTGACGGTTTATTTAAAAATTTATTGTTTAAAGCATTTAAATTTTAGTAATTTTGATTTTTATAACATTTTTTTAGGTGAATGTATTTGTTTAAGCTTTTTCCCCATGAAATATCACATATTTTTAAAATAAATACATTATAATATTTTTTGTGATTTTTTTTAAGTTTTTAAAAATAATCAAAATCTAAAAAGATATAGATTTCTAATTATTTATAGATTTTAGAAGCTATTAATCTTATGTGCACCAAAGAGAATATCATGAAAATATTAAGTTGTATATAGATTTTTTTTATCAAAGTATAGATGGAGATATCATTAAATTTGATAAGTAACCGTCGAACAGTAGGGAAGGTTAATTTCATAATTAAAAATTTATATTTTAATTTTTGGTCCATAAAAATAATTACAATTTTTAAGATCCTTATTAACAAATATTTTATTTCCTTGGTCCTTCTCCCTAATTTTTCCTCATAATGAAACAAAAATCAACCAATATTTTAAAATTATTATTCACAATAAAAAAAATTATATTATATAGAAAATTTTAAATTCCATGTACTTCAATATGAAAATTTTTTAAATACAAGATCCTATTTCTTAAGTTGTCATACGAGTGAAAACATTAAATACTAGTTATTGAATTAACATTATAAGAAGATGTGGTTTCAAGAGAGTTTGGTA